>CM077008.1:117574225-120074225 GCA_039090855.1 Macrothele yani
GTCCAATACAGTAAGAAATACACTGAGAGAAGGAGAAATAGCAAAAAGTGGCGAAACACTCATCCAATAGGAAAACTCCATGCGCATCTAATTGACTTGCATACGTGACAAAGCTTTCGACTTCCCGTCACTTGTTCACGAAGTGTTGGCATACCGGCCACGCATGTCTTTTATGTATTCTGACGACGGAGCAGAAAGCACGACATTTGAGATCTATGCAAATATGCTTCGGACACAGCGATTCAAGTAGCTTTCTGCTTTTTATCGCATTTGGAGAGTCCCCTTCCATCTTTTGTTATGGGGCAAAAACATTTCTGTACTGCACTGGCGGAAAGTGAAAAAAGAACACCAAGAAGGAGACGTCTGATACCAACGAAATTTATACAGCATAATAACGGAATACAGAGGATAACGTGATCAAAACATTATGACTAAATACAGCTGTATTTGCTGGTAAACTGAAAAATAACATTTCCATGTAACATGGTTAGTACGAGGTTGAACCGCCATGAACTGCGTCACACTGTGCAATTCTGGCATGGAGTCTGTCGTACAGATGTTGGATGTAAGTTTGGGGTATTGAGTTCCAAGCATCCTCAACCTGGACGCGTAAATCGGAGATGGTCGTGGCTGGCCGTGGAGACCGGATAAGTCGTTGTCCCATAAAATCCCAAGCGTGCTCAATGGGGGACAAATCCGGTAAACGTGCAGGCCATGGAAGTTGTCTCACACCCTGAAGTGCATGTTGCGTTGCACGTGCCGTGTGAGGGCGTGCGTTATCTTGCTGGAAAACACCACGATGGACCGACCTTACAAATGGCACAACAACGGGCTGAATGATGTCGTTGATGTAGGAGGTGCTGTTTAACGTACCCGGTACAAACACTAGTTGTGTACAGGAGTGATTGCTGATCGCTCCCCACACCAGAAGACCAGGCGCTGGCCATCTGTGTCGCTGGCGGATGCAAGAAGGGTGGAGACGCTCCCCTGTGCGTCTGCGAACACGCATACGGCCATCGGAGGATCCCAAGCAGAAACTGCTTTCATCGCTGAACACGACAGATCGCCATTGCTTTCTCCACTGCAGACGTTGGCCACACCACTGCAACCATTCCTGACGGTGGACTGGAGTCAGAGGTACACAAGCCAGAGGCACACGTGCACCTAGTCCTGCATCCAGTAGACGGTTGCGGATTGTTCGCACAGTCACCTCAGGTGCAACGGCTGCTCGGATTTGTGTCGCAGTGGATGTTCTGCTTGACAACGCAGCTCTTCTTATGCGTCGATCGGTCCGCTCATAAGTCCGTCTGTGACTCCCGGTTCCACGTCTTCTCGTGTGGAATGTTCCTCGGACCATCTACGCCACCATCGTACCTCCACCGATACTTCCTGTCCAATTCGCTCCGCAATACGACGATACGACCACCCGGCCTCGCGGAGTCCGACTGGACGACCTCGCTCAAAAAGTCCGATAACTGCTGAAATCGGACACGTCTTCCATGTCCAGGCATTGCAGCTTCTTCAGGGTCTTCACACGTGTTGGTACGCCGACGACTGATTACATTCACTTCTCCGCACTCCTTAAATACCACCGACGATAATTTGCATATTATGCCGTGCTGTGGCATAAGCGCTCACCGGTTGGTCCCGAAATTAACATCACACCTACGTAAGCTCGACCCCATTAACATATGTAAATGTCATGATCGTCCGCCAATTCCTTCTTGGTGTTCTTTTTTCACTTTCCGCCAGTGTATTTTTACCTCCTTGAACAAGTTTGTAATTGATTTTTTTGCCCTATCTGCAAATGGAGGCGTGATAACCCCCTCAACCCCCCCCCCCCAAGGGGAGCGAGGCGATCCTTCGTGGTGTTGTTGTGTGGGCCATAGGGGGTTTCCTATTTAACTGCACAAGAAATAAATCGCTCACTGCCATGGTTCGTGAGATATTGGCCTGATCACGGAATTTCTCGGTAACCCTGTATATATCTTAGCTCTTTTCTGTGTACAAGTGTGAAACACTGTATCATACAGTATACATAAAGTTTCTTTCCTTATATCATCACTTTGTCAGTTATTATTTGCTAAATAGGTCTCTGTGTTAGTTCCTTTCATTTTCCGCACCAGTGTATATACACTATCTACCAACAAGTAATTGGACACCCCTGCAATCGACGATATCTGCGGTCCTCATACGCGTCACGGCCGCCGCCGTTAAATATCGTGTAGGAAACAACAACGCAACCAGTCGCATGCAAGATGCCACGTGGTTCGGAGCTATCTGATTTCGAGAAAGGTGTAATGTCGGGTATCACAGAAATGGCCGATTTATACGTGACATATCCAGCGAGTTGAAGTACCCAAAATCATCAGTGGTCTACGTGATTGGCAAGTGGAAGATGAGAGGTGACTGTCGGAATGTGCCCCGACCCGACAGACCCACAAAACTGGGAGTTAGAGACCGACGGGTGCTGGCCAGAGAAATTCGGAAGAACCGCACCAAATGGATGGGCCACATCCGCGAGGAGTTTCAACAGGCATCCGGGAGTGTTCTTTTGATGAATAACATCCGTAAGGAAACCCATATGCTCGGTTATCATGGACGTGCTGCCGCCCACAAGCCTTTGATCACCAAGTCCAATAGCGCTGCTCAGCTAACGTGGTGCAAAGAACTTCGACAGTGGACTGTTGAACAGTGGAAACAGGTTCTCTGGAGCGTCGAATCAAGGTTCACCCTCTACCGTTTGGATGGCAGGGTCTGGGTTTGGCGTCTGCCTGGAGAACGCATCCTGCCAGAATGTATTGTGCCAACTGTGAAGTTCGGCGGCGGTGGATTCATGCTATGGGGGTGTTTCTCCTAGTATGACACCGGACCCTTGGTCGCAATTCCTGGTAGATTCAACGCCGAGACATACTGCACTATTTTCGATGACCATGCGCTTCCTACGTTGGGGCAATTTTACGGGGTGGACCCATGTTACTTTCAGGATGACAATGTCACCTGTCATGTTGCGAGGTCCACCATGGCTTGGTATGGTGACAATGGAGTTAATCGAATGGAGTGGCCTGCGCAGAGCCCGGACCTTAACCCTACCGAGCACCTCTGGGACGAGTTGGAGCGTCGACTTAAGGGGTGCCCCCACAGTCCGAAATCGGCGAAGTACTGACCTGTCTTCTCCAAGCCGAGTGGAAGAAAATACCGCTAGTCGTCGTACAACGCCTGGTTGAGAGTATGCCCCGGAGGGTCGCAGCTGTAATTGCCGCTCGTGGAGGCTCCACCAACTATTGAAGGTGAATAAACTTCGATTTCCTTTGCTATCACAGGTGTCCAATTACTTGTTGGTAGATAGTGTATATATATGTAAAGTTTTGCACATCGCTCTAACTATTGAGTGTAAAAAGAATTTTCCCAATCGAGCATCTATCCGAATCGACATCATGTCAAACGTAACCATACTTTTACGCCACCTAGCGGGCAAGTAGTGCGTAGCAAAAATTTGGAAGTACGTAAACTCATCAATAGCAGTACTTCAGGGGGAAAATAGATTCCGAACTTAACTCATATAAATGGAAAGATTGGGAGATATTGTCCACAGATACATGAACAAAAGGATGCTGTAAGAAAGTACTTTTATTTCAAAAGACGTGATGAGAGAAAAAAGACATCTTTACTTTACTTCAGTTTAAATGTCCTTTGTTTCATTTATGTTACAGACACAAAATCCATTTCTAACTTGGGTGTGGTTTTATATGAATCACCCTTACTTCGCTTTATGTTGAGGATAATCTCAAAATAAATAAATTAATTTAATTAGTTTAGCTAGAAACAATTTGAACTAATAGCGAATTCTGAGCTAACAGCACGACATTCAGGAACTATTATTACTGCTCCTTCCTCCTCCTGCCATTTGCGAGTCCGCACGGGTCGGACATCGGAGAATGTGATTTATTCCCGTCTTCCTGAACCATTAGCATACAAGAATGAACAGACGTTGGGATGATCTGGTTGTTAACCGCAATTACCAGATTTCGCTTCACTCACGAATGGATTTATTAGCATGGGAATGATTAACATCCGTGATAACATAGCCCATCTAGTCTTTTGTCTTTTCCAACTGGAAGCTAATTGAATAAATGGTCATTACGTCAGAGCTGTTTTCCACATAACACTAAGGAACTTTTAATAGAAACGCCAGCTCATGTGCTTTTTATAAATAAACTAGCTTTACTACCCGGCTTTGCTGGTACAGAATGCATGGAATCTGAAGAATCAAACGGACCAAAAGAGTTACGAATTACTTAACACGCATCCAGAAGACACAACATTAGAACACTGACTGAACAAAATTCGTTAACAATTTGTTATCGACGATCAAATGCATCACGTGCTTTCAGTTTCAGACGTCTTTGAGGGGCGAACGTCTAAGATAAAAAAGTTAAAAACTTATCTTTGCGAATATTTTATGAAACTGGCTGAAATTTTAATGAACACCATAAATCGTTAATAGGAACATGACCTCCAAATTTCGCCTGAATCGCTAAATAACTTTTAAATTAGCCGTCAAAATTTTATTAACCGTTTCTGAGTATATATTTTTGTTTACCGATGAATTAAAAATTCCATGCCTATTTTTAAAAGTTTTGACCGGATTCCGGTGAAATTTTGAGAGACTCCTCTTATTACCAATTCATGCTGTTGATAGAAAATTTCAGCCCGATTCGTTAAGATTTCGCAAAGTTCGTTTTTGCATTTTTTTATGCACAGTTCTCAAACACCTGTGGATGTGTCGCGGCGATGAACGCAGTCACGTGCTTTCAGATTTGGAACAGGATGACGTAGCAAACGACGCAGACTTTATTGATTAGCTTATTTATTCATTCATTACTCGCGAACGGAACAACGTAGAGATCTTAAAACAGTTGCGTTGACCTAGAAATCTCAGTATTAATATGCTATGCAAATTTTACGATGCCACAGTTCGGCGTTCGAGAGTTTTTGCTGTTACAGACAAAGAGACGTTTTGTGTTTTATATATAAGATAAATGCAGCAAAAACTTTATGAACTGCCGATTATTTTTATTATGTTTTTACAAGCAAAAACGGCCGCCCAGGGTGGTCGAATGCCCAGAGGTCTAAGCGTTTGGAGTCGTCGTCCGCTTGGGGCCTTGACTCGAGCCCCACTTACGCAAAGGCAATGTATCGGGTTTGAAAGAAAGCAATGTCTGCAAATGCAAGGCAATAACAAGTGCTAATAACCGTATATACAAGTACAAATCAATCCAAAATATAGTCACCATCGTTTGCCACGAACAGCTCCAATCATCTGGGGCAGCTATTGCATACCGTCTCTGTAGAATTGCGGCGGCTTGGACGGGAGTTCTTTCGACATAGTCCGAATTGCTGAACCGCTTTCCGTCCAGGAAATGACGCAATGACCGGAAAAGGAGGTAGTCGCTTGGGACAATGCCCGGGGAATATGCTGAGTGCTGCAGAAGCTCCCAGCTCAGGTCGCTGATCTTGTGACAGGTTACCCATTATAACGAAGTAAATTTCTCGGTCATTTTTGTCCATGCCGGGGCTCGAACCCGGGTCCCTTCATTCCGGAATAAGTCACTCTACCAATTGAACTACGCGGACGTTCGTTCTGACTGATATCTGCCTTTATGTCGTGTGAGTCCTGCTGGCAGAGGGGCTCGAACCCGGGTCCCCTCATTCCGGAATAAGTCACTCTACCAATTGAACTACGCGGACGTTCGTTCTGACTGCTGTCTGCCTTTATGTCGTGTGCGTCCTGCTGGCAGGTACGTCACATCTCCCCCCCCCGAAAGAGGTCAGCAGTGACCATGAGTCGTGGCAGGCAGCCATCCGCTGTAAAACGTGCACCTGAGAACTCCCGGTCAATCTGGTGTGTGGAATGCAACGTCACACACATTTATTTTTGGAAGCGCTGGAGAAGGGATTCTCTTATTTTTCCTATCTCGCGGTGTGGAAAGAACATCACACCATTGCGAGATTTTGAACGGCCAGGTCATCCGGAAAGTTCGGGCGCCATAATAACGAAGTAAATTTCTCCGTCATTTTTGTCCACGCCGGGGCTCGAACCCGGGTTCCCTCATTCCGGAATAAGTCACTCTACCAATTGAGCTACGCGGACGTTCGTTCTGACGGCTATCTGCCTTTATGTCGTATGCGTCCTGCTGGAAGGTACGTCACACCATGCTGTGTGAGGTCTAGCTCCACTCATCTGTAGAAAGGCTCCCTTGCGTTTCAGCAGTGCTGGTCGTTTCGACGTAAGCGATGCGTGAAGGTCATCGAGCTGACGGCATTACACATCGCGGTGATAGTGGTGTTGTCCGGCAGCAGCTCGAAAAACCCGACACCTCGTATATCCCACCAAACAGACAGCAGGACCTTACGTGGGTGTAAGCCGAGTTTGGGTGGTCGGCATGGGTTTCTATCTTGGGTCATACAAGACCAATTTCTCGTCTTCTGTCACATTGGGGTAAAAAACTTTTAAACTTGGTCACGTGCAAGTAGAGAAACGCATGCACTCATGCGATTTGCTTTCTGCTCAACTGTGAGTTAATGGCTTGCTCAAACTCTACTCTTGTACGTCTTCCCAATTTGACGCAGGTGCGTGATATTGCCGGTGTGAGTAGTCCCAACGTGTTCAGCCAACTCCCGCGTGGTCAAACGTGGGTCTGTCTCCAGTAATGTCTTCAGCATATCCATATTCACTGTTGAGGGTCTTCCGACTTTGAGACGGTCTGACAGGTCAAAATCGAAAAGTCAAAATCCCTCCCGAAACCGTTCGAACCAATGCACTAACGATGTGATATATCATTGGGGTACACACATTGGTAATGTCCCTTACAGCACTTTCGGGGGTGCTACCGTGACGAAACTCACACAGCATGTAATGGCGGATGTGTTTCTTGTCCATTTCCGTGTTGGCTGGTTCTTACAGACTTCGCCTTATGGCGGTTATTGCCACTGAGTCAAGCCACCTATCTCCTGATGTCATATACCGGTGTGCTGCTGCGCAATCTCAGAGGCCAATGTTTGCCATGACTTCGGGTACCTCTTGATCGGACATTATTTTCTTTCCAACCCAATATTTGTCTTACGGTGCTGGCTTCTCTGAAATTTTCTTTTTTTTTTTTTTTTCATTGGAGGTTTAACGACCACCGTGAGCAACCCAATGGGCTATAATCAGTCGCCCGTCTCTAATTTACGGTCATTGGTTCCAGGGAAGGAAGAGAGCCAGTGCCGTAAGACAAACACAACATCCATGCCTCACCGGGATTCGAACCTGGACCCCTTTCGGGCGAATGGTCAGAGGCCATCTCTTAGACCACTTCCCTGGAATCAGTGGTCCCAGTTTAGGGACGGAAGACTGCTTATAAGGCTCAGAGTAGTTTAAGTGGTCGTTAAAACTGGATGCAAAAATAGCAAGATTTTTCTGTATGCAAACTTAGCTATCGCATTAAAACGGCAGGGAGGTATGTCCTCTTTGAAGCAAGCTTTAGTACTGCAAGGAGTATATTTCTACTGGAAGTATTTTTTTCGCACACGATATTTTGAATTGCAAATTTGATTTCTCCTTAGGAATTGTTTTAACTAAACCCGCGTTATATTTTTTAAGATTTCTTTGACTTCAGTTACGGATGAAGCATGGGTGATATGTTTACTTTACGGCGTTATCTTTTTCCCTTCCCTTGTCTCAGTGGCGCCTAATTAGAACAGGCCACTGCTTTCATCCCTCAGTGTTGCTCGTATAGTGGTCGTTAAACCCCGAAAAGGAAAGAAAATAACTTGAGTTAGCAACGAGAAAAAGTAAAACATCTTGTCTTCGTTATTGCGGATGAAAACTGTAAAACTTTTACAATTTTTTTTAATATTTTGCAGTTTTTTGTTCTTCAGGGTGTTTAACAACTTTGTAACGTACTACAGAGGTGAATCATGTGTCAAGATGACAAATCTTCAGCGGTACGTTCTGTCCGTGTAGCTTAGTTGGGAGAGCAGCATACTCCGGAGTGAGGGAGCGCGTGTTCTATCTGCGTCACTGACAAACTTGTGTTTTCACACCTTTCGCGAGAATTTACGAACTATACGAAGTCGTCATCAGTAATTCAGAGCCACTGGCTAAAGAGCAATGAGGAAAATAGTTTCAGAACAACAAAATATCTTGTCCGCGTATTCGGGTCTAGACTTAGAAAATGGGGTTTTCAAGAAACCAACCTTAGCTAAATAGACCCATTTGATCACGCTGCATTATCGTAGACATTTTAAAATATTCAAAGGAAAGATAAAAACATAAACTCTCTGGCATAAGGCAATACTTCACTTATTCAGTGGCGTACCAAAAAGGAAAAAACTCGACCCCCCCCCCCCCAAGATATTTTCGAGGCTCTTTTGCAAAAATCTATTAGCTTTCAATATTTGAATTTCCAAATTCCACATTATTAATTAGGTTTTATGGGCGGTTTAATAATCCAAATTCTTTGTATCCTACAGGCATTTTTCGTAAAACCAAAGTTATTGCACTTCATTACATGTTACACAAGCGTGCATGTTGTAATTAAAATGATTGTCCTAGTTTTATACCAATAGAAAGTTCTAAAAAACAGTTACGCTAAGGTTAATCATATAACACAAATTATATTCTTTTAGAGAACTAGAGTCAACCTCTTTGCAATGCCTCACAATCACACACACAAGACACGTAACAGCAGTGTGACAGTGTCTAATAACCATTTCCAATTTATATGAAAATACAGAAAATAAGAATGCAAATAAATATGTAACAATTAAGAATTTTGGCACAAGAAAATAGTAAAACTACTTAAATTATTTACTCTTGAATATAAAAGTCACATATGCCACAATGCTTTGCACATAGTAAAAATTTTTTCTCTTGATTCTGTTATAAAAAATAGCACAGGTTTCTGTTTCTTCGTCCCAGCAAAAAACACCTTTCAGTTCATTATGTTCTGAGCATGCGTAGTTACGTGCTAAAATCTTTAGTACATAACACCTTATCCTCATTGGTATAAAATTCCATTTATTGAACTGGTATTTCTTTCACATTATTCTTTATTTAATATACACGTATAGGAACTATTGCTATGATTGTAAAAAGGGGCTTCAAGTCCTCTGAAATAACTGCTTTCCCGTCATCCGGTTTTTTTAACTTAAACCGCGAAGTAAAAATTGGATTCCTTTTTAATACTTCTTTCAAAGCTGACGTAAAAATTTCCTGGCTATTTCTTAATCCAGTTTCATATGAAGTTTCTGCAAAATATTTTGTAAAATCTTTTTGCCGAAACTTCATTTTATGAAAACTTTTGCGGTAACCCCCGCCTCCCGCAATGCGGGGGTTGCGGGGGCAATCAGTACGCCCCTTCTATTATGGCATTCCAAACACAATCTCTCTCCCTCTTGCCGTGTCCACGTCGTAGGAATGGCGAAGAATTAAAAATTTTATGCAGAATATTACACAAAGGCAAATTCCTCATATATTATCTAGGGCATGACATTTTTGGAATGCTCTAACTGCTAGTACAGTGTTGTCACTGGTAGGAAATTATTTTTAAAATCGCATAAAAATCCGTCTTTCATTTATATAATCTGAAATGTGCATATGTTTTCAGTACCTGAGGTAAAAACATGTTGGCAATAATTTAGAACGCCCTTTGACGAACCTACGTAAGGCCAAAATTAAGACGTTTATGTTATCACTCTGTCCATCCAAGATGTGTGACAACATAAGCGTTATCACTCTGTTAAGCGTTATCAGTGTTATACGTTATTACTCTGTTAAGCGTTATCATAAGTGTTATCAGTGTTATACGTTATCACTCTGTCGTCTAAAGATTGAATTCCCAACATTTTTTTTACGTCGAGAAGTTGAAAGCAATGAGTTTTTATTCATTTTCTTTTTCTTTCTTTCTTTCTTTCTTTTTTTTTTTATTGGTGTTGTTGCAGTTTCTTTGCTAGGTAATGCAAATGATTCTTTATGTTTAAGACTGCATGTTATCTCTACAGAAATATGGTTAAAGCACCTTGGTTTGAGATACGTCTTAAAGTTTCTTAAAAACAGTTTCAAAAACCGGAAGTTATAAAAAATGAAGATCAACTTTTTTTAATCATTGATACTTATAACAAACGTGGGTGTTAATTTTTTCCTTGTATTTCTATTTAATGATGTGTTTATCATATTCGAAATTTTTTTTGGCATACAAAGTCATCTTTGCTTTTTACACAATGAGACTGATTTGAATTTGCACACGAATAATTCTGTTCGTTTTCCTCCGACAGTAATGGAAAAATGTATTTCACCAAAATTTCATCTGGTTTGTAAATCTTCTGCAGAAATTGCTTAATACGATCGATCAGAAATTCCCAACTCTTCAACTAATTTACGACAGCTCAAACTTGTTTGAATGAGACGGAAATACAAACTTCGACCGTTTTGTGAGACAGTGTGGCGAAATAACTCAAATTGAACCGCATGCCCAAAATAAGCACGAGAACTTTCTCCGTCCGCGTTTTAAACTCAGGAATTTAGAACGGCGTCATCTGTCTTTTCACGGCTGTTTCTTTCCTAGCTGCCCAAAGGGGGGGGAGGATATAAATCGTTTATTTTGTTGTTTTGCTTTCTAGCGTGTGGTTTCCACATTTCTCTCTCTCTCTCTCTCTCACGGGCGAAAAAGCTGTGACGGAAATTTTTATGGCACGAATGGTAAAATACATATACAGGGTGATCCATTTACACCAGTACCCTGAAAAAACCTTACATTTTTGCAAGGGATCACGCAAGGAACTTCTTCTTTTTTTCAATAGAAGCAGCAACTCCTGGAGAATGAAAACCGCCACCGTGAAGAAGATTGTTAACCGTAACTGTAACTCAGCTCGTGATTTGTTTGTTGTTGCGTTGTCATTCACTTGCGTCTATTCAGAAACATGCAGTACTCTGTTTTAGAGCGTGTTTTTTAGTGAAATCGTATTGGGTAACCAATTCTGTCATCAAAACGCAACGAGCATTTCGAAGAGAGTTTGGAGTTCGAAAAGTGCCAAGCAAGTCAACAATTCTGTCGATGGCAAAAAAACTGGAGCAAACCAGTTCTCTTCTCAGCGGTAGCGGTAGACATCACCCTCCGATGCCCCAAACGCGTGTGGACGATGTTCGGCAACGTTTACTTCAATCTCCGACCAAATCGCTGCGCAGATTAAGCCAACAAACAGGATATTCATACGGAACTTGTCAAAGCGCAGCAAAAAAAGCGAATATTCGACCATTTAAAGTGCACGTAATCCATCAGCTGCAGGAACCGGACAAGAGAAAGAGAGTAAGTTACGGCAAATGGTTTCAAAATTTTCTTAATTTGCGATCTGATATTCTCTCCATCACATGGTTTACGGATGAAGCCTGGTTTCATCTGTCAGGCTACGTCAATTCGCAAAACAGCAGATACTGGGCTGCCGAAAACCCACACGTTATGTGTGAAACACCGATGCATTCACAAAAGGTTGGTGTATGGTGTGCGGTTTCGTCTACGAAAATTATTGGCCCCATTTTTTTTCTCTGAGACTATCAACACTAACGTTTATTGCCGCATATTCAATGAATTTGTGGAACAACTTGATGACATTGAATTGACAAGGGCTACTTTCAGCAGGATGGCGCTACGTGTTCACATCGAAAGTCTCAATGGAACTCATAACCAGCTTCTTTGATGACAGATTAATTTCAAAAAACATATGGCCTCCCCGATCTCCGGACTTAACTTCCCCTGACTTTTTTTTATGGGGCTACTTAAAGGATAGAGTTTACAAAACCCATCCAAAAACATTGGATGCATTGCATGAAACAATCACGACTAAAATTGGCAATGTTACTGCTCGTACTCTACATGAGACATCACTGAATATGGTGCGGCATGTTCAACTGTGTTTACAAGAAAATGGAGGACAATTCCAACATTTGCTTTGATAAAATGATTCTCTAATATCACATGTATAATTCTCAACTTACTGTATGATTTGTTGTAATTTATAAAAAAGTTATAAGTAAATCACATGGTACTGGTCTAAATGGATCATCCTGTACATTACTATAATAAACGGTTGAATTATTAATGGGCAGTCTATAAGATAGGTCACCAACAAAAAAAAATTCGTAATATCCCCACTCTATATTCCCATAACAGAAGCCAATTATGCAGGTTAATAAATTTTAACCCGTCATATGACTGCCACAGTACGTTAAAAATATATAATGCAAACATTTAGGTAATAAAAATTCATTCTGTGTTGTTAATTTTTCGAAATATAAATTTCTAAAATCGGATGATTCTTCTGAATAACCCTGTACAATGTTTTGTGTTATTGCCATTTGATTGAATGAACACTCAGCAGAAAAGTTTCCTGACGTACAGAACTGGCAGAGAATATTTAGTGGGCCACAGCTTAGTTCAACCATTTGGGGTTCATCAAATTGAACTTCCTCTTCTCGAATAACTTGACTAAGATATTCTTGTTCAGTTGCCTCTCGCTGGAGATGATTTGCTTGTGAGTGAGCATTTGCAGCATGTCTAGCCTGAAGTTCTTCTGGAGTTTCTTGCTGCCGGTGTATTGCGTCTGAGAAAGCAGCTGCATTACTTCCAGCTTGTATTAATAATTAGTTTCTTGCTGTCGGGGTTTAGCATGCGCGAGAGCATTAGTAATATGTCTGGCTTGTGTTTCAAGCCAGACATATTATTCAAAAGTTTCGTTTCGTCTGCGATTAGCTCTGCCTTCATTCAAGTTGTATGCAAAGTATTAGAAGATTGGTTTTTACTCCATCACCTTTGTCGTTCTCTATTTAAGCGGCGTTTCCTTTCAGCTTTATCTTCTTCCATCTTGTACTACAAAGAAAAATTCAACGGAACCAATATTTTCTTAAATTTCCATCACAGTGAATCAAAACTACGCCTACAGTTACTTTCTTATAATTTTACTTGTTCCTTTTTATGAAATAAAATAACGCTGCTTCCATTTTATGAAATTACTCTGCAATTTTATTCCTTTTTATGACGTATTACTCTGCAATGCGAAGAAAATGAAATAAAACACGACATAACACCTACATAACAGAACAAACGTCGGCGTGTTGCCACAGATGAAGTCGTTTGTCTTACTAACTTCATTTTATTTTCCGGTATTTCTTTTTGATTTTACGTATAATGCGATAGCCGTGAGCTTAGTTCCGATTTCGGCCACCGGATAAAAGCAGATGGCGGTGCAAGTACTAAATGACGCCATAGCGTTGACGTCAGAGTGTTAGGGACAGGCGTAGCCTATATATAGGTTTAATGTAGTGCGCAGTTTTCCATTATGTAGCGCAGGTTTTTATTTAAGTATAGAAATAACTTGATATTTGTATCTTTCTGTCTCTTATGTTAATCAGCTGTATGTTTCTAACGTCTCTAACATAGATGAATAAATGTTATAGAAGGTGATTTGACTTGGTTTAGTGAAATTGCCCTAACAAGGGACAGAAAAAAACAAGAACACCACGTGGGAGGTGCGTGAATGAAATTCGAAGGTATGCCGGAATGACATGGAAAAAAATGGCTCAAAGGGAGTTGTGGAAGAAACTTGGGAAGACCTTTATCCAGCAATGAATTAAAAATTGTTGAAGATCAAGAACTGCGTTTGATTGTTGTTGAGGCACGGAAAGCTTTCCAAGGATTCTAGATGACGAAGTCTTGCAAGAAAGAAAAAATTGTTCTTTTCGTATGAACATATTTTCGCTAAGAAAGGATAGAACAGAGAAATGAACTTTTTGTACACATTGCAGTATTCAGATCTATATTATTTCATGGTAGCGATAGCTAAGCGAAGGTCTTTATTATTGGTGGATATAATGGACGTGAGTCATTACAGATTATTTATAAAAAACAAACTAAACTACATTCTTCGAAGAAAAATATGGTACAAGAAATGTGTTAAATACCATCTTGAAATTCCCAGTGACCTGAAAGAAAAAACATTTGAATTCGTCTTAAGACAGACATTAGCACTTTGTGGCTGTTTCTCAGGAACAGTTCGCTCAAAATCCTTTTCTCGTTTTTAGAATCCAGGAGAAAACACACACCCAGA
Source organism: Macrothele yani (assembly GCA_039090855.1). Classification (NCBI taxonomy): domain Eukaryota; kingdom Metazoa; phylum Arthropoda; class Arachnida; order Araneae; family Macrothelidae; genus Macrothele; species Macrothele yani. The sequence goes on from CM077008.1 coordinate 117,588,371, forward strand.
GTTTTTTTCAGATATTTCATGATCAGCTTCGAAAACGCACAAACCCGCCATTAAAGAACGTAACTGAGTGGAGGGCGTGACTTAGTAGGAAACACCAGCTCATTGCTGCTGATGATGATGGGACGTCACAAAAACGTACAACACAAAGATCAGAATAAACCAAACTCTAACATTTATAAGGGTTAGTTTCTGTAAAAATGTGAATATCATTAGAAAATATGCTGGTTTTATGCTTCTGCGCACATTCGCAATCACCAAATCATTGCTAGACGAATATTCCACAGATTATTGGCCTGTTTTCACTTTATTCCATGTATTTACTTCATTCAGAAAAACTTGAAAAAAAAATTCTGTCTTGGAGTGGGAATCGAATCCACACCTCTCGATTTCCGGTCAAGCATGCTAGTCATTACACTACCCAGGACAAGGAAATCCCAAGCAACTGAACATACACACTATATTGACAAAGGTCACCGGACACCTAGAAGAGAAACACAATATACGCATTTATTGACGTACGGTGTCGGCCACCTTTGGCCTTAATGCATGCACTGACCCTTCGAGACATGCTTTCGACAAAGTTTTGGAACACAGCGATAGGTATGCGCTTCCATTCGGCACATAATGCTGCCGCTAACTGTTGCTTAGTAGTAGGCCTTGGTTCCAAACTTCTTATGCGGCGATCTAATTCATCATATAGGTGCTCTATGGGATTAAGATCAGGGCTTTGTGATGACCAGTCCACACACGATACGGAATTATCGTTAAACTATGCCGTAACAGTCCTTGCTTTATGGTTCAGTGCATTATTTTGCTGTTACTAACAAGGCTCGGTTCCATAGTATTGCCACCGATTTGGTCGGGCATAATTGTCCAGAATATCGAGGTAGACGTGCTGGTTAACAGGTTTGTCTACGATAGCCAATGGGCCGTGACCATACTACGAAAAACATCCAGACACGAGTATACTGCCAGCTCCAAACTTGACCGTAGGAACAGTACACTGTGGTGAATAGCGTTTCTCCGGTTGCCGCCATACCCATACACGGCCATCAGAGTGATGGATCGTGTATCTGGATTCATCAGTCCATCGGACCCGTTTCCACTGATCTACGGTCCACGATAAATGTTCTTTACACCATGCTAAACGACGAGTAGCATTTCGAGTGGAGATGAAAGGCTTATGAGCAGCCGCACGACCACGGTAACCCATGGAATGAAGTTCTCTGCGAGTGGTACGTGCACGTACCGAGCTTCCAGCATCTTTACTCGCCTGTACACTGAGGTTTTGCACAGTACTACGTCGATTAGCTGTAACGACTCTCCTGAGGCTTCGACGTCCTCTATCAGTGATTTTCTCTGGTCTGCCGGTATGTTTTGCTGCTTCAGGCACGCCATGTGTCTTCCACTTATTCAGTACATCCAAAACCTTTGACTTGGGTATGTTTAAACGCCTCTCGGTTTCTCTTATGGACAACACACTAATATAACACCCAACAATATTTCCTTACTCAAAGTCAGTTCTCTCCCGCGTCGACATTTTCATTCAACCTCACAGTGCAATATGACCGCGGTCAGCTGCAGGCTTGTTTTTATACAGTTTGCAGCTGTACCGCGCATCTTAACAACGCAGAGGATCCGTTCATTTGCTTTTGAAGGGGTGTCCGGTGACTTTAGTCAATATAGTGTATTTCACTTTATTCCGTGTATTTACTTCTTTCAGAAAACTTTAAAAAAGAAAAGCATTGAAAAAAGCGTTGAAAATTTGATGCCTACTATGTATAAATGAAGAATTTTTTCTTCGGAGAAATTCGTTTCTCAAACAAGGGAAAATATGTGGATTCGATGGCAAAACAGAGGTGCTGATGCGAACATCAGAATAATTCTGATGTTCGCATCAGTATTGAACTAGGTAATTTTTCTTCGTCCGAAAGAAAACTTACTTTCTGAGATGATTTAGACGTGTGCATCGAGTCGGAGATGAAATATTGCCGAAACAGGTATTAAGTTGTGTGTCGCCAGGCCGCAAACCAAGAAGTGGTCATAGAACAAGATGGATTGAAGGGGCGAAATCAGCCATTTGTGATAGAGGAAGCAATAGAGTAAGGGCAGAAAATTTAGCAATAGACAGAGGGCGATGGAGAAAATTTATTGCATAGATGAACTGTGGTTGTGTGCGTGTGGGGTACACTGCCTCTTCAGAAGATAAAGGCGAATGATTCTCACTACAGATAATTTGGACATTCCCGTGGTTCACTTGCAACATTTACAACTTTCACGTTTATTGCTTGAGAACAGAATAATATAAAACTACAGGAGAACTGGTTTATAACGAGGAGCTCGGGACCGGAGGAAACACTCGTTAAACCCAAGCGCTCGCTATAAAATCCGTCTTTGAGTGAGAATTCGCACCATGTAAAAATATACATACGAGATAATATGCATATATACGTTTATACACTGACGGAAAAAAATCCCAACACCACGAAAAAATAGTTGTAGAGGAATGAAATGGCGGCAATACATTCGTATAGGTAACATATTTAATCGATTAAGGTTTCAAGATCACAGCTTATTGTAAGCGCGAGAAGAGCCATTTTAAATGTGAAATGCTGGTACATTAATAACCGGTGTAACCGCCAGAATGTTGAATGCAAGCACGCAAACGTTCATGCATTGTGTCGTGCAGGTGCTGGATGTCAGTTTGTGGGATGGAGTTCCATGCCTGTTGCACTTGGTCGGTCAATACAGGGACGGTTAATGCTGGTTGTAGGTGACGCTGGAGTTGTCGTCCAATGATGTCCCATACGTGCTCGACTGGTGAAAGATCTGGTGATCTAGCAGGCCACGGCAACATGTCGACACTCTGTAGAGCATGTTGGGTTACAACAGCGGTATGCGGGCGAGCGTTATCCTGTTGGAAAACACCCCCGGAATGCTGTTCATGAATGGCACCACAACAGGTTGAATCACCAGACCGACGTACAACTGTGCCGTCAGAGAGCGTGGGATAACCACGAGAGTGCTCCTGCTGTCATAGAAAATTGCTCCCCAGACCATAACTCCAGGTGTAGGTCCAGTGTGTCCCGGCCGCAGACAGGTTGGTTGCAGGCGCTCACCTAGCCTTCTTCTAACCAACACACGGCCATCACTGGCACCCAGGAAGAACCGGCTTTCATCAGAAAACACAACAGATCTCCACTCCGTCCTCCAATGAGCTCTAGCTTGACACCACTGACGTCGCAAACGGCAGAGGTTTGGAGTAAGTGGAATGCACGCTACAGGGCGTCTGACTCGGAGCTGTCCTTCAAGTAACCGATTTGTAACAGTTCATTGTGTCACTGTGGTGGCAACTGCAGCTCGAATTGCTGCCGCAGACGCGGTACGATGCGCCACGGCCATACGCCGTACACGGCAGTCTTCCCTCTCAGTAATGCCACGTGGCCGGCCGGAACCCGGTCTTCTTGAGGCAGTACCTTCCCTTGACCACCGATGCCAACAATCATGCACAGTGGCTACATTCCTGCCAAGTCGTTCTGCAATATTGCGGAAAGAAAATCCACCTTCTCATAGCCCTATTACACGACCTCGTTCAAACTCCGTGAGCTGTTGATAATGGCTTCTTCGTCTTCTTAAAGGCATTCTTGACTAACATCAACACCCTACGTCGAATCTCAACGATAACTAACGCTCACGAACGTTACAGCGCGTATTTACAGCAACCCTGCTTTGCATGTTCCGAGGGGCGCTACTAGCGCCACACGTATGCGCCGAGCGCGAAATTTGCATAGACGTCATCTTACAGATGTACCTCTCACCGCCTACCAACTGTCGTTTATCTAACACAACCCCTTCTTGGTGTTGGGATTTTTTTTCCGTCAGTGTATTATACAGTATATCCATAATGATATACTTGAAAGATTTAATTAATGTACTACAATGGTACTATAGTAAATTAGTTAAATCTTTCAAGTATATTCAACCTGATGGCCACGTGAAACTGACCTACACATCACACATGAAGCAAAGGCAACGCTGATCTTCCCAACGCGACGCTCACTTGAAGGGCAAAAGAGGAAAATAGACGCAATTCCAAGAATTGTTGTCTCCTGTTTTTTACCTCCAGCGACAGCTTCATTACATTATTCTCCCATCCCTCTCTGCAATCGTCGTCCAGAAATCCACTTATATATGCGTGAGCTCCACCAATACTTTTTTTGCCCAGGAGAAAGTGGCCATTGGGAAAACACATATATGTTCGTGACGGCTCACACCAGAGTAAGTTCCTCTCCCAACTAAGCTACACGGACGAAATGTATCATTACAGATTTGTCGTCTTGTCACGTGCTTTACCTTTGTAGTACGTCACACCCGTTTTCAAATCTGCTGACCTGATACACAGAGCCTCTTGGAGTGAGGAGCGTAGAGGGTCTCTTGCATAACTCGCTCGTTGAGCACTTGATGTACTCCTTCCCGATTGCTTTTTTATCGACATTCTTCCATTAGCACACAAGGATTCCTCTGCGCTGTTGCAATTTCATCCAGCATGCCACCGTTTCTATTCGTCTTTTCCAGGACAGCACGCAGTAGATTTTCTCTGTCTCGTTAAATATTGGTATTTTGCAGCTTTTCCCCTCATTAAATCCGGGGACCGTGTTAAATTTTGTTCGTTAAAATCGATCAAATTATCTTTGAATTAGCATTATACCAAACAAAAGTTCCCGTTTTGATCGTTAAATCCGGGATCTCGCTAAATACGTGATCGTTATAAGGGGGTTCTACTGAATTACTTTATTCATTGCAGCTCGGGACAAAATTAACTTCTTCATTTATCCCCCTTTGTTACAGAGTGTGGTGATTAAGTTTAATTTGTAAGTAGGTTAAAGGTTAAATATGCTTATTTGCTTCACTATACGTTTTTTGCAAATGTTCGTAATGAACTTCGTGAACATATATGTCACACTTGTCAAAACCCGTATTTTTAAAGATTGAGAACGAATCAAAATGATAACTTACGAACAGTTTCACGTCTTACGTCTTTATTTGTCCACCACTGGATCGTCAAATTCTCATTCACTATATTTGTTGATCACATCGATTTCATTAACAAAACTCGTAAATAGATTTCGATCCATACACTGTAAAATGTTAAGTGATGGGAATTCATGGAAAAATCCCAAAATTAACGTGCAGTATTTGGTGTGGATTGTCTATATACATACACTGCTGGCCACCCAAAATGCAACACCAAGAAGGAAGCATCTGATTGGCCTGAAATTCGCAGCATGCGTCGCCCGCGAGAGGACATGCAAATGATTAGCATTGCAGGGCATATGCAAATCATGTGCGCCCGGCACGCCACCGAGTAGTACTATAAGAAGGGTGCACAGAAGGCGGGTGTAATTAGTGGAAGTGTGTTGTGCTGCCGGACCTGTTTGTGGGAAGCTTCCTGGTGCCTCGTCGCAGAATACGGCCGTCATTCCAGCACTTTTCGGAGTTCGACAGAGGACGAATAGTGGCTTATCGCGACAGCGGTTTATCGTACCGAGACATCGGCGCCCGTGTGGGATGACATCGAGCCACAGTGAGGCGGGTATGGATTCGGTGGGTGCATGAGGGACGGACGGACCGACGTAAGCGATTGCCGCAGCCGCGGCACACTACCGAACGCGAGGACCGGCATGTTGTGCGGCGGGTATTGACGGCTCGCACCGCCACATCACGAAGGTTAGCGCATGAGTTAAGGTGTGCTGCGCAACAACCTGTGTCAGCACGTACCGTTCGACGTCTTCTGCAGGAGCGCGGACTTGTCGCATGGCACCCATTGCTCTGATTACCATTGACGTTACACCACCGGCGAGTGTGGCGGCAGTGGGCCGTTGAACGCCGCACCTGGACTACGGAATGGCAAGACATTGTCTTTTCCAACGAATCTCGCTTCTGCCTGCAACACCACGATGGTCGGATCCGCGTGTGGCGGCACCGCGGCGAGAGACTGTATGACGCCTGCACTATGCATCGTCATACCTGTCCATTGCCTAGCATTATGGTTTGGGGCGCAACTGGATATGACACCCGCATCCCTCTGGTGCGCATCGCCGGTACACTGAACAGCCACGGCTACATCTCGGACGTTTTAGAGCCTGTAGACCTCCCTTACCTGCAGGACCTGCCCGCGACCACGTTTCAACAGGACGATGCGCGCCCGCACGTGGCACGCATCGTGCAACAATTCTTCACGGCCCACCAGGTGTCACTGCTGCCATGGCCCGCCTGTTCTCCCGATATGTCGCCCATCGAGCACGTCTGGTCGCTGATCGGCAACCGAGTGGCCTGGCAAGCACCACCCGCGGCTACGCCTGAAGAACTGTGGCAGTGTGTGGAAGCAGCCTGGGCCGACATACCCCAAGCCCACATCCAAAGCCTCTTTCGTTCGATGCCGCCGCGTGTAGCGGCCGTTATTGCCAGCCATGGGAGCCACACGAACTATTTATGTCTGCGTGTTCCGCAAGTCACACGGGCCTGTAAGCTCAGTCGTTTCATCTCTGTATCTGTTGTTATGTGTCCAGTAAATCTGGCTTTGCTATCTCGTGTCCTTTTTGGTGTTGCATTTTGGGTGGCCAGCAGTATATAAGCGATTTATGCACTATAAATATTTTCTGAAATTCACGAACAATTTTTCGTGATCTTTTCGTAAATTAAGGAATAATATTCCTGATACAAATTTTTTCCGTGAAATAACGGTCTTAAATCTGAATTTCACGGATTTTTCGCACTCTAGTAAAATCCTGAATTCTCAGAAATATTTCTGCAATTCCTTTCTTAAATTTACATGACCATTGAATTACCCTTTTTAATACACACTGGTTTACATAAATTAAGCAACAAATGGAAAAATCGCGATAACTCAAAAAGTATGCAACCGATTTGGATGGAATTTGATGGTAAGCTTTATTAGACCAAATGCAACAAAAAAAACGTAAGAACTTGTGATGCAGAGCATTTACATTTTGTATGAATGATGCAAATATGAAAATACAGAAATATAGGTGTCAAGATGAAATAGGAAAAGGTACTTCAATACAGAGTGTGGTTACCCCGAACAGCAATACACGCCCGACAGCTATGTTCCACTCGGTTAATTATAGTGTCGAGCAGTTCCGTAGGTAGCTGCGTCCATTGCTCGAGAAAAGCAGTGCAAAACCCCTGCAGGGTTCGGAGAGGGGGCTGGAGGACAGCAACATGCATCTCGAGAGCATCCCAGACATGCTCAATGGGATTCAGATCGGAAGAGTGTGCTGGCAACTCCATACGGACTATAGTCTCCTGTTCCAAGTACTGGTGCACGAGGGAGGACATTATCCTCCTTCAGTACTGTCTGAGGCAGGACATTATCCTCCTTCAGTACTGTCTGAGGCAGGACATTATCCTCCTTCAGTACTGTCTGAGGCAGGACATTATCCTCCTTCAGTACAAATGTATCGTCAGTTGCTACCGCATACGGACAAACAATTGGATCCAGGATGTCGTCTCTATACTTCTGAGCGTTGAGGCTTCCATGTGACAACACAAAGAGGTCGGTACGGCGGCCTAACGATATGCTTGCCCACACTAGAATACTACCACCACCGTAGCCCCTTTCCTGGATATTAGAGGGAAAATAGCGAGTACCGGCCTCTCTCCAGAAGTAAGCACGGCGATAATCCCTCTGTAAACAATATCACGACTTATCAGGGAACAGAACGCATCTCCACTGATTTTGAGTCCAGTACACATGCATTCGTGCCCAGCTGAAACGTTCCCTCCAGTGGAGGGGGGTGAGGGGCACGCATAATATCGGTCGCCGAGCATACAGTCCTTCTGCATGTAACCGTCTGCGTACCGTCCGGCCGGTGGCTGCCGCAAGCACAGATCTGAGATGAGTAGGTGTAGCCGTCCTGTTCCGCCGTGCCGAAAGCCGCAAATACCGGTCATCCGCGGAGGTCGTTGCCCTTGGCCTGCCTTCACTGTATCTTCGGGAAGTTACACTCGTGGCTTAGAACTGCTGCCACATCGTGCTGACCATAAAACAATCGACGTTGAGCCAGCATCCAACGTCCGCCTGCCGTTGCCCCCGAGCAGAAACAAAAGAGTTGGAAAACTGCTGGCCACCAGCTGGCAGTGTTGGGCCACTGCTGGCTGAAACCTGCCGCTCACGGCACTGTAGCAGTCCGTTGGTGGCAGCCATTGATGACCCAGCAGCATCGCCCTGAATTGCGGGTCTCCAAGCAAGTGCCACTAGTGGCCCGTAGCTAGCAACTGAAGCGACCCCAAACGTTGTAGAAGCAATGGGACTGCGCATGCGCAGAATCAATACAAGCTGTGTTTCTCGTGGTACGAGTTAGTTGAAGACGACGCTATCGCCATCGTGTTATTTTAGTGGATGTTAAGAAAAAAGCCATATGTACAGAGGCGAATTAATTTCCTAATGAAATGCCACGTCCTCGGAGATTATCGTCGGAAGGAAAATGTAATAATAATTATTAATGAACTGTAACAAACAGTCAATTACTCTCATGAATTTATAGAAATTCATGAGAGTAATTGAGCCTTAGAGTGTTGTACGACAGAGTGAATCAAGCCTTTTTGTTCATCAGTTGTTATAATGTGGAACCAAGATTGTATGTTCGATTTTATCAATTGTGCTTTTTCCCTTGGTTGCTTCTGACTGATAAATTTCTTTAATCGGGTCCACAGATATTTTGTTGGACTCAGGTCAGGGTCATTCTGGCAGTGTAATACGATTTTCTTGAAACCACTTTTTTGAGGAGCTGAGTCCTTTTTAAATATACATATAGGATTCATTATCCTGGAAAAGATCACGTGCTGAAGGCTTCAATTTTAGCTGGGTATATGAATGATGTATTTTGTTTCCATTTAAAGGACTATTAATCACACAAATGTTGAGAGAGAGAGATTGAGAGACAGAGAAAAAAAAAGAAGCCAGGTTAAGAAAGTACGCGTACAAAATTTATCAATTATTTGAAAAAATAAAATAAAAGCAACGCTATGGAATATAATGTACTCATCCATGGGTTGAATACAAAAAATTAAAGGAATTCGTTGGTAAAAATAACGACAAGTAAAATAAAATATCTTTCCTCTTTAGAACAAACGTAGCTTCGGACAGCGGAAAGGAAAGATACTTCGTCAAAATTTATAAAAAATTGTGAAATTAAAAAGACATTTATGAAAAATTGTAAAATTAAAAAGGGAATCCTTCGCTTCACATCGTGCAGGAAAGAGGCCCAGCTCCAAGCAAAGAGTCTTGCGGCGCAAACTAATGTAGTGGCTAGAGCGCTCACTTCGGAAGCAGACTGTCGTTAGTTCGTTTCCAGCCAGATCCAAACGGGCATTTTTCAGGGCCTCTTGAGAAAATTTCCCCAGCACTGTGCTGTTATGCAGAAGTTTCGTAGGAGGGGAAAAATGTATTTGTACCTTTGGGAAACTTTTTTTTTATGGCTACTACAATGAAATCTAAGAAAAAATTCTAAAAGAACAATCAAACTTTATCTAAAAGACAATATCTTTTTTTTAATGGTTACTACTGGGAAATTGGCGAACAAGATTAGACAAACGATCAGTTACGTCACGTGATTTCGTCTGCCACTGCCGGAAAACTAGCGGACTATATCATGCTAGCCATCATTTATGGCACGTGGCTGCAGTGCCACTAGTGGCAGCCACTGCCTGTGATGAATAACTGGTGGCCCTGCTCTGGCATATGACAACTGACGGGGTAACAACTGTTGGCCAGCTGCTAGCCTGAACTGCTGGCCCATGTGTTGGCCGTCGAGACTTTTTATTGACGGTTGGGCAGCACTGATGGACCACTGATGGCGCTGCTGGCTTGAGTGCTGGACCACTGATGGCGCTGTTGGCTTGAGTGCTGGCCCAGCAACACTGTTGTTACTGGGCCTGCTTAGAGTCGTCCTATTGCTCTGTAGCATAACTCCGCTGGTAGATGACGTCACGAAGCCAGGTTAAGAAAACCGCTATCTCGAAATCTTACCATTCACCGCCGCACATGAATTGGCGACTCCTTCCGAAACAGTTGGTTTTAAGCTCTTGCGCATTTGCATAAAACTCTGCCAGCGCCACTCATTTGCCTTCCGTACATCGATGCTGTATGCCTTCGCACGTATTATATACAAATTTCGTGCAATTGGAACTATATTTTGCCCAATTATCGCGATTTTTGGTTTGTTGCTTAGTTTATGGAAACCAGTGTATGTAAACTGAAAATTCTGCATTTCCAGAAACATTTTCCGCAAATCCTTTCGTACATTGTTCTTACTTTTTCCGTATTCATGAAATGGAAAATTTCCGGTAATAGGAGCGATTCGCTGGAATATTTGAGGTTTGATTAACTGTTAAATTTCATTCGTCTGTTGGCGGATCTAATTTTGAAGTTCTGCAGCAAGATCGGATATTTTGGATAGCATATCGCGTGCAATTTTGTTTACTGTACCACCGGATAACCCTTACCCTCTCCCCCATTTTGTGCACCATCTATTGTATATTATGTTAATCTACGAAACCGGGTACTTAAGCGTACAGGTGCTTGTATGATATCTATGTATCAGTTTGTGGACCCTTTAAGACAAAAGCTATTATCGCTATCAAGAGTAAATCTTATATTTGCAAGTTTTGTGAAATAATACTGTACTATAAAGCATTTCACCTTTACTTAAAGATAACAGAAAGTCATTGTCAGTTTAAAAAATCAAAAGTTCCAAAGCATTTTGTTGCATCGAAAAATCAAGATTAAAAAAAGTACGCAATTTGTTATATGTCTTCTTCCAGAAAAAAATGAAATTATTACAGACCTACTCAGAAAGATATTAAGCTCCAACAGAAAATAAAAAGACTAATTCACCCGGGCTTTAATGGTAAAACACATTTCCTCATCCTAAGATTGGAGTTCTTTCTTACACGTGACTGTGCTTTACTTGGCTTTCTGGCTCAACGGTATAGGTCGTACGACTGCCGTTGAAGAAGAACCCATTTCGAAACCCACCGGGGATGTATAAAAGGGATAGGATTCAGCAACTTCGTACGCCGGGCCGCGGATTGCCTAGTGGTCAACGTTCGTGACTGCCACGGAGAAGACCTCAGATTCGATCCCAGGCAGATACGAACGCTCGAACCGCTAAATATCCGCCGTGCGTCGGATGGGCACGTTAAGCCGTCCAGCACCGGGTACTTCCCCCCCCCGGGTAATAAATAAGGGTGTCTTCTTCTACCTTGCTGCCGTGTCTCTTTCCTATCGAGCACTCTAGCCCAAATCTCCTAGCTTCCCATTTCTGAGGGTAGTTTAAGACCTGGGGTCAGACACGCCCTTCCTAAAATCATCTACATATGATATGATCCGAACTTCGTATGCCGAGGAAAGAGAATCGTTGGTAAAAGGAGTGGAAACGTCAAGTCGGAGATTTTGCGAAATTTCTGTGTAAATACCGAAAAACCAGAAACCGTCTTTCTTGAAATGAACGGAATTTGTAGATTAAATGTTACGTATATGGAAATCCTGAGATTTCGGGATAAATCTTCAGTTCTCACCACTCGGCCACAAGAGTGGTAATGTGTATTGTTCGGAAGACATATCAGTATTTTCAATACAGATGACGGATGAATATGCACCAAACAGGAAACTTTCCCAGAAAGATGAAAGTATAAATTCCGCCCTTTTTTTATTCCCCTTACAAACCACACGAATCAGAAACATGTTACGAAAATCTTTTTTCAAACACTTCCTCGTTCGCCTGTTTAATGGTGCTCAAAAAACGTAGGCTGGGTGATGATTCGTGAAGACGATTGTTTACGGTCTCAAGTCGCCCGTCGTTTCTTGCTGCTCTACCTCTTTCAACCTTCAGAGAAGATCTGCAAAAGGCGTAAGACGATATCACTGGCAAATGTCCAGATGTCTTTGCTCTTTGCTGAACTATTGATTCTGTTCTGGATTTGTGTTGTACGGGAAAGCAGAAAAAGAAAAGGAGAACGACCCTAAGTAATTGTTTCACTCCGCCCGATGGTTGGCCAATTTGAACAGCAGCGTAACAAAAAATACAGCAATTTCTAATGTTTATCCACACTTCTTTTTGTAAACACTGTACCCTAAACGAAATTTTTTTCCCTCAAATATTAACTACAAAACATAAAATGGTTTCTAAACAGCACGTTTTTTACAGTTCAGGACGACATCTAAACTTCTGGCAGCTTTTCCATTCCGTCACAAAAAAAAGCACCTCTGCTTTATGTTCAGATATTACTTGCGAGTTTTACATACACTGAAGTGCCAAAAAAAAAAAAAAACTGTGGTACCTCTCTAACACCAGGTTAGTCCTTCTCGCAATTGGATAACTACAGTTACACGACGGGGCATGGACTCCATGAGCTCTTTGTAGTACTGTGGAGACAGTGCACATCATGCTTCCTAAAGAGCGTCCCACAATTCCGTATTATTCACCGGTGGAGGATTCCTGACGTTCACGGCACGTAGAACAGCATCCCAAATGTGTTCGGTGGCGTTTAAATCCGGAAAATGAGGGGGGGGTAAATGAAGATGCCAAATCCGTGGAATGTTCCTGTAGCAATAATAGGGCAACTGTGGACTTGTACTGCGGCAGATTGTCGTGTTGAAAGAAGTCGCACCCGTCGGAGTGATTGCATGACATGAACGGGTGCAAATGATTCCCAAGGATGGTTACGTAGCCTCCACCGGTCAGAGCGGTCTGAAGACGTATGAGAGGTCCTAATCCGTGCCAGCTGAAAACACCCCACACTACAACAGAGCCATCGCAGGCCTGCACTGTCCCTTGTAGGCATGCGAGATCGGTAATGGATTTCCGAGATCTCTTGTAGGCATGTGATATCCATTGTAATGGACCTCGCATGCCTACAAGGAACAGTGAAGGCCTGCGGTGGCTCTGTTGTAGTGTGGGGTGTTTTCAGCTTCCACGTATTAGGACCTCTCATATGTCTTCAGACCGCTCTGACCGGTGGAGGCCACGTAACCATCCTTGGAGATCATTTGCACCAGTTCATGCCATGCAACCACTCCGACAGGTGCGATCTCTTTTAGCACGACAATGAGCCACCGCACACGTCCACAGTTGCTCAATACCTGAAATCTGCCATCCGCCCGAAACAGTTGGTACCGCGATTCGTCTGACCAGGCTACACGTTTCCAGTCATCTTGCGTCCAATGGCGGTGTTCGCAAGCCCAGGCTACACGTTTCCAGTAATCTTGCGACCAATGGGGGTGTTCGCAAGCCCAGGCTACACGTTTCCAGTCATCTTGCGACCATTGGCGGTGTTCGCAAGCCCAGGCGAGACGCGCATGGTCTTGTGTCGTCAGGTCAGAAATAGCACCCGGGTAGTGTAACGTACCAGGAGATGTGACGTACCTGCCAGAAGGACGCACACGACATAAAGGCAGATAGGAATCAGAATAAAACGTCCGCGTAGCTCAATTGGTAGAGCAACTTATTCCGGAATGAGGGGATCCGGGTTCGAATCCTGGCGTGGACAGAAATGACGGAGAAATTTGCTTCGTTATAATGGCGCCCGAACTATCCGGATGACCCGACCGTTCAAAATCTCGCATTGGTGTGATGTTATTTCCACACCGCGAGATAGCCTAGAGAATCCTTTCTCCAGCACTTCGAAAAAAAAACATAAGGGGGAGATGATGTAACGTACCAGGAGATGTGACGTACCTGCCAGAAGTCCGCACACGACATAAAGGCAGATAGGAATCAGAATAAAACGTCCGCGTAGCTCAATTGGTAGAGCAACTTATTCCGGAATGAGGGGATCCGGGTTCGAATCCTGGCGTGGACAGAAATGACGGAGAAATTTACTTCGTTATAGTAGGCCGTCGGCTCTAGAACTCCACAGAAAACAGGGAACTTTGCAATGTCCGAACATCGATTCCAATACTGGCCCCTGCATTCAATTGCACTGTGATTTTATGCAATGTTGCACGCCGATCGGATGTTACAATGCGTGCCAGACGCCGCCGTCCACGTTAGTCCAGGGCTTATCGATGGCCACATCGGTCTCGCATGCTGAATTTCCCCGTGAGTTTGTGTAGTCCAGGTACACCCTTGAAATTGTTGACAGTGTAAATCCAAATTTCGTGGTGATTTCCTAGATGGAGTGACTCATCTGCCGGGCGCCGGTTATCATACCACGCTCGAAATTGTTTTAAGGTGGTATCACCTAAATTCTTTGCCCTGTATTTCCAACGGGCAAACTTCTGTAGCCATTTTCATCACAATTAATGCATTACCAAGGATGAAAATTTGAACATCGATAAGAATAACTTCATTTTATAACCTAGTGTACTTAATATTTTCTAAAACTTAACCATAATCATATTAAAAATCAATAAATCAATAAGTTTTCCTTTGGTGGTGTTGAGACCAGAAAACAGATGGCGCGACATGTGCATTGATGACGTCCGTAGATAAACAAATGTTGGATTACTCAATTATGGTTAAATTTTAGAAAATATTAAATATACTAGGTTATAATATGAAGCAATTTTTATCGATGTTCAAATTTTCATCCTTGGGAACGCATTAACGTTGAAGAAAATGGCTACAGAAGTTTGCCCATTGGAAACACAAAGCAAAGATTTTAGGTGGGTCCACCTTGATCCTGAAAAGCTGCCATATGAATGGTACTACACTGGTGTGCAAAAATTAAGGATGAAGAGGAGAAATTAGCATAACAGCGAAACGAGCAGGCAGAACGGACCGAAAGACCACTCAGGAGATAGACTAGGGTCCGGTACGGTATGGCATGCGCATATACGCAGCATGACGTAGGGGGGAGTGTCGGAAGGGTATAAAGCTCACGGGCGGTGTACGCTCAGCAATTCGGTGAAAGCTATTGCACGGTGTACACCGGTTTGAACGACGTCGAGTTGCTTCCACCGTGTGATATGGCCAACAGGCAATCCAGTAGAGGACATCTGGATGACTTTACCCGACGTCGCGTCATTGGGAAGTTGGAAGAACGTCGAAGTGTGACTAGTGTGGCCAAGATCGCTCATAGCATCGTTTCACGAGCTTGGAGAGCATTTCAAACGACAGGAACAGCTGTCCGAGAGTTTAGCAGTGGTCGTCCACGAGCAACCATGGTGGCGGACGACCGGTATATTGTCCTACAGGCGAGAAGAGACAGACAGCAGACAGCGGGAGAAACCGCAAGGCACATGCAACAGACAACTGGACGTCCGTTATTGCGTTTTACCGTGGCCAGGAGGCTGCACAAAGGTGGTCTATTTGCACGATGACCAGTACGGTGTGTTCCATTAACGCCTGCTCATCGGAAACGGCGGTTTCTATGGTGCCAGGAACACAAGAACTGAATACATCAGCAATGGGGTCGAGTTCTCTTTACGGATGAGATCCAATTTAGCCTGACGAGCGATTCTGGACGTATACACATCTGGAGAGAGAAAGGAACATGCAATCACACCTCTAACATCATCGAAAGGGACCGGTTTGGAGGTGGAAGAGTTCTCGTTTGGGGCGGTATCATGCTTGGTAGCCGTACTGACCTCCAAATCTTCCAAGAAGGTTCAGTCACTGGTGTCCGCTATTGTAACGAGGTTCTCCTGCCTCACGTGCGTCTGTTTAGAGGTGCTGTGGGTCCTGAGTTCCTCTTCATGGACGACAACGCTACACCTCATCGTACAGTGGCTGTCGCAGAGCTGTTGGAGAGTGCAGATATTCAACACATGGATTGGCCCGCAAGGACCTGAATCCAATCGAACACGTGTGGGACCTTGTCGGGAGACGCTTGGCAGCACGTCACCAACCGCCAGCAACGATTCCGCAGCTGCGATTGGCGCTACTAGAGGAATGGGCCGCGATGCTTTAACAGCTCCTTGACAACCTCGTCCTCAGCGTGGACAGACGTTGTAAATCCTGCAACGCAGTCATATGTGATCATATCCCCTACTAAAAACTGGATTTTTCTTGGCAGCCGCCTGTCGCATAGACGTTTCTGCCCAGTTGTGCTTGAAGCTACCTTTTCAATAAAGTGCCTTTGTATCCTTTGGATTCCTTATTCGGACAGTTTTGCTCACTTGTCCCATATTCTTACATCTTGGGAATCTTATGGAATGATTTGAGTCGATGTGGAGCATTTCTGCACGACGTTACATTAGAAAAACCGTCTCGTCCTTAATTTTTGCACACCAGTGTACTTGTGCTTGCGGAATATCTGCCTTTATATACACATTATTTGCGGACGACACCATTTATCGCCTGGGTGTAGTGGCATGCAATGGAAATGGCAGGGCCCTTCCAATTTATTTTTTTATTAGAGGTTCAACGACCACCGTGAGCAGTTAAATGGGCTATAATAAGTCACCCGTCCCTAATTTAGGGCCACTGGTCCCAGGGAAGGGAGAGAGCTTGTGTCGTAAGACAACCACAACTTCCATGCCTCACTGGGATTCGAACATAGAACACTTTCGGACGAATGATCAGAAGCCATCGCTGAGACCACTGTGCCATCGGTGCGGCCCCAGTTTTTTGGCACCTCATCGCTTAGACCACTGCGCCATTGGGGCGGCTCCAGTTTTTTTGGTAATGCGAGATGTGCTTTCTCCTTTCACGAGAGACTTTAAATTCCGTACCTGAACTGATGTTGATTCACAGTTATCATGACGTGTGTTACTGAAATACCAAATTAAAAGAAACACTAACCTAATAACATGGTGGACCTCTCTTGGCCTTTAAAATAGCCCCGATTCCATGTAGCAGGGATTGAACGAGGTGCTGATATCGTTCTACACGTAGGTTCAGAAATGCGGATGTGATAACGTCAGACAAGTGCCAAAAGTTCGGTGGAGGAGAATCTCTGTTAGGAATGTATCTCTCAATCTCATCCCGCAGGTGTTCAACTGGTTGAAATCTGGGAACTGTGTGGGCCATTTTCACCCATTGAAGTCACTGCCGTGCTTCCGTATCCACTGGTTGACAATCCGAGCCTTGCGGCATGGGGCATTATCCAGCTGAAAGTGACCATCTCCGTCAAGAAACACTATGCATGTGAACGGATGTGTCTGATCCGGAATGATGTTAAGATACCTCGTGACATCTAAATGATGTTCCAGCTGTATTAAGGAACCCAATGCGCGGCATGAATACCGACCTCATACTATTACACCGCCTCCACCAGGTTGTGCAGTTAACGCTAGGTAGTTGGGATCCAGGGATTCGTGCTATTGACGCCATATTGTGGTCGGTCCATCGGCGTACTGAAAATGTGATTCCTCGGACCAGGCGACCTATTTCTAGTCTACAAGGGTCCAGTTTTCGCGCTCCCGTACCCACTGCGGACGAATTTGTCGGTTTTTAGCAGAGATGTGTGGTTTACGAAGGGAGTGTTTGTGGTTACAGCCCATTCGTTACACTGTGCGGCGGGTTGTGTATGCTGAAATTCTCCTCTCCATAATGCTGTTGCACTTCGCAGTCACTTGGCGCAATATCTGTTACCTTGTAAAATCCTCTCCAGCCTCCGTTGACCTCGAACATCGACCAGTCATTTCCGCCCTCATAAAGACCGCTTACTGCTTGTTTTGTTCTTTGTGAACGTTCCTTGTACACCCTCGATACATTTGCTCTTGCATAGCCGAGAAGGTTTACCGATTGTGAGATGACCTTTAAGCGCCCAGTGTCATGCCTCTTTCAAAGTCGCTTAAATCATGAGTTTTGCACATATTGCCGCTATCTACGCTTCAAGCACGACTTAATCCTTTACAGTGAGCTGTTTATAAAGAAATCTCAACGTTATAATAGCGTACGGAAGCATAGGTGCCCCATAGCTTAGTTTTCAGGAGGTGTGACGTATACTGTAATTTAATTTTCCTTTTTAGTTACTTTCTCTATGTAAATTTGAGTTCATTTTCCTTAGCGTTTTTCAAACTTAACGCGATATATTTTCTCTCGCAAGAGTATGGTTGGCAACACCTTCAGGTCGGAACGTACGACGTGTGTATGTGTCCGATTAGAACTGAGGGTTATATAATGTTTGAGCAGCAGTAGCGTGCGGAGATGGTGGAAATTATAATAATAATTGTAGAAGAGACATTATCTAATTGAAGTTTGAGCTATTTGAAGGCTGCGTGTTATATTCTAGTGTTGTTGTTGTTTTCTTAACCAAGTGTTATTATTATTAACTCATGTTCGTTTGATTAAGATAGTAATATTAAACAAGTTAGTAAAATCATGCAATGCATTGATTATGATACGCTTTCCAACGTACCAGAAACCATTACCGAAGTTATGAGAATAATAGCTGTGGAATAAATCTCGCTCCTTTGTCCTGATCTTTGACCCCATTTCGACGCTATTCAACAGAACCGGTTCAGTATACCTCCGATACAACATACTAACGTTTTGTCGCAATCGAAGCATTGTTACGCAAGTTATGTGGCATAAGGACAATGGAATGGATCCCTTTGATCCCGTTTCGTCCATTTTTAACATGGTTCGTCCCCAGGTGGTCCCCAACCACATACTAAAATTTCATCGAAATCGAGCCATTTTTACGCGAGTTATTATCGTGCAGACGGACAGACGGACAGACAAACAGACGGACAAAGCTAGAGCATATACGCTTCTTCAACCTACGATTGGAAAGCGTAAAAAAGAGTTATAGTTACGCCTTGTTGAAGTACCAAAGGATTAGTGTCTAAATAAAGACTAACCGTAAGTAACTTTTTCTCGAAGTCCTCTTGAATGACACCTATTTCGCTGCAGGTGAAATTTTTGAGAACTGAGTTATGTAATGCTCGTTTAAGGCGTCTTTGAAAGAGTGTTAGGGTTCATCTTCTGCGATAGATTGCGCAAAACATTACTCCTTGGGCGTGGCTTTTACGTCTTGAGTGACTGTCGAAGAAGTTGACGTCAGCGAATCACTGGATACATCACCATATTCAGAATGGAAGCGGTCTCTCGTTGGCTCCACAATGAAAAGACAAAATACACGCTGTTAGGTTTTAAACAATGGCGTCATTTGGGGTGGAGCTCAGTAAGTAGCTGGAGCTTAGTAAGTAGGCGGAGTTTCTATAGCGCAACTTCAGGGGTTCTCTGATAATGTATACATTTTCTTTTTAAAAAAAAATGAACGTACAGTAGGTTTTAAGATGATCTGTAGAAGATAAGATTCCAATCTCACTTTTGCTCCTATTAATTGATTTCTATTTGGCTCAGATAATTAGAAATTAAGCAGAACTAAGAGATTTCGTTGCTTCCAGACAGAGACACTGTTATGCTAACGTCTCGCGCCATCTAGCACCAAATTGGAATGCTTTCGAGTCAGATAAATTGAATTTCAAAAAAGTTCTAACAAATATTTCGGAATAATAAGTGTGGCATATATTAGCTATGGTCGTTTTTATTTGTGCTCAAACTTTCAAACACTACAAGTTCGAGAAAATGTGTGCAAAAGAATTTACATTGCAGATATAGGGTAGAAGATGAACCCTAATACTCATTCAAAGACAGTCTTAAGTATAGCTGACTGAACACTACATAAATAAGTTTTCAAAAACTTCACCTACAGTGAAACAGAAGTCATTCAAGAGAACGTCAAGAAAAAGTCATTTGCGATTAGTTTCTATTCAGCCACTAATCCTTTGGCACTTCAACAAAGCTTAACCATAGCTTTTTTTTTTTTTTCAATATTACTATCTTAATCAAACGAACATGAGTTAATAATAATAACACTTGGCTAAGAAAACAACAACAACACTAGAATATAACACGCAGCCTTCAAACAGATTCAATTAGACAACGTCTGTTCCACAATTAACATTATAACTTCTACCATCTCCACACACTGCTGCTCAAACATTATACACGGTAATTCAAATGACACCGTCTTTTTATAAAGACGGCGTTGAAAGTTTGGTTTCACGATGGGAAAGTGTGATCGATAATGATGGCGATTATATAACTGATTAAGAAATTAATTTCTTCTGTTACAAACAGTGTTTCTCTTCTTTTCCAAAAATGACGTTACTTTCCGGTTCCCCCAATATGTTTTTCATTTCTTCGCCTTTCATACTTTTCCTATACTGTATGAGCTGTTCTCCAACAGTAATAGGAAATTTCATAATTACTTTCTACTGTAAATTTCCACTTACTTCTATTGGAAATTCCCAACGTTCATCCTATTTTTACTCAATGCACATTCATCGATAAGTTTTGCAGGGAAAATAGCAATCAGAATCAGTGTTATCGCGAGAATCTATGGAATACTTTCCAAGGAGGGACAGGACATAGTCCGATTTCCAGGGGAGGCCGCCCCAGTGGCGCAGTGGTCTAAGGCGATGGCCTCTGATCATTCGTCCGAAAGGGGTCCGGGTTCGAATCCCGGTGAGGCATGGATGCTGTGTTTGTCTTACGGCACTGGCTCTCTCCCTTCCCTGGAACCAGTGACCCTAAATTAGGGGCGGGCGACTGCTTATAGCCCGTTGAGTTGCTCACGGTTGTCGTTAAACCTCCAATAAAAAAAAAAATTCCAGGGGAAGGCAAATGCCCCACCCACTTGCCCCTCCCCTTTATAGACGCTCAGTACGTAAATGAGGATGGCACGTGTCTCATTGCGATCCGGTGTTCCTAATATTTTGTTACTTCAGTGTATATTACTTATGTACGATCATCAAATATATATTCAGATCGTGTTAACAATAACGCTTTGACCAACAGCTCGTAAAATTTTAGGTGGAAAATAGCTTCAAACAACGTTTATTCACAGAAATTTGCTAGGTTTTCGTGTTGAAATGGCGTTTAGAAAAACACATCTTGCACCCAATCTTGTAAGCTTGAAATATCGACCAGGAAAAGAGGTAAAGCGAAAGTGTTCGCTTTTTTTTTGTTTTTAGCACGCTGCTGTTGCAGTAGCTAAAAGCTCCTTGCAGAAGGCCATCATGTGACCTCCGAATGACACACCGTAGGTCCTTCATTATGTTTGAAAACTATGCTTACGACGTTACTTTCCGTGAAGATTTAAGAAAATCCCTTCTCCGCAGCCATACTCCCCTTTTCGCTGAGGGATCTGTCTCCTAGGTTAATATATCATCGCACGAAACGCGACAGATATTGCGGCAACAGCATCTTCGAAGATTACTGGTCTTCTGCAAACTCTCATACTGCTGTGGTAAGAATAATTCAACAAATAAGTCATCTAACTTCAACAGTTACTCAACTTTTGTAAGCTAAACATCTTTAATGAAGAAGTTTTAATATATTCGGAAAAAATCTTTCAAGATGGACAACATTTTTTTACCCTAAATAAAATCTGAAAGTTTTTCTTACAGCATTCTGTAATACAAAGTGGTGTGTATGCACGGGAAATTCGTGTAAATAACGTACAGCAAAGTCTCCGGTTTTTAACGAAACTCCCGTTTTGAATTTTTTTTTCGTTTCTAATAACGGAAGCATTTAGTATTTTGTTAGATTTTCCGTTTTAGTTTATTTCGATTTTTTTTTCTTTTACAGAAAAATGTCAGTTTTGTGTATTCTCGTTTTTGTAAAGACATACATAGTGCGGCAATTAAGTAATTAGAACTGATTTCATTTTTTTTTTTTTTTTTGAATTCCGGTAAAGCAGCTGGGTTGGGAAGGTATGTTTTTTGATAAATCATTTATCAGCTATGCGGTGGAAACAGCGTTTGCCTGAAAACTGCGCAGTTGGTGATTTAGCTGTGCTTTACGTCATTCGATGGAAGAACATTGTCACTGCTCTGTCATGAGCAAAAGGCAAATATCCGGTTCTGTTTGAAAATGGGTAAAACTTCATCTGAATTGTTGTGTGATGTGTATGGGGCTAATTGCCTATCTCGTGCACAAATATTCTGACAGTATGCACGTTTCAAGGATAGGCGGGAAGATTTGGAAGATGACGAAAGATCAGGACCCCCGATTTCAGTGAGTGCATCTGAACTCATTGGAACTTTCGCGAAAGGATAGAAAGTGATGGTTATGTAACCTTGATAATGCTGGAATGGGAGCTCAGTGTTAATAAGAAGACCATTCGTCAAGTTTTAGTGCAACATTTGGAGGGGGGGGAGATTGTGCTCGTTTTGTTTCCCATAGGCGTAACCACACCCTCCCAGATGTTCAGGGCCCTCCCAGATTTTCAGAGTCGGGTATTCCCGATCACGATGTCCTCCAATCCTGTCGATAACCGTTACTTCCACCGCATCTTAGCAAAAGTGTCGTATACTGTATATGTCACGTGTATTCAGAGTGGCTGACTCTTGTTATACATACTGAATATTTGGAATCGTATTCAATGGCACAGCTGTATTTATGGGAAAACATGTTATTCTTAACATCTGATACCCATGTAACATTGTTTTCTTTCCTTGAAAATTGCCCAAATCAAAATTTAAAAAACTTACTAGATAAAAAAACATTTTAAAGTGTGTGTGTGTTTTTTTTTTTTTAATTAAAGGGCTTTCTTGCTGGGTTTGTTTTATCTGATCCTCTCACCTCTCAGATACGTTTTCTGGAATTACATCATTCTGTGCAAGGCAGCCGCCATTGTTTCATGTTTGAAATGACGTAATACCAAATCCGTGGTGTTGACCCCTGTCAGACTACCAGACTAGTAAGTCTCTTTCATCAAATAGTCGATAATCTTTCGTTGTTTTTGTTAACGAGAAAAATACGAAAAACAAGTTAAAGATTTGAAATTAAAGAAACCAACGTTTAGTCGCATTTACGGGATTCAAAACCATCACTTGGTTTTGATTTCATCCGTAGAATTTTGATCATTTATTATTTTCTTTATTTTTACTCTAAGGCGGTAGGAAATAAATATTTAAATTTCCAAAATAAATGATCAATGATTAAAAATTACTTTCCGGTGAAGCTGAGCCAGGCTACCCGAAAGTTTAGGTTGATAATTAGATCAGTCCTAATTGCACTCAAGCCAAATGAAAAGGGGAAAATTATATTTTTTTTTCACGGAAACTTGATGAAAATCCCAGATGGGAAGGAAGAGAAAGGAAGACATTCACAGTTTGTTTTTTTCTCACGAAACTCAAAGAAACTGAAGAGAATAGCAGGAGCGCAATAAATCCTTTTGGGGGCGTCACCCCTTTTCTCAAGCAACGCTGCGAGCATCTATGCATTGTCCAGGGTAGCGACCAAATTTGAGATAAGTCACGTCGCTGGAAATACCTACGTGACAATCTTCGCCTCTAAGTAGCTAGGCGAGGTCAATTAACCAAAAAGGTGCGAGGACAAGTTGACAGCTGAAAGAAGACATAATTTTTGGGAAAGTGACCCGAACTGAACGGATAGCCAGCGAATCGCATAGCAGGGCTATCTGTGAGGGCCAATGACGTAACCCGACGCGATTCGGACGGCCGGGCCGTCACGCCCCAAGATGGACACCGGACACGGGAAAAAGAGAATTAGGAACTGAATGAAGACTAAGAGGAGAGACGACTACACAGAAAAAAAATAACGACAGAGGGAACACTGGAGAATTGCAGTCTGAGCAGAAGAGAGGTCTCAGCGGTTTTGGAGGAGAGATGTTTCCAAGATAGAGAAATGAGGTAGTAAATATTTTAGAGTTTAGTCGATAGATACCACCAGTTAAGATGGAGAGTTGACTCTACGACCAGCCGGCAACCCAGATTCGCGATCGGGGCTTCTCAAGGAAAAGAGGGTATGATGACATTTGTCTTACACATTTCTGATTCGTGCCTCATAGCTTTGCATGTGCTATGCAGGACTAGTTACCCGAAAGTCTCTCACATAGTGCATTAACAATTTTTTCCTCTGGCGCACCGCGCCGAGTTTGATTCAGTAACTAAAGTTTTAAATCAATTATATAATATTAAGTGCATTATACCCGGTTGAAATTAAAACTAAATTGTTTAGCTAAACCAAGCAACCTCACCGGTACATTGTACCTAGCTTTAAGACCATTTTCTAAAAATAAATAAACAGTTAAATTTTAATTCACGTGTCACTCAGATCATTTCTCCAAATCTCATTAGAGTTAGATTTGTGATTTTATTATTGTTATTCATGCAACTTTTTATTTTAACTTCTTTGCGGCATATGAATGAGCATAGAAACCCCATGCTGATTCATATGAAACACAACGCGATGCATTTGTCGACCCTGAGTTTGGTGACCCTTAGTTAGGGAATCCAAATTCATTGTTGACACCACTAGGCGAAATTTTGGGGGTGAACTGATTAGTATTGAATTTTGAACTTTTTAATTTTTACCCACTACGGCGAATAAGACGTAGTAGTGGTTCGCTGATACCCGACAGGGAGCGGTACTACCTGAAAAAATGCCTTTCTTTATGTAGTTATCTTCAGAAGCTTGCTTTTCCTATTTTTTTTCTCTTTCTGCTACGAATTGATGTGCCTCATTCGAATCATAGTACGTGCTTTGATGAAAAGTTTAATGCCTCCGCTGAATTTTAGAGGACATTTTTTGCCTTAAATTTATTATAATGTCTTCACTTGCATCAGCCTGCGGCAACCCCAATAATTTATTTTGCATATCAGTTTCATAGTCTTCTTCCGCAAAATGTTTGGAGCAAATAGTAGCATTCTGGATTATAAAAGCATCACTTCGTTTGCAGCGTGATTTCCATAACTTGCAGAGCTCATACACTTTCGGAAATCTGTGGTATGTGATCGGCGATCCTTTAGTATTTCTGTAGTTATTTTTGCAATCTGCAATAGCGCAGGAACTTGAAGGCATCGCGAAAAATAAACTATTTGCAAACAAACCAAGCTATTCTGTACTTATGGTGCATGTACACTAAATTATTAAAGAAATAAGAAAATACAGCGCGCTTTGAACACGAGTCAAATGACATTTGCGACTGCTTTGACATCTGCTCGAAGGTCACATCACGTCCGGGGTCTTTGTAAGACGGTGACGTCATCAGACTTCCTTACGGGCATAACCTTGTGTGTTAAAGAACCTTGGTTCATTCAATGTCTATGGCTTTTTCTTCAATATTGAGACTGCATTATACCAAAGATTTTTCAACTAACCAAAACTGTTTCTCAAACTGGTATCTTTCTTGAAACAGCAGAGCTAGAATCATAGCTTAAAGTATGAATATAATACAACAACTCTTGTACGTAAATCTCTAACATAAATTGCTATATCTCTGTCGTATACAAATCTCTCGACAACTCCACATCAATTACCACGCATGAACTACTCCGCTCAGCTTCTTTTGGCATCTTTCTACACGCAATGTTGGCATTTTAATGGTACTCTGACTCACTGTCAGTGTTGCCAAATTGTATATGCTCTTTGTGACGTAATGTATCTTTCAGTGAGAAAATCTCTAACCAAGAAGGAACGAAATTTACATAAGAAACAGAAACTCAAAAGGAATTTTTGAATAGAGGTGTACTTCACAAGACGAATATAACACATTACGAAAGACACTGTACATCGTTGATTTTAATATTCCTCCGCTGTTTTTTTTACATACAGGAAATTCCTACCCTTTAAAAGATGTTAACTTGCGCTTGCCCAATTGAGTCACTCCTCCGATTCTACAAAGAAATTATTTACATAGTTTTAGTTCCTAGCGATTTGTTATTCATGTTACTCTTGCACACAATCTGAATTTCTTTTCCTCTTTCGTAGAAACTTTTAGCACCACGTGGCATTAAAAACAAATTACCAGTCCCCACCCTCTCACTTACCCCGAAGAGCAAGCAAAGCATTAGTGCAAATGTTTTCTAAAAAGCAAACCGTGGCGCATAAGAGATGGACGAAATGGCACTTCAACCGGCCAGCTATCAACCATCTGCGACAAGCGCATTTTATTTCGAAATGCGCCAAATATTATTCGTTTTATCATCGAATTTTCTTTACACAGACACTAGCGCATCTTTCTTAATTTTGAAACAAATATAAAAATATGCTGCATCTTTGCAACATGCCTACGATAGACAGGAAACATGAGCAATATTTCTGAGCAATATTTCTGAGAAATATTTCATGAGCAATATTTCGTGCTTTAAGAGACTGAAAACATTTCACAAGTGAAATGTTTTCAGTCTCTTAAAGCACGATAGAAAACATAAGCAATATCAATAAAACAAAACGTCTTCTCAGCAGCCGTAAATTAGGCTAGTCTTTCAAAGCCCAAAAAAAATAAGACGGTCCTTTTAACAGTCGTAGTTTAGGCCTGTCTTTATATTTTCCGTTTTTTTTTTTTTTTTTGTATTGTGGGTTTCAAAAATTATTTATTGGACTTGTTTGACAGACACAGTTACATACACTGAAGAGCAATTGAATTAGAGATACCTGTCTAGTAACGTGTAGCACCACTCTTCGCCGTGATGACGGCGGCGATTCGTCTCGGCATGGACTCGACAAGACACCGGAAGCGTTGGGAAGCCATACGGATCCACGACCCATGAACAAGCTCCCACAGTTCACGAAGATTTGATAGAGGTGGGTCAGAGCCTCGAACATCTCTCTCGATGGCATCCCAGATGTGCTCGATGGGATTGAGGTCAGGTGACCTAGCTGGCCAAGAAAGCGAAGTCACGTGAATGGAATGTTCATCCAACCATTCGGATGCAGTTCGGGAGCGATGGCACGGTGCATTGTCTTGTTGCAGGATGAGGTCCCTAGTGGGATGTTGAAGACGCACAAACGAGAGCAAATGGTCGTCCAGGATATCCTGGTAACGTTGACCTGTGAGGGACGATGTCACACGTACCAGGGGTCCCATTTCAGTCCACATAAACAGTCCCCAGACGAGATTGCCACCCCCACCAGCTTGAAGAGTACCCTGCTGGCAAGAAGGATCCATCGCTTCATGTGGTTTGCGCCGTACTTGTATCCTGCCATCCGCATGTACCAACGTGAATCTCGACTCGTCAGTCCAGGCAACATTTTCCCACATGTCTAGGGTCCAGTGGCGATGTTCCCGCACCCATGCTAATCTTTGCATCCTGTGATGTGCGGTCAGCAGCAGTACCCTCGTGGGACGATGGCTTATGTACCCCATAGCGAGGAGATGGTTCTGCATGGTGTGGCTGCTTACACGTTTTTGTGCTCCAGCGTTAAATTGCCGAGTGATTTCTTGCACTGTGGCCCGTCTGTCCGCTGTTACAATGCGAGCTAGCCGACGATGACCCCGTTCATCCACACGCTGTTGTCCACGGCAGTTGGCCTTTGCAGGGATCTTACCAGATTCGATGAACTCACGGTGCACCCGTGACACAGTGGCTCGTAAAAATCCCAGTGCCTGCACGGCTTCCGAGATGGAGTGACCCATTCGTCGGGCCCCGACAATTTGCCCACGATCAAATGCGCTTAGATCCTTCGTCTTACCCATACTGCGTCCGACTCTTACTGATTCCCATCGCATCACTCCTTATATTGTCGGATCGCTGCATACGTCATGTTGTTTCCGTTTACAGGGCCGCCCACAGCGCCACATTTGCATAACGCCAGCTGTCTCTAATTCAATTGCTCTTCAGTGTATATATTGATCATTTATTGGTCGTGGTTGACAGATATATACAGTATAGACATTCTGTGTTGCAACGACAGCAATGTACATAGGTGAACAAGGAACTCAGCGAGTAAACCTGCGAAAGACAAACAACCATGCCATACTCGGGATTCGAACCCAGGCCCCTCCGTTGGGTGAATGATCAGAAACCATCGCTTAGATCACTGCGCCACCGGGGGAGGCCGTAAGACAAACACAGATATCCATGCCTTACCTGGGATTCGAACCCAGACCTCTCCGTTGGGCGAATGAACAGAAGTCATCGCTTAGACCACTGCGCTACCGGGCGGCGGTAAGGACTGTCTTTCAACGAATATCAAAACTAAGACTCTCTTATCACTGGCCCTTGAATAGAGTAGTTTTTCCGACATCAAAAAGTAGACGGTCTTCTCTACAACATGATGGCCTTTTCAACATCTGCAAAACAAAACTCCATCTGAAGAGATCTGGTACAAGGTAGCCTCTTTAACAATATCCAGAACGTAATTTTAAAGTCTCTAGAAACGGCTGGTCGTTTTAATATCTCTAAAACGAATTATCCTTTTAACAACCCTAGGATGGAATGGTCTTTTTAAGTGGTTCATGATGACTTCCCAATGACGATTCGTTCAAAGTGGACAATTGCTAATGCCATTTGGTCCACCGGTACGATTAGTCAAATGTCGATTCGTCCAATGTTGTGATTCGTTCAAAGTGGACAATTGCTAATGCCATTTGGTCCAACGGTACGATTAGTCGAATGTCGATTCGTCCAATGTTGTGACGATTCGTTCAAAATGGACAATTGCTAATGTCATTTGGTCCAACGGTACGATTAGTCAAATGTCGATTCGTCCAATGCTACGATTGGTCCAATGACGATTCGTTCAAAGTGGACAATTGCTAATGCCATTTTTTCCAATGGTACGATTAGTCAAATGTCGATTCGTCCAATGCTACGATTGGTCCAATGACGATTCGTCCAATGCTACGATTGGTCCAATGACGATTCGTTCAAAGCGGACAATTGCTAATGCCATTTGGTCCAACGGTACGATTAATCAAATGTCGATTCGTCCAATGTTGCGATTGGTCCAATACCGATACGTCCAATGTTATTACCTACCCAAAGGCGATAGTTTAATTTTTAAGAACTGGACAATCAATTAAGTTACTCTCGTCTTTATAGTGTTTTTCCGAAATTATATCCATCCCCATAATTTATGTTTTAGTCAGATTTCAAAGATTACAGTACATAATTTAGCAAATATTCAAGGTTTGAAGTTAAACATTTTTTATTAACTTAATAATTAAACAGTTCAACTTATTAATGTTTACAAAATATTATAAATTTCGTAAGCTATTTACAAAAAAACTTCTACTAAAGACGAAAGTATATAAAAATCGCCAGAATTTTCCCCATTAGGTATCCTCTTACACTTTGGGGTAATATTAATTTTTTTGTTTGTGTGTGCAAAAGTTCTACCCTTTTTTGTAATAGATGCAAATTACGATCAAAGTAATTACGTCACAGATAGAGCTGCGATGCCGAATTTTCTGCCAATAAAGCGTGGAGCAATAGAGCATATAGAGACACTATGTTTGTCCGAGTAAGTCATTCGTAACGGAAATCACGGACGGTGTAACATGGCATGTAATAAGGACCACATTAGACATTATTTACTGTACGAGTTCGATAAAGGCAGTACTACAGCCGCGGCTTGGAACAACATCTGTCAACTGTATGGGAATGATGTAGTTGATGATAGCACATGTCGCAGTTGATTTCGAAAATTCCTGGACGGAAACAGAAGCTGTAAAGATCACCCACGTCCTGGACATGCATCCTTGGTTTCTGACAAAGATTTGAAAAAAGCCATAACAAATGACCCACATCCAACCGTTCAGTAATTAGTGGAAAACGTTGTCGGTACACAGAACAACAGTCGAAAGGCGGATGCATGCGCTTGGGTTCATCACCAAGTTCGATAACTGGGTTCCGCACCGGTTTTCTGCAAAGCAACGAGAGGAGAGAATCCGTACCTGTGTTTCTTTGCTTTCTCGTCACAGAAATGATTCGTTTTGGGGACGAACTGTAACGGGTGATGAGAAATTAGTACTGTACCGTAATGTAAAGCATCAACGGACTGTTTGCCAAGGTGCGGAGCCTGCTCCATCGACCTCAAAAGGAGGGCTGCATCCAAAAATGGTTTTTTTGAGTGTTTGGAGGGGTGTCCAGGGAATAACCCACTGGGAGATGTTGGCACTTAACCGAACGATAAATGCTTACCTCTATTGACAGCAGATGGACAGATTGCGAGAACAACTGACATCGAAGCGGCCAGCACTCGTCAACCGCAAAGACGTTATCCTTCATCATGACAACGCCACACCTCATGCTGCTTTAATCACTCTGCAAAAATGACTTAACTTTGGTTGGGACGAGTTACCTCACCCGGCGTATTCCCCTGACCTGGCACCAACGGACTACCATGTTTTTCGATCGTTACAGAACGCCTTCGCTCTCCAAACCTTTGACGATGTGGACGATGTGAAAACGGTATTACATGACTTTTTTGACTCTAAAATACAGGAGTTTTTCCGGCGTGGGATTCACCTACCCATAGACAGATGGCAAGAGGTCATATAGAATGATGTCAATTATGTGAAATCCTAGGTACGTTATTTGTTGTGTTCTCTTCCTTTCTTTGTAGCCTACAAAAACGAGTAGAACTTATGCACGCACCCAATAGGAGCATAGATCGGTCTTCTGAATAGCTCTAGAACACGGAGGACTTTTTAACATGTACGTTATAACAAGATATGTCCTTTCAGTAGCCCTAGAACAGTGTGATTTTTTCAACAACATCTAAAACAAAACGGTTTGCTCGACGGGTGATCAGGGTGGTTTTTTCAATATCTTTAAAATCACCGCGGTCTTTCAAAGACTGTAGAACGGTATAGTCTTTTCAAAATATTTATACAGTCGAACCCACATATAACGAGCTCGAATAGAATAATATGCAATTCCCCTAAACCGAAGTTTTTATAGATGTCTTGAACTTCATAGTATTCTTCCCTGTTATTTTAATAATGTGTTAAGAAAATGTTTGTTGCAAAAACCGCATATACCTAGTCTTACGATAAACACTGTTACAAAGTTTTCAACGAATTAACAAAAGACATTTAAAGATATTTTCATATACCTATGATATGATGTAAGCAGTACACTTGTGAATACATGGCACAAATCCTTTTTCAAAATGGCATCCTTTTGCCTTCACACAGTCTTTCAGTCTCTGTGGCCACTCATCAATAGCTTTGCGCAGGGTCTCCCCTGGGAAAGCTGCTACTGCCTGCACCAAAAAGCGTTTGAGAATGTCAATACCGTAGTGTCTCTTTCTACAGGCTATGTCATCCAGTGTGGCCCACAACTTGTAGTCCAATGGGTTGACGCTGCTTGAGGGCCAATCAGCTGGAGAAATGAAGTCTGACCAATTCCCCTGAATCCACTCCTGTGTTGCCTTGGCCTTGTAGGCAGGTGCGGAATCCTGCTGAAAGCTCCATTGTCGGTTTTGGAAGAGGGTGTGACTCACATTTTTTAACACTGGCTCCAAAACCTTGTCCTGGTAGACTTTAGGGGATGTTTTCCCTCCTTTCTCACAGAAATGGAGCTCCATGGTACCCTCGTAGGAAACTCCCCACCAAAACCTGACAGAAGCAAGATGATGGCCCTTCATGATCTTTGGAGCTTTCTCCTGAGCTTCTCATGAGGTTGACGCATACACCCTGTCATTTTGGCGGTTGAAAGCCTCTTCAATAATGAGACATTTTTATACAGAGAAAAGGATCTGTCTGTGGCTATTGTCTGCGTAACGCTGCAGCAAATGTTACGCTTTTAGAACCCTCTGCTGCTTCAGTTGTGGGGTGAGGAAGTGCCCTGTACACCGCCGGTAAGCCCTCACTCCGCAGCACGCGTGACATCGGCATTTTTGAAATGTTCAACTCACGAGTCATCACTGACAAGATTTTGTCGAATACAGGCTGCCACTGCTTTCACCAGACGAGTAGTCCTCGCGGTAAGCGGTCGACTCTCTCTGGGACGGTCAGCGACGGTCCCTGTTTCAAGGAACCTCTTTATAGTCCGATAGATAAAACTTCGCGCTGATTTGAAGCATCTTCAGCATGTTTAAAATCTCAGAAGCTAATTTTCCAACTTTGTGCAGTGCTATTACAGCAACACGATTCTCATAAGAGCCCCACTCCACGGCAAGTACTTCACGAAACATGTTATCTCATCTGTAACTAAATGCACAATGATTCACTTCATGCCTCCTGGCTGGTCGGTGACGTTGCACACCGTTTGCGCGCCATCTGTGGTACGTTTGTAACAGTATGTATGCTAAGACTGGGTATAAAGAAGTTCACGGTTATCAACAAACAAAATAGGTGGCATTAACCCAGTTTTTACTTCTTTTTCTTTCATTGGAAAATTAGGTACTACCTGCTGTTGACAACACTCCATGATTCCCCTTACAGACAGGTCAGTTTGCTTAAGACAAGAATGTTTCAGTCTCTATTTTTACTACCCCCCCCGCCTTCCACATTGCTAAACATCCATCTTCTGGTCAAATGCCAAATGCTGTCTCTTGTTCACTCACCTTACCACCTTTCAGTAAGTTAATCTTTGCTCAGAAAATCTTAGAGTTTATTTTGTATCTAGAAACATTTTGACCACGCGTCAGAGGAAATTATAAAGCAATTAAGACAACAATTATGATAACCACAAAGCAATCAAGAATTAGCTCTAATATCCAATGTAACATGTAGCAAGTAAAATTACTGAATTTTCGTCAGTTACTTTAATTTTTGCATTCGTTAAATGTTTTGCTTATTGCATATCTCATTCATATAATTTTGCCAGCTATAATTTTCAGTATTTATCTTCGATTAATTCATAAATAGTTTATGTTTTGCTATTTTAATCTGACATAATATACAGTACTGGCCAAAATTGTGGAAACCTTTTGGAAAAAGTGTATTTTTGAGGTTTGATGGCTCATAACACCACTGTTTTGGAGTAATACCATAAAATTATACATCAATGGAAAGATAATTTCATCAAGAATGTAATACAACAAAGTTTGTTCAATTATCTTTATTCTGTGAAAAGTTATAGCCAAATAACCAGGAAAAGGAAGCACAACTTGCTTAGATTGATATGAAGTAACTTTCCTTCATTTGAATGTAGCCAATGAGCATGAGTGTTTAGAGAGCCAATCAGGTGCCATTTTGTTTTGGCAATAAGCCAATCAGGTCACAGTAGAATTTAGCTATTGATGTCATGTATTGGAGCTGAGAGGAGTACGTTTGTCAGTGTGTTATGTGATTGCTATCAACTTGGTTGGTTTTTCTTGTGTTCTTTCATTTAGTGAGCTTGTAAAACGTAATAAAATTAAAGAAATGGAGCAAAGAGTTGACTGGTCAGACAGAAAGCGATGTAAAATAGTACTATTAAGTGAACAAGGCTTCAGTTACGAAGAAATTAGAAGAAAAATTGGTGGGAACTTAACCAAATGTGGCATTTCTAAATTTTTGAAGAGCTATAAGGAGACTCAGTCACTGCAAAACCAGACTGGTAAAGGCAGTAAAAGGTGCACAACAGCAAGTGGTGATAGAAGAATCAAGAGTCTGTGCCTAGATGACAGAAGAAAATCATCTGGGTGTATACAAGATGAAATGTTATGATCTGGGGTTGTATGACATCAAAAGGTGTGGGCAGAATTTGCATGATTAATGGGAATATAAATGTATAAATGGCCAAAAATACATTAATTTAATATTTGAGCCCAAACTAAAGCCTTCCGCACATGATCTTTTTCAAGATAATAAAGCATTTATATTTCAACAGGATTCAGCTCCATGCCATGTTGCTGCTGCGTGCAAAAAGTGGTTTCAAGATAATCATATTCTACTGCTGGAATGGACTGGGAATAGTCCAGGCCTTAACCCCATCGAAAATCTATGGAGCCGACTAAAGAAACTGTTTAGTCAGAAGCAACCCAGAAATAAAACCCAATTAATAGAAGCAGTAATTAAATCTTGGTTTCACATTATAACAGCTGCAGAACTAAAATCTTGGTTCACTCCATGGGAAGGCGTTGTAAGGCCGTAATTAACGCTAAAGGTTACCCGACTAAGTATTAACTAACATAGTGAGAATTTTTGTATATCTAATTTTTTCTATGTGTTTCACTTTTCTTCTTTATAACTGCTGTTCTAATACAAAACCCTTCATAAAAGTTATTACATCACATTCTTGATGAAATCATCTTTCCATTGATATATAATTTTATGGTATTACTCCAAAAAAAAAGTGGTATTATGAGCCATCAAAAGTTAAAAATACCCTATTTCCAAAAGGTTTCCACAATTTTGGCCACTACTTTAATATGCCAAAAATGCCCTTTTTTATCTTTTCGGTTATAATGAAGTTCACATATGGGCCGCTGATGGCCTAGTGGTCAGCGTTCGTGACTGTCTTGGAGAAGACCTCGGGTTCGATCCCAGTCCGGTACGGACGTTCGAACCACTAAATATCCCGCCGTGCGTCGGATGGGCACGTTAAGCCGTCGGGCCCCGGCTACTGGCCCTCCGGTAATAAATAAGGGCGTTTTTCTCCCCCTTTCTACCTCGCTTCCATTTGACTTTCCTATCTGGCACTCTAGCCCCAAATCTCCTAGCTTCTTACTTCTAAGGGTTGTTTAAGACCTGGGGTCAGACACTTCCTTCCTAAAATCCTCTACATCTGATCTGATCTGAAGTTCACATATATTGAATGTTTTCGACGCTCCTTCAACTTTGTTATATACGGTCTCTCCTGTACATAAGAGATGTATTTTCAGAGGGTTTGGAACATGGTGATCTCTTAAGTATCTATAAGACACCTCGGTATTTTTAACATGTCTATAAAAAAATGCTTACGTTTTCATGAGCTCTAGTACTTGGTGCTATTACAATTATCCCAGAGTGTAAAGACAAAACCATTTCAGCAGTTTTAACGTGCGTAAACGAGATCCTTTCAATTGATCTTTCCAAGGGAATGACCGGAAAACAAAAGCCAAATTCACTAAATCCTTCCCACCTAAACAACAGCTTTCCTGATCCCATGCATTTCCCAGAATTAGAGAAATCACTGAAAACCTTGAAAAGCATGAGAGAAATGAGAATATGCATAACTTGTGATGAACAGATCATTTCAAAATTTTATTCTTTTTAATTTCGGTGTCTGTTTTATGACAGTCAGAAACGTTTGATTACTTCTGCTTCTGAGATATTTCCAAACTTGTAGCACACAGCCTTTTCTTTTCTTTTTCCCATGAGACACTGAATAATTGTTACATGACTCCTATATAAAAACAGCAAAATACCAAAAAGACGAACAAAATCACTCAAAGAAACATGGAAACAGCACGTGATCAGCTTTATAACGACGGTTGCGATCAAAATCTACTACACCGCTGTCAAAGAATCTGCGCAATGGCAAATTGCTCAGAAGTCACTCTGGGAGAAGGAGATGTAAAAATCTGATATATTGTATATGCTTTGTGTGAAATTACTTGTCTACCTTGAAATCGAAACTTAAGAAGAAAAACTGTAGGCTAATGAAAATTTTGCATTTAGAAGATACTTTTCGTGCATATTTAAAAAAGTTTATTTCCTAAACGATAATCGTGTGTGGATGCTTATCTCTGTTCGAGACAAGAAACATTTTTCTCTTAGTCCATCTTCTTGTAAAAAAATTACTACATATCAGAAACAACAACTATTCTCTATCCATTGTTCGATGAAGGTCTGCCCCAAGATTCTTTCATAACTCTCTGTTCTGAGGAAGTCTCTGGAATGTCATACCGGCATGCTTTCGAATTTCAGAAGTTCATTCACCCATTTCCCACGTGGTTTTTTTCTGTCCCTTGGTATCCCGTCTAGAATTCCATATGTACAACGCTATGTCTTCTAGCAATAAGTCCAGCTAATTGCCACTTGAGGTTCTATCACTATATACACGTGCACATTTACGTTATCCAATGGGAAGATTCTGCTGCTGGAAAAAAATTGCATTCACGTTTTCTTTATCCGATAAATAAACACATTTCCCGACCAAATACTAATATAGAAGATATCGTGTCCATAAACACACAAAAGAAGGGTATGAAAATAAAAATAAACACGAAAACTGAATCGTACAAATATTTTAATACAACAGTTTAGTTAGTACTTGTTCAGGAAAGCATTTAGCCATGAGAGATAAAAAATGAAAACAGCGCAAAAGCAAAGTAACCGTGTGTGGTTTTTGAGGAAAAGACTCCCGGGGTTTTAAAAATTCTTAACTATAAAAAAAGTCAGCAGTTCTCTATTTTTTGAAGTTTTTCAGAATTTTTAATCCTAGGTTTAAAGCCAAAATATTTCACTATAAAAATTTTTAGCTTTCGAAAAATGTCTTTCATCAAACATCCCCAAAATTGTTCACCTCTCCCCCCAAAAATCCCCTCGCCCCAAATGAAATTCCTAGATAAACAACTAAGATGTGTACCGTTCAGCTTCAGGATGAAATTATCGAAGGCAACATATTTTCGAAGAGTGCGACGTTTCCTAACGAAGCAGCTTTTCGCTTATTAGACAGTTTTCAACGGCCAAAGCTTTTGAATACGAGGTGCTAATCTTCCCTACATTGTTGCAAAACCATGATAAATGTAAGGTAAAAATCAACAAATGTTGTTTTTAAATTTCATGACAAAGCAACGGAAAAGTGTGTTTGTTTCTTTGTTTTTCCACTATGAGCGGGATAGTTTACTTTGATATGTTCGAACGATTCATGTTAGCGCAGCTTCTAAAGTTCCGATCATTTGAATAGGATTGGGGTCCCACGCACTTATTCTTTTATGTGAGGGAGTTTGGGGTAGACTTCCAAGTACTAGGTGTTTCACTCGTAGATGGCCCCGAGTTATCTTTTACTACAGACACAATATACAAACTAGACGGTTGCAACAACGGAAGTACTGACATAGGTAGGGACATCTTTAATTGCAACACGACTCCTGCATGCTTCGCCTGCATGGCGCCGCATTGCGACCGCCATAGGAACCGTCGCCTTTGACAGTGATAAGTTCAATTCGCGGCCAGTCTTGGTGTGGTAAACATGTACACGATTGAGCAGAAAGTGTTCTTGTTCAAATCATATTGGACTACGGGTTCATTCAAGGTTACGCGCTCGAATTTCGGAAAATGGTTTAATGTTGCAGCTCCGTCAAAAATTGCGATACAGAAGATGGTGAACAAACTGGAGACAACAGGCACGTTGGTGAATGTCTACGGGGATGGCTGCCCCGCAATGACCGAGGAGACAGTGTAGAACATGCGTAACAGGTTGCTTAACTCACCAAGCAAGTGCTTACGGCAACTGTCCCAAGAAATTGGTTTGCCATTTTTGACTTGCCGCAGAGCAGCAAAAACAGGGAGCAATCGCCCGTACCGAGTGTCCGTACTGCAGAAACCGCAGGGGCCCGATTCCGCAAAAAGGGTGTCATACTGCAACTGTTTTCATACCTTCTCAGCTGAAAACGATGACATCATAACATTTTTCTCAGACGAAGCGTGGTTCCACTTACCTGTCTGAGTACGTCAATTCGCAGAATACGCGCTTGTGGGCAGAAGCGTTGTTCCACCTGCCTGACTGGGTACGTCAATTCACAGAATACGCGCTTGTGGGCAGAAGCGTGGTTCCACCTACCTGTCTGGGTACGTCAATTCGCAGAATACGCGCTTGTGGGCAGAAGCGTGGTTCCACCTACCTGTCTGGGTACGTCAATTCGCAGAATACGCGCTTGTGGGCAGAAGCGTGGTTCCACCTACCTGTCTGGGTACGTCAATTTGCAGAATACGCGCTTGTGGGCAGAAGCGAATCCACATGTGATTCATGAGCATCCGCTGCATGACCTCAAGATTGGAGTGTGGGTGTCATGTCGCGCACGCGCGTAATAGAGCCCATATTCTTTGAAATGACGGTGAACACAGATGTGTACCACGAAATTATCGACACGTTTTTATTAATCAGTTGGACGACATTAAGTTACAACGTGGCTACTTCCAGCAAGACGGGGCGACCTGTCACACGTTGAAAAAGTCTATATCAGTTGTAACCAGCTTCTTCGGAGACCGCATAATCTCCAAAGGAATATGGTCATTAAGGTCTCCAGATCTCAGACCCCTAGACTTCTTCTTATGGGGCATGTTGAAGGGAAAGGTCAATGCCAATAAATTACGCATACTCCAGAAACTAAAGGCGAACACAGTTCGGATCTACGATTCACAATGTTAGGACGGTGACGTCACGATTATTCGTCTGCGAGGAAGGCGGGATGAGCAAACCTTATTGTCTATTAACCTATATCACGCTGCAATTGACAACATCAGCTACGCTCAGCTAATTAAGACATTCGCAAACATGGAGCGCCGGGTTGCCAGATGCCTGCAGGAAAGATTGTTGAGATGCGACAAGGTTAATAGACAGTAAAGTTTGCTCATCCCCCTTCCTCGCAGACGGATAATCGTGACGTCATCGTCCTTACATGTTAACCGTAGATCCGAACTGTAGCTATGGAGGAAGATGTCTTGTCAACAATTTTGATAACTCAAGCACAGAACAAAATCTTATGCAAAAGTACATTTACATTAAATACAGAAGAAATTCACAGTCATGTGAATATTTTAGAAACAGAGATTTCAAAAATACCTCCCGCACATTTTTGTTACGTAAAGGGCAGAAAAACCTTTAAATGTTAATACTTTTAAATGTTAATTTAGTTACAAGGGGAATTTTTGCTGTTTTAATGTAATTTTAAAAGGGAAAACGCACAGCTGGACATATTTTTGTCATATAATAAAGAATTTCTTTATGAGGAATAAAAAAAGCATCTCGGCAACATTCCTCAAATTTTTTTAAATTAAAATTTGAAAACATTATGTATTAAAAAATCTGGTAGAATTTATGAAGATTTTTCCAGCTGGTTTACGAATAATAATTTCGACACGCTGATGTAGTGCAGATACAAAGAAACGTGGCGATCAGGTAGTCTTACAATGGTGATTTGGACAGTGACGTCACAAAGCAATTACCGGAAGTGCAGCATGAGCATAACCTTGTCATCTACTAACCCTGGTGATGCGATACGTTGGACATCTCTCAAGGTATTACTACCACAATTACTTTTTCCTACCTTGTATATTATGTCCGCAATAAACGATAACTCGGGGCCTCCTACAAGTGAAGCACCGTGTAAAAACGCTTTCAAATATTGTAATTTCCGACTTCGTAATAATATAGAGCATGCTCGTAGCCAGCATGAAGCAGCAAAGGAAGTTCACAGTACATTTTATGCCAAATTTTTCTTAGGATAATAATAAGTTGGGCGCTCTAATAATAATTCGTATTAGTTTTGGCCGTCACTGTTATAGTTTTGTGACCTCGTGTCGGTTATATTCTCAGCTGGGCAACGGGGAGGACACAGTTACGGATAATAATTGCATGCATAATTAGTGTTCGAAATAAATTTGTGATTAAACTGCGTAGTTCTGCTACAGTATTTTTAATGTGTTCTTTTTGTTATACCAAATTAGGATTGTGCATAGTTCCTTTTATACGCAGGAGCTGGCAGCCACGGATCGCTGAAAACAAAAGGAAACTAACGGCCGATCGAAGCGAATGAGCTGATGCGTTAAATTCAACTGAAAAAAAATTGAGTTGTATTAATATTCAGTACCTCTACTTCTCCTTCTTTAAAACTAAACTCATTTTCTTGTATGAGAAACTTCGTACTATTACAGAGTTGAAATTATTGGGTTTAAAAGAAAATAATGTCCGATGACGAGGTACCCGAATTCGAAGCCCCTGCCGCGGGGCACATTGGCCTTTGAGCAGAGATGTAGTTCCAAATAAAAAAAGTGCCTTAGCGGTGAACGGACTACGACAAACTACCCTCAACATTTTCAAAATCTGATTCGTTGTTTTTATTACTTATTATTTTTTTAATTTTCGTTACTAATTACCAATATCAATTTATATTAAAACTGAGTAGTCTGAGCAATTTTAAATAATGGTAAGAATGTAACGTGAGATACATACGCTAGACTATATTTTTTTTATTTAAACAGGGCTCTGTGTCGTTCTATACGGTTTTAAATATGCATTCATAATATTTGTGAATTAACAGAGTAACATCCAATTAATATGACTAATGCGCCTTTTTATTACTAAGATACAAGTAAAAGATTTTGTGTTGCCCATTAAGGAGTCAGAGAGTGAGCTCAGGGTATTACTTTTATTGGAGCAGATACCAGTAGCGAGTTGTTTAATACAAATGTCCATCACTACAGTTTCCTTTCTGAGCATTGCGATTTTAACCCCACAGAGTAGCCATCTCCTACAAATTTGTTTTGACTGCCGTCTAAACAAAAGAGTTCACATTCTCTTTGTGATCTGTGGGACACCCTACTGCTCAATCCAACTCTGTAGATCAGTCAGCATAATATTTTTTGTTTTTCTTGTTTCTGGGTTTAACAACTACCATGGGCAACTCGTATGTATATAAGAATTCGCCCGTTCCTAATTTCGGGTCACTTGTTCCAGGGAAGAGACAAATCCAGCACCTTAGACCATGCACACCACTCATGACTCATCTAGGGTTGGGACTCAGTCTTCACTCGGAAGAATGGTCAGAAGCCTGCGCCTCAGATCACTGTACCACCGGGGCTGCCATTTTTGTCGTATGAACATTCGGTTAAGATACGAGTATGTTTGCATACAGAACGAAGTTGTCCCTATTTTTGCATACGTGATCATTTAAAACAGTTCCTTTGGCCAGGTCCTCCAGCCATGTAATCCCGAGAAGTGTCTTAGCGCCCCTAAGGCGAGCTAAGCCCCTTCTACGTCACTGCCTTTGAGATTCACACTGGCATGTCATCAGCAGATACATGGCTTAAGTCAGTCGCACTAAGCGATCAGAAGGCGAAGAGCGTATGCGCTAGCGAACATGGAAGTGGACAAGGAGCACATCCGCCATTGCACGCTGTATGAGTTTCGTCGTGGTAGCACCCCCGTAAGTGCTGTAAGCAACATTACCTGATGTCTACCCCAATGCCATGTCACATCGTCAGTGCTGTCCCAGGTAGCACAGCCTTGCAATTTAACGTGGGCCCAACACTGGGCCACCGTCTTTTAGGACAAGAAGACGGTGGCTCAGTGTTGGGCCCACGCTAAATTACAAGGCTACGCTTCCTGGGGTTGTTGGCTCGCACGGTTTCGAGAGAGAAATGTTGACCTGTCAGACCGTCTCAAAGGCGGAAGACCCGCAAAAGTGTATATGTACATGCTGATGACCTTAGTGGAGACAGACTCGCGTCTGACCACACGGGAGTTGGTCTAATAGCTAGGGCCTACCCACACGAGCATTATCCCGCACCTGCGTCAACTTGGGAAGGTGCACAAGGGGGGATTTTTGGGTACCCCAATAACTCTCAGTTGAACAGAAAACAAATCGTATGTGTGCATGCGTTTCCCTGCTTGCGCGTGACCACGTTAAACAGTTCTTGGACCGCAAGGTGACAGGTGACAAGAAATCGGTCCTGTATGACAATGTCAGCACCCGGAAACAGTGGTTGGACCCAAAACAGAAGCCCATGCCGACCCCCAAACTCGGCTTACACCCACGTAACGTCTTGCTGTCTCTTTGGTGGGACATGCAGAATGTCGTGGGGGTGTCTTTTGAGCTGCTGCCAGACAACATCACTATCCCCGCGATGTGTTCTGCCGTCAGCTCGATGATCTGCACGCATCGCTGACGTCGAAATGACCAGCACTGCTGAACCGCAAAGGCGTCCTTTTACATCAGGATGGAGCGACAGCTCACACAGCACGAGTGAACTATCACAAGATCAATGGCCTGAGCTGGGAGTTGTTGCAGAACCCAGCATATTCTCCGGGCATTGCCACAAGCGACTACCACCTTTTCCGATCATTGCAGCATTTCCTGGACGGAAAGCGGTTCACCAACCGGAACGGTGTCGAACGTGCACTTACTCACTTCATTGCGTCCAAGGCGCCACAGTTCTACAGGGACGGTATCCAACAGCTGCCCAGATAATGGGAGTAGGTCGTGGGAAACGATGGCGACTACATTTTGGACTGAGTTGTACTTGCATATATGGTAATTAGCCCTTTTCTGTTGCCTTGCATTTGCGGACACTGCTTTCTTTCCAACCCAATATCATATATGTTTGTAAAAATAAACCGAGTGAAATTTATGCGGAGTTAGTTTCTTTGCCCCTTCATAGTGGATGTGAGCTGGCTGCTTGTAAGCACTGAGAAGCGATCCACACGCAATTGGGTTTTACCTGAAAGCGTTCGTAATTTGAAGTTCGTCTGGGAGTTTCCTGATGGATTGGCCAAGAAGAACCGATTTCTCGCCTAGTACGTTGTTTAACACTACTGGGGGTTTTTTTGTGGCTATACGTAAAAGATATTATCTGTGCTACTCAGTGAAGGGTCTTCAAGGATTTTGCATCACAATCTCCATTATTCCCACGATCTCATTTTAAATCCTAAAATACACATATGGACTAATTCTTAATGATAAAAGAAGGGTGGTGTTGAGCAGAAAGCTCTCTATGGGAGAAATACCTC
The DNA here is from genome assembly GCA_039090855.1 of Macrothele yani. Lineage (NCBI taxonomy): Eukaryota > Metazoa > Arthropoda > Arachnida > Araneae > Macrothelidae > Macrothele > Macrothele yani. The sequence continues at coordinate 117,630,696 of CM077008.1, forward strand.
CTCTTTTAGAATTTGTAATGAAATGGGTGGTGTTAAGTGAAGTGGTGTTTTACGATGTGGTTTCTAGAGTGCGGATGACAGTGAGATCTTTAGTGATGTTTTATGTATAACTCAAAAACCGTTTAGGATTCTTTCGTGCAGTTATGTGAAACCTATTACGTTGTTAAAAAGGAAAATGCTTTGATGCACATGCAACTGAAAACCTAGTATCAACATGTACATCGCTTTATGAGTTATTAACTTTTCTATTAAGACAATATTTTTGAACAATAGCATAAGATTCTTCTCTTATGCTTCGCGTAAGAGAAGAATTTGTGCAACGTGATAAATATTACTTTTGAGCTTTTGGTTCATTTGTTTTCATTTACAGGGTGTCCAAATATCTGTCCCTATTTTCAGAAAATCAATTAAAAATAACTACACTACTTACAGAAATAAGATTTGCAGCGTTTAAAACACAAACACATTTGAAGTTTTTTTGTCTGTCATCGTATGTAGATGACGCCAGTTGTTCTTCCTGCTCAAAGCTACAGTTAGTGCTGAGACGGGATGAGCTCGAGCTCGTAAGCCCGAAGATAAGCCCAAACCCGGATCGGGCTCGGAGTCCGTATTTACTACGGTTCAGGATTGGGCTCTGAATTTTCTTCTTTTTTTTTTTTTTTTTGTTAATTTTGATTTTAATGTGATCTAGCATTTAGCATACGCGGCTTTAATTACACTTTCGAGTTGGTAAATGCAATTCTTCTACAACTGGGTCTGGGGGTGGAGTGGAGACCAGCGAGAGCTATTTATTTTGTGCTTGGAGAGCAAACGCCATAGGACACGCAGTAGTGGATTTCTGTGGCGAAGGAAAAGCTTCTTCAAAAAACTGGATACTAGATAGCAGATACCAAGCCATCAAAATTTCACCCGTCCCGTCACGCAGAAGCCCTTGCTAATTTTATTAAGCAATTTACTTAGATTCGCAGCACAACCTGATTTTGCCGCCCCGGTGGTGCAGTGGTCTAAGCGATGGCCTCTGATCATTCGTCCGAAAGGGGTCCGGGTTTGAATCCCGGTCAGGCATGGATGTTGTGTTTGTCTTACGGCACTGGCTCTCTCCCTTCCCTGGAACCAGTGACCCTAAATTAGGGACGGACGACTGCTTATAGCCCATTGAGTTGCTCACGGTGGTCGTTAAACCTACAATCACAAAAATCACAACCTGATTTTGTCAGACAGCCAGCCGCCGAAAGCATTTTAGGTGGAAACGAATGTTCAAAGAAACTCTTGAGGCTGTACCATAGAAGCAGATAGATCTCTCTTCCCCACTCTCCAGTTGAGAAAGACATTGATTTATTAAAAGGGGAGGAGAGAATGGAAGTCTGTAACAAGAGATTTTTTTTATTAATGCCTAAACATGTTAAACATAGTTCCCGGGCTCGTTCGAGCCTGGGCTTTATCTTGCAATGTAAAATTCGGGCTCGGGCTGACATACTTCAGGCTCAGACGGGCTCGGGCTGACATACTTCGGCTCGGACGGGTTCGGGATGACATACTTTCTGCTTGGACGAGCTCAGGATGACATACTTCGGGCTTGGATGGAATTGGGCTGACATACTTCGGCTCGGACGGGCTCAGGATGACATACTTCGGGCTCGGACGGAATCGGGCTGACATACTTCGGCTCGGACGGGCCCGATATGACATACTTCGGCTCGGACGGGCCCGATATGACATACTTCGGCTCGGACGGGCCCGATATGACATACTTCGGGCTCGGACGGGCTCGTGATGACATACTTCGGGCTCGGGCTGCCATACTTCGAGCTCGGGCGGGCTCGGGCTGACATACTTCGGGTTCGGGCTCTTAAAATTGAGTCCGAACTCAGGGTTGGCTACAGTGGAGGATGTGTAGGAAAACGTTATTTGTGTAGCGTGGTTTTATGAACGGAATCAGTAATTCAAGTGCAAGAAATTTTCACACACGTTTCAGCAGGAATCCTTTTGACTACTGATGCTCATATGTTTCAGCACGAACCCTTTTGACTCCTGATGGAAAGATAAATTTCTATAAACTGGGAGTGTTTGGGACAAGCCAAAAATTGGAGGTTCCAGTGTTTTGAAAGACGACGAGGAAGGAGTACGGGAAGTATTTTGACGGAGCCCGAAGAAATCAACCCGACAAGTTGTTGCGCAATCGGGATTTCCACGCGCAACAATAATGCGAATTTTCCATAAATGACAGGTTATTTGCACACGTGCGAATTCCAGATGGTTCAACATTTAGAGTAGAACGATAAGCCTCGCAGTTTCGAATTTGCCTATTATAAAAACACAAATTTGCCGATGGCGTAATCGGATGTGCATCTTTTGCTCCGGAGCCGAATACTTTTCCAATTAAGCTACACCGACGGAATGTATCGCTGCAATTTTGCCGTCTTGACTTGTGCTTTACCTCTGTAGTACGTCACATATGCCCCTACCCCTTTGAGAAAGGGCTGGGACGGAGTCACTAGTTTCTGGGTCAGCTGGTAAACCAAGCTTGCAGTAACTCGCTGAAGAAGAAGAAGGAATTATGATTAATTCCAGACGATGTGTGGAAAAAACATCAGACATTTTTCGAAGAACCCAACGGCCAGTAGATCCATTTTTACGTTCGGACGCCAATGTGAAATCACAAGTGTCCGTGATGGAGATCGAACCCGTCCCTCTGCTGCGGAGCCGAATGCTTTCCCAATTAAGCTCCGCCGGGAATGGCTTATCACTGCTTTACTTTGCCGTCTTGACATGTGCTTCACCTCTGTTGTACGTCACACTGTGACTTGATGGATCACCTAGATAACGTCAAATACTCCTTGGACGTGTGGATTTTAGTGATGAGCGGCATTTCACGCGTGGAGCAGTTTCAATAGACGTAACGTGGGCATATGGGGTTCGGAAAACATTCATGTCTCGCAAACTCATATTCCTGTTAACAGCCCCAAAAGTAATGATTCGTGTGGGCTTACACGCAACCTCACTATTGGTCCATTTTTCTTCGTGGAAAATTTATCAACGCAAACGTTTACTTGATATGCTGATTTTGCTGAGCCACAAGTCGAAGACCTGTAGCCAGATGTCGTCTTTAAGCAAGGCGGAGCTCATATTCACTGGGAGAAAAATGCTCGCTAGTTTTTGGACAATGTGCTCCTTTGACGCTAGACTAGCCGAAATGGCACGATTCTGTGGCCTGATACAACCCGTTGATTTTTTATGGGTGTTTGTCAAAGACAGAGTTTTTAGATCAAAGGTGAATGATTTAAAGGGCCTAAAGGGAGTGAGAGAGAAATGAATCGTGAACTCCATTGCTGCTCTTGATATGAATTTATTACAATGAACATGGCGAGGAATTGATTTCAGACTGGACATCCTCAGTGTAACTGAACTATATAAGCACACCGGACAAAATATTAGTCACTCTTAACAGAAATGACAGTAGGAAGTTACCGGTTGCACAGGGGGCGCCGTGATGGCATTGGTGGGCGATAAATAGCACTGACGTGGTTTACAGGATTATTTCTGTCTCGTGCAGTGGTGAAGCGCAACGTGCGTGTTGAATTTAGTCTGCAATATGGGTCGTAAAACAGACGTTACTGGGTGGCAAAAAGGAGTCATCGTGTTTGGCCGTGACCACGGACACAAAGCGAATGAAGCCGTCCAATTTGTTCGTGTGTCAAAACGTTCCGTCCAGTGGGTCTACAAACAGTGGTGTAGTTCGCAGTTGACTTCAAATCGGCGACGTAACTGTGGCCGGAAAACGATTCTCACCAACAGGGACCGCCGCCATGTTTCACGCCTAGTAACTGCAAATCGGTTTTAAACCAGGCAACTATTGCTCCAAACAGTTAATGAAAGTCCACTCCAACCAATTTCCGAAAGGGCATTGCAACGAGAATTGCATGCGATGGACATCTGGAGCTGAATACCACGGAAGAAGCATCCTTTTAACAGCAAGTCACAAAGTCGCACGTTATCAATGGGCTCAGAGGCACCAAAACTTTACTGTGGAGGATTGGGAACGAGTAATTTGGTCTGATGAGTCTCGTTTTTGTTTGTGCTCCAATGATGGGAGGCAACGAGTGCATGGCAGGCCCAATGAAGCCTTTAATCTTGATTGTGTCGAAGGTGTTGTTCAAGCTAGAGGGGGTCCTGTGATGTTTTGGGGATGTTTTTCGTACCACGAAATAGGCCCTCTCGTTGCACTGACGATGAATTTGAATCAACATGCGTGCCTCCGCATTCTGAATGACGAAGTGTTTCCCTTTGCCCTACATCTCCAGGAGCAGCAACAGATAGCCACTCCTGTCTTCCAAGACGATATTTGCCGTGTGCACAGTACTAAAACTGTGTCTGCGTGGCACGACGAACAATCAGCAACACTGTCTCATCTCGACTGGCTAGCCAAATCCCCAGATTTAAATCCTATTGAAAATCTCTGGGATCATTTGGAACAAAAGGTGAAACGCCGGAATAGACACCCACGCCCTCTGCTGGAACTTCAGGACCAATTGACGCACGAGTAGCTGCAAATCGATGTTCAATACATCCACAACCTCGTGGAGTCTCTACCACACCGGATTCATGCTGTTATCAAGGCAAGAGGTGATGTCACCTTATAACGAAGTAACTTTCTCCGTCATTTCTGTATCCGCGCCAGGATTCGAACCCGGGTCCCCTCATTCCGGAATAAGTTGATCTACCAATTGAGCTACGCGGACGTTTTATTCTGATTCTTATCTGCCTTCATGTCGTGTGCGTCCTTCGGGCAGGTACGTCACATCTCCTGGTACGTTACGACCTCTTCGGGACCAATTGACGCACGAGTGGCTGCAAGTCGATGTTCAATACATCCAGAACCTCGTGGAGTCTCTACCACACCGGATTCATGCTGTCATCAAGGCAAGAGGTGCTGTCACCTCTTCGGGACCAATTGACACACGAGTGGCTGCAAATCGGTGTTCAATACATCCACAACCTCGTGGAGTCTCTAACACACCGGATTCATGCTGTTATCAAGGCAAGAGGTGCTGTCACCTCTTCGGGACCAATTGACACACGAGTGGCTGCAAATCGATGTTCAATACATCCACAACCTCGTGGAGTCTCTACCACACCGGATTCATGCTGTTATCAAGGCAAGAGGTGCTGTCACCTCTTCGGTACCAATTGACACACGAGTGGCTGAAAATCGATGTTCAATACATCCACAACCTCGTGGAGTCTCTAACACACCGGATTCATGCTGTTATCAAGGCAAGAGGTGCTGTCACCTCTTCGGGACCAATTGACACACTAGTGGCTGCAAATCGGTGTTCAATACATCCACAACCCCGTGGAGTCTCTACCACACCGGATTCATGCTGTTATCAAGGCAAGAGGTGCTGTCACCTCTTCGGGACCAATTGACGCACGAGTGGCTGCCAATCGATGTTCAAAACATCCACAATCTCGTGGAGTCTCTACCACACCGGATTCATGCTGTTATTAAGGCAAAATACCCGTTATTAGGTAACTTCTGACAGGGATGACTAATTTCTTTATCCGGTGTTCTTAGATATGTATTAGTTTGTATCATAAAAAATTAAGTGTTTACTTTATTAGTGGCGTAGTTGCTTTTTAATAATTTTTCAAAAAATGAAGCAGGACTTTTCTACTGCCCTGTATATAATAAGAATAGATGTGCTGAAAATAAAATCACCTAGAAGAGACATAGTAGTACTGAGCTCCAGGCACAAAAGAAAAGAAGAGCCTCCCGGTGTGTCACTAGGCAAGTGTTAGCTTCATTAAAGAGAAAGTTCCATCCAATAAATCTGTAACCTTAAGCGCCGTTATATGTGAAATTAATGATGAGCTCTCCTGATACAGCCACATCATTTTGCGCTGCGGATAAGAGATGATGGCCATTCTTTGATGATGCCAGTAAATTGGGGGATTGATGATTCCTTCTATAAACATCATAAATCTGAACAACGGGTACCATTTTTCGATGAGTTCTTCGTCGAACTGAGAAAAGAAATGGATACACTGTAATTACACGAAACAAGTAAAGCAATTTTTTAGAACCTAACAATGCTTCTTGCATGAAGAAGCTTTTCCTGCACTTTCAGTCGTTCTGATGTGTCCTACACACACATCAGAACGACTGAAGGTGTATGAAAAATCTATTTATAGTCTTTTTAACGACCGATGTGGCTTATATGAATATGTTCTGATATGTCCAGGAATGTTCACACCTCTTCGTTCAATCGGGATTCTGCCTATTTTTGCTTTTCGTCGGATTTAACTAAATACGGAAGAGCACGTTGCTTCCTGTATTTTAGCCATCAATAAACAATGGAACTTTGGTTATACGTCTTTCTAAGGGGTGGCCTTAAAAAAGCATATAAATGTAAAAAACATATAAAGGAAATTTCAAAAAAAATGTTTTTAAATATGTATATGCTTTGAAGGAGCACAAGATATTCCTTAACCATTTATTCAAGATCGAACTGGCGGTGAAAATCAAACACAAAATCACAAATTATAATATGATTTATCGCATTGCAGAAAATCATTAGTCCGACGAAAATCAAATTTATCTTTAGACTAGTGATGAAAACGGGTCACGTGTCAGCGCGTCAACGGGTCGACAATTTCTCGCGAGTCAAACGGGTCGGGTCAAGGTGTTTCTGACCCGCTTTCAACCCTGTTTCATTTCCAATTTAATTTTGAAAAGAAAAAAATTATTCCGAAGAAAAATGTATACTGTGGAATTTTGTGCTCCATGCTGGTGTCAGTGGAGTGAAAAATATTTGTTATACAAGAATATTGTCATTTCCTTCTTAAAGCAAAGAAGATTTTCACCCACCGACGATACTATATCGTAAAACAATACTTCTTTTGCGTTTGTTTTCAGTGCTATTGTCCGGAGCAAGATACAGGCAAACGCCCATCGCCTGCTTCTCTGGTGATGCACTATCTCACACCCTGCGTGTCACATTTTAAGACTAAAAGTTACTTTTAACATCGCATCTTTTGCATTGAGTATTCAGAGGTTTTCATTTGACGTACTAGCATCACGTTCCATTGCAAGTCTTCTCGAAATCAATACCTTATCTGTTAATATGGATGAATTTCATGTTAAGGAGATTGAAAAAGGCTTCGAGGCCAACAAATACGTGCTTGTTTAAACAAAAAGGGGAAGAGTGAATGCTGGAAGTTGTTTCATCTCATTAAAAACCCAGAGTATGTTTCACAGCAACACCAATTTTCAGAAGCTTGAAGTGAATTGAAAGTTTCCAAAGTCTGAATGTTGTTTTCATGAGCGTTCCTTCCTTCTGAGGGGCAATAACGGAATCAACATCCACATTTTAGAAACTTTTAACTCATCAGAAGCTGGTGAAAATTGGTGTTGCTGTGAAACATATTCTGAAGCTTGATGTGTTATGAAGAAAACAGCAGTAACTGAAATTAAACATACAAATTACTTAATTCAAAAATTTTGATCCTAGCACCATCAAAATTAAGAGGACTATTACCGCGCAGGAACTTTTTGATCGTCGCAGATGTGTTTGATAACATGTGTAAAATGGTTAGGCTGTGTGAAGAATGACAGTTTCAACACTTTATGCATGTGAATGAATTATACGTTTCCGAAATATATTTATATGATTTCTATATAACCTACGACACACACTAAGGAGAGACTTTTCGTACGCCCTGTGTGTATACATATCATCATCATCATCATCATCATTGTCAACCATTATCAATCCACTGCTGGACGAAGGTCTCCCCAAGTTTCCTCCACAACGGTCTGTCTTGTGCCAGTCTTCTCCATGTCACTCCCGCATATTTACGAATTTCATCCACCCATCTCCCATGTGGTCTTTTTCTGGGTCTTTTCCTGTCCCTTGGAATCCAATCTAAAATTTCGGCTGTCCATCTATGGTCTGTCCTTCTGGCAGTATGTCCAGCCCATTGCCATTTCAGGGATTTAACTCTGATCATGATGTCTTCCACTCTCGTCATTTTTCGGATCCACGAGTTTCTCTTCTTATCTCTCCTGGTTATACCAAGCATGCACCTCTCCATGCTGCTTTGAGTTGTTTGCAGCCTTTGTATGTCTCTTTTAGTTAAGGTCCACGTCTCTGCACCATACGTAAGCACTGGAAGGATGCATTGATCAAACACTTTTCTTTTAAGACATAATGGCATATTGCTCTTGAAAATTATGCTGTTTCTTCCAAAAGCTCTCCAGGCAAGTTTTGTACGCCGATTAATTTCTTCATCAATGTGACCCTCACTTGATATCTGCTGTCCAAGATAAACATACGTATCTGTTATCTCCAGTTTTTCTCCATCAATCGATAAATCTTCATTTCTTGTAAAAGCATTGAACATCACTTTTGTCTTCTGAAAGTTCATTTTTAATCCCACTTCTTTACTCTTGTCAGCAAGTTCCTGGATCATACTCTGCAGCTCTGATGGGGTAGTTGCAAAAATGACTACGTCATCAGCAAAACGAAGGTGGGTTAGATAATCTCCATTAACCTTTATCCCTTTGTTTTCCCAGTTCAGTGATTGAAAGACATTTTCCAATGTGGCATTAAAGAGCTTCGGAGATATGGTGTCACCTTGTCTCACTCCTTTCCAATTTTTATGTGTGTTGTATTTTCAAACAGCCGAATCTTTGCACTTGCATTTTCATAGATGTTATTAATAATATTAATGTATGCATCTTCAATACCGCAGGATTTCAGAGCCGTGGTAACTGCTGATGGTTTCACCGAATCAAAGGCTTTTTCATAATCGATAAAAGCTATGCACAATGGAAGTTCATATTCCCTCGCTCTTTCAATTAGTTCTCTCAGTACGTGGATATGATCTATTGTGCTGTAGCCACTCCTGAATCCAGCTTGTTCTCTCGGTTGAGCCATGTCCAGTGTTACCTTCAAGCGGTGTGAAAGAACTTTAGTGAAGATTTTATAAACCATCGATAGGAGGCTGATAGGTCTGTAGTTCCTGAGATCCTCAATGTCACCTTTTTTATGTAGCAGGATCATTGTAGCATTGTTCCAATCCTCAGGAATCTTCCCTTCATTAAGGCATCGAGTGAAAATTTGGGCGAGTACTGTTTCAATTTCTCCACTTGCTTCTTGTATGATGTCTATAGTAATTCCATCTTCTCCTGGAGCTTTCCCCCGCTTCATGTTCTTGATTGCATGAGCAACTTCTGCTGGGAGTACTGGAAGAACTCTGGTACCTTTCATGATGTCTGGAGTACATGTATCATCCCTTTCATATAATTTGGAGTAGAAATCTTTCACTCTTGTCAAAATTTCGCCTCTATTTCTTGTTATAGAACCATCTTCTTTTCTCAGAGCCATAATCTGTTTTCTTCATTTACTGAGATGTCCCTTTGCTATCTTAAGGCTTTGGTTGTTTTCAATTGCTTTCCTCACTAGCTCACAGTTGAATTCCCTTACGTCTTCAGTGATACTTTTTCGTGCTGTCTTGCATAGCTCTATATATTCCACTTTGGAAGTCACATCTTCTTTAGTTGTCCTCATCTCTCTTCTTTTTTGCATCAACATTTTGGTTTTTCCTGATAATTTGTTCACATGCAACTTGTTCTTAGACCCAGCTAATTTTGTTGCTGTTTCCATAAGAGCTTTGGTTACTTTTCTGTTAACTTCCGAAATATCCACTTCTTCCGATGTTAGGCCTTCTAAAGCAGAGAATCTGTTCTTCAGTTCCAACTTGAAAGTATTATGGTGTTTTTTAAGGTTGGTTATGTCAATACATTTTGTTTGTCTTATGAGCTTGCCACGTTCCAGTTTAGTGTTGAGGTGCATCTTACATCTCACCAATCTATGGTCGCTACCTGTGTTGAACTTGTTCAGCACACTGCAGTCTTCGACGACGAATTTTTTGTTACACATAATAAAATCAATTTCACTTGTCGTCCCAATTGGATGTCTCCATGTCCATTTCCTATGTGGCTTTTTCTTGAAAAAGGAGTTCAAGATGAAAAATCCTTCTGCCTCTGCAAACTCAACGAGAGTATTTCCACGCTGGTTTCTGTTGCCGTGACCGAATTTACCTACTGAAGTTTCATTCTGTTGCCGGTGCCCAATTTTTGCATTGAAATCTCCCATAATTATCTTCAAGTGCTGCTTACCTTTATTATTTAGATGACGAATTTCCTCATAAAATTCTTCAATTTCTTCTTCAGGATGACTTGTGGTGGGTGCATAAGTTTGAATAATCTGAGCCTGGTATCTTCTCGATAGTTGGATAACGAGTCGTGCAGCTCTGTCAGAGGAACTTTCAACTTCTATCACTTTATGCTTCAGTTTCTTGTTTATTATAAATCCAACACCACTAGTCCTGCCAGTATCTGTCCCACGATAATAGAAGAGATGTCCACTTTTCAGTTCAATGAGATCTTCTCCTTTTCTCCTTACCTCACTTAGCCCCACGATGTCCCACTTGATCCTTTGTAGTTCCTCTTCCAATTCAAGAAGCCTTGAATCAGAAGATAGGGAGCGTCCGTTATAGGTAGCCAAGGTCAGCATCAAATGGCAGCCTAGTCCGGTCCTCCGGGGATTCTTAGCACCCTCTGCCTTCATGTCGCACTGGCCGCTGCCTTGGCCAGGTACATTCCAGCTGCCGGAGACTGAGGGCCAAGATTTAAGTTGTAGAGTCATTTTGGAGGTGTTTGGCCATAACTCACCACGCTGGCCAAGCGGGTTGGTGAGTGTGGGATAGCATTTCCTCTGATCCCGATGGTATAGTTATACCGCTATTGGCGGTCGTCAGAGCCCCTTTAGTGGGAACAGGATGCACCACGAGAAGGCGGGGTTGACATTTGTCAAGGAGAGGCTGTGATGTTACGCATCACCTGACCTTACATCCCATATATGACATATATGATTATGTATAATTATGAATTTAGTTTCGAATTTACAGTCCAAAGCAGATTTATTCGGGTGAGGTCCGAGTCAAAACCGGGTCGGGTCTGGGTCCGGTTGTGACGTACACTCTAATTTACATGTCCTTTTTAATTTCTTTCTCTATGCACATTTGAGTTCGTTCTCCTTAGCATTTTTCAAACTTAACGTTATATCTTCTCTCTCGCAAGAGTATGGTTGGAAACACCCCTGAGGTCGGAACGAATGACGTTTGGATGTCTGAGATGAAAACAGAACGATATAAATAATGTTTTGAGTAGCAGCAGAGGTGTGCGTGCGTGCGTGTGTGTGTGTAGAGATTGATGGTGGAAATTCATGCTAATTGTGGATACGATATTGTTTAATTTCCGTCTGAGTTATTTGAAGGCTGCGTGTTCTACTTTAATGGCAGTGTTGTGTTTCTTTGTCAAGTGTTATTGTTGATATTAACTCCTGTTGTCACCTTATTAAAGTACTATTTAGCTGAATCAAGACTTACCGTAAGTAACTTTTTCTGAAGTTATTTGAGTGACTCCTGATTCGCTTAAAAGTGAAGTTATCAAGAACTGATTTGTGTACTGTTCTGACAGTGCTATATTCCACGAACATTACAGGGTCCAATTATGTGACGTCCGGGTCCGGGTGGGGCCGGATTTAAATGAAATTTGCCCCTTTGCTGTTTTTCTTTTTTTTTTTTTAATTTGCCCCCACCACCACGCTACTCATTATTTTTCTTTTATATATTAAAATTTTGTTAGAAATTTTCGGATGATTTAAAATCAAATTTTCGTATTTTATTTTGATAAAATCTTTAAAAAGCGCTTTTATTTCTATTATTGCTCATTATTTATGAAATTTTAAAACGAACGTATAAAATTTAAACAAGTAACGTAGTCACTCAATCAATTAGTAATGCCGCAAGGTAAAATGATGAACTTACCTTTCATTGTGCTTTTCAAAGTTCAGTGAAGTTCAGTGAAGTTCTCCAATGATGAGCAGATAAATTGAACAGATCAGGGGAAAAATTCGTCCTCTGAAAGATTCGCCACTGGGCTGTAGCCCGGTCAGCCCCCCCCCCCCCCCGAAATACGGCACTGCCCAGCAAAAACACAAGTGTTGGGAAACTGCTGGCCACCAGCTGGAAATGATGGGTCACTGTTGGCTGAAATCTGCCGCTCACGGCCTGGTATCGGTCCGTTGGTGGCAGCCATTGATGGCCCTGCAGCATCGCCGTGGATTGTGGGCCTCCAAGCAAGTGCCACTAGTGGCCCGTAGCTGGCAACCGATGCAAGCCCAACACTAGGCGGAAGAAACAGGACTGCGCATACGCAGAAACAACACGTGCTGTCTCTCGTGGTACCAGTTGATTGAAGACGACGCTATCGCCATTGTGTTATTTTAGTGGATGTTAAGAAAAAAAAACATATGTAGAGAGGCGAATTAATTTCCTATAATGGAATGCCACGTCGACGAAGATATCATATTAAGCGATGAAATACCAGATTACAGCCATGAAATACACCCCTCCATTCCCATGGGTAATAAAAAATAATTTCTGTGTAATCATTCGTTTTGACATACACTAAACCGCTTGAAACAAAAGTCCTGGAAAAACATTAAGAAAACGTTATGTTGGGGGGGGGGAAAGGAGAATTATACGCGTACAAAATGTATCAAATATTCGAAAAAAAGAAAAAAGGCAACGCTATGTGGGTATAATGTACTCATCCATGGGTTGAATACACAAGACTGGAGGAATTCAGTTCTAAAAATACCGAGAAGTAAAATAAAATATATTTCGTCTTTAAAACTAATGTAGCTTCGGACAACGGAAAGGAAAGATACAAAGTTAAAAATGTAACAGAATGTGACATGAACGGGTAAATATATTAATTCAACAATCGCCTTTCAAGACGACAAGGACAGCACGAAACTTTGGTAAGCATCTTTAAGTTGGTACACTCGTTGAAAATCAGTGAAGTTCCCTTAAGGTAAAAAAAAAAACAAAAAAAAACAATCGTTACGTTGAAAAAATAAATTTATGAATTATATGAAACTGAAATTTATGAAAAATACCTCGCAATATTGTAAAATTAAAAAGAGAACCATTCGTTACACATTCCGCAGGAAAGAGGCTCAGCTTCAAGCAAACGCTTGTGCATGACAAATCAGTTCCGTTGGTAGAGCGCCCGCTCCCACGCATACAGTCCTTGCTTCGTTTCCACCCAGATCCAAACGGGCGTTTTTCAGGACCAGTTGAGAAAATTTCCCCAGCGCAGTGCTGTAATGCAGAAGTTTCGTAAGGCCAAAAAAAGTAGTTGTAGCTTTGGGAACCTGCGGTTATCTTTATTTTAATTTTTTTTATGGCTACTACTGGGAAATTGGCGGACAAGATTCGGCAAGCCACCAGTTACGTCCCGTGATTGCCGGCTGTCACTCTAGCAAAACTAGCGGACCACATTAGGCTAGCCATCATTTATGACACGTGCCTGCAGGGCCTCTGAAGGCCCACTTGTGGCAGCTACTGGCTGTGATGGATAACTGATGACCCTGTTCTGGCATATGACAACTGATGGGGATGCCACTGTTGGCCCACTGCTGGCCCGAACTGCTGGACCATGTGGTGGCCGCCGGGACGTTTTATTGACGGTTAGGCGGCGGCAACATAGTGCTGGGCCACCATTGGCAATGTTGGTCCAGCAAGACTGTTTTTTCTGGGTGGGTCCGGGTCGAAATTTCTGACCAGTTTCTATGTTGACAACTCTCTCTGTGTATAAAGATCCTGACTCTAGATTAAGTGAAATCCTCATGACTAAGAATCTGAGACTAGTGTATCAATAAGCAACACGTAAATTAACAGCTCCTTTTTTGTTATTCTGCGGAAACTGGGTGAATCCATTTAACCCTGAGTGTTGGATATTGATGATACATTTAGGATTCAGTTCAACTACGCCATGAAACGGTGGAGCCACAGAGTTATGTCCTAAAAGTTTATCAACTTTTAAATATTGAATATGCTTGTGAGTCGTGAATGCAACGACAATTTTTCATCCAAACCAAAAGTGAACAAATACCCTTCTTTGATGGGATCAAGGTTCAACTTTGGTGCACCAAAAAAGAACGCAACAAAGCTATCTCGATTACCTCAAAGTTGTAACATACCAGGTTACGTATAAAAGAATCAAAAATGTTATTTTTTTTTTTTGACAATCTGAAATTCAAATTTTAGGTCATAAAACCGTATAATTGAATTACGTACAATCGAGTTAAATAAAGCGATAGGAACTACAGTAAAATATCGTGACTAACGTATAATAATCTTCTATATATATATAAAAATGTTAAGTTGGTTTGTGTACGCTTCAAAAACTCAAAAGTTCTGCACTGATAGAGCTCAAATTTTGACACGATGTACAACCCGTTTCAAAGATTGTTTTTATCTATTTTTCGCGTCAGTAACATACCCGCGATCGCGAGAAAAAAGCTTTTTCCTTCGACCATATATACTAATGGACTGCGCACTGGCAATAGCTGCATCAGAGCGTAATAAATGTATTCACGAATGAAAAGTCGTAATGGAATTCTAAAAAAGAAACTCCTAAAATCCATGATGAGCACAGCACGAGTTAACCATCTTTTTGCCCGAAGTCACGTGATTTCGTGGCTTGCGATGTTGGAGCCAGAAATTTTGATGCCATGCGCAGTCTATCAGTATATATGATCGAAGGCTTTTTCAACGGTCAGCTGTGTACCAGCAAACGCGCCATCTGCCAGAAGCGAGAGGAACACTCTCCATACTAGGTGATCGTGTTGTTTTTATCTATTTTTTGCGTCAGTAACATACCCGCGACCGCGAGAAAACAGCTTTTTCAACGGTCAGCTGTGTACCAGCAAACGCGTCATCTGCTGGAAGCGAGGGGAACACTCTCCATACTAGGTGATCGTGTCGTGATTGAACTGCGCCGTTCGCCAAATCGTAAGTAGAGGTTATGTTTTGTCTCTTATCTCTCATGGTTTTCAACCTAGAGCTGTGAGAGCCATAAGAGGTTAAAATCTTATCCCTTCCTTCTGTTCCAGTGAAAACCGAAATAATGCCTCGCAAAAAAACGAATTTGGGTCGTCGCACTCGCCACACAGAAGGATCGAGAAGACGGCTTTCGAATATGACTGAGGAAGAGCGGGCATAAGTACGAGAGAGGAACAGACTAAGCACCATCCAGATGCGTAACACGGAACCAGCAGAAAGACGAGCAGCAGGGCTTGAGGATGCACGATTGCGAGCACGGCAGTCGCGTTCTGCAGCAACAGATTTGGTTCGTTCTCAACGGAATGAACGCGAGGCGTCGAGGATAGCTGAAACACGTACCCAAAGAACAGCAGATCTGATTCTGCAATACAATCGTCTTGCATTCCGGTACAATCCAGCTGTTGATTATATATAGTTCAAGTCCGCATGTTGTCATTGGCCAGATGAGTCATGTCTGTACCTACTGCCAGGCTCTAAAGTTCAATAATGAAACGAATGGGATGTGTTGCGCTGGCGGAAAAATTAAATTGCCTCAACTTGAAGCACCACCAGAGCCGTTGAAAACTCTACTTGCTGGATCTACCGCTGAATCGAAGCATTTCCTATCGAACATCAGGAAATATAACTCTTGCTTCCAAATGACGTCATTTGGTGCGGCAATTGTGACTGCTCAATTAATGCCAACTTTTGAAATCAAAGGACAAATATATCACAAAGCTGGCTCCCTGCTCCCGTTCCGAGATAGTGACCATAAATTCCTTCAAATGTACTTCATCGGTGATGATAGAGATGAAGTCGATGCACGTTGTGGAATACATACCTCGCTAAGAAGATCCATCATTTCGCAACTACAGGAGCTCCTTCACGAAAAGAACAATTTGGTGCGTTTGTTCAAAACGGCAATGGATATGATGCCATCAGATACCCACAAGATTGTCATTCACGCCGACAAAACGCCCACTGGAGAACATGTCGGAAGATATAATGCTCCAACTATAGACGAAGTAGCAATTGTCATAGTCGGAGATCAGTTCCAACCTAGAGATATTGTTCTCCACCGAAGAAACGATCAATTGATAAACGTCGCAGAAACTCACCGTTGTTACGATGCTTTGCAATATCCAGTTATCTTCTGGGATGCTGCCGATGGATATCATTTCAATGTGAAGATGATAAACCCAGTGAATGGTGCAGAAATTAATAAAAAGTGCAGCGCAATGAACTTTTACGCCTGCCGCTTAATGATTCGGAGGAACGAGAACAATTATATTTTGAAATGCCGTCAGTTGTTTCACCAGTACATTGTGGATATGTATGCAAAAATTGAAACGGAACGTTTGCTATTTCTTCGTTTGAATCAGACCAAACTCCGCTCCGAAGAATACATTCATTTGCGAGATGCAGTTGTGAATGACGGTAATAAAACCAACGTTGGAAAGCTTACTATTTTGCCATCTTCATACATAGGCAGTCCACGTCACATGCAGGAATATGCTCAAGATTCAATGGCATATGTTCGTCATTATGGGCGTCCAGACTTATTTATCAATTTCACGTGCAATCCAGCTTGGGACGAGATACAGCAGCTGTTACTTTCTGGGCAATCACCCGTGGATAGGCATGACATCACAGCACGTGTTTTCAGACAAAAGCTTAAGTCGCTGATGGATTTCATTGTGA
Organism: Macrothele yani; assembly: GCA_039090855.1. Taxonomy (NCBI): domain Eukaryota; kingdom Metazoa; phylum Arthropoda; class Arachnida; order Araneae; family Macrothelidae; genus Macrothele; species Macrothele yani. The sequence continues at coordinate 117,647,358 of CM077008.1, forward strand.
AACATGAAGTGTTTGGATCTGTGCGCTGCTGGATGTATTCAGTAGAATGGCAAAAGAGAGGATTGCCACATGCGCATATACTAATCTGGCTATACGATAAAATAACTTCAGACGAAATCGACGATGTGATATCCGCTGAGATTCCACGGGCCGACGTCGATAAGGATTTGCATGCAGTTGTTATCAAAAACATGATACATGGACCATGCGGTACACTAAATCCGAATTCACCATGCATGGTAGACGGGAAATGTTCTAAGCAATATCCTCGAGCATTCGCAGCCAACACAGTAACAGGAGACGATGGATATCCTCATTATAGGAGACGATCAACTGAAGATGGCGGGAATTCGGCAACTATACACATGCGAAATGGTGATATTGATGTAGACAACCGTTGGGTGGTCCCATATTCGCCTCTGTTGTCAAAAACATACAAAGCGCACATAAACGTAGAATATTGCAATTCGGTCAAATCGATTAAATACATCTGTAAGAATGTGAATAAAGGCAGCGATATGGCAGTTTTTGGTGTGCAACCAGAAAACAGTGACAGAAATGCAGTACGAGTTATCGATGAAATTGCACAATACCAGGCTGGAAGATACATAAGCAGCAATGAGGCTGCATGGCGAATTTTTTCATTTCCCATGCATGAACGCAATCCAGCTGTGGTTCACTTAGCAGTACATTTAGAGAATGGACAGCGTGTTTATTTCACAGATGCAAATGTGCAACAAAGAGCCCTTAATCCACCTGGTACAACTCTGACTGCTTTCTTCACCTTATGTCAGGAAGACGTGTAACGTATACTCTATATTCACTTTCCTTTTGATTTTACTATCTCTGGTTATTTTATTTTACTATGTAAATTATCTTCCTACTGAACGGAATATTATTTCACCCGCTGAATGAGATCTGGCAATGAGTGTAAGTCATGACGTGGTGGTAGCTCGTATATAGGCGCGCGTTCATCGAGACGAGTAGTGTTGTGTTGTTGAGAGGTTGCGTTGTAGAGAGGTTGCGTTGTGTTGGAGTTGTGTGCGTACTAGAAGAGGAAAGTTTATTCATTATTATGTACAAGATATATGAGTGCCTTAGTTGACCAAGAGTCGTTCAAATAAATAGTTGTTCAGTAAGTTCAGTCTTTCTCAATTCTTAGTTTTGTCAGACCTCTGTCTGGCTGTTAGGTTTATGACTTTGATTACTTAATATAAATAACCAGCGTTGAGACTTTAAGTTCATAATTAACGAGTAACAACACCCTTTTGGGAATTCATTATTTTGAAGCTTAGAGCATTATTCATTCATAATAATTAGCTTAGCAAAAAGGAGTATTAAAGCTAATTCATTATAATTGGCGCCCGAACTTTTCTCGAACACGAGATCCTGACTATTATTACCCATGGCTTCTTTACCTGCGACAACTTCAAATTTCCACCGTCCGGCAAGTCTCGAGGGTGATGGTGTTTTTTTGGACAATTTACGCGAAGCCTGTGGCTCTGACTTTGATATGAATGATCTGCACATACCCAAGCATTCTTCACCATTTCGGAATGCACCAGCTTCTTATCACTCTGAGTCGCGGGTCGTAGCTGAGGGAATTCAATCCTCTCAGCGAAGCAGAATGCTTGCCCATTTCGTGCCGCATGCAGGAACAATTTATTTCAATGGTTTGGAGGGGTCTTTAAAGTTCCTTGAAGATCTGGAAGATCATTTTGATCTCTATAATATTCCGGAAGACTGCAAGGTCCAAATTGCCGGAACTTGCTTGAGAGATACCGCCAAGACCTGGTATCGGCAGTGGCGAGGGTCGAACCCGGATTCTCATTATGAGAATTTCCGTGCAGAATTCTTGGAGGTCTTTCCTTTCGGCCTCAGTCGAGCTAACCTTGCTCAACAGCTGTTTTCTCGTCAGCAGGGTCCCAATGATAGCCCTGTTGCATTTGCGTTGGAGACTACACGCTTATATAATCTATGGGATCCACATGCCAGTCATGTTGACATGTTGGAGACCCTCGTACAGCAGCTCGACCCATTCTTACAAGATTTTCTTGAGGTTCGACACCCTACCACTATTCATGAATGCCTTCGCCTCATACGCACGTATGAAGAGCGACATGGCAAACGTGCTTCAACTCATAATGCTCGGGCACCCGCGAGGCTTATTCCGAAAACCCTCAGCGGCATAATAGACAAAACTTTCAGCGCGAGCATACACAAGTGCCCACCCAAGCTTCATACGTTCCACCACACAGAAGAGTGGCGAACCAACAACGAGTTTCGGAGCAAGCTTCGGGATATCGTCATAATGCACAGTATGCTCGACCCGTTCCACTCAGCAGCATTCGGAACGTTATCATGCTCAGGGCAATAATAATTTTTCTGCCCGTGCTGAGGGCAGACGTAACGAATATGAAAATCTCAACAGACACGCGGAGTTCCCGACGCAGGGTTCACACAATTTTCCTTATCGTGAAAATTTTCCCGATACCCGGCAGGGTCGAGGTTTCCGACCGCATGATAACACCACCAGAATTCCTTTAAACTTCCACAGGAAGTAGACGAAGGGTCGGTCCTTCTTCCTGATACCAAACATTCTGACCCTAAAACAGTATTAGTGACTGTTCAAACTCCTCAGTTGCCTGATGTATTTTTGACACTTGAAGACGTTATTGTCGAGACAAAGTTCGACACTGGGTCTGAGATATCAGCCCTAAATACAAAGTTTTGTAATGACGTTTTTTCTGCGATACACGTTCAGCCTGCAACGCAGTATTTGCGAGGTGCCAATAATGAAATCTTCAGTATCGCAGGAACTGTCACATTATCTTTAGGGCTGGGAAAAGCTCGGTTTACACATTCTTTCCTGCTTATAGACGAGCTACCCGTGAAATGTCTCATGGGTATGGACTTTATTAACAAGTTTCAAATAACTTTGAATTTTGTGCAACATGTGATTTCTCTTTCCGGAACCTGTCGAAATGATTCCGACGGTTCCTGTAGATATTACGAGTTTATTGTTGAGTGACCAATTGAATGAGGGGCAACGAGACCAGCTTTCTCTCCTTTTACAGGAAAGCCCTGGTTTATTTTCGGATCAACCTGGTTTCACACAGGTGGTTTATCATGTTATTGACACTGATGGTTCGGAAACCCATTGCGACGAAACCTTACCCTTGTGCTCCACATAAAAAACAAGAAATGCAACGTCAAATTGCTGAAATGATTAAGCAAGGCATAATCAGGGAATCAACAAGCGCCTGGGCTGCTCCTGCCTTCTTGGTTCCAAAGAAACAACCAAATGAATTTCGTTTCGTGACAGATTTTCGCAAACTCAACCAAGTCACAAAAACTATCAATTATCCACTACCCTGTCATGTCACATATTCTAAATGACTTGTCGTCAACCAAATGGATGTCAACTTTGGATTTGGCGAGTGGATATTGGCAGGTGGCAGTACATCCGGACTCGGTCGATAAAACAGGCTTTGTGACTCCTTTTGGGGCCTATGAATATTTACGTATGCCTTTTGGTTTAGCTTCTGCACCTGCTACTTTCCAAAAGCTTATGGACACGGTTCTCAGACCTGTCCTGGGTCCCCATGTGCATGTCTATTTGGATGATATTATTATAACATCAGAGACTTTTGACGAGCACCTTTTTCTGCTCAAACAGGTGTTCCAACTTATATACAATGCTGGCTTGACGTTAAAACCTAGTAAATGCCAGATAGCGAATGACGAGATTGTATATCTGGGGTTGAAAATTACTCCCCACGGTTTATTCACTGATAATGAAAAAATTAGGCCTATTGTTGACTTTCCTCGGCCTAAAACAGCAAAAGAACTATCCCGCTTTCTGGGAATGACCGGTTGGTATCAGCAGTTCGTCCCCGCTTATGCTACAATATGTGAGCCGTTGTATGCTTTAAAGCGTAAATACAAGAAGTTTATTTGGACACCTGAAGCTAACGCTGCATTCGAAACACTGAAGTCTGCATTGACTCAGCCTCCGGTGTTGGCTTTCCCGGATCATACTAAAGAATTTGATATTTATACTGATGCATCCGGAGTTGGTCTTGGTTGCGTTTTGTCACAAGCTGGGCATCCAATAGCTTTTGCGTCTCGTACTTTAGCCAAAGCTGAACGCAATTATTCAGCTACGGAACGTGAATGTCTTGCTGTTGTGTATGCACTGAATAAATTTCAATGTTATCTTAATGAATTAACAGTTAACATAATTACGGATCATTCTGCCCTTCAGTATTTAAATTCTGCTAAGCACCTATCTCAAAGACTTATGAAGTGGGCTCTGAAGTTACAAGAGAGCAATATCAAAATTTCGTATCAGCCAGGTCATAAGAATCAATTACCGGACGCATTATCTCGCGTTCCGATTAGGGGGTCCCCACAGAAACTACTCCTGGATGTCAGCCTTTACTTCTGATAGCTGATATCACATCCAGAGAGCAAATAATGGCAGAATTAATAAATGATCCAGATTTTGGGGATATTTACAATTTTTTGCTTGCGGGTTCGCCCCTACCAAGTGATCCTTCTCTGGCTGGAAGGTCACAACATTTTGAAGTCATAGAGGGTCTTCTTTATTATACAAAGTCTCGGACTACTAGGGCAGAGTTTCGCCCATGTATTCCGCGAACCCTTAGAATGGCTCTTTTAAATGAATTTCATGACAAACCTCTTGCAGGCCATTTAGGTATTCGCAAGACCCGTTGTAAATTGCGGGATGTTGCCTATTGGCCTGGAATGTACCAAAGTGTGCTCGCATACGTTCAATCATGTCACTTGTGTCAGATTAATAATTACCGTAATGTAAGACTGGCCGGTCACTTGAAATCTAGTTCAAGTTCTCATGTATTTGATATTATTTCCATAGATTTATTGGGACCTTATCCATTATCTGTTAAAAATAAAGCTCGTTATGTTTTAGTACTAACTGATAATTTTTCTAAATGGGTTGAAGTTTTTCCCATTAAAGCCGCTACGGCTGAGATTATTTGTAATGTCTTAGTTAATGACGTATTTTCTAGATATGGTGCACCTAATAAAGTAGTTTCGGATAATGGTCCTCAATTTATTTCTGACATTTTTGAAAGAATGTGTGCGAGATTACACATTAAACATAAATTCATTTCCCCATATCATCCCCAGAGTAATCCTGCGGAACGTGTTAACCGAACGTTAGTGAAAATGATTGCGACTTTCGTAATGGACCACCATGAAAGATGGGATGACCATTTAGAACTTTTTGCGTTCGCCCTCCGCTCGTCTGTCCACGAGTCTACTAAAATTACTCCTGCAGAACTTTTTCTGGGTCGCAAAATTAAAACCCCTTTGAAAATTTAACGGGGATTATTGACGAACTAAATCAGCGACCAACTCCGCAATCAGTACACATCATGGCAGAGAAAGCTCGTGTTGCAATGCTAGGAGCACAAGCGGCTCAAGCACGATATTATAATTCTAGGCGTAGGGAACCAGATCTTGTCGTTGGAGATCTCACTCTCGTGGAAACGCACTTCCAGTCTTCTGTTTCGCATACTTTAGTGAAGAAATTTGCACCCAGCTACGAAGGTCCATATCGGGTGGCAAATGTCTTTGACAATAATATTGTTCTGGAGAAACCGAACAACCATTTTCAATATGTACATGTTGATCAATGTCGCAAATATCACGAACTGAATATCGATTTCATTATCAATCCTACTCAACCTTCTGTTCCACAGACTCAAGAATCTATATCTCATGTTCAACCACCAGAAATTGTGGACGAACCACCGAACATTTTTGACGAATCACCAGTGATTTTTCCTTCACCCCTCCCCTCCTCCAGACGAGTTTCTACAACCGCAACCTGATTCTCCCGTGAGACAAAGGCTCGATTCGAGTTCGTCGAATGCTAGTATCGTTCCTTTCCCTCCAACCATTGCCAAGACTATTGCTGCGCCGTTTCCAGCTCACCCTGCATCAACGCGGGATACTTCTTCTTCGAATACCTCATCGGAAAGTATTCCTGTGGGCAAATATAAACATCGCCCTGCACGACCGCTGAATTACAGCAGCGACTCGGAGACATCGGACATTTCTGACCTATCAGTTATGAATCCTACTTTTAATATTCCACACCGTCCAGCACCACCAAAAGCTGGGCGCAAACGTGACTTGTCTCCCCAATCTGCTTCGCCGCAACAGCGACGAAAGCAGAAATCTTTGCATCCACCCGGGTTTCGCCCCTGGAACCTCCGTTCAGGCAAACAGGGCCGATGCCTGCTACTACTGTCATGCCCCGTGGGCGTAAACGAAAGCAAGCGATGTGGCCGGAGACACGTCCGTCCAAAAGATACTGGAAGGACACAACGGGCCCCAGCACCAAGGGACTTCATATCCAAAGCCTGGGGGAGCCCGTTCCTATCAGCCGCAGCAGGGATTTCCGGACCGCCAGTCTTCAGATGTTCCTGACCGTTCTTCTCAGCAGCAGGGATTTCCAGACCGCCAGACTCCTGACCGTTCTTCTCAGCCGCAGGGATTTCCAGACCGCCAGATTCCTGACCGACAACAGACCGAAGTTCCATTACCATCCCGGAAGAGATCCAAGCCACCTGATTTCACCAGTCCCATTAGGCCTGGAAAGCGTTATCGCACTAGAATTTTATGCGTCCTCGAGATAAGTAAGTTCTCGTGGACAGGTTCTTTTCTCAGTTTGTTGTTTTTCCTGCACGACCAGTTGGCGTGTCAGAATTTCTTTTTTTTCGTGTGGGCCTATGCATTCTTTTTTGTGTATATATGTGTGTTTTTTTTTATATTTCTTCTATGCCCATCTACTAATCCACTTTTTTTTGTATATATCTATGTGCTTAGGGGTAAAATAATAAAATTGTTACTGTTAGGCAGCTCAAGGTAAATTTCGCTGCTGATACAGTTGTTCTGTATTTCAACGAATGAGGCGCACGTAATTTGAAATTAAAAAAGTGATTCCTGCTAGGCAGAATAAAAGGAAAATATGCCGATGCAGGTTTGGTTTGTTCTACACTACAAATTTCACAGTCGAATACAGATTCGTAAATTGTCATGCCAAGTTGATAATGTAAATACGGCTACCACCAAACAAATCAAAAAAGAGATCGAGAAACGTCAATCATCGAAATGTAAGACTTACACTCCAAAATTGATAGGTTTTTCGGACATAAAAAAAAAAGAAGAAAAAAAGAAGAAAAAAAAAAAAAAAGAAAAATTAAGGGGGAGATGATGTAACGTATACTCTATATTCACTTTCCTTTTGATTTTACTATCTCATCTCTCTATTTTACTATGTAAATTATCTTCCTACTGAACGGAATATTATTTCACCCGCTGAATGAGATCTGGCAATGAGTGTAAGTCATGACGTGGTGGTAGCTCGTATATAGGCGCGTTCATCGAGACGAGTAGTGTTGTGTTGTTGAGAGGTTGCGTTGTAGAGAGGTTGCGTTGTGTTGGAGTTGTGTGCGTACTAGAAGAGGAAAGTTTATTCATTATTATGTACAAGATATATGAGTGCCTTAGTTGACCAAGAGTCGTTCAAATAAATAGTTGTTCAGTAAGTTCAGTCTTTCTCAATTCTTAGTTTTGTCAGACCTCTGTCTGGCTGTTAGGTTTATGACTTTGATTACTTAATATAAATAACCAGCGTTGAGACTTTAAGTTCATAATTAACGAGTAACAACACCCTTTTGGGAATTCATTATTTTGAAGCTTAGAGCATTATTCATTCATAATAATTAGCTTAGCAAAAAGGAGTATTAAAGCTAATTCATTATAGACGCTTTCGCCAGAACACTGATGTACACAGAAGTGCCCTTTTATTACACGTGGAATGTAACTAAAAAAGCATTCGTACGACGCAGACGAGGGAATCCAGTCGACGGTCAACCTGGCATTTTCAGAGAAAATACAATTGGTAGACTTTATACAATGCATCCTAATCAAGATGAATGTTTTTTCCTTCGCATGCTGTTGGTAAATGTGCCTGGTCCTAGATCTTTCCAGCGATTGAAAATTGTTGACGGCGTCACATATGCCACTTTTCCGCAGTGCGTGTCAAGCTCTTAATGTATTAGAAAACGACCAACAGTGGGATATATGTATTAGTGACGCGTGCAACACTGCACATCCAAACCAAATTCGAGCACTATTCGCAATTATATTGACCGCTTGCTTCCCTTCATCTCCCACAGAGTTATGGGAAAGATATCGATCGCATATGGCTGAGGATATTTTGCATAGAGTACGCTTAGAAAATGCCAATATGACCATGGAATTTACAGAAGGCATTTACAACGAAACATTGATAAATATTGAAGACAAGTGCTTAGCTATTGCTAATAAAGTTCTTAGTCAATTGGGAATGCCAGCACCCAACCGAACTACGACTGCTTCATTTAATGTGGATTTGCGCCGTGAACAGAGTTACAACACCGGTGATCTCCAGTCATATGTAAAATCAAACATTCCCAAATTAACGTGTGAACAGAAGGGCATTTATGATCGCATAATGCAAATGATAAATGACGGAGTTGGGGGGCTTCTTCTTGGATGCGCCAGGAGGAACTGGGAAAACATTCCTTATCAGATTGATTCTGGCAACGGTTCGATCAAAAAATGACATAGCCTTAGCTCTCGCTTCGTCTGGAATAGCTGCAACATTGTTACCAGGTGGAAGGACTGCTCATTCAGCTCTGAAGTTGCCATTAAACATGCGAATCATCGAGACTCCCACGTGCAATATTTCCAAAGCATCCGGTATGGGAAAAGTATTACAAAAATGTAAACTCATTGTTTGGGATGAATGCACGATGGCACATAAAAAATCGCTTGAAGCTCTTGATCGATCGTTGCGAGATTTGCGTGGAAACGTTCAACCATTCGGGAATGCATTGATATTGCTCGCAGGAGATTTTAGGCAAACATTGCCTGTAATTCCTCGATCGACACCAGCGGACGAAATAAATGCTTGCCTGAAATATTTAACATTGTGGCGACATCGTACGGACATTGCAGTTGACTACGAATATGCGTGTCCAGCTGCAGAACGATCAATCAGCCGAGATATTCTCACGACAGTTAGTGGACATTGGGAACGGACAACTGCCAGTCGATGAGACGTCAAGACGAATATCATTTCCTGATAATTTTTGTAATTTAGTAACATCGAAAGAAGAACTGATCGAAAAAGTATTTCCTAATATTCAAATTAATTATAAGAATCACGATTGGCTCAGTGAACGAGCTATCCTTGCCGCGAAGAATAAAGATGTCTATCAAATTAATAATGTTATTTAATCCAGCATTCAAAGTGAGGAAATTACATACAAGTCGATAGATACAGTTGTGGAAGCAGATGAAGTAGTTAATTATCCAACGGAATTTTTGAACTCATTTGATCTGCCAGGGATGCCACCACACATATTAAAATTGAAAATAGGTGTGCCAATTATCATGTTGCGGAATATTAATCAGCCAAAACTCTGCAACGGCACGCGACTCGCAGTTAAAAAACTGATGAAAAATGTAGTGGAAGCAGCGATTTTAACGGGGCCTTTCGAAGGTGAAGATGTCCTCATCCCTCGAATTCCCATGATCCCGACCGATACACCATTTCAATTTAAAAGATTGCAATTCCCAATTCGATTGGCGTTCGCAATCACAATCAATAAAGCTCAAGGTCAATCTTTAGAATTGTGTGGTTTAGATTCAGATGCGGATTGCTTCTCACATGGACAACTGTATGTTGCGTGTTCCCGTGTCGGCAAGCCAGATAGCCTTTATATCTACGCAGAGAATGGAAAAACAAAAACATATTGTATACAGACAAGTATTGCAAAATTAAACTTCTATGAAACGTATGCTTTGTTTTGTTCCCCATTTCTCATCCATGCAACCACAATGTGCCACAGCTACGCGTGGCCGGGTATAGCTAGTTAATTATAAAAGTTAAAACAGTAAAACTGGAAAACCTATAACCGAGGTTCCACTGTATATAGCTTGCTGTAAATAATGTGTACTCAGACGAAACGTTGAAATGCTCTGCTAGTTTTCACACAATTTCGTCATTTTGAAAATTTACGAATGATTGTTAAAAGTAGCGAGAGCTCTGGAAATAATTTTGGCGTTCAGTCGGTTGCTAAAATGCGGAACTTAGATGGAAATAATTTAAAACTGATTTTTCACGAAACGACTAAAGAGTCTGAAATTCGTAGCATTTGATTTTAGGAAGCTTTAGTTGATAATTTTGGAGCAAGGAGCGTCTGGTCCAAGTTCGTCTTACGGGTGACTTTTGACAGAGATGCAGAAACGAAATATCATGTTTTGATTTTTCCTGGTGTGCAAGAGCACATAAAAATTTGTCTTTAAAATAACGAGAGGAATAGTGAATAATTCTCTCTCTCTCTCTCTCTCTCTCTCTCTCTCTCTCTCTCTTGTAGACTTAAAGAAAAACCTAATTTGGAATATAGCAAAATATTTAATGGCGTCAGGGGAAAGTTAAACGAAATATGCTAAAATAGCTCTTAGCCATCCGTAAATTTGATTATATGATTTCTTGAGGTGCTTATTGTGCATTCCCGAAGAAACAGTGCAGAAATGAAAGCTGGTCAAACTTTTTGGACCCGGACCGAATTGAACTTATATGAACAGATTAAGAATCGACTCGATCGAACCCAGACTACGCTGAGACTACTACCACAAACTAAATTGCTATTACACAAGGTGGGATCAAAAAGTATTCAGACTGGATTTATTAAAACAAAAAAAAGTGCAAGACTTACAGATTTGAAACTTAATCGCCTTTGAAGTAGACTCCTTCCGAAGTCACACACTTATCCCAGAGCTGTTTCCAATGCTCGAAGCATTTTTCGAAGTCATCTTCTGAAATAGCCAACATCTGCTTCGTCGTATTCTGTTGTATCTCCTTAATATCTTGAAATATTTTTCCTTTCAAGTGGTATTTGTTGTTTGAGAAGAGAAAAAGTCGCAAGGAGAAAGATCTGATGAATATGGTGGCTGTCAGACATGTGCAATGCGATGCTTAGCAAGAATCTTCTGCACAACTTGTGATACATGCACTGTTAAAACTTTTGAGGTAGGTTGCACCAAAATGTGGTGCTACACCAGCTGCACCACTTTCTGAGAAAAGATACACTATGGTGTGGTGCTAACAAACCCCAACAACATGGTGCAACTTTCCATCATGTTATGGTACAAGGTTGCACCATGCTGGTAGTTTTGTTTGCACCATACCATGGTGTATCTTTCCTCAGAAAGTGGTGCAGCTGGTGCAGCACCACTTTTTGGTGCAACCTACCACAAAATTTCTAACAGTGCGGACAGGTGCTTTGTCATAGTGGAGTTGGAACTCACCATTCTCATGCAATGCCGGCTTTTTGCAAGGAACTGCGTCCCTTAGGAGCCGTAATACTTTACAGTAGCATTCCTCATTGAAAATGAATGAATGCGTATTCGTGATGCATAGTTTCCTCATAATTGAAAATTCGTATTCGTGATGCATAGTTCTCTCATAATTGAAAGTTCGTATTCGTGATGCGTAGTTCCCTCATAATTGAACATTCGTATTCGTGACGCATAGTTCCCTCATAATTGAAAATTCGTATTCGTGATGCATAGTTCTCTCATAATTGAAAATTCGTATTCGTGACGCATAGTTCCCTCATAATTGAAAATTCGTATTCGTGATGCATAGTTCCCTCATAATTGAAAATTCGTATTCGTGATGCATAGTTCCCTCATAATTGAAAATTCGTATTCGTGATGCATAGTTCCCTCATAATTGAAAATTCGTATTCGTGATGCATAGTTCTCTCATAATTGAAAATTCGTATTCGTGATGCATAGTTCCCTCATAATTGAAAATTCGTATTCGTGATGCGTAGTTCCCTCATAATTGAAAATTCGTATTCGTGATGCATAGTTCCCTCATAATTGAAAATTCGTATTCGTGATGCATAGTTCTCTCATAATTAAAAATTCGTATTCGTGATGCATAGTTCCCTCATAATTGAAAATTCGTATTCGTGATGCATAGTTCCCTCATAATTGAAAATTCGCATTCGTGATGCATTGAAAATTCGTATTCGTATTCCCTCATAATTGAAAATTCGTATTCGTGATGCATAGTTCCCTCATAATTGAAAATTCGTATTCGTGATGCGTAGTTCCCTCATAATTGGAAATTAATATTTGGGATGCATAGTTCCCTCATAATTGAAAATTCGTATTCGTGATGCATAGTTCCCTCATAATTGAAAATTCGTATTTGTGATGCATAGTTCCCTCATAATTAAAAAAAAAATAGTCAGCATCATCTTGACCTTTCTGCGGCTCTGACGTGGTTTTTGAGGGTCTGGGAGAGTTTGGGATCTTCCACTGGACCTTATTTCTCGCTTCATATCGATAAATCCCCCAATTCATTACTAGTTATGATAGTTTTTCAAAAGTTTTCGACTCACTCAAGCAGGTCACTAGCAGCTGAAACACGGGTTTGCTCAGCTGAGAGCAATTTTGGCAAAAATTCAACGAAGACTCATCTCACACCCAAATCGTCCTTAAAAATCTGAACGGAACTGAAACTAATATTGAAGTCTTCAGATAACTCACGAATAGTGATTCGTCGGTATTCCGATAGAGCTGTGCGCATAAGTTCGACATTGTTTTCACTTTTGTTGGTTGCGGGCCTCCCAGACAGCTCATCGCTCTCAACACTTTCACGACCATCTTTAAAACGTTTATACCACTCATAAACTTGTGCATGACTCATACAACCCTCCCTATAGACTTTCTGTGACTTTAAGTATGCGTCTTTTCAAGTTTTGTCAAGTTTTTGATAAAGTATTATGCAAATTCGTTGATTAATTTTTCCCGACATGAGAAATGCGACGAACAGCTTCACTAACATACGAACAAAGCACTACTGTAAAAACACCGAAGGAGCACGGAATACGTGACTCACGGCACATGCGTAGTAGCTTCCAAGGTGAACCTGTGCCAAACCGCTTCCTGTTGTGTCTCCCGATTCCGAACTTATGCAACCAGTCTAGATACTTTTTGATCGCGCCTCATATTTAATCCTTCGCAGATCGTCTCAGTTTGTTAGCATAATATCGTGACTCTATTACTCACTTACCTCGGAATTCAGGACGGCGTCTGTATATTAAATTAACGTTCTTTCCGGATAAAAGACAAATAAAGCAATAGAGATATGGTCACTAAAGCTAATACATTACATTAGTTACAGAATTGAATAAAAAAAGGAATATCTCAAGGCTCCCTACAAAATGCAGAATTTTAATTACATTTGCTCATATGAAAATAGAACGTATTATTATGATGTTATCAAAAAAAGGAAAGCAAAATTCAGAGAAAGAGAGTGTCTTTCCCAAAACACGTGTGTCGTCGAAGTAGAACGTTATCGTTTCTTCTCATACCGCTCTCAGAGTCGGGAACGGGTCAAAACGTTTGGACCCGAACCTGACCCGGACCTGACCCGGACAAATCTGCTTTGAAGAACTATATATTCGAATATATCATCATCATAATCGTCCCTGTCAATCATTATCAATCTACTGCTGGATGAAGATATCCCCAAGTTTCTTCCACAACGGGCTATCTTAGGGCAGTCTCCTCTATCCCCTCATCTTTCACATGGTCTTCTTCTGAGTGTTTTCCAGTCCCTTAGAATCCAGTCTAAAATTTCTGTTGTCCATCGGTGGTCCGTTCTCCTGGAAATATGTCCAGCCCATTACCATTTCAGGGATTTTACTCTGATCACGATTTCTTCACTTTTGTCATTTTCATCATCCAGGAGTTCCTCTTCCTATCATTCCTGGTTACACCAAGTATGCATTTCTCCATGCTTCTTTCAGTTGTCTCCAGTCTTTGCATGTCATGTTTTTATTTAAGGTCCATGCCTCTGCTCCATATGTGAGAACTGGAAGGAAGCATTGATTAAACACTAAAAACTTTTGTTTTAAGACATAATGGCATATTGCTCTTTAAAATTGTACTGTTTCTTCAAAGCTCTCCAACAAAGTTTTATACGACAATTAATTTCTTCATCAATGTTACCCTCGCTTGATGTCTGCTGCTCAAGGAAGGAATGATTATTTCCAGCTTTTTCCGATCAACTGATAAATCTGTATGCCTTGTAAAAGCATTGTACACCAGTTTTGTCTTCTGAAATTTCATTCTTAATCCCATTTCTTTACCCTTGTCAGCAAGTTCCTAGATCATACTCTGCAGCTCTGAAGTACTGTTTCAAAGACCTCCGAAGGTTTCTTTGAAATATCTTTTTCTTTACAAAAATAAAACGGAAATAAAACCGGGTCGAAATCGGGTCAGGAACACTTTGACCCGACCCGTTTGACCCACAAGAATTTGTCGACCCGGTGATCCATTTCTATCTCTGATCACTTCACCATGTAATATGGGAAAAGAAAGAAGGAAGTAGAATTGAACAATGTTGTACAATTATACGTTACATTTTCCTCTAATGATTCCATTCATGAGAATGAAGTCATTTAGAAAACACAGGGGATTAAAAGCAGGTCAAAAAACCTTTTATCCATCCTTTTGACCCAAGAGGAAATCTTGACCTGTCGCAGCTACCCCGACGACGCAGTGGTATAAGCGCTGGCTTTTAACAGTTTTCGAAGTGAGCCCGGGTTCGTGTCCGGACTCACACAGGTGTTGTATTTGGCTTACGGCGCTGGATCTCTCCCTCTCCTAGAACCCGTGGCCATAGATTATGGGCGGGGGATTGCGCATATTTGATGCCACGGTAATCGTTAAACCGTCGATTACGATTACTCGTATAGACTTAGATGCAACGGTGATCGTTAAACCACTTATTTCGATTGCTCGTATAGAATTAGATGCCACGGGGATCGTTAAACCACCGATTTCGATTGCTCGTATAGAATTAGATGCCACAGTGATCGTTAAGCCATCGATTTCGATTGCTCGTATAGACTTAGATGCCACAGTGATCGTTAAGCCATCGATTTCGATTGCTCGTATAGACTTCGATGCCACGGTGATCGTTAAACCACTGATTTCGATTGTTCATTGCTCATATAGACTTCGATGCCACGGTGATCGTTAAACCACTGATTTCGATTGTTCATTGCTCGTATAGACTTCGATGCCACGGTGATCGTTAAGCCACCGATTTCGATTGCTCGTATAGATTTAGATGCCACGGGGATCGTTAAACCACCGATTTCGATTGCTCGTATAGATTTAGATGCCACGGCGATCGTTAAACCACCGATTTCGATTGCTCGTATAGACTTAGATGCCACGGGGATCGTTAAGCCATCGATTTCGATTGCTCGTATCGACTTAGATGCCACGGTGATCGTTAAACCACCGATTTCGATTGCTCGTATAGACTTCGATGCCACGGGGATCGTTAAACCACCGATTTCGATTGCTCGTATAGACTTCGATGCCACGGTGATCGTTAAACCACCGATTTCGATTGCTCGTATAGACTTCGATGCCACGGTGATCGTTAAACCACCGATTTTGATTGCTCGTATAGACTTCGATGCCACGGTGATCGTTAAACCACCGATTTCGATTGCTCGTATAGACTTCGATGCCACGGGGATCGTTAAACCACCGATTTCGATTGCTCGTACAGACTTAGATGCCACGGGGATCGTTAAACCACCGATTTCGATTGCTCGTATAGACTTAGATGCCACGGGGATCGTTAAACCACCGATTTCGATTGCTCGTATAGACTTAGATGCCACGGGGATCGTTGAACCACCGATTTCGATTGCTCGTATAGACTTAGATGCTACGGGGATAGATAAACCACCGATTTCGATTGCTCGTAAAGACTTAGATGCCACAGTGATCGTTGAGCCATCGATTTCGATTGCTCGTATAGACTTCGATGCCACGGGGTTCGTTAAACCACCGATTTCGATTGCTCGTATAGACTTCGATGCCACGGGGATCGTTAAACCACCGATTTCGATTGCTCGTATAGACTTCGATGCCACGGGGATCGTTAAACCACCGATTTCGATTGCTCGTATAGACTTAGATGCCACGGTGATCGTTAAACCACCGATTTCGATTGCTCGTATAGACTTAGATGCCACGGTGATCGTTAAGCCAACAGTTTCGATTGTTCTTAGACTTGAATTCTACAGTGATCGTCGAACCACCGATATTTTTTATGATTATTATTATTGTTTCTCTATATTATTTGCACCGCATTTGTCGCCAATTTTCACCTTGATTGAATAAATTTCAGGAAGCATCTAATGCGTTCATGAAGAGAAACGAGCGTTCTATGCCGAGTCGGTGCTTCAAGGAAAATTTATTGGACACAGAATGCTCTCTCCCTTATAACTTCCCTTATTCTTTTCCCCACTATTCCCTCGTGAATGAAAAATCCTGTTGCCGTCAAACTTGCGTGCACTTCACAGAACGTTGTCTCACGCTACGACTATCTTCGCCTTTATGTAATGCCCGAGGCAGAGCATTTGCTATTCCGGCTTTTAGCAAAAGCGCGTGGGATGGCCCTCTTTCCTTCGCCATCTTATCAGCCTACATCGTATTTACTGCAGTGCTCCCTATATAGCTGTCTTTGAGACACCGGAACCCGTGTAATGTAGAATGTTTCCATAGCAACCGCCATAGCACGACCCACGAAACAGTGAAACACTATAAAGAAAGAAGCATTCGCATGCGAATGTCTCCTGGAATTAAAAAAAGAATGTTGAGTGGAATGATGTTTTGTAGGATCAATTAAATTCACGGAACGACTGAAGAGAAGGAGGATTTGTTACCGGCATCTTATAGAGGTAGAAATTATTTCATCCAGAGCGCCTGCTCTTCCAGTAAGTGAGAAATGCGTTTTAATCGATAATTTCATCGGTGAGCACATCTCATCTGCGACTGTCATTTGATCGATGCGAAAACTCCATTAGGGAAAGAAAGATCATGTGGACAGATCTCCTTCGAGATGAGGGTCTTAATAAGTTTCCGCTTTTCCTTTCGATTTTTACTCGTCGACGTCTGTTTAATCGCACGTTTCTTAAAAGACTCTGCTACAGAAAAAAAATGCATTACGCCTTTATTATTAATTTCTCTTATCGCTCGTTCTGAAAACGTTTTTTTTTTCTTTTGCAGGGATAAGCCTAATACAATCGAGAATATTTTACTCTGTTAGTGCACAACGGTAAATCAAAAATTCAGTTGCATACCGGAAAAACTCGAGCCTTGTCCTCCCACCTCAAAAATACCTTCGAGGCCCTTTTGAGAAAATCTATTAGCTTTCAATTACTTAAATTTTCAAATTCCGCACTACTGGCAATATTTTATGGGTGCATTAATAGTCCAAATTCTTTGTAAGCTACAGATATTTTTCGTAAAATCAAAGTTATTGCGCTTTTTTGCGTGGAACAAACGTCTGCACTTTGTAATTAAAATGACTTCCCTAGTTTTATTCCGATAGAAAGTACTATAAAATACATTCATTGTCATAAAATTCCGCACACCAAGAAGGAGGCGTCGGATTGAAATGAGGTTTTAGTAGTGAGATGGTACATACCAAGGGCAGAAGTGTTTACAATATCACACCAGCAGGACAATTTCCCGAGAACATACGGTACACATTCCGGTCAGCGTTAGCACCGTGTCGGACTGCCTAGTGCTCGGATATATGAGATGATACGTTCCGTCATGGAGTCAAAGAGACACCGTATGTTATCCTGGGACAGATTGGCCCACACTTCTTGCAACTGATGCTCTAAATCACAAACACTGGGATATGGAGAAAGCTGGCGCCCCATCTGGTCCCACGCGTGCTCGATGGGTGACAGATCAGGCGATCTAGAAGGCCAAGGAAGCGTCAAAGCATGACGTGGACAGTCCTGGAAAACCCGAGCCGTGTGCGGACGGGCGTTATCTTGTTGAAAAATGACTCCGGGCCGCTTCCGCCAGGAAAGGTAGCACATGGGGCCGCAGGATCTCCTGTTCGTAACGCTTGGCTGTCAACGTGCCTGGGATCACTGTGAGGGAAGTCCGGCTGTTATACGTGATGGCTTCCCAGACCATCACGCCTGCAGTTCGTGACGTGTGCATTGTAGTGCTCACCCGCGGTCATCCACACTCTGACAAGGTGGTCGTCCGTTCCCATATAGAAGCGGGATTCGTCGCTGAACACTATGCGTTGACACCATGGCAATCGACGATGACGATGGACAGGTATTAATAGCAAAAACCGTAAGGGCCGTCGAGAGTGCAGATTCGCCTCTGCCAGGCATCTGGAAATGGTTCTGGCGGACACAAATGTCCATTGAACAGCCGCTACATGTCTCTGGATATTGGACAAGAACGTCGTTGCATCTGTGCGTGACGCTCTCACGATCCCACGGTCCTCTCTGCTGGTGATGTGTCTGGGTCGTCCACAACCAGTCCGCCGTGTCTGGGTGCCTTCCCGTGCCCATTGCTTCCAACACGATCGACGCGTACTGTCCAACCGGTCCAAATGGCGACCGGTTCGGCCCGCTAGCCACCCTGCCTCTCTCATCCCGATGATATGGCCTCGTTCAAACTCCGTCAGTTGCCCGTACGCTCATCTACGCCGGCTCCTCGGCATGTCTATCTCTCAGGGATTTCACTTGACTCTTACCGTGCACGTTGACACGAATGTCGAGGAGTCCCCTGCGCGGCGCCTTATAAGCCCCACGGATTGCCACTGCAGCGCCGGTCTTGGATGCACTGGCATGCGGAATCTCACGAAAACTTGAATCATTTGCATGTCTGCCCTCCTCGTAGCTATTCGCCGAGTTTCGCGTTAATCGCAAGGTTTTTTTCTTGGTGCGCGGATTTTTATGACAATGAGTGTAGTTACCCCAAAGTTAATCATATAACAAATTTTATTCCTTTAGAGAACTAAAGTCAACCTCTTTGAACTCCCTCACCACCACACACACAACACGTAACTGCAGAGTGAGAATGTCTAATGGCCTTTTTCAATTTATATGACAAAATAATATAAGAAAGCAAAAAAATAAGTAACAATTAAGAATTTCGGCCCCCAAAAAAGTAAACATTACTTAAATTATTTACTTTTGAATAAAAAAAACCCCACTCGTGCCACAATGTTTTGCACATAATAAAAAAGAAATTTTTCTGTTAACTCTTTTATAAAAAAATGACACAGGTCTCTGATTCTTCGTCCCTATGAAGAACACCTTTCAGTTCATTATATTCTGAAAATACGTAGTCACGTGTAAAAGTCTTTGATACATAACACCTTATCTTCATTGGTATAAAATTTTACTCATTGAACTTATATTTCTTTCACATTATCTTGTTAATATACATGTATAGAAACTAATGCTATGGCCGTGAAAAAGGACCTCAAGTCCTCTGGAATAACTGCTTCATCCAGTTTTTGTAAACTTAAACAGTGAAAAAAGATGGTTTTCCTTTTAATACTTCTTTCAAATCTGCGGTAAAAATTTCGAGGCTTTTTCTTTAACCAGTTTCATATGAAGTAGATCTTGTAAAATCGTTTGCCGAAATTACATTTTATGAAAGCTTTTGTGGCAAAAGGCCTTCTTAGCCGTGAGCTCCGCCCCCCTCTCCCCCCGCAATGAGGGGGCTACCAGTACACTCCTGCAAACATTATTTCCCAAATAAATTTTTATTTTAAATTGTCTGGAGCCGTGAATTTTAGTATTTTCTTTTTGAGGGTGAACGATCATCGCACGCATCTGTGGCAGGGACCTCCAACCTTTTCGGAATCACGAGCAGAATTGGAAACGGGGGAAAAACTTTGGACCCAGACCCGGCCGTCACACAATTGGACCCGACCCGGGCACATACATCTGCTTTGAATTATAAATTCGAATATATCATCATCATTGTCAATCATTATATCAATCCACTTCTACAGGAAGGTCTCCCCAAGTTCCTTCAACAACGGACTGCTTTGGGCCAGTCTCTTCCATCCACCCATCTCCCTCGTGGTCTTCTTTTGGCCCTTTTCTTGTCCCTAGGAATCCAGTCTAAAATTTCGGTTGTTCATCGGTGATCTCTTCTCCTGGCAATATGTCCAGTACAGTGACATTTCAGGGATTTTACTCAAATCACGATGTCTTCCACTCTTGTCATTTTACTTATCAACGGGTTCCTCTAAATTAATGTAGTTACAAGGGTAGTTCTCCCTCTTTTCATATGAATTTAAATAAAATAGAGCACTTATTATTATATTATTGTCATATAATAAAGAAATTACTTTCTGTCAAAAATAATATACAGGGTTACAAGGAAAGTCCATGATCAGGCCAATATCTCACGAACTATGGCAGTTAGCGATTTACTTCCTGTGTAGTTGTGTAGAAAATCCGTATGGCGCACACAATAACACAGCAAAGGATCCCCTCGCCCCCTTTTGGGGGGTTGAGGGGGCTATTGCGCCACCCTTTGCAGATAGGGCAGAAAAAGTCAATTACAAACTTGTTCAGCGAGGCAAAAGTAGTACATAAATGTTTTCGTCTCATAACAAAAGATGGAAGGGGACTCTTCAAATGCGAAAAAAGTGGAAAGCTACCTGAGTCGCTGTGTCCGAAGCATATTTGCATGGATTTCAAATGTGCTTTCTGCTCCGTCGTCAGAATATAAAAATGATATGCGTGGTCGGTGTGTCAACACTTCGTGAACCAGTGACGGGAAGTCGAAAGCTTTGCCACATACGCAAGTCAATTAGATGTGCATACAGTTTTCCTATTGGATGAGTGTTTCGCCACTTGATGCTGTTTCTCCTTGTCTCAGTGTATTTTTTACTGTTTTGGACATCAAAGTCTGATATTGAATATGTCAAGGAACTGCGTTTTACTTCAGAACAAGAACTGTTGATAAGGTTCGTAGGAAAATTTTCCTTTATGCTTTCATTTATTTAGAACTTACCAGGTTAGATAAGTTCTAAGTAATAAGTTCTTGGCTAAATTCCTGGTGCATCACGTAGACGGCAGAGCGCGAATACGCCAATTACCAACGGAGGCTATGGCACCTGGATACATTGTTGAGCGGAAACAGCCGGCGGAGGCGGTGTTATGCTGAGGGCGATGCATGTCTTCTTGGGACACTTTATACCCCATTATCCCAATTGCACAATCCCTGAGAGCTATCAGGTATCTGAACATCGTTGCGGACCAAGTTCACCCATTCATGGCAACTGTGTTTCCTGCTGGTGATGGCCCATTATCCAACAGGATAATGTGCCATGCCACACTGCCAGAATCGCCAATTAGTGGGTCGAGGAAGATGCTGGTGACTTTCTGTTAATGTCGTGGCCTCCAAATTCACCTGACATGAACCCAATCGAACATTTGTGGTTAGGCTTGGAAAATCTGGTTCGCGTTAAATGACCATCACCCCGAAATGTACTAGAACTGGAGTACCTGCTGTTGACATTATGGTGCCAGGTACTCCAGGATACCTATCGCCACCTCATCGAATCGATGCCCCGCCGAGTGGCCGATGTTTAGCGTGCTAAAGGGGGTCCTAACAGCTTATTAACTAGGTGGTCATGATGCAATGACTCATCGGTGTATAAAGTAGAGAGAGATAAATGAGAATGAGGATGAGAAATCTGATACAAATATAACTTGTTACTCTTTTGTCTCTTGTTGTTTGCCGGTTCTGTAGTAGTTTATCAGTGTAAATTAAATTAAAATATTAACAGTGCGATGGTAAATTATTAGTAATTTTACAAATATGATTGAAAAATCACTGAAATGTGAAAAAAAATATGAAATTTTGGTAAAATTATTCTTTTTATGGGCAGTTGCATTCGCTTCACATTCATGGTCATTTGAGCCAAGGATAACGCTGAATATCGTATGGATGCGATTTTCCAATGATACTGAACTGTTCCTACTGTGCCTAATATACACTGTAAAACATTGCAGGGTCAAATTACGGTAGATACACCGGCAGCTGAGTGGCTAGTCAATAAACGGTAATTTTATAGTACCATACCGTAATGTTCATTAACAGCCATTTAATGAATTGACCGGGAAATAAAGGCGCGTTGTCCACATAGGTGCTGCCCGTCGACTGATTGCACGTGAAACAAGAAAGATGACACCGAATTTTCGGGTGTAATAAGCACGTCTTTTGAATCCGCTCTGACGCAAATTAAATTTATCAAAGCTATTCAAAGTCAATGGAACCGGTATGGAAAATAATAGTATCTGACGGAAGAAAGAAGTTTTTCAATCGGGTTTTTAATCCCTCAGATATTGCTGTAAACGGAATCGTGAGCTTACGCCCTCTGGTTGCAGACTTGTGCGTTAAGAAAAACATAAATTTATATCAGAAACATTTCGCATCGGAAACGCTCTCCAACAGCGAAAGAATTTTTCAAATCGGACTCTTAGAAACAGAGATAGCGACAAAAATAAGATGTGACTTTACGTCTCCTGGGGGAAAACCATGCATTATTTTAGGAAGAAGGTATTCTCAAAAGGTTTTTCAATATGAGCGGTATAGGTTCAAGAAAAAAAAGATTTAGTCGAGTTTTCAGAAGCCCAGATTTTGCTACAAATACATCAGAAGCAGAAATTAACACTTATGCCCCCTGGTGGCCAAACCATTCTTTATTAAACATTTAAAATTATGAGAAAAATATTTTCCATCAGGTCTTGTATGCGATACAGGAAGAATTTTTCAAATCGGACTCTTAGAAACAGAGATAGCGACAAAAATAAGATGTGACTTTACGTCTCCTGGGGGAAAACCATGCATTATTTTAGGAAGAAGGTATTCTCAAAAGGTTTTTCAAAATGAGCGGTATAGGTTCAAGAAAAAAAAGATTTAGTCGAGTTTCGGTCCAAGAAAAAAAAAGATTTAGTCGAGTTTTCAAAAGCCCAGATTTTGCTACAAATACATCAGAAGCAGAAATTAACACTTATGCCCCCTGGTGGCCAAACCATTCTTTATTAAACATTTAAAATTATGAGAAAAATATTTTCCATCAGGTCTTGTATGCGACAAATCGGAGTTTTAGAAGCAGAATTAACGCAGAAAAACGCAATTTACCATTGTGCCCCCTAGCGGAAACACTATGATTTACTTGAAATTTTGAATTTATAAGAAAAACATTTCGCATCGGAAACGCTATCCAACAAAGAAGGAAGTTTTTAAATCGGGCTCCTAGAAGTACAGATATTGACAAAAATAAGATACACATCTACGCCCCCGGGCGTAGAGACCATGCATTATTTCAAGAATAAAATGTTCCCAAAAGGTTTGTCGACATGAGTAGTATCGGTCAACAAACGACTTTTTTTGCAATCGAGATTTTAGAAGCTCATATTTTGCTGCAAATACATCAGAAGCGGAAATTTAGACTTACGCCACCTAGTGGCCAAACCATTTTTTATAAAAATTAGAAATCACTTGCAAAGGATTTCCCATCAGGTGCTGTATCCGGTACAGAAAGAATTTTTCAAACCGCAGATTTAGAAGCAGAGATATAGGAGGAAAAGCAATTTACTTTTACGTCCCCTAGCGGAAAGTCTACGAGTTACTTGAAAATTTTGAAAATACATGAAAACATGTCACACTGTAAACACTATCCGACAAAGAAGGAATTTTCCAAATCGGACTCCTAGAAGTAGAGATATTGACAAAAAATAAGATATACATCTACCCCCTTGGCGTAAAAACCATGCATTGTTTTAAGAAGAAAATGTTTCTAAAAGGTTTGTCGGTATGAGTAGTATCGGTCTGGAAACGGCGTTCTTTTTTAATCAAGAATTTAAAAGCTCATATTTGGCTGCAAATACATCAGAAGCGGAAATTTAGATTTACGCCCCCGGTGGCCAAACCATTTATTTACAAAAATTAGAAATTATGTGCAAACGATTTCTCATCAGGAGTTGTATCCGGTGCAGAAAGAATATTACAAATCAGAGGTTTACAAGCAGAGATATAGGGGGAAACGGAATTTACCTATACGCCCCCTAGCGGAAAGTCTATGACTTACTCGAAAATTTTGAAATTATATGAAAAACATGTCACACTGAAAACACTGTCCAACAAAGAAGGATTTTTCAAATCGGACTCCTAGAAGTAGAGATATTGACAAAAATAAGATATACCTCTACGCCCCCTGGCGAAGAAACTGTGAAATATTTTAAGAAAAAAATATTCCGAAAAGGTTTATCGATGTAAGTGGTATCAGTCCACGAAAGAATTTTTTCAATCGATATTTTAGAAGCTCATATTTTATGGCAAATACATCAGAAGCAAAAATTAACTCTTACGCCCCTTGGTGGCTAAAGTATTCCTTACCAAAAATTTGAAATTATATGCAAAAGATTTTCCATCAGGAGGTATATCCGCTGAAGAAAAAAAAATTCAAATCGGAGTTTTAGAAGAAGAGTTATCGGGGGAAATATAATTTACTTTCAAGCCCCCTAGCGGGAAAACTATGTGTAATTTAAAAAAGTAACTACATCTAATATACTCTTCGACATAAATGGAATCGAAAGATAAAAGAATTTTTTCCATCGGATATTTAGAAGCAAATATGTGGAATAAAACGTATTTTTGAATTTGACATCATCTGCATTTACGCCCTCTGGCGGCGAAATTGTACATCGTAAAATAAAAGCGAAATGAAGGATCATCATTCGCATATTTCGAGCTTCCCAGTGCAAAAAGAATTTTTCAAATCGGACAAGTAGTTGCAGAGATATCGTGGGTACAGAAGGACGGACGGACTAACCGGTAACATAAGCACGATCTTTGTTTACAAAAGACGTGCTAAAAACAGGTATATAGCCACTTTAAGAAGAACGTTGCCAAATTGTTAAGGTTAAAATACAGTAACAGTTTAAACAGTGTGAACATGTAGTTCATGTAATGAAAATTTACGGTTGACCACCAGGTGGCGTGCTTAAATTTTGTTAACCATCTTAATCCGGGTAAAACACTGACTATTCACGGAATTTTTTAGAGTGTACACTAATATCCAAAATTAACGTGACAATTGTTTTTATATTGAAGGTTTAACGACCACCGTGAGCAACTCAATGGCTATAAGCAGTCACCAGTCCCTAATTTAGGTCCACTGGTTCCAGGGAAGGGAGAGAGCAGTGCCGTAAGACAAACACAACATCCATGCCTCACCGGGATTCGAACCCGGACTACTTTCGGACGAATGATCAGAGGCCATTGCTTAGACCACTGCGCCACCAGGGCGGCATAACGTGACAATCCACACGACAGAGTTTCTAATGACGGTTGGAAAGAACACGTATATTAATAATGCAGCAATACACTACAGAAAAGAAATGCTATCACGGCATGAGGAGGAAGCATGCGCATGACAGCATGGCAGTAGGACCATAAGTGATGCAACAAGTGGTGAGGATTTCAATGAGCCAATTGGGAGTGTGATTGCTCTGAACAGCGATACAGCTCGCACAACGAGCCTTAGTACCGTTTACAAGACTGCAAATGAGAGTTTGTGCCAATAAGTGCCAGGCCTTTCTCAAGGAGCACCAGAGTCCCAGGAGGGTTCCGGAAAGGGGACCTGTCGGCTTGCAATTGCTCTTCCCAGAACATCCCAGACATGCTCTATTTGGTTCAAATCCGAAGATCTCGCGGACCACTGCATCCTGTGAATAGCCTCGCTCTCAAGTATTCGTAGACTATCTGAGCACTATGTGTACGGGCGTTTTCGTCCATAAAAAAGAAAGACAGCCAACAGCTCCCCTGAAAAGCCATACATAGCGTTCTAGGATGCCATCCCCTAGCGTTTAGCAGCCAGGTTGCCTCCGCGAAACAAGTGCAACGGAGTGCGTCCATCTAACATTGTGCCAGCAGGAACCAGAAGTCTTCCACCACCGTAGTGGGCAATTTCCCTGCACTGTAAGAAATAAGTGGTGTGAATTCACGGAAAATTTCAGAAAATAACGAGCGCAAAGTTGCCGGTAGGTATCCGTGTTTTTCAGAAATTTCTGTTTTTAAAAGTGCCCGTTTATTTTAACTTCCGTATTTTCACAGATTTTCCGTTGTCAGAAATTCCGTTTATTTCAGAAAATATCCATTTCTGGTTTTTCCGTATTTAAACTGAAATTCTGCAAAACAGGCGACCCTGCATTTTTCAGCCCTTTTCCCAGACAATCCCGCTCCAATCAGGATTGAACCCGCGCCGCTAGGGCTGGTTGAATACCCTTTAACCACTGAGCCACAAGCACTCGGAAATTCGAATCGTTTCCCTTGTCGCCGAAAAATCTTGATAATCGGACGTCTCGTTTTGGACATATTCTCGAATTTGTATTTGGCACGATAATTGTGGACACCAGTTTATTATGTCTATGCGCGAGTTCCCCACGCACCACGTAGCGGGCTGTGAAAGCAATGCGTTTGATTTTTTTCAGAATTCGTGGTGTGGAGATAAGGTGGGGACACTAAGTTAAACAATACACTGTAAAAACAAATTCTGAAATTCATGAGCCACTTTCCGTCATTTCTTTCGTGAATCAAAGAAGTATATTTCTGATACAACTCTTTCCGTGAAATGACGAAAAGAAACTTTAATTTCACAGATTTTTCGTACCACGGGAAAATTCTGAATTTTCAGAAACCTTTCCGCAGTTTCTTTCTTATATTGACGGTAAATTACCGTTTTAGAGATGTGTTAGCGAAAAATTCTGAATTTTCAGAAACCTTTCAGCAATTCCTTTCGTATATTAACGGGAAAACTCCGTTCTCACTTTTTCCGTATCCGTATGACGAGAAATTACCGGTAATAGGTGCGATTGGTGAGAATACTTGAGGTTTGATTAACTTTCAAATTTCAATCGTCTGTCAAATTTTGAAGTTCCGTAGCGAGATCGGATATTGTGGATAGCATATCGCATGAATTTTGTTTATTGTGACTCAGGATATTTTTTTTCCTCTCCTCTATTTTGTGCATCAGCTACTTAATATATATATTGTGTTACTGTAAGAAATTGGGTACTTAGCTTATTCTTATTTTACAGATGGCTGCACGATGTATCATATCAGTCTTTGGACAACTTAAGACAAAATCTATTATAGCTATCAAAAGTAAATTTTATACTTAGGAGCTTTTTCTTTGTGTGAAATAATACTGTAAAAAGGTACATTTCACCTTTTTTTAAAGATAATTAAATTGTCAGTTTAAAAAAATCAAGTTGCAAAGCATTTTGTTGCTTCGAAAAATCACGATGAAAAATGCTTAATTTGTGAAAAGTCCTCCTACAGAGAAAAAAAGAATATTTCTAACCTATTCAAAAAAAAAAAAATAAGCTCCAACAGAAAAAAAAATGACTAAGTTACTCGTATTAATGGCAAAAAAAATGTCATTGTCGCGCAATTTATTTTACGATGTACGTGACTCGAATCCCCGAGTGCCTGTGGCTCAGTGGTTAAAAGCGTGCGTGCGTTACCTGTTCAAGCAGCCCGGGTTCGGCCCTAACTGGAGCGGTAGGGATGATCTGAGGAAAGGACTGAAAAATGCAGCGTCGGCGCTTCTGCGGACTTTCAGTTTAAATACGGAAAAACCTGAAATGGAGTTTTTTTTTAAAATAAACGGAATTTCTGACTAATGAAATCAGTGAAAAGACGGAAGTTAAAATCAACGGGCACTTTTAAAAACGGAAATTTCTGAAAAACACGAATATCTACCGGCAACTTTTCTGCACGTTATTTTCAGAAATTTTCCGTGAATTCACACTACTTACTTTTTACGGTGTACGTGTGTTGGCGGACAGTCCACACGTGCAGTTAGTTGAGCTAGGACATGACGATCGACAAAGTGCGAATTCGTCTCTATCTGTTGTTCATATTTAATCTCGGGGGAAATCGCTGCAGGAGAGCCAAGAATTGATTTGTTCGGAATACGGCGAGAAAGCTGTGAGAACCAATACATATCGTGAGTGGTTTGTGAAATTCAGAAGTGGAGATTGCAGCGTGGTGGACAAGCAGCGTAGCGGACGGCCGAAGAAGATGCAGAACGCAGACATACTTCTCTAATGATTAAAAGCGACCTTCTTGCGTAAGTACAATATATGTTTTACCATCATGCGTTGGAAACTCGTGCATGCACCTAATATTACGTATGAGTTTCGATCGGATGGTTTTCCAATTTATTTATTTTTTATGCATTTCACACTATACATTATACAGTATACCTAGAAAAACTGAATTAACCCTAACAGCGGTCTCGAGTAATTTGCATTTTATGTGTCAAAGGTTTACCACAAATCTAAACTTCCTTCCGTACTTGGAAAATTCACTTACCGAATTGACCATACTGTGCGATATTGTTTTCGGCTTAGCTTCAAAAATATTTGTAGATGTAACTGCGCCGTAACATATGTTAGGCTCTTTATTTACTAACAAAATTCGCATCTCAGTGCTGAAAATAATTTTTTATCACCTCGTTGACGTGTGTTTGTTTCGGAGTTTAATGTCCCAGAGGCTGTAAGGGTTCGACCGGTCCTAATTTAGGGCCATTGGGTCCATGGAAGCAACAGAGCAAGCGCCGTGGAGCAGGCACACTGCCCATGCCTCTGTAAAAGTGTTTTTTCGCTATAATGTTTAATTTTTTAAATCTTGTACGCATTTGAACCTCGTGTGCTTCAGCTGAAAATTTCTTTGTCCCGTAAGGCTCCAGAGTGCTGGTTTATTTATTTCGTAGCTTGAGGGATGCTCCTGTGTCCGCATTTTTTTCTTTGCGCGTGTGTAAGTGACGAACCCGAGACGCCTGATGCTGGACCATGCCTTACTTCATGTAATATACGGCTGTTATGTTATCTGTAGACTGGTCCTTACTCTTCTTTTTCTTCTTGCTACTTCTCCCCAGTGCTATTAGGGCATTCGAGGACTAGGGGTGAATCTTTCCTATTTTACTTTTCTTCTTAAGCAGTCGGAGTCTGCCTTCTCTCCTAGCTCGCAGAAGCTATAAAATGTATGCCCCAACCCGACTGGTCAGCGTGGGGGATTAGACCTATTTACCCCCCAAGTAAAATGAAACAGATAGATATTATAAAAATAATCAAAGTGGAGATGGGCTGGACGTGTTGGATGAAAGATGGACAGGACTGATAACAGATTTTTTTTTTTGCAAGTCAATGGGCTATAATCAGTTGCCCGTCCCTAATTTAGGGTCTGCCGCCCCGGTGGCGCAGTGGTCTAAGGCGCTGGACTCTGATAATTCGTCCGTAAGGGGTCCGGGTTTGAATTCCGGTCAGGCATGGATGTTGTGTTTGTCTTACGGCACTGGCTCTCTCCCTTCCCTGGAACCAGTGACCCTAAATTAGGGACGAGCGACTGCTTATAGCCCATTGAGTTGCTCACGATGGTCGTTAAAACCTCCAATAAAAAAAATAATAATATTAATTTAAGGTCACTGGTCCCAGGGAAGGGAGAGCCAGTGCCGTAAGACAAACACAACATCCATGCCTCATCAGGATTCGAACCCGGACCCTTCACGAACGAATCATCATAAGCCAGCGCTTAGACCACTGCGCCACCGGGGCGGGGATAACAGAATGGCAACCAAGGGATGGAAGGAGACGAAAAGGGCGCCAAGGAATAAGATGGAAAGATGACCTTCAGAAACTTAAAGGTGCTAAATGGTGGACTGCGGCTAAGGATCGAGGAAGTTGGAAAATACTGGGAGAAGCCTATACCCTGCAGTGGGTGTCAACAGGCTAAGAAGTAGTAGAAGAGGTCAAGTATATATTCGCAACTGTTTTTTATGCGGATAGTCTGAGCCAGAGTAAGCAAGAATGTTTCAGCGGAACAGAGTCGCCAATTTATGGTGGAACAAAGAGCTCCTAGTGTCAAAGAACCTTGTTCCTTTTTTTTTTTAACTTTCAGAGGGACGGATCTTTAGACTTTCGCATTGGAATTTGAGGGTTGCTCTTGGGGTAGAAGAAGGGATGGATCTCGAGGGTGGAAGAGCTCCGAACGACGTTCATGTGTCAGAATGGTACTAGGCAATGCCCCCTGATTATTCTTCCCAGACAGGACTTGCTTGCTTGTTTGGGGATTTAACCCTTTAAGCGGCCGATGCACCTGAACCAAATGGCGCCCAGAATTCTCTGCGCACCCTAAGCAGAAATATTCACATAGCGGCCGAGTTTTACGAAAGCTACTGTGTAATAATTCCTTCCCCTTCTGCTCTCAGCAGTACCAATCACAAACATGTCACTAATGATACGCACACGTTTTAGCCCTAATTCTTTTCTTCATGCCCCAAAGTATAATGAGAAAAGACTAGTCCCCCTGACACGGGCATCAGGCCACTGCTTTCAAAGAAGCGATTAGAACATCACTCTCCTTTCTTAAGGTTGTCGCCATTTCCCTATTAAGTAATCACTGCAATGGAATTCGCGTTAATCATCCCGCTAAATGACCGCTTGGTAAAATAAACTTAAGCGAAAAGCAAAGCCTTCTGACGCGCAGGTTCACTCGTTCGGCCCATTTGTTAGATAGAAGATAAGTATATTCGTTCTTGGTGATTTCAATCCATTTTGCTAACCCCGATTTAATTCGTTCTAACCAGTTAAAGGGTTAAAGACCACCATAACCAACTCGATGGGCTGTAAGCTGTCGCCCATCCCTAACTTAAGACTTCTGGTTCCAGGGAAGGGAGAGAGCCAGTACCGTGAGACAAACACAACAACCATGCCTCACCGGGATTCGAACCCGGATTCATCTCGGACGAATGGTCATAAAGCGGCATTTAGACGACTGCGGCACCTGGTCTGCCCGAGATGGGTCCGAGTTCGAATCCCGGGTGATAAACGCTTGGTGTGTTTGTTTCACAGCACTGGCACTTTCCCTTCCCTGGAACCAGTGGCCCTAAATTACGGACGGATGACTGCAGATAACCCATTGAGCAGCTCACAAATTAAGTTGCTCAAAGAAACAAAGAAAGAAGGAAGAGTTCAAAACAATATGACCGGAGGATAGACGAAGAAGTGAGGTCCGGCGCGTTAAAACAAAACTAAGGTATTTTGCATTTGAGTGGGAATGGAGAGCAGAGAGCAGCCAGACGATAATGCTGGTATCCTGTGATACATTCTAAATCGAAGGAAAGATAAAATTAAGTAGTTCGAACCCTCCTTGAATATTTTCCTTAATTTGGTAAAGAGCTTGACTTTAAGTGTCAGTGCTGATCAAACCGACAGACAATTATTAGAGCCGGCGATTGAGTAAAACCCGCTAAGCAAATCAAAGTTTAATGGAAATGCATCGCACTGTGACACCTCATCAGGGATTCGAGCATTGGAAGAGCTCCAACAATTAGCCGGAAGCTTGTGCCTTTGACCATCCAGCCCCCATCTCGTTTACAAGGTTACATTTTGAATCCGTGAACCTCGGATACAATTTCAGTTCAGTGAGTTTAGTCAATCATTATTTGCAAAGTAAAAGGATGACTTAAACAGAAAATAAACCAAACTCCATTCTCGTAAAGGGAGAACAGATTGAAAGAATGGAAAAGCATCATGCAAACTTTATGAGATTGGTATTGGAAACAAGAGAGGAAAAAAAACGGATATAAAACAAAATAGTCCATCCTCCAACCCTCGCCGCAGAAATAAGAAGCTGTCTCAGCGACAACGCAGAGAAAAGCCGCAGGCGAATTCCGGTTTCCAACAGCTAATCTATATTAAAGAATCCGACAGAAAGCAGAATTTAAAAGCAGAATGCCTTCGGGCTTCTCAGGTTACATCAAAGGAAAGCAGCTTGTCTTACACGTCATAAATGTTCATGAAAAAGCTGCTCCAAGAAACGTACTGATAATGTTTTCAAGTCACTCACAGCCAGTATCACGGAAACCAAGGTATTCTTCGACAAGGAGATCACAGTGACGATAAAATTACTTTGATTGCAAGAGTTCCTAAGATGATGAAGTGACTGCAAGTTTTTCAAATTCCGCAGACTACATTTAAAGATATCTGAAATAAGAAACAGTCCTGACTAATCTACATTTCGCCGCTCCGGTGGCTCAGTGGTCTTAGCGCTGGCTTATGATCATTCGTCTGAGAAGGGTCGGGGTTCTAATCCCTGAGCCGCCCCAGAAGCACAGTGGCCTAAAAGATGGCTTCTGATCATTCGTCAGAAAGGGGTTCGGGTTCGAATCCCGGTGAGGCATGTATGTTGTGCTTGTCTTAGGGCATTGGCTCCCTCTCTTCCCTGGCACCAGTGGCCCTAAATTAAGGACTGGCGACTGCTTATAGCCCATTGAGTTTCTCACGGTGGTCATTAAACCTCCAATAAAAAAATCCCTGTGAGGCATGGATGTTGTGTTTGTTTTACGGCACTGGCTCTCTCCCTTCCCTGGAACCAGTGACCCTAAATTAGAGACGGGCGACTGCTTAGAGCCCATCGAGTTGTTCACCGTGGTCGTTAAACTTTCAATCAATCACAATCACATAAACTACATTTCAGATGTAGGTAGTTAAAACTAAATTCCAACGTCTTTGACCCCGGTGGGTGAGTGGTCAGAGGCGCTGATCTCTGGCTAGTCGTCCGAGCTGGGCCCGAGCTCCTTCTTAAGCAACGGTGGTGCGCTTGTCTTACGGAACTTCTTCCCTTCCCTGGAACCTGGGGCCTTAAATTAGAGGCAGACTACCGCTTTGATCCCCAGAAGCTGCTCATGGTAGTCATTAACCCCTCTCCTAAAAAATAAGATAAAATAAAACTGCAGTTGCTACATTCCAAGAAGTAAACCACTTTCCAGTAAAATTGATGTGAGCCGCCCCAGTGGAGCAGTGGTCTAAGCGCAGGCTTCTGATCATTCGTCCGAGATGGGTCGGGGTTCGAATCCCTGTGAGGCAGGGATGTTGTCTTTGTTTTACGGCGCTGGCTGTCTCTCTCTTCCCTGGAACCAGTTTCCCTAAATTATGGACGGGCGACTACTTATAGCCCATTGAGTTGCACATGGTGGTCGTTAAACCCCTAAACTAACAAAATATTGATGTGCTTTAAATAAAATTGATTCCATGTAAAAGTAATGCTCTGCAAATGAAACTACTTTTCCATAAAAGTAGAACGCTTCAAACTATTGTACTTTTTCAAAGAGGTAATGCACGACAAAGGAAACTACTTCCTCAGAAAAGTAATGCGCGACAAATGAAACTACTTTCTCAAAAAGTAATGCTCTGCAAATGGAACTTTGCCGCCCTGGTGGCGCAGTGGTCTAAGCGATGGCCTCTGATCATTCGTCCGAAAACGGTCCGGTTCGAATCCCGGTAAGGCATGGATGTTGTGTTTGTCTTACGAGACTGGCTCTCTCCCTTCCCTGCAACCAGTATCCCTAAATTAAAAACGGGCAACTGCTTATAACCCATTGAGTTGCTCACGGTAGTCGTTAAATCTCCAATCAAAAAATAAATAAATAAATAAAATTTTCTCGAAAAAGTAATGCACTACAAACGGAACTGCTTTTCATAAAAGTAGTAGGCTTCAAACTACTTTCTGAAAGAGGTAACGAACTACAAATAAGAGCAATTCCTCAGAAAAGTAATGCGCGAAAGATGGAACTACTTTTTCGAAAAAGTAATGCGCGAAAGATGGAACTACTTTTTCGAAAAAGTAATGCGCAGCAGATGAAACTTTCTCGAAAAGTAATACGCTACAAATTAAACTACTTTTCCATAAAAGTAGTACGATTCCTGTGTGAAGTACTACACGTGTCAAAACGGCAAATCTACAGCGATACATTGCGTCGGTGTAGCTTAGTTGGGAGAGCAACTAACTCTGGAGTGAGAGGGCGCTGATAAATACACTGCTGGACAATTGCTAAGGACGGATCATAAACGGCTATATAGCGCATAAAAAAGTAAGTGTGGTTGGATGCCAAGTGAAATAAAATAATGTCAGAATGTCAGGACATTACAAGAAAGACAATTTATTGTGCTCCGAAATCCAGAAGACTTTGGAACGTGAACAAAGGGACAAACAGGCCATTTTGTGCAGAATACGTAAACGTGAAAAAAATGCAATTACCGTCCACAGGCGCTCCGGCGTAAGATGTCAATACGGGATATGGCCACCATGGAGGGCGATGCAAGATTCCACACGTCGTGTCATGCTTTGCACAACATTATTAAGCAGTTGTTGGGGTAATTTATCCCATTCCTATGTCAGTGCACGGATGAGGGTGTCCTTGTTTATTGGAGGGCATTGGCGACCAGCAAGACTCTTCCCCAAAGCATCCCATACATTTTCAATGGGATTCAGATCTGGAGAACGTGCTGGCCATACGAGGCGTTGAATATCCTCGCTCTCAAGACACTCCTGGACAGCGACTGTTCGATGACATGTTGCGTTGTCGTCCATGAAAATGAATCTATCACCGACAGCACCACAAAACATGCGAACATGAGGTAGCAGAACATCATTAATGTATCGTTGGCCTGTCATAGTCCCATTTGGAGCACATAGAGGGAAGTACGGCCATTGATCATGATGCCAGCCCATACCATGACACTACATGTCGGATATCGGTCCCTTTCCTGTATGTTTGCTGCACAATATGCAGTACCACTATCACGCCAGATCAGTTGGCGTCGACAATCAGACGATAGACTGTATCTACTCTCATCTGAGAAGAGGACAGCAGACCAGTCGTTATCAGTCCAATTGCGATGTTAATGGCACCATTGCAAACGGGCGGTACGGTGACGTCTGGACAATGGGATGCACACAACAGGACGGCGGGCGTATAGTCCTCCTTCATGCAAACGTCTAGCGACAGTTTGTCGGGAGATCCGCTTGCCAGTAGTAGCCATAAACTGATTTGCTACCTCACTAGCTGTGCTGCGCCGGTGTCTTTTTTGTTGATAGCACTATGTACCGATCTTCTGCAGGTGTCGTACTGCGAACACGACCTCCCCGTGATGTTTGCTACACTCTCCATTTGTTTGAAATGATTTCCAAAGCCTTGAAACAACACTGTGGCTGACGTCGAACTCCCTGGCAACATCTGTTATTTTTTCGCCCTTCTTCAATCTTGCCAATAATACGGCTACGCGTAAAATCATCTAGGTGATGTCGGGAAGACATACTGAAAATTGCAAGTTCGTCAATAGATTCTTTCCCTTTCAACTTTGCGTTTAAACAACAACGGTTAATACGCGTCAAATCCTTTACATCTCTTATCAGCGCTATGACGTCACGAAAAAGTTCCGCAATCCAAAATTTGCATACGCACAACACGTCTTACTGTATCCCGCACGTATGCTAATTTCCACATTTTCCTGCCTTTCATTTTATGGTTGCTATCGTTGCTATTGTCATCCGTCCTTAGCAATTGTCCGGCAGTGTATATGTTTACAAATTGGCGCCCGAACGTAAAAATGGATCTGCTGCCCGTTGTGTTCTTCGAAAAATGTGTGGTTTGTTCCACATATCGTGTGGAATTAATGAAGAAATTCCTACTTCGCTTTAAAAAGAAGAAGGAAAAAAGTTAACAGGGAGATGGTGTGACGTAGTACAGAGGTGAATCATGTGTCAAGACGACATATCTGCAGCGGTGCATTCCGTCTATGTAGCTTAGTTGGGAGAGCAACTTACTCCGGAGTGAGGAGGCGTGGTTTTCGATCCCGTCATGGACAAATTTGTGTTTTCACACATGTGAAATTGCGCTGCAAATGAAACTTTTTCGAAAAAGTAATGCACACAAAATGGAACTACTTTCTCAAAAAAGTAATGCGCTACAAATCAGGGGCGGCGGAAAGTGAAGTTCGTTGACCGGACCCGAAATTTCGAATCGTAATGCACCCCCTCCGTTCCCGCTTTTCCCGGAACAAACAGAAGAAAAACAATGCCCTAGGAGGGAGCTTTGATGGTGATTAGGACCATCAGACCACTTACCAAGAGAAACTTTCTAAGGCACATCACAACAATCGCGTGTATGCCAAAAAAAAAAAAAATAATAATGATAATATTAATAAATAAAAATGTTGGCTGAAATTATGGGCCAGGCCCGGGCCCTGGCAGCCCGGGCGGTTCCGCCGCCTCTGCTACAAATGGGACTACTTTTTCGAAAAAGTAATGCGTACCAATGAAATGATACTATTTCTCCTATGTACAGATAATGTCACACAGTTTTACAAAATTAGTATCTAAATTAAAATATTAATTGGCGCACATATATACAAACACATCAGCACGTCTGAAAATTGGAAAGGGAATGAAACAAGGTGACACTATGTCTCTCAACCTCTTCAGTGTCACATTGCAGAATGTTTTCCATTGAGGGATGGATCTTCTATAAGAAGGACTAGGAGATAAAAATTAATGGAAATGGTTTAACCCGCTTTCGTTTTGCTGACGTCATAGTCATTTTTTGCAAATACTCCCACAGGGCTATGGAGTATTATAAGCCAGGAACTTGCTGACTGGAATAAATAAATCGCACTAAAGATGAATTTACAGAAAACAAAATCGACGCACAATACTTTTAGGGAACTGAAGAATTACAAGTACACTACTGTTTGTGAAAATTGCAGCACAATGAAGGACAGCTGATATTAGCTTGAAACTTCCAGGATAGGTACAACAGGTTTGTACATGCAGATAATAAAAAAAATGAGCGTGGAGTTTCGGAGAAAACTACACGAGAATTTTGTCTATCTGTCCGGTCTTGAATTAACCGAACTGTCCGCTCTTGAACTAACAGAAATGTCCGCTCTTGAACTAACAGAAATGTCCGCTCTTGAACTAACAGAACTGTCCGCTCTTGAACTAACCGAACTGTCCGCTCTTCAACAAACCGAACTGTCTGACCCCAGGTCTTAAACAACCCTTAAAAATAGGAAGTTAGGAGATTTGGGCGCCCGACAGGAAAGTGACACGGAAGCGAGGTAGAAAGGGGAGGAAGACGCCCTTATTTATTACGGGGGATGAGTACCCGGGGCCCAACCGCTTAACGTGCACATCCGACGCACGGCGGATATTTAGTGGTTCAGGCGTTCGTACCTGGCTGGGATCGAACCCGATATCTCGTGACTGGGATCAAACCCAGTCCGCGCCCTACACCGGAATAAAACTGCAACCAATACGATCTTGAGTCGCTTCTTCATAAGATATTACTGATGAGCTTTATAAAATAATGCTCATGATTAAAACTAACATTGGTGTAAATAATAATGGCATTTGTTTTTTTAATGTAGTCATGGTTGAATCAATCCCCTTTGTTGTGTTCTCAAAAGCAAAGAGTTATACAGGGTGTCTGAAAAATAACTGGGCACTGAAAGTAGCACTTACCATGTCAAACAGGTTCCTTCAGGAGGTGTCGGACATGGGCCCCACCGACGTCAAGACATGTTTCGTCTGCCGCAGATGGCTTACCGGGACGGAATTTTTTTAAAGGCATTCTTGACTAACATCAACACACTACGTCGAATCTCAACGATAACTAACGCTCACGAACGTTACAGCGCGTATTTACAGCAAACCTGCTTTGCATGTTCCGAGGGGCGCTACTAGCGCCACACGCATGCGCTGAACGCGAAATTTGCATAGACATCATCTTACAGATGTACTCTCACCGCCTACCAACTGTCGTTTATCTAACACAACCCCTTCTTGGTGTTGGGATTTTTTTCCGTCAGTGTATATTAAGAAGATACAACGTAGTTTGTCACAAATATTTATTTTTTCAAGTCTACCATGGTTTCGCTGGGTATTGACCTAGCTTCATCAGGACGAATGGCACGTAAATATTCAAATTGTATATGATATCATAAATGGTGTTTTTCAGTCACGAGTTTTGATTCATTGCTTCCACGCGCTTGATAGAAATGGGGTGGATGCCATGTCATTACCACGTTGCGAAGACTTCTGATATATATGGAAAGCTTCCAAAATATCAAGTTTCGTGGTTGAATCTGGCTTGTCAATTAGTTTTGCTTCTTCAAAAAGAAATGTATGGTCCTTTTCGTAACAGTGTTTAGCCATCGATGACTTTTCTTTATATCACAATTCCGATTGTAGGTCTTGTGCTCCTTCAATCGAAAACGCAAGGCTCTACGGGTCTGCCCTATATACGAAGCGCCACATTCACTTGGAATTTGATATTCTCATGAAGCTAGGTCAATACCCAGCAAAAGCATGATAAATATACACTGAAGTGCCAGAAAACTGGTACAGACAAACTTATGCAAAATACATAGCAACGTCACCTATGCGCATACTCGGTTGCGTCCGCCAGTGCGTGTATAAAGCTATAGACATCCTTGCCAGCTGTCAGAGCTGTTTTCGGCATGAGAAATACAATTAATAACGATTTAAGCGATTTTCAACGCAATGTCATAATTGACGCTCGTGAGATGGACCATAGTATTTCGGAGGTAGAAACGAAGTTCGGATTTTCACGGACGACCATTGCAAGGCTGTACCGTGACTACAAGAATTCTGGCAAAAGCTCCAACCTACGATACCAGTGTGGCCGTGAAAATACATTGGGTGAACGTGACCATCGTCGGCTGTCAAGAATCGTTTCACGCGATAGACGTGCAACACTCCCGCAGGTATCATCGGAATTCAATGCTGGAGCCTCAAGAAGCATCAGCGTCCGGACTGTGCAACGTACCCTGCACGATATGGGCTTTTCGAGCCGACGCCCAACTCGAGTTCCCTTGATGGGTGCACGACACTGGACACTTGATGACTGGAAACAAGTAGCCTGGTCTGACGAGTCGCGTTTCCAACTGTATCGGGCAGATGGAAGGATTCGTGTGTGGCGCAAACCCCATAAAGCCATGGATCCCGCCTGTCAACAAGGAACTGTACCGGCTGGTGTGGGGTCCGTAATGGTATGGGGTGTGTTTAGCTGGACTTCACTGGGACCCCTGGTACGTCTACAAACGTCTGTGACCATCCAACGCTATGTGCGCATCCTTTCTGACAAGGTACACCCGTTCATGTCCTGCATTCATGCTGATGGGTTGGGCCTGTTCCAACAGGACAATGCTCCTCCATACAAGTGTAGGGACGCCACATTATGGTTAGAGGAGCATTCATCTGTGTTTAGGGTGTTGTCATTCCCACCCAAGTCCCCAGTTCTGAACGTTATAGAACACATTTGGGATGCCATGCAACGCGCTATCGAACACAGGAATCTGAGACCTCGGAATACACCCGAATTGTGGAACGCTCTGCAGGAAGTATGGTGTGCATTGCCTACAGCATATTTCCAAAAGCTAGTGGAGTCCATGCCCCGTCGTATTTATGCAGTCCTGGGCTCTCGTGGGGGACCTACGAAGTATTAGACTGGAGTACCAGTTTTTCTGGCACTTCAGTGTATATTAAAATAATATCTTCATTTAATATTTGTGTTAAATAATTTCATATTTAAATGAAGACGTTAAAACGATATCTTCATTTAAATACTTTATGAGTGTTGATGGAATTAAATGTAAAACGGTTTTTTTTATGGTAAGCGAAATAATCGAACCGCCGTCGATGATAATCCCGAACTAAGTATTTGCGTTACAGATGCAAGACATACATTAAAAAATCCAAACTATCGATTTGAAATAAGTAAATTTGAACAGCTCATCAAATAGATAAGATGTACTATTTTAATTCCTGTAAATGAAAATACTTACGAATGTTAAAGAACTGAATCTTTCAGTTTGGGCACATTTAGAGCTTTAAATGGTTTGTGAAGTGAAATTTTTTTTTAATAAGAAAATTCAACTTACTGGTGATCACAATATAATTTAAAACGTGTATATTTAACATATAATGACGATATATAAAACACATCTTTCCATTCATCACAGATAAATTTACTTTAAGGTTTTTGTATGTTCTGGTTGATATAATTCAGGATAATTAGGAGGTCACAAATCTCTCCTGGTTCACCCTCCATATGATGTTTTTATAAGAAGTTCACTTTTTGAATGTTTACAACTAGCTGGAATTTTCTTCTGACGTGTGAATATACTTTGATGTCTTTCTTGTCTCAAAAATACGTGCAAGGGATAGGTGAAAAATTTATTTCAACTCTCTTTCTCTCTCTCTCTCTCTCTCTCTGTCTGTCTCTGTCTGTGTGTGTGTATATATATACACTCTCTACCAACAAGTAATTGGACACCCCTGCAATCGACGATATCTGCGGTCCTGATACACGTCACGGCCGCCGCCGTTAAATATCATGTGGAAAACAACAACGCAACCAGTCGCATGCAAGATGTCACGCAGTTCGGAGCTCTCTGATTTCGAGAAAGGTGTAATCATCGGGTATCACAGAAATGTCCGATCCATACGTGACATATCCAGCTAGTTGAAGTACCCAAAATCGACAGTGGCCTGCGTGATTGGCAAGTGGAAGATGAGAGGTGACTGTCGGAATGTGCCCCGACCCGGCAGACCCACAAAACTGCGAGTTAGAGACCGACGGGTGCTGGCCAGAGAAATTGAGGAAGAACCGCACCAAATCGATAGGCCACGTCCGCGAGGAGTTTCAACGGGCATCCGGGAGTGTTCTTTCGATTAATGCCATCCGTAAGGAAGCCCATCTGCTCGGTTATCATGGACGTGCTGCCGCCCACAAGCCTTTGATCACCAAGTCCAATAGCGCTGCTCGGCTAACGTGGTGCAAAGAACGTCGACAGTGGACCGTTGAACAGTGGAAACAGGTTCTCTGGAGCGACGATTCAAGTTTCACCCTCTACAGTTTGGATGGCAGGGTCTGGGTTTGGCGTCTGCCTGGAGAACGCCTCCTGCCGGAATGTATTCTGCCAACTGTGAAGTTCGGCGGCGGTGGAATTATGCTATGGGGGTGTTTCTCCTGGTATGGCACGGGACCCTTGGTCGCAATTCCTGGTAGACTCAATGCCGAGACCTACTGCACCATTTTGGATGACCATGCGCTTCCTACTTTGTGGCAGTTTTACGGGGTGGACCCACGTTACTTTCAGGATGACAATTCCACCTGTCATGTTGCGAGGTTCACCATGGCTTGGTATGGTGACAATGGGGTTAATCGAACGGACTGGCCAGCGCAGAGCCCGGACCTTAACCCTATCGAGCGCCTCTGGGACGAGTTGGAGCGGCGACTTAAGGGGTGCCCTCACCGTCCGAAACCGGTGAAGGAACTGACCTGTCTTCTCCAAGCCTAGTGGAAGAAAATGCCGCTAGTCGTCGTACAACGCCTGGTTGAGAGTATGCCCCGGAGGGTCGCAGCTGTAATCTCCGCTCGTGGAGGCTCCACCAACTATTGAAGGTGAATAAACTTCGTTTTCAATTGCTATCACAGGTGTTCAATTACTTGTTGGTAGACAGTCTATATCATCATCATCATCATCATTGTCAACCATTATCAATCCACTGCTGGACGAAGGTCTCCCCAAGTTTCCTCCACAACGGTCTGTCTTGTGCCAGTCTCCTCCATGTCACCCCTGCATACTTTCGAATTTCATCCACCCATC
Organism: Macrothele yani; assembly: GCA_039090855.1. Classification (NCBI taxonomy): domain Eukaryota; kingdom Metazoa; phylum Arthropoda; class Arachnida; order Araneae; family Macrothelidae; genus Macrothele; species Macrothele yani. Next base: position 117,688,910 of record CM077008.1, read on the forward strand.
TCCCATGTGGTCTTCTTCTGGGTCTTTTCCCTGTCCCTTGGAATCCAATCTAAAATTTCGGCTGTCCATCGATGATCTGTCCTTCTGGCAGTATGTCCAGCCCATTGCCATTTCAGGGATTTGACTCTGATCATGATGTCTTCCACTCTTGTCATTTTTCGGATCCACGAGTTCCTCTTCTTATCTCTCCTGGTTATACCAAGCATGCACCTCTCCATGCTTCTTTGAGTTGTCTGCAGCCTTTTTATGTCCCTTTTAGTTAAGGTCCACGTCTCTGCACCATACGTAAGCACTGGAAGGATGCATTGATCAAACACTTTTCTTTTAAGACATAATGGCATATTGCTCTTGAAAATTATGCTGTTTCTTCCAAAAGCTCTCCAGGCAAGTTTTGTGCGCCGATTAATTTCTTCATCAATGTGACCCTCACTTGATATCTGCTGTCCAAGATAAACGTACGTGTCTGTTATCTCCAGCTTTTCTCCATCAATCGATAAATCTTCATTTCTTGTAAAAGCATTGAACATCACTTTTGTCTTCTGAAAGTTCATTTTTAATCCCACTTCTTTACTCTTGTCAGCAAGTTCCTGGATCATACTCTGCAGCTCTGATGGGGTAGTTGCAAAAATGATCACGTCATCAGCAAAACGAAGGTGGGTTAGATAATCTCCATTAATCTTTATCCCTTTGTTTTCCCAGTTCAGTGATTGAAAGACATTTTCCAATGTGGCATTAAAGAGCTTCGGAGATATGGTGTCACCTTGTCTCACTCCCTTTCCAATTTTTATGTGTGTTGTATTTTCAAACAGCCTAATCTTTGCACTTGCATTTTCATAGATGTTATTAATAATATTAATGTATGCATCTTCAATACCGCAGGTTTTCAGAGCCATTGTAACTGCTGATGGTTTCACCGAATCAAAGGCTTTTTCATAATCGATAAAAGCCATGCACAATGGAAGTTCATATTCCCTCGCTCTTTCAATTAGTTCTCTCAGCACATGGATATGATCTATTGTGCTGTAGCCACTCCTGAATCCAGCTTGTTCTCTCGGTTGAGCCATGTCCAGTGTTACCTTCAAGCGGTGTGAAATAACTTTAGTGAAGATTTTATAAACTACTGATAGGAGGCTGATAGGTCTGTAGTTTCCGAGATCCTCAATGTCACCTTTCTTATGTAGCAGGATCATTGTAGCGGTGTTCCAATCCTCAGGAATCTTTCCTTCATTAAGGCATCGAGTGAAAATTTGGGCGAGTACTGTTTCGATTTCTCCACTTGCTTCTTGTATGATGTCTACAGTAATTCCATCTTCTCCTGGAGCTTTTCCCCGCTTCATGTTCTTGATTGCATGTGCAACTTCTGCTGGAAGGACTGGAGGAACTCTGGTACTGGTATCTTTCATGATGTCTGGAGTGCATGTATCATCCCTTTCATATAATTTGGAGTAGAAATCTTTCACTCTTGTCAAAATTTCACCTCTATTTCTTGTTACAGAACCATCTTCTTTTCTCAGTGCCATAATCTGTTTTTTTCCCTTACTGAGATGTCCCTTTGCTATCTTTAGGCTTTGGTTGTTTTCAATTGCTTTCCTCACTAGTTCACAGTTGAATTTTCTTACGTCTTCAGTGATACTTTTTCGTACTGTCTTGCATAGCTCTATATATTCCACTTTGGAAGTCACATCTTCTTTAGTTGTCCTCATCTCTCTCCTTTTTTGCATCAACATTTTCGTTTTTCCTGATAATTTATTTACATGCAACTTGTTCTTAGACCCAGCTAATTTTGTTGCTGTTTCCATAAGAGCTTTGGTTACTTTTCTGTTAACTTCAGAGATGTCCACTTCTTTCGATGTTAGGCCTTCTAAAGCAGAGAACCTGTTCTTGAGTTCCAACTTGAAGGTATTATGGTGTTTTTTAAGGTTGGTTATGTCAATAGATTTTGTTTGTCTTATGAGCTTGCCACGTTCAAGTTTAGTGTTGAGGTGCATCTTACATCTCACCAATCTATGGTCACTACCTGTGTTGAACTTGTTTAGCACACTGCAGTCTTCTATGACGAATTTTTTGTTACACATAATAAAATCAATTTCACTTGTCGTCCCATTTGGATGTCTCCATGTCCATTTCCTGTGTGGCTTTTTCTTGAAGAAGGAGTTCAAGATGATAAACCCTTCTGCCTCTGACAGTCTATATATGTATATATATATATATATATTCTATTAAGAAGAGACCGCAGCAAAAACTGTCATTTTAAATTCAAAAGTTTTTCTTTTGTTTTCGGCTTTGCTCTTCAGTATATATATATATATCATCATCATCATCATTGTCAACCATTATCAATCCACTGATGGACGAAGGTCTCCCCAAGTTTCCTCCACAACGGTCTGTCTTGTGCCAGTCTCCTCCATGTCATTCCCGCATACTTTCGAATTTCATCCACCCATCTTCCATGTGGTCTTCTTCTGGGTCTTTTCCTGTCCCTTGGAATCCAATCTAAAATTTCGGCTGTCCATCGATGGTCTGTTCTTCTGGCAGTATGTCCAGCCCATTGCCATTTCAGGGATTTAACTCTGATCATGATGTCTTCCACTCTTGTCATTTTTCGGATCCACGTGTTCTTCTTCTTATCTCTCCTGGTTACACCAAGTATGCACCTCTCCATGCTGCTTTGAGTTGTCTGCAGCCTTTGTATGTCTCTTTTAGTTAAGGTCCACGTCTCTGCACCATACGTAAGCACTGGAAGGATGCATTGATCAAACACTTTTCTTTTAAGACATAATGGCATATTGCTCTTGAAAATTATGCTGTTTCTTCCAAAAGGTCTCCAGGCAAGTTTTGTACGCCGATTAATTTCTTCACCAATGTGACCCTCACTTGATATATGCTGTCCAAGATAAACGTATGTATCTGTTATCTCCAGCTTTTCTCCATCAATCGATAAATCTTCATTTCTTGTAAAAGCATTGAACATCACTTTTGTCTTCTGAAAGTTCATTTTTAATCCCACTTCTTTACTCTTGTCAGCAAGTTCCTGGATCATACTCTGTAGCTCTGATGGGGTAGTTGCAAAAATGACTATGTCATCAGCAAAACGAAGGTGGGTTAGATAATCTCCATTAATCTTTATCCCTTTGTTTTCCCAGTTCAGTGATTGAAAGACATTTTCCAATGTGGCATTAAAGAGCTTCGGAGATATGGTGTCACCTTGTCTCACTCCCTTTCAAATTTTTATGTGTGTTTTATTTTCAAACAGCCGAATCTTTGCACTTGCATTTTCATAGATGTTATTAATAATATTAATGTATGCATCTTCAATACCGCAGGATTTCAGAGCCATTGCAACTGCTGATGGTTTCACCGAATCAAAGGCTTTTTCATAATCGATAAAAGCCATGCACAATGGAAGTTCATATTCCCTCGCTCTTTCAATTAGTTCTCTCAGTACGTGGATATGATCTATTGTGCTGTAGCCACTCCTGAATCCAGCTTGTTCTCTCGGTTGAGCCATGTCCAGTGTCACCTTCAAGCGGTGTGAAAGAACTTTAGTGAAGATTTTATAAACCACTGATAGGAGGCTGATAGGTCTGTAGTTCCTGAGATCCTCAATGTCACCTTTTTTATGTAGCAAGATCATTGTAGCGTTGTTCCAATCCTCAGGAATCTTCCCTTCATTAAGGCATCGAGTGAAAATTTGGGCGAGTACTGTTTCGATTTCTCCACTTGCTTCTTGTATGATGTCTACAGTAATTCCATCTTCTCCTGGAGCTTTTCCCCGCTTCATGTTCTTGATTGCATGTGCAACTTCTGCTGGAAGGACTGGAAGAACTCTGGTACTGGTACCTTTCATGATGTCTGGAGTACATGTATCATCCCTTTCATATAATTTGGAGTAGAAATCTTTCACTCTTGTCAAAATTTCGCCTCTATTTCTTGTTACAGAACCATCTTCTTTTCTCAGTGCCATAATCTGTTTTTTTCCCTTACTGAGATGTCCCTTTGCTATCTTTAGGCTTTGGTTGTTTTCAATTGCTTTCTTCACTAGTTCACAGTTGAATTTTCTTATATCTTCAGTGATACTTTTTCTTACTGTCTTGCATAGCTCTATATATTCCACTTTGGAAGTCACATCTTCTTTAGTTGTCCTCATCTCTCTTCTTTTTTGCATCAACATTTTGGTTTTTCCTGATAATTTGTTCACATACAATTTGTTCTTAGACCCAGCTAATTTTGTTGCTGTTTCCATAAAAGCTTTGGTTACTTTTCTGTTAACTTCAGAAATATCCATTTCTTCCAATGTTAGGCCTTCTAAAGCAGAGAATCTGTTCTTCAGTTCCAATTTGAAGGTATTATGGTGCTTTTTAAGGTTGGTTATGTCAATACATTTTGTTTGTCTTATGAGCTTGCTACGTTCGAGTTTAGTGTTGAGGTGCATCTTACATCTCACCAATCTATGGTCACTGCCTGTGTTGAACTTGTTTAGCACACTGCAGTCTTCTATGACGAATTTTTTGTTACACATAATAAAATCAATTTCACTTGTCGTCCCATTTGTATGTCTCCATGTCCATTTCCTGTGTGGCTTTTTCTTGAAAAAGGAGTTCAAGACGAAAAACCCTTCTGCCTCTGAAAACTCTACGAGAGTATTTCCACGCTGGTTTCTGTTGCCGTGACCGAATTTACCTACTGAAGTTTCATTCTGTTGCCGTTGCCCTATTTTTGCATTGAAATCTCCCATAATTATCTTTAAGTGCTGCTTACCTTTATTATTTAGACCACGAATTTCCTCATAAAATTCTTTAATTTCTTCTTCAGCATGACTTGTGGTGGGTGCATAAGTTTGAATAATCTGAGCCTGGTATCTTCTCGAGAGTTGGATAACACGTCGTGCAGCTCTGTCAGAGGAACTTTCAACTTCTACAACTTTATCCTTCAGTTTCTTGTTTATTATAAATCCAACACCACTAGTTCTGCCAGTATCTGTCCCACGATAGTAGAAGAGATGTCCACTTTTCACTTCAATCAGATCTTCTCCTTTTCTCCTTACCTCACTTAGCCCGACGATGTCCCACTTGATCCTTTGTAGTTCCTCTTCCAATTCAAGAAGCCTTGAATCAGAAGATAGGGAGCGTCCGTTATACGTTGCCAAGGTCAGCATCAGATGGCAGCCTAGTCCGGTCCTCCGGGGATTCTTAGCACCCTCTGCCTTCATGTCGCACTGGCCGCTGCCTTGGCCAGGTACATTCCAGCTGCCGGAGACTGAGGGCCAAGATTTAAGTTGTGGAGTCATTTTGGAGGGTTTGACCATAACTCACCGCGCTGGCCAAGCGGGTTGGTGAGTGTGGGATAGCATTTCCTCTAATCCCGATGGTATAGTTATACCGCAATTGGCGGTCGTCAGAGCCCCTTTAGTGGGAACAGGATGTACCACGAGAAGGCGGGGTTGACATTTGTCAAGGAGAGGCTGTGATGTTACGCATCACCTGACCTTACATCCCATATATATATATATATATATATATATATATATATATATATATAAATAAATATATATATATATAATTTTGTTGCTGTTTCCATACGAGCTTTGGTTACTTTTCTGTTAACTTCAGAGATGTCCACTTCTTCCGATGTCAGGCCTTCTAAAGCAGATAACCTGTTCTTCAGTTCTAACTTGAACACCATAATACCTTCAAGTTAGAACTGAAGAACAGGTTCTCTGCTTTAGAGGCCTGACATCAGGAAGAAGTGGATCTGAAGTTAACAGAAAAGTAACCAAAGCTCTTATGGAAAACAGCAACAAATTAGCACTGGGTCTAAGAACAAGTTGCATGTGAACAAATTATCAGGAAAAACCAAAATGTTGATGCAAAAAAGAAGAGAGATGAGGACAACTAAAGAAGATGTGACTTCCAAAGTGGAATATATAGAGCTATGCAAGACAGTAAGAAAAAGTATCACTGAAGACGTAAGGAAATTCAACTGTGAACTAGTGAGGAAAGCAATTGAAAACAACCAAAGCCTAAAGATAGCAAAGGGACATCTCAGTAAGGGAAGAAAACAGATTATGGCACTGAGGAAAGAAGATGGTTCTGTAACAAGAAATAGAGGCGAAATTTTGACAAGAGTGAGATTTCTACTCCAAATTATATGAAAGGGATGATATATGCACTCCAGACATCATGAAAGATACCAGTACCAGAGTTCCTCCAGTCCTTCCAGCAGAAGTTGCACATGCAATCAAGAACATGAAGCGGGGAAAAGCTCCAGGAGAAGATGGAATTACTGTAGACATCATACAAGAAGCAAGTGGAGAAATCGAAACAGTACTCGCCCAAATTTTCACTCGATGCCTTAATGAAGGAAAGATTCCTGAGGATTGGAACACCGCTACAATGATCCTGCTACATAAGAAAGGTGACATTGAGGATCTCGGAAACTACAGACCTATCAGCCTCCTATCAGTAGTTTATAAATCTTCACTAAAGTTCTTTCACACCGCTTGAAGGTAACACTGGACATGGCTCAACCGAGAGAACAAGCTGGATTCAGGAGTGGCTACAGCACAATAGATCATATCCACGTGCTGAGAGAACTAATTGAAAGAGCGAGGGAATATGAACTTCCATTGTGCATGGCTTTTATCGATTATGAAAAAGCCTTTGATTCGGTGAAACCATCAGCAGTTACAATGGCTCTGAAAACCTGCGGTATTGAAGATGCATACATTAATATTATTAATAACATCTATGAAAATGCAAGTGCAAAGATTAGGCTGTTTATAAATACAACACACGTAAAAATTGGAAGGGAGTGAGACAAGGTGACACCATATCTCCAGAAACTCTTTAATGCCACATTGGAGGGTGTTTTTCAGTCGCTGAGCTGGGAAAACAAGGGGATAAAGATTAATGGAGATTATCTAACCCACCTTCGTTTTGCTGACGACGTAGTCATTTTTGCAACTACCCCATCAGAGCTGCAGAGTATGATCCAGGAACTTGCTGACAAGAGTAAAGAAGTGGGATTAAAAAATGAACTTTCAGAAGACAAAAGTGATGTTCAATGCTTTTACAAGAAATGAAGATTTATCGATTGATGGAGAAAAGCTGGAGATAACAGACACTTATGTTTATCTTGGACAGCAGATATCAAGTGAGGGTCACATTGATGAAGAAATTAATCGGCGTACAAAACTTGCCTGGAGAGCTTTTGGAAGAAACAGCATAATTTTCAAGAGCAATATGCCATTATGTCTTAAAAGAAAAGTGTTTGATCAATGCATCCTTCCAGTGCTTACGTATGATGCAGAGACGTGGACCTTAACTAAAAGAGACATACAAAGGCTGCAGACAACTCAAAGCAGCATGGAGAGGTGCATGCTTGGTGTAACCAGGAGAGATAAGAAAGAGGAAGTCGTGGATCCGAAAAATGACAAGAGTGGAAGACATCATGATCAGAGTTAAATCCTGAAATGGCAATGGGCTGGACATACTGCCAGAAGGACAGATCATCGATGGACAGCCGAAATTTTAGATTGGATTCCAAGGGACAGGAAAAGACCCAGAAGAAGACCACATGGGAGATGGGTGGATGAAATTCGAAAGTATGCAGGGGTGACATGGAGGAGACTGGCACAAGACAGACCGTTGTGGAGGAAACTTGGGGAGACCTTCGTCCAGCAGTGGATTGATAATGGTTGACAATGATGATGATGATGATGATATATATATATATATATATCTGTGTCTACCTGTGTCTCTGTATTTCTCTCTCTCTCTCTCTCTCTCTCTCTCTTCAATACAGTTCACAATTATGAAAGTACAGACACCTTCTGGGGAGGAGAGACCAACATATGAGCCTCCCTGAGAGCTGTACGCGCTGTTCTTTCCCTCATTCAGTGTTTGTGGTTGCAAGAGCAGATCCAGCGCCATCGGAGGGGTGCACCCGCTGCACCTCACCCTGGATTCGAACCCGGGGCCATCTCAGACGAACTGTCGGAATCCAGCGCCTCAGGCACGTCAGCCACTTGGGTGGGTACGATGTAGTAGAGGAGCATTCACTGTCGCCGGACATCTTTACGTATTTCGAATGTAGAAAACTAACCTCAAAGTTTTCAGTAACTGCACTATAAGAAATATCCTGACCGCCCAATGGCTGCATATAGTCTGAGGCGGTCTTCTGGTAATTTGTCCTTAATTCGCCCAAGGTGAGGCATAAGCGGCACCTTTGTCTGATAGCACTGGTTCTTTCCCCTCTCTGCAGCCAGTGGCCTCAAATAAGGGACGAGAGACTGCTTATAATTGTCAGATCTGCTCATGGTGATCGTTAATTCTCGAAACAAAACAACAAAACAATATATCCTTTGTATCAGAAGAAAATTTAGAATAGACGTAGACACTCGAAAGATGAACTTATAACAACATCGCAGAGAGAGTAAGATGAAAAACTGTGTTTTCCCCGAAAAAAGTGCATAAAGCAACCCTTGAAATAAATTTATACGCGATGAACAGAAATCTGATACACAGTAGAACCTCGGTTATACGTTTTTCCAGGGGATGGCCTGAAAAAACGTGTAAATGTAAAAAATGTATGAACGAAATGTTAAAATCTATTGTAAAAGTTACGTTTTAAAGCAGTATAAGATGTTCCTCAATAATGATTTATTTATTTAAAGTCAAATTGGCGGCGAAAGAATTAAAAAAAGCGCTACATTTATTTTATCGCATTACAAAATTCATAAAGCCTATGAAAAACCAAACTTCTCATTTCGCGACTCTATCTGTTTATAAAAATCCTGATTCTAGATTAAGCGAAATCCCCACAACTAAGAATCTGAGATCAGTGCTTCAGTACGAACTCATTAACAGTTGGGGTTTTTTTCTGCGGAACCTGAGTGCATCAATTTGAAACCAGAATGATCAATACTGACGATACATTTAGAATTCTATTCTACTATGCCACGAAATAGTGGGGGCTACAAAATTGCGTCCCAAAGATTTTTCAATTTTTCAATAGCATATATGTCAATTCAATTCAATTCCATCTTATTAGTTTAGCTGTTATCATACACGTACGAAATGCTCATCAGAAGTAAAAAATTAATAGATATATAACAGCTAGGGAAATCAGAAAAAAGGCCAAAATTACCTAACGAGTCCCGATCTCCCTTCGAAAAAACACAAGTCAAGAAATAAAATGCGTAACATCAAGAGAGCATAATATTAAATATATTAGTAGTTAGTTCTAAATGCATGTTAACGATGCCTCAAAGTGTTGATAGCAATATTTATTAAAGACCAAAAGGTGTGTGAAATTATATTTTAAAAAAATCATACATTTACATTTCATATTTGTAAATAATGTGTATATCTTTATCAACTTTTGATTCGATAAAATCCTAATATACGCCGTCGCAATGGTATGGCCATATTTCATCTATTCTGTCTTAAGAGTAATTTCTCCCCTATCCCCTCTTACTTCCATTCCCGCCTCACTGGTCTGATCAACCCTTTTTTTGTTTTTTATTACAATGTTAGTGGGTAAGTAGTGATTCTTTTCTTAAATAAACTGTAGTTATTAATATTATGAATTTCCTTGGGCAAGTCATTCCAAACTTTTGGCCTTTGATATCCAATGTGTGTGAGTTATGAAATGCGAAACCAAGTTTTCATCCAAACCAAAAGCAAATCACATGCCTTTCTGTGATGGTATCAGGGTTCAACTTTGATTGCACTAAGGTAAAACTCAACAACGCTGTCTTAATTCTCTCAAAGTTATAACAATACTGGGTTACGTACAAAAGAGTCAGAGAACCGTGTATTTTCTATAATCTGAAATTCAAATTTTCAATGCATAATCGAAAAACGCGTATGAATGAATTACGTATCATCATCGTTAGATCCTGTCTCTTCGACAGTTCCAACGGTAACTCAGCAAGTTCTCTTCCTCCAGTTTCCTCTGTCCCTTGCTTCCTCCTCCAATTATCCTGTGCCTATTATATCATCAAGCATCATTAGTCGTCTCTTTCCTCTCTGTTTCTTTCCTTCAATTTTCCCTTATATCATTATTTTCAATAGGCTGTCTCCTCTTATCACATGCCTTATACAGTTATATTTTCTTTTTCTTGTGGTCTTTAGTAAATTCCTTTCTTCTTCAAGTCTTTACAATACTTCATCACTGGTAATTTTTTCATTCTACTTTATTTTTTCCGTTCTCCTCCATAACCACATATCAAATGCCTCCAACATTTTAGCTTTTTTCTTCCCAGTTGTCCACGTTTTCGGTCCATATAGAGCCTTTTCTTTGAATTTTTATTCATTTTATTAATAAACAAACTTTTCTTGTTAAAAAAATTCATATATTCCTTTATTAATTCTTTATTATAACCGAATTCAAAATAAGTGATAGAAACTACAGTAAAATATCGGGACTAAAGCATAATAACGTATAAAAGTGAAAAACGTATAACTGAGGTTTCACTTTATTTTGTATGTTGTTATTACAGTATATCATATTTACCTCGTAAAATATTTTTAAACCTTAGAACGCTAGAACGCATTAATGCATATTGATATTAAGAGTTAAGTGATGGTTTCCTTACATCCCTTACGCCTCATTAATTTCTGTGTTGGAAGGATTACTGTCAACCTTTCCATACGAGACAGGAAAATTAAGGAAAAGATATAAAAGAACAGCTGAGAATGCTGTAAACCCCCTTGATTTAGTGGATATGATATCGTAACCCCTTCTTAATTCCCCCAAATATTCGTCTAAAATTAGATCGATCTGTCACATTCCAGGTGATGAGATCATTTAAGACAGAAATCCGTCTTTCGGCTTTCTATAATTGAGGAAAACATCTCCATTGCGGAAAAACAGGCTCCGGATGTGAGAGAATTTTAACTGGTTGCTTCTACGCATCCACAAGTCGAACCATGGAGGTTGTGCAAACACAACAAACAAACCGAATGATGATAGTGATAAAGAAGATGAAGAGGACGGTGTCCTACCTTTTCTCGGACTGAGACGGTATGATGAGTTCCAGCTGCAAAGGTTCTTCATCAAAGGAAGGCATTCTACACCACTACGAATCTAAAATCCAAGAAATTTCCTGCAGTCTTTCGGCTGGCAAATGGATGTCAGCCCCAAATGATGCGAATCTGCCTTTGCCGACGGAGAGGATGAGGTGGAAGTGGGAGGAATAGGCCTGACAACGGTGCACGGTGCATGCGCCGAAGCCCCGAAGCCCCGATCAATACAGCTGCAGCTCATCCTGCCGCTCAGCAGTCCTGTTCCTCCCACCGTTCGGGACGAGTATCAGTTTACGCATCTCACTAGAAAACTATATTGCCTAATCTCGAATGACAGATATTAGGGTGTCGCTGTTTCAGGAAGTGCTTCCCTTCCTTTCCTTCCTTCTCGAGCTCTTCGAGACTTACTATGGCTTCTTCATGAATATTCCTCAACCAAACCGGGTGAAAAAAACATACTAGAGAAACCACAAGAGAACTTCCTTAATATCCCTGGAAGTTTTGATCCAGACTCACTCTTTTTGAACTAAATGGCCAAACGGATTCCATTCCTTTCTTTTAGACATAGAAATGCCATAACCCGCGTTATGAATATTTTTGATTCCAAGAACGTAAAAATTGCGAAATTCGTCTCGCCATTTCTGAAGGACAATACTTCATTTAATATTCGTAGAGAAAACAACATTCCTCAGTGACGGGCTCTATAGGGAGACCCACATTTTGTAAAAAGGTTGTCCGTAAAATATTCATAGCAATCAGATAAACACTAAAACTGCTTATAGATCTTACTGGTCATCCACGTAACATCCCTCAGAAAATCACTGAAATCTCATCAATATATGCACTGGCGGAAAGTGAAAAAAGAACACCAAGAAGGAGACGTCTGATACGCACGAAATTTATACAGCATAATAACGGAATACAAAGGATAACGTGATCAAAACATCATGGCAAAATACAGCTGTACTTGCTGATAAACTGAAAAATAACATTTCCATGTAACATGGTTAGTACGAGGTTGAACCGCCATGAACTGCGTCACACTGTGTAATTCTGGCATGGAGTCTGTCGTACAGATGTTGCATGTGAGTTTGGGGTATTGAGTTCCGAGCATCCTCAACCTGGACGCGTAAATCTTGGGATAGTCGTGGCTGGCCGTGGCTGGCCGTGGCTGGCCGTGGCTGGCCGTGGCTGGCCGTGGCTGGCCGTGGCTGGCCGTGGAGACCGGATAAGTCGTTGTCCCATAAAATCCCCCACGTGCTCAATGGGGGACAAATCCGGTGAACGTGCAGGTCATGGAAGTTTTCTAATACACTAAAGTGCATGCTGCGTTGCACGTGCCGTATGTGGGCGTGCGTTATCTTGCTAGAAAACACCACGATGGACTGACCTTACAAATGGCACAACAACGGGCTGAATGATGTTGTTGATGTAGGAGGTGCTGTTTAACGTACCAGGTACAAACACTAGTTGTGTACGGGAGTGATAGCTGATCGCTCCCCACACCAGGAGACCAGGTGTAGGCCATGTGTGTCGCTGGCGGATGCAAGAAGGCTGGAGACGCTCACCTGTGCGTCTACGAACACGCATACGGCAATCGGAGGCTCCCAAGCAGAATCTGCTTTCATCGCTGAACACGACAGATCGCCATTGCGTTCTCCAGTGCAGATGTGGGCGACACCACTGCAGCCGTTCCTGACGGTGGGCTGGAGTCAAAGGTACATATGCCAGAGGCACATGTGAACGTAGTCCAGCATCCAGTAGACGGTTGCAGATTGTTTGCACAGTCACCTCAGGTGCAACGGCAGCTCGGATTTGCGTCGCAGTGGATGTTCTGCTTGACAACGCCGCTCTTCTTATGCGTCACTCGGTCCGCTTATCAGTCCGTCTGTGACTCCCGGTTCCACGTCTTCTCGGGTGGGAATGTTCCTCGGACCATCTACGCCACCAATGTACCACCACCGATAATTCCCGTCCAATTCGCTCCGCAATACAACGATACGACCACCCGGCCTCAAGGAGTCCGACTAGACGACCTCGCTCAAAGTCCGATAACTGCTGAAATCCTACACGTCTTCCATGTCCAGGCATTGCAGCTTCTTCAGGGTCTTCGCACGTGTCCGTACGCCGACGACTGATTACATTCACTTCGTCGTACTCCTTAAATATAACCGACGATAATTTGCATATTATGCCGTGCTGTGACGTAAGCGTTCACTGGTTGGTCCCGAAATTAACATCACACCTACGTAAACTCGACCCAATTAACATATGTAAATTTCATGATCGTCCTCCAATTCCTCCTTGGTGTTCTTTTTCATTTTCCGCCGGTCTATATTATATATACACTGAAGTGCCAGAAAAACTGGTACACCAGTCTAATACTTAATAGGTCCCCCACGGGAGCGCAGGACTGCAGAAATACGACGGGGCATGGACTCCACTAGCTTCTGTAAATATGCTGTAGGCAATGCACACCATACTTCCTGCAGAGCATTTCACAATTCGGGTGTATTCCGACGTCTCGGATTCCTTGTGTTCGATAGCGAGTAGCATGGCATCCCAAATGTGTTCTACAACGTTCAGATCTGGGGATTTGGGTGGGAATGGCAACACCCCAAATTCAGATGAATGCTCCTCTAACCATAATGTGGCATCCCGGCACTTGTGTTGTCCTGTTGGAATAGACCCAACCCATCAGCATGAATGCAGGACATGAACGGGTGTACCTCGTCAGAAAGGATGTGCACATAGCGTTGGCAGATCACAGACGTTTGTAGACGTACCAGGGGTGCTAGTGAAGTCCAGCTAAACACATCCCGTACCATTACGGACCCCCACCAGCCGGTAAAGTTTCCTGTTGACAGGTGGGATCCGTGGCTTCATGGGGTTTGCGCCACACACGAATCCTTCCATCTGCCCGATACAGTTGGAAACGCGACTCGTTAGACCAGGCTACTTGTTTCCAGTCATCAAGTGTCCAGTGGCGGTGTTCCCGTGCCCAAGCGAGGCGCATAGCTCTGAGTCGTGCACCCATCAAAGGGAATTCGAGTTGGGCGTCGGCTCCCAAAGCCCATATCGTGCAGGGTACGTTGCACAGTCCGGACGCTGGAGCTTCTTGAGGATCCAGCATTGAATTCCGATGATACCAGCGGGAGTGTTGCACGCCTATCGCGTGAAACGATTCTTGACAGCCGACGATGGTCACGTTCACCCAATGTCTTTTTACGGCCACACTGGTATAGTAGGTTGGAGGTTTTGACGGAATTCTTGTAGTCACGGTACACCCTTGCAATGGTCGTTCGTGAAAATTCGAATTTCGTTTCTACCTCCGAAATATTAGGCCCATCTCACGAGCGCCAAGTATGACACCGCGTTCAAAATCGCTTAAATCGTTATTACTTGTCATTCTCATGCCGAAAAGAGCTCTGACAGCTGGCAAAGATGTCTATCGCCTTATATACGCACTGGCGGACGCGACCAAGTACGCGCATAGGTGACGTTGCTATGCATTTTGCATCAGCTCGTCTGTACCAGTTTTTCTGGCACTTCAGTGTATATATATACACAGGGATGTAAGGTCAGGTGATGCGTAACATCAAAGCCTCTCCTTGACAAATGTCAACCCCGCCTTCTCGTGGTGCATCCTGTTCCCACTAAAGGGGCTCTGACGACCGCCAATAGCGGTATAACTATACCATCTGGATTAGAGGAAATGCTATCCCTCACTCACCAACCCGCTTGGCCAGCGTGGTGAGTTATCGCCAAACCTATCCAAAATGACTCCACAACTTAAATCTTGGCCCTCAGTCTCGGGCAGCTGGAATGTATCTGGCCAATGCTGCGGCCAGTGCAACATGAAGGCAGAGGGTGCTAAGAATCCCCGGAGGACCGGACTAGGCTGCCATCTGATGTTGACCTTGGCTACGTATAATGGACGCTCCCTATCTTCTGATTCAAGGCTTCTTGAATTGGAAGAGGAACTACAAAGGATCAAGTGGGACATCGTCGGGCTACGTGAGGTAAGGAGAAAAGGAGAAGATCTCATTGAACTGAAAAGTGGACATCTCTTCTATTATCGTGGGACAGATACTGGCAGAACTAGTGGTGTTGGATTTATAATAAACAAGAAATTGAAGGATAAAAATGTAGAAGTTGAAAGTTCCTCTGACAGAGCTGCACGACTCGTTATCCAACTCTCGAGAAGATACCAGGCCCAGATTATTCAAGCATATGAACCCACCACAAGTCATCCTGAAGAAGAAATTGAAGAATTTTATGAGGAAATTCGTGATCTAAATAATAAAGGTAAGCAGCACTTGAAGATAATTATGGGAGATTTCAATGCAAAAATAGGGCAACGGCAACAGAATGAAACTTCAGTAGGTAAATTCGGTCACGGCAACAGAAACCAGCGTGGAAATACTCTCGTTGAGTTTGCAGAGGCAGAAGGGTTTTTCATCTTGAACTCCTTTTTCAAGAAAAAGCCACACGGGAAATGGACATGGAGACATCCAAATGGGACGACAAATGAAATTGATTTTATTATGTGTAACAAAACATTCGTCATAGAAGACTGCAGTATGCTAAACAAGTTCAGCACAGGTGGTGACCATAGATTGGTGAGATGTAAGATGCACCTCAACACTAAACTTGAACGTGGTAAGCTCATAAGACAAACCAAATCTATTGACATAACCAACCTTAAAAAACACCATAATACCTTCAAGTTGGAACTAAAGAACAGATTCTCTGCTTTAGAAGGCCTAACATTGGAAGAAGTGGATATTTCTGAAGTTAACAGAAAAGTAACCAAAGCTCTTATGGAAACCGCAACAAAATTAGCTGGGTCTAAGAACAAGTTGCATGTGAACAAATTATCAGGAAAAATCAAAATGTTGATGCAAAAAAGAAGAGAGATGAGGACAACTAAAGAAGATATGACTTCCAAAGTGGAATATATAGAGCTATGCAAGAAAGTACGAAAAATTATCACTGAAGATGTAAGAAAATTCAACTGTGAACTAGTGAAGAAAGCAATTGAAAACAACCAAAGCCTAAAGATAACAAAGGGACATCTCAGTAAGGGAAGAAAACAGATTATGGCACTGAAAAACGAAGATGGTTCTGTAACAAGAAATAGAGGCGAAATTTTGACAAGAGTGAAAGATTTCTACTCCAAATTATATGAAAGGGATGATACATGCTCTTCCAGACATCATGAAAGGTACCAGTACCAGAGTTCTTCCAGTCCTTCCAGCAGAAGTTGCACATGCAATCAAGAACATGAAGCGGGGGAAAGCTCCAGGAGAAGATGGAATTACTGTAGACATCATACAAGAAGCAAGTGGAGAAATCGAAACGGTACTCGCACAAATTTTCACTCGATGCTTTAATGAAGGGAAGATTCCTGAGGATTGGAACACCGCTACAATGATCCTGCTACATAAAAAAGGTGACATTGAGGATCTCGGGAATTACAGACCTATCAGCCTCCTATCAGTGGTTTATAAAATCTTCACTAAAGTTCTCTCACACCACATAAAGGTAACACTGGACATAGCTCAACCAAGATAACAAGCTGGATTCAGGAGTGGCTACAACACTATAGATCATATCCACGTACTGAGAGAACTAATTGAAAGAGCGAGGGAATATGAACTTCCATTGTGCATGGCTTTTATCGATTATGATAAAGCCTTTGATTCGGTGAAACCATCAGTAGTTATAATGGCTCTGAAATCCTGCGGTATTGAAGATGCATACATTGATATTATTAATAACATCTATGAAAATGCAAGTGCAAAGATTCGGCTGTTTGAAAGTACAACACACATAAAAATTGGAAAGGGAGTGAGACAAGGTGACACCATATCTCCGAAGCTTTTTAATGCTACATTGGAGGGTGTCTTTCAGTCGCTGAGCTGGGAAAACAAAGGGAATAAAGATTAATGAAGATTATCTAACCCACCTTCATTTTGCTGATGACGTAGTCATTTTTGCAACTACCCCATCAGAGCTGCAGAGTATGATCCAGGAACTTGCTGACAAGAGTAAAGAAGTGGGATTAAAAATGAACTTTCAGAAGACAAAAGTGATGTTCAATGCTTTTACAAGAAATGAAGATTTATCGATTGATGGAGAAAAGCTGAAGATAACAGACACCTACGTTTATCTTGGACAGCAGATATCAAGTGAGGGTCCCATTGATGAAGAAATTAATCGGCGTACAAAACTTGCCTGGAGAGCTTTTGGAAGAAACAGCATAATTTTCAAGAGCAATATGCCATTATGTCTTAAAAGAAAAGTGTTTGATCAATGCATCCTTCTAGTGCTTACGTATGGTGCAGAGACGTGGACCTTAACTAAAAGAGACATACAAAGGCTGCAGACAACTCAAAGCAGCATGGAGAGGTGGATGCTTGGTGTGACCAGGAAAGATAAGAAGAGGAACTCGTGGATCCGAAAAATGACAAGAGTGGAAGACATCATGATCAGAGTTAAATCCATGAAATGGCAATGGGCTGGACATACTGCCAGAAGGACAGACCATCGATGGACAACCGAAATTTTAGATTGGATTCCAAGGGACAGGAAAAGACCCAGAAGAAGACCACATGGAAGATGGGTGGATGATATTCGAAAGTATGCAGGAGTGACATGGAGGAGACTGGCACAAGACAGACCGTTGTGGAGGAAACTTGGGGAGACCTTCGTCCAGCAGTGGATTATAATGGTTGACAATGATGATGATGATGATGATGATGATATACACAGTCGAGTCACATTATTGAGACCACCTCCTACTTTTGAGGTCAGCAGGGCGTAGCCAAATAAATGAAGGCGCGTGTCGTGAGCTGTCTTGTAGGGTATAAAAGGTGTGCTGTAGGCATTCTGAAAACATATCATTCGTTGCTGTCACGGATAAAAAGAGCGATTTATCAGATTTTAAAAGGGATGGTTATCGGCTTTCGGGCCAAGGGTGGCAGTATTTCTGAAACATCGCCGTTTGTGAACTGTTCGCGTGCTGCTGTGATAAAAGTATATCGTGATTGGAGCAATGGCACCATTTCGAATAAGTGACGTGGAAACTGCGGAGCACTACGTGCCATTGATGTGAGAGGCGAACGTCTTCTTCGAAGGTGCGTGAGGGCCGATCGACACGCTACAGTTGAGCAACTCACTGGCCGAATGAACCAGGGGGCTACCGGAAGTGTGTCTAAAACAACATTTCAGCGAACCCCGCTGCGTATGGGGCTCCGATGCCGACTTATGGTCACTGCACGTAAGATAACAAAGGTGCATTGGGAGAAAAAGCTTACATTTGCACGGCAGTATCGGAATTGGACCTCCGCTGATTGCAAAGGATTGCCTTCTCTTATAAGTCACCTTTTCTGCTTCATCGAAAGGATGGACATTGGCGTATAAGGCGAGAAACGTCGGAGAACAAACACATTTCAACCATTGCTGAAACAACACAGGCTGGTGGGGGCAGCGTTGTGGTCTGGGGAATCTTTTCGTGGCATTCCCTGGGTCCATTCATACCTGTGGAAGGCAGTATGGACCGAATTCGTTATGAATCCATCCTTGCAGACCACGTACACTCATACATGCTGATTGTCTTCCCTGGGGCGAATGAGATCTTCCAACACGACAATGCGACGTGTCACACAGCTAGAAATGCCTGAGAGTGATTGGAAGAGCACAATAAAGACTTCAAAGTACTTCCCTGGCCCCCTAATTCCCCAGATTTAAACCCCATTGAGCATCTGTGGGACCACCTCAACCGTGTTGTTCGCTCTATGGATCCTACACTACGCACCCTCCAGCAGCTGTCAGATGCACTGCAGTCAGCATGGGTCCACATACCTGTGAACACCTTCCAGCACATTATTGAGTCACTGCCGGCCCGTCCTGCTCCAGCTACTGTCCGCGCTGCACACGGCGGTTACTCTGGATATTAGCTGGTGGTCACAATAATGTGACTCGACCTTGTATATATATATATATTATCGATTTATCGAAGTTTCATAAAGGACAAGTTGTGATGGCACGACGACTCGGAACTACGATCTCGGAAACAGCGCCGCTTGTGGGTTGTTCACGTGCCGCTGTAGTGAGTACGTATCAAAGGTCATGCACAGATGGCCAAACGACGAACTTTCATCCAACCGTGTATCGTCCGCAGCTCAATGATGCCAGAGAGAAGCGGAGACTGTCCCGCATTGTTTACAGCGACTGCAGGGCCACAGTTCGACAAATCACCCGCAGCTACAACAGTGGTGATCAGGGCGATGAATCACAGTGCACAGTTCATCTCAGCCTTCTTTCTGCGCATGATCTTGCGTAGCTGAAGACCCAGCCGGTTCCCGATGATAACTGCACGTCATCGCCAACAGCGCATGAAATTGGCCCAAGATCATCGAGATTGGACCGTGGATGATTGGAAGAAAATGGCCTGGTCTGACAAATAAAGATTCCTGGTGCATCACGTAGACGTCCGAGCGTGGATACGCCGATGACCAACGGAGGCTAATGCACCTGTATGCACTGTTGGGCAGAAACAGGCTGGCGACATCGGTGTTATGCTGTGGGCGATGTTTTCTTGGGACGCTTTAGGCACCATTATCCCAAATGCACAATCCCTGACAGCTGTCAGGTATCTGAATATCGTTGCAGACCAAGTTCACCCACTCATGGCAACTGTGCTCCCTGCTGGTGATGGTCATTAGCAACAGGATAATGCACCATGGCACACTGCTTTTCTCCTTTTACTCACACAGGTAGATACATAACCTTTTCTATGTTGTACTTGGTGTGAGTCAAAATTATATATGTGTTTTTTTGCTTAGGTATCTTCTTAATAGAATATATATATATATATATATATATATATATACTGAAGAGCAATTCAATTAGAGATACCTGTCTAGTAACGTGTAGCACCACCTATTGCCCTGATGACGGCGGCGATTCGTCTCGGCATGGACTCGACAAGACACCGGAAGCGTTGGAAAGCCACACGGATCCACGACCCCTGAACAAGCTCCAATAGTTCACGAAGATTTGATGGAGGGGGATCAGGGCCTAGAACATCTCTCTCGATGGCATCCCAGATGTGATCGATCGGATTGAGGTCAGGTGACCTAGCTGGCGAAGGAAGCGAGGTCACGTCGGTGGAGAGTTCATCCAGCCATTCGGATACAATTCGGGAGCGATGGCACGGTGCATTGTCTTATTGCAGGATGAGGTCCCCAGTGGGATGTTGAAGAAGCACAAACGGGAGCAAATGGTCGTCCAGGATATGCCGGTAACGTTGACCTGTGAGAGACGATGTCACGCGTACCAGGGGTCCCATTTCAGTCCACGTAAACAGTCCCCAGACGAGAATGCCACATCCACCAGTTTGAAGAGTACCCTGCTGGCAAGAAGGATCCACCGCTTCATGTAGTTTGCGCCGTACTCGTATCCTGTCATCCGCATGTACCAACGTGAATCTCGACTCATCAGTCCAGGAAACATTTTTCCACATGTCTGAGGTCCAGTGGCGGTTCCCGCACCCATGCTAATCTTTGCACCCTGTGATGTGCGGTCAGCAGCGGTACCCTCCTGGGACGATGGCTTCTGTACCCCATAGCGAGGAGATGGTTCTGGATGGTGTGGCTGCTTACACGTTTTTGTGCAAAATTAGTTAAATTGCCGAATGATTTCTTGCACTGTGGCTTGTCTATCCACTGTTAGAATGCGAGCTAGCCGACGATGACCCTGCTCTTCCGCACGCTGTTGTCCACGGCAGTTTTCCCTCAAAGGGATTATTTTACCGGATTCGATGTACTCACGGTGCACCCGTGATACAGTGGCTCGTGAAAATCACAGTGCCTGCACGACTTCCGAGATGGAGTGACCCATTCGTCAGGCCCCGACAATTTGCACACGATGAAATACGCTTAGATCCTTCGTCTTACCCATACTGCGTCCGACTCGTACTAATTCCCGTCGCATCACTCCTTATATTGTTTGATCGCTGCATACGTCATGTCATTTCCGTGTACAGGGCCACCCACAGCGCCATATTTGCATAACGCCAGCTGTCTTTAATTCAGTTGCTTTTCAGTGTATATATATACACTGCTGGCCACCCAAAATGTAACACCAAGAAGGACACGAGATAGAAAAGCCAGATTTACTGGACACATAGCAACAGATACAAAGATGAAACGATTGAGCTTACAGGCCTGTGCGACTTGCGGAACACGCAGACATCAATAGTTCGTGTGGCCCCCATGGATGGCAATAACGGCCGCTACACGCTGCGGCATCGAGCGAAAGAGGCTTTGGATGTGGGCTTGGGGTATGTGGGTCCAGGCTGCTTCCACACGTTGCCACAGTTCATGAGGCGTAGCCGCGGGTGGTGCTTGCCTGGCCACTCGGTTGTCGATCAGCGACCAGACGTGTTCGATGGGTGACATATCGGGAGAACAGGCGGGCCACAGCAGCAGTGACACCTGGTGGGCCATGAAGAATTGTTGCACGATGCGTGCCACGTGCGGGCGCGCATTGTCCTGTTGAAACGTGGCCGCTGGCAGGTCATGCAGGTAAAGGAGGACTACAGGCTCCAAAACGTCGGAGATGTAGCGGTGGCTGTTGAGGGTACCGGCGATGCTTACCAGAAAGTTGCGGGTGTCATATCCAATTACGCCCCAAACCATAACGTCAGACGACGGACCGGTATGGCGATGCATAATGCAGGCGTCATACAGTCTCTCACCGCGGAGCCGCCACACGCGGACTCGACCATCGTGGTGTTGCAGGCAGAAGCGGGATTCGTCGGAGAAGACAATGTCGTGCCATTCCGTTGTCCATGGGCGGCGTTCAACGGCCCACTGCCGACGCACTTGCCGGTGGTGTAACGTCAATGGTAATCGGAGCAATGGGCGCTGTGCGACAAGTCCCCGCTCCTGCAGACGACGTCGAACGGTACGTGCTGACACAGGTTGTTGCGCAACACACCCTAATTCCTGCGCTAACGTTCGTGATGTGGCGGAGCGAGCCGTCGATGCCCGCCGCACAACATGCCGGTCCTCTTGTTCGGTGATGTGCCGCGGCTGCGGCAATCACTCACGTCGATCCGTCAGTCCCTCCTGCACCCACCGAATCCATACTCGCCTCACTGTGGCTGGATGTCGTCCCACGCGACCTCCGATGTCTCAGTACGATAAACCGCTATCGCAATAAGCCACTATTCGTCCTCTGTTGAACTCCGAAACGTGCTGGAATGACTGCCGTATTCTGCGCGTATTCTGAAGTTTCCCACGCACAGGTCCGGTAGCACAACACACTTCCACTATTTACACACCGCCTTCTGTGCACCCTTCTTATAGTGCTTCTCGGTGGCGTGCCGGGCGCACATGATTTGCATATGCCCTGCAATGCTAATCGTTTGCCTGTCCTGTCGCGCGCGATGCACACACACACACACACACACACACACACACACACACACATATATATATATATATATGTATAATCGGGATCCGAGGAAATGCTATCCCACACTGACCAACCCGCTTGGCTACTCCACAACCTAAATCTTGGCCCTCAGTCTCCGGCAGCTGGAATGTACCTGGCCAAGGCTACATTCCAGTGTGACATGAAGGCAGAGAGTGCTAAAGATCACCGGAGGACCGGACTAGGCTGCCATTTAATGCTGCCCTTCGCTACTTACAACGGACGCTCCCTATCTTCTGATTCAAGGTTTCTTGAATTGAAAGAGGAACTACAAAGGATCAAGTGGGACATCGTCGGGCTAAGTGAGGTAAGGAGAAAAGGAGAAGATCTCATTGAACTGAAAAGTGGACATCTCTTCTACTATCGTGGGACAAATACTGGCAGAACTAGTTGTGTTGGATTTATAATAAACAAGAAACTGAAGGATAAAGTTGTAGAAGTTGAAAGTTCCTCTGACAGAGCTGCACGACTCGTTATCCAACTCTCGAGAAGATACCAGGCCCAGATTATTCAAGCATATGAACCCACCACAAGTCATCCTGAAGAAGAAATTGAAGAATTTTATGAGGAAATTCATGAATCTAAATAACAAAAGCAAACAGCACTTCAAGATCATTATGGGTGATTTCAATGCGAAAGTAGGGCAACAGAAACAGAATGAAACTTCGGTTGGTAAATTCGGTTACGGGAATAGAAATCAACTTGGAAATACTCTCATAGAATTTGCAGAAGCAGAAAGATTTTTCATCATGAACTCCTTTTTCAAGAAAAAGCCACACAGGAAATGGACATGGAGACATCCGAATGGGACGACAAGTGAAATTTATTTTATTATGCGTAACAAAAAATTCGTCATCGAAAACTGCAGTGTGCTAAACAAGTTCAACACAGGTAGTGACCATAGATTGGTGAGATGTAAGATGCACCTCAACGCTAAAGTCGAACGTGGCAAGCTCATAAGACAAACAAAATGTATAGACATAATCAACCTTAAAAAACACCATAATACCTTCAAGTTGGAACTGAGGAACAGATTCTTTGCTTTAGGAGGCCTAACATCGGAAGAAGTGGATATTTCTGAAGTTAACAGAGAACTCATCAAGGCTGTTATGGAAACAGCAACAAAAATAGCTGGTACTAAGAACAATGTTACATATGAAGAAAACTTTCAGGAAAAACAAAATTGTTGATGCAAAAGAGAAGGGAGATGAGGACAAATAAAGACGTAACTACCAACGTGGAATATATAGAGCTATGCAAGACAGTGAGAAAAGGTATCACTGAAGACATTCAAGGAAATTCAATTGTGAACAAGTGAGGAAAGCAATTGAAAACAACCAGAGCCTGAAGAGAGCGAAAGGACATCTCTGTAGAGGAAGAAAACAGATTATGGTTATGAGAAAAGAAGATGGTACTGTAACAAGAAATAGAAGCGAAATTTTGACACGGGTGAAATATTTCTATTTAAAACTATATGAAGGGGATGATAGATAACACGTATTCCAGACATTACGACAGGTACCAGTGCCAAAGTCTCTCCAATCCTCCCTGCAAAGTTACATATGCAATTAAGAACGTGAAACGGGGAAGAGCTCCAGGAGAAGGTGGAATTACCGTGGACATTATACAAGAAGCAAGTGGAGAAATTGAAACTACACTCGCTCAAATTTTCACCAGATGTCTTAATTAAGGGAAGATTCCTGAGGATTGGAACAATGCTACAATGACCTTGCTCCCTAAAAATGGTGACATTGAGGATCTCAGGAACTACATACCCATCAGCCTCCTTTCAGTGGTTTATAAAATCTTCACTAAAGTTCTTTCACATCGCTTGAAGGTAACACTAGACATGGCCCAACCAAGAGAACAAGCTGGATTTAGGAGTGGTTACAGCACTATAGATAATATCCATGTACTGAGAGAACTAATTGAAAGGACAAGAGAATATGAACTTCCATTATGCATGGCTTTTATTGACTATGAAAAAGCCTTCGCTTCCGTCAAACCATCAGCAGTAACAATGGTTTGAAGTCCTGCGGTATTGAAGATGCATACATTAGCATTATTAATAACATCTACGAAAATGCAAGTGCAAAGGTTCGGATATTTGAGGATACAGCACAAATAAGAATTGGAAAGGGAGTGAAACAAGGTGACACCATATCTCCCAAGCTCTTTAACGCCACATTGCAAAATGTCTTTCAATCATTGAACTGGGAAAACAAAGGGATAAAGATTAATGGAGGTTATCTAACCCACCTTCGTTTTGCTGATGACGTAGTCATCTTTGCAAATACCTATTCAGAGCTGCAGAGTATGATCCAAGAACTTTCTGACAAGAGTAAAGAAGTGGGATTAAAAATGAACTTTCAGAAGACAAAAGTGATGTTCAATGCTTTTACAAGAAACGAAGATTTGGCGATTGATGGAGAAAAGCTGGAGATAACAGACACGTACGTTTATCTTGGGCAGCAGATATCCAGTGAGGGTCACATTGATGAAGAAATTAATCGGCGTACAAAACTTGCCTGGAAAGCTTTTGGAAGAAACAGCATACATTTTTAAGAGCAATATGCCAGTATGTCTCAAAAGAAAAGTGTTTAATCAAAGCATCCTGCCAGTGCTTACGTATGAGACATGGACCTTGACTAAAAAAGACATACAAAGCCTGCAGACAACTCGAAGAAGCACAGAGAGAGAAAAGGAACTTGCGGATAAGGAAAATGTCAGGAGTGGACGACATCATGACCAGAGTGAAATCACTAAAATGACAATGGGCTGGACATGTTGCCATAAGAACGGACCACCTATGGACAACGGAAATTTTAGACTGGATTCCGAGGGACAGAAAAGGACCCAGAAGAAGACCCCATAGGAGATGGAAGGATGAAATTCGAAAGTATGCTGGAATGACATGGAGGAGACAGGCCGAAGACAGACAATTGTGGAAGAAATTTGGGGAAACCTTCATCCAGCAGTGGATTGTTAATGGTTGATGATGATGATATATATATATACACTGACGTAAAGTGAAAAAAGAACACCAAAAAGTAGATGTCTGATACCAACGAAACTTATGCAGCATAATAACGGAATACAGAGGATAACGTGATCAAAACATTATGGCAAAATACAGCTGTATTTGCTGGTAAACTGAAAAATAACATTTCCATGTAACATGGTTAGTAGGAGGTTGAACCGCCATGAACTGCGTCACACTGTGCAATTCTGGCATAGAGTCTGTCGTACAGATGTTGGATGTAAGTTTGGGGTATTGAGTTCCAAGCATCCTCAACCTGGACGCGTAAATCGGGGATAGTCGTGGCTGGCCGTGGCTGGCCGTGGAGACCGGATAAGTCGTTGTCCCATAAAATCCCCCACGTGCTCAATGGGCGACAAATCCGGTGAACGTGCAGGTCATGGAAGTTGTCTCACACCCTGAAGTGCATGTTGCGTTGCACGTGCCGTGTGTGGGCGTGCGTTATCTTGCTGGAAAACACCACGATGGACCGACCTTACAAATGGCACAACAACGGCTGAATGATGTTGTTGATGTAGGAGGGGCTATTTAACGTACCCGGTACAAACACTGGTTGTGTACGGGAGTGATAGCTGATCGCTTCCCACACCAGGAGACCAGGTGTAGGCCCTGTGTGTCGCTGGCGGATGCAAGAAGGGTGGAGACGCTCACCTGTGCGTCTGCGAACACGCATACGGCCATCGGAGGCTCCCAAGCAGAATCTGCTTTCATCGCTGAACACGACAGATCGCCATTGCGTTCTCCAGTGCAGACGTTGGCGACACCACTGCAGCCGTTCCTGACGGTGGGCTGGAGTCAGAGGTACACATGCCAGAGGAACACTTGCACGTAGTTCTGCATCCATTAGACGGTTGCGGATTGTTCGCACAGACACCTCAGGTGCAACGGCCACTCGGATTTGCGTCGCAGTGGATATTCTGCTTGACAACGCAGCTCATCTTATACGTCGATCGGTCCGCTCATCAGTCCGTCTGCGACTCCCGATTCCACGTCTTCTCGTGTGGGAATGTTCCTCGGACCATCTACGCCACCATTGTACCACCACCGATACTTCCCGTCCAATTCGCTCCACAATACGACGATACGACCACCCGGCCTCAAAGAGTCCGACTAGACGACCTCGCTCAAAGTCCCATAACTGCTGAAATCGTACACGTCTTCCATGTCCAAGCATTGCAGCTCCTTTAGAGTCTTCGCTGATTGCATTCACTTCGCCGTACTCCTTAAATACCACCGACGATAATTTGCATATTATGCCGTGCTGTGGCGTGAGCGCTCACCGGTTGGTCCCGAAATTAACATCACACCTACGTAAACTCGACCCCATCAACATATGTAAATTTCATGATCGTCCGCCAATTCCTTCTTCGTGTTCTTTTTTCACTTTCCGCCAGTGTATATTATCAAATTATCAAAAGCATTCCGGCACTACTAAGTATTTCCAAAAGTGCAATGAACGGTTATGCAGGAAGGTTTGCTGTGAGTGGGGAGGTACGCATACATAAAGCTAGGATGTTTAAGGTCCGGATATAAAGCTGATGTTCCGTCCATATCGACTTTGAAGTGGATATGCCGCGTGGACGAGAACATTCCGAGTTCCTGCGTGGGCTATACATAGGATGTCATTTGAATAACGTTTTCATACGGAGCATTGCAACTGAACTAAACATATCAAAATCGACTGCAAGTGATGTCGTGAAGAGACGGAAGCAGGACGGTGCAATACAACAACAACAAAAACAAAAAAGTTCAGAAATGCGGCGCAAACTAACCGAACGTAACAAAAGATTCATGGTAAGAAATATTAAGAAACCCCGTTTTACCTCTGCCATTTCCATCGCTACTGAAGTAAGCAATGCTTGTAATGGTTCGGTTAGTGCCATAACTATCCGCAGAAAGTTGCACAGTGTGGGTTATTATGATAGAACTGCGGCTCACAAGCCACACATCACTACCGTGAATGCGAAATGCCATTTGGAATGGTATGACTCCCGTCGTTCCTGGACTGTGGGCGACTGGAAAGCTGTTCTTTGGAGTAATGAGTCACGCCTTTCATTTTTCCAATCTGATGACTCCCGTCGTTCCTGGACTGTGGGCGACTGGAAACCTGTTCGTTGAAGTGATGAGTCACGCCTTTCATTCTTCCAATCTGATGACTCCCGTCGTTCCTGGACTGTGGGCGACTGAAAAGCTGTTCTTTGGGGTGATGAGTCACGCCTTTCATTCTTCCAATCTGATGACACCCGTCGTTCCTTGACTGCGGCGACTACAAAGCTGTCCTTTGGAGTGATGAGTCACGCCTTTCATTCTTCCAATCTGATGACTGCCGTCGTTCCTGGACTGTGAGCGACTGGAAAGCTATTCTTTGGAGTGATGAGTCACGCCTTTCATTCTTCCAAACTGATGACTCCCGTCGTTCCTTGACTGTGGGCGACTGCAAAGCTGTTGTTTGGAGTGATGAGTCACGCCTTTCATTCTTCCAATCTGATGACTCCCGTCGTTCCTGGACTGTGAGCGACTCGAAAGCTAATCTTTGGGGTCATGAGTCACGCCTTTCATTCTTCCAATCTGATGACTCCCGCCGTTCCTGGACTGTGGGCGACAGGAAAGTTGTTCTTTGGAGTAATGAGTCACGCCTTTCATTCTTCCAATCTGATGACTCCCGTCGTTCCTGGACTGTAGGCGACTCGAAAGCTGTTCTTTGGAGTGATGAGTCACGCCTTTCATTCTTCCAATCTGATGACTCCCATCGTTCCTGGACTGCGGGCGACAGGAAAGCTGTCCTTTGGAGTGATGAGCCACGCCTTTCATTCTTCCAATCTGATGACTCCCGTCGTTCCTGGACCGTGGGCGATTGGAAAGCTATTCTTTGGAGTGATGAGTCACTCCTTTCATTCTTCCAATCTGATGACTCCTGTCGTTCCTGGACTGTAGGCGACTCGAAAGCTGTTCTTTGGAGTGATGAGTCACGCCTTTCATTCTTCCAATCTGATGACTCCCGTCGTTCCTGGACTGTGGGCGACTGGAAAGCTGTTCTTTGGAGTGATGAGTCACGCCTTTCATTCTTCCAATCTGATGACTCCCGTCGTTCCTGGACTGTAGGCGACTCGAAAGCTGTTCTTTGGAGTGATGAGTCACGCCTTTCATTCTTCCAATCTGATGACTCCCGTCGTTCCTGGACTGTGGGCGACTGGAAAGCTGTTCTTTGGAGTGATGAGTCACGCCTTTCATTCTTCCAATCTGATGACTCCCGTCGTTCCTGGACTGTGGGCGATTGGAAAGCTATTCTTTGAAGTGATGAGTCACTCCTTTCATTCTTTCAATCTGATGACTCCCGTCGTTCCTGGACTGTGGGCGACTGGAAAGCTATTCTTTGGAGTGATGAGTCACTCCTTTCATTCATCCAATCTGATGACTCCTGGACTCTGGGCGACTGCAAAGCTGTTGTTTGGAGTGATGAGTCACGCCTTTCATTCTTCCAATCTGATGACTCCCGTCGTTCCTGGACTGTGAGCGACTCGAAAGCTAATCTTTGGGGTGATGAGTCACGCCTTTCATTCTTCCAAACTGATGACTCCCGTCGTTCCTTGACTGTGGGCGACTGCAAAGCTGTTGTTTGGAGTGATGAGTCACGCCTTTCATTCTTCCAATCTGATGACTCCCGTCGTTCCTGGACTGTGAGCGACTCGAAAGCTAATCTTTGGGGTGATGAGTCACGCCTTTCATTCTTCCAATCTGATGACTCCCGCCGTTCCTGGACTGTGGGCGACAGGAAAGTTGTTCTTTGGAGTAATGAGTCACGCCTTTCATTCTTCCAATCTGATGACTCCCGTCGTTCCTGGACTGTAGGCGACTCGAAAGCTGTTCTTTGGAGTGATGAGTCACGCCTTTCATTCTTCCAATCTGATGACTCCCATCGTTCCTGGACTGCGGGCGACAGGAAAGCTGTCCTTTGGAGTGATGAGCCACGCCTTTCATTCTTCCAATCTGATGACTCCCGTCGTTCCTGGACTGTGGGCGATTGGAAAGCTATTCTGAGTCACGCCTTTCATTCTTCCAATCTGATGACTCCCGTCGTTCCTGGACTGTGGGCGACAGGAAAGCTGTTCTTTGGAGTGATGAGCCACGCCTTTCATTCTTCCAATCTGATGACTTCCGTCGTTCCTGGACTGTGGGCGATTGGAAAGCTATTCGCTGTTGTTTGGAGTGATGAGTCACGCTTTTCATTCTTCCAATCTGATGACTCCCGTCGTTCCTGGACTGTGAGCGACTCGAAAGCTAATCTTTGGGGTGATGAGTCACGCCTTTCATTCTTCCAATCTGATGACTCCCGCCGTTCCTGGACTGTGGGCGACAGGAAAGTTGTTCTTTGGAGTAATGAGTCACGCCTTGATCATTCTTCCAATCTGATGACTCCCGTCGTTCCTGGACTGTAGGCGACTCGAAAGCTGTTCTTTGGAGTGATGAGTCACGCCTTTCATTCTTCCAATCTGATGACTCCCGTCGTTCCTGGACTGCGGGCGACAGGAAAGCTGTCCTTTGGAGTGATGAGCCACGCCTTTCATTCTTCCAATCTGATGACTCCCGTCGTTCCTGGACTGTGGGCGATTGGAAAGCTATTCTTTGGAGTGATGAGTCACTCCTTTCATTCTTCCAATCTGATGACTCCCGTCGTTCCTGGACTGTAGGCGACTCGAAAGCTGTTCTTTGGAGTGATGAGTCACGCCTTTCATTCTTCCAATCTGATGACTCCCGTCGTTCCTGGACTGTGGGCGACTGAAAAGCTGTTCTTTGGGGTGATGAGTCACGCCTTTCATTCTTCCAATCTGATGACTCCCGTCGTTCCTGGACTGCGGGCGACAGGAAAGCTGTCCTTTGGAGTGATGAGCCACGCCTTTCATTCTTCCAATCTGATGACTCCCGTCGTTCCTGGACTGTAGGCGATTGGAAAGCTATTCTTTGGAGTGATGAGTCACTCCTTTCATTCTTCCAATCTGATGACTCCCGTCGTTCCTGGACTGTAGGCGACTCGAAAGCTGTTCTTTGGAGTGATGAGTCACGCCTTTCATTCTTCCAATCTGATGACTCCCGTCGTTCCTGGACTGTGGGCGACAGGAAAGCTGTTCTTTGGAGTGATGAGCCACGCCTTTCATTCTTCCAATCTGATGACTCAGGTCGTTCCTGGACTGTGGGCGATTGGAAAGCTATTCTTTGAAGTGATGAGTCACTCCTTTCATTCTTCCAATCTGATGACTCCCGTCGTTCCTGGACTGTGGGCGACTGGAAAGCTATTCTTTGGAGTGATGAGTCACTCCTTTCATTCATCCAATCTGATGACTCCTGGACTGTGGGCGACTGAAAAGCTGTTCTTTGGAGTCATGAGTCACGCCTTTCATTCTTCCAATCTGATGGCTCCCGTCGTTCCTGGACTGTGGGCGACTGAAAAGCTACTCTTTGGGGTGATGAATCACGCCTGTCATTCTTCCAATCTGATGACTCCCGTCGTTCCTGGACTGTGGGCGACTGGAAAGCTATTCTTTGGAGTGATGAATCACTCCTTTCATTCTTCCAATCTGATGGGCGTGTTTGGTATTGGCGACAGCCCAGCATTAACATTTACACCCCTGGTGGCGAAACCATTTTTTACCAAATATTAGATATTATATGTAAAACATTTCCCATCAGTGGCTGTATCCGGTGCAGAAAGAATTTTTCAAATCCGAGTTTTAAAAGCAGAGATATTGGGAGAAATGCAATTTACCTAAGCCCCCTAGCGGAAAGTTTATGAATTACTTTAAAATTTTTGAAATTATACAAAAAACATGTCGCTCCGGAAACTACCCAACTCAACAAAGAAGGAAGTTTTCAAATCGGGCCATCAAAACAGAGATATTGTCAAAAATAGCATATACATCTACGCTCCCTGACGGAGAAGCCATGCAATATTTTATGAATAAAAGTGGCATCGGTCCACGAAAACAAATTTTCAGTCGAGATTTTAGAAGCTCAGATTTTGCTGAAAATACATCAGAAGCAGAAATTAACGCTTTCGCCACGTAGTGGGCAAACCATTTGTACCAAAAGTCAGAAATTACATGCAAAAGATTTCCCATGAGGTGCTGTATCCTGTCCAGAAAGTTTTCAAATCGGAGTTTTAGAAGCAGCGATATCGGGGAAAACGCAATTTACTTTAACGCCTCCTAGCCTGAAAATATATATGTAACTTGATTAAGGAACTATACCTAAAATAGTGTTCGACACAAATGGAATCGAAAGGTTTTGGTTTTTATTCAATCGGATGTTTAGAAGCAAATATATGGAATCAAATGCATTTCGAATTCGATATGATTTGCATTTACGCCCTCTAGTGGCGAAACTGTGCACCGAAAAGAGAAAAATTAAGGATCACCATTTTCACATTTCAAGCTTCCTAATGCAAAAAGAATTTTCAAATCGGACTAATAGTTGCAGAGATATGGTGTCCACAGACGGACGGACGGACAAAGTAATAAGATAAAAACGATCTTTTTTTACAAAAGATGTGCTAAAAATCATGAAATGGTACACTGGGCATCACAATAGCAAACATCACATTTTGTTATAGTAGAGAGGCTTTTCTGCGTGGTAGCAAAACACAAAAACGAGAAAATTTTGCAGGTACATCAAAATAGATGCTTAAATTTACTATTATTCCGCAGACACAGCTAGAATCCTGAGATCAGATGCTTTATGCGTACACTTCAGCACATCCAAAAAGCTGCAAACTCTCCTCAATCAATTTCCTTCTGCACAGAGCCATCACGCATTCATCTAGTTTCAGCAGACGTAAATGTACAATTAAAAAAATATTCAACATCCCTCTCAACCATGGCTTTCCCAACTTTATCATAAAAAAATCTCTTAAGAAGCTCCACCAAGAAAACTCCACTACTCTCCAGAGGGACCAACAATTTCGTAGATATGTAGGTGCCATACATTATTATTCAACTATAACACCTGTTCTCAAAGCCATTTGCATATATACAATACTTTCACCTGGACTTCGGAATACGTACTACAAACATTTTCAAGTTAGTGAAAAAAGATCGAGACCAAGTAACGAGACTAAATAAATTTGGCTTGTACAGCATCCCCTTAAAAAGTATTGACGCTGATACTCCCGATAGTAAATATATATATAGGATCTACAAAACGTACACTGGCAACAAGAATAAATGAACATAAATACGCCGTAAAGAATGGACTTACAAATTCTGCACTGTCTCGACTGGTGAGCGATGGCCTGCACTACCCAATTTGGAATGATGCTTCCATTATCGTAACACCTAGTGCTGTCTCTTCATTGAGAGCCTTGCAATTGCTTCTCAATGGCAATACTCCAATATCTATACCGACAATCTGGAAACTATTTACTGTTCCGAATACGCGGCAGACTAAGGACGAAATCACTTAATGGGCAACGACTTATGCTGTTTGTTCACTACAATGGAGTTTCTAACTGCTTCCTACAAGGGACGGATAACAAATTGATATGAGGACGCCAACCCTTATTGTAACACCCTGCAAATTGAAGGATGCTTGAAATCTCAATTACTCCTATGGCGTTCCTTGTTGCATCTCCAGATGAGAACAACACAAATTAATTTAGTCACAAATTAATTTTTCTATTATTTATTACAATGCAGTATTGTATGTATTCCTGCATTCTATTTGCTTTATTTCACTATACTTACCACGTTGTTTAGATAATTTGAAACCACGTGACGCTGTATCATATATTATACCTGGTGTCTATACCATGTCACGTAACATATTTTATTTACACCCTTTCCCTTTCTTCTTCTGTTTATGTATCTGACGATGGGTTCTAGGGAAACCTGAAAGTTCTTATACCTCAAAGTATATACAATAAAATCTTTAAATTCAGCCGATGAATTTGAATTTGTATTGTGTGGGATTCTTCTTATCAAGATCGTGCATCGAAGACAACTACCTCGATTACTTTTGACTATTTCTACACGAATTTGAATCTCCTGTGCGTAGCTGAATGTACAATTCTAGGATATAATCTGTCACATTCTGAACTTAGTCTTCTCCATGCTATTCTTTCGAATAAACGACGGTTTTTAAGTAACCCCTCAGAAAATAAACTAATGCTGTTTAATCTTAGGATCCAGGAAGGCACTTGATTCGCACATGGCTCCTAATCCATCGATTATAATATTAAGCATCCAAGTGTTTTTTTACCGAACTATAGTTACGGGCGGCGCGGCAGCGTCTCTTGTTGAAACCACAGGCTTTTCCTCACAAGTTCAAAGCATCGTTTTGCGTTTTATGCCTTCATTCTTGTACATTTTTAATGAGAAATTCCCTCTTTAATGCACTGTGTTTCTTTTTAGGTTACTTTTGAACTTTTTTAGCCGAAGGAGATCTAAATTAATGTTAACTTTGAAACTCCTCCATTTCGCGACACTTTAGCGGATTTCAATTGTGATTCCGTTAATGATCTCTTTATAATATGGGCTTTCACATACAATGTCCTTTAATATAAATCTTATATTGCAAATGAAAAAAATTAACGGAGATTCTCGTTATCTTTCATTTTCCCTTCACCTCAACCATGGAAGGAAATCTGTATCAAACTTGAGGGGGATTATGCAAAAAAATAAAATATGTGAATTCAAGTAGAAATTCTGAGCTTTGGCTTGTATATAAAAATGGAGCCCTCACTTTCTGAATACCCTCTGTACATTGGCAAAAAGGGAAATGAAATTAATTAATTTAATTATTTTAAATTTAAAACGCAATTTTAAATTAAAAGTGACAAACGTCAATTTTAAAATTCAATAGTTTTGCTTTGTTTTCATTACGGAAGAGAGAGAATGGGTGAGTACGAGGCTGTGAAAACACTTAAGCCCTATCTGCCAACCCCCCCCCCCCACACACACACACACACCTTCTCCCCACTCTCGCCGCAAAGTTCTTTCTTTCTGTCGTTTTTTTACATAAGCTATTTTGAAGGCATCTTTTTATTGCCCTTTTGTAATAACACATTACATCTATGTAGTCGTCTTATTAAAATTAAGAAAGAAAAGGTTTATTTTGTACGTGTTTTTTTTTTTTTTTTTGCATCGAAGTGAACTTTTGGGCCTGAGAAAAATAGTATAATCTTGTGAACCGAAAGGTTGTGGAAATAAATACTGCCATGCTCCAAAACCAACATTCCCAACAGTGAACTATTTTCTTTTCCCCACATAGATTGCGACAGCTGCTTTCCTATTATCATGATGCAGATGTTTCGTTAGTTTAATTACAAGTTGCAGAAACCCCTGAACTTGTCATTGTTTTCCTGCGTTATGCTACGCCCAAACAAAATTCATTATGACAGTCTACGAGACATAAAACAAATGACACATTGAAATCACTTTTTTAGCACATCTTTTGTAAAAAGAAGATCGTGGTTATGTTATCACTTTGCTCGTTCGTCTGCCTGTTGACACCATATCTCTGCAACTGTTTGCCCAATTTGAAAATTATTTTTGGATTGGGAAGCTTGAAATGTGAGAATGATGATCCTTACATTCCGGTTTTTTCCAATACACAACTTCACAGCTACAGGGCGTAAATTCAGATGATATCGAATTCAAAATACCTTTTATTCCATATATGTGCTTCTAAATATCCGATTGAAAAAGCGATGCCATTTATATCGAAGACTGTTTTATAGGCACAGTCCCTTTTTTAAAGTAATGCATAGATTTCCTGCTAGAGGGCGTGAGGGTAATTTACGTTTCCCACGATATATCTGCTTTTGAAACTACAATTTGAAAAATTCTTCTTGCATAAGATACAACTCCTGATGGGAAATATTTTGCATAATTTCTAATTTTTTGTAAAGAATGGTTTGGCCGCCAGGGGCGTAAGTGTTTTTTTTTTTTTTTTTTTCGCTTCTGAAGCATTTGCAACAAAATCTGAGCTTCTGAAAACTCGGCTGATAAAATCCTTTCGTGGATGGATACCGTTTACTTTGGTAAACCTTTAGAGAATATCTTGTGATTAAAATAGTGCAGTCCCCCCCCCCCCAGGAGCACTGATGTTTTATCATATTTTTGTCGGTATCTTTGCTTCTAAGAGTCCGATTTGAAAAATTATTTCTTTGTTAGAGAGCATTTCCGATGCGAAATGTTTCTCATGAATTTCGAATGTTTCTTATTGCCCAATGTACCACTAGAGGGCTTGATTTCACGTTTCCGTTTTCAGCAATATCTGCAGGTCTGAAAACCCAATTGAAAAAATTCGTCCTTTGATCAGATACTACTAACTATGAAAACTATTTCGCGTGTATTTTTTACCAAAGATAATGCACAATTTCGCCGCTAGGGTGCGCCAGTGTTTAATCTGTTTATCTCGTTAATCCTGCTTCTACATGTGCGATTTAAAAAAAAATTTCAAAGCCGGATGTCATTTACCTTATGATGTGAAAAATTTTAGGTTTGTATAAGAGGAGTTTTGTAGTTTATATAATTCTTTCGCTAGGTTATATCTGTGTACTTCTGTTCGCAGCTGTATCTCCGTTCTAAAAATCCTGTTGAGAAATTTCTGTTTTATTACTATATGCCATTCGCTACAATAGAGATGCGGAGCATTATCGTCTTTAAATAACGCACAGATTTTCCGCTGGGGGCGCAAATGTCGAAGCCTTTTTTCTCGCTATCTCTGCTTGTGGGAGACGTATTTCAAAAGTTCTTTTTCCGTAGCATAGCTTTTTCCATGAAGAACATTTTCGCCTATTTCCAACTTTTCGATTATTCTTCCGCTAGAAGGAGTAGAGTTATATTATGTTCTTTCCGTATTTTTAGCACGTCTTTTGTAAAAAAAGATCGTGCTTATGTTACCGGTTTGTCCGTCCGTTCGTCTGTACCCACGGTATCTCTGCAACTATTAGTCCGATTTGAAAAATTCTTTTTGCATTGGGAAGCTTGAAATATGCTACTGATGATCCTTCATTTCGTTGATTTTTACGATGTACAATTTCGCCGCTAGAGGGCGTAAATACAGATGATGTCGAATTCAAAAATACGTTTTATTCCACATATTTGCTTCTAAACATCCGATTGAAAAAATTATTTTATCTTTCGATTCCATTTATGTCGAAAAGTATTTTAGATATAGTTACTTTTTCAGATTACGCATAGATTTTACGCTAGGGGGCGTAAAGTAAATTACATTTTTCCCGATAAGTCTTCTTCTAAAACTCCGATTTGAAAACTTTTTCTTCAGCGGATACACCTCCTGATGGAAATCATTTTGCATATAATTTCACATTTTTGGTAAAGAATAGTTTCGCCACCAGGGGGCGTAAGTGTTATTTTTTGCTTCTGATGTATTTGCCATAAAATCTGAGCTTCTAAAATATCGATTGAAAACTACCTTTCGTGGACTGATGCCACTCACATCAATAAACCTTTCGGAATATTTTTTTCTTAAAATATTCCGCAGTTTCTCCGGTTTCTCCGCCAGGGGGCATAGATGTATATCATAATTTTGTCAATATCTCTACTTCTAGGAGTCCGATTTGAAAAATTCCTTCTTTGTTGGATAGTGTTTTCAGTGTGACATGTTTTTTCATATAATTTCAAAATTTTCAGGTAATTCACAGACTTTCCGCTAGGGGGCGTAGAGGTAAATTGCTTTCCCTCGTATATATCTGCTTCTAAATCTCCGATTTGAAAAATTCTTTCTGCACCGGATACAGCTCCTGATGGGAAATTCTTTGCACATAATTTCTAATTTTTGTAAAAAATGGTTTGGCCACCAGGTGGCGTAAGTTTAATTTCCGCTTCTGATGTATTTGCAGCAAAATATGAGCTTCTAAATTCTCGATTAAAAAAACGTCGTTTGTTGACCGATACTACTCATGTCGACAAACCTTTTAGGAACATTTTATTCTAGAAATAATGCATGGTTTCTAAGCCAGGGGGCGTAGATGTATATCTTAGTTTTGTCAATATCTCTACTTCTAGGAGTCCGATTTGAAAAATTCTTTCTTTGTTGGATAGTGTTTCCGATGCGAAATGGTTTTCCTATAAATTCAAAATTTTCAAGTAAATCGTAGACTTTCCGCTAGGGGGCACAATGGTAAATTGCGTTTTCTGCGTTATTTCTGCTCCTAAAACTCCGATTTGAAAAATTCTTCCTGTATCGCATACAAGACCTGATGAAAAATATTTTTCTCATAATTTCTAATGTTTGATAAAGAATGGTTTGGCCACCAGGGGGCATAAGTGTTAATTTCTGCTTCTGATGTATTTGTAGCAAAATCTGGGCTCCTGAAAACTCGGCTAATTTTTTTTTTTTTCTTGGACTGATACCGCTCATATGGAAAAACCTTTTGAGAATATTTTCTTCCTAAAACATTGCACTGTTTTCCCACAAGGGGACGTAAAGTCACATCTTATTTTTGTCGATATCTCTGATTCTAAGAGTCCGATTTGAAAAATTATTTCTGTGTTAGAGAGCGTTTCCGGTGAGAAATGTTTCTCATATAAATTCATGTTTTTCTCAACGCACAAGTCTGCAACCAGAAGGCTTAAGCTCACGATTCCGTTTACAGCAATATCTGAGGGATTAAAAACCCAATTGAAAAACTTTTCTTCCGTCAGATACTGCTGTTTTCCATAGACTTTGAATAGCTCTGATAAATTTAATTTGCGTCAGAACGGATTCAAAAGACGTGCTTATTTACACCAGAAAATTCGGTGTCATCTTTCTTGTTTCTTTTCGATTTAAAAATCGCTTTGTCTCTGATACCATCCTTCTACTATGAAAAACTGTTTGTGCTCGATTTGCAATTTTTTTTTTTTTTTTTTTTTTTTTTTTTTTTTTTTAGGTTTAACGACCACCGTGAGCAACTCTATAGGCTATAAGCAGTCGCCTGTAAGGCCGCTGACTCCGGGGAAGAGCCAGTGACGTAAGACAAACACAACATCCATGCCTCACCGGGATTCGAACCCGGACCCATCTTGGACGAACTATCAGTAGCCATCGCTTAGACCACTGAGCCACCGGTGTGGATGTCCGTTCTCGTAACATACTGTGTAGCCGTTGGTTGAAGTAAGTAGCTCTTTCTGTTTCTGTATATTTCATCGTGGGTTTTCCTGCTAGCCGATTCGATTGACTTTGAATAACTTTGATAAATTTTATTCGAATTGGAACAGATTCAAAAGACGTGCTCGTTAAACCGAAAATTCGGTGTCATCTTTCTTGATTCTATTTCAGTCGTGACGCCTAAGTTTTCGTCCGAACTTCATTTCTTCTTCGTCTTTTGATGGCACCAAAATTCTGTTAGAATTATCTTCAGAGCATTTCTCCTGGCATAGGCGTCGACTATGGGAAGTGGGGAAAGGTGAGTATTACCCCCTCCATAACTTTGCTGGAGGGGCAGTGCCCACCCAAGTAAAAGATTTTTTCCCATATTCAACATTGCTCATTTGATAAGAAGCTGGATTGCCCAACCCGGTGTCGTGTTTGACATATCCTCGTGATATGTGGTTAGATTAAGAACAATTATCAAACATAAGTTAAACAAAAATACCAAAATTATTATTTTTTTTTTAATAAAATTATAAAATATAAAATAAACATTTCTAGCGCCTTTTTATTATTTTTTGGGCTTCGTGTTCTTTGTTTAAGTAACCGCGCTAATTTACCATATCTATATATATTAAAATGTTAAGTTGGTTTGTGTACGCTTCAAAAACTCACAAAGTTCTGCACCGATTGAGCTCAAATTTTGACACGATATACAACCCGCTTCAAAGATTGTTTTTATCTGTTTTTCGCGTCAGTAACATACCCGCGATCGCGAGAAAACAGCTTTTTCCTTCGACCATATATACTAATGTACTGCGCACTGGCAATAGCTGCATCAGAGCGTAATAAATGTATTCACGAATGAAAAGTCGTAATGGAATTCTAAAAAAGAATCTCCTAAAACTCATGATGAGCACAGCACGAGTTAACCATCTTTTTGCCCGAAGTCACGTGATTTCGTGGCTTGCGATGTTGGAGCCAGAAATTTTGATGCCATGCGCAGTCTATCAGTATATATGGTCGAAGGCTTTTTCAACGGTCAGCTGTGTACCAGCTGCCGGAAGCGAGGGGAACACTCTCCATACTAGGTGATCGTGTTGTTTTTATCTATTTTTCGCGTCAGTTACATACCCGCGACCGCGAGAAAACAGCTTTTTCAACGGTCAGCTGTGTACCAGCAAACGCGTCATCTGCCGGAAGCGAGGGGAACACTCTCCATACTAGGTGATCGTGTCGTGATTGAACTGCGCCGTTCGCCAAATCGTAAGTAGAGGTTATGTTTTGTCTCTTATCTCTCATGGTTTTCAACCTAGAGCTGTGAGAGCCATGAGAGGTTATAATCTTATCCCTTCCTTCTGTTCCAGTGAAAACCGAAATAATGCCTCGCAAAAAAACGAATTTGGGTCGTCGCACTCGCCACACAGAAGGATCGAGAAGACGGCTTTCGAATATGACTGAGGAAGAGCGGGCATACGTACGAGAGTGGAACAGACTAAGCACCATCCAGATGCGTAACACGGAACCAGCAGAAAGACGAGCAGCCAGGCTTGAGGATGCACGATTGCGAGCACGGCAGTCGCGTTCTGCAGCAACAGATTTGGTTCGTTCTCAACGGAATGAACGCGAGGCGTCGAGGATAGCTGAAACACGTACCCAAAGAACAGCAGATCTGATTTTGCAATACAATCGCCTTGCATTCCGGTACAATCCAGCTGTTGATTATAGTTCAAGTCCGCATGTTGTCATTGGCCAGATGAGTCATGTCTGTACCTACTGCCAGGCTCTAAAGTTCAATAATTAATCAAACGAATGGGATGTGTTGCGCTGGCGGAAAAATTAAATTGCCTCAACTTGAAGCACCACCAGAGCCGTTGAAAACTACTTGCTGGGTCTACCGCTGAATCGAAGCATTTCCTATCGAACATCAGGAAATATAACTCTTGCTTCCAAATGACATCATTTGGTGCGGAAATTGTGACTGCTCAATTCTTGCCAACTTTTGAAATCAAAGGACAAATATATCACAAAGCTGGCTCCCTGCTCCCGTTCCGAGATAGTGACCATAAATTCCTTCAAATGTACTTCATATGACGGTGATGATAGAGATGAAGTCGATGCACGTTGTGGAATACATACCTCGCTAAGAAGATCCATCATTTCGCAACTACAGGAGCTATTTCACGAAAAGAACAATTTGGTGCGTTTGTTCAAAACGGCAATGGATATGATGCCATCAGATACCCACAAGATTGTCATTCACGCCGACAAAACGCCCACTGGAGAACATGTCGGAAGATATAATGCTCCAACTATAGACGAAGTAGCAATTGTCATAGTCGGAGATCAGTTCCAACCTAGAGATATTGTTCTCCATCGAAGAAACGATCAATTGATAAACGTCGCAGAAACTCACCGTTGTTACGATGCTTTGCAATATCCAGTTATCTTTTGGGATGGTGCCGATGGATATCATTTCAATGTGAAGATGATAAACCCAGTGAATGGTGCAGAAATTAATAAAAAGTGCAGCGCAATGAACTTTTACGCCTACCGCTTAATCATTCGGAGGAACGAGAACAATTATATTTTGAAATGCCGTCAGTTGTTTCACCAGTACATTGTGGATATGTATGCAAAAATTGAAACGGAACGTTTGCTATTTCTTCGATTGAATCAGACCAAACTCCGCTCCGAAGAATACATTCATTTGCGAGATGCAGTTGTGAATGACGGTAATACAACCAACGTTGGAAAGCTTACTATTTTGCCATCTTCATACATAGGCAGTCCACGTCACATGCAGGAATATGCTCAAGATTCAATGGCATATGTTCGTCATTACGGGCGTCCAGACTTATTTATCACCTTCACGTGCAATCCAGCTTGGGACGAGATACAGCAGCTGTTACTTCCTGGGCATTCACCCGTGGATAGGCATGACATCACAGCACGTGTTTTCAGACAAAAGCTTAAGTCGCTGATGGATTTCATTGTGAAACATGAAGTGTTTGGATCTGTGTGCTGCTGGATGTATTCAGTAGAATGGCAAAAGAGAGGATTGCCACATGCGCATATACTAATCTGGCTATACGATAAAATAACTTCAGACGAAATCGACGATGTGATATGCGCTGAGATTCCACGGGCCGACGTCGATGATAAGGATTTGCATGCAGTTGTTATCAAAAAGCATGATACATGGACCATGCGGTACACTAAATCCGAATTCACCATGCATGGTAGACGGGAAATGTTCTAAGCAATATCCTCGAGCATTCGCAGCCAACACAGTAACAGGAGACGATGGACATCCTCAGTATAGGAGACGATCAACTGAAGATGGCGGGAATTCGGCAACTATACACATGCGAAATGGTGATATTGATGTAGACAACCGTTGGGTGGTCCCATATTCGCCTCTGTTGTCAAAAACATACAAAGCGCACATAAACGTAGAATATTGCAATTCGGTCAAATCGATTAAATACATCTGTAAGTATGTGAATAAAGGCAGCGATATGGCAGTTTTTGGTGTGCAACCAGAAAATAGTGACAGAAATGCAGTACGAGTTATCGATGAAATTGCACAATACCAGGCTGGAAGATACATAAGCAGCAATGAGGCTGCATGGCGAATTTTTTCATTTCCCATGCATGAACGCAATCCAGCTGTGGTTCACTTAGCAGTACATTTAGAGAATGGACAGCGTGTTTATTTCACAGATGCAAATGTGCAACAAAGAGCCCTTAATCCACCTGGTACAACTCTGACTGCGTTCTTCACCTTATGTCAGGAAGACGCTTTCGCCAGAACACTGATGTACACAGAAGTGCCCTCTTATTACACGTGGAATGTAACTAAAAAAGCATTCGTACGACGCAGACGAGGGGAGCCAGTCGACGGTCAACCTGGCATTTTCAGAGAAAATACAATTGGTAGACTTTATACAGTGCATCCTAATCAAGATGAATGTTTTTTCCTTCGCATGCTGTTGGTAAATGTGCCTGGTCCTAGATCTTTCCAGCAATTGAAAATTGTTGACGGAGTCACATATGCCACTTTCCGCAGTGCGTGTCAAGCTCTTAATTTATTAGAAAACGACCAACAGTGGGATATATGTATTAGTGACGCGTGCAACACTGCACATCCAAACCAAATTCGAGCACTATTCGCAATTATATTGACCGCTTGCTTCCCTTCATCTCCCACAGAGTTATGGGAAAGATATCGATCGCATATGGCTGAGGATATTTTGCATAGAGTACGCCTAGAAAATGCCAATATGACCATGGAATTTACAGAAGGCATTTACAACGAAACATTGATAAATATTGAAGACAAGTGCTTAGCTATTGCAAATAAAGTTCTTAGTCAATTGGAAATGCCAGCACCCAACCGAACTACGACTGCTTCATTTGATGTGGATTTGCGCCGTGAACAGAGTTACAACACCGGTGATCTCCAGTCATATGTCCAATCAAA
The DNA here is from genome assembly GCA_039090855.1 of Macrothele yani. NCBI lineage: Eukaryota > Metazoa > Arthropoda > Arachnida > Araneae > Macrothelidae > Macrothele > Macrothele yani. Next base: position 117,732,063 of record CM077008.1, read on the forward strand.
CATTCCCAAATTAACGTGTGAACAGAAGGGCATTTATGATCGCATAATGCAAATGATAAATGACGGAGTTGGGGGGGGGCTTCTTCTTGGATGCGCCAGGAGGAACTGGGAAAACATTCCTTATCAGATTGATTCTGGCAACAGTTCGATCAAAAAATGACATAGCCTTAGCTCTCGCTTCGTCTGGAATAGCTGCGACATTGTTACCAGGTGGAAGGACTAATCATTCAGCTCTGAAGTTGCCATTAAACATGCGAATCATCGAGACTCCCACGTGCAATATTTCCAAAGCATCCGGTATGGGAAAAGTATTACAAAAATGTAAACTCATTGTTTGGGATGAATGCACGATGGCACATAAAAAATCGCTTGAAGCTCTTGATCGATCGTTGCGAGATTTGCGTGGAAACGTTCAACCATTCGGGAATGCATTGATATTGCTCGCAGGAGATTTTAGGCAAACATTGCCTGTAATTTCTCGATCGACACCAGCGGACGAAATAAATGCTTGCCTGAAATATTCAACATTGTGGCGACACGTACGTACATTGCAGTTGACTACGAATATGCGTGTCCAGCTGCAGACGATTAATCAGCCGAGGTATTCTCACGACAGTTACTGGACATTGGGAACGGACAACTGCCAGTCGATGAGACGTCAAGACGAATATCATTTCCTGATAATTTTTGTAATTTAGTAACATCGAAAGAAGAACTGATCGAAAAAGTATTTCCTAATATTCAAATTAATTATAAGAAACACGATTGGCTCAGTGAACGAGCTATCCTTGCCGCGAAGAATAAAGATGTCTATCAAATTAATAATGTTATTTAATCCAGCATTCAAAGTGAGGAAATTACATACAAGTCGATAGATACAGTTGTGGAAGCAGATGAAGTAGTTAATTATCCAACGGAATTTTTGAACTCATTTGATCTGCCAGGGATGCCACCACACATATTAAAATTGAAAATAGGTGTGCCAATTATCATGTTGCGGAATATTAATCAGCCAAAACTCTGCAACGGCACGCGACTCGCAGTTAAAAAACTGATGAAAAATGTAGTGGAAGCAGCGATTTTAACGGGGCCTTTCGAAATTGAAGATGTCCTCATCCCTCGAATTCCCATGATCCCGACCGATACACCATTTCAATTTAAAAGATTGCAATTCCCAATTCGATTGGCGTTCGCAATCACAATCAATAAAGCTCAAGGTCAACTTTAGAATTGTGTGGTTTAGATTTAGATGCGGATTGCTTCTCACATGGACAACTAACTGTATGTTGCGTGTTCCCGTGTCGGCAAACCAGATAGCCTTTACATCTACGCAGAGAATGGAAAAACAAAAAATATTGTATACCCACAAGTATTGCAAAATTAAACTTCTATGAAACGTATGCTTTGTTTTGTTCCTCATTTCTCATCCATGCAACCACAATGTGCCACAGCTACGCGTGGCCGGGTATAGCTAGTTTTTTTATAAACGTTTGAAAATAAAATCTCTGTAAATGTTTTTATAAAATCACAGGCTGATTTTATTTTTTAAATTATTAATATTCAGCAAAAGAATATTTTTTCCTTGTTCATTTGCTGGTAAGCAATTACAATTGCTTTTTAAAATATACGTGGAATCTCGTAGTTCATCTTCTATCTTTTCTGCCTTTTTTTTTTTAATTTTCTTCCTGATAATGGAACAGACATGCCCCTCTCACGTATGATTTCTTCACATCTGCCCTCCCCCACCCAATAATTTGTTGAAGTTGGCGCCCTTATCCCCTAGCATAACAAATGGCATTTACAGTCCCAAAATTTTATATACTCTAGATTATTTTAGCGCACCTTTTGAAAAATAAACAAAATCGAACAGACGAAAAACCGTGCGTACAGTATCATTTGATCCACCTGTTTGTCTTTCCGTCCTTCCATTTGTAGCCATAGTACATCTGTCTCTAACTCAGAAAAAAGAATTACAACGGGTACAGTTGTGAACATAGACGCAGCGGCGGTGGAGGAGGGCACGTCCTCCTCCCCCGACGCTGGATTCGGAAGGCGTGCGCCAGGCCGTATAGACAAAACCGACAACCAGCACTCAGAGATTGTCAGGCGAGCTGAGCATATCACAGACCACCGTGGTTCGTCACCTTCAGGACCACGGCAAGGTCTACAGGAGAACTGACGCATTGTCCCTCGTGAACTGACGCCAACTGAAGCAAACCGCCGAGTGAAAGTTTGCACCAAACTCCTAGAATACCCGCGCGATGTACGTTTCATCAAGAGAATTGTTACGTGCGATGAAAAGTGGGTCTATTTCCGTAATCCTAACACACAACCGCAGTGTTTGAACCCGGGCCAGCTTCCTAAACCTGTTGCCAAACGTGGTTGCTCCGAGTACAATGTGATGCTTTGCGTCTGGTGGAATTTCGAGAGTATAATCCATTACGAATTTGTTCCAGAAGGTCGGACTATCAACGCCAACCTCTACTCTGAACAGCTGGAGCGGATGTATGCCGTTTTGGTGAAGCACCCGGCACTTGTGAACAGAAAGCGCGCTTTCCTACAGCAGGACAACGCTCGGCCTCATACCGCGAAAACAACCCAGGCAAAACTCATGGAACTTGAGGGCATCGAACTGATACCACACTCAGCATATAGTCCAGAGCTTGTCCCGTCGGATTATTACTTGTTCCGATCTATGGCCCACTTCGTTCGCGGGCAGCACTTTGACAACCAGGAGGAGGTGGCAGCTGGGGTGAAGGAGTTCTTCGCCTCAAAGGACAAGAACTGGTACCGCCGCGGAATCGAAGAACTGGCAGACAGATGGCTAAAGACAGTGAGGCGCGATATCCTATACTTTGAATGCTAATGAGCTTTCGTCGTAAACGTACGTATGAAGACAGAAAGTGATCCAAATATTGCAAAATTTTCGACTCGCCCTCTGTAGTCCACTGAGCCACAAGAGCGGCGCCGTAGTTTTCCCAACAGGTTGCTCAGAAGTACATATGTCTTGCTCTATACTTACACTACTAAAAGAAGTCCGACTGGAAAATCCTTTGTAAATTCGATGACTAGAACTATGTGCAAAAACTTTCATGTATTTTTCTTTTTTACGCTTTTCAACCGTGAGTTGAAGAAGCGTATATGCTCCAACTTTTCCGTCCGTCCGTCTGTCCGTCTGTCTGTCGGCACGATAACTCACGTAAAAATGGTTCGATTTCGATAAAATTTTAGTATGTGTGGTAGGGGAGCACCAGGGGACGAACCCTATTGAAAATGGGTGAAGTGGGGTCAAAGGTCACGCCATAAGAGCGGGATCCATACAATTGCCCTTATGCGTCATAATTTGCGTAAATATGGTTCGATTTCAATGAAATTTTAGTATGTAGGAACGAACCCTATTGAAAATAAATGAAATGGGGACAAAGGTCAAGACATAGCAGCGGGATCCATTCCATTGCCTTTATGCATCATACCTTGCGTAAAAATGGTTCGATTTCAATGAAATTTAAGTGTGTGGTAAGGAACCCCATGGGAACGAACCCTGTTGAAAATGGGCGGAATGGGGTCAAAGGTCAGGACATATGAGCGGGGTCCATTCCATTGCCTTTATGCATCATAATTTGCGTAAATATGGTTCGATTTCAATTAAATTTAAGTATGTAGTAAGGAACCACCTGGGAACAAACCCTGTTGAAAATGGGCGAAATGGGGTCAAAGGTCAGGACATAAAAGCGGGATCTATTTCATTGCCTTTATGCGTCATAACATGCGTAAATATGGTTCGATTTCGATGAAATTTTAGTATGTGGTAGGGAACTACCTGGGCACGAACCCTATTGAAAATTGGCAAATTGGGGTCAAAGGTCAGGCAGGGCATAAGAGCGGGATTTATTCCATTGCCCTTATGCGTCATAACTTGCGTAAAAATGGTTCGATTTCAAAGAAATTTTGGTATGTGGTAAGGAACCACCTGGGAACGAACCCTATTGAAAATGGGCGAATGGGGTCAAAGGTCAGGCAGGGCATAAGAGCGGGATTTATTCCATTGCCCTTATGCGTCATAACTTGCGTAAAAATGGTTCGATTTCGATGAAATTTTAGTACTTGGTAGGGAGCCACTAAGGACGGACCCTATTAAAATGGGCGAAATGGGGTCAAAGGTCAGGACACTGAAGTGGGATCCATTCCATTGCCCTTGCGCATCATAGCATCATAACTTACCTAAAAATGTTTCCATTGCGACAAAACGTTATCATGTTGTTCCGGAGGTATAGTGAACCGGTTTTGTTGAATATCAACGAAATGGGGTCAAAGATCATTGCACAAAAGCAAGATTTATTCCACAGCCATTATTCTCATAACTTGCGTAAAACTGCTTCTATTGCGACAAAAGTTTAGTATGTTATTCTTGAGGTATACTGAACCGGTTCTGTTGAATATCATCGAAATGGGGTCAAAGGTCAGGACACAGGAACGAGATTTATTCCACAGCCTTTATCCTCATAACTTGAGTAATAATTTCTGGTATGTTGGAAAGCGTATCATAATCAATGCATTGCATGATTTTACTAACTTGTTTCTTTTATTGCACGATGCATAGTTTTTCCTCTAGGTAACGCAAACGTACACTGTGGGGTTTACGTAAAAGAATATTTTCACTCGGCCCCAAAGGTGAGGCGTGCTATATCAGCTTTGCTTATAAACACAGCTCAATATTCTGGAGGTTGTGTCATGGTGTAGGACACGTTCTATTCGTACGGAACGGGTCCCCGGATATTACTGGAATCTTTTGTGTCATCCGAGGATTATCTGAATATTGTTGCCCAATCAAGTCCATTGTATAATGTTGACTTTTTGAACATCACGTTACGACTATTTTATGGACTACAATGTTACTAGCCGTCGCGCAAGATGTCCTCAGCAATGGTTCAGCGAGCATGACAGTGATCTTCCCTGGCCACAAGGAATCTCGGATCTGAACCCATTTGAGAATACACTGAAGAGCAACTGAATTAGAGACAGCTGGCGTTATGCAAATGTGGCGCTGTGGGTGGCCCTGTAAACGGAAACGACATGACGTATGCAGCGATACGACAATATGAGGAGTGATGCGACGGGAATCAGTAAGAGTCGGAAGCAGTATGGGTAAGACGAAGGATCTAAGCGCATTTTATCTTGGGCAAATTGTCGGGGCCAGACGAATGGGTGACTCCATCTCGGAAGTCGTGCAGGCACTGGGATTTTCACGAGCCACTATGTCACGGGTGCACCGTGAGTACATCGAATCCGGTGAGACCATCCCTGCAAGGGCCAACTGCCGTGGATAACAGCGTGTGGATGAGCGGATTCATCGTCGGCTAGCTCGCATTGTAACAGCGGACAGACTGGCCACAGTGCAAGAAATCACTCGGCAATATAACGCTGGTGCAGAAAAACATGTAACCAGCCACACCATCCAGAACCATCTCCTCGCTATGGGGTACAGAAGCCATCGTCCCACGAGGGTACCGCTGCTGACCGCACATCACAGGGTGAAAATATTAGCATGGGCGTGGGAACATCGCCACTGGACCTTACACATGTGGGAAAAGGTTGCCTGGACTGATAATGAGTCGAGATTCACGTTGGTACATGCGGATGGCAGGATACGAGTCCGGCTCAAACCACATGAAGCGATGGATCCTTCTTGCCAGCAGGGTACTCTTCAAGCTGGTGGGAGTGGCATTCTTGTCTGGGGACTGTTTACGTGGACTGAAATGAGACCCCTAGTACGTGTGACATCGTTCCTCACAGATCAACGTTACCGGGATATCCTGGACGACCATTTGCTCCCGTTTGTGCGTCTTCAACATCCTACTGGGGACCTCATCCTGCAACAAGACAATTCAGCTCCCTGAACTGTATCCGAATGGTTGGATAAACGCTCCACCGACGTGACCTCGCTTCCTTGGCCAGCTGGGTCACCTGACCTCAATCCCATCGAGCACATCTGAGATGCCATCGAGAGAGATGTTCGAGGCTCTGAACCCACCTCCATCAAATCTTCGTGAACTGTGGGAGCTTGTTCTGGGGTCGTGGATCCGTATTGCTTCCCAACGCTTCCGGTGTCTTGTCGAGTTCCTGCCGAGACGAATCGCCGCCGTCATCAGAGCGAAAGGTGGTGCTACACGTTACTAGACAGGTATCTCTAATTCAATTCCTCTTCAGTGTATATTTTTTTCTTACATCTAACGAGTTTTAGACTACGCTTTGTTAATCATTGTCTTTTCCCCTCAAAACTACTGCACACTAAAAACTCAAGTAGTATTCGCCCACATCATGTTTACTCTGAATTTGCTTTGGTACCTTGACTCCTTTATATACTGGTGAAACCATTCACCTTGCTCTTCACAGAAAGCTCTCTTATCACTGTTCCCTCGCTCAGAGCTTTTTGCATCACCTTAGACTGTTTCGAATACTAATGGCACTGATACACATCTAGTGTATGATGAACATATCGTAACGACAAGACCTTCGCGAAGGAAGTGCCGGCCCACGCATTTTTAACAGTGCATCTATATACACTGCTGGCCACCCAAAATGCAACACCAAGAAGGACACGAGATAGCAAAGCCAGATTTACTGGGCACATAAGAACAGATACAAAGATGACACGATTGAGCTTACAGGCCCGTGCGACTTGCGGAACACGCAGACATCAATAGTTCGTGTGGCCCCCATGGCCGGTAATAACGGCCGCTACACGCCGCGGCATCGAACGAAAGAGGCTTTGGATGTGGGCTTGGGGTATGTCGGTCCAGGCTGCTTCCACACGTTGCCTCAGTTCATTAGGCGTAGCCGCGGGTGGTGGTTGCCGGACCACTCGGTTGCCGATCAGCGACCAGACGTGTTCGAAGGGCGACATATCGGGAGAACAGGCGGGCCACGGCAGCAGTAACGCCTGGTGAGGCGTGAAGAATTGTTGCACGATGCGTGCCACGTGCGGGCGCGCATTGTCCTGTGAAACGTGGCCGCTGGCAGGTAAGGGAGGACTACAGGCTCCAAAACGTCGGAGATGTAGCGGTGGCTGTTGAGGGTACCAGTGATGCGTACCAGAAAGTCGCGGGTGTTATATCCAATTGCGCCCTAAACCATTACGCCAAGCGACGGACCGGTATGGCGATGCATAATGCAGGCGTCATACAGTCTCTCGCCGCGGTGAAGCCACACGCGGGTCGGACCATCGTGGTGATGCAGGCAGAAGCGGGATTCGTCGAAGAACACAAAGTCGTGCCATTCCAAAGTCCAGGTACGGCATTCAACGGCCCACTGCCGCCGCACTCGCCGGTGGTGTAACGTCAATGGTAATCAGAGCAATGGGTGCTGTGCGACAAGTCCCCGCTCCTGCAGATGACGTCGAACGGTACGTGCTGACACAGGTTGTTGCGCAACACACCCTAATTCCTGCGCTAACGTTCGTGATGTGGCGGTGCGAGCCGTCAATGCCCGCCGCACAACATGCCGGCCCTCTCGTTCGGCGGTGTGCCGCGGCTGCTGCAGTCGGTCCGTCCGTTCCTCCTGCACCCACCGAATTCATACTCGCCTCACTGTGGCTGGATGTCGTCCCGCACGGGAGCCGAAGTCTCGGTACGATAAACCGCTGTCGCGATAAGCCACTATTCGTCCGTCTGTCAAACTCCAAAACGTGCTGGAATGACTGCCGTATTCTGCGACGAGGCATCAGGAAGCTTCCCACGCACATGTTCGGCAGCTCAACACACTTCCACTACTTACACCCCGCCTTCTGTGCACCCTTCTTATAGTGCTGCTCGGTGGCGTACCGGGCGCACATGATTTGCATATGCCCTGCAATGCTAATCGTTTGCATGTCCTCTCGCGGGCGACGCTTGCTGATAATTTCAGGCCAATCGGATGCTTCCTTCTTGGTGTTGCATTTTGGGTGGCCAGCAGTGTATATAAAACTGAATGTTTGTTTGGTTATTTATTTGTATGTCCGCTATACAAATCTACAGTTTTCAATTTAGAACCACCAAATTTGATAAACTATCTCATGGTTCTTTAACTTAGACCGTAGACGGTTTTCGGATGAGGTCGGAGCCTGGGGTCAAGGGGCCCTCATACAAAATTTTCGTAAAAAGTTCCATTATTTACTTTTAAGAACTGCAACACAACTCAACACTCCAATACCCGATTTATGGTCTAAGTTAGAGACTGTAGATAACAATAAAGTGCAAAAATATCCGTCTAATGGTGTATTAAAAGCACAAATGAATAAACATTAGCTTTCACCACCAACGGGTGGCCTCATCAGGCAGAAACAATGTAATATAAATGTAGTATAAATAGAGAGTTCCAGATTGTTTCTGCCTGGCTTCATAAGGCAGATACAATGTAGTATAAATAGAGAGTTCCAGATATTCAAAATTCAAAAAGGGGAAATAAAAGGATGATCAATGCCAATGTCAGGTCGCATGCACGCGACATGACATAAGTACATTGCATTTCAGTGACGCGGGATTCTCAGAAACGCACAACAGATGTACGGGAGTTCTATACATGTCTCCTCGAAGGTAAGTATTTCCACTCCTCTTCCTTTCTTTTTTGTTTCGTAAAAGTAAATTAATTAAATCATTTTTTTTTTCACATTTGCAGCCATCCCGGCTCCTTTTTTTTTTTTTTTTCACAAATATTACTGCATCAGCCAGTCATAGGCAGTGGCTGACATTAATTTGGAGGAACCCTGCTTTGCACACGGACAACTCTACGTCGCCTGCTCAAGGTTTGGCAATCCTATCAAAAATAATGTTTACCAAAAAGCAATAACCTAAATGAATTAAAATAAATTTACTGGAAAATTACAGAAATATCTTTTTCATTCATTAACTTTTATCCGCTAAAAAATTGGAGTGTAATGAACTCACAGATGATTTTGTCTCTGTTAAAAGCAAGAATGTTACGCTTCACTTGAAAAACAACATTCATAATCTGGAAATTTTGCGTGGCTTTATATCTTTCTTTGATGACACAGAAATTATCGCAGATTGGACGTTGCTTTTTCTTAAAAACTGGGTAACTCTTAAATTGCATAATCCATGTTTAAATTCACTCATTGGTGCAGTCCTGAAAAAAAAAAAAGAAGTGGCCTGTCGCTCCGAAGAAGACCGGCCTAGGCGTTATGAACTCCAAAAGGTGCGATAAGCGGGGGGGGGGGGGCCTAACAAATCTTTGAAATTGCATATATATATTTTTATTGGTGCAGTTATAAAAAAAAAAAGGTACCTTTGCAGTCACCTATACATCCGGTCTGGCAATGTCAACCACTGCCAAATTACGGGGTAGGTTGAGTTAGTTGGAGCAGTAGGTCAAACGATATTTAAAATTTCAAAATATGCGCAATACTCTCTTTTGTTAGAAACACAGGAAGCGACTTTGATGTATGGTGTTCCGTTGAGAGGAGCAAATACCCTCCCCCCCCTCCCCCAAATTCTCTGACTAAAATTCAGCAAAACGCTCTCTCATTTTACCGTACTCCATAGAGCCCGTAGAACAACAGCTGTAATTTCTGGTTATTAGCAGAAATATACACTGAAGAGCAATTGAATTAGAGATACCTGTCTAGTATCGTGTAGCACCACCTTTCGTCCTGATGACGGCAGCGATTCGTCTCGGCATGGACTCCACAAGACACCGGAAGCGTTGGGAAGCCATACGGATCCACGACCCCAGAACAAGCTCCCACAGTTCACGAAGATTTGATGGAGGGGGGTCAGAGCTCACGATGGCATCCCAGATGTGCTCGATGGGATTGAGGTCAGATGATCTAACTGGCCAAGGAAGCGAGGTCACGTCGGTGGAGTGTTCATCCAACCATTCGGATACAATTCGGGAGCTGCATTGTCTTGTTGCAGGATGAGGTCCCCAGTGGGATGTTGAAGACGCACAAACGGGAGCAAATGGTCTTCCACGATATCCCGGTAACGTTGGCCTGTGAGGGACGATGTCACACGTACCAGGGATCCCATTTCAGTCCACGTAAACAGTCTACAGACGAGAATGCCACCCCCACCAGCTTGAAGAGAACCCTGCTGGCAAGAAGGATCCATCGCTTGATGTGGTTTGAGCCGGACTCGTATCCTGCCATCCGCATGTACCAACGTGAATCTCGACTCATCAGTATAGGCAACATTTTTCCACATGTCTAGGGTCCAGTGGCGATGTTCCCGCGCCCATGCTAATCTTTGCAGCCTGTGGTGTGCGGTCAGCAGCGGTACCCTCGTGGGACGATGGCTTCTGTACCCCATAGTGAGGAGATGGTTCTGGATGGTGTGGCTGCTTACACGTTTTTGTGCACCAGCGTTAAATTGCCGAGTGATTTCTTGCACTGTGGCCCGTCTATCCGCTGTTACAATGCGAGCTAGCCGACGATGACCCCGCTCATTCACACGTTCTTGGCCACGGCAGTTGGCCCTTGAAGGGATGGTTTTACCGGATTCCATGTACTCACGGTGCATCCGTGGCACAGTGGCTCGTGAAAATTCTAATGCCTGCACGACTTCCGAGATGTAACGACCCATTCGTCGGACCCCGACAATTTGCCCACGATAAAATGCGCTTAGATCTTTCGTCTTTCCCATACTGTGTTCGACTCTTACTGATTCCCGTCGCATCACTCCTTATATTGTCGGATCGGTGCATACGTCATGTCGTTTCCGTTTACGGTGCCGCCCACAGCGCCACATTTGCATAAAGCCAGCTGTCTCTAATTCAATTGCTCTTCAGTGTACATGTAAGTGACCATAGTTAAATTTCCGTCGAAATACATATAAGCACCCATATTTTTTGCAGTTAGCCAATTTTAAATGTATAATTTTTAAAATATTAAAGCCCAATGCAGTGTTTCTAGGCTTTCTAACCGTAGGTTGAAGAAGCGTATTCTTTGTCCGGCTGTCCATCTGCACGATAACTCGCGTAAATATATCGTACGATTTCGATGAAATTTCCCGTATGTTGTTTGGAACAACCTGGGCACCAACCCTATTGAAAATGGTCTTAATAAGGGCAAAGGTCAGATCACAGGTGCGGAATTCATTTCCCGACATTCTGCATGATTGCTTGCGGGAAAATGCTTCGATTGCGTCCAGATTTTAGTATAAGGGTCGCCGAAATGAAAGTGAGACTCATGTAATAGCGTCGTTGTATAATTACACAGAGCCGTGCATTTGCGCCGGTAGATGGCGTATCATGTCAGGAAGCACGCTGTTATCGGCGGCACGTGGCAGTGTGCTGTTTGCACGTGCGGCGGCAAGTTGACTACGTAGGGTCGTGACATGGATTCGTAAAAACAGGGCCAGCTGGCATTTATGCAATTTTTGACGGCAGAAGGTGTTAGTAGAGCCGAAATTTATCGTCGTATGAAGGCTGTGTATGAGAATGAGTGCCAGTCACGGTGTACAGCGTTTCGCTGGTGTAGTGAAATTTCGTAAACGACGTGTGAGCACGGAGGACATGCCGAGACCTGGGCAAACATACGTGGCCATCACAATGGAATCGATTGCTACCGTGGACAACCTTGTGAAGGAGAATCGCCAAATTACCACCCACGAGCTTGCGGCAACATTGTCCGTGAGTAAGGGAACTTTTATCACCATTCTCCATCGCCGATTGGGATACAGCAAGGTTTGCGCACAATGGGTCACCAAGCATCTCCAGGAGGAGCAGGGGACTCGGCGAATGAGTGCTTGCCTGGAGCATCTGCATCGTTACTACGCAGAGGGGGGACAGTTTCTTTCCAAGATTGCGGCAGCAGATGAAACTTGGCGCCACCCCTTCGATCCCGCCACAAAACGGATGAGTATGGAATGGCGGCATTCCCAACTCTCCACGCCTAAATAGAGTTCAGTCCTCCTTAAGAGCTGGGAAAGTGATGCTCACGGTATTCTTCGATGAGAATGGCCCATTGCTGTTGGATTGGCTGGATGCAAGCAGTACGGTCAAGGCAACCACATACTGCAATACGTTACGCATCCTCAAAACGGCCATCAAGCGTAAGCGACCCGATATGTTGTCAAACGGGGTTGACAACTGACCTCTAATCATGCGTCCGAGGATGATACGGGTTTGAATTCCGAATTGAGGCATGGATGGTGTGGCACTAGCTTTCCTCTCCCTTCACTGGAGCAAATGGCCTTAAATTAGGGACAGGCGATTGCTTATAGACCACTGAGTGAGTTGCTCGTCGTGATCGTTAAACTTCCGAGCAAAATAATAATAATTTTATTAATAACAATAACTAGACAAAACCCGTTGGAATCGACAGTTAGTTTTTTTGTTGCTGTTTTTTCAAAAAAAATAAACTCATATGAAACAACAAATGTAAACTTTATTTGATTGACAAATTCATTCAACCACAGCAGTGAAGACAATAGTCTAGGATCGTGATTTATTTATTTATTTATTTATTTTTTGTGACTGAAGATTTAACGACCACCGTGAACAACTCAATGGGCTATGAGCAGTCGCCCGTCCCTAATTTAGGGTTACTGGCTCCAGGGAAGGGAGAGAGCCAGTACCGTAAGACTAACACAACATCAAAGCCTCAACGGGATTCGAACCCGGACCCTTCACGAACGAATCATCATAAGCCAGCGCTTAGACCACTGCGCCACCGGGGCGGCCAGGTTCGTGATCAGCATCACGGCTGCACCCTTTTTCAGTCGCAAAATGTGAAGCGCAAGGCCACTTATTTCGATCGTGTGCAAAAATTCAACTGGATAGCGCACCCTTTCACTCTCATCTTCAGTCACAACTGTATTTGTAAATGTTCTTGGAATAAGATTCGCGTTGCGAAAACTCTTCATTCTCTTTTGTCTGAGATATATGCACTGCTGGCCACCCAAAATGCAACACCAAGAAGGAAGCATCCGATTGACCTGAAATTCGCAGCTCGCGTCGCCCGCGAGAATACATGCAAACGATTAGCATTGCAGGGCATATGCATATCATGTGCGCCCGGCACGCCACCGAAAAGCACTATAAGAAGGGTTCACAGAAGGCGGGGTGTAAGTAGTGGAAGTGTGTTGTGCTGCCGGACCTGTGCGTGGGAAGCTTCCTGATGCCTCGTCGCAGAATACGGCAGTCATTCCAGCACGTTTCGGAGTTCGACAGAGGACGAATAGTGGCTTATAGCGACAGTGGTTTATCGTACCGAGACATCGGCGCCCGTGTGGGACGACATCCAGCCCCATTGAGGCGAGTATGGATTCGGTGGGTGCAGGAGGGGCGGACGGACCGACGTGAGCGATTGCCGCAGCCGCGGCACACCACCGATCGAGAGGACTGGCATGTTGTGCGGCGGGCATTGACGGCTCGCACCGCCACATCACGAACGTTAGCGCAGGAATTAGGGTGTGTTGCGCAACAACCTGTGTCAGCACGTACCGTTAGACATCATCTGCAGGAGCGGGGACTTGTCGCCCGGCGCCCATTGCTCCGATTACCATTGACGTTACACCACCGGCAAGTGCGGCGGCAGTGGGCCGTTGAACGCCGCACCTGGACTACGGAATGGCACGACATTGTCTTCTCGGACGAATCCCGCTTCTGCCTGCAACATCACGATGGACGGATCCGTGTATGGCGGTACCACGGTGAGAGACTTTATTACGCCTGCATTATGCATCGCCATACCGGTCTGTCGCCTGGCGTTATGGTTTGGGGAGCAATTGGAAATGACACCCGCACCAATCTGGTACGCATCGCCGGTACACTCAACAGCCACCGCTACATCTCCGACGTTTTGGAGCCTGTAGTCCTCGTGTCCTTCTTGGTGTTGCATTTTGGGTGGCCAGCAGTGTAGTTACTGATCATACAACACCATGCACACACCAAGTATGACACTGAACTGTGCGCCTGATGTAGATAAGGGCCGCGCGCTTCTCCCATAGACTTTACATGGAAACTTTGCCGCCCCGCCACGCCCGAACCGTTGCCCCAATCTCAGTTTTCTCTTCGACTGGCACATCTACATGGTAAGACCTTTATGTTGGTACCTGAACCATATTTTCATGTTCAGCCGTTCTCTCAAAATAGGTCTCACGGTAAATAACCTTATAGAATAATAATAAAATATAGGTAATAAAATGAAACTTCGACTGTTTGTTCAGCTTTTCTCACCTAATTCGGACATTCAGTACCACACCAAACGGACCAAATGCAGCTTGTCGTGGCTCGCAGTAATGATAAATTAGGCCCAATGTGTGCAACTAATATCCCTGAATATTTTGAGGAAAAAAGGAGAAAACTACCAAAACTAGCGGAATATATTATAAGCAAATTCTGTAAATGAACAAATGACAAAGTATGGCGCGAAAAAATAAAAACATCTAGAAATTGGTGGAAAAGTTTCAATTCCAATTTTAATCAGATCGTAAGCAATGAGTTTTGCGCCCTCTCAGGAGCTGCGCCCCGGGAAGCCGCCCCGCCTTCCCCACTCTAGTTCCGCCGCTGCATACAGTTGTGTAATGCCGTCTCCTCACACTACTTATTGACAAAGTATTTGCTATTGTCACTACAATTTGTGCAGTTTCCCATTCAGTAACAGGATTTGTTTTGTTTCCGGTAACGTCATCAGCGACCGGTTATTTTGACGTTTGCACGTGTTTATCCCCTTTTCAGTCAAATAAGCCATACATCTGTTTACCAGCAACATCCGTCGCTTCTCAGTCGATTGCTCGTGCACGTCGACGCTACAACCATCTCTTCTCAACCGATTGCTCATGCACGGCGACACTACATCCATCTCTTCTCAACCGATTGCTCGTGCACGTCGACGCTACATCTGTCTCTCCTCAACCGATTGCTCGTGCACGTCGACACTATATCTGTCACTCCTCAACCGATTGCTCGTGCACGGCGATGCTACGTCCATCTCTTCTCAACCGATTGCTCGTGCACGTCGACACTACATCTGTCGCTCCTCAACCGATTGCTCATGCACATCGACGCTACAAGTATCGATCCTCAACTGATTGCTTGTGCCAGGCGTACCTTGTGTGATATCTTTCGTTTGCTTCTCCTTGCGCAACTGCAATTCGAATACACAACGGAACAACGCATTTCAAGTTTTGTAGTACTGGTGATCTCCTTGAGACGACTGATTCATTACAAATAGGTAAGTGTGTCTCCTTACTCTAGACATCGAACCTTTTTTTTAACTTACTGTTTACAGGTGCTCTTGAACCACTGTCTTTATACTGAACCTAACGTAACATTTTTTGCTGTGTATTCATTATTTTTTTACTTTGGCATTTTCCCCCGAGCTACAGTTCCCGCTGATATCAGCAGCAGTATTTCTTATACTCACAAGACAGACTCACTCTGCATTGGTGTCTTGTTTGATCTTATGTTTGACCTTTATGTTAATTTTGGCAATGATCTCACCTGTATATGGGATCATTTACGTCACCTGCCAATGGCGCCCACAGAATTTCTTTATGGAACGGGGAATATTGAAGGTGGTACAAATAAAAATATACTGGTGGAAACATCTGACAAGGTATAGACCGTATTCATATGACGTCACAGCGAGGTAAACCATCGTAGCAGACGTCCTGGTGATCAACCACTGCTTGGATTCTTTTTTTTTTTTGGTTGGAGGTTTAACGACCACCGTGAGCAACTCAATCTGCTATAAGCAATCGCCCGTCCCTAATTTGGGGTCACTGATTCCAGGGAAGGAAGAGATCCAGTGCCGTAAGACAAACACAACATCCATGCCTCACCGGGATTCGAACCCGGACCCCTTTCGGACGAATGATCAGAGGCCATCGCTTAGACCACTGCGCCACCGGGGCGGCGCTTGGATTTGCATTGTGGAGCGTTAAGGAAGATGGTGTTATGTGCTTTTTTCGGCTGAAGTAACCGAAGTGGGAGAGATAATCATGTATCCTATTATCGATTACCGTCTGAACGAACAAAGTGGGAACAGAATTATAAAAAATTAATTCAGAAGCGCCAAAAATTTGGTATTATCACGTATGTTGACCGGAAACGAAGGAACATTGGACTGTGTAGTTTACATTTTGTAACAGGTATGTTCATAAATTTACTGATGCATTATCTAAAAAACTCTATGAAGATCTTTAGACTAGAATTAACCTTTCTTATGAGTAAGATTATGCTGTTCTTTATCGTGAATGTATCCACTGCTATAGAGGAGTGAATATGTTGTAGAACCTTCATGTTTGGCTCTCAGGCCAATTTTGGAAAAATGATCTCTTGATGACATCCACCAATTTATTATTATTGTCATTATTATATACACTGCCGGACAATTGCTAAGGTCGGATGACAATAGCAACGATAGCAGCCATAAAATGGAAGGCAGGAAAATGTGGAAATTAGCATAAGTGCGGGATACAGTAAGACGTGTTGTGCGTATGAAAATTTTGGATTGCCGAACTTGTTCGTGACGTCATAGCGCTGATAAGAGAAATAAAGGATTTGACGCGTATTGACCGTTGTTGTTCAAACGCAAAGTTGAAAGGGAAAGAATCAATTGACGAACTTGCAATTTTCAGTATGTCTTCCCGACATCACCTAGATGATTTTACGCGTGGCCGTATTATTGGCAAGATTGAAGAAGGGCGAAAAATAACATGTTGCCAGGGAGTTCGACATCAGCCACAGTGTTGTTTCAAGGCTTTGGAAATCATTTCAAACAAATGGAGAGTGTAGACGGGGGAGGTCGTGTTCGCAGTAAGACACCTGCAGAAGATCGGTACTTAGTGCTATATCAACAAAAAGACACCGGCGCAGCACAGCTAGTGAGGTAACAAATCAGTTTATGGCTGCTACTGGCAAGCGGATCTCCCGAAAAACTGTCGCCAGACGCTTGCATGAAGCAGGAATATACGCCCACCGTCCTGTTGTGTGCATCCCATTGTCCAGACGTCACCGTACCGCCCGTTTGCAATGGTGCCATCAACATCGTAATTGGACTGATAACGACTGGTCTGCTGTCCTCTTCTCAGATGAGAGTAGATACAGTCTATCGTCTGATTGTCGACGACAACTGATCTGGCGTGATAGTGGTACTGCATATTGTCCAGCAAACATACAGGAAAGGGACCGATATCCGACATGTAGTGTCATGGTATGGGCTGGCATCATGATCAATGGCCGTACGTCCCTCTACGTGCTTCCAACTGGGACTATGACTGGCCAACGATACATTAATGATGTTCTGCTAACTCATGTTCGCATGTTCCGTGGTGCTGTCGGTGATAGATTCATTTTCATGGACGACAACGCAACATGTCATCGAACAGTCGCTGTCCAGGAGTGTCTTGAGAGCGAGGATATTCAACGCCTCGTATGGCCAGCACGTTCTCCAGATCTGAATCCCATTGAAAATGTGTGGGATGCTCTGGGGAGGAGTCTTGCTGGTCGCCAATGACCTCCAATAAACAAGGACACCCTCATCCGTGCACTGACAGAGGAATGGGATAAATTACCCCAACAGTTGCTTGATAATGTTGTGCAAAGCATGACACGACGTGTGGAATCTTGCATCGCCCTCCATGGTGGCCATATCCCGTATTGACATCTTACGCCGGAACGCCTGCGGACGGTAATTGCATTTTTTTCACGTTTACGTATTCTGCACAAAATGGCCTGTTTGTCCCTTGAACACGTTCCAAAGCCTTCTGGATTTCAGAGCACAATAAATTGTCTTTCTTGTAATGTCCTGGCATTCTGACATTATTTTATTTCACTTGGCATCCAACCACACTTACTTTTTTATGCGCTATATAGCCGTTTATGATCCGTCCTTAGCAATTGTCCAGCAGTGTATGAGGTACAGAGACTTAGCGCTTACTCGCCAGAATTATTATTATTATTATTATAGCCTTACCTGTGTAAAGCAGATGATTTTTTCCTTAGCTTAAGTTTCAGGTTGGGGAATATCTAAATTATTGAAACGGAAAATTTTTAAATTAAATAATTAGCCAAAGATGACAGGACTTTTTTATCTTAATTAACTGAGCGAATATGCTGTTAGCACAGAAGCTGGTGGCTGTGCTGGAATGCAGAATTTCGAGTTCCTTTGAAGCAAAAACATTCCCCTTCCTACAGTATTGTTCAGGAAAATTGAAAATGAAATATCATATGGGTCATCACAACTTTAATTTATCAGAATACAGCTGTTTTTGATCACCAGATAACCCACTTACGTAGCCCATACAATGCATCTTTGATCTCACTTGTACACCAGTTGTTCTGCAATAAAGTAGCAGACGAAAAAGTGACGCCAGTGCATACGGTCTATTAATGAGCGATAAAAAATATCCCATATTAAAGTGCTCTTTTTTATTGGAGGTTTAACGACCACCGTGAGCAACTCAATGGGCTATAAGAAGTTGCCCGTCCTTAATTGAGGGCCAGTGGTTCCAGGGAACGGAGAGAGCCAGTGCCGTAAGACAAACACAACATCTGGGCCTCACCGGGATTCGAGCCCGGACCCTTTTCCGACGAATGATCAGAACCCATCGCTTAGACCACTGCGCCACCGAGACGGCAAAGTGCGTTTCTAATGATTCATAAAAATATGTATTTAAAAACATACAAAATATTTGAAAATACGTCGCCAATAACAAAAAATGATCATGTAATACCTCATGGGGAGGGCCGAGCGCTCACTAAATCAGTTTTTGGATAAAAATTCCTACCACGTAAAATATTTTTTTTTTACTGGAGGTTTAACGACCACCGTGAGCAACTCAATGGGCTATAAGCAGTCGCACGTCCCTAATTCAGGGTCACTGGTTCCAGGGAAGGGAGAGAGCCAGTGCCGTAAGACAAACACAACATCCATGCCTCACCGGGATTCGAACCCGGACCCCTTACGGACGAATGATCAGAGGCCAGCGCCTTAGACCACTGCGCCACCGGGGCGGCCATCCCCCTTATATTGCACCATCTGATTACCATTTGTTCAGATCTGTGCTCCACAATATTGATGATGTCGAAACGGGGCTCTTGAACTTCTTTGCATCACAGCCCAAAGTCTTTTTATAAAGATGACATTGAAAGTTTGGTTTCACGATGGGCAAGTGTGACCGATATGATGGCGATTATATAATTGATTAAGAAATAAATTTCTTCTGTTACAAACCGTTTTTCTCTTCTTTTCCGAAAACGACATTACTTTCAATACATCATACATACCTCCCTCATCTGGGAATTGATCCTGAGTTCATCTTGGACGAATTGTCAGAAAACAACACCTCAGCCACTGAAGTGGCTTGCAACACATTACCAGTGGCTTTTTTCTTTTTTTTTTTCTTTTTTTTTTTATTTTTTTTTTTGTATTGGGGGTTTAACGACCACCGTGAGCAACTCAATGGGCTATAAGCAGTCGCCCGTCCCTAATTTAGGGTCACTGGTTCCAGGGAAGGGAGAGAGCCAGTGCCGTAAGACAAACACAACACCCATGCCTCACCGGGATTCGAACCCGGACCCCTTCGGACGAATGATCAGAGGCCAACGCCGTAGACCACTGCGCCACCGGGGCGGCACCAGTGGCTTCATGAAGTACATCACTGCAGTTAGTTACCTTAGTTTTTTCTTGGCATAAAAGTGATTAGACAAATGTGTTCGGCCGCCCCGGTGGCGCAGTGGTCTAAGGCGCTGGCCTCTAATCATTCGTCCGTAAGGGGTCCGGGTTCGAATCCCGGTCAGGCATGGATGTTGTGTTTGTCTTACGGCACTGGCTCTCTCCCTTCCCTGGAGCCAGTGACCCTAAATTAGGGACGGGCGACTGCTTATAGCCCATTGAGTTGCTCATGGTGGTCGTTAAACCTCCAATCAAAAAAAAAAAAAAAAAATGTGTTCAGGCATTTTAGCTTGTTTTATATGACGATGATGGGCAAAACACGTAACAATATTAACAAATAAAGGTAACTTGATCACGCTAGTTACGTTAAATGAAAACTTTTACAAAAAGTTGGTAAGTTGGAAGCTTTTTTTTTTTTTTTTTTTTGATTGGAGGTACAACGACCACCGTGAGCAACTCAATGGGCTATAAGCAGTCGCCCGTCCCTAATTTAGGGTCACTGGTTCCAGGGAAGGGAGAGAGCCAGTGCCGTAAGACAAACACAACATCCGCCGCCCCGGTGGCGCAGTGGTCTAAGGCGTTGGCCTCTGATCATTCGTCCGTAAGGGTCCGGGTTCAAATCCCGGTGAGGCATGGATGTTGTGTTTGTCTTACGGCACTAGCTCTCTCCCTTCCCTGGAACCAGTGACCCTAAATTAGGGACGGGCGACTGCTTATAGCCCATTGAGTTGCTCACGGTGGTCGTTAAACCTCCAAAAAAAAAAAAAAAAAAGAACACAACATCCATGCCTGACCGGGATTCGAACCCGGACCCCTTACGGACGAATGATCAGAGGCCAGCGCCTTAGACCACTGCGCCACCGGGGCAGCCATCCCCCTTATATTGCACCATCTGATTACCATTTGTTCAGATCTGTGCTCCACAATATTGATGATGTAGAAACGGGGCTCTTATGTTTTTTTTTTTTTTTTTTTGGTTGGAGGTTTAACGACCACCGTGAGCAACTCAATGGGCCTATAAGCAGTCGCCCTGTCCCTAATTTAGGGTCACTGGTTCCAGGGAAGGGAGAGAGCCAGTGCCGTAAGACAAACACAACATCCATGCCTGACCGGGATTCGAACCCGGACCCCTTACGGACGAATGATCAGAGGCCAGCGCCTTAGACCACTGCGCCACCGGGGCGGCCCGGGGCTCTTGAACTTCTTTGCATCACAGCCCAAAGTCTTTTTATAAAGATGGCATTGAAAGTTTGGTTTCACGATGGGCAAGTATGACCGATATGATGGCGATTATATAATTGATTAAGAAATAAATTTCTTCTGTTAGAAACCGTTTTTCTCTTCTTTTTTTTTTTTTTTTTTTTTTTTTTTGATTGGAGGTTTAACGACCACCGTGAGCAACTCAATGGGCTATAAGCAGTCGCCCGTCCCTAATTTAGGGTCACTGGTTCCAGGGAAGGGAGAGAGCCAGTGCCGTAAGACAAACACAACATCCATGCCTCACCGGGATTCGAACCCGGACCCCTTTCGGACGAATGATCAGAGGCCATCGCTTAGACCACTGCGCCACCGGGGCGGCTCTCTTCTTTTCCGAAAACGACATTACTTTCAATACATCATACATACCTCCCTCATCTGGGAATTGATCCTGAGTTCATCTTGGACGAATTGTCAGAAAACAACACCTCAGCCACTGAAGTGGCTTGCAACACATTACCAGTGGCTTCATGAAGTACATCACTGCAGTTAGTTACCTTAGTTTTTTCTTGGCATAAAAGTGATTAGACAAATCTGTTCAGGCATTTTAGCTTGTTTTATATGACGATGATGGGCAAAACACGTAACAATATTAACAAATAAAGGTAACTTGATCACGCTAGTTACGTTAAATGAAAACTTTTACAAAAAGTTCGTAAAGTTGGAAGCTTTTTTTTTTTTTTTTTTTTTTTGATTGGAGGTATAACGACCACCGTGAGCAACTCAATGGGCTATAAGCAGTCGCCCGTCCCTAATTTAGGGTCACTGGTTCCAGGGAAGGGAGAGAGCCAGTGCCGTAAGACAAACACAACATCCATGCCTCACCGGGATTCGAACCCGGACCCCTTACGGACGAATGATCAGAGGCCACCGGGGCGACGTTGGAAGCTTTCGACCTTATCTTAGGTCTTTTTTTTTTTTTTTTTGATTGGAGGTTTAACGACCACCGTGAGCAACTCAATAGGCTATAAGCAGTCGCCCGTCCCTAATTTAGGGTCACTGGTTCCAGGGAAGGGAGAGAGCCAGTGCAGTAAGACAAACACAACATCCGTGCCTAACCGGGATTCGAACCCGGACCCCTTACGGACGAATGATCAGAGGCTAGCGCCTTAGACCACTGCGCCACCGAAGCGGCATCTTAGGTCTTCATCACGCCAATGGAGGACTAAGATTGTTGCCAGATTCTACATTTGAATTTTTCCAGTTTTTGTTGCCAAAACTTAGAATTGATCTCCAGATCATCGTAATGTAGAGAGGAGATTCGGAATTGCAAGTCATTGAGTTGAAAATAATTTCCAGGCTTTTATGGTAACGGAGGGCAAAACGATTGTCAAAAGAAGCAATTCGTTTTGCTTCGTTCCAGTGGGGAACTGCAGAAGTGTCCTCCATTGTCAAAATAGACAAGGCAGTATTAGGATTGGCTTTCGAAACATCTTTTTTATGTTCTAAAATTCTATGGTTAATGCTCCTGTATGTGCTTCCAATGTATAAGTTATCCCCAGAAGAAGATTTTTTTTTTTTTTTTTTTTTTGGAGGTTTAACGACCACCGTGAGCAACTCAATGGGCTATAAGCAGTCGCCCGTCCCTAATTTAGGGTCACTGGTTCCAGGGAAGGGAGAGAGCCAGTGCCGTAAGACAAACACAACATCCATGCCTCACCGGGATTCGAACCCTGACCCCGTTCGGACGAACGATCAGAGGCCATCGCTTAGACCACTGCGCCACCGGGGTAGATTTAATGGCAAGATGGTAACCAAAACTTCTAAAAAGAATCTGTAACTTATAAGCACAGGAAGGATGGTAAGGAACAGAACCACAGAATTTGAGGTCTCCTTCAAAGACCTCAAATTCTGTGGTTCTGTTCCTTACCATCCTTCCTATGCTTATAAGTTACAGATTCTTTTTTTTATTGGAGGTTTAACGACCACCGTGAGCAACTCAATGGGCTATAAGCAGTCGCCCGTCCCTAATTTAGGGTCACTGGCTCCAGGGAAGGGAGAGAGCCAGTACCGTGAGACAAATACAACATCCATGCCTGACCGGGATTCGAACCCGGACCCCTTACGGACGAATGATCAGAGGCCAGCGCCTTAGACCACTGCGCCACCGGGGCGGCACAGATTCTTTTTAGAAGTTTTGGTTACCATCTTGCCATTAAATCTACCCCAAACATCTTGAAACTTCTACAAAGGGATAGGGACAAAGTTGAAAGCCTGAACCTCCCAGGAGTTTACTGCATTCCTATCTCTTCTTCTACTGGGGATAACTTATACATTGGAAGCACATACAGGAGCATTAACCATAGAATTTTAGAACATAAAAAAGATGTTTCGAAAGCCAATCCTAATACTGCCTTGTCTATTTTGACAATGGAGGACACTTCTGCAGTTCCCCACTGGAACGAAGCAAAACGAATTGCTTCTTTTGACAATCGTTTTGCCCTCCGTTACCGTGAAAACCTGGAAATTATTTTCAACTCAATGACTTGCAATTCCGAATCTCCTCTCTACATTCCGATGATCTGGAGATCAATTCTAAGTTTTGGCAACAAAAATTGGAAAAATTCAAATGTAGAATCTGGCAACAATCTTAGTCCTCCATTGGCGTGATGAAGACCTAAGATAAGGTCGAAAGCTTCCAACTTACGAACTTTTTGTAAAAGTTTTCATTTAACGTAACTGGCGTGATCAAGTTACCTTTATTTGTTCTTGTTTTATATTCCAATTATTGGAAAACCTGAACAGAATCCTTATTTGTAATGTCCATTTTTTTTTCTTATCTTGCCCACTAAGAAACTAAGCTGTACAGCCACCATGGTAAGATGTGTACTTATGTTAAAAGGGAAAGAAAAAACTAGAATGCAGACAAAATATTTTGATTTATTTCAAACACAAAAACTTAAAGAACATATTCTAACATTCATCAATTAAAAGGGACAAATAAAGTAACACACATGCACGTGTTAAGTCCACAGAGTGTCCTCCACTACGACATAATGAGCAATGGGGAGGATTTAACTCCTAAGAAAAAATATATCTAGTGTTTACAGAATTAAATATGTTCCCTGATTTTTACTTCCAACAAAGATATGAACACATAAAGGAAATGCAGTCATGGTTATATAAAATAAACAGATTTCCTGCATAAAATATCTCAGAACATGTAACAGCATGAAGTCCTAATAAAAAATAATAGTACACATGATATTAAATAACTTAAATTCAGGGCCAAGCCAATTAAAATAGAATTGTACAGTGGATAAGCATGCAACTACAAACTGAGAGCAGAACATATGCGAGATCCTTAAAATGCTCCAATTTCCAAAAATAATATGCTGCTTTTACATCTCCTAGTACTTCAGGTACTGATGATCTAATCTGAAAGTGTACCACTGATTTTCTGGTGGAACTTGTGTTTTCTAACTGCAATGCACTCCTTGTGTTGAATGCTATCAGAGAATGATGGTAGGCAAACACGTTTAGCAAAAGTACAGCATGCCATCATGGCAAGTTTACGGATGTTTGGAAAAAATTTCCAAAATTGACTATGACAGAGGTGAATAGTGAAAACTAACTGAAAGTAAGCAATACCAGTGCTTAAGAGTCACATGTAATTTCTGTATGATGTAGTTGGATTTTTCTGCACATTATGCTATGCTAAATTATATTAGGTGTCCAAAAATTAAAATATTTTAACCCTTTAAGCAGCTGATGTATTTGAATCGAATGGTGCCCTAAATTTTCTGCATTTTCCAAACAGAAATGTTCATATAGTGGCCAGGTTTTACAAAAGCTACAGTAAAGCAATCCCCCGCCCCCGCCTTATCTCTGCAGTACTATAAACCTGTCATTAGTGACGAGTACGTCCTTCTAGTCTTTTATTCTCTGCTCTATGACCCAAGGCATAACAGAGGGATAGACCCACTGACACAGACATCATGCCACTGGGAAGTAACAAGTGACTTGCACATCTCTCTCCTTGCTTGGGTTCATCAATATTGTTATAGCTCAAGCAGGTAATCAGTCAGAAATTATTAGTGCCAATCATTCCCCTAAACAGGGCCATTGCTAACAGGAGTAGAGGGGTGGTGTTTGTTGCCCTCCAAGTATATTCTGGAGGCATAAAAATATAGATATGTAGAACATGTGAACACATTTACTTAGAAAGTTACAAGCTTTAGTTGTTGTTGTTTTTTTAGTTAGCCATATACAATGTACTCCATGCATCTAATCAGGGTACAAAGCAACCTAATCTTTTAGGAGTGGACCCCTCATATCAACGAAAGCATTAAAATGAGAAACATGTCTGCAAGAGTACTGACATAGTACTGTTTTTTTTTTTTTTTTTTTGAACGAAAGGAATTGTGCAAAACAGCAGAAAGGCATTTAAATTAATATGCTGATCTGATTAACACCT
Source organism: Macrothele yani (assembly GCA_039090855.1). Lineage (NCBI taxonomy): Eukaryota > Metazoa > Arthropoda > Arachnida > Araneae > Macrothelidae > Macrothele > Macrothele yani. The sequence goes on from CM077008.1 coordinate 117,757,352, forward strand.
GTGCCCTTTCTGAAAAACACCATAAGGATAAAAAAAGCTGATTGGCAATCAGACAGTTTAATCTTAAACAGAATATTTCTAAAATCCACATTGAAAGTATCTTTTAATTTTTTTTACGTTCAATATCTGATAGTCATCCGTCTTCCATTAATGCATTTCTGAAGATTGCTATGTTGTCAACACTCATGTAACTTTTATGTTTTACTTGATATTTACAACTTTTGGCTCTTGGGTATTTATCTATTTTTCTCATTTTTAGTAAAATTATGTCAAAGCTCAGAAGAGCAGTTTTTGAATGATCATAATATAATTTCCTTTGTCTGAAATGTTTGTCCTACTTTGGTGGCACAGTGGAGAGTGCTTGGCTGCTTTATTGTTACTATGGTTACTGAGCTGCGTTCTTCTGCAAGGAATGCTGGGATGACATCTGGATGTATGACATCATCAGGCATCTAATCTAAAACAATATAATTTCCTTTGTCTGAACGTTTGTCTTACTTTAGTGGCACACTGGAAAGAGTGCTTGCCAGTTTTAATTGTCAAATCCCTGCTTCAACAAATATCCTTTTTTGTGTGTGTGTTGTTGTTGTTGTTGTAATGTTCGTGAAATGCTTTCACATTCGGATATCACAAACAAAAAGAAAAAAACACCTGGTTATTAAATTACCAATGCTATTTTCCCGTCATTATTGATGGGCTTTCATTTAAGTACTTTCCTACAATAGAGGTATGAGAAAGTAAAAACTGCATGCTATTTGAGTGAAAGTAGGGAACTTTCAAACTCAAGGGGTGTAATTTCAAGTCTCACTGTCCCAGATGAAAAAAGTAAAAAAAAAAAAAAAAGTAAAGTAAAAAAAAAGCTTCCTCTGATCCTGCCTCTAAATAGCTGGCAACTTTGAATAACAAATCTAATGGGAAAGCAAAGTTTTCTAATGCACAGGTTCACTTGTTTCAGCCATGTTCAGTCCACTTTTCAGACAGCAAATATATTCGTTCAATAAAAATTTTCAGCCTGTTTTGTTGCTAAACCTGAGTTAATTCTTTCCCGCCGGTTAAAGGGTCAAACACTACAACCTTATGTACGAGACAGTTAGAAACACCTATGCATTATAATAGATACTACAAATGCTTCTACTAAGAGGGTTACAAAAAATAAGAAGTACATTATGACTTACACACACATATAGACATTCTACATAGACTACTGTGAAAATACCTCCTCCATACACTGTGCTTCCACACAGTACAGAAGTACCATAGGAAACAGTGTTCTTTTTCTCTTCACACAGATTCACAACCATCAGTTATAGCTTTGTTGGTCCCAACTAACCATATCCACATAAAAGATGAATAAGTTCAGTTGAAATTACTTGTATGTCAACATATTCATATAACGTTTTACCTGTATTAGCCTGCCATACCTACAGCAATTCGGTCATGTAACAGCATGGTAACAAGGACACAAAACTTTCTGAAACAAATGCTGAATAAACATCACAATAAAATTACCATAGGAATTACAAAAAGGAGTTACGAAAATATAAATGCATTTCTCAAATAAATAGAGGGTACGGTCAGACATTCACAAGTTTACAACAAACTACAGAAAAACTGGTTATAACATGAAAACACAACTCAGCTGCCTAAAGTAAAATTACACTATTCATGCAATTATATTGGTGACCAACTTGGTGTTAATTAATTTCCAAATTAAAATAAAACTATGTATGATGGGAGGTAATGATGTATCACATTACAACTATCACTTTGGTTCCACAAAGACAATGAAGCTTACATCACAAAGAAACATTGCTCTGTTCTCCAGACAGAAGGAACATGAAAGACAGCTGGTCATCTCCAAATGTGTGTACATGTGAGTAATATATTTGAAATTTTGAGGCTATGGAGAAAGAAAATAAATAACATATGCAGACACGCATACAGAAGAACCAATTCAGAATTTAAAAAAAATAATAAAATAACCATATTCACAAAACAACCTAAAAATGTTTCATGTACAATGATGGACAAAAAGTTAAGGTACATACTGTGGCTTAACGACAGATTATACAACATTAAAATCTATTGAAAGCTAACATCAACAAATTACCAAATTATATAAACACACAATTTCAGTAAGTTCTGTTCTTCATTGTATAGGTAATATTCCTAAATTTGATTTAATCCAAACCCTTCTTTAAAAGATACATTTGTTTTATTCGAACTTTTATGAAAAATTATTTTGCTGAAAAAGAAACACCTATAAAAAATTTAAGCATTCATATTCTTGTAATATGATTCACATGTTATTGATAAGTTCATTTTTGTGAAACTCCTGTTCAGTGGAGTTTCACAAAAATGTTACTTCATATGGTAATGTACCTGACCACAAACAATATGGCTTTTTTTTTTTTTTTTTTTTGGAGGGGAAGGGGAGTAGTTAACAACTAATGTGAGAAATAATAAGGGTAATAAGTAATCACTTGTCCCTAATTAAGGCTAATGGCTCCAAAGGGAAGAGGAGAAGCAGCACTTGCTAGGTAAACACACCACCCATGCCTCTTACAAGGCCTCTGGGGTCAGTTTAGACATGTGATCAGAAATGACCATCTCAGACCACTTAGCCACCACCATGGTGGCATTTTAAAGTTTAATGGCTCCAACAAACATCTAAATAAGTACTATCCAGCCCTAATTCAGGGCCACTTGTTTCAGGGAAGGTGCAAACTGGCAACCTATAAAAATTATTTTGCTATTATTCATCTGGGACTTGAACTCAGCCCAACTTGAATGATTTGCCAGAAGCCTGCAATGTTGACCACTAGTCCAATGCAATGATCAACATGGAATGCACCTTAACTTCCATCCATGAGTAAATCTTGCAAAAGTATAATAGAGAGAGCATTAATTGACAGAATTACTCTCAATTATTACTAAAAGAAAGGGTAATCCAAAAACAGAAAACAAGCAACTGGATCAGAGTTATACAAGAGTTTATTCTGTATTTTTCCTCTATACATTCTGCATTATACTTAGAAAAGTTGCAAAACACAGTACATTCATAATAAAAAAAAACATATATGCTAGGGTGTTCATAAACTACTTCTCGCTAAACTTAACAGTGCATCTTGGTTCTGCTCAGCTCAATGAGTATACCCCATAAGAGAGAAAAACTGGACAGAATCCAGTAAAAATTGAAATTGTTCATTTACTTTTATGCCTTGCACCTCCTATTTCAACATTTAGGGCCTAGCACTTTAACAGGATCAGTTTTGTACATCTTAACTCTTCTGTCTAGTCTATCTCTTCAACATGATCAGTTTTACATCTAACTTGTGTCCAATCTTACATTTGGACTTCTACATGCAACTAATGACAGAAATGGACTGCCAATTGGATTGATTTAATAAGAAGATTGCATCTGCAGGTGTCATTTTGTTAGTGTGATCATGTAGAACAATTTTTTTTTTTTATACAGAAGAGGAATGAGATTATTTTGAAACTCATTTAAATTTACCCAGTAGCTAATAAAACTATTCTAAACCACATACTATATTTGTTTGTTCGATACAGCATGGATCATGAACTGCAAAACAATTCTCAAATCATCCCCACATCACACCTCACTTCGTGAAGAATGTGTATTCAAGTGAGACTATTTAACATAAAAGAGCAAATGGTAAATTAGTTTTATGAAAAGTACATCCAAATATGGCACATGCTCATGATAATGCAAACATGCTGACAAACTAAATTTTTTTTTTGTCTAGCTTGTTTTGAGATTTAACAACCCCCAAGCATCTTAGACCATAAGGAATAATTCGTCATAATTTAGAGAGAAGAAAGAATCAGAGACATGGGACAAACTTTACCTTTGGCTCACCCTGGACTGAGAGCGAAGGAGAACTGGGACAATTAGCCAAAATCCCCTTTGAACCCTCAGCCACCAAGGCAGTAAATTGAAAATGATTATAAATGCACATTTTTGTAGGAAGGGAATTAAAATGTACTGTGTCACACCAGAAGGTAAAAAGGGTACCACATGACTACACCAATGAAATCTTGAGTACATCTTTCAACAAAAATGTCTACTCTAGTATGAGGGGAAAGGTATCTTTAAAGAGCATGTAATCAACTTTCTAAAAACTGAAGGTTTTCTACACAAGTTGTGAATTAACACAGTAATATTACTTGATGTCCACTGAAAACAGATAATTTTTCCAGTATGGCTTTAATTAGCAATAGTGGAACATCTTCAGGTTTGCTAGGCTCACTTCAGGACAGGGAAAAAGAAAAGTACATTAAGTAACATGTGGGAGTTCATTCACTTTGAAAATTAGAATGAAATCCTCCCAACATGACCAGCAGCATGCTCTTTTATTTTATTTTTATTGGAGGTTTAACGACCACCGTGAGCAACTCAATGGACTATAAGCAGTCCCTCATCCCTAATTTAGGGCTACTGGTTCCAGGGAAGGGGGAGAGCCAGTGTCGTAAGACAAACACAACATCTATGCCTCACCAGGATTCGAACCCGGACCCCTTTTGGACGAATGATCAGAAGCCATCGCTTAGATCACTGCACCACCTGGGTGGCACTCTGTTATATCTTTGCAGGCAGATGTTGAAGCTCTACCAGCCAGACCTACTGCATGTTTCCATGGTAAGGGAGTAGGAAAGGATGTAAGGCTTGCCTGCATGTTTCAATGGTAAGGGGTTGGAAAGGATGTAAGGCTGCTACTGTACATATTGACCAGATTTTATTGAGCAAAAACTTAAGAATCCCATGTTACTAGTAAGGTGGTGTAACAGGTAGTGAACTCAAGAAAATCAGGAGATATGGGTTCAGTTCCCACTTAAAGATAACAAGAAGTCTCATTTAAAAATGTTGAACACCATAAAAAGAATGCAAACTTGTGAGTTCTGAGTAATGAAATTTCTTTAAACTCAGAAAATGGTTTAATTTCTTACTATGACTGTACCATCTTCCACAATAAAAAAAAAAATCATTACCTAACATGTACTATATTTCATGAACATCACTCATGATTGTATTTTCCTCTATCATTTCACATATATTGGTGGTGTTTCCTATCCAAACAATTCAGTTTACCACAACAGAATATTGCTCAAAGAAAATAAATAATTGTGCAGATACTATCTATCTGCACACCTTGACAAAAGGCAAGGAATATTAACATATGTGTGAAAAAATAGAGGTAGATATATACCATATACACTAGTATTTTGAAGACCAAATGTTTGAACCAAAATTATGAGGTTGAACTGTACACTTGTAACACTTTGTGAAGGAAGGTTATAGTTACAAGTAAACTACATCCATTACTTTCTGTCACACTTAAGCATCATTTGACATTTTAACTGTGATCAGGTTACAATAATATTAGTGTGAACTTTGATATAAATTATCAGTTGGATTGTCCTACAGCCATATTCATGATAAATTGTTATGAAGTTGAATATTCTTAAGTATTCATGTACAATTTAAGATCTAAATGTGTCATTTTTGACACAAATGGGCCACATTTTTACTGTTTCCATGTAGCTCCTCCCTCTTCAAGAAACTTGAAAATTACATCACCCCAGAGTGGAAATCAAACTTGCATCTCCCAATTTCCATTTGAACATGTTATCTGTTACACCACCCATGGCATTAAAGTTCCAAACAGTGTGTGTGTGTGTGTGTGTGTGTGTGTGTGTGTGTGTGTGTGTGTGTGTGTGTGTGTGTGTGTGTGAGTGAGTGAGTGAATCCAAAGGCCGGTTATTTCTAGCTTGCCCCTCTAAGTACGTGTATATACAGATGAACTTTTTGTACAGCAGGAATGGCATCTAACTTGCAAGTAAATTTAGTTAATTTTACATGACAACTCTCAGGTTAGACGAACTATGTGCTGAACAGACCAGACCAGACAGCTATCAATGAAGAGCAGGTCCAACTTTTAGAACTACCTATTTTGGGGGTGGGGGTCTTGCACTTGTCACTCCCACCCAAAGGTGTGTAAATAGCTGTAAATAATTGAATGTGCCTGTGTTATCAGTGCAGAATAGTTTCTCTTGTTCTCTCACTCAGATCCGATGCTTGGAATAATCCATCTGACCAATTCTCAGTTTTTTTACGAGAGATTCAAATCCCAGAGACCCCAGAATTAAGGGCTGACATAATAATGTCATCATTTTGCCAACATTCATATCATCTTGAAGCTTACCTTTTGTCTCCCACAGTTCTGCTGACAGATGGAGGGAGACTATTGTTAGCAATTTTTATTCCTACTCAAGTTGTGGCAGTCCTATCCCATCATGATTGTGGCTGCATTCCAAAACAATGGAGAGGCTCAAAAGTATTTCCTCAAGCCTGATCTGATATAACTTGTAAACAGCTTGATTATTTGCCTCCTGATATCCAGATTTTTTTCCTTGCAAAGGGGGCACTTTCAGTAAATATGCTTGCAGTCACTACAATAAACAGTTACTGATGTAAGCTCCTGCAGTAACTGTTTCTCTCAATACGAGCCAAGCCAATCGATGCCATGCACAAAGCCATTACTGATGTAAGCTCCTGCAGTAACTGTTTCTCTCAATACGAGCCAAGCCAATCGATGCCATGCACAAAGCCAATGGGGATGCTGAATGTGCAGGCACATACAGCAGAGCACTAGTGGTGCACAAGTGCCTTCCCCCACCAATATTGTACACCAGAATGTACAAATTTCCAGATTTTCTTCAAAATGAAATGGGGAGTAGAGTTATACACAAGACTGATCAAAAATTAAAAAAAATTAAAAATGGGAGTTGACTTATGCACAAGATTGGTCAAGATTTACAGATTTTTTCCTCAACCTCCTCCCCCCCCCCCCAAAAAAAAACCAGTCAACTTGCCCACAAGATTGGTCAAAAACTTCCATAATTTCTTTAAAAAAAACAGGAAGTCAACATTTACATCAGAATAGCCTACAAACAATTATACATTTACTCATAACAGCATACAAAATATAACAGTGCAGTTGATTTTGTTCTCTTTTATGAATGTAAAGATAAAGGACAACAAAACCTATACTGAAAATCACACTACAACTTAAAGTTAGCTGGATAACAGTGAAATTACTTCCATGAAAAAGGAGTTAAAAAAAATACTAACATTAAAGGAGATACAAACTCCAAGCATAGATCATTTTTAAAATAACAAAATAATCCCTAAGCAAATTATTTCACTGAAAACACTTTTTTTTTTTCTGAGAAAGCCAAACAAATATTACAATTGCTTGCACACAAAATAACATAGGAAACATTTCCATCTTTATATATATTCAGTTTTCTGCACATATTCAATCTTATTGAGGAGATATAGGATATGAGTTTTAATATAGTTGACAAAACAGTTCCAGACTTTTATTGGGACCAATTCCACAGAATTTTTGGAAACTCATGTAGTTTTATCAAAACATTAGCACATACGTGCAGACACTCCATTATAGACGTACATATCTGCTAGCAGAGGAAAAGGTGTGCATATTGCTGGGTAAATATTACAAGTAGGTTAGGTAAAAATATATTTCAATAACTGAGATCTTTCACTAAACTTGTGATCATACAATGAAATATGAACACTTTGCAATGTTTAATCACCAAAGAACAGCTAGTGATTGTTAAGTAGTTCCATATGATCAGAATAAAATGAGGTTCATGATCACAACCAACCATGGAGCGATCACATGCTTCAAAGTTCATATTACAGGCAGTGACAAGTCAGATCTAAGGTGCTTAACAGGTACCCCCCCCCCCCCAAAAAAGTTAGACACAATCCAGAAATGAACAACCTTTGGAAAAGTTACATTACAACAATCCAGAAATTAACAATCTTTGGAAAAGTTACATTACAACAATCCATCAAACTAACAAAGATCAACTTTCCAAAAAAAAAAAAAAAAAAAAAAAAAAGAGGAAAAGGAAAAAAAGAAAAACAATCACTGTAGCAACATGCAGCTTTAGAAGGCAGCTAAAAATGGAAGCAATTAACCACAATTAGAAAAATGTGCAAGGATGAGGAGGCAGAAAATGAATCCATATATATATGCAGTCAAACCTAGTTAAACTAAAATAATTTGATCAACAACATGCTGAACTAGCAGTGAGGGAGGGTGGTAATTTTCATATGAGTATAAGGTAAAATGAATTAAATACCGTATTTTTCTGTGTATAAGACGCCACCATGTATAAAATGACCCCTAATTTTTCTAACCGAAAATTAAGAAATCAATGTTTTTATTACAAAAAAGGACACATTTCATATTTTTTTATAAATTAGGTAATATCATTGAAATACATTTAGAAATTAGTAAATATCACAGGCAAAGTCTGTGGTAATATATAAAGAAAAGAAGTTTGGAAATTTATATTATTCAGAAATTAGGTAATATTTTTAAGATACAAACTATGAAATTATGCATCACTTTCTTCAGCACTATTAGTTCCAGACATCACTTTTTTCAACCTTAACTGCATCACTGGTGTCGTCTGAATCACTGTCTATATATATTAGACCATCCTCAGTTCCATCCGTGGCATTACTGATTCCACGTTTCTTGAAGGATTTTACAACTACCTCTTGCTTGACTCCATTCCATGAGTTTAGGACCCAGTTGCAGACCTCAGTAATGGTTGTTTTTCTCACTCTCCCTGTGGGTGTCAAGTTATTACCTGCTTTTTGCATCCATTTATTCCATTCTTCTTTCATCAGAGCTTTGAAGGGGCTTGTTGATGGAAACATCTAGAAACTGTAGCTGAACTGTAAGTTCCACCAGGAATAACTGCTTGTAAGTCGTAGTAGGGTGAGGGAATAAGAGATACTGGCAGTTCACCGCGGTAACCGCAGGGTTCTCTCAACTGGTTACCCCCGTGTATAAGACGACCCCCCATTTTTTGGTCTAAAAATTTCGAAAAGAAATATCGTCTTACACATGGAAAAATATGGTAATGGTATAAGGAAATAATATACACATACACTCTTACATTGTATTGGAACTCTAATCTAGGGTTTTAAGGATTAAAAACACAATGATTGAGTAGATTTCATAACAATTTGAAAAAGTGATCAATGGTCTCAGAGTTTTTTTAGCATCACTAATTCTATCCAGAAAATCTTTGTCAAGTTCTGTAACAGCATCTATCGATGACCTAACAAAATAGCCCGGACCTAAACAGCCCTGACACAAAATAATCCCTGTCAAAACAAAATTGTGTATATAAAATATAATATGTGGTACCTCTACTAAATTGCCAACCAAAATAAAAAGGAAATAATTTAAATATTATTTTCTGTAAACATTTTTTTAGTACAAAATGTTTTTAATCAAATTGTCATGTTGCAAGAAATTCCATGAAGACAGACTGAAGTATTGGTTGCACTGCAATTCTGCACAGTTTTAAACCATAATATCAAGTTATGAAAAATTCCATGCAGATAGTGCAAAATATTGGTGTAATAACTCTGCACAAGTGTTTTGAGTCACTGCTTTAATTGCCCTTACTTTTGCTTTGATGCTTCTGGTTGCTTAATCCTTATTTGAAAATGAGCTAAATCAATCTCAACTCGATTCTGTTCTTTTAGAAATTGATGTATAAGTTTGTGCACCGATGGAGTGGAGGGTGATGGCAGTCTATTGTCTGTTGAAAAGAGTGATGTGCCACATCTCTCTCTCTCTCTCTCTCTCTCTCTCTCTCTCTCTCTCTCTCTAATGAGTTACAAGTTCGAGGAAGAGTATTGAGAACCATATTGTAAATGTACATAAATACATATCACTAAGCTGTTCTCTGAGATTCAGATGTTAGCTCAAAAAAGAAATATTAACTACCCGATAATATTAACTTACTGTTGCCATATCAAACTTCTCCAGTTACAGCGATCTTCACATACAACTCGGACTTCACTGATATCCATTACATGCCGTACACAAGATCTTCTATACTGATAATCTTTTTCTCGTGCAGACACTCCTGAATCTGATCCTTACACGACTTCCTTGGCCTTCCTCTGACTTTCCTTCCTGTCACTTGGGCTAAAAAGATTTTCTTAGTAAGCATCTCATCACTCATTCTTTCAACATGGCCAAACCACCAAAGCATATTGGTCTCCACCTTGCTAAAAGCATTTTGCTTCACATCACACAACTGCAACACATCTTCATTCCTCACACAATCAGAACGTGTCTTGCCACAAACTCCCCGTAAGTAACGCATTTCTCCAGCACACAAACAACTCCTATGTTTCTTCTGTAGTACCCAGGTTTCACTGCCATACATCAGAGTAGGAACAATTACACTTTCATACACAGCCATGTGGGACTCTCTTGAGAACCCATCATTCCTGTGAAAACCTCCCGCAGACGCCATGACTTTCAATGAAGAATTCACTAGTCTACTAATTTCACCATCCAGTTTATTCTCTCTGTCAAACATGCTTCCTAAATACACAAACTCACTCACCTGGTCAATTACTAAGAATGAAGACTTGTAGATGACTTACATTACATTCAGTGTTACCAGTTCCTCTCTTAAAAACCACAACTTTGGTTTTTTCCTTATTTACACTCAGTTTGAATTTCATACAAACTTCGAACAACCGGAACAATATACTGTGCAACGCGTTTTTGCTCTCTGCCAACAGGACAGTTTCATCAGCATACAGCAATCTGCACACACACAGATATCACCAAGGCATAACCAATATTAGCTATTTTTGCATCACGCATGAAAATTATAACAATTTGTAAAGGAAATGGATTACAACTTAATTGTATTTCCTGGTGTCCATATTATGTCTGGAAGAAATATTTTAGCTGTAATTCTACATATTTCTTCCAGACACAATATGGATGCCATGAATGCAAATAAGCTGTAATCCATTTCTTTTATGAATTATGTTATTAGTCAAGAAGCAGAGAGTGGTATAGTCATATGGGTCTGTGGCAGGCACTTCTGATTGGGGCTAGTTTGTGGGAGGTACTGTATCCATAATTATTTTATTAGCTGCACTTTTGCTCTTCAAATTAACTGTTGCAGCTTTGACAGGATTGCTTTAGATTCTATGCATAAAACTGTTTCTTCTTGGATGGATTAGTCATCTTCAAAAGCGGATTCACTGGAAGGGGGATCAGTGGCAATACTGACTCATCATTACCCATCTCTAAAAATTTATACAAGAGGAATGTGTTTCTTTCAGCTTCTGCAAAGGTCAAATGAAATAATTAAGAGCTTGATCTGTTGCATCTAAATGGGTGGTTAATAGATTTTTTTTTTTTAATCGATCCAGTACGTTTCCCAAATTTTTAATTTTCTGACTTACTGAATCCTTTGTTCTTTTGATGAAATAAACTGGATCCTTTAATGAAATCTTAATATGGTTTTTGTGAGTTTTTAGAACCTGGATTTTTTTGTAAAGCCCTTTAAAAGCTTTGATTATTCTGGCATCAACTTTCCAGTAACATTAAAAAGTAAAAATGCTATCTTAACATTACTGAGTTTGGCAGCTTTGTTGCATTGTTAAAAAATTAGAAGAGCCTTTCTTTGACATTTTTCCATCCAGTCCCAAAATTCCTGGTTTTCTGACCATGCCTTTCTATTAAATTTATAACTTACATAAAGTTCAGAAAAAAAATTTTAAAACAACTTGGTGATTTTGAGTTGTATGTTGGAAGTGAATATTTGGAAATATTGAACATTTTTGAGAAGCAGTGCAAAAGGGTATTTATTCTCCAATGAAGAACACCAAAATGTCACTAGAATGACTTGGCAAAATGGTGGTCAGCAAGGTTATGGTTTGAAGAGGGAAATTTACATTTAGAAGAATAGAATATAAGTTTATAACCAGTGGGCAGAAAACAATGGCGGCAGTTTAAAGGAGGTGGCATAATGAGGTGTGACTATAAATATATAATGAATTCTTTTTTGCCATATCCATCATTCAAAGCACTCAATACAATGTTATTTAAATTTAAAAAAAACTGCAAATAACACAGAGTAAACAAAATTCACTTTGATGGCACAAAGATACATAACAGATACTTCAACTTTCAAAAACTATTTTTTCTTTTCTTTAGAGTTTCACTCCTTTATATGTATTTCATCAAGATTTAAGATTACTATCAATTTATTTTACACTATGTCCTGAAATGATGTAAAAACTTTATCAGCAATTATTTCTAAATCAGCACGCATAATACAGACACTTCCTGAGCTACACAAACCATCCATTTATGAACATTAACTACTTATTATAAGCCCAATTTACTCAGATCTCTGCCATACGGGAGGGTCTAGTTATATAGCACTGTATACAGCCATTTCAGTTCTCCAGCTAATCTTCTTTTCAATAAAATGCAGTTTTATATGCTTCCATAAGACTTTCCCTGTTTTGCTGATTCTGTTACAGGTGTGGATCCAAGAATTTCGTGGGAAAGGGGGGGGGGAGCAAGTGTTGGGAATAACCGGGGACCTTTTGGCTATTTTTCCTCAAAATGAAATTTTTTTCTAAATATGTCTATAAATTCTTCCAATTAGGGAAAGTAATATACTTCTAAGTAATACTTTCTTTCACAAAAAATCATTCAATTTGTTACACTTTTAATTTAGTGCTAACGAATTGAAGCTTTTCTTTGGTCCTGATGGGAGGGCGCACGCACCCCCTCTGGATATGCCCCTGTTCTGTTATTTAGTTTCTCATCTGTCTCATCAATAATCACATCCAAATAATTAAGATCTGTTAGCTTTCCTAAATTCCTCTAGGTCATCATCACTGGCCCAATTTTTGTTTGTTTGGTGTTTCACAACTACTGTGAACAACTTTACAGGCTATATACCCCTCCCTAATTTAGGGCCACTGGTTCCAGGGAAGGGAGAGAGCCAGTGCTGTAAGATAAATACAGCATCCATGCTTCACTAGGATTCAAACTCAGACCCATCTCGGACGGAAGCCAGCACTTGGACCACTGCGCCACAGAAGTGTCACTAGCATGATTGTCAAGATTAGTTAGTTACTAGTCTGCCAGTCTCTGGATTTTCATTTAACAACATCAAATAACTCATTCCATCTATTCAGCATATCCTTCATCAACATAAGAAGCTGCCTATCTTGTCCAGTAAACTTTGTGTTACTGAGTTTTCCATGCTTCCTGATGTATTTAATTGCTCCAAAATATTTTTCAGTCATTTTTACAGAATTCCTCAAGTCTAATTGATTTATGAAATTATGTGAACCCATCATGTATATCAAAACACAGCTTGTGTGTGTTTAATTTCAACATCATAATTTAAAAATAAATTAACAAGTGATATATTTTTTTCAGTAGTACCTCTTATCATGCCCAGATAGGTATTCCCAACCCAATTTTCCCATCATTCAAATCATCAACATACCTTGGAAGAACTCAGTTTATTTATTTTTTCTGCAGTCAAATTATGTTTTTGTGCCCCCCCCCCCCAATCAAAACTCACAAGACAGAGCAATAAATTTAGACTTGCTAATTTTCCAGTACAGTAAAACTTCATTTACCCAATCTAATTAGGACCATGGTGCCTTCGAAAACTAAGAAATTCTGGATAATTTAAAACACTATATTGGATACCAATCATAGCTAAATAAGATTAACATAATATAAGACAATTTATTCATTAATCTTACAAAATTGGTATAAATAAATATACCTACTTGATGTACACAGAATCTTATTAACATGGCATTTACAGTAATTTAGATTGAAGTATTTGTTAGCATTGTTTTGAGAGACATTGATTTACAGCTCTAATCACAGCATCTTTTCAACAACAAAAGTTCTGTTGTATCGACATCAGCTTGCTGCTGTAACCATGACAATCCTTCAGAGAAACACCATGATCGCTAATGTTATTTTTTTTTTTTTTTTTTTTTGTTCTCTTCACTGTTGTTTGCTTGAATTTCAGCAATGACTTCATCTGTCAGGAGTTGAAAACCTATTTGGCCAGGCAACTATGTCATTGCTATCCAACTTTTCACATCCGAGAAACCAAAAGCAAGAATGAATTAGGCCAGTGAGCTGAGGATATGTCCTACACCTGGTAGGTGTTTCTTATTTCTGGTTGGTTGGCATTCACACATGAAGAGAGATAAGGCAATGAGTAGCCTTGACACCTGACCACAGTGGAATGCAGGCAGAAAATAATAGCTCCCACCACAGAAGGCATCAGTCAACAGAGAGTTTCAGGTAAGTGAGTGTCGGTCAAAAGAGGTTTTACTGTACTTTACTTTTGATCTCTTGAGTTTTATGCTTAAATTACAGCAGAATCATATTCCTGACATTTTTTAAAAAGTATGAAGAAAGTTGAACAATTTGGGTCCACAGAAAAATTAACTGAATTACAGAAGCATGAAAGGATATTTAAGAATGGATTGTGTTTGTAACCCTGGGAGTGCCATTGTGTGCATATATCAGCCTGAGCAAGTAGTAGTTATTCTTTTAAACTAAGTGACCATGTCATTAAACAGAGAGAAAGAAGCAATACTACTTTAGTTCATCTACTGCAATTAACTGCACTTGAGACAATATATACCATAAATAAGATAATGGTTTAAAACTCAGGCTTCACATGACAATAACACATAAACATAGAAATTGAGCGAAAAGCACACAGAGTCACGTATGGTAAAAGGTTCGTTTAGCAGTAGCTTTCGGTCATCCTACGACCTTGATCACCCACGATCGACTGGATGGGCTGGTTGCCAGAGTTGCCAGATTTTAGAAGAGAGATCCAAATAAATGGGATTTGGTGAGGGTTCTCTGAATTGCAGTCGTAGGATGACCAAAAGCTATCGAAACAAACCTTTTACCATACGCGACTGTGTTTTCGCTCGATTTCTGTTTATAAATAAGATAATCTTTATGAATACAAATCAATCACAAAATATGATGAAACGAAAATTAGAAGCCACAAAACTACAATATATATTATGGAATATGCAATTGAAGTGAAAATTGTATGGCACCAGGAAATGGTGAGCCCCCCCCCCCCCCCATCAGATTTGACCTCTAAAATTTGAAAACTACTGATTTTATATAAAATATTTATGCAAAAAAAGCCCATCAAAATTATTAAATTAAATACAAGATATGGCAAAATGAAGAGTAATTAACTCAACCATGATGACACATACATACCATTAAGCTGTTCTCCGAGATTCAGAGGTTAGTTCCTCAAAGAAAGACAATCTGCCAGATAAATGTTCAACTGATGACACTAGGATTTATTTATGAATAAAGAACTAGAATTTACTCAATCATGATGATACCTACAAATAATCAATTCCACAATGACAATTCTTGGAATTTCAACTTTGAAGATATCTGGAGCATTTAACTGAACTATGGAAATACCTGAAGAGTATGGCAAAACCTGGAGTATTCAACTTAATTGTGGCAGTACACCAATGAGAACTGTATGTGGATGCACAAAAGTTAAAAGTCTTCATCAACATTATTTTACTTGACATACTGTTTTGTTACACAGATTTCATTATGTACAAATAAAAAGTAAATCTTCATTGAATTTCTGATCTTTTTAAATTTCTTTGTGATTGGGAATACTGCACTCTCTGCTGCACAACTTCAAACCCTACATCCTTTCTGAACTTGAAAGTAATATACAAGAGGCCAATAACTAAAAAAATCATTTGTTCACCTGTATTATCTACCACCCTGAACTGTAGTAATAGAAAAAAAAATAATAATAATGACTTATAACAGTCGAGATCCATATTATTTACCCTAACCATAGAAAAATGGCCAATCCACTGCAAAATTTCTGAATGCAAAACAAACATCAAGAAAGGTCTTTCATCTCAGTGCTAGAACTAAAGAAGTGTTAGCCACTTAGAAAATAACTAGCCATATTTTGAATGTGTTAGCCAATATTTGTGGTACAAAATTTTTTACATGAAAAAGGCATATTAAACATGTATACCATAATGTGCCAAGAGAAGATGACCCCAAAAATTCTAAGTGAACAGGCAGAAAAGTTTTAAATTAGCGCTGAAAAATTTTATTGGGAATATTATGCAAGCAAAACTACATACGCCTTAATAAAAAAAAAAAAAAAACATGGCTAGTTCAAAGAGTTTTTAGCCAATTTGCGCAAAACTTAGGACCTGTTCCTTTTAGTGATTTACAGCGTTGATAAAAATTTCAGACATTTTCATGAAAAATTTGCAGCCATGTGATTTTGTTTTTTCCCAGTCCCAAGGAAGTTGTCCAGACTAACTCACGGCAAGCCTTCCACCCCAAGCCGGGGTGCAGAAACCACTGTTGAGGAGTGGCCATGAGGAGAGTGGGATGGCCCTAAACAGAATTCTCATCTGCCACACTGTCTCAAGAGTACAGAGGAACTTTTTCTGCTCCCAGTAACCCCCCACCATTAAGCAACTCTTATTTTAACTCTAGAAGATTCCTAAGCAACCATGATTGGTGTTTTTCTTGCCACCCCAGGACAATTTTACTCCCACACAGCTGGACTGTCAAAACTTGCAGAATTCAACCACAAAACCTAAAAAAAAAAATTTTTTAATGCAAAACTTCTTTTTGTGCCAATGGCTATAATTAAACTTTTCCTTTTCTGTAGCTCAATCTAACAACCAGAATGGTACCAAATTTGGTAGGGAGACTATTCAAGATATGAGAAGGGATTTTGCAAAAAAAAAAAAAAAAAAAGTTTAGTTCACAAAGTCGCCAATAGGGGGAATATGGCACTGTTGTAGCCCAGGAAGCTGAAACTTTGCATAAAACATAGGTGAACACCTGTGTGTTCCTGGCAGCATAGAGCTATAAATTAAGGGGACAACTTCGCAAATGCATTCCTGTTGATCACAGTGCTTGACATGCGCATCACATTACCTCAGCACACATTACTTGTAAAGTTATTTTATCTGAACAAGTGCAACGCAGCAGTCGCTTTTGCAAGTTTAGAACCCACCGGAACTTGTGTAAAGGCCGTACATCAATTTCTGCAGTTAGATTGACGATTCAGAAATTTGAAGAAATAGGGAAATATTGTATTCCACATTTTTCAATATTCCACATCTTCAGCAACAACAATTCCTGGACAAGAACATTTTTATGCAAGATGGAGCACCTCCTCCCATTGCATGACCAGTACAGCAACTGCTATGGCAGCACTTTACAGAAGAACAAGTGATTAGGTGCTTCTTCCCAGTTGCATGGCCAATGCACTCTCCTGACATTACTCCTTGCAATTTTTGGCTGTGGGGTTACCTGAAGGCTAACATCTATCATGGCAGTGTCTCACACTTGGAAGTCTTAAAGAACAACATATCACGAAATGTGCACAACAGTCCTTTAGACATGTTATGTTCTGCTGTGTACCAGATGCAATAGTGGCCACGTTGGTCTCCTCCTGCATGGGTGAACGCAATGTGCTCCAGTCCTGCAACACATTTGTGACAATGCTTATGCTATGGTAACTGTAATAATTACTATAATAAATAAAATGGATATGCCATGTTTTCTAGCTATGTTGTCCTAAGTGCAACACATAAAGGTGATCGTACATTTCAGTTTAGTCTTTGTTATTCCTTTGTCTGCCCATTTTAATGTTGTTGGTTTTTTTACATTGTACAGCGCCATATCCCCCTGTCAGTGACTTTTTGAACTGAACTTTTTTTTTTTTTTGTGGAATCATTTTCCCCATGGAACTCAGAATTAAGGAACACTTTATACCTATTAATAATAGAGATCAAAATAGTGTATTAGCAAATCGCATACAATTACACAAATGTGAACCATTGCGTCATAAAATTTAAATATTGGACTATGAACCACATAAAAATAAGACTAATGTAATCAGTTTCTACATCAAGAAAAACTGTTCCATTAATGAACCTATGAAACTTATAAATAGCATTTTCAACTTAATTCAAAAATAATACTTACAAAAAACATAAGATTAATTTAAGAGCTGGCCATATAAGAACAACCTGGCAATAAAATTTTAATTATTTCTGTGTAAATAAAGCCTTTGATAGTTTCAAATAACTGAGAACAGGCTTTGATAAAGATCTAGAATCCAGAAGAACTCAGAAGATAGATGATTTGAAAGCTCTGCCAGTTAAAATAGAATTTAATTATTTTAATCTGAGTAAAGTTTGTGAGTAAGTGTTTTTAATAATGAAGAGTATTCATTCCATTTAGATTCCATGAGTTGATGCATTAGTTAATTGGAAAATTGCTTCAATATTATTGAAGTCTGTCATATTCAAATTCTGTTAAAATGGAGTTTAGTTTTATTACTCAGGTAACAGTAGGAAATATATGAAACACATACAGAAATAATTTCATTTTACTCTCATGGAAATTGTTCACATAAAAAAAATCATAAACACTAATGCCCAGAACCCTTGAAAATGCCGGATGCATGTCATGCTCTCTCTGACAATTTTGTATATAACTAAGTTTTATGTTTTTTGTGAGATGTTCCACTTTTTTGGGTCTCCTGCTAGTATCTTACATTAACATTTCCTCTCCCAAAAAATATTTGTGTGGAGACACGAGTTTGCTACACCTCCCATCCCTGTCGAGTATTTGGTTTCAGTTTCTTCCTCACTACATTACCCGATTGGTATACATTATCATATATGCCATAACTGATGATTAACCACATGTACCAACTTATTAATGCATGAAACAAAATGGAGCACTTCCAACATTCCATCTAAACAGGATTTAAAAAGTGAAGTTTCTACAGATTTGGTGAACACTAAGTAGCAGATGTGGCTCCTAATAATTTCCATATAACAGCACAAAACATATAAAAGTATATTATATTTTCTTTTTTTTTTTTTTGGATGAGCTATGCACATGATTCATCAAATAATATAACATCTGGAGTATTTTTGGTTAAAATGAAACTGTGATCACATAAAGTTCAGATAATAACTACAGTATAAACAACAATATAAGAGTTGGCATCGCTAAAAGAGCAATTAAATAAGTATTTACATATATCTATATTTACAGTGCCCTATACTGGAATTTTTTCCCCCAGCAGAACTACAGATTCCTTCCAAGGTAACCATTGCCTTCGGTACCTATGTGTCAACCATACTGCAATGGCCTGAAAATAGAACACAGGAAATACAGTGTGTTAATTAGTGTGATGTTAGTGATCAAATAAGAAACATAAATCTCTGAATAGGCAAATGAAAATTTTTTCATCAACTGATATTGGCATCATATCACAAAGCAGTTTTCTGATATTCAGAGATTGGCTCCTCAAACAACTCTCATCTACCAAATTCAAGTTTAAAACCAAGGGAGCTAGATTTCACTTACTGTTGATCTATCAAACATCTCTGTTTACAACAATCTTGATACACAACTCAAGCTTCACTGAAATCCAGCATTCATCTTACACAAGATTTCTTTCTTTCTTTCTTTCCACTTGGGCTGAATAAATTATCTTAGTAAGCATCTCATCATTCATTCTTTCAACATGGTCAAACAACTACCTAAGAATATTTGTTTTCACCTTATAACAGCATTTTGATTCACACACATATTTTGTGCATCTACAAGCCTTTATTTCTTGTGTGATCATAACCTTTTCTTGTTCGTATAACACGTCTCTTCAGCACAGAAGTGACTCCTATGTCTCTTTGGCTGTACTCAGGTTGCTATACATAAGAGTAGGAAAAATTACACTTTCATGCACAGCCATTCGGAACCTTTTCAAGAACCCATCAGTCCGGTGAAGTCCTCCTAAGGCAGCTATGATTTTCAAAGATGAATTCACTTGCCTACTAATTTTACCATCTAATCTGTTTTCTCTGTCAAACATGCTTCCTAAATATCCATATTCACTCACCTGGTCTATTCCTGTGCCATTTAGACTGATCTTACATTACAAACTAACAGTTCCTCACTCAAAAACCACAACTTTGGTTTATCTCTTATTTATACTCACTTGGAATTTTGTACAAAATGTGTACATCCAGGACAATATACTCTGCAACTCACTTTTGCTCTCTACCAACAGGACTGTGTCATCTGCATACAGCAATCTGCACATACAGGTATTACCAAGACATAAACCAGTATTGTCTATTTTAGCATCATGCATGCACCCATAAATACAGGGTTATTACAAATGAAAAAAACATTTTCAACATTTTATAAAACCAAAACTATATGATATTGATATTCACAATGCACAGTTCTATCACTAATAGTAAAGATTTCATTATACAGAGGCATCACTAAAAGATAGTACATTTTTACCATCACATGACCAGTTAGGCAAGATGGCTGCAAATGCTGTCGAAAAGGCATTCTGTGTGCTTGAATTAAGCCCAACGAATTTTGTTACTGTAGTGCAACAGGGTTTTAGAACGTGTTTCAAGAAATCACTGTGCTGAACAGACAATCCCTCTATGACTGGCACAAGAAATTTGAAACAACAGGATGTGTGTTTGTGTAAAGGTAAAAGTCTAGAGAGACTATGTGTATCTGACAAATGAGTGGAGCTGGTTTGTGCTGCTTACCAATGTAGCCCAAGAAAATCTACAACGATGGAACAGGGCTATAGAAGAGAAGGGCTGGTCCTTAGAGCTAACTCCCCTGAAGACGCAAGTTGGAGGTGATGACATAGTCATGCTGCAGAAGTCTAGTGGTGGTGGGGTTCTCCGAACATGGTTCGTATGCTTTTTCAATCACAAAATTTCAGGACTTTTAGATTTTTTTCCAGGACATATGATCAAAATGCTCTTACTTAAAATACAGTGAAACCATAGGTCTGTTCAACCTGTAACCTACAACAAACAACTGGTGCAGCTAATCAGAAACTCAAAATCACAGATAAATACTGCAATACCAAAACTGTCACTGAAAATGTGACCAGGTTTAATATCTACTAAATGTTTATATGCAGTATACTACACAGATTTTGAGAAAAAAATATTTTCCTACTTTGGCTTTAGTTCAATTATTGAAGCAAATTACAGAATAAAAGAAAAAATATAAAACTCAAAAATACATAGGTGTGTGTGGCATTACTCTTGAATTTGTTTCATATACTACACAATCAATAATACATAAAATACTATTTATGTTTAATTATTTTGAAATAATGCTTACATTGGAAATTTAAGGGTAAGGAAAGGTGAAATATTTGGAACTTTTTCAAAAACCCAAGGGACTGTTATTTCTTAAACACAATCATGGGAGCAAGGATTTGTGTAGCATTTTATTTAGGGAAGGAATTTTCAACATAATATTGATGCTGTAGCTATGTTTTAAATTTGTATTCGCCAGCAAACAAAGTATGCATAAAAATTTCTAATTTCCTAAGTGAAATGAAAGAGAATAACGGGAAAACCTTAAGTCCAAGGTCTGAGTACAACTGCATTTATTAGTGATTAAGGCAATTTAACTGGGCATGATTAGAAAACTAATTATAGAAGATGCAAAGTGTTTACTCAGCTCAGAAAATACTAAGAAACAACTAGATTTAAGTTTCTGATATTAGGAAGCAATCTAATTTTATGGCAATTTTTTATATAAAGTATTCATTAGAAAATTTCAGTAAAGGTCAAAATAACCCACAAAAAAAAAATGCTCAGATATTTACTTTCACCAGTGGCTAAAAAGTATGTTACGAAAATTAACAAATGAAGCAAAAAACATTTCCCATAGCACAAGGAAGGTAATTAAAGACAAAAAGATTTTCAAATCGAACAATTAAAAGAAGAGATATAGAGGGGGAAATAATAACTCTATGCCTTTTAGCAGAATTTTGCACAATGGAAAAGTTGAAAACAGGTTAAAAGCATTCTTCATAGCAAAAGCTATGCTAAGGAAAAAGAACTCTTCAAATACGTCTCCCAGAAGCAGAGATAGCAAGAAAAACATTTTGAACTTTATAACCCGCAGGGAGAAAGTTGTACATTACTTCAAGAGGATCTTCTTATTGTAACAAAAATCTTATTCACTCTTCATCTTTATTATAGATAATGGCATACAGTAGAAAAAGAAATTTCTCAATAGGGTTTTCAGAGGCAGAGACATGCTGCGAACGGAAATACACAACACCACCTAGTGGCAGAATTGTGAACCACAAACCTAAAGTGTTCCATAAAAGGTAAATGGTATCTGGTGTTAAAATAATTTTTTTTAATCTAACATTTAGAAGCACAGATATTGAAAAAAATAGATTAAATATTTGTGCCCCCTAGCGGCAAAATTGTGCATTATTTTGGGAAGAAAATACACATAAGGAATTTGATAGTCAGTAGTATCTGATCGAAAGAGAATATTTTTCAATCAAGTTTTTAGTCCCACAGATATTGCTGAAAAGGAAAACGTGAACTTATGCTCTCTAGCAGCACATTTATGCATCAAGAAATATTTGAAATTATATGAGAAACATTTCGCACCAAAAATGATCTGCAACAAAGAAAGAATTTTTCAAATTGGACTCCTAGAAACAGAGATATGGACAAAAATAAGATATACGTGTATGCACCCTGGTGGAATACTTATGCACTATTTTAAGCAGGAGGCATTTTCAAAAAGTTTTCCAAAATGAGCGGTATCGGTTCACGGAAGATTTTTTTCAATCAAGTTTCCAGCTCAGAATTTCTTGCAAATACATCAGAAGCAAAAACAAACACTTACGCCCCATGGTGGCCAAACCATTCTTTACCAAAAAATGATAATTTATATGCAAAACATTCCCCCGCAAGAGCTGTATCCCGATGCAGGAAGAATTTTTCAAATCGGACTTTCAATTGAACTTTTATATTGGGAAAATTGTGATTTACCTTTATGTCCCTAGTGGAAAATTTATGCTTTTTTTGTAAAGGGGTTGTAACTAGAATAGTCTTCCATGTAAATGTCATCAAAAGGAAAAAAAAAAAATTCAATTGGATATTTAGAAGCAAATATGTGAAATGAAATGCATTTTAAATTCTCCATTTGCACCCTCTAGCGGCAAAGTTTTGCATCGGGAAAAAATCCGGAATGAAAGGATCATCATTCTCACATTTTAAGCTTCCCAATACAGAAAGAATTTAAGAAATCGATCTAATAATTGCAGAGACATGGTTTCCCTGGCCAGACAGACAAAGTGATAACATAAGAAATCGATCTAATAATTGCAGAGACATGGTTTCCCTGGCCTGACAGACAAAGTGATAACATAAGAAATCGATCTAATAATTGCAGAGACATGGTTTCCCTGGCCAGACAGACAAAGTGATAACATAAGAAATCGATCTAATAATTGCAGAGACATGGTTTCCCTGGCCAGACAGACAAAGTGATAACATAAGAAATGGATCTAATAATTGCAGAGACATGGTTTCCCTGGCCAGACAGACAAAGTGATAACATAAGAAATCGATCTAATAATTGCAGAGACATGGTTTCCCTGGCCAGACAGACAAAGTGATAACATAAGAAATTGATCTAATAATTACAGAGACATGGTTTCCCTGGCCAGACAGACAAAGTGATAACATAAGAAATTGATCTAATAATTGCAGAGACATGGTTTCTCTGGCCAGACAGACAAAGTGATAACATAAGGACGACGCAAAAGATGCTAATTAATGCAGCTTCAGTTTTCCAACCAGACAAGAAAACCAACCTGCCTTTTGCAGGGGGTGGGGAGGAAATTTGCCAGACATAAGTTGTGTCAGTAGAAAAATTCTCAACTACAAAACATCACAACAAAAAGGCAGGAATGGATAAAATTCCAGAACATGTAACAGAATTTTAGAACATTTTCAGGACTTTTCCAGGACGTGTACAAACCATGTCAGAAGTCGCTGCTCCACAGAAGCTCCGAACAAATAGCGGAAAAGTCAAGAAAAACTACATAAACCTGAAGCCCTGGAGTAAAAGGAATGAGAATGAACTAAACTCTCCATCATCACTGTAATTTAAAAGGAACAAAATATTCCTTAAACATATGTTTCTAGCATTACAGACAGTATTGAGCATTTTCAAACTGGGTCTTCGTGAACACATGGTTGGCACATTTCTCCATAGTTTCTAATTTGAGTTTTCTTTTCTGAAGTACGTATTTTCATCTGGCTTCATTTCGTTAAATTTGAAATAAAAGAAATCTAGAAGTAGCCCATCTTTTCAATCATTGAACAGAAATTTTGCAATTCCTACTTTTTTCATGGCTTATGGTTTGGAGATCTTTCTGAAGTGTTGAAATCTTTTCCATTAAATTATCATTACATATTTGTAAATACTTGCAGTTGCAGCATTCTGTCGTCTCTACATTGCTACTGATTCCACAGTTCGTACCCCAGTGTTTATTTCACTTTCAGTATCCAGATTAAATTTTTTTGGGGCTTAATTTGCTCAATCATTCCAAAGCACTTGGAACATTTTTTTCTTTTCCTGTACAGGTCCAGGGGCAGATTGGCCCACCGGAATACCGGGACATTTCCCGGTGGACCATTTGAGAACAGGCCCACTTTCTCCCATTCTTTTCGCGTAGATTTCTTGGAAAGAACGAATAACTATTTTGGTACTTATATAATGGTAAACTTCATCCGAGCTTCATTTCTATCTGAAAGGTTATTTACATTAAAAAAAAAAAAACCTTTTCCTTTCATTTATGTTGTGTGTTGGCTGCAAAACAAAATAGGAAAATTCTCTGCACGTCTGTAATGAGAAAAGTGCCTCTTGTCCAAGAAAGCTGTTATAAATTAATTAAGCTAAGGCTAACTACAGTTAGACATAGGTTGCTGGATTTCGGAAACCAGGGTCATTGGTGTGCCCTACCCTCATGTGATAGTTTATCGTTCCCACACACTTATCCATTGACTGATAGAGAATGCTTCTCTGGCAGAGATATTTTTGAAGTCTGTGTCCTACACACATGTATCTTAAAAGAAACAGCAGTTTACCAGTACTAACTCAGGGGTCAAAATAATGGGTAGACTTGGAAAAGGCCTCTACTCAAGGAGGAGATACCAATACAATTGTGCAGTAGGAGATCAGAAGACAAATAAATATGAAACTTAATTGTGCAGAGAAATTGTTATGTTGCATGCGCACATTTTAACATTCAGAATGATCTTCATAGTGATTTAGCTTGAAACGAAGTTTTCAAGAGACTCAATTTTGTTCTTGTCAAAATCTGATTTTTTAAAGGAAATTAATAATCTGGCACAACACCCCACTTTCAGCTTGGTTTGAAGCTACTAGGTGTTTTAAAGCGTTTTTTGAAGCTATTAATACGTTTTAAAGCGTTTTAAGACGACACAACATTTAATTTGAGAGAAAACAACAATACCTTTACGAATCAAAATATGTGCCGTCATTATATAATGATGGTGCATATTTTGATTCGTCTATCACCTTCCGCCATCGGTTGGGCAGCTGACAGGTTCTAGCCATGAAGAATACTTCGTCGTGTGATGTGAAGTCGTCAACCCATTTTTGCACTTTGTCACATGTCCGGAACCGTACAGCAGACAAACCATGTTGCATCGATCGGAACAAATGATAGTCTGAAGGGGCTACGCCGGGACTATACACCGGGTGCTCCAAAACTTCCCAGCCAAACGTTAATAACATTTCGTTGACCGATTTTGTGACATGGAGCTTAGCGTTGTCATGCAGTAATTTCACGGGATGCAATCCTTTGCCTGTGAATGGACGTTTCCGACAGATTTCCTGGTTCAGTCGCAGCAATTGTTGCTTGTAGCGATCAGCAGTAACAGTTTGACCCTGTTCCAATAGTTCATAATAGAGCACATTCTTCATAACCCACCAGAACTTTCTTGGAGTGAATATTGCGTTTCGGTGTGTAAAGTCGTTGCTTCACCGGGGTCTACCCAGTGTTTTTTTGCATTTGGGATTGTCATACCATATCCACTTTTCATCATGCGTAATGATTTTTCACAGGGAAGATAGTGTTGTTTATTCAACAGATTCAAACACTTCATGACACGCTCATCCTTGTTTCTCTGGCTCAGGTCATGTGGCACCCATTTTCCTTCCTTCTGAATCTTTCCCAACGTGCGTGCCACTTGGAAATGGTTTGTTGAGCTACCCCCAGTTGTTCAGCTAGTTCTTTATGCATTTGAGACGAATCTTCATTCAGCAATGCTTGCGGTTCTTCATGTGCAAACTTCTGCAGGGCACCGCTACGTTCTCGATCACTAACATCAAAAATCATCTGCTTTAAACCGTCTAAACCAAAACTCACACATGCTTTTTGATACAATATTCTCCCCCAGAATAGAGCAGATCAATGCACATGCTTTTGCAGCACTTTTTCCATGATGAAATTCGTAACGAATGCAGTATCGCCTGCCATCTTTCACCTACAGATGTGCAAGTGCGATTGACTGTTGGGCACACTTCTGTCACATTTTATACTGTGGACCAGTTACAGTCACATGAAAACAACGTGGGGGAATGCCGAATATGTAAATTAGCGGTATACGTCACACAAAAAACGTGTTACAACTTATTTGTACACCTAATACATTCAATCACGAAAGGACTTTTAAAATTGTTTCACCGTTAAATTGTTAAAATTTGTTCACAAATGAATTTGTTTTACGAAGCATATTGCAACAGTTCTACTTCAACCACGATGTAACAGAATTCTTTTCATGAGGGAAGTATAACCCGGTATGTATGTGCATTGTTAGAGTGGACTGCAAAACTAAAATTCCCAGCCTGGTTTGGTCATCCCAATCTGCCCCTGCCTGTGTCTCTGGGTCCTCGGTGTTATTTCTTTAGAAAATAAAGAAAGTACATTTACACTGGGCACAGCATCAGATTTGATTATATTTTTCAAAGGCAATCCAAGTAATCATTTTTCCGTATCATCTTCATAATCACAACTCTGAAAATGTTCGCTACAAATTGTGGCGTACTTAAACGTTGATGGAGTCCAGTTTTTGACACTTGTTCGTTCATTCTTTTACCAGTCCTGGATTATTTCAAGAAAAAGCATAAAACACAACATCTTGTCTTTTCTGCTACCTACGTGAATTCTAACATGTTACAACAGCACACGAAAACATTTGTAAAAAAAGAAAATGGTGCAACGATTTACGCAGCTAAACTAATCATTTTTACACATGCATACAGTACATGCACTATTAAGTATTCGCACGATTAATTTTTTTACATGTACACCAATAAAAACATATTGCAAAAGATAAAATACCGTAATCTAGTTAGATGAAATAAAGTGCATGCTAGAAAACTCTGCTCGCAATGGCAGCCTAGCAGCACTGGAGATGTCCAAGCAGCCAGAACGAAGCACCACAGTTACATCACAACTGATCCCCCAACCTCTCTCATGAGGACCGTGTCAGCATTCAGTTTCACAAAGTGATGGACCAGCCCTTCTATCTTTTACAGCCCTGCGATGGCAGGTCGGAAGTTACAAATTCCATAACCAACCAACTGTTTGGAAAATTTTTGAGGAAGTGGCTCAAAAGGACTTCCTACAGTCAACTACAGTTATTGCAAAGTCTAAGTGACAACTATAGAACATTGCAATTTCTATAGAGATGTGCAGGAGCATTTTCAAGAAGATGGTTTTAGTGAGCATCTAATTTTCAGCAACGAATTGACATTCCACATAAGTAGGAAAGTTAACAAACATAACATTCACATATGAGGAAACGAAAATCCAAGAGCAGCAGTGGGAAAATGTGTGGGATTCCCAAAAGGTTAATGTATTCTGTGCTATGTCCTGCAAAGAAGTGATGCCTGAGAAAACTTTAGCTTTCAAGGGTGAACAGTGTCATGGCAGAAAAAAAAAGTAGATAGACTTACGGTTCTACTTGCTGCAATGCTGATGGCTCTGAAAAATTATCATCCCCTTTAAGTCATCAGTAAATCAAAGAGTCCTCAATGCTTCAAAAATGTGAAAAAACTGCCATGTGAATATGCTAAAAGCAAAAAAACGTGGAAGCCTTTGAGCATTTTTTTAATTCCTTCAGAAGTTTGATATGAAAACAGAAAGAAAGAAACGGCAAGTGCTTTTACTCAGTGTCATGCTCACCCCCTGACATCCCGATGCTCAGCAATACGAAAGTGGTGTTTTTTCCTGCAAATTGCACGAGTAAGCTTCAGTCGCTGGATTTGGGGATTATTCGTTGTGTGAAAGTTCACGACAGGAAAACTTTGGTGAGGAGAATACTCACTGCTCTTGAACTCAAACACACATCAAGTGAACTGAAACAAGTGTCCAACATTGATGCTCTTCATATGCTCTGTTGATCATGGAAAGATATCACTGAAAACTTGTATTACAAATTGTTTCAAGAAAGCAGGCTTTTTTTGCATCGGAAAATGAAAATGAAGAATCGTCTGTCAATGATGAAGACTGGAGTGCAATTTCAGGTGGATTGATTAATTTTAAAGAGTTTGTGGACATCGACGAAAATGAACTAATCATGGAATTGAAGGATATTCAAGAAATAGCCAGTGAAATTCAGGATGATGAAAGGACAGATAGTGAAGAAGATTTAACAAAAGATCCCTCAATTTTCATGAAAGCAGTCAAAGCTTTGGAAACTCTTCGTCACTACATACAACTTACCAATGCATCTAATGCCACGCATTCCCATTTCAACAAACTTGAAAAAGCTATAAATGTAAATAAAGTATGTAATTAAAATTGAGATTATGTACTTCACAGTTTTGAGTAATTTAAGCTTTTCAATGTTAAATTTGACTAAGTAAATCCAATCATTGATATATTTCTTATTCTGCATGTTATTCTCATGTTACTTACATTTTAAACTTAATTTTGGCTTATGCATCACTCTTGTTTATATGTGTTTTTGGTCTATCCCTTGCACTGATATATAAGTGAAATATTATTGTGTGTTAATGTGTGTCTGACAAGAATGTGACTACCACATTGATATATGTCATGTGACTAACTGTAAATGGAAACATCTGATACACCAACAGTAGGTAAAACCTAGTTCCACTAGTTACATGTTTTTCTGGCAGATTTTCTTTGAGAAGCTAACCTCTGAATCTCAGAGAACAGCTTAAGAAAAGGGTGCACACATTGAACATCTGTAAGTTGCTGTAACAAACTTCAAGAGTTTCCCGACAAAAATGGTATGCGAGTGTCAATATCTTAAATAGTTTTGGTTTTATAAAGTGTTGAAACTGTCTACATGTAATAACTCTGTATATTAAACAGCACTGGTGACATTACACAACCATGTCTGACTCCTGCACCAACAGAAAACCATTATATGTTAATAGCAATAGTAAAATAATTATGAAAAAAAAGACTGTTTTAATTGCAATAATAATACTGATGATGATAGTGGCAAACAGAATGGAAAATGGCCATCCCCCAAAAAAACATTGCACATAACTGGGGGTGCCTGAGTGCCTCTTTCTCCATCCTGAGAATGAATGTGCTGCCATTACAGTCATCTCTGGTAAGCATTTATTTATTTATTTACTTATTCCAATTTCCTGGTGTAAGTGTCATACACAATCGGCAAAAGAGAACCAGAACACAACTTAAATATACCCAAGAGGTCACCTTGGGCAATGTGGACACCATTCTGTGGTAAGGAAAATCAACATGACCATTTTCTAAAACTTAAGACCTTTCAAAGCCTACCCAAACATGCTCATTCGTAGAAACAACTGGTAGGTACCAGTGAAAGGAATAATTTCGTATTTATGTTTTCTCCTTCTGTCTCTGTGTGTGTTTATTTTTTTATCCAAGTGCAATGTAGGGTATGAGTTACCCACCACTAATTTAGCTTTAGGAATTCTGGTTTCATGGAACAAGACAGAAAGAATTGGAACCAAAAAACAGAGAGCACACATTTTTCACTGGAAACTCAAACCCAGGCGCTCAGAGCATTAGGAGCCTCCATCACATCTCTTGACAAGTTGGCAAGAACAAAAACAATTTAGCAAAGATCCAGCTAATTATGAGCCACGGCATCATAACATGCCTTCATTTTGTGATGATCCTGTGCAGTATGCTCTTTGTTTACATATCACATTTTTCAGTATGATCTTTTGTCTGAATACTGCATTTTTTCAGTATAATCTTTCTTTACAGTCTATAATACAAATAATGAGTTTGACACTTAATGTTCTCATTATCTAGAAACATACTATCAGTAAGTTTAATATATTTTAGGTAAGTCGCATGTACTCACCTACTTGCATATGCTTAGTGCGTCCTTTCGTTTGAGTCAACCACCTCCTCAGTAATCAAAGGATGTACTAAGCATATGTTTTTATATATGTAAATAACATGTTGGTTACTGAGGGGGTGGTCGCCTCAAACGAAAGGACATACTAAGCATATGCTAAGTAGGTAACTACTAGGGTTACCATATGTCTGTATTTTAAACGCTC
This sequence comes from Macrothele yani, assembly GCA_039090855.1. Classification (NCBI taxonomy): domain Eukaryota; kingdom Metazoa; phylum Arthropoda; class Arachnida; order Araneae; family Macrothelidae; genus Macrothele; species Macrothele yani. The sequence continues at coordinate 117,787,804 of CM077008.1, forward strand.
TGTCCGTGCCCGTACCGTACTTGGGGAAAATATACTAAATGTCCGTACTTTTTGACCTGATCGCACAGTTGGCAGCTGTGTTAGGTGAATGTAATGGCTTTGCTGCTTAGAGAAAATGCGCAGTGTTCACAGCCTCGCATAGTTTAGTGGTGTTCAATGGCAAAAATACTTTATTTGATTTAGTATTGTTACATTTAAAGGCCACGATTTTTTTACAGGCATGCCGAAAAAACAACCTCAAAGTGAAAAAAGAAGGTGTCTTTCTAATGCGGAATTACAGAGTGAATTTAAATTCCTAAAAGCAGAAGAAGGGAGTGAAGAGTTGTTCCTTGTGTAACAGCAAGTTTTCTATTGGATTTGGTGGACGAAGGGACATTGTGAAACATGTAAACACTTCGAAATATCAAAAGGCTGTAAAAGCAGGTACTTTAAGTTAGATGCTCAATGCATTTTTCAAAAACAAACAGCCTAAATCTGAAGGCTTTGATCAGGCAGCTAAAACCGCTACATTTTCTTTTCACATGGTTGTACACAATCAAAGTTTCAAATCATGTGACTGCCAATCAAAACTTCTTTCCAAACTTTATGATGTAAAATATTCCAATGCAGGAACAAAATCAGAGGCCATAGCTACTAATGTGATTGCGACTTATGTGATGGATAAAGTACAAAATGAATTAAATAGTGCTAATTTTGTAACTATATCTGTAGATGGCTCAGACAGATTAGATTTGACACTTGTACCTGTACTAGCTAGAATATTCATTCCACAGTTTGGTGTTAAAGTGAGACTGATAGAATTTGTGATTTAACAGGAGAGACAGCAGATATTTTAACTCAGCATGTAATCAAAACAATTAGAAAGTTTGGTTTTTAAAGTAAAATAGTATCATACTATGCAGATAACACAAATAAAAATTTTGGGGGAGTGAGAAGGCAGGGCAAAACCAACATCCATACAAAGTTACAACAAAATATGGGCAGAAAACTTTTAAGCATTGGATGCTGAGCTCACATTGTTCACAATTGTGTACAGAGTGGTGTTGATCAACTGCCTTTTGATATAGAAATGGTTGTCATCAAATTATGCAGGCACTTTCAGATTTTTACTGTAAGAGCAGATAAACTGAAAGAATTTTTTGCAAGTTTGCTGACACTGCATATAAGAAAGTTTTATCACACAGTACCACAAAATTTTAAGTTTACTACCAGCTATACAAAGGATTTTTTTGATTTGGTATGGACTGAAATCTTACTTTTTTTTCACAGCGTGAAAAGTCTTGCCCCCAAATAATAAGAGATTTTTTTGAAACCCCACTCAGTGAGTTACCAGCTTTATTTGTTCATGGCAGTCTTCAAATTTGCCAAGAAACTATGTTGTGTTTTTAAACAAATGAAATTTCAGCTACATAGGTAGCATGGAAGTACAAAGAACTGAAAGTGAAATTAAAAGCCAGAAGAGACAACAAGTTCATACCTCAACTTTGCAAGCAAAAGCTTACTCTCTACGTCAATGATGGAGATGTAAACAAAAAGATTTAGAAAGGCACATTTTGAACTTTTATGAGGAATGCATCTCCTACTTGGAAATGTAGGAAACCAGTCTTAAAGGCACAGAGCGCAGCTTTCTTGGATACAAATGAGCCAGGATTTTGACATTCAGTGGCCAGCTGTTGAAGCATTTGAAAAATTTGTTAATTCAGTAGCTCCTTCTGAAAAAGCAGCTTTTGACATAGACAAGCTTTTTGATGAGGTTTCAATCATAAAGATTGAAACCTCATCAAATGAGGAAGGATACTAGAAACTTGCAGTAGGTGTTGATAGTTTGTGGGTTGATGTTTTCAAACTGCTGAAAACAAGTGGAAGTGAATGTCCGAACTTCTAGAAGCTGATAGAGTCTATCTTCTGCTTACCAGGATCAACAGTGCTTGTTGAAAGTTTTTCTTTGATGAACAATGTTTGGTCTCCTGATCGGGACAGACTTTTAACTGAAACTGTTAAGCCTGCTACAAATTAAAGTGAATTCAGATGTGAAATGTCTGCAATTTTATGAATCAATTAAAGATGACACAGCCTTTTTAAAGAAAGTGCACACGTCTGAAAAATATGAATGGTATTAAAGTGAGTAAATCAAGTGTATGAATTATAAGATCTATATTTATAATGCACGAACAGATGATATTGTTATAATTATAAAGTGTGTGAAGTTAAATAGTAATTTATTAAACAAACCTAAGAGGAGAGAGGCAAGGTAGAGGGTGAAAATTGAAATTGCACTCTGAGACCCCAAAAAAGGGGAGTGGTAAATTTAAACTCTATTTTATATGTCCACATTTACTAAATTAACATACTAACAAATCTTAAAATCTGTACCCTAGTTGTTCCTTTTGTTTTGCAGCTCAGAGAGGGTGCCTCGCTACCGCACTACCTGTAACGCAAATTTGTCCGTATTTAGCCCTCAAGTATTATGGTAACACTATGACTACATGAGATTTACCTAGAAAAGATTAATCTTTCTTTACAGGTAGCACTTTTTTCAGCATGCTATTTGTTTACATATAAAAAAAATTTCAGCATGTAGTTTGTTTACATATACCATTTCTCAGCATGCTCTTTGTTTGCATATAGCAATTTTCAGTATGCTGATTTTTTCATCATGATAATATACCAAAGAAAATTTTGACTCTTCCCACTTTTTGGTCCCTGAATGAACTTCCTGTAAAGATGCAGTACTTGCAGAAATCTCTTTTACTGATACATAATATAATGCAAATTCCATTATTAATAGAAATGTTTCAGTATGTTCTTTGTTTATATGCAGCATTTTTCAGTATGCTCTTTGCAGCATTTTTTGTTTTAAAGCCCGATAAATACTTCAAACTCTACTATGTATGAAAAAAGACAGAGAAAATGATACAGTGATTTCACTGCTTGGCAACAAGAGTTGGGGGTATTAACTTTGCAATATCATCTATGCTATTTCTGAAAGAAAACAAAAAAGAAAGAAGACAGATAAAACAATTGTTTTGCAGTATTACTCAAAATTGCATGTGAAGAGCTCTTCAAAATCTTTAAAACTGTGTCTTCCTATAGCAGAAAAGGAAAAAAAATGGCACACAATAAAAACAAAATTATTTTTAAAATAAAGAGGGCCAATTACACACACTTTGAACATTTTAAAACTGGGGCACAATACAGAGCACACTTAATAACAAAATGACCTTAAACTGGAAAAACATTTTCCAACATTCTAGTAACATAAATCCTGTACCAAAAGAAATTACAAACACATCACATAAACACGAGTTGTACTGCAAATGAAACACACTGCAAATTATATAAATAAATGCACATAACTGAAGCCTTAATTGGTGATAAACATTTCTATGATGCTGGGTGAAAATGCAAGCCACAGGGAAGTGACAAGTAAGCAGGAGGCACAAGGGGGTACTGTACATAGCTTGTAAGAGAAGAATACAGTATATAAGTACTGTACCTAACAGCTTAAGAACAATAACTCAGCTAATAAAAATTGACTGCAAAGGTTATGAATGTACACTAAATGCATAATTTAGAGTTTGGATCCAAATGAAAGCCATCAGCAGAATACTACCCATCAAACAGACACTGCAATGATTTGGGTATTGCTGCTGAACTTCATGCAAACATACAGATAGGGTCTACACTAACAGGAAGAGATGTTAGTATTGTTATCAGCACTGAATTATCACAGCATACCTTAGGAAAGTTAGTGTTACAGAAAAGCACTGGGGTTAGCACGAGGATCTCTCTGATTGCGATAACGCACTGTGAGCCATACACCAACAAACTGAAAAAAAAATTACTACATCAGTTTTTAACTCAAGTTGATAAAAGCAAGAATAACAAGTGATTTGCTGAAATTATTCCAGGTTCCACAATATTCTCATGAACTGCCATACATACCCAAATACTTTTTGGAATTCAATAAAAATTTTACCCCTACCTTGTGCATTAAAATGTAAATTTTCATGTCCTAGAAAGCTAGCATGCATAACAAAAAGGCTACAGGTAGAACAAAGTGAGAAAATTCAAGATGTATTTGTTTTTTTAAGTTAAGCCTACTTGAACAAGAAACTAGGCATTCTTAGCTACAGCTCCATGTGGGGAGTGGGACAGAAAGAAGAAGCAAATTTTATAAGGAAACACCATTTTGTGTTAGCACATCTGAAAAACCTTAAACACTAAGAACAGAACAGCAGCCAACACCTTTCAAACTGTCTGACTCAAATTCTAAGGTGCTTTTTGTTTGGACGTTTAACAACCACCATGAGCAACTCAATGAGCTATAAGCAGTCACTCATCCCTAATTTAGGGCCACTGGTTCCAGCGACGGGTGAGAACCAGAGCCATAAGACAAACACAACATCCATGCGTCACCAGGATTCGAACCCAGATCTATCTTGAATGAATGGTCAGAAGCCAGCACTTAGACCACCAGGAGCAGGTGACAATTCTAGGTGCACTAGGGTTTAATACTTTAATCCTTATAATGTAATGGTTCATTAGTTTCAAATTGGCTATCTCATATTGCACTACAGAGTTTAGCATTTTAACCCTGACTGCCATAATGGTAACTAGTTTCAAACTGGCTATGTTCTATTTTTGTCACAGTGCAGTGCCTTAACCTTCATTAGGTGCAGTGCCTTAACCCTCATTAGGTGCAGTGCAAAGCAACTTCAAACTGGACAACAGTGTAAAGGAGAGTTTTGCTTACCAAGGCCATACATGAAAATATATAATATCACTATTCTCTTGACATTTCCTTCGCAATGGTTCCAGCAGTCACGAGAAAAATATTTGTCAATAAAACTAAAAATGCTTTGCAAGAAATAACAGCAAATATTTCGTAATAATAGATTTAAAAGAAAACCAATATATGGCCTTGTCAGGTGTCATCCCAGGTAATTTTTGTACACCTATTGTTACTAGTTAATATTTTAACTGGAAAATCAAGGAACACAAATTTAGAAGAATGGTTCACGGTTATTCCTGTGAAAATTTTCTGGGTTAGGTTAAAGTTAATGATGCAATGTTTGAACAAATGCTTCATACATTCACAAAAACCACCCAAATCATTTTCGGAATTTTACTAGTTGAAAAGTAGATTTCTTGTTTGCTTGTTTTTACAGAATAAAATGTTAATGATCCAGTGGTAGTTATTTTTCATGTTTTATGAAAAAAATCTAAAGCTTTGACTGAAAAAAAAAAAAATCAGAAACTCCAAGTTGCTTATTTGAGACTGGTAACCTTTTAATTAGCAGATCTTGAACATTGGTTTACCAGGAACATTTTCAGAGCTAGCATGTACAAAAGACCAAAAATTTAGAGTTGGGCCATAATTTTTGATACAGCACAATCAAACATTTTACATAAGGCACAATAACACTTGAAACAAGATCCTTCTTTTTACATTATCCATCATCATCCTATACTTACATACCCTTGTAGTAAGCTATAGTTGAAGACCAGTTTTTAGTTTCCTTTTGGTTTTTTCTGTGACTCAATAATATTAGGTGTACAAATAAGTTTTAAAGCAGTTTTTGTATGACATATACCGCTAATTTACATATCCGACATTCCCCTCGTGTTGCTGTCATGTGACCATAACTGGTCCAGAGTATAAAATGTGACAGAAGTTTGCCCAACAGTCAAACACACTTGCACATCGGTAGGTGAAAGATGGCAAGCGATACTGCATTTATTCGACAGGCAAGCAATAGCATGCATTCGTTACGAATTTCATCAAGGAAAAAGTTGCTGCAAAAGCATGTGCATCGATCTGTTCTGTTTTGGGGGAGAATGTCATATCAAAAAGCAGGTGTGAGTTTTGGTTCTAAAGCAAGCAATTTTGATGTTAGCGATCGAGAACGTAGTGATGCCCCGCAGAAGAAACACATGAAGAACACATGAGGAACTGCAAGCAATTCTGGATGAAGATTAATTTCAAATGCAAAAAGAACTAGCTGAACAACTGGGGGTAATTCAACAAACCATTTCCAATCATTTACGAGCAATGGGAAGGATTTAGAAGGAAGGAAAATAGGTGCCACATGACCTGAGCCAGAGAAACAAGGATGAGCGTGTCATGAAGTGTTTGAATATTGAATAAACAACACAGAAACTCTTTCCTGCAGAAAATCGTTACAGGTGATGAAAAGTGGATATGGTACAACAATCCCAAAAGCAAAAAAACACTGGGTAGACCGCGGTGAAGCAACTACTTTGACACCGAAACGCAATATTCACTCCAAGAAAGTTCTGCTGTGCATCTGGTGGGTTATGAAGGATGTGCTCTATTATGAACTATTGGAACAGGGTCAAACTGTTACTGCTGATCGCTACAAGCAACAATTGCTGCGACTGAACCAGGAAATCTGTCAGAAACGTCCATTCACAGGCAAAGGATTGCATCCCGTGAAATTACTGCATGACAACGCTAAGCTCCATGTCACGAAATCGGTCAAGAAAATGTTATTGACACTTGGCTGGGAAGTTTTGCGCGAGCATCCGGTGTATAGTCCCAAGAAAGCCTCTTCAGACTATCATTTGTTCCGATCAATGCAACATGGTTTGTCTGCTGTACGGGTATACATGTGACGAAGTGCAAAAATGGGATGACGACTTTATCGCATCTCACGATGAAATATTCTTCATGGCTGGAATCCGTCAGCTGCCTGACCGACGGCAGAAGGTGATAGATAACTACGGCACATATTTTGATTCGTAAAGGTATTGTTATTTTCTCCAAAATTACATGCTGCATTGTCTTGAAACACTTTAAAATGTATTTGTACACCTAATATTTTACATGCATACATACATATCACTAGGCTCTTCAATGATATACAGAGGCTAGTGCTTCAAAGAAAGATCAGCTGCTAAAATCAAAGATACTAATGACATTAGATTTTACTTACTGTTCATGTATCAAACATCACCATTTACAGCAATCTTGGCACACAACTCATGCTCCATTGGCATCCATCACGTCTCACAAAAGACCTTTGGTATCCTGTATATTAATGGATTCATGACATAATCCTAGTGATGAAATATCTTTAAAGTAATACAGGAATTACTAAGATGACTTTTTTTAATCAAATTTTCAGATTGCACACCAACCCGTCATCAAGACTGACTAAAGAAACTGAGTTAGTCCTAATGACGGGTTGGTGTGCAACCCAAAAATTTGACAAAAATATAAATATTAAGTCATTTTATTAATCCCCGTATTGCTACATTATACTTTTAAGAGACCCAGGGTATTTCAAACTCATTATCTTCTTCTTTTGCACGAATTCCTAGATACAGCCGTCTCATAATTTCCTTAGCCTTCTTGTGCCATTCTTTCCAGACACTTGAGCTGAATAAATTCTTTGTTAGTACCTCATCACTCATTCTTTCAACATGACCAAACTGCCTCAAAATATTTGTCTCCACCCTAACAACATTTTGCTTCACATCACACATGATCAAAATTTTGCTTTACATCACACATAATTAACTCCTCACATGATCAAAACACATCTTGCCACAGAGTCCCAAAAGTTACACATCTATCCAGCACACAAGTGACTCTTGTGTTTCTTCTGTAGTCACCAAGGTTTCACTACCATATGTCAAAGTAGGAACAATCCATCAGTCTTGTGAAATCCTCCTCAAGCAGCTATTATTCCCCTGCTGATTAAAATACTTAACTAATACTGATAAACCACTTAACTGAGGCCATAATGAAATCAGAGGCCAGAAATGTCTGTAAAAACAAAAGAACTTGGAAGATGTGAAAAATAATTGAAAGTTCTTCAACTTAGAATAGAATTAAGTATATTAATCTGAATAAAAGCTTGGAGTAAGTGTTTTAATTGCTATAAATAACATCTTTATTTTTTTTAAATCTACAAGTAAAAACTACCTGCAAAACCTGCTAATACTTTAGAAACTATCTGTGTACAGTGTATGCATGTGCATCTGTATTCTGCTACTCTGGCAATCTCACCCCATCTTTCTCAAAGGCATTCAGTTACATGCTGGTCTTTGTTAAACCAGTTTCCTACTCAAGGTCATTGTTGGCAGAATTTTCTGGATGAAACAGAGAGTGGAAAAGTTGGAAGAGTCTAAATTGGGCATTTCTTTCAGAAAATGTCAGAGCATTTTAATAAATGATCTGAAAATGAGAAGAATTGCCAAAAAAACTTGTGACCCATAAACAGAAACAATCCCACGTGAATGTTTACATATAACTGAAAGAGAAACTTGTAGCAGACTAACCACCTTCTCTCCAAGTGCAACTAGAAATGAATTACGGGTATGACCCTGAAACGAAACAGCAGTCCTCACAGTGGAAAAGTCCATTGTCTCCATGCCTCAAAAAAGCTAGACAAGTGAGATTCTGGTTTTAAATTCATGTTGTCATTTTTAAAATGAAAGACCAGTTTGAAATTCATGTTGTCTTCTTTGACAGAAGAGATTGTGCATCAGGAATTTGCACCACAGGGCCAAAATATGAATCAGATGTTTTACATTGGTGTTTTATGAAGACTGCAGGATAGGTGCAGCACAAACAACCAGAAAAGTGGTGCAGCTGAGAAAGCTTTGTCATCACAATAATGCACCTGCATATGCACGTCTCCATTTGCGAGTTTGTGGCAAAGTATGGGAATGGTGGTTACAAATCTGCATCCTTCCCACTCTCCTGATTTGGCACCTTGCATTTTTTTTTTTTTTTTTTAATCACAAAGCTCAAATATGGATCAAAGGAAAAAGTTCTCAAGACGTTAATGTTATTCAGGAAGAATCACAGAAAAAGTTTTAAATGTTGCAAAAAATTCAAATGGACTTGAAAATGCTTCCAACAATGGTGCAATTGCTGCAATCGACATATCAGCTCCCAAGGTGAGTACTTTGAGGGAGATAATGCAGAATAGCTGCTACAAACCATTTTTATTGTCTGATGTGATCATTCCTGAAACTTTTTAATAGCACCTCATATCATGAAAAATATTATACACATTTATGCCCTCCAGTAGAAAAACTGTGCATTATGTTAAGCAAGAAATATGTGCAAAATGTTTTCTTCTGGTACGAATGGTATCTGACTGAAGAGAAATGTTTTTCAATCAAGTTATTGTAGTGCAGATACTACTGCAAACATGAGATCTGTTCAAAAAGTTCCCAAACTTTTTATCATAGTTTTTTTCAGGCTTACAACTTATTCAGCCTTATCAAGTACTCTCTTCCTCATTGATACACTGCTCCCAACACTATCTCCAGTTCTTAAAGCAGTCCTGACAGGCTTTTTTCAGGATTGTGCATAGGTCTGCTTTTAAATTTTCTTTGATGTTGTCGATTGTGTTGAATCTTCGTCCTTTCAAAATAGATTTCAACTTTGGATACAAGAAAATGCCTGAGGGGGCTCAGATCATGTTGGAAGACTGGGAAAGCATGGTTGTCTCCGTTTTGGCACAAAAGTCACGAATCAGCAGCACTATGTGTGCCAACATGTTGCTGTAATAGAGGAGCCAGGATTTGTTTCTCCACAGTTCGGAAGCTTTTTCTCCCGATATTTTCTTGCAGATGTTTCAGCTCTTCAGGATAATACAGTGGTGTGCAAAGGCATTGCATCACCAGCAAAAACCATGAATTTTTAAGTTTAACTCTTTTTTTAACTAACTAATTTTCATAGTTATTTCATCATTTGTATGTCATTAGATGCCAAATTTAATGGAAATTTTGAAAACGTCTTAGTTTTTCCTGAGATGCATTAAAAAAATCATGCCCAAGTCAAAATTATTATGAAAAGGATCATTTATCCAATACTTAGGTTTACAGCAATAAATTGTTTTCCTCATTCATAAGGAATGAAATAACATTTAAATACAGAAATATCAAAGCAAAATTATAAAATGTGCCTAATATTTTGTTGCCCAGCCTTTAGCTTTAATCACAGTTTTGCATCTTGCTGGCATACTGTATACAAGGTTTTGTAAAAGACTGGGTTGAACAATACAATTACAAATTTGAATTGCATCTTTAATGAGTTGAATTTTGGTTATTGGCTTCTTTTTTGATAGTTCAAACGACACTTTGATCCACAAATTTTCTATCGGGTTTAAGTCCAGTGACTGTGGTGGCCAATGCGTTACTTACGGGGGGGGGGGGGGGCAAGACTTGTTCTGATCATGTGAGGAATGAAGATGTGTTGCAGTTGTGTAATGTGAAGCAAAATGTTGTTGTTGTTAACAAGGTGGAGACTAATACGCTTCAGTGGTTTGGGCATGTTGAAAGAATGACTGACAAGATGCTTACTAAGAAAAAAATTTAAGCTCAAGTGGCAGGAAGGAAAGGCAGAGAAAGGCCAAGGAAGTCATGGGAGGACCAGATTCAGGAGTGTCTCCATGAAAAAAAGATCATGAGTATGAAGTATAGAAGATCTTGTGTGTGCCGTGTGGTGGATGCCATTGAAGTTCGAGTTGTATGTCAAGATCGCTGTAAATGGAGAAGTTTGTTATGGCAACAGTAAGTAAATAATCAGTTAAAAACTATCTGGTAGTTTGTTTTTCTTTGTGGAGCTAACCTCTGAATCCCAGAGAACAGCTTAGTGATATGTATGTGTGTACAAATAAATAGTCCAATATAATAATGATAATAGTAATAAATAATAGTAATAAATCATAATTTTACTCACAAAATGACGGAATCATACATAGTTGTCTGCATTATTTACATGAAACGTTTACGTCTGGCTTTACTTTGCAAAAACCTCTTCATTGCTTTGGCACTAGCTTCGTTTTCAGCTAAGATTTTTGCCTTTCTTTTCACCATATTGCACACCAGATGGTTTAGTAGCCATTCTCTATATGCAACTTTTTCGAGAATTTTTCTAGAATACACACAACTCAAAACACATACACAACTGCTTCTCTCTTGCCCAAAAGAGGGAAAACCGGTTCTGCTACTGCGTCACTAGAATTCAGAGTTCACTTCTCTCAAGGATACTACAAGTTCTGTGCCTGCCGGGTTTCAATAGTGTGCTGATCGTATCTCCACAACAGCAGTGCAGGAAGGAGAAGCAGTAAATAAAGGACAGCAAACAACTGGCTTTCCATATGAGGATTGCAGTAAACAAACCCAGAGTCCCTTCCAGGAAGTGGATAAAATTCCTCCAGCGCTTTGCTAACCTTTTACTGGCAGCTTGGGACAAATTTGCCACAGGGGGAAAGGCAAAGATGCAGCAGAGCGACAAAATCTAAGATTTCCACTTGTATATATATCATCATCATTGTCAACCATTGTCAATCCACTGCTGGACGAAGGTCTCCACAAGTTTCCTCCACAATGGTCTGTCTTGTGCCAGTCTCCTCCATGTCACTCCTGCATACTTTCGAATTTCATCCACCCATCTTCCATGTGGTCTTCTTCTGCGTCTTTTCCTGTCCCTTGGAATCCAATCGAAAATTTCGGCTGTCCATCGATGGTCTGTCCTTCTGGCAGTATGTCCAGCCCATTGCCATTACAGGGATTTAACTCTGATCATGATGTCTTCCACTCTTGTCATTTTTCTGATCCACGAGTTCCTCTTCCTATCTCTCCTGGTTACACCAAGCATGCACCTCTCCAGGCTGCTTTTAGTTGTCTGCAGCCTTTGTATGTTTCTGTTAGGTAAGGTCCACGTCTCTGCACCATAAGTAAGCACTGGAAGGATGCATTGATCAAACACTTTCCTTTTAAGACATAATGGCATATTGCTCTTGAAAATTATGCTGTTTCTACCAAAAACTCTCCAGGCAAGTTTTGTCCGCCGATTAATTTCTTCATCAATGTGACCCTCACTTGATATCTGCTGTCCAAGATAAACGTACATGTCTGTTATCTCCAGTTTTTCTCCATCAATCGACAAATCTTCATTTCTTGTAAAAGCTTTGAACATCACTTTTGTCTTCTGAAAGTTCATTTTTAATCCCACTTCTTTACTCTTGTCAGCAAGTTTCTGGATCATACTCAGCAACTCTGATAGGGTAGTTGCAAAAATGACTATGTCATCAGTAAAATGAAGGTGGGTTAGATAATCTTCATTAATCTTTATCACTTTGTTTTCCCAGTTCAGTGATTGAAAGACATTTTCCAATGTGGCATTAAAGAGCTTGGGAGATATGGTGTCACCTTGTCTCACTCCCTTTCAAATTTTTATGTGTGTTGTATTTTCAAACAGCCGAATCTTTGCACTTGCATTTTTATAGATGTTATTAATAATATTAATGTCTGCATCTTCAATACAGCAGGATTTCAGAGCCATTGTAACTGCTGATGGTTTCACCGAATCAAAGGCTTTTTCATAATCGATAAAAGCCATGCACAATGGAAGTTCATATTCCCTCGCTCTTTCAATTAGTTCTCTCAGTACGTGGATATGATCTATTGTGCTGTAGCCACTCCAGAATCCAGCTTGTTCTCTCGGTTGAGCCATGTCCAGTGTTACCTTCGAGCGGTGTGAAAGAACTTTAGTGAAGATTTTATAAACCACAGATAGGAGGCTGATAGGTCTGTTGTTCCCGAGATCCTCAATGTCACCTTTTTTATGTAGCAGGATCATTGTAGCGTTGTTCCAATCCTCAGGAATCTTCCCTTCATTAAAGCATCGAGTGAAAATTTGGGCGAGTACTGTTTCGATTTCTCCACTTGCTTCTTGTATGATGTCTACAGTAATTCCATCTTCTCCTGGAGCTTTCCCCCACTTCATGTTCTTGATTGCATGTGCAACTTCTGCTGGGAGCACTGGAAGAACTCTGGTACTGGTACCTTTCATGATGTCTAGAAGAGTATCATCCCTTTCATATAATTTGGAGTAGAAATCTTTCACTCTTGTCAAAATTTCGCCTCTATTTCTAGTTACAGAACCATCTTCTTTTTTCAGTGCCATAATCTGTTTTCTTCGCTTACTGATATGTCCCTTTGCTATCTTTAGGCTTTGGTTGTTTTCAATTGCTTTCCTCACTAGTTCACAGTTGAATTTCCTTACGTCTTCAGTGATAATTTTTACGTACTTTCTTGCATAGCTCTATATATTCCACTTTGGAAGTCACATCTTCTTTAGTTGTCCTCATCTCTCTTCTTTTTTGCATCAACATTTTGGTTTTTCCTGATAATTTGTTCACATGCAACTTGTTCTTAGACCCAGCTAATTTTGTTGCTGTTTCCATAAGAGCTTTGGTTACTTTTCTGTTAACTTCAGAAATATCCACTTCTTCCGATGTTAGGCCTTCTAAAGCAGAGAATCTGTTCTTCAGTTCCAACTTGAAGGTATTATGGTGTTTTTTAAGGTTGGTTATGTCAATACATTTAGTTTGTCTTATGAGCTTGCCACGTTCGAGTTTAGTGTTGAGGTGCATCTTATGCATCTTACATCTCACCAATCTATGGTCACTACCTGTGTTGAACTTGTTCAGCACACTGCAGTCTTCTATGACGAATTTTTTGTTACACATAAGAAAATCAATTTCACTTGTCGTCCTATTTGGATGTCTCCATGTCCGTTTCCTGTGTGTTTTTTCTTAAAAAGGAGTTCAAGATGAAAAACCCTTCTGCCTCTGCAAACTCTACGAGAGTATTTCCACGCTGGGTTCTGTTGCCATGACCAAATTTAACCTACTGAAGTTTCATTCTGTTGCCCTATTTCTGCATTGAAATCTCCCATAGTTATCTTCAAGCGCTGCTTACCTTTATTATTTAGATGACGAATTTCCTCATAAAATTCTTCAATTTCTTCTTCAGGATGACTTGTGGTGGTGGGTGCATAAGTTTGAATAATCTGAGCCTGGTATCTTCTCGAGAGTTGGATAACGAGTCGTGCAGCTCTGTCAGAGGAACTTTCAACTTCTACAACTTTATTCTTCAGTTTCTTGTTTATTATAAATCCAACACCACTAGTTCTGCCAGTATCTGTCCAAACGATATAGTAGAAGAGATGTCCACTTTTCAGTTCCATGAGATCTTCTCCTTTTCTCCTTACCTCACTTAGCCCGACGATGTCCCACTTAATCCTTTGTAGTTCCTCTTCCAATTCAAAAAGCCTTGAATCAGAAGACAGGGAGTGTCCATTATACGTAGCCCAAGGTCAGCATCAGATGGCAGCCTAGTCCAGTCCTCCGGGGATTCTTAGCACCCTCTGCCTTCATGTCGCACTGGCCGCGGCCTTGGCCAGGAACATTCCAGCTGCCGGAGACTGAGGGCCAAGATTTAAGTTGTGGAATCATTTTGGAGGGGTTTGGCCATAACTCACCATGCTGGCCAAGCGGGTCGGTCAAGCGGGTTGGTGAGTGTGGGATAGCATTTCCTCTAATCTCGATGGTATAGATATACCGTTATTGGCGGTCATCAGAGCCCCTTTAGTGGGAACAGGATGCACCACAAGAAGATGGGGTTGACATTTGTCAAGAAGAGGCTGTGATGTTACGCATCACCTGACCTTACATCCCTGTATATATATATCATCATCATCATCATTGTCAACCATTATCAATCCACTGCTGGATGAAGGTCTCCCCAAGTTTCCTCCACAACGGTCTGTCTTGTGCCAGTCTCCTCCATGTCACCCCTGCATACTTTCGAATTTCATCCACCCATCTCCCATGTGGTCTTCTTCTGGGTCTTTTCCTGTCCCTTGGAATCCAATCTAAAATTTCGGCTGTCCATCGATGATCTGTCCTTCTGGCAGTATGTCCAGCCCATTGCCATTTCAGGGATTTAACTCTGATCATGATGTCTTCCACTCTTGTCATTTTTCGGATCCACGAGTTCCTCTTCTTATCTCTCCTGGTTACACCAAGTATGCACCTCTCCATGCTTCTTTGAGTTGTCTGCAGCCTTTGTATGTCTCTTTTAGTTAAGGTCCACGTCTCTGCACCATACGTAAGCACTGGAAGGATGCATTGATCAAACACTTTTCTTTTAAGACATAATGGCATATTGCTCTTGAAAATTATGCTGTTTCTTCCAAAAGCTCTCCAGGCAAGTTTTGTATGCCGATTAATTTCTTCATCAATGTGACCCTCACTTGATATCTGCTGTCCAAGATAAACGTACGTGTCTGTTATCTCCAGCTTTTCTCCATCAATCGATAAATCTTCATTTCTTGTAAAAGCATTGAACATCACTTTTGTCTTCTGAAAGTTCATTTTTAATCCCACTTCTTTACTCTTGTCAGCAAGTTCCTGGATCATACTCTGCAGCTCTGATGGGCTAGTTGCAAAAATGACTACGTCATCAGCAAAACGAAGGTGGGTTAGATAATCTCCATTAATCTTTATCCCCTTGTTTTCCCAGCTCAGTGACTGAAAAACACCCTCCAATGTGGCATTAAAGAGCTTCGGAGATATGGTGTCACCTTGTCTCACTCCCTTTCCAATTTTTATGTGTGTTGTATTTTCAAACAGCCTAATCTTTGCACTTGCATTTTCATAGATGTTATTAATAATATTAATGTATGCATCTTCAATACCGCAGGTTTTCAGAGCCATTGTAACTGCTGATGGTTTCACCGAATCAAAGGCTTTTTCATAATCGATAAAAGCCATGCACAATGGAAGTTCATATTCCCTCGCTCTTTCAATCAGTTCTCTCAGCACATGGATATGATCTATTGTGCTGTAGCCACTCCTGAATCCAGCTTGTTCTCTCGGTTGAGCCATGTCCAGTGTTACCTTCAAGCGGTGTGAAAGAACTTTAGTTATATATATATATATATACTTGTAGGGATGTAAGGTCAGGTGATGCGGAACATCACAGTCTCTCCTTGACAAATGTCAACCCCGCCTTCTCGTGGTGTATCCTGTTCCCACTAAAGGGGCCCTGACGACCGCCAATAGCGGTATAACTATACCATCGGGATTAGAGAAAATGCTATCCCACACTCACCAACCCGCTTGGCCAGCGTGGTGAGTTATTGCCAAACCCTCCCAAAATGACTCCACAACTTAAATCTTGGCCCTCAGTCTCCGACAGCTGGAATGTACCTGGCCAAGGTAGCGGCCAGTGCGACATGAAGGCAGAGGGTGCTAAGAATCCCCGGAGGACTGGACTAGGCTGCCATCTGATGCTGACCTTGGCTACGTACAACGGACGCTCCCTATCTTCTGATTCAAGGCTTCTTGAATTGGAAGAGGAACTACAAAGGATCAAGTGGGACATCGTTGGGCTAAGTGAGGTAAGGAGAAAAGGAGAAGATCTCATTGAACTGAAAAGTGGACATCTCTTCTACTATTGTGGGACAGATACTGGCAGAACTAGTGGTGTTGGATTTATAATAAACAAGAAACTGAAGGATAAAGTTGTAGAAGTTGAAAGTTCCTCTGACAGAGCTGCACGACTCGTTATCCAACTCTCGAGAAGATACCAGGCTCAGATTATTCAAACTTATGCACCCACCACAAGTCATGCTGAAGAAGAAATTGAAGAATTTTATGAGGAAATTCGTCATCTAAATAATAAAGGTAAGCAGCACTTGAAGATAATTATGGGAGATTTCAATGCAAAAATAGGGCAACGGCAACAGAATGAAACTTCAGTAGGTAAATTCGGTCACGACAACAGAAACCAGCGTGGAAATACTCTGGTTGAGTTTGCAGAGGCAGAAGGGTTTTTCATCTTGATATCCTTTTTCAAGAAAAAGCCACACAGGAAATGGACATGGAGACATCCAAATGGGACGACAAGTGAAATTGATTTTATTATGTGTAACAAAAAAATTCGTCATAGAAGACTGCAGTGTGCTAAACAAGTTCAACACAGGCAGTGACCATAGATTGGTAAGATGTAAGATACACCTCAACACTAAACTTGAACGTGGCAAGCTCATAAGACAAACAAAATCTATTGACATAACCAACCTTAAAAAACACCATAATACCTTCAAGTTGGAACTGAAGAACAGGTTCTCTGCTTTAGAAGGCCTAACATCGGAAGAAGTGGATATTTCTGAAGTTAACAGAAAAGTAACCAAAGCTCTTATGGAAACAGCAACAAAATTAGCTGGGTCTAAGAACAAAGTGCATGTGAACAAATTATCAGGAAAAACCAAAATGTTGATGCAAAAAAGAAGAGTGATGAGGACAACTAAAGAAGATGTGACTTCCAAAGTGGAATATATAGAGCTATGCAAGACAGTACGAAAAAGTATCACTGAAGACGTAAGGAAATACAACTGTGAACTAGTAAGGAAAGCAATTGAAAACAACCAAAGCCTAAAGATAGCAAAGGGACATCTCAGTAAGGGGAAAAAAACAGATTATGGCACTGAGAAAAGAAGATGGTTCTGTAACAAGAAATAGAGGCGAAATTTTGACAAGAGTGAAAGATTTCTACTCCAAATTATATGAAAGGGATGATACATGTACTCCAGACATCATGAAAGGTACCAGTACCAGAGTTCTTCCAGTCCTTCCAGCAGAAGTTGCACATGCAATCAAGAACATGAAACGGGAAAAGCTCCAGGAGAAGATGGAATTACTGTAGACATAGTACAAGAAGCAAATGGAGAAATCGAAACAGTACTCGCCCAAATTTTCACTCGATGCCTTAATGAAGGGAAGATTCCTGAGGATTGGAACACCGCAACAATGATCTTGCTGCATAAAAAAGGTGACATTGAGGATCTCAGGAACTACAGACCTATCAGCCTCCTATCAGTGGTTTATAAAATCTTCACTAAAGTTCTTTCACACCGCTTGAAGGTGACACTGGACATGGCTCAACCGAGAGAACAAGCTGGATTCAGGAGTGGCTACAGCACAATAGATCATATCCACGTACTGAGAGAACTAATTGAAAGAGCGAGGGAATATGAGCTTCCATTGTGCATGGCTTTTATCGATTATGAAAAAGCCTTTGATACGGTAAAACCATCAGCAGTTGCAATGGCTCTGAAATCCTGCGGTATTGAAGATACATACATTAATATTATTAATAACATCTATGAAAATGCAAGTGCAAAGATTCGGCTGTTTGAAAATACAACACACATAAAAATTGGAAAAGGAGTGAGACAAGGTGACACCATATCTCCGAAGCTCTTTAATGCCACATTGGAAAATGTCTTTCAATCACTGAACCGGGAAAACAAAGGGATAAAGATTAATGGAGATTATCTAACCCACCTTCGTGTTGCTGATGACATAGTCATTTTTGCAACTACCCCATCAGAGCTACAGAGTATGATCCAGGAACTTGCTGACAAGAGTAAAGAAGTGGGATTAAAAATGAACTTTCAGAAGACAAAAGTGATGTACAATGCTTTTACAAGAAATGAAGATTTATCGATTGATGGAGAAAAGCTGGAGGTAACAGACACGTACGTTTATCTTGGACAGCAGATATCAAGTGAGGGTCACATTGGTGAAGAAATTAATCGGCGTACAAAACTTGCCTGGAGAGCTTTTGGAAGAAACAGCATAATTTTCAAGAGCAATATGCCATTATGTCTTAAAAGAAAAGTGTTTGATCAATGCATCCTTCCAGTGATTACATATGGTGCAGAGACGTGGACCTTTACTAACAGAAACATACAAAGGCTGCAGACAACTAAAAGCAGCCTGGAGAGGTGCATGCTTGGTGTAACCAGGAGAGATAAGAAGAGGAACACGTGGATCCGAAAAATGACAAGAGTGGAAGACATCATGATCAGAGTTAAATCCCTGAAATGGCAATGGGCTGGACATACTGCCAGAAGGACAGACCATCGATGGACAGCTGAAATTTTAGATTGGATTCCAAGGGACAGGAAAAGACCCAGAAGAAGACCACATGGAAGATGGGTGGATGAAATTCGAAAGTATGCGGGAGTGACATGGAGGAGACTGGCACAAGACAGACCGTTGTGGAGGAAACTTGGGGAGACCTTCGTCCAGCAGTGGATTGATAATGGTTGACAATGATGATGATGATGATGACATATATCATCATATGTCACATATATCATCATCATATGTCACATATATATATATATATGGGATGTAAGGTCAGGTGATGCGTAACATCACAGCCTCTCCTTGACAAATGCCAACCCCGCCTTCTCGTGGTACATCCTGTTCCCACTAAAGGGGCTCTGATGACCGCCAATAACGGTATATCTATACCACCGAGATTAGAGGAAATGCTATCCCACTCTTACCGACCCGCTTGGCCAGCATGGTGAGTTATGGCCAAACCCCTTCAAAATGACTCCACAACTTAAATCTTGGCCCTCAGTCTCCGGCAGCTGGAATGTACCTGGCCAAGGCAGCGGCCAGTGCGACATGAAGGCAGAGGGTGCTAAGAATCCCCGGAGGACCGGACTAGGCTGCCATCTGATGCTGACCTTAGCGACGTATAACGGACGATCCCTATCTTCTGATTCAAGGCTTCTTGAATTGGAAGAGGAACTACAAAGGATCAAGTGGGACATCGTCAGGCTAAGTGAGGTAAGGAGAAAAGGAGAAGATCTCATTGAACTGAAAAGTGGACATCTCTTCTACTATCGTGGGACAGATACTGGCAGAACTAGTGGTGTTAGATTTATAATAAACAAGAAACTGAAGGATAAAGTTGTAGAAGTTGAAAGTTCCTCTGACAGAGCTGCACGACTCGTTATCCAACTCTCGAGAAGATACCAGGCTCAGATTATTCAAACTTATGCACCCACTACAAGTCATCCTGAAGAAGAAATTGAAGAATTTTATGAGGAAATTCGTCATCTAAATAATAAAGGTAAGCAGCACTTGAAGATAACTATGGGAGATTTCAATGCAAAAATAGGGCAACGGCAACAGAATGAAACTTCAGTAGGTAAATTCGGTCACGACAACAGAAACCAGCGTGGAAATACTCTCATAGAGTTTGCAGAGGCAGAAGGGTTTTTCATCTTGAACTCCTTCTTCAAGAAAAAGCCACACAGGAAATGGACATGGAGACATCCAAATGGGACGACAAGTGAAATTGATTTTATTATGTGTAACAAAAAATTTGTCATAGAAGACTGCAGTGTGCTAAACAAGTTCAACACAGGTTAGTGACCATAGATTGGTGAGATGTAAGATGCACCTCAACACTAAACTCGAACGTAGCAAGCTCATAAGACAAACAAAATGTATTGACATAGCCAACCTTAAAAAACACCATAATACCTTCAAGTTGGAACTGAAGAACAGATTCTTTGCTTTAGAAGGCCTAACATCAGAAGAAGTGGATATTTCTGAAGTTAACAGAAAAGTAACCAAAGCTCTTATGGAAACAGCAACAAAATTAGCTGGGTCTAAGAACAAGTTGCATGTGAAGAAATTATCAGGAAAAAACAAAATGTTGATGCAAAAAAGAAGAGAGATGAGGACAACTAAAGAAGATGTGACTTCCAAAGTGGAATATATAAAGCTATAAAAGAAAGTACGAAAAAGTATCACTGAAGGCGTAAGGAAATGCAACTGTGAACTAGTGAGGAAAGCAATTGAAAACAACCAAAGCCTAAAGATAGCAAAGGGACATCTCAGTAAGGGAAGAAAACAGATTATGGCACTGAGAAAAGAAGATGGTTCTGTAACAAGAAATAGAGGCAAAATTTTGACAAGAGTGAAAGATTTCTACTCCAAATTATATGAAAGGGATGATACATGTACTCCAGACATCATGAAAGGTACCAGTACCAGAATTCTTCCAGTCCTCCCAGCAGAAGTTGCACATGCAATCAAGAACATGAAGCGGGGAAAAGCTCCAGGAGAAGATGGAATTACTGTAGACATCATACAAGAAGCAAGTGGAGAAATCGAAACAGTACTCACCCAAATTTTCACTCGATGCCTTAATGAAGGGAAGATTCCTGAGGATTGGAACAATGCTACAATGATCCTGCTACATAAAAAAGGTGACATTGAGGATCTCAGGAACTACAGACCTATCAGCCTCCTATCAGTGGTTAATAAAATTTTCACTGAAGTTCTTTCACACCGCTTGAAGGTGACACTGGATATGGCTCAACCGAGAGAACAAGCTGGATTCAGGAGTGGCTACAGCACAATAGATCATATCCACGTACTGAGAGAACTAATTGAAAGAGCGAGGGAATATGAACTTCCATTGTGCATGGCTTTTATCGATTATGAAAATGCCTTTGATTCGGTGAAACCATCAGCAGTTAGAATGGCTCTGAAATCCTGCGGTATTGAAGATGCATACATTAATATTATTAATAACATCTATAAAAATGCAAGTGCAAAGATTCGGCTGTTTGAAAATACAATACACATAAAAATTTGAAAAGAGTGAGACAAGGTGACATCATATCTTTCAAACTCTTTAATGCCACATTGGAAAATGTCTTTCAATCACTGAACTGGGAAAACAAAGGGATAAAGATTAATGGAGATTATCTAACCCACCTTCATTTTGCTGATGACATAGTCATTTTTGCAACTACCCCATCAGAGCTGCAGAGTATGATCCAGGAACTTGCTGACAAGAGTAAAGAAGTGGGATTAAAAATGAACTTTCAGAAGACAAAAGTGATGTTCAATGCTTTTACAAAAAATGAAGATTTATCGATTGATGGAAAAAAGCTGGAGATAACAGACATGTGTGTTTATCTTGGACAGCAGATATCAAGTGAGGGTCACATTGATGAAGAAATTAATCGGCACACAAAACTTGCCTGGAGAGCTATTGGAAGAAAAAGCATAACTTTTAAGAGCAATATGCCATTATGTTTTAAAAGAAAAGTGTTTGATCAATGCATCCTTCCAGTGATTACATATGGTGCAGAGACGTGGACCTTAACTAACAGAAACATACAAAGGCTGCAGACAACTCAAAGCAGCATGGAGAGATGCATGCTTGATGTAACCAGGAGAGATAAGAAGAGGAACTTGTGGATCCGAAAAATGACAAGAGTGGAAGACATCATGATCAGAATTAAATCCCTGAAATGGCAATGGGCTGGACATACTGCCAGAAGGACAGACCATCGATGGACAGCCGAAATTTTAGATTGGATTCCAAGGGACAGGAAAAGACCCAGAAGAAGACCACATGGGTGATGGGTGGATGAAATTCGAAAGTATGCGGGAGTGACATGGAAGAGACTGGCACAAGGACAGACCGTTATGGAGGAAACTTGGGGAGACCTTTGTCCAGCAGTGGATTGATAATGGTTGACAATGATGATATATATATGCTTTCCTTTTTGTGGCAAGGCAAATAAGTACAGACCATCTCATAAAAAAAGTTAGCGGATAATTTTACTATGAAAGAAAATTTACAAATCCATGGGACTAATTTGGTGCCCATTCCCTTTGGTGGCACCCTAAGGCAGTTGTCTACCTGGTCTACACTTTGAACTGGCTCTGTGGACAGCTGATGATTGGAAGGTGTTATTTAGTGATGAGAGCACTCTGAAGTGCAGGGGAAATACCATATGTCTGTCAGCAGAAATGACAATGAGCTCATTAGAACACCACATACAGTGCAATATGTCAACCACCCTCTAGTCAATATGTCACTACAGCTGTTTTTCGTATAAAGGCCCTAGTGCTATTATTCCTGCGTCAGTATGAAGTATGACAAGAAATATAAGGAGTTACGGGGCACAAATCTGTGTCCACAGTTATAAAAATTTAGCAATTGATGGCAATGCAATATTTCAGCAGGATTTGACCCCCTACCATACTGCCAAGGAAATAAGGGATTTTTTTCCCATAAAAATAAAATGTCTGGAATGCCCTACAAACACATCAGACTTAAATTCTCCAGAGAACTTATGGGCAATCATGAAATGCTGCTTGAAGGAAGAAGACTGTACTACCAAGCAAAAGATTATACCATCAGTCATAAAAGAGCAGTTTCACAACCCTGAAATTGTAAATAATTGCCAAAATTTAGTTCTTCTAATGCCCCAAAGAGTCAAAATACTTATTGGTGCTAAGAGTGATTATGTTAAATACTGAAAACAATCACTATTTACACTGACAGAAAAAAAATCCCAACACCAAGAAGGGGTTGTGTTAGATAAACGACAGTTGATAGGCGGTGAGAGTACATCTGTAAGATGACGTCTATGCAAATTTCGCGCTCGGCGCATACGTGTGGCGCTAGTAACGCCCCTCGGAACATGCAAAGCAGGTTTGCTGTAAATACGCACTGTAACGTTCGTGAGCATTAGTTATCGTTGAGATTCGACGTAGGGTGTTGATGTTAGTCAAGAATGCCTTTAAGAAGACGAAGAAGCCATTATCAACAGCTCACGGAGTTTGAACGAGGTCTTGTAATAGGGCTACGAGAAGGTGGATTTTCTTTCCACAATATTGCAGAACGACTTGGCAGGAATGTAGCTACTGTGCATGATTGTTGGCAGCGGTGGTCAAGGGAAGGTACTGCCTCAAGGAGACCAGGTTCCGGCTGGCCACGTGGCACTACTGAGAGGGAAGACCGCCGTGTACAGCGTATGGCCATGGCGCATCGTACCGTGTCTGCGGCAGCAATTCGAGCTGCAGTTGCCACCACGGTGACACAAAGAACTGTTACAAATTGGTTACTTGAAGGACAGCTCCGAGCCAGACGCCCTGTAGCGTGCATTCCACTTACTCCAAACCACTGCCGTTTGCGACGTCAGTGGTGTCAAGCTAGAGCTCATTGGAGGACGGAGTGGAGATCTGTTGTGTTTTCTCATGAAAGCCGGTTCTGCCTGGGTGCCAGTGATGGCCATGTGTTGGTTAGGAGGCCAGGTGAGCGCCTGCAACCAACCTGTCTGCGGCCGAGACACACTGGACCTACACCTGGAGTTATGGTCTGGGGAGCAATTTCCTATGACAGCAGGAGCACTCTCGTGGTTATCCCACGCACCCTGACGGCACAGTTGTACGTCGGTCTGGTGATTCAACCTGTTGTGCTGCCATTCATGAACAGCATTCCAGGGGGTGTTTTCCAACAGGATAACGCTTACCCGCATACCGCTGTTGTAACCCAACATGCTCTACAGAGTGTCGACATGTTGCCGTGGCCAGCTAGATCACCAGATCTTTCACCAATCGAGCATGTAGGGGACATAATTGGACAACTCCAGCGTCACCCCCAACCAACATTAACCATCCCTGTATTGACCGACCAAGTGCAACAGGCATGGAACTCCATCCCACAAACTGACATAGAGCACCTGTATGACACAATGCATGAACGTTTGCGTGCTTGCATTCAACATTCTGGCGGTTACACCGGTTATAATGTACCAGCATTTTACATTTAATATGGCTCTTCTCGCACTTACAATAAGCTGTGATCTTGAAACCTTAATCGATTAAATATGTTACCTATACAAATGTATTGCCGCCATTTCATTCCTCTACAACTATTTTTTCGTGGTGTTGGGATTTTTTTCTGTCAGTGTATATTGGGACACTATTTTGTGGAATTAAAAATTAAAAAATATTTTGACTAAAATTTACCTTTTGTTCACATTAATTTAAACAAGACTGTATGCTCATACACATACATGCATACATACCAAGATTCAAGTTTTAGCAGCATAAAACACATTATACTGACTGTTTATCATTATTTTAACCTCCCTTTGCTGAACACATTAGCAATTTAGGTATAAATACCTATGATCAAGGTACAGTAAATTCCATCGTATGATCTGTAGATCATATGTTAAAAAAAGTTACAAAATTTAAGAGCTCTGCATACACCACTTCAAAGAAATTTAAGAGCTCTGCAGATAATACACCACTTCAAAGAAATTTAAGAGCTCTGCAGATAATACACCACTTCAAAGAAATTTAAGAGCTCTGCAGATAATACACCAC
The DNA here is from genome assembly GCA_039090855.1 of Macrothele yani. Taxonomy (NCBI): domain Eukaryota; kingdom Metazoa; phylum Arthropoda; class Arachnida; order Araneae; family Macrothelidae; genus Macrothele; species Macrothele yani. The sequence goes on from CM077008.1 coordinate 117,812,658, forward strand.
TTCAAAGAAAGAAAAAAAAAAAGTCTTTCACGCACTTTCATTTTGAAAAAATCTACCACAATTGTAAGAAGTCATGTGTATTTTGAAAATTACCAAAAATGTGTTAACCATGGAAGAACGCAACTCAAATTAAAGATAGAAGTCCACAAACAAACTTTTTGTTGTTGTTTTTACTAACGATCATTTTGACAGAAAATACTATGCAGCAATATTATTTGCTCTCACAGACAATTACGTGCTGTGGGAGGCTCAACATCACGCACATTCGGGGGTGTCGCATGTTAACTACAAAATCTAACTACAGAACTATGGCAACACTGCAAAAATACAAGTTTTTTTCTTTATTTGCATAAAAGTAACACAAAAGCAATTAAAAAATAAATTATTTTTTTTTTACAGCAAAAGATCATTTTTTCCTGTTTCTTTGGGCTGTTGGGTCATCTCGTGAATTGCAACTTATCTGCAGGAAGTTATGGTCCAGGATCAATTTTGTAGGTGTGGGTTGTGCAGCAGTTTTTTTTTTTTTTATTTCTGAATTTTCCATGGTCTGCAGATTATGTGCCACCATGGTTTATCTGAGGGGGAAAAATATTCTGAATTTCATGATCTGCAGATTATGTTATATACAATGGACAGCAAATTATCTGACGAAAAATATGATACATAGTAAAATGCTATAACAATTCATTACATGTAGTGGGTGACCCCCACACTGTAACCAAATTGATTACAAATCTGCTGCCCATTGCACTTATGATTCAACAAGGTCACACCAGTTCTATTCACCTTGGTTTTAAATAAATATATTTCTAACTTATCCCACTACACTAAAAATGGTACAGTGCAGCCTGAATAAGTTAACATAATAATGAAAGCTTTTTGTTGTGTTTCAAGCAGTTGCACAACATGAAAACAGAACTCAAAGTACTTATGAAAACATGCCACAGGCAAATCTTAGACTTACCTCTGTGAAGCTGAAAAATAAACCAATTCCTCCACTAATTTTCAGGCCATTATTAATGGCATTCCTAAGTATTCTCCAGCATGGGCGGCAAGTGTTCCTTCCATCAGAATTACATTCTTTAAGCTACAAAGAATAAACTTAAATTTCAACTATTTACACAACAAACCATTTATACTTAATACACTGTTACTTTCACTCAATACAGGGTTCAAAAATATCTGAGCATTCATTCAGACATTATTTACTATCAGATCAAATAAAAGATTACTTGATTATATAAAATAACTAAATATATATACATCAACCATTCAGAACAGACACTAGCTTAATCACTTCACCATTTTTTTTTTCATATGTTTACAGCACTATGGATACCACAATGCATACATATATTGGGTGTCTCAAAAAAAAAGTGAAACAAGCTTTTATCTCTTCAATGGTTGATCATAGATACAAGCTTTCAATTAGAAAAATACTCAAAATGACGTCAAGATTTACAACATGGCAGTTGCACCCCTGTTGATGACATCTGCATAAAAAAAAAAAAGAATATTTTATACAGCCTTTGCAGAAAAAAAAATCAATTAAAAAATTGCACAATGTCCTAACTAGTCTAAAAAAATAAACCCTGTCATTCTACTTGCAAAACTTGTGGAGATATTTATGAAAAATATTGTAAAAAATGTATCGTCTGGAGCCTGTTTGCAACAAATAGTAGCTGGAGTACTCCACAGCTATGCAGCGAAAAAAGCTACCATGCGCCATAAATGGGCTCCAGACAATACATTTTCCACAATTTTCATCACAAATATCTCCTCAAGTTTTGCAAGTAGAATGAAGAGGTTTGTTTTTTAGACTAATTAGGACATCCTGCATTTTTTTCAATTGAACTTTTTTTCTGTGAAGGCTGTATAAAAAATTTATTTACTTTATTTTTGTGTGAATGCCAACCACACAGGTGCAACTGCCTGCCATGTTGTAAATATTTACATCATTTTGAGTATTTTCCTAATTGAAACTATGTATCTGTGGTAAACCTGGAAATATTCTAGTTGGATAATGCTTACCTAGGCATTCCGTTTCTAGCAATGATTCACTTTTCTCGCACGTTTCGGGTCTTCGTTGAAACTATTGTCCGTTGTATGTGTAGCTACCTTTCACATCCAACACACTGCTTACTTTGGGCGTGGATTCAGTAGATCTTCACTTTAGGATTCAACAACTTCAATTCTTTACCGTTGTTAATGCTCTAAATTTTTCGCCCAGTCTTTGGGCATCCTCAGGAGTGTGACGACTTTTCCACCGATGTTCGTGGTTTATTTCTCATCAATGGAGTCCAATACCCCACGTTGCTATTCATCAGATACGCTGTATTAGATACTTTTCTTAATTAACACCATCTATGCTTCACTAATTCTACCTTTTTTTTTTTTTCCTCGTCAATTTTTTTCCTCGTTTAGGTAAACATTATCCAACTAGAATATTTCCAAGTTTTTGAAATAATGCACGTAAAAATGAATAGTAGCCTATTCTGATCGATTTCTAAGTCGGAATATGAACTGCTAATATGAATGTGATAAACCGTTGAAGATATTTAAAGCTTGTTTCAATCTCTTTTGAGACACCCGGTATGTACATTGTTACCTACAGAACTGTGATGTAACTAGGACAAGCCGCCAACGGTAACTGATAACTCGGGTACAGTTGGCATATTTTGAGCAAAGCTACTGGAAAATCTAAGCTCATTAAGGTGTCTGTTATAACAAATTCTAAAAAACAGAAGTTTAGAATTTATGACTTCCAGAACAAAAATACAAAACATTCTAAAAAAGAAATGCCTAAAATTTATCATGAACTACTTTTCTTCATGCCCTCACGTTCATTGTGATCAGGTTGCATGTACACTAAGCGGAAAGACACACTCAGACCAGGAATCACGTGTTTTTCATTTTGTATCGCGAAAGACACACACACACACTTGCTTTTATTATCAAAGATTAAGCAAGTGTTGAGCTAACAGATGGAGTCTTACCATTTCTTTGTTTTTCAATTTAAACGATTTTTTAAAATTAAAGTTAGTGGGTCAACTTTTGTGAGATGGTTCAAGTAAAAGGCCATCTAGTTTTAATTGAAATTCCACAATAGCACGGAATTTCAGGAATCGATAGGCGTCAAAACCTGACCATGAACGATGTCTAATTGCATGCCAAAAATCATGATGATTGGATGTGTCATGTTGTAGCTATGCCCGAACAAATAATTGTCCCGAGTCTCGTATAGAGAGTGGATTTTTTCAATTATTATTAAAATTGGTCTGTTTTTTTTTATTGTCATTATTTTTATATGACACGACCAATCACCATCATACCAACCCCATGTCACTCACCATGTCCTTTCCTTTCTCTGTGGCAAGTGTCACTGCGATCAGCTGAAGATCTTTGGAGGAGATAGGTAACAAAGCAGCCCTTCTCAAAACCTGGAAAAAAACCCAAAAATACAAGTTTTGGGACAATTATTCCTCAATGACACGAAATTTCGGGAATTGGAAAGCGACAAAACCTGACCATGGACAATGTCTGATTGCATGCAAAAAATCATGGTGATCAGATGTGTCATCTCATACCTATGCTCAAACAACTAATTGTCTTGAGTCTCGTAAAGAGAGATCCACTAAGCCTTCGCCTCACTACGCTCAATAAAGAAGACTTTGGGATATTAGTTGTGCCAAATACTCTTGTACTTGGCCCTCCAGTAGTTACTCAAACACCATATAGGATATTACATCCCAAACTGGTGGTGAAGGGGTTCACACCGTAGTGCATTTACTGAAGAACAAAGCACAGCCTTAGCTCCACAAGACCATTGTTTTATTTAATACAAGGACAGTGGGGGATTCCTTTTCCATTTCTAAAACAACAAAGTTTTTTCAAAAATGTTATTTCAATCCTCTTTTTAGGCATTTCTTTAGACAGGTGACATTGCTAATTTTTCATTCTCAAATCCCGCTCATTGTAAGAGTTGCTTCTCAGTAAAGAGTTACGATATCACCTGATAACATTACTAAGCATTCTGAATATCTCAGGTGAACATAATATGTTCAGTGAAATATACAGAGGTTGCACAGAATAATGTGAACACCACACTGAGAGACGTGACTTTTAATGCAGCAACATACATTGCAATATGCAAAGGTATCCACCACTTTTTGGTTGTAATAGCTTTGTTTAGAACCTCAATGTCCTGTTCAAGTGCATTTAAAGTGTCTTGTTGCAAAATTTCTTTCAGGGTGACAATGAAATGAGCAACTTAAAGGACTTCAAAAGAAGGCTAATTGTTGGTGGCCAGCTAGTCGGTCCCTCTGTGACAACAGTCACCTGGGTAGTGGGGGTATCAAGAGCTACTGTGACTAGTGTCATGATAGTACACACAGCAAAACCTCGTCTGTGAAACACAAGAGTGCCGGAAAACAACCCTGACTGATAGAGACAGGACAGTATTAAAGAGGATTGTTATCCGTAATAAGAAGACCACGGCACTGAAAATTAGTGCGGAACTCAATCTGCATCTCCAAACACCAGTATCAATTAAAGCAATGCGCAGGGAACTGCACAAACAAGATTTTCATGGCAGAGCTGCTATTGCAAAACCTCTGGTGACCTGGGTGAATGCACAATGATGACTGCAGTGGTGCCAGGAGCACACTGCAGTCATCAATGCCAAAGGTGGTCCCCACAACGTAGACTCAGATGAATCAACATTCACACTATTCCCCACCACAGGAGGTGTTTACATGTGGAGAACACTGTCAGAAGCGTACAACCCAGACTGTCTGCTGCCAACAGTACAGCATGGTGGTCGTTCTGTCCAATGGCATAGCCACAAATTTCTTAAGGGGGGGGGTCCATGTGTTTGGTTCATTGGTGAAAGCCCCATATATATATTGCGTTAAATTCGTACTAAATCTCCCCTCAAGGGGGGGGTCCAGACCCGAGGACCACCCCCTTGGCTATGCCATGGTTCTGTCATGCTCTGGGAGATCATATCGTGGTTTTCAGCAGGTCCCCTGATCACCTTGAAAGGAAGAATGACTGGCAGGGCATATGAAACTATTTTGGCCACCCAAGTCCATCCAATGGCTTGAGCATTGTTTCCTGCAGGGATGCCATCCATCAAGATGATAACACCATAATTCACAGAACTTGGAATGTCAAATCATGGTTTGAGGAACATGAGGTCGAACTTTCACAACATCCTTGGCCTCCCCAATCACCAGACTTAAACGTCATCAAGCCACTGTGGTCTGTGTTGGAAAACAGAGTAAGATCCCATTATCTTTCTGCTGCATCTCTCAAGGACCTGGAGTAGTTTCTGCATGAAGAATGGCGTAACATCCTACTAACCACCATCCAGGATTTGAATGCATCCATTCCAAGGAGGTTTCAAGCAGTTTTGAATGCCAAAGGTGGTCCCCACACCCTAATAGGTACGTAAAACCTTCTTTTCCTAGGTGTTCATATTATTCTGTCTAACCCCTGTACATATATCAGTGAAACCTGTGTTGATGGTCACCTGCCAAAGTGGGAAGTTTGGTCTGGCATGGATGTTATTATTAATAAAAACAATGCATAAGAGACCTTTATTTAGCAGCCAAGGGCAGCCATTTCTGAAACACATAAGAAAATGTACCTGTATTTTGTCATCACCAACATACTTGTTTAGAAAGTTCTAGGAAGACAAAGAAAGGTTGCAGGTTTAAAAATGTGGAAAACCTTTTTCTTTTTCTCTGTCTGTCACCACCTTTCACAAGATGGAATAGTGGGTGAACCTTGGGGTCTGTAAATTTCTTAAAATTTTAAAGTAGCATTTGCCAGCTGGTTTGTTTACATTTTAGACAGCGGTTCTGAGTGTGTCACTACACGACAATTTTCTGACATTCTATCAGTTATATTCTCAGCTGTGCTTCCCCACTTTGGGAAGGGGGATATGGATATGGATAGTAATTGGTAGGTAAGATTATTCTGCTCTCAAGACATCGTGGAGAAGCGGCACTCCTTCCAGGAGCCAATGGTATACATGCGATGCAAAAGGAGACATTGATTTCACACTGAAGTAACAAGAAAATTACAATTACAGAGATTTTTCATATTCCATTCCATGTATTTTACTTGTGTTCACTTAAATATATACAGACATTTACTCTTTAAAAAAATGACCCTGTTTTGCATTTTACTATTTTTGTGTAGTGGCAGACAAAGAATTGTGGTCTCAAACATAAACAAATTGCTGGCTATAGTGGGAGGATTCACATAACACTTTGTAAGTACTTAAAAAAAAAAAAAAAATTATGAAATATTTTTTCACCCAGAGTAGAGTTCCCACAGGTACAGCTGCTCTAAATATGATAAGTGTAAGACCTAATCCATTTCAAATTGAGATTGTGGATTTCTTGCTTCCAAACATAAAGGAGTACCTCATTATTTCTCCTGTGCGACAGTGACACCCAATCTTTGGAAATGGATACACAGTGCGAGTCGGGCACGACATAAATCTCTTAGCTGTTGAGGAGGGTCACAACCAGTTAGGCATCTCCCCTCTCTTTCACAGCAAGAGTGGGTATCTTCTAGTATTGTTCCCACTAATTGTGTCAGTGCGGTTAGCACTACGGAAGAGCAAAGACAGTGTTTTACGAAAGGTGGTAACTTGGAAAAGGCTCACACTGGCCTTGTTATTTCTTGGGTGAAAGAATTGTGGAACACAATTTCACCAGATATGGTTATAAAGTCTTCCAAAAAAATGCTGCGTAAGTAATGCAGTGGAGGGTTATTTGGAAACTCTGATAGTGAATCGTAATTGAGAGGTTTTTACAGAAGAAAATCTCAGAAATTTACATAATTCATTGCAATAGATATGTTTTCCAAAATCTTTAAATTTAACTGGCAAAAGCATTGAACATAAGGAAAGGAACTTTATATGTACTGTGTGGTTTAGTGCTTCACATTTGTAAACACAAAAAGAAAAAAAAAACCTAAGATGTATGCAAATGCACCTGAATTATGAACCTGTAAAACAATCACGAAATGAAGTACGAAACGACATCACAGAAATCAGCAATAAAATTGGTACCACAGTTCTCAATATGGAATGTGATCACAACGCACAATAATGCAAGCTTCAGACCGCCGAACCATGCTATGAATGAGTGTGTCCACAAGAGATGGTTTAATTATTAAGTCATTAAGTCCCATTCCTCCAGAATACCATAAGTCTTGTAAAGCTGTAGGAGGGGAACAAACAGCAGTTCATCAACCTAAACTGTCCCAAACATACTCAATCAGATTATGATCTGGTGATTAAACCGGCCAATCTATATGTGCAATATCTTCGCTTTCAAGATATTCATTGATTGGTAAGTCAGGTGTTGTCATCCTTTAATAAGAAATCTGGATGCACTGCATCTCTGAAAAGATTAACATAAGGATCCAGAATCTTAGCCCTATATTGGGCAGCCATTAGACCTCAATGGTTTTCCCTGGTTATTACATATGAAGACGAATGACCGTTGATACAGATTTTGACCCAAACCTTTATTCCTCCAACTTTGAAATGGTCCCATTCCTGAAAGTTAATACAGACAAGGTGAAAATCCTCCAAATACGTGGTGTCAGTAAATAAATAAATACATCGCTCTTTCCACGTTCTAGAAACACATAGCAACCAAAAAATTGTTTTTAACTTTACTAGGTAAAGTTAACGCACTCTGCTAGTTTTCAAGAGTTCCGTGGTTCAATTCCACGGCGGTGGCTGAAAAATAATTTTTCGGTTGCTATGTGTTTCTGGAACATGGAAAGAGTGATGTATTTATTTAAATACAGACAAGTGATGTGGATTAGGAATATCAAACAGAAGTCATCGCTCTTTCCACGTTTATAAGTGAGTCACGGAAAAATTCTCATCGGCCGCCACCGGGAAATGAACCCCGGGTTTTCCTGGGAAATGAATCCTGGGTCTGGGGGAATTCAAGGCTGCTGTGGTGCAGTGGTAGCACGTCCGGCGCATAACTGGAAGACCCGTGGTTCATTTCCCGGTGACGACCGATGAGAATTTTTCTGTGACTCACTTATAAACATGGAAAGAGCGATGACTTCTGTTTGGTATTCCTAATCCAAGCCACTTGTCTTTATTAATTATTCATTCGCCTCCTAGTTATTTGTTCAGTTGCTGCTTACCATCTTTGGTGAATCCCCAACATTGTGCGGGGCTCCAAAAAGTAACCTGCAAAGTGGCTTGGCAGTTAGTCGTATGTAAGTCTGGAGGAATTTGAGGCCACTGTGGTGCAGTGGTAGAATGTCCGGCGCATAACTGGAAGACCCTGGGTTTGCTTCCCGGTGGCGGCCGATGAGAATTTTTCCGTGACTCACTTATAAATCCTGAAAGTTCGTCAACTGATACCATGTCCTATATTCTCCTAGAATCTGGTTCCAAACAGTATAAAGAGTATGTGTACCCATTCTTGGTAGGTCCAATGAGCATGTTGACAACATCATTTAAACAGAGTTCTTCTCTGCGAAAAGCTTAAGAAAATACACACAATCTGTCTTGCATACAGACAACTATTACACTATCTTCAATATACTGCATATCGGGATACACTGTTCAGTTACTGCAGTGAGTGTCCAGGCCAATTGACATGTTGTGTTGCTTCAATTTTTTTCTAGTGGTTAACACAAATAAACAGAATTGTCAAGCAGAAGTGAGACAGTGACACTTGGACATCTTCACCCAGATCTTATTGAGATGTTTTCAGTGTCCATGAAATTGTCTTCACAAACAGAACACAATGAATCAACCCACATTTAACCATCTGGCCATTTCAGCTGGAGACCATCCTGCTTCTAATCTCTCTATAGCTCTCCATCATAATGAATCTAAACGCACTCTGAGACATAATGATGTCACATCACTGCATCTTTGACAATGCAAAGCCCAAGACTGCCCACATATTTGCTTCTAATAGCTTATATATGGAATCCACTTGTGTGTGGCACATGCAGATTTTGCTTTGCTGTTCCATGGCTCCCTATAGTGCCGTTGTTCATTCATTGGCCATCACACTTGCTGTTTTACATAACTGGCTTCTTGTGTACTATTTACATGTGATTTCAGGGCAGGGTTCTTCTGTTAACTAGATTTTTGTAGTTGTTGCTTTAATTTTGAGAGATCACCAGTATAGTTTGATCAGTCCAACTACAGGGTGCTTCAAAAAGAATGACCCGATTTCAAAGTAGTATATTTAATAAGGCAAATGTGGGATAGTTACAAAACAAACAGCCAAGTATGAAGGAAGTTCTAAAGTTTCACGCACCACAATTACAAATGCTCAATGTGCCCTCCACCTGCTGCACGGACAACATCAAGCCGATAGCTGAATTAATCCCAAATGCATCGGAGAGTGTCTTCAGTCACAGAATTTATTGTGGCCGTGATTCTTGTTCGGAGCTCATCCCAGTCAGCAGGTAAAGGGGGAACATAAACACAGTCTCTTACGTATCCCCATAAAAAAAGTCACATGGTGTGATGTCTGGAGATCTCGGAGGCGAAGCGTGTAGTGCCAAGTCATGGGGTCCCCTGCGTCCAATCCAACACTGAGGTAATGTGTCATTTAGAAACCGACGAACTTGGAGGTTCCAATGTGGCGGTGTGCCGTCCTGCTGCAAAATGTCATCTTCAGAGTCGTCCTGCAGCATTGCAAGACAGGAGTTGCCTGTAACCGTGTTGTCCACAAAAAAGAAAGGGCCATAAACCTTTCTAACAGAAACTGCGCAGAAAAACATTCAGTTTTGGTGAATCACGTTCATGTTGGAGAGTTTCATGTGGATTCTCTAGTCCCCATATGCGAACATTGTGGCGCGAAACTTTCCCGCTTACATTTACATGAAAGGTTGTACCGTAATCACGGACATGGTCTTGCTAAATTCAAGCACACAAAACGCCTTCTGTTGCCTCGACACCATCTTCTCACTCACTAAGCGTAGCGGCTATTTGGACGCTTGTGCTGCCATCTAGCGGTAGACATGATATGAGTCGCATTCATTGGTGGTCCGTGGTTGTCGAGATATCCACTTTTCAAATTGAGACTTTCTTTATGAAACACCCTGTATATTCAACAAACCAAAGTTTTACAAAATTAACTGACAAGGAATCACAAAACTGCAAAACAATGACAAACAAAAGTAGCACGAGAGAAGAATAATTAAAAAAGAGTAACAAAAATATTTACATCTTGCCATGGTTTCACTCCACCTAAGGGACTATCTGGTGATGTTGAATTTTCAAATCCGTAACAATGGAAGACTCTTTGAGTATATAGCTTGATATTTGGCTTTGCTCTTTTCCAACCCTCCATTGCCAGCTGCTTCTGTTGTTCCGTATTGACAGCCAAACAAGCACAGGCAATACTGAATTGAATTACAAAAAGGAGGAAGAGAATAACCATATACTGAAAAACACTGTTATGGAAATTTCAGAAACCCATTAAATGACTTATTTAAATACTTAAATAAATATAAAACTGAAAATAAATACAAAACTGAGCGAAAGAAACTAGGAAGCCAATTTTCAACATGAGCTTTATTCAAAAAAAAAAAAAAAAAAAAAAAAAAAAGACTTAAGTTGAAACTTTAAACAACAATTAGAATTATTCTGTTACTTTTTTATTACAATTACAGGATTTATCTGCATAAATATGGCAAAGGCAAAAATCTAGTTATTATGTTTGTTTGTTAGAAAATAACAGCAAATAAAATATATATATGGTAGACCAGGTGAATGCATTTGTATATTCAAGAAGCATGTTTGACAAAGAAAACCGATGAGATGGTGAAATTAGTAGGTGAGTGAATTCATCTTTGAAAGTCCAAATTGTCTTAGGGTGATTTCACAAGAATGACGGGTTCTCAAAAAGTCCCAAATGGCTGTAAAGGAAAGTGTAATTGTTCCAACTCTGATGTACTGTATGACAGTGAAACCTGGGTACTAAAGAAGAGAAATGGGAGTAGTTCGTGTGCTGGAGTTTATAGAAGCAAGGGTCTTGCAGCAGAACACATTTCAATCGTGTGAGCAGCAAAGATGTGTTGCAGATGTGCAATATGAAGCAAAATGTTGTTAGTAAGATGTAGATAAATATTCTCAAGGGGTTTGTTTGGCCATGTTGAAAGAATGAATGATGAGATGCTTACTAAGAGAATTTATTCAGTCCTAGTAGCAGGAAAGAGAAGTAGAGGAAGGCCAAGAAAATCTTGGGAGGACACCAGATTCAGGAATGTCTGCATGAGAACAATACAACGAGTATGAAGTACAAAAGGTCTTGTGTGAGACATGTGATGGATGCCAAGATTACTGTAAATGGAAATGTTTGATACATTAACAGTTAAGTAAAATCTAGCTCCATCAGTTTTAAACTTTAATCTGGAAGATGAGCTTTCTTTCAGGGGCTAAACTTTGAATCTCATACAGCAGCTTAGTGATTAGTATGAAATATAATATAAAACTGAATAGCACATGAAATATGTTTGGAGAGAATCTAAGTCCCAACTTTGTCTGAAAAATACTTCACTTCTGACTTGCATCAATGTAACTAGAGAACTGAATACTTTTCACTGTCAAATAATATTGTAAAACTTTTAAAATAAATGATGTAATGCGAACAAACTTCATCATCCTAAACAGGGAATGGAATCCCAGCCTCATAGAAGAATTGGGGCAACAGGCACCATACTCCGCATATTTTATTTTGGTTCTGCAAATAAAAATGACACACTCAGAACCCTTTCATAATCCTCTTTTGCAGACTCCCAATCATGAGTGCAAGTTTTTCACCTAGAGCCAGTAAGTATTCTGCCTTTCAAAAGTTTTCAAAATAGAAGGTTAGATGGAGTGATGATTTCTCCCATAATAATTTTTTTTTCTCACATGATATCCCATTTGCTATGTATTGTTGTCAAATATCATTTTTTATTCCATAAATATTTGTATTTCAACTTAAAAATGGGGAAGGAAAAATTTCAAAAAATGGAAATTGGATGGAACACAGATTTCTTCTGTAATCACAATTTGTTTCTTGATTATCTCTGGGCAGTATAGTAGCTTAATATCATTTTGTTGCATTAATGTTTGTGTTTCAACTTGAAAACGGAGGCAAAAATTTCCAATAATGGTAGCTAAAAAGGGGCATAGATTTTTCCTGTAATCATATTTTTTTCTCACAATGTTCCTTCTGTTCTGTTGTTAAATATCATTTTATTCCATAAATCTAGGTTTCTCAGCTTGACAATGGGGGCAAAAAATTTTGACAACTGAAGTTAGATGAAACAATGATTTATCCCAAAATCATAATTTTTTCCCCTCATGATGCTTCCTCAGTAATGAATTGTTGTTAAATATTATTTTATTCCATAAATGTAAGCATTGTGGCATGATAAGTCAAAAGAGCTTACTTTGCACTTCTAGAGCTTTGAAAAGTGTATAAAAAAATACATATTCTGTGCTTGCATGCTGCTGTTAGTCACCTGCAGCATGGCTGAAATTGACCCACTTTCACTTTGACTCTTGTTGAGTGATGTATTTTTCACAGTGATAATAAATACATGTTATATATATTCAGAGTTGAAGAAATATTCTCTTCATAATATGTGGTAAATACGTCATATGTTAATTAACACAGCAATCGGACATTGCCGAATTGACTGTAATTGCTGTTTCACATGTGAATTAAATCACATCAGAAAACTTGAAAATTTCATCGCCATGGAGCGGGAAATGAACCTCTAGCACGCTGAAATTTTCAAGTTTTCTGATGTGATTTAATTCACGTGTGAAACAGTAACTACAGTCAATTCGGTTATGTCCAATTGCTGTATTAATTAGCATGATACATGTTATAATTTGACAGTGCTGTGAAACCTCAGAACATTTTTCAAATGGGTTCAAAATTTTCACATTTGTATACATTATGGTAAGGAAAAATAATTTAAGGGCCTATATTTAGACCTGAAAATTATTGAAATTTATTTTTTCCTTATAGTGACATTTTATATACAGTGTATTTTTATATGTAAATGCATGTATAAATACATGGCTTTACATCCAAAAATGAAGACAATTGGGAGCATAATAACAAATTTAGTGTGTGAGTGTGCACATGTGAGTGTGCGTGCATGTGTCAAATTATTGATAATATATTTTATTATACTGTATAGATTACCCAACTACAATAGAGGTACTATCGAGTTTTACATCTTCAATGCTGTAAGTGTAAATTATTCAGCTTCCACCGATGGCATTGATGATTGGAATATTCACTTTCACCTCGTTTATACTAGTGTCAAAAAGATCGAGTCCCGCCATATTAATACAAGATGACAATGCGAAACTAAAGTTAATTGTAACTGAAAGAGTAAACGGTGAGGGTATGTGGATTTTGCACTCTGTTGTTCTTCACACTGAGTCAAGCTCAAAGTGAAAGTGTACATTTCGTTCAAAGCAAAACTGTATGTCTCACATTATGTCAGATAAAGACAAAGTTCAAAAGCATTGCTGTTGTTGTTCGTACTGGAAGTTTAAATGTGCATCTAGTGATGAAACCATAGGCGTAACCACTGAGGGTCGGGGGGTCAGGATCCCCAATGTAAAGTAACCCATCAAAAAAAAAAAAAAAATTTTTCGAGAATATAATGATATAATGCACACTTTATGATGTGAACCGCTACATTTAATAACATAAGATTGTAATTTTTCGTAGAACACAGGCACGTGTATAACGTGTACTTAATAAAATAGCGATATCAATTCCTAATAAGCAAAATCAGTTCTACAACTTTGTAATTTGCATTTCTGCCCTATCTATCACAGTTTTACAGTTGTGTTCACTAAGTTCCACAATTCGCCAACAGAGGCACCTATGTCGTACCAGTAGCTCGCGCCTCAGCAACTGCTTTGCTCCTGTGTGTGTGTAGGGGGAGGTTCCCAAACTCTATCTTATGCAGTATTTATATAATATTGTATATATGTGTGCACATATAATGTGTGTATGTGTGATCAGACCCCTCCTCAGATTTTGAAACATAGTTACGCCACTGGCTGAAATCATTATTTGTTGAAAGTAAGTAATCACTAATAATGGGTAAACATAAAATACCTTTTGTGCAGCATTATTTTTCTTTTGATAAGGATAATGTCCACACAAAATGTAACTTTTGTGGAAAGAACTACAAACGTGCAATATGTCAAATCTTAGGGATCATTTAAAACTACAGCATCTAGCTGCTTTTTCCGAAGAATCCGTTGAAAGTAAATCTGACTTCCACAAACCTAGTTTCTCTTTTCTCCTGAGAAACTTTGACAACACACTTTCAATAGTTACGGATTGTTATTTTTTGGATATCGAAAACTATCGATAGTATTCTACCTCTAAGCTACAACTACAAATCAGCAAACGCCACTGGTTGAGATACAGAAAATCAGCCAAAAAGGACAGAGCTTAAGTTTGAAAGTCAGGAGGAGATTATATCAAAAACGGTGTTTGGCTCAACAGAGCATTTGCTATGCGATTGTTTGTTTGCCCCCCCCCTTTACCGAAGCCATCAAGGTGGTAAACAAACTGTCATTTTAACACAATTTGGTTTTCTTCAAAAAGCCACTTTCTTTCTTTCCTTCAATAAACCCCTGCTTTTTTTTTTTTTGGCATGAGCATAAGGAATATTGACCCAGAATATGACCATCCATCTGGAATACTACTACACTGATGTGGAAAAATTAAGGACGAAGAGGAGAAATTAGCATAACAGCAGAACGGACCGAAAGACCACTCAGGAGATAGACTAGGGTCTGGTCCGGTACGGTACGGCATGCGCATATATGCAGCATGACATGGGGGGGGGTCAGAAGGGTATAAAGCACACGGGCGGTGTACGCTCAGCAATTCGGTGAAAGATATTGCACGGTGTACATCGGTTTGAACGATGTCGAGTAGCTGCCACCGTGTGATATGGCCAACAGGCAATCCAGTAGACGACATCTGGATGACTTTACCCGAGGGCGCGTCATTAGGAAGTTGGAAGAAGGTCAAAGTGTGACTAGTGTGGCTGAGGAGTTCGGGATCGCTCACAGCATCGTTTCACGAACTTGGAGAGCATTTCAAATAACAGGAACAGCTGTCCAAGAGTTTAGCAGTGGTCGTCCACGAGCAACCACGGCGGCGGACGACCGGTATATTGTCCTACAGGTGAGAAGAGACAGACGGCAGAAAGCGGGAGAAATCGCAAGGCACATGCAACAGACAACTGGACGTCCGTTATCGCGTTTTATCGTGGCCAGGAGGCTGCACAAAGGTGGTCTATTTACACGACGGCCAGTACGGTGTGTGCCATTAACGCCTGCTCATCGGAGACGGCGGTTTCTGTGGTGCCAGGAACACAAGAACTGGACACATCAGCAATGGGGTCGAGTTCTCTTTATGGATGAGAGCCGATTTAGTCTGATGAGCGATTCTGGACGTATACACATCTGGAGAGAGCAGGGAACACGCAATCACACCTCCAATATCATCGAAAGGGACTGGTTTGGAGGTGGCAGAGTTCTTGTTTGGGGCAGTATCATGCTTGGTAGCCGTACTGATCTCCACATCTTCCAAGGAGGATCAGTCACTGGTGTCCGCTATTGTACCGAGGTTCTCCTGCCTCACGTGCGTCTGTTTAGAGGTGCTGTGGGTCCTGATTTCCTCTTCATGGACGACAACGCTACATCTCATCGTACAGTGGCTGTCGCAGAGCTGTTGGAGAGTGAAGATATTCAACGCATGGATTGGCCTGCAAGGTCCCCGGACTTAAATCCAATCGAACACGTGTGGGACCTTCTCGGAAGACGCTTGGCAGCACGTCACCAGCCGCCAGCAACGATTCCACAGCTGCGATTGGCGCTACAAGAGGAATGGGCCGCGATGCCACAACAGCTCCTTGACAACCTTGTCCTCAGCATGGACAGACGTTGTAAATCCTGCAACGCAGTCAGGGGTGATCATATCCCCTACTAAAGACTGGATTTTTCTTGGCAGCCGCCTGTCACATGGACGTTTCTGTCTTCTGTCCAGTTCTGCTCAAAGCTACCTTTTCAATAAAGTTCTTTTGTATCATTTGGATTCCTTGTTTGGACGGGTTTGCTCACTTGTCCCATATTCTTACATCTTGGGGATCTTATGGTATGATTTGAGTCGATGTGGAGCACTGCTGCACAACGTTACATTCGAAAAACCGTCTTGTCCTTAATTTTTGCACGCCAGTGTAGTACCCTGGCAGCAGATATCATATGGATATGCAATAACAATAGCCCTTCTTGAGGGATGTAACTGCTGGTGTACCATTTTATGCTCATAACCAATGCAACACCTACAACACCTAGAATGCACCTTTGTCTGAATAAAATAAATAGTTCATAGTTTTGTATGTAGCAGAAAATTTCAGTTTTGATCAACCTGTTATGTTTAGTTCCACACTGTTGCATTTGATTTTACATTCACAGGAAAGGCTTGCTTTAATCTACTGAAAAAAATTCACAACTCATTCAAAGTTATTAAAATAAAAATCTTTTAAAAACCCTAATAAATCACTGCTACAAGAAAGGATACAAAGAAGAGAAGAACTTGATGATGCCTTATGGCCCCAATGAGGCCCATCAGAGACAACAGAAACAGGAATACTCCACATGCTATGATTCCTCCAACAATAGCTAGATTTGTCACAACACTGGCTACTCTACTATAAGCTGCCACTCCAATCAAAATAAATGACACTAACTGTAAATAAAACAAACATAGGTTGCTTAAAACATAAGTACATTTACTACAACTATTTTGATCATTTAGGAAGGCACACAAACAATTGTGAAGAAAGACTACAAAACAAATTAAATTCTCTGGAAAACACAACAAAGAATACACTTAGAAATATCATTTCACCACCTTCCATTTCATAACTTTACCATATGATTAATAAAACACAAAAAACATAACTTACTCTATAATAAATTTATATACAGGTAGTGACTAAAGTCTGTGTGCAGTTAAAAATATTAATAACTTCAGCTCTAAGAAATGTTAACAATCAGAACAAGGCAGTAGAGAGGTAATTTATTCAAGTTTCTGAATGAGTACAAAATTTAAGTATTCTTTTTTTTTTTTTTTTCCATATACAGTACTAGACCTTTAACCTGGGAAGCTCTGGACTGCTGCATTTCTGGTTTTCAGGTTCTGGAATATGTGAATCACATGGTACAAAACACAAATAAGACAGCATGATGAGTATGCTTGGCTGAAAATAAATCAAAATCAATTTTCATTTGGAAAAATAACAATAACAAAGGGGTGAAATAGTATGTACTTTATGAAGTAACAAATTTATGTGAACATATTTTTAGTTAGGGTGTATTTCAGTCATTATTTTTCTAACTTTGCAAAATTATTGTAATTTTCTGTCTAATTTGCTGACAAATGAAGTGATGAGTTTCACATCTATTATGAAAAAAAAGTCAAATTATTGAAAGTATATTTATTTCTCCCTTTACCTTGTAGTAGATTTTATAGGCATGTCTGAGCCACAGTTCATTGCTCAGACACTGCCATAAATGAATAACCACACCATAAAGAAAATAAAAGTTTATTTTACAACAAAACCGTTTTTATTATGGTACTCTATTATAGGTTGATACACAAATAATCTAATAAAGAAAAAAATTCTCAAACTATTGCATTGTTTTAGCTTTATGTGCTTTTTTACGCTTTCCAACCGTAGGTTGAAGAAGCGTACATGCTCCAGCTTTGTCCGTCCGTCTGTCCGCACGATAACTGGCGTAAAAATGGTTCGATTTCGATGAAATTTTAGTATGTGGTAAGGGACCACCTAGAGACGAACCCTATTGAAAATGGGACAAATGGGGGTCAAAGGTCACGACGTAGGAGCGGGATCATTCCATTATCCTTATGCGTCATAACTTGCGTAAATATGGTTCGATTTCAATGAAAGTTTACTGTGGTAGGAGACTGCCTGGGGACGAACCCTATTCAAAATGGGTGAAGTGGGGTCAAAGGTCAGGACATAAGATCGGGATGCATTCCATTGCCCTTATGCGTCATAACGTGCGTAAAAATGGTTCGATTTCAATGAAATTTCAGTATGTAGTAGGGGACCACCTGGGGATGAACCCTATTGAAAATGGACGAAATGTGGTCAAAGGTCAGGACATAGGATTGCGATCCATTCCATTGCTCTTATCCCATATTATTAAGGTGGACGTCAAGTAATTTTGCTTCCTATACTTCCAATGGAAAAACTTTTGTAAACATTTCCTTCACAATTAATGTGTTCCCGAGGATGAAAATTTGAACATCGATTAAAATAACTTCATACTATAACTTGGAAAACTTAATATTTCCTAAAACATAACCATAATTATATTAAAAATCAATCACTTTTCCTTTGGTGGTGTTGAAACCAGAGAAAAGATGGCGTGACCTGTACTTTGATGACGTCAGTGGACAAAAAAATGTTGGATTGCATAATTACAGTTATGGTTTAGAAAATATTAAGTATTCCAAGTTATGAAATGAAGCTATTTTAATCAATGTTCAAATTTTCATCCTTGTGAACGCATTAATTGTCCAGAAAAAAGATGGCGCAACCTGTATTTTCATGACGTCAGTAGACAAACAAATGTTGAATTGCATAAATATGGTTATGTTTTAGAAACTATTAAGTATTGCAAGTTATAAAATGAAGATATTTTAATCGATGTTCAAATTTTCATCCTTGAGAACGCATTAATTGTGAAGAAAATGTGTACAGAAGTTTTTCCATTGGAAGTATAGGAAGCAAAATGACTTGCCGTCCACCTTAAAGTAGCAATTCTTGTATGTATGTATGTACATTTTATTTTGAAAACGGCTCTAAGAATTTTGATGAAAGTCGTTAACCTACCGTTTTCTGGTACTAGAAATCGATTTAGCTTGATCTCGACTTTAGGAGAATTCGTTTAGTGGGTTAAATAACCACCCCGAATTATAACGTTTTTAGTGATGGCGTTGTTCCATTAATGTTACCAATGCTTAGAAATCTTATGACGTCATAATCTCGCCTTTGAGAATGTTGGCGCGCGGTCACGCCATCTGTCTCATTACGTCACGCGTTGTGTGTGGATCCTATTCAAGTTTTATGACGTCACACTTGCGGCAAGCAGATAGTCGCGATTCCCATCTGCCTCATTACGTCACGCGTTGTGTGCGTATGTCGGTCTGCAGGATAACTCGCGTAACAATCTTTTGATTTCGATGAAATTTTAGTATCTGGTAGGGGATCACCTGGGAAGGAACCCTATTTAAAGTGAACGAAATGGGGTCAAAGGTCAGTACATACAAGCGGGATTCATTCCACTGCTGTTATGCATCATAACTAACGTAAAAAAGGTTCGATTTCGATGAACTTTTAGTATGTGGTAGGGGACCACCTGGCGACAAACCTTATTGTAAATGGGAGAAATGGGGTCAAAGGTCAGGACATAGAAGCGGAATCACTTCCATCGCCATTATGCGTCATAACTTACGTAAAAATGCTTTGATTTGGATGAAATGTTAGTATGTTGTAGGGTCTTGCCTGGGGACGAATTCTATTGAAAATGGGCGAAATGGGGTCAAAGGTTAGGACACAGGAGCGGGATCTATTCCATAGCCTTTATGCATCATAACTTACGTAAAAATGCTTTGATTGCAACAAAATTTTATCATGTTATTTCGGAGGTATACCAAACCAGTTCTGTTGAATATCATCGAAATGGGATCAAAGGTCAGGGCACAGGATCGAGATTTATTCCACAGCCATTATTCTCATAACTTGAGTAATGATTTCTGGTATGTTGGAAAGCGTATTATAATCAATGCATTGCATGATTTTACTAACTTGTTCAAGATAAGGATGGCTCCTGCAACAGTCCTTCTGTTGAAGGAGCCATCCTTATCTATATATACCCAAGAGCAGAGTCAAAAACAAATTTTTAAGGAATATAAGTTCATTATTCTAATAGCTCCTCGTGCTCAGATAACTACTTATACACTTATAGATATATTGACGATTTGCTTTATATAAATAATTCAGGTTATAAAAAGTGATTTTGCAAATATCTATCCTAGCTCTCTTAACTTATGTAAAACCAACCACAGTAATCAGGAACTAGATTTCCTAGACTTAAGCATTAAGCTTAACAGAGATAACCCGTCAAACAGCCTTTTTGATAAAAGAGTTAATTTTCCTTTCAAAGTAATAAAATATCTGCACTGGAACGATAAGATCTCGACCAAAGTAATTGAGAATGTACTAATTTCTCAAGTTCTTAGAATTTCAAGAATCTGCAGGAACAATTTGGATTTCAATAACCACATTAGAATCTTATTAAACAGTTTTCTAGAAAACAAGATTCCAGCTACTTTCATAAAAAGATTATTAAGAAAAATTGTTCTGAATAATAGTTAGGTTAGAAGATCTGTTTTAATTTCTGCAAAGTTAATAAAATGATTCTGGCAAATGAAAGCCTTCATGGAAGTTGGTCTGGAGGATGCATATTAACTACAAAAAGGAACCTTTAGTGCTATGGACAGGACAGTCCTATTAAAAATAAAAAATAAAATAAAGCAAAAAATCACACACAAAAAGTTTTAAATTTGATTAAAAAATAAAATAAAAAGTAAACTAGGTATTCTCTCACTAGAATAACTAACCTAAAAATGGTAAAACTTACGTTTAAAAAAATAGGAACTGGTAGTGTCTGTGGAAGTACACTAGGGTAATTAAATACATATAAAAGTTACTAAATACACTACAAGTATATTTAATAATATTTTGAATGTATTCTGGAGAGTTATTCTACTCTATCTGGACAAGCAGGACTTCATTCTTAGTTATGCAATTCTCTTGGTACAAATTTAACGGACAGCATCTTTTTCTGCGGAGAAGACTTAGGAACCTCCCCCACCACCACCCTGCTTCTAAGGAAGCGGCGAGGAGGGTGGTCGGCCATTTTTTTTTTGGGACTCTTTTGCAGGGAAAGGGCATAGTAGGTAAGCTCTAATCTTTGTGCATGTTCTTTTTTCTTTCTAGAATTATGTGTGAACATTAAAAGTGGAAATTTTCTATTTTTTCTCATTAGGTATTTGGTGCAAGCAGTTTTACTAACTTTATGAGTTTTTCTCTTTCACTTAATTTGAAAATTATGCGTGTTTTGGGGCACTTAGTTTGGGTAGTTAGCAGTTTTATTGTACTTGTTGTCAACGATGCTCTCTCATTGTTGGTAGGAACATAAAAACTACATTATTTTACACTTAAAGTACTCTTGGAATAACTTGTAAATATTGCAACTATTTGTTAACTTCATATAATTTTTCCAAAGCATTTTAAATTTTTATTATTTTTTTAGTTCTTGTGATGTCAGTTTTTTGCGTAAGTTGTGGGTACAAAAATCCTGTTTACTCTCGTGACTCTGTTGAAAATTTTTATGCTTTTGTATTTTATTTCATGGCATTTTAGTTAAAGCTTTATTTCACTACAAAGAATAAGACTTTGTAGTACTTTTAGTACTGTTACTGAAGTTTAGATTCTCTCTCAGGTGACTTCGTTGCTCAGCAACATGTTTTAACTGAATATTTCTGATGATTTGTTTAGACCCTCTCACAACTTGTGATTTTGTAATCGTTTTTCTGTTTTTTGTGACAGATGACAAGTGTGGGTTGGGCCAGGAAAGTTATAGATGCATGCAAAAACTTTAACTAAATTATTCTTCATGCAACTCTGAGGAGGTTATGCTAATTAAAAAATGTTTGGTGGGCTTTAAACTTGCATCTATAGCTTTGCAGAAACCCATTTCCAACTAGGTCTTTGTGGAAGTGAGAAAATGCAGAGTTTTGCTGGTCCTTGATAAAGCCAAGGTTCGGCATTCTCGACACTTTCTACATTCAGGTTTGCTATTACTTTATTATTATTTTTTTTTATTTTTTTTTTATTGGAGGTTTAACGACCACCGTGAGCAACTCAATGGGCTATAAGCAGTCGCCCGTCCCTAATTTAGGGTCACTGGTTCCAGGGAAGGGAGAGAGCCAGTGCCGTAAGACAAACACAACATCCATGCCTGACCGGGATTCGAACCCGGACCCCTTACGGACGAATGATCAGAAGCCAGCGCCTTTAGACCACTGCGCCACCGGGGCGGCTTTTTTTTTTTACTCATGCCTGTTGGGCTTTGAAATTTTCTATGTTGTTTTAGCACTTGTTAAATAATTTTTTATTACTGTATCTACTTAGTGAGAGTGTGAGAGAGAGAGAGAGAGCTTTGAAACCAAATTTTAGCTGTGAATAAAAAAAAATTTATTATATGTTATATATTCATGTGAAATTTGTGGGATCTGTTCCCATTTCAGCAATCACATATGCCTGAACTGCAAGTTTTACTGTTCAATATGTACCACCACTAATGATATCAGAAAACCTTGAAATTACATCGCCCTAGAGTGGGAATTTTCAAGTTTTCTGATGTGGTATGTACTGAACAGTAAAACCGACGATTCAAGTGTTTCTAATTGCTAATGATTTTAAGAGTCCTGATGATTTTTAAAAGTCATGATTTTACTATTTGATTGCTACAATCATGACTTGTTCTATGTAATTAGTGAAGAATGCTTCTTCTATGGAATCCATAAATTTTGATTATTTTTTATTCCAGTCTCAACTGACAGACAAAAGATGCAAACCAACTGAGCAAGCAAGGGAGAGTGGGACAATTCCATTGTATGTGACAGATTTTACCACAGGAAAGTTTCATTAATTCCCCACAACCATACATGAGACTGATAAGGAAAAAAAAACTGAATTTTTAACCAGGTGAAAAACCAACTCGCAGCTAAATATGAATACAATGAAGCATACGCAAGACAAAATTGTTCACTGTCATTTATTTGTGTACATATTAAACTGGAGCACATCAATGTATTCACAATATAAAATT
This sequence comes from Macrothele yani, assembly GCA_039090855.1. Lineage (NCBI taxonomy): Eukaryota > Metazoa > Arthropoda > Arachnida > Araneae > Macrothelidae > Macrothele > Macrothele yani. The sequence continues at coordinate 117,835,708 of CM077008.1, forward strand.
ACAATTCAAAATGAAATAAAATGTTTTTAAAAAACACTAACTCTTATTTTGTTTTAGTTGTTAGAATATCAGCTCAAGTTTCCTTTTGTGAGCAAGCCTTAATTTCTTCTCAGCAAATTCCACAGTCATGTTTGTTTTTTGTTGACTCACCAGCTATGGCAATAATTCCCATCTATATGCTGAAAACACTTTCAGCCTGAGGACCATGAATGCGTGATATCAAAGCTTTCACTGTTTTAAATAAATGGTGCAACCTTGAGAATATGAATACTTTTGAACACCATGCATCAATTCTTGTAAATTTTACAACTTCAGTTTTGGGAAAATTTTCCCTTTGTTATCATGCTGAAATGCAAACATTTATGGGGAAAATAACATTCAACAACAACACAGGATAAGAGGGATGGGGGAGGGGGTATGATTACTAGAGAAATCTTTGCTTCATTCAACTTCTGTTTTCAGAAATCTTCCCTCTATTTTCAAGCTGAAATACAAATATTTATGGAATAAAATGCTATTTAAGGAGTATACAAGATCGTGTGAAAATAAAATGCGATTACAGGAGAAACCTACTAACTTCCATTTTTGAAAGTTCTGAAAGACTGAATTTGTCCTTAGATGGAAAACGACCCCCCCCCTCCCCCTCCAACCACCTACAATTTTCCCGCCACCAAAAAATTCTGTTCAGTTATGTGTCAATCTCGAGAATGCCCTTGACCTGAACGATGATGGAAAAGTCAAAATTCCTTGAATACGTGAAAGAATCTCATTCCTGAAGATTCCAGGAAATGTTTTGAGGTATCTAACTTCTGTTTTCAGAAAGTGTTGCCTATAGTTTCATGCTGAAATGCAAATGTTATGCAATAAAATATTATTTAACAACAATATCGAACAGATGCAACATCGCAAGAAAAATAAATTATGATTATGGGGAGAACCTTCACTTTGTGTAGCTTCCGTTAGCAAAAGATGAAATACTGTCTCCAGAAGAAAAATGACCCTCACCCTATTCACCCCTATCCCTAAATTTCTTTTCAATTCTGAATAAAAAAATAAAATAAAAAAAAATTTGCGAATCTGTGGAAGAATCTCATGAATGCATGACCCAATAGCACCCCCACACATGTTTATTCACAGCTGTGCTTATTTTCACTACCTCAGTTCACAGATTCTCCCAGTTGTGGGTTTTATCTGCAAATCATCAGCAACATCATATATCATGGCATAAAAAAAAAAAAATTATCTTTCCAAAAAATGTCTGGGAAATAAAAAAATTATCTTACAAAGGAAAAAAAAAACAAGGCTGCTTCAAAAATTTGCCCCCCCCCCCTCTCTCTCTCTTGTCAATCCAAATTTTGTGAAGCTGGATAATAGGTCCAGTACTGTAATATACCCCCTAGTAAGCTAAATAGCTTCGACAGCACTTTCTTGGGGTTAATTACATTTGTAACAGCAGTTTCAAGAAATTTATAACTCATTTCGAATAGGAAGCACCACACAGAAATTCAATTACAAATTTTCTTCTGTTGAAGCCATTTGGCCTACTGGAACACAAAAAATTAATAAATTAAAATAAATTAATTTCTTCATTCATGCAAAAACTTGAATAAATTACTTCTCTATTGCATTTTACAGATTGTTCTCATCTCCTATAAAACTGGAGTTAATATTTTAAATTTCACACAGACTTTAAAATGACATCCTGTAAAAACTTAAACATTTTACAAGAAATTTTCTTTCTAAAAAAGAAAGGCATAGTTTATGCACTAGCAAAGAACAACTTCAGAATTGTTTGATGAATTTCTCAAAGGAAATGTGTGCTTTGCATTCCTCACACTCTCTTCTTGTTATATTTGTTTGCAAAACAAACATTTCCTGCTTTCATGGGTGCCCGCAGGACATTTTTCAAGGGGGGGGGGTCAAGTGTAATTAATTAAGGTTTGGCTAATATGTAGAAAACAGTAATTCGTAAAAATGAAAGTTAATACTAATACTATACTTACTTAGTACTGTAGAAACACTACTACTACTATTATTATTATTATTAATTGATGCTGCTCTTGAAGAAAGTGTATGTTAGTAATAGTAATGTATTATCATGTACATTGGTAACTGTTTTCAAAATAATTAACAGTGTCGAGCAGGACCATGCCAAGCGTTTTAAGTTCAGCACACACCACCCTGAGCGAAACTTGTTTTGGCGTACTACCTTACGGTTTGCTAGGTTTTCCGCTTTCACGTTATCCAATTCCAAATTTCCAATAAAATTGAGATATTAAATTAAACGCCCCAAACTCCATCTTTCCTTGTGGTCCAGTTCTGTGAGTGTAAAAAAACAGTAATAAATTAAATAAAATAAAAAAAAAAGGAAAAATAATTCTAGGGGGGTCAAGTGACCCCCTCTGTCGGTGCCCATGCCAGCTTTTCTTCCACTAAAGCTCAGTCCACCACCATTTTTCATGACCATGAAGTTGCTTTCACAGCAGACAATCCCAATTTTAAACTTTTATTTCATTTTAAAAAGGTACAAAAATGCCTACTCTGTTCTTACACGTACTTCCGCCACTGAGATCACTCCAATGCCGTGGTCCACACGCCCAGGGGATGGCGAACTGCCTTTCACTCCTAAATATTATAGCAAGAAGGGACTCTAAGGAATGGAAAATATATGCAATTAATAAATGAAACTGAAGCTTAAAAATTAGTATGGCCCATCCATCTTGCTGCTAAAAACAACTTTCAAGGTCAGGAAAGATGTCAGCTCCTAGGAGCACAAACAAGAATTAAGTTCCGAATTAGAACTTTTATTGCTATTGAAAACAATATTAGCTCATTGATTGATATAACAACAAGGTATCGTGAGTAATGGAAAACCCTGCATCTCATTAGAAAAATTCATTTATGCAGATTTATTTCTGCATTACTACCATTCAAATGAGTGTCATGATTTCTAAACTTTAAATCCAGGGGACAGCTTTTAAACAAGTCTTGTCATCAAACATTCTGGATCTACTGCCAGAAGAAGGTCTCCTAAGTCCCTTCCACAACTCTCTGTTTTGAGCAATTCTCTTCCATGTTATTCTGATATATAATTTCATCTACCTTTCTCCCACATGATCTTCTTTCTCAGTTTTTCCTTATCTCTGAGTCTAGTATCTTCTAGCAATATGCTTACCCTATTGCTACTTAAAGGTCTTTAAACTTTGCTCATGATACCATCTACTCTTGTCATTTTCCTTATCCACGAGTTCCTTTTTCTATCTTTCCTGGTTACACCAAGCATGCATCCCTTCATGCTTCTTTCAGTTGCCCACAGCATATGTATGCCTTTCATAGTTATGATCCATAAGTAAGAACTAGAAGGATGCATTGTTAAACATTTCTAGACATAATGGCAAATCGCTACTGAAAATTGTAGCATTTCTTCCTAATGCTCTCCAGCCAAGTATTATGTACCAGTTAATTTCCTCTTTGATATGGGCCTCGCTTGGTATCTGTTGTCCAAGATAAATGTAGACATCACTTACTTCAAAATTTGCCACATCAACATCAAAAACCTTTAGTTCTTGTAAAAATATTCTACATCAGTATGAAAAGGAAATAAAATATCCATTTATTGACGTATAAATATCATTAATAAAGCATAAGCTTTCAACAACAATGGGTGCCTTCTTCAGACTTGTTCGTGGTTGGGCAAGACAAGAGGAATAATCAATAGAAATTTTAAAAATAATCATCAACAGAATTTGAGAATGTGATATGTTGCGTCGGGTGCATGCGACAACGAGAGATGTCAACAGAAACGTGATTAATGATATTTATACGTCAATAAATGGATATTTTATTTCCTTTTCATACTGATTCTTTGACGTAATCTACCCAAACTTTAGTTTCATGTATTCTACATCAATTTTCTTTTTGTCAGTTCATCTTTAAATCCACTTCTTCACTCTTGTCAGGAAGTTTCTCTCATATTCAGCAGCTCTGAGGGTGTACTTGCAAAAATGACTGTCACCAGCAAAACAAAAGTGGGTTAAACTGTCACCATTAATCATTATCCCCTTGTCTTCCCAGTTCAATGACTGACATTCTACAACATAGTGCTGAAGAGCTTGGGAGATAAGGTGTAATAAATGAGTATACTACCTTACATCCCAACTTCCTATTTTTACATTCTACACGTTACCATCTATGGTAAAGCCCAAAACCAGATACTTCCTTCCTAACAATTGTCAGCCCTTCATGACAGAGTTACTTTCTTATGCAGCTTAGTGCAGGAAACTTCACGAAGTGTGTTGGGAAAAAGTGATAGATAAAAACTTTGAAGATGCTAAAACAAGGATTTGTCTCTCATTTTGCCTGAAAAAATTAACACTTTTCAAGAGCCTCCCCCTAAATTTTTAAGGACTTCACTAATTGGATGTGCAGCGACGACACATGAACCAACATATGAGAGGAAGTCAGTTAATATTTCACTAACAGTTATGGGATAGCTGATAATGGTAGGCCCTAGTTATTAGTTTCCACAGGTGTCATTAGGAGGCAGCACAATACAGCTAACTCATAGTTCAATGCAACAGGTATCGCATACGCAGTTCAAATTGCAAATGGTGACCGTGCTCGAGGAGTGTACGACCAAAGAGCAGCGTACTGTTGTGCGTTTTGTTTGGACAAAAGGACTTCCTATAAAGGATATTCATATGGAAATGTTTCCTGTTTACAGTGAGAAAGGTTTGTCATCGGGGCTCAATTTCGACTGGTAGTTAGTAGCAAGTTGCTAGCAAGCAAATGCATTTTACTAGTGATAAAAAGTGGTTCTAGCAAAACTTGCTAGTGGAAAAATTTTTAATGTTTCAGTGTGAACTGTAAAGCGTCACTGCATTGCATGTGTGGAATATTTTAGACACATACAAAAAGGAACAACTGCATTCTGGAAACGAATGTTTCTTAAAAAGCACAGACATTATAAAAACATTTTGGCACTAATAGAAATATCCAGTATATGTTTCTTATCTATTGGGTCGCTTCATAATTATTGGGCGATGCCGGCAAGGAGAATTTGCATAATCGGTTTACAAGGGACGCTTCGTAGAAGAAACTACCAAATGCCCCTGCAAAGTGAATCTATTCAGTCCACGAGTATGAAACGGTATTTCAGATAGATCTCAGCAGTTGGGGGACGTGATGGAGAAATGCGACGTGGGATTAGTGATTTTGCACGAATTCAAACTTGGCCGGAATTTGTCCGAAACAGTTACAAATGTCAATAGAACGTGGGGTGCCGGCACGACAAGTGACAGAACTGTCTGTAGACTGTTTTCCAAGTTCCGTACCGGTGATGCTGCCATCGCCCATAAGCCAGGAGCTGTTCGTCCCGTTGTGTGTGACACAGTACAGTTAAGGCGGAAAGTTGAAGAAAAACCAATGTCAGCAGTACGTGAGCTCAGTGCCGAACTTGTCGTATCCTCAGCGATAGTTTCCAGACACCTGGAAGCTATGGGCAAGGTTTAAAATGCTGGATACCTGGGTTCTACATGAACTCACCGAACAGCAGCAGATACAGCGTCCGGAAACATGCATTGCCCTCCAAAAACGTAAGGCTAGTGCTCCCTTTCTGAATCGGATCCTTACAGTTGATGAAAAATGGGTGCTTTATGACAAAAGGAAAGGAACAGCGCAGTGCCTCAATAAAGGGGAACCACCCAAACACATGTCCAAAGCCTAGTTGCATCCACAGAAGGTTCTGATCTCTGTGTGGTAGACTGCCAAGACTGTGGTTCATTATGAGTTTTTGCTGCGAGGTCAAACAATCACAACAGACTTGTACCGCCATCAGATGGACGAATGTCACCAGAAATTATGCAACAAAAACCATCGCTCGTCAATCATTTGGGTCCCATACTGCTTCAGGAAGGCGCGCGACCGCATGTGTCTATTGGAAGCATGCAAAAATCAATGCCTTGGGGTAAGAGGTCCTCTCTCACCCTGCTTATTCACCTGACTTGGCCCCCTCAGGCCTTCACATTTTTTTTGCCATTTGGACCACTTTTTGAGGGACAAACGGTTTGCTAACAAGGATGCTGTAATTCATGCCGTTAGCGATTTCTTAGACCACTGTGATGCCAGTTTCTGCCACCGCGACATTTTTGCACTGAAAATCCATTGGGCACAGTGTATTGCTGCAGGGCAGATATTTTTTGGAATAAAATGTATTTCGTCATCTATTACTGCTGCTTCTTTCTTTGTGTCCAAATTGGCCAATAATTATGAAACAACCCAATACTTCTGCATGTGAGGTTGGGTTCAGTTTCATGAAGAGAATTCAGGGTAATTGGAGGGGCAGTTTAAACTTACAAACATTGAATGCTCTAATGAGTATTGAGGTTGAAGGTCCATCTGAAGACAAGTTTGACCCCCAGGCCTGCTGTTTTAAAGTGGTATGATCCGAAACCCAGATCGTAAACCATACAGAAAATACCTTAAGATTTTGAATAGTGTTCTTGAATTTTGTGAATAAAGTTAAATAAAAAAATGTTTTTTTTTAATATTTGCATTCGAATTAAATTGTTAGAATTAATCTGTCAGGTCATGAAAAGGTGAGTTATATTCAAATATTTGTAATCTTTTCAGCATTACAATGTGACAGTTACAGGGGTGAAATAAAAATTTGTCATGATTGACTAATGGAGGGAGACATGTTAAAAGTTTATTTTGTATAATGTTAATAAACTTTTGCTAGTAAAAAATAAGGTCACTAAGCAAGTGTTGCTTCTTCTAAAAAAAAAAAAAACCCCCAAAGTCAAGGCCTGTTTGTCATGTAAAGCAGTACAAAACTCAAGGTTTGTATTCTTCCAAGCAAAATAAATTCAAGCACTTTTCAAGGACTTTTTAAACCTGAATTATTATATGCGTGTACTGTTGGTAGGTCAAATACGTAGGTATTTTAGTAAGTTCAGACCATTAATCTTAGCTGGGGCTGTCGCACCTTCAATGACCTGCAGTTACTCCTTGCACACAGTTCGTTTATTTCATTAACTTTGAACTGCCCCTCTGTTTTGGTATTTTTCGAAATCATTTTATCCTGTGGAATATTTTGAAAGGGTACACTATTTTCATATTCATTTGCTGGTATAACACTTATTGTGTGCTTTAATTTTTGATGCATGACTTTCATGCATTTTTTTGATGCAGTAAGAAGACGAAAGGGTCCACGCACGAGGCACAAGCAATTCTTAGAAGTTCCACCCTTCGGCAAGAACGTGTCCCTAACCCCAGTAAACAGAAGCCCATCACAATCTGCGAATACATCATTCCACTTATTTTACTCACATGGCTGATGCTTTACTCTGTAGTGATATCATAGCCAAGGCACCAGCTGTCCACACACTCACCTGGGTTGAACGAAAGTTCCACTATTTGATCAGCTTGGTGTTTTTATTGGAACTACACAGAAATTTATACACCTTTTTAGCACAAACAATTATTTTACACATGCACTTTCATATCATTACTTAACAAAACAAAAACATTTTTTTCAAGTACTATTTACAGAGCCTTAAACTTTTTCAAGTACTTTCATCAAGGACTTGAAAATGAACTTTTTCATTCAAGGACTTTTCAAGGAGCGTACGAACCATGAAACTGGATCAACAAATCCTCTCCAGGATGCTCAAAAGTTACTGATGAAGACCGGCCTGGTTGTCCTGTTCAGATTGTGACAAAAGCTACTGTGAGGTGGGTGGAGATTATTTGAGCTAACAGGCAAAAATAGCAATAGACAGTGTAGCAACTGCAATGGGGGGGGGGTTTCTCATGGTTTAGTCTACAGCATAATGCGCGATTGTTGAATTTCCAGAAAGTGTGCGCATGACGAGTGCCCAGAAAACTGACTCAAGAAAACAAATTGAACTGAATGGGCCAGTCCTTGCAGTATCTCTCTCAGTACACATATGAAGGAGAAGACATGCTTAACAGGATTGTTACCGGAATCACGGGTGCATCACTGCCAACCTGAATCAAAGCATGCTTCAATGCAATGGAACCATCCCTCTTCACCTTCAACCAAGAAATTCTGAATTTTGCCATCAGCAGGGAAGGTTATGCTTACAGCGATTTAGGATTTCAAGGAGTGCTCTTATCCTATTTCCAGAAGTAAGGTGAAAATGTGCATGCTGCATTGTACTATGAAATTCTGTTGATGCTTCGGGATGCAATTCGAAAAAAATGTTCAAGTCCACTGACTAGAGGAGTACTGCTTTATCACGACAATGACAGACCTCACATGGCTCAATTAGCCCAGCAGAAAATTGAACAACTAGGCTGGGAACTTCTTGCACATCCACCTTACACAGTCTCGACTTCGCCCTGAGTAATTATCACCTGTTTGGTCCGCTAAAAACTCACCTTGGCAGCAAAAATTTTGGGGATGATGAAGAGGTTGAATGTGAAGTGCAAATGAGGCTGAGGCAGCAGACCCAAGACTTCTATGCTGCAGGTTTTGACCTACTGATAAAGCAATAGGATAAGTGTGTCAATGTTGGTGAAAGTTATTTTGAAAAATAAGGGGAAATGTACAGGTAATAATAAATGTTTATCAAGTTCGTATCTCACTTAGAATTTTTTAAATAATTGTGACTTATTTACTGATTTCCCCTTGTAATCTTAACACAAAACTTTAGTATGCTAATGAAGTCTGCAGTATTTTTTTTTACATAACTCAAGTTTCTGGATGTAATAAATTAAGACTTGTGTTTTCCCTGGGTTTTCAGCTGATGTGTGGGGCATTAACTTTCATGATGTCACGTGACAATTCCTGGGCACCAAATTGCAACTATTTTGGATGTAGGGGTCAAAACTTTACAATGACATTCTTCATGGAGAATTGGTACAAGACTCCTACCTGATGTTCGTAGAATTGGGAGACAAGTCTGGTGTTTCTTAACCCTACCTTTGCAACATATCTACACCCTGGGATTTGTCTTAAAGCATGCAAAATGGGTAATGCATGAGTTGACTGAAAGAAACCTAATGGATCATCTGAGGTTGTTGTTTTTTTTTCTTTCTTTCTCGTGTAGTAGGGAATGACCCGTTTTTTGACAGGCTGGTTACCGGAGAAGAAAAATGATTACTCCACAATAATCATGTGGGGGAAAAGAGCCAACTGCAAGCCTGGACAGTTTGCTCCAATCACCTTGAAACCAATTATTTATGAACAGAAGTGCCAGTAATCCTGTAGGAAAAGAGACAACTGCAAGCCTGAAAAGTTTGCTCCAATCATCTTGAAACCAATTATTCATCAACGGAAGTGCATATTCAGTAACTGGCAGGATAAAATTGTAAGCAGCTCTCATATTTGGAAGCACAATCAAAGAAAAGCATCCAGTGTAGACCAACAGAAAACACATAGTGTTGTTGCATGATAACTCCTGACAACATGTGTTTTGAGAACACAGTCAATGCTCACTGCATTCATATTAGAAGTTTAATCACATTCCTCCATATTCACCAGATATTGCACCATTGTATTTTTATCTCAAATTCTCTGCACAACTTTTCTCACTGGAAAACCATTGCAGATTGATAAGGAAGTTCACACGGCACTAAGGGAATATTTCAACTCCAAGTCTCACTAGCTGTACAAGGGAATCAGACTTACCTACAGATGGAGATTAGTGGTGGAAAGTAATGGATGTCAGAGATTAAGCACTTAACAAATGTTCTTCAAATGGTAAGTTCACACTTTTCTTTAAAAAAAAATTAAAAAAAATAAAAGAACTTTATAATACACCTGATATACACTGTAGTAGCAAAATATTAGGTACACCCAATAGTAATCAGACATGTGCTATCCTCACTTACATGTGCAACTATGACTTTTGAGATGGCTTTATAAACAGCTCTCTGCAAAAGATTGAGATATGTACAAAGCATAGATACAGATAATATGGGAAGGGCTCACATGATTTAAGTGACTTTGAAAGAGGCAAGATAGTGAGCACTAAGTGAGCAGGTGCAAGGATCTGAGAAACAGCAAACCTTCTTGGCTATGCAAGAACAACTTTATGAAGTGCGTATAATGAGTGGTGCCCAAACAACAAAACAAGCAGTCATCGGTCTTCCTGCGGAAGGAAACCACTGGTCAATTTTCAAGGGCAACAGTGGCTGGAGAGGACTGTATGAGGTAACAGACAAGCTCCATTTTGTCAAGCAACTGTGCACTATAACAGTGGTATCAAGAAGAGAATTTCAACATACACAGCTCACTGAACATTGGCACAAATGGGCTAAAACAGCAAACGTTCTTTCCTGTACCACTCGTTCCTGCTGAAAAGCAACAAATTAATCTGCAGTGGGCACTCCAGCACCAAAACTGGAAATCTGAGGACTGAAAAAGTCACCTGGTCCAATGCAGTGAATTAATACTTTCAGTTAACACACACCGATGGATGAACCAGAATATGGAATCATTAGCATGAATAGATGGATCCCAGCTACCTAGTGTTAACTGTACGAGCTGGTGGAGGCGGCATAATGGTCTGGGGTCTGTTTTTATGTTTGCATTAGGTTCTTTAATACCTTTGGAACAGCACAAGGTATCTTAACATCATTGCCAACCAGGCATATAGTGTGTCGCATAAATATAGAGACAGAACAAATTCTCGAATAAAAAAGAAACAACGAGATGAAATGTACACCTCATATTTATAGCAAAAATAGCATAGGACACGGAGCTGCACAATAGTTTGACAGAAACATAACAAGTGCAACGCCAAGTACAAGAAAAAAACAGAAATACGCTGTCTCAAAAATATAAAGACTTACTAGTTATGAGCACCTCTGGTACGAATAGTGGAGCCGTTGTTCCGAATAACACTGAAAACTCGATTGGGCATGCTGTCCACCAACTGATGTGCAAGTGTTCTGGACTGAGTGCATACCAGCTTCGTTCAATCTGCTCTTTCAATGCCACCACATTAGAGAACTGCCATCCATTCACATACACATCACGCGCTAGGATACCCCAGAGGTTCTCGATAGGGTTCAGATCTGGACTGAGTGCTGGCCAATCCATTACGGTCACATGATGAGTGTTAAACCAGCTTTTCGTTGATGCAGACCGATGGATAGAGGCATTGTCTTGCTGGAACAGATAATCAACACCCGCTAGAGTTTCGGCAAATGATAGAAGGTGGCTGCTGAGTATGTCCTGATATGTTTCGGAGTTTTGCCTGCCTTGCAGAAAAGCGATATCTGTTGTCCCATTGAACGCAAAAGCTCCCCAGACCATCACAGATCCCCCTCCTTTCTGTCTGCTGAAGAAGGTGAATGGCTCGCGTCATAAATCATGCCAATAGCAGTTCCAACCGTCAGGGCCATCCAGGTTGAACTTTCTCTCGTTGGAGAAAATAGTTGTGATCCCCTTGTCCGTCCAGTGCATGTGGCTGCTTGCCCATAACAATATAGCTTCCTTGTGGCACCGTGTGAGGTGTGGCAGACGGCGCATTTTACAGAGCCCAATGTTGCGACTTTCCTTGATTTGTCGATGACACCAACAGTCGAGAAACTTGATGTAGTGATAACCTTTGGGATGAAACTAAACGCATGATGCCACGATCATCTCGTTTGGTTGTTATTCAAGGCCTTCCAGGCCATTTTCTGGCAGTTAACGCACTGCATTTTGATAGTCTTATAAATGACTGCCCTACTCCTCCCCATGGCTTTACAAATTTTCGCTACAGGCAATCCATTTGCTCTGTCGCCAAATCTTCTGCACCTCCTCACCAGAAAGCTGACTGTTGCGTGGCATTTCGGCACATGAATGTCTGACGGCAGGTCCGCTGTCTTTTGTAGGCTGGACCGAATTATGGCCCATGCGCATGCGTACAACATGCTAATTTGTACATCTCATTTGCATGTAGCTACTTTAAATAGTTGTCCTTATATTTGAGACACCTAAAATTACACTATTTCACTTTGTAGTGTTCTTTTCACACAATCCAGTCATCTCAGTGGATCGAAACATTTGTTGTAGGGTTATGTTTAATTAGGTACCACTTCAGCTTCCTACCTATATTCTCATTGCAATCACGGCGCAAAGTCGACTGTCTCTATATTTATGCGATGCACCTTATCTATGCATGGTGTTTCCAGCAGGATAATACGCTATGTCACAAGGCTCTGATTGTCATGCAGTAGTTCAAGGGGCATGACAATTATTTCAAAGAGCTAAAATGGTCCTCAAAGTCACCAAATCTTAACCCAATGGAACACCTGTCAGATGAGATTGATAAAGCCATTCGTAACAGAAATTTTTAAGCAAACATTCAAAAACAGACAGACACCATCACATTTGTTAGGCTGAACATAATTGTGGAACAATATCAGCACCTCATTTAATCCATGCCACATTAAACTGAGGCTGTTTTGAAGGCCAAGGGCAGCCCAGCATGTTGTTAGGTAGGTGTTCCTAACAATTTGCTAATTTTGTAGTGTTTATGAAACATATATGTTCAAGTGTAGTGAATCATCAATCTGCTCCCCTACTAAATAAATTCAAGTCACGTGTGCCGCCCCGGTGGCGCAGTGGTCTAAGCGATGGCCTCTGATCATTCGTCCAAAAGGGGTCCGGGTTCGAATTCTGGTGAGGCATGGATGTTGAGTTTGTCTTACGGCACTGGCTCTCTCCCTTCCCTGGAACCAGTGACCTTAAATTAGGGACGGGCGGCTGCTTATAGCCCATTGAGTTGCTTACGGTGGTCATTAAACCTCCAATCAAAAAAAAAAAAAAAAGTCACGTGTGCTGATGTTTTCAATTTTTTCACTAAAAATTAGAACATCAATACATGTGACTTGAAACCAAATATGGCTTTCACATCAAATACACATTGGCATAACAAAGTGAATAGTTTGGAATTTTTTTCAGTTACATCACATAACCTGATCACACAAAGCATGAACAATCACTCTTAAGCAAAATGGCAATTTTATCAGAGAACCAGCTATGCATATCCACAACTCACACTGAACAGAACATATATAATATTCATTAAATACTATTACTAGTGCCATGGACAGTACACTAATCAGAAAAACAATTCTTACATTCAAGAAGGGTCATATAAAATCATGTCTCTCAATTAATAGACAATACTTACAATGTAAATAATATTCAATGCAATTAATGCATTCTTCGAGCAGGTGAAGCCACCGCACATTTTTCTCGAATTTCTCGTTTGGGAGTTCAGTTTAAAAGCTTGTGTATTCCCTTTTTCAAAAAAATATTTTTCTCCAATATTCTGGAGATCACCAATCTCACCTAAGAAGAAGAAGAAAAAACTTTCTTGTAACAACATAATGAAAGATGCTGTTTGTATTACATAACAATGAAGTAAAATTAAAAACAGTTTTCTATTCACACTTTCATGCTTTACACAAGTTTTAAAAATTATGAAGAACTAGTGCGATTTTTATTACCCCAATTTTGTTCGTGCTAATGGAAAGGAAGGTTCTAGAATTTGTGGACAAAAATAGTTAGTTCTCACATTGGCCACCAGAAGAGATTTCCAAAGAAATAGGGCATTACAGGGAGCATCCACTTTATGCTTGCATTCTAAACAATACACTGCTACTGTAAATATCTCATACTGAGTATTATCAAACTGAAAATACAAATGGTTTCAGTTTACAGCATGGACATTGGGAGGAAACGTTTTTTTTTTTTTTTCTAAACTTTTTTTGTACTGGGTATCCACCATTTTTTTTTTCCAGCCAATATTTCCCTGCCGTATTTATTTTCTAGTGGTGTTTAAATGAATTTGGATGGTGTTACGTCACGAGGAAATTTTTTCAGAGCCAGCGAAAAACTCACACCGGCCAGTTTCAAACCTACGACCATTAGTTCAAGTTTCAGGTACCAGTTGTTAGGAGTGAATTCTTATTTGTAAATTCAGCATTTGAAGGTCAGTCAGTTTATTTACATTCTGGAATGTTCAAGGGACGATTTGTACTTGACATAACAATGTATTGACACTATTTTGACGTGTGTGTAACATGTTTCTAAATCAGATTTCTTTTTAAATGTTTTTCTTAGTTTTTTTATGAAAGAATTTATTGACATTTTTTGATTAGACAAAAAAATAATCATAATATTTTTTTAACATTCTATATGTTCCAGGGGGACCATTTTTTCATTATATTTTTCTGCTATATAATAATTTTTCAAAACACATGTACTAAGGTATGATGTTTTTTCTATATACTGTCATTTTAAGCATAACAGGTGATTGTGGTGACATCTGTTGATTTGATTGAAACACAATGTCTACCAAGTGGCATTCAACAAGCATGATCATGTTTTTTATGAGCAAGGAACATGTGGTGAATTCCTATTGGTTACTGTAATGGCATGGGTGTTATCTTAATGACAGGCGAACATATCGAACAGGATTGTAACAGGGGTGGTTCTCATTTCTGGGTGTGAAGTGATAAATAGATTAAATCATATCTTCCTAACATCAAAGTGTTAGGAATATATGATTTAATCTATTTTTTCCATCTCGCTTTTTCGTGTGTGTGTGTGTGTGAAAGAAATATACAGATCTACTTATACATAAAATTCGATTGTAACAGTATATTTTCCTTATTCTTACTTTATTTTTACATTTCTTTGTATTTAACAACCACTGTGAGTAACTCAATAGGTTATAAGCAAACACCAGTCCTTAATTCAGGACCACTGGTTCCACAGAAAGGAGGGAGCCAGTGCTGTAAGAAAAACACATCTATACCTCACTGGGATTCAAACCCAGACCCACTTGGACGAATGGTCACAAGCCAGCACTCAGACTACTGCACCACCGGGGTGGCAAATTAACAGCTTTACAAACATAGGATAGAATTTTTGTTGTTTTGTTTCAGGTTTAACAATCACTGTTAGCAACTATAAGAGCTGGGTAAGGGCTAGCAGTCTCACATCCCTCAGTTAGCATCACTAGTTCCGTAGGCAGCGGAACTTAAAAATTTCAGGGGGAGGGGGATTCCAGGGTCCACCAAATTCTTCAAGAGCTAAAACAATAAAAACTACTACAAAAAGAAAAAAATGAGAGAGAGAGAGAGAACCATAAGATATATCATCAGCAGCAGCAGCAGCCATTATCAATCAAATGCTGAATAACAGTCTACTAAAGTCCCTTCTGCAACTTTCTGTCTTGAGCCCATCTCTTCCAAATCACTCCAGCATGTTTTCAAATTTCATCCCCCTTTACCCACGAGGTATTCTTCTGCATTTTTTTTCCTGCTCCTTGGTATCCAATCAAAAATTCCAATTATTCAACGGTAGTCAATCAATTCATTTAGCAGTGTGGCCAGCCCGCCACTTGGGCGTCCTCACTTTGATCATGATTGCATCAACTCTTGTCATTCCTCTATAATCTGTGCAATCCTTTTCCTACCTTTCATGATTACACCAAGAATACAACTTCCCATGCTTTTTTGAGTTTTCTGCATCCTCTGTATGTTGTTTTTCATTACTGTCCATGTCTCTGATTCATAAGTAAGAACTAGAAATACATATTTATTAAACACTTTTTTTTTAAGACATTGTAAAATACTACTCTTGAAAAATGTACTGTTTCTTCAAAATGCCTCCAACCGAGTTTTTTACTCCTATTTATTTCTTCTTCTAGGTGGCCCTCGCTTGATATTTGTGGTTCAAGGTAAACATAGGCATCGGTTACTTCTATATCTGCCCCATCAACTTCCAAAACTTCAGATTTCGTAAAAGCATTTTACCGCAATTTTGTCTTCTGTTAAGGTGGTTAAAATTTCTGCCGTATGTTTCCAAATGGTAAAACTTCCTTACATATTTTCTTCGCAATTAATGTACTCCCAAGGATGAAAATTTGCACATTGATAAAACTAAATTATAGCATGGGATATTTAATACTTGCTAAAACATAGCCTTAATTACATTAAAAATCAATCACTTTTCTTTGAGTAATGTTCAGACCTGTTAAAAGATGGTGCGACCTGTACATTGATGACGTCAGTAGACATACAAATGTTGGATTGCTTCATTATGGTTGTGTTTTAGCAAGTATTAAAGATCCCATCCTATAACTTAAAGTTAGTTTTATCGATGTGCAAATTTTCATCCTTGGGAATACATTAATTGCGAAGAAAATATGTAAAGAAGTTCATTTTTAAATTCACTTCTTTGCTCTTGTCAGCAAGTTCCTAGATCATGAACTTTAGCTCTGAGGAGGCACCTGTAAAAATTACTGTCATCAGAAAAATGAAAATGGGTTAAATAATTTCCATTAATATTTGTCACTTTGTCTTTCTAGTTCAGTTATTGAAAGATATTCCGCAATGTAGCATTGAAGAGCCTTGGAGATATGATGTCACCTTGTTTCACTTCCTTTGGAATTTCTATACGTGCGGTGTCCTCGAACAGTTGAGCCTCTTCACTTGCATTTTCATAGATGCTATTAATAATATTGATGTATGCACATGGGCAGTGAAAGGTGGGGGACACATGGGTCCAGACCCCTCTGGAATTTTATGGTCTCCCTCACTAGGGGTCTTCCTAGGAAACATAGAAATATCTGGTTCACATATAATTTACCATATTTCTTTTACAAAGATTTCCTGGAGAATGTAACCATGCTTCACATTTTCTGGAAGATTGTAGCAAGAACAATTTTGAAAATTGCTTTTTCACACATAAGTTGAAAAGTTAACTCAACAATGTTTTTTTTTTCTTTAAAGAAAGATTGTTAAAGAATTATTCTTTAACGTAATAACCAGGGTGTTTTTTTTTTTTTTTTTTTTTTTTTTTATCCAAGTCCGAATGCATCCTGCTCAAGATCCGAAAACCCAATACCTCTATAAGATAAATATCCGAGCAACAAAGAACTCGAACTGAAATTAATCGTTAAGAATATCACTGCTTGTTGCACACAGGAGTTGCTTGGAGTTAGAAGGTAAATGCGCCTGGACAAATGTGTGTCTTTGCTGTGAGAACAACTACTGTCGAAAATGTGAAATTCACAAATTTATTGGTAACAGGAATCCTCACTACAGGGCCAGTTGTTGTAACCTACTAATCTACACCG
Source organism: Macrothele yani (assembly GCA_039090855.1). Classification (NCBI taxonomy): domain Eukaryota; kingdom Metazoa; phylum Arthropoda; class Arachnida; order Araneae; family Macrothelidae; genus Macrothele; species Macrothele yani. The sequence continues at coordinate 117,852,822 of CM077008.1, forward strand.
ACACAATGTATTGCTGCAGATTTATCGTCTTGGCACGTGCTTCACCCTTGTAGTATGTACGTCACAACATCTCCCTCTGAATTTTTTTTCCCCGAGCAAAGAACAAATTTTCACCAATTCCAGATGATGTGTCACACATTTTTCAAACATGACACATTTTTTGAAGAACCCAAAGGCCGGTAGTTCCATTTCCACAATACGGCGCCAATGTGAAGGAGATCGAACCTGCACCTCCTCGCTCCGGAGCCAGTTGTTCTACCCAACTGAACTACACAGACAGGATGTATCAATGCAGATTTGTCAGCTTGACACCTGCTTCACCTCTTTAGTACGTCACAAGCGTCCTCCTAGGATAGATACAATCCATCAGTATTTCCCTGATGTTTGTGTTTTCACCAGTCTTCTTTATGCAGAATGCCTGTGGGTAGTGGGGAAGAAGGAAGAACTGAAGATATTTGTTTGACATTGGGCTTGACGCCAGTTTCAAAGGGTCCGAGTAAGAACTGGCCCCTTTTATTTTGAGAATAGACATTTGACTTCTAAGGGATATGTAATTGCAACACTGAATGACGGTTTCCCTTCCAGGCGTAATTAGGTGTTCACCTAGAACTAGCTCATCTAGTCTCCAAGTTTGTTAGCTCCAGTAAACATGCAAAATCATCAGACACACTTTTTAATTCATTTATACGGTTGGATGATGAAAGCATTTGGTGTGCTTTACAACATAAAATGTTTTGTACTTTCCAAGGTGAAATGGGAAGGGATTTTCTGATCACAGCATCTCTTTAAGCTTTAGCCTCCCATTGAGTCCAGCACCTGCAATTTAGCAAGCAGATGCTACAAGGCAACAAACTCGCTTTGGAATGCACTATCTTCTGAATATTAGTTGGGAAGGGATTTTCTGATCACAGCATCTCTTTAAGCTTTAGCCTCCCATAGAAGAAATGGGAAGGGATTTTCTGATCACAGCATCTCTTTAAGCTTTAGCCTCCCATAGAAGAAATGGGAAGGGATTTTCTGATCACAGCATCTCTTTAAGCTTTAGCCTCCCATTGAGTCCAGCACCTGCAATTTAGCAAGCAGATGCTACAAGGCAACAAACTCGCTTTGGAATGCACTATCTTCTGAATATTAGTTGAATATTATCTCTTTAAGCTTTAGCCTCCCATTGAGTCCAGCACCTGCAATTTAGCAAGCAGATGCTACAAGGCAACAAACTCGCTTTGGAATGCACTATCTTCTGAATATTAGTTGGGAAGGGATTTTCTGATCACAGCATCTCTTTAAGCTTTAGCCTCCCATAGAAGAAATGGGAAGGGATTTTCTGATCACAGCATCTCTTTAAGCTTTAGCCTCCCATTGAGTCCAGCACCTGCAATTTAGCAAGCAGATGCTACAAGGCAACAAACTCGCTTTGGAATGCACTATCTTCTGAATATTAGTTGACAGGTGATAGCACCTTTTCAGTTACGCTCAAGATTTTCTAATATCTGTTTTCAGTCTAGCTATTAAGATTGGATATGGAAAGATCTATTAGTATTTTGAACTTTTTTTCCAAAAAAGGTCCACAAACCTGGAACTGATTATATGGATGCTGAGGCTGCAAAATAAATAGCATTTGTCAGTTGAACTTATTCACTATTTTCTGTCATATTTACACATTACTGCCAAAGAGAAATGTACAGCTATGCAAATTAAGGTGTCTAAAGCCTGCATCACATAATAATAATAATAATAATAATAATAATAATAATAATATTAATAATAACAATAAATGAAATAAACAGTAAGAAGTGTTGAAGCTTTTGTGAAACAAATAATATGAAGTGAGGTTGAGATACGTTGTTTGACAAATCCTTTCTATCCGTATACAGTGGAACACCATTTATACGTCTTTTAAAACAGGGCTGGAAAATTACTGGGTGCCTAGAAATTTGGTCCTAGTGCCCAACTTTTGTTTACTTCAAATTTCGTAATTTGCAGTCATTACTTTGAGTTCATAGATGCAAAATGTAACTTTAACAAATTGCAATTTAATAAAATCAAACTCTGAAATTTTCTGCTTTGATTGCATTTATAAATTCTGTTAGCTTTTATCCTGAACCATGTGTTTCAAGCAGAGAAACGCCATGAAACCGAGTCATGTGACTAACCTGTTAGATCGCGGAAGCATTGAAGATCATACTGTTTCGTTTAAGCTACCAGCCGGAAGCAGAAACAGCGAGACGCGGCAACGCCCGTCGCAGATTCTCGGAAAGGTTTGCAGACTGTTTTTCTATTTTCTTAACATGTTTTTAAAATTTCTTTAAATTTTAAAACAAAGGGAAATTTTCGTGCATAACTTTGGCTCCCGTTTAAGATGTAAAGCTGTAATTGATAGATCACGTCGACATCTATAATCGATTGATTGCCACCATTTCATTTTAGCTTTCATTCTTCCATATTTTTCAGACAGACAACTTCAACTTGATGAGATATAATTGCCTTTCTTGAGCTTTGAACCTCAGAAGCAACATTTTTATGCAGTTAAAAACGCATAAAAACCTTTCGGAAGCTACTAATGGTCGCAATTCTTCCTTTTTTTCTTTTTACTTTTTTGGCATGAAGGCTTAAATTTTAATCTAACTGAAAGTTAAATTAAGGCGATTTCTGTTTCTTTGCTTTCCGTAAGTCGCTGTAGCAACTTTTTTTTCCCCCCTTTTGCTTCGAGACAGCTTCACTTCAGTATTCAGTTAGATTGATATGTTTTTTTGTTTTCTGTTGTTCTTTATTTTTTTAAAACCATATTTTTTACACATATTTATCGTCCGTCTTCCGTTTTTCATGGTCGCATTACGAGGCATTCTGGAAGTTGATCACAATTTTTGTGTTTTTTGGTTTCAGATAGCTTCATTACAGTTAGATTGTTACTGTTTTTTTTTTTTTTTTTTTGTTTTTTTACAAAATCCATATCTGTTAAGCATTTGCAACATTCCTTTCCACCGTTTCTGCGGCCATGCAGCATTTCGGAAGTTGACAGTCGCATTTTATTTTATTTTATTTATCTTTATTACTTCCAGATGGCTTTATATAGGATTTTTTTTTTCTAAAGCCACATGTTTACGTATTTTTAACGCCCCTGCTTAGTTTCCAAAGCCTTATTATGCGGTACTCCAGAAGCTGACGGTCGCAATTTTCTATTATTTTCTTCCAGATAGTTTCATCTCAGATTGATAAAGATAAAAGTTTTTTTGCTTTTTTTCATGTTCTATTTTATGTTTAGATTTTTTTCAAAACTATAGAACCCTGAGATTTATAGACCAAATTTGAATTTCATTTAGCAGTAGGTAGTTAGGGTAATAGGCAGTGCTTAATACACTTACATTATTACTTTTTGTTCCGACATCATCCCCATGCATTATATTTGTGAATGATACTTTGAAATTTGCTTTCGTTTCACCCGGCTCCTAAATTTTGGAGCTGGCACCTAGATCTGGAGCTTATTTTTCCAGCCCTGTTTTAAAAGACCAACTCAAAAAGTCATACAACCGAAAATTAAGTCAAGTATGCTAATAGATGGCAGCACTTGTATTGTAACGTGTATAATAAAAAAATGCAACAATACATTTTAGGACTTTTTTTCATTCAAATCAAAATTCTGTAGAGATTTTTAAAATAAAACTTAAAACATTTAAACATGCATTTGAATTTTTATTTGAACAATTTAAATGTTAACTTATTAAATTACGAAGAACCTAAAATATTGTGAGCAATTCGTACATATATACCTGAAAATGATACTGTAATTATTTACGACTTGAAAAAGTCACTTATCATGGTTTGCCGTGTTGATCGATTCTGAGCCCAAAGAATTCACAAAGCAGTCTGTGTAGAATATTAAGTTCTTGAAAAGGTTTTTCTTCTGTAGAGTTACACATGAAAAAAGTTCAAGTGTCTCAATGTTCCCCATTGCATCTTTTAAAGACAGGGGGGTTACTTCTTCACTGCTACTTACGTCTTTATCAAATTTAGTTTCTATTAATTCTTCAATTAATCATAGCTTTGACATAATTATTTCCCACATATGTGTGTGTGTGTGTGTGTGCGTGCACAGTAGACTCTCGTTTCCACGAACCTCTTTTTGCAAATTATGTGTGTTTGCGAACTAATTTGCACATCTGAAAATTATTCCATAGAACTTAAAATTACTTTGAATTCAAATTAACAAACTAAAAATGTAGGCCTACATTATCTCTTTTTTACAAACTCAGATTTCCTAATTTCACTACTTTTCCTTTGTCTTCAAATGAATAAATTTTGAAAACTGCGTCGACAGCAAGCCTGTCTTTTATGTTGGAGGTAAGCAACAGACATTGCCTGGATTACCAAAGATGAGAGTCACCAATATCAATACCTGCACATGGTTTGATGAGTAAAGAGAGAGAAGAGTTGTGACAAGTGAACTAATTAGCAGCCCGGGATATTTTAACCAATCAGTAGCCAAGTACTCATGCATGTTATGCTCCAAGGTTGTTTGATAGCTATACTTGTTTGCTTTCAGTTGTCTTTTCATTTTTACACGAGAGAGGTTTTTTTTTGTTCGTAGAATGTCGGATAAAAAGAAACTAGTTTGTTCATCAGTGGATGTTAGGAAAAAGATTTTAAAGGCAGTCAATGCACATGCCCTAACCAAAACACAAATTGCAAAAAAGTCAGATACAGAAAAATTCTCTGTCTACGATCATCAAAGCATGAGAAAAGATTGTTTCTGTTCATGATGGCAGCGGCGGCAAAGTCACCTTCCCGAAAATATTTCCACGAAGAGAAGTATCCAGAATTGAAGAAGGATTTAATTGCTTGGCTCAGGAAAATGAGAGGTAAGGATATACCAATTGATGGCAACCTACTCAAAGAACAAGCAGACAATTTTGCCATGAGGCTGGAATTAAAAGATTTCAAGGAATCTTATGGTTGGTTGCAAAATCTCAAGTTGCAGCATGGCTGGACTTTCAGGAAAGTGTGTGGTGAATGTGCAGCAGCCAACACTGTCACTACAAACAAATGGAAAGAAGAAAGGCTGAAAGCTCTACTTTCTGAATTTTTGTCAGATGTTTTTAATGCTGATGAGAGCAGTTCATTTTTTATTTTAAAGTGCTACCAGACAAAACATTGGTTTTCAAAGGTGATGTATGCAGTGGTGAAAAGAATGCTAAACAAAGAATTGTGGTCTTGATAGGAGCCAACATGTCTGACTCAGAAATATTAGCACTCACCAGATGGCGATTAACTGGCAACTTTGGCGATTAAATTTATTTTAGTGGTCGCCAGTTTGGCCATTTGTTATTTTTAGTGCCAATTTTTAAAAGTATAATAATTCAGAAGTAAAGGTAAGTTAAACCAGTCTTAACTAGGGATGGCAAAAAACCTTCATGTTTCTGAACATCAAGGTTTTGTCGCCGATAATAGATGTTTAAACCTCGATGTTGGTTTAAATGTCAATTATTGGCGACAAAACTTTGATGTTCAAAAAACATCAAACGACGCTATTGATTCATTGGCCTGCACTGTTGTGCTAAACACACGGTGGGCTGTATGATCTGCACTTGATTTTGACCCGAGCAGTTCTCGAATCGACAGCAGATATCAGCATGAATGATCATATCATTTATTAATCATATTGTTTTGAACTGAAATCTCTACGAATCATAATGTTAAACAGCAATATTATTGAAAAAATCATGAGGATATGAAATAAGAAACATATATTAAGTTTGTGTTCGCTGCTGCCCATGCACTTTCACCGCGTGACGGGAGGAAGGCTAATTTTAGCCATACCTTTTCCTACTACAGTTGAGGCAGGGTGGTTCACAAGGGATCGCGTTGAATTATAGAACTTTACAGTCGGAAATAACTTTTTCGAACATTGTTCAAAATGCAATAACGAGCAACTCATGGTCCAGTGACATGTAGGAGAACGAAATATGTTTTATAACTAGAAAACCTTCACATTATTCATTTCTTTTTCCCAAACAAACAGACACAATCGCAAAACTCAGTGAATTACGAATCCCCCACATCTCTTTCCAAATTCGTGTTAGCTAAGGACGAACTTTATTGGCAGCTTGTATCTGGATTTTTATTCCTATCAATGACAGGAGAGAAATAAAAAAATACAGGATGCATAAATATCTGCTCACATATGCAATACAGTAGTACAAACAGTCAAAGTCACTTTTCCACGTATTCTCCGTTCAGCACAATACATTTCCTCCACCAATCAGCAAATTGATTCATTCCAGTAGTGAAGAAATCAGCAGGGGTGTTGCAAATCCATTGATGGACACCAGCTCGCAGATCGTCCATGCTCTTACAGTGTGTAGCCACAAATATCCTTCAAGGGACCAAAAACGTGAAAATCTGAAGGTGCCAAGTCCGGACTGTAAGGAGGGTGTGGAAGAACAGTCCACCTCTCTTTTGCAATTGCTGCTTGCACTGATTTAGCAATGTGCAGGTGAGCGTTATCATGATGAAGCAACACTTAACTGTTTTTCAATTTTGGCCATTTGGTCCGGATACTCTGCGCAAGTTTTCTCAGTGCCTTCACATAGGCCATTTTTTGTTTCATTTTTTGCCAAGTACTCAACCAGAAGGATACCGTGTTTGTTCCAGAAGACAGTAGACATAACCTTGGATGCCAACAAACCAACTTTGAACTTCTTTGATGTGGGCAAATTCGGATGACGCCATTGAACACTTTGCCATTTTGTCCCCGGCTTGAACTGATGAATCCACGTTTCATCGCCTGTGATTATGCATCCCAGGAATGCGTCACCCCCTCATCATTGCGCTGTACCAGTTCCTAGCCTTTGCCGTTTATGCACTGCCGTAAGCATTCAGGGTACCCATCTGGCACAGATCTTCCTATAGTTAAGATGTGCATGAATAATTCCTCCAACAGAATCTCTACTGATATCCAATTCCATGGCAATATCCCAAACACGAATGCATCTGTCACCTTTAGTCAAGTCGTCAACCCGTTTAATCATTTCATCAGTCACTGCCACGTTAGGCCTACTTGACCATGCCTCATCTTCAAGGCTCTCATGGCCAGCTTTGAACTTCGCAACCCATTCATAAGCACTGAAAAGAGAATTAGCCACATCACCATACACCGTCCGAGTCTTTTCGTAATGTACATGGATGGCCTTTTTTCGTTAAAAATTTCACTACTGCTCAGTGCTCAAACTGAACACTTAATGTAGCCACCATTTTTTTTATCAACAGTGCCACCTAACATTAGTATCAAGCCACTCCACTTTTACAACACTGCACTGAAAGTAGTCATTATACGCATACATACAATCATACACACGGTTTTGTATCAATAGGAAGAAAAATCCGGATACTTATTGGACACCCCTCATGTGTGTGTATATATATACAGATACAGTATATCAGATGCAGGAGGGTTTCCAGAAGTAATACCAGGCCATCCCCATGCCTGTTGAAACACTGTCCACAACTCTGCCTGAGACAACAGTCCAGGATCCAATGTCTTGCTCAACGGCATTCCAGAGAGCCTCTACAGGGTTTAAATCCGGAAACTTTGAGGGACACTAAATGGTTCCAAACTCTGATGAGTTTTACTCTAGCCATACCTGGATGGCTGTGGCCCAGTGGGGCAGCACTTTGTCCGACTGAAACAGACCATCGGCAGTAGAATGCGCAAAGGCCATGAAAGTGTGTAGGTGACAGCCAGCACATGCTGGTAGCACACAGCAGTTAAGGACATCTCCAAACACACTAAGGGACCTAATGTGTCCCATCAGAAGGCTCCCCCAATCCTCACAGAACCACCACTGCCAACCTGGCACAACAGGTCCATGGCTTCATGCTGTCAATGCCACCCTCCTGTCAGCTCAGTGCAGCTGAAAACAGGATTCATCTGACCAAATGGCACAGCACCACCCTGCAGAAGTATAGTTTTGATGTTCCCAGCACCAGGCGAGGTGTAACGTCTGATGATGAGCAATAGACAGTGGCACAAGATTAGGGTGTCAGCCCCTGTAGACAAGGATACGCAGCTTACACCATACTGTTTGCTCGCTTATTCTGCTTGGGCCTCCAACATTTCATCTGGATGTGATTTGCATCGCCATTGCCAAGCGGTCAGTCTGTATGAGCCTGGATAATCTATGTCAGGGGTCATCAACCTTTTAATACCTACAGCTCACTTTTGTATCTTTGTTGATGGTAAACTTTCCTTACCGTCCACTGGTCCGCAGTAACTCAATTTGGCGCAAGTGCGAAGTAATTTTTTGAGGGGAGGGTTTGTAAAAAATATGTACTTAAATTTATTTTTTTATTTATACTTTATGTATGTTTATACATAGGTAATTTCAATTTAAGGAATTTCTGCATCTTCATCGATTCAGTGCCGACTAGTGCGGGAGGTGCTTAACCCTTTAACCACCATGCCCTAAAATCTAGTATCACTCTAAGTACCATAATGCCGGAAACTGTGTTGTTTCACTACTTTGTTTAGTAACAACAGTGGTGACTGATGGTGACACCTGCCAGTGGCGCCCATATGAGTACTTTCAGGGGTGGGGGCTAAGAAAAATTATTAACCCCCCCTCCTAAGATATATAATGAGATATTAATGATTGATTGAATATCTCTTTTTTTTAAGCATTTTTAAAAATAATAAGGTTTTGTCTATTTTAGTGTTTTAAATTTATCAAAAATTTGGCTATACCAACTGCTGGGGTCCCGCTGCTGATAGCATTCTAATGAAAATCTGTGCGTCTATGCCTTATAAATATGCAGGGGTCGTTCTGCTGATTACATTCTTCACAATTTGTGAAAAAAAAATGTTTTGTCGATGGAAAAAACGTTTTGGAGAAAATATTGGAGATAACATTTTTTGTACTATTTATCATAAAACTGTCGAAAAAAAATTTATTTGGCTCATGGTTAGACAAAAACTTCAAAAAAGCCACAGCAACCGCTATGGTTGGACGATGTATCGATACATCAGGAAAACTCAATGTGAATTTTACATTGATGCTACAGTTTTCCGACTGACGAAACAATGATACATTTGCGAAGCCGATTACTGCGATGTATCGTGAAAGCCGATGTAAATGTCATTACACGATCGAATCCATATGCTGCCATTGGTCGAATCCATATACTCCCAAGCAATTATCATCATCACACGCTCAACACGCATTTCAAACGTACACGCCGATTTGTCGCCTTATTGGTCCTCGTCACTTCAGCGCGGCCCAATGAAATAACGAATTTGAGAAACCTTCCGACATGTCTTGTTAAGACGGTACATTGAAGATTTCTATGGTTATTAATGAAACATCAGATGTTCTCATGAAAACCAAATCAGAAAAGTGCCAGATTTCTGAAGTTGCCGGTTTTCTGGTTGTCGGATTTGAGGTTTTACTGTATATGTTTAAATCTTGTATTTTTAGCAGCAACATGATCTACTGCTTTTTTTCCAGAATTCGACAGCAAACCTTTCGAGCAGAAGGCTATAGGGGAAAAAAAGAATCCTTTTCTTGTCTGTTGAATTAGGCTGATGCAATAAACGGTTAAAACCATGAGCGAATATATATATTTTGTGTTCCAGCATCAGGGTCTTTGGTTCCATGAATGCTTAAGCTATGAACAGAAGATCAACCTAAATGATTAGTGAACGTGCGACAGATATATAGAAACAGGATTTTTGGATGGTTCCCAATATGACCTGGGCATAGAAATAGATGGCGGTAAATGCACCGCAGAAAGCACTCGCCGTAACAATGAACCACGTGTGAGACGTCTCCTGACCCGATGAGTATAACTCTTTCTCCTAAAATCTTTTAATTAATAGTAAATTTTAAACGTTTCACTGTGCAAGTGAATGAATGTGAAAATATATAACCTAAGTGTTTTATTTCTGCAAAATTTTTATAACTAACCAAAGGTCCGTAACGTAAGAGACCTCTTGGGGCCGGGAGCACGTGCCTCACAGAGCAAACAACGGGAGAAATACTTTGACAATATCAGGTAATATACCTTAGATATTATGTATAGTTTAATTAAAATCACGTTTATAACATAAGACAACCTATAAGGTAGTCTCATGAATTGTATTTTTCGTAAGAGTTTGACAGTGTTATTGAATATTGATCAATCTGGAAAAAGTAAAAAGCACAAAATGTCAGGTTAATTAAATTTTTAGATGTGTTAGGCACTTATTTGTTTTTGTAATATACACAGAAAACAGGTATAAAATATTTTCATTGCCAAACACTTATTAATAAAAGAATGATGTGGTTACAATTTTGTGTATGTTATTTTTCACAATTGGCCCTTTCTATCTCAATTCAGGCAGGGGGTGACCGGTGACCATCACCAATTTTTTCGAAAAAAATATATGTGATACCCCTACCTGGGTTATTAATCACCCTAAAAGGATTGTTCCCCAAGAATTTTTTTCCCACAGCTACACAAGTTTGAAATTTGCCCTTTTTTTGCCGATTTTATCACTTCTCGGAAAACACGCATTTGCTTAATTTAAAATACCTCTACAACTATAAGTCCTAGAGAGCTGATTCTTTTTTTGTTTTAAAGCTCTTTAAAAGTTCTTTAATTTGGTGTGTATGAAAAGTACCACATGTAGCCATGAGCTATTTTAAAATTGTGTTAAAATTAAAAAAATATTTGTCCATGTGCATACTTCACAAAAATTTTTTCACTAGTACTTTCTGTACTGACCCTTTGCTATTAGGCCTGATCTGAAGTGCCCTCAAAGTGTTTTTAAAGCATTTTTTTTTCTTACCCTGAGTTATACCTAGGGCTAGTTATAAACCCTTAAAATACAAAAAAAATTCAAATTTAGCCCTACTTTACAGCAAATTTTCTCAAAAAAGCCAATTTCAAAAAATCTGAAAAACTGTGGGAAAGTAGTCGAATTGATGCTTGATTGAACCCTGAAATCAGACTGAGCAATTTTTTTGTTGTTGATTTTTTATAATTTTTTATTAGTATTTTTTTTTTCATTTCAGCTGTGCTACATTAATAATCAGTTTAGGAGCACATTCCTAAAAACAAAAATCCTTTTTCATGTGAAAATTTGTAGTTAGGATAGATGAAGTACAGTAACAAAAGGAAGTAATAATTGCATTACTTTCAAACAGCAAGTAGTTTGCAGTATTATTGTATTGTGGAATAACTTTTTTACGGGTCTTTTAGAGGTTATTTTTAATGAAAGTTGGTTGTCAAATTTTAGTCCTGATGACGAACTAGGCTTTAGTTCGAAAATTTGACAACCAACTTTCATTAAAAATAACCTCTAAAAGACCCGTAAAAAAAGTTATTCCACAATCACTATGAATAGAGGTGCCATAAATGCATTTACAACTAGTATTATTGTATGTTGTAAAAACACTATTTACTCAGCAAGCTTAATAACTGTTGAAAGAACTCAAGGCAGGAAGTGAAGGGTAAATGAAAGTGTTGGAATGTCAACACATGGAACTTCAGTTTCCTTTCTCATGAATCACACATACCTTTGAGTCATGAGGATGGATCATCTACATGACTCATCACTATCTATGAGTCATGTGGGTAGTCAGTAGTCACCTTTGTCCAAGCAGCTGAGTTGAGTTCTGATCAATGGCCTTCTACAGTTCATTAAGGTCTATGTGCAGCAGTTATATTTGTCTGTACAAGTTTTCAGTATTTAATATTGAAAAGATAATTATGCTTTTATTTTTCTGTGTGTTCCAGAGTATCAGCAAAAACACAGTAATTTAACCTCATCTCAGGACTGTGTTGTTTTAGGGTAAACTTCAATTCAGATATGTCTCAGACCTACAGTGAGAAAAGAGTCAAATGTAAAGACCATTTCAACAGACATAAAAAAGTCATTTATAAAACCTCTGATAAACATTTCACTCATTTAGGAAATTTGGCCCCTTTACTGCAGGAATATTTGGGGTCAGAAGAAACTGTGAGTGAGAGAGATGAGGTGTGCAGAAACTGTTATGCTGTATATAAAAAGTCGTTAGGTTATGATGAACTGAAGGAAGATGACATTCAAGGAGAAAGTGCAACCTGTAGTGTTGACACAAATTATGACAAATGAGGTGATTGAAGCCTTAAACACAAGCATTGTAGCAGTGCACGCTGATATTTTCCCACTTAAAAAACAGAAGATGTCAGGTATGAAAGAAGAAGTAAAAAAACTAGATTTACAAAATAGTCTATCTGAGGAAAAAAACTAGATTTACAAAATAGTCTATCTGAAGCAGTGGCATCAAAATTAGGTGATATCTATCAAGTGTCTGCATTACAGTCCAGAGTCTAGGGATAAAACAGAATACTCAACCTGTAAAGAATGGCTATGGAACATGGAAGTTGCAGTAACAACATCAGTATCTCTTCTGGAGAAAGTTCAACTTCTAACTCTTTTGAAGTTCATTATCTAAAAGCCAAATTCAACCTAATCTTGCATTATCAAAATATTTGGTAGATAAATCTCGAAAAATAAGAAAAGAAAAGGGTGTGTGGGGAAAACCTGATCTATATACTGGTCATCCTTTAGATACTGAAATCATCAAAATAGCTGAGTCTTATTTCATAGATGACAGAAGAGACTGCTCAAGACAGAGTCCCAATAAAAATGATGTAATAACAGTTGTAGAAAATGGGGAAAAGGTAAAGAAGGTTAAACGTTTTATGACGAGATCCATGAAAGAAGCATATGGTCAGATGAGAGAAGATTACCCAGAGAAAAAGATTGGACACTCTAAATTTTATTCATTGAGACAAAAAAGGGTAAAGTTGCAGCCAGTAAAAGAGGTATGTACTTGTGTATATTGTAGCAATGTAAAATTGTTATGTAGCTCACTGAAAAGTATTACAGGGAACAAAATTGAGGAAAAAGACCTCTTCACCCACTGTCTTTGTGCAAATCCTTCTGATAAGTGCTGGCTGCAAGAATGTGGTGAATGCCCTGGATCAAGTAAAATAACTTTAGAATATCTGGGTTTGGAAGAAAATGAAGTTACCTATGCACTCTGGGAATCTGGGGACCTAATTAAAAAAGCCCTTCCTGTTGAAGGATTTCTCTTGCACATACAAAAATGGATTATGAAGGGAATCACGCACAGCTATATTAGGAAAATTCAGAGGGAAGGAATAGCTGCTGTAAAGAACTCCATTGATGAAGACCGAAGTCTTGTTCTGCACTTTGATTTTGCTGAGAATTGGTCTATAGTTCTGCCAGATGAAATACAAGTCTCCATTTTCACTTGCGTAGTTTACTTCTGTCGAAGTAAGCAGAGTTTTGCCATAGTATGCAATGATCTCACTAATGACACTGCTCATACATTGTGTGCCCTTCAACTCATACTTGACAGCATCACTGCAAGATTTGATGGTTCACCTCATTTTAAGTCCATGGTGTACATCAGTGATGGTGCTGCCTCACACTTCAAAAACAGATTTCAAATTCATGAACTATTTGAATCTCTTGGTCTTTTGGATTCTAAGAAGTGGATTTTTTCAGCCACAGGACATGGAAAGAGTGCGTGTGATGGCATTGGTGGCTTGAGCAAACATTATGCAACAATATATAATTTGCAAAAAGAACCTCTTTGTGAAGCCATCAGAAATGCCCAAGACTTTGTATCTAAAGTACAAGTTCTTTTGAAAACAGTAATGGTTCTTGAAAAGGAATATGTTGAGGAATTCAGAATAATGAAGAGAGAGTGGAGAAATGTCAAATAGATAGTTGGCATTCAATCTACCCATCTATGGTCAGTTGACAAAAGTGGAATGCATACATCACGGACTGTAAAACATTCACTTCAAAAAATCAGTCACTGTATAGATATGCCAAGCAAAGACACGGGAAAGTCAAACTATTCTATCAATGAATTCAACATCGGAGATTTCATCTCATGTACATATGATCAACAATGGTGGATGGCAAGAGTGACTGAAGTTTCTTATGAGCTCAGTGACATCACTGTGGCATTTATGGAGCCTCATTGGCCTGTAAATGGCTTCAAGTGGTCCACAGATGTGAAAATTATCACCTGCCCGATCAAGATAAGAGATGTTCTGCTGAAGGTGAAGCCACCAACTCCTATCGGGCGACTGGGGCGTCTTCATAAGTTTGCGGATGAGGAGATGAGAAGAACTGAAGAATTGTTCTCTCTCTCTCTTATAATTTGTAAGTTCACTTACTTGATCCTGTGGCAGCTTTTATTGCATATGCTTATAGTACCAAGCATTAAAATGTTAATTTTTTACTAACAGGCCTAGATTACTTCTGATATTGTATATTGTAGCGGAATGAAATTAATTTTCACAAAAAAGCTAACAATTTAAGAAATTTTCAAACCCATTAGTTACCAAAAAAATTGTCACATGAAATTTTAGGGATAAAACACCCACCAAATGGACTACTTAATTACATATTTTTTCACTCAAAAAGGATTTTTGTTTTTAGGAATGTGCTCCTAAACTGATTATTACTGTAGCACAGCTGAAATGATAAAAATATTATTAAAAAAAATATAAAAAATCAACAACAACAAAAATTGCTCAGTCTGATTTCAGGGTTCAATCAAGCATAAGTTCGACTACTTTCCCAGTTTTTCAGATTTTTAAAATTGGCTTTTTTGAGAAAATTTGCTGTAAAGTAGGGCTAAATTTGAATTTTTTTGTATTTTAAGGGTTTGTAACTAGCCCTAGGGTATAACTCAGGGTAAGAAAAAAAATTGCTTTAAAAACACTTTGAGCTTCAGATCAGGCCTAATAGCAAAGGGTCAGTACAGAAAATACTAGTGAAAAAAGATTTGTGAAGTATGCACATGGACAAATATTTTTAATTTTAACACAATTTTAAAACAGCTCATGGCTACATGTGGTACTTTTCATACACACGAAATTAAAGAACTTTTAAAGAGCTTTAAAACAAAAAAAGAATCAGCTCTCTAGGACTTACAGTTGTAGAGATATTTTAAATTAAGCAAATGCATGTTTTCCGAGAAGTGATAAAATCGGCAAAAAAAGGGCAAATTTCAAATTCATGTAGCTGTGGGAAAAAAATTGGGGGGAAAAAATCCTTTTAGGGTGATTAATAACCCAGGTAGGGGTATCATATATATATTTTTTTTCAAAAAAATTGGTGATGAGGGTGATTAATAATCCAGGTAGGGGTATCATATATATTTTTTTTTCAAAAAAATTGGTGATGGTCACCTGACAAATTTACCTATGGTCTGCCTGAATTGAGATGGAACAGGCCAATTAAACTTTTATTTTACAATAATTGTGCTTTAAATTAATCATTTTTATCATTAAAGCACATTTTTAATGAATGGCACTAAGTCCTAGCTATGGTATTTAGTTTTGAATGCAGCCAGTGATTAGAAAGCTACTTTTTAAAAGTAGCTAGCTACTGCTATAACTACATTCTTGAAAACATAGCCTTGAGCTACTTTTTCAGAAAAGTAGCTAGCTATACAACTTTTTCTGAAAAGTAGCTACTTTCACTACTTTTCAGGCACTTTTTCTACATTTAGTTTTCAGATAAAAGTGGAAATTCTGAAGATAATCCTTATATGTACATCCTTGCATCAGAGCTAATACGAAAAGTTAATTACACAAGTAATTTATCTCTACATTATCTTCAGCTTTGATCATCATACATAACAGAGGCGTAGGGTGACCAAAAATTTATCAGAGGCTAAATATTTTTAAAATTGCTCTCAACCTTCTTCTGTACCGTTAAATATAATTTTAGTGATATATTTGCAACATGTTAGTAGTCTAACATAAAATAACTGTTTTACATATTACATAGTTCATGAATAGCTCGGGTTACCCTTAAAACAAGGATGGCATGTGGTAAGTAACATCAAAGGCAAGTTTTGTTAATATAATTCACTGAGATTTAGAAGGTAAAAAAATTTTAAATGACTTACGATGGATTGATGATATTTCATAATTTTTAGCACTGTTAGATATATACATTTTTTTATATAAAAAACAATATTATTAACAATGCTGAAAATTATGAAATGTCATCAATCCATCGTAAGTAGTTTAAATATTTTTTACTTTCTGAATCTCAGTGAATCATATTATTTACAAAACTTGCCTTTGATGTTACTTACCACATGTCATCATTGTTTAGGGGTAACCCGGTCTATTCATGAACTATACAACGAGTGAAACAGTTATTTTATGTTAGACTACTAACATGTTGCAAATATATGAAAAAGCCACGTAATAAGAAGGTTCAAACAATCTTTAGCTTATAATAATTTCAGTGGTTCGTGAGGTTTTCAAATGCCACCTGCTAAAATCATACTTAACCACACAGAATGAAGTACACATTTTGTTTTTATATCATCATCATCATTGTCAACCATTATCAATCCACTGCTGGACGAAGGTCTCCCCAAGTTTCCTCCACAACGGTCTGTCTTGTGCCAGTCTCCTCCATGTCACTCCCGCATACTTTCGAATTTCATCCACCCATCTTCCATGTGGTCTTCTTCTGGGTCTTTTCCTGTCCCTTGGAATCCAATCTGAAATTTCGGCTGTCCATCGATGGTCTGTTCTTCTGGCAGTATGTCCAGCCCATTGCCATTTCAGGGACTTAACTCTGATCATGAT
Organism: Macrothele yani; assembly: GCA_039090855.1. Taxonomy (NCBI): domain Eukaryota; kingdom Metazoa; phylum Arthropoda; class Arachnida; order Araneae; family Macrothelidae; genus Macrothele; species Macrothele yani. The sequence goes on from CM077008.1 coordinate 117,869,499, forward strand.
GTCTTCCACTCTTGTCATTTTTCGGATCCACATGTTCCTCTTCTTATCTCTCCTGGTTACACCGAGCATGCACCTCTCCATGCTTCTTTGAGTTGTCTGCAGCCTTTGTATGCAGTGCTATATAACATGAAAAAAAAAAGTAGTAAACAGTAGAAACAAAACAGTAGTAAACAGCAGAAATAAAACAAAGTACGTTCACTTTCACTTCCAGTTGATAAGAATATTTTGCTATAACTCCACATTAAAACTCCACATTAAAAGTTCGACTGATTCTTATGTTTTTGCACCAAGCAAATAGTTGGTTGATATGGCCCAAGTGTTAACAGCTTTTTTCTCTTCATCCCTTAAATAAACCAAGTGTTCCAATAAAAAGTCCCTTTGTTCATATTACTTACATGAACAAACTTTACAGCTTAACTCCATAAACAAAAATCAACCGCTTAGTGTTCGGCAACACAAAAGCAATATTGCTACTGCTAAACAGAAAGGGGACCAACCCTGAAAGACAGTTTTACACATGCACAGTTTGGCACAAATCTTCTCATTCATTGCTGTTCTCTGAAGCTTCGTCAAGGCAGCCAGGGGCGACCAGTTTCGCCTCTACCACAGCACAGTATTCATTGAGCTCTAGTACATGGATATGGAAGGCTGTAATGTGTTACCCAGTTACTTAACCATTGCAGTGACTTACATTTGCATTCATAAAATCTGGGAACTGGTTACTAACATGAATTTTCTTTTGGAATTTTTTCAATTAGAAGAAAAAACATTTTTTTTTCTTCATTTCCATGCTGGGCTTAGAGCCCCAGACGTCTATAATAGCCCGATGCTACTGATATATAATACATTTATTGCATATAGTGACTTATATTCTAAGCTAGCTGATATGCCCAGGGATTTTAAATAAAATCACTATCAACAAGATCTGGGAATTCATTTTCTTTACTAAGAGAATGGAATCTCTATTTCGACCATCATGAACAAATTCATTAGCTCAATCATCTCATTTGCACTATTTTCTCAAGTTGACTAATTGGAGGTTTAACAACCACCGTGAGCAACTCAGTGGGCTATAAGCAGTCGCCCACCCCTAATTTAGGGCTACTGGTTCCAGGGAAGGGAAAGAGCCAGGGCTGTAAGACAAACACAACATCCACGCCTCACCAGAATTCGAACCTGGAAGCATCTCGGACGAATGATCAGAAGCCATCGCTTAGACCACTGCGCCACCAGGGCAGCATTCTCAGGCTAACTGAGAAGACTTGCTAATAGCATAAAGTTTTAAAGATAACAAGTTAGTAAAATCATGCAATGCATTGATTATGATACGCTTTCCAACATACCAGAAATCATTACTCAAGTTATTACACAAGTTATGAGGATAATGGCAGTGCAATAAATCTTGCTCCTGTGCCCTGATCTTTGACCCCATTTCGATATTAAACAGAACCGGTTCAGTATACCACCAGAATAACATGATAAAGTTTTGTCGCAATCGAAGCGTTTCTACGTAAGTTGTGACACAAGGGCAATGGAATGGATCCTGCTCCTATGTCCTGACCTTTGACCCCATTTCACCCATTTTCAATAGGGTTCGTTCCTAGGAGTTCCCTACCACATATTAAAATTTCATCAAAATTGAACCATTTTTACGCAAGTTATGACGCATAAGAGCAATGGAATGGATCCTGCTCCTATGTCTTGACCTTTGACCCCATTTTGTCGATTTTCATTCCCCAGGTGGTCCGCTACCACATACTAAAATTTCATCGAAATCGAACCATTTTTACATGAGTCATCATGCAGACGGATAGACAAAGCGCTGGAGCATATACGCTTCTTCAACCTACGGTTGGAAAGCGTAAATAATCCAAAAAGAAGAAGAAAACATCACTGATACAACACTGCAACCAACATCAGCTTGTTTCCGACCAGGAAAACTAAAATATTAACCTCACATAAAACGCATAACCAAATCCTACTATCAGAATCCATGGTCATCGAAAAAACTAAGGATAAAAACTGCAACACCTCTTCACCATATGAGCTAGCTTACCCATGGAAATATTTAATAGAACAGAGCAATAATAAACAAACGAAAAGGAAAGTGAAACAAAAATAATAATAATAATAATAACAATAATAATAATAATAATACAGCATAAAAGAACAACAATTGCAAGATAATTTTAACAATCCTGAGACGGCCACTAGATGGTGCCACGAAGCTACAATAGGGTGAGACACATGCTGGAACTGGGCAATGAAAAGCGATTACGTGTGCCAACAGGTTTCAAGGGGATTTGTGACGAAGGCCGACATTGCATGTAGTAAAGCAGGCTACAGCGTCGGCATGAGGATGATAGTGGAGGATATGCTGTGGAAACTAGTCTGGTAATGTTTGAAGGTTGGATGTGATGTTTGCTTTTTTTCCAACATTTTCAAAGGTTTTTAAGATTTTACTGGCTTTTAAGGGTTCCTTTACTTTGTGTTTCAGTTACGTAATTTTATGAGGTTGACTTCGTATTGTAAATTCAAATCATTAATTTTAGTACATTGCCTACTTATTGCTTTGAACTAACAACAAATCTTTTGAACCTTTGGTTGTGAAGAATTTGATTTCAAATTCAACAAGTTCCAACAATAGCTCGTCAAGCTCATCAAATAGGAAGAAACAACAGTCAGCGATTTTGTGAAAATGACTAGAAAGAATACCGAATAAACGGACCAAAGGCACAAATATGAATACTATTCAGTGAAATAACAACCTAACACAGCACAGGGGTGAGTTTTTAGTGTTTTATACTTTGGTACTGTGACTGACAATAATATGTTCGACGTTTATAGCATGGTGTCCAGCACCAAAAGACATTATATCATATACAACGTGTGAAACAGTAGTATCAGTAACAATAACCTATTGTTCTAATAAAATGGAAGATACTACTGCACAGTTAACAGTTTGGTTAAATTTCACAATGCAAATCACATCAAGTACACGATTGTAGGCAGGGCACACTTAGCCCTCCTGTTCCAATCAATGTTTCAGGAAATCTGAAAATGTCATGTTCTTAGAAAATTATCTTTTGTTACCTTTTCTTAAAGTTTCACATTTTATAGTACAGTTTTTCACTACAAGCTACTTGTTTGGCAGGGTGCTATTGTTACAACTACATTTCTCTATCTGTAGTGAAGCTACATCCCACTGCAACTGTGGCACACAAATTTCAGTCACTCGTTGTAGCAAACTGCTTTTGCAAGAATGCTGTAGAAATAGCTTAAAAGAATAACTGTAAATCACCATGCACCTGACATAACATTTGACCCTACCACTGAACATTGACTTCAGATTTGTAACCAGCATTAACAAAATTAAAATTAAAACACTAATAGCTGCTGAACTATTCCGTAAGTTGGGTAAAAAAATCATTTCTTGGTAAAACATAGTGTTAGCATAACACCATTCTGTTATGGGTCTGATATGCCTTTTTTTTTTTCAAATACTAGTGAACTTCCACTACTATCAACGCTGCTACTAACACGCTGTAGTGAGTAAATTACCCAAAAACAAAAAGGACCCATAATTACAAATTCTATGAGCCACATTTTATTTTGGAATGTTTTAACATGCCATTTGGCAAAAGTCAAATTTGTGAGGATTAGGGAAAGAATGAAAACAGCCCAGCAATGCGCCGTCCGTCAAGATTTTGTAAATATACAAGATTATGTAAATGTTCAAATGTCCCGATTAATTTATTAAACCTTTCTTCTCTTTTAAACAATATTGGAACAGTTGAAATTTAAACAAACTTACATTTAATGAGAGTTTTTTTTTTTTTTTTTTGATTGGAGGTTTAACGACCACCGTGAGCAACTCGATGGGCTATAAGCAGTCGCCCGTCCCTAATTTAGGGTCACTGGCTTCAGGGAAGGGAAAGAGCCAGTGCCGTAAGACAAACACAACATCCATGCCTCACCGGGATTCGAACCCGGACCCCTTACGGACGAATGATCAGAGGCCAGCGCCTTAGACCACTGCGCCACCGGGCGGCATTTAATGAGAGTACTGTGAAATATTATACTCTACTAAAAGTAGTATGTCTACTTCAATGGTTGCTCATTAAAAGTCATAAAAACTGCTCTGGTGATCTGAGCTGTCTTTGTATACTTTCCATAAACACAAAATTTAGTTGAAAATGATAAAATTTAATTCTGTCAGTACTTGATTTTTTTTTTTTTTTAAAGATTGCTTTCTTTTTTTTTTTTTCTCTTTTTTTTTATTGGAGGTTTAACGACCACCGTGAGCAACTCAATGGGCTATAAGCAGTCGCCCGTCCCTAATTTAGGGTCACTGGTTCCAGGGAAGGGAGAGAGCCAGTGCTGTAAGACAAACAAACACAACATCCATGCCTCAGGATTCGAACCCGGACCCCATACGGACGAATGATCAGAGGCCAGCGCCTTAGACCACTGCGCCACCGGGGCGGCAAAGATTGCTTTCAAAGAGCATAAATAAAGTGTCAAACAATGTACATTACATTTATTTTTCACTTGCTTATGTAAGTATAAATATTCATTATCTCTCGATTTTTTTAGAATATCTGACAAAGTACACACTTTTTAAAAAAACTGTGGGTCCCTAGGGCTTAGCTTGATAACAATGCAACGGCAGCTCTGTACTATAATATATAACACGAGATAAGGTTCTCTAATAAAAAGAAAAATATACTGATACAAACTACGATCTGCAACTTCGTCTCTGCGATAAGGTATCTAACTGATATAACATGTTGGTCGTTTACTATTCTACCGTACAACCAATTCTTAACTTCACAAAAGAACCTATCGCATTTTCCTAGAACTGAAAATTGGGAAGAGGCAGGCCACCTTAGTCGATTCTTGGACAGTGTAAACAAAGACTAAGGATTTCAACTCTAGTTTTTCAAATTAAAAACTTTCCCGATTTGCTGACAACTACGAAACAAATCTAGTTCCCAAAAAATTTAATTCCAAATAACTGATTCCAATAACAAGACTTAGGGATTCCTAAGTGAGTTCAACCTTTCACGAGCTTATTTAATTTCAAAAAATTGCAGACCACACGAATCTGAAGTTATCAATGATGTAAAGCCATTTAAATGACCATGATCAACCAGAAATTTGAAGCAATTTAAATCCTCATTACTTGACTCACAGCGCCGAAAATAAACACCTTTTCCACACACAAAAAAAAGAAATAAATACAATTTAGATAAACTCTAAAAGTTAACATATTATTTACCCAAATTTCCGGGTCAATAATACCGACAAAGCGCTGATCACTCTACTCCATTTGATCACAGGCACAGCTGAGATTCGGAACTCGGAAGTTGCAGAAGAACCAAACAGAGCCAGCTAGGAGAAAAGCACACGATCACGGATTCTATCTGAATTTGCAGAGCAGAAGCAATTTGTGAAGAGCGAAGAGACCAGCTTTGATTCGTAATGAGGATGTAACACGTGACGTCATCGAGACGTTTCAGTGAAGTGGCAACAGTCCCTGCAAGTTCCTGAAGCAGAAGCACAGATGGCTGTCCTGCAGTTAGTATGTAAAGTGCGATCATTAGCAGTCAGTGTTTACAAAACTTTGAAGCCAAAATGCCTAGATTTTGTGGCATTATTAATTGCGGTAGTTGAGTGGAAATCGAGACCGAAAGTTCTTTTTTTTTTTTTTTAAGGCTGCCAGCTGCTTTCTCTAAAGGCAGTACCGAAAAGAGTCGCTTATTTGCCAAACGAAGGGACATCGCTTCCCAGAGCTTATAAAACACTTTTTCTTGAAAAGTTAGACTCTTCAAAGACAAAAAAATTCTTAAAGGTTAGTTTTCTCCATAAATCATTGATTTCTGGTAAGGCAGAGAACCTATCTTTTACTTGTTCGAATGCTGTTGGCGTACGGCGCTTGCATTTATTGGTCCAGGCGTTTCACTCGTTGATTTCAAGTGGAATTTAAAAGCTGTTGGCTATTCTTTTTGCGTAGATTTTATTACTACAGACTATTTTGTTATAGAAAACCTTTTAGGGTTTGCCTCTTAGTCAAAATGTTTCTTAAATCAACGCTTCGATACCCAATCGGCACTTCTGTGCACGTGTGTTTTTCACCTCCTGGGACTTTTAAAGAAGGTACCTGGTCGATCTAGGAGGTGGAACTTTTATAGAACTGAAAGTTAATTTGTCAGCCAACCTGACTTTTAGTCAGAATCAAATCTCTTTGGCGGTTCTGGACTTTTTAGAAAGGCTCAAGAACACCGTCCCCATGACTAACTTGTTTTGCGAATTTTCGGCTTTTCACTTAGTATTTTCACTTTTAATGTTATTTCGGTGTGTGGGGGGGGGAGACTTCACTAGTTTTTTCTATAGACTGTATGCATATGACGTCACAGCGAGGTAAACCATCCTAGCAGACGCCCTGGTGATCACCTGGTGAACAAACACTGCTTGGATTTTTTTATTGGAGATTTAACGACCAGCGTGAGCAACTCAATGGGCTATAAGCAGTCGCCCGTCCTTAATTTAGGGACACTGGTTCCAGGGAAGAGAGAGAACTAGTGCCGTAAGACAAACACAACATCCATGCCTGACCGGGATTCGAACCCGGACCCCTTTCGGACGAATGATCAGACGCCATCGCTTAGATAACTGCGACACCGGGGCAGCCTGCTTGGATTTGCATTGTGGAGCGTCAAGGAAGATGGTGTTATGTGCTATTTTCGGCTGCGGTAACGGAAGTGGGAGAGATAGTGATGTGTCCTATTATAGATTACCATTTGAGTGACCGAAGTGGGATCAGAATGATGAAAAATTATTCAGAAGCGCCAAAATTTGTGGTTATCACGTATCAGCAGAGTTGACATTGATGACCGGAAACGAAGGAACATTAGAGTGCTTGTAGTTTACATTTTGTAACAAGTATGTACATAAATTTACTGAAGCGTTATTTACAAAAACTCTATGAAGATCTTTAGACTGGAATTAACCTTTTTTATGAATGACTTGCACGATCTCATTTTGCTCGGGAGTAAAGGCGTTCGTACAAAAAACGAAATAATTAACAATATCGCCGTGTTCAATTCGTGTCAAGACTTCAATGTTGTTCAGGAAAAATGAGTATGGAATTACATATGAGTAACCACAATTGCCCAATAAGTTTATCAGGATAAAGCTATTTTTGATCATCATATAACCCACTTACATAGCCCATGCAATGCATCTTTGATCTCACTTGTACATCAGTTGTTCTGCAAGAAAGCAGCAGATTAAAAAGGGACGCGAAACGCGGTTTCGTGACGTCAATGCATACGATCTATATAATATTTCCTCCCCAAACCACCGTTGATTTTATTTTTAGTACACCTGGATTTTTATCTGGAGCTGAAGCACACTTTTGCGGAAAACCGCAAATCATGGCTAAAATTATTGCCCAAATGAAATTCTTTTTGGCGTCTAGGTCTGTTTTCAGACCGGGATTATGCTGCTAAATTTATTTACGGATAAATAAATTTCGGCGCAAATCAAAATTACTGTGTTTTTTCACCATAATTTTGCATGAAAAAACAAATTTTTCACCACAATTTTGCATGAAAAACAAATTAGTGATATCACCAAATTACCATGTAGAAGAATATCCACGATGGAAAATGGTTATATGCTTCGAGACTTTTATATGCCTCGAACTTTGTGTGGTAAAGGCGCTTCGACCAAAGACGAAGTAATAGAAAATGTTTACTATTTGTACTTTGGGAAAACTTTTCGCGTCACCTTTGAAGATACTTGCATTCAGCACATGCGGATCTTTTCCTTCAATCTCTTTAATTTCTTCCAGATATCCCATTTTGTACTCGGAAATTAAACTTTCAAAGTAAGACGCCATCATTTCAACGACTGGTTGTCCTTCACTTACGTTACTAAATACAAAGGCACGTTGCCATGCTGAAAGTCACGTGTCTGCTACATCCTCATAAGTAATGCTAATTATAAGGATATTTAAAAAACTACATCAGCCGTAAAAAACATTTTATGCACGCTCGCAAGTTTTAATTTGTCGATAGAGTTTGAATTTCATTTTTGAAAAAAAAATAGAAAAAAATTAAAAGAAAGAAAAAGCCCAAATGCTCAATATTTTTCGCCTACCAGGTGCCGGCCTGGTGGCGTAATGGTCTCAGCGCTGGCTTTTGACAATTTGTCCGGGGGAAGGAGGGGGGGCAGGGTGACCATCGCCCACCCTTGTACTTTTGGCCGGGGAAAATATATAAACCCGACATACTTGCTCATCCTGAAAAAATAGTCGCCCTAAAGACCTTAGAGGAGAATAGACTGGCAAACGCAATGCTAGCCCTTCGGAGGCAACGAGCAGCAATTGAGATAGCAGCACCATCTGTAACCGTGGTGGAAAATGCATAGCTCACGGTGTATGATAGAAGGTGTGGTTCGTCATTAGGGGCCAGAGGGGCCGGGCCCCACCTAAAAATTTCTATTTTTAAATATATATATATATGTTTTGTCCTGATTCTTATTCCTTCTCTTAACTACATGGTGGTAAACCTTTCCCTTCAAAAACCATGACCTAAGGGAAAAGTTTCCATCAAAACCGAATAACTATTTCCTGAGGAAAGAGATCCCGTTCAGAGTGTGAGGTTATTGGGGCCAGCTCCAACAGGCCCCAGTAACATCACTACGCAAGCGAAGAGGAGAAGATTTCCTCCCAGTCTCATGACCTACATGCAACACTGCCTTAACGCGTATGCAAAAATGCTGTGGGGCCAGATCTATCTGGCCCCGCTCTAATTTGATTGGCCAGAAGAGTATCCATTTCCTTAACGCCGTTATAGCGTCTAGAAGGGAAAGTGTGCCGAGCGCCTAGCGTACGTAATGATTGGCGTGGATACCGAAATTTGTCCCCTTCGTAGATGGCGCTTCGATCGCCTTCCCTTCCCTCTTTCTTACTGTGATGGGAGCGGGAAACTAAATTCGTGTTGCTTACTGTGAAAAGAACGGTAATTTAGACGAAAACGTGTTATGTTTTAGGTTTTAGAAGGAATGTGGATTACCTAAATATTGTATATAAGTTATACTTAGCTCATTATGCGGAAGAGAAATAACCATAGTTTTGTGCCAGGTTGCAATACTCAGTACAAAAACAGTAAGCCGTCACTCTTTGGAATACCCAAAAATGATAAACTTTTACAGCAGTGGCAAAGATTGATTCCCGGTGCAGATGTGCAGATAAAAACTTACGACAAATTTAGTGCTGTATGTGAACTGCACTTTGAGAGATTTGTGGTTCGAAATTTTGTGCATAAAATAAATGAGGAGACTGTGTTAATACCCAGAGATCGGCCCATCTTGACACCAGATGCAATTCCAACAATATTTCCAAACCTTCCCCATTATTTGTCAAAAACTCTGGCAAAATACAGGAAAGTTAGGGAAACCGATGATAAGCCTGATGGTAATTTAAATAGCTTGGAATTCACTTCCCAAAGAGTTACACGGAACTGCCTTCTGAATATCACAGCCTTCAGTATTTTGGGGTAAGCAAATTCCTGCAAATAATTCAAAGTGCATAATTTTCCATGTTCATTCATTCAAATGTGAATTGTCAAATTCATTGACAACAGAAAAACTGGTTGTTGTTACCAAAAGTTAACCAGAGGTTACCTGTAAAGTGTATTTACGTGGAATAAAAATTAACTCAGTTTCTAATATTACTTCTAAAGATGAATCAAAATCCATTATTCGAGACACTGATAGGCTAACAGTATGTCATGGCACAGGCTCCATTTCAGAATTTGAAAATAACATGAAGTACCTTGAAAGTGGAGTTATTTTTTAGAATAATTTGTACAGCAAAAATTGTGTAACGAAAGGAACAACAAAGACTTGCCTCAGATGTAAGTATCTGCAGGGCTTACTTTTGCACAAAATAGCTTATCATAGAAGAAAGGCTACATTTAAAAATAAGTATCAAAATACAGTTCGGAAAATCAACAGGCTGAAGAAACTAGTTATTTCGCTCTCTAATTAAACTTAAATAAAAAAAAAAAGGAATTTTACAGAACTTTCCATTAATGAAAAAATAGCAGAATTACGCATTAAGCAGCAGCAAATGGTTATTCATTGTTATAAGGCAGCAAAAAGAAATCTGCAAGAGGTATGTCATATACCAAAGAATGGTTACTTGAATGCTTACTAATGCACATAAAAAGTCCAAAATTGTACGAGCACATACGGAAACACAAAATCATGATCCTACCTAATAGAACAACTATTAGAAAGTATATTTCAAATTACAACAGCAGTTTTGGATTCAATGCACTGACGTTTGAAACTATTTCAAAGAAAACAAGTGAAATGGAGCCTTTTGCAAGACATGGTGGTATATTAATAGATGAAGTGAAGCTTACAGAAAAACTGCATGCAAAATCATCTGGTGAAATATTAGGGTTTGTTCATATTGGGCCATACACTTCAAAAACTGTTAAGTATACCCCATGTAATCACGGACTGGTAATGGTGTTTCAGCCATTAAATGGAGATTGGACCCAAATAATTGGTGTTTTTGCCACAAGTAACAATATAAGTGGAACTTTGCTAGCAAAATTAATTATTAAAGCTGTTATTCTCACTGAAAATGCAGGTCTGTTTGTTAATTTCATTACGTGTGATGGGGCTTCTTGGACCAGGAATATGTGGAAGACATTTGGTATATCAGCAGACTGTTCTGGAACTAAATACAGCATTATGCATCCTACAGATTGTTCTAGTTTACATTTCATATCAGATTTTCGCCAGTCAAAGCGAGCCTTGCTTCATCGTAGCTCAGCTATTTAGAGTCAGGTCGATGCTTAGCAAATTCCCAGTTATACAGGTAAACACTGGGGAAGAAATATTTCTTCTTATTATACGTGGGAAATATATCTCTATAAGCAATCTGAAATCACATATTTACTGTTACGTAACTGAAATCAAACGATCGTCCATGGAATGGAAACATGTCACCTCCCCAACAAGGAAGACGTGAAAAGTCCAACTGTCTCTGTCTGCGGGAGTGGTCATGATGACTGTGAATCTGTTGTTTACACAGAATTTCTGTCAAAAGAGACAACCATCAAGTGACTCATATTGCCAAACACCATTAAATTTGCGAAATTCAATTAAGGACAGATGCCGGGGTAAGTTGAGCGAAGGTGTCACACTGATGTCCAAGAACATTACACAGCACGGAAAACTAAGGGAATTGCTGCATTAATTCAAGTCGGAATTGTGGCAGCATCCACCTTACAGCCCCAACTTATCCCCATGCGGCTACCATTTGTTCGGTAAAATGAAACAGGAGCTTAGTGGACAATGATTCCCAACGGATGAGGCTGTGAAAAGTGCGGTCCTTAACTAGTTGCACCAAACTGGACTTTTCTTGTACAGGTATGGGAAAGTTAATCGCACGTTCCGATAAATGTTTACAGTCCTTAGGCGACTATGTCGAAAAATGAATTAATGTTGTAAACCAACATACATCCCCTGAGTATATCCTTGATTTTTTTATTCAACAGTGTAACTAACTTTTTGATCCACCCTCATATTATTAAAGCACTTTGCTACAATTCAGAAATTAATTTTTTAGTTTGTTTTAAAAATTAGCATAAATACTACATTTGGATAAAGTATCAACTTACCTATTGACTATGAATTTGTCTTGTATCTTCAAGCGGAACAAAGTAAAAAATACTATTAAAAATAAACAAATGGGTCCATTCTTTTACATAAATGTACCTCAAATGTCTGTTTCAAATAGTTTGAAAGAAGGAAGTCATCACAAGCTAAACAGTATTCAGCTTCAGATTGTTACCCAAACTTCCTTTATGTGATAGCATCTGCAACAAAGTTATAGATACACACAACAAAATAAAAAAAGAATTCTTGCTAACCAATGGCAGAAATTAAGACATCTGTTTCAAATAGTTTGAATCATCACAAGTTACATCAAAATTATCTCAGCTTTAGATCCTCCAGTGTGTGTTACCATCTGAATATTTTATGTATGAGTTATGTCAATTATTTTCTTTACCTAAAATCTACTCTTGTAATGTTCATACCTGTGATCTACTTTTTTATAAAACATATTTGATATCACTTTTTAGATTAGACAACATTTTAACAGTATAAATAAATATTTCCCACACATTTCTAAAGGAATTAAGCAGAATTGGTTAGTAGTTTTTCATAACACTAGGGAATTTATACATTTTACTAACATTCTTTACTAGAAGCCAAATTTGCTCATTATAGTAAAATTAAATTTTTACTTTCAATATACCTACTATAAATGTCAAGCTAAGCACTAGTACACACACACACCAGTGCTGAGACGGGCCGAGCCCGAACCGGGCGCTGGCTGTGTAATACTTACTGGAGTTCGGGCTTGGAGAGAGGGGAAGAATTTTCTTCCTTTTTCTTTTAATGTGATTTTATATAATTTAGCACACGAGACTTTTTTTACACTTTCTAGTTGTGAAAGAGAATTCTTCAGCAACTGGGTCAAATGGGGAGTAGGAATTCTGCAGGGCTATCCATTCCGGGCTTGGATAACAAAATACCATAGGCCATGAATTACAGGATTTCTGCCAAGGATAAGTTTTAAGAAGCATAGATAGTAGATAGCAAGCTGACGGAATTTTGCTCCCTACCTCAAAGGGGCAGCTCCCTGCTAATTCTATTGAGCAACATACGACATAGTTTGTTGTGCCTCCAGATGTCCCCCCCTCCCCCAAAAAAACATTTCGGGAATAAATGAATGGTTAAAGGTAACTATAGAAATAGATAGACATCCCTTCTCCACTCCGCAGTTGAGAAAGACATCAGTTAATTGCATGGGTAGGAAAGAGTGGAAGTCTGGAAGACTTTTTTCAATGCTTAACAGGTTAATCATAGTTTTCGGGCTCGTTCGAGCTGACATACTTCAGGCTCAGGATCTTGAAATTCAGCCCGAACTCAGCTCTGACACACACACACACAGTAACACTTCAGTTAATTTCTCACAGGTGTTTTTATCAAAAATTTTATGGCAATGAAGTCATAGTGGTAAGTATGAAAAATAAGAGAAATTTCCTGGAATTTTTTGGTACAGTATTGAAACATAAACAAAAATGCTACAATATTACTGCTAACATTTATTAATCTGAAAATAAGTGACATGGAACTCGTACGGGTATGGTGTCGTTGAGGGACTAGCCGGACCCCATGACGCGAAGGAGTACAGCATCATCTTCCACGGAAAGAAAATAGTCCATAGATTTTCAAATGAATTTTGACAGATGAAATCAAACCTGCTAGTAAATGAGGACCTCTGGTCCATTTTGAAGACGGGCAACCACTGCACAAACAGTATTAGTTCCAATTTGAAAAAAAAAAAAGACACCACCAAATATTAAATACAAATCTTCAGTACAGAATGCCACCAACCACTCCGCATCACTGTGTGAATATGTGATGAAGCAGAAAAAAGATTGGAAATATGTTACGAGAAGCTAACTGAAGTACTGCTTCCTGGTATACAAGTTTCAAATAAAATTAAACCAAATATGACGGATCTTTACTTTCCAGTTTCAAAGATAACTTTTCAGAAATGTTATCTTCATTTATTACAGAAGAAAAATACATTTCAATACTTTAACCAACCTGGCTATACACTTTTGCATATAAAATATTTGATAAGTTTGAACTCTTTTTCCTATCTCAGGACTTACTCTGTGCACACTATGCACTAAGGAGAGGCACACAAAACTAAGCGTTCAGACTTTCAACTTCTTAATTTTCCTTTCACGTGATTTCAAATAATTTCAGTTGTCATGTTTGGCTTTCACTAAGTTGTTCAAGAGTATTTTCCAGCTGAGGAGAGTTATGTTTTCCTATTTAGTTTTCAAGCTACTCATACACAAACATTCCACGGAAAATGAACAAGGAAATCTAAAATCAGAACTTTGTCTGTTTAAATGTATGCAGCAGATTTTGTATAAGACAATTGGTATGGCAAAAGTTGTAAGTCTCCTTTTGACTTCTATAATTTAACTAGCAGCCACTAACACTGCAACACTGTGGCATGGCAAATTTTGGCAATTCCTGTAAAAAGAATTACACCTTTTAATACAAGTGAAGAACTAGATATGAAATTTTTAATCGAAAGTAGTTCCCTATGTTTTGTACAGTTAGAATAAAGTTGATCATGCAAGTTTTTCAACATAATCTGTCCACACTGTTCAGACAGCTTTAGTAAATTCAATCAGACAAATGCTATATCACAGTTGCATTAAGTTACGAAATTAAAAAATGTACTCTTTAATTCAGAGACACATTACAATGCAACAACAGTTCAAGCATTAATTTCGTAAAGAAAGGGCTAACGATTGTTGGAGATGCAAATGTTATACAAATTACGAAGGCTAATTTCCTGAAAAGTTGCCCTGATTTCTGGTAATATTCAAGCTCTATGTGAATCGGCATTGGCAAAATATATTAATTATTCTATTTGAAATAAGAATTCAACACTACAGAATAACTCACTTCTTTATACTTCACTATTCACGAGACATGAACAGATTTCAACACGTGTGAAACTAAGATCTACTCATTAAACCTATAATTATTACTAAAACTAAATAAAACGTTTACTAAGAATTAACCTTACCTTAGAAATATAATAATACCTACCTTACAAAACTATACGTGTATCCAAATGGCAATAAACGGAACACTCACTCAATACAAACAAATGTGAACCAACAATGAAACGCAATGGCTGTTCAACCGATTGACTTGGCGACAGCACTAAGTTGTGCACGTGACTATTTCGCACCGTAGCCTGTCTTTTTCGTCAGATTCGACTCAGCTTACCACTAGCCGCTACTAAGTGACATACATTTAAATTTTCCAAACAGCACTTCTTTACTTGGCACATACAAGCCATTTGTTAGCCTTTTGGTAGGCATTCTTCGAGGAGGTAGCATATCAATTTAAATCACGCATAATTATACTTTCAATTACATTTGCCGACGCTGCACTCTGCGCCAGACGTAGACATTTCACTGAACCATAAAATGTGTTTCCATAATCACACACTTAAGAAAATCGTACATATCCTAATCCAACCCCTGTTGTTTGGTTCACATTGCACAACAGTACACACAATCTTTGACACAGACGCCGTCTGCAGCGCCGCGATGCGGCGTGGGACATATTTCGAACGCAGATTTTGAGTTCGCACGGCACACTTCCCCTTTTAGACGCTATAACGCCGTGGGTTAACAGAGAAGCTTACCCCGACCAAGCTCAAAGTTCAGTCAGTTGTTTTTTCTGTGTGTCTCTCTCTCTCGGTGATGTGTTGTTCCTTTGTGTCGCGACTTTGTTGCTTGTCGATTACAATGAATGGAGTGGAGATTTTGTTAAAATCTCCGTTCTTTGCTTTAAATCTGGAAGAAAAACTTCACTTAAAAGAACTCAATGCTTATCTCCCCACGAATTTTTAGTTTGAGCTTCACTTAAAAAAACACAGTTCTCATCAGCCCAAGAATTTGAGTCGAACAGCTTCACTTAAAAAACTTGGTGCTTATCAGCCCAAGAATTTGAGTTTCCAAGAGTATGAAGTTTACAAAGCGCTTTGCAGAACTAATTTCAGTTTTAACTGAGAGGATTTTCTATGTTAAAATAAATAAATAAATGAGAAAGCCTGTAAGTACATTTTGCATACGAGTACATATATGTTTTTAGGTTTCACAAGTTCTTTAAAAAAAAAAAAAGGTTAAACCTTTCAAATAATGCATATGGTAGTATTGTACTCGTTCTATATGGAGTAATTATTTTTTCACTACATTTTTTAATCCTGTGAATCCTGTGATTATTCCTCAGTTGAGAAATCTGAAGAAACACAAAGCACAACTAACATAAATTAATGCTCATATGTTTTAAGGTAAAAATTTTATTTAAGGAATTTTAACATTTTTCTGTTAATAATTATGCATTCTATTCTGAGGAAATTTTTTTCGTGTGCAATACAATAGTTGACACATTCTTACCTGATTTCGGCATTATTGTGAATCAAGGGGGTAAACAGAGACAGAGTAAAGGAATCTTGGGGGTTGGGTGGGGTCTGAATAGTTGACCTAATAATGACAGTTTTTTTATTTCATTGTTTGACTTCGGCTACTGGCTCCACCTGTTTCAGTTGCCACGAGCCGCCACTGTATGATAGTCAGATCAAGGAGGTTAGATTACTGGAGACACCACTCTTATCCACGCAGCATTGGTCGCCATAAGTCACCGTCCGTGCTGCAAAAGACGTCATGGGCAGGCACGACGCAGCCGCAGAAAAGAAGCTGCTTTGAAACCAATGGAACAAAAGCTTCTAAGCGTGAAAACAGATAAAATGAATAATTCAATAATCTTTATCAATGATACACAAGCTTAATGTTTTATCAACGATATAATTTAGATCGTGTTTTCCTGCTTGTGACGTCCCACCACAGTTTAGCTGTGACCCATGGCGGCAGAGCCAGTAGTGTCTCCAGTAATATAACCGCCTTGAGTCAGATGGTACGACCTGGAAACAAAAATCGCGACCAACGTGAGGGCCAATGACTGGATACAACCTATGCTTTCTTATGGAAGAAAGCGGCGCCACCCGATGGCGCAGTGGTCTAAGGCGCTGGCTTCTGATCATTTGTCCGTAAGGAGTCCGGGTTCGAATCCCGGTCAGGCATGGATGTTGTGTTTGTCTTACGGCACTGGTTCTCTCCCTTCCCTGGAACCAGTGACCCTAAATTAGGGACGGGCGACTGCTTATAGCCCATTGAGTTGCTCACGGTGGTCGTTAAACCTCCAATCAAAATAAAAAAGCGGCAGAAGTATTAGTGTTTTAAGAATGCTGTTTTGCTTGTAATTTAAAAAGCAAAACCTAAAACGCTTCGTAAAGGTGCACTTTTGTGCCTGTCAAGCGGGATGCCAATTATAGTATATAAATGCGCATTTTGTTTGATAATCCCAATGATTAGTAGGCGTGTTATTCCGCCATTGCATTTCATGTTTCTATACCTTTATCACGGTGTATGATAATCAGGTTATACGACTCTGGAAGCAAAAATCTCCCGTAAACGTCACTAGTCACTAGGTGGCGCGACGAACGTGTGGGCCGATGATTTGATACAACATGTGCTTTCTTATGGGAAGAATCGGTAGAAACATTCGTATTTTACGAATGCTATTTTGCTTGGAATTAAAAAAACAATAATCTGGAATGCTTCGCAAACATGCACTTTTGTGCCTGTCACATGGAATTCGTCAAATAAGCGTTACATATATATTTGGCCACAGAGTGAGTACTCTAAAGTGAAGATTTCTGAGAAGACGATGCTGAGTTTTTTACTGAGGCAATAGAGAATAGACCCTTTATCGTCAAAAAAATTGTACTTCTTGTAAAATGAGATGGTGCTGTACATTCGTAGGAGCAATTTTAACATGGAATATCAGTTCTTGCGTAAGTCATTGGAGCATCGTTAACGGAAACTGCTGGTTTTGAAAACTTACCGAAATGTTTGCGAAAAATAGTTTTGATTAATCTTCAGCTCGAGAAATCATTCACGATTGATGCTTTTATTTAGTAACAAACAGTATATCTTATAAATTTGTTTTATTTTTGAGCCTATCATACTAATGAATAAGGTGCTCCCTCCAACTGTGCTCGCGATAATGGCAGAGAGGGTGTTTCGTGGATAAATGGCTGCTTTCTCTCGGCGGAGATTCCCCCGACCTGCGTGCATATAGTACGGTGAACATATTTGATATCAAGGGATAAAATTTGTGATCCTACATTTAAACAACGGTTAATGCTCTTAACGTAAACTTTTTCAACATTGTAAGCTGTGGAAAAATGTATCTTATCCTAATGCTTGCCCCCATTTTTCCAACTCTGTTGATGTTACATATTAAGCCTTAACAAGAGACACGAACTTACTTTTAAGCACAAACGAACTCCATTCGAGAACATAAACTTTTATTTCATAACAACAATAATTCGTCCGCTTTCAGAACACCAACCCCAACGTCCCTAGTAATTCTTTATTATGTTACAGTTGGGTCAATAAAGGTTGATACAAGTTCTTTGTATGCTGCATAACCTGTCCGATAACCTATAGTTCGGTGAAAAACCCTTTTGACCATACCTAAAACAGAACTGAACAGATTCTAGTCCTTCATTTAGCTACACTATAAATTGATCTCCCGTTAAATAAAAACAGAGTTGGCGTACTTTACCTTCTGTATAGAAACTTCAAACTTTCTCAAACTCCATACAATATAATTATACAAAGTAATAAATAAAAAATACTCAAGATAAATAACGATTTTGCACTAATGAAATCATAAACACCATATAATCCTATGATGGTTAGCTGGAACGATCGGCCCACAACTCCTGAACGACCCCCTGGTGAGCTGTGACATTAACAGCCAGTTTTTCAAACTGCTGACAGCACGGAGAGTCGTATCACCTGACTTATCATTCACCGTGACCTTTATGTAGGATAATTTCACTTTTCATATGCAGAACAGCAAGTTTAAAGCCGAGGCAGCGGTCGATAATTTTTTCCATCGTAATCACAGATATCATATAAGGGACTAGATTGGCTGTCTGCTCTATTGAGCATACGCTTGCTCTGTGACAACCGTGGAGCCGTATTGAGCGGGTCAAGATGTTGGAGTGGGGCATGTTAGGAAAGATAATTTGGACATAAATCGTGGTGAAAGCTTGCTCGGATATAAATCATACGCTGAGAGATGAAAATATAATTGCGCTTACTCATTTGCCTTTTCCCCAATGTCCAAAAACGATATCTGGACAGGCATTAGTTAGCAAGATAAATTTAAAACAGGTACTGTATGCAAATACTGAAAATGACCGGAAAACATTTTTATGACTGTAATGAGGCAAAGATTTAAAATAATGAAAAAGGAAACGATGTATTTGAAATCAATAAGTTGCTATTAAATCCAGAAAACTATTGATTTAAACCTGAAAATAATGGCTTCCACATATTTTACATAGGAAAGCTGAAATAATGTAAATCATTTTTCTTGCTAGCCTGTGCCATTCTTATTTACTTACGATTTTGTTCAAAAAAAATTAATTTTATTAAAGATTTCGATACTTTGTTATTCACTAAGAAAATTTCAGTTTTTAACATTTTAAATTATTTATTAAGGCAAACATGCAACCAAAGGACGCATTAAGTGTAAGCATTCATTAAC
This sequence comes from Macrothele yani, assembly GCA_039090855.1. Lineage (NCBI taxonomy): Eukaryota > Metazoa > Arthropoda > Arachnida > Araneae > Macrothelidae > Macrothele > Macrothele yani. The sequence continues at coordinate 117,888,825 of CM077008.1, forward strand.
AAGAAAATTCAAAATTATACATATTATGTCGCAACAAATTAAAACTAGTGTGATTTTTTTTCTTATAGCGCAGATGACGGAATGACGTTTCGTTTGGATATAAGCCCTGGGTGACTATGAAATATTGCAAGAGAAATATTGCAGTATTTTGCAAGAGCCTTAACACTTTAGTTATCACTATGGAATATTATTGTTTTTTCACTTAAATATTATGACTTGCTCCGCTAAGCGTATACTAACTGTTTAGAATCTGAATATAAATAGCGTATCACAGTACTAAAATCTCGTATTCCCTTGACTTAATGCAAAGTAGTCTTGCTTAAATGAAAAACGATGACCCGCTGAAAATGGCGCCTACCTTGTCACGCCTCAAAGGCAGGGTGTCCGATCTAGCTTCTTGTATATGATATCTGTGATCGTAATATAGAATTTTTTTAATTAGAAAAAAAAACACGAAACGTTTATCTTTGCACGATTGCTATGATTTCATGCGGACCACCATTTTATACGTTTAAAAATGGCGGGGCGCATGTATAACCCAAGGAGGTTTGAAGAAGAGGAGGAGGTGAAGGGACCCGTTTTGAGTGAAGCCAAAACAGATCAGTTGTTTCCAAGGAGGTTATATTACTGGAGATACCACTGGCTCTGCCGCCATAGGTCACAGCTAATCTGTGGTGTGACGTCACAAGCAGGCAAAAATGAACTAAAATATACCGTTGATGAAACGGTAAGCTTGTGTATCATTGATAAAGATTATTGAATTACTCATTTTATCTGTTTATACGCTTAGTAGCTTTTGTTCCATTGGTTTCCAAGCAGCTTCTGTTCTGCGGCTGCGTCGTGCCTTCTCATGACGTCATTTCCAGCATAGACGGTGACTTATGGCGGCCAATGCTGCGTGGATAGGAGTGGTGTCTCCAATAATATATCCTCCTTTGTTGTTTCTGTCCTATCTCTGAGGTGGTAGGAGTCTGCGCTGCGGGAGTTCGGGAACGTGACGTCACTTCCTGTGGCTTAAGCAGTTTTGCTAAGCGCATGCAAACCAAGGATGGAAAGAAAGAATATTTCGGACTTCTTAACATTAGGGTTTTGGTTATATTTTAAACATGGTTACTTGCACATGGGCAGTATGCAAGTAACCATGCGCACTATGCACTTCCGCTCAAAAATCATTATTTTGTTCCTTTTTTTAAAGAAATGCCAACAAATATTTTCCTGTTTTTTCTGGAAATTTTTTATTATGGGAATGAATATTTCAACCTCAATTTTTTTTCATGCCTGTATGGGTAGAGTAAGGGTCGAAAAACGCGTTCAAAGTCGCGATTTCCCCATAGAGATATACAGGAGATTCTTAGGCTGGGCGCATTGGTGTAGTCAGCTGATAAAAAGTGGCGTCACGCCAGAAGCACAGTGAGAGGGCTGTTGCCAGCTCCTCTTTCTTCTAACCTCCTTGGTATAACCAAGGCTGAACTCGATCCTATCAGGCTGCAACATTAAGCAAAAACATCGAGGACAGAAAAGATGAGTTGGGACGCAGCGTCATCTATTGACATTGTGCGCATTAACAAACTGATTCCGTATCATTATTTACATTTGAGATTTTATTTATATTCACTTTCACATTAACATATGGATATTTGTATTCTGAATTTGTAGTACTTGGGCAAGAGAATTTTTCTGTAGGAACTGATGTAATTCATGTGCAAATCTCATTCCTCCCTTATTCTTCAACGATCTAGGGCCGAGATTTTGGTAAATGTGTAGATTAGCGTCTTAAATTATTTCATCGGAAAAATTTTAGTACCTGGAAAAAATGCGACGTACAGATTTTAGAGAATGGAAATTAATGGCAAATGGTGCAGAAATTTCGTATTTTAAATGTCTTTTAAAGATTTTTATCGTAACATTTACCTGCAAGTTCGATGCTGTGAAGAGACGCTACCGTAGGCCTAACGTATCGAACGTACAGGTAAATGTCACGATAAAAATCTTTAAAAGACATTTGAAACAGAAAATTTCTACACCATTTGCCATTAATTTTCACAATCTAAAACCTGTACGTAGCACTTCTCCGAAGTACTAATATTTTTTCGACGAAATAATTTAAAACGCAAATCTACACATTTATCTACTATTTTACTTAATATGAGTTTATATAGCTGAGGTTTTTTTCTAAAATTGAATTAGGTACGTAATTATCAGAATGAAAATGCTTACCACAAACAACAGTTGAAGGTAACTTGTCATTTGGAGTAAAATCCTGACGAGATATTTTTTTCAGCAACAGTTGCTTTAGGTTCCGATTTGAGGGAAACTCATGGAATGAAAATCCCACGTTTTTCTTCTTAGAAGATGTGCACATCGGCACACAGCAGTAAACCATTTTGAAAATGGATTGGATTTTGTTGTGAAAACAACAGTTTGGTTTTAAAACGAAGGTTTTTTTTTAAAAGAAACAAGAAAAAACGACGAACATACACAGTCCCGCAAATCAAACAACGCAGAAACTGAGGTGTTTATACCTTGGGACGCAGTGCCATCTAACGGCTGAAATCGTCCCTAACACCCACTGGCCAATCACCAAAAGTCTATTGTCTTCAACGGTAATGTTACAGCCTTGGTATAACCATGGAGTTAGGAATAAGGAGAGCAAGCACTGTCCGTTGGCTCAATGCAATCCAATTGAAGCCAGCGAAACGTCAAGGCTGCCATCTTAAGCCTGACATGACGAAGGTGGTAATTTGTTTTGATATTAATAAATTTGCAATTCTTTATTATATTAATCGCTGATATACTGTTCTTAAGGATGTTTTAATTGATGTTTAGGGCGTTACGGCTGCTTCCAACTACTTAGAATTTAGGAAACATTTCGGCTGACTTTTGGGGATCAGCGTAAGTACACGTATTTTTCTCATTCTGTAGGTAAAATAGCCGTGTAATTTGATAGGTTTTAAAGTTGTGTATGATAATTCAAAATTTAGTGACGTTTTACAGAGACTTGCTCTGTTAAAGTGAAGAGAATATGATAACGTACGCAAATTAATGTAAAGCTGTATTACCTCAATATTACTTTATATTAGATATATTATGATTAAAATATATCTTTCACCAAGGAAGGGCACAATTTCAAAAGCAATATAAAATCCTTACATTATTTCTACAGTATTTAGAAAAGCAACACAGAATCTTTACATTTCTACAGTATTTGGAAAAGAAATACAAAATCCTTACATTTCAACACCACTAAATAAAACTTAAAAAGTGCATGCAGGGTTTAAGTTATATATCCCCCAGCTTTATAATCACCTTGACTGTACAATCTAAACGGGAAAATGTCTTTTCACCTGTGAACAAGCATGTGCCTTGAAAGATTAATTTTCCGAGGAAATTGCTTGGAACATACATCACATTGGAAAGGCTTTTCACCTGAATGAACAAGCATATGCCTTAAGAGATGTCTTTTCTGAGCAAATTGTTTAAAGCACACATCACATTGAAATGGCTTTTCACCTGTGTGAAGGAGGACGGGCGGTTCGAGAAGACTTTTCCAAGCAAACTGTTTAGAGCATATATAAATTCGGTGAGGCTTCTCCCCCGTGTGAATGAGTAAATGCTGGGCTTCAAAAGAATACACTTTTTGGAGCATACACAACATTGGTGGGGTCCCCCTTCCCGTGTGAATGAGTAAATGCTTCCAAAGATCACTTTTTCGAGCAAATTATTTGGAACATACATCACATTGGCGAGGCTTTCCCCCCGTGTGAATGAGTAAATGTTTCGAATAAATCGTTTAGAGCATACATCACATTGGTGAAAAATTTCACCCCGCTGATGAGTTTAATGCTTCGAAAGATAACGTTTTCGAGGAAATCGTTTGGGGCGTAAATCACATTGGTGAGGCTTTTCCCCCGTTTGAATGAGTAAATGCTTCGAAAGATTAATTTTTCGAGTATATTGCTTGGAGCATGCATAACGTTGGTAGTTGGTGAGGGTTTTCACCTGTGTGCATGAGCATATGCTCCGAAAGATGACTTTTACGAGTTTTTGTTTGAATTTTTACCTCTGTTAGCACAACAAAATGTCATACTGTTCAGTGCCATTCTGTCAATCAAAATGGGAAATTAAGCTGGTCATATCAAAATTGACTTCAAATACGCGCTTTGCTACTTAATTATCTTCGGAAATTAAAAGATTTCATTCTGAATAATGTCACTCCGTTGCTTACCTGTGAAAAGTAACTGTAGGTGGTGGTCATCCGGAATTGTTGTGACACCCGCAAGCGCAACACACATTTCTAAATAAGCCGCCCCGGTGGCGCAGTGGTCTAAGGCGCTGGTCTCTGATCATTCGTCCGTAAGGGGTCCGGTTCGAATCCCGGTTAGGCATAGATGTTGTGTTTGTCTTACGGCACTGGCCCTCTCCCTTCCCTGGAACCAGTGACCCTAAATTAGAGACGGTCGACTGCTTATAGCCCATTGAGTTGCTCACGGTGGTCGTTAAACCTCCAATCAATCATCTTGCGGTTTGATATAAGTGTATAAGACCGCTTCGCAGAATGAACAAACGAAGCAATTCCACCGAGGCTTGCAAAAAGTATTAGACACTTAGAAAAACTCTGGTGTAATACAAGATTCAAACGACGAACTAAGCAATGAACAAAAACAGATTGAGAAGCTTTATCCTTGACTTTTTTCCTGTAGCCCATTTAAGTGTCCAGACATTATACTTGCCCCATCGTAACATTGTCCTGTTTATTTGTGTTGGTAATCAGACTGTTCCAAAATTTTGTCTAGCATTTTGTATAAAGCTCCTGACGTTCTATCTTCATTCACATCACGGAAACCCGAAAATCCCTCAAACAATACACCTTCCGAATCAACAATCGAAAATTATTTAATTTTTGACGTTATCGTTTATATATTCAGAAATACATTCAATAAATTCATTTTGAATAGTTTATCCTTTCGTATTGATTTTCAATTTCTAAAGAACTTCATATCAACAATGCAAGTAATTCAATGAAATTTCCACGATTTATCGAGCCCATGCTTTCGTCATGGCCATGGAATGCTAGTTCTTGTTTGCTCAAATACAGTACAGACTAATACTGCATCAATCACTGTATGCAGGAAAAGTCTATTTAAACGAACGGTCTCGTTAAAATGCGTTTTCAAAAGCCTAGCATTTTCCCTCAGGGCATCGGCAATGGTGTTTTGAATTTTTTCAAAATTCCTTAACATTAATCCGCATTTCAGGTGTTTGCTAGAATCCCGATGTTTATGAAGTGACCGTGTTACGCTTAATAAATCTGAGAATCCGTCTTTATTCCACGCCGAATGTTTATTACTAAAAAGTAAGCAGGGCCCAAAAAAAAAAAAAAAAAAAAATTAACACCCGCTCCACCGTGATCTGTCACGACTTTACGCTCAAAAACTGTAAGATGCAGAGGTAAGGCGCGTGCAGCTGAAACACTTCACTTGAGCGAGCAGATCGGGGACGGTGACGTCACGGTTACCATGACAACTCGGCCGAAAAATGCAGACTTCCAAGCATTCTCATTTTTTTTTTTTTTGAGGTTTAACGACCACCGTGAGCAACTCAATGGGCTATAAGCAGTCGCCCGTCCCTAATTTAGGGTCACTGGTTCCAGGGAAGGGAGAGAGCCAGTGCCGTAAGACAAACACAACATCCATGCCTGACCGGGATTCGAACCCGGACCCCTTACGGACGAATGATCAGAGGCCAACGCCTTAGACCACTGCGCCACCGAGGCGGCACCATTCTCATTTCGGCTCTTCACTTGCGCTGTTTTGCGTGTAAAGATTTGTTTTCCGTATTGAGCGCGCCATGTGAATTAATATCTATTCAAAATTTTGAGCATTTTGGAACTGAATAAAGGCAAAAAAGAATATATTATAAAAAAAATTCCGAATAAAACTTTATTTTGAGTAAAATAGGTGAAGAGGCACTTCACCTAAGGAGCCGCCACTGATGTGTATAAGGTAAACAACTTGCATTGCCAGTTCGTAAAATAATTGATGCATGTATTTAACTTATCATTGCTGCTCTGGTGGCGCAGTGGTCTAACCGATGGCTTCTGATCATTCGTCCGAGTACAAATCCCGGTGAGGCATGGATGTTGTGTTTGTCTTATGGCAGGGCCATCTCCCTTCCCGGGTGTCAATGGCCCTAAATTAGGGAAGGGCGGCTGTTTATAGCCCACTGAGTTGCTCATAATGGTCATTAAACTTTCAAAAAAAAAAAAAAAAAACCAAAAAAAAAACAACTAATCATTGCTTCAGTGACTTAAACAATTGTCCACTCATGAATGTTGATGTACATAACAAAGTTCATTCACTCTTTTAGTGAAAACCACTCACATTACCTTACAGTGAAGAAAGTTCTGACTTGCACAAATCTGAAAAGTAGCGCAATTTGTTGGCAAAACTTTGGAAGTGCGCTGGAAAATTTTCATTGTAATTTTTGAAGTGCATTTGATCAAGATCACTTGTACAGTATGACAGAATTACATAGTTACCAAACCTAAAACACAGACTGTTCTCAAATGTTTGAGAGCACATGTTCTAGAAATATATTAGGGCTATTTTTGTGAGTGTTATGGTTCATCCTCTACCCTATATCTGCAATGTAAGTTCTTTTGTACACATTTTCTCGAAGACTATTACTTTGTCGAGTCTGAAATTTTGAGCACAAATAAGAATGACCCATAGCTAATATATACCAGTTATTATTCTAAAAAATGTATTAGAATTTTTCTTAAAATACAATTTATCTGACTCAAAAGCATTCCAATTTGGTGCTAGATGGCGCAATATAGTTAGCATATCAGTGTTTCTGTCTGAAAGCAATGAAATCTTTTATTTCTGCCCGATTTTTCTAATTATCTGAGCCAAATAGAAGTCAACGAACAGGGGCAAAAGTGAGATTGAAATATTTTCTTCTATAGATCATCTTAAAACATACTGTACGTTCACTTTCTGAAGAGAAAACGTGTACATTAGCACCGAACTCCTAAATTTGAGCTATAGAAACTCCGCCTACTTACTGAGCTCCACCTCCAAATAACGTCATTGTAAAACGTAACAGCACATATTTTGTCTTTCCATTGTGGAGCCAACGAGAGACCGTCTCCATTCTGAATATGGTGGGGTCTGCAGTGATTCGCTGATGCCAACTTCTGGGATAGTCACTCAAGACGCAAAAGCCAAACCCAGTGAGTTTTTGCACCATCAATCACAGCAGATGAACCCAAACACTCATTCAAAGACAGCCTTAAATAGTTGTCGAAATACTTCTACATGCTACACAAATTACATCATGTTTGATTTGTTTTCACCACATAAAATCGTTTCTAAAAAGTTATAGTCATTTGCAAAAGTTTAAGACTGTTGGTATTAGGAGATTTCTGCTGATTGCATCAGCTACGGTCTTATATTACTCAACTTCCTGTTGGTGTTGCATTATCCTACTGCGTCAGCTGTTAATAGAGTTGGGGGAAGTATGCGAGCATCGGTTTGCTTCTGGTTTTCGTATGTCCTTAATCTGTGTAAGAAGTTTCCTCTTTTGTCTCAGAATGGGTGGTGTCATTAATTTGCATTAGAAATTTTCTCTTTTGTCTGAGAGTGAGTGGTGTCCTTAATTTGTATTGTGCATGTCTCACAGCTTTGCACTATTTCTCCAATAACACATACTGCTGACTACACAATTTGAGGAAAGTGTCCGCTATTTGAGAAACTCGATTCCGCATACCTGCAAAATGGTGCAAATGTACACAACATTTATAATCCTGAAAATGACACCATTTTTTCTGAGACCTCTTCTATATTACTTCCTTAAGTGCTGCCCAATTCAAAATAGGGTTCCAAACACTTCAGATCTGAATTTCCTGACACCTGTACGTCACATTTTAATCCTAAAAAATATTTCATACTTCAAACAAATATAGCACTATCAGCTATATTTCATTTTTTACATACAAGCTCTCCGACAAAACCATATATAGCATATGCCTTTTTCTAACGACCAAACACATTTCTTTTTTTAACATTAAGCATGTAAAAAGACAGCTAGTTAAAATATTATGCTTTTGTACCCCAAGATTAAGTTGAAGACTTCCACTGCTACACCTCACAGCCTAGAGTTAATCCACATTTTGCTTACTTCTCGGAAGAACTAAACATTAAATATTGTTTAGTTCTTAACAAAACACAGTCAACTCTCGTTATAAGAAAGTTCAAGGGGATTGAAAATCAGTTTTTTATAACCGAAATTTGTTATAGCCAAATTTGGATTAAAGTGGTTAAACTTTGAAATTAAAGCAGATACATAACGTACAGTACATGTGTTTTATGAATAAACAATTGTACATCAATGCATAAATTTTATTTAAAAAAATGTGTTATAGAAGTCTGTTTTTTTGTATTTACCATTACAATCGTCTCACATTTTTAAGAGTCCAATCAAGCATTTCTCTTTTTCTGCTTCTTGAGCACTTGGAAGGAATCCTACAGCCCTTCACCTTCTGAATTATATCCATGACTTCCACCCGAGTTGGTAGCTGCGGCTCAGAAAAGTTGTCATCCTTTTCTTTACGATCTTGCTTTATGGTGCTGGACAGGATTTTTTTCTTGTGCACTTAGAATGTTGGAAAGTGTGGAGGCCGAAATTCCAAATTCTGCGACAATATCCAGCTTCGATGACCTTTACTTTTGCTTGATTGACAGAGCTTTACGCTTTGGTGCCATTGTACATGAGCAACTGAAAAAATCTAACAACTCAGACCTGTAACAACTCTAACACTTCACATGATGTCTGATCAGGCTGGACAACACGACAGTCCGAGACCCAATTAACTGCACACCGATTTCTCCCTGCCCACCGACCCTGCAACTGCACACCGGTAACTGTCGCCAATGAGCTCTCGCCACTTACACTCACGTTAGCTACGTCATTCAAACGTGGCTTTCAAGGTCATTCCAATCTTTGGCAAGCAATTTTAGGTGCGTCCTTTCATATCAAACAGTCAGATCACTAGTTCGCACACTAATGCAAACAGGAAGAAATAGAAGTAAAAAAACAATGCAAAATGAAAAGATGAGAACAAAGAACATGCTGTATGTAGCAATGTACCGATCTTTATCTGTGGACGCACAGGTGATGACCTAGAATTCTTGAAGGGATACGCCAGAACGGGATTTCTTTCTTCCAAGAAAATGTTTATTATGCATTGTGGGGAGGAGCGAAGGGAAGAAAAACGACTTGCATTATCTTGTGTAAGTCACTGCAAAAATTGCTTTGAAATTCCATGGGAGATAAAAAGAAGAAACATTGCAATACAGGTCAATATATATATACATTTTGGAAAGACATTTTTTTGAACTTTCTTATAACTGAAATTTGACTTTTTTTTTGCTTTTTTATAAACATGAAACATTCTTATACTTTAATATCGGGCCAACCAAAGTTTTAAAATACAAGGGGTGTTTAGACAGTAATGCACTTCTGCAGGTATCTCACACAAGTATGAACTTGAAACCAGGCCTTTCCTTACTTGTTTGTTCATGGTTCCACGAGCTTCAGTTTGCAGTGAGGTATGTCTTGATATACATAGAGGAAGTGAATGGAACAGTGAGTAGTTATTGAGTTTATGATGAACAAAAATAAAATTCCCATAAGAATTCACTGGCAAATAATTCCTTTCTATGGGTTGTTATTTTATTAATGAAAATGACTGCAAGTTAGTAAGGATGCAATGTACCTAGACGTGTGATGGCCAAGATGTTTTCCAAGGAAGATCAGAATGAGAAATGGAATGTTAGACCACCAGCTCTTTAGCTCAGAAATTCCAATGCATTACCATGTACGACGGGTGTTCGATAAGTATCCAGATTTTTATTCTTATCGATACAAAACCGTGTGTATTATCATATGAGTGCGTGAAACTATTACATCTACTCGTACTTTCAATGAAGCGCTGGAAAAGCGGAGCAGCTTGATACTAATGTTAGGTGGTGCTGTCGATCAAAAACAATGCTATGTTAAGTGTTCAGTTTGAGCAGTAGTGAAATTTTTAATGAAAGAAGGCGTAAAGGCCGTGTACATTACGAGAAGACCAGACGGTCTATAGTGATGCGGCTAGGTCTCTTTTCAGTATTTATGAATGGGTTACGAAGTTCAAAGCTGGTCATGAGAGCCTTGAAGATGAGGCATGGGCAAGTAGGCCTAACATGACAGTGACTGATGAAATGATTAAACAGGTTGAAGACTTGATTAAAGGTGACAGATGTATTCGTGTTTGGGATATTGCCATGGAATTGGATTTCAGTACAGATTCTGTTGGACAAATTATTCATGAATATTTCAACTACAGGAAGATCTGGGCCAGATGGGTATCCCGAATGCTTACAGTGGTGCATAAATGCTAAAAGTTAAGACATTTGCAATGAACTGGTACAGAACTATGATGAAGAGCGTAACACATTCCTGGGATGCATAATCACAAGTGATCAAACATGCCGATGAAACATGAATGGTGATGAAGCATGTTTGAACTGATTTATCAGTTCGAACAGGAGACAAAATGGCAAAGTATGCAATGGCATCATCCGAATTTGACCCCATCAAAGAAGTTAAAAGTTGGTTCGTCAGCATCCAAGGTTATGGCTACTGACTTCTGGGACAAATACGGTCCTCCTGGTTGAGTATTTGGCAAAAAAATGAAACAAATGCAAAGGCCTATGTGAAGACACTGAGAAAACTTGCACACCATATCGGGACCAAATGGTCAACACTGAAGAACAAGTGTTGCTTCAGCATGATAACGCTCACCTGCATATTGCTAAATCAGTGCAAGCAGAAATCACAAAACAGAGGTGGACTTTTTTTCCCACACCCTGCTTAGTCTGGACTGGGCACTTTCCGATTTTCATGTTTTCAGTCCCTTGAAGATGATAGTCTTTGTGGCCACCACTATGAGAGCATGGACGATTTGCGAGCAGGTGTCCATCAATGGATTCGCAATGCCCCTGCTGATTTCTTCGCTACCAGAATGAATCTACTTGTAGATCGGTGGAGGAAATGCATTGTGCTGAATGGAAATTATGTGGAAAACTGACTTTAGACTGTTCGTACCACTGTATTACATATGTGAGTATCATATTTATGCATCCTGTATTTTTTATTTCTCTCCTGTAAATGATAGGAATAAAAATCCAGATACTTATCTGACACCCCTCATACTAGCAAAGGAACCAAAAGCTCAGTAAAGGTACTGGTCCAGCCAGAGGTTGCTGCTTTGCTTGGATATTTATTACCTTCTGTTTAATATTACTTATTCAAATACATTCTATTGCTCTGACCAATTCAGGTAAGCTACTATCACCACTGCACATTTAGTTTGTCATTATCCTCTTCTAATCACAACCAACATGTATTTCTATTAATTTTATTTTGCTTATGTTTTCTTTTTTTTTACTTTTTTGAAAAGCAGTTCAAAATGGCTTTTCTTACAAGGCGACTCAAAAGGCAGAGAACCTAAAAAGTTTGTTTTCTATGGTGAAGATATTGTGGACATAAGCACTGTGTGTTGTTGGGTGAGCAAACCAAGGGACAGTGGCAGTAATTTGGACTTGGATAACCAAGTCAAATTACTGCGACTACCCCTTGATTTGTATGGAACACCTGTTACTGCAACTTGCGATTTGAACAGACAAAAGGTCAATAAACTTATTAAAGAAAACTGACACATTATTTGGAGAGACATAGCAGAACAGTTCAACTTAGTTTTGCTAGTGTCAATGAGATTACTGCAGATGTAGGTAACAAGCAAGTGTCTACTTATTGAGTGCTCTGCCAGCTTACACCCGAAATAAAGAAAACACAACAAGCATCACGTGAATGGTTACTCACTCATTAGGAAAGCGAAGGTTGTGATTTTCTAGACAGCATCATCACATGTAATGAGAGTTGGGTGCATCACTATCACCTGGAAACGAAAAACCGGTCACTTGAATATTGCCAAACCATTACTCCCAGAAAGAAAAAGGTTTCAAGGCTCGAACTTCTGCTAAAAAATGCATGCTCACCATTTTCTAGAACTATAGACGAATCGATTACCAGAGGTACGTAAGGTACAAAAGTAAACTCAGAGACTTACCTGAACACACCTTAAAGTGGTTGAAACACAGAATAAATTGTGTTATCAGCAAAAAAGGCACATGCTTCTTTAACATAACAACACCAAACTGCACACTTATGCTGTGGTGACAGAGAGCATCCTAGTTAAAGTTGTGTTCCACACAATCCCTACAGTCAGAATATGACACCGTCAAACTTTTGGTTTTTGCAGCACTTAAGAAACATCTCAAAGGGATTCATTTCACATGGGATGAAGAAATTAAAGTTGCTATAAGAAAATGGTTTTGAGAACAGCCTGCAGAGATGTGTTCAAAAAACTTGTTCAGTGCTGGAGATGCTGTATTGAACGAGAGGGAGACTACATAAGAAAATAAGGTACAAAAACAAATCACAGATTCTGAGCTACATTTTGTTTTTCATTTCATTTTGATACCCTGTCTAAAAACAAAGATACAAACACAGAGGCCTATGTACATTCATGAAGGAAAAGTAACCAGATCTACAAAATTTCAAGAATTGAAATCTGTAAAAAATATTTCAGTAAAACTTTTGTCGATATATTCAATTGACTCTGATGTGCTGAATGTATGGATTAAATTTATTGAACATATCAATTAAAAGGTGATTTATTATGCTAGTGACTTGTCAATTTTAACCAATTTCATATTCTACAATTTAAGATATTTGGCATTATTTCACACTTTCAGCAATTAAAATGTAATTGATACACATATATACATGGTTGAGTGACATTGTGACCACCAGCTAATATCCAGAGTAACCGCTGTGTGCAGCACGGACAGCAGCTAGATGGGTTTGGAGTACCTCAATAAGGTGCTGGAAGGCGTTCACAGGTATTTGGAGCCATGCCGACTGCAGTGCATCTGACAGCTGCTGGATGGTGTGTGGTGGAAGATCGATAGAGCGAACAACATGATAGAGGTGGTCCTACAGATGCTCAATTGGGTTTAAGTCTGGGGAATTACAGGTCCAGGGAAGTATTTTGAAGTCTTCATCATGCTCTTCCAACCACTCTCGGACATTTCTAGCTGTGTGACATGTTGCACTGTCGTGCTGGAAGATCCCATCCACCCCAGGGAAGACAATCAGCATGTATGAGTGTACGTGGTCTGCAAGGATGGATTCATAATGAATTCGGTCCATAGTGCCTTCCACAGTTATGAATGGACCCAGAAAATGCCACGAAAACATTCCCCGAACCATAACACTTCTCCCACCAGCTTGTGTACTTCCAGCAATGGTTGAAGAGCGATTGTTCTCTGATGTTTCTCACCTTATACGCCAATGTCCATCCGTTCGATGAAGCAGAAAACGTGACTCAATGGAGGTGATCCTTTGCCAGTCAGCGGAGGTCCAATTCCGACACTGCCGTGCAAATGTAAGCCTTTTCTGCCGATGCACCTTCGTTAGCATAGGTGCAGTGACCATCCGTCTGCATCGGAACCCCATACACAGCAGGGTTCGCTGAACTGTCATTTTAGACACACTTCCGGTAGCCCCCTGGTCCATTTGGCCAGTGAGTTGCTCCGTTGTAGCATGTACATTAGCCCTCGCGCACCTTTGAAGCCGACGTTCACGTCTCACATCAATAGCACGTGGTGCTCCAGTTTCCACATCGCTTATTCGCAATGGTGCTGTTTCTCCAATCACGATACACTTTAACCACAGCAGCACGTGAACAGTTCACAAACTGCGCTGTTTCAGAAATATTGCCATCCTTGGCCTAAAAGCAGATAATCATCTCTTTTTGCAAATCTGATAAATCACTCCTTTTATCCATGACAGCAACGAGTGATATGTTTTCAGAATGCCTACGGCGCACCTTAATATACCCTCCAAGCCAGTTCACGACACATGCTTTCTTTCATTGGCTATGCGCTGTTGACGTCAAAAGTAGGAGGTGGTCAAAATTATGTGACTCTACTGTGTATATCTCATGATATACTTCAGTAACTTTTTACTTTAACTTAACTAAACTTTTGACCTTAAACGTTTGTGCCAACATTTTAGAATACCTTTAAAAAATGTTATTTAAAGTCTTATGTGGGGCTGGCATTATTTTCCATTTCTCTATTTTAGCGGTTACTGCATATCCTAATTCCACAGCCTTTTTACCAAGTCTTTCCTCCTAAGCTGCAAGCAGAGAAGGTTAGGGACACAGAAGTGGGAGAAAATGTGATCAAGCCGTCCCCAACCCTCTACAGGCACAGTGGTCCTTAGGGGCACTTATTTGCCCCTCAAAATTACATTAACCTGGGGAGGGAACCCAACAGGCATCTGGAAAATATGTTGCCCACAAAATAACCATCAAAACATATAGAATTCTGTAAATTTTGCGAGCAAACTGCAAAACCTGGCAGGAATGAGCAGCAGGGGTAGACAAATCCAAGGCACCCGGTCACTACGGCACCTGAGTTTTCAAATTCTATTCTGAAAATTTTATTTTGCAAAATTTGGATTTCTATTATGGAGCTTCCATTTCTTTAATAAAGCAACAAGTACAGGGGTCCTAACAATAAAAGTTCTGCACACTGTTCCTTTTTGAGAAAAGTGAGAAATAATGGACAAAACTGACCTTATTGCAGTTCAATGTACTCCACTCTGGTGCTAATGACAGCTTCCCAGCAGTGATGTAGGTCCTGGATGCCCTGTAGTACGCCATCTTTGCTCAGCCGTCGTACTACTCGGGCCATGTCCAATGACAGTTCATCCAACGATTCATAGCGGATGCCACGGAGCCAATTTTTTAACTTTAGGAAAAGATCAAAGTCAGGTGGACAGAGATCAGGGCTGTATGGTGGGTGGGATAAAGTTTTCCAGCCATATTTCAACAAAAGTCCCTGTACCAAAGCTGCACCATGACACAATGCATTATCATGCAGCAAAATCACTCCCGCTTCCAACAAGTTGGGGCAATTTTGATGAATTTTCAGTCTCAACTTTGTCCTCAGAAATTCACGATACTATTGTGCGTCGACATTTTGCCCCGCCAGCACTCAGAGACCACAACACACTGGGCATTGTACGCAAAAATCATCATTTGCTTCACTTTGGATTGTTGCCAACGACACTTTGAGGGGCGTGGGGAACTTGGATGCCTCCATTCCGCTGATTGTGACTTCAGTTCCGGCTCAAAATCACAGGTCCAAGTCTCCCCAATTGCGACAATTCTGTTTAGGAAAGTGTTGCCCTCCCTTTCGAACCTGTGGAGGTGATCCTGTGTGATGCTCACTCTGGCTGCCTTCTGCTTCGGAGTGAGTTGATGGGGCACCCAGCGTGCTGCGATTTTTCTTTTTCCCAGTGAGTCGGTCAAAATCTGGTAAACAGACCATGGCGGGCAAATTTGCCCGATGAGCAATCTCCTCAACTGTCGAATGGTGATTCTCTTCAAGAAGCATTGCAACAATGGCGACAGATGTTTTGTCTGCCACCATTTGAGGTTGGTCTGAGAGGTGATCATCTTCGGTGCTGCTTTGGCCTTCCTGAACTTGTGATGCCCAGCGAGAAGTTGTGCTTCGATCAAGAGTTCCTTCCCCAGAAACTTCTTGCAAGGCAGTGTGGATCTGCGTCAGATTTTCCCCCGAGTTTCCATTTTCACGTACGAGCACTAGTCTAATGCCATGACTCAACCTGAAGAGTTGCACGCTTCCATTTCCAAACCCTCCCACGTCCACACAGCAAATGATAGTGCGTTGTTCTGACACCACTGCATTGCTGAGAGTTTGACTTCGCATGATGCAATCCTTTTCCCAATTGTATCATTCGCTTCCATTTTAGATTAACGTGTGCAGAACTTTTGTTATCACCCTTGTTTACAGAATTTTTCTGTTTGTGTATTTCTTGTAGACTACTTACCACAAAATCAAAATGATAAGGATGCCAATATCTATTTTTGGCACTCTCACCACTGGAACTATTAATTTGGCAGTAGTGATTCATGCTGAAATTCCGCGATGTGACCCAAGACAGATATGTACAAGTATAAGCATCAAAGATGCCCATAGCTATGGCACTAATTTTGCGTGGAATGCTTATAAGTGCATTTATTCAATGGTGGTTTTTATACACCAGGAGACAAAGATGAACTTCCTGAAGTCAAAACCTATTTTGAAATGTAACTATTAATACAACGGCATAATTTGTGGATATTGCACTGAATTATTGAAAAATATCTAAGAAATATGTTAATTTTGACTGTCACAATTTTGTATATGTGGTTCATGTTTAGATCAATCTGGGCTTTCACCTTATATGTCTTGAAAAATGTGCCAGCTCCTGAAGAAGCGAAACTGGCACCTGAAAATTTTTTTTGAAGGGAGGGGAAGGGGGGAGTGGTTACCTACCCCTGGGTATGAGTAACTATTAACATAAAAACCAGCATGGAAAAAAATATGCCTGATGACGATAGTTGAGTTGTGTTTTACAAACAGCTTGTCTGAAGCGTTAATGAGCTTTCTTTATCTAACTGAACCATCAAAATCATTTATATATTCAGATATCCTCTAGATGATTTAACAAAAGCTAATCTTTATTGCCCAGCAGGACACTTCTACACAAGATAATACAAACAATGTCAAAGCAACATATTCCAGACTAGAAACTGTTGCAACAAAAAAGTCCTAAATTTATAGCTTGTCATTAAAATATTAGCATGTACTAGGGGTGTTCAAATGAAAAGGTACGAAACGTCATAAGAACGTAACCGTTAACATATTTGCCTATGCCGCTATGGGAGAACGTAGCGACACATCTAGGGATGCGATTGGAGTCGCCGGCGTGGATCGGAGCATGTGCCCGCATGCGCAGAAGAGAGCAGAGGCTCTTATAAAGAGCGCCGTCCAATTGACTACTTGTTGAATTCCTCCAGCACAGACGAACCATTAACTCCGATGTGTACTGTGAGACACTCCGAAGCCTACGCAGGTCCATCAAGAACAAAAGACCGGGGCTGCTCACGGAGGGTGTGGTTCTGCTCCATGATAACGCGCGTCCACACGTCTCCAGGGTCACACACGCGGAACTGGCGAAGTTCCAGTGGGAGCAGCTTGGCCAGCCGCCCTACAGCCCGGACATGTCGCCCTGCGATTTCCGTGTGTTTGGTCCCCTGAAAAAACATCTGAAATGGAAGCGCTTCCACTCGGACGACGAACTCAAGGACGCTGTGCAGGACTGGGTCTCGTCACGGCCACAGGAATTCTGGGAACAAGGAATCCTTCTGCTCGTTAATCAATGGGATCGTTGTGCTACGGCCTATGGTGTATACTTTGAATAAAGTCTTCATCATTTATACCCACAGTGTCGTTTCGTACCTTTTCATTTGAACACCCCTAGTAATATTCTAAATATATACAATCTGAGAAACATATAGAAGTAGAAATGGAAAATTTTTATTATTCTCAGTGATGGAAAGTTGCAAAATCATTTTTGGAGGCGCAAAATGCATTTCTGGAGAAGCAAAATGAGTTTCTGGAGCAGGTGAAATACATTTTTGGAGCAGGTGAAACACATTTTTGGAGAAGATAAAATATATTTTTGGTGTAAGAAAACATTTTTTCTGAGCAGGTAAAATATTAGTAGATAAAACAAACACCTAAGCAAAAAATGTTTTGGAACTAGATGCACCCTACTCAAATTTAAAACATCTTGCATTGAAATACACACACACATAAGCAAAGATCTTAGTTTTCAAATAGATCACAAACTTTGTAACCATAAAAGGATTATATTATTAATCATTTATTTTACATAAAATGTGTAATTTTTTGCTGCTTTTCTCAATATTTAATTGTTCACTTCTATTTTTTTTATTTTTTAAGATAGTTAGCAATGTTTTGTTTTGCTTCTTTTAATAGTACCTGTCCACTTTCTACTGCACTCATGTCTCTTTTTTTATGCCACATTCAATGTTCATCTCAGCATTGTTTAACATTTTATGAGAGGAATCCAATTGCTGCAAAAGTTCAGCTTCTTCCCATTTCCAATCAATCACCTAGTGAACACTCAATTTCTTCTTCTCTTTTTCACTTCTTCGGCTGCATTTTTCCAGCACTAATCTGCTCTTGATATTTTCCCCAGGATTCTTTATAAACTGCCAGAAGTTATTTTCTTATGTTAATTTTACTCACATCTACATTTAGCCTTGACATGATCTTCGTGCTTCTTGCTCTCTACACGACGCCTACAATCATCGCAACCGCCATGCGCTAGGCTAAAATCGCAGCCAAACTTGATTCGGCAAAACTTTAGATGCCTCATAAAAAGGCCATTCTTTACTATACATACATACACACACTATCTACCAACAAGTAATTGGACACCCCTGCAATCGACAATATCTGCGGTCCTGATACACGCCACGGCCGCCGCCGTTAAATATTGTGCGGGAAACAACAACGCAACCAGTCGCATGCAAGATGCCATGCAGTTTGGAGCTCTCTGATTTCGAGAAAGGTGTAATCGTCGGGTATCACAGAAATGGCCAATCCATACGTGACATATCCAGCGAGTTGAAGTACCCAAAATCGACAGTGGCCTACGTGATTGGCAAGTGGAAGACGAGAGGTGACTGTCGGAATGTGCCCCGACCCGGCAGACCCACAAAACTGGGAGTTAGAGACCGACGGGTGCTGGCCAGAGAAATTCGGAAGAACCGCACCAAATCAATGGGCCACATCCGCGAGGAGTTTCAACAGGCATCCGGGAGTGTTCTTTCGATGAATAACATCCGTAAGGAAGCCCATCTGCTCAGTTATCATGGGCGTGCTGTCTCCCGCAAGCATTTGATCACCAAGTCCAATAGCGCTGTTGATCACCAAGTCCAATAGCGCTGCTCGGCTAATGTGGTGCAAAGAACGTCGACAGTGGACCGTTGAACAGTGGAAACAGGTTCTCCCTCAACCGTTCAGATGGAAACAGGCGACGAATCAAGGTTCACCCTCTACCGTTCAGATGGAAGGGTCTGGGTTTGGCGTCTGCCTGGAGAACGCCTCCTGCCAGAATGTATTGCGCCAACTGTGAAGTTCGGCGGCGGTGGCATTATGCTATGGGGGTGTTTCTCCTGGTATGGCACGGGACCCTGGGTCGCAATTCCTGGTAGACTCAACGCAGAGACCTACTGCACCATTTTGGATGACCATGCGCTTCCTACGTTGTGGCAGTTTTACGGGGTGGACCCATGTTACTTTCAGGACGACATTGCCACCTGTCATGTTGCGTTGGAGTGTCGAAGGGGTGCCCCCACCGTCCGAAATCGGTGAAGGAACTGACCTGTCTTCTCCAAGCCGAGTGGAAGAAAATACTGCTAGCCATCGCACAATGCCTGGTTGAGAGTATGCCCTGGAGGGTCGCAGTTGTAATCGCCGCTCGTGGAGGCTCCACCAACTATTGAAGGTGAATAAACTTCATTTTCCTTTGCTATCACAGGTGTCCAATCACTTGTTTGTAGATAGTGTACATCACAATACACTTGATAAGTTTTATCTGACTTCATTCTTTTTGTTGTCATGGCTGTTTCACTGCTATGTTTCATTTTGTTTTAATCTAAATTAACCCTTTCCTCTTGAATAACTTTTTACCCATACTCACCCAGAACGCTATATTTTTTGTCTGCAGTAGAGGCCACAACTTAGCAGTGAAAGCTCTGCTTTGGCTTTCCAGCCCCGACATACGAGCTACAGAGGCATAATCGGCACGGCGGGTGACACCCGGCACGCCACCTATACGGCGAAGAAGAAATGTCTCGCGAGCGCCGACAGTCAAGCTATAAAGGCCTTATCAGCATGGAGGGTGACACCCAAAATGGAAGATATTGTACGAAAAAGAAATGTCTCGCGAGCGCCGACATGCAAGCTATAGAGGCGTCATCGTCATGGCGGGTGACAAACGACATGCTGATGATGTTTCTTTTTCTCTATTCGGCGAAAAATAAATATCTTGCGAACCCAACATGCGAGCCATTGGGGAGTGGCGAGTAACACCCGAGCTATTCGATGAAAAAGAAATGTCTCGCAAGCACTGATATGCAAGCTATAGAGGCGTAATCGGTGTGGCGTGTGACACCCGCCAAGCGAGCTACTCTGCGATTTCATAATGTCAGGTGTTACCCGACAGTCAAGTGGAAAGGGTTCAAACGTTTGCACCGAAATTTTCAAAAGCACAAAGCCACACGTAATCAATGTAGAGTTTGCAAAAGGCGCTGAGCTGGGCTCCCTCTCGGCTTTTGCGCACGGAACTATCAAATGGCTGTATGGGGAATCACGTGACAAAACTTTGTCTCTGTTGGCGGGGGAAGTCAGAACATCGAAGGCGTATAGGAACTATCTGTAAAGTGCGTTTCTTCGACCAAATGACGGTAAAAAATAGAAAATTGCGTGCAGGGATCTTGCTTGGGCTTTTGCATAGTTTTTGGGTGACTTCCGTAAAATCGTAAGATGGAATGAAAATCTGTACAAGCTACGGAAAATCCGTTAAAGTTGGCATTTCTGAATACCTATGAATCCTTTAGAAACAGAACCATTGTATCCTGTGACAGAAGAGCCATTTTGAGTCTCCTCCGTGTCAACGAAATAGCTAACAACTGACCCTAAGCTGTATTTACATAATCGCGCACCTCGCCCGGAACGAAATAACCTCGCTATCCCAAAGAGCAGGGAACTACATACACATGTATAAACAATCTCGATTGCACAACACTCCGAAAGACCACCAAACAATCTGTAAACAATCTTCATCAGGATTTCACGACGTACAGCATCGTTTCTCCTAGAGATGAGCTCGGGCTCGGTTGGGCTCAGAATTCATTAACTACCGAAAAACCCGGGCCTGGGCTTGGAATTACATGTCTTGAATTTTATTACTGTAATTAATTCAACACGTGTAATTCCGAGCCTGGTTGAATTTCATTGTGGATTTGTTACCATGGTGGAAGGATTTTCAATTTCCTAAGCTAGCTGCCATTGCAAGACAAATTTTGCTTAGCAAGACTTGCATTATGCATTGTCCAAAGCTGTGGCCCAAGCAAAGATTAGTTTAAGGAGGTCTGGTATCGAAAAACTGGGAAAAAAATCACATTCCCATTTTTTGTATTTTATTAAAAATCAAGAATCTTATCTTTAAAATGATGTATTAATTTCCAAAATTGTGCAGTTAGAAGTATTGTTATTTATTTTTTAAAAATTCCTCACTCCCGCGATTTTTGGGGTGATGGTTTTTAGTGCAGCAGGTTAAGTTTTAGGGAAAAGAAGTTAAAGTTGAAATGCTGAGGCATTAGATGCAATTCTCTCTCTCTCTCTCTTTGTTCATGATGAACTTGATCTAGAAACTGCACACACACATATGATAATATTGTGATTATTATACTATTAAGCGCAAAGCTTTGTTAATGTTACAAAATGCAGAATAATCTGGTCTGGAATGCTTTTACGTTCTTTTTTTTGGAAATTTCCCTACATTCTTTTTTTATATTTTACTACATTACTCTAAACTACCTTTACCAATTAGTATATATGTAAATTATATTGCAAAGATTAGTTTTCTAGAGTCAAAATTTTAAACACTTGCAACTGTCTCTGCGTTGTACGTTTTATAATGCAAATTTATTCACAATAAAAATAAATTTAGAAATCAAAAAGAAATAACGAATGGAATTTTTTGTTTCTTAACGATTTTCTTTTCTTCAGCTTTAACCAAAATTACTGATTCTCCTGATACGGTCTAAGGGCATGTTGATTATTTATTCATTTTCAAATCCACATTTTAGAACATTTGGCTTTATGCGTAGTATTTCTAAAAACATATTGATATTGTGAAGTGGATTAACTGAACTAAACTTTTTAAACAAATGATTTTTAAACTAATCCTTGCTTGAGCCATATCTTCGGCCAGCGTATAATGCATAAATGAAAGCCTTGATAAGCAAAATTTTCCAAGAATCCGGGCCCAGGCTCAGCAAACACATGTAATCAAAGAAAGTGAGCCGTGCGCAGGCTCACTTTCTGTGTATAAAATACATTCACAAAATGCACAGAATAATAAATAAGCTGTTTTTTACAAGAAGAGTACAGAAAATGCTGAATAATAAATAAGCTGTTTTTTACAAGAAGGGTACAGAAAATGCTGAGTTTAGATGATTGATAGCAAAAGTGAATGGTGAACAGCATTCTGCAGGAAACTAATCCCTCCCCCCATTGGGAGATTCAGAAGGTGCCATATTTGTAGTTTTCAAAGACTCTTGCACACAGCAAGGATTGACTGTATATATATCTTCTATTAAGAAGCCCTTTCTAAAACTTAGAACATATATTAAAACTGCCTGAAGACCCCCCATTCAAAAAAAAAAAAAAAAAAACAGTTGTCGAAAAAGAGAAAAAAATAAAATATTGCCTTTCTTTTTTTCCAGAATTCAAGGCCAGTTTAGTACTTGACCTAAAAAAATATTCCTTTATTTACCCATTTTTTTTGAAAAAAAAAACGTTCATGTTAACATATCAAATCAAAGGCCATTCAAAGGGCTTTCAAATGTAACCAAAATTAACATTTGTAAATATGTTTTGTAGAAATGGAATTAACAGCAATTTAAATATTGTCTGACAAGTACAAGTTGCACCCCCCCCTCTTTCTATCTCTCTTTTCAATTTTCAGATCTCATAGCATTTTACAGAGGAAAAGACCCACAACAAGCTCATTAAGTTTTACCAAAATTGGTGACTAGCAAAAATTGATTGGTTGATTTTTTTGGTGGTGGTGATTGATGGTTAATAACCACTGTACACAACTGAGGCTATGAGGAATTGCTTGTTCCTAATTTACAGCAACTGGTTCCACAGACAGCAGACAGAGAGCCTGACCGGTAGGACAAACACACCCAGCGTTGCATTCAGAGACATTGGGGGGGGGGGCAATTACAAATTTCGAGGGGCTAAAACTTGTTGACTGATTATACACACATAATCACAATTTTGTTATTTATATTTATATACACATTTTAAATAGAGTACACATTTTTTCTTATGCTCTTATATCGCAAATGCAGATTCCAAGAAATCTACACATACAAGTGATTAAAAATGTAAAGATGTTATACCTTTGCGTTAATTCAGTAATGGACCACTGATTTCACCATGGGGTGGTGTAAAATATTAAGGATCCTAGTAAAATAATGCTGTGCTGGGGAAAATATCCGCCTTCCCTTCAAAAAAACATTAGGAATGTAAAAATGTCCTTGCCTTACTACAAGTGTGTTTCTGATTATTAAGGAATCATTACAGTGTTACCTGAAAACGTATGGTGCAAACCATTTCCCTGTCACTAGGTTTCAGCCCCTTTAGGTTATTTAGATCAGCACATAGTACATGTATTATACAGTAAAAAACAAACTCACTTATCGTTTGGATGCCAGTTTGAGGTGCCTCGATTTTTTTAACAGAGTGTAAACCACCCATCGCCAGAAAAAAAAAAGAAATCTTTTTGTGGGAATAATTTCTAATAACTTATTATTGTTAAAAATTAGGTATAAAATATTTAGTTGTATGTGGAAGAACTAACGCCACGTTAGCTACACTGAGGCTTAATCGTATGCATGGAATGACGGTATAGAAGACTGAAATAAAGCTGAATGCCAGCTTGCAAAATATGATGATGTATTTCAGTGCAAACATCTCTACTCTGTGGAATTAGGTTTTTATTGCGGAACTAGTCCGAGTGTCGGTGCTTAAAAAAGCCCCTTCAGCGAGGACTGTTTAATGTTTTATTGAAGGATGATAGAAATTTCAAATTGAAGTCAATGTGAATGTTGTTTTTTTCTTTATTATTATATTTTCCTTCATTTTCCTAATTTTTTTAAATTAATTTTTCCAAATATTCAGCTATAAACCCCCGAAAAGATGCCTGAATACATCACTGAACACATCATCAATGGCCCCGAACTCGTGCATAACTCAGATGATTAACCAGAGAACTGTTTCTCTAACCAATTGGCCACCAATGCAGTTTGGTTTATTTGACATGGAATAACCCACCAGTAATATACAGTATGTACAGTAATATGGGGCAAAGAAGCTGAATGATGCAGAAAAGAATTCCAGGGACAATGAGAGCTTTTAAGAAAGGCTACAAGTTGACAGTGGTTGCCTGATGCTATGGACTTTTTTTTTTTTTTTTTCATTTAAAGGATTTCAAGGTCTACCAACCAACCATGAGCAACTCATTCCAAGGTCTACCAACCACCATGAGCAACTCAAAGGGTTATGAGCAGTTGCGTGTCCCTAATTTAGGGCCACTGGTTCCAAGGTAGGAACAAAGCCAGCATCATCAGAGAAGCACACGACCTATGCCTCAAACCCAGGCCCATCTTGGATGAATGGTCAGAGGCCGGTGCCTCGGACACCAAAGGAGGATTTAATTTATTTGCATTTATTTTTTTGTACGAGTATAATGAGATCTATGCTAGGCAAAACCACTACTTTTTTTGACAGTACATGCTGATAATAGTGTAATGGCACTGATAAATGATTTTTCAAGCATGCAATAGTAATGTCTAAACTTATGAAGGGGGGGGGGGGCAGCTGGCAGATTCAGAAAGAAAATAATGTACTTCACATAACTACTGGCTGTATTTGTGAGGACTTGTTGTGCTTCACACACACACAATCTCATTAACACAGTTAAACAGAAAGCACAGATCAGAAAATGGAAAAAATTATTAAGATTACACTGTATGTTGAAATTGGTTGAAAACTACAAGTTTGAGTGACATACTTAGTGCAGCACAATAGGCTATAATTGGACAAAAGAATGCTGGTTAAGTTTTTTCCTTCAAAAAAAAAAAAGATCATATGATGGGATGATAATAATCACAAAAAGAATATTGAAGATCAGACAGATGTTCTTTAGTATAAGCTGTGATAAAACTGTTCCTACATGAAACAATACAGCAATATACAAATCACACATTTGTTTATATAACTGTCTAAATAAATGATCATCACTAATATCCACCACTACCGCTTTTCTCTGTCTCTATAGCTCTGTTGGCTAGAGCCTTGTCCAAACCACTGAGGAGGGCCATCCCTCCACATATTTTGATTCCTATCATGCCGTCCATGATACCTGTCATCTCGTCTTTGATTTCTGTCACCCCATCTTTGGGATCCTCTGCTTCCTCCTCTGTACCTGGAAGGCAATAAATAAATAAATTTATATATACGGTGTATATTAAAAAACTTTTAATTGGCTATAACTACAAAATGTACTACCCTATGGGGAAAAAATGTGTTAGTAGTGAACAGGTTAGGTAAAAACAACCTACAGTGCCTTCAGAATTTTAAAAGCAATTTAAATTTTTTTTTTTATCCTTCAGTATTTTTCATTCAGTATTTTTATTGCTAATAATTTTGTCAACTTTCATCAAAGTTGCTTAATTTACATAATTTTCAATAAAAAGAATGTTACAGGGGAGTGAAATGCTATGTAGATGATGCTCTGCTATTCCAAATATTCAGTGTGAATAATTAAAATCAGCCACACTGAATATGTGACTGATACACTGCTTTGGCTAAGATTATGGGGTGGGAGTACGAGATAGAGATGAGTTCGGGCTCAATTTTAGGAGCCCGGGCCAGGATTCTTGTAAAATTTTTCTTATCAAGGCTTGCATTTATGCATTATACACTGCCCAAAGATAAGGCCCAAGCAAGGATTAGTTTAAAAATCATTAGTTTCAAAAGTTTAGTTCATGTTAATCCACTTCACAATTTTAATATGTTTTTAGAAATACTACGCATAAAGCCAAATGTTCTAAAATGTGAATTTGAAAATAAATAATCAACGTGCCCTTCGATCGTATCCGGGGAATCAGTAATTTTGGTAAAAGCTGAAGAAAAGAAAATCGTTTAGAAACAAAAAATTCCATTCATTATTTCTTTTTGATTTCTAAATTTACTTTTATTGTGAATAAATTTGCATTATAAAAAGTACAACGTCGTACAGACAGTTGCAAGTGTTTAAAATTTTGACTCTAGAAAACTAATCCTTGCAATATAATTTACATATATGCTAATTGGTAAAGGTAGTTTAGAGTGATGTAGTAGAATATAAAAAAAAAACATGTAGAGAAATTTCCAAAATAAAAAAAGAAAAAAGAAAAAAAGAACGTAAAAGCATTCCAGACCAGATTATTCTGCATTTTGTAACATTAACAAAGCTTTGCGCTTAATAGTATAACAATCACAATATTATCGTATGTGTGTGCTGTTTCCAGATCAAGTTCATCATGAAAAGAGAGAGAGAGAATTGCATCTAATGCCTCAGCGCTTCAACTTGATCTTTTCTCTAAAACTCGACCTGCTGCACTAAAAACTAACGTCACCCCAAAAATCGAGGGAGTGAGGAAATTTTAAAAAATAAATCAGATCAACAGATTTATCAGAAATATGCTATGTGACAGCAATTTTACTTGATAGACACAATTTTCAGCAGTAAATAATGTCAACAAATCTTTGAGATCAGAGATTGAAACTCCACCCATTTTAGCCAATGGCAGGGCTTCTTCTTAGCCAATGACAAAGCTTCTTATTAGAACCAATGACAGGGTTTCTTATTAAAGTCAATGGCAAGGCTTCTTATTACAGCCAATGAGAAATCTTACTGGTACACCATTTTACATTTGCTGTTATTTCAATTCTGAGCTTGTGAGTGTGTGGTTATCAATTTATCTGTAACATTGTTAACTGTTTAATTGTTATTTTATTTTATCTTTATTGTTATCTTTATTTAATCAATTTTTTTTATCAAACTATATTTATCATTTTTTTTGCAGGTGCAGTTTCAATTAACCAAAATGGACTTTAAAAGTCAAATTTTTTGTTGCAATCCTCTGGGTAAAAGTGGACACACAAGGTTTAGAAAGAATCTGAGAAAAGTACAGCCTTGGATGGTTCAGAAATGTCCAAATATAACATTAGAACAGAAAATATCTCTGAAATGCCAGGTCCTTCATGTATAACTGAAACAGATGCAGGGGCAGAACAACCTCGGTTAAGTGAAGATAATTCAGAAGGAGTGGTGAAGAGTGAGATATGGACTGACAGAGACACAACTTTGGATAGTCTGAATGATACGTTACTTTCTCTAGGCAAATCTCCTGTGAAAAAAAGATTAGGTGTTGGACAGTACAGTAAGAAGAAATATCAGAAAATTGGTGAAGTGATAAAAGACTACATAGGTGTTCCAGAATGTGATAATCCTGTGACAGTGTCTGATGAATCTGTCATGATTTCACAGTTGAAAGAAAAATTTCAAGAAACAGACTCTAGCAGTGTTCAAGTCCAAATACTAACAATATTACCTAGAACCTGGAGTATTCGTAAAATTTAGGAAGAATTTGGTGTAACATATTACATGGCACGAAAGTCTAAAAATCTTGTGGAAGAGCAGGGTATTTTAGCAACTCCAAATCCTAGGCCTGGGAAAACTCTCAGTGACAGCACAGTTGAAAACGTTATTGCATACTATAATAGTGATGAAGTGAGCCGTTGTTTACCAGGAAAAAAAGATTTTGTTACAATGATGGAATCAGGATCAAAAGTACAAAAACAGAAACGTCTTATTCTAGGAAATTTGAAAGAGATATTTCAAGGATTTAAAGACAAGAATCCTAATGTCAAAGTAGGGTTTTCAAAGTTTTGTGGTTTACGCCCAAAGAATTGTGTGCTGGCTGGTGCAAGTGGAACACAATGTGTCTGTGTGTGTTGTGCTCATGAAAATGTAAAACTTATGCTAGCAGGGTGCAAATTGCAAGACTTAACTTGTAATGATGAATTACCAGTTAGGACATACAAAGATTGCCTTGCAAGAATAACTTGTAACCCTCCTCTTCCAGAATGCTTCTTCTTCAAGTGTGATTCTTGTCCTGGTATAGCACACTTACTAGAGCAAATAAGTAGCTTATTCACCATGAATGGGATTG
Organism: Macrothele yani; assembly: GCA_039090855.1. NCBI lineage: Eukaryota > Metazoa > Arthropoda > Arachnida > Araneae > Macrothelidae > Macrothele > Macrothele yani. The sequence goes on from CM077008.1 coordinate 117,916,963, forward strand.
ATGAAATTATATATAAATTGTGGACTACAACTGATCGCACAACACTTATGACAGTCTGTAACACTGTAGAAGAATTCCTTGAGACCTTTGAATCAAAAGTGAAATTGCTATTGCCACATTCTTTTATAGCTATTCAGCAGTCATACTTTCTGCCAAATCTGAAAGAAAACCTTGATGATAATCAGTGTGTTGTGTTGTGCGATTTTGCTGAGAATTATTCCTTCATACTGCAGGATGTAGTCCAAGGATACCACTGGAACAATTCCCAAGCTACTATTCACCCTTTCGTCGTGTACTACAAAAGTTCACACACACTTCAGTTGGATCATGTTTCTTTTGTTGTCATCTCAGAATGTCTTAAGCATGACACTATCAGTGTTCAGCTTTTCCAGAGCCAATTGTTGCAGTTTATATCATCACATTTTGACAAGAAAGTAGAACACATCTATTACTTCTCAGACGGTGCAGCTTCACAGTATAAGAACAGGAAGAATTTGGTCAATCTGTGCCATCATGATGTAGATTTTGGTATCACAGGTGAGTGGCATTTCTTTGCCACCTCACATGGAAAGGGGCCATGTAATGGCGTGGCAGGCACCATTAAGAGATTAGCTGCACATGCCAGCCTTCAGTGTTCATACAATGACCAAATTATGACACCGCGACAACTGTATGATTGGGCTTCCAGAAACATTCCTTCGTGCCATTTTAAATACAGCACAGACAAGGACTATGAGAACCACAAGGAGTTCTTCGAGATACGTCATGCTAGTGCTAGACCAATTCCTGGTACTCAAAAACTTCACCGTGTAATACCAGTAAGCCGCACAGCTATTAAAACCAAGATGTATTCAAACTCAACTGAATACAAGGTTGAGTCAGTATTGCTAAATCCAATAGAACTGGATCTGGAGGATATTCATGGCTATGTTATTGTTGAGTATGATAGCCAGTGGTGGGTTGGTTGTGTTTTGGATGTGAACATTCATACAGAACAAGTTAAGATAAGTTTTCTACACCCACATGGACCTTCAGTGTCTTTCACATACCCACAGAAGCCAGATATATTAGAAGTGGATAAAACAGCGGTCATTACGAAGGTTGACCTACAAACAGCAACAGGTCGGACATATTTTATGGAGAGAAGCGAAATAGAGATGGTCACTAGCAAGATGGCATCACATTCTTTTGGTTTGCAACCTTATTAACCAAGCGGTTCACTTGTATGTGTACACCACTAATATAACCTGTAACACATTGTGAAATTAATACATACATGCATCTGGAAAACAGTTATTGTACATTTGTCCGAACCTAACCTGGAGGACATATACTCCTATTAATCCTACACTGTCTTGCCATAGCGGTGCCAGCCTAATATCTGGCACATGGGTAGAAGAATGTTGTAGCAATAAAATATTTTTTTTCGTTATTTTTTAAGATGGCATGTTGTGAGATATTCAAGGTCAAAGGACACAGTGGATGACCTTGAAACTTTAATATGTTGTAAGAAGGTCATGTATAGTATCTATAGAAAGCTCAATCCTTTAGCTTTGCAACTGTGTTTGAATTGTCACTCTACTACAATTAGGAAAAAATGTACAGCCATTTGTAAGGGTGCGAGTTTGTCATTTTTTACGAAAATTTCGATTTTTATTATGTGTGTATCTTGGACAATTTTCAAAATAAAAATCTGAAAATTGGCAGAATTACTTACCTTGTCATATGTGTGCTTCATACCAAATTTCATCAAAATCAGAAATGGTGAGGTCAAAAACTTATTTTTTTTTTTTATTGATGATGTGGAGTGTCCCAATAACAATACTTTAACTGCACAATTTTGGAAATAAATACATCATTTCAAAGATAAGTTTCTTGATTTTTAATACACTGCTGGCCACCCGAAATGCAACACCAAGAAGGACACGAGATACAAAGCCAGATTTACTGAACACATAACAACAGATACAAAGATAAAACTATTGAGCTTACAGGCCCGTGCGACTTGTGGAACACGCAGACATCAATAGTTCGTGTGGCCCCCATGGCTGGCAATAATGGCCGCTAAACGGCGTGGCATTGAACGAAAGAGGCTTTGGATGTGGGCTTGGGGTATGTCGGTCCAGGCCGCTTCTACATGTTGCCACAGTTCATCAGGCGTAGCCGCGGGTGGTGCTTGCCGGGCCACTCGGTTGCCGATCAGTGACCAGACGTGTTCGATGGGCGACATATCGGGAGAACAGGCAAACCACGGCAGCAGTGACACCTGGTGGGCCGTGAAGAATTGTTGCACGATGGGTGCCACGTGCGGGCGCATGTTGAAACGTGGCCGCTGGCAGGTCTTGCAGGTAAGGGAGGACTACAGGCTCCAAAATGTCGGAGATGTAGTGGTGGCTAAATGGCCCGTGTAGCTAAATATTTAGGAGCCATTCACAATTTTTTAGAAGCCAAAACTATTTTTTTTTTACATACACAATTGAAGAGTAACTAAAATTCTGGACAGCGATTTCGCCCAGCATAAACTTCTCAGAAAGTACCACAGCCACATCTGTTTTTTTTTTTACTGTACAGCTAAGCAGTGCTTAAATTTTCATTTTGTTGATGTCTGTGTTACCCTTCTTATTTCTTTATTGTCACTTTTTTTTTCTTTCTTTTATGCCCTTGGATCACAATTTTATCCATCATGCTGAAAAACTTTCAGTCTGTGAGGACCATGAATGCACGATAGCTTTCACTATTTTTGATAAGATGAAGTGTAACTTTGAGGATATTAATACTTTTGAACACCATGCATCAATTCTTACAAACTTTTCAGCTTTGTCACTTTTGTTTTCGGACCCCCCCTTTTCAAGATGAAATACAAACCTTTTTGGGGGAATATTTTAGAACACGTGTTCGGAACATCGTTCGGGGAAAAAAATTACAGTTAAGGGAGAAATCTTTGCTACATCTGATTTCCGTTTTCGAGCATTTCCCCCTCCATTTTCAAGGTGCAATACAAACATTTATGAAATAAAATGATATTTAACAATTCTAGGCAGAGGAAACATCGCGTTAAAAATAAAATGACGATTACAGGCAAAATCTTCAATGCGTCTAACTTCCGTTTTTGAAAGTTTTGAAAGACAAAATTTCCGTTTTCGGAAGTTTCAGGTGGAAAGCATCCTTCACCAGTACCAACTGCCCCAACATTTCTGTTCAGTTATGCATCGATCTCAAGAATCACTCAAATTAAGATGGAACAGGAGAAATTTTAGAAGCCGTGGCACTCTCATGCCTGAAGATTACAGGGTAATTTTTGCGCCTTCGAATTTCTGTTTTTGGACATTTTTCTTCCAGTTTCAAACTGAAATTCAAATATTTATGGAATAAAATTATATATAACAACAATACTGGGCAGAAGCAACATCGCGGAAAAACGAAATTACGATTACGGATAAAATCTTTATTTCGTTTACTTCCATTTTTGAAAGATGAAATACCGTCCCAACGAGTATCTTTACACGTTGGTAAAACTCTTCGGAGTGTATTTTATGTGTTTCTCGATATGTATTTTTACTTGTCGAGGAAAATTCCGGATGTATATTTTTACGCGTTGCTAAAATTTCAATGCATAAACACGCTTTTATGTGCACTAGACACGTAATTACGCATTTTGGCAAACTCTGGTTAGTTCAACAAGCTAAAAAAATATGCGCCGTAAGCCAAGAAGTTATATCTAGACCCACATATGATTAGAATGAATCGATTCAAAGGACAACCAGTTATATCTAGACCCACACATGGCTAATCACATGTGTGTCTAGGTTATATTGACGATAGATTTACAATGAATCGATTCAAAGGACAACCAACGCAAATCACACAATTCTTCAGTTGCAATTACGGAAATTTCAGGCAAGCTGTGGCCCTGTGGGCCCCCGCTGCTTCAGGTTGAGAGGGGCGGGGGTTGCTCGCAAAGGTCCAATGATCACTGTGGGAGGATCTTGCTCATTGCCGCTTCTTTAACTTGCTTGTGTGATGATAGTGCAAGCAAGAAGGGGAAGTCCGCAATGCGAGCGATTCATACAAAATTTTACGTGCATCTTGAAGATGAATTAAGAAACTGAGCCGGGGGGGGGGGGGCAATTCTTGCAAACCACTAAGAAACGCGAATAAAAATAGCCATTCAGATTAAAAAGAATCATAATAAAATGCAGTAGAAAACACACATAGTCGCAATTTGGCCCCTGATGTCAAATCGCTGGTCGCCAAATGCAGGCGCACTTCGCTCATGGCCCCTGTTAATTTCGAATCCTGCTCCCACCCTTGGACTGGCATATTTTGAGACTATCAACATAAGTAACATTCATATCCTTTTTGTAAATAGTATTTCAATTCTGCAGTTTTGTCAATGCCAATATTTGCTAACACCCATTTGGTATTGTATATGTACAAGACATACTGAACCAGAGTATCCTCTTCTGCTCAGATAATGAATTATGATTTGGAAAGACTACCTTTTTCCCCACATAGAATACAGATACGTATACCCTTTACAACATTCGGAGACTGCGCAGTACGGGAGAGCGAACCGACTCCTGAAGCAAATGTGCAAAGAGTTTGGTTTGTATCTACAGCATTATGCCTTGTTAATGCTAACATGGAATATTCATTATAGCATGTTACTCATATATATATAACTTAATTTACCAGCAGTTATGCTACAGAGCGATAAGTCGACTCAAAGCAGGGCAACTGCAGGTGGATGTCACAAGATGGCTCAAAGTCGATACCTCTGTGGTCAGCAGTTCCACGGGTGCAGCTTCCCAAAGGCACAGCAAAGATAAACCAAGGGCAACAACCTCTACAAATGATCGGTATTAGTGGCTTTCAGCACCGCAGAACAGGACGGCTACACCAATCCATCTCAGATCTGCGCTTGCGGCAGCCACCGGGACGAACGGTATCAGCTTCGATGGTATGCAGAAGGTTACATACGTATGCTTGGCGACCGGTATTATGCGTGCCTCTAACCACCACCGGAGGTAATACTCTAATTGGGCATGAATGCATGTGAACAGGACTCAAAATCAGTGGTCTGTTCTGTTCGCTGACAAGTCGTAATACTGTTTACAGAGCGATTCTCTCTGAGTTTACGCCTGGAGAGAGGCCGGTACTCACTATGTTTCCTCTAATATCCAGGAAAGGGTTTCCTATGGTGCTGGTAGTGATCTAGTGTGGGTAGGCATATCGTTAGGTGGCCTTACTGACCTCTATGTGTTGCCACATGGAAACCTCAATGTTCAGATGTATAGAGACAACATCCTGGAACCTATTGTTCGAATCTGTTTGTGGCCATAATTGGCAATACATTTGTACTGCAAGCAGATAATGCCTGCCCTCGCACAGCTCGCTTCGTGCACCAATACCTGGAACAGGAGACTATAGTCTGCATAGAGTGGCCAGCATGCTCTCCCAATCTGAATCCCATTGAACATGTCTGGGATGCTCCCGGGAAGTGTGTTGCTGGCCTCCAGCCCCACCCCGAACCATGCAGGGGCTCCGCACTGCTTTGCTCAGGCAATGGACGTGCAGCTACCCGCAAAACTGCTAGACACCAAAAATAACAGCATGGAACATCGCTGTTGGGCCTGTATTGCTGTTTAGGGTAATCACACTCCATATTGAAGTACCTTTTCCTATTTCATCTTGATACCTATATTTCTGCATTTTTATATTGGCATCATTCGTACAAAATGTAAACGCTTTGTATTGCGTTCTTACGTTTTTTTGTTGCATTTGGTCCGATAAAGCTTACCACCAAATTTCATCGGAATCAGTTGCATACTTTGAAGTACCACGATTTTTCCATTCGTTGCTTAATTTATGGAAACCAGTGTATTATCCGTCGTGTAAATGTTTTCATATTCTACAGTCATTACCTTTAAAAAACGGGTTAAAGGACAAGAGGTTTAAGGGTTAAAGAGAAGGTGGGAAGGGGGTCACAACTTCAAAAAAGTACAGTGGCCATTCAATTTCGTTTGTTAGCAGCTGGCCTTCTTGAGCATTGTTGACTGATGGGCAAATCGTTTATTTACACCTCCACAGGGAAAGAACCCAACAAATCAGAGGAACATCCGAGACGTGATGACTGTTCCCCATAGCAGCAAATACAGTAACGACACGGCACCAGTCCAATGCTGACAGCTGTGAAATATTTAGTAAATTCTTTTTAAAAAGCATAAACACAGCAAAACCACTGAGTTGTGGGTACTTACATCATATGTCTGTTATACGTCTGTTTGTATTTAAACGACCAAGGGTATACAACAGGCGGAATTGAAGGGCTTCTGGAAACTTCCATCATGTACTTTTCGTCAGCATCTGTATATCTGTCCTTAAATAACTCATCTAACGACGTGGTTTCTTCAGCCACAACTTCTGTGTCAGTCATTTTCTATACAATAAAAGAAATCTGCACTGCCAATTGATAATACCAAAATTGACACTGGTAGTCCAGCGGATTAAACTTAAAGTTTCTTTGGAAACCACGGTTACGGACATAAAGTGACTTTTTTTTAATATGTATAAGACGATGAGGCCTATAGACTGAGGTTTGTGCCTCACAGCAACTAGTTGGCCATGCGGTAATAGCGAAAATGTCTCCTGATCACTAAGATTCTCGAAGATGCACGACCAGCCAAGGAGGTGATCCTCCTTGCGATCAGCACATGAAGCCACGGCAGCATCACAAAAGTCCATCATAGGACACGCTCATGAGAAAGAAGGTTAGAAATGGAGCGTTCCCAAGGAGAAGCGTCTTGAGAGAGTTATTAATTTCTCCAAGGCCCAAACTTTACGTTTTGCCACGGAAGCGTCCCGAAAGTCCAACAAGGAATACGTTTGAGCAGATACGGAAGTTGTGAAAGGAGGGGTTGTCACTCCAAAACAAACCCAGCCGCCCCGGTGGCGCAGTGGTCTAAGCGATGGCCTCTGATCATTCGTCCGAAAGGGGTCCGGGTTCGAATCCCGGTGAGGCATGGATGTTGTGTTTGTCTTACGGCACTGGCTCTTTCCCTTCCCTGGAACCAGTGACCCTAAATTAGGGACGGGCGACTGCTTATAGCCCATTGAGTTGCTCACGGTGGTCGTTAAACCTCCAAACAAAAAAACAAAACAAAAAAAAAAAAATCCTCCGATATGAACTGTACGCGGGGCAGGAGAGGAGGAAGTGAGGAACAGTCTCAGGCCCGGAACCACAGAAGCACATCGGGGAAGGACGTTTCCGAATCAGAAAGAGGTAGCTGTTAAAAGGTGCCATGTCCGTGCGTAATTTCTGAATTATGATCGATAAGGAACTTCGATAACAATGTTCGCTAGGACATCTGTGACGGAAGCTGATGAACGGATATCGCTCTGCCCACCCGGACGAAGGACAGGCTGAATCAGTAGCGGAGATGGGCATGTTACCACTGTGCCGAGCAGCGTCGGAGGCTGTAACTGGGGGGGGATCAGCATGCCCCTTCGGGCAGAGCGTCAGCGGCCTCATTCGCTGGAAGACCAAAGAGCGGAGGCGTTGAAAAGAATCATGCAGAAGAACGATAATGTCTTAAGATTTGCGATTTAATGACAACAAAGCCTGCAGAACAGGACGACTATCAGTAAGCAGCAAGAGGCCACCGCACGGGCCGGGAGAAAATTCAAGCGCTGTTATTAGGGCCCACGCTTCAGCCGAGAACACTGAGGAAATAGTCGAGAAGGAGAACGAACGGCTGGAATTGTTCCGTGAAAAAATGCCCGCTCGCCACACAGGAGTTAATCTTCGAAGCGTCAGTTCCAATGATGTGGTGCGACGCTGAGTACTGGGCCAAGACCACCCCAAAGCAATGTCTGAGAAGCATCGGATGCAGGTATCGGTGCTGAAAAGTGAGACCTGAGCAGATAATAGAGTAGCAGGGTGCAAACGAAACAGGAGGGGCCGGCAGAACCTGAAGAAGATCGCTGTTGACGAAAAGCGGCTCCTGTCGGAAGCGACTGAGCACGATTCCAAGGGGAAAGCCATGGGATATCCAAGCGTAGAATGACAAGGCGTCCTCTTCCAGAAGAAGATTGGCGATAGGCGAACGCTGACCCATCGACAGGTGGCGGTACAAAAATCGGACTGTCAGGACGGTGATTCGAGAACGAACGTTAGCGATTCCACATTCAGCACGCAAGACCGCAACAAGCGTCGAACGAGGGAGGTGAATGGCTGCACGGAGTGCATGGTTGAAGCAGAACTTCTAGAGCATCGTAGAGATAGTTGGGGAATGCGAACAGGACCAGAGCCGCATATTCCAGAATAGGCCGAATCACAGCAACGACGAAGGCAAGAGCGTTGGGAAAGCCAAGACCCCACCGGCGATGACAAACAATTTTAACAGCAGACAAGACTCGGAAGACTGACTTCTGGCCGTGCGTGAGGTGGGAAGACCAGGTCAGGAAGGAGTTAAACCAGACCCCTGAAATCTTGATGGAGGACTGCCAAGTCACTGAGTCGGAGCCCAGCCGGAAAGGAGGGGCCGGCGACCAGCGCTCACGAGAGAAGTCAACAGCGAAGCTTTTAGAAGGAGAGAGACGTAAATCCCAGGAAGATGCCCACTAAACAATGGAATCCAAAGTGGATTGCATATAGCTAAGTGCCGCCGCCCGGTCGGGACTATAGGAAACAATAAAAATTTCGTCTGCAAATAAGAACATATGAGCATTCGGATGACAACAATCTACCACACCATCAATGTATAAGTTAAAAAGGATAGGCGAAACGGAGCTACCCTGAGGAACACCTCGACACTGCGGAAAGAAGGATGACACCGTTCCCCGCCAACGAACGCGAAATCTGCGCCGAGCAAGGTAGTCAGCCAGCCAACGGCGAAGACGTCCACGAATACCCAGAGACGTCAATTTACCCAGGAGAGCTGGTTGACAGACCGAATCATATGCTGCCTGAAGGTCCAAAGACACCAGAAAAACATAATTATGTCTAGCTCGAGCCACCAGAAGATGACGTTGGATCGACAGAAAGCACGCCGATGTGGAACGTCCTGGCAAAAATGCGAACTATAGCTTGCTGATCCGTTGACGAGAGAGAATGAAGTCTGTGAGGCGAGAGACCAGGACTTTCTCCAAGATCTTCGAAAAAACCGATGTGAGAGTGATCATTCGGTACGTGATTAGTCGAGAGCAGATTTGTTAGGCTTCTTTATTGGGATCACTCAGGACTCCTTCCAGCATGAAGGGTGAATGCCGGCAGACCAAAAGAGGTTAAGGAGGTCAACCAGCCATGACGAATTCCACCTCCATATACGTCTCACCAGTTTGTAAGTGCATCCATCAGGACCGGGAGCACAGCGTCGGGGCGATCCATTAATAGCCCTGGCAACTTCACCGGCTGTAAGTAACGCATCCATCAGTAGGGAAGAGTCATCATGGTCAATAGAAAAGGAGTGCACCGAACAGCCTGAGGCTGTGGAAAAGAGATCACCAAACACCGAAGCCTGCTCCACCGGATCAGTAACAAGCGAATTGTCAATCCGAAGAAGCAGGTGATCCGAGCTCGATCCAACATGAGATTTCAGACGGCGCAAGAGGGAGAAAACGAAGCCTGGCCTCGAGGTGTCGTTGCATTGTGCCTTAGAGTAGGCACGTCTCTTAAAAGTGAGGAGTTGGCGAAGATTCCGTTCTTCCTGCCGATATAATGTCCAAGCGAAGAGGCAGCCAGACGACTTGGCATAGCGAAGGAGGCGGCGTTTCTTGCGAAGCCGCTGAGCACAATCAAAGTCCCACCAGGGAGACCAACTTCGACGCTGACCGCTGGGCCGACCAGAAGTATGGAGAATCTGTGAAATCCGGTCCAGGATCACAGCGGCACCGTCAGGAGTGGAAGGAAGTTCACCTCGGTAATCTTCTGAATGGAAGGCCAAGCCACTGACCAAGCAACTAGCTGCAGACCCAGTGAAGGAGGGGGAGGGGAGCCAAACATCCCTTCCGCCAATGTTGTAATGACAGGATGATAGGTGCTACCATAGAGGTCACTATCCACTGACCAGTAGCAGTACGGAACCAGCTGAGGAGAGCACATGGTGAGGTCCAAGACAGAGCAACTTGACCCCCTGCAAAAGGTAGAGCCACCCGAGTTTAGGTGACAAAGATCCTGTGGGCAAAGCCAGTCCACGAACTCAGTACCTCCCCGGCTCGGAGAAGCAGAACCCCAGCTAGGGTGATGAATATTGAAATCCCCAACCACCATACAACAATCAGTGAGCAGTTGTTCGATCCGTCCAAGCAAGAGCGCCGAGGGTGGAGGAGAGGGAATGTATAAATTAATAATCCTGATCGTGGTGTCGCCAGAGAAGATATCGGTAGCAAAAAGCTGTTCGTTCGAATCAGAGCTAAAGATGAAGATATCCACTAATCTGGGAGAGATATCCGACCTGATTGCAGTAAGGAGGCCACCCCAGACCTCCCCTCCCCAATCATTTCTATACACCGTACGGGCTGGGAGGGAAAAAGAAATACCAGGAGATAGCCAGGATTCTTGGATAGTCAAGATCGTGGCTGTAGCAAAAATAGAACTGTCGGTGAAATAAGGACTGTTCGAGCGAAGGGACTGCGCACTCCATTGGACCACCGACCAACTATTTATAAAGAGAAAAGTGATCCGCTAGCCCAGATGCCGTCTTGAACCGCATAGAACAGAGGATACAAAGAAACTTACCGTCGTCACGATGAGCTTTCAGGTGAGACAGCAAGGCTGGATGAGAAGAGAAGGGCATGGCGCATGGAGGACACGAGAAGGGTCTGGAGTGAGAAAGTTTGACGGATTCCGCAGCAGACTCCACATACGGAACCACAGATTCTTCGCATGACAGGAATTCATCGGCGCTTTGGCCAGTGTCAGGAGGTTGCTCATCAGGCACTGAAGAAGCTGGGCACGCTGCAACTGTAGTGGGAGGATTCTGCAAAACTTCAGCCTGTGGCACATGTGCATCGGTTGAGGTGGGACCGGCTACATGCCGGTCCCACCTCAACCGATGGAAGTGAAAGAAGATTCGTCAATGACTCCAATCTACTGGTGAGTTTGGAGATGATGTCCAGAAGCTGAGGGAAGGCAGAGGAGCACGCACACGGATATTGAGCCTAAGTCACCGCCGCCGCCGCATATGAGGCCTGGTGAACTTGTCGCACAGAGTGCCGAGCTTCTGGATAGCTGAGATGCTTCGAAGCAATAATATCTATAATCCGCTTTTCTTGGAGGTAAATTGGGCAGTTCGTGTCAGAAGCAGGATGAGAGCCCTTGCACAATACGCACTGGAAGCTCGACGCCGAGCATACCGAAGAGTCGTGTCCTTCACCACAACGAGAACAGCGAGCGGCACTACGACAGGCTGACAGCAGATGTCCATAACGCTGACAATTTTTACACTGCCTAGGCGAATCCAAGAAGATCCGCCCCGGTGGCGCAGTGGTCTAAGGCGTTGGCCTCTGATCATTCGTCCGTAAGGGGTCCGGGTTCGAATCCCGGTCAGGCATGGATGTTGTGTTTGTCTTACGGCACTGGTTCTCTCCCTTCCCTGGAACCAGTGACCCTAAATTAGGGACGGGCGACTGCTTATAGCCCATTGAGTTGCTCACGGTGGTCGTTAAAACCTCCAATAAAAAAAAATCCAAGAAGGGTCTGACCACACATCTGGAATACCACAGATAGATAGTCTCACGGTTAGTAAAGCCCAGTTACTCCACTAGGACCGAAGAAGTAGGGACCCTCGAGGAATTTACTGAACGTCGGAACCGAACAACACGACGACAGTTCACACCACGGTCCAACAATTCCGTAGCAATCTCATCAACAGGGGCTTCAATGTCCACATCTCGAACTAAAAACTTCGTTGTCATAAGCTTAGTGAGGACCTGAGTTTTGACAGGTACCTGAAGAAAATTAGAAAGTTGACAAATTTCCAGCAAGCAAATGAGATTCGAGGAACGCACCAATAAGTCACCCGAACGTAAAAACTGAACGTCTGAAATCGAGTCATGCATTGAAATATTGTCCAGGAAGAATCTCTTCACCAACATGGGACGGACTCTGGGTAGCTTCCCAGAAGTCACGGAAAGAAGTATTTCACCACGAGTCACTCCGCTCGCAAATGCTCTACGCAGCAATTCCCGAGGAGACCATTGAATCCAACAAACAAAATCATTAACTGGTACTAGCAAACCACCCAACTGAGGAAGCTCATCACCCGGTGAAAAACGCATCCTTTTAGCCGGAGTCGAGGAATCAGAGTGCCCCATCCCCGACGGACCCACCGGCGGTAGCTAGCGCCCACCCCGAATCAACTGACCACACCAGACAAGAGCATGCAAAGAAAAATATCCTACCTTGGATATGAGAAGAACCAACCGCCCGCAAAACTTTAGCAGGCAAAGAAACGAAAATAGAAGAGGAAACAGCAAGCCGCTGTCTCAAAAATGCAACGAAACAAGAACGCTTTCACCAACGACGACACACCCAAAACACACGGTATCCTACGGGGTTCACCGATTAGAAACAGAAGAGCCAACTTCATACCAGCCAACCGTTGCCAATCAGCACCAAACTCCCAGTGACTTTATGCACTATCTACCAACAAGTAATTGGACACCTGTGATAGCAAAGGAAAACGAAGTTTATTAACCTTCACTAGTTGGTGGAGCCTCCACGAGCGGCGATTACAGCTGTGACCCTCCGGGGCATACTCTCAACCAGGCGTTGTACGACGGCTAGCGGTATTTTCTTCCACTCGGCTTGGAGAAGACAGGTCAGTTCCTTCACCGATTTCGGACGGTGGGGGCACCCCTTAAGTCGACGCTCCAACTCGTCCCAGAGGTGCTCGATAGGGTTAAGATCCGGGCTCTGCGCAGCCAGCTCATTCGATTAACACCATTGTCACCATACCAAGCCATGGTGGACCTCGTAGCACGACAGGTGGCATTGTCATCCTGAAAGTAACATGGGTCCACCCCGTAAAACTGCCACAACGAAGGAAGCGCATGGTCATCAAAAATGGTGCAGTAGGTCCCGGCGTTGAGTCTACCAGGATTTGCGACCAAGGGTCCCTTGCCATACCAGGAGAAACACCCCCATAGAATACTTCCTTAGCCGCCACCGAACTTCACAGTTGGTACAATACATTCTGGCAGGAGACGTTCTCCAGGCAGACGCCAAACCCATCCCCTGCCATCCGAATGGTAGAGGGTGAACCTTAATTCGTCGCTCCAGAGAACCTGTTTCCACTGTTCAACGGTCCACTGTCGACGTTCTTTGCACCACATTAGCCGAGCAGCGCTATTGGACTTGGTGATCAAAGGCTTGTGGGCGGCAGCACGTCCATGATAACCGAGCAGATGGGCTTTCTTACGGATGGTATTCATCGAAAGAACACTCCTGGATGTCTGTTGAAATTCCTCGCGGATGTGGCCCATCGATTTGGTGCGGTTCTTCCGAATTTCTCTGGCCAGCACCCGTCGGACTCTAACTCCCAGTTTTGTGGGTCTGCCGGGTCGGGGGACATTCCAACAGTCACCTCTCATCTTCCACTTGCCAATCACGTAGGCCACTGTCGATTTTGGGTACTTCAACTCGCTGGATATGTCACGTATGGATCGGCCATTTCTGTGATACCCGACGATTACACCTTTCTCGAAATCAGAGAGCTCCAAACTGGGTGGCATCTTGCATGCGACTGGTTGCGTTGTTGTTTCCCACACGATATTTAACGGCGGCGGCCATGACGTGTATCAGGACCGCAGATATAGTCGATTGCAGGGGTGTCCAATTACTTGTTGGTAGATAGTGTAGTTACGGACCGAGACCCTCGCACATAGGATATGACCTGTCCAATCGCGGTTCTCCTATGGCAAAGAGTTTCCGCTCTATTGACTGAAAAGTACGAGACATGGCGGCATTTATCGTCGGTCGGTAGATAGAATAATACTTCTCACCGAGATCCTTACTTTTACAGCGCGTTTATAATTACATTGAGTTCAGAATTTTAACAAATCTCGTCAATAACCCCAAAAAGAGGCTCATCATCACATTTTTACCGAACATTACATGAATTAAAATAAAAAAAATATGGAGTAAGTTAGGAACAACAAACGGAAGATTCGTTGACAAACACCTTTAAATAGAAATGCCCTCTATCTAAAAGTGCTGGGCGGCTATCGGAAATCTATGTTTAAAAAACATGTAATAGTCACATATGTCCTCTAATTATTGTTACAATTAATCAAGAAATAATTCTAGCAGTGGAATGTAAATAAAAAATTTGTCTTTTAAACAAGTGAGATACACTGCTTCTCAGCAGCAAAATGTTTTTCATAGTTCATCAGAGACGCAGGGATTAGCACTTTAAAAAAATACTTCTCAGAACTTTTTTATTTGCAATAAACTTTTATTTATTTTAAAGAACCGTTTTGTAGTATCAGAGATTTATCAGGAAAATACAATCATTGAGGCTGAGCTCTGCCACTTCAGGACTGCAATCTTAACATTTATATGTATTTTCAATCAATTTAATGTCACTCAAGTTCCAAAAATTCAGCCTCCCCCCGCAGCAAGAGAGCCAGCACTTTTGCTGCGGTCGCTTGGCTTGTGACCCTACCAGGCACTATTTATGCTATACTGTGGGATAAATGGCACAGGCAGAAGCCCCAAAGGATAGGGGGTGGGGTAACTCTGATTCACGCTTGTGTGCGTTTATCACATTAAAAAGCTGTACTGCATTACGGTCAGGGGGCAAAAATGTTCTGAACCAACTGAATGTTATGTCAATGGACAGAATAACTCAGAATGCCATAACTTTCAAACCGGTATTTTCAGAAAAAAAACAAAAACATTCGGCCGTTCTTAATTTAGGGCTACTGGTTTCAGGTAACGGAGAGAACCAGCACCATAATGCAAACACAACATCCATGCCTCACCGGGATTTGAACCAGGACCAATCTCGGATGAAAGATCAGAAGCCATCGCTTATACCACTGCGCCACCAGGGCGGCTTGAACTCTTCTGATATATACAGAATGCTTTTCCATCAGTCCGTCTGTAACCAATTTTCACATTTTAATGTAAATGCATGTGGGATATTTGACCCGCTAAACTAGTATCAAACAATATGATCATGAAATCTAAATATGATTTTGTATTATAAAAATTTAACAAGCTGAATATCTTATTGATGAGCAGCAGAGTTTATCTAGCTGAATGAATGTAGAACGTTAAGGTGCCATATATCTGAAAATATTACAGCATATGCATAGGGCTGTAACAGATGGAAAAGGTGAAGGGAGAAAAAGTTTGACTTTCATAATGAATACATTAAATTTTGAAAAATTACTGCCAAATATATGTATATGTACATAAGGTTGCATTGACACGCACGCACCACTCGTATCGCTTTGAGATCCAAATCTACACACGTGTAATATATTAACGGCTAAACAAAAATAGGCTTACCTTTCCGCGAAATAGTTTTTAACCACTTCGCCCTAAGTTCCAAGTCGCTTGGAAATTCGTGAAATGTAATACCATCTTGTTTTTTCAGTATTTTCAGTCGCTTTTTATTTGATCTACAAAATGGGATACTACAGTAACTCATTATTAAAAACACGATTGTTTAATGAGTTTTTGCTTAACAACTCCAGAGAGAACTCGGCGGTAACGAACGAAGCACCGATGAAAATGCGAAAATCGCGGGGTTGCGTCCGCCGACCGAGATCCTCGTACCACTGTTGTACAGCGATTCATGCGGCAAATTCTGGAAACACCCAGCGGACAAGAACAAGTTCTCATCGGGCAGGTCATATCTTATTAACGAGGGTCTCGTTACGGGCAAAAGAGCGGATGGAACGTTCCGCGACAACTTTTTTGTTTTTTTTTGTGGTGGTGGGGGTGGGGGGATTTACGACCACCGTGAACAACTCGATTGGGCTATTATCAGTCACTCGGCTTTAATTTAAGGCCACTGGTTCCAGGGAAGGAAGACAGCCCATGTCGTAAGTCAAACACAACATCCATGCCTCCATTCGAACCCATACCCATCTCGGATGAATGATCAGAAGCCAGTGCTTAGCCGCAGGGCCATCGGCAAATAATTCCGATGATGTTTCTTGTTTCTGGGTTTAACGACCAACAATTTTAAGGGCTATAGGACGGCACCCGTTCCTAATTTTGTTTTTTTAAATTGAAGGTTTAAAGACCACCGTGAGCAACTCATTGGGCAATAGGCAGTCGCCCGTCCCTAATTTAGGGTCACTGGTTCCAGGGAAAGGAGAGCCAGCGCCGTAAGACAAACACAACATCCATGCATCACGGGATTCGAACCTGGACCCCTTTCGGACGAATGATCAGAGGACATGGCTTAGACCACTGCGCAACCGGGGTGGCCGTTCCTAATTTAGGGCCACTGGTACCAGGTAAGGCAGAGGGTCGATACGGAAAGACAAGCACTTCATCCATGCTTCGTCTGTAATTCGAACGCAGGGCTATTTCTTTTCTTTTTTTGATTGAAGGTTTAACGACCGCCGTGAGCAACTTAATGGGCTATAAGCAGTTGCCCGTCCCTAATTTAGGGTCACTGGTTCCAGGGAAAGGATAGAGCCAATGCCGTAAGACTAACACAACACCCATGCCTCACGGGATTCAAACCCAGATCCCTTTCGGACGAATGATCAGAGGCCATCGCTTAGACCACTGCGCCACCTCGTTTGATCAACAGGGTTTTAGCCAGGGCTATTTCGGACGACTTATCCGAAACTCACACCTCAGACCACTCGGTCACCAGGGCGGCGCAATTCGAATGTTAAAGGGTTTGTTAGTTTAAGGGTTAAGTAAAATACATTTTACTTTTACTTAAACTGAATGCTAGAGCCTTTTTCGAGTGACAATGTTCTGCAACGATTCATTTTTTTTAATAGAGCCGTATTCAATGACTCAAATCGTGGAGACAAGGCCCATAAGTCAAAGCTTCTGCGGGCACTGCACCCACTGGTTCCGCAAACCACAAGATCTTATGAAGAATTATGTTTGGTTTTTTATTTGTAATTCTCGCACTAAAGGGAACTTGGGCACGCATTAGGAATTCTACCAGTGGCGGCCGGTGATCCAGTTGCAGTGTTGCGCAATAACTAGTTTCATTATAAAGAAAAATAATATTTTGTTAATAAAACATTAATTTTTTTTATGAGAAATTGATTTATTTAGCTTGAAATTAGTCAAAAATAAATAGTGCGGTCAACTCAAACAATCCTATAACCGATGCAATTTTGGGAGTAGTGTATGAGCTAGCCGTCGCTTGACTGGGTGTTGCAGACGCGTTGCAACCTCGGCGTCGTAATGTCCTAGGTATAACGCGAAATGCTAGACCCAGTCGTTGCATTTCCAACCAGTAGATATGTGGTTGTTGCAAACGCATGGCAACCCCCACTACCAATGACCTCGTTTCGCTTTTCTCACGCTAGAGCATGCGCAGTAACCCATTGCTCTTGAGATCACATGTAACCTGAAACAAAGAATATAAACGCTTCGCGTGAAGAAGCTCAACTCTCGTAGAGATAACGTAAAACAGGCGACAGCAGCGCCATCATGTAATGCGGCCGTAGATGCTCTGCGGGAAAGTTAACATTCAGGCGCAAAAAGCGTAGGGGACGGGAAGCCTATTTCACGGAAAGGAAGCGAAGCTTTGATCTGCGATTGTTTCCTTCGGTCTCATTCGGTCTACTCAGAGCCGTAGGAGGGGGCGCCATCGAGACGTAGATTTTTTTTATATAAATGTAAAAAATGTGAAGTTAATTTATACGCGTAATTAAAAAAATGTATAAAATTTAAACTTCTTTATGCTTTAAGAATAAAATGGCAACCAGATGAAACCTAAATTAAAGGAGAACTCCAATCGTCCGAACGCCAAATATTCGGATTGATTTGGCTTGGGTGTGACTACATTTTAGTTGCTATGTTTATGAAACATTTGAGACGCGCGCTCAGCGGCTAGTGTAGGCTAGGACTTTAGAGGAGAAGGGCTAGTACGCCCCTTTGAAGTGCTGAACACCGACCCGTGTCTGAAAGGTTGGGTAAAAAATGGGTAGTGTACTTGTTTCTACGTCATCACGCTGGCCTTCTGGCTCAGCTCAGTTCCCTCCAGGACAGAACTTCCCTCTGTTATAACGGTGTTTTACGCCAGCACTTTTTCTTGGAGTATCATATTTGTTTCACGTTGTATTTTATTTAAGTTGTACACTGAAAACCCAAACTGATGCTCTTAGCGAGAAGAAACAGATTTTAAAATGGACACCAGAAGACATATCAAGATACATTGTAATTCCAGCACTTTACCTCAAATCACATGATTTTTGATTTTGAGATCAGAAAAGTATATTTGCTATATTAAGCAAAATACTTTTTAAAGTAAGAGCATGCATAACAGAAAATGTTCATTTAAAATTATTCAATTTATACTATAACATCAATGTTTTCCGATTTTTAGGCCCCCAAAAATCCTGAACTTTTGTTTTCCAAAAAGATAATTTTTGATATTTGAGTGCGCCTTGCAGTAGATGACACACTGTAATCGGGTAAATACGGTAGTAACTTTGACTGAAAGTGCCTTTCATGTGGTGCTCTGACAGAAAGCTCCCAGGCTTTTGGCCAGTGCAGGTACGTCATCGACCACGACTGCATGTTTTAGGGGGTGAAATGTAGGCGACGGGTGTTGTGACCTTCACGGCCTCCTCTGTCCATGATCCATCACTCCTTACGTGTATTGAGAACGAATGACGGGTGGCGACGATTCGTCGACAGGGAAGCCTACAGTGCGCATATGCGGAACAAACATTACTCAGTTAAGGTTGCGACAGTTTAAATGCAATATTTGCCGTGACACTGTGACGACATTTGTTTGCTTAACGCTGTCTGTATAGCTTGATTTATTGAGTAGCGCGCTGAATTAGTGCACTGTGCCACGTGACGTGCGTGTGTGTGTCGAAATGGGACCTACAAAGTTGTCTGGAGCACAAGGCAGAAAACGAAAAAAAACAACAAGAGGCGGATAACGCAGTCCAAGCCAAGCAGTGGCAAAAACTGGGATGGGTAAAGAAGGTGGATCCCTCAATCGCTGCGCTCCCACTACAGCAAGTGATTGAAAGTAAGCCATCTACATCAACACTTTTAGAAAATGAAAACGTTACTGAAGTAACTGAGAATATAACTGGTAGTGCTAGTGTGTATTCAGATGATTCTACACCTTATTTTAACCCGTCCTTTCCAACATTGAGTCCTTACGAAGGCGTACAGGAACAGGATTTGGAAGATGAACAAACCAAAATTCAACTTAATTTTAATGATCCCACAACATGGCCTGATTTGAATGACCATATGAGAAGCTTGTTAGTTGAACACGGTCCAGAACAAAATAAAAATGGTAATTTTCTTTTATCAATTAATGCAGAAAAAAGGCATTTTACGGGAAATTGGTTCCACAAAAAACTTTTGAATGGAGAAAATGTAGAGCGGGATTGGTTTATTTACAGTGAAGCAACAAAAGTTATTTATTGTTTCCCTTACATGCTATTTGGAAAGCATTTGAAATCACGTTTGGCAAATTCAAAAGTGGTATTTTCTGAGTGGAAAAAATTACACCCTCGAATTCCAGAGCATGAAAATTCTGTACAGCACCATGAGTGCTATGTTTCCTGGAAAAGCTTTGAAAAATGGATTAAAGAGGGCACTGAAATTGATACTGAACTACAGCAAATGATTACAAAAGAAAAAGAGAAATGGCGGCACATTCTCAGAATCATTGTCGATTGCATTTTGTTTTGTTCAGTCAAGAACTTGGCCTTTCGAGGTTCAAGTACAAAGATAGGTGAAGACAAATGTGGAATTTTTTTACATTTGCTAGAGTTTGTTTCTCATTATGATAAACAGCTTAAAGAGTATATTACCATAGCCAAAGAAAACCAGGAATTCCAAATTACGTTTCCCCAACAATTCAAAACGAGTTCATCAATTTAATAGGTGACACTGTACGCCAAGAAATACTAAAAGACATAAGAGAGGCAAAATATTTCTCAATTTGATTTGATTGTACACCAGATGTTGCCCATCAGGAACAAATGTGCCAGATTATGAGGTACGTGAAAGTTTCAGAGGATGTTTGCTCTATTGTAGAAAGTTTCATCGATTTCATAAAAACTACTGAAACGACTGGGGCTGGTTTAACCGAAGAAATTCTACAAAAAATAGAAGCCGAAGGGCTTGACATTCGTAATTGCCGAAGGCAAGCGTACGATAATGGTTCAAACATGGCGGGGAAGTATTCAGGAGTCCAGGCCCGTATACAAGCAATTTGCAGCCACGCACGTTTTATGCCATGCGCTGCTCATTCATTGAACTTGGTTGGTGTTCACGCTGCTGGAGTCTCTTCAGATATTATCACATTTTTTGGCACAGTGCAAGAACTGTACAAAATATTTGCTCGCAATGTCAAAATGTGGGAAATATTATCCAACAAACTTTCTACCACTCTCAAGCGTCACTGTGATACAAGATGGACATCCAAATACTCTGCTGTTCATGCACTTTATTCACAGCTTGATAAAGTCCTCGAAGCCTTAGAAGAAATTTCTAAGAACCCTCAATTCCATGATGACTGTTTATCAGTGGTTAAAAATCTTCTGAAGCAAATTAATTATAAGTTTGTTTGTTATTCTGTTATGTGGGACAAAATACTAAATCAGATCTCCCGCGTGAATGAACAACTACAGCGCAAAGATGTGACCGTGGACTGTGCAGTTAGTCACTTGACAGGATTGAAAGCTGCTTTACAAAACATCCGGGATACAGGGATTGATGTTATACTGGGCGAAGCATCCGACGCCTGTGCCGCAACATCTCTTGACGGCTTCTTCGAGGAGAAAAGGGCAAGAAGAGGAAACGACTGACATTGGAAGAAAGTGAGGACACTGTTTTGACAGGAAAACAAAGGTTCAGTATGGACTTTTATGCGGTTTTGGACAAAGTCTTAGAATAAATGGAATGGCGTTATAAATGTTTGACTGAGGTGTTAGATGACTTTAATTTCTTAACAGGCAAGTCTTTGCAATCTATGACCACAGAAGAGTTAAATGCTAGTGCAATGCGCTTAGCAAATAAATATGATAAGGATCTGGATGCTACTGAAATAAAGGGGGAAATAGCTAGTTTTAAGTTTCAGGCCACTTCTTTATTTAAAATAAATCAGGATTTTTCAAAAGCAACCTCTCTTGACCTATTAAATTTAATCCACCAAATGTCTCTTGCTACATCTTATCCAAACTTAGTAATTGCTTTCAGATTATTCTTAACATTACCAATTAC
The DNA here is from genome assembly GCA_039090855.1 of Macrothele yani. Classification (NCBI taxonomy): domain Eukaryota; kingdom Metazoa; phylum Arthropoda; class Arachnida; order Araneae; family Macrothelidae; genus Macrothele; species Macrothele yani. Next base: position 117,938,375 of record CM077008.1, read on the forward strand.
TAATGCATCTAGTGAACGAGGTTTTAGTAAGCTGAAAATAATAAAAAATTACTTAAGGTCATCAATGGGACAAGAGAGGTTAACGCACCTGGCAAATCTGTCAATAGAAAAAGATATTGCTAAAACGATTAATTATGATCAAATAATAAATGATTTTGCTGCTGTTAAAGCTCGAAAGGTACATTTGTAAAAACAAAATCATTCTGTTAAGGCTTAAGCATAATTTTAAACAAATGCTACTTGTACTTATTTTTTCAGTTGTTCATAAGCACTTGAGGTAGCAATTAATTATAAATAAAAAGTATTCTTCATTCAAACTATGTTCAATGTTTCAACAATCCCTATTGAAGCTCACATAGTCACCACAGGCTATTGAATAGGATTACCAATATAAATTATTATTTTTTTTAAATATTATATTATGAGCAATATTTTATACAAAAAATTTATATTTTATTACTATTTCATACAATTAGCAAATTATATACGGGACAATAATTGCAAATAACAATAAAATTGGCAATATTTTTTATACAGGTATTGTACTATATCTGCAAACAGGTATATAATAAATTCTGACACCATCGCCTGTTCCAGTTGGACTGGGGCAGGGGGCGCCAATACCTCTAGCTACGGCCCTGGTCTACTAAAGCATTTGTTTTTGTTGTTCTTTTCTGAGTATCCCTCCTGTCCCTTCTTTTGGTGAAACAAATATATACATTAGCAATTAATATTATTTTAAGGAAATTTTAGCAGTTTTATTCTCACTTTAAGCACCATAGTAATACCAGGTTGCTTGGTATGAATTTCATATTTACAATATACCTTAAATGTCAAAAATGCTGAGGTTGGTTTTGAATTTCCATGGGATTCGTGGTACTTCGTATTAAAAATTGTTTGCATGGAATTCTCAGTAGCAAAACAAAGGAGTGGGTTCTCACAACACGTAAACATTAGGTACCCAGCAAAAACAGTCTTGCTGGGCCAGCACTGTCAGCCAATTTCCCAGTAGTAGCCATAATAATAAAAAAGAAAAAAAAAAAGAAAAGACAACCGCAGTTTCCCAAAGCTACAATTTTTTCTACCCTTACGAAGCTTGTAAAATAAACGCACTGCGCTGGGGAAATTTTCTCAACAGATCGGAAAAACACCCGATTGCATCTGAATAGGTTTGAACCTGTGCCGTGATAGCTGAGCTCTCTACCAACCGGACTAATTTGTCACGTCAGAGTATACGCTGAAAGCTGTCTGTTTGGTATGCAATGTGTAATCGAATGCTTCCCTCTTTCATTTTACAATATTACGAGGTATTTTTCATAAAAGTCAGTTTCATATAATTGATAAATTAATTTTTTCAACGTAACGATAGTTTTTTTTTTAACCTTAAGGGAACTTCACTCATTTTCAAGGCGTATACATACTTAGAGTCGCTTTCCAAAGTTTTGTACTGTCTTGCTGTCTTGAAAAGTGATTGTTGAATAAATATATATTTACCCGGGTTCATGTCACATTATGTTACATTTTTAACGTTGTGTCTTTCCTTTCCGTTGTCCGAAGCTACATTTGGTTTAAAGAGTAAAAGATGTTTTATTTTACTTCTCGTTATTTTTAGAAGCGAATTCCTCCCAGTCTTGTGTATTCAACCCATGGATGAGTACACCACATAGCGTTGCTTTTTTCTTTCAAATAATTAATGAATTTTGTACGCGTATAATTCTTTTTTTTTCAACAAACGTTGTTTTAATGGTTTTCCAGGATATTTGTTTCACGCGGTTTCAAATTTTTTCTTGTTATTCATCCACTCCATTCTACGAATTGTTATTCATGAATTGTTATTCATGGGAATGGAGTGGGTGTATTTCATGGCTGTAATATAAACGCAGATCTAGATGAGAACAACAAAACCTTTGAACAAAACGCCAACACAAACAAGCGTTTATATTCTTTGAACACAAACACGCATGATCAGTCCAACTCAGTCTGCTCCGGCATCCTGCGGCATCAGCCTGTAATGTTGGCTTCTGTGTAATACTTTCGGCAATTCTTTGCCGCATAATATAGTGGCGCTAGTTACGTCTCGCTGAGCCTTACCTTCTTATCAGTTAGATATTCTTTGCCTGAAACCCGCAGATGAGCTCCGCGTTCTTGTCAAGGAGGTTAGAAGAAGGAGGAGGTGGCAACAGCCCCTCTTCGTGGGCTGCTGGCGTGACGCCACTTTTTATCAGCTGACTACGCCAATGCGCCCAACCCTAGAATCTCCTGTACATCTCTATGGAAAAATCGCAATTTTGAATGGGTTTTTCGGACCCTTACGCTACCCATACAGTCATGAAAAAAATTGAGGCTGAAATATTTATTCCCATAATTATAAAATTCCAGAAAAAAATAGGAAAATATGTGTTGGTATTTCTTTAAAAAATGAACAAAATAATGATTTCTTGAGCGGAAGTTCATACTGCGTATGGTTACTTGCATACTGCGCTTGTGCAAGTAGCCGTGTTTAAAATATTACCAAAACTCTAATGTTGAGAAATATGGTCCGAAATATTCTTTGTTTGCATCCTTGTTTTGCATGGTTTGCATGTGCTAAGCATAACTGCTTCAGGCACAGGAAGTGACGTCACGTTTGCGAACTCCCGCAGACTCGCACCACCTCAGAGAGAGGATCGAAACAGCTGATCTGTTTCGGCTTCACTCGAAACGGGTCCTTTCACCACCTCTTTTTCTAACCTGCCTGGCAGAAACCCTGTAACAATAGGTAAGTTGTAACTTTGATAAATAACATATTATCGACATTGTGAAACAAACTTCTTTTAGTACGGATAACGTCACACGCGTTTCCGTAAAGTCGTATGTTGGAATGGCTGTTTTAACATTCTCAATCCTTGAGATAATAAAATTTGTGGACGCTACAAAAAATTCACGGGGCATCAGAGAAAGGGAAGTGATTCTTAATGCAGGTCATATAATTTCATGTGGAATTAAGAAGGAAAATAGAAAAGAAGTACACATAGTTTCGCATTGCATTCAGTCCACCGCAATAACGTCGTCACCTCATTTGATCAACAGGGTTTTAGACAGAAATAATTGTGAAATTTCTGTTAAGTGCTCTTGTAAAGCAGGCAGAAGTGGAACGTGTAAGCACTGTTAGCAGTAATGCTTTATCGCAACAGGTAACTCTTATTTTTACATTTTCAGACAAATGATATAGTAATACCGACAGGGGTGTAGCAAGAATTAGTGGGACCCAAGGAAAGTCACATTTTGGTGCCCCCCTCCACTTGCCACATCACTAATAGGTATACTGGCAGATTAGAGTTTTGATTTTTCTGTCTGTAAATTAGACAAAATAATTGGATCTGTAAAGTCAAAGTGATTGTCAGGGGGCGGATTTCCGGCTAGGCGCATTAGGCGCGCGCCTAGGGCCTCGCTGTTTGAGGGGCCCCGAAAACATATAATTGGATTTTAAGTTTTGGTTTTCACGGATCGAAGCAAATCAATCCTTAAAGCAACTACTTTGTATTGTCAATTGATATTTTACTTTCTCATATTAATAATAACATATTTTTTCTTGCTGTTGTGATATTCCGAATTTTCGAGTTCTTATCGATGTACGTATTTTGAAAGTAACGGTTAAAATAATTCTGAGTTCCTTGTAGTGGTTGGTAAAGAAGGTATTCACGCTTGCCACACTTTTCATTGTTTAAGGCGAATTCTTAACTGGCCTGCTGTGTTATAAATTGCTTTCATGCTACTTCCAGGTAAAGGAAAACATCTCTGTTGGAACCTTCCCACCTTCTTCCCGAGTTACGATGAGGAGTACTTTTTATTTTTTATTATTGGATTTTTAACGACCACCGTGAGCAACTCAATGGGCTATAAACAGTCGCCCGTCCCTAATTTAGGGTCACTGGTTCCAGGGAAGGGAGAGAGAGAGCCAGTGCCGTAAGACAAACACAACATCCATGCCTCACCGGGATTCGAACCCGGACCCCGTTCGAACGAATGATCAGAGGCCATCACTTAGACCACTGCGCCACCGGGGAGGCGAGGAGTACTTGTAAAATTTTTCCTGAAGATCGGGGGTGTTTGCTTTAATAGTTTCTTTCCTTCGTGGTAGGATAATCAATGAAGAAAAAAATATTCTTCACAGGATAACTCTTCTTAGGATAATCAAGTTCTTTCTCGACCTTAATCCCTTTAAACCATCTTAAACCAAAAGAGTTAATATTTAGGCTGAAAAAATAAAAAAATTGAGAACATCACACTATCTTATTTAATAGTGTTAAAAGTAATTTATATCGTATTGCAACAACATTTTCTCATTACTTTCTGCTCCCTTGGTTTAATACTGATAATTATCAAGTATTCTCACCTTTTCTATTCCTTAAATCTACTTAAAACTAGCTTTTGAAAAAGCAATAAAAAGTTTCAACGATACTCTTACTCAAAAACCCGCAGTTCCTACTTTTCCATTTATAAACCGGATCATTTGCATTTAATTTGTATGCTTCTGTTTCTGATAACTGCAGTGCAGGTATAAATGGGATACGGGTATTTAAAGTGCCAAACCTAACATCCATTGATTCCCTATTAGCCTCAAAATTCTGTTTATGATAACTGCTGTGCATGAAGTATATGGGATATTAAAAATGCCAAACTTAATATCCATTGATTTCCTATTAGCCGCAAAAATAATTTTTGAAATATCTCTGAAATCAAAAAGTTCGATGTGCACGGACAGACAAAATTATTACACCAGCACTGTTTCTTACAGAACGTTCTAATAATAGGAAGCAATGGCATTTTAAAAAGTGAAAAAACCTTTTTCTTGACCCCCCTCCTTTCTTTTGTGAATCTGACGGAAGAAAATTTCTGAAGGGATAAGAAGGGGGAGGGGAGCGGGCTGAACCTTATAGCGCCTAGGGCTCCAAAAGATCTAAAGTCTCCTCTGGACTGACTGTTGACAGAACATTACAAATCTTGCTCCTTAATGGAGTTTAAATTTATATGGATAACAGCAATTACTTGTTTTCAAGAGCATGTAGAAATACGGAATTTTAAATTATTACTAATGCAATAAAAACATGTTTTGTTTATTATTCATTCAAACACGTTGCTAAGTTAGTAGAATTTTACTCGAAGGATTTCAAATGCAAGGCACAAACGTTTATATTAACTTGTGAAACGACAGTATGAATTGTTCTTTTTCACGGAATTCTCCATTATACTAATCTCCAATTCCAGAATGTATGCACAAATACCCCAAAACAAGCCAACCGAACCCTCAGCAACGATCTAACAACAGCTAAGACTGTTATCCGTACCATGGCTTTCTGCGATTAACGATTAATCGCAGAAAGCCATGTCCGTACTATAATAATTCTTCCTTTCGCCGCTAGAGGGAGAGCGAACCGCTGAGATTGCCAATAGTCTGACATCCGACGTTTGCTTTTCAGGAGAGGTTATGTGTGTGCTGTGTAGTATTTATTAATTTTCTAATTCGTTATTCTTTTATTGTGCCAATTAAACTTACGTTATTAGCTTTGTTGTTATTAATAAATTAATGTTTTTTTTTTTTTTTTGCAAATTTAAAATGAATAGTATTGAAAATCTTTTATCAATTCCTTTTCCTGGACTTTCCTATGAAGAAAAGCAAAATATACGAAAGCTTGAAACGGTCATTACCTGACTTGAATATTGTCCAGAACATAACTGGTAAGCGACGATTTAAAAGATTATTTAAAAGAGAATTCTACGTAAACAATGAGTGGGGTTTTCGAGTTAGCATTGAGAGATCATGATTGAAACATCACCTAACCCTGGAATATTTAAAGGTTTGGTTAATTTTAGTTCGGAACTAGATGCTGCATTAAAAACTCATTTAGAAAAGGCAACTGTCTTTAAAGGAACATCGAAAACAATTTAAAATGAAATTTTGCTAATAATGTTAGAAATGTGTCATGATGAAATAAAAGAAATTAAAGAAGCACAGTTTTTAGCCATCATTGCGGATGAAACAAGTGACATTTCAAATATATTTCAAATGGCCATTGTTTACCGGTACGTGGTAAAAGGAAAACCAGTTGAAAGGTTTTGGGATTTTATTTCTCCTTCACAACATGACGCACAAACCTTGGCTTTTTGTTTACTAGAAGAGCTGAAGAAACAAAATGAATGAAAATCCAGAAAAATTAATTGCACAAACGTACGACGGAGCATCTTTTATGGCCGGGTCTTCCCACAGCGTGCAAAAAGTTGTGAAGGAATCTTATCCAGCTGCTGAATACATACATTTCTATGCTCATCAAATAAATTTAGTTATGATGAAAGCTGCTTCTATAAATAGAAATGTACGAATTTTTTTCTCTAGTTTGCAAGGCATCTTTACGTTTTTTTCAAATAGCCCACAACGAACTGCAGTACTTGATCAGGTTGTGAAAAAACGTTTACCCCGAGCTTCCCCTACAAGATGGAATTTTCTCTCATGCACTGTCAATACGGTTTTTGATAAAAAAGAGATATTATTGAATCCCTGAAGACCATTCTCAAGTCTAATGACATTAAAAGTGAAAGTACTATTTGCCAGGCTAATGGTCTTTCATATTTCGCTAAAATCATGCCCCTTGTAGAAATTTTGTTCGGTCAACTTCAAAAAAGTGACCTTGATCCCTCTACAGCAAAGAAAGCTATTACTGTTTCTGAGACAAATGTAATGACAATTAGGGAACAAATTGATGTTGATGAGAGTGCAACGACACAGAGTACATATGCTTCTTTTAAAAAACGGAAAACTGACCACTTTGAGTGGATAAGAGAAGCGAAATAAGTCTATGATGTCATTATTTTTCAGGCTAAAGAAAGGTTTACTTTCACAGGGCATCTAGTCGCAGCTTTGTTATTTTTACCACAAATGTTCCCTAATTATGCCACTAAATTCCCAGCGGAAACATTGAAAACAGTGTGTGCTGTGTATCCATTTATAGATAAAATGAAACTCCGCCATGGACTTTTGTCCATCTACTGTGCAGAAGAGTTCAGATCACTCTCAGGGACTGTTATAGCTTATGCGAGTTCCTCATGAAGAACACTTTAGGAAAAACATTTAGTGAATGTTACAAGTTACTGAAACTTATCCTAACAATTCCTATGACATCAGTTGAAGCAGAACGGTGTATTTCCACCTTAAAAATAATAAAAACCTTTTTGAGGAACTCAATGACCCAGGAAAGGTTGTAAGCCTTGGCCATGCTTTCTATTGAAAAGGATTTTATCATGGATATTCCCGACTTCAACCAGAGAGTTATTGACAAATTCGCTACGCAGAAAGAGAGAAGGATAGATTTTCTCTACAAATAACTTATGGTAAGAACTGATTTCATGTTCTTATCCATTAATTGTTATTAAGTAATTTGAAATTTTGGAATATGGTGATTATGTAGAAAGTATCTTGTTGCTACATTACGTTGCTTTTAATAATGTTAAACTCCTCCTGCGCAGCATCCTCCCCTCCAAATACACCACCACCACCACCAACAACAACAACAAAAAAAAAAAAAAAAAAATTAGTGCTCACGAGTAGTGTTTCTAAGAAAAAAAGATATATGTGCAACACTATATTTTTGAACCCACGAGCCACCACTGAATTCTACTAACTTTTTCCTTCAGTGGCGCAGCCAGGAATCGGACCAAGGGGTGCGGACTCCCCCCTCCCCCGGGACACTTTTTTCCCCTTCAAATTTAACTTTAGCTAAACTATAAGAATAACGACAAAGGGAGTTCTTTTTTTTTTAAGTGAAATTATGAAATGCAAAAAGTAAAGAAGTGGGATTAAAAATGAGCCGTCAAAAGAAAAAATTGATATACAATGCTTTCACAAGAAATGAAGATTTATCGATTGTGTGACGTACTACAGAGGTAAAGCACGTGTCAAGACGACAAATATGCAGCGATACATTCTGCCCGTGTAGCTTAGTTGGAAGAGCAACGTACTCCGGAGGACTGAGGGGGAGGGGGGGGCGCAGGTTCGATCTCCGTCACGGACAAATTTTTATTTTCACGTTGGCACCTGAACGTAAAACTGGATGTACTGACCATTGGGTTCTTCGTAAACTGTGCGATGTTTGTTCCACACATCGTCTAGAATTAATAAAAAAAAAAAAAATTAGCTTTTTGCTTCAAAAAAAAAAAAAATTAAGAGGGAGGTGATGTGACGTACTACAGAGGTGAACCACGTGTCAAGACGACATATTTGCGGCGATACATTCCGTCCGTGTAGCTTAGTTGGAGAGCAACTTACTCCCGAGTGAGGGAGAGCGGTTTCGATCCCTGTCACGGACAAATTGGTGTTTTCCCAATTGATGGGGATAAGCTGGAGATAACAGATTCCTACATTTATCTTGGACAGCAGATGTCAAGCGAGGGTCACATTGATGAAGAAATCAATCGGCGTATAAAACTTGGTTGGAGAGCTTTTGGAAGACATAGTATAATTTATAGAGCAACATGCCATTATGTCTTAAAAGAAAAATGTTTAATCAATGCATCCTTCCAGTACGGAGAAAAGACGTGGACCTTAACAAAAAAAAATAAAAATAAAAATAAATAAATATTTGGAATGCAGGACTACGACGTGCAGATAAGAGAGTTGAAATGAGCTAGTCTAGTATGGTTTCAAAGCGTTTATTTAATTTGTTATAGCCAACACAGGTCCATGATATGAAAAGTAGCTTACATAATTTTTACAAATAATGCTGGATACATTGCGAACGCAAGGCAGATCGATACACTAATTACTCAACGTGGGGCTTTGTCTTCTTGGGCTTCTTACATTCCTCATCACTTGCTCTTGCATCTCGTTTTGATTTTCTCCACTTTTGCTTGCGTTCATTCTGCAAATTCCGCGACATTGTCGAAAATGTTAACCCGTTCACACAAAAACAATTTCTTAAAATTTTAGTTTAAACCACTGCGATATGTTTTTTATATATTTGAATAGATCTCGTCTAGAGCATTAAAACGATACCACGCACAGTCGTTTTGCACGCACGGTTGTCCATACAAACCGCAATATTGTAAAAAATCTTCACCGGTTCACAAGAAAACAATTTTTAAAATGTTCAGTTCAAATCACTGAGAAATATTTTTCGTGTATTTGAATAGATCTCGTCGAGAGCTTTAAAACGATACCACGCACGTCGTGTGGCGCTCACTGGTGCCGAGATAGACTGAGTCAAACGCGGCGGCACACCGAGAAATATTGCACTGTCTCCCCGCGCACAGGGAGTGAGGGGAGTTTCGCGCGCACGATGCATTGCGTAGTACGCGAATTGGACTCCACGCTGTTTACGAATATGCTAACACGATTAGTGTTCAGTACGTATTTTTAACGTTATAATGATTTCAATTGAGACCTATTTTTGTCACAAGCGGTCGGCCGTAAGCCACGCTATACTATCGGCGGAGTTAGACGTAGTTCTACGTCAAAAGACATACAAAGACTGCAGACAACTGAAAGAGGCATGGAGAGATGCATGCTTGGTGTAACCAGGAAATATAAGAAAAGGAATTCGTTGGTACGGAAAATGACAAGAGTGGAAGACATCATAATCAAAGTAAAATCCCTGAAATGGCAACGGGCTGGACATATGCTAAAAGAACGGACTACCGATGGACAACTGAAATATTAAACTGGATACCAAGGGGCAGAAAAAGATCCGGAAAAAGACTACACGGGAGACGTCTGGATGAAATTCGAAGCATGCCCCGCACGCATATTAGCTATATGTGTATATAATCATTGTTAACCATTATCAGTCCAGTGCTGGATGTAGATGGTCTCCCCAAGTTTCTTCCACAACGGTCTGTCTTGAGCCAGTCTCCTCCATGTTGCTCCGGCACGTTTTCGAATTTCACCCATTCATCTTCCATGTGGTCTTGTGGTTCTTTCCCTGTCCCTTGTATCCAGTTTAATATTTTTGATGTCCATCAAGTCCGTTCTTCTGGCAATATGTTCAAACCGTTGCCATTTCAGGGACTTTACTCTGATAGTGATGTCTTCCACTCTTGTCATTTTCATGGCCCATGGGTTCCTCTTCTCATCTTTCCTGGTTGCACAAAGAAGCATGGAGAGATGCACATCTCTCCATGCTTCTTTCAGTTGTCTGTAGTTTTTGTATGTCTTTTTTAGTTAAGGTCCAAGTCTCTGCTCCGTTCGTAAGACCTGGGAGGATGCATTGATTAAACACTTTTCTCTTGAGACATAATGTTATATCGCTCCTGAAAACTGTGCTGTTTCTTTCAAAAGCTCTGCAACTGAGTTTCATACGCCGATTTATTTTCTTCGTCAATGTGACCCTTGCTTGATATCTGTTGCCCTAGGTAAATGTAGGTACTGATTATATCCAGATTTTCTTCATCAATGGATAAATCTTTATTTCTTGTGAAAGCATTGCACAGCAATTTTCTGACAGTTCACTTTCAAACCCGCTTCTTCATTCTTATCAGCAAGTTCCTGGATCATACTCTGCAGCTGAGTGAAGGACTGACGATCCATGAACGCAGGGGGCGGATGGCCCCTTCTGTATTGTCTCTTACGTTCTTACTTTCTTAAAAATATTTTCAGTTCAGTTGTTTTAAACACACAACAACTGAACCACAACATTTTTTTATAAACGAAATACACATAATGTAATTATAACAGCGGGGAGGGGGGACTTCTATTTTGAATTAGGGAAAAAAATCCCCTCACCAGGTAAGTGCTAGAATCCTAACTACAATAGATGGGCCATGTGTGTTTGCGAACTTCTGGGTTCACTTAGTAGCTGAGGAACGAGAATATATGTACCGTATCTTGCGGGAGGGCGGAGGTGTGTACAAGATGTTCTATATATTCCCCAAGTAAGGGGAAGGGGGAAGGTAGTAGTTGATTTTACTCCCGTTGATTGTAGGAGGCATTAGTGCTGTGCTCATAAGAGCTGAGTTCGGGCTCAAGTTTAAGAGCCCAAGTCCATCCGAGCCCGAATTTTATATTGCTAAATAAAGACCGGGCCCGAACGAGCCCGAAAATTATGATTAATCTGTTTAGGCATTAAAAAAATATCTCCTCTTTCAAATTTCCACTCCTTCCTCCCCGTGCAATTAACCGATGTCTTTCTCAACTGCGGAGTGGAGAAGGGATGTCTATCTATTTCTATAGTTTCTTTGACCATTCATTTCATCCTGAAATGTTTCGAGGGGAGACAACAATCTAAGTACGTTAACAGCATTGGGGTGGGGGCTGAACAGGGCTGAATTTTTTTTTTCACTAATTTAGTTAAAATAGTGAAAATACTCACCCATGTTTGATGAAGTTGCAGAACAATGCTAGATAATGGTCATTATGGGATGTACTATCCACTATATGACAACCAGAATTCAAAGGGAAAGCTAATAATACCAAAAACTTATTCTGAAATAACTAAGACTATTTGCGCTGTTGTTCATATACGATCCCTTTCCCCCGAAATGTTCTACCTACGCAGCCTACGCTCCTTGTGATAACTGACAAATGCTGCAGATAAAGGCATTTACGGAGATATCATTTCAACATGAAGTTGCAAAATGTTTTGTTTACGTTATTTAGTAAGGTATCTTTTACATAACGCAGCATAAAAGCACGTTTTGTAATTGAAACACATACGAATATATGATCACTAAATGAAGAATCTGTTCGCCACGATATTTAAAAATCTTAAAATTTCTAACTGATTGTCCAAAATAGAAAAATTACAAAAATTGCAGTGCAATTAGATGATTTTACAGTGTAAAAGTTATGTATTTTTTTTTCATTTATTTAAATTTAAAAATCATATCTTATGTGAAAGGATTTTGGTACAACTCCAACATAATTTTGGTAGTAGCAGCTATCTCTCTCTCTCTCTCTCTCTCTCAAATATTTGCTGGAATTTCAGCCCACTTAGTTGAAAATTTAAGAACTGGAAGCTCAAAGGTATGAAAATCAAGATTATTTTACGGTTTGTCAAATATGAAAAGGCTATATAAGCAATTAAAAAAAAATGTTCTTCAGCGTTCTTACGAGAAAATTTTAAACAAATATGTATATTGAGTGTGTCCAAAATTAGAAACTTCTCCAGCGCAGTTACATACATAACTAACTAAACTAGTGATTTAAACCTCGTTATTTGCTTTTTCCACGTCGATTAAGTGAGTTTGCCACGATATTTAAATATCTTGGAATTTCTAACTGTGATTGTCCATAACAGAAATATTGCAGTACAATTTTTCTACAGTAAAATCTGGGCATGGGCCGATGAAATGTTTTCCACAACACCCACTTCAATTTAAGGATGACGGGTGTACTTTTTAATCCCCCCCCCTCCTCCAAGTATTATGCTTGCCACTATTTCCAGAGCAACTGTATTTTTTGTTTTGTTTCTTAAATAAAAAAAGTGATTTTTTAGTTGTAATACAATAGTACCGCAAAACGACAGCTGAACGGGCCCATTTGCAAAAATTTTCCCGGGCCCTTTGGCGACCGCAAATCCTCCCCTGCATGAATGGCCCTTGAAGCAGAGTTTTTGTGGCCCACTTTTAGAAAAAATTATCAAACTAACCTAACTCTAAAATGAAGGATATATCAGTAATGCCATTTCAACCTACGTCTACGAATTAACTTCAGTGCTGTATTGAGGCTATAATTAACTAACATCTTACAGATTTTTTCGTACCGCAGAATAAGATATTCCTAGTTAAATTTAATGCAAGAAAAAATAATTCCGTTGCTGAAGCAACAGAAAAGTACGTTCTCTGAGAGAGATTGTTGAAGATTTTATTCTATTCCTACGAATTTTATTGCGATTGCTGAATTTAGAATTGTAGTAGTTTCTTCACTTTTAGTGAGAAGAGAAATCCAAATGAGCGAAAATGTTTTTTTCTTTTTCTTTTGCACGACTTACCTATCGCAAATAAAATATTTACGAAGAACTATCTTGAAATAATTTAAAAATTCTGAAATTGCAAGAACTTCAGTGCAAGTTTATGGAGTGAAAGAAAGTAAAGAATATGAAGATAAGTGTTTATTTAATTACGTTCAAATGGAAGCATCGTGTTTGCTGTTGCTGAATGGACTTTCCAAAGCTGTAGCTGAAGAATTCGTTTAACTAAAAGGGCAAAAAAAGTAGTAAATCAGATGCAGATCTTGTTAAAAAGAAAAGCATATACGTACGTATACGTTAAGCAATCCAAGATTTTTACAGCAGGTGAACTGAATGCCTTAACGAATCCAACGAATTTAGAGTTTCTATCCCAGATTATTGACAGTATATTTGTTTATGCATGTATTAAATTGATCATTCAACGTCAACTGAAATTTCTAAACGCTGGTTGAGGTACAGGAAATCCGCCGAAAAGGATGGAGCTTAAGTTTGAAAGTTGAGAGTGGGAAGAGAGGGTTGTATATCAAAAACAGTGTTTGGCTGAACAGAACTTTTTTTTTTTTTAAAGCCGCCAGACTGGTAAACAAACTTTGCTGTGTTAGCATAACTTGGTTTTCTTTTATAAGCATGGTGAAGCACAAATACAGTATGTATATATACACGGTCGTATTAGAATTATATGACCACCCCCAGAATCCCAATGTACCCACCCAGGCACGTCACAAAGTGCACGTGACAAGGTCTACCACATGGAGATATAAATGGCCGGCCAGGACAGATGAGCCATAGTGCGTTACTTGAGCGCAATGGGCAGAGGTAATGATTTGACGGACGTTAAAAAAGGAATGATCATCGTTTACCGCGCTAAAGGTGGAAGCATTTTAGAAACAGCAGACTTCGTGGGTTGTTCGCGAGGTTCTGTAGTAAGGGTGTACCAAGAATGAACCGCTGGCACACCGAGTACCTCGTGACGTCATAACTGTGGAGCTCCAAAGGCCATCGACCGCAGAGGAGAACGTCGCCTCCGTCGATTGGTAAAGGGCAATCGACACGCAACAGTGCAGCAATTGACCACGCAAATAAACGCTGGGGCACCCGATAACAGTAGAGCGACCCCTGCTATGCATGAGTCTCGGGAGTCGACGCTGCGTCAAAGCACCTGTGTTAACCCTTTAACGACCATGACCCCAAAATCTTTTATCACTCCGAATATCATAACGCCCGAAATTATCTGTTGGTTCATTTCTTTATTTAATAACAACAATAGTGACAGAGGGTGACTCCTACAGATCTCTCATAGGTCGAGAAAATTTGAAGAACAGCCAAGGGTAAGAAATGAGACTCACCCTAGAGAGGCGTTTCGGGAGGCTATGGCCGTTTGCATGCACGGGCGTTTTGGGCGTTAAAGGGTTAACCCAGGTACGTCTACAATTCGCATGGGACTATCGTCACTGGACAGTGGAAAAAGGTTGCCTTCTCCGACGAATCGAGGTTTGTACTACACAGAAGTGACGGGCGTTGACAGTGTGCATGTCTGGGGGATGTTTTCCTGGTATGATCTGTGACCGCTGGTACCATTGGATGGGTTCCTGAATGCCAATGGCTACCTGTCCATCCTCGCAGACCACATGCATCCCTTCATGTCGGACGCTTATCCTGGTGGTAATGGTGTCTACCAACAGGACAGTGCGCCGTGCTATGTCGCTAAGGTTCCAAGAACACGACAGCGATGTCTCCGTTCTCCCTTGGCCGGCGAAGTCGCCCGACCTCAATCTCATACAGCACTAGTGGGACTATTTGGATCGTCAGTTTCGACGTGTCGACCCATAACTACGTCATCTCCAGAACCTCAATGCTCTGTTGTAGTCAGACTAAACACGTGTTTAGTCTGACTACAACAGAGGACGCAATGAAGCCCTTCCAGGGCTTCATTGCGTCCATGCCACGCGGCAGTAGCGTACCGGAAAAACTCGAGCCCCCCCCCCCTCGCAAAAAATGTTTTCGAGGCCTTTTTGCGAAAATCCATTAGCTTTCAATTACTCAAAAATTCAACTTCCGTATTATTAATTAGACTTTACGGGTTTTTTTAATAAATAAAATTCTTTGGAACTTAGAATATATTTCATAAAATCAAAATTATTTCACTTTATTGCGTGAAACAGAAATACAGTATGTACGTTATAATTAAAATGATTGACGTGGTTACCGATACGAGTTACTACAAATTACTTACGTTAAAGTTATATCATGAAAAATTTATTATTTTAAATAACTAAGGCCTGCATTTCGAAATGCAAAGTTTTGTGTGTGCTCACGATTGCACACACAAAGCATGCAACTGCCGAGTGAGAGTGTCTAATGACTTTTCCGATTTATACGAAATGTCATAACATAAGTAAGCAAATAACTAAAGCAACGATTAAGAAATGTAGCATAAAAACGTAAAAATACTTAAATTATTTACTTTGGAATATAAAAAACACACTTAACATAATGCCACAATGTTCGCTCCCGCGAAAAACACCTTTCAGTTCATTATATTCGAAAGGATGCATAATTATGAGCAAACAACTGTAATACATAATATCTTATCCTCATTGGTATAAAAATTCCGCTTATTGAACTGATATTTTTTTCGCATTCTCTTGTTAACATACCTGCATAGAAACTATTGCAAGGGCTGTGAATTTGTGGCACATAGCCACAGTAAGGGCTACTAACTTACAAGGGGCCTCAAGTTCTTTTGAATAATTGCTTTCCCGCCAGCCAGTTTTTATGAACAAAAGCAGCGAAAATGATTTCTAATTATTTTACGTATTTACTGGGAAAAAAAAATTCCTTCTCTTCTTGATACTTCATTTAAAACTGCTTTAATTCGTGGCTACTTTTTTAACCAATTTCATACGAAGTTTCCGCAAAAAATGTAAAATCTTTTTAGATCAGATCATACACTGGTGTGCAAAAATTAAGGACGAAGAAGAGAAATTAGCATAACAGCGGAACGAGCAGGCAGAACGTACCGAAAGACCACTCAGGAGATAGACTAGGGTCCGGTACGATTGATTTGATTGATTGTAGAGGATTTTTAGGAAGGGAGTGTCTGACCCCAGGTCTTAAACAACCCTTAGAAATAGGAAGCTATGCGATTTGGGCTAGAGTGCCCGAGAGGAAAGTGCCACGGAAGCGAAGTAGAAAGGGGGAGGAAGACGCCCTTATTTATTACCGGAGGGCCAGTACCCGGGGTCCGACGGCTTAACGTGCCCATCCGACGCACTGCGGGTATTTAGTGGATCGAGCGTTCGTACCTGCCTGGGATCGAACCTGAGGTCTTTTCCGTGGCAGTCACGAACGTTGCCCACTAGGCCACCCACGGCCCTAGGGTCCGCCACGGTAGGGCATGCGCATATCTGCAGCATGACGGTGGGGGAGTCTAAAGGGTATAAAGCACACGGGCAGTGTACGTTCAGCAATTCGGTGAAAGCTACTGCAAGTTGTACATCGGTTTGAACGACGTCGAGTTGCTGCCACCATGTGATATGGCCAACAGGCAATCCAGTATACCAGTAGACGACATCTGGATGACTTTACGCGAGGTCGCGTCATTGGAAAGTTGGAAGAAGGTCGAAGTGTGACTAGTGTGGCCTAGGAGTTCAGGATCACTCACAGCATCGTTTCACGAGCTTGGAGAGCATTTCAAACGACAGGAACAGCTGTCAGAGTTTAGCAATGGTCGTCCACGAACAACCACGGCGGCGGACGACCGGTATATTGTCCTACAGGTGAGAAGAGACAGACGGCAGACAGCGGGAGAAATCGCAAGGCACATGCAACAGACAACTGGACGTCCGTTACAGCGTTTTACCGTGGCCAGGAGGCTGCACAAAGGTGGTCTATTTACACGACGGCCAGTACGGTGTGTGCCATTAACGCCTGCTCATCGGAGACGGCGGTTTCTGTGGTGCCAGGAACACAAGAACTGGACACATCAGCAATGGGGTAGAGTTCTATTTACGGATGAGAGCCGATTTAGTCTGACGAGCGATTCTGGAGTATACACATCTAGAGAGAGCAGGGAACACGTAATCACACCTCCGTCATCATCGAAAGGGATCGGTTTCGAGGTGGCGGAGTTCTCGTTTGGGGCGATATCATGCTTGGTAGCCGTACTGACCTCCACATCTTCAAAAGAGATTCAGTCACTGGTGTCCGCTATTGTACAGAGGTTCTCCTGCCTCACGTGCGTCTGTTTAGAGGTGCTGTGGGTCCTGAGTTCCTCTTCATGGACGACAACGCTACAACTCATCGTACAAAGGCTGTCGCAGAGCTGTTGGAGAGTGAAGATATTTAACGCATGGATTAGCCCGCAAGGTCCTCGGACCTAAACCCAATCGAACACGTGTGGGACCTTCTCGGGAGATGCTTGGCAGCACGTCACCAGCCGCCAGCAGCGATTCCGCAGCTGCGATTGGCGCTACAAGAGGAATGGGCCACGATGCCTCAACAGCTCCTTGACAACCTCGTCCTCAGCATGGACAGTCGTAAATCCTGCAACGCAGTCAGGGGTGATCGTATCCCCTCCTAAAGACTGGATTTTTTTTTTGGCAGCCGCCTGTCACATGGACGTTTCTGTCTTCTGTCCAGTTGTGCTCGAAGCTACCTTTTCAATAAAGTGCCTTTGTATCCTTTGGATTCCTTGTTTGGACGGTTTTGTTCACTTGTCGCATATTCTTACATCTTGGAGATCTTATGGTATGATTTGAGTCGATGTCGAGCACTTCTGCACGACGTTACATTCGAAAAAAAGTCTCGTTCTTAATTTTTGCACGCCAGTGTATGTTAGAGAATTTTAGGAAGAGTGTCAGACCCCAGGTCTTAAACAATCCTTAGAAACAGGAAGCTAGGAGATTTGGGCTAGAGTGCCAGACAGGAAAGTGACATCGAAGCGAGGTAGAAAAGAAGGGGGGTGGGTGGGATAGAAAGGCGCCCTTATTTATTACCGGGGGGGGGGGATGCGTGTCCTAGGGCTTAACGTGCCCATCGGATATTTAGTGTTTCGGGCGTCCGTACCTGCCTGTGACCGAACCTAGGTTTCTCCGTGGCAGCCACGAACGTTGACCACTAGGCCATCCGCGGCCCAAAGTCTTTTTAGTCAGGCTAAAAGCCCTTTTAACCATGAGGCCCTCCGCTCAGCGGGGGTTGTAGGGGGAGGGCATCAGCACGCCCTGCCTGTTTCAAAAACTACAACTCTCAAGGCCGGCTAAGTAACAAACCCCTTTTACCTTCCCCCTAACGTGTGAGAGAATTACTTATGACACTGACTTTCCGCAAGGCCATTGAGCCTCAAGTTTATCTGCTGTCCCCTGATTTCACCAAGCTGGTGAGATTTTCAGATTTCGTAGTGTAAGCCTTATGTTAATTTCCAGAATATTCAAGCAAAGCAAACCGAATTTGTTTGCACCACTTACTGGTCATCCATGTAACACTTCTCAGAAAACGTAAAAATATCGTCCTGGAGCGGGAATCAAACCCTGCATCTCCGGATTACCGGTCGAGTATGCTAACCATTACACCACCCAGGACAGTGAAATTTCAAGCAACTGAGAGATAGGAATCTGAAAGTCCTCCGATTTTCGCCAGTCGAAGCATCCATACTTCCTCATAGCACATGGATGACCAGTAAGTGCTATGAGGAAGATGTTACATGGATGACCAATAAGTGGTGCAAGCAAATTCAGTTTGTTTTGCTTGAATACTCGGTGAATTTTCCATGTATTATGAAGAATATTTCTTCCTGCATTGATTCTTCTGTAATTTCCGTTGCTACTTAAACTACCCCACTCCTTTTACGAATTCAAATTAGGGGATTTATACATGTTAGTTTAATAATAGTTATCGATTTGTGTGGGGTCAAAGGTGTGAGATCAACTATAAGTTGCATACCAATTTACATTACTCCTTCCAAAATTTTCTGGAAAATCGATACTTCTTAGTTCAATCTTTCTTTCCGGGACATGTGTAAGAATTGGGGGCCCCTTCCGGATCGAAGGCCTGTCGCATGTGCGCACTGGTAAATCCGCCCCTGCGCTTCGTTGAACATGAACGGCGATTTGGCGAAAGGAAAGTTCGCCTCCCCGCAATCCAACAAATCAGCCTTTCTCAAAATTCGCGAACTGTACGTATGGGTTCCGTTTGCTGCAGCGGAACATACTCAATTACTACCCACTACCTTACTGCCACAATTCCCGCGAATCGACTATGACAAACTTGAGATCCTTTTGTAGAGGATTGTAGGAAGGAAGTATCTGACCTCAGATATTAAACAATCCTAAGAAGTAGGAAGCTAGGATATTTGAGACAGAGTGCATGGCAGGGAAGTCACACGGAAGAGAGGTAGTAAGGGGAAGGAAGACGTTCTTATTTATAACCTGGGGTCCAGTACCCGGGGTCCGATGGCTTAACATGCCCATCCTGCGCAAAGCGGATATCTATTAGTTAGAGTGTTCGTTCCTGCCTGTGATCCATCCAGAGACTTTTCCTAGGAAGTCACAAACGCTGACCACTAGGCCATTCGCGACCCACTATGACAACTTGCCATGTGCGTCTTACTTTTATACCTCCTGCGGAACAGATCATTTGCGTATGCGCTGTGATCTTCGCAGATCCTCATGTGACCTACCCATCCTGCGAGTTTCAATCCAAGCACGCGCGTTTTTCCTAGTGTTGTATTTTCAACACGCAACAGTGTAGTTACCTGAAACTAATTTCTTACGTTTCTTTTCATCCCATGCGAAATAGTGCCTGTATATCTCTTAAAATGAGAGGAAATATAACTAATGCCCAGTTTCTAATCGGATTAAGGGGTTATTCGCACCAAAATCTGATCACAGTTTCGGGAAAATGAGATTCAGGGAACTGCGCGGACAACATATTGAGAAGTACGGATCCACCAATTTCATTTCGTCACGAGTCACCACCGCTGAATGCAGTAGTGTAACCACAAAATCTGCGCCCAAGAGTAATTGCAAGCGTCCGCCCATAGACAGTCTCTGTTGAAAACTAGTTTCTCTGCGCGCGCGAGCGAACACACACACCCCCGCGCGCGCGCAAAAATGCAAAATAGTTTTGTTAAAGATAAAATTGCTTTAACTTATTCCAAAATTGGCTAAACTTCTTAATTTTTTGCGAGGTTGGGTGCACATTTTCCCTCTTCAATCTGGCTACGCTATTATATATATATACACTGAGTGGCCACTTTATTATGACCACCTGACAGTTTTAAGCAAATGAGCTATGGATGCACGCTGTTGCCGCTAGAGGGCGAGGCTAGTATAAAAAGGGAAAACTTAGTGCTTACTACAGTAGTAGAAGTTATTTTTGGGTGACGAGATGGGTAAAAAATGCGATTTGACGGACTTTCAACGTGGGATGATTGTAGGACCTCGGAGCCATGGAGCGAGTATCACCGAAACTGCCGCATTCGTTTAAATGTTCCAGAGCAGCTGTTGTTAAAGTGTTTAAAGAGTGGACTGTCAGCCAAAAAACTGGGTCTCTACGTGCAACGTGTTTTCGTCATCGACTAGTGACTGCTCGGGCGGAACGGAGAGTGTCGAGACTGGTAACAGATAACAGAAGGGCAACATTACAGCAAATTACAGATCATCTTAATCAAAGATCCCCTCAAATGATCTCTGAACGCACTGTTCGTCGTACACTGCATCGGATGGGATATGGCAGCCAAAGGCCTGTTCGAACAACTTTGCTGTCTGCAGTTAACAAGAGAAAACGTCTTCAGTTCGCACAGGAGCACAAGGATTGGACAGTCGATAATTGGAAACAAATTATGTGGTCCGATGAATCACATTTTCATTTGCGCCATGCCGATGGCTGAGTGAGAATTTGGCGGAAACAGCACGAAAGCATGGACCCCAAATGCATTGCTACAACCCTTCAAGCTGATGGAGGCACCGATATGGTTTGGGGAATGTTTTCTTGGCATGCTTTGGGCCCTTTAATTCGTGCTGATCAACGTCTGACTGGCACATCATATCTAAACATCGTTGCAGACCAAGTGCATCTTGTCATGTGGATGGTTTATCCCAATGGCGATGGCTACTTTCAACAAGATAATATGTCCTGCCATAGTGCTCGTATTGTACAGAATTGGTTTCAGGAACATGCTGGTGAGTTTACCTTGCTTAGGTGGCCTCCACAATCTCCATATCTCAACCCGATTGAGAATTTGTGGGATGAAGTTGAACGAGCCATCAGACAGCTGGATCCACAACCCTGCAATCTCACACTCCTGGAAAGTGCTATTCATCAAGCATGGTCTCAGATTCCACAAACCACCTATCAACATCTCGTGGAGTCCATGCCACGAAGAATCGACGCAGTATTAAAGTCAAAAGGTGGCCTAACGAAGTACTGAGGGGGTGGTCAGAATAAAGTGGCCACTCAGTGTATAAGATCATCCCGTTATGTTTGCTTGCCATTCTGGCTCGTTGTGTTGGTTACATCCTTTGCAAATGAAGTATGCCTCGGAGAAAAGTTCGGAAGCAATTCGAGCAGTTGAATTAGTAATTAGTTCGAGAGGTGCAGCGTCGTCGAGCTCCGGGAAGCGTCATGGTTTTATCACCGTATTGCGCGCCATACCTGTCGTGCGGATATCACGATAGCAAGCTGTTGGCGACAGTGGATAGAACAAGGCACGCAGAAGGGACAGGAAGGGTGTGGGAGACTTAGACGAACCACGGAGATAGAAGACAAACGGGTTGTCAGACATGCGCGGAGTGACCCCAACAGCCACGATTGCGGATATTCAGCGAGCAGTGGTGTGTGTCCTCCATGCATCGTCCGATTAGTGCCAGCACCATTGGCAGATGGTCGCACGACGTAGTCTGAATATTCATTCTGATTGCAGAGGTTCTAATTGCCAGACTTTCAACTTCATGAAAGTCCCTGTTGGAAGGGAACTGCTTTATGGGCTCGGGACCTTAAAGTTCTGGGTTCAAGTCCAGCTGAATCCCTAATGATTAGCAGAGGTTCGAAAGTCCAGTTAATCAGTTGGTCCTACGGTTGAGATTCCTCGTTATAAACAAGTGTAACCCTAGTCTTCGGTGTAGCATAAGTAATTCCCTCTGGGGTCCACAAACTAACCAACTCTAATCGACCGCGATCATTTCTGACTTATGGTGCAATACTATTCGGCGGAATTGTAAATTACATTTTTAAATAAAGGAGTTTCTTCCTTTTCCAGTTTTGGAGATTTTCTGATTAAGGAATTTTTAGCTAAATATGAGCATACAGGCACTTCAAAATTTCTCCATTTTGAATGCTGAATGTATTACGTGTAATTCGTTTCGCCACTGCAAGAGCTTTTTAAAAAGACACCGTATCCTGTCGTTCCGTCTTGCGTAAGTCAGGATTTCCATAAGAGAAAATAAGTTTCTATTCTAAAAAAAAAAGTTATGTAATTAAATTTTACATTTCCATACTCAAAATTGGAACAGAGAAGTTAATATCACAAATACACAAAATTCAATTTCAACAAATAAACTTTTATTTTGAGGGTTTAACATTAGAACAAGGTCATCACAAAGGGGTTATTGTCGCGGATTAATCTTATACAGTAGGATTTTGGACATTCACAAGGAATCTGCATCCCTTAGAAATTCAATAAATAAATCCTTTGATTTATGCTTCCTCTTCCACATAGTGACTGCTTGTGCCTTGTCCACTTGTCCGTCCTAGAAAATACAACCCTTAATCATTTATGAACCACATAAAATCATAAGATATTTAAATTGATAGCATGCAGAAATGTTGAGAAATTTCATTAACCTTGATCTCACTACGCATTTTAGATAATGACGGCAGTGGCGTCGGAACTTTCCGTACTAATGCAAATGGGAACGTAACAGCTGGGTAAGCTGTTACGTACTCATTTGCATGCAGGGGCAAAACAGCATACTTTGCTTCTTGCTTTTCTTTCCTTTTTGAGTTATGTCCATAATAATTGGAAATTGGATAAGTATTTGGATTTTTTCAAATTTCCTGCCATTTAAAGTTCTGATAAAAACTAAAACATTTTGTATTTCGATACTAGGCATGATAAAAAGCTGTCTAAGCAAGATTCAATCAATGCACAATTAGCCAAACCACATTTAAAAAATGAAGTTTATTTACAGCTAAAACACTGGTTAAAAGAATGTAAAAGGAGAGATCTTTCGGGGTCACCGTAACCCCATCCTCAGGCCTAGCACACACTGTAAGGAACGAAACTACGGTGTATATACACTGGCGGAAAGTGAAAAAAGAACACCAAGAAGGAGAAGTCTGATACCAACGAAATTTATACAGCATAATAACGGAATACAGAGGATAACGTGATCAAAACATTATGGCAAAATACAGCTGTATTTGCTGGTAAACTGAAAAATAATATTTCCATGTAACATGGTTAGTACGAGGTTGAACCGATATGAACTGCGTCACACGGTGCAATTCTGGCATGGAGTCTGTTGTACAGATGTTGGATGTAAGTTTGGGGTATTGAGTTCCAAGCATCTTCAACCTGGACGCGTAAATTGGGGATAGTCGTGGCTGGCCGTGGAGACCGGATAAGTCGTTGTCCCATAAAATCCCACACGTGCTCAATGGGGTACAAATCCGGTGAACGTGCAGGCCATGGAAGTTGTCTCACACCCTGAAGTGCATGTTGCGTTGCAAGTGCCGTGTGTGGGCGTGATTTATCTTACTGGAAAACACCACGATGGACCGACCTTACAAATGGCACAACAACGGGCTGAATGATGATGTTGATGTAGGAGGTGCTGTTTAACGTACCCGGTACAAACACTAGTTGTGTGCGGGAGTGATAGCTGATCGCTCCCCACACCAGGAGACCAGGTGTAGGCCCTGTGTGTCGCTGGCGGATGCAAGAAGGGTGGAGACGCTCCCCTGTGCGTCTGCGAACATGCATACGGCCATCGGAGGCTACCAAGCAGAATGAAAGCAGTTTCATCGCTGAACAAGACAGATGGCCATTGCGTTCTCCAGTGCAGACGTTGGCGACACCACTGCAGCCGTTCCTGACGGTGGGCTGGAATCAGAGGTACACATGCCAGAGGCACACGTGCACGTAGTCCTGCATCCAGTAGACGGTTGCGGATTATTCGCACAGTCACCTCAGGTGCAACGGCAGCTCGGATTTGCGTCGCAGTATATGTTCTGCTTGACAACGCCGCTCTTCTTATGCGTCGATCGGTCCGCTCATCAGTCCTTCTGTGACTCCCGGTTCCACGTCTTCTCGTGTAGGAATGTTCCTCGGACCATCTACGCCACCATCGTACCACCACCGATACTTCCCGTCCAATTCGCTCTGTAATAAGACCACCCGGCCTCGCGGAGTCCGACTAGACGACCTCGCTCAAAGTTCGATAACTGCTGAAATCGTACAAGTCTTCCATGTCCAGGCATTGCAGCTTCTTCAGGGTCTTCGCACGTGTCCGTACGCCGACGACTGATTACATTCACTTTGCCGTACTCCTTAAATACCACCGACGATAATTTGCATATTATGCCGTGCTGAGGCGTAAGCGCTCACCGGTTGGTCCCGAAATTAACATCACACCTACGTAAACTCGACCCAATTAACATATGTAAATTTCATGATCGTCCGCCAATTCCCTATTGGTGTTCTTTTTTCACTTTCCGGCAGTGTATTTTATTCCATATACTTTTGCTTTTAAATATATCAAAAAAGTAATGATGCATATAAACTAATAGTTTTTTTGTTGTTGTAGGTGCATGCTGAGTAATAACTAAGTAGTGCTGTCAGCGCAAGTAGTCAAAATGGCGTCTTTGTAGGAATAGGCGCAATGTGTTTTGAAGTACCACGAGATTAAATCACCGATAACTGTTCAGCTTAATTTCAGAAGAGAATACGGACGTCCACCATCTGAACATAAAAGCATAACAGCATGGTATGCAACGTTTAAGGAGACAGGAAGTGTTGATTACCAAAACGAACGGGCCGACCAGTTGTTAGTGAAGGAACTGTCGATGTAGTGCGGACAGCTTTTTCGCATACAGTTCATTGAAATACACCCGCCGAGCTTAGTCTGAAATCGCAAATCCTCGGTACTTCGCTGTAGAATTTTACCCAAAAGGCTTGGTTTGTGTGCGTACAAAGTGTGGATTGTTTAAGCCTTGCAGGTGGAAGACCGCCCATGTAGTGCTGCTTTTGCAGCAGAGATTCTACAGTGTATGGATGACAAAAACAACTACCTGTAGCGTATGACTCTTTCGGATGAAGCCACTTTTCGCACTTATGGGGACGTAAAAAGACTCAACGTGGGTAAAAGGGCTCAATGTGAGGGTCGGAAAATCTTGGGTTGGAAAATCTTTGAAAAACAGCGGGACAGTCCAAAAGTGAAGGTGGCCTCATGCAAAACAGAGTAAACGGAACTTTTTTTTTATTTTGGTTTTTGTGTGTCAACGCATAACAACAGAAAATGTGTACTTGAACATTGAGCTTCTTGTTGCACCTCAGTTGGACAAATGTCATCCATGGATAATTTTTCAGCAGGATGGTGCTCAATACCACATTTTTCAACAGATGGATTGGGAGGGATTGGTTAACATCATTGCTGCCACGGTCACATGACATAGCGCCTTGTGGGGTAATAGCATCTTTATCCTGTGGGGTATGCCAAGGGTAAAGTCTATTCAACACCAATGTCTGGTATTGAAACTCTGGAAAGGAAAATACCAGATGCTATTGCCGCAGTCTCCAAAGAGATGTTAGGCAAAACATGGCGAGAAACTAAATATAGACTAAATATTCTCCAAGCCACGAACGGCGCACACGTGGAGGTGATTAACAACGTAGGAAAAATAAAACTCAGTTTACATGCATCATGTCACAAACCGCTTGATTCTACATATCATAGGTTTTTAAATAAAAAATTTCTTAATGAGGGAAAAACTTATGTCCTCCCTATATATCTCTAACTGTTCAATTTCCAAAATCCCTTATGCCTTTGGTATCTTCTGCTATGAGGAATGTTTTGTGCACAATTTTTTAATTTCTGTATTTCTCAGCTGCTAATTGGAGTAAGTAGCTATTTCTATTTGTGAATGTTTTATGAATTGTATAAATGTGACAATTTCTTTTAAATAACTAGTTCCATTCGCTTTGAATAACCCGCTCACACTGCGTATTTTAAATTATGCTAGTTTTTCCCTTAAGTGATGTAAGCGTAACTTTTTTTTTCAGTAACTTTAGGTTTTATAAAAGTCTGCTTTGAAATATTTGTTTCTGGCGTGTAAGAATTCTAATGACGCTCTCATTACAACCGAATGTTCGTCTCACCTTTCTTGTTTAAAACTGTTTTATAACACTCGATGCTATTAGAACGTTTAGATCCAGATCGCAACTGCATCTTTCTTCCACGCTTGTTTGTTTCTTAAGAACAACCTACTTCTGCGAAGTGTGAAGCAATTTAAGCCCCTATGTGTTTCATATAGTAGGTAAAGTCCAATCCATCTAGTAACATGAACCCAATAACAGGGGGGTGAAATAAAACTGCAATGGTAATTGTGAATATAGGCGTTAAAAATTTTGTAAATCTCAGAGCATATTGTAAAAGAAAACTTTAAAATAAATAAAAATGAGTCAATTGTTGTCCAGTAATAAATATTTGAACATTTTTGAAATAGTGCCCGTTTACCATTCAGTCCTCATGCTTGTGAGTAAATTTGAATACACAGGGGGAGAGTCTAAAGTTTTACAATATTTGGATCACTTTGTCTTCATACAGTACGTACCATTACGAAGAAAGCTGACTAGCATTCAAAGCCATCGCGTTGCACCGTCTTTAGTCATCTGTCTGCTAATTCTTCGATTCCGCGGAGGTACCAGTTCTTGCCGTTCGAGGCGAAGAACTCTTTCATCCCAGCTGTCACCTCCTCCTGGTTGTTTAAGTGCCGCCCGCGAAGGAAGTGGTCCATGAACCGGAACAAGGTCTGCACTGGTGCAGCATCAGTTCGATGCCATCAAGTTCCTGGAGTTTTGCCCGGATCGTTCGCGCCATATGAAGCAGATAGTTTTTCTGCTGTAAGATAGCGCGCGTTCTGTTCGCAAGTGCCGGGTACTTCTCCAAAACGGCATGCATCTGCTGCAGATTTTCAGAGTAGAGGTTGGCGTTGATGGTCCGACCGTCTGGAACAAATTCGTAATGGATTATCCCCTCGAAATTCCACCAGACGCGGAACATCACCTTGTATTCGAAGCGCCCACGTTTGGCACCAGGTTCAGGAAGCTGGCCCGAGCTCAACCACTGCAGTTGTGCGTTAGGATTACGGAAATAGACCCACTTTTCATCGCACGTAACAATTCTCTTGATGAAACGCACATCGCGCGGATTTTTTTTTTTAGGAGTTTTGTGCACACTTCCACTCGGCGGTTTGCTTCAGCTGGCGTCAGTTCGTGAGGGACAAGGCGGCAGCTCCTGTAGACCTTGCCAATTTCCTGAAGGTGACGAACCACGGTGGTCTGTGATATGCCTAGTTCGCTTTATAATATCCGAGTGCTGGTTGTTGGATTTACCGCTACGGCCTCCGAATCCACGGTTCGCGGCCTACCTGGCCTTGGTTCATCGCAGAGGTTTCTGTAACCTGAGCGAAATTTCTTGAACCATCTGGCTGCGGCGATGTGGTCCATGGAACTTTCCCCTTTCGCATGACAAATGTTTCGTGTTGCTTTAGCAGCTTTATGACAGAGTTCAAACTCTTAAAGCAAAAGTTTCCTAATTAGCCGGTTGTGGCTATTCAACATTTAGGCGTCCCAAACACAGACGGAACGACGACATACAATGCTGTTCACAGCAACGACTACCACTTTATATACCTTTTGACTGACTGCAGCACGCGACTTGAACTACACTGGTGTGCAAAAATTAAGGACGAAGAGGAAAAATTAGCATAACAGCGAAACGAGCAGACAGAACGGACAGAAATACCACTCAGGAGATAGACAAGGGTCCGGTACGGTAGGGCATGCGCATATATGCAGCATGACGTGGGGGGTGTCGGAAGGGTATAAAGCACACGGGCGGTGTACGCTCAGCAATTCGGTGAAAGATATTGCACGGTGTACATAGGTTTGAACGACGTCGAGTTGTTGCCACCGTGTGATATGGCCAACAGGCAATCCAGTAGACGACATCTGGATGACTTTACCCGAGGTCGCGTCATTGGAAAGTTGGAAGAAGGTCGAAGTGTGACTAGTGTGGCCTAGGAGTTCAGGATCACTCACAGCATCGTTTCACGAGCTTTGAGAGCATTTCAAACGACAGGAACAGCTGTCAGAGAGTTTAGCAGTGGTTGACCACGAGCAACCACGGCGGCGGACAACCGGTATATTGTCCTACACAGGCGAGAAGAGACAGACGGCAGACAGCGGGAGAAATAGCAAGGCACATGCAACAGACAACTGGACGTCCGCTATCACGTTTTACCGTGTCCAGGAGGCTGCACAAAGGTGGTCTATTTGCACGACGACCAGTACGGTGTGTGCCATTAACGCCTGCTCATCGGAGACTGCGGTTTCTGTGGTGCCAGGAACACAAGAACTGGATACATGAGCAATGGGGTAGAGTTCTATTTACGGATGAGAGCCGATTTAGTCTGACGAGCGATATTGGACTTATACACAACTGGAGAGAGCAGGGAACATGCAATCACACCCCCAACATCATCGAAAGGGACTGTGACGTACCTGCCAGCAGGACGCACTCGACAAAAAGGCAGGTGCAGTCAGAACAAACGTCCGCGTAGCTCAATTGGTAGAGTGACTTGTTCCGGAATAAGCGGACTCGGGTTCGATTCCCGGCGTAGACCAAAAATGACGGAGAAATTTACTTCGTTATAATGGCGCCCGAACTTTCCGGATGACCCGGCCGTCCAAAATCTTGCAATGGTGTGATGTCATTTCCACACCGCGAGATAGGAAAAATCAGAGAATCCCTTCTCCAGCGCTTCGAAAAATAAAAATGTGTGATGTTGCATTCCACACATTATATTGACTGGGAGTTCTCGAGTGCACGTTCTACAGCGGATGGCTGCCTGCCACGATTCATGGTCACGGCTGACCCGTGGGCCATGCCCCCGGCCCTCTTTGAAGGGGGAGATGTGACGTACCTTCCAGCAGGACGCACACGACATAAAGGCAGATTGCAGTCAGAACAAACGTCCGCGTAGCTCAATTAGTAGAGTGACTTATTCCGGAATGAGGGGATCCGGGTTCGAATCCTGGCGTGGACAGAAATGACGAAGAAATTTACTTCGTTATAGGACCTGTTTGAAGGTGGCAGAGTTCTAGTTTGGGGTGGTATCATGCTTGTAGCCGTACTGACCTTCCACATCTTCCAAGGAGGTTCAGTCACCGGTGTCCGCTATTGTACCGAGGTTCTCCTGCCTCCCGTGCGTCTGTTTAGAAGTGCTGTGGGTCCTGAGTTCCTCTTCACGGACGACAATGCCACACCTCATCGTACAGTGGCTGTCACAGAGCTGATCAATCAAACACGTGTGGGACCTTCTCGGGAGACGCTTGGCAGCACGTCACCAGCCGCCAGCAACGATTACGCAGCTGCGATTGGAGCTACAAGAGGAATGGGCCGCGATACCTCAACAGCTCCTTGACAACCTCGTCCTCAGCATGGACAGGCGTTGTAAATCCTGCAACAATCAGGGGGATCATATCCCCTACTAAAGACTGGAATTTTCTTGGCAGCCGCTAGTCACATGGACGTTTCTGTCTTCTGTCCAGTTGTGCTCGAAGCTACCTTTTCAATAAAGTGCCTTTGAATCCTTTGGATTCCGTGTTTGGACGGTTTTGCTCACTTGTCCCATATTCTTACATCTTGGGGATCTTATGGTATGGTTTGAGTCGATGTGGTGCACTTCTGCACGACGTTACATTCGAAAAACCGTCTCGTCCTTAATTTTTGCACGCCAGTGTATTTTAAACGCGCGACATACCCGCCGCAGCACATACGCTTATGCAAATATTGCATAACTTTCAACTCACCCTCTGTATTACGGGTAAAAGATTTTGTGCGTGTGGGTTAAAGGACCATCGTAAGCAACTCATTGGGATATATAAACAGTCGCCCGTCCCTACTTTGAAGTCACTGTTTCGGGGAAGGGAGAGGACCAGCGTCGTAAGACAAGCGTACCACCCATTCAGATCCGGACCCATCTCGGGAGAACGAATGGGTAGCTTGTACCACTAAGCTAGTAGGGAGACTTCTTTTCCCTCACATTTTTCATTCCTCAATAGATCTGAAAAATGTTTCTTGCACTGAATTCAGCATAAAATTATAACTGATGTACGTAGGTAGTTCACAATGTAACCAGACTAACGTCATAGCGCCAAAACAAACCCACGCAGAAAAATGCAGCTGGGTGTGTCGGGACACCTGCAAGGTCAGTCACGTGACGATGCGTCGTTACAGCGCTCGCTAGTTCATTCTTGTAAGTTGTAATAGACGGCGGAGATTTCAAACTCAGTATTGAATTCAAAACTGGAGCAATAAAATTTTGCGTTATTTTGAATAAAACCGCCACAGAAACGCTCAAAATCATGAAAACAACCTATAAGGAAGATGCTTTGTTCAGTGCAAGAGTTTTTGAGTGGCACAAGAAATTTCTGAAGAGCGTCTGGAAGATGCGCTGCGCTCCAGTAGGCTTTCGACATGGACTACGGAGGTTAACGTCAATACCGTTGAGGCACTCCTGCGCGAAGACCGCCGAATGACCACTGAGGAGTTTGCTAATGTGACGCAGATGTCAGTTCCGTTAATGACATTGTGAGAAACCAATTGAGGTAACCAACAGTCGCTGCACAGTGGATTCCCCACTTGCTCAACAGAAGAAAAATCGTGCTATCAGTTGTCGCCATGGAAGTGCAGGCTACGACGTGAGCCGCACTTATTGGATCGAGCCATCACGTGTGATGAGAAGTTTTTTTTGTTCATTTCGATCCAGAAACAACGCAGCACCCAACGAAACACCCACAGAGTCCCCGACCCAAGAAAGCAAAGGTTCAAGCAACTGCAGGGACGGTATTCACCTTGTTTTCTTCGATAAAAAAGGAATTGTGTATGACCATGTTTCGCAAGGGAAAACTGTTACCGGTGCCTATTACTCTGAAGTTCTCAAAGGACCTCTAAAGAAAAACATTTCTCCAAACCGAAAATGCCCAAACTGTTTGGAAATTGCATCGAGATAACGCCTCTGCACATTGTGTTTTGCTTAACCAGCAGGCTTTCCAAAATCTAGGCATCGAAATTATGGCGCACCTCCGTATTCACCGGACCTGGCGCCGTGTAACTTCCACCTATTCACTGAAGTGAAAAGACAACTTTGTGGGCGTCGGTTTGCATTAAATACTGAACACTGCTGTCAAGGGTATCCTGAACCACATGTAAAGGAAGGGCTTTGAACACACTTTCCGGAAGTGTACAGAAAAGTGGGACCGGTTCATTCAGATAGAGGGAGAATACTTCGAAAGTAAGTGTAAATATGTTTACTGCATTACACTAATTCCCCATGTGAAATCAGTCTCGTCACTTTTTGAACGACTCTTCTATTACAGAATTTCTTTATATACTAAAATATATTCAATATACACTATTTCAAACGTGCCTCTAATATATCAACTTTGATTTTAGTAATATATAGCTAATATTAACTGATAGAAACATCTTATTCCACAAGTTCTGTTTTCAACATACAAATTGTTACCAAAAAATAATTTTAGTTGTCCCTGCAAAGCATGCCTTGATTTATTTTTTTTTTTTAATTGCAGGTTTAACGACCACCGTGAGAAACTCAATGGGCTATAAGCAGTCGCCCGTCCCTAATTTTGGGCCACTGGCTCCAGGGAAGGGAAAGAGCCAGTGCCGTAAGACAAACACAACATCCATGCCTCACCGGGATTCGAACCCAGACCCCTTTCGGACGAACGATCAGAGGCCATCGCTTAGACCACTGCGCCACCGGGGCGGCCATGCCTTGATTACTGCAGTGGCATGGAGTGATTGTGGATACAAATAAAAAAGGCCAAACAGAATTTGTGATTCATATGTTATAATTTTCGACAACAATGCTAGATACTCTGGATTTGTTACCTTATCGAGTCTGCTTTCTCCTGGAGTTTCCTTTTCAGCAGCTGATGCTTTCTTGCAAAGTGCTTCGCACATGTTGCACAACAACGAGTCCCATTCAGCGTACTCTCCTTCCTTCATGTTCAGCTCCTTCGTAATCTGGGCCTCAGTGTAACCATGTGTCCACATGTAAACGAGCAGCAGCAGTCCCACCAACGAGATGTCTTTATGTTCAAACCAACGACCGTGTCGTGAGGTGAACTTCGTAGGATTGGCTTCGCATTCCTGCAAAGAATCGAAAATATGATGCTGGGCTATCATGCAAGATAATATGGGCCTTCTTCAGTCGTCTGTATGACCTGCTAAACCCACGGGTGAAAAAAACTGCTGCAGTAACACGATTTTTTTTTTTTTTTGCAAGCGTTTAAATTAACAAGAGTGATTGAAAAAAGACGCTGTTACACCCAGGGGGGCGCCATTTCGATGCACAGTTGCAATCTGTTTTCTCGGATTTGCACATGACGTCACACAGGAAGTAAACACGAAGCCGACACAGAACCTTGGTGGGTGCAACCAAGGAGGATAGAATATGGGGATAGAGCATGTGCTCTCACCGGTGAAGCCAGCTGAGTTGTTTGGCCGCCATATTACATTACCCTCAGTTGCTCATTTTTGCTTTGTAAGTTAAGGAAGATTTTAGTTTTTTTATTTCGTGTGAGAAGGGCGTTTGCTTTTGACTGATTTATGGAATTGTTCATTTGAAGTTCAACTAACATTAAAAGCTGAAGAGAGATCTATTGTATTTGCGGATCAAAAACTTATGATGGAATAGCTAAACATTTCTAGTACGAATTATAAATTTGTCCAGTTTTTTTTTTTTTTTGATTGGAGGTTTAACGACCACCGTGAGCAACTCAATGGGCTATAAGCAGTCGCCCGTCCCTAGTTTAGGGTCACTGGCTCCAGGGAAGGGAGAGAGCCAGTGCCGTAAGACAAAGACAACATCCATCCCTCACGGGATTCGAACCCGGACCCCTTACGGACGAATGATCAGAGGCCAGCGCCTTTTTTCGTGTGACGAGTTAAAGGAACTGCGTCACCGCGGCTTCCAGTTTTCAATAACTCCTGGTCAAAGATCACATTCCCGAAAACGCTTTATTAAAACTTTGTAAAAAGCATTAGTTTCTTTCGCACAATAAAATCAGTGTTTTTTTTGGGGGGGGGGTACTTTAAATTCGTAAATTATCGCATTTCTTATTAGTACATAGTAATCTATCAACGCTAACGGATTTTATTGTGCGCTACAAACGTTTTTCAATTTGCATATTCCGTGTACTCTTCGTTAAAATTTTGTAAATTATCAAAGTTTAGCACGAACTATTGTTTCTAAGGAAACATTTCGTTACGTTTCTGTCTTCAGAAACATTCACTCGATCACATGAAATAAATCAGGGTTTTCTTCACTTTAGAGTTTGTGAACGGCTTCATGCATTACTTTAAACAGCCTGTACTTTTCGTGTGACGAGTTAAAGGGATTTTTGTCGTACGCAGCAGTAAAACGTGACTTAGCAGTGCTTTGAAAGGAAAGAATAGAAAACAGTGGTGATATTATAGACTACATCCATAAATGTACAAGATATTTTTTCTTTTCGCAAGAAGGCTTTAAAAGTGTTAGCCTGCCTATATTGTTAGGTACGTAATTCGATGAGAACGCAATCAGAAGGGTAACATAAGATGGCTACCGCTGCTCAGAGCGTCGGCTTCAGAGCTTTTTTTTTTTTTTTTTTTTTTTTTTAGGTTTTACGACCACCGTGAGCACTCAATGGGCTATAAGCAGTCGCCCGTCCCTAATTTAGAGTCACTGGTTCCAGGAAAGGGAGAGAGCCAGTGTCGTAAGACAAACACAACATCCATGTCTCACCGGGATTCGAACCCGGACCCCGTTCGGCCTAATGATCAGAGGCCATCGCTTAGACCACTGCGCCACTGGGGCGGCCTTCAGAGCTTCACGTAGGGCTTGCTTGGCATGCTCCCTCCCCTTATTCTATCCTCCTTGGGTGCAACGAAGCTGCCAACACGTTCAACGCGCTTAGATAAAGCATTTCGCTTTGCTGGATAGACCTGTGTGGATATTTCGCAATTACTGTGCCTTCATAATTGCTACGAGTAAATATACTTCATAACTACTTACTAATCTTGGCAGGTACAACGAAGCTGCAAACTTCTTCACATGCTTAGAAAAGCATTTCGCTTCGGTGAATAAGCGTGCGTGAATATTTCGAAATTACCGTCTTCATAACTAGTTACTTTTCTTCTTAATTTATTATTTTCTTATGTCATTGTAACTCAATATGCCTGGATGGGCAGTAGGAGGCTGTTTATCCTACAACCGGAAGACTAAAGGTTCGGATATTGTTTAACATTTTCCTGCAGATCCTGATTTGGAAAAAATCTTGGTACTGAAATGTAAACGAAAATATTATTTCAACGTAAAAAAGTGTAAGAATTTGCTCTAAACATTTTACTGTTGATAGAATGATAGTTATATTAGTGACTTAAAATCAGAATTACTTGGATTACCTGGCAAAAAGAAATTTTAAAGCAGATGCTGTACTTATCGTCAACCTTCCAAGTCAAATTGGCCGCAAGCATATTACAACTGCTAATCCTCATGAATGATCATCATTCATTCTTAACGTTGTAAATGTCAGTCCTGAAGCAAACAGATTACATGGGCGTGAAGTGAGAAACTAGCATTGAAAACTTTCCGCATTCAATAGGCTAGCATTTAGATTGTCAGCGCATCAAGTATTTCTATACATTTGGCGCGAATTTTTGTTTCAATTAAACCGCTAATAAGTATGTAGAATTCTGTAAGGAATAACACAGCCTAACAACAACAAAGAAAAACTTCTGGGGCCTCGGAAGTTAGACCTATTCTTGAGTATATTTGGGACGCTGATTCCAAAAACGGCATGAGTTTTGCCCTATCAGCTCTAGTTTTGGAGATAGGGCACACCCGCCCTATACGCTGATGTGCAGAAATAGTTACTTTATGTGCGTAAAGTTAGTGTATACTGTTATTTTATGAGTGTAAAGCCAGTGTCTGTTAGTCTAATTAGGAGTTTGTGAACAGCTATACAACCAGATAATCTAATGTGATCAAATTTTGTTTGCAGATTGAGTAGACGCCATGGCTCCCCCACGAAGAAATTGCTTGAATCATCCAGATGTATTTTGCTACATTTGTGGCGAGTACACCCTTAAAAGAAAGTAGGAAACCTATTTCTGAGTTTGTGAAGAGATAATATCTTTTTTATTTTGGTGTTCAGCTTGGAGACCAAGATAAGTTGTGGGCTCCCCATATTGTATGCAAAACTTGCACGGAGCATTTACGGCTGTGGACAAATGGAAAAAGGAGCTCTCTGAAATTTGGAATACCAATGGTGTGAAGGGAACCTAAAAACACCACCATGATGACTGTTATTTTTGTCTTTTCAACATCAAAGGCATCAATCGAAACAATCTAAGCAATTGGACATATCCTGACCTCGATTCAACAAGACGACCGCATCCACACACAAATGAGGTACCCATTCCATCTTTCATACACCTACCAGAGCTGCCAGAGGATGAGGAATCAAGCATGTCTGATCACATACGAGATAACAGCAGTGGTGAAAGCGACAGTGATTTGGTAGGAACTTCATCAAGTGCTCAACCTTTTAACCAACATGTACTGAGTAACCTCATCTGGGATCTGAACCTCTCAAAGCAGTCTCTAGAATTACTGGCCTCCAGGTTGAATGAAAATAATTTACTTCAATCTGGAACCAACATTACGTTTTACCGTAACAGAGAAAAGGA
The DNA here is from genome assembly GCA_039090855.1 of Macrothele yani. NCBI lineage: Eukaryota > Metazoa > Arthropoda > Arachnida > Araneae > Macrothelidae > Macrothele > Macrothele yani. The sequence goes on from CM077008.1 coordinate 117,974,349, forward strand.
TTTGCTGCCCTTTTTCTCCAAGGACAACAACCTAGTGTTCTGCAGTGATGTCAGTGGCCTTCTCAGGAAAATGGGTCTAAAATCATACATGCCAAATGAATTGCGCCTTTTCTTTGATAGCTCCAAGCGGAGTTCAAAATGTGTTCTTTTACACAGCGTCAACAGATATGGCTTAATTCCAATTGGTCACTCAGCCAGTACGACAGACGTACGATACAATCTTGGAAAACCTGAAGTATCAAGAACATTAATGGATGATTTGTGTAGACCTAAAGATGGTGAACTTTCTCCTTCGTCAGCAAAGTGGCTACACAAAATATCCGTGCTTTATAAGTCTTTGGGACAGCAGAGCCAAACACGACCACTGGATAAGAAAAGTGTGGCCTCTCAAAAAAGATATGGTAGTTTGAGAACAAAATGTCATTAAGGAACCTTTGGTAAGCAGACACAAAATCATCCTGCCGCCTTTACATATCAAGCTAGGCCTAATGAAACAATTTGCAAAGGCGTTGAACACAGAAGGTTTGTGCTTTGGCTATTTATCACGTACATTCCCTGGACTGAGCACGCAAAAACTGAAAGCACGAATTTTTGATGGTCCCCAGATAAGACAGCTTATAAACGATCCATATTTCATAGATTCAATGGACAAAATTTGAGTCTTGTGACTGGACTTAGTTTGTTTTAGTTGTCAAAAACTTTCTTGGTAAACATAAGGCAGACAACTACTCTGAATTAGTTGAGGACATTCTCTCCAATTTTAATAAGCTCAGCTGTAATATGAGCATCAAGGTCCATTACCTGCACAGCCACCTAGATCGCTTTCCAGAAAACTTTGGTGATTTGAGAGAAGAGCCAGAGTGAAAGATTTCACCAGGACATAAAAACTATGGAAGACAGATACAAGGGTAGGTGGGATACCCACATGATGGCAGATTACTGCTGGAACCTTCAGCGGGACTGTCCTCGTAGATCTCACTCAAGAAAGTCCTATAAAAGAAGTTTCTCATATGTTGAATGACTGATCAGTTTATATGCTCTTGTGTTCAAAAATACATATTTAGTAATATGTTCTTGTTTCAGTGGTATGTATATAGTATCAATATTTGTCATGATAATGTCAAAAATAGCAGATCATGCGATGTAGGATCCCGAAATTTCACGGATGACCGGCGGAATCAGCATATAAGGTGGTATAACGAAGTAAATTTCTCAGTCATTTTTGGTCCACGCCGGGGATCGAACCCGAATCCACTTATTCTCAAACAAGTCGCTCTACCAACTGAGCTACGCAGACGTTCGTTCTCGCTGCTATCTGCCTTTATGTCGTGTGCGTTCTGCGGGGTAGGCACGTCACCCCCCCCGAAAGAGGGCCGGGGGCATGGCCCACGGGTCATCCGTGACCATGAATCGTTGCAGGCAGCCATCCGCTGTAGAACGTGCACTTGAGAACTCCCAGTCAATCTGGTGTGTGGAATGCAACGTCACACATTTATTTTCCGAAGCGCTGGAGAAGGGATTCTCTTATGTTTCCTATCTCGCGGTGTGGAAAGAACATCACACCATTGCGCGATCTTGAACGGCCGGGTCATCCGGGAAGTTCGAGCGCCATTATAACGAAGTAAATTTCTCCGTCATTTTTGGTCCACGCCGGGGATCGAACCCGAGTCCACTTATTCCGGAACAAGTCGCTCTACCAACTGAGCTACACAGACGTTCGTTCTCGCTGCTATCTGCCTTTCTGTCGTGTGCGTTCTGCGGGGCAGGCACGTCACAGTGGGTATGCCCCATCTCCAAAACTAGAGCTGATAGGACAAAGCTAATGCCATTTGTGGACTCTGCGCTTTAAATATTTCTAAATATATCCAAGATTTTGTAATATACGATTGTTTAAATAGTATGTAATATTAATAGCATCAACATTTGTAAATATGTCAAAAATAGCAGATCATGCGATGTAGGATCGCGAATTTTGTCGGATGACCGGTGGAATCAGCATATAGGGTGGGTATGCCCCATCTCCAAAACTAGAGCTGATAGGGCAAAACTAACGCCATTTTTGGAATTAGCGTCCCAAATATATTTAAGAATAGGTTTAACTTTCAAGGTACCAAAACGTATGTTGAGCAGTGTAATAAGATTTGTTTTGTAGAAATTAAACGTTCAATAATAAATTATGTATTATCTACTGAACTTGTTATTTGTTTAGCCCGTTAACGGAACTACTTGACGCGCTGATAATCAAAAGGGCTAGTCTTTAAATAGTATTTACATTCGCACTCACATTAAATGTTTGTAAATATAACTTCCTGCGAACTACGAAGTGCAGCAATATGCTTGCTAACAGCAATAGCATTTTTCTTTATTCACGAAAGTTAATTTTTGTTTTCAAAATTTATTCATGAAACGGGAAATAAGTGATCGCTGATAAATATGCTAATTTTTGAAATTACAATATTTGAAAATATTTTCAATTGCATTTGTTGTTTACATTCCCTGCTACTGTATAACACCTGTACGAGTAATAGCTCTAGCCGCTCGCTGCTTTGCTTCCTGTGTGAAGTCATTTCGCCAGCCAATAGCAGCTGGTATCCGAAATGGCTCAACCTAAAGAAATATCTAAGACCCTTGGTTACACCGTATGCGCGTTCCAGATATATAAATTTACGACGGTTATAACACGTAATTAAAAAAACAAAAAACAGGCATGAAACAAAGGCTGGAGTCATTCCTTCAGTGTTGCATTCAGAGAGTTTTTTCCGGTGGTGGGGGGGGGGGGGGGCAATTACGAATTTCGAGGGGGCTAAAATTTGTTGACTGATTATATACATATAATCACAGTTTTGTTATTTATATAAATATTAATACATATAAAAATTTTAAATAGAGTACAAACATTTTCTTATGCTCTTATATCGCAAATGCAGATTCCAAGAAATCGACACATACAAGTGATTAATAAAAAATGTAAAAATGTTATACCTTTTGCTTTAATTCAGTAATGAACTACGGATTTGGTGTAAAATATTAAGGACGCTAGTAAAGGTAAGTCTGTGCTGGGAAAATCTCCCCGAGACATTAGGAGTGGTAAAAATGCCCCCGCCTTATAACAAGCGTGTTTCTGATTATTAAGGAATCATACAGTGTTACCTGAAAACGTACAGTGTAAGCCATTTCCCTACCACTTGGTTCCAGCCTCTTTAGAATATTTAGATTAGCAAATAGTAGTAAAAAAAAAAACTAACTAACCATTTCAATGCCAGTTTGAGGTGACTTTTTTTTTTTTTGTTACAGAGTGTAAACCACCACCGGCAGAAAAAAAAGCAACCTTATTATGGGAACAATTTCAAATAATTTGCTATTGGTGAAAATTAGATAGCAAATATTTTGTTGTATTGGAAGCATTAACGTCACGATAGCTACACTGAGGCTTAACCATATACATAGAAACTGCGTCCACAAGACTGGAAAAAAACTGAACGCCAGCTTCCAAAATATGATGATGTATTGCAGTGCAAACATCTCTACTCGGCGGAATTATAGGTTTTAACTGCGGAAGTAGTCCGAGTTGTCAGTACTTGAAAATTTGCCCCTTCAGCGAGGACTCTTTAAAGTTTTACTGAAGGATGATAGAAATTTCAGATTGAAGTTCATTCGGGTGGGTTTTTTTTTCTCATTATTATAATATTTTCCCTCATTTTCTTAATTTTTTAAATCAATTTCTCTAAATATTCAGTTACAAACTAACACAATTAGACAAAATATAAGGAGAGATGGCCCCAAAACCTACGGGAGGGCATTCATAGATTTTCGGGGAGGGGAGGGGGCTTAGCACCCCTGAGAAGATGTCTGAATACATCACCGCATTCTTTTATCTGAAGCAAAATAACCATTTCCCTAGCGCAATTTATTTTTTAGAAAGAGACATTGATAAAGACAGATTCGTGTCACTATCTGAACATTCTTCGGCAGTAAGCTAGAATATATTTAAAATCATCGGGATTATTAACCTAGCAATCAGATGTGCCTGAAATAGCCAGTATTATTGTTCTACAGGTAATTTCAATCACATCAGAAAACTTGAAAATTAAATCTCCCTGGAGCGGTGTAGAACGCATCTCCGCTGAAAATACCGTGAAATCAGCTGAAATCCTCAACACAATCTTAGATACAAACAACAGCGGATCCCACGACTCTATTAAACTTCGAACTATTCGTAAAGATCTGCCATAAGCAGTTGGGCACTATCTTCTTTATGCGGAGCTACACGAGTACCAGATTTCATAAATGAAGATTTAGATAAATAATACATTTTTCAGGAGTATCAGCTCACAGTGTCTCCATTAGGGTACTAAGTGACGAATGCATATCACAGAGTCTTCCACAATTTTAATGTAAACAATCTTCACCCGCCATCGAAAGGTAGAACATTAGCCGTCAACGCAAAGTACGAAAAAACACCCTGCATTTTAAGGTCAACAAATTTCTTGTATACGAGGATACAGTCAAGGTTATTTCCACTCAGACACAATTCTGAATTCATCGCTTCAAACAGTACTATCCATCCTACGACCATACATAGACTAAGAATTTTCATCTGGGACAAAAAACAAATGTGATTTAAGGGTCATGTTTAACGAAAGAGCAGAAAATATATGACCCCCAACTAGGTTCAGCTTGGAGAGGGGGGGGGGCACAACCGGTAATCAGTTGGAACAACCAACTGACGCAATGCTGGCTACAAGATTCACTTCTTTTTGATGTTTAGAGCACATTCTTCAATACAGCACAGTCTGAATGAAATCCTCATTGTGAAACTGTTCGAGAACCCAGCTCTCACAATCCAAACTATCATGCCGTTCAAGTACTTAAAAAGAAAGGCTTCCTTCCCACTTGATAAGGCAATAAATTCTACCATACTGGCCCTTCGTGCGTTGAGAAATATCTCACAGCAACTAACTTTTTGGGTTCCACAGAATATGAACTCAGCATTTATTGATGTAACTATACAACAGCATTCACAAAGTCTTCAACACCTCAGGTTCCACGGAAGTGGAGTCAGTAGCTAGTTCAACGGAACTACGTCATGTATCCGACGTAGTTACACGATTACGCTTAAAAAATAGTTACTGATTAAGTTTCTTAAATAGCTTTTTTATTTTTTGCAATAGTCACAGGAACTTACACTACGCATTCTGGCTCACAATCACATTAATGCTGGACACAAAAGTGAACTGACTACCGTCCCTCCGGTGCTTGCTGAATTTTGTGCTAGCTAGACACAGAAGCTGGCTCTTAGCCTTCTGGTGAGCTCAACCTTGCAAGAGCTTAAGAATTTCACCCACCATGGCGCAGGTTTGAACACGCCATAGCTTCGTGTTCTGGTTTGCCGCACTTTCAGCAGATTTTCACCACTTACGTGTATGCAATTCTCCCTCAATTTCTCATCCACAGAAGGAGGGAGCCTCTTTTTTAAAGTGAAACTTCAGGAGTTCCGGACTTGTTTGCGACAGTCGGTCAACGAAATTTCCCATGCAAGATGGAATTCAGGTAGTTATATTTTCTGGCACTTTCGGGCCCCAGAACATCCCCATAAGGCACTGAAGTAGTAATACGTACGAGTATCACAAAACCAACCATAGATACAACTTCAATGTAAACAGTCTTCAAGGAACAATCGTAAGAGAAGAATCTCATCATCTTAGGCGTCAAAGCTATAAGTTCGAAAAATCCGCTCGCAACAATTGGTCAACTTTCTTTTTTCCCTATGCACGATGATTAGATCCAAGTTATTCCCACTCCTACGATGACCTGCATTTACAGTTTTAAGCAGGGGATAAGACATTATGGAAAGTTTTTTTAAGATATAAATTATACATATTGGTGATGTCGCTTTTACCTGTCGTTCCTTTGCAATGTCTTTAAAACCCTTTCACTTGCTTCAGGAATGTTAAATCGTTAAATAGCTGAACGACGGTAAGCAATGGGTGAAAAATAACAGTTGTTTCAGTGTGATCAATTGAGCGTTTCCCGAAGAAATGAACTTTGTTTTTTTGAAACCGGCACAGGCTAAGTCTGAATGAAATCCTTCAAAATAAAGCCCAAGCCCTTATATCCGGAGTTGGTTAATTCAATAAAACCTACTCTGATTTCAGTGCCAAGCTCTGCCTTACCCTGTTTAGAGACGTTACAAGAAGGTAGACAATATAAAAATAGCAAAGAACTAACAAAGGATACCCTCCCCCTCCGCTGTAACTGTCTCCCCCTGTCTATCTCGCTCTTTCCCTTTTTCTCTGTCTGTCTCTTTATTCTATTCCCTTTTTTTCTACTGAAGCTAAATCAATGTAATACGTATTTTAAATCCAATTCCGTAGTAAGTTTAATTGTTAAATTTGTTTTAGAAAAACTGAAAAAAAAAAATATGCAACGTTAATCATTTACAATCTTCGCTACTTTAAACGTAAAAACTTTGCTAGGGTTTAGGGGGTACGATCGCCCCAGTCGCCCCCCGCTAGATCCGCCACTGGTTTTACGACTATCTATCACTGCAACAACAGTCAAATTCTCTCGGCAGCTCAGGTAGCAGAATGATCTGAGGTTTGTGGCTTTGTCAGAGTATCATTAGGCGTGGGTGGTATGTTGTTTTACGGGGCTGGTTATCTTCCTTCGCTGAAACCTCATACACATACACTATATTGACAAAAGTCACCGGACACCCCTTCAAAAGCAAATGAACGGATCCGCTGTGTTTTTAAGATGCGCGGTACAGCTGCAAACGGTATAAAAAACAAGCCTGCAGCTGACCGCGATCATATCGCACTAAGAGGATGAGTGAAAATATCGCGGAGGGAGAGAACTGACTTCGAGAAACGAATGATTGTTGGGTGTTATATTAGTGGTCTGTCCATAAGAGAAACCGAGAGGCGTTTAAACATACCCAAGTCAACTGTTTCGGATGTACTGAATAAGTGGAAGACACATTGCGTGCCTGAAGCAGCAAAACGTACCGGCAGACCAAAGAAAATCAGTCATAGAAAACGTCGAAGCCTCAGGAGAGTCGTTACAGCTAATCGACGGAGTACTGCACAAGACCTCAGTGTACAGGTGAGTGAAAATGCTGGAACTTCGGTATGTACACGTACCATTCACAGAGAACTTCATTCCATGGGTTACCGTGGTCGTACGGCTACTCATAAGCCTTTCATCTCCACTCGGAATGTTACTAGTCTGTTAGCACGGTGTAAAGAACATTAATCGTGGACCGTAGATCAATGGAAACTGATCCTATGGACTGATGAATCCAGATACACGATCCATCAGTCTGATGGCCGTGTGCGGGTATGGTGGCAGCCCGGAGAACGCTATTTACCAGAGTGTACTGTTTCTACGGTCAAGATTGGAGCTGGCAGTGTACTCGTGTGGGGGTGTTTTTCGTGATATGGTCCCGGCTCATTGGTTATCGTGGGAAACCTGTTAACCAGCACATCTACCTCGATATTCTGGAAAATTATGCCTTACCAACTCTGGCAATACTATGGAACAGAGCCTTGTTGGTACCAGTAGGATAACGCACCGAGCCATAAAAGCAAGGACTGTTACGGCGTGGTTTGACGATAATTCAGCATCTTGTGTGGACTGGCCAGCACAGAGCCCTGATCTTAATCCCATAGAGCACCTATGGGATGAATTAGAGCGCCGCATGATAAGTTTGGAACAAAGGCCTACTACTAAGCAACAGTTAGCGGTAGCATTATGTACTGAATGGAAATACATACCTATTGCTGTGTTCCAAAACCTTTTCGAAAGCATGCGTCGAAGGGTCAGTGCATGCATTTCAGTAAATGCAATGTTGTGTTTCTCTTCTAGGTGTCCGGTGACTAGTCAATACAGTGTATATCACTACGTTGTTTGTTCTTCGATGTTCAGAGGTTAGAAGAAAGCTCATTTGAGAGATTAAAGTTTAAACTGATGGTGCAAGATTTTACTTACTATTGATGTGTCAAACATCTCCATTTACAGTTAACTCGAGATTCACTGACATACATTACACACCTCACACAAGACCTTTTGTACTTCATACTCAATCCTTTTCTCATACAGACATTACTGAATCTGGCTTGGGCTGAATAAATTCACTTAGTAAGCATCTCACCATTCATTCCTTCAACATAGACAAACCACCTCAGAATTTTTGTTTCCACATTTACTAACAACATTTTGCTTCACATTACATCTACAACAAACCTTCACTCACATGATCAAAACGAATCTTGCCACAAACAGCGCAAAAGTAACTAATTTCTCCAGCACACAAACGACCCTTATGTTTCTTCTGCAGTACTTAGGTTTCACTGCCATACATCAGAGTAGGGAAAATCTTCACTGGAATCAGGGTTCCAAAGTGAGGAACGGAAGACTTCTTCAGCAATTAAGGATTGCCATCATTAAGCTCCGAGAATTGCCATCAGTAAGCTCCGAAACAACACGTTCTTGCTGGAAGTACCAGGAGGCAGCCCCGATGGCGCAGTGGTTTAAGGCGCTGGCTTCTGACCACTAGCCCCAGTTGGGTCCGGATTCGAATCCCGGTGAGGAATGGATGTTTGCGTATGTCTTTCGGCACTGGCTCGCAATGTGTTACTTGTCCAACACTGGTTATCTGTGTACATTGGTCATTTAGCATACTGTAAAAACCATGTTTGATGTATGGTTGTTCACAATGTGTTACATGAACAACACTGTCTATATCTGTGTAAATTGATCATTTGACATGCTGTCAACCATGTACGATTTGTACTTGTTGCTGTGTAATTACTGTCTCCTGTTTATGTCTTTGTACCACCAGGTCCAATAAATCATTTTTTTTAAACCTCCAATAAAAAAAAAAAAAAAAAAAGAAATTAAAGAAAAAGTACCACGAGAGTGTCAAATAACGTGATAGTTTCTTCGCCACCACATTTCTAGCAGTAATTAATGTAGCCCTGTGCTGTTCACCAAAGTCTCGGTTCTACTTTAGATGTAGTGACAGCACGGATCTCTGGAAGATGTATGTGAGGAAATCTACTGTTCAATAACAGGCTGTGAAATTTGGAGTATCAACGGTTCGTTATTTCTTTGCACATCACTAAACAGTTCACAATATCATCAAACATGCGATTACATGAAATTCGTCAGTTTCACGGCGCTGTAGTATCTATGCCGGGTTTTCGCAAAACACACTAAAAATTCTGGATGTCAGTGCTCAGAAATAAACGGGACTATTTTGCTGAAACCTTGTTACATTATTATGAACTTACATTATAAGCTTGCTTGTTGAGGCTTGATTTTAACGTTACCAGCAGGGAGCCAGAGGGGGCACAGCCTCCTCTGGCTCCCTGGACGATGTAAATTCGCAGAATTATTTTTGTTGGCTTACGAAGATTTCTTTTGTGTTTCAGTATAACCAATAATACTTTACCTTTTTTATTTGTGTATTGCACGTCCCTTAGAAGCAGAATTCGAATGAAGCACGAACAGTGGACAACTCAAAAGATTACTACTGGAAGTGAATCACTACGAACTGCCGAGGCAATTATTCCCTGCCACATGGGCACCGGACTTGTAGCTGCTTAGGATCAGGAAAGAAGAATTCCCCCCCCCCCCCGCGTTTTTTGGTTGCTGTTGTTGAGAAATGTAAAAGAACATTATCCTCCGCCTCCTGGAAAAAAGAAAAGCACAGAGAGGCAGAAGTGAAATCTTAGTTGCGCATATGGATGAAATACTGTTCGTCACTCGGTAAGTGACAAATGCTTTAAAGAACTTCCCCGGGTGGTTAATTGCCTACAAAGAAGTGTTGGGGTAGAAAAGTTTTAGCAAAATGTATCCCTCTAGGAAATGTAAAACAGTTCTAAAGGCAAATTTTTGTGCGAGAGAGAGACTTTCAACTTCTTAGTGTTCATTCTTTTACTGTTAGTAGGCTTGGTTTTGCGGCGCTTATGTGGGAGAAGTGTTTATTGGCGGAAATCTCAGAGGCTTTTGAGTGGGGAAGAAGGGAGTTTGCCTGTTGTCCAAATAAGAAGAGAGACTGTCTCATAGCACCTGCGAAGGAGAATACGCGATTAAAGATGGAGAGCAGCCCCGGTGGCACAGTGGTCTAAGCGCTGGCTTATGATCATTCGTCCGGAAGAGGTCCGGGTTCGAATCCCGTGAGGCATGGATGTTGTGTTTGTCTTACGGCACTGGCTCTTTCCTTCCCTGGAACCAGTGGACCTAAATTAGGGACGGGCGACTGCTTATAGCCCATTGAGTTGCTAACGCTGGTCGTTAAACCTCCAATCCAAAAAAAAAAAAAAAAAATATGGAGGAGATCCGAAATTTGGCATCAGTAACTCTTAGATGCTAATTCATTAATCCAAGGAAAGAAACAAAAATAATCTAAAAAAACTTTTTTTTTTCCATGGCAGTTGGAAGTCATCTTTCCACCAGCAATGATATAACCCTGCAACTCAGTCACCTCAAACAAATTAAGATTACTTTTACATTTCAAGAAAGCTCAGTTATCTTCCAATCCCTCCACCGGTTTTAAATATTTTTAATTATTACATATTTTATACTTTTCAGCATGGAGAAGTTGTACACTACTGAAGTAAATTAAGAAAAGGAATAAAAATAGAAAACAAAACTTGCATCTGTGTTCGTGTATGAATATAGTTTGTAGTTGAACACAGAGCCCCTTCTGCCCCAGATGAATCTTCTGCTCCCCCTGGTTCTGCTGCCTAACTACGGCTTGACTAATAGGCCAAGACAGCAAAAAGCTAAAAATATTATTTTGTAATACTCATTCATTGGTAAATTTCACTTTTATTTAAAAAATAAAGGACATTCAATTGGAGGACTTACCTTCTCTCTGCATATCCAAATGTATCCATCTTGGGCATCATTTTCCTTTTCATACTTCATTTTTTTGCTGCAGCTGGGGCAAATAATAAGCTTGGCTATAAGTCCCATGCCTTTTAACCAATCCAGACAGGTCTCTCTACTTTCACACACATTTTTTACGAGGTAAGTCAAGTTTATTTTCTTTCTACTGAACCTTTTGCCGCGATGATTCCACTGCCTACCGTGCTCCCTAGTTTTCCGTGGGAAACGTGCTGAAATGGGATAGAAAATTTTCATGCAACTAAAAAACGGCGATTTTATTTTTCGTACAAGTAACTAAAATTACAATGGCATCAGTTTTGCTAAGTTAATCTGCAGAAAAATCAGAGTTAGAATATATTACAGATCATGACAAGATATGAAACCGATACCGCAGAATTATTAGTTTTGTGTGGCTTACTGGCGCAAACGTCTTAGTTGGCCACAAAGTGCTAACCACACGATTATATTGAAATATTACGCATCACGCAAGACGTTAGAAAAAACTAGAAAACTGCTTACGAATACCATAGACATTTTGAAAGCAACATTTCTTCACAAAACGCACTAATTTTTTTTTGTGTGTTGTTTCTTTGTTTTGGGGTTCAACGATCACTACGGGCCCCCACCCCCCCAGTTTCTTCAACAACGGACTGTCTTGGTCCAGTCTCCTCCATCCACTCATTTCTCATGTGGTCTTCTCTGTCTTTTCCTGTCCCTTGGACTCCAGTCTAAAATTTCGGTTGTTCATCGGTGGTTCTGTTCTCCTGGCAATGTGTCCAGCACATTGCCATTTCAAGGATTTTACCCTGATCACGAAGTCTTCCACTCTTGTCACTTTCCTTATCCACGAGTTCCTATTTTTATCTTTTTTGGTTAAACCACGCATGCATCCCTCCATGCTTTTTTCAGTAGTCTTTAGTCTTTGTATGTCTTCTTTAGTTAAGGTCCAAGTCTCTGCTCCGTACGTAAGTACTAAAAGAATGCGTTTATTAAACACTTTTCTTTTAAAACATGATGGCACATTGCTCTTAAAAATTGTACTGTTTCTTCCAAAAGATCTCCAACCAAGTTTTTTACGCCAATTCATTTCTTCATCAATGTGACCGTCGCTTGATATCTGCTGCCAAGGTAAATGTAGGAATTGGTTGAAATCGTGTCAGCACTTGACCCGACCCGTTTGACCAACAAGAAATTGTCAACCCGCGAACAGTTTCCATTTCTGGTCACAGGGAAGCGAGACATCCAGCGGCGTAAGACAGACATTCCACCCATGTCTCATCCGGGACAGGAACCCAGCTTGATCGAACAGAAATAAAAAACTTACGACTCTGACCACTCGGGCATCGGGGTGGAGAATATTTGTTTTAACGGAATGTGTATTTAGTTCTTTCATTACAAACGACCAATAAACTTATTCAAAACGTCCACTCAATAATCCAGCATTTAAAAAAAAAAAGTGACCCGTATGAGGGTCGATTTTTTTTTTTTTTTTTTTGAAAAGCGCAACAATCAGTCCTCTGGTACTTTCATAATCAAATTGAATGTGTCGCTGGTAGATATACACTGAAGTGCCAGAAAAACTGGTAGAGACGAGCTTATGCATAATACATAGCAACGTCACCTATGCGCGTATTCGGTTGCGTCCGCCAGTGCGTATGCAAAGCGATAGACATCCTTGCCAGCTTTCAGAGCTGTTTTGGGCATGAGAATGACAAGTAATAACGATTTAAGTGATTTTCAACGCGGTGTCATAGTTGGCGCTCGTGAGATGGGCCATAGTATTTCGGAGGTAGAAACGAAGTTCGGATTTTCACGGACGACCATTGCAAGGGTGTACAATGACTACAAGAATTCCGGCAAAACTTCCAACCTACGATACCAGTGTGGCCGTAAAAAGGCATTGAGTGAAGGTGACCATCGTCGGCTGTCAAGAATCGTTTCACGCGATAGGCGTACAACACTCAGCAGATATCATCGGAATTCAATGCTGGAGCCTCAACAAGCATCAGCGTCCGGACTGTGCAACGTACCCTGCACGATATGGGCTTTGTGAGCCGACGCCCAACTCGAGTCCCCTTGATGGGTGCACGGCATAGAGCTGTGCGCTTCGCTTGGGCACGGCATAGAGCTATGCACTTCACTTGGGCACGGCAACACCGCCACTGGATACTTGATGACTGGAAACAAGTAGCCTGGTCTGACGAGTCGAGTTTCCAACTGTATCGGGAAAATTGAAGGATTCGTGTGTGGCGCAAACCCCATGAAGCCATGGATCCCGCCTGTCAACAGGGAACTGTACCGGCTGGTGGGGGAATCCGTAATGGTATGGGGTGTGTTTAGCTGGACTTCACTTGGACTCTTGGTACGTCTACAAACGTCTGTGACCGGCCAACGCTATGAGCGCATCCTTTCTGACGAGGTACACCCGTTCATGTCCTGCATTCATGCTGATGGGTTGGGCCTGTTCCAACAGGACAATGCACCTCCACACAAGTGTCGGGACGCCACATTATGGTTAGAGAAGCATTCATCTGAGTTTGGGGTGTTGCCATACCACCCAAGTCCCCAGATCTGAACGTGATAGAATACATTTGGGATGCCACGCAACGCGCTATCGAACACAGGAATCAGACCTCGGAATACATTGTGGAACGCTCTGCAGGAAGTATGGTGTGCATTGCCTACAGCATATTTCCAGAAGCTAGTGGAGTCCATGCCCCGTAGTATTTTTGAAGTCCTGCGCTCCCGTGGGGGACCTGCCAAGTATTAGACTGATGTACCAGTTTTTCTGGCACTTCAGTGTATACCGGTACCCTTCAGAAAGGACACCACGAATTTTAATGAGAAAATCAGTAGTTTTTTTTTTTTTTTATAAAACTGTTAGAGGAATATCAACATTGGCTTCTGAAATGTAATCCCGATACGACATCACATATATGCGAAGAACGTACTCTAACAATTTCTTATATATTTTCAAGGGCGTCGCTAGACCATTTCAGAGGTAGGAGGGGCGGGGAGGCTGAAAACACTTCAGTAATCTTGTTTTTTTTTTTTTTTTTTTGATTGGAGGTTTAACGACCACCGTGAGCAACTCAATGGGCTATAAGAAGTCGCCCGTCCCTAATTTAGGGTCACTGGTTCCAGGGAAGGGAGAGAGCCAGTACCGTAAGACAAACACAACATCCATGCCTCACCGGGATTCGAACCCGGACCCCTTTCGGACGAATGATCAGAGGCCATCACTTAGACCACTGCGCCACCGGGGCGGCTCAGTAATCTTGACAAGAGTTTTTCGTTTAAGTTAAAAACGAGAAACACTTGTTTAAGGAGTTTCTCGTTTTTAACTTAAACGAGAAAGAATCAGAATCCTCGCCTGGAATTTCGAGACCAAACGGAGATTCTGTGGATGACCAGAGGAGGGGGAATCTTTAACAAAGGAGATCTAGTATGGAGGAGGGGGGCACAACTCACCTTCTTAATACCTTAATGTTTTATTTGCCTTAATATACTGTCTACTGAATATAACACTACATGTCTAACTTAGTTAACATGTGTTTTAGATCTGTTACCTTTTTTTTTTTTTTCTCTCTCTTGACCTTGCTGCTGCTATTATGTGAATGCTCTTGGCTTGACTTACACCAAGGGAGATCGAGGCTAAGTCAGGTCTCTGCGAGGCTTTTTCCTTAGTCTCCCCTGCTGTTATTTTTAGGCTTATATGCAACTGTACAGAATTATTACTTTATTATGTAACAACAAGATCAATAAATGAATTGAATAATAAATTTCTAAACCTTTACTAAGTTTGGAATATCATTCTTTTTTAAAATCAATGATCAATCATCAACAAATAATAATAAAAAGACGTGAAAGGTCTGACAAATTTTTATTTGGCCATCATACGATACCGAAGGACGCGTGAAAATAAATAACCTCTTGCTTAAGGACACGCCGAGAGGGGAGTAGATGCTAAAATATTTTTTTTTTTTTTTTTTTTTTTTTTTCACTTTTTAGTCACAGGTTCTTTTCAAGAGTTGACAAAACTTATGGCGTCTGGTGGACGTGGAGATCAAGTGGGCGCTCAGACTTTGGGTCTCGCACGCTGAATTTTGTGCTACAAGGCTAGATTTCTTGCCTTTCTGTGGCTCTCTATTTTACTCTTCATTGTTCTTAACTTAGGGTGCTCTATCTATCTCCGAAACCTGGAACCCTGTGGAGTCGCCCACCCAGCACACAGAACACATAAAATCCACTATTCACCGTGTCCCTTGTTTAAATGCGGGGGGCTATAAATCTAAAAGTTTGGCTTCAATACTGTCTGTATAGAGAATCTATTGCTTGTCTTACAGGGCGCAAATAAAAAATCTTCCTGAAAAGAAGAAAGGCGAGCTCACTACAGCACTGCTCGATACTCCTGTTATATATACACTGCTGGCCACCCAAAATTCAATACCAAGGACACGAGATAGCAAAGCCAGGTTTACTGGACACATAACAACAGATACAAAGATGAAGTGATCGAGCTTACAGGCCCGTGCGACGACTTTCGGAAGATGCAGACATCAATAGTTCGTGTGGCCCCATGGCTGGCAATAACGGCCGCTACACGCCGCAGAATCGAACGAAAGAGGCTTTGGATGTGGGCTTGGGGTATGTCAGTCCAGGCTGAAACACGTTGCCACAGTTCATCAGGCGTAGCAGCGGGTGGTGCTTGCCGGGCCACTCGGTTGCCGATCAGCGACCAGACGTGTTCGATGGGCGACATATCGGGAGAACAGGCGGGCCACGGCAGCAGTGACGCCTGGTGAGCCGTGAAGAATTGTTGCACGATGCGTGCTACGTGCGGGCGCGCATTGTCCTGCAGGTAAGGGTGAACTACAGGCTCCAAAACGTCGCATATGTAGCGGTGGCTGTTGAGTGTACCGGCGATGCGTACCAGACGGGTGCCATATCCAATTGCGCCCCAAACCATAACGCCAGGCGACGGACCGGTATGGCGATGCATAATGCAGGAGTCATACAGTCTCTCGCCGCGGTGCCGCCACACGTGGATCCGACCATCGTGGTTTTGCAGGCAGAAGCGGGATTCGTCGGAGAAGACAATGTCGTGCCATTCCGTAGTCCAGGTCCGTCAACCTATACAGCACGTGCGCCACAGAAGGAGACTGATATCACACCAAAGTAGTAAGAAGAAAATTACGATTTCAGAGATTTTACACATGTGTTTCATTTAAATATTTACACGTATTCTGTTACAAATCCGACCCTGTTATGAATTTCATCCTGGAATTATTTATATCGCGTAATGATACAGGGAGATCCGCTGTCTCAAACATAAACAAGCTCGCAGGTAACTGCAGCGGAAGGACACACGTAGCATTTCGAAAGTACTTCCCCAGGCACAAAGTTAAAATTTGCCAAAAGACTCCCGACTGACAATTTTTTTTATACAAGTATTATCGGACCATGGGGTCGCCAGTTCTTAGTGAACTGGGTAAATCAGCTGACCCCCGATATTACATGCACTTCATCACTTCGGAAAGCAATGTCTAGATAGATGACACTTCTTCACAGCAAAGTCCAGCTCGAACTTAGTTTCCTCTAAAATCGATAGTGGACACAAGTTTTAAACCAGCGCTCCTTAAACTGTGTTCTTCGGAACACCAGGGTTCCACGGAGAACTCATTGGGAATTCATCTGGATACATTACCGCAATGTAACGCCTTCCCGCTTAGCCTCACTGCTTTTCAGTTTGCTGTCATGGTTTTTTTTTTTTTTTAAGTCTACTGCTGGATGAAGGTCTGTCTAAGTCTATTCTACAACTCTGTCAAGAGCAAGTCTCTACCATATCACTCCAACGTATTGTTTGAATTTCATCCACCCATTTCCATCGTGGTCATTTCCAGTTCAGTATCTCAGCTGCTCAATGGCGGTCAGTTTTTCTAGAAATATGTCCAGCCAATGATCAATTGAAGGCCTTTACTACGAGAGTCATAACAAAAGTTCTGCACACTGCCCATTTTTGAAAAATGTGTGAAGTAAAGGAGAAACGGTACCTTATTGCCGTTCAATGTACTCTCCTCCGGTGCTAATTGACAGGTTGCCAAAGGTGAGGTAGGTCTTGGATGCCCCGTAGTACGCCATCTTTGTTCAGCTGTCGTGTTACTCGGGTCACGTCCAATGACAGTTCGTCCAGCGATTCGTAGCGGATGCCACGGAACCGATTTTTTAACTTTGAGAAAATATCAAAATCGGGTGGACTGAGTTCAGGGCTGTATGGTGGGCGGGATAGTTTCCCTCCCATATTTCGACAAAAGTCTCCGTACCGATGGCACGATACGTTGTCATTCAGCAAGATCGCTCCCAACAAGTTGGGGCGATTTTGACGAATGTTCGATCTCAACTTTGTCCTCAGAAAGGAATTGTGCTTTGATCAAGAGCTCCTTCCCCTCAAACTTCTTGAAAGGCAGTGTGGATTTGTGCTGCCAGAGTCCCCCCCAACTAGTTTCTATTTTCATGTACGAGCGCTGGTCTAACAGCGTGACTCGACCTGAGGAGCTGCACGCTTCCATTTCTAAAACTTCCCACGTCCACACAGTAAATGATAGCTCGTCGTTCTGACACCCCTGCGTTGCTGAGAGTCTGACCTTGACATGACATTTCCCGATTGCATCATCCGCTTCAGTTTTTGATTAACGTGTGCAGAACTTGCTATGACCCTCGTATGCTCATGATGTCGCACTCTTGACAAATTCCTGATATACGCGTTCTTTTTACTATCTTTCTTGGTTACAGTAAACATTTATCTCTCCACGCTTCGAAATACTCGCGGCGTCTGTATGTCATTTTTTACTAAGACCCATATCTCCGATTCATAATTAAGAACTGGAAAGATGCATTGATGAAACTTCTTTTTGAGACATAATGGAAAACTGCTCTCGAAAGTTTTACTGTTTCTTGTCAACGCACTCCAGCCAAGTTATGCACGCCTGTTAATTTAAATTTCTTTTTCGATGAGGCCCTTACTTGATATCTGAAGTCCAAGGTAATGTAAGCACCAATTAGTTCTAAATTTGCACCATTAATCTGCAAATCTTTAGGTTTTGTAAAAACGTCTTACACCAGTTTTATTTTCCATAAGTTAATCTTACTTCCACTTCTTTACTCCTCTCAGCAAGTTCCGGGATAGCTGCATCTCTGAAGGGGTATCTGGAAAAATGACTGTGTCGTCAACAAGGTAACCGATTCCTACATTTACCTTGGCTAACACATCCAGCGAAGATCACACTGAAGAATGTTAATAAGCTTATAAAATTTGGTTGGTGAGCTACAGCACATCTTTCTTAAAGAGAAATTTACCATTATGTCTTTAAAAAAAAATGCAATCAGTGCACTTACTTATGGATCACAGACATGGACCTTAACTTAAAAACAACAACAACAAAAAAACAGAGGTTGCAGACAACTAAAAGAAGTATGAAGAGGTGCACACTTAGTGTAATCAGGAATGATAAGAGGAAGTCGTTAATAAGGAAAATGGCAAGAGCGGAAGACATCAAAATAAAGCCTTTAGGTGGCCATGGTCTGGAAGTATTCAGAATAGTATAACTATACTAGTAATCCGAACTTCTTGACGTAAAACAGAAAATCAAAGTTTCCAAGCTTTCGCACACATTTACTATTTTACGCCAAGAAATTCGGATTACTAGTATAGTTATACTATTCTGAGTATAGTTGGTGTACGGTTCGTATTTATTAATCTAGAAATATTGTTAAAAGAACTGACCACCTTTAGGGAAAAAAACTGGATTCGATACAAGGGGACTGGCAAAGGACCAGAAGACGACCACAAGCGAGAAAAGAGGATGAAATCTGAAACCATAGAAGAGTGACACCGAAGATAATCACAAAACAGGGAGTTGTGGAAGAGAATTCGGGAGACTTTCACCCAGCAGTAAATTGATATATATCATCATTGTCAACCATTATCAATCCACTGCTGGACGAAGGTCTCTCCAAGCCTCTTCCACAACGGTCTGTCTTGTGCCAGTCTCCTCCATGTTACTCTCGCATACTTTCGAATTTCATCCACCCATCTCCCATGTGGTCTTCTTCTGGGTCTTTTCCTATCACTTGGAATCCAATCTAAAATTTCGGCTGTCTATCGATGGTCTGTCCTTCTGGCAGTATGTCCAGCCCATTGTCATTTCAGGGATTTAACTCTGATCATGATGTCTTCCACTCTTGTCATTTTTCGGATCCATGAGTTTCTCTTCTTATCTCTCCTGGTTACACCAAGCATGATCCTCTCCATGCTTCTTTGAGTTGTCTGCAGCCTTTGTATGTCTCTTTTAGTTATGGTCCACCTCTCTGCACCATACGTAAAGCACTGAAAGGATGCATTGATCAAACACTTTTCTTTTAAGACATTATGGCATATTGCTCTTAAAAATTATGCTGTTTCTTCCAAAAGCTCTCCAGGCAAGTTTTATACGCCCGTTAATTTCTTCATCAATGTGACCCTCCCTTGATATCTGCTGTCCAAGATAAACGTACGTATCTTATCTCCAGCTTTTCTCCATCAATCGATAAATCTTCATTTCTTGTAAAAACAATGTGCATCACTTTTGTCTTCTGAAAGTTCATTTTTAATCCCACTTCTTTACTCTTGTCAGCAAGTTTCTGGATCCTACTTTGGATCTCTGATGGGGTAGTTGTAAAAATGACTACGTCATCAGCAAAACGAAGGCGAGTCAGATAATCTCTATTAATCTTTATTCCTTTATTTTCCCAGTTCAGTGATTGAAAGACATTTTCCAATGTGGCATTAAAGAGCTTCGAAGATATGGTGTCACCTTGTCTTACCCCCTTTCTAATTTGTTTGTGTGTTGTATTTTCAAACAGCCGAATCTTTGCACTTGCATTTTCATAGATGTCATAATTAATATTAATGTATGCATCTTCAATACCACAGGACTTCAGAGCCATTGTAACTGCTGATGGTTTCACCGAATCAAACTCCTTTTCATAATCGATAAAATGCATGCATAATGGGAGTTCATATTCTCTTGTTCTTTCAATTAGTTCTCTCAGTACATGGATATGATCTATAGAGCTGTAGCCACTCCTGAATCCAGCTTGTTCTCTCGGTTGAGCCATGTCCAGTGTTATCTTCAAGCGGTGTGAAAGAACTTTAGTGAAGATTTTATAAACCACTGATAGGTCTGTAGTTCCTGAGCTCCTCAATGTCACATTTGTTACGTAGCAGGATCATTGTAGCGTTGTTCCAATCCTCAGTAATCTTCCCTTCATTAAGGCATCGAGTGAAAACTTAGGCGAGTACTGTCTCAATTTCTCCATTTGCTTCTTGTATGATGTCTACAGTAATACCATCTTCTCCTGGAGCTTTTCCTCGTTTCATGTTCTTGATTGCATGTGCAACTTCTGCTGGGAGGACTGGAAGAACTCTGGTACCTTTCATGATGTCTGGAGTACTGCAGTACATGTATCATCCCCTTCATATAGTTTTGAGTTGAAATCTTTCACTCTTGTCAAAATTTCGCCTCTATTTCTTGTTACAGAACCATCTTCTTTTCTCAGTGCCATAATCTGTTTTCTTCCCTTACTGAGATGTCCCTTTGCTACCTTTAGGCTTTGGTTGTTTTCAATTGCTTTCCTCACTAGTTCACAGTTGAATTTCCTTACGTCTTCAGTGATACTTTTTCGTGCTGTCTTGCATAGCTCTATATATTCCACTTTGGAAGTCCCATCTTCTTTAGTTGTCCTCATCTCTCTTCTTTCTTGCATCAACATTTTGGTTTTTCCTGATAATTTGTTCACATGCAACTTGTTCTTAGACCCAGCTAATTTTGTTGCTGTTTCCATAAGAGCTTTGGTTACTTTTCTGTTAACTTCAGAAATATCCACTTCTTCCGATGTTAGGCCCTTCTAAAGCAGAGGATCTGTTCTTCAGTTCCAATTTGAAGGTATTATGGTGTTTTTTAAGGTTGGTTATGTCAATACATTTTGTTTGTCTTATGAGCTTGCCACGTTCGAGTTTAGTGTTGAGGTGCATCTTACATCTCACCAATCTATGGTCACTACCTGTGTTGAACTTGTTTAGCACACTGCAGTCTTCTATGACGAAATTTTTTGTTACACATAATAAAATCAATTTCATTTGTCGTCCCATTTGGATGTCTCCAGGTCCATTTCCTGCGTGGCTTCTTTTTGAAAAAGGAGTTCATGATGAAAAACCCTTCTGCCTCTGCAAACTCAACGATAGTATTTCCACGCTGGTTTCTGTTGCCGTGACCGAATTTACCTACTGAAGTTTCATTCTGTTGCCGTTGCCCTATTTTTGCATTGAAATCTCCCATAATTATCTTCAAGTGCTGCTTGCCTTTATTATTTAGATGACGAATTTCCTCATAAAATTCTTCAATTTCTTCTTCAGAATGACTTGTGGTGGGTGCATAAATTTGAATAATCTGAGCCTGGTATCTTCTCGAGAGTTGGATAACGAGTCATGCAGCTCTGTTAGAGGAACTTTCAACTTCTACAACTTTATCCTTCAGTTTCTTGTTTATTATAAATCCAACACCACTAGTTCTGCCAGTATCTGTCCCACGATAGTAGAAGAGATGTCCACATTTCAATTCAATGAGATCTTTTCTATATATACCCATAAATATACATATACTCGTGCATTGAGGGTTCTGTGATCTGTAATAATTTAAGAAACACTGCTTCAAAAATCATGCCGGTCAAAAGGACTTTACCTCATAGCATGATTATTATATCCACCAGAGGTCAGCATCATCAAACTGAAAATTTTCTCAACGACATGTCTGAAGCAGAGCTGAGACTGGCTGAGCCCGAAAGCCCGAGCAGAGCCCGGGCCCGAATCGGGCTGTAGAGTATTTACTGCTGTTCGGGTTCTTAGAGGTAGAGATAGCAAGATAATTTTTTTTTTTTTAATATGAAAATGGGATTTTATATGATTCAGCAAATGCCACTTTACAGTTGGTAAAAGGAATTCTTCGGCAACTGATTCTCATTAGGTAACGGGCATTCGAGATGCTATTTATTCTGGGCTTAGGTAGAAAATGCCATAGACCGTGCATTAGTATGTTTCTTCAGAGAAGAACAAGCTTTTTTAAGAACTGTAGATATTGGATAGTTGATAGCTTGCCGACGATAATTTGCTCTCTACCTACACGCAGTAGCACCCTGCTAATTCTATTTAGCAACGTACACATTGCAGCGATTTATGGCGCGATAATATTAGTATTATTTGAGCAACATACAATTGCAGCACAGCCCGATTATTTTGGATTCCCTGCCGCCCGAAGCACTTCAGGTGGAAACGAACGGTCAAAGAAAATCATACAGTTACACTGTAAAAAGAGAGAGGTCATTTCCCCACTCCCCATTTGAGAAATACATTGGTTAATTGCAGGAGGAGGAGAGAGTGGAAGTGTGGAAAATGAGATGTTTTTTATTAATGGTTGAACAGGTTTGTCAGATTTCGGGCTCGAGCTCTTTCTTGCAATATAAAATTCGGGCTCGGGTTGGCTTGGGCTGATATACCACAGGCTAGGGCTCCAAAAATTGAGCACGAACCGGCCGGAAGTCCCTTGGAAGAGGAGTCAGTCAATATTCGACTGAGCAGCACAACGTCACGTATACATTTAAACTCTTCCTTGTATTACGCTTACGTAGCATTTCCCCCTTTTTCATTGGATTCATAATCTTGTCTCTTTGATCTAAGGTGCACACTGTTCTCCTTTGTGGTCAAACACTAACTAGCGCAGCATCTTCCGGTGAACAGCGTGCTGTACACACACACTTACACACATCATGCTGGTCAAACACAGGGTGTGGTTTTTCTCCTTATGGCAAGTCTTTCACGGTCATCTGAACAGTGGCGTACCTGAAAAACCCGCGGACCCCAGCAAAAAAAAAAAAAAAAAAAAAATTCGAGCCCCTTTCGCGAAAATCTATTTGCTTCCAGTTACCGCAATTTTTTTTATTGGGGGGGATTAACGACCACCGTGAGCAACTCAATAGGCTATAGCAGTAGCTAGTCCCTAATTTAGGGCCACTGGTTCCAGGGAAGGGACAGAGCCAGTGCCGTAAGACAAACACATCATCATCCATGCCTCACCGGGATTCAAACCCGGACCCATTCCGGACGAATGATCAAAGCCATCGCCACTGGTTCCAAAGAAAGGTGAGAGCCAGCGTCATAAGGTAAACAACATCCATACCTCAACAGGATTTGAACCCGGACCCATCTCAGGTGAATAGTCATAACCAGCGGTTAGACAACAGCGCCACCAAGGCTGCACAAAGGAGATTAAAGAATGCTGGAAATAATGAGAAAATGCGCTCAAGAATAAAGAGTAGAATTAACTTTGGAGTGCATTTGGCGTACAATGAATCAGTAGGGAATAGTTGCGCAGTGGTCTAAGCGCTGGCTTCTGACCATTCGTCAGAGATGAGTTCGAATCCCAGTGAGGCACGGATGTTGTATTTGTATTACGACAGTGGCCTTTAATTAGGGATGGAAGACTGTTTACGCCGGATAGTTCTTCACGACGATCGTTATACACCCCCACCCCCCGCAATTCAAAGGAAAACAACGTTGTGCATATCGCACTTGTAATTTTTTTGTTTCGGAATTTTAGCACCCTGATGAACTCTGGGAGCTGTAAATAGTCGCCCTTCCGTAATTATGGGCAACTGTTTCCATAGAAGGGACATCTCCATATGACAAGCACACCACCGATGCATCATTCGAGATTCGAACCCGGGCCCATCTGGAAAGAATGGACAGATGCTAGAGCATCAGACCCCTTGACCGCAGGAGTGGTTTGATTTGATTGCGGGTTTAACGACCACCGTGAGCAACTCAATGGGCTATAAGCAGTCACCCGTCCCTAATTTAGAGCCACTGGTCCCAGGGCCGTAAGACAAACACAACATCCATTCCTCACGAGGATTCGAACCCGGACCCTTCACGGACGAATGGGCATAAGCCAGAGCTTAGACCACGGCGCCACCGGGGCGGCCCACAGGGGTGCTACACTTACCGTTCTAGACATGTATTCACTGTGTAGCAATAAGTATTTCAATATTACTTTCTCCAGCAAATCTTTGCAATCCTACCCAAAGAACATGAATAGCACACTAACATTTCCAGAGGGTAAGTGTATTCTCTATTGTTTCTCTGTATGAGAGGGGGGGAGGTTTGTACAGGCATGAAGAAGACTGTACGCATGAAATAGTAGGTTGTGGTAGACAAGTTTTAAAAATCTTTCTCATCCAGTGAAAACATAGAAGCATTTCAGTTCTTCAATAAAAGAAAATACGCCCCCCCTTTAAAAACACATTTCATTTTACCGTGATACAACAAAATACATACCAGACTCAACTTTCGAAGAAACTGCCGCCCCTGAGTTATCGTTGTGATGCATCCGAGATGAAATATTTACAGTAGATTCCACAGTAATGACGCTCGTCTTTTTCTTAGCCACGTAAGCTGTTGCTATTTTTTGAGGCATCCCTGAACTGTGTCCAGCTCAGAATCATTCTCAGAATTAGAGTCGTCCATCAGCTTTTAACAACCTACAAGTGTGCAACTGTATTTATCCTTTCATTTCGCAATGTCTTTCTCTCAAATAAGGTCTCTGTCACTTAACTGATTCCTGTGTTCCCGAAATAAATGCCGGTGACGTAAAGTAATTTGCATAATAGTAGAAAGGCGGTAACGATCTCGTTCGACGAGGTCATCGTGCGATAGTGTTCGGTCGTAAGTGAAGTTTTTTTCCGTTTCTTGCACCATTTGTGAAAATAACTGAACCCAATTTGATTTGTGAAGAAAAACATTTTTACTGTTCATACTTAAAAAAAGTTTTAAATATCAGAAATTCGAAGCATTTTTCATATTAGTTAAAAGCTTGTTCGTTTGTTTCTGGACTTAACTACCTCCATGAGTAACTGAAATTTAAGAACTATAAGCAGTCACCCGTCCCTAATTTAGGGGCACTGGTTTCACGGAAGGTAAAGGAGCCAGCGCCACATCAGATAAGTACAAATTTAAGATCTATATATCCGTCCCTAATTTAGGACCACTTGTTTTAGGGAAGCTAAAAGAGCCGGCGCCACAACAGATAAGCACAAATTTAAGAGCTATAAGCAGTCACCCGTCCCTAATTTAGGGCCACTGGTTACACGGAAGGTAAAAGAGCCAGCGCCAAAGCAGATAAGCACACCATCCATGCATTAGGGAGGGACTCGAACCCGGACCCAGATCGGAGGACTGCCAGAAGTCTACGCCTCTCACAACTTAGCCACTAGGGCGATAATTAGTTATCCTCTTTCTTTATAAAATGGATTTTACCGCCTCCGTGGTGCAGTGGTAGCACTGGCTTCCTACCGTTCTCCCGAGTGAATCCGGGTGTGTGTTTATCGTACGGCACTGGATCTCATCCTTCTCTGGAGAAAGTGGCCCTAAATTAAGGACGGGCGACTGTTTGAAGCCCATTGAATTGTTCACGGTGGTAGCTAAACCCCCAAACCAAATTAAAATGGATTTTTCCTCGTTTCGGGGTTTACCTATACCTCCATGAGCATTTGAATCAATAACGAGTCGTCCGTCCTTGATTTAGAGGAATTGGCAGGGACGTCTTAACGCAGTCGGAGGCCCAGGGCCCAATCATTTTTGAGGGCCCTTTGCCCACTAACTTAAATTTCCAAATTTTTTGCAAAAAGAAAAACATGTCGCTTAGACAAACGATAATCTGTTTATAAAAGCAAACTCAGAAAAGAAATAAGAAACGAAATTTTAATTTAATAAGGCAACTGCCAACTGAAACCAAAATTAACATTTTCACGCATAATCATAGCTTTATATTGTAATCAAATCAACAGAAAAAAATATTTCCTAAAGCTAAGCGCCAGAGCTCAGTGATAGCGCATCAAAGTATCAATAAAAATCTATAAATTAAGAATATGAACATACCGGTATTCCTGCTTCTCACACTTGTGTCATCATTTAAATGTTTTCTTTTCTTGATTTCAGAGCTGCGAATTCGTTAATCACATCGGAAAAGTTTAATTCTTGCGTTATTTCATTTTCGACGAACAATAAATAATAAATAGTTAAGTCTTGATTCTGTCATGGAATTTCGAAGCGCTGATTTAATTAATTTGAGTTTGCAGAAAGATCGTTCACCTGCGCATTTAGTGATCATCATCGAAAGCAACATACGCATAGGTATTTCAATATTTGGAAAAGTTGGGTGTAAACCGTTTTTAATCTACGATTAAACCGCTGAAATTGAATGAGAATTAACGTTTGCAGTCTTTAAATAATGCTTGATCATAGGATTGATTTATTGAAAGAGGCGCACTTTAGTCTTGACACAGTTCGAGAGATGATTTCTTGCAGCATTAGCAATGCGAAGAGACATAATTAATTCTTTTTTTCAATTAATAAATTTTTACGCGTCCTGACTGTTCCGCGTTATATACTGTTTAATTCTTAACCTCCAAACTTCGAAATAAAAGAAAATCACACACAAAAAATATCATAAATAAACAAACTTTGCCATCAATTTGGGGGCCCTGTTTACGTCGGGGTCCAGTTGGCCCACCCTGGGAATTGATTCCATCGGAGGAAAATATCCAGCGTTGTAGGACAATCATACCAGCCATGCTTCATTTGGGACTCGAGCTTCGGCCCGATCATCCAAAGAACCGCGCCTCTAACTATTCGCCAACTGGAATTTTAATGAGGTTGGATTTAAAGCAAGTTGGGGTTGTGCGGGGGTCAGACGAACACCAGCACGACCTTGAGGAAAAGTGTCTTTTGACATACATATGCTGAGTATATAAGGTATGTCTTAGCACCATGAGTATCGAAGGCTACGGTGACTGATATTTGGTTTTATGGCGTAACAGTCAAGTTTGGGAAAATAGTCAGATTATAGCCATGGGGACTCTCATCTCCTCACAATCAACCGGCAATCATTGGACTCCTTGCGCGATTCAAGCACTTGAAAGGCATGATCAAATCACAGAAAGCCGATCGGGTTGCCGAGTGGTTATAAGTTCTGGTTTCTGACAAGTCGGCGGAGAGCCGTGGATAGCCTAGTGGGCAACGTTCGGCCACGGAAAGGACCTCAGGTTTGATCCCAGGCAGGTAAGAACGCTCGATCCACTAAATATCCGCCGTGCGTCGGATGTGCACGTTAAGCCGTCGGACCCCGGTAATAAATAAGGGCGTCTTCCTACCTCTTTCTACTTTGCTTCCGTGTCACTTTCCTATCGGGCACTCTAGCTCAAATCTCCTAGCTTCCTATTTCTAAGGGTTGTTTAATATCCGGGGTCAGACACTCCCTTCCTAAAATCCTCTACATTTGATCATGAAGTCGGCGGAGATGGGTCCGACCTCCAGATCCAGATGAGGCATGGGTGAGGCGACCGCCCCACAGCTCTGGCCTTCCCCTTTTCCTGGAACCAACGGGCCCCATATAAGGGATGGACTAATATTAATAAAAATAAAGATCGGGCAGAACCCAAAACAAAGAGCAACCTTCACCTACATGTGGGCAGAACTTCAGAACAGAATCCCGGAGGACAAATTTACAACCTTCGTATCTACTGGAAGACCTATCCCTTTTTAGATCGCTTCATTTACACTGAAAAATTACCAATTTTTTTCTATATACATTAGAAATTGAAGACCTTACTGCAACAATGGGTTAACCAACAACGTAGCAGAGCTTGTGATAATGGTGGAAATGGATAGAGACAATATATCTCGTGCAACCATATAACTAATCTTACATAAAGCTGTCTCAGCACGATTTAGAACACGTCCATCTAATACACGCAAGCGTCAGAAGTAAAAGATATTTATTTGCATCTAAAACCAGTCAGATAAAAGCAACTTTAAAAAACAGGCCAGATCTTTCAAGTCTTCACAAGACTCATTATCAAGCCAATGTGCAGTGAACAAGACCATACATGTACAAGCAAGCGACCGTCATGCATCTGTAACTATAGCAACATCTAGGAGTACATGTACTGCAAACACAGAAAATTGAACTTTCCCGACATTTTATCTAAATATCCGGTGGTTTTAATGAGCTAATGTATTGACGCCAATGTAATGGTAAGTTGCTGGGTAGGTCTTCATTGCAACATAGTTCGTCAAACCATGCGATAAATAATGATTCCGTGAAAAATGTATCTCGTTTATTTTTGGTAAAAGCCAGCTGATTCATGTTTTCCCAAAGTGGGGTACATTTGCCTTCGGTTACCAAACGTGCAATGGCTGTAGTCGTTGCCGTTTTGATATCATACTTGTGTTCCGAAACCTAGACACCTATCGTCCGAAGTCAATAAATTCCATGGATGGGTGACCGCGCCCTATATTTGTACCAGAGGTTGGGCTAACCCATTGTTATTCCAAGGTATCGGAATATGCTACCATGCGGTCTATCTGTGAATCTATGTTCCCGGTGACTGCGTGTTTTTACAAAATGTGGGTTAGCTCACCATTGCTGTAAGGTCTTGAATTTATTTCCAATTTTTATTTGTTTGGAAGTTTAACGACCACTGTAAGCAAATCAATGGATTGTAAGCAACCGATCGTCTCTAATTTAGGGCCAATGGTTCCAAATGAAGGAAGAGATCCAGTGCCGTAAGACAAACACAATATATATGACTCACCAGGATTCGAACCCGGACGCATTCGGACGGATTACCAGAAGCCAGTGATTAGACTACTGCACCCCTGGGGCAGCCCAATAATTTCTGCAAGCCTCTAAAATACGTATATCTACCCAAAATTCCGATAGTACTGTAATATATGCATTTCCGGCGTTGTATTTCAAAAATTATTTTGTCACAATATCTTCAGCAAGCTTTACAATTATATTCCAAACTCGACAAGGAACTGCGGATTTCAATAAGGAAGGAATCATTTTTTCAAATAATTATGAATGTAGGTATCTTCATAACAGAAGCTCCTGATTTTTTTAGGTCACGGACCTCTTTAAGAACATAATGAAAGAAAACTGTCCATAACATAATGTTATTAGTGTTTTTTTCAAAGATAGCCCACGCTTCATGGAACCAATAAAGTCCATGGACTCCAGTTTAAGAACCCCTACTTTACAAAGTTTACTCCGTCACTATTAATATCAGTACTCAAGATCATTCATATTGAGCAGGTTTCAGTCACATTGCTCGCATTCAGATTTTGTTTTGGACTTTTCACAGCTGACCTTTTCTAAACGGAACAAACAATAGTCGATGTATTACCCCCCTCCTCCCACTTTTTCTTTTTTGTGACTCCACCACATATATATCATCATCGTCAACCATTATCAATATTCACTGCTGGATAAAGGTCTCCCCTAGTTGCTTCCACAACGGTCTGTCTTGAGCCAGTCTCCTCCATGTCACTCCCGCATGATTTCAATTTTCATCCATTCGTTTCCCAAGAGGTCTTCCTTTGGGTCTTTTCCTGTTTTTGGAATCCAGCCTAAAATTTCGGTCGTCCATCGGTGGTCTATTCGTCTGGCAATATGTCCAGCCCATTGCCATTTCAAAGATTTTACTTTGATCATGATGTCTTCCACTCTTGTTATTTTCCTTATCTACGAGTTCCGCTTCTTATCTTTCCTGGTTACACCAAGCATACATCTCTCCATGCTTCTTAAAGAGCTCTGGCATACATTGGAATTCAAATGCAAAGCTCGAGCCCTCATTGGATTTCTAGAAAATTTGCGCCTATGTCCACAGCTTTTCTGTCGACCTAGACAGAATGACGTCCTTGTGTTCAGCGAAAGGGCGAGACAGGTAAATGATGCGTGCAGCTGTATTCGAGAAGTATTCGATGGGTTTCAAGTATAGGGGGAGAATTCGGCAGTTCTAACTCAAAGTCCACGTTTTTCATTACACAGACTTAGTACCGGTTAACTGACAAGCCTGCCCGTGCCATCTACATATTAATATTTTCGCCACCCCGGTGGCGCAGTGGTCTAAGCGATGGCTTCTGATCACCTGCCCAGGGTGGGGTCCGGGTTCGAATCCCGGGTAAGGCATGGATGTTTGTGTTTGTCTTTCGGCGCTGGCTCTCAGTGTGTTACTTGATCAGCACTGGCTCTCTTTTCTTACTTGATTATTTGGCATACTGTATTCTTGTTTCGCTGTGTACAAAAGCCGTCCAATAAAAACTGAGAACAATTTTTTTTAATTGGCAACAGTGCGATAGGAAAAAATAACCACGCAGACGACTAACTGAGTTAAGGAAGTATCTATGGCAACATTTATTAGCCGTTGCAGACGATTCTGGTTTTGTTACTGCGCAGTTGTTTAAGGTACGTCTGCATTTCGCCATACAGCTATGGAGGTGAGTAATTCAGAGTTAAGAAGTGAAATGCGTTGTGCGAAAAAATTTTGCTATCGTTTGGGTAAAACGGCTCCAGAAACAATTGATTTAATGAAAAGATCTTACAAAGATAAATGTTTGGGTGAGTCAACGATTTTTAGATGGCACCATGATTTCGAAAAAGGGTGTTTGTCGGCTGAACTCGCTCCTAGGCCTGGATGACCTAAAAGTATTGTTGCGGAATGTACTGTTAACACTGTTTGGGAAACCTTGCAAGAAGATCGACGAATCACGTGTGAAGACCTAGCGGCGTCCACTAATATTTCAAAAACGTCGGCATTTCGCTTTCTACGCGACAAATTACTGCTGCATCGTGTGTAAACCAGATGGGTACCTCATCATCTGACGAGAGAACAATTGTTAGCAGAGTTCAGGTGTGTCATGAATGGAAACAAATGATTGCAAAGAATCCAAACTTTCTAAACCCAGTAATAACTGCCGATGAAACATGGGTCCACTATTTCGACCCCCTCACGAAATGCGCAACGAGTGTCTGGAAACACACAGGCTCGCCTCCTCCTAAAATAACCCGCCAAACCAAATCAGCTGGAAAGGTGATGACGATAATTTTCTTACGACCAGGACACTAAAATCTTGTGTGGCTTAGAATAAAGGTGTAGTCTACCAGCATGCCGTTCCTCCACAAATTACTGTCAATGTTGAGTATTACATTTTAGTCTTGAAGAGTCCGCGACGACACACATCGATTAAGCGACCGGAACTGATAGGTAAGCGGACCCTACACCATGATAATGTGCCGCCCACATGTGGCAACTTGTGTTCAACAGTTTCTTACGAAATGCAGTATTGAAATCATGCCACAGCCTGCCTACAGTCCTGACCTCACCCCGTGCGATTTCTGCTTGTTTCCAACAATGAAGGAGAAGTTCCGTGGCGCAATATTCAACACAGATGCTGACGTTATTCCAGCTGTACAGGGGTAGCTAAAGCAGCTACAACAAAATGCTTTCGCCACATACTTTGAAAAGTGGACTGAACGATTGGACCGTTGCATATAATCGGAGGGAAGATGCTTTGAGAAAGAATAACATATATTTTGCAGTACCTATATTTCTGCATTTTGTGTGATTTTACTGTTTTTATGGAACAGCCGTTGATGTAAAATGAATATACTGTCTATGTCTGCCTGCCAATAACATACAACTATGTCTGTTTATCATGTCACTGTATCTGTACTACCAGGTCAAACAAATAATTTTTTTAAACCCCCAATGAAAAAAGAAATTAGTATTATTATTTTCCGCGTGACGTAACTGCCACATGTGATAGAATGCGACTGCTCTTGGAAACAAGTTTGGTCATAATGATCTTTCCGCAGTGAGTTACTATTATTATTATTTTTTTTTTATTGGAGGTTTAACAACCACCGTGAGCAACTCAAATGGGCTACAAGCAGTTGCCCGCCCCGAATTTAGAGTCGCCGGTTCCACGGAAGGGAGACAGCCAGTGCCGTAAGGCAAACACAACATTCATACCTTACAGGATTCGAACCCGGACTCCTTTCCGGACGAATTATCAGAAGCCATCGCTTAGAACACTGCGCCACCGGGGCGGCGCAGTGAGTTACATCAGTAATCATGGTTTTCATTAACAGTATCACACTTTATGTTCAGTTACAAAATTGCATGCCACCCCGGTGGAGCAGTGGTCTAAGCGATGGCCTCTGACCATTCGTCCGAAAGGGGTCCGGGTTCGAATCCCGGTGAGGCATGAATGTTGTGTTTGTCTTACGGCACTGGCTCTCTCCCTTCCCTGGAACCAGTGACCCTAAATTAGGGACGGGCAACTGCTTATAGCCCATTGAGTTGCTCACAGGGGTCGTTAAACCTATAACAATAATAAAAAAAAAAAAATCAGGGAAGGGAGACAGACAGTGCCGAAAGACACCCATGCGTGTAGAACTTACACTGTGAGTTGTTGATCACCTCATATGGATGCATAGAATTGTCCGAAACAGTGGATGGAGGTTTGTAAAACAATATTCCTAACCTACGTGATCTTTCCGAATACTTAGGGATGAAGAGCTTCAGTAATTAGTCATTTGTGCTCTGTTGCCGAAAGTTTCTCCGAGCGTTTAACCTTGAACGAAATTTTTCCAAGCCCTACTCCGAAAGAGTATTCCTATTGGTACGTTTACTATCTAATACTCATTCTTTCTGCGCTGGTTTGTTTTCATTCCGCATTTCTGCACGTGTTGTGTTGTCTGTGTTCATATAACTTTTACTTTTCAGTTAATATTTGAAACCGTTGGCAATTCGGCATTCATCTAATTTTTAAATTTTGAGTAAAATTATGTCAAAAACTGCAAGTTAGATTATTTTTTTATTATGACGAAGGTATGAGAAAGTAAGAACTACTTGCTATTCGAGTGAAAGGGAATTGAAAGGGTCGTAATTTCAAGTCTCGCCCTCTCAGATAAGGAAAGCGTGCTACGTTCTTGCACAGGGGAAGTAACGTTTCACCACCCATCTCAGACGACTGATACCCATCTCAGACGACTGATATGAAGCCCCGGTGTCAAACCACTCGGGCGTAACGGAAAGGCAAATCGGTGGTCGTTAAACCCCCTGAACAACAAAAAAACAAGTTAGTAAAATCATGCAATGCATTGATTATAATACGCTTTCCAACATACTAGAAATAATTACTCAAGTTATGAGGAAAATGGATGTAGAATAAATCTCACTCCTGTGCCCTGACCTTTGATCCCATTTCGGTGATATTCAACAGAACCGGTTCAGTATACCTCCGAAATAACATGATAAAGTTTTGTCGCAATCAAAGCATTTTTACGTAAGTTATGATGCATAAGGGCTATGGAATAGATCCCGCTCCTGTGTCCTAACCTTTGACCCCATTCGCCCATTTTCAATAGGATTCGTCCCCAGGCAGGCGCCTACAATATGCTAACATTTCATTCAAATCGAAGAATTTTTACGTAAGTTATGACGCATAATGGCGATTGAAGTGATTCCGCTCCTATGTCCTGACCTTTGACTCCATTTCCAATAGAGTTTGTCCCCAGGTGGTCCCCTACCAGACACTAAAATTTAATCGAAATCGAACCTTTTTTACGTTAGTTATGACGCATAAGAGCAGTGGAATGGACCCAATTTCATTCACTTTCAGTAGGGTTCCTTCCCAGGTGTTCCCCTTTCACATATTAAAATTTCATCGAAATCAAACGATTTTTACGCGAGTTATCGTGCGGACGGACATACGCACACAACGCGTGACGTAATGAGGCAGATGGGAATCGCGCCCATCTGCTCACAAGAGTGTGACGTCATGGAACTTTAATAGGATCCACACACAGCTGACGTAATGGGTCAGATGGCGTGACCGCGCGCCAACATATCAATCGCGAGATTGTGACGTCATAAGATTTCTAAGCATGGATAACATCAATGGGACAACGCCATGACACTAAAAACGTGTTCATTCGGGGTGGTTATTTAACGCACTAAACGAATTTTCCTAAAGTCGAAATCAAGCTAAATCGATTTGTAGTACCAGAAAACGGTTGATTAACGACTTTCATCAAAATTCTTAGAGCCGCTTTCGAAATAAAATTTACATCATCATCATCATCATCATTGTCAACCATTATCAATCCACTGCTGGACGAAGGTCTCCCCAAGTTTCCTCCACAACGGTCTGTCTTGTGCCAGTCTCCTCCATGTCACTCCCGCATATTTACGAATTTCATCCACCCATCTCCCATGTGGTCTTTTTCTGGGTCTTTTCCTGTCCCTTGGAATCCAATCTAAAATTTCGGCTGTCCATCTATGGTCTGTCCTTCTGGCAGTATGTCCAGCCCATTGCCATTTCAGGGATTTAACTCTGATCATGATGTCTTCCACTCTCGTCATTTTTCGGATCCACGAGTTCCTCTTCTTATCTCTCCTGGTTATACCAAGCATGCACCTCTCCATGCTTCTTTGAGTTGTCTGCAGCTTTTGTATGTCTCTTTTAGTTAAGGTCCACGTCTCTGCACCATACGTAAGCACTGGAAGGATGCATTGATCAAACACTTTTCTTTTAAGACATAATGGCATATTGCTCTTGAAAATTATGCTGTTTCTTCCAAAAGCTCTCCAGGCAAGTTTTGTACGCCGATTAAATTTCTTCATCAATGTGACCCTCACTTGATATCTGCTGTCCAAGATAAACATACGTATCTGTTATCTCCAGTTTTTCTCCATCAATCGATAAATCTTCATTTCTTGTAAAAGCATTGAACATCACTTTTGTCTTCTGAAAGTTCATTTTTAATCCCACTTCTTTACTCTTGTCAGCAAGTTCCTGGATCATACTCTGCAGCTCTGATGGGGTAGTTGCAAAAATGACTACGTCATCAGCAAAACGAAGGTGGGTTAGATAATCTCCATTAATCTTTATCCCTTTGTTTTCCCAGTTCAGTGATTGAAAGACATTTTCCAATGTGGCATTAAAGAGCTTCGGAGATATGGTGTCACCTTGTCTCACTCCCTTTCCAATTTTTATGTGTGTTGTATTTTCAAACAGCCGAATCTTTGCACTTGCATTTTCATAGATGTTATTAATAATATTAATGTATGCATCTTCAATACCGCAGGATTTCAGAGCCGTGGTAACTGCTGACGGTTTCACCGAATCAAAGGCTTTTTCATAATCGATAAAAGCCATGCACAATGGAAGTTCATATTCCCTCGCTCTTTCAATCAGTTCTCTCAGTACGTGGATATGATCTATTGTGCTGTAGCCACTCCTGAATCCAGCTTGTTGTCTCGGTTGAGCCATGTCCAGTGTTACCTTCAAGCGGTGTGAAAGAACTTTAGTGAAGATTTTATAAACCACTGATAGGAGGCTGATAGGTCTGTAGTTCCTGAGATCCTCAATGTCACCTTTTTTATGTAGCAGGATCATTGTAGCATTGTTCCAATCCTCAGGAATCTTCCCTTCATTAAGGCATCGAGTGAAAATTTGGGCGAGTACTGTTTCAATTTCTCCACTTGCTTCTTGTATGATGTCTATAGTAATTCCATCTTCTCCTGGAGCTTTCCCTCGCTTCATGTTCTTGATTGCATGAGCAACTTCTGCTGGGAGGACTGGAAGAACTCTGGTACCTTTCATGATGTCTGGAGTACATGTATCATCCCTTTCATATAATTTGGAGTAGAAATCTTTCACTCTTGTCAAAATTTCGCCTCTATTTCTTGTTATAGAACCATCTTCTTTTCTCAGAGCCATAATCTGTTTTCTTCCCTTACTGAGATGTCCCTTTGCTATCTTAAGGCTTTGGTTGTTTTCAATTGCTTTCCTCACTAGCTCACAGTTGAATTTCCTTACGTCTTCAGTGATACTTTTTCGTGTTGTCTTGCATAGCTCTATATATTCCACTTTGGAAGTCACATCTACTTTAGTTGTCCTCATCTCTCTTCTTTTTTGCATCAACATTTTGGTTTTTCCTGATAATTTGTTCACATGCAACTTGTTCTTAGACCCAGCTAATTTTGTTGCTGTTTCCATTAGAGCTTTGGTTACTTTTCTGTTAACTTCCGAAATATCCACTTCTTCCGATGTTAGGCCTTCTAAAGCAGAGAATCTGTTCTTCAGTTCCAACTTGAAAGTATTATGGTGTTTTTTAAGGTTGGTTATGTCAATACATTTTGTTTGTCTTATGAGCTTGCCACGTTCCAGTTTAGTGTTGAGGTGCATCTTACATCTCACCAATCTATGGTCACTACCTGTGTTGAACTTGTTCAGCACACTGCAGTCTTCGATGACGAATTTTTTGTTACACATAATAAAATCAATTTCACTTGTCGTCCCAATTGGATGTCTCCATGTCCATTTCCTGTGTGGCTTTTTCTTGAAAAAGGAGTTCAAGATGAAAAATCCTTCTGCCTCTGCAAACTCAACGAGAGTATTTCCACGCTGGTTTCTGTTGCCGTGACCGAATTTACCTACTGAAGTTTCATTCTGTTGCCGTTGCCCTATTTTTGCATTGAAATCTCCCATAATTATCTTCAAGTGCTGCTTACCTTTATTATTTAGATGACGAATTTCCTCATAAAATTCTTCAATTTCTTCTTCAGGATGACTTGTGGTGGGTGCATAAGTTTGAATAATCTGAGCCTGGTATCTTCTCGAGAGTTGGATAACGAGTCGTGCAGCTCTGTCACAGGAACTTTCAACTTCTACCACTTTATCCTTCAGTTTCTTGTTTATTATAAATCCAACACCACTAGTTCTGCCAGTATCTGTCCCACGATAATAGAAGAGATGTCCACTTTTCAGTTCAATGAGATCTTCTCCTTTTCTCCTTACCTCACTTAGCCCGACGATGTCCCACTTGATCCTTTGTAGTTCCTCTTCCAATTCAAGAAGCCTTGAATCAGAAGATAGGGAGTGTCCGTTATAGGTAGCCAAGGTCAGCATCAAATGGCAGCCTAGTCCGGTCCTCCGGGGATTCTTAGCACCCTCTGCCTTCATGTCGCACTGGCCGCTGCCTTGGCCAGGTACATTCCAGCTGCCGGAGACTGAGGGCCAAGATTTAAGTTGTAGAGTCATTTTGGAGGTGTTTGGCCATAACTCACCACGCTGGCCAAGCGGGTTGGTGAGTGTGGGATAGCATTTCCTCTGATCCCGATGGTATAGTTATACCGCTATTGGCGGTCGTCAGAGCCTCTTTAGTGGGAACAGGATGCACCACGAGAAGGCGGGGTTGACATTTGTCAAGGAGAGGCTGTGATGTTACGCATCACCTGACCTTACATCCCAAATTTACATACATACAAGAATTGCTCCTTTAAGGTGGACGTCAAGTAATTTTGCTTCCTATACTTCCAATGGAAAAGCGTCTGTACACATTTTCTTCACAATTAATGCGTTCCCAAGGATGAAAATTTGAACATCGATTAAAATAGCTTCATTTTATAACTTGGAATACTTAATATCTTCTAAAACATAACCATAATTATGCAATCCAACATTTCTTTGTCTACTGATGTCATCAAAGTACAGGTCGCGCCATCTTTTTTCTGGTTCCAACACCACCAAAGGAAAAGTTATTGATTTTTTTATATAATTATGGTCATGTTTTGGGAAATATTAAATATTCCAAGTTACAATACGAAGTTATTTTAATCGATGTTCAAATTTTATTCCTTGGAAACACAATAATTGTGAAGGAAATGTGTACAAATGTTTTTCCATTGGAAGTATAGGAAGCAAAATTACTTGACGTCCACCTTAATAGTATAAGATAAGAGCGATAGAATGGATCCCGATCCTATGTCCTGACCTTTGATCCCACTTCACCCATTTTCAATGGGGTTAGTTCCCAGGTCGTCCCCTACAATATGCTAAAATTTCATCGACATCGAACCATATTAACGCAAGTTATGACGCATAAGGGCAATGGAATGGATCCCACTCCTATGCCGTGACCTTTTACCCTATTTCGCCCATTTTCAATAGGGTTCGTCCCCAGCTGGTCCCCTACCACATAATAAAATTTCATCGAAATCGAACCATTTTCACGCGAGTTATCGTGCCGACAGACGGACGGACGGACAAAGCTGCAGCATATACGCTTCTTCCACCTACGGTTGGAAAGCGTAAAAAAAAAAGGTCTGAGGGCTGTAAGCAGTCTACTGTCCAAAATTTAAGGCCGCCCCGGTGGCGCAGTGGTCTAAGCGATGGCCTCTGATCATTCATCCGAACGGGGTCCGGGTTCGAATCCCGGTGAGGCATGTATGTTGTGTTTGTCTTACGGCACTGGCTCTCCCCCTTCCCTGGAACCAGTGACCCTAAATTAGGGACGGGCGACTGCTTATAGCCCATTGAGTTGCTCACAGGGGTCGTTAAACCTCCAATCAAAAAAAAAAAAAAAATTTAAGACCGCCCCGGTGGTGCAGTGGTCTAAGCGATGGCCTCTGATCATTCGTCCGTAAGGGGCCCGGGTTCGAATCCTGGTGAGGCATGGATGTTGTGTTTGTCTTACGGCACTGGCTCTCTCCCTTCCCTGGAACCAGTGACCTTAAATTAGGGACGGACGACTGCTTATAATAGTTAAACCTGCAATCCCCCCTCCCCCAAAATTATGTCACTGATTTTAGGGAAGGGAGATAGACAGCGCCAAAAAAATCACCCATGCAAGACTCATTCGGTTCTCGAACCAGACAAAGGGGTAGGACCGTAGCTAGCGCCCCACCCGCAGGGATGGTCATATTACGGGCGTCATTTAATACTCTGAGGAGCGTAAACAATAGAAATGAAGAGTGCCTGTATAAATTTGCTGAACATTTTAACTAAAAAAAAAGCTCCGAGAGCTGTAAGCAGTCTACCGTCCAAAATTTGGGTCACTGATTCCAGGGAAGGGAGATAGACAGCGCCGAAAGATACACATGCATGACTTTTTTGTTCGTGGGTTTGAGGGAGATTTCACGAGTTCCTCACAGCTTCCAAATAGATACTGAGTTTGTTCTTCTGTGTTAATTTTCTTCCTTCCCTGCTGCCATAAATCCTAAATCAAGGACTGAACTTTTTTTAATTTAGGTACGTATAAAGATCATTAACACACACAAAATGTTTAAGCGTTTGATACCACAGAATTACCTAAAGATAGTAGTAGCAATCGCTCGTCCATAATTTGGGGTCCCTAGCTGCGAAAATGGGAAAGCACTAGCATCGCAAAGACAAATACGCCTTACTTTGGATTCGAACCGAACCCGAGCAGCACGAAGAGCTATAAGTTCAACCTTAAAACACTATCACCGTTAACGAAGGGGAGAGGGCAATGTTCCATACCACGAACTGCCCTCCTCTTTATTTATCTGCTAGTATTTTTGATTTTTATAATTCAGGGTTTCACGACCACCGTGAGAAACTCAGTGGGGCCGCCTGGGTAGCGCAGTGGTCTAAGCGATGGCTTCCGATCATTCGTCCTAGATGGGTCCGGGTTTGAATCCCAGTGGGGCATGGATGTTGTGTTTGTCTTACGGCACTGGAACCAGTGGCCCTAAATTTGGGATGGGCGACAGCTTATAGCCCACAGAGTTGCTCACGGTGATCGTTAAACCCCCAATAAGCCGCCCCGGTGGCGCAGAGGTCTAAGCGATGGCCTCTGATCATTCGTCCGAACGGGGTCCGGGTTCGAATCCCGGTGAGGCATGGATGTTGTGTTTGTCTTACGGCACTGGCTCTCTCCCTTCCCTGGAACCAGTGACCCTAAATTAGGGACGGGCGACTGCTTATAGCCCATTGAGTTGCTCACGGTGGTCGTTAAACCTCCAATCAAAAAAAAAAAAACCTCCAACCAAAAAAAAAAAAAAAAAAAAAACCCAATAAAGAAACAAACAAACTCGGCGGGCCATAAGCAGTTGCCCGTCCCTAATTTCGGGCAACTAGTTCTACGGAAGGGAGAGGGCCAGTTCCGTAAGACAAACACACTATCCATCCATGCGTCACCAGGGATGCAGACTACCTCCAATAACACCGAGAACTTCCTTTATTTTATTATTATTATTTTTTTTTTTGATTGGAGGTTTAACGACCACCGTGAGCAACTCAATGGGCTATAAGCAGTCGCCCGTCCCTAATTTAGGGTCACTGGTTCCAGGGAAGGGAGAGAGCCAGTGCCGTAAGACAAACACAACATCCATGCCTCACCGGGATGCGAACCCGGACCCCTTTCGGACGAATGATCAGAGGCCATCGTTTAGACCACTGCGCCACCGGGGCGGCAACTTCCTTTATTAACGGTTAGTACTAGTTTGGAAGTCAGACGCACACGCACTTATTTCTACGAATCCTAAGCAACCCAATGCGTCTATTTTGGCATTCGAATTTTCTCTTTTTTGTTTTGTTTCCATCACCATAGGAAATTCTAAGGGCTAAGCGTCCTTAAGGGCTAAGCGTCACCCGTCCTTAATTTAAGACCACTGGTTCCAAGGATTCGACCGAGCCAGCACCAACAGACAAGCACACCAGCTTCATCCAGGATTCACACCCGGACCCATCAGGGACAAAAGATCGGAAGCCAGAGACTCAGAACACTTGGTCACCGGGGATTCGCATTCTATTATATTTCGCTGCTTGAAAAGAGATTTCCGACAGCGAAAACAATATTTTACCTGTCTTTCACATTTATAAAATTTCGTTATAATTATTCGTAACATGCTCGGAAGAAAACATAACACCCAGTTTACTTACGCTTGTGCTAAAATCGAAATCACCGATTGTCGTCCCCCCGACAAGGGAGGGAGAGAGGAACTGTGATGTAACTGATGTAAAGTCACAAAACTATTACAGTTTACAGCGTAGTTCTTGGGGAATGACTGATGTTTCTACAAAACGCATTATCATGACTAATAAGCCTAACATGTCTTATGTGCCATTTCTCAATTTTTTTTTAATTTTAAATTACAATCTAGACTTCGCCAAGTAATAATGAGTCGCATATTTTTCATCGCGTAGCCGTTCGTATCCCCCCCCCCAGAAACTGCAAGTGACTACTTACTTCTCAGCAGAAAGATTATCAAAATAGAATTCGTAGGGCCACGGAAATTCAGTTGTTCCCCACTCTTCCAAATCCTTAGTTTATGCCTTTTTTTTTTTTTTTTTTTCATGTTAGTTATGGCCAGGGGAGAATGGGGAGAGTGAACAGGAATTCACTGAGGGAGATCATTACCAACTGCTCTGCTTTTCGTTTGT
The DNA here is from genome assembly GCA_039090855.1 of Macrothele yani. Lineage (NCBI taxonomy): Eukaryota > Metazoa > Arthropoda > Arachnida > Araneae > Macrothelidae > Macrothele > Macrothele yani. The sequence goes on from CM077008.1 coordinate 118,015,435, forward strand.
GCTACTAAATAGGGGATTCCAACATGGAAAAGATGTGTTTAAAGCTATACCACGGCAGTGAGAGAGCAGAACGTGACTGACGACTGCTTTGGAAAAGATGAGTGCAAGACAAGGTTGCTGACTTGAAGAGGGTAAGGGCGTCCACGAAAACATTTGATTTCAGGCCCTTTTCTTAAGCATAAAATATTATTTTAATCATTAAGCGCTAGTGGTGATGGTGGCAGTGTGTTATTATTATTTTTTATACGAGTATGGCAACTTCTTAGATTTTATTAGTTTTTTAAAAATGGATAGATGGGACATTAACAAAAAAAGGACCCCAACTCTGGATTCTTGTATTCCGAAAAGTACAAAAACTTCAAGACAGTTCCAAAATTAATTAGTATGTATCGGGGGTGGGGGGGGTGGATTGCACGAATTCCTTTTCAGCCTGTAGTTAAAATTGTTTCCTTCAGTGTTTCATAAATAAAGTTGCTATGAAACTTGCCTTAGCAAAATACTCGCCCACCCTGACTTCGAAGTCGAGCGACGTCCCTGTAAAGGAAAAGTTAAATTACGACAAGAGTCATCGATGCCATTGTGTAGATCCACGGAAAGTGACCAGAATATTAAACTAAAAAATTAATATTTTTTCCATTTCATATGGGAGGCATTTTGTTCCAGCGATAATGAACCAGCAACTCATTGCCAATCAAATTATTATAAAATAATTGATTTAATTTTTACATTTCAAGAGAGTTAAGTTGCTTTTTTTATATTTCGCATTGTATATTATTGTCTTCACTTTTTGGCTTGAGATATTATTCGCAAAGTAACAAAAGGAGCGAAGAAAAAAAAAGAAGCAGCAGCAAAACTTGCGTTTGTTTTAGCGGGAAAAAGTTTGTAGTTGAGCACATAGCCCTTAGATGACCATTCAACCCCACCCTGTTTCTGGGATCCAGCTATGATCCTACAACCATCGTAGAGGTCTGCATGGGCCGGGTTGGGCCGTTTTTTAGTTTAGAGAACAAAGCAACGGAACGGGCCGGGCTTTTTCCCAGACACTTACGACAGGGCCAGGCCAAGTCGACCCATTCCTTTTACCGCAATGGTAAAGATAGAAAAAAGTGTTCCCCGATTTCCTGGTGTGTTTAACTGTTCCCATTCACCCTCTTCATTTGGCTTTACTTACTTCCATGACATAGCCCAGGATTTAATCAAAAAGGCAAGGAGAAGCACTTTGTGTTTTTACCAATCTGTAGGTATTAAAAGATGGTAAAAACCATTTTGGGGCTTGCTGACAACAAAAAAAAATCGACCCGGAGCGAGTGTGTGTGTTGTGTAGAGTAGGGGACAGAGGATGTCTGCAGTGTGTGTGTTTGTATGACAGAGAGAGGGACGACATGGATTTTTTCTCCTACCTCTAATCTGTAGAGGGATTTATTTTTGTACTGTTACCGCTTACTAGTTCAGAGAAAGGGAGATTCTGAACGCGCTTAGTTTTCCTTTTTCTCTATTTTTAAAGATTATATTTTTCGATAATTGTCAAAGTCTAGTTAATATTTTTAGGCTTACATTCAACTAAATATTTTCAATAATCTCATTTCATTAAAATTTTCACATTTTAATAAAATACAATAGAAAGGCAAAATAACACCAAATGGTACATCTCGGGCCGGGCCTTAAACGCACGGGCAGGACCGGGCTCAATAAATTAAGCCCGTGCAGACCTCTAAACCAAGGTGCACAAAGTAACGTTTCTGAGCAAACAATCCATCAGGTGAGCCAAAGGAGTTGGCAGCACAACATACTGTTTATTAGGTAGGTGGTAACATGACTCTGAAGCTTGACAATAATAAAAAAAAAGAACTATTGCTACAGATGAGAAAAAGCTGTTGTTACACTCCCATGTTTTTTTTTTTTTTTTTTTTGATTGAAGGTTTAACGACCACCGTGAGCAACTCAATGGGCTATAAGCAGTCGCCCGTCCCTAATTTAGGGTCACTGGTTCCAGGGAAGGGAGAGAGCCAGTGCCGTAAGACAAACACAACATCCATGCCAGACCGGGATTCGAACCCGGACCCCTTACGGACGAATGATCAGAGGCCAGCGCCTTTAACCACTGCGCCACCGGGGCGGCACTCCCATGTTCTTTGACACTTTCCGATCACGAAATCTGACCTACTTTGTCAGCGTTGAAATTTCTTCAAAAAGGACGTATTCCTAGCTGTTATGCTACCGGAGTTTGGCAAATTTATTCTACCAGCTGTCATGGAAAAATTATTTTCCTACTTTACCGTTTTGGCCCCTTTCTATGGAAACAATGTGGCAATGACACCCAGGACTTACTTGCATCGTATTTCAACTCCCCTACCCCTCTTCTTGGCTCCGCTTTTTGCTGCTAATTGGGCATCTTTTTTCTTGGTGATCCGAGTTATTCTCTTCTCTCCATGGTAAAACCCCTTGTCTCTCAGGTTGAAATCCAACAGAGCGGGCTTAGATACTCCAACAAAAACTAATTTTCTTATACATACAACATTGTAAGAACACTTCTACTGACAGCAAAACTATGAACAGGAAGACGTCGAATACTCCCCCCTCTCTCCCTCGCAGAAGGAGCCCCCTCCTAACATTTTCCAGTGCTTCTTTAGAAGCTAAATCCTCCACACCAACACCTCTTTTTAGGCAATTAAATATCTGGTAGTTTTTTTTAACAGCAGCTTAACATCGCACAGTCACTACGTGACAGTTTATTCGTCTTCAGTGATACACCTTCTTCCACCCCTTTCTTTGTTCTTCTGAATTTCATATTCCACCAAAAATAAAACGCATTTCTCTCTTCCCTTGACCCTTAGCACCAAGCGCGGACTGGGCCACCGGGATAATTCCCGGTGTGCCGCCGTATTCTGTGCGCGTAGGCCTTATGTCAACTCAAGAATAAAATAAATAAATAAATAAATAAATACATACACATACTTGTACTTCAAGAAGAAAAGCAAGTAATGACAAAACGACAAAGTTTGTCTACCACTTGGTCGGCTTCGAAAAGCAAGAAACTTACGTAAACAAATGTATTGAGCCAAACTCCGTTTTGGTACATCCCCTCCCCCTTTCTCGAATTTCTAATTTAAGTCCCTTCCCTTCAGCCTAATGTTCTCTACCTCACTCAGTTTTTGACAATCATATTTGAATGTTCTAGTCTGGTATAGAAACTCAAAATTCATTGTGTACATTAACGCATTGAGATTCATGTATGATACAATTTTGGGGTTTCTGCTTTTTATTTGTACATGCATATGCTTTTCCTTTTTGTACGAGATCTGTATCTGATTTACGGCTTTTTGGGCCTTCCACTTACACGCATTCTTGAATTGCAGTTCTGGGAAGACTGTTTCAGCTACAGCAAAAAGGCTTTTTTCAGTTTTTATTCCTTCTGTTTTTTTTTTTTTTTTTTTTTGAGGTTTAACGAGCACCGTGAGCAACTTAGTGGACTATAAGCAGTCGCCCGTCCCTAATTTAGGACCACTGCTTCCAGGGATGGGAGAGAACCAGTGCCGTAAGACAAACACAGCATCCATGCATCACCGGGATTCGAACCCGGATCCATTGCGGCCGAATTTGACCACTGCGGCCTTTTCCCAGTTGAAAGTAATTGAACAAAAATTAATTTTCGCATTCTTTACACTTTATAAATTTGCACTGAAATTCTGCACATTTCCAATTTTCTCAGATTTTTTTGCAATTATTTTATTAATTACAGGTAAATCTTGAAGAAATTAATTTCTGGCACACTTTGATTTCTGTTCTCACTAAAACTGAAGTATTACAAGTTTTGGAGAGAGTGTGAGACAGAGAATTCAGTTGTCTCAATACAATTCATAAGAATGGAATAAAGCCTTCTACAGTCTCTCAGAGAACGCTTGCTGCTTCTCACCAACGGAAGTAATTTTTTTTTCTTACATTGAATTTTACTAGAGAGCTGCGTTGTGTCCAGGAAAATGGGTAAAATGTTGCTAAATGTTATTGCCCCTCCCCCAATGATTCGTAAATTGTGTGTGTTTTTTTCTTTTTTTGGTTGGAGGTTTAACGATCACCGTGAACTCAGTGGGGCTATAAGCAGTCAACCGTCCCTAATTTAGAATCACTGGTTCCAGGGAAGGTACAGAGCCAGTACCGTAAGACAAACACAACATCCATGCCTCACCGGGATTCGAACCCGGACCCCCCCCCCTTCGGACAAATGATCAGAGGCCATCACTTAGACCATTGCTCCACCGGGCAAGTTGAAAAGATATTTAAATGGTGATGCTGACAACGTTTTTTCTTTTCTTTTTTCTTTGGATGAGGTACCTTGATAATTATTTCCAAAAGAGGGCCGCTCAAAATCAACTCAGCTTCCACAGCCGGGTCGCCAGTCCGCCACTGCTTAGCACCAACAAATACTGTGACCACATCCCAGAGAACCATAGGCACAGCTGGCCCAACTGATTCATGTTGAGGAGCAGTTTCTTTTGAATTATGTACCATTCATTCTACATTTCAGTTGCTTAAAAAAAAGTGTGATATAAGAATAGATAATGTAAAATATTTATGCTCATCATGAAATACCAAAGTAATTTTCATAAACCGACAAAAATAGAAGTTTAAAGTATTCACAGCAAAATTTAATTTGCAGGGGCTGAGCCTTCTCTCCTGGCTATGGTGCTGACAAATACACGGTCAAGTCACATTATTGTGACCACCAGCTAATATCCAGAGTAACCAACGTGTGTAGCGCGGACAGCAGCTAGACGGGCTGGGAGTGACTCAATAAGGAGCTGGAAGGTGTTCACAGGTATGTGGATACATAGAGCGAAGGTGGTGGAGGATACATAGAACGAACACGATCGAGGTGGTCCCACAGATGCTCAATTGGGTTTAAGTCTGGGGAATTAGGGGCCAGGAAGTACTTTAAAGTCTTCATAGAGCTCTTCCAACCATTCTCGGTCATTTCCAGCTGTGTGACATGTCGCATTGCTGTGCTAGAAGATCCCATCCGCCCCAGGGAAAACAATCAGCATGTATGGATGTACGTGGTTTGCAAGGATGGATTCACAACGAATTCGATCCATAGTACCTTCCACAGGTATGAGTGGATCCAGAGAATGCCACGAAAACATTCCCCAGCCGAGACCATAACACTGCCCCCGGCAGCTTGTGTTCTTCCAGCTGTGGTTGAAGAGTGCTTGTTCTCAGATGTTTCTCGCCTTATACGCCAACGTCCATCCGTTCGATGAAACAGAAAACGTGATACATCGGAAAAGGCAATCCTTTGCCAATCAGCGGAGGTCCAATTCAGATACTGCCGTGCAAATGTAAGACTTTTCTTCTTATGCACCTTCGTTAGCATGAGTGCAGTGACCATCTGTCTGCATCGGAGCCCCATACGCAGCAGGGTTCGCTGAACAGTCGTTTTAGACATACTTCCGGTAGACCTCTGGTTCATTCGGCCAGTGAGTTGCTTCACAGCAGCGTGTCGATTGGTCCTCATGCACCTTCGCAGCCGACGTTCACCTCTCACATCAATGGAACGGGGTGCTCCACCGTTTCCACTTTGCTTATTCGCAATGGTGCCATTTCTCCAATCATGATACACTTTAACCACAGCAGCACGCGAACAGTTCACAAACTGCGCTGTTTCAGAAATACTGCCACCCTTGGGCTGAAAGCCGATAATCATCCCTTTTTGCAAATCTGATAAATCGCTCCTTTTATCCACGACAGCAATGAGTGATATGTTTTCAGATTGCCTACAGCACATCTTATATACCCTTCAAGCCAGCTCACGACACGTGCCTTCTTTCATTGGCTACGCGCTATTGACGTCAAAAGCAGGAGGTGGTCACAATAATGTGACTCGACTGTATAATTACCCCACATATGGCAACTAAGTCAAGAGGAGAGAGAAATAAGTAAGAATTAGTATACAAAATGTGAACATGATAGCGCGATAGGGCAATCGTGCTGAAATATTTTAATAATGAAAGCAGATTCAAATAACAAAACCAAGGAAAGTTTAATATTGGCATTATTAGTAAAAGAAAATACATGCCCACAAGTGCTTTAATATAATAACAATGAGTACATTTTAACTCAAACAATTTTTTCCATTTTTAACAGTAATTTATAATATATATTAAATATAACAGTGTTACTATTTCTCTCGTAGTGTTACTAGAACACATTTCTTTCAAGCAACAGATAACAACACTTACTAGAAGAGTGTAAAAAAGAAAACATTCTGATATGCAAAGACTTTTACGATACAAAAACACTTTAGTAAAAAAATAAATATATATTTGAGCTAGGAAAAAATATAAATATATATTCGCGGTTGTATAATTCATTTAAAAGTAATGCACATACGCCTAACTACTTTTTTTTTGGTGACATATTCTGCTTTCTACAAAAATTAAAGAATTACATTGGGAGATTCCACAATACTAAATAACAAGTTCAATAACAAAATATAAGAAAAGATGAGATTCAACTACTAAACAAAAGAAAAGCTGTGTGCTTTTCTTTATCATGTATGCAAATACCACATAACAAATTCAAGGATAAATATCACTTTTGAAAAAAAAAAAGCATTTTGTATGCAAATCAAATAAAAACACTGATAGAAAAAGGGTTTAGACTAGAAAAAACTACAGTAATTCTACTGTAAGAAATTAAGAAAAGGGGAGGGAATGTTAACTTATCTTCAGTTTAATAATTGTTTAACACTACTGGTAAACTTTTTTTTTACCAGAACTTAATACAAAATAAAATATATAAAAAGGATTCACAGAAGAGCCACCGTATAACTTTGGAGTGAACACAAAAAGGGATCCTAAACAATTTTGCAAACTCAGCAGTTCATTTATAAGAGCTGATGCATTCACAGTTCTAACATGGGATCACAATACTTTCACAGGTGAAATCTGAAACGAATTTCCTATGTAAAACTTCCAAAGACGCTGAAAGCTTTTCCTTTCGATAATCTGGAAGAAATTTTTTGGAATCAGTAAAGAAAGCTTACATTATTCAAAATCAACAGTACAAAAGAGGCTGAGTTCTCTCATATGAAATTCCGTACAATAAGGTAGTCAATTTTTGAAAAAAAAAATTGAAAAATGCTGCTAAAAAGATATTCTTAATTCCATAGAGTGAACAGAACTCGGTGAAATATAAAGGCCAAAGTTTACAAAAAGGAGAAACAAATTATATATATCTTTTAAACTAATAGACAGTAGGAAAATAGTTCTTTTTTGCTCCCCCCTCATTTTTAACCTTTGTACACTCAGTTTCCTTAGTATTTCAACTTGAACAAAAACTGATAGTTCAGTTGTAGCATAAGATTGCGCTGTTGGACCCTAAATGTATCTTTGTGCCTAAGATATGACAATGTTTACTGAAACTGTTGCCCAACCTGAGAACATAAAAAGAAAAAGAAAAAAAAAGGCGACTGCACTAACCTGAAATATCCAATGAACTGAAAATCCCAGTTTTAGTCGGAATATGGCAACAGTCAAACCACTCAAGATAATGCACTTCTCAGCACCTGAATTATTCATTTGATTCCTGCTATTGGAGAAACATTTTCACATTTTCTGAGTTCTCTACATGGCTGCCTGCCACTGAAGGATCACGTCCGGTGTAATGCTCTGTCTGATGCATTTTAATTTTTGTTTACTAGCTTTTACCAGAAGAATATTAACACAGATATAGAAAAGAACTTGAGTTCATATTTTCTCAGAAGTAGTCTACTATAAAACATACACTGGCAGCACTGCCACTGGCATGGTGTAGCATATAAATTACTAAAAAAAAAAAAAAAAGGACCAATAATTACAAATTCTATGCGTCCTTTGGGACACATGTTTTATTTCGGATTTTTTAACATGCCATTTGGCAAAAGTCAAATTCGTGGGAATTAGGGAAAGAATGAAAACTGCCAGAAATGCACCGTCCCTCAAGATTATGTAAATATACAATATATGTAAACATATAATGTCCTGATCAATTTATTAAACCTTTCAGCTTTTTAATCAATATTGGAACAGCAGAAATTTAGAATTTCAAAAACAAACTTACATTTAATGAGAGCACTGTGAACGATTATACTCTACTAAAAGTTGTATGTCTACTTCAATGATTGACTGTTTAAAGTAAAAAAAACTTCAAGAGTAGTCATCATACAGTTCCTGCGTTTTGAAAAATAAAAACCGCTTTGGCGTTGTAAGCTGACTTAAAATGCATTTTCTTTATGTAGTTCCATTAAAGATAAAATTTAGTTGAAAATTATAAAATTTAATTCTGCCAGTACTTGACTTGATTTATTTTAAAGACTGCTTTTAAAGAGCATAAATTAAAGTGTCTAACAATGTACATTACATTTATTTTTCATTTTCTTATGCAAGTATAAATATTCGCTATCTCTTGATTATTTTGATTTTTCAAAAGGACCCAGAACTTCTTACAAAGTAGCCCCTTTTTAAAATTCTGTGGATCCAGAGAACTTAGCTTGATAACAATGCAATGGCAGCTCTGCACTGGTGCTCAAAATTATAGGATAATTTATAAATTATGTAACTCAAGCAGAAGAAAATCATAATATGTAAGTTTTAATATCAATCTTGTTATTTACATAAAAGAGCACTCCATGGAAACTAATTAAAATCTTTTGCTTATGATATGTGGTATTTTAATTTGGAGTATGATCACTCCTGATAGTCATGGAGCTCAAGCAATGACTCTTCATACTGTTTATGAGGATACTGAGAACTGCACTAACCAGTTTTTCATTTTTGTTATCTTACTCTCTATCGGGCTTACTGCTTTTTATTCACCCCACATGTCGAATATGTCCACTAAATGTCTTGAAAGATTAATGACCACTCCTCAACAAAAACTGTTCTGAATTCTTGATGTGTTCTGTCGAGCTCCAGTGAGTCTCCCCAGAGAATCCCATACATGCTCAATGAGATTGAGGTCAGGGGATTTATCTGGGTAGCCACATCATTTGGTGAATATCTTCCCTTTCGAGAAAATTGTCCGCCAAATGAGCTCGATGAGGTTGGGCATTATTGCCCTTAAGAATAAAATCTGGACCGATGGCTCCCCTGAATGGCCTGATGTATGGGTTTAGGATCACAGAGCAGTAACAAAGCATCTCTGAAAGATGTGCAGGGCTATGTGCCTGTTAGTCACGATTCCTGTCCAGACCATCATGCCCCTGCCAATAGAGTAATCTCTTTCTCTGATTGTTAGAGGAATTGTTGCATGCCCCTGTTTATCTTCAGATGAAAATGTGTTGCAAATCAGTATTGACGCTGAATTGCAATTCATCTGTTCAAAGTACATTTACCCACTGGTCTGGATTTCAGTGTGATGTTGGAGACTCCATGTTAAACCAGCTCACCAGGTGGCAGAACTTTGAGGGACACAAATAACTGGTCTCATAGCATAAAAGTACTGTTCACAAAGCAGAGTTTAAGTTGGCTCAAAAAATGCTGTAGCAAAAATGCTGAAATGAGGAAAACAGTTGTAGCAAAATGCTAAAGACAGCCACTTTTGTCTCTCGGAAAATCTAAACCTCAATTGAATCATTCGCACCAACAATGCTTTGGACACGAGTGGAAAACAATGTTTTATGGCCTTTGGGGAACGCTATAGACATCACAACTTTGAATGGGGGAAGGGATATAATTCTTCTAGTCTCTATAACAGGGTGTCTACCAATTTTGGGAAATCATGACCAATAAACAATTTTCATGTATCTTGCTCCATCGCCCCCCCCCCCAACACACTTTGTGTGCTTAAAAGTCAGTTGAAACGCTCACCATCATGCTACAAGATTCCATTACTTGCTCTTTTAACATTGAAAAATATCCTGGCTATGTAAGTAATGATTAAATAACAATTTTAATTGCTAAATTAATCTCAAAATTTGGTAATCAATATTCATCATCATCATCATTGTCAACCATTATCAATCCACTGCTGGACGAAGGTCTCCCCAAGTTTCCTCCACAACGGTCTGTCTTGTGCCAGTCTCCTCCATGTCACCCCTGCATACTTTCGAATTTCATCCACCCATCTCCCATGTGGTCTTCTTCTGGGTCTTTTCCTGTCCCTTGGAATCCAATCTAAAATTTCAGCTGTCCATCGATGATCTGTCCTTCTGGCAGTATGTCCAGCCCATTGCCATTTCAGGGATTTGCTCTGATCATGATGTCTTCCACTCTTGTCATTTTTCGGATCCACGAGTTCCTCTTCTTATCTCTCCTGGTTACACCAAGCATGCACCTCTCCATGCTTCTTTGAGTTGTCTTCAGCCTTTGTATGTCTCTTTTAGTTAAGGTCCACGTCTCCGCACCATACGTAAGCACTGGAAGGATGCATTGATCAAACACTTTTCTTTTAAGACATAATGGCATATTGCTCTTGAAAATTATGCTGTTTCTTCCAAAAGCTCTCCAGGCAAGTTTTGTACGCCGATTAATTTCTTCATCAATGTGACCCTCACTTGATATCTGCTGTCCAAGATAAACGTACGTGTCTGTTATCTCCAGCTTTTCTCCATCAATCGATAAATCTTCATTTTCTTGTAAAAGCATTGAACATCACTTTTGTCTTCTGAAAGTTCATTTTTAATCCCACTTCTTTACTCTTGTCAGCAAGTTCCTGGATCATACTCTGCAGCTCTGATGGGGTAGTTGCAAAAATGACTACGTCATCAGCAAAACGAAGGTGGGTTAGATAATCTCCATTAATCTTTATCCCCTTGTTTTCCCAGCTCAGTGACTGAAAAACACCCTCAATGTGGCATTAAAGAGCTTCGGAGATATGGTGTCACCTTGTCTCACTCCCTTTCCAATTTTTACGTGTGTTGTATTTTCAAACAGCCGAATCTTTGCACTTGCATTTTCATAGATGTTATTAATAATATTAATGTATGCATCTTCAATACCGCAGGTTTTCAGAGCCATTGTAACTGCTGATGGTTTCACCCGAATCAAAGGCTTTTTCATAATCGATAAAAGCCATGCACAATGGAAGTTCATATTCCCTCGCTCTTTCAATTAGTTCTCTCAGCACGTGGATATGATCTATTGTGCTGTAGCCACTCCTGAATCCAGCTTGTTCTCTCGGTTGAGCCATGTCCAGTGTTACCTTCAAGCGGTGTGAAAGAACTTTAGTGAAGATTTTATAAACTACTGATAGGAGACTGATAGGTCTGTAGTTTCCGAGATCCTCAATGTCACCTTTCTTATGTAGCAGGATCATTGTAGCGGTGTTCCAATCCTCAGGAATCTTTCCTTCATTAAGGCATCGAGTGAAAATTTGGGCGAGCACTGTTTCGATTTCTCCACTTGCTTCTTGTATGATGTCTACAGTAATTCCATCTTCTCCTGGAGCTTTTCCTCGCTTCATGTTCTTGATTGCATGTGCAACTTCTGCTGGAAGGACTGGAGGAACTCTGGTACTGGTATCTTTCATGATGTCTGGAGTGCATATATCATCCCTTTCATATAATTTGGAGTAGAAATCTTTCACTCTTGTCAAAATTTCGTTTCTATTTCTTGTTACAGAACCATCTTCTTTTCTCAGTGCCATAATCTGTTTTCTTCCCTTACTGAGATGTCCCTTTGCTATCTTTAGGCTTTGGTTGTTTTCAATTGCTTTCCTCACTAGTTCACAGTTGAATTTCCTTACGTCTTCAGTGATACTTTTTCTTACTGTCTTGCATAGCTCTATATATTCCACTTTGGAAGTCACATCTTCTTTAGTTGTCCTCATCTCTCTTCTTTTTTTGCATCAACATTTTGGTTTTTCCTGATAATTTGTTCACATGCAACTTGTTCTTAGACCCAGCTAATTTTGTTGCTGTTTCCATAAGAGCTTTGGTTACTTTTCTGTTAACTTCAGAGATGTCCACTTCTTCCGATGTTAGGCCTTCTAAAGCAGAGAACCTGTTCTTCAGTTCTAACTTGAAGGTATTATGGTGTTTTATAAGGTTGGTTATGTCAATAGATTTTGTTTGTCCTATGAGCTTGCCACGTTCAAGTTTAGTGTTGAGGTGCATCTTACATCTCACCAATCTATGGTCACTACCTGTGTTGAACTTGTTTAGCACACTGCAGTCTTCTATGACGAATTTTTTGTTACACATAATAAAATCAATTTCACTTGTCGTCCCATTTGGATGTCTCCATGTCCATTTCCTGTGTGGCTTTTTCTTGAAGAAGGAGTTCAAGATGAAAAACCCTTCTGCCTCTGCAAACTCAACGAGAGTATTTCCACGCTGGTTTCTGTTGCCATGACCGAATTTACCTACCGAAGTTTCATTCTGTTGCCGTTGCCCTATTTTTGCATTGAAATCTCCCATAATTATTTTCAAGTGCTGCTTACCTTTATTATTTAGATGACAAATTTCTTCATAAAATTCTTCAATTTCTTCTTCAGGATGACTTGTGGTGGGTGCATAAGTTTGAATAATCTGAGCCTGGTATCTTTTCGAGAGTTGGATAACAAGTCGTGCAGCTCTGTCAGAGGAACTTTCAACTTCTACAACTTTATCCTTCAGTTTCTTGTTTATTATAAATCCAACACCACTAGTTCTGCCAGTATCTGTCCCACGATAGTAGAAGAGATGTCCACTTTTCAGTTCGATGAGATCTTCTCCTTTTCTCCTTACCTCACTTAGCCCCACGATGTCCCACTTGATCCTTTGTAGTTCCTCTTCCAATTCAAGAAGCCTTGAATCAGAAGATAGGGAGCGTCCATTGTAAGTAGCCAAGGTCAGCATCAGATGGCAGCCTAGTCCGGTCCTCCGGGATTCTTAGCACCCTCTGCCTTCATGTCGCACTGGCCGCTGCCTTGGCCAGGTACATTCCAGCTGCCGGAGACTGAGGGCCAAGATTTAAGTTGTGGAATCATTTTGGAGGGTTTGGCCATAACTCACCACGCTGGCCAAGCGGGTTGGTGAGTGTGGGATAGCATTTCCTCTGATCCCGATGGTATAGTTATACCGCTATGGGCGGTCGTCAGAGCCCCTTTAGTGGGAACAGGATGCAATACGAGAAGGCGGGGTTGACATTTGTCAAGGAGAGGCTGTGATGTTACGCATCACCTGACCTTACATCCCAATCAATATTATGTACATGTATTTCTATGGTAAGACATTTTTTGCTTTACCAGTTTTCTTTGTGGGGAATGGCACAAGTGCCCTTTTTTGACACTCAAACCACATCTACACCTTATGTGGTCGGTGCATGGAGAATTAAGATTTTTGCCAGAAAATGAGCAATTACCAAAAATAAAAATATTTTCACGCCCCTAAATCAAAATCCGTGACTTTTTCATGACCCTTTCCTGAATTTGTGACTTTCATGTCAGTAAGACACCCTGCATAATCTTAACCCCCCACCCTTCATGGAGTGCTCTAGAGTGTATGGAGGGGGTGATTTAGCCAACAGGTGCTGTAGGAACATACCTTAAGGATTAAGAAAATAACATTAGAGGAGTGCGAATAATACCAGAATTTTGGAAACATTAGCTTTCACAGAAATGGAAAAGCAGGAGCAGTATCTGCTGATGGGTTAATATTTAAACTGCTGGCACCATTTTGATACAGACACTAATTTTTCTCTTGCATTTTGGATTAACTCATCGTATTTTGCAAACATAGCGACTGGAGCTTATAACCTCTGTCACGAAGTCTCCTACAAATAGTGTATCATGAAATCCTTGTTCCTGTAGCTGTGCAAACTCCAAAGAGAGTTACCTAGAGAAGATCTCTCTGTTCCGATTGCCAGTCAGACTCATATAAAGATCATCTGCACCAGTTGTGCCTCTAGGATGGATGACTTTGTTATGGAAAATGATGAACATATCTCTTGTCAGTTGAAACTGTATCCAGAGTCTTGACAAGACTTTTTGTGGAACATTCAATGTTTTGGAAAGTTCTGTCAAGGAAGGACGTGCTTCTATCCTACCAACTGCTTTCCAAAATGATCCGTACGATGTCTTTGTGACAAAATCAGCTTGACAAGCCATTGAAGTGAAAGCAAGAGTAACCTAGAACAGCTACAAGATGAGAGTGGACTAATACATCTTTTTAAGCACATTGTGGCTTACCAGCAAAGAAAAAATGTGGGATAATCTATCGCCCTAAAGAATTTGTATGTTCACCAATTTTATGTATATCATTTTCCATAACCAGCAGCTATATATCATCACCATCATGGTCAACCGTTATCAGTCCACTGCTGGACGAAGGTCTCCCCAAGTTTTCTCCACAACGGTCTGTCTTGTGCCAGTCTCCATGTCACTCGCGCATACTTTCGAATTTCATCCACCGATCTCCCATGCGGTCTTCTTCTGGGTCTTTCCCTGTCCCTTGGAATCCAATCTAAAATTTCGGCTGTCCATCGATGGTCTGTCCTTCTCTCAGTATGTCCAGCCCATTGCCATTTCAGGGATTTAACTCTGATCATGATGCCTTCCACTCTTGCCATTTTCCTGATCCACGAGTTCCTCTCCTTACCTCTCCTGGTTACACCAAGCATGCACCTCTCCATGCTGCTTTGAGTTGTCTGCAGCCTTTGTATGTCTCTTTTAGTTAAGGTCCACGTCTCTGCACCATACATAAGCACTGGAAGGATGCATTGATCAAACACTTTTCTTTTAAGACATAATGGCATATTGCTCTTGAAAATTATGCTGTTTCTTCCAAAAGCTCTCCAGGCAAGTTTTGTGTGCCGATTAATTTCTTCATCAATGCGACCCTCACTTGAAATATGCTGTCCAAGATAAACGTATGTGTCTGTTATCTCCAGCTTTTCCCCATCAATCGATAAATCTTCATTTCTAGTAAAAGCATTGTACATCACTTTTGTCTTCTGAAAGTTCATTTTTAATCCCACTTCTTTACTCTTGTCAGCAAGTTCCTGGATCATACTCTGCAGCTCTGATGGGGTAGCTGCAAAAATGACTACGTCATCAGCAAAACAAAGGTGAGTTAGATAATATACATTAATCTTTATCCCTTTGTTTCCCAGTTCAGTGTTTGAAAGACATTTTCCAGTGTGGCATTAAAGAGCTTCGGAGATATGGTGTCACCTTGTCTCACTCCCTTTCCAGTTTTTATGTGTGTTGTATTTTCAAACAGCCGAATCTTTGCACTTGCATTTTCACAGATGTTATTAATAATATTAATGTATGCATCTTCAATACCGCAGGATTTCAGAGCCATTGTAACTGCTGATGGTTTCACCGAATCAAAGGCTTTTTCATAATCGATAAAAGCCATGCACAATGGAAGTTCATATTCCCTCGCTCTTTCAATTAGTTCTCTCAGTACGTAGATATGATCTATTGTGCTGTAGCCACTCCTGAATCCAGCTTGTTCTCTCGGTTGAGCCATGTCCAGTGCTACTTTCAAACGGTGTGAAATAACTTTAGTGAAGATTTTATAAACCACTGATAGGAGGCTGATAGGAATGTAGTTCCCGAGATCCTCAATGTCACCTTTTTTATGTAGCAGGATCATTGTAGCGTTGTTCCAATCCTCAGTAATCTTCCCTTCATTAAGGCATCAAGTGAAAATTTGGGCGAGTACTGTTTCAATTTCTCCACTTGCTTCTTGTACGATGTCTACAGTAATTTCATCTTCTCCTGGAGCTTTTCCTCGCTTCATGTTCTTGATTGCATGTGCAACTTCTGCTGAGATGACTGGAAGAACTCTGGTACCTTTCATGATGTCTGGAGTACATGTATCATCCCTTTCATATAATTTGGAGTAGAAATCTTTCACACTTGTCAAAATTTCGCCTCTATTTCTTGTTACAGAACCATCTTTTCTCAGTGTCATAATCTGTTTTCTTCCCTTACTGAGATGTCCCTTTGCTATCTTTAGGCTTTGGTTGTTTTCAATTGCTTTCCTTACTAGTTCACAGTTGAATTTCTTTAAGTCTTCAGTGATACTTTTTCGTACTGTCTTGCATAGCTTTACATATTCCAATTTGGAAGTCACATCTTCTTTAGTTGTCCTCATCTCTCTTCTTTTCTGCATCAGCATTTTGATTTTTTCTGATAATTTGTTCACATGCAACATTTTCTTAGACGCAGCTAATTTTGTTGCTGTTTCCATAAGAGCTTCGGTTACTTTTCTGTTAACTTCAGAAATATCCACTTCTTCCAATGTTAGGAGTTATAAAGAAGATAATCTGTTCTTCAGTTCCAACTTGAAGGCATTATGGTTGTTTTTAAGGTTGGTTATGTCAATACATTTTGTTTGTCTTATGAGCTTGCCACGTTCGAGTTTAGTATTGAGGTGCATCTTACATCTCACCAATCTATGGTCACTACCTGTGGTGAACTTGTTTAGCACACTGCAGTCTTCAATGATGAATTTTTTGTTACACATAATAAAATAAATTTTATTTGTCGTCCCATTTGGATGTCTCCATGTCAATTTCCTGTGTGGCTTTTTCTTGAAAAAGGAGTTCATGATGAAAAACCTTTCTGCCTCTGCAAACTCTACGAGAGTATTTCCACGGTGGTTTCTGTTGCCGTGACCGAATTTACCTACTGAAGTTTCATTCTGTTGCTGTTGCCTTATTTTTGCATTGAAATCTCCCCTAATTATCTTCAAGTGCTGCTTACCTTTATTATTTAGATGACAAATTTCCTCATAAAATTCTTCAATTTCTTCTTCAGCATGACTTGTGGTGGGTGCATAAAGTTTGAATAATCTGAGCCTGGTATCTTCTCGAGAGTTGGATAACGAGTCGTGCAGCTCTGTCAGAGGAACTTTCAGCTTCTACAACTTTATCCTTCAGTTTCTTGTTTCTTATAAATCCAACACCACTAGTTCTGCCAGTATCTGTCCTACGATAGTAGAAGAGATGTCCACTTTTCAGTTCAATGAGATCTTCTCCTTTTCTCCTTACCTCACTTAGCCCGACGATGTCCCACTTGATCCTTTGTAGTTCCTCTTCCAATTCAAGGAGCCTTGAATCAGAAGATAGGGAGCGTCTGTTATATGTAGGCAAGGTCAGCATTTTTTTAAATTGGATTTTTAACGACCACCATGAGCAACTCAATGGGCTATAAGCAGTCGCCCGTCCCTAATTTAGGGTCACTGGTACCAGGGAAGGGAGAGTGCCAGTGTCGTAAGACAAACACAACATCCATGCCTCATCGAGATTCGAACCCGGACCCCGTTCGGACAAATGATTCGAGGCCATCGCTTAGACCACTGCGCCACCGGGGCGGCCCAAGGTCAGCATCAGATGACAGCCTAGTCTAGTCCTCCAGCGATTCTTAGCACCCTCTGCCTTCATGTCGCACTGGCCGCTGCCTTGGCCAGGTACATTCCAGCTGCCGTAGATTGAGGGTCAAGATTTAAGTTCTCGCATCTTTTTGGAGGGGTTTGGCCACAACTCACCACGCTGGCCAAGCGGGTTGGAGAGTGTGGGATAGCATTTCCTCTAATCCTGATGGTATAGTTATACCGCTATTGGCGGTCGTCAGAGTACCTTTAGTGGGAACAGGATGCACCAAGAGAAGGTGGGGTTGACATTTGTCAAGGAGAAGCTGTGATGTTGCACCACATCACCTGACCTTACATCCCATATATATATATACATCATCATTGTCAACCATTATCAATCCACTGCTGGACGAAGGTCTCCCCAAGTTTCCTCCACAACGGTCTGTCTTGTGCCAGTCTCTTCTATGTCATTCCCGCATATTTTCGAATTTCATCCACCCATCTCCCATGTGGTCTTTTTCTGGGTCTTTTCCTGTCCCTTGGAATCTAATCTAAAATTTCGGCTGTCCATCTATGGTCTGTCCTTCTGGCAGTATGTCCAGCCCATTGCCATTTCAGGGATTTAACTCTGATCATGATGTCTTCCACTCTCGTCATTTTTCGGATCCACGAGTTCCTCTTCTTATCTCTCCTGGTTATACCAAGCATGCACCTCTCCATGCTTCTTTGAGTTGTCTGCAGCCTTTGTATGTCTCTTTTAGCTAAGGTCCACGTCTCTGCACCATACGTAAGCACTGGAAGGATGCATTGATCAAACACTTTTCTTTTAAGACATAATGGCATATTGCTCTTGAAAATTATGCTGTTTCTTCCAAAAGCTCTCCAGGCAAGTTTTGTACGCCAATTAATTTCTTCATCAATGTGACCCTCACTTGATATTTGCTGTCCAAGATAAACATACGTATCTGTTATCTCCAGTTTTTCTCCATCAATCGATAAATCTTCATTTCTTGTAAAAGCATTGAACATCACTTTTGTCTTCTGAAAGTTCATTTTTAATCCCACTTCTTTACTCTTGTCAGCAAGTTCCTGGATCATACTCTGCAGCTCTGATGGGCTAGTTGCAAAAATGACTACGTCATCAGCAAAACGAAGGTGGGTTAGATAATCTCCATTAATCTTTATCCCCTTGTTTTCCCAGCTCAGTGACTGAAAAACACCCTCCAATGTGGCATTAAAGAGATTCGGAGATATGGTGTCACGTTGTCTCACTCCCTTTCCAATTTTTATGTGTGTTGTATTTTCAAACAGCCTAATCTTTGCACTTGCATTTTCATAGATGTTATTAATAATATTAATGTATGCATCTTCAACACCGCAGGTTTTCAGAGCCATTGTAACTGCTGATGGTTTCACCGAATCAAAGGCTTTTTCATAATCGATAAAAGCCATGCACAATGGAAGTTCATATTCCCTCGCTCTTTCAATTAGTTCTCTCAGCACATGGATATGATCTATTGTGCTGTAGCCAATCCTGAATCCAGCTTGTTCTCTCGGTTGAGCCATGTCCAGTGTTACCTTCAAGCGGTGTGAAAGAACTTTAGTGAAGATTTTATAAACTACTGATAGGAGGCTGATAGGTCTGTAGTTTCCGAGATCCTCAATGTCACCTTTCTTATGTAGCAGGATCACTGTAGCGGTGTTCCAGTCCTCAGGAATCTTTCCTTCATTAAGGCATCGAGTGAAAATTTGGGCGAGTACTGTTTCGATTTCTCCACTTGCTTCTTGTATGATGTCTACAGTAATTCCATCTTCTCCTGGAGCTTTTCCCCGCTTCATGTTCTTGATTGCATGTGCAACTTCTGCTGGAAGGACTGGAGGAACTCTGGTACTGGTATCTTTCATGATGTCTGGAGTGCATGTATCATCCCTTTCATATAATTTGGAGTAGAAATCTTTCACTCTTGTCAAAATTTCGCCTCTATTTCTTGTTACAGAACCATCTTCTTTTCTCAGTGCCATAATCTGTTTTCTTCCCTTACTGAGATGTCCCTTTGCTATCTTTAGGCTTTGGTTGTTTTCAATTGCTTTCCTCACTAGTTTACAGTTGAATTTTCTTACGTCTTCAGTGATACTTTTTCGTACTGTCTTGCATAGCTCTATATATTCCACTTTGGAAGTCCCATCTTCTTTAGTTGTCCTCATCTCTCTTCTTTTTTGCATCAACATTTTCGTTTTTCCTGATAATTTATTTACATGCAACTTGTTCTTAGACCCAGCTAATTTTGTTGCTGTTTCCATAAGAGCATTGGTTACTTTTCTGTTAACTTCAGAAATATCCACTTCTTCCAATGTTAGGAGTTATAAAGAAGATAATCTGTTCTTCAGTTCCAACTTGAAGGCATTATGGTTGTTTTTAAGGTTGGTTATGTCAATACATTTTGTTTGTCTTATGAGCTTGCCACGTTCGAGTTTAGTATTGAGGTGCATCTTACATCTCACCAATCTATGGTCACTACCTGTGGTGAACTTGTTTAGCACACTGCAGTCTTCAATGATGAATTTTTTGTTACACATAATAAAATCAATTTCACTTGTCGTCCCATTTGGATGTCTGCATGTCCATTTCCTGTGTGGCTTTTTCTTGAAGAAGGAGTTCAAGATGAAAAACCCTTCTGCCTCTGCAAACTCAACGAGAGTATTTCCACGCTGGTTTCTGTTGCCGTGACCGAATTTACCTACTGAAGTTTCATTCTGTTGCCGTTGCCCTATTTTTGCATTGAAATCTCCCATAATTATTTTCAAGTGCTGCTTACCTTTATTATTTAGATGACAAATTTCCTCATAAAATTCTTCAATTTCTTCTTCAGGATGACTTGTGGTGGGTGCATAAGTTTGAATAATCTGAGCCTGGTATCTTTTCGAGAGTTGGATAACAAGCCGTGCAGCTCTGTCAGAGGAACTTTCAACTTCTACAACTTTATCCTTCAGTTTCTTGTTTATTATAAATCCAACACCACTAGTTCTGCCAGTATCTGTCCCACGATAGTAGAAGAGATGTCCACTTTTCAGTTCGATGAGATCTTCTCCTTTTCTCCTTACCTCACTTAGCCCCACGATGTCCCACTTGATCGTTTGTAGTTCCTCTTCCAATTCAAGAAGCCTTGAATCAGAAGATAGGGAGCGTCCATTGTACGCTGCCAAGGTCAGCATTAGATGGCAGCCTAGTCCGGTCCTCCGGGGATTCTTAGCACCCTCTGCCTTCATGTCGCACTGGCCGCTGCCTTGGCCAGGTACATTCCAGCTGCCGGAGACTGAGGGCCAAGATTTAAGTTGTGGAGTCATTTTGGAGGGGTTTGGCCATAACTCACCACGCTGGCCAAGCGGTTTGGTGAGTGTGGGATAGAATTTCCTCTAATCCCGATGGTATAGTTGTACCGCTATTGGCGGTCGTCAGAGCCCCTTTAGTAGGAACAGGATGCACCACGAGAAGGCGGGGTAATGCCAGGAATCTAGCCACATGTCTTACATCCCTAAACAGAGCACACAGCAACCTAATGACCTTTGAAATACTGTCAGTCAGCTAGTTGTCATTCCACACCAAACCAACAACCACCCCTCCCCAACAACAAAAAATTACTTAATCTCAGATTTTGTAAAAAAAAAATAGGTAAACTAGCTGGTTTCCCTGAAAACTGAAATTACTAAATTTTGGTTCATTTTGCCTCATGGTTCAAAAATAGGGTTCAGAAATACTCAAAATACTCCTCCCCCATTTTTGAATGCACAATAAATAGCAGAACTCCATTGATTTAGAAAATTAATTCTGGTGCCATCTGAAAGCTTTTGAAATGGCCTTTCATCAAATGAAGTGTGAATGAACTTTTCTTAAAAAGAATGCTTAAGGTCAAATAATAAACTTTGCCCTTAATTTTTTTTGTTTTTGGCAAAACCCACTCATGTTATAAGTCAACCAAAAACCATTTTAAAAGCTTTCAAATGGCACTAACATTTAATTTCTAAGTCGATTTCGAACAGAGTTCTATTTATTGCATAGCCAAAAATACAGAAAATTAGACATTTTCACATATTTAGATCAACTTTTGAACATGAGATGAAATAAAGTTGTTTGTTTTCATTTCTATATCACAATTACTAGTTTTTAAACAAAATCTGAGATGCACTAAACTTTTTCTGTTATTTGGTTGATTTTCACATGAGATGACTCTTCCTTAACAAAAAAAAAAAAAAAAAAAAAAAAAAAAAGGAAAAAGCTACAAAACAAAAACAACTAAGGAGTTATAGTTCTGTTTTGTTAAATGGAAAATGACATGATTTTTTAGGGAAAAAATTAAATGAGAATCAAAATCCTGTGCAAATGATGAAGCTACATTTAATTCAAGCAGACAAGAATTTTTGGGACTACACATGTTACACAGATAAGAAAATTCAGAATTCCTGCACTATTTAAAACCCTACTCTGGGAATTGGTACACATACTTAGGTAAAAATAAGGCTTATTAAAAAAAAAAAGGCTGAAAAGGTAATTTTTTTGATATTCAAAATCAAAGTTTAGCATTTGACCTCTCCCTCAGTCATAAAACTAATACAAAATTTAAGCCAAGCTTTTGCGCTCCACCAGGAGGCTTCATCTGGGCTATGCTATCAAAGCCTTCAAGGAATAGTAACTTACAATGCTGTTACAATTCAAAAATTTGGTAACAAATAGTTCCATTTCACGTTGAGGTCAGTGTTTAGACATGCTGAATGTTTAGAATTACACTCGCATATTTCCAACTGAAACAACAACAAAGAGGCCCCCCACATTAATTTTGGTGTTCCTGCTTTATTGGGAAAATAAAACAGCATAAAAATTCTAGGACAAACATTTTTGTTATTTTAGAAAAGAGAAAAAAAATTAGGTTAACAGAGGCCACCAAGATCAAAAGAAAAAAATACAACTGCAATGAGAGTGCTATACAGCTACCACAGTTCGGAAACTCCTCATGTAGTCGGAACAAGAACTTTTAAAAAGAAAAAAAATTCTTCAGAGAAATGGGCAGAGTGAAGCACAAAGACACGACCAGCATGGGGAAAGTGCGAGGAATCATTTTCACTCATATGGCTGACAATCCCACAAGGAGACAAAATGCAACTTGCTTGAAAATGCCTAAACAGTAGGCAAAACATGCAGTGTAACAAAAGTATTTTGAGACTCTTTCGATGCCCAGAAACTTCAACTATAACAAATTTATTTAATACAATGTTGACCAGACTATTCCCACAGATTTAATTTGGAGTGTTTAGCCTTCTGCCACTGGTACAAGAATTTACTATTTACTGAAATTACAGGGTCATTCATTTGTGTCATGCTAGATTGCCTAGTTTGCAGTTTTGTTAATTTTTGGATGCATGAAGGTGCTTTGATGGGAAAACTATGAAATATAAGGGAGTAAACACACAGCTACTCCTTACTCAGTAAGCCCCCCCAAAAAAAAGGGCACCTCCACCACAAATTTAATAGCAATATTTTTTTTATTCTGAAAAAAAAAAAAAAAACCCGTCATGAAACATACATATATGCTAAAAATGTGTGTTTCAGCAGAATAATGAATTTGTTGATCTAACATTTAACACTATGTGGTGGTCATTCTTCCCACAGACCGCTAGGTATGAAATGAAATAGGAAAAAAAAAAAAAAAAAAAATCCATAAAAATTCTGTTTCCATGCCGTCAAATTAAAGGAAAATAGCAAATTTAATAAAAATGAATAAAGTTAAGAAAAAAACATTTAAAAAAAACTGAGCCTACAAGTTCCTGAATGCCATGACATAAAAATCAGAAATGGAAATAACTTGTCAAAAAGGAAACTGCATTTCCTTGCTCCAAAATCGTAAACAGTAAATCTAATTAAAATTAAGCAATATGAAAAAAAAAAAAGATATATAATTAAAGCTATGTGAAAAAAAATGCATCCATAAGCGCTTGTAAGCATCATGGCCCTCTGGTCACTATTGAAGTTGAATTATACAAATTCTAATTCAGGAATTTTTTTCTAACAAAAAAACCTTGGAATATATATACGAGTATATATGTTGGCATTTTACTTCATTTTGCTACTTAAAACATCTCAATGGTGGAAACAATACATTTCACAAGTTTTTCTATTATATGACAATTTCCTTAAAATTATGTTGAGCATGATCAGCAGGAAGTCAACTTCTAATTTCTTTACATTGTACAAGTACTGTAGGCAACAGTTAATTTGTAACTGTGATTTAATGAAAGAGGGTAGAGGAGCACAGCTATGATGTAATTTGTGGAAGAACAGGAAATCATGTAATCTGAAGAGAAAAATCTAAGAATTGCTTGTTTTTTACTGCCAAATGCCTTACAACTCACTAAGCTTTTCTACCAATACAGTAAGTGACAGAATGAATCCAAATCAGTTAAATAGCAAACCAATAGTTTTGTGACCTTTTGGTAGTTATCACGCCTGCACCTCATCCCTGAGTGGGGTGGAAGTGCAGCTATTGATAACAGCTGTTGTCTACAATTGCTGGTGGTTTTGGTAAGAGTATTAATATCAATAACCCAGATGTTGGCTTTCCCTCTAAGCACAATAAACACAGTTTCAACAAAGTTATATGAAAAAAAAAAGCATTTCCACTGTAGGAAATGTTTAAGTAGTGAAATGACAAAATAGATGCACAAAGTTGCTTAGAATTCATAAAGATAAGTATGTCCATCATTTAAAACATTAGCAATTATTTTATCATATGCTTTTTATTCCAAAAGAAAATCAATATTGCAGATATTCATTCATAATTCTTTCCTTCTGCAGAAATACTAAAGGCAATTTTCTGTATTTCACCAATGTCTGTAATGCTCCCTCCCAAACCACCCTTAATACTACAGAAAATATGTACTGATTGGCATCTCTGCTTATATTTCATTGTTTTCACTAGTAAGAGGTTCTTCATTAACTTCTTTCCATTTTAATTCCCAAAAATATGAACTTTTTTTGTGACATCAAGAAATTAAAATTCAAGTTGATGAGGAAAATCTAATAAAAGCATTATATTCTAAGCTGAACGTTGCTGGCATTGCATGTAGGTATACATATGCTGTGGGGAGTGGGGAAAAGGACTTTGCACTTCCAGAAGCTTGCTATTACTCTCAGAGAAAGTTTATTACATTTTGCAACTCTGGAAACTAACCTTAGACTCCAGGAAAAGTCCCTCCTGGAACAACACAGCCCATTACCTCTCTGGAAAAGGCTTACTTTGCGGGATGAGAGTGTGTGGGCTATATAATTTACTTTATTTCTGACTTGACGTGTGATCAAAAGGCCCAGTTCAAAGAATGCATAAAGCAATTATTCCCTGGAATCTATCGGCCACTCCCTCTTCCACAAGTTCACATCCTCTGCTCTCCACATGAACATTCACAGTACTTTACTGTAACTCTGAATTTTTTTTTGCATTTTTGACTCTGTGTTTTTGCTATTGATGCAGCAAAATTCTTAGCCTCACTGTTTTTAGTAGGTTCATTTACACTGGTGACTACTGGGAAGGAGAGGAGAAGCATGTCAGCAAATTTGTACGACTGATTTAACAGTTTCCATGGAATTTGTATTCAGACCTGGGCAAAGGAGAGAGAAATATATTTTCCAATTTTTTGTAAAATTAGTTGCTACAGTGGCAAATAAATCTGCTCACAACCTTTGGCGACTTTCAAAATTTACAAATGCCACTACAAAAAATTTAATTGCCAACTGGCAAATTATAACTGACATTCAGAAAGGTTACTTCCAGTACAAGATTGACACAATTCCTTTTGTTGCTGCTAAATGTATTAATTGTGTAAGGCCGAAACTAATGCCCTCTACCAACCTCACTGCAATACAGTCTTCATTAGTGATGGCAGAAATAATTCCTTCTTGGCAGTTCATTCATTGCACACCCAAAAGAGTTCATTCATTGCTCACCCAAAAGAGTTCATTCATTGCTCACCCAAAAGAGTTCATTCATTGCTCACTCAAAAGAGTTCATTCATTGTTCACCCAAAAGAGTTCATTCATTGCTCACCCAAAAGAGTTTATTCATTGCTCACCCAAAAGAGTTTATTCATTGCTCACCCAAAAGAGTTTATTCATTGCTCACCCAAAAGAGTTCATTCATTGCTCACCCAAAAGAGTTCATTCATTGCTCACCCAAAAGAGTTCATTCATTGCTCACCCAAAAGAGTTCATTCATTGCTCACCCAAAAGAGTCACATACAAATGATCATTCAATTTCCAGGCTATTATGATGTTCAATGAGTTAAACTATTAGTTGCAGGGTTTTACGACCAAAACACTTACAGTACCATAAATACTTAACGGGAATTATAAAGGATAAATTTAAGAAAAGTAATGTTAAAAAAAATGAAATGTCAACCGTTATGTGAAAGAGTTAAAAGACACAAGGTGGAAACATCAATGACCATGCTGGACGGCAAATCAACCAGGCTTGGTCGCCAGACCTGTGGAAGTAGTAAGACGCAAGAACTCCTCACAATCATCTAGTGCAGTGTTCCACAAACTTTTTCTACTCGCGGCACACCATAAATTATTCATCCATGACTCAACACGGCACACCAAAATGCTAATCCCGTAAAAAACGTGTAATATGACACTATTAATATAAAAACGTAATGTAATCAACTTATTATTATTAATCTATTATAGTATTATTATTATTCTGTAATATTATTATTAAACAGAAATCGACTCGTGCATTTATTAACAATTTATATATATAAATAAAATAGCTTAATAGTAATAGAAAATAGCAAGACTGACTAGCAATCACAAATTTTGGACTACTTCAGAGAAAAGCTGTGATAGAACTGAAATAATTGTAAGACGTGGGACCTATATTCTTCAAATGGAAGACGGGACACATACAGACTTATTTTGAATAAAGTCTAACAATGGGTGTGTGCATCGGTACAGGAAAAAAGTAATAAAGTTGAAGAAGCACTAACAAACAGGGACAAATACCAAAACAACACAATAAAATAATAAACGACAGGGAAAGTTTTGCTAATCCTCGCACTTTTAGGGAAAAGCGTACACAGAACAGGCGGAAGTGTAACAAAGGAGCCGCATGCGCAGTGGTAGAGGCAAGAATTACAAATATCAACAATCAAAACTATGATATAACAACAGTACATAAAAATTCGTGGCATGTAATAAAGAATAAACAAGCATCATCTTATTTAATCAGTGCAGCGGCAGAGAATGAAATAGAAGCATATGAAACACAGAAACTGGGATAAAATTAAAAAATAAAACTCTACAATTAATTTCTTACGATAGGATAAAGCCAGGTAAAAGTTCACGTCACACCTTTCACCTTGTGGGGGCACACCAGTTGCGGAACACTGATCTAGTGTATAGATCGAAAATTTAAGAGGTAATGTACCTTAATAAATTTATCCTTTATAATTCCCGTTAAGTATTTACAGTACTGAAAGTAACTAGAGGAAGCCACGAAGCCATTATTAGGACAAAACACTTAATCCACAGCTCCTTTTGGCAAACTGATCAAAAGAGAGCGAGCTCTTTCACCATTCACGATAAATTTTTCAGGTACACAATTCAAATGAATGGCATTCATGTATCCTTTTTGTTTGTGAGATTATTGACCACCATGAACAACTCAATGGGCTATAAGCAGTTGTCCATCCCTTATTTAGGGCAACTGGTTCCAGGGAAGGAAAAGAGCCAGTGCCATAATACAAATACAACATTCATGCCTCATTGGAATTCAAACCAGGACCCAACTCAGATGAATGGTCAGAAGTCAGTGTTCAGACCAATGCCACCAGGGTAGCCACATTTCATTCCCATTCTAAAGTTACAACACATTTTCTTAGATGACTGCTCACTCACATAATGGTCGACTTTTTTTTTCAACATTACTTTTTTAAGTTGGAATTTCTTTCCAAACTCGAGGGAGAAGAATCAAGTTAAACATGCAGCAACTTCAGTGTGTGTCACAGTAATGGTAGATTGAATGATCATTCATAGCGGTGAGATCGAACCATTCACGAATGGTCCGTTACTGGTCTTCACACTACGCTGCATTTCCATCAACATTTTGCTACTGCTACATAAATACAGCTGTATTTCTGAATACTTCTCAACTTCAGCAAGTTCATTTTTATCACCTACATGTAATATAAATTTAAGGCAGTACAACAAATCCTCAAGGCAAACATTGTCTGCCTTGTGGAATTCATCCACTTACTAGGTTTCAAGTACTTCCAATATTGGATTTCGTAAGAAAAAGTCCGCTATTGAAAAGTTAATTCGTTTTTTGACGTGCATTAACATAATTGCATTGTTGGACTTATTAAATCCATGTTGAACACTTACCGCACGTGTTGGTTTCCGTATTTCCATTGTGTAGATGCGCCATGGGTTTTTTTTTTTTTTTTCATTCGGTTGCTGTTCCTTTTTAATTGGTCTCGTCACTAAATGAATTTTTTTTCCCTTTGCTGCTTTTACACTAACAGATGCAGCCCACGAGAACCACCCAATGCTCTGCCGATATGGTCCGTGTAGGTCGGAGCAAAACGTCCCCTAGATGACGGTAACGGAATGTTACCGAAAGTACTCGGGTAGGTAAAATACGTATCGAAATATAGAAGCAGCAAAGGGAAAAAAATTCATTTAGTGACGAGGCCAATTAAAAAGGAACAGCAACCGAATGAAAAAACAAACAAACCCCATGGCGCATCTACACAACGGAAATACGGAAACCAACACGTGCGGTAAGTGTTCAACATGGATTTAATAAGTCCAACAATGCACTTACTAGGTGATAGCTTAATGTCTACATTGTTGATGTACACCAACAAACATATTTGTTGTATTGTCTGAACAGTTGATTTTGTTGTGAAAACGTTTTTTCATATTTTCAGGTAATGACATGGAACAGGTCAATGATATTTATGCAAAAATAAAAAAATAAATAAATAAAAAAATTGAAATACCTTTGATAACTGCCAAGTTCCCTGATTACAGGTTAATCTTAACCATTTCTGAAAGAGTCTTCATCCGCACATCTTTTAGTAGCCGTAATTTGCTCAGCAATGTAACTGGACAACTCATCACTGGATCGCTCCGAATAAAGTGACAAAGAAGAAAAATCACTGTCAGAATCCATATTATCTTGGGAGGAAATACCGTACAGTTCTTTCAAATGGGCAATGGAATAATCATCTTCAGAAGATATATCTCTGCCCATCTCCAGCTGCAATTTTGGGCTTTCAATGATGCGCACACTGACTTTTATGTTTTGCTTCCATGCAGTCAGCAAGTTTCTGAGAATATTTCTTCTCTTGTTGAAATCTTGAGAACTTTCAGAAAGCAATGGAAGAAGTTGTCCTGTCAGATCAAATGACTGCCGAAAATTATCATCTATAGCCTTCTTTTGGGACCATGAGAGATGTTTATTAGTTTCAGCAACATATGTAGCATGCAATGAAAGATATGTATTTTGATAATACTTTGCAATCCAACGAACTGAGGTTAAGGTTTCCACAAATAATGGCAAAGACAGGAGCTTCCTTGCAGCAAAGATATGACAACATGGCAACAACATCAAGGTATAGAAACTGCAAGAACAAGTATTGGTTGTAGTAATCAAGGACGAACCCTTGATTTCGTATTTGCCATAAGACAGCCTCTTCAAATTTTTAATATTAGGAGCTGTGTTTAGTTGATGGTTCACAAGTTCTGCTGCATAGTAGGTTAACAACTTTGCATATTTATAATGTGGTGAACACTTTGAATGCTGGGAGGTTGGCATTGTTTGAAATATTGCTCCAAACTTTTGGTATCTTTCTTTCCTAAAGAATGAGACCACAGAGAAAAATTTCTTTATGATCTTGACCAATGAAGCTTGCACATTAACAGCCACTTTTATTTTGCGTCTCACAAGCAGAAGAAATCTATTAGAAGGACTAAGAAAAACCTTGCAATTGAACTTTAAACCCAAGGCCCATTCTTCTCTTATTACATGCCAGGTTTCATCAAAGTATTTCAAAACATTAGAAGACAAAGACTTGAGCCTTTCATGCAGTTGTACATACTCTGATTTACTAGAGGCATAAATCATCATCTCAAAGATCTGCAATGCAACGAGTTTTTCACAATTAGCAATTCCTAAATCTTTATTAGATATGTCCCTCTTAAATGCTCTCATGGCATGGTATAGGCACAGAACAACCAGCGAATCAGGAAAAGCACCCTTAATGATCTCTCGATGCTTAATTTGTTTGTCAGCAACAATGACTCTCATTTTTCTCCAGTTGGGATTGTGTTTCTTGAACACATCAAGCATCCACATCATGCTGTCTGGGTCATCAGTTCTCATTAAACAAGCTGCAAGAATCTCACAGTGGCCACTGGAATCTTCACAGATAAATAAATATAATGTAACTTCCAGCTCAACTATTTCACACGTGACGTCGATGGTAACAAATTCTGGATAATAGTTGAAAAATCCTCCATTTGCTTATCTTGGAAATACAAGCATCTGAAATTTTTGCTTTTGTCAAACATAAGCTCTCTCTTGGCAGCATAAACTTTTTCTAACGTGTTAGTAACTTCCTCCATATCATTATAACAGATTTTGTCCCATGATTCACCACTTTTTGAAGGCTTTCGTGTAACTTTAGGTGTTTTAGAACTTTTTTCAGGAGAAAATGTCCATCTTCAGATATTCTAATGTCTACATTTTTAGGGCAGTCCTTGCGAAATGTTCTGCAAAGAAGAAAGCAACAAAAACACATGACAGTGTTATCATACAAAGAGAAAAGATTATTGAATATTTACATAATGTAGTTCACACTGTGATATAATAAACAGGAAAATAAGTTAAAAACATATACAATTTAAAATTTTATGGTTTGATCTCATACCACCATGGATTACTTAAACAGGTGGTGTACAATCAACTTTTACAGTAGTCCCCACTTATCCACAGGGGGATATGTTCCAAGACCCCCACTAGATGCCTGAAACCATGGATAGTACTGAACCATATATATTGAAGAGCAATTGAATTAGAGACAGCTGGCATTATGCAAATGTGGCGCTGTTGGCGGCCCTGTAAACGGAAACAACATGACGTATGCAGCGATCCAACAATATAAGGAGTGATGCGACGGGAATCAGTAAGAGTCGGATGCAGTATGGGTAAGACGAAGAATCTAAGCGCATTTGATCGTGGGTAAATTGTCGGGGCCTGACGAATGGGTGACTCCAACTCGGAAGTCGTGCAGGCACTGGGATTTTCATGAGCCACTGTGTCACAGGTGTACCGAGAGTACATCGAATCCGGTAAAATCATCCCTGCAAGGGCCAACTGCCGTGGACAACAGCGTGTGGATGAGCAGGGTCATCGTCGGCTAGCTAGCATTGTAACAGCGGATAGACAGGCCACAGTGCAAGAAATCACTGTACAATTTAACGCTGGTGCACAAAAACGTGTAAGCAGCCACACCACCAGAACCATCTTCTCGCTATGGGGTACAGAAGCCATCGTCCCACGAGGGTACCGCTGCTGACTGCACATCACAGGGTGCAAAGATTAGCATGGGCGCGGAAACAACACCACTGGATCCTAGACATGTGGAAAAATGTTGCCTGGACTGATGAGTCGAGATTCACGTTGGTACATGCAGATGGCAGGATACGAGTACGGCACAAACGACATGAAGCGATGGATTTTTCTTGCCAGCAGGGTACTCTTCAAGCTGGTGGGGGTGGCATTCTCGTTTGGGGACTATTTACGTGGACTGAAATGGGACCCCTGGTACGTGTGACATCGTCCCTCACAGGTCAACATTACCGGGATATCATGAACGACCATTTGCTCCCGTTTGTGCGTCTTCAACATCAAACTGGGGACCTCATCCTGCAACAAGACAATGCACCGTGCCATCGTTCCCAAATTGTATCCGAATGGTTGGATGAACACTCCACCGACGTGACCTCGCTTCCTTGGCCAGATAGGTCACCTGACCTCAATCCCATCGAGCACATCTGGGATGCCATCGAGAGAGATGTTCGAGGCTCTGTCCCCCTCCATTAAATCTTTGTGAACTGTGGGAGCTTGTTCAGGGGTCGTGGATCCATATGGCTTCCCAACGCTTTTGGTGTCTTGTCGAGTCCATGCCGAGACGAAGCGCCGCCGTCATCAGGGTGAAAGGTGGTGCTACACATTACTAGACAGGTATCTCTAATTCAATTGCTCTTCAGTGTATATATGTTTACGTTTTTTCCTATACATACATACCTACCTATGATAAAGTTATAATTCATAAATTAGGCACTGTAAAAGAACAAC
Organism: Macrothele yani; assembly: GCA_039090855.1. NCBI lineage: Eukaryota > Metazoa > Arthropoda > Arachnida > Araneae > Macrothelidae > Macrothele > Macrothele yani. Next base: position 118,047,124 of record CM077008.1, read on the forward strand.
AATAACTAATAATAAAATAAAACAATTATGAAAATATAGCATAATAAAAGTTATGTAAATGTGAAACTAGCACACATTTCTTTTTCTTTCTTCATAATTTCATGGATAGAAGATTCGTTCTCGCCATAGATCTTAGCAAACTCAGTGAATGATTTTTCAACTCACCTTATTAAGTTGAGAACTTTCACTTTTTCACTTAAAGGAAGCGCTTTATGGCTTCTCTTTGGCACACCTAAATTGCTAGTATCACTACTCTTGCACTTTAGGGCCATTATTAAGTAAAATAAGGATTACTTGAACACAAGCACCACGACAGTTGCACTGATAACCGAGATGGCTACTAAGTGACTAATGGGCGGGTAGCATATACAGCATGGATACACTGGACAAAGGTATTATTAGTGTCCCAGGCAGGAATGCACGAGATTTCATCCCTCTACTCAGAACAGTGTGCAATGTAAAATTTATGAATTGTTTTACTTCTGGAATTTTCCATTTAATATTTTTGGACAGTGGTTGACAGCGTGCGACTGAAACCACAGAAAAGGGGGGGAGGGGCCTACTGTACTCTACTTATTTTAACAAAAAGCCTGTGATGTTTGCTTTTGAAATCCTTATACACTTCTGTTGTGGCTAAAAAGAACTGTAGATGGGACACAGTCTGCTCTTTTTTAAAATAGGAAACTATTTTTTTTAGAACTCTTCAGAACAACAAGTTCTTAAAAATTTCACATTGGATGGAATACTTGTCTAAGAATGGAATAATGTTTTTATTTACTTATTTGGGGGTTTAATGACCACCGTGAGCAACTCAATAGGGTATAAGCAGTTACCCGTCCCTAATTCAGGCACACTGGTTCCAGGGAAGGGAGAGAGCCAGTACCATAAGACAAACAACATCCATGAATCACTGGGATTTGAACCCAGACCCATCTCTGATGAATGATCAGAAGCCAATGCTCAGACCACTGCACCACTAGGGTGGCAGAGTGAAATTCTGACCAATATTGATTCTTTCACCGAAACTATTGAGATCTTAACCAAAAGTCTGAGAACAGTCAGAAACAAACTGCAAGCATTGTCCTCACTTGCTAGTGGTCTATATAGAACTCGTTTACTTCACTGTTTTAGAAGCAGAGCTTAACAAATCTGAAGAGCCAAAGTGACCATTTTTTTAAAAACTTCAAACTCTTTAATTTGCAGTAAAAACTAATTTTTGTCACACAATTCATGAATTATCTTTCTATTCTAAAAAAGTAACTGCCGCCGCTGTTTTAGAAATTTCGTGACACTCTTGCTTTCCTAGCTCGCAGGGCAAAACGTATTGAACACCAAAATATGACATTTACATCGTTTGTAGAGAACTGTTTGGAGAACACGCTGAAATAAACCATTTCTCAATTCTGGTGATACGTCAAGAGCTATTGTATTTCAAACTTAAGGTAAGCAAAAAAAGTGCTATCAGGTCGCATTCCGGACACACTAACAGCCACAGAACCACGAAACTTTGTAAGCATGTAGTGCCATGACCAAATTTTTGCACCTTGTCGTCCTTTTTTTGAATTTCAATTTATTTTACGAGAAATTAAATTTCTAAATTTCACAAAGTTCTCTATTTTGCGATGGGATCCATTAAAAAAATGGATATATGGCAAACTATAAATCATAACGCATTGCAATTTTTACAGCAAAAACTTACAACTATCATCCCTTTTTTTCTGCTGCCATGGTGACTCAGAGAATTTGTTATGCATATGTTTTGTTGGTAAAGCTATCTCAGTTGTTTAAGGTGGACGTCAAGTAATTTTGCTTCCTATACTCCCAATGGAAAACTTTCTGTACACATTTTCTTTACAATTACTGCTTTCCCAAGGATGAAAATTTGAACATCGATTAAAATAGCTTTTTTTTTTTTATTGGAGGTTTAACGACCACCATGAGCAACTCAATGGGCTATAAGCAGTCGCCCGTCCCTAATTTAGGGTCACTGGTTCCAGGGAAGGGAGAGAGCCAGTGCCATAAGATAAGCACACCATCCATGCCTCCCACGGGACTCGAACTCCACATGGATTAACAGTCAGAAGCCAGTGCTTAGACCACTGCACCACCACTTCATTTTATAACTTGGAATACTTAATATTTTCTAAAACATAACCATAATTATGCAATCTAACATTTGTTTGTCTACTGACGTCATCAAAGTACAGGTCGCACCATCTTTTTTTTTGGTTCCAACACCACCAAAGGAAAAGTTATTGATTTTTAATATAATTATGGTTATGTTTTAGAAAATATTAAGTATTATAAGTTATAATATGAAGTTATTTTAATCGATGTTCAAATTTTCATCCTTGGGAACACACTAATTGTGAAGGAAATGTGTACAAAAGTTTTACCATTGGAAAATTACTTTACGTCTACCTTAACGGTTTAGCATAATGGTTTACGGAAATGCTTTTTGGACCGCTTTTGTTTTCCTTCGTGGTAAATTTAGTAAGTGCTTTAAGTTCAAACGACAAAAGTCCGACCTTCCAAAAATTAACAACAGTAGAAAAATCTCTGAAACTTCAGAATAACAAGCCTTATTTGCTTAGACATGCAATAAAAATTGAAACTTATATGAATTTTCCAGTTTCTATTTCATGTGATATACTTGGAGATCAGGCTGCAGGGCCTGAGCGCTACTCTGGAAACGAGTGTACCGAGCCTAGAGGCGCAGCCCCTAGTGTGTAGAAAAGTTACAAATTTGAATTCTGTGGATAAAACACAACTTAAAAAAAAAAAAGGGGGGCTGTGGCATTTAAAAACATTTGTGTGGTAATTGTCATGACAGGGGAGAGGTGGTATTGATGCATCCTGGATTTTTTTATGGGGATGGCCCAAAATATTGAAAATGGAAATCGAAATAACCAGGAGAAAATATCTCCCAGACTATTGGGAAGCGATAAAATTATTGCCACCAGGGCTGGCCTTACTACTTCAGTGGCCCTAGACAAAGGTCCCTTCGGTGCCCCTAATAGTATTTTTAACTGAAAAACGTGCACGATGCTTAATTGTTAAAATATCAGTTTTCGATCATATTTGAGTAACGTATTTTCCTCTCAATGACAGGAAACTACAGTAAAGTTTGAAAAAATGCTCAACATTTTTATTGAACATATGAACTTTTAAGGCTTACCTGAAATTTTCTGAACTTCTCCAAATGCTGCCTACAATATTCCTGCATAAACTTTTGGGGGTAACTTAAGGTTTAACGTTAATTATACTGTTTACAACTGTTGTAGAAAACTCAAAGGAAAAAAATGCTTTCCTAGAGTGTAATAATTTTTATAATGTGCTAAAATTACATTAGTCAAACGATCTACTGTAGCAAAAAATGTGGGAACTGTAATCTGGTTAAATTATCAAGTCTCAGACATTTTGCTTTTCACTCAACCATGGAAACTTTTGTCTGGCATTTTGCTTGCTGCCTACACATTCCTCCTTTGTTATTACCGTTTTATATGTAAAGCCGGCAGAAAATAAACTAAATTTCACTGCAAAGCATAAAGAAGGGGAACAGCTGTTTTTCATATAGATTCACTCAGCAGCATCCCCCCAAGCTAGTGGGACAAGAGAAAAGGCGTACTTCAACTGTTAATCTTTTTAGTGATTTTATTATATTTTTAAAGATAATATAGATAAAAAATTGGATGGTGACAGAAAATCGATGTACAATTAAAATCTGCAGCCCCTAGAAGGCAGCCGCCTTGCTCACATATGCTAAAGGCCGGCCCTGATCGCCACCATATTACAGTGTGCCTCCAGTTCTTTGTAAGATATGTATTTAAAAACATGTACAAACATATTTAAAAGTAAGCAGCCAATAACAAAAAAAATATGTAATGCAAAATGGAGAGAGGGGGGGGGGGGTAGAGAGAGATGGATGGATGGATGCAGAGATGGAACTAATTTTTTTTCACTTACAAGCATTCTGAAAGAATATATGACACAATGAAGGAAGTACTATTTTGCCCTCAGGGACGGCTGCATGTTGGAGAAAGAAGCCCATAGGGTTATTCCACAGCATGTAATAATTTTAGAGATCACATGTTAGATCTGAAGCACTAATCAGCTGAGTTAAGGCTGTTATCTCTTTAGTTCAAACAACTTCAGAAATGCCAAATACTACGTATTTATCTGTGTTTCTATGGATTTTTAGGTCTAGCTAATATACTATGGTAATGCTGAAAAACTAGGGATTTTTATACTTTATTAATTTGAGAGTAATACAAAAATACTTAAAAAATGACAGCTACTCTTTGTAATACGATCGTCTCTCTTACTTTTTTTTTATTTTTTGGACTTCTGGGTAATGCTGTGATTCGTGAATTTTCTGTCAGAAATACAGTTTGGAACAACATGACAGGTGCGGATTATTTAAAAAATTTTTTTTCTTTCTAAAATTTATGGTCTGTGGACATGCTGCCAATTTTTTTTTCTTTTTTTTTTTTAATTTCATGCCTTGTGAATAATAATTTAAAGAAACTATACACTTAACAACTCCATGACAGATTATTTGTTGGAAAATTAAAAAAAATTAATGGCCTTTTTTTTGTGGATTACACACAGGAATTTTTTTGTGTGAATAACATGCTTCAAATTATCTGTGAATTACATGCTTCGGTACTTTGAGTTTTCAAGGGAACATGCAAAATTTAAGTTCAGTAAATTGTATTTTAATAAAATCAAAATCTAAAATTTTACATCATACATATGTGGGAAATGAATTTCCCTGAATAAATAATTCTTTGCAAATACACGGAAGGCAATTTAAATGTGACATAAATGTGCCATATTTTCACTGTTTCCATACAGCAACTCCTTCAGTAAACTTGAAAATTATATTACCCTGGGGCAGGAATTGGGAGATGCGAGTTTGATTTCCGCTCAGAGCAATGTAATTTTCAAGTTTTCCGAAGGAGTTGCGACATGGAAACAGTGAAAATATGGCACATTTGTGCCAATGATTACATTCATTTTTACTAAAATTTTAGTTTTTGAGAGCCCTGACTTGAAGAATGGGTAAAAACATTATGCACCTAATTGGGATTTCATTTAACAGTAAGTAGTTTGAGTGAAAAAAAATGGCAGCAAATACATTATATTACTTTTAGTTCTAGCATCATTGCCATGTATGTCTCTCTGCATTGTTCTTTGAAATCTGGCTTTGTTTCACCTAGCCCCTACATCTGGGATATACATTACTGTTTGTGAAAATTGCAACACCATGAAGGACTGCCGGTATTGTATTTTTTATTTTTTGACGATATATTATAAAAAATAATCATATAGTTCTGTTTCACATGTTAAATTGTCATAGTTAATGACAGAGGCCCATAGCTGCTTAGCTTATTTTATGATATCACATGCTACCATTAAGTAAATTAAAATAAATGAAAAAGCTTACCTTGTTCTGATGTTGCACATTTAATATTGAAGTTCGTAGCTCAACAATATGGTGATAACAGATAATTCATTATATTCATCCAACACATAATAGATTATTGAAATCATTACGACACATGAATGAGATGGTTGAAAGTAATGTCCACAGTTGAAACACAAATGGAATAAAACCATGAAGTACAACAAAATGCTATTTTTAAAAGGCGATGAATTGCCGTATAAAATAAAATTAAATGCAAAGAAATCCTTTAAAACTATATGTCCCAGATATAGGAGCTAGGTGAAACAAAGCCAGTTCTCAGATTAACCCACTTCTTCTAACTGTAGCATTATTTTGCCACTGCAGCTCGAAAGAGTGTTTCTTTGTATTGTAAACTGCCAATTTTCAAACTAATAGCACTTTTATTTTTGCAGATCTTTGACGTCCTGAACTAAATCATGCCAATGCAAAGTGTTGAATTTTCAAATGTTGAACACCCAGCTAGTCTTGAAATTTCTGCTCCAGCAGAAAAAAACTGCAAGGGCAATCTATGAGTATAAGACACAAACATTAAGTGACAAGTGCCCTTCATATTCCACTGTGAAGAAATTATGTGCCAACTTTCAGCGTGGAGACATTGAGACCGAAGATGCAGGAAGATCTACGAGGCCTTCCACAGTGACAACACCCGACATTGTTGATTGGGTTCATGACTCGATTTTGTTAGATCAGCGAATCTCGGCTAAAACAATAGCTGAGACACTGGAGATATCCAGAACGTGTTGAGTTCATAATTCATGAGCACTTGGATGTGCAGAAGATGGCAGCAAAGTGGGTACCGGAATGTTTGAACGCCAATGAGAAATGAAAATGAGTGGACATTTTGAACTCAGTTTTGCAGCATTTTGAGCAATCTGGTGATAATTTTTTGCAGCGACTTGTCACTGTTGATGAAATGTTGTTACATTATTACGATCCAGAGACTAAACAACAGTCCCTGGAGTGGCAGCACTTGGGTTCTCCATGGCCAAAGAAATTCAAGACTCAAAAGACTGCAGGAAAGGTCATGGCAACGTTTTTTTGGGGGGGGATTCGAAAAGCGTTTCACTGATTGACTATCTCCTGAAGGGCCAAACAATAAACGTTGAATACTATTCCAACTTGCTGTGCTGAATAAGGGAGTCGTTGAAAGAAAAAAGGCAAGGAAAATTGCGGAGAAAAGTGTTATCTTTTTGAAGGACAATGTGTCGGCTCACAAGACAATGGATGTTTTGAGGGATCTGGGGTTTAAGTGCATAGACCATCCACCCTACTCGCCAGACCTCACTCCATTGGACTATTTCCTGTTTCCAAACCTTAAGAAAAGTTTGAAAGGGAAGCATTTTTTGAATGATTCAGAGGTGATATCAGCAGCAGAGCAGTATTTGAGTGATCAGACTTCAGAATTTTTTGTGGAAGGGTTAAAGAAACTCCAGAAATGCTGTGCCAAGTGCGTCAATTCTTGGGGTGAACATGCAGAATACTCTAAGTTTCATGGCTCTAGCCCATTTCCTTCTTGGTGAGGCCGAGAACTTATCAGCATCCTCTTGTAATATGAGGCAGATTCCAGGTTGAGAAGAAAAATGTAGAAAGTTCCAGAGAGTGCTTCTGACCAAGCTGATATACTATTCTGCACCAACAGCCAAAGACGTTTCAGTCACATTAACTCGTGACCACCTTCAGTGGCAACTGATGTAATTACTGTTTGCAAACAGCCATTTTTTTGCTGTGTTGCCGCAGCACCCTACATCAAAGTATGTCATTACATATGTTCAACTTGTCATGCCATCTGTTGAAGATATTTCGTACACTCTTTTGCAGTAGCGTAAAATTTATCCGGGAATAAATATTTTTAAAATTGCTCTCAACCTTATTCCACACTGTGAAATACACTCTGTCAGTGGATTATGAAATTTTCAAAAGCTACCTGCTGAAATCATATTAGATGTACAAATAAGTTTAAAATTTTTGTGCAACGTATACCTCTAATTTACATATCCGACATTCCCCGTGTTGTTGTGACCATAACTGGTCCAGAGTAAAAAACGTAACACAGAAGTTTGCTCAACAGTCAAACGCACTTGCACATCGGTAGGTGAAAGATGGCAACTGATACTGCATTTATTAGACACTGCATTCGTTACGAATTTCATCAAGGAAAAAGTGCTGCAAAAGCATGTGCATTGATCTGTTCTGGGGGAGAAAAGCATGTGTGAGTTTTGGTTCAGACAGTTTAAAGCAGGTGATTTTGATGCTAGAGATAGAGAACGTAGTGTAACCTCGCAGAAGGTTTCACATGAAAAACTGCAAGCATTGCTGGATGAAGATTAGTCTAAAATGCAAAAAGAACTAGCTGAACAACTGGGGGTAACTCAACAAGCCATTTCTAATCATTTATGCACAATGGGAAAGATTCAGAAGGAAGGAAAATGGGTGCCAAATGAACTGAGCTAGAGGAACAAGGATGAGTGTGTCATGAAGTGTTTGAATCTGTTGAATAAACAACACAAAGTCTTTCCTGTGGAAAATTGTTATAGGTGATGAAAAGTGGATAAGGCACAACAATCCCAAATGCAAAAACACTGGGTAGACCCCGGTGAAGCAACGACTTCGACACCAAAACGCAATATTCACTCCAAGAAAGTTCTGCTGTGCATCTGGTGGGATATGAAGAGTTTGCTCCATTATGAACTGTTGGAACAGGGTCAAATTGTTACTGCTGATTGCTACAAGCAACAATTGCTGCAACTGAACCAGGAAATCTGTCGGTAACGTCCATTCACAGGCAAAGGAAATTACTGCATGACAACACTAGGCCGCATGTTGCAAAATCGGTCAAGGAAACGTTATTGATGCTTGGCTAGAAAGTTTTGGAGCACCCGGCATATAGTCCCGACATAGCCCCTTCAGACTAACATTTGTTCCAATTGATGCAACATGGTTTGTCTGCTGTACAGTTCCGGACATGTGACTAAATGTAAAAATAGGTTGACGACTTCATTGCATCACACGACGAAGTATTCTTCATGGCTGAAATCCATTAGCTGCCCGACTGATTGCGGAAGGTGATAGATAATGACGGCGCATATTTTTATTTTTAAAGGTATTGTTTTCTCTTAAATTACATGTTGCATTGTCTTAAAATGCTTTAAAACTTATTTGTACACCTAGTACTTAATCACATAGAATGAAGTAGAAATTTTGTTTACATACATGCACTGTTGCATGAAAAAAAAAAAAAAAAATGTTGGTGAACAATAAAAACAAAACAAATTGTATTTGCATTTGCTTCCACAGTTAACCTGGACATTTTACCATAGATCCACATTAAAAGTTCTAGACTGATTATTGTTTTTGCACCAAGCAAATATTTGGTCGATGTGGGCCCAAGTATTTTTTTTTCATCCCTTATAAAACTAAAAGTGTTCCAATAAAAAGTCCCTTTGTTCATTTTACTTACATGAATGAACTTTACAGATTAACTCCAAAAACGAAAATCAGCTGCTCACTGTCAGATGAAGAAGCAGAATTGCTACTGTTAAACAGAGAGGCAAACAGCCCCAAATGACAGTTTTACTCATGCCCACTTCAGCGTGCATCTGCTCATTCATTACTGTTCTCTGAAGCTTTGTCAAAAAGACCAGTTGACAGGTGTAGCCTCTACCACCATGCGGTATTCATTGTGCCATTCTTGAAAAAATGTGCAGGTTCTGCTGCGAAGAAATCATCAAGAAAATTCTGGAGATCCATATCATTGTTGAACGTTCTGCCACGGAGTGAATTCTACAGAAATCGGAACAGGTGATCTGAAGGGGCGACATCTGGGGAATAGGCCGAATGTGAAAGGATCTTCCATTTCATGTCCTGAATGGCCATTTTGGTCATGTTTGCACTGTGAGGGCATGCATTATCATGTTGGAGAAGGATACCATGGTGCAGATGTGGCCATTTCTGTTGAATAGCTTTCTCCACAAGGCGGAGTTGCTCACAATAAAGTGTGGCATTGATGGTCCAATTCCTCGGAAGAATTCCCCAGTGAATAATGCCTTCCATGTCCCACCAGACACACAATATGATCTTTGCAGGATGAAGGTAATGTTCTGGTTGTGGTCTGGGAGTCTTGCTTGGGTTTAACCATTCCCTCCAATGCCTAAAATTCACGTACAGGCACCACTTTTCATCTTCAGTAATAATACATGACAGAAAGGGTTTGTGTTGCTGAGAACATTCGCTATAACGGGCGATCAAGGAACCACATATGGCAATACACTGATTCTTGTTGTCCTCAGTGAGAGTGTGAGGCATCCAAGACACCAATTTTTAATTTGCGGATAGTCCCCAGGTTCAGATCCTTATCTGATAAATATGATGGAGAGCAATGTCTCGCTCTTTTTCGGGGTTCTCAGCGATGGGAACTCTGTGTATCCTGAGATTGGGAGTTTGATGAGGATTTGGAGGAGGAGGGGACTGGTAAAACACCTGTCCCAGGCCACTTTCACAAATTTTTTAACTGCCATGGCATGGCTGAGCAGTTCACTAATTTGTGGAATCTCAGGAGCTTTGACATGTAGCTTGAAAAACCCTGTGGGATTGCGGCCATCGGGATGTTTAAGATGATAGGCTGTTTCACAGGCTATCCCCAAGTCCCAGATGCACTGAGGGCACTCCTCATTGGTTACCAATGGGAGCAAACCTTTAAAGCAGAAATTGGAGGAGCCTTGGTTCCTTTGACTTTGAAGGAGGCAATATCCTCACCATGTCCTACGTAGTCTGCAGTGAGGTAACCCTTTGTTTTGAAGCAGCAGGTATGGCTTCAACCACAGCGGGTACTGGGGTTTTCCTGGCCTCAAGGTGTGGAACCCTCTGCAGGTTTTCTGGGTTATGGTGCGTGGTAATGATTTTAGTACTTATCCAATCAGGTTCTGTGCTGTGATTGGATAAATACTAAAATTTATGAACACCATAAATTACTAACAGGGCTTCCAAATTTTGCCTTTGAATCAACTGGAAATTTCTTAAAGCAGACACAAAAAATATTTTTCTTTGACTAAAGCTCATGTTGAGAATTGGCTTCCTAGTTTCTTAATTCAATTACTAATAAAAAAACTACTATGAGAATTTTTACTACAAAATTTTTTTAATTTTAATTGAAAATTTTTGGGGAAAACTCTTCTTCAGGCTGTCTTTTTGTTGTCACTTATTCCCGTCACTATCGCGCGTTACGGTTATTTTTCATCAAATCCTGCGAGATGTTAGGCAGGGAAAATCCTCTCCAGTCATTGATGATGGAATTTTGATTTTTCTCAATTTCTATTCCTTGTTTTAGCTTTCTTATTTGAAAATTGCTTTGGAAACTGATGACTTTAAGGGAATTCCAATCCATGCTGTGAATAGTTTCTCTAACATGCCTATCTAAACCAGTCTTATTGGAGCAATTTTTTATAGCAGCTTTATGCTCTGCTATACGAGTTTCTAGTCTGTGACCTGTTTCACCTATGTAAGATAGTCCACATCTACATTTTACTTCATAGACTACACCTTGCATTTTAAGAATATCTATCTTCTTTTTGAACTAATTTAAGGAAAAATTTCTTAACCTTGTTCTTTTAACATGGAGCTAGCCTAATATTATACTTCTTACTAATTCTCTTTAAAGACTCAAATAAACCTTTGTGATAAGAATTTTTTTAGTGAATTTTACTTGTTGCTTTTGTGGGTTCTTAGTACCATTAAAATTCAGAAGCTTCTCAATTTCTCCTTTAGGATAGTTATTTTCTGCAAGTATGACTTTAAGTTCTTCTTCATGGGCTTCTAAATTTTTTTTAGAAAAATTAATATAATAGTTTCTTATGGCAGATAAGAAAGAAGCCCATAAATAGAAGAACTTAAAGTCATACTTGCAGAAAATAGCTATCCAAAAGGAGAAATTGAGAAGCTTCTGAATTTTAATATGGTATGAAGAACCTGCAAAAGCAACAAGTAAAATTCACAAAAAAAAAAAAAATTCTTATCACAAAGGTTTATTTGAGTCTTTAAAGAGAATTAGTAAGAAGTATAATATTAGGCTAGCTCCAAGTTTAGAGAACAAGGTTAAGAAATTTTTCCCTAAAATAATTGAAAGAGAAGATATTCTTAAAATGCAAGGTCTATGAAGTAAAATGTAGTTGTGGACTATCTTACATAGGTGAAATAGGTCACAGACTAGAACCTCTTATAGCAGAGCATGAAGCTGTTATAAAAAATTGCTCCAATAAGACTGGTTTAGATAGGCATGTTAGAGAAACTAGTCACAGCATGGATTGAAATTCCCTTAAAGTCATCAGTTACCAAAGCAATTTTCAAAAAAAGAAAGCTAAAAGAAGGAATAGAAGTTGAGAAAAATCAAAATTCCATCATCAAATGACTGCAGAGGATTTTCCTTGCCTAACATCTGGTAGGATTTGATGAAAAATAACCGTAACCATCAAGGTTAACCATAACCGTCAAGGTTAACCATAACCATCACAGTTAACCGTAACTGCGATAGTGACAGGAATAAGTGACAACAACAAAAACAGCCTGGTTGTTGTTGGATTTTATTGGCGCAAGGGCCAGGTTTGGCCAAAGAGCGCCCAAAAAACAGCCTGAAGAAAAAAAAAAAAAACAGCCTGAAGAAGAAGAGTTTTCTCCGAAAATGTGCAATTAAAATTAAAAAAAAAATCCTAGTAAAAATTCCCATAATAGTAGTTTTTGATTAGTACCAAAAAATCTTTATTAAGGGGTTTCCTGTGGTTGTCATGGACAGATCCCATGATATTTATTTTTTTCATAGCTAATCAAAAAGAAAAAAAAATCTCATGCCAAATGTTTGGGATTAGATTGTTAGCTAATTATTAAAGAAATTCAGTTAATTTTCATGAAGATTTCTGTGCAGTCTTGCTATGAAACAAAGGCAAGAAATGCCATGAGCTTCCACCTTTGGTAACAGGTGGGCTGATCACCCAAAATCCAGCACTCCTGTGCATACACACTGAACAGGCAGGAGAATGCAATTTAAGACATGGGTACCAAACCCAGAGGTGCATTGCTAGACCATTTCCCAGTAGTCTTACAATAACACAAAACAAGTTTTTCGTTGAAGTTAAAATAGAAATTTCTAAACTTTCACTAAGTTTGAAATAGTATTTATTTTAAATCGATGATCAAAAAATAAAACAAAGAATTCAATGACTAATTTACATTTGATCAGGGCTGTAGCTACTAGAAGGGCGGTTGCTCTCCCAGAATGGTCAGTTGAAGGGTGCTCTGGGAATGTATAAATAGAAAATCATGCTCTGCGAATGTATAAAATAAAAATTGTAGCTAAAAAAGAAAGTTACATCCTTCAGTATTATCTTTTTAAGGACTTTGGTTAGTCTCATACAGTATTCCATGCAGTTAATCAGGGTACAGAGTAACACACACTGTGAGGTCTCAATATCTCATATTCATGAAGGGAATTTTCCAAAACAGTGAATGGAGACATAGAAACAATATGCTAATATGTCTAACCTCCATGACCTTTCTGAACATGTTCGGATGAAGAACTAATTAATCATCTGTGCTCTGTCGCAGGAAGTTCTCTACGTGCTTAACCTTGAACAGAATTTTTCCAAGCCCTACCCCTAAAACTTCCTATTGCTACGTTCACTATCCAGTACTCATTTGTTCTGCACTGGTTCGTTTCTTCTGCATTTCTGTGGAGTGTCGGTGTTCACATAGCATAATGTTTTACTTGGTATTTACAACCTGTGGTTATAGGGTATTTACTCAGTTTTTACATTTTGAATAAAATTATGTCAAAAACCTGAAATGCGATTATAATACTTCCATATAACGGAGGTGTGTGAGAAAGTAAACACCACGCCTTATTTGAGTGGAGCTCGAAGGGGCACAATTTCAAGTCTCTCCCTCCTAGATAAGAAAATCTTGCCATGGTCATGCATTTGTTAATTTTTTTTTAGATTCGAGGTTTAATGACCACAGTGTGAGCAACTCAATGGGCTATAAGCAGTCTCCCATCTCTAATTTAGGGTTGCTGGTTCCAGGGAAGGGGGAAGAGCCAGCGCCGTAAGACAAATACAACATCCATGTCTCACAGGGATTCAAACTCGGACCCAAAATTATCAAAACGATCAGAAGCCATCGTTTAGACACCTGCGCAGCAACTTGTTCATTATATGCTACCAAAGGACGCATAAGGAAACCACATACTGCTTAAGAACATGCCTTGAGGATTGTAGAGCGAGTAATGTGGTTAATATTTTTCTTTCACTTTTTAGCCATTGAATCTTTTTAACAGTCGATAACATTGTATCTGGTGTATGTGGACAATTGACACTTAGAAATCTTGGGTCTTCTACACTGAATTAAACTAAAAGTTTGGTTTTCATACTGTCTACTCTTCCTAGCAAGGGTTACAAATAAAAAAAAAAATCCTCTTAAACAGAAGAAAGGCAAACCCATTTCAGAACTGCTCTGCACTTCTCACTGCAGCAAAGCAACGGGGTGGTGGGACCTCCATATTGTCAAAAATTTACCAAAGATGGGGAAAAGATATTTTTTTTCACAGATATTAATTATAAATAATACAGAAATATTAATGCTGCACAAGAATTGTTACACTAAAACTGAAGATCTTGGTGTTACATTGGTTAAAAGTAAAATCAAATTTAAAACACAAATAAAAAGTGACAACTGTCAATTTTAAACTTCTGTGGTTTTAGTTCTATTTCATTACAGAAGGTGGTGGGATGGAGGCAAGGCAGTAAAAACAATTAAGACCTGTTAAACCCCTCTCCCTTGTTATTAGTCTAGATACACCCATTATTACCCCCCCCCCCCCATCCCTTTTTTGTTGTTTTTAAGTGTTATATAAATGAAACACAAACAAAAATTATGCGCAAAAATAAAGTATGTGATAAAGATAAAAAAAAATTTCACCTCAAAGCTTGAAGCATTTGCTCTCTGTGATGAAAATCGTAGCATTCAACACAACACGAAATATTACAGTCTGAACATAAATATCGAGTAGTCACTTTCTTACGCTTTAATTTCATGCAAACATCACAACTCCTAATGCTTTCACCTTCTAACTCCCGCAACTTGCAGAAATCAAAATCTGTAACTCGGTAAAGAAAGTTATTGAACTCACTGTTTTCCGAATTACTACTTTTAGCGGAACCTGGTAACGAGTTCACTTTATTTTCACTTATTATGTTTAAACGATCTTTCAAAGCTTTCTTAAAAGACCTAGGGGAATTAATTGGATTAGCCATAACGTGCAAATTCCTCTTGAAAACTATTTCCTACCACCATACTGCACGAATCTAATCTGCATATTACATCACACGTCCCTTTTAAAGCGGACGAAACTTTAAATCACGCGCAATCAAATTTCCCTTTCAATTGTCATGATTTCACGGTTAGCGGTTTTATTGTTTGGACACCGAGATTTATATTCCCACAAGTTTTCATGCTCAACTAACGAGAAAAACGAAAAACATATATTATTTTCAATGT
This sequence comes from Macrothele yani, assembly GCA_039090855.1. Lineage (NCBI taxonomy): Eukaryota > Metazoa > Arthropoda > Arachnida > Araneae > Macrothelidae > Macrothele > Macrothele yani. The sequence continues at coordinate 118,062,131 of CM077008.1, forward strand.
AAATAAGATAACTTTAAATCGAGAAACCAATGTATGCGTAATTCCTCGGCGATCATCGTGATCGATTAAACATATTTTATGATTGCTGTGTAGCGCCATCTGTGATGTTTACATATCTTAACGTTCCGTGGTATTGCTGTTTGGCGCCGAATTTGCTTCCAACTTTTCGTATTTTTCGACGATACTAAGTTTCAGGAAAATTTATAGAGGTAAGAGTTGCAATATCATTGTTTTGCGACGTATTTGTGAAATAAAAACTTGATTTAGGATTATTCTGTTCTTTAAAGTGCTTAGAAAAGCCTTATTCGTTTACACCTGTGAATGTTATTATAGAGATGATTTTGCAATCCAAACGGATCAAAATGAGAAAGAAACAAATATTTCAGAATTACCACATCATGTATTCATGCTGTAATATACAGTGGTCAAACGATTGTAGTTTTTATATGCATACATAAGGTTAACATTCTTTGAATAAAGTTTATGTTGAAAATTGGCTTCCTAGAGGCAAAGAATATAAACGTTAGATATTCTTTGCTAGAGGGGAGGGTACTAGTTTATTTACTTTAGTACCAATTGGAGGAAGTGCGTCATTTGGATGCTGCGTGGAACTTTTTGTTTTGCTTGTAAAATTTATGTGGAGGACAGAGTTAACATATGTGTTTCTTAAAGTGTAACAATATGGTTCATGTCATCTTATTGGGTTCGTATATCTCTGGAATTTAAGGAGAAGTTAAATGTGCCTTTTTCTCCGGAGTCTGTTGGAGAAAAGTCCCTTGGTCCTCTCCCAATGACTGTGAGTAATAGGCGTAATACGATAAACTATCACATGCTTTGGAGAACTGTTGACAAAATTATAGATTTTCCTTCAGCTGACAAAATTATAGATTTTCATTGCTTGAATTGTTTGTATGCCACAGAATATCAATAGATGATGACATAACAGCCATTACTGTCTCCTTCAGTGCATGTACACCATTGCTGACAAAATGAGTAGTGTTTCTCTATGATGTCTTGGGAGGAGAACAGTGGTATTGCATAAAAAGAATGTACATATTACTAAACCACAAGTGCCAATTTACAGCTGAGGATATAATTGACAGGTCAGAAAACTAACTATCATAAAATAAATATTGGCCGCCCCGGTGGTGCAGTGGTCTAAGCTCTGGCTTATGATTGTTCGTCCGTGAAGGGTCCGGGTTCGAATCCTTGTGAAGCATGGATGTTGTGTTTGCGGTACTGGCCCTCTCCCTTCCCTGGAACCAGCGACCCTAAATTAGGGATGGGCGACTGCTTATAGCCCATTGAGTTGCTCATGGTGGTCTTTGAACCTTCAATCAAAAAGAAAATAGGTAAGCCAGTGGCATCCTAAGAGCATTGGATGATACTAGATGGCAACATAACATATGTGGGGTATAAGCATAATGGCAACATACACAAAAGCGGGGTATAAGCATAATCGAAAGGTTAGGCAAACTCTTCTGTCCCCCAAACCATCTCACTTCTACTGTCAAATTGGAAGGGGGGGAGTAAGCAAGTGGCAGCCTACCCTCTTGTCAATTATTCACAAATTCTTCTCCAGAGGTTATTTCCATTAAACAAATTGTGTACATTCTATGTGCTGCATCATTAAAAAATTTTTGCACCAAAAGGCAATAATAATTTAAAAAAATGGAACTGTCAAGTCACATTGCAGATACTGGAAAATGATTTCAAAAAGTATGTTATATATTTTCTTTCATTAAATGTGTATGCATTTTTTCCATGTTGTTGCTTTCTTGTCATCTCGACTGTGATGGCCTTTTCATAATTTTGTGATTCTGAAATTCATATTTCACATGTTCAAGAAAGGGAAACTAATGCTTACAAAATTACACAGCTAAGGTGAATTTTTGTTAAATTTCTGGTACATGTAGCAGTTTATTTATCATGAAGTTAAATTTTTTTCTTGTTCTGATGAAATTTAAGGACTTTTGGAAGTCCTTAAATAGACTTCCAAAAATCAGTATGAACCCTACACTTATCTGTGAGTATTGTTTAAATTCTGGAAGTGTGAGCTTGGAGTCTTCACTTTGAGCAATTTGAAGTTTGTTTTCATTTCAGAGTGGGAAAAATTCATATTTCACATTTTGAAGAAAATAACACTAATGCTTAAAAAATGCATAGCTGAGATAATATGAATTTTGAGTTGTAGAAGTGGTAGATTGGCAAGTCCTAATTTGGGGGGGGGGGGTATTAGAAGCTTAAAAGTTAAATTTCTGGTATGTAGCAGTTTATTTAGAATGAAGTTGAGGTTTCATCACATTCTGATGTCATTGACTCCTGAAAAATTCCTTAAGTGGACTTTCAAAAATTAGTGTGAACATTGCACTTACCGATGAGTATTGTTTTGTGTGTTTTGTGTTCATTTTTGAGTTGTAGAAATGTTGGGGGGAGGGGGCAAGGTAAAGCTGCTTATAAGTAAGTGCTTATTTTTGTAAAGGAAAAAAAGTGGGAAGTGTGAATAGCTCTGATGGTGGATAAGTGTGTGGAACATTGAACAGTGCCATGTGGCTTTGTACAGGGTTCATCATCATCATCATCATTGTCAACCATTATCAATCCACTGCTGGACGAAGGTCTCCCCAAGTTTCCTCCACAACGGTCTGTCTTGTGCCAGTCTCCTCCATGTCACCCCTGCATACTTTCGAATTTCATCCACCCATCTCCTATGTGGTCTTCTTCTGGGTCTTTTCCTGTCCCTTGGAATCCAATCTAAAATTTCGGCTGTCCATCGATGATCTGTCCTTCTGGCAGTATGTCCAGCCCATTGCCATTTCAGGGATTTAACTCTGATCATGATGTCTTGCACTCTTGTCATTTTTCGGATCCACGTGTTCCTCTTCTTATCTCTCCTGGTTACACCAAGCATGCACCTCTCCATGCTTCTTTGAGTTGTCTGCAGCCTTTGTATGTCTCTTTTAGTTAAGGTCCACGTCTCTGCACCATACGTAAGCACTGGAAGGATGCATTGATCAAACACTTTTCTTTTAAGACATAATGGCATATTGCTCTTGAAAATTATGCTGTTTCTTCCAAAAGCTCTCCAGGCAAGTTTTGTACGCCGATTAATTTCTTCATCAATGTGACCCTCACTTGATATCTGCTGTCCAAGATAAACGTACGTGTCTGTTATCTCCAGCTTTTCTCCATCAATCGATAAATCTTCATTTCTTGTAAAAGCATTGAACATCACTTTTGTCTTCTGAAAGTTCATTTTTAATCCCACTTCTTTACTCTTGTCAGCAAGTTCCTGGATCATACTCTGCAGCTCTGATGGGGTAGTTGCAAAAATGACTACGTCATCAGCAAAACGAAGGTGGGTTAGATAATCTCCATTAATCTTTATCCCCTTGTTTTCCCAGCTCAGCGACTGAAAAACACCCTCCAATGTGGCATTAAAGAGCTTCGGAGATATGGTGTCACCTTGTCTCACTCCTTTCCAATTTTTACGTGTGTTGTATTTTCAAACAGCCTAATCTTTGCACTTGCATTTTCATAGATGTTATTAATAATATTAATGTATGCATCTTCAATACCGCAGGTTTTCAGAGCCATTGTAACTGCTGATGGTTTCACCGAATCAAAGGCTTTTTCATAATCGATAAAAGCCATGCACAATGGAAGTTCATATTCCCTCGCTCTTTCAATTAGTTCTTTCAGCACGTGGATATGATCTATTGTGCTGTAGCCACTCCTGAATCCAGCTTGTTCTCTCGGTTGAGCCATGTCTAGTGCTACCTTCAAGCGGTGTGAAAGAACTTTAGTGAAGATTTTATAAACTACTGATAGGAGGCTGATAGGTCTGTAGTTTCCGAGATCCTCAATGTCACCTTTCTTATGTAGCAGGATCATTGTAGCGGTGTTCCAATCCTCAGGAATCTTTCCTTCATTAAGGCATCGAGTGAAAATTTGGGCGAGTACTGTTTCGATTTCTCCACTTGCTTCTTGTATGATGTCTACAGTAATTCCATCTTCTCCTGGAGCTTTTCCTCGCTTCATGTTCTTGATTGCATGTGCAACTTCTGCTGGAAGGACTGGAGGAACTCTGGTACTGGTATCTTTCATGATGTCTGGAGTGCATATATCATCCCTTTCATATAATTTGGAGTAGAAATCTTTCACTCTTGTCAAAATTTCGCCTCTATTTCTTGTTACAGAACCATCTTCTTTTCTCAGTGCCATAATCTGTTTTCTTCCCTTACTGAGATGTCCCTTTGCTATCTTTAGGCTTTGGTTGTTTTCAATTGCTTTCCTCACTAGTTCACAGTTGAATTTCCTTACGTCTTCAGTGATACTTTTTCTTACTGTCTTGCATAGCTCTATATATTCCACTTTGGAAGTCACATCTTCTTTAGTTGTCCTCATCTCTCTTCTTTTTTGCATCAACATTTTGGTTTTTCCTGATAATTTGTTCACATGCAACTTGTTCTTAGACCCAGCTAATTTTGTTGCTGTTTCCATAAGAGCTTTGGTTACTTTTCTGTTAACTTCAGAGATGTCCACTTCTTCCGATGTTAGGCCTTCTAAAGCAGAGAACCTGTTCTTCAGTTCTAACTTGAAGGTATTATGGTGTTTTTTAAGGTTGGTTATGTCAATAGATTTTGTTTGTCTTATGAGCTTGCCACGTTCAAGTTTAGTGTTGAGGTGCATCTTACATCTCACCAATCTATGGTCACTACCTGTGTTGAACTTGTTTAGCACACTGCAGTCTTCTATGACGAATTTTTTGTTACACATAATAAAATCAATTTCACTTGTCGTCCCATTTGGATGTCTCCATGTCCATTTCCTGTGTGGCTTTTTCTTGAAGAAGGAGTTCAAGATGAAAAACCCTTCTGCCTCTGCAAACTCAACGAGAGTATTTCCACGCTGGTTTCTGTTGCCATGACCGAATTTACCTACTGAAGTTTCATTCTGTTGCCGTTGCCCTATTTTTGCATTGAAATCTCCCATAATTATTTTCAAGTGCTGCTTACCTTTATTATTTAGATGACAAATTTCCTCATAAAATTCTTCAATTTCTTCTTCAGGATGACTTGTGGTGGGTGCATAAGTTTGAATAATCTGAGCCTGGTATCTTTTCGAGAGTTGGATAACAAGTCGTGCAGCTCTGTCAGAGGAACTTTCAACTTCTACAACTTTATCCTTCAGTTTCTTGTTTATTATAAATCCAACACCACTAGTTCTGCCAGTATCTGTCCCACGATAGTAGAAGAGATGTCCACTTTTCAGTTCGATGAGATCTTCTCCTTTCTCCTTACCTCACTTAGCCCCACGATGTCCCACTTGATCCTTTGTAGTTCCTCTTCCAATTCAAGAAGCCTTGAATCAGAAGATAGGGAGCGTCCATTGTAAGTAGCCAAGGTCAGCATCAGATGGCAGCCTAGTCCGGTCCTCCGGGGATTCTTAGCACCCTCTGCCTTCATGTCGCACTGGCCGCTGCCTTGGCCAGGTACATTCCAGCTGCCGGAGACTGAGGGCCAAGATTTAAGTTGTGGAATCATTTTGGGGGGGTTTGGCCATAACTCACCACGCTGGCCAAGCGGGTTGGTGAGTGTGGGATAGAATTTCCTCTGATCCCGATGGTATAGTTATACCGCTATGGGCGGTCGTCAGAGCCCCTTTAGTGGGAACAGGATGCACCACGAGAAGGCGGGGTTACGAACCTGAAAATCCTGGAAACTGAAAATTTTAATTTCAAGGCCTGAAAATCCTCTAAAATGGTAGATTTGCTCTTATGGAGTACTGGAAAATTGTACTCTCCGGATATAGGCAGGAAACTCCAGATTTCCAGCTCTTCCTACCGTTCTCCAGATGAATGTCAAATTCTCCTGATTTTCACCAAGAATTAGTCAAAATTCCATCAACCACCATGATTTCGAACCGCCTGTAAATTTTTTTCCTTTCTGCGTCGATGCAAGGCGGCATTACAGTCATCAGTTTCATACTTTTCCTCTCCTGTCTGCAAAAAGAAAGCCACCCCGGTGGCGTAGTGGTCTAAGTGCTGGCTTCTGACCAATCGTCCGGGATGGGTCGAAAAAAATCTGCTTTAAAAAATTTCTCCCAGTCCAATTGTCATACAACGCCTTCAGCAAACAGCTCACCCACTCTAGCACTAAAATGCCAGGGAGGGTCAGTAATTGATTGACAGATGGGAGCTGCCCTGCCTTCGCCTTGCAGTTCAGTCTTTCAGCCCGTCACCTCAACAGAGCCGCGCACATTCTAAGTGATGATAAACTCTTGTGTTGCAGCGAATTCACTTAACAACAAAAGGGAGTAGGTACAGTTGGCCTCGCCTTGTAACAAAAGGTGATGTTGGTACGATGCTTTTTGTCGTTTTGGTCTTAGTGCACAACCTAAAGAAGAAACAGAAATATATATACATATGTGCCAACAACAGTTGGCTGCTGTTTTATTCGTAAAAAAACAACAACATGCGGGCCATTTTACGTTTTCATTATCTTTCGGAATGGACGTACCTGAAAACCAATTTCAGTAAGGGGAGGAGGCGTTGATTTTTGCACTGTTTTTCCCCAGAACTTTTAGTGGACCAATAATACTACTTCTGTAAAATTGTTCTTACGTCTGGAAAATGTCGGTAAAAAATGGTGCTCGTGTGATTTTATGTGTAAAAATTTCCCAGTTTTCAGGTTTTGAAGGTTGGCATGTCTGATTGTATTTTTTGATATAAAGTCCTTGAAATCAAGAGACTTTAATTTGAAATGCAGATTTTTTTTTTCTGTAAAACTCAATAGATAACTTTTGCCGCAGGCTCTCTTTGGCCAAACATGGCCCTTGCATTAATAAAATCAACCAACCAACCATTGTGGCTAACTTCTCTTTGTGGCATGAACTGGGCAATGAAAGGTTCGATAGCCAGAGCCTGGGTTGACGTGCCAGAATTCTCGCATGCACCATGATGCAAAGTGGCGTTGAAGGAAAGACTACAGCAGGCAACAGGCATGCACTCACTGACTGGCTAAAAGAGAATTTGGAGGCAAAAGCACTGATGCAGGGGAGTGAGCCCTCTATGTTAAAACTGCCATGTCTCCACTGCTGGAGCCGAAGCGTTGAGCAGTGGCCATCTGGGCTCAATAACCAATCCCTGCCCAGTGCACACTGTGTCACATGTCCTGAGAAACACTTGTGGGCTACCCTAGTTCTTAGGTACTTCTGCCTTCACCTGAGCTCCATTTTTTTTATTGTTTGTTCATGTTCATTTATTTATATTTTCCATTCCATTTCTCGCATTTGTTACTTTGTTCATTTAACAACGAGATTGTGGTTTGTCGTTCGATCACTAGTTATGAATTATTTTATTCCTTCTTTCGGATTATGGTTGAAAAATGTGTATTCCAAGAAGTTTGGTTAGGGAGCAGTTTACTTTCAGGTTTGCTCTTACCTGATTCCAGTAACAAATCTGAAGCTTGTTGCAAATTGTGCATGAAAAACTTTGACATTCCCAACATGGGTATATCTGGATTGAAAAGCCACGTAATGAGACATAATAAATGTAAAGTGTTAGTTAAAAGTCATTTGACGTAATTATAATGTTTTTTTTTTCAGTATAATATCTACTAAGTAAAATAAGAATGCAACAATAATAAACTCACTGTGCAGCGAAAACATGAGTGGGTAATGAAGAATCAATCTGAGCTGTTTCACTGTTACTGAGAGAATTTTTTCTTTACATATTAATTATTTTAATAAACTAATGTATTTATATTACGTATGGTGATAAAAAAATGCAGACCTGGAAATGATGCATATTAGTCTTGGAAAGTCCTTAAATAGTTCTTGAAAAAGTTTTGGACACAATACGAACCCTGTATTGTGGAAGCATCACAGCATATAATATTGTGAATGAGCGTCAGTTCAAAATAAAATTTCCCAATGCCTACACTATTAATTTGCAGGTCACCAAAGCAGGAATTTTTTAAATAAAAAAAATTGACATTTTTTTTTTTTTAAATTGCATCCAACTTCTAAAAGATGATCTTCCTGTGAATATTATTTTGTTTTGAATTTGGCCATGCTGTAAAGGATGCATCCCATATTTATATATCTGGACTAAATATTATATAGTGACACAGTAGTTACATATGTCAATATAATTCACTCTTTTTTCTTTTTGTTTCGAGGTTTAACAGCCATTGTGAGCTACTCGTAGGGTTATAAGCAGTTGCCCATCCCTAATTTAGGGCCACTGGTTTCAGGTAAGGGAGAGACCCAATGCCATAAGATAAGCACAGCATCCATGCCTCCCACGGGACTCGGACTCCACATGGATTAACAGTCAGAAGCCAGTGCTGAGACCACTGCACCACTGGAGCAGCCATAAAAAATTAAACAGTGACGGTTCTTTCACTGCAGCTAGAAAATCTTGAAATTTTTTATTGGAAATTGCATACTGATTTATGCAGTGCTGATTATATAAAATTATTTCTTTTATAAGGCACCTATTGTAAATGGGTACAAGATGTGACTGTTTATTTTATTTTAGAATTACTGATAGTTATAAACTGTGGGCAGATGTAGTTGCCATCAAGATCTACCTCTAGCTAACTGTGTAAAATTGTACCTGGTGAGTGGTGACAATATTTTTTTGAGTTAGCCTATATTTTCACACTGCAAATGTTGGACTGTCAAAAATAAGCAGATTATCATATCCGTGCAACTTTGGCTGTTTCACTTGTTTTGATGGTATTTACTGCAAACATCTGTGATTCTTTTAACTGTTGAAAAAATGCAGGAGATTTAATTTTGTATGCATTTGCTGTATTAGACAAAAATTGTAATTTATTGTCAGTATAAGTTACTTACAAAACTTGATTCTTTCAGATAAAGGAGGTATACTTCCCTTGTGCGTGATGCCTGCAGAAGAAAGACAAGATAGCAAGGAGTTTTCTTCCATCATTTCCAAGTACTTTTTAGAAAATTCTACAATTTCAAAAAATTATTCAGTTATACAATTTTTCATGAATATATTTGTTTGTATGTGATATATGTTCTTATGACATGAATGTTTTTTTTTTTTGTTAGAACGAACAATCTGGTTCAAAAGTGGTATTTGGTCAAAGAACACTGAGATGGATCAAACAAAACGCTTGGCTTGGGTTATAAGAATGCCAGTCCCAGAGTGTGATGTACGAAAATGATTTGTGTTTGCCTTTTGTTCATGACATACTATTGGAATATCTATCTGCCTTGTACTAATTAATATGCTTGCTTATCACTTTCATCACAGGAGCTTGTTCTCTATGCAGCCAAATCATACAGCATTAAGTCTATCACCTTAGTATTTCTTCTAGAAAATTGTTTTAGACTGGCTGCAATCCTCCCCCCCCTCTTCCAGTCTGCAATAATCCAGACAAGGGCCAGGAATTAGAACAGTTTTTGCAGGGACTCCGTGGTCGTGGAAATGTGAAAAAGTCAGAGAAAATATCTAAAAGTGACCAAAAAAGATGTACTGCATTTTTTTTTAAATTCGGAGCTGAAATGGGCGAAGTGAAGTGTTTGCTCCTTATGAAAAGTGCTTTTTTGTTTTACAGTAGAGAATTATGAATGCTCTGCTGACAGTCCAAAACAAAGCTATTTTGTGCAAGGGTGAGGCCTCAGAATTCCTTGTGTGAATGAAATTGTTTGGGTCTTATCTTGGATTCACCTCATATCTATGATAGATTTTTTTGTATTCACTGTAAACCACACACACCACACACAGTGAGCATTTCATTAATGCTGAAGACCACGAACTGCACCCTAAAAATATTGAAAATGCAGATGCATGTTCAATGTCTTGGTAAAGTTGCTAACACATCATTGTGACTTGCTAATCCTAAAATAAATATAAAATAAACTCAAATAACCGGTACCATGTATCAGAGTGAAGTTTGTCAATCCACTGTAACTGTAATACAGGTTTACTTGTATGTATAGCAAAAGAGTTGCAGAACAGGTTAAATATATGCATGCCTTGAAGTGGAAAGGAACCACCAACAGTCATCATAAAACAGGTTCTGATACAAAAAAAAAGTTAATTAAAAAGTGCTTCTGTAATCTTCAGAAATGCCAAATTTTCAATGTTATTTAAAGGCTTGGCTATGTAGAGAGCAGTTAATTATGGTATTTAAGTGCTGAAAATGGTGAAATTTTAAGCATATCATGTATTCATGAAAATTCTTTCCTTAGGGACTTAATTGTAACTGATAATTTTTCAAAATTTTCTAAAACTTAGTAAAATTTTGAAGACCAAAAAATTTCATTTTTTAAATTTTAATGATTTGTATGTCTGAATTTTTATAAATTGAAATGTGTTTATTTTCATAAAATAAAACAAAACAGTATGTTTCACAGTTTCTGGAAATTTCTTCTTGTTAATACACACTTAGTGGATATCTCAGAAGCAGAAAGTACTTAAAACTGCAATATATGCTGCAGAACCAAGTCCCCTTGCAGAATATTTTCTTTATCTTAGATTTCAATGCCTTGTGGAATATATATATATATTTTTTATCTTAGATTTCAATTTCCTTGAAAAATATTTTTTTCTAGAGAACATTTTTTTGTTAAATCTTAAATTTCAGTCCCTTGCAGAATGTTGTTTTTATCTTAGGTCTGTGAGAACAGAGCTTGCTTGCACACCCCACATCTTCACTCCTCTTGTGCATACTCCGGCAACTCTGTCCATCTGCCAGTAACACCAACCAATCCCCCTCCCACACACAAGCACACACATCCATCCACCCCCTACCATTCGGGATAGCAAAAGATTTTATGTTTTTTGAAAGACCCCTTTGCCCTCCTCCCCCCTGCTACTATGTTGTCAAAGCGGGGAGGCTCCAAGACATGTTAAACCACATGATATTGCTGGTGAGGGTGTTTGTTTACTGTCCATCCTGGAAAAGATCACACCAAGTCAACAACAGCAGAACAGGTGCGCGGTCTGCAGGTGCTTTTATTGTTCCCAAAAATGTCTGCGAGGTTGCTTGTTTTGAATGTGATAGTCAAATAATTAAAAAAAAATGTAAAGCTGCATTATCAGCATAATTGCCCTGGAAAAACAGTAAAACACTGTGTGATTGGTGAAAAAGCATATTGTCCGTCCAAAAAATAATGAAAGCTGCCCTAGTTTCTATGTATGAACAAAATTACCCCAGACACTTTGTAAATAGTTCATCTGCATCAGTGGCACACTATTTAATTTCAAAAGTTATTGACAGATTATTATCTGGTATGTTTACGACAAGTTTAGACGTTAAATCACTTTTCCCGAGTACCCCTGTACCAAAAGCCATAGACATTATCATTAAAGAGTTAAAAAATAAATCTCAATTTAATAATGTACAATTGCAAGAGTTATTTAAAATTTTAACCTATATTTCTAATAACAATTACTTTGAGTTTGACAAAAAGTTCTATAGGCAAGAAGTAGGAGCCCCAATGGGATCCTCATTATCTTCTTTATTTTCAGAAATAATCATGTGTGATATTGAAAACAAAATTGTCAAAAAACTTCCAGACCCACCTGCCATTTATTGTAAGTACGTTGACAACATTTGTATTTTGTCTAAATTAAAACAAGAAGAACTAGAAATATTGAAGAATAAATATACTACTTGTTACCCTGAGGTTGAATTAACTTTGGAATTTGAACAAGATAAAAAAATTTCCTTTTTAGATGTTGAACTAATAAAAAGACTTAAATTTTGAATACAGAGTTTTTAGAAAACCAACATATGTACCTATAATGATCCCATATCAATCTGAACACCCCAAAACTCATAAAGTAAATAGTATTAGGAATTGGGTAAAATGAGCCTTCACACATTCCTCAAATAAAAAGTACAGAGAAGAAGAAATCCAATGGATTATTAACACAACCAAACAATATGGGTATGACACAAAAACTGTTAAAAAGTTTATTTTTGAATACAAAAAGAATTTAAAGGAGTCTAGTCAAAACATTCCAAAAAAGAAATAAAAAAATTCAGGTTCTTTTCCTTTTATTAGAGGACTAAGTGGAACATTTTTAAGATTAATGAAGAAATACAACATTATTTTTGGTCATTCTGTTTAAAATATTGGTGACTTAGTTATAAAGAAAAAATATAACAATAATATACTACAATCAGCAGGCGTGTATGAAATTCCTATTGTTTCACAGAGTTCTGGAGACCACATCTCTTACATTGGTAGCACAAGAAATAGATTAATAAAAAGATTACATCAACATATAAAAAACTGGGACAAAAAGAAGAAAAAACTGCACTTATTCAACACTGCGTCAATCATAAACAATATCCTGATTTTGAAAATATTAAATTACTAACCACCCACACAAACGAAAAAGAATTAAGGATTTCTGAAAACGTTATAATTGAACAAAAAAAAAAAAAAAAAAAAAAGATAAAATATGCAACTTACAGGACCCCACCACCCTAAATACAGCCTGGAAGTCACTTATAAAAAGCGAAAAAATCCATAAAAAAAGACAAAAAAAAAAAAAAAAAAGAAAATTACAAAAAGTCACCATTTAATAAAGGACTAAAAATAATACACCTGTTTCTACAAATAAATAATAATAGCTCAAAAATATCTCCACTAAAAAGGGAAAAAATTGTACTTATGACTGATATACCTACCAACTCACCCAATAGATGGCGACACATGAGAAACAATCACCTAATACATATAGGCCGCAAAGCTTACCCTTCGTTTCCCGACATGCAACTCCTGCGGCTACACACGTGAGAAATCCTCACGTAGGTAGTAGAAGGCCCGACGATGGCACTCAGGAAGTGCCGAAAGCGTTAGTCGTAACAACATGATGAAGAGCCTCTTGAGAGACGTCTCCTGACCCGATGAGTATAACTTTTTCTAATACAATCTTTTAATTAATAGTAAATTTAAAATGTTTGATTGTGCGAATGAATGAATGTTGAACTGATAATAATATAACCTAATTGTTTTATTTATAAAAAAAATTTAACTAACCAAAAAACCCGTAACATAATTGACCTCTCTTGGGCTGGGAGCACGTGCATCGCGGAGCAATAATGTGTGAAATACTTTGCCAATATCAGGTAAACAATGCCTTAGATATTATGTATATTTAATCTGAAGCACGTTTATAACATAAGGCAATCCTTAAAGTTGTCTCATGAATTGCATATTTCATAGTTATTGACAGAATCTTAAGTTCTAAATGCATAACCCTGGCTCGTAATAAATTTATGGGAAAAATAAGATATGTATATTAATTTTTTAATAACCAGGTATACTTTTTGTTTGTGATGTCCAAATGTGAAAGTATGTTTCATAAACACTATAACAATAAAAAAAAAAAAAGAGTGTATTGTACAAATTTTGAAGAGGACAATCCGTTTTTTGGTGCAAATATGACATGGATGGTAAGTCAGATAATATCCGAAAACTTGAAAATTTCGTCATCCTTGATATTATCTGATTTACCATCCTTGTCATGTTTACACCAAAAAACGGATTGTCATCTTCAAAATTTGTATTATATGGTGTAATCCCATATTCCATTCATGAGTATACTGTATTGGTTAAGGTAGGGATTCGACAATGAAGGATGTGTCTGGGAAGGTCATTATCGATAAGGTATGAGGTCTTACATCAAGGAAAGTGTGGGATATGCAGAGTGGTGTTTTATGTCAAGTAAGAGCTGCACTAATCAAATTTTTGCATTACGCATGATGATTGAAAAGTATCTGTCTGTTGGTAAGCAAGTGTTTGCTGCCCTCATAGATTTAGAGAAAGCTTATGACAAAGTAAATAGGACTCTTCTGTGGAAGGTACTGAATAAATATGGTATTACTGGGAATCTACTTAGTAGTGTGAAAAGCCATGTAGGCTGGCAATAGAGCATGTGTATGAGTGAACGGTGCTTTATCAAAATGGTTTTCTATTGGTGCAGGAGTCTGGCAAGGTTATGTAGTGTCACCCTGGCTATTTAATATATTATTGATGCATGCGTGCATGATGCCAAAATGGATAATACTGGTTTATGTCTTGGTAATATCAGTGTGTGCAGATTGCTTTATGCTGATTCCACAGTCCTGTTGGCAGGAAACAAAAGTGAGTTCCAGATTATGTTGTCCTGGATGTACAAAGTTTGTATGAAATTCAAACTGAATATAAATAAGGAAAAAAATTAAGTTAAAAGACACATTTTTCTGCAATTGTACAGAGTATCATTTATATGGTGTGGAGACGTGGACACTGAATAAAAGACCTCAACAAAGATTATTGGCTACAGAGATAGACTTTTGGAGGCGTTCTGCAAAAAAATCCAGATGTGAAAAAGTGTGTAATACAAAAATTTGGGATATTATGAGTGTAAAGTAGACATTCTTCAAACTATTGAGGTGCAGAGATTGCAATGGTTCAGCAAAACCATGTAAGGAGAATGTCATCAGAGAGACTTCCTAAAATTCTGATGGATTGGGATGCTCCAGGAAAGAGGGAAAGAGGAAGACCAAGGAGAAAGTGACTAAATAAAGTTTAAAAAAACAATGAACAGGATTAAGTAATGGCCTTGGATAGAGAGAAGTGGAGGAGGACTCTGGCTGAACTATATGGTCAAGGAAATCTGCTTAGTAGTGGAAATTCCTGATGATGATGAAGAACTAAAGTTATGATTTTTGAGTGAGGAACTGTTAAGACTGAATGCAAAACAAGTCTTAATGGCACAGAGATTAATCAGGTGAATGAGTTTATATATTTAGGAAGTACGTTTGACAGAGAGAACAAATTAAATGGTGAAATTAGTAGGCGAGTCAATTCTTCATTGAAAGTCATAGCTGCCTTAGGAGGATTACACAAGAATGATGGGTTCTCAAGGAAGTCCTGAATGGTTGTGTATGAAAGGGTAATTGTTCCTGCTCCAATGTACAGCAATGAAACCTGGGTACTGCAGAAAAGACGTAGGAGTTGTTTGTGTGCTGGGGAGATGCATTACTTTTGGGGGATTTGTGGTAAGACCCGCTCTGATCATGTGAGGAATGAAGATCTAATGCAGTTGTGTAATGTGAAGCAAAATGTTGTTAGCAAGGTGAAGGCTAATATTCTTAGGTGGTTTGGCCATGTTGAAAGAATGAGTGATGAGATGCTTACTAAAAGAATTTATTCAGCCGAAGTGGCAGGAAAGAAAGGTAGAGGAAAGCCAGGGAAATCATGGGAGGACTAGATTCAGGAATGTCTGCTTGAGAAAAAGATTTTGAGTATGAAATACAAAAGGTCTTGTGTGCAGCATGTAATGGATGTTAATGAAGCTCGAGTTGTGTGCCGAGATCGTTGTAGATGGAAACATTTAATACACCAACAGTAAGTAAATTCTAGTTCCATCAATTAAAAGTTTTCTTGGCAGATGATCTTTCTTTGAGGAGTTAACCTCTGAATCTCAGACAACTGCTTAATGATATGTATGTATGTATGTATGTATGTATGTATGTATGTATGTATGTATGTATGTATGTCATCATCATTGTCAACCATTATCAAACCACTGCTGGATGAAGGTCTCCCCAAGTTTCCTCCACAACGGTCTGTCTTGTGCCAGTCTCCTCCATGTCACTCCCACATACTTTCGAATTTCATCCACCCATCTTCCACGTGATCTTCTTCTGGGTCTTTTCCTGTCCCTTGGAATCCAATCTAAAATTTCGGCTGTCCATTGATGGTCTGTTCTTCTGGCAGTATGTCCAGCCCATTGCCATTTCAGGGATTTAACTCTGATCATGATGCCTTCCACTCTTGTCATTTTTCGGACCCACGAGTTCCTCTTCTTATCTCTCCTGGTTACACCAAGCATTCACCTCTCCATGCTGCTTTGAGTTGTCTGCAGCCTTTGTATGTCTCTTTTAGTTAAGGTCCACATCTCTGCACCATACGTAAGCACTGGAAGGATGCATTGATCAAACACTTTTCTTTTAAGACATAATGGCATATTGCTCTTGAAAATTATGCTGTTTCTTCCAAAAGCTCTCCAGGCAAGTTTTGTATGCCGATTAATTTCTTCACCAATGTGACCCTCACTTGATATCTGCTGTCCAAGATAAATGTACGTGTCTGTTATCTCCAGCTTTTCTCCATCAATCAATAAATCTTCATTTCTTGTAAAAGCATTGAACATCACTTTTGTCTTCTGAAAGTTCATTTTTAATCCCACTTCTTTACTCTTGTCAGCAAGTTCCTGGATCATACTCTGCAGCTCTGATGGGGTAGTTGCAAAAATGACTATGTCATCAGCAAAACGAAGGTGGGTTAGATAATCTCCATTAATCGTTATTCCCTTTGTTTTCCCAGTTCAGTGATTTAAATACATTTTCCAATGTGGCATTAAAAAGCTTCGGAGATATGGTGTCCCCTTGTCTCACTCCCTTTCCAATTTTTATGTGCGTTGTATTTTCAAACAGTTGAATCTTTGCACTTGCATTTTCATAGATGTTATTAATAATATTAATGTATGCATCTTCAATACCGCAGGATTTCAGAGCCATTGTAACTGCTGATGATTTCACCGAATCAAAGGCTTTTTCATAATCGATAAAAGCCATGCACAATGGAAGTTCATATTCCCTCGCTCTTTCAATTAGTTCTCTCAGTATGTGGATATGATCTATTGTGCTGTAGCCACTCCTGAATCCAGCTTGTTCTCTCAGTTGAGCCATGTCCAGTGTCACCTTCAAGCGGTATGAAAGAACTTTAGTGAAGATTTTATAAACCACTGAGAGGAGGCTGATAGGTCTGTAGTTCCTGAGATCCTCAATGTCACCTTTTTATGTAGCAAGATCATTGTAGCTTTGTTCCAATCCTCAGGAATCTTCCCTTCATTAAGGCATCGAGTGAAAATTTGGGTGAGTACTGTTTCGATTTCTCCACTTGCTTCTTGTATGATGTCTACAGTAATTCCATCTTCTCCTGGAGCTTTTCCCCGCTTCATGTTCTTGATTGCATGTGCAACTTCTGCTGGGAGGACTGGAAGAACTCTGGTACCTTTCATGATGTCTGGAGTACATGTATCATCCCTTTCATATAATTTGGAGTAGAAATCTTTCACTCTTGTCAAAATTTCGCCTCTATTTCTTGTTACAGACCCATCTTCTTTTCTCAGTGCCATAATCTGTTTTCTTCCCTTACTGAGATGTCCCTTTGCTATCTTTAGGCTTTGGTTGTTTTTAATTGCTTTCCTTACTAGTTCACAGTTGAATTTCCTTACGTCTTCAGTGATACTTTTTCGTACTGTCTTGCATAGCTCTATATATTCCACTTTGGAAGTCACATCTTCTTTAGTTGTCCTCATCTCTCTTCTTTTTTGCATCAACATTTTGGTTTTTCCTGATAATTTGTTCACATGCAACTTGTCTTAGACCCTGCTAATTTTGTTGCTGTTTCCATAAGAGCTTTGGTTACTTTTCTGTTAACTTCAGAAATATCCACTTCTTCCGATGTTTGGCCTTCTAAAGCGGAGAATCTGTTCTTCAGTTCCAACTTGAAGGTATTATGGTGTTTTTTAAGGTTGGTTATGTCAATACATTTTGTTTGTCTTATGAGCTTGCCACGTTCGAGTTTATTGTTGAGGTCCATCTTACGTCTCACCAATCTATGGTCACTACCTGTGTTGAACTTGTTTAGCACACTGCAGTCTTCTATGACGAATTTTTTGTTACACATAATAAAATCAATTTCACTTGTTGTCCCATTTGGATGTCTCCATGTCCATTTCCTGTGTGGCTTTTTCTTAAAAAAGGAGTTCAAGATGAAAATCCCTTCTGCCTCGGCAAACTCAACGAGAGTATTTCCACGCTGGTTTCTGTTGCCGTGACCGAATTTGCCTACTGAAGTTTCATTCTGTTGCCGTTGCCCTATTTTTGCATTGAAATCTCCCATAATTATCTTCAAGTGCTGCTTACCTTTATTATTTAGATGACGAATTTCCTCATAAAATTCTTCAATTTCTTCTTCAGGATGACTTGTGGTGTGTGCATAAGTTTGAATAATCGGAGCCTGGTATCTTCCCGAGAGTTGGATAACGAGTCGTGCAGCTCTGTCAGTGGAACTTTCAACTTCTACAACTTTATCCTTTAGTTTCCTGTTTATTATGAATCCAACGCCACTAGTTCTACCAGTATCAGTCCCACAATAGTAGAAGAGATGTCCACTTTTCAGTTCAATGATATTTTCTCCTTTTCTCACTTAGCCCGACGATGTCCCACTTGATCCTTTGTAGTTCCTCTTCCAATTCAAGAAGCCTTGAATCAGAAGATAGGGAGCGTCCATTATACGTAGCCAAGGCTAGCATCAGATGGCAGCCTAGTCCGGTCCTCCGGGGATTCTTAGCATCCTCTGCCTTCATGTCGCACTGGCCGCTGCCTTGTCCAGGTACATTCCAGCTGCCGGAGACTGAGGGCCAAGATTTAAGTTGTGGAGTCATTTTGGAAGGGTTTGGCCATAATTCACCACGCTGGCCAAGCAGGTTGGTGAGTGTGGGATAGCATTTCCTCTAATCCCGATGGTATAGTTATACCGCTATTGGTGGTCGTCAGAGCCCCTTTAGTGGGAACAGGATGTACCACGAGAAGGCGGGGTTGACATTTGCCAAATAGAGGCTGTGATGTTACGCATCACCTGACCTTACATCCCTGTATGTATGTATGCATGTATGTATGTATGTATGTATGTATGTATGTATGTATGTATGTATGTATGTATGTATGTATGTATGTATGTATGTATAATGTTGGCATATGTATGTAGTTCTCTAATTCAGGAGTGAACCCCTCCACAAACGCCAACCAGTACTCTACCTTTGAATTAGAGCATTTCCATACTCATGGTTTTGACAAAGTGAAAATAGAGGTACTACATATTATCCCTGACCTCTATGCTCGGCTAGAAACTGAATCCCTTGAAATTTTGCAGCATCAGTCTCTTTATCCCTATGGCCTTAATTCCACTCTATCTGACAATAAGCATAATCAGCATAAATTTTCAATTCGTGAACTCTTCTTTCTTGTTAATAATAAGAGCTGCACTAGAGGTAATAGAGGACAGAGGTTATTTCGCACATCAAGCAAAGTTGATTTTGCTAACTTGCTAATAACTCTGGAAAGCTTTAAAACTGGCACTAATTTTGTTAAAAATACTTACAAAATTCTCAAGTCCTTCAAGCACTCTGTCCTTAAAAGTTTTTTCAAATTCTGGAATGAAACTGCTGACCATGTTGATAAGCATGTTTTTGCTTTGGTTCTGGACATTCTTAAACATATTCTTAAAGATAAAATTTCTCTTAAAGAATTTTCTAGAAATTTTGCAACCATCAGGTTTCTAAATAAAGCCTACGATAAGCTCAATGTAAGAAAGCTGTTCTACAATAATGCAATTTTTTTTCCCATCCACAGGCACCAGTCTATTGTAAGTTTTAAATATGTTAAGACCTTAGGGTCAATAGTTAAAAACTACAAACTTAACTCTTCGAGCTACATTCCTGTAATTACTACATGTTCTTGTGATGAACATAAAGAAACAGTTCACTATGATAAGAATTACAACCATATTATCTCCGGAAACTTGAGTTTTGTTGAAAATGAAAAGCTTAGGAATTTATTAGAGTATGGCTCTAAATTCAGACCTTCCTTCACAATTTCCAAAGAAAGGATTCTTGAGAGCTTCACTCAAGATGTTAATAGGTACATCGTAAAAACCAGTTTAACGTACAATCAGCCTATTGAGGCCTTCGCAGAATGGAAATATAATATAATCAATAGCTTCACCGGTGAGTTGGCAGGTCTGGACTTTTGTTTCGACAGAAATCTCTTTTTCTCTGTAGAAGCTAAAAGGTCACTCTCCAAACTACAAGACCAATTTATTTTTACCACTACGGATAAAGCTAGCAATAATTTTGCAATTATCTGTAAGAAGTTCTATTTTGAATTGTTAACTATGGAACTCAATAATAGAGTAATATACGAGCCCGTAAGTTATTCTACCAAGCAGTTAGAAAATCGGTTTAAGGCATTCTTCAAGAAACTTAAAATTCCACAAACTAGAAGATATGAGCCTGAATTTCCATTTCTTTTTGCAACGGTTAAGTTTCATAAGGATCCTGTGAAGTTCAGGTTCATAGCTAGTGGAGTAAGGAGTCATAAAAAGAAAATAGTTCTTGCCTTTGAAGATGTCTTAAAGAAGGTTTTGAAACACATTAGAAACTGTACTAACTTGATGTACAGAGATTTTTGGATAATTAATAATAATGCAGAAGTTATTTCTACTATACTCAAAGTTTGTCCCCTAGATATTAATAGTTATGATTTTGAAAACCTATATACTAATCTGCCTCTATCAGATATAATCACTACCTTTAAAGAGCTGTATGCAGAATTTAAACTTAACCAATTTGTTAATGTAGGAACTTGGAACTCTTATCTCAATTGCTGCATAGAAAATAACCATATCTTATATAATAATACTCTCTATAAGCAAGTGAACGGTATTCCCATGGGAACATCAACGTCCACGAATATCGCTAATCTATTCCTGTTCTTTAAGGAATATAAATTCATTAAAAATCACCCCACCTGCTCAGATAACTACCTTTACACTTTTAGATATATTGATGATCTGCTGTGTATCAATAATTCAGAAGTTATAGAGAGTGATTTTGATAATATCTATCCTAGCTCTCTTAACTTATGTAAAACCAACCACAGTAATCAGGAACTTGAGTTCCTAGACTTAAGCATTAAGCTCAACAGAGGTAACCCATCTATTAGCCTCTTTGATAAAAGAGTTAATTTTCCTTTCAAAGTAATTAAATATCTACACTGGAATAATAACATTTCAACCAAAGTAATTGAGAATGTACTAATTTCTCAGGTCCTAAGAATTTCAAGAATTTGCAGCAACAATTTGGACTTCAATTACCACATTAATATACTATTAGATAGTTTTCTAGAGAACGAAATTCCTTCTTCTTTCATCAAAAGAACTTTAAGAAAAATTATTCTGAATAATAGAGTAAGGTTGGCAGATCTGCTTTAATTTTCTACACAGTTAATAATATGATTCTGACCAATCAAAGCCGTAAGGAAGTTGGCTAGAGGATGCCTATTAACTACCTAAAGGAACCTTAGTGCTATGGATATGAAGGTCCTATTAAAACAAAAAATTAAATAATATAAACAAAATCACAAAAAAAAAAGCTTAAAAATCTGTTTATAAAAGAAAATAAAAACAAATAAAAAAGAAAACTAGTTATTCATCACTAGGATAGCTATACTAAAAATAATAAAACCAACATTAAAATTAATAAGATTCTGATTAATCTATAGAAGCTCACTAAGGTGATTTAATACATGCAAAGATTATTAAATACACTACTCGTGTATTTTATAATATTTCTCATGTATTCTGGAGAGTTAATTCTGCTCTTTCTGATCATACAGATCCACAGTCTTAAGTTTATATATATTTTTTTTCTCTGGTTAAAATCTCCGCGAGTTGGTTTCTTTCTGTATGAGGAGGCCATCAGCCCCACCCTCACTGCCCCCCAGCGACTAGGGAGTGGCGGAAGAGGTCAGCCATGTTTTACTCTTGTGAGGAGAAAGTTTAGTCACACAAGAGGTAAGCTCTCTTCCTTGTATTTGGGTTTTAGGTTTTATAAGTTCAATGTTTGTACTTCATGTACTTTTTCTCTGTTGATTTTTAGCTTTTCAGCTTTTAGGCACTGGCTTGTCTGTTAACATTTTTGCGGGTTTTAACTCTTTCTTTTCTTTGTAACTTTGCGCGTCTTTTGGGGTACCTAGGAACAGAAGATGGCTAAGCTTGTTCCTTTTCTATGCGCTGTATTTTCAAAGTAGTTAAGTTCTTAATAACTAATTAATTATGCACTTAAAGCACTGCTGAAATACTTTGTACATATTGCAACTAACTGTTTAAGTCATATAACTTTCACAAAGTTTTCTTTAGTTAATTATTGTCTTTAACTTATTCTCGTTTTCGTGCTGTCATAAGTTGTAGAGTAGGGGGTTTTAGACTCAAGTTTTCTTTCAAAAATCTGTTTTTTAAAAATTAATATTTCCGTTTTTAATTGCAATGTAAAAATTTGGATTTCTTTTGCATTGATTTTCAGGTTTAAATTCTCTCTCAAACGAACTTTGCATTTCGTTATAGCTGAAAATTATTTCTAATTATTATGTCACTCTCACAGCTTGAGTTCTCTTTAATCTTCTTCTCTCTGTTTAATAGTAACAGATGAAGAGCATGGGTCGGGCCAGGAAGGTTAATGGATGCATGCGAAATTGTTAACTAGTGCTAGGTCATACAACTCTGCAGAGGACATGACATATATATATTTTTTAAAACAATTTTAGGTGGGAATGTTACTTGCATCTATGGCCTTGCAGAAACCCATTTCCAACTAGGTCTTTGTGGAAGTGAGAAAATGCAGAGTTTTTGCTGGTCCTTGATAAAGCCAAGGCTCAGTATTCTCGACACCTTCTACATTCAGTTGTTTTATTTTATTTTTTTATCTTTTCTCCTTTTACTCACACAGGTAGATACATAACCTTTTCTATGTTGTACTTGGTGTGAGTCAAAATTATATATGTATTTTTTTGCTTAGGTATCTTCTTAATAGAATGCATTCATTCATACGTACATACATACATACTTATGCATGCATGCATGCAACAATTAAAACAGGCAAGTGCACTTTCCACTGCACCACCAAAGTGGTGCAGTGGAAAGTGGGACAAATATTCAAACAAAGGAAATTATATGGTTTTAGATTAGATGAGAAGGTTTGAAATCATGGTAAGTAATTTTTTATGTTGATTGTTTTACTGTGATTTATTCCCCCCCCTTTTTTTAATAAAATTTGGTCACTCAAACTGTTGCGCTCTCTGGCTGTAGAACATTTACAAAAATAACATATCATGCTGCAGAACATTGAACATAATTCTGCTCCAGTGGTGGACATGAACATTTTCATGTGTGCATGTGTGTGCATAAGTAAGTAATGACCTGTGTTTACAAAGGCACTGAACCTTTTCAAACAGTTATTTGTTGATATGGCTTTCGAATTCTTTCTGGGTGTATGTTTACCTTTTAACTTATGAATCATGTAAATGATTTTGCTTTTGTAATCTTTATATTTCAAATTTTGCCTTTTACAGACTGGTTGAAAAGGGATCCTGCAATGAAGTATCTATATTTAAGGTAAGAAAATACTATTTTGACATTTTCTTATCTTGGGTATTAATTCAATTATGTCTGTTGTCTTATTTTCAAAACCATTTGAATTTCGAATGTACTCTGTGTATATACATTTTGACAAGTCTGCTCAGAGTAATTAATGAATAACGTTTGCATAATGTATTCTGCCAGAGTGGACTGTCGATTACTATATGGGCGGTCTGATATTAAAGGCACTAGTGGTGTTGATGCATGACATGTGCACACGAGTGTGATGTAAGTTTCTTGAGGACATCATATCTGGATGAGGAATAGTAGTCACGCATTCGTTGTCCAATGAGTAGTCTGCAGTTGGCAAGCGAATGAAATGGATGGTGTAACTAAAAAGTATTCCAAGTTAGAAGTACTCATGGTCTTCAGTATTTTGTAAGCAGAAAGTGTCACTTAAAGCGATGTTCATTGCAGGTTAGTGAATGTTTATGAACAGAATGTTTTAAGCCAAAAACAAGTGTCAGTGTGGTACGGAAAATTCCAAAATGGTTGAATGGAATTGAATGATGATCCCGAGCAACAGAGGTAGACCAAGGACTTTGCACACGGAAGACAATTGTGTTCTTGTCAAAGGCTTGATAAGGGAAGATCGAAGAGTGAAGTTTTGTGAAATTGCTGAACAGATAGGTATTCCTATGAGTACTGTTCATGAGATCATCACACACAGAGTTAAGGTTTCATGCTTTCTGGTGTGTTCCAAAAAGGCTGACCAACAGACACAAAACTGACAGAATGGGTGATTTGCTCAAAAACCTCACCCATTACCATGATGGTTACTCGTTTATTGAAAGCACTGTGAGAGGGGATGAAAAATGGGTACACTATTGCACCTCCCGGAGTCCAAACGGAACTCAGTGATGTGGAAGCATTCACAATCCCAAACCTCCAAAAAATTCAAGGTTCAGCCGCCTGTAAAAACACAATAGATCGGTGTTCTGGGATTCTGAAAGGCCTCCTTCTGTGAGAATCTGCCCCCTCCCCTGAAACACAATTAACAGTGAGAGGTACTGTAATACTCTAAAAAAATTGCAAGAAGCCATTAAACGAAAGAGGCCATGATGTTTAAGCACTGGAGTGAGACTTTTGCTTGATGGCCCTAGACCTCACACTTCAAACTTTTTGCATCTGCAATACATCCCAACCTAGCTCCATCAGAATATCTCTTTGGTCTGTTAAAGAACTTCTTATTGGGTAAACGATTCAAGGACAAGGTGGCATCACAGACCACAGTTCTTCAGTATTTCAATAATCTTGGATGGGTAAGCTACCATGAAGGAATGTTTAAACTCATTTAGCTCTGGGATAAATGTCTTAATATGTATGATGACTATGTGGAAAAATAACCATTTGTATGTAGTTCTATTGGCATGTGTTGCTGATAAGGTGACATAAACAATTTCCATGTAATTGTAAACTGTGCTTTATTTATTGAACAAGCTACGTAGATTATTAAATTGAAATAGATTGCTAATTTTCATTCCTTTACCTTTCTCCCTCAAATAATAGTACAATTCATTTTGGAGGTTTGAATAAAATTTAGTGCATTGTGAAATATTCTGTACAAAGTAGCCCTCTCCAGGGAACATCATACACATGTATTGCTGTGCCTGGTTTGCAATGATGTTAAGATACCTTGTGGTGTCCAAATGCTGTCCCAGAGTTAGAATTATTAAGGAACTCAATTCCTGTTATCAGACTAAATCATTACACTGTCCCCAACAGCTTGTTCAGTTAACGGTAGCCAGCTGGAATCAATTGATTCATGCTGTTGAGGACATATTCTGGCCTGTCTGTTAGTGTGTATTAACTGCAAATGTGATTCATAAGACCAGATGATATCTTTCCAGTCCTCAAGTGTCTAACTTTGGCACCCCCCCCCACTCATGTTTTTAACTGTCTTATTAACAAAATCATTGTCAGAATAAATATAGGAATTGAGTGAAAAACACACAAAGTCGTGTATAGTAACGAAGTTCATTAAGCGGTAGCTTTCGGCTGTTCTACGGCCCTGATCAACTGGATCCAAGGACTGGTTGCCAGAACTGTAAGTGAATTTGAGGTGCAGGAACTGTTGCTAGAATTTAGTATAGAGATCCAAATAAATGGTATTTGGTGAGGGGTCCCTGAATTGCAAGTCTTGGTAAGCAAAATTTCAATGCTTTCTTGACTTCTTGGATGTCCGTCTGACAAGACTGGAGAATCGTGTCAACAGATCCATTTACAGAAAACCCTCTGCAGTAACAAACATAATCTCATTCTCATCCTATTCCCCCACTGCTCACCAATTTGCTGCCTTTTAAAAACTTACTAGACAAAACCCGTTGGAATCAACGGTATGTTTTTTGTTTGTTTTTTTTAAATAATAAACTGATATACAAATGTAAACTTTATTCGATTGACAAATTCATTCAACCACTTCAGTAAAGACAATAGTCCAGGTTCATGATTTTTTTTCTTTTTTTTTTTTGTGACTGAAGATTTAACGACCACCGTGAGCAACTCAATGGGCTATAAGCAGTCGCCTGTCCCTAATTTAGGGTCAGTGGTTCCAGGGAAGGAAGAGAACCAGTGGCATGAGACAAACACAACATCCATACTTTCACCGGGATTCGAACCCGGTAGACAAAACCCGCCGGAATCGACGAATATTGTTTTTTTCTTTTTCCTGGTAGACAAAACCCGTTGGAATCCAAAAAAAAAAATTTTTTTTTTTGAAAGAATAAACTCATATGAAACGTTTATTTACATCTTTACATAATGGGAAAATCTTACCTATGTGAATAAACTGGATCGAATGAATGTTAAATTGTATATATACATCGCACAGTCCAATGGCACAACGCAATCAGGTCTTCGAGTGTTCGCTGTTCCGATAAGAACTTTCAAACAAATTCCTGCTGTTTTGCACAATGGTTCGCTGAGAAGAGAGACTTTGGATTATCTGAGTCCCTCCATACTTCCGCCTTCAATAGCGCGTGAGTCAACCGCATGCTTCTCCCATTGACTTTACATGGGAACTTTGCAGCCTCTCAATGCCCGAACCGTTGCCCCAATCTAATTTTTCTCTTCGACTGGCACATCTACATGGTAAGACCTTTATTTTGATACCTCAACCATATGTTTATGTTCAGCCATCCTCTCACAACTGGCCTTACAGTAAAAAACCTTATAGAATTAATATATAAATACAGTCAAATCTGTCTAAGGTGAAAATCCATGAGACTTCAAAATATTTCCATATTAGGCAGATTCCCACTTTATGCAGTTAAAAAAACAACAACGTATATACACTGGTACACAAGACTGGTACATGTAGCAAAAAGGAAAAATTGTTACAGTTTTGCTCTCTTAAGCAGCAGAACTCTCACTACATTTTTTTTAAGTTTCATGTGCTGGAAAAAAATGAAGATAGGGTTTTCATATTCTGTAATTATGCCCCCCTCCCCTGTTGTCGTAGTGGAATGATGTTACCGTCTGATTCACCATTGTTTTCGAGGCCTGGCAGTCTTATTTTAACTCCTTCATTAATTAATTAAAAGTTACAACCAAGAAAATCCAAAAACCACACAAATGATTTGTTTAAAAAGTAAGGAGTATACTGAAGTTGATTTGGTAAGCCAATTTGTATTTCCACTTTATTTCATGCATCAAGCTTTCAGAAAAGCTGAGTTGTGTGGACATTGCCTCTGAAATAGTCCATTATTGTGCTCTGTTTGAATTTTTTACTGACAATATATTTTTCTATTTCACAACAAACATCAGTGAAAATTTCCAATAATTTTGAGTTATTGGCATGCAAACTAAAGTTTTGCAAGTGCCATACATGAACTAAAGGGTCTTTGTAAGTTTTTATTGGGTTCTCAGTTTCTTCTTCATCCTCTTTGCTGTCATTTTTTGTGTCATCACAAAAGTTTAGCAAATCGTTGATAGACTGTATTCTTGGCTCTGTACATATTTCATGGTCAATGTTTACTTAGTCCATGCAGACATTTCACCTACATTTCCATCACTGATCAAAGCTTGTAAAATCTCATTTTCATCATCCAAACGTAAAAGTTCAGCGACATCTATGGGAAACCCAGCCTTTTTAAAGTATTTTGTAATTGTACTAGGCATAATTTATTTACAAACTTTCGACAACCAATTAACAGCATCTAAAACTGTTATGGTTTCAGCTAGTTCAGATGCACTTGTACACATGTCCATACTAGCTATCAAGAATTGCAAAAGTAATTGCCGGTATTTCAGCTTCATAATGTAAATAACTCCTTGATGAAGAGGCTGTGTCACTGAAGTTGTGTTACTTGGAAAAAATACCAAATTAGCATTTGATAGATCGATATAGGGGTGACAGGTAGCATTATCCACGGACAGAAGGACTTCTTTTCTGTCATTTCATCCTGTTGTTGAACCCATTCATCCAGTCTTCAATTAAGTTTGCAGTCATCCAGGATTTTTTATTCAATTTCCAAACAACCGGTAGTTAATGTTGATGTTCCTAAAACACCTAGGTTTCGCCGCTTTTCTGATAACAACTGGCTTTTCTATTTCACTTGTCATGCTGCAGCACAAAAATACATACAGTGAGATGTTCTTTAGAATGTTTACTTCCTATGCATTTTTCACCTGCACATTGAAATGTTTTCCGGTTTCGTCTCCATTAAAACTGTCTTTCAGTTCATACCCTTTGGTTAAGCCTTGAAGGTTTTCTTTCCACGAGGTCACAGTAGAAATGTCAACATCTTTTGCTTCACCGCAGAATATTTTGGAAAAAAATATTGTGCCTGCTTTTGAAACTTACTAACCACCCGTTAGATGCTTTGAATAAATTTTTCTTAAGTTTTTCTGCTATTTTTTTGCCTTGAATTGCAAAATGGGACCAGACACGGGTAAGTTTCAGGCTCAGGCATCAACAAACCTCTTCCAGACTAAGTTATCCATGTCCTCATTCTCTACTTTCCTTTCTCTCTTCTGATAAGTCGCACCTTGTATCCATTCCTCTTGCAACTCTTTCTTCCGTTTCAAAGTACTGTACATCTGTGTTTTGCCACATTTAAACATCTCACATAGTTCGTTAACTTAAAATTTTTTTCACTTAATAGTTTTTATTTTTTGCTCTAGAGACAGCGAATTATACACACGTCAATTTTTGCTAGCCATCGTAACTCAGATTTCCTTTGAATGACTCAGTAAGAAACAGTAGATCAACTCTGAAAAATTTTCGGTATCAACTGACAAGCCCTCCTAAGAAAACTGTGGAATTTCCACTTCCAGTAGAGTAAGTATGCTTTGCTGCTGCATTACACAATCCCACCTCACCCCGCTGCTAATCTCCGTTTTTCAGTGGCATTGAGGGAGCAAGGAAAGGTGCTGTTAGAACCATCTTTGTGCGGGAGGGAAAGGCGGTCATTTGCCTTGTTTAAATTTACACGTTCATCTTCAGAACTCCTCATTTACTGTATTTTCTGACTGCCTCAATAAAATAGAAGTACTAATTGCAATACAAAGATTTCTTCTAATTGTGTGATCATGGAATGATGTTGCTTGAATTTTGCGCATTATGAAATTTTTTTTGCAAGCGTGCCAAATCCTTTTTCGGTTTCCGCATTAGACAGATTTCCACTTTATACGTATACTGAACACATTAACACTAAAGGGACCGAGAAAATTTTCCACTGCAGACAGATTTCCACCTTATGCAGATTCCGCCTTACACGATTTGACTGTCTTAATTGTGCCAGAATTGTCTGCAACGATGAACAATTAAGAAAATTGCTGAAGCCCATCGATTCCCACCTTCTGCAATTAACAAAATTCTTCATGATTCACCCATGAAAATTTGTCAACTCTCACACCAATACTAAAAGAGAAATCCCATTCATTGTATGTATCCCTTTCCACAGATCATTTTCTTATAAGATTTGTAAACTCTTCAAAACTATGGGCTACACTCTCACTGTGAAACCTAATCCTCCTGCAATAAAGTGTCTGCTTGTCACACCCCTGGAGTTTATTCCATTACTATTTTAACTTCCTCTGGACTCCCAGTATATATTGGAAGTAAATACCAAAGTATCAGTACAAGACTTTGAGAACATAAACAATAATAATTTAAACAAGGCAAATGACCGCCATGGTCTTTCAAAAACAGCGTTATTTGCACTAACCCTTGAAGGCACTTCTACAGTTCCCCTTTGGAAAGAAACAAAAAAGTTACCTCATTTATCAACAAAGCACCTACATTTCCAAGAAAGCATTGAAATTTTGCTTACCAAGAATTGCACTTCAGAGACCCCTCACCAAATCCCATTTATTTGAATCTCTATACTAAATTCTGGCAACAGTTCCTGCACTACAAATTCACATTATAATTTTGGCAACCAGTCCTTGGATCCTGTTGATTGCTGGTGATCAAGGCTGTAGAATGGTCGAAAGCTACTGCTTAATGAACTCCATTCAGATAAAATTATTTTGTAAGTTTAAATATGCACGTCAAATGTTATACAAAATTATCAATTGAATGAGACTGGAACACAGATTCAAATTACTTCGATGCTTATTTTCATTGTTTACCATTCGCAATGTTTGGTAGAACATGTATAACATTTTAAGCAAACCAAACGAAGAATGCCCTGCCAGTCAGGGGTGGAACTGATAAAGTATTATACATCTGGCACATTTCAGTTGTATTGTTCTATGTTATTTACTTTTTTATGGTGATCCCATTGAGGTTCCATTATGAAACTTTCAGGATATGTAGAAAAATGACGTACATTAAACATATATTTTTATTCCAGATTTTTTTTTAAAGACACTTGTTTTTTAATATTTAAATTAAAATTTTTTTTGAATGACCTTGAAATTTCAAAATTTTTAGTAATGTCATGTGGCATATCAAATGAAAGACCAACTAAAGATCTTTAAAATGAGCCATAATTCATGTGCCTAGCTATACTACAATCAGAGTAACGGACAGTTCAAGTTCGCTCAGCAGATGAAATTTCAGGCAAATTTTGAAGATGACAATCCGATTTTTGGTGTAAATGTGACAAGGATGGAAAGTCAGATAATATCCGAAAACTTGAAAATTTCATCGTCCTGGAGCAGGACTCGAATCTGCATCTCCCAGATAGTGCCCGGGTATGCTAACCACTGCACCACCCAGAACGACCAAGTCTCAAGTTTCCGATTAATTTGAATATAACCATCACACGATTTGCTAGTCGAAGCAACCGGCATACATGTTTAGTGAATCTGAAGGTTAAAAATCCTATCCCGTGATTGCCCGGAGAAGTAGATAAATCATGAAAGAAATACGGGATAACATCATATAATACAAATTTTGAAGATGACAATCCAATTTTTGGTGTAAACGTGACAAGGATGGTAAGTCAGATAATATCCGGAAACTTGAAAATTTCATCGTCCTGGAGCGGGACTCAAACCCGTGTCTCCCAGATAGCTTGGTTTAAAACTCAGGCTTCACGTGACAATAACACATAAACAGTAACTTGTACAGAAAACTAGCGGATAATGCTTACCTTGGCATTCCTTTCTAGCGACGGGGACATTTCACGCACGTGTTTTCCGGTCTTTGTTGAGGTTATTGTCCTAAAGTCCGTTGTATGCGATGACTGGCTTTACTTCTCACACTTTTCGCTGGGTATACTCATTGGTTACTTTGAAATATCGCACGTAAAAGAGAATAGTACAATAATTAGAGCTATATAATAGTCAGAATTAGAACTACTAAGTGGAATTAACACATAAACATATAAAACGAGCAAAACACACAGAGTCACATACGGTAGAAGGTTCATTTAGCGGCAGCTTTCGGTCATCCTACGACCTTGATCACCCGCGATTGACTGGATAGGCTGGTTGCCAGAACTACAATTTGAAGTTGGGGTGTTGGAAATGTTGCCAGATTTTAGAAGAGAGATCCAAATAAATGGGATTTTGTGAGGGGTCTCTGAATTGCAGTTTTTGGTGAACAAAATTTCGATGCTCTCTTAGAAACGCAAGAGAGCATTGATATTTTGCGTTTCCAAGAAAGCATTAAAATTTTGTTCACCAAAAACTGCAATTCATAGACCCCTCACCAAATCCCATTTATTTGGATCTCTCTTCTAAAATCTGGCAACATTTCCAACACCCCAACTTCAAATTGTAGTTCTGGCAACCAGCCCATCCAGTCGATCGCGGGTGATCAAGGTCGTAGGATGACCGAAAGCTACCGCTAAATGAACCTTCTACCGTATGTGACTCTGTGTGTTTTGCTTGTTTTATATGTTTATGTGTTATTGTCACGTGAAGCCTGAGTTTTAAACCAAGCTATCTGGGAGACACGGGTTTGAGTCCCGCTCCAGGATGATAAAATTTTCAAGTTTTCGGATATTATCTGACTTACCATCCTTGTCACATTTACGCCAAAAATCGGATTGTCATCTTCAAAATTTGTATTATGGTGTAATCCTATATTTCTTTCATGAAATTTCATGGTTTTTTTTTAATTTTAAAATTCGATAACTAAAAAATGGATGCATTAAAAATTCTGAAAAAAACCCCATGTTTGTGTATATTGATGAACACTACAAATATACCAAGTTTCACAAAAATCAAAAGTGGTCGGGTTGTGAGCCTGGTTGATTTGACATGGAATGACCCTACTATATAATATGTGACTGTGTTTTTCACTCAGTTTCTATGTTTCTTGTGATATTGTTCCATGAAGCCTGAGTTTTCAACCAAGATCACTGTCTGTTATTTGGAGATGAATATACGAAACTATATATGCTTCGAGACTGGGAATCACAAAATTGTCTGCTAAACGGAGGTTTCTACCATTCGGGAGTGTCTGTTCAGGAGGTTTAACTGTACTACGAAGGCCATTCAGAAAGTAAGTACTGTTTGGAAATCACTCCTATGCAAGTATTTGCTTCAGAGTTGCACATATACAGTTGTGTTGCCTCATACATTAGCCATGCCCTGACGCAATTGTGAGGTTGTGCCAATATGTTAAAGGTTTGTGCTGTACGTTAATAATGAATGAATGGCCCTGCTGACTGCAAAGTCAGGTCTGTGATAAGGTTTCTGAATGTGAGAAATGTCAGAACGACCAAGTAAGATTCATCAGCAAATTTGCAAAATTTACAGACAAAATGAAATGAGTTTGGGAATGGTGTGCAAGTGGGTTTAAATGTTTAATGAAGGACAACAGAGCATTCATGATGAATTGCACAGTGGTAGGCCTTCTCTGGTCACTGAATTTTGGTGTAGAGAGTGAATAAAAACATTAGGGAGAACTGACCCTTCACAATTTCTGATGTTTCAGAACATTTCCCCGAAGTTTCAAAATCATTATTGCACGGAATCATTACAGAGAAGCTTCAGTACTGCAAAGTGTGTGCATGATGGGTGCCAAAGATGTTATTGGAAGAGCACAAAACAAAGTGCATGTAATCTGCTTTGGAATTTTCGGGGCTGTATGCAGAGGAAGGCGATTTTTTAAGCTGTATGGTGACGGGAGATGAGATGTGAGTCTCTCACATCACATCTGAATTGAAACAGCAGTCTCTGCAATGGAAACACACAGGCTTGCCTACTGGCAAAAAATTCAAGCAGATAAAGCCAACAAGGAAGGCCATGTGCACTGTCTTGGACAGGAAGGGAATTTTGGGAGAGGAATTCCTGCCTAAAGACATGACAGTAAATGTCGCTATTTATTGCAAGACACTCAGAAAGTTGTGTCATGCAGTTCAAAACAAACGGCTTAGCATGCTGAGTAAGGGAATTGTTCTTCCTAATGACAACACAAGGCCTCATGCTGTGAATGTGATGCAAAATCTGGTCACCAAATTTGCTGGTCCACCCTCCCTATAGCCCAGACTTGGTGCCCAGTGACCATCATTGATCATGATAATTAACACAGCAATCAGATATCTCTGAATTGACTGTATTTTTACTGTTCTCATGTAATATCAATCACTCAGAAAACTTGAAAATTTTATCCCCTTGGAGCGGGAATCGAACCCGCATCTCCCGATTACCGTTCGAGCATGCTATCCATTACACCACCCAGGACGAAGAAGTCCCAAGTATCTGAGTATTAAAAGCATTGGAATATTCTCCAAATGCATTCTTAATCATAGTCAACTGTGCTGCCATCTAGCATGTTCGAACGGTAATCGGGAGATGCAGATTTGATTCCCGCTCCAGGGCAATGAAATTTTCAAGTTTTCTGAGTGATTGATATTACGTGAGAACAGTAAAAATACAGTCAATTCAGAGATGTCTGATTGTCATGTTAATTATCATGACGTATTTTCCACGTATTATGAGAAGAATATTTCTTCCACACTATATGGACTATCATTTGTTTCTCCACTTGAAACAATTTCTTGTTGGCTAGCAGTTTGATTATGACCTGAAAATGATAGTTGAGCGGTGGCTCAAAACCAAGATGGCAGACTTCTATGAAGAGGTTTCCAGAAACTTGTGCCATGATATGGCAAATGCCTTAACATCCACAGGAAATATGTTGAAAAGTAGATTAAAATATGTAGAATTCGCCACTCATTAAAAACTAGTAATCACTATTTTTTTATTATTATTTTTTTTAAATTTTCGAATGATACTTACTTTCTGGATGGCCTTCATACTTTTGCCAATATACTGTTTTAAATAACTTCTGATTTTAATTTGATTTCTTATATTCATTAATGCACTTCACATGTTCTTGGAACATTTTTATAAGAGGCTTCAAAAACTATTTTTAGCATGATTAAAGTTTTAAATCAAGTCTCTAATAGATGACACTTATGGAGGTCTGCATATTGGACTGAAAATTAGTTAAACATGTTTATAGAGAGTGCAAATAAGATTGCTTTATAACATTTTTGTATTCTCATTCTACAAACTGCAATGCACGGCAGTTGTATGAGTTGCTCATTGTTACTCTCCTTCTTATAATACTATTTTATAACATTTTTTATTTTCTAATAATATTTTCATACAAATGTCTTAGTGTAACTTGTATTGTATCAGTATTTTCTCTATTAGTTTTCCATGCTCTGCTTGAAAACATTTTAATTTTATGTATTTTAGGGCTGCTTTCAAGTTTTCATTTCAGAAAATATGTTTGCCTTTCCTAAGCCCTTAGGAGATTTATTCAAAAAAGGAATAATTGTTTGTGGATACAAGGTAAGGTCAGTTTTTTTTTTCAGCAGTGTTGTTAGTCCCACATCTAGGTGGGGTAAACTTCATGGATTCTTTTTCTCCATTCTTTTCTGTTTTGTGTCAGATCACTCTTCAATTTCTTCTCCTTGCCATTATTGTTCTTTCTTCTTACCTTAAATCATCCTCCAGTTCAGTTTTCAAGTAGCTCTAGTTTCATAAATTTGCATCTCACTCATTCCTTGTTCCTTCTCAAAACATGACCATACTGGTGTACTCCTGCCTCTTGAACCTTTCCTAATGCTACTTTAACTGTTGCCCTTGTCCTTTTATTTCTAATTCTATCCTGTCTGGTGATATGATATGCCCACCTCAGCACCTTCATTTCAGCAACATTTAACTTTTTCTTCAAACATCTTCTCATTGGCCACATCTCAGTGCTGTATAGCATTGCTGGTATCACTATACCTTTAAAAAATACAACTTTTCAGCTTCATTGGCATCCATCTGTTTGCCACACAGTTACACCTCATATTTTCTTCCAATTAGTCAATCCTGTTTGCTTACAAGATAAGATCAACTAAAGTGCGGAGACTCCAACTACTACGGAAAGCATCAGATATACTAAGAAAATTGAAAATCTCAGTGAAATGACCATGTTAATGATGTACAACGGCTGTTTCATAAAAATTGAGAGTAATATAGGTACAGCAAAATATTTCATTCTTTCTCAAAGTATCTTCCCTCAGATGATATGAAACAGTCCCTTCGTTCAGTTCACTGTTCAAAGCATGTGGCGAAGGCATTTCGTGGAAGCTGCTTTGGCAACCCCTGTACAGCTTGAATAACGTCAGCATCTGTGTTGAAAGTTGCGCCACGGAATTTCTCGTCCATTGTTGGAAACAACCAGAAATCGCAAGGGCAGAGGTCTGGACTGTAGGTAGGCTGTGGCATAATTTCAATACTGCATTTCATAAGAAACTGTTGAACACAAGCAGCCACATGTGGGCGGGTGTTATCATTGCATAGGGTCCACTTGCCCACCAGTTCCCGGTTGTTTAATTGATATGTGTCATCGCAGATGCTTCAAGACTGAAATGTAATACTCAGTATTGACAGTAATTTGTGGAGGAATGGCATGCTGGTAGACTACACCTTTATGATCAAAGAAAATTATCATCACCACCTTCCCAGCTGATATGGTTTGGCGAACTTTTTTTGGAGGAGGCGAGCCTGTTTGTTTCCAGACACTCATTGCATGCTTTGTGAGGGGGTTGAAATAGTGAACCCATGTTTCATCAGCAGTTATTACTGTGCTTAGAAAGTTTGGATCCTTTGCAATAATTTGTTTCTTCTCATGGCACACCTGAACTCTGGCTAACAATTGTTCTCTCATTAGGTGATGAGGTACCCATCAGGAACACACACGATGCAGCAATAATTTGTCAGGTAGAATGTGGAATGCCGACGATCTTGAAATATTAGTTAATGCCACTATGGCTTCACACATCATTTGTCAATCTTCTTGCAGGATTGCCCAAACAGTGTTAATAATATGCTCAGTAACAACACTTTCAGGTCGAACAGGCCTAGTAGGAGTGAGTTCTGCCAACAAACACCCTTTTTTGAAATCATGGTGCCATCTAAAAATCATTGACTCCCCAAAATAATTATCTTTGTAAGCTTTTTTTTTATTAAGTCAACTGTTTCTGGGGCCGTTTTATCCAAACGATAGCAAAATGTTATTGCACAATGCATTTCAATTTTTAACTCTGAATCATTCACTTCCATAGCTGTATGGCAAAATGCAGTTGTACCTTAAACTGCACTATAGCAAAACCAGAATAATGTGCCACGGCTAATAATTGTTGCCATAGATACTTTCTTAATTCAGTTAGTTGTCTGTGTGCTTATTTTTCCCCTTCGCCCTGTTGCCAACTCAAAAAAAATTACACTCAGTGTTTATGGAATGGCCTTTGTTCATAAAGTTTATTTTCACATTTTCTAGGTTCTAACATTCATTAAACGTTTTGGAGAGTGTTTCTTGAATATTTTCAATATCATTGCATTTCTTCATTGATTTTCAATACATTTGGATGTCTAAGCATCTCTGGCCATGTGGAGAGTTATCACTGCTCATGGAACCCCAGAAACATCCTGAAATTTTAGTTCCCTTTCCAGAGCTCAGAAAATCCTTATTTTTTTGTATTTTTGTGCCAAGTCCTAGAGTAGTACTAGGATTCTTTCCTGCAGTGAGCAATTTTTTTGTTTATTGCAGGAAAAAACCCCTTTTTTTTTTTAAAATGACAAACAACTTCCATTCTGTGTATGTGTGGGCATTTACTTTATTTACTCTAAGGTTCTCATTGGAATATACATCGATTTTTGAGGTAAACTAAAAGAAAAAAATGTTGCAGCCATTTAGTGTTTCTCACAAAATGTCTTCAATCTGTGGACAATTTTTTTTAGCAAAAATTTGCTTTTTTTATGACTTTACACTGTCATTTTACTTTTCGTTTGCCATTCAAAATCATATTTACTATTTCTAGTTCACCACACATTTTGTTTTCCTTCCCCTGCCACATCTCTATTGGTTTGTTTCTCACTTTGCCTTTAAGACTGGATTACTCTGTTTGAAGCTGCATGACTATTAATGTGCATATGTGACCATTAGTGCCTTGAGGGTGATGGGATAGAAGATGTTGTCTATGAATTGACCTGTATAAAAGGGACAAAGCCACACCCACTTCTGCATTTTTCAAGTGGACGACAGCTTAATACCATTCAGCATATTTTATTTTCTAGATTCCAACTGAGTTTATCACATACATAAGGAATATATATGTATACATATATTAATAATATAATACTAGACAAAACCCATCAGAATCAATGGTTATTATTATTATTTTTTTTTTGAAAAGAATAAATGAAACAACAAATGTAAACTATTTAATTGACAAATTCATTCAACCACTTCAGTAAAGACAATAGTCCAGGTTTGTGATTTAAAAAAATATTTTTTTGACTGAAGGTTTAATGACCACCACAAGCCCACAAGCAACTCAATGGGCTATAAGCAGTCGCCTGTCCCTAATTTAGGGTCACTGGTTCAAGGGAAGGAAGAGAGCCAGTGCCGTAAGACAAACGTAGCATCCATGCCTCACCGCGATTTGAACCCAGACCCTTCACGAACGAATGATCATAAGCCTGTGCCTAGACCACTGCGCCACCGGGGCGGCCAGGTTCATGATGAGCATCATGACTGCACCCTTTTTCAGTTGTAAAATGTGAGGGCGGAAGTCCACTCATCTCAATCGTGTGCAAAAATTCAACTAGTTAGCGCACTCTTTCACTCTCGTCTTCAGTCAGAACTGTGTTTGTAAATGTTGTTGGAATGAGATTCGCATTGCAAATACTCTTCACCCATCAGAATCAATGGTTAGTTTTTTTTTGTTGTTGTTTTTTTGAAAAGGATAAACTCATATGAAACAACAAATGTAAACTTTATTTGATATCATTGTTCAAATTTCGCCAATTTGCGATGAACATATTTTTACGTGCTTATTTGACATTAAGTGTCAGTCATTACTGTTTCACACGCTGCGTAAGTTCTGCAATCAGGAGATTATTAAATGATGCTAGATACGTATGGGGCACAGTATCAGCGATTAAAATCAAGAAATAATGAACTATATATGTACTTACAATATCCGTAGTGGCTCTCTGGGCTTCTTATGTATGCTTGTAATGAATCTACTCACAAGACGTTGCCGTAAGTATCCGACTCACTCAATGAATGTGAGCTATTTGCAATTGTGAAGTTCAAAAATAAAATTCATGATGTAAAATCTGCACCAGATAAAATTGAACAAGATGAATTTTTACAATGAAGGCAAATAAATCCTTGACAATAATGAAACAAGAAAATGAATTAGAAAACGTGCCAAAATTAAAAAAAATACGAACAAAATCTTGAAGAGGAAATCATCTTGACTGCGAAGCACAAAGAAATCAATCTCCCGATTGTGAAGCATCATGACAACAATGAAATATGAAAACGAATTACAATTTTGCCGAAATTTAAAAAAACGAACTAAAATTTTGAAGAAGAAATAATCATCTTGACTGCGAAGCATAAAGAAATAAATCTCCCGATTGCGAAGCACCAAACTAGTTTCTGCTAATATTCATAGCCATCATCAGTAGTAGGTGCACGGACATTGTAATTACCGCACTCAACGCTCCAGTATTATTATAATAATTTATTATTTAAATAAAATTTATTTAAATAATAAATTCTTATATACCAAAGTGTTAAATATAATATTATTTAAATAAATCATTATTACATATATAATAATAATTTATTTAAATAATATATTATTATGTACCAGTGCATTAAATATATTATTTAAATAAATTATTATTACATGTATAATAATAATGTATTTAAATAATAAATTATTATTATATACCAGTGTGCTAAATAGAATATTATTTAAATAAATTATTATTATTTATATAATAATAATTATTATATACTGGGAGTTAGGAATGGTCCCTCGGGATTGGAAGGATGCTATCATTGTTCCCTCGTATAAGGGAAAAAGGTGATCAGACTGACTGCAAGAACTATCATGGTCTTAGCCTACTGAGTGTGCAAGGAAAAGTGTTTAGTAAGGTCATTATTGAAAAAGTACGGGGTCTTACATCAGAGAAAGTGTGGGATGTTCAGAGTGGTTTTATGCCTGGTAAAGGGTGCACTAACCAAATATTTGCATTAAGCATGATAATTGAAAAGTATCTGGCTGCTGGTAAGAAAGTTTTTGCTGCCTTCATAGATTTAGAGAAAGCTTACAACCGAGTAAATAGGACAATTTTGTGGAAGGTCTTGAATAAATATGGTGTTACTGGGAATCTACTTAAAAGTGTAAGAGCCATGTATGCTGGCAGTAGAGCTTGTGTATGAGTGAATGGTGTTTTATCAAAATGGTTTTCTATTGGTGCAGGAGTCAGCAAGGTTGTGTAATGTCACCATGGCTGTTTAATATATTTATGGACGTATGCACGCGTGATGCCAAAATAGATAATAGTGGTTTATGTCTTGGTGATATCTATGTGCAGATTGCTGTATGCTGATGACACTGTTCTGCTGGCAGAGAGCAAAAGTGAGTTGAAAAGTATATTGTCTCGGATGTACGAAATTTGCATGAAATTCAAACTGAGTATAAATAAGGGAAAAACCAAAGTTATGGTTTTTGAGAGAGGAACTGGTAGCACTGAATGTAATGTAAGTCTAAATGGCACTGTGATTGACCATATGAGCGAGTTTGTGTATTTTGGAAGCATGTTTGACAGAGAGAACAAATTGAATGGTGAAATTAGTAGGTGAGTGAATTCTTCATTGAAAGCCATGGCTGCTTCGGGAGGTTTTCACAGGAGTGATGGGTTCTCAAGAGAGGTTTGCATGTCTTTGTATGAAAGTGTAGTTGTTCCAGCCCTGGTGTATGGCAGCAAAACACTGACTACAGAATACTACAGAAGAAACATAAGAGTCGTTTTTGTGCTGGAGAAATGTGTTACTTACGGGGGGGGGGAGAGGACAGACAAGATGGTCTGATTGTGTGAGGAATGAAGATCTAATGCAGTTGTGTAATGTGAAGCAAAATGTTGTTAGCACGGTGGAGACTAATATGCTTCGGTGGTTTGGCCATGTTGAAAGAATGAGTGATGAGATGCTTACTAAGAAAATCTTTTTGGCCCAAGTGGCAGGAAGGGAAGGCAGATGAAGGCCAAGGAAGTCATGGGAGGATGAGATTCAGGAGTGTCTGCATGAAAAAAAGATTATGAGTATAAAGTATAGAAGATCTTGTGTATGGTGTGTGATGGATGTGAGTGAATCATGAGTTGTATGTTAACATCGCACTAAATGGAGAAGTTTGATACAGCAACAGTATCTATCTGATAGTTTGTATTTCTTTGTGGAGCTGACCTCTGAATCTCAGCAAACAGCTTAGTGATATAGGTAGGATAGGATAGGTACCAGTGTGACTTCCACTGATCTCAGTCTTGCTTTCGGGTGAATTTGAGTGTCCATAATTTTTTTTTACTTGTAAATTCAAGGAGAAAAAACATGTTCTTCAAGCCAACAATTTTCTGCGAATTGTTTTTCAAACTTATTTGGGATGTATCAACAGGCAGACTGTGGGAAATATCATGAAAAAAAGAAACACAAATGATTGGGCCTGGGAAAATTATAACAATTAATACAGAAAATAAAAGTGGTGAACATGATAAGTTTGAGTAAGCTCTAGTATTATAGGTAGAATAAATAAATGCCAAACATGGTGTCATTACAGATGAAATTATTTGGGAAGAAGCTTTTAGCAATTTCAAGTGCAGCCAGAAATCATCTCTAATAATGAAAATTTAAATTATTATTATCACTCATCTAGCATGACTGAGTTATGTGTACCCATTGAACTGTTATTCAGAAAATTCATGCCTTCCTTTTTTCTTCAAATTTTCCTTGAAATAGTAGTGAAAAAAAAATGGAAGAAAACAAGAGCTACTGTGTGAAAAGACTTTTTATCATATGTTTCTCCAAGGACCAAAATAAAATAATGTATAATTGTGAAAAACTTATGAGTGAAACTTCAAATTTTAACAATATTACTATAAAAAATACAAACCTCTACAGTTTAAAATTATGGAATTTCATGTAGAAAGCAAATTTTTGATGCACTTACCACCGAGGGAACATTATTTTCGTAATTCAATCACCTTTCAGCTTCATACGAACATTTTCTGGAATGGATATGTGTTGTATCATATTTTTACCAATATGATATTAACTCAGATTAAAAGTATTCCCTTGGGCATTATATTTCAATTACAGCTTTAAAATATTGTGTTAGTTCTGTCTGATTTGACTTTTTTGAATATAATACAAAAAGTTCATTGTAAACTGTAATGAGAGCATTTTGAGTGCTGTTGTTTATGTAATGGGTAATGAGAAACGTGTTCATCACCTCATAAGCAGTGGGAGCTTGTGCAAAGTTTGGTGTTGACAGAGTGATAACACTTTCTTCCATATCACTGTCACTGCTGTTCTCACTATCTTTCATTTCAATCAGCTCATCAGTTGTAAAAAGTGATGATATTGCAAGTTCGGAATCACAGCTGGCATAATCCTGAAAAGTCCTTGTGCTTAGATCTGACCAAATTTTGACTGATATTATTTCTGGTTCGAATTTTCCAGTTGTGAAGGACCTTCATTTGAATGGAAACTAACATGGGCAAAACAATTTTTCACCAACTGTTTTGAAGAATGACATTGGTTAAAAAATTGTTAGAGCAAATCTTCTACCTCAGCAAATTTTCCACTTTGCACTTTCAGCATTTTCTTTGATCAGGGACTGCTTGCCATTGCATTTCTGTTAATTCTTTATGCTCGTAAATAACAGTAGTCAGCACAAAAAGAGGCATGTCTGGGTTTTTTTTTTTTAGCAAGGTCCACCTTTGCTAAATGGGGATTTTCATACATTTGCTTTAAAATTTGCATTTTATTGATTAGCAACAGAGCTTTTCTTTTATGAGAGGCCATGTTGAATTGAAGTTAAAGAAAACAGGAATGTTGAAGACAAACAGCGGAATAGAGCCTAGGCTAAAGGGGCTGATTTTTTGGTAGAAAAAGTTTAGCAGGCTCCAGGAATTCCTGAACATAGGTCAAAATGCCAAAGTAACATTGCTTACAGAGAGGTCCATTTTTGCCCAAAGAAAAAATGGTTTTGCAAACAAGAAAATATTGCTCTCCTCAGCCCCATGATGTTGACACCGTGGTTTATGGGAGTGGGCATTTGACATATATCTATTCTCCTCACTGGAAGCATTCTGCAGCAATGAATAGAAAAGAAAAAGTTTACAGTAAAAAAAAAAAGGAGGTGGTTTCTGTTGCTCTCCAAAGGTTCAAAAAGAGGAAACTTTCCTTTTTTGCTAGAAAATCAGAATGTATAAGTGAGACTTGCATACTGGCATATAACTGAAATAAATTAACATCAGTACATATTATAGTCTGCCAAGACTGCAGGAAATCAACGTATAAATAATAAAAACATACAATAGAGAAACATAATCGGTACTCTACTGTATACATAAAGCTAATTTTTTTATTGATTAGATATAAAGATCCAAAAAGCAGGAAAACCTCAGAGAAAATTGCATTTTTGCCTGTAAAAATTAATGAATTTTTTATTTTGCCAAAAGACTCCTTTTTTTTTTATTTATTATTATTTTTTAAAGATTTTCAGTCTTTGTTTTCAGTTACTGCCGTCTGGAATTTGATAGATCTTACTTTCAATATGTTGCATTGTTCGTTAATGCCGTAAAATTGGTCAAAAGTGAATTTTAAAAATTGCCTTTTATTAAGTTTTTATTTGGTTTCTGCAGACATTTTTCTTCATGTCCTTTTACATGGAGCAATTAAGCACAATAGCAAGATACACTCCTGCTTGGAAAAACGTAAGGTAACCAACCAAAAAATGGATCAAAGCCCTTTATTGGTTGGTTCTCTTGCAACATGTTTCTCTGAACAAGAGCCCATTTGGTCACTAAGCTCAGCTGCCTTATGTTATAGAAAAAAAGACCCCCCTCCCAAGACTAATCAAATGACAGTTTGTTTCTTCCATGGGAATCATTTCTAGGGAAATGTATTAGCAAATTCTGTTGGCAGTATACACTCAGCTTCGCAAAAGATCATGCAATTATGGTACCAGAAAAATGGTATGCCTCATGCATCGAAGGAAATGCAACAATCCATCACAATGGGATTTTTGTCACTGCTCTGGGAAAACTGGAAAAGTCGGGAATTTTTTTTTTAATTTTTGGATGAAAACTCTGAAAGAAATGTAACACTCCTGCAGGAGAATCTGATGTGAAGAAGAAACAATTACTTTTGTAGGCTTTGGTTGCAGTGCCCTAATAACATCAAACACTGCTGTATAGATATTTAGAACTTATGTTCATACTTTGTATCTGACTGTGTGGAATCATAATGAAAATTAGCATGTTTGAATGGCAGGCATGTGTATGTGTCATGTAATGTGACGTGAAAAAAAGTTTTTTCTGTTTTCAGGGTTAAAAAGAATCCTGGTATTACGTATATTCTGCTTCCATCCTAAAATAATGTTTTGTTTTTCATGCAAATTAGTTTACTTGATGTATACACATGTGCATTCTGTTTGAAAATG
This sequence comes from Macrothele yani, assembly GCA_039090855.1. NCBI lineage: Eukaryota > Metazoa > Arthropoda > Arachnida > Araneae > Macrothelidae > Macrothele > Macrothele yani. Next base: position 118,105,867 of record CM077008.1, read on the forward strand.
CATTGTGTGTATATACAAGGTTCTTAGAAAAGTCCGTTTACTCCCCTCTAACTTTTAAATTGCGTATCGTACCGCCACGAAAGTAATGTGTACCTATAGGAAGGTGACCATGCGCAATCGATTGGATGTGTTTGTAGCATCCCTAGTGGCGAAATATGGAACTTAGCAAAACTAACTCATAAACCAAGAGAGATACGCAAAAAGATCCAATTACAAAATGAACAAGCTGTGTTTAATTAGTACAAAACAAGACTTGGTTCAACAAAAGCACTTAAAGGAAAGACAAGAAAACACGAGCAAAGCGTCAGATGCCCTGCTGCTAGCACGCGGCAGCAACAGAAAAGTGGTTATGTGATATTTAGATATGCTAATTTCAAGTTTGACGTAAAATGACATCAGGCAGCCGAAGGGCTATAAATGATGGGTGGGAATTGAGAGTGAATAAGAGTACGAGGTTGGCAGATAGATGGCTATCTTCACAAATGACGAGTACTGTGATATGGTCTTGCTGTACGGCAAATGTCAGCAGAATGCAAAAAAGGCGGCGAGGTTGTATAGAGTATGGTTTCCCACTCGTCAGTATCCAGCTGCCCAGACAATTGCTGAAGTTGTCCGGCGCCTACGCAAAACAGGAAGCATTACTGAGTGTCATCCTTCCGGTCGTCCCATTGGTGCCGGTGTGCGAGTACATCCTGCGAATGTTTTGGGCTATGTTCTTGCAAATCCCCGAAGTAGTACGATGACAGTGAGCCGTGCGTGTGGATTATCAGCATCATGGGTGTGGCAAATCTTGAACGAACATGGTGCACATCCCTACAGTGATGCTGTTGTGCAAAACCTGATGCCTGGAGACCTTCAAAGGCTGTATGACTTTTGTAACTTCATCTTGAACACCTTACAGGAAAAGCCGTGGTTTGTGGACAACATCCTATGGACCGACGAGTCAACATTTACAAGCGGCGGGATCATCAATCACCAGAACTCCCACTACTGTGATGTGAGAAATCCACACATGATGAGACAAGCATGCCATCAAGTACACTGGTCACTTAATGTGTTGTGTGGAATGTGGAAAACATCTGTGATTGGACCTGTGTTCATTGAAAGAAATTTAAAGGTCAGCTTTACTTGCAGCTGTTATGTGGTCCAGTAAATGATTGGTTGGATGATGTTCCTTTGAATACATTACCACATATATGGTTTCAACATGACGGCTGTCCTTCCCACAAAACCTTTCCAGTTCGCTCGTTCTTATCTTGCACGTTCAGCAACAATATTATTGGGTATGGTGGTTGTATGGAATGGCCGCCATGGTCACCCAACATAACACCGATGGACTTCTTCTTTTGGGGATACCTGAAGGATCAAGTGTACTCTGCGGAACCTTCCAGCGTGGCAGATTTATAGGAACGCATCGTCAGGGCCTGTAATTCTGTAACCCCTGCGATGCTGCACCCTTCGAACAATGTGTACGGTAGACTACTTGCCAGGTTAGTTGCACCTGTACTACATGAACTGTGTGTTGCATCTGTGCTGTTTTGTGTGTAATTTAAGGTTTAAAAAATGCTGGACTTCCAGTCAAACCATCCAGAATACATGAAATGGAACGTAGCCTCGCAATTTGTAGAAAAGATCAATGCTCTCAACTCCTCAGAATTAGAAAAGCGAGCGGAAAAAAGCAAACAAAAAAACAAACAAACTAAAACTCATTCTTCAGGATAATAATTACCCTTCTCCAATAGTGGAAATTTTTTTAACTAATAATAAAAAAAGACCGGAGCCCTAACCCAGGATGTCGGTTAACTAAAAAAATCACCTACGATTAGAATCTTTTTGAAAAACTTCAAAGGATTAGCAAAAAATTTCAAATCAGATGAGCTTCAGGTTTAGAAAATAAGATCAATAACTACCTTCCTAAATTAAAGCAGCAAGAAACTAACATCTTGTTAAAAGAAGGAGTAATCTACAATATCAAGTGTGAATGTGGTCTTAGCTATGTAGGAGAAACAGGCAGCTTAAGACCAGGCTGAAAGAACATAAAGCAGCCATAAAAAACATGACAAAATAAAACTGGCCTTGACAGACATGTTCAATCTACTGGACATAAAATCCTATGGGACTCAGTAGAAATTCTGACCCACCAAAAGCATTTCTTCAAGAGAAAACTGTTGGAAGGTCTTGAGATTGAGAGAGAAGAAGAGGAACTACATTAAATGATTTTAAAGGTTGGAGTTTTACCCAATATTGGCAACACTTACTGTAGTGTTTGTCCTGATGAAGGGTGGGGTTACTACCTGAAAATTTGACGCTAAGAGTTAACATCCTTATTCCTAAGTAATTCCCATAATCTGTCTAATGTAACTATCAGTAGTTGGTATGATGATTAAGCCACTTCATTTTCAGATTTTAGAGCCTTAGAGCTTATTTCCACCAGAAACATTATTCGGAAAAATATGTCAATAAAAGAGTTTTGATGATTATTAAGAGGAAAAGGGATTTTTTAAATATACCTCAAATTTTTCCCTTATTTGTCGTCAGGGGTTATTCCAGAGGACTGTCAACTGCATGGGATGATCTGCCAACCTGCATGATCGTTGATGTTTCCAGTTTTGGAGTGTATTCATTTTCAAATTCCACAATTGTATTGCTTTCTAAAGCAACGTGAAGAAGGCTAACCTATGAGGCCAATAGTAGACACCTTAAATTCTCCTCTTTCCAACACTCATTACTACATTTTTTTCCCATTTATTCAGACTACTTCCATAACCTGAGATACTTTTAAGTCACTTACTTAAGGCTTTACGCAGATATATTCCTTTGGTTCAAGTTCCACTTGAAGAAATTTTGTTTAATCATCCTTCCCTCTCAGTTGTTTTTGATTTTTACAGACTTTTCTGGCCTCTTGATTTTGGTCAAGGCCTGTTCTCAATGTATAGAAGGATTAACAAAAGTTTTTGTTTACTTCTGAAGAATTTGAATGTTGTTGCCAGGTTCCTCATACTGATTCCAAGTTCCTCGAACTGTTGCCAGTTACCAAACTGAAATGGTTTCACTGCATTTTGTAATTATGTTGCTGTTGTTGTAATTAAGTTGTTTAAAACACCACTTGTTATTTTAGAAGGCTCATGATCCACTGTTTTTTTGGATGTAATATTTTTCCTTAATTAGTCTCTTGTTTTTATCAGATTCATAGTCCACTCTTTCAATTTCTTCCCATAGAGGCTCACATTTGCAAAACTGCATATGATTTGCTAATACACTGTTTTGATCTTTGTTATTAATAGTCGTTTGATGTTCTTTAATTCTGATTTCAAATTTTCGAGACGTTTGTCCAATATAATTACTGTTGCAATTAAGTGGAATTTGATGTACAACATTTTTTCTTTCCATCTTGTGTATTGTATTTCTGTATGTTTCTTTATTAGCTAAATATTCTACTTTGTTTTCTGCTGTAGTGGCTACTATATATTATTATGCTATTATTTATTAAATGTTTATTAATTTTGGTATTTAATTTTCCATAATTGGCCATTGGTATATACTTGATTATTTTATCATTTTTTTCAATCTTTTCATTGTTTCTTTTTGATTGTTTTTGTCTGACATTTTGCACAATGTTAATGATAGTTTTTTGGGGAAAATCATTGTCTATTAACTTTAATGTCATTTTTGTCATTGCTTCTACTTGATTTTTATCTAATGAAAGTAATTTCTTGCTGTGTTAATTTTCACTGCTTTTGAGTGGTATGAGCTAAAATTCAGTAATATGTTGGATTTTTTTTTCTTGAAATTATGAATAAATTCCAAACTTTCTATATCTCTCATGATCTTTATGTCTAGATACTGAATTTAACTGTTCTTTTCTTCTTCTAATTCAAAACTAATGCTGGAATCCAAAGAATTAAAAAAATCCAGAATGTTTTGTGCTGAATAGTTGCTTGAATCATACAATATAAATATATCATCCACATATTTGGCTATAAAGATCCAAGACAATTTTATTTTCTTGAAAAATCTGTTGCTCCAATGAACTTAAATAGTATTCTGCTAAAATTGGAGAAATTTCTGATCCGATTGATAAGCCTTGTTTTTGTCAATATATTTTTCCATTGAATTTTGTAATTAAGAAAACTGTAATGTAAATTTAATAGGAATAAGATATTTATAAAGAACACTCAACAGCTTTTATCAAAACTAAATAATCGAGCATCTCTAGAGAACCCCAGCATTGCAAGCTTAGATGTGGTATCAATGTACACAAACATTGACAATCTCATTGAACACTTAGCTGAAGACTTGTCTGACCTAGTGGTGTTTCATAATTACAACAAAGAAAAAACAATAGGACTTTATGAACTGCCATTTTTGTATTAAATAACAATTTTTTTTTCAATTTAGAAATAACTTTTATAAGCAAAAGAAGAGTCTGGCAATGGGATATTCACTTTCTCTTTTACTAGCAAACTACTATGTCAGCAAAATTGAAAATCCTTTCCTTATCAACCTTTCCATTTTTCTGCATATATTAGTGCTATGTGGATGATATCCTATTCATAGTTCATAGCAACTCTACATATTTACTGACAAAAAATTTTGAAGAATTTAACAGCCAAAATGAATCCCTGAAATTTATTTTGGAGATCAAAAAGATAATGAACTGCATTACTTGGATGTCACTCTTAAATGGGAAAGCAACAAAAATTACAGTAGACCTGTACAAAAAACTTAACAATAAAAATAAACTGGATTACAACTCAGAGCAGCCCTCTTACATCAGGCAGAATGTAGCTTTACAGTTCTTGACGAAAATAGAAAAAGTAAATTCACTTTAAAGTGCTAAAAAAAAAAAAAAATTCTCCGAGGTCAATCTTAATTGCTAACAACTACCCAGTCACAGTAATTAACAGAGTAATGAAATGCAATACCTTTAGGCAAAAGTCATGCTCACCAAATTTATTAAATCATAGAAACACTGTATTCACAAAAAGAATTAGTTCACCATAGAGGTCTTTTTGAAAAATTAAACAAAATATTAGCAAGAAGGGTGACATAATAGCTACTAAAAAGTTAAAAATTACTTACCATCTTTAAAACTATCAGAAAAGGATATTTTACTCCAAGTCATTTATAGTGTAAAAAGCTCCTGTGACTTACCTTATATAGATGAAACAGGACACAGATAATAACACCAGGATGGAAGGACATTAAAACAGCTATTAGACTTACCATATTATTTGCATCTTTCAAGGTATTAAACACCAGCAAAATGCGCATATTTACGTGCAAGCCATTAATGACATATCATTAAAAGTGCCAATCACTTACCCGAAAGTTCTTGGTCACTTTTTTCTTTACACTTCATGCACTTCGATTATAACATCATGTAATGTTGTTGGCCTTCAAAGGTTGAAAAACACATTGCTTATAATATTCGTTCTTCCGGTCATGAAACATCGTATTTTTTTTTTTTTTTTTTTTAATTCACAGGACAAAAATTGCTGATTTCATTCTGCCATCTGAGATGTAACAGAGCTAGAAATACTGTTAGAAATACTATTTCCTAGGTCGGTGCATTCAACAAACAGGTCACAAAATATACTGGGTCTCTCTTAAAATAATAAAACATCAAGCCAGTTCAATTTTGCAAAGATTACACAACAAAAGGGCGAATGACGAAAGAGCGCACGATAAAAGGGCGATCCAACAAAACAGTGCACGACATAAGAGCGATGCAACAAAAGGGCGATACAACAAAAGGGTGATACAACAAAAGCGCACAACTACCAGACTAACAATTCACTAAATTAGAACTATTTAAACAATTTGGAAGAAACGTTAAGTAGATATAAGTTTTCAAATTGCTTATTTCCTTGTGTATTCAAATCCCAACTGAAAGCAAATGTTAATTTTTCTGTACTTCAATAACCTACAGGGAGTGCTTTGGAAAAGATATTATTTCCAAAATGGCCCGTGATGGCTTCAAGCAAATTGCTTATTTCTTTGTGTATTCAAATCCTAATTGAGCACAGATGTGACATTGTTTGTACTGAAATGCAACCTATGCAGAAGGCTTTCTGAACGATGTTATTTAAAAAAAGGCCCTAGGTGCCTTTTGAGTAAATTGCTTATTTCTTTGTATACTCAAATCTTAACTGAAATCAGACGTGACCTTTTTTGTACTCTAAATTAATCCTAAGATCCTATAGAAAAGTTTATAGTTGAAGCAGAAAAATGTGTATGTAAGTGTCTGGTGGCCAAATGTCCAGATGAGCAAGTGTCCGGTAGGGTTTAATCCGGACCCTGCGCAAAACACGTAACGTCCTTGTGGCAGTGTTTAATTATCTTATCCGATTTTTATGAAAATACAGAACATAAGTAAGCAAATAAAAAAGTAACAATTAAGAATTGTGGTAGAAAAAGAGTAAGATTACTTAAATTGTTTACTCTTGATTCTTGAATATACAAAACACACTTACACATAATGTCACAATGTTGGGCACATATTAAAAGAATTTTCTCTTGACTCTGTTATGAAAAAAAGAAATGACACAGGTCTCTGTTTTACCGTTCCTGCGAAGAACATTTTTTAGCTTATTGTATTCTGAAGGATGCATAGTTATGTGCAAAAAAGTGTTTATATAACGCCTTATCCTCACTGATGTAAAAATTTAATTTATTCAACTGATATTTCATTCACTTACTCTTGCTAATAGACATGCATAGGAAATATTGTTATGGCTGTGAAAAGGGGCCTCAAGTGCTCTGGAATAGCTGATGTTTTCCCGTCATCCAGTTTTTATAAACTAAAGCGAAAATGATTTCTTGAAGATTTTATTTATTTACCCCCCCCCCCCAAAACAACAACAACAAAAAATTGCTTTTCTTTTAATACTTCATTCAAAGCTGCTGTTAAAAATTCCTGGCAATTTCTTTAACCAGTTTCATATGAAGTTTCCACAAAAATTTTGAAAAATCCATCTGCTGAGGCCGTCTTAGATGTGAGACACCCCCGCACTACTGGGGCTATCAGTACGCCAATGATGGTTGCTCTTTTTCGTAATTCAGGACGGAAACAGCAGAAGACAGTGTTTTTAGACAGGGGTGGGCTCTCTGACCATATCAAGCTTTGATTGTGTGAAACCTTGAAAGGACCACTATCTCTTTCCTGACAAAGAAAATTTCTTGATGATATCCCTCACCGACCACAGAAGGGGAGGTGGGATGAAAATCCTGTCTGGAAGGAATTATTGTATTATAGAAAAGAATGACGGTCAGTCATAAACAACCCGACATCTATACTGTCTATCTTAAATTCTATGATCTAAGAATACATTAAGTGCACTCGCCATTCTCTCTGGGGTTGGAAGGAGAAAGCAGGAAATTTGTTTTGCTCGAAGGACATTAGCGACTCTCACAGATGGTCTATTCTGACCCTTCTAGGTCTCACCGGACAGCCAAGTAAAAAGATCAAACAATGTGAACAATATAGGTAAAAAGAACTAAACAATTACGAAATATATATACTAATTTCGTCTAGAATTCAGGTTGCGGTTAAATAACTAACACTATGTCAAAATGGTATCCTAACAAGGCAAAAAATCTAATAGTTGGGGCCTGGTCTAATAATTATTATTATTATTTTAATTTTTCCCTCAACAATCCTAAGTAGCTGAAACCATGCCATGGGAAGGGTTGAACTACTAAGAATTTCTTGCACTAAAGAAAATCTTTTTTTTAAAAACAAGAAATGAAACAAAATTAAGTTTCCTGGGCCCTTTTGGAAATATCTCTTCAACCATTTCTGCAGGTTGCAGTTGAAGCACAAACAATTTCATGCATGCATAAAATTTCGCTTTGAATGAACAAAAAAGGCAATTTTAGAAAAGGGCTCCATAGCCTTTTTGGAAAAAGCCTCTTTTAGAAAGCCTTCTATATAGATTTCACTTCTACATAGATTTCAGAGTACAAAAGATGAAACGTCTCATTTCAGTTGCAATTATTTGAATACACAAAGAAATACTGAATTTACTGAAACGGCCCCGGGATCTTTTTGGAAAAAACCTAGTTTAGAAAGCCTTCTATAAAAATTTCACTTAAGTGTGCAAAAGATGACGCGTCTGATTTCAGTTGAGATTATTTGAATACACAAAGAAATATTGAATTTACTGAAAAGGCCCCGGGTCCTTTTTGGAAATAACATAGTTTAGAAAGCATTCTATATAGGATGAGACGTCTGATTTCAGTTGGGATTTGAATACACAAAGAAATATGTAGTTTGCTCAAAGGGACCCCGGTGCCGATTTTGGAAATAATATCTTTTAGGAATCTTGCAGTTGAAGTAAAAACATATCAACCCTGTGGATTCACCTTTTGTCGTGGCGCCTTTTTTTTTTGCTTTGCCCTTTTGTTGTGCTCCCTTCTGTCGTATTGCCCTTTTGTCATGTCGCCCTTTTGTTGTATCACCCTTTTGGTGCATCACTCTTTTGTCTTACGCCCTTTTGTTGTGTCGCCCTTTTGTCGTGCGCCCTTTTGATGTTCGCCTTTTTGTGGTGCGCTCTTTCGTCATTCGCTTTTTTCTCATGCGCCCTTTTGTCATGATGCGTTTTGCAAAAGCCTCAAGAACCACTTGAAAATTTTCACTCAAACTGCCAATATCAGTGATCATGCAGACTGGCAGATCCATCACTCTTGGTTGCCAGTTCTCTAGAATTACTCCAGACGATGAATGAGGGTGTCATTGGAAAATTTGGGGTGTTTATAAAAAAACCTTTTTCCTCTTAATACCCATAAAAACACTTTTACTAATTAGCTTAAACAGAGGAAGCCATGATATTTATTTTTAATCAGAAAAAAAAAATGCAATTTAAAGTTGAACACAAAATCAAATGTGCTGAGTGATGAATTTACGTGCATATCAGAAAATGACTTCTACAATGAAGCTGCCTTTGGCTGACAAAGTTTTACGATTGTTTTTGAAGGTGTTGGAAAGGAAAAACTGGAAAGGAAAGGTCCCCAAAGAAATCTGAATTTTAGTGCTCCATAGTTTTCTGTTTTAGCATGTCTTTTGTGAAAAAAGTATGCACTTACTGTATCACTTTATCTGCCTGTCTGTCTTTGGATACCATATCTTTGCAACTATTAGTCCAATTTGAAAAATTCATTTTGCATTTGAAAAGTTTAAAATGTGAGAACAATTACCCTTGCTTTCCATATTTTTTAAATGATGCTTAACTTTGCAGCTAGAGGGCATAAATGCAGATGCTATCAAATGCAAAATACATTTTATTCCATATAATTACTTCTAAATGTTGAATCTTGGTAAGAAGGTTTTTGCTGCCTTCGTAGATTTAGAGAACGCTTATGACAGAGTAAATAGGATACTTCTGTGGAAGGTACTGAATAAATATGGCATTACCGGGAATTTACGAGGGTGTCCGATAAGTATCCAGAATTTTATTCCTATCGATACAAAACCGTGTGTATGATCATGTGTATGCGTGAAGTTATTGCGACTACTTTCAGTGAAGCGCTGTAAAAGCAGAGCAGCATGACACTAGTGTTAGGTGGCGCTGTCAATCAAAAACAATGGTGGCTACATTAAGTGTTCAGTTCGAGCAGTGGTGAAATTTTTAACAAAAGAAGATGTAAAGGCCATGGACATTACGAGAAGACTTCGGACAGTGTATGGTGATGTGGCTATGTCTTGTTCCAGTGCTTATAAATGGGTTACGAAGTTCAATGCTGGCCACGAGAGCTTTGAAGATGAGGCACGGTCAGGCAGGCCTAACACGGTGGTGACTGATGGAACGATTAAATGGGTTGACGACTTGATAAAGGTGACATACACATTCATGTTCGGGGATATTGCCATGAAATTGGATTTGAGTGAAGATTCTGTTGGACGAGTGATTCTTTAACATCTCAACTATTAGAAGATCTGTGCCAGATGGGTACCCCAAATACTTACAGCGGTGCATAAATGCCAAAGGCTTCACATTTGCAATGAACTGGTACAGTGCTACGATGAGGAGGGTGACGCATTCATGGGATTCGTAATCACAGGTGATGAAACGTGGATTCATCAGTTCAAACTGGAGACAAAATGGCAAAGTATGCAATGGCGTCATCCGAATTCGCCCCCATCAAAGAAGTTCAAGTTGGTTTGTCAGTGTCCAAGGTCAGGGCTACTGTCTTCTGGGACAAACGCGGTGTCCTTCTGGTTGAATACTTGTCAAAGAATGAAACAATAAATGCAAAGGACTATGTGAAAACACTGAAAAAACTTGCGCAGCGTATCCGGACCAAGTGACAACATTGAAAAACAATCAAGTGTTGCTTCATCATGATAACCCTAGCTTGCATATTGCTAAACCAGTGCAAACAGAAATCACAAAACAGAGGTGGACCGTTCTTCCGCACTCTGCTTACAGTCCAGACTTGGCACCTTCTGGTTTTCATTTTTTCGGTCCCTTGAAGGATAGTCTTTGTGGCCACCACAATGAGGGCATGGACGATCTGTGAGCTGCTGTCCGTTGATGGATTCGCAACACCCCTGCTGATTTCTTCACTATTGGAATGAATCGACTTGTTGATCGGTAGAGCAAATGCATTGTGCTGAACGGAGAATATGTGGAAAAATTACTTTGACTGTTTGTACCACTGTATTCCATATGTCATTTCTGGCACTTGGTGGTGTTAGTATGTATTTCTTTTTTCAGCTATATTTCCACTTCTAAAAATCCTACTGAAAAATATCTTTTTTTATTGTATGCCATTCACTGCAATAAAGATGGGGAGTATTATCCTCTTTAAATATTGCACAGTTTTCCTGCTAGGGGCAGAAATGTGATAACCTTTTTCTTGGTATCTCTGCTTCCAGAAGACGTATTTGAAAAATTCATTTTCCTTAGCATAGCTTTCTCTATGAAGAATACTTTCCACATATTTTCTTCTTTTCACTATACAAAATTCTACCTCTAGGGGCGTTATATCATGTTTTCCTCTATAACTCTTCTAACTCTTCGATTTGAAAATCCCTTTGTTTTTGATATCTTCCTTCAGCTATGAGAAATTCTTAGTGCACAGTTTAATTTTTGTAACATACTATTCAGCCACTAGCAAGCGAATGTAACAATTTCTGTTTCTAGAAGCTTTATTGATTGTAGAAATGCTGTTGATTTTTTTTTTAATTTGTAATGATTCCATTGACTATGAAAAACTTTGAAATATTTTATTCACATGTCAGAAAGAATTCAAAAGACATGCTCATTACAACAAAAATATCGGTGTCATCTTTCTTGTTTCTTTTCTTTTTATGTGGAAATATTATTTGGCTAATTTTGGGAAGAGATTGTATTCTCAAAATGCGCATAAAATTATTTTGTTAGATAAAATCACTTTGCTTCTGTTGTATGGATTATTATTGTAAAAATAGTAGTTGTTTCATTTGTGACAAAACTTATTCTGCACTTGAACATCTTGAATTCCACGAAAGTTCCATTTGTAACTGATTTGGCAGTAACACTCAGTTCTGAAATATAATTGTCATCTCAACATTTTTTACTTCATTCATTGTTTCCCTCATTTTCATTATCGAAGCTCTTACTGTGAATTACCTTTTTGAGTTACTAATTTAGCCTTGCTGATGAAAATTTGCTCTTCACAGATACTTATCCCTCTCTCAAGCTAAAAAACCATTTAAAATGTGTGTGCATCCTACTTGTTTTACTTCCAAAGGGAGTTAATACTTAATATCAGCTGACAACTTCAAATATAATGAATATCTGGTGAATATCAAGTTTTTCTGGCAAAAATCAATGTGTGGTGTATTGCTCTAACCTCTTGGACATTGGTGTTCTTTTAATGTTTGAAAAAGAATAAAATGAAAACAATAGCAACAACAACAAATAAAAATAAATAAATTTGCGAGTGAATCACTGCTGATTAAAATGTTAGATTGAACTGTAAACGTGTCATTGTATATGCAACAAACCTGCATCAGTTCATAGTTCAACTATTCAGAAATTCAAGTAGATTTGATACTTTATAATCAACCAATGTATATATTATTGTTGCTAATTTTAGTTATAAAAATCATGCAGGGTGATCTGTTTGGGTAGGGATAATTTAAAAATGCTGTGGTATGGCTTGTAACAGATATAACTTAATAAGTCAATATTTGGCAGAAATTACCTTTATGGATGGGAGTTTGTCTAGGCCTCCACATGACCCGCTTTGCGGACTTGGCAGAGTTCATACTGGGTGCTCAATTCTCGCCATGTGCTTTCTGACATCTGTGGAGTGATTTGCAAGAACGCTGCAGAAATTTTCACCTTTTAAGTCATCCAGGTTTTGGGGTTGTGCGTAGATGATGTTCTTCACCCCCCCCCCCCCCCCCCCAAAGAAATTGGTGGGGGACGAGATCCGGAAACTTTGCAGGCCAAGGAATAGAGCCATTGCGGCCACACCAGTTGCCATTGAATATGCTGTTGAGGAAGTTCCTGACTTCCAGTGATCAGTGGGGTGGGCCCCCTTCTTGCCGTAAAATGACATTGTTATCCAGCTGTGGTACCAAGAAGATCTGTAGCATGTCCAGGTAGGGTCCTGACCATACAGTGTCCTCAGAGAAGAAAAAAGGATTGTACAGTTGGTAAGAACTCATCCTACACTATACATTTTACCTTGGGGCTGGAAAGCACATGGCAAGAATTGAGCACCTGCTATGAATTCTGCTGAGTCCACAAAGGGGGTCATGTAGAGGCCTAGGCAAACTCCCACCCATTAAGGTTTTCTGCCAAATATTGAATTATTATATCTGTTACAAGCCATACTACAGCATTTTAAAATTACCTCTACCCAAATGGATCACCCTGTATTTTAGATATTGCCTAAATCTCTGGATATTTTCTTTTTTGTTATATTTACAGGAAGATCCAAAATGTAACATTGTATCTTCATCAGGTTCTTATGATTCATCTGATCTGTCCAGTACTGGAAACGAATTTGATATTACAGGAACTCCCTTGGAGTGTGTCTTTGATTTCTCATTGTTGGAGGAACTTTCCCCAAGGGCTCTGAGTGGCTTTTTGAAAAGTCCAAAAATTGCCAATTCTTTTTATCCTTTGTCTGTTGTAGATGCTAAGTAAGATTTCAATTGTTTTCTGTTTTCTATTGTTATTTTCACCTTAAAAGTGAATTGTTGCAGTATTAAATTGTAGATGGTGTTGTTTGCATAAAAGGAATTTTCTGAAAACCAGTAATTGCTTTTGTATTGTAACATGCATAACAGTAATGCATGTGTTTTGTATGAAAATCAGTTGAATTGATTTTTTTCCCTATGGCAAATTGGTCATGAAAAGCATTAGCTATAGTGCGTAGCACCATGATCAATTTTAGTCCCCACTTTCAAAACATAGAACTGCTCAAAAGCATCTCAAAAACTGAAGAAGAATAAATGAATAAATCTTTGAATTACTTGGGTGGTGAAGAAGCTAGTTATATTTTTGGCAGTGAGATGCCATAATTCACTGATAATTCATGTGTTGAACTCTGAAAACTTGAAAATTTATATTAGATACTTGGATTTTTCAAGTTTTCTGAAGAGTTTCAATATTTGCATCTTTATGACAATTAACTACTATTCAGGTGCACTTATTCATGTGCAAGTCAATAATGACTTCATAAACAAGAAAGAAAAATCGACTTACCATTAAGGACTGTTACTGTCATCACTGTGACAGGAAACGCACTGTTAAGACATGACCTTAAGGGTAAATCGGATTTTCTTTCTTGTTTATGAAGTCACTTTTCTGAAGAGTTTTTATACATGGATGTCTAGTGAATTACGGCATTCCTATTAGAGATATGGGTCAGAAATCATGTCAGTGTTACTAAAAATCAGCCTCACCATTTTAAGTTATTTTGAATTGAATTATAATTATTCAGTTTACCTATTTTCATGGGTTTAATTAATGTGTTTTGTTCAATTTTAAGTCTCTATGCAAGCCAATTCTATAATAAACAGATTTGCAACTTACCTTACTTTGCTATAGCAAAAGTACACTTTTTGCACATTTGTCTTCATTCCTGTTAGGTACTCTCATGCAATTTCCAAATTATAAACATTTTAATATATTTGTTGAAGATAATATTCAACTACCCATTAATACATAATTAAAATTCCTAAAATTATTTGAAACCTTAAAATTACCTAAAAGCAATTTGAAATATTTTACTATTTTACAGTAGTTCCACTTTCATGCTAACCATGTGGTTGGTCATCATGAGAAAAAAAAAAAAAAAAGGTTGAAAATTGCTTGTGTTTAAAACATTTTTTTTATGGTAACCATGTGGTTGGTGTAAAAGTGGTACTGCGGTAAAATAATTTAAATTACCTTTAAGTATTTTGAAGGTTTTAAATAATTATAGGAATTTTAATTATGTATTAATGGTGGTTGAATATTATTTTCAAAAATTACATTACAGCATTTATAATTTGGAAATTATGTGAGAGAATGTAACTGGAATGAAAATAACTGTGCAAAAAGTGTGCCTTTGCTACAGCAATCTAAGGTAAGTTACAAATCTGCTTATTATAAAATTGGCTTACATAAGGACTTAAAACTGTCAATAGTATGACCAGTGACTCAAAGTAACAGTTCCAAAATCACTGGTAAGGCGTTACAGTTTTGGCCTTGGTGACCATCCTATTCTAAGATAAACCTCTCTTCTGCTGGGGAGTTTTACCCAGCCAGCTGTTGACCACTCAAGATGAGATGAGCAAGGTCGTAATCACCCTAAACATGTTGGGGTAAATGGCAGGGTTGAAACGCTTGTCTATTTTTACCAAATAGAGGAACAATATCTTCTTATTTTTTCTCCCATTTATTGTTCAGCTTCTGCCATACTGTTTCTCCACTCTGTTTCTGCTTTGTATCTTACCATTCACAAATGGCGATTTTGTCACTGTTATAAGTAAGACAGTGACTCTGTCTTCTTTATAGCTTGGTTACTTCTGTTGTGAATTTCAATTTTGTCACTGTTTAAAGTCACCATTGCTTCCATGGGACTGTCACTGTCATCACTGTGACAAGAAACTCACTGTTAAGCCCACCTCTAATTCCTATGCCAAAAAAATAACTATCTCACTCAAAAACAGTTTATTTGCATAGAAAGAAAACAGGAATTCATGCTTAAGTTACGTAAAAAGGTAATATCACATGGGAACTTTCGAACTAGATCTTTAGTTCTTCTTCAACTAGAGTTCAGATGGGAATGACTAGGTTGTTGCCAGATCTTTGTTATCTGACAACCGTTTGCAGGAACCAAGTGATGAAGATCTGGCAACAACAGAGTCACTTGCATCTGAACTCTTGTTGAAGAACTGAAAACCTATGAATCAAGCTCATGTTGAAAACTGGCTTCTTAGGTTATTAAATTAAACACTTAATTAAACTTCTAATATGTTTTTTTCTAGGAATTTTTTTATTTTAAATTGCTTTTGTCATTTTTTTGCCACCACTATAGCGGTTATGGTTAACCTTGATGGTTACAGTTATTTTTCACCAAATCTTGCCAAATGTTAGGCAAGGACAAACCTTTGCAGTCATTGATAATGGAATTCTGATTCTTCTCAATTTCTATTCCTTCTTAAAACCTAGTTTGAAAGCTCCTATGTGAAATTACCCTTTTACGTAACTGAAGCATGAATTCCTATTTTCTTTACAGTGTTATTTTAGCCGTGTTGCTGCTCATTTCTTTCAGTTATGTGCCTGTATTTGAATTGTCGGAAGCTGTTGTTTTGTGGAAAGATGCAATTATGTAAGGAATTCCGAAGTTTTGGTGCAACAAGAATGAATGAATTATCAAAGTAATCAGCGTAGTAGTGACAGAGAATTCTGATTCTTCTCAATTTCTGTTCCTTCTTAAAAACTACCGTAATTTTTGTCGTATTATCCGCACTGGTGTATAATGCACAGACCTCGAAATTCACATAAAATTTTTTTGCTTCATATAACCCTCAGACTGTGACATTCAGAAAAAAAAAATCGCTGTATAATCCGCACATCATAGATGTTGAACCGGAAGTGGAATTTCCGATAGAAAAGTCGGTAAGTCGGTCACATAATGACCCGGGAGTCCGAAGAAGAGAGAGAAAAAAAACAAAAATGATTTCATTAAATGAAGAAATTCATTTTTAAAGGTTCCTTTTTAATATTTTTATCTCTGGACAGATAAAGGGCGTGACATCCATAGATCATGCCAATGCAGCTCCAGAGTATTTCATTACACCTTGTCAATGACGAAAGGCTGATACAGAACAAGTCATAGAAATACCGCATGTACTCGCGTATAAGTTGAAAGTTTTTGTAGGAATCCTGCTTTCAGAGTTGGGGGATCGGCTTATACGTGGTCCATTAAAAAAATTCCGTGAATTCTTCTGCGGAATTTTCCGACGGATTTGTTTACATTTCAGACAGCAGCTTTCCGCATGTTAGTGCGCGATTGTTTTCTGGCTGACCTTTTCAAAACTACTTGCAGGGACACGATCATATCCTCAATTGCGTGCACCACTTTAAGTTTAAGTTTGGCAGTGTAACTGAAACATTTCCTTTTCAAATACATGAATAGCAATGAAGGAAAATAGCAGCAGTGACATTGGTCAAAACGGTGAAAGATGAACTAAACGCAAGGCAGCACACGAGATCCGAAAGGAGGAACACTTAGGTTCATGCAGAAAGCGCAGTGCATACGCTCATTAGCTTGTTTACAAAAACAGAGACGGCACTGTTGTCCTTCTCAATGATTCAAAATGGCCCCCCGCTGTCACTCCCCACAACTTGCTTGATCTTTCATTACGACATTCCTCCCTGCTCCGTACAAACTCTTGAACTGAGGAAAATTTTTCCGAGAGAGTTCCTTTTGCAATTATAACCCCTTTACCTGCACAATTACGCTGCAGATTTTTTTTTAAATCGAAGGGCCGTAAAAACTTTTTTTAAATTGGCGTATTATCTGCATTAGCGTATAATCTGCAGAACCTATATTTTAAACTTTTTTAGCAGATAATCCACGGATTATACGACGAAAATTATGGTAGTTTGAAAGCTCTTATGTGACATTACCCTTTTACATTACTGAATAATGAATTCCCATTTTCTTTACAGCATTATTTTAGTCATGTGTTAAAGCTCATTTCTTTCAATCATGTGCCTGTATTTGAATTGTTGAAAACTGTTGTTTTGTGGAAAGATGTTACCACGCATGGAATTCCAAAGTTTTGGTGCAGCAAAAATGGATGAATTATCAAAGTAATCAATGTTGTACTTAATTGAGCTGATGCAAAATGGGTGTTGGGGACTGTTCTTTTTTGTAGCACGATTAATACAAGATCTGGGGAGGTAGAACAAGGGCAGCCAACCCTTGAGAGCAATTCTCATGACAGTGGATAATATGTAGAGGTGCCATTACTGACCTTATGAAAAGAGAATTGAAGAGAAACATTGAATATGGGATGTTAATGAGACAAACTGTTATATATATATATATATATATATATATATATATAAAGCATCGAGGAGACTGGCACAAGACAGACCGTTGTGGAGGAAACTTGGGGAGACCTTCGTCCAGCAGTGGATTGATAATGGTTGACAATGATGATGATGATGATGATATAAAGCATCACGAAGTAATGTGCTGATTTGGAGCACCACTCCAAATGTCAAAACAATGCCATAAGAATGTCAATGTATGAAATACGGGATTACACCATTGCACAATACAGTTTGTGAAGTTGTGAATCTGTTTATTGGTGTAAATATGACATGAATGGTAGCAAGTCAGATAATATTCGAAAACTCAAAAATTTTGTCGTCCTGGAGTGGGAATCGAACATGCGTCTCCTTGCTAGCATCCAAGTATCCTAACCACTACACCACCCAGAATGACCAAGTTTCAAGTTTCCGATTGATTTGAATATAACCTTCACAGGATTCGCTAGTTGAAGCAACCCTCATTCATATATAGGGAATCTGGAAGTATAGAATTCGTTCCCGTGATTCTCCGGAGGAGCAGAGTATCAATGAAATGAAATACGAGATTACACCATTGTACAATAAAATTTTTGAAGTTGTCCCTGTAAAAATTTTACTGTACAATCGGTGTGAATCTGGAGGATAAAAACCAGATAAAACCTCCAATCGTTATTTTTTTAGGTAGAACCATTTAATGGTGGTTTTAACAGCTGTAACTTTTTACATGTTATATTTACTTTGAGTGAAAAGCAATTTCTCAGTTGGAAGTTATTAATATTCTCTGCAAATATATATCGCGGTAATTGAATGTGATTCAAGGAAAAATCTTTCACGTACCTCTCGGTTGTAGGTGGTCGATGAAAGATTTTTCCTTGAATCACATTCGATTACCGCGATATATATTCGCAGAGAATATTAATAACTTCCAACTGAGAAATTGCTTTTCACTCAAAGGAAATATAACATATAAAAAGTTACAGCAAATAAAACCACCATTAAATGGTTCTACCTGAAAAAATAACGTATGGAAAAACATGTTTTTAAATGAAAAACTATTAGAAAGTACCAATCACTCACCCTAAAGATCATGGTAACCTCCATTGACAACACACTTCCAACACGTCAATCATCGTTATGTTTATGGGCTTCCAAGGCCTACAGACATCTTGCTTACGATTCTTACTTCCGGGTGTGAAACATCGTTTTTTTTTTTTTTTTTTTTTTTTTTAGCCTTATGATATGTTTCAATAAAGCTTGTCAATTCCATAAAAAACCACACATACTACTCATTCATACAATTCAATTAAAAACTATGTACATAATTTACATAACCTTACATTCCTAGGTGGTTAAACCTTTGTCAACTGTAAGCACTAAACCGCTCCTTCTGTTTCACAACCCTGCCACTCCCACTGCAAGTGTTACACCCATTCAGCCCCTCACACACAATCCTCTAGTACTTTCAACAGACCTCTGTCATCATCAGGAGGCAGGTGTGTCTCAGCTGTCCACCACAGCTGAGACACACCTGCCTCCTGATGATGACAGAGGTCTGTTGAAAGTACTAGAGGATTGTGTGTGAGGGGCTGAATGGGTGTGACACTTGCAGTGGGAGTGGCAGGGGTTGTGAAACAGAAGGAGCAGTTTAGTACTTACAGTTGACAAAGGTTTAACCACCTAGGAATGTAAGGTTATGTAAATTATGTACATAGTTTTTAATTGAATTGTATGAATGAGTAGTATGTGTGGTTTTTTATGGAATTGACAAGCTTTATTGTAACATATCATAAGGCTAAAAAAAAACAAAAAAACAAACGATGTTTCACACCCGGAAGTAAGAATCGTAAGCAAGATGTCTGTAGGCCTTGGAAGCCCAGAAACATAACGATGATTGACGTGTTGGAAGTGTGTTGTCGATGGAGGTTACCATGATCTTTAGGGTGAGTGATTGGTACTTTCTAATAGTTTTTCATTTATGAATTGCACGTAAACTATGCACACTTTGCAGGAGGTTAATACCTTAAAAGTGCAAATATAATAAATGTTTTTTTAAATCTCAATACATTGAAAAATACGTGCATATTATAAAAAACCTCCAAGGTGTGAATCTGGACTAGCAAATCTGGGAGATAAAAACCAGGATAAAAATCACCAGATTCGCTATATATGAATGCGATTTGCTTCGACTAGCGAATCCTATGATGGTTATATTAAAATTAATCGGAAACTTGAAACTTGGTTGTTCTGGGTGGTGTAGTCGTTAGCATACTCGGGCGCTATCCTGGAGACTTGGGTTCGATTCTCGCTCCAGGACGACAAAATTTTAAAGTTTTTGGATACTATCTGACTTAACATCCATGTCATATATATATGGACAAAAGTACCAATTTTACTGATGCAGCTCAGTTAGTATTTTTAATAAAGAGAGATTGATGAAAATTTTTGTATTACTGAAGTATTAGCTGCTTTAAAATCAATGAAGGTACAACAACTGGGTTGGATATTTATTGGAAATTTCAACAGGTTTTAACAGATCTAGAAGTACCTATTGCAGGCATATGTAATATTATAATTGATGGCACATCAGATATGATGGGAAGAAAGTTTGGCTTTGTTGACACTTTTAATAAAGAAAATCCTGATAATAATATGTTTAGGCTCCTTACAAAAATACTCCTGAATAGGCTTGGTATGGCTGCCAACCCACAACGAGGGTCTCCACATGCCATTGCAGCATAATCTGTATTCTCCCATAATGGCCTCACCCTCAATATGAAGGTGAAGTGGCAGAATATCAAGAAGCAACTCCAATGCAGCTGTTGGAGTAGTTCTCATTGCTCCTGATATACCTATGCAGGCCAGCCTTCGTAACTTGTTAAGTTCAGCCTGCACTGTGCAGAGGTTAACTCTGCGCCACCACACCGTTGAGCCATAAGTGGCCATAGGTCTGGTGACCATAGTATATATCCAGTGCAAGATTCTCGGGTTGAGACCCCAGGATTTGCCAATAGCACATCTACATGACCAAAACACTTTCTTGGCTCTGGCAATACAGTAATCTAGGTGCTGTTTGCAGGTTAAGCCTCTGTCCAAAATGACTCCCAGGTACTTAACCTGTGTATTGAGAGGAACTGTTTTCCCAAAGAGAGCAATATCCCCAAGGTCTCCAAGATTCCTTTTTCTAGTGAAAGGCCCAAGGGTGGTTTTGTCAGGGTTTACTGATAGACCAACCTTCCTGCACCAATCCTCAACAAGTCCCAGTGTTCTTTGCATTACGCCCGAGATTGTTTTAGGGAATTTTCCCTTGACAATTATAGCCACGTCATCTGCATAGCCAAAACAGTCGCAACCAGACCCTTCCAGGATCCCTAGCAGTTCATCCACCACCAGGCATCACAACAGGGGAGAGCAAACACCTCCCTGAAGGCAGCCCCGGCAAGTGGAGACCGACAGAGTCTCCCCGAGTAGCGAGGCCATGACCATTCTGCTTGTGAGCATGGCCTTAATCCATTGACAACAGGTTCTATCAACACCATGTCTTTCCACAGCTCCCACAATGGTCTCCGTAGAGACCCTGTCAAAGGTACCTTCAATATAAAGGAAAGTGGCTAATGCCACCTCCTTAAATTCCAGTGCCTCCTCCAGGCAACAAACAATGCTATGGAGAGCTGTTTCTGTTGATTTGCCTTTTTGATAGGCAAACTGAAATTTTGAGAGGGGTTTAAGGGAGTAAAACCACCTCTCTAATATGCCTATCCACCATCCTCTCCAGAGCCTTGAGAAAGAAAGATGTTAGACTAATAGATCTAAAGGCCTTTGCCTCTTGGTAATTTGACTTACCTGGCTTGGGAATAAATATTACCTTAGCCTGTCTCCAAGCACTTGGTATATAACCAAGAGCAAGGCAGGCCCGGTAAATTTTGCACAAGAGTGGAGTAATTATCTCCAGTCCTTGCTGCATCAAGATGGGAACAATTCCATCACAGCCAGGTGATTTAAATGGTTCAAAAGAATTAATGAACTACTTAATCCTAGAATAATTTGACCACCACCCTGGCAACCCTCCAGTCCTCCTTTTTGCACGTCAGTGCTCAAGGCCAACTGTGCGTACGCCATTGGGGTCAATTATACTTGAATCTGGAAAGTGTACACCTAGCATTTCTGATTCCTCTATATTTTCTATATATTTGTGCAGTGAAGTCCAGTGAACGGAAAATAATTTTCTTGTTACATAACTGAGATACTAATTTACTTTGCCGTTTTTTATATGCTCTAACACTTTGCACTCAAAATGACAGTAATTTGAATTGTCAAAAAATTCATGTTGAGACTTTCTGGATTTTGCCAGATGTAAGTTGCTGTCTTCACTTGTTTTATTGTTTTGTAGAAATTTAAATCTCCAGGATATTCCTCATGAAGTTAATTCTTTGAAGTAGTGATGTTTGTTATAAAAATGAAATTATAACTGCTCAATCATATAACTTTCCAGTTATATCTGTTTTGAACACTGTAATCTGGTAGGCCTTTACTTGAAAATATATTAGTAAATTACTTTGCCTCTATTTTAGGTATATTCTAGATTTGTGCAACTTAAGTCCAGTGAATGTTGTAGAAGAAATTCCACTGTTTGTGATTTGTGATAAACAAGATCCACAAAATACTGCTTTAATGGGGATTTACCGGAAAGACAAGAACAGCAGACTGGTGCTCTATTGCAAAGGTTATTTATTTATTTTTTTAATGTAGTTGTGATATAAGATTATAGTGTGTGTGTTTGTGGGATCCCATTTTGCCCTATGTGAACCTAGCAGTGCATATTTGTAGTCTTTGAATTGCATGAACTCCCTGGTTCACATTTGTTATGATCTTGTAACTGAACCAGCTGTAAACCAGAGCTTGAAATGTTCAGTTAGGAAAAGTTCAGAAGTCCAGTTCCAAATAAGTGTGTTTAACCATAAAATTTTAGAAAATTTTGGTGATACTGTTCCTGTTTTCATTGGCTACTTGCATTCACTACCTCATTCTTTTGCTATTTCTTAACTAAGGCTACTGTCCTTCTGTTCTCACTGTACCACTTGCTTCCTGAGTTCTGTACCTTGCAACAGAGATATCTCCAAAATCCCTGTTTCCTGGTGTTCACACATCTATGAAGCTTTCTTGAATGCTCTGAAGGCCAGTTGGAAATACACTGCTTGATATAGAAAATGCCGCACCATGAAGGAATGAACAAAATGAGATGAAACTTACTTACCACACATGTAAACAAGTAGGTGGGGAAAGAAGCTATTTAATTTCTGAGGGACTACATGTAAGCGATGGGCTATGTGATAATATAACATGGCCTGGGTCAGTAAATTGTTATGACTGCCATGCTTTGCTGTAATATAAGTAAAGACATTGCTCATTCCCCGTTTTTAAAACATTGCTCATTCTGTCTTTGTTTATTCACGGACGCCACGGATTTAGAGGATTTACGCTTTGCTATAATATTCTCCCTTGTTATTTTAACTGCATATTGCAAAAAAAATTTGGAGAAACCTCGTGTATTGAATTTTAACACGGTTTTCAGCAAACAAAAAGAGCGACATTCACTCAGTTTGTACTGCCATTACCTTTCACAGGAAAACTATTGTTTATGGACTGTTTACAATCTTAGGGCCACCACAATCCTGTTTGTGTGGAGCACACATGACATTTGCAGTGGTTATGATATTTCTTACTGGGATTCTAGTGAGATATTTCTTACTGGGATTCTAGTGAGATATTTCTTACTGGGATTCCGTATCTCTTCAAGAAAGTAACCCTACTCTTTGGCGGGTGTTGTTCAAATTGTCTCATTTAGGTAACAAAGAATGATGTTGCTCACATTTAGTAGATTTAGCTGGACTTTTCAGTTGCTAAGCTGCCTGTGCGGTGTGCTTACAAAAATAGAAAAATCATGCCTTAAAACAAGTACAAAACTTTTGATGCTCATTGAGAAAACTAAAACAATCAGTGAGGAGTTGAAAAATTTTGAAGTTGTGAGAAAGTTTGCTCTTCCACCAAATTCTCTTTCCTACTTTTTTTTTTTTTTTAGGATGAACTGAAACCAAAATTTAGTGATGGTTAGTTGAGTGTTGAAAGAAAAAGTTTTTAAGAGGGATTTCACTCAGATAAAAACATAGTGGTAAACATTCAGGGCAAGAAAGAGGATCAATCAAGCGATAAAGAAGAAATTACAATAGAAAGGAAAACATATTTAAATAGACTTGCTGTTGGAACAACAGTTTTAGAAAATCTTAAAGAGTTTATTTTGCATCTAGAAACATCTCAACAATTGCTTTAGAGGAAGTTGACAAAATTTTTTTATTAATAGCTGCTAACATAACAAGCACAAAACAAGCAACAATTGGCTCTTGTTTCTGATATTACATGTAAACAGTGAAACAAATGTAATGAGCAATTTCAAAGATTTGCAGTTACTTTGATTTGTATATTAATTAAATGTTTTGCTTATTGCAGATCTCATTCATATTTTGGTTAGCTGTAGTTTTTAATTAACAAGTATTACACTCACGGACAATGAAATTTGCACACCTAGAAGAAATCATGCTACAACTACAAAACTTCGCAAATAGCTAGAGTACTTGCTGGTATGCAAATGATCCACATTTGGTGTGATTGCGCATGACTGCACACCCTGTGGTGGCGCTGCAAGCACAAACCGACAGCCTTATAAACTGGCGTGTAGTCGTTGCCCCATTAAAGCAAAAAGCACCGGCCGACGCAAGCTAGAGTACGAGTGACAAGAATGTGGTATAGATGCCACAGACGTCGATTTACACAACTTATGGACTTTGAGAGAGGCCGGATCATCAGGCTGAAATCCGCAGAGTGGTCGGTGCGCTGTTTTGCCTGCCATGTGGATCGTTCTGACCATACCATCCGACTGTGTTGGGAGCAGTAGACACGTGACCACCCTGTGACATGGCAAAGCAGCTCCGGACGGACCAGGAAGACCACCGGTAGAGAGGATCGACGGATCATGCACCAGGCACGAACGGATCCCATTCGGATCCAGGTCACTATACAGGCAGATGTTGAGGCTTCTGTGTGCCCATGAACCATTTTCCGACACCTCACAGAAGCAAATCTACGACCCCAGGACCAAAGGACCAACACGTGTGGACCAATCTACGACCCCAGGACCAACACGTGTGGACCAGTCCCCAGGACCCCTTACGTGTGTTGCCATTAACACCGGAACATTGCCGGCTCAGTGTGCAGTGGTGTCAGGTATTTGGAGGCCACAGACTGGCAACGTGTAGTGTTTAGCGATGAGTGCCATTTTGTTTTGGGCTCAGATGACCATTGTGACTGAGTGTGGAGGTCCTCAGGTCAACGGCACAATCTCGACCTTGCTATCGAGCGCCACACCTCCCCCACTGCAAGCATTATGGTCTGGGGAGCTTTAGCCTACGATAGCTGATCAGCTCTAGTAGTGGTATGTGGATCATTGATGGGCCAGCGGTATGTGGATGAGATACTATGACCCCATGTGCTCCCATTCATGGCTGGGATTCCAGGTGCGCTATACCAGCAGGATAATGGCCGCTTGCACACAGCTCGGGTTGCCCAGGACTGCCTACCTTATGTTCAGACACTTCCATGGCCTGCCTGCTCCCTGGACATGTCCCCTATCAAGCATGTGTGAGACCAGTTGAAATGCCAACTGCCGCCGTGCCTTACTATCTGGGATTTGGAGCACACCTTCCAACACGTGTGGGCCAGTCTGCCACAGGACAACATCAGGCTTCTGTTCGCCTCCATGCCGGACCATATTGCAGCATGTGTCGCAGCACTAGGCAGTGCGATGCACTATTGAAGATGACCAGACTGCATGCCACAGATCCCTCTGTAATTGTCCTACAGCTCTGTTTTTGCCATCATGTGTATCATTTATCTGGTATCATTACGCCCATAAAATTTCAGTTCAATCTGATGCTTCCTTCTTGGTGCACAAATTTCATTGTCCATGAGTGTATTTACCTTTGATTATTCGGTAAACAGTTTATGGTTTAGCACTTTGGGCACTTGGCCTGCTCTTTTGCTGCTATAATATGAAAGACATAAAAAAAAAAAAAAAAAAAGAAAAAAAAAATATGAAACAAGCCAAAGTCCACAAAGAGTCAAATTTACTATTGAAAAACAAGGTAGACAAATTTTATTAACTTATCAGGGAAGTTTCATCATATCACAACAAAGGTTGGTAGAACTCAAAACCTGTTGTGAGTGCTCCCTAGTACAACAGGTTTTGAGTTCTACCAACCTTTGTTGTGATATGAAAAGTCGCATTGTACATTTGATGGTGCTTTCCCAGATGAGTTCATCAAATTTGTCTACCTTGCTCTTCAATTGTAAATTTGACTCTTTGTGGACTTTGGCTTGGTTCGTTTCTTTTAGGTTTGTTCTTTTCAATTTTTCTATGTCTTTTATATATCTGTTTGACCTTGAGTTGGCTTCATTTGCTCGACTTAGGTTTCTCGCTGTTATATCTTTATTGTCTTTGAATTTAAGGGTTTACGTTCGGATTTTGGGCTTTTCGGCCTACTCTTTTGCTGTTCTATGCATGTAGGTTTTTATGCATAGATGATTTACGTGTTCTGGTGTATGTTTTTTATATGCTTTTTTGAATCTTTAGTTCTTTCGCATCGGCCTTCTTATTTTATGTTTCCTTGTGTTTTTCTCATTATATATATATTAGTAAAGCCTGTTCTAATTTCTGTTAAAAAATTAGTGAATAAAAAGTCTTGGCAAATATAAAGCAGACATACAAGCATATAATATTTTAGCATAGCATCTGTATACATAAAGCAAAGTGGGAAAACAGAAAAATGCCAATGTTTTTGTCCACAAATTGTTCGACCACTTCTAAATGATCTCGAAATGCAAAAAAATTAAAAATTGGTATGCTGATAGGTCTTATCTTTCATATACCGAAAAAGTTTGAAAACCAAAAAAAAAAAAAAAAAAAAAATGGCAGCTTTGGAACACTGCTTTAGAGCATTGCCTGCTTGAATTTTCTCATGAATTGTTTGACCACTTCTAAATGACCTAGATATCTGAAAAATTGGTATGCTGATAGGTCTTGAGGTCCAGTTACCTAGAAAAGTCCAAAAAACCAACAAAATCAAAATAGTGACTTTGAGACATTGTCTGCTTGCATTTTTTCACGAATTGTTTGACCACTTCCAAATGACCTAGATATATGAAAATTGCCATGCTGAATAGGCCTGAAGGTCCGAATACCTAGAAATATCTGATTAAACTAAAAACTAAAAATGGCAGCTTTGGAATATTGTCTGCTTGACCACTTCTACATCTAGAAAAAAAACCAAAAAAAAAAAATGAAAAGGGTGGCTTAGCTTTGCTGTTTGCTGATAGGTTTAAAGATAATTATGCCAGAAACTTTGAAATGCCATAAAAATTCCATGAAATTTTAATTTAACATTAAGGGGCACCAGAGCCTGCTACCATTTTACGTCAAACTGTATGCATTGACATCACGACCCAGCTCTAAATCATAAAAGAGTTACAGTTCTTAAATTACTTTTCTTTCCCTTATTAATTTTCCCTTTCTTTAATTTTATGTTCAAAAAGCTATTTTATAGATCCACTGTTTGGAGTACGGGCATGATTTCTATTACTTTACGTAGTGCAATCAAAAAGTTCTGAGACTAGGTATGTAGATGGCAGCACAGGGCAGAACGTGGATGATCGAGAGTAGTGATACCCTCGAGCAGCGATCGAGGGTAGTGACCTTCATGAGTCATTGTGCCGAGTGGCGTCATTCTGTGAGCATCGGGAGCTGTGCTACACAATATTTGGTGAGCACGTGCAGAACATAGCTGCAATTTCGGTATGGACTGCAAACTAGAGCAGCGAGCGAACATCAAATTCTGCATCATAGTCGGCAAATCGTAAACGGAGACGCATGAAATATTGCGGCAGATTTATGGCAATGAAGCAATGAGCCGTGCGAGGTGTTTCGAGTGGCACTCATGCTTCAAGAGTGGCAGAACGGCACTGGAAGACTACGAGAGGTCAGGGTAACCATGCACAAGCAAAACCCCCCAAAATGTGGACAACATTAGGAAACTGGTGCAATGAGGATCATCAGAGAACCATTCGAGACATTGCTACCATCGTCAATGTGTCACGCGAAACAGTGCAAGAATTCTGATGTTGGTTTTGAACATGCACTGCATTGCTGCAAAGTTTGTGTCAAAGATTCTGAACCCTGAACAGAAGGCACTCCGTGTTGAACTCTGTCAAGATCTTTGTCAGCAGGTGGTGAATAAACCAATGTTCCTGTCGTGGGTCATAACTTGGGAGGAGATTTGGGTCTACGGTTACGACCCGGAGACCAAACAACAGTAGTGGAAGAGCCTGGCATCTCCTCGACCGAAGAAGGCCCGACAGGTCCGGAGCGCAACCCAAATCATGCTCATCGTGTTCTTCGACATTCGTGGGGTTGCACACCGTGAATTCGTCCCCGAGGGCCAGACCATCGCCACCCTTTTTTACTGCGATGCTCTGCGGTGTCTTAGGGAGGACATTCGCCGCAAACGACCTGACCTGAAACGTGTTGCAGGAAATCGCCCCGATTTCCTGCTCCATCGCGACAATGCAGCAAGCAGCTCACAGAGCATTAGCAACACGCCAGTGTCACAGCCACAACAGCATGACTACCCTTCAATACCCGCCTTACTCACCGAATTTGGCCCCCTGCGACTTCTTTCTGTTCTCGAAGATGAAGCTGAAGCTCAAGGGTCGCCGTTTTGAGACCGTGGGCGAGATCCAGCGTGGATTGCAGGTGGTGCTTGACACGATTCGCAAACAGGACTTTCAGGAAGCATTCCAACAGTGGCAAAAATGCTGGCAGCAGTGTATTGCTGCCCAAGGAGACTACTTTGAGGGAGATCGTAGCCAGACTTCAGTAACGTAAGTACTTTGTTGTATATCGGCGTAGTCTCGGAACTTTTTGATCGGACCTTGTATATAGTTGTTGCCATTATGCCATCTCTCCAGGATGCTTGAAAATTCTATCTTTCTAACTTCAGGGCATTGCAGTTTTAAAGCTTTCTGAGGGCATGGCTATCTGGTAACAATTAAAATGGCATTTCTATGCTAAATATAAATAATGTGTCTGCCACGTATTTGTAAAGTTTTATTCTATATTAAATTCCATTATAAGAAATTAAGAAAAGAAAATATATCACAAAATTTGAAGATGACAATCCGATTTTGGCGTAAATGTGACAAGGATGGTAAGTCACGTAATATCCGAAAACTTGAAAATTTTCATCGTCCTGGAGCGGGACGATATTATCTGACTTACCATCCTTGTCACATTTACGCCAGAAATCGGATTGTCATCTTCAAAATTTGTATTATATGGCGTAATCCCGAATTTCTTTCAGAAAATATATCTTTTGAGCAGATATTATTCTATTGACATTACAGATTAAAATTAATAAAAAGAACAAGTACAGCTGTATATTACCTGTGCTACGATATATATGTTATGCTGATCAGCTGTATTTAACTAATTTTAAAACAAAGTGATTAAATTTTTTGTGTGGCACTCTTACTGCTGTTTTTTATTGCATGCCCATCAGCTTTTTTCTTTCTTAGGTCCTTATTCCAAGAAAGATGATACTCCTACATTCCAGAGTATCAAAAAGACACACCATAAGTATTACAACTCATCAGTAAGTTCAATCTTATGGGATTCTCTCTTTTTTTTCTCTGACACAAGCCTGTTTGTAATGAGCTTAGTTATATTAGTTGTTATAATTAATAAACACCTCAGCAGTATCTTGCATATTTGATGTTTCACTATGGCAAACATATTTTGACACACTGAACACTGAGTTTTCTCCACAGTATGCTTCACCTTCTTATTTCAGTGTTTTGTGAAGTATTCGTTTGAAGCGTGATACCCAGTGTGTAGGTTTTATATGGGTCCTGTAATTCTGGAAAGAGGTTTTAGAATCAGAACCAGATTGTTTTTAAAACAAATAATTGAGTAAAAATTCTAAAATTAAACTGTCATATGTATAGACCCACCAATATCACTTATTGTTTCTCACTTAAATAGACAGGCTCCAAAAGCAAAAGCCACCGCTCATGCGTCCATCACTATGACAAATTGGCTGCCAATATAGTCTTCACACAGTAAAAAAGGGAAATTCAGCAATAGACTTTTTGAAATTTAAATATTTCATATATATACCTATCTTTTGACTAGACATATATATTTCATATTACACATGATATACACATTTAAAAATAGATATATTGTCATTAAGTAATGGTCCATTTTCATACGTAACTTATTACATATTCTAATAACATTTGACATTTCGCATTTTGGTGTGACATTATTTTCTTTATTCTCTGGCATTTTTGTTTTGAATCCAGCAATGAAACACGTCTTCCTTTTTCAAAACTTTAATGATTGTAATTCTACTATATTGTACAAACATTATGCTTTTACTTTCCTAAAAAAATTTTACAGTTCAAAACTTCTATTTATATTATTGGAAATACTGGTTATCACATTCAATTCTTATGTTTTTGCTGAATTTCACTGGGAACAGATAAACCACATATTTTAGCATTTTTAAACCAGTCTTTCAAATTCTTTAAAATTGTTATTTACAGTCTAAATATTAAAAAATCTTGTTACCATGAATACTGGTTGCCATCTGAAATTCATGTTCCAATCAACCTCCATCAAAAATCCAGATGAAACACATAGGTCTTGCCATCTCCTCCAATGTCCATGCCTTTGGATGAATTTCACTGGGAACAGACGAATCACATAGTCCTCAACATTTTGTAAATACTCCTTGAGATTTTTCAGAGTTTCTAAATAAAAAAATTCAAGTCTTTAGAAATTTTTCAGTCTTCAAATATTTTGTAAATAATCCTTAAAATTTTTCCAAGTTTCTGTATTTTACTGTGTCACCAGCTGTGACATCATAAAAATTCAAAAGCAGTTCTTTGATCAAATTATGTTTTGTACGAATCTTGAAAATATTCGTAATCAGTGATTGTACAGTCATTTACATGATATAATAGCATGAATATCTTGAAAATAGCAATGTGTTCATCAGTGGGACTTTAACAAGAAGTCCCACTAATGAAGGCTGGTCCAACCCAGCAAGAAAGCATACGATTACATTTGAAATTTAACGATTTTGAAACGGAGCATGTGATAAAGACAGACAAAGTATTCCAATTATAATGGAGATGCTTAAACATGCTTTAATTATGAATCTGTTTTTGACCTCATCTGTGGAAAGGAAACAACTGTGGAAGGAGTCATTAGACAACCAACCCTGAAGCTGCTGAAGTGTTGGTGAGAAGAATTTCTTCTAAATTCTTGTACTGGACTGTAGTTATGAAATATCACAGACACTCTGATCTGGACTTGTAAAGTTGCTTTAATGTCTAAAAAATATATGAAGAACAGATTAACTTCATGAAAGTACATTACTATTTTCAAAATAATTATGGTTCTTAAACCATTTTGTAAATAGCTTCAATTTATGTGCAAATGTAAAGTGTAGTCAGAACATGGAGTTGTTTACTAAATTTTTCTACTTTCCCTTTTTTTTTTTAACATTCTGTTTTAAGTTTTCTGTTTTGTTTTATTTTGTGTTGATGATTTGCCAGTAGTCTGTGAGTACTAAACTGCAACCAGTTTGTCGAGTGAATCATGTTATGTAAGAATCAGCTTTTTCTTTTTAAGGGCAAATTCAAGTTCAGCACTGTTACTTTTGAAAAATATTCAACACTAGATTTTTCATATAGGCTGTATTTGAAGCAAAGTCTTCAATTGATGAAACCAAAGTATTAAATCAGAAATCCTTTTAAAAAAACTAACAGTTTGGGCAATAGACAAGTGTTAAGAACTAAAGGCAGAGGAATGTACCAATGACAAATTTGAAATTTTAGGGTTTTTTAAATTTGTATTTTTGTTAATCATACTTTGAAGTGTGATGCAGAATCTATGAGGAGTGGACAAAACAACACAAAATATTTAGGTATACTTTGAGCTTTTAAGTTTTTAAAGGCATTTTTATGTAATTGTCTGATTACAGCAAGGGAAGACTTTCATCGTGAAACTAAAGTATATAAAGACAGAGGGACTCTTAATTGGATAACAGTAATATATTTTAAATTAAAAGTAGTTCTGCTTCCTAAATGAATGATAGTATAGGCAATTTTACTTGGACACGGGAATTTTTTTAACCCTTCAAGCACTCACGCTCATTCCTCATGAGGGGCCATGAATGGAGAACTGGTTTCTTTGGTAGGGAACAGTGTGTTAAGGACTGGGCTCTCTGTAATGAGACAAGACCATCTGATTCATTTGGGCAAATTAAAATATAGAAACATATAATGTTTAGTCTCTATGAAATGGGATAAAATATGATTGAATTTTCCAGCTCTGTGTTAATTACATTTATAGCTGCTATGTTTACAATGAAAATGCTAGGAAAAACAAAGTAATGGAATTCCAATACTATATTTTTAATCTTATTAAATTGAAATCAATTTAATAAGATTGAAAATGTTTTCACTAATGAGCGTAATAAATGGGAACATAATGCAATATTTACAATATTCCAAAAGCATGAACTGTGTGCATTCCCATAAATTTCTACTCATGGAAATTTAGAAAGATTTAATTCTTTTTTTGGGTATGAAAAATTCTGAAGCATGGTATTGTGCAAAGCACAGCCTGCACAGTAGACTCTGGTATATTTCCAAACCCTTTTACCTGTTGAGTCTCTTTGGGAGCAGCACACCATACATCACCTTGTTGGTTCTTGTATTTTGGCTGTTAGGAGATATAACCTGGAAAATGACACCCAGTCAACCATAGAATATCCTTTTCTAATGATTAACTGGAAGAGCTTGATTTACACTGCTGGCCACCCAAAATGCAACACCAAGAAAGAAGAACCTGATTGGCCTGAAATTCGCAGCATGCGTCGCCCGCTAGAGGACATGCAAACGATTAGCATTGCAGGGCATATGCAAATCATTTGCGCCCAGCACGCCACCGAGAAGCACTATAAGAAGGGTGCACAGAAGGCGGGGTGTAAGTAGTGGAAGTGTGTTGTGATGCTGGACCTGTGCGTGGGAAGCTTCTTGATGCCTCGTCGCAGAATACGGCAGTCATTCCAGCACGTTTCGGAGTTCGACAGAGGACGAATAGTGGCTTATCCCGACAGCGGTTTACCGTACCGAGACATCGGCACCCGTGTGGGACGACATCCAGCCACAGTGAGGAGAGTATGGATTCAGTGGGTGCAGGTGGGACGGACGGACGAACCGACGTGAGCGATTGCCGCAGCCGCGGCACACCACCAAACGAAAGGACCAGCACGTTGTGCGGCGGGCATAGATGGCTTGCACCGCCACATCATGAACGTTAGCGCAGGAATTAGGATGTGTTGCGCAACAACCTGTGTCAGCACGTATCATTCGACGTCGTCTGCAGGAGCGGACACTTGTCGCACGGCGGCCATTGCTCTGATTACCATTGACGTTACACCACCGGCGAGTGTGGCGGCAGTGGGCCGTTGAACGCCACACCTGGACTACGAAATGGCACGACATTGTCTTCTCTGATGAATCCCGCTTCTGCGTGCAACACCACGATGGTCGCATCCGCGTGTGGCGGCACTGCGGCGAGAGACTGTATGGCGCCTTCACTATGCATTGCCATACCGATCCGTTGCCTGGCATTATGGTTTGGGGTGCAATTGGATACGATAACCGCACCGCTCTGGTACGCATCGCCAGTACACTTAACAGCCACTGCACCATCTCCGACGTTTTGGAGCCTGTAGTGTCCTCCCTTACCTGCAGGACCTACCAGTGGCCACACGTTTCAACAGGACAATGCTCGGCCACACGTGGCACACATTGTGCAACAATTCTTCACGGCCCAACAGGTGTCACTACTGCCGTGGCCCGCCTGTTCTCCCGTTATGTCGCCCATCGAACACTTCTGGTCGCTGATCGGCAACTGAGTGGCCCGGCAACCACCACCCGCGGCTACGCCTGATGAACTGTGGCAGTGTGTGGAAGCAGCCTGGACCGTACCCCAAGCCCACATCCAAAGCCTCTTTCGTTCAATGCTGCGGCGTGTAACGGCCATTATTGCCAGCCATGGGGACCACATGAACTATTGATGTCTGCGTGTTCTGCAAGTCACACTGGCTTGTAAGCTCAATCATTTGATCTTTGCATCTGTTGTTATGCGTCCAGTAAATCTGGCTTTGCTATCTCGTTTCCTTCTTGATGTTGCATTTTGGGTGGCCAGCATTGTAGTTATTCATTCAGTGTTGTACTTTTCAGAGAGAGAGAGAGAGAGAGCGAGCGCACTTTAGAGCTTTTGGGTTGTTTACACTAGCACACACTGCAGCACATGCACTGTTTAGCTTCTCTTAAGCAACATAACATGACTCAGGTTTAGGCCATGTGGCCAGTTTTGCTCTCTTTGCTGGATGTAAAGTCCAAAGTCTTCACAGCTGGCTGTTTCAAACAGATTTCAATGAGACTAATTTTATTCTGTAACATTTATTCACTGACATGATCCTTCACAGCCTTTGCCTCTTGGCATGCCACCAAAGAAGAACATTCTAGAGTTAGATACAATAGTTATTAAGTTATTAAAATGCATGAAGAAAGAAAGTGTGAGTGTTGAGCATTTGACAAAGAAGTTTAGTGCTGAAAAAACACGAATTTATTACTTTTTAAGGCAAAAAGATGAGATAACAGAGCAGTGGTATGAAGGTAACAGCTCAACAAAGAGAAAAATGCAAAAAAAACCAGAAAGGAAGAATTGAATAAGGTTTTCTGGGAGATGTTTTTTCTGTGCAAGAGTGAGAAATTTGCCAATTTCAGATCTCCCCTTCCCCTCAGGCTGCAAACACGAGCAAGAGATGTAGCCAAAAACTTGGAAAAGAGTTCCATGCTTCTAATAGACGGTTATAGAGTTTTTGAAGGAGACACAACATTTTCTTCGAGGAAATTTTTAGTGAAGCAGCAGATGTCAATGAAAAACCAGTTTTGGATCAGATACAGAAATTATGAACACTCAATGAAGGTTATTAACCTTAAAACATTAGTAATGGTAATGAAATTGGTTTGTTTTTTAGATACTGCCAAATAAATCTTTGTGTGTGAAAGGTTAAACCTGTATTAATGAAAAAAATTCTAAGGAACACCTAACATTTTTTTTTTTGTGTGTGTGCATTTATGTCTGGGGAGGTAAAAATACTTTAGTGATTGGCAAGCTACCTAACCACAATGTTTCAATAATTTAGATCTAAAAAAAACTTTTGCTGAGTGGAAATCAAACAAGAAAAACTGGATGACAGCTCAAATTGTGGCCTAGTGGCTAACTAGTTTTAATTGAAAGGTGAAAAGGCAAAACAGATGCATTCTTTTGTTTTTGGATAATGCAACATCCCATCCTTATCTTGACCTATCAAGTGCAAAACTTGCATGGTTTCCACCAAATACAACCAACATTTGTCAGCCAATGATCAAAGGATTATTCAATGCGTCAAAATTCATTATCAGAAACTTGTTATGCAGTCACTTCTTATGATTATCGAATCTGCATCTTCTAGCGAGCTGACAAAATCAATTACTGTTCTTGATAAGAGCATTGCATGAGGTGTCACCCAAAACAATTAAGTCGTGTTTGGAGAAAGCAAAATTTCCTTTAGAAGACTTAGCAGATGTGTGTGTAGTGAAAACACCAGTGTCCTGCAGGCAGCACAAAACGGGGCCAGTTTTGTAACTGTCAATGCAAAGGATTATGTAAACATTGACAGCAATATCGCCACTGAACCTTGTACTGAAGATTTTGATGAAATTATTGAGTGACGTCAAATTGAAGATAAAAGCGATAGGAGAGAGAGAGATTAAATAGAGAAGGTAGAAGAAGTGAATATAGAAACCATATCTAGGATACAAAGATATCAAGCATTGCAAAATATTCAGGATATTTGAGATTTTGCAGTTCTCCGAGGTGACTGAATTATTTCAGTTAATGAGCAGCACATGTGCTCTCACTGAGTGTCATATTGTAAGTGCTACTATACAGATATACATAATATCTAAGGTATTTTACCTGATATTGTCAAAGTATTTTGCACGTTGTTTGCTCTGTGAGGCACATGCTCCTGGCCTGAGAGGTCCCTTACGTTACGGACCTTTGCTTAGTTATAAAATTTTTGCAGAAATAAAACAGTTAGGTTATATATTTTCAGTTCCACATTCATTCATTCGCACAATCAAACGTTTAAAATTTACTATTAATTAAAAGATTTTAGTAGAAAGAGTTATACTCATCGGGTCAGGAGACGTCTTACAAGGAGTTCGAGAGACGTCTCCTGACCCGATGAGTATGACTCTTTCTACTAAAATCTTTTAATTAATAGTAAATTTTAAACGTTTGATTGTGCGAATGAATGAATGTGGAACTGAAAATATATATTTTAGTAGAAAGAGTTATACTCATCGGGTCAGGAGATGTCTTACAAGGGGTTCGAGAGACGTCTCCTGACCCGATGAGTATAACTCTTTCTACTAAAATCTTTTAATTAATAGTAAATTTCAAGCGTTTGATTGTGCGAATGAATGAATGTGGAACTGAAAATATATAACCTAACTGTTTTATTTCTGGCAAATTTTTTTTATAACTAACCAAAGGTCCGTAACGTAAGGGACCTCTCAGGCCAGGAGCATGTGCCTCACAGAGCAAACAACGTGCGAAATACTTTGACAATATCAGGTAAAATACCTTAGATATTATGTATATTTTAATCAAAAGCACGTTTATAACATAAGACAACCCATGAGGTTGCCTCATGAATTGCATTTTTCGTACTACTATACATATGTTGGATTATTTAAAAAAAAAATAATAGGTTGTGATTTTTAGTTGACTAAGGTACATATGATTCTTTTAAGTAATCACTAATTATGTATAATTTTTTATTAGCATGATAACAATTCAAATGCTTACATTACTGTGGCTTCCATGAATGCACCTGTATAAAACGGAAACTTGTTTAAAACAGAAAATAGTTCCAGTCCCTTGGATTCTGTCTTAGACAGGTTTCACTGTAATTGAAATAACACAGACCTACCCTCTCCACTAAAAGCATTAAAAAAAATCTAAAAATGTAGTTCACCACTCTTCACGGTTCTTGGTATTCTTATTATTCATGGCTGTGTGGCTGTGAAAAATGACATGCTTTATTGTATGCAGTAGCTTCTGTTTTCTCCAAAAACAAATACTTGGACTAAAAGTTCTGGTAACACTAAACATCATGTCTCACCACTGCGTATTGATGGATGTATTAAAATCTACTGTATTGTGTGTAATGCCTATTAGTTAAAAACCTGTAAACCCTGTTTTTTTAAACAAAAAATTGTGTTTTACTCATGTGTATTGGAACTAAGTAAAATCTTGATACCATTATATATTTTGTAAGTATTTTAAGAATGAAATATTTAATTTTTTGCGGGCGGTCGTAGTGAGCGATGGGTTTGCCTCCTCGGGGCGCTCCGTGGTAACAATGGCACACACAACAGCAACTAGGGCCTCTGTGAATTTTGGAGAGGTGCAAGCTAGTTCTGTGTGACATTGGCAAAAAGACCCCAACTCACTGGGTTTTGTTCCAGAATCCTTAGGTTGAATGACGAACTGGAACCCTCAGCTGTGGGCTAATCCCCCACACTGATGTACTTACCTGATTAAAAAGACAAAAAGAAATATTAAGAATGACTCAAGTGTGGGATATGGTGGACCTACCACACTTGAGAAGGACGGTCCACCACGGAATCGACCTGGACTTTCTAAACGGCGTATGAGAAAGAGATCTCGGCTGAGTGAATGTAAGATTGGTGTATGGAGTACTAGAGGTATAAATGGCAAGATGAGTGAGGTGATTGAGGAGATGAATAAGTATAGACTGGATGTGCTGTGTGTAAGTGAAACCAAAAGGAAGGAAATTGGGGTAGAAAAAGTGAATGGCACTGTGAGTGTGTGGTCTGGAGTATTGGATAATATGAGAGGACAGGCTGGTGTAGGTGTGATTTTAAGTGAAAAGATGAAGAACAACTTGATTCACTATAGTTGCGTAAGTGAGAGAATTCTCTGGATTCGTTTGAAAGTGAAACTTCAGAGAATTGTAATTGTTGTAGTGTATGCTCCTTGTGACTCGGAACCTTCTGATAAGAAGGAAGATTTCTGGAATGAGCTAAAAGCTGTTTTGAGCCAGTTTGGTGCTGAAGAAAAAGTTTAAATAGCAGGGGATTTCAATGCTAGAGTAGGTGTGCAGAATGCAATTTCTGACAATGTTCTCTGTAAGTTTAATGATCCTTGTGTGAATGATAATGGTGAAAGATTAATCGAACTCTGCATTGAGAATGGTTTGTGTGTATCTAATACATTTTTCAACCACAAGTATATCCACACATATACTTGGGAAAATCATACTCTTGGTCAAAAGAGTGTGATAGATTTTGTTGTCTACGATCAGCGTTTGAAACACTTAGTTGTTGACACCCGTGTGATGATAGGTGCGGATGTTGGTTCTGATCATTACTTGGTAGTGTCACGAGTGAAACTTAAAATGTTGGTTGGAGGAAAAGGAATAGGAAGAGACCCAGGATAGAAAGAATAAAGGTTGATAGGCTCCTTGAAGATCATCAGCGGTATTCTGACTTACTCAGAGAACGACTGAAGGATCTGAAGTCTGGTGAGAGGGATGTAGAAAAGAAGTGGGAATGTTTTAAGAACTGTGTTGTTACTGTTGCTAATGAGGTCTGCGGCACCACAATAGTGGGTAACAATAGAGGTGATGCTTGGTGGAATAGTGAGATTGAAAAGGCAGTAAAGAAAAAGAAGGAAGCCTATTTGCAGATGTTGCAAGGTAGAGTCTCTGTGGATGAATATCGCTGTAAGAAGCGTGAAGCTGCTAAGCTGGTTCGCCACAGTAAGGCAAAAGATAGGAAGGAGAAAGTGGAAAGGCATGAACTGGCTTTTTGGAAAGATAGGAAGTCCTTCTGGAAGTACATGAGACTCGGGGAAAAATAGGGGAAACAAAGTTGTAAGTTGTGTGAAGAATGAGATTGGGGAAATGATATGGGAGCCCAATGAGTTAAGTGACAGATGGGGTGAATACTTCTGTGAGTTATTAGATGAGGAAAGCAAAGATGATTCCGAGACAGAAGCAGATGATGTCACAATGGGGGATGAAAGCACAGGAAGGATCTCAAGAGAAGAAGTGTGTAAAGCTCTAAAATCTCTTCAGAATGGTAAGGCTCCGGGAGTTGATGGCATAACTGCTGAGATGTTGAAATATGGTGGTGACTCTATAATTGACTGGTTAACTGAAATTTGCCAATTGTGCTGGGAGTTAGGAATGGTCCCTCGGGATTGGAAGGATGCTATTATTGTTCCCTTGTAAAAGGGAAAAGGTGATCAGACTGAATGCAAGAACTATAGTGGTATTAGCCTACTGAGTGTGCCAGGGAAAGTGTTTGGTAAGGTTGTTATTGAAAAAGTATGGGGTCTTACATCATTGAAAGTGTGGGATGTTCAGAGTGGTTTTATGCCTGGTAAAGGCTGCACTAACCAGATTTTTGCATTATGCACGATGATTGAAAAGTATCTGGCTGTTGGGAAGAAAGTTTTTACTGCCTTCATAGATTTAGAGAAAGCTTACGACCGAGTGAATAGGACACTTTTGTGGAAGGTATTGAAAGAATATGGTGTTACTGGGAATCTACTTAATAGTGTAAAAGCCATGTATGCTGGTAGTAGAGCTTGTGTATGAGTGAATGGTGTTTTATCAAAATGGTTTCCCATTGGTGCAGGAGTTAGACAAGGTTGTGTAATGTCACCATGGCTGTTTAATATATTTATGGATGCATGTATGCGTGATGCCAAAATAGATAATAGTGGTTTATGTCTTGGGGATATCCGTGTGTGCAGATTGCTGTATGCTGATGACACTGTCCTGTTGGCAGAGAGCAAAAGTGAGTTGCAGAGTATGTTGACTTGGATGCACGAAGTTTGCATGAAATTCAAACTGAGTATAAATAAGGGAAAAACCAAAGTTATGGTGTTTGAGAGAGGAACGGGAAGCACTGAAT
Organism: Macrothele yani; assembly: GCA_039090855.1. Taxonomy (NCBI): domain Eukaryota; kingdom Metazoa; phylum Arthropoda; class Arachnida; order Araneae; family Macrothelidae; genus Macrothele; species Macrothele yani. Next base: position 118,145,649 of record CM077008.1, read on the forward strand.
GTAATGTAAGTATAAATGGCACTGTGATTGACCAGGTGAGTGAGTTTGTGTATTTAGGAAGCATGTTTGACAGAGAAAACAAGTTGGATGGTGAAATCAGTAGGCGAGTTAACTCTTCTTTGAAAGTCATAGCTGCTCTGGGAGGTTTTCACAGGAATGATAGGTTCTCTAGAGAGTCCGGCATGGCTGCGTTTGAAAGTGTAATTGTTCCTACTCTGATGCATGGTAGTGAAACCTGGGTACTGCAGAAGAAACATAGGAGTTGTTTGTGTGCTGGAGAAATGCGTTACTTACGTGGGGTTTGTGGCAAGACACGATATGATTGTGTGAGAAATGAAGATGTATTGCAGTTGTGTGATGTGAAGCAAAATGTTGTTAGCAAGGTGGAGACCAATATGCTGCGGTGGTTTGGCCATGTTGAAAGAATGAGTGATGAAATGCTTACTGAGAAAATCTTTTCAGCCCAAGTGGCAGGAAGGAAAGGCAGAGGATGGCGAAGGAAGACATGGGTGGATCAGATTCAGGAGTGTCTGCATGAGAAAAAAAATTATGAGTATGAAGTATAAAAGATCTTGTGTACGATGTGTAATGGATATCAGTGAAGCACGAGTTGTATGTCAAGATTGATGTAAATGGAGAAGTTTGATACGACAACAATAAGTAAAAATATCTGGAAGTTTGTATTTCTTTTTGGAGCTAACCTCTGAATCTCAGAGAACAGCTTAGTGATATGTATGTATGTAATATTTAATTTTTGAAAACGTTTTCAGCTGGAAATTACTGCTTATGCTCAGTATGACATCAAAGATTCTCCAACTCCAAACCAAGGTTCCCTGAAGCCATGTAAGGATGGGTCACTTGCAGTCAAGTGTTCCTGGAGTAATGTAACTGAGCTATTGCAAACACCTTCTGCTGATGCTTCTTGTGAGTTGGTATGTCATATTGTTGTGACCCTTTAAAACTATTTTTTAACCTGTTTTAAACTTTTATCTCAAAAATGTGCATTTATAATGGATTGGTGTACTTGTCTGTGTGGTAATGTTTGCAAACACACTTATGCAAATGGATGGGTGAGTCCCAAAAAATGGGAAAATGTGTACATTTCTGTTGTTGTTGCTAATTACACTTGCTTTATTCAAAAATGATCATACCCTGCAAGATTTCCTGTAAGAGGTTTTTCAGACTTGATCAAGGCCTGCAAGATTTCCCATAAGAGCTTATTCAAACCTGATCAAGCCCATGTCTATTGAGTCAATCAAGGACCAAATATGGTTGGTGAAAGAGTTTCTCTGGATAGCCGATGCAGGAAAGGTGTTGACTAGGTGAGGCAGAAGCCATGTTGCACTTGTGATAATGTGGAAAGATCTTGCAACACCCTTTCAATCTTCATTTGTCTCAAATTTGCACTTTTTAGTTTTGATAAGGCATTTTGGTTTTGCGACGGTCCATCCTGCAACTATCTCTTTGTCCCGTACAACTAGCTCGACCCTTGTAGGTAGGACTGTCTTAACTAAGTTGACATGTTAAATTAAAACAAATATCAACCGTGCTCAAAAACTTTACAACACAATTCAATTTCAACTGTTTAATATAATCACAAATCTTTGGTTTTCCAATCATATCACAATTTAGCTTCCAATTTTAAGAACGCATTTACTTTGAGATGTTCCACCATGCCTAAAATCATAATAATTCCTACAAACAGAACTGAAACATGAAGCAAATAGTCCAACAAGAAGCCATCAACAAGGTCAGTCTGATGCAAGGCAATTCTCAGCACCTGCAGTTTGCATCACGGATGCCATTGCTCTTGATAGACTTCTATTGGCAAGTAGAGTAAGTAGAACTGGAACAGGAAGCAAACAGTCCAGCAAGAAGCCGTCGACAAGGCAATTCTCAGCACCTGTGGCAGTGGCTCGACAGACCACTCCTCTGTACAGACTTTCTCCAGCAGTCACTCGGAAAAAAGGTCCATTTCATCATCACCACATTGACTCCTAGCTCCCACAGAGGCATAACCCACATCTGGTCGACAATCTAGTCAACAAACAAACTGAGTCTCCAATACAAATGCTGCACGCAAATCTCAATTCCATGCTCCTTTATCTTACTCCAGAACAAAAGAGCCCAAAGCCACACATTCCAAAATTATGTAGATGCACACTGAATAAAGAGCCCAGGCATCCACATTCCAAAAATATGCAAATGCCCATGAAACGACAGTGAACAGAAGAAGAAGCCCAGTATTGAGGCCTTTAGATTCTCAAATACTCCAATCAGTTTACTCATAACATGACAGTGTTTACTAGTGCTGATGAGTTTACACTTGGTAGTCTTGATAAGGCAGTTTGGTCTTTATAAGGCCACCCCAGGTTGCAGTCCAGAATATCAATTGTGTGTAAGTGGCTACATCCAAGTCATATTGTCAGTAGCTCTAATTTCTGAAAAATTTTCATTGAAAGTTAAAGTGTAAGAAGCTGGTAGTACCTCCTGACTCCCATCATTGGCCAGAATGTCAGCTATGTCATTATCTTTGAGAAGGATCCACTGTATGTACATTTCATCATGAAGGGATGAATGCTTTAACTTAACAAAAATACTCCTGCCAGTTTCGTCAAAAAGATTCTGCCAATCACTCGGGTGTATTGAGCTCCAGTTTTCAGTCAAAATCCTAATGTTATGGTTTTTGTTTGTTGATTCCATGTAACTTAACCTTTCAACGACCAGGGTCGTAAAGTCTTATGTCGCTCAAAATACTGTATTTTTCGTCATATAATCTGCAGATTATCTGATAAAAAAGTTAAAAATATAGGTTCTGTGGATTTATATGCTGATGCAGATAATACGCCAATTTAAAAAAAGTTTTTACGGCCCTTTGATTTTTTAAAAATATGCAGCATCATTGTGCAGGAGAGGGGGTATAATTGGAAAAGGAACTCCCTCAAAAAATTTTTCCTCAGTTCAGAAGTTTGTACGGAGCAGATAGGAGGGTGGGGTGTGTCATAATGAAAGATTGGGAAAATTGTGGGGAGGGACGATAGGAGTCATTTTGTATGGTTGAGAAGGACAACTCTGACTGCTGTGCCATCTCGGTTTTTGTCAACCAGCCAATGAAAACGTATGCGCTTGCTGCATGAACCTATGTGTTTCTCCTTTCGGATGTCATGTGTGCTGCCTTGTGTTTAGTTTGTCTTTTGCTGTTTTGACCAACGTCTTTGCTGCTGATATTTTCCTTCATTGCTACTAATGATGTCTTTGAAAAGGAAACATTTCAGTTACACTGCCAAATATAAACTTAAAGTGGCGGACTCAATTGAGGATATGATCGTGTCACTGCGCGATAGTTTTGTGAAGGTCAGAAAACAATCGCACATTAACATGCGGAAAGCAGCTGTGCCGTGCTCTAAAACGTAAACAAATCCGTCTGTAAATTCCACGGGAGAATTCATGGAAGTCTAGCCCTATTTTTTATTGGCCCATGCCGATTCTCCAACTCTGAAAGCATGATCTTCTCCAAAAACTTTTAACTTATATGCGAGTACGTTCAGTAATTTTAATGAATTGTTCTGTATCAGGCTTTCGTCATTGGCAAGGTGCAATGCAATACTCTAGAGCTGCATGGGTGAAATCTATGGATGCCACACCACTGAGCTTTATCTGTCCGGAGATAAAAATATGAAAAAGTAACCTTTTAAAAATGAATTTCTTCATTTAATAAAATCGTTTTTTTTTTTCTTTCTTTTTCTTACTTCGGACTCCGGGGTCATATTATGTGACTGATTTATCAGAAATTACACTTCAGACTCAACATCTTTGATGTGTGGATTACATGGCAATTTTTTTCCTGAATGTCACAGTCTGCAGATTATACGAAGAAAATTTTTTTTTAATGTGAATTTTGCGGTCTGCAGATTGTACGCCGGTGCGGATAATACGACGAAAATTACGGTACCATAACACCCGAAATATTCACTCTACTCATTTCAGAAGTTCTCCCTTCACGTGTGCAAGTTAACAAAAGAAGAATTAGTTCTCGGTCACCATAGGAAACTTCTGATCTGTAGGTTGATGTGTATTGACATTCTGATGTTTCCTGAGGGTGATCACTGCATTCTTCCATGTAGATGATGTGCAAAGGCTGTTCCATAGGAACTGAGAGTAGAATCACACAAAATTAATAAATATAAGTACAGCAAAGTATATGCTATTCTTTCTCAAATGATCTTCCCTCGAATGATATGCAATGGTACCGTCATTCAGTTCACTTTCCAAACCATGTGGCGAAGGCATTTTATGGAATCTGATTTAGCGACCCCTGTACAGCTTGAATAATGTCAGCATCTGTGTTGAATGTTGCGCCACGGAATTTCTCCTTCATTGTTGGAAACAACCAGAAATCACACGGGTTGAGATCAGGGCTGTAGGCAGGCTGTGGCATGATTTCAATAATGCATTTTGTAAGAAACTGTTGAGCACAAGCAACCACGCAACCACACGTGGGCAAGTGTTATCATTGTGTAGGGTCCATTTGTCCACCAGTTCCGGTTGCTTAATCGATATGTGTTGCCTCGGTGTTAAAATATCTGAGTTGTTAAAAAAGGGAAACTCTAAAGATCAAGAATATTGTGTTGTTTGTGAGTGCAACTTTACAGTGACTAAAGGGTTGTAGTCTGTGACTCAGCATGCACAGTCTGTGAAACATAAAAATAATGTTTCAACAAAGGTCTCCTCTTCAACTGCATTTGTCAGCAAGAATTTGACTACCCGCAGCTGCAATGCATGATAACCATCAATCTGGATCATCCTTATCTGTATCAGAGCCAATCAGTACTACAGGTGCAGTGCTTTTATACAGTTCAAAAGGCAGTGCAATTAGGGAGAATTAATTTGGGTGCTGAAAACTGTTGTTAGCAATTATTCTGCTGCTTCACGCGATGGAGTAAGTGGTATATTTCAGTTCATGTTTCCACAGTGTGTACCTGATGGGTTTTCCTTGTCGAAAACTAAAGTGAGTTATCTTATTACGGAAGCATTAAATCCTTATTTTTATAACCAAATGATCAAAGATGCTCAGGATTCATATTACAGTATTCAGTTTGATGAGACAACAAATGCAGACAATGAAAAAGAACTTCAAATATTAATAAGATATTGGTCAAAAAATAAGGGGAAAATACAGGTTATGAACCTTTAATCTTTCTTCTTAGGTCATGCGACTGCAAAAGAACTATCAAAGCATATATTGCTGGCCTTAGAAAAATCAGATTTGTCCTTAAATCACATGTTGTTGTTAGGAAGCGATGGACCCAACGTGAATATAAAAGTGCACAGACTAGTTAATGAAGAAGTGTCGTCTCTTGGAGGTAGTGGCCTCATTAACATTAGCACATGCAACATACATGTGGTTCATAATGCTTTCCTGAAGAGTCTTAATGAATTAGGAGAGGAATGTTCAGACTTTGCTGTTACAGTTTTCCATTTCTTTAATGGTTTTCCAAGTAGATGGGAAGATTACACCGAAGTACAGCAAGAAATGAATGTGCCAAAGAAGAAATTATTGAAGCATGTGCCATCAAAGTGGCTGACCTTGAGAGATTCTTGTGAATGCTTGCTTGAACAAAGTCCTGCTCTGGAGAAATATTTCTTGAATTTTACCCCTAAGAAATGTGCAGCCTTAATGTCAACTAGAAAGTTCAAAGTTATCAAGCTCATTCCTGAAAAAACCCAACATACAAAGCTGAACTGACTTTTGTCATGTCAAGTGCTGATTTGTTTACAGGATTCACTAAGAGGTTTCAAAAGCAAGAACCACTCATCCATATTTTGTATGATGAACTGAAAATACTCTGCTGCTCTCTGATTGGTCGGGTTTGCAAGACTGACTTATTAAAGAAACTGAATACATCATGTTCATGGGATGAGGAACAAATCTTTCAGTCAGGCAACCTTCTTCCATTAAAAGCTGTTGTGGTTAACCGCATAGTGGAAGCTTACATGAAAGACTTGCCGGAAAAAGAAGTCATTCTGTTTCTAAGGGGTATACAGCAACATTATATTGCCAGTTGTAAACATCTTCTACAGAAAACATCGCTATCTGTATCTACGTCTGCATCTTTTCTTAAACACATGCGTTTTCTGCAGCCTAAGGAGAAAAATTCAAATTGCAGCGTTACGGATATTGTAAAGGTTGCTAAGGCTCTTCCCATAGATATTCCCACTGACATTTTTCAAGATGAGTGGAAAATGCTACAGTTAGAAAAAGTTGAAGCAAATAAAAAGTCTCCAATTGATGAGTACTGGAAAACATACATTAATCTCAAACTCCCTAGTGGCATGCTGAAGTATCCAAATGTTGCAGAAGTTGTAAAAGGTATGTTTGACTCTGTCTCATGGAAGTGGAGATGTTGAGAGAGGTTTCTCTCAATCTGGTAGAATTTTGACTGATGACAAAGCATCCATGTCAGTGTGTATGTTAAATGCACAAATTAATTTTCACTGTGCTTTAAAAAACTACGGAAACAAACCAGGATTAATCCCAATCGTCAGGGAACTACTGGCTTTGGCAAGATCTGCCCACTCTTCCTACATACACATCTAGAGAATAAAAAAAATGAGCAGCAGTTGAGCTTAAAGAAGGAAGAAGAAGAGAAGTATGCCAACATCATAGAAGAAAGTGAATTAGAAATTAAAAAGAGGAAACAGTGTATTGAAAAACTACAAGAAGATCGTAATGAGAAAAAAACAACCAGTGACAAACTTTTTGAAGAAGCACATTCGAAGTTAAAGAAAGCTTTGGACATAAATGACCTTAATGAAGCAAAGATTGCCCAAGCAATGCTTGAAGGAATGATAGTTGTAAAAGAACAGGAAAATCTCATTTGTAAAGAAGCAGAACTTATGTAGAATAATTTAGATAAGCAGAGGACACGTCTTATTACAAACTTTTTCCAGAAAAAATAAATATTTTTAGTACATTGTTACTAATTAAATAAACTACATTTGTCACTAATAATGTTCATTCCATTATTTTTTGCAATTATATTATTTTTTCTATTCATGTGTTATTATTAAGGAAAATCTAAAGTATAACAAAGCAGAACTTATGCAAAATAATTTACATAATTATTACCAACTTTTTCCATAAGTAATAAATAATTTTAGTGTATTTTTTGATAAACAAAAAAATTGTCACATGTTTGCTCCATATTTTTATAATTAAATTACTTTCCTATACATGTATAAGTATATAAAATAGTTTAAAAAATAAAATAGAAATAAAGTGGTGGATTGGATGGCTATAAGGGGTGATGAGGAGGCCATTAATAATATATATATATATATATATATATATATATATTCTATTAAGAAGATACCTAAGCAAAAAAATACATATATAATTTTGACTCACACCAAGTACAACATAGAAAAGGTTATGTATCTACCTGTGTGAGTAAAAGGAGAAAAGATAAAAAAATAAAATAAAACAACTGAATGTAGAAGGTGTCGAGAATACTGAGCCTTGGCTTTATCAAGTACCAGCAAAAACTCTGCATTTTCTCACTTCCACAAAGACCTAGTTGGAAATGGGTTTCTGCAAGGCCATAGATGCAAGTAACATTCCCACCTAAAATTGTTTTAAAAAATATATATATGTCATGTCCTCCGCAGAGTTGCATGACCTAGCACTAGTTAACAATTTCGCTTGCATCCATTAACCTTCCTGGCCCGACCCATGCTCTACATCTGTTACTATTAAACAGAGAGAAGAAGATTAAAGAGAACTCAAGCTGTGAGAGTGACATAATAATTAGAAATAATTTTCAGCTATAACGAAATGCCAAGTTCGTTTGAGAGAGAATTTAAACCTGAAAAACAATGCAAAAGAAATCCAAATTTTTTACATTGCAATTAAAAAAGGAAATATTAATTTTTAAAAAACAGATTTTTGAAAGAAAACTTGTCTAAAACCCCCTACTCTACAACTTATGACAGCACGAAAACGAGAATAAGTTAAAGACAATAATTAACTAAAGAAAACTTTGTGAAAGTTATATGACTTAAACAGTTAGTTGCAATATGTACAATGTATTTCAGTAGTGCTTTAAGTGCATAATTAATTAGTTATTAAGTACTTAACTACTTTGAAAATACAGCGCATAGAAAAGGAACAAGCTTAGCCATCTGCTGTTCCTAGGTACCCCAAAAGACGCGCAAAGTTACAAAGAAAAGAATGAGTTAAAACCCGCAAAAATGTTAATAGACAAGCCAGTGCCTAAAAGCTGAAAAGCAAAAAATCAGCAGAGAAAAAGTACATGAAGTACAAACATTGAACTGATAAAACCTAAAACCCAAATACAAGGAAGAGAGCTTACCTCTTGTGCGACGAAACTTTCTCCTCACAAGAGTAAAACATGGCTGACCTCTTCCGCCACTCCCTAGTCGCTGGGGGGCAGTGCGGGTGGGGCTGATGGCCTCCTCATACAGAAAGAAACCAACTCGCGGAGATTTTAACCAGAGAAAAAAATATATAAACTTAAGACTGTGGATCTGTATGATCAGAAAGAGCAGAATTAACTCTCCAGAATACATGAGAAATATTATAAAATACACGAGTAGTGTATTTAATAATCTTTGCATGTATTAAATCACCTTAGTGAGCTTCTATAGATTAATCAGAATCTTATTAATTTTAATGTTGGTTTTACTACTTTTAGTATAGCTATCCTAGTGATGAATAACTAGTTTTCTTTTTTATTTGTTTTTATTTTCTTTTATAAACAGATTTTTAAGCTTTTTTTTTGTGATTTTGTTTATATTATTTAATTTTTTGTTTTAATAGGACCTTCATATCCATAGCACTAAGGTTCCTTTAGGTAGTTAATAGGCATCCTCTAGCCAACTTCCTTACGGCTTTGATTGGTCAGAATCATATTATTAACTGTGTAGAAAATTAAAGCAGATCTGCCAACCTTACTCTATTATTCAGAATAATTTTTCTTAAAGTTCTTTTGATGAAAGAAGAAGGAATTTCGTTCTCTAGAAAACTATCTAATAGTATATTAACATGGTTATTGAAGTCCAAATTGTTGCTGCAAATTCTTGAAATTCTTAGGACCTGAGAAATTAGTACATTCTCAATTACTTTGGTTGATATGTTATTATTCCAGTGTAGATATTTAATTACTTTGAAAGGAAAATTAACTCTTTTGTCAAAGAGGCTAATAGATGGGTTACCTCTGTTGAGCTTAATGCTTAAGTCTAGGAACTCAAGTTCCTGATTACTGTGGTTGGTTTTACATAAGTTAAGAGAGCTAGGATAGATATTATCAAAATCACTCTCTATAACTTCTGAATTATTGATACACAGCAGATCATCAATATATCTAAAAGTGTAAAGGTAGTTATCTGAGCAGGTGGGGTGATTTTTAATGAATTTATATTCCTTAAAGAACAGGAATAGATTAGCGATATTCGTGGACGTTGATGTTCCCATGGGAATACCGTTCACTTGCTTCTACTATACTCAAAGTTTGTCCCCTAGATATTAATAGTTATGATTTTGAAAACCTATATACTAATCTGCCTCTATCAGATATAATCACTACCTTTAAAGAGCTGTATGCAGAATTTAAACTTAACCAATTTGTTAATGTAGGAACTTGGAACTCTTATCTCAATTGCTGCATAAAAAATAACCATATCTTATATAATAATACTCTCTATAAGCAAGTGAACGGTATTCCCATGGGAACATCAACGTCCACGAATATCGCTAATCTATTCCTGTTCTTTAAGGAATATAAATTCATTAAAAATCACCCCACCTGCTCAGATAACTACCTTTACACTTTTAGATATATTGATGATCTGCTGTGTATCAATAATTCAGAAGTTATAGAGAGTGATTTTGATAATATCTATCCTAGCTCTCTTAACTTATGTAAAACCAACCACAGTAATCAGGAACTTGAGTTCCTAGACTTAAGCATTAAGCTCAACAGAGGTAACCCATCTATTAGCCTCTTTGACAAAAGAGTTAATTTTCCTTTCAAAGTAATTAAATATCTACACTGGAATAATAACATATCAACCAAAGTAATTGAGAATGTACTAATTTCTCAGGTCCTAAGAATTTCAAGAATTTGCAGCAACAATTTGGACTTCAATAACCATGTTAATATACTATTAGATAGTTTTCTAGAGAACGAAATTCCTTCTTCTTTCATCAAAAGAACTTTAAGAAAAATTATTCTGAATAATAGAGTAAGGTTGGCAGATCTGCTTTAATTTTCTACACAGTTAATAATATGATTCTGACCAATCAAAGCCGTAAGGAAGTTGGCTAGAGGATGCCTATTAACCACCTAAAGGAACCTTAGTGCTATGGATATGAAGGTCCTATTAAAACAAAAAATTAAATAATATAAACAAAATCACAAAAAAAAGCTTAAAAATCTGTTTATAAAAGAAAATAAAAACAAATAAAAAAGAAAACTAGTTATTCATCACTAGGATAGCTATACTAAAAATAGTAAAACCAACATTAAAATTAATAAGATTCTGATTAATCTATAGAAGCTCACTAAGGTGATTTAATACATGCAAAGATTATTAAATACACTACTCGTGTATTTTATAATATTTCTCATGTATTCTGGAGAGTTAATTCTGCTCTTTCTGATCATACAGATCCACAGTCTTAAGTTTATATATTTTTTTCTCTGGTTAAAATCTCCGCGAGTTGGTTTCTTTCTGTATGAGGAGGCCATCAGCCCCACCCGCACTGCCCCCAGCGACTAGGGAGTGGCGGAAGAGGTCAGCCATGTTTTACTCTTGTGAGGAGAAAGTTTCGTCGCACAAGAGGTAAGCTCTCTTCCTTGTATTTGGGTTTTAGGTTTTATCAGTTCAATGTTTGTACTTCATGTACTTTTTCTCTGCTGATTTTTTGCTTTTCAGCTTTTAGGCACTGGCTTGTCTATTAACATTTTTGCGGGTTTTAACTCATTCTTTTCTTTGTAACTTTGCGCGTCTTTTGGGGTACCTAGGAACAGCAGATGGCTAAGCTTGTTCCTTTTCTATGCGCTGTATTTTCAAAGTAGTTAAGTACTTAATAACTAATTAATTATGCACTTAAAGCACTACTGAAATACATTGTACATATTGCAACTAACTGTTTAAGTCATATAACTTTCACAAAGTTTTCTTTAGTTAATTATTGTCTTTAACTTATTCTCGTTTTCGTGCTGTCATAAGTTGTAGAGTAGGGGGTTTTAGACAAGTTTTCTTTCAAAAATCTGTTTTTTAAAAATTAATATTTCCTTTTTTAATTGCAATGTAAAAAATTTGGATTTCTTTTGCATTGTTTTTCAGGTTTAAATTCTCTCTCAAACGAACTTGGCATTTCGTTATAGCTGAAAATTATTTCTAATTATTATGTCACTCTCACAGCTTGAGTTCTCTTTAATCTTCTTCTCTCTGTTTAATAGTAACAGATGTAGAGCATGGGTCGGGCCAGGAAGGTTAATGGATGCAAGCGAAATTGTTAACTAGTGCTAGGTCATGCAACTCTGCGGAGGACATGACATATATATATTTTTTAAAACAATTTTAGGTGGGAATGTTACTTGCATCTATGGCCTTGCAGAAACCCATTTCCAACTAGGTCTTTGTGGAAGTGAGAAAATGCAGAGTTTTTGCTGGTCCTTGATAAAGCCAAGGCTCAGTATTCTCGACACCTTCTACATTCAGTTGTTTTATTTTATTTTTTTATCTTTTCTCCTTTTACTCACACAGGTAGATACATAACCTTTTCTATGTTGTACTTGGTGTGAGTCAAAATTATATATGTATTTTTTTGCTTAGGTATCTTCTTAATAGAATGTGAATTCTGAATTTTCAAAACCGCTGCGTTGCGCGTTTTGATCTTCAGGTTATTTTGCAACTTTCGTTTTAAATTCTAAAGTTTTTCCTTAGTCTTCAGTTTTGCTCTTCAGTATATATATATATATATATATATATATATAAACACACTTTTTGGGTACTTTTTGCAAAAAAATGTTTTCATCCCAAAAATGCCGGTTTAAATGGCGAATTGAATGCCGCTTTTTTAAGGTCTACGCGTAATTTGATTAAACGTATGATGACGCTTAATCAACACGTACCGTCAATCCCAACATTGCAGAATGTTTTTCACCTACCTTCCAGTTCGTTGATTTTTCGGCATAAGTGCCGAATAGGTTTTGCGATGTACATAGAGCTTATGGAGGAGGAGTTTTGTCATAAACACATGGTATGTAGGAGAAATGATGATGTATGTTATGAAATCCGGATGAAGATTCTTTACCGATGGTTTAGTGGTCTTTCGGAGTGTTGTGAAATTGAGATATTTTATATTTAGTTCCCTGCTCTTTGGGATGGCGCAGTTATTTCGTTCCGGGCGAGGTGCATGATTACGTAAAAACAGCGTAAGGTCAGTCGTTAGCTATTTCATTGATGCGGAGGCCGACTTAAAATGGCTCTCCCGTGGCAGGATACGATGGTTCTGTTTCTAAAGGATTCATAGGTATTCAGAGATGCCAACTTTTACGAATTTTCACTCGATCTTACGGTTTTATGGAAGTCACCCAAGAAACTATGAAACAGCCCACAAAGATCCCTGCACGTAATTTTCTATTTTTTACCGTCTTTTGGTTGAAAAAAAACACACTTTACAGATAGTTCCTATATGCCTTCGATGTTCTGACTTGCCCCACCAACGGAGGCGGAGTGTTGTCACGTGATTTCCCGTACAGCCATTTGAGAGTGCCATGCACAGAAGCCGAGAGGAAGCTCAGCTCAGCGCCTTTTGCGAACTCTACATTGATTACACGTGGCTTTGTGTTTGTGAAAATTTTGGTGCAAACGTTTTAACCCTTTCCACTCGACCGTCGGGTTCCACTCGACCGTCGGGTTCCACCCGACACTATAACTCAACCATCCACGCCGATTACGCCTCTATAGCTCGCATGTCGGTGCTCGTGAGACATTTATTTTTCTTCGAATAGATCGGGTGTCACTCGCCACGTCGATGACACCCCTATAGCCCGCATGGCAGGGCTCGCAAGACATTTCTTTTTCACTGAATAGAGAAAAAAAAATGTCCTCGGCATGCTGGTGACGCCTCTCAGCTCGCAGGGCGGCGCTCTCACGAGGAATTTTGTTTTCGCCGAGTAGCTCGGGTGTTATCCGCCCAGCCTATGACGCCTCTATAGCTCGTATGTCGGGGCTTGCGAGACATTTATTTTTCGCCGAATATTTCGCGTGTCAAGTGTCACCCTCCATGCCAATGACGCCTCTATAGCTCGCAAGACATTTCTTTTTCACTGAATAGAAAAAAAATGTCCTCGGCATGCTGGTGACACCTATACAGCCCGCAGGGCGGCGCTCTCGCGAAGAATTTTGTTTTCGCCGAGTAGCTCGGGTGTTTTCCACCCAGCCTATGACGCCTCTATAGCTCGTATGTCGGGGCTTGCAAGACGTTTATTTTTCGCCGAATATTTCGCGTGTCGGGTGTCACCCTCCATGCCAATGACGCCTCTATAGCTTGCATGTCGGCGCTCGCGAGACATTTCTTTTTTTTTTTTGCCGAATAGCTCTCGTGTCATCCTCCACGCCCATGACACCTCTATAGCTCATATGTCGGGGCTGGCAAGCTAAAGCTAAGCTTTCACTGTTAAGTTGTGGCCTCTACTGCAGGGAGGGGGGGACCCGTGCTGGATGAGTATGGGTGAAAAGTTATTCGAGTGGAAAGGGTTAATTTAGATTAAAACAAAATGAAACGTAGCAGTGAAACAGCTATGACAACTAAAAGAATGAAGTCAGATAAAACTTATCGTCAAGTGTATCACGATATATATAGTAAAGAATGGCCTTTTTATGAAGCATCTAAAGTTTTGCTGAATCATGTTTTGTAAGCCACGTGGCTGCGACTTTAGCCTAGCGCATGGCGGCGGCAATGATTGTAAGTGTCATGCGGAGCGCAAGAAGCACAAAGATCATGTAAAGAGACTAAATGGAGATGTGAGTAAAATTAATGTAACCAAAAAACTTCTGGCAGCTTATAAAGAATCGAGGAAAAAAATATCAAGAACAGATTAGTGCTGGAAAAATGCAGCAAACTAAGCGAAAAAGAGAAGAAATTAAATGTTCACATGGTGATTTCAAACAGGAAGAAGCTGAACTTTTGCGGCAGTTGGATTCCCCTTCCTCTCATAAAATGTTAAACAATGCTGAGATGAACATTGAATGTGGCATACAAAAAAAAAAAAAAAAAAAAAAAAAACATGAGTGCAATAGAAAGCAAAACATAACATTGCTAACTATCTTAAAAAATTAGAAAAAAATAGAAGTGAGTAATGAAATATTGAGAAAAGCAGCAAAAAATTAAACATTTTTTGTAAAATAAATGATTAATAATAGAATCCTGCTATGGTAACAAATTTTGTTAATCTATTTGAAAATTAAAATCTTTGCATATGTGTGTGTATATTTCAATGCAAGATGTTTTAAATTTGAGTAGGGTGCATTTAATTCCAAAACATTTTTTTGCTTAAGAGTTTGTTCTATGTACTAATAATTTACCTGCTCCGATAAAATGTTTTCTTACACCAAAAATGTATTTTATCTGCTCCAAAAATGCATTTTGTTGCTCCAAAGATGCATTTTGTTGCTCCAAAAATGTATTTCACCTGCTCCAAAAAACAGGCATTTTGCTGCTGTGAAAATGTATTTTACCTGCTCCAAAAAAGGCATTTTGCTGCTCCAAAAATGTATTTTACCTGCTCCAAAAACACATATTTCTGCTCCAAAAATGATTTTGTAACTTTCTATCTCTGGGTTCTACTGAAGTCATCAAACACGACATAAGGCATTTTATAGTTTTTCGATTTTGATTCTATCTGTTGAACGTAATACTTTGCCATATCACAACATGTCTTAATTTTATCTTTCTGTGCAATAAATTCATGAACAACAGCCATGCTATCGAAATTAATGCATGCATTTTCTGTTTGTGTTAATGCGACATACTGTACTTCATCTGTCGTAACTAGATCTTTCCATGAGTGTATCAATTGGTGCTTATCAAAGTGCAAAAATGAAGGTTTTTATCTGATGTCATAAGCATGCTATTTGTTGTTGCAAACTCATAGTTACCAATAGCATCTTTCATGCCCACTTCATCCTGAGCAGATCTTGAAGTTACTAGGAGTTGTATGAACGAAAAGTTTGTCACTTTCAAAGATATTTCCTTTGAATCTACCTTAATCTTCAAATTTTTGAAATTTGCATTCCATCCATGTAATTTAACCTGTGTCATCTTGTCCAGCAAGTTCTTTGTTCCACAAATACATTCACTTACAAAGTCTGTGAAAGCTCTTTGCCGCGGGGAACAAGCAAGTACAGACTTTTGGATATCCTCACGTAACATTGATTTTGTCATCGAATTAAACAATTTGAATCAATTTCCATCTCCCAACAATGAATATCTGAAAGGATTTGCTTCTGATAGGATGGTGTTTAATTGTTTAACTGATTTTTCTTGATGTAACATCGTTACAGGAGACTGTTCATGATGTTTCGAATGTTTAAATACTATGATCCCAACCATATTTTCAAATTCACATGAAAGTCCAGATAACACTGAGGCACTTAAACAATATTTTAACATTGCGGTTTCGTTTTTAGTGATACCTTTCAATCCACCATATCCTTTATGAACTTTATTCATGTGCTCTTGGGTTCATCAATTTCTGTAAAAAAATTGATGAAACCAAGAGCAAAGTGTAATAATGGTGGAAACAGAAATTTATGAACAGGTTCATCACTTTTTGTTTCTGCCATTAAACTTTTCTAATCACTGAACTGCTTTCTGCTATCTAAAATGAAATAAAAAACAAAATATAATATCAGTCAAATAAATACATGAAAATTATAAGAATAAAATCTTTAATAAAATCACTATTACACAAACTTAAATAATATTTTCATTCAGAAAACGCTATTAAAAGTCTTTATGAGAATCTCATATAAAATTCAAGATGGTGGCCGAAAAAATGTCAACACGACTTGTTTGTGTTATGTTATTTGGGTCATAATGAACCTAAAAAGTCATGTTGCCAAAAATCTTCACAAAAATTTCACAAAGCATTGATTTCCTACATATATGCATACACTACACTGTTCAAGCTGTACTTGGGAAACTATGTCGTCAAAGTCTAACTACTCTTCAGGCCGATTATCCCCGCCATAATTTTGTGGGCTCGATGGACTATTTTCCAACTATTTCCCCAATCCTTAAAAATATTTGTAAAACTTTTAATCTGGACTTTGGGATACGTAGTACCAAAATTTTTACTTTGATCAAGATCGATTGTGACCAAGTTCCAAATGCCAATAAATTCGGCATATACACTATTCCACTCGGTAGTCTGAATCGAGATCACCCTTGCAACCAATATGGTTTAATCAAAAGATCATTGAGAATTAGGCTTAACGAACATAAATATGCTGTTAAAAATGGTCTATCAAATACTGCTTTTGTAAGACTAGTGAACGACGGACAATATTATCCTAACTGGAAAGAGGCTAAAATCATTATAACACCACATACTGCCTCCTCCTTATTATTCACAGAAAGCTTGATTATTGCTGAAAAAGGAGCATGTTGTAATGACAATACTCCTGTTTACATACTGACACCTTGGACTCAACTCTTTAAACTTTCTGCCCCTCTTGTGGAGAATTCAAATATATAATACTCTTCCTTAATGTTTGTCATATTTTAAGTTGGACTTAATTAACTACACTACCTATTCATTACAGGTAAGTTAGGTAATGTTTCTTCTTTAATTGTTTGTATTTCTTCAATTTTCTGTGTCTTTCTTGGTTTGTTCTGCATGTTTGTTCTTTGATAATTTGACCAATTTGGATTGTTGTAGTTATGTATTGATTTAGCACTATCATTTCTGAATATGAGGACATGATTACCTGTCTAGATATTTCACTTTCTGTCTGTATGGTCACTTACATGTCTCCCCACCCAACTTCTTCCGTACTTCCATCTATGATGGTCTTTAGGAAGGCCGAAAGTTCTTATGGTTTTATTTTTAACTTCTATTGGGTTGTCGGAAAAGTCATGACGTATTTTGGCACCCGATGGCGATTGGGCGGTTTTTGAAGTACTGAGGCATGCACAGCTCTGTTATCCCTATGGCATTCAACAGGTGCCAGTTCTAGCTGCAGTCTAAA
Organism: Macrothele yani; assembly: GCA_039090855.1. Classification (NCBI taxonomy): domain Eukaryota; kingdom Metazoa; phylum Arthropoda; class Arachnida; order Araneae; family Macrothelidae; genus Macrothele; species Macrothele yani. Next base: position 118,162,935 of record CM077008.1, read on the forward strand.
AGGAATAGTGAGCGATTTGGTTGATTTGCGGAGATTTGACATCAAGTTGAAGATGGAAGACCAAACTGTGCATTTTCGCCATATTTTACTGTTTTACTTCCGTAAAGGGAAGAACGCGCTTCAAGCTTATGAAAAGTTGCGTAAAGTGTACTGTGATAATGCTCTACAAGAATGTCAATGCCAGCGGTGGTTCGCAAAATTCCATGCTGGTGATTTTGACCTCAACGATGCTCCTCGGTCCGGAAGGCCCACCGAGGTTGATGACGACCAAATCAAAGCATTGATCGAGTCAAACCCACATTACACGACATGAGAGATTGCAGACGCATTGCACATCCATCATTCAAGCGTTCACGACCAGCTGAAGAATCTGGGATACATAACCAAGCTCGATTTCTGGGTTCCTCATAAACTCAAAGAAGCTCAATTGACGGCGCGTATAAACATCTGCAATATGCTCATTAAACGTGAGAAAAACGGTCCTTTTTTTAAGCGACTGATAACTGGTGACAAAAAGTGGATGGTGTACAACAATGTGCTGTGCAAAAAGTCTTGGTCCTGACGTGCTGTTTTGCCTCAAATGACATCCAAAGCAGACATTCATCAGCGGAAGATTCTGGTCTCAGTGTGGTGGGATTTTAAAGGTGTCATATTTTTCAAGCTTCTACCACGGAAACAAACAATCAATTCGAATGTGTACTGTCGCACTGTCGGCAATTGGACAGTTTGAACGAATCCATCATCCAGAAACGTCCAGAGCTCGTTCATCGTAAAGGTGTTGTGTTCCATCACGACAACGCGAGACCACACACAAGTTTGATCACCCGCCAAAAATTATTGGAGCTTGGGTGGGATGTGTTGCCACACCCAGCATACTCGCCTGACCTTGCGCCGTCAGACTTCCACTTGTTTCGCTCTCTTCAATAGTCCTTGCGTGGTATAACATTCAATTCAGATGAGGCTGTAAGTCAGCACCTTGTACAGTTTTTCGCCACAAAAGAAAAGTCCTTCTATGAACGAGGCATTCTGCAGCTCACTGAAAGATGGCAAAAAAGGTTATTGAACAAAACGGGCATTATATCATTGATTGATCTTTGTCCTTTCTATCAATAAATGACCTTTGCAAAACATGGCTAAAATACGTCATGACTTTTCTGACAACCCAATACATAAAATATGTTGTTTCACTTCGTAAGAAAATTGTGTAATGTTTTAATTATTGTGCTTTTAAGACTGCTACCTTAAATTTTATGATTGACCCAATCCGCACGAGAACCTAATGCCTTGTTCAATGGAAAACATGCTTTTGTTGAATCACATTAAGTGTAATTAAAAAAAAGGAACTGTACACCAACTGTACTTAAATAGTATAACTATACTACTGTAGATATCTGAAATTTCTTGTTGTAGAATAGAAATCAAAATTGCCGCCCCGGTGGCGCAGTGGTCTAAGGCGCTAGCCTCTGATCATTCGTCCGTAAGGGGTCCGGGTTCGAATCCCGGTGAGGCATGGATGTTGTGTTTGTCTTACGGCACTGGCTCTCTCCCTTCCCTGGAACCAGTGACCCTAAATTAGGGACGGGAGACAGCTAACTGTAGGCAGTTTGATGGCTTTTTCAAGGAAGGTAGACAGCAAACTATAGGCAGTTTGCTGTCTACCTTCCTTGAAAAAGCCATGTGGTTGATGTGCAAAAGCTTGGAAATTTTGATTTCTATTCTACACCAAGAAATTTCGGATATCTAGTATAGTTGTACTATTTAAGTGCAGTTAAGTGTTAAGTGAAAATTGTACTTTCATTTGGGGAAACAAATTGCCATGGCTTTATAGGTTTTCTAAAGCTACGGTGTTTGGTGAAACAACATAACTATTGCATGAATCATGCTGTACTCCAAAAAGGATGATAAAGTAGGATTTTTTTTTTTTTTTTTTTGTGAGACAGGTGATATTGCATAGACTTTGTTGGTGCTAAATGTTTGCTTTCACAACATGCACTTGATCTTACTCAAGCTAAGAACAGTGGCTCGAAACAAATAAGTGCAAAATTTCAGAAGATAATCTGGTTTTTATAGGTGTATATATGATCATACAAGATCTGACAAGCTTTCACTCCACAACAGGCAGGTTTTTCAAGGCACTAGGACAACATGGGTTAAAAACTGAAAAGCGAAAATAAAGCAGAGGTTTAAATTAAATAAGCAATGATCGTGCAAAATAACATTAAATTAATATTTCATGTTTTACATCAGATATATTTCTTTTTTGTATAAGTTCAGCTGTGTTTTAGCCCCAACAGAGCCATCCATCCATCCATCCATGCAACATGTTGTAAATCAATTTATCACCTGAGAGAGAATCTTTCTCTTAACTTCCTTAGAAAGGTTCCTTTTTCAGTGATGTATTGGGCAATACCCTTAATGTTGCACCAAAGTGGGGCTACTTCATAATTTGATGCTTCCCTTGATAGTGCAGCTATGAGCTGTCATATCTGATGTCCCTTTTATGTTCTTCAAGCTTTCTAGGAAAGGACCTTTTTGCTATTCATATGTAGACCTTCTTGGATCATCAGGGGGTCATTCCACATCAAATCATTCAATTTTTTTGCAAAATGTCACCCACCGACTTGGCTTTGAATGAAATTTAGCTGGTTGGTATAACTAATAAAGTTATGGATAAATCCAAAGTGTTAGCATTTTTCATCCCATAGTTTTTAATATACAGTGTTCCAAAATTTAGCTAAGCACTTGCTTCAGCAGCAGTGTAGTAACATACCACTTTTTACAAAACTTGCTGTAACTACTACTCTAGTGAATTTAGGACGACAAAAATTGAGTTCATGGAAAAGGGTTCACAGATCTCAAAGCCATTTCAATTTTACCAGAAATGCTAGTAAATAAGTTCCACCTAGTGGTGAAGTGAAAAGTTCCATAAAATTTAGCTATTTTATATCAAGCTTTGTAGGGTATTGCTCTAGCATGATGGAGCTAATTTTTCTTTTTGCTGATCCTTGACACATCCTGTAACTTAGTCAGGAAAAAAAATGGTGGGTATCAGCATACTTTATTTAACAGGTAAGTAAAATTATTTGTAATGCATGTGGGGGTTTCCTCCGACACTTCAGCCATTTTTTTTTTAATTTTTAGTTTTTTAATTCCGATCCACCCCTTGGATGTTCTGGAAAGTTAGCATGTATGTTTACATTACAGTTCTAAGTTTCAGCTTTCTGCTTCCCATAACCTCCAATATACAGCACTCAGAAGTTAGGTTTAACAATTGTTTCACCAGCAAATTCACCCATTTCAAGCTTCCGTGTGTTTGAGTTTTGGCATCAATTGAATAAATGTGTTTAATATGTCGGCATTTTCTGTTCTGAACATTAAAAGCACTCATTTTACAAATGATTAAAAAAATAACAGAACTAGAAATTAATATTTATACGTACATAAAAGTAACAATTATTACCATTGATATTAGTTGGAAATGCTTTGTGACCAAAATAGTTTTTGTAAAGTTAATTTCCTTGTGCTAAGGACCACTTGGACTGAACTAATTTCATATCTACTTCAGAAAAGTAATATGTTCTTCCCATTCTCATTGTTACTGGGGATTGCACTGTGCACAGTTTATGCTGAAGAGGCACATGGCAAATATCAGCATGAGTTGGCCAGTAAAATGATGCAGCAGCACTATGTGGTTGCATAAATTAATTTTTTTCATCCCCTTCTTCCTTTTCAATGTTCGCAATCGTACCAAAAAACCAGTTATTGTCATAGGTGCATGCTACGTAACACTGTGTGTAAACCTGTGGCAAATCTTTGGAAGTATTGCCATTTCTGATGTCAATACCAAACTGTAGTTTTCTTCTGACTTATCCTTGCCATTGCTATTTAGTTTGATGAAGGTGGACAAAAGTGGTGGAAGCCTCTAGTACCTGGTACAACTTTTGTTTTCAAAAACGTTCATGTAGATTATTTTGCAGAGTTTCAACTTCAGATTTCAATATGAAGTGAAACCCTATGTTTTTTGTTTTCTACACAAAAATTATAAATATCTACTGCTTTTGTGATCTGATCTTAAAGGCCATTGCAAGCTGGCTCTGCTTACAATTCGTTTCACTGTACCACTAATGCCACCACAAGGTGACTTGCCATGGCTAGTTGCAAAAAAAAAAAAAAAAAAAAAAAAAAAACTGATGCAGATGTAGCAAAATCAATTTTATGCTCACATAAATTTATAAAGCTCTTGCGATTTTTGTATTGAGCAGCACACCCATCTGTAAAATAGTGAACTTTAACAACAACTGGATATCTATTCTTAATGTATTATATCATTCATTATATCATTTCTTGCTGGATACTGTATACCATGCAAACATCATGGTCAAGATCGTCAGATAAGAAATAGTGATTGGAGATTTCCAGCAACTGTGTTTTGGTTCTGGTGTAGACAGTAACAGGATGAACTTTACATGCATGAGATGCCCAATGATATCCTTGTGCTTCATCTTGTATAAGAAATCAAATATATAGTTTTCACTGAAATCCATGAGAAAAATTGCAGTGTCAGGCACAAGCTTCTCTTTTAGTTCCTTTGCAGTATATGAATGTGTGATAAATTTTTCCACTTTTAGCACCAGCATTTGTGTAAAATCATCCATTATTGACCTTTGTTTAATTAGTTCTGTTCTGTCAATTAGGTACCCACTAACTGTATCCTATGATATCATCTTCCTCATAGTCCTCAAAATTAGTTTTCAAAAAATCAGTCAGATTGTCTGTAGATGGGTAATTTTTGCAGTGCCTCAGCATGAAGTTATGATCCATCAATTCACAAACTATGTAATCCATTAAAGTTACATATGATTCCCTCAGCTGTGCAGCACTGAGTAGCAATCTGACATTCTGATGTATTGCATACACACACACACACACACACACACACACACACACACAGAATGAGTACCAACACTGTTTTGGTCTCAGACTGCAAAATTTTGAAAACCCAACCTTTGTATCAGGGCATTGATTTTTAAATGCACTATACAGTTCTTTCAAATTGCATAAAATTAGCCTTTTCTGCACATTCTGATTTCTCCTTATGGTTATAAAATCCTTCTTTCCTGCCATGTGTCGAGAAAAAATGTCATCTTCATAAAACACCTGAATTAATTGCAATATTTCATTGCTCAATTTCTTCCCTGTTCCTGGTAGGGACATAATGCCACTTTCCCTAATAAATTATTTTTATCATCATACCAGATATTTTGAAACCTGAAATGTTTTAGCAATCATTTATCAGGACCAAGATGGAGGTGCCATTGTCAACATTTGAATTTTTCTTTGCCTGTTCAGTGTGGAAAGTTTTTCTTTCATCAAAGTCACAAGTATTTCTAAATCTTTGGCCTTTTGCTGTGTTACACCGACCTGGACATTGCCACTTTCAGAGCTTGGTAAATCCTGTTCCCAGTATTTGTGCTGCTTTATGCTTAACAATTGATTGAATTTGTTTCATTTTCCTTCTACCATATGACAGGGAACAGAATGCAATTTCAAAGGAGAACAACAAATATGCCAATATTTATTTCCTCCAGTGTTAGGTCCTTTGAAATAGATTCTTATTGTGGTATTAAATCACTCTCACTTATACCTTCAATTTCATGCTGTGCGGCTCTGACCAGTGCAGCTGGTAACCATTGGAAATTAATATTTATATATCATCATCATCATCATTGTCAACCATTATCAATCCACTGCTGGACGAAGGTCTCCCCAAGTTTCCTCCACAACGGTCTGTCTTGTGCCAGTCTCCTCCATGTCACTCCCGCATATATATTTATATATACTATATGATATAGTATATACTGAAACCATCAGCAGTTACAATGGCTCTGAAATCCTGCGATATTGAAGATGCATGCATTAATATTATTAATAACATCTTATGAAAATGCAAGTGCAAAGATTTGGATGTTTGAAAATACAACACACATAAAAATTGGAAAGGGCGTGAGACAAGGTGACACCATATCTCCAAAGCTCTTTAATGCCACATTGGAAAATGTCTTTCAATCACTGAACTGGGAAAACAAAGGTATAAAGATTAATGGAGATTATCTAACCCACCTTCGTTTTGCTGATGACGTAGTCATTTTTGCAACTACCCCATCAGAGCTGCAGAGTATGATCCAGGAACTTGCTGACAAGAGTAAAGAAGTGGGATTAAAAATGAGCTTTCAGAAGACAAAAGTGATATTCAATGCTTTTACAAGAAATGAAGATTTATCGATTGATGGAGAAAAGCTGGAGATAACAGACACGTACGTTTATCTTGGACAGCAGATATCAAGTGAGGGTCACATTGATGAAGAAATTAATCGGCGTACAAAACTTGCCTGGAGAGCTTCTGGAAGAAACAGCATAATTTTCAAGAGCAATATGCCATTATGTCTTAAAAGAAAAGTGTTTGATCAATGCATCCTTCCAGTGCTTACATATGGTACAGAGACGTGGACCTTAACTAAAAGAGACATACAAAGGCTGCAGACAACTCAAAGAAGCATGGAGAGATGCATGCTTGGTGTAACCAGGAGAGATAAGAAGAGGAACTCGTGGATCCGAAAAATGACAAGAGTGGAGGACATCATGGTCAGAGTTAAATCCCTGAAATGGCAATGGACTGGGCATATTGCCAGAAGGACAGACCATCGATGGACAGCCGAAATTTTAGATTGGATTCCAAGGGATAGGAAAAGACCCAGAAGAAGATCACTTGGGAGATGGGTGGATGAAATTCGAAAGTATGCGGGAGTGACATGGAGGAGACTGGCACAAGACAGACCGTTGTGGAGGAAGCTTGGAGAGACCTTCATCCAGCAGTGGATTGATAATGGTTGACAATGATGATGATGATAGTATATATAAATATTAATTTCCAATTCTGTTTTTTTTAAATGTTTAAAAAAATGATCATTTTTAAGGTTTAGAACAGAAAATGGCGACATATTCAACACATTCAATTGATGCCAAGTCTCACACACATGGAAACTTGAAATGGGTGAATTTGCTGATGAAACAGCTGTTAGGCCTAACTTTTGAGTACTGTATCGTGGAGGTTATGGGTTGAAAAACGCTGAGACTTAAGATTGTTAGGTAAGCATTCATGCTAACTTTCCTGAACATCCAAGTGGGTGGATCAAAATTAAAAAATAATAATAATAAAAAAAAAATGGCTGAAGTGTTGGAGGAAACCCCCACATGCATTTCAAATAATTTTACATATCTGTGGAAATATGATAATACCCACCATTTTTTCTCCTGAATAAGCTACAAGATGTGTTTAAGGATCAGTATAAAATAAAATTCAGTTCCATCATACTAAAGCAATACTCTACAGAGCTTGATATAAAATAGCTAAATTTTATGGAACTTTTTCACTTCACCACTAGGTGGCGCTTATTTATCTAGCGTTTCTGGTAGAATTGAAATGGCTTTGAGATTTGTGAACCCTTTTCCATGAACTCCAAGTTTTATCCTCCTAAATTCACTAGAGTAGCAGTTACAGCAAGTTTTGTAAAAAGTGGCATGTTGCTGCACTGCTGTCGTAGCGAGTGCTCAGCTAAATTTTGGAACACTATATATGAAAAACTATGGTGTGAAAAAAACTAAAACTTAGGATTTTTCCATAACTTTATTAGGTATACCTACCAGCTGAGTTTCATTCAAATCCGAGTCGGTGGGTGACATGGCCTTGTGATTTCACATGAAATGACCCCAGGATATATTATGAGGATAGAGTACCCTCCAGCACGTTCACACACAATAGTTTGGAGATCATGGTGTAGGATTACATCTCAGATGCATTACAAGGATTTCATCCCCACCTCATAGTTAAATGTTTTTAGAGCTCTTCTGAACCAGAACGAGAATTACGGTATGTATAAGATGGACCTAATGAATCTTAGTGCTGGATTGTCAATGCATTCGTCACCTGTGTTAACTATGTTTCTCACTTTTTCGGTTATTGTGTCAATTCTATGTTGCTCTTATCCAGCGGAAACAGCAAGATTTAAGAGAGTTTCAATCTCAGTTTTTACAGTCTCACCATCTGAGCATACAGAAAAATTCTCAGGCAGTATGTGATCTGATGAAAGCCTCCTTGTAGCTGTGAGGGCAAAAAGATCTTGATTTCATGATGTTATTTATTGATGTAAGTTTATAGTAAACAGAAGTGCCTAGTGAGCCATCTAAAGTTTTCTTTATCATTACATCCAAAAACAGCAATGACTATCCATTTTGATTTCCATTATGAATTTAATTTCGGGGTACACAGAATTAATTTTCTCCAGGAAAGACCGAAGTCCTCTCTACCACGTTTCCATATAAAGAAGATATCATTGTGTGCAGGTTTGTGTCAGGGTTGCCATATTGGGCTTCTTTGATGCCAAATTCCTGAAATTTGGCTTTTTTTTTTTTCAGTTTAGTTGGTGTCAGAGAATTCATTTGGCTTGATTGGCTTTTCCCTGGCTTTTTATATTAGTTGCACGAAAATGACATACCATCCACTTTTAGAATAGTTTTCCTTTAAAAAGTTATTTTTGCTCCAAAATGGGAATACCTTAACAACAGATTGGCAAGAAATTAGAATCTGTGCAGTTTAAACTTTGATTGGCAGTTGACTCAAAGTTCCAGGTTATGTTTAATATTTTGATAAATTGGGAAGAGCTAAAGGCTTATTTCGGTAGTGCTAAATTAGTTCAGTCAAGTTTGACACAAAATTCAAAGCAAGACTGTTAAAGGAAATGATGTTAGACTACAAAATTTACTTGTTTTTTGTGTTTGACTCCTGCTGTGCAGGAATTTGAAAGACTGAACAGCCTTTTTTTAGCAAACAAAAGCTTATCCTCAGGAATTGTACTAAGAATTATTCTCACACCAGAAAGATCTTCAGAGCAGACTGTATGATGTCAGTGGGCAGAAAAAAAAATATATTCAAGTTGATTTTGGTATAAAATTTCTAACAAAATGTAGTATGTTTGTTTAGAAGAACAACAGTACTGAGGCTCATCTAGAAGTAAAAAAATGTCAAAGAAAGATGTATGTGTATGCTAGAAGAAGCTCTCAGTCAAGTTACATGTAGACTTTCCTTGGAGAGAGATATATTTCAAAATCTATCAAAATTGAGCCTTAAAGTCATTTTAGATCAAGTTTAAAGGACTGTTCTTCAGAGTTACCCTTTATGCACCTTGCAGAAAACATTAGCACCATTGAAGAACAATACAGAAAAATGCTTTTTGTCAATTAGAAAGAAGCTCCATTTTAGAAAGATGGACTTTCTACAGACAGCGAACAGTTTTGCATTGACATGCTTCAACATCAGGCATTTAAAGAACTCAGCACTTTTGCCTTTACTTGTCTAATAACCCCAGTTAGTAATGCTGTAGTAGTGAGGATATATTCTCTCTTGTAACCTTAGTTAAAACAAAAGGAAGAAAAAAATGCAACTGAATTTTCTTGATGCTATTGTGAGAATCAAAGCAGAACTATTGCTTTCAAATAAATGTTGTAAGGACTTCACTCCATCTGCAGAAATGCTAAAAGGCTTTGGTTTATGTGTAGGTTCTATTTGTTCTTGTGAGGTGACTAATAAACTGGATGTGTAGCTTTTTATGTGATGTGAGTATGAAAAATGTTTTAATGATGTTTGGCTTTTTTCTATTATTGTTTGGCTTTTTTGTATTATTGTTTGGCTTTAAATCAAAATTTTTATCTTACAACCCTGGTTTGTGCTAGAAGTAAACAGTAGAAAACTTCCTTTCTAAAATATCAATACATTTTTGCAATGAAGTATGTGATCTTGTTTTAGAGTTGCTGGTAGTTATTGCAATTTCTTTTGAATTTTATAGTTTGTGAAAACTGTTTCTGGTGATGAAAGTACTGGTGTACATGCAAGATTCCGGGAACTCTTATTATTGCAGGTAATTAAATTTATGGTGCATGTTTTTATTTTCCACTGCATTTAGAGGATTTGGTGTGCTGAAAAAATACATTGAGCACACCTGCAGCACTATACATATTGAATGTTTTACATATATGTTATTACTTTTGAAATGCAATTACTAATTGTCTTTCTAAATGTTTTATGTTGTTGGGCCACATGATGGGAAACCACCGATATCTGAAGTCTAAGGAATTTTGTGTGTTAAAACTTCATAAAAATCGTTAGTAATGGTTGTTATGATATTGCACAACTGACAAATTTAACACAGTAATGATATATATTTATAAAATATATCATCTTTCTGTTCTTTGTGTATGTGTTTATTTAATGAATAAGTAAATAAACATGATTGTAGACCAAATTAATACAAGCTATTGCAAAAATCTGTTTTTTATTGGCATAGCAACTGATATGTGCCAAGCTTTTGTGCACCTATGGGTGGCTTTATCTCCACAGACTCATACTACAAACCTATGCAAATAATATATTATATTCAACTGCTAGATCACCCTGAAACTTAGAGCTTTCTTAAACATTTCATTTTTAAAACATGAAAATTGCATAGGTTCATAGTATTAGTCAGCCTGTATGAAGCTGCCACTTATAGGTGTGGGAAAGCTTGACACATAGTTGCTATGACAAGAGAAAACAGATTTTTGCAATATCTTGTATTTACTTTATCTTAAGGTTTCGTCTAAGAGCTTTTTTGATGCAGTTCATAACTTTAAAGAGTCCATACACATTTTCTGTTCACCATCTTGTATGATGTTGTCACACAAAGTTCATCATGGGAAGGTGAAGACTACTCTTCTTTGCTTTTTCACCTTTGAAGAATGTGTGGATTGATCAATGGAAGTAATTTCAATTATCGTCCCTTTCTTGTTTCATCCTTCCTCCTGTAGTGCTGTTGCAAGATGCACTCTATTACTGGATATCTTGGTACATTTTGGATTTCAAAAACCAGCTTCTCAGTGCTTAACTTAATTTCATGGGGATTACTGGGAATGATTTTTTGTTGTTTGTCAAATTTTCAGGTTGTGGACCAATCTATTGTTGGCACTGACTCTAGAGAAGGTATTGAAAGCTCCATAAAGAATTCAAAATTACACTTGCAGAAAATAATTATCCCTTTACAATAACTGGAAAAAAATTTCACCAAAGCATAAATAAAAAACACTGAAACAATGGTATTATGCTAACCAGGAAAGTCACCAATCGGAAAAGGTTATTCAAAAACTGCAGTGAATTATCAAAATATTCTATGTTTGACTCATTCAGGACCTAAATAGTGAAATTAAAAAATTCTTCACTTCCATAAAGCAAAAAGAAAGCAATCTCCTGCTATAAAAACAAGTGGTCTAAATAGGAGAAACTGGGAGACAGGGGACCCTAAATAGGAAAAACTAGGAAACAACTTAGAACTTGTGTAGCAAAACATAAGAGCAACTATAACAAAATGTTACCAGCAAAACAAGACTTGACAGACACATTCGAAACACCAGACATCCAATTAACTGGAACTCCATAGAATTTACATCACATCTGCAGCACTTTATAAAAAGGAAGTTGGAAGAGGGTGTTGAAATTGAAGGAAGCAGAGGAGCAACAATTAACAAACAGAAATGCTGGGTATCACCATGGGAATGGAAATTGATATTTCTAAAGAATTCAGTGCCTCTATTTAGTTCAGCAATTGTGTAGCCATATGAAATTTACAGGGTTTGTATGGCCTCTGGGACCCTGGAAAATCCCTGGGATTTGATTTCCCTTCTTTCCAGGCCTAGAAAGTACTTGATTTTTTATATTTTTGTGAAAGATCGTGTAATTTTTTCTTGCAATGAAAAAAAAAATGTTCGAAATGTTTGTATTTGGTGGTGTCACTTTGTTCTAGCTACCTGTGGCATTTACTTGCAATGACATCACTTCCTTCCATTGAATATGGAGACATGATGTCATTTCTTTCATCTCATATGATGCTGCAGTGTAAGATGTTTGAGTGCTATATTTCCAGCAACTTTTGGTGTGTTGGTATACCAGTTGTGTGCAGTTGGAGTCACAACAGCATGTGGAAATCTAGACTAAAAAAAAAAAAAAAAAAAAAAAAATCTGCCCAAAGAAGTAGTTAAAGAAAAGATGATGGACTGTTCTTGGGAAATTGATATCAGCAAATGGTATATTAAAATATAGCAGACTTTCTAGTGTTATGCTGTGTATTTTAACAATATCATACAGCAATGCAGAATGTGAGAGAATATTCAGCAGTCTATGGAAAACAAGAACACAATTTCTCAGGTCTTTATCTAACAAAAACTTGGAAGATATTTTGATTACCAAAAGTATGCAAACAGGACATTGCTATGAACAAAAATTTAGTAAAAGTTTTTGACAATGACTAAATTGGCCATTTACCAACACTTAAAATGTAAAAAAGCTGATTAATTTTCAGTGTGTTTTGGATTTCATTTATGTGTGTTATGTAGATATCTGTGTAATAAGCAAATAACTTTCTTTTATTATTCTTATTTTCTTTTTATTTATAGCCCTAATGGTGTTCTACAGGGTGTTCGGAAATGATGTATACAATTTCAAAGTTGATTAGTACAAAAAGTATTTCCGATACGAATGTTTTACGTTTTGTCCAAGATTAAGCAGGTTCTAAAGCTTTGCAATCAATACACTTCCATATGTGCTCCATTCGTAGCACGCAGGATGTCCAGGTGGTAGTCGATTTTAGACCAAGTACGGTGCAGAATGTCTGGGGTTATGTGGAGGAAGGCTGCAGTGATGCGCGCCTTCAGGTCACTGAGGGAGGCATAAAAAAAAAAAAAAATCATGGGGTCATGTCTGGCGAACAGGGAGGCCATGTCATTGGACCTCCATGTCCAATCCACTGACCAGGTAAGTGCTGATCCAAGCATGCACAAACGTCTAATGACCAATGAGGGGGAGCCCCATCTTGCTGGAAATTGACGTCTAAAATTTCCTGCAGTTGTGGAATGACGAATAGTTGTAACATATCCAGGTATGTGCCACCAGTTATGGTTGGTTCAGCAAACAAGAATGGTCCAATCACTCTGTCCTGCATAATGCTACACCAAACATTAACTTTTGGGCTGTGTCTTGTGTTTTCCATGACAGCATAGAGATTTTCCGAACCCCAAATTTGGCAATTATGCTTGTTGACGGTATCTGACACATGAAATGTTGACTCATCACTGAAACAGATTCTTGACAGGAATGTGGAGTTGAAATCAATGCAATGAAGCATTTCTACGGCACACGTTGCATGACACACTTTGTTATTGGGCTGCACCCTTTGCACCAGCTGCATTTTGTAGGCGTAAAGACGAAGGCGTTTGTGTAGCACTGCATGAACTGTTGTTGGAGGTATCCCAAGTTCGCGACTTGCTGGTTCGCGACTTGCTGAACGAATGGGCGTCGATGGGTTCTGTTGGTACGCCTGACGCACAGCCTCCACAGATTCTTCCGACACAGATGGTCTGCCGCTGCTCGTCCCTTTTAACACACTACCGGTAGCTTTGAATTTGTCTACCCACTGCTGGATACTCCTCCATGTTGGTGGTTTCCTCTGGTACTCCCTCCTGAAATTTCTCTGGACTTGGGTCAGCGACTTGGACTCTGCAAACCATATCACTCAAGCAGCCTTTTCCTGTGGCGTCGCCATTTTTGCTATGTTGTGTCACACTGCACTACCAGGCACCTAGCATCACCTATCAAAGGAAAAATAAAACTTTAGAACTTGCTTAAACTTGGATAAAATGTAAAACATTCGTATCACAAATACTTTTTGTACTAATCAACTTTGTAATTCTATACATCATTTCCAAACACCCTGTATTTACATTAACTTTTACAAAAATTTGGAATAATTTATGCTTATAGTGCATATGTTTCATTATAGTTTTAAGGAATTGCTATTGCTGTGTATAATGTTTCAGTCCACAAAATCCTAAAATGTGTGCATTACATGTCTCTCACGAGCCCAAACTGTTTTTAAATTGTAGTACTATTTAATTCTGGATAGGTTTTACTGGAACTATATATATTTCTCGAGTCAGTGTGTGAGCATGCAAAAATTGTAAGATTTCCAAAAATGACATGTTGGCAGGTTGGGAAGGGAAGGATGTCAGCTGAAAGAAAAATTCATGAATGGATGCTCTGCAGCTGCAAAGTTAATGAAAGTCAAATGTGGCTGTGGAACTTGCTGAGAAGGAAGCATGGCTTGCTCTGAAGAGGAAACTTGAGCTGATGTTCTCGCAAGTAAAACAAAACAAAATAGGAGGAAAAAAACTATGTTTGAAGCAATGTCTTTTAGAACCATTTTATTTTCAGTGTTAGAACATCTGTAGCACAAGCCACAAACTGTTCGTAATTTATGTGCATACAATTATAATTATAATAGGTCGCTTACCTTTTTTACACATTTCCCTGCACGTTTTATTCCTTCGGTTGTCTTGCTTGGTTCAAGCCTCTGGTGCGGTGTTCCATTTTCGTCTTCAGGTTCATTCAATGCCCGGCGAATGCTCAAGTTCACGAAGTGCACTGCATTAATGATTCTAAGTTCCAACAGCATCTACCTTCCCTCCTACTCTTCCCACCAGCGTGTAAAACTCAACCTTCGTTGGTTGATTGACATTTACAAAAACCCCAATTCTTGAACTCAAAACCTACTGATATAACCAACGAACATAAACTGGCTATTTACATGCATGCAAAATGCCGAACAGAAATATTAAAAGCGTATATACAACTATTTACACACAACTCATCCTATTCCCTTCTATGTCATTCCTTCAACTCCCCTTCCCAACACCTCATGACAACTAGAACATTCAGTCACCACACCCAAAGCCATTCCCACGCAGACTGCCTCTAGTACTTTCTACCCCCTCCGGGGTCATCTTCAGGAGGCGTTCTAGATGTTTTCTCTCCTGCTTGAGGTGTTGGGAAAGGGAGTTGAAGGAATGACCTAGAAGGGAATAGAAAGAGTTGTGTGTAAATAGTTGTATATACACTTGATATTTATTTTCAGCATTTTGTATGTATGTAAATAGGCAGTTTATGTTCGTTGGTTATATCAGTAGGTTTTGAGTTCAAGAATTGGGGTTTTTATAAATGTCAATCAACCAATGAAGGTTGAGTTTTACATGCTGGTGGGAAGGTAGATGCTGTTGGAACCTAGAGTCATTAATGCAGTGCACTTCGTGGACTTGAGCATTCGCCGGGCTTTGAATGAACCTGAAGACGGAAATAGAACACCGCACCAGAGGCTTGAATCAAGCAAGACAACCAAAGGAATAAAACGTGCAGGGAAATGTGTAAAAAAGGTAAGCGACCTATTATAATCATTTTATTTTGTTCGGAATTCGCTAATTTTATTTATTGTGAGTACAGTGGTGTGCTCTATTTAAATATTTACATAAATAAATTATGGTGAACAATTTTGTCTTGCTCTTGTCGTGCTATATTCACAGTTTCCTGCAAAGTGTTCTGATTTTTCACCCATTTACAAAGTTCAGCTGTTTTTCCTGTTTGTCAGTCTCATATATGTTGTAACTGAATCTCAGGGTATAGCAGATATGACTCTAATTCTATGTGCAAATATGCTGTTTACCAAAATTTTTTCAACACTAGGGAACTATAACTTTGAAGTCCTCTAGTGTGTGAAATAAATGTTTTCTATTTTAGTATTCAGAAATTATTTTCTTTATTAATGAAACCACTTATTTTGAAATTTCTCTGCATTGCTGCTTTCAAAAATCTTAAGGGAAGAGCCCACCCCTTCTGTATTGCATAAGAACTTTGTGAAAGTAGAATTTAGTTTTCATGATTTTAATATAAGTGGTGATATTCTGGAAAACATCTGTTATGTAAATTGATTTTTCATCATATTGACATTTTTATGGTCTACAGGACATGGAAAGTGTTTTGTTTTCTAAATGAAAATTTTCATAAATGTGTTAGGTGCTTAAAGTGTGGCTACTGAAACATTTATGAACTAAATGAAAACATTCTGTGTAGTTTTTTTTTTTTTTTTTAAGACTTTTCGGATGCAAAAGTGATTTGGGTAGGATCTTTTGAAGTAAAATTTTTGCAGGCTGGTAATGTGATGGTAATTGCAATGTTTTTGTTTCATTTGTTGTCTTTTTTAAAGGAAATATACTAAAAGACAGTATAAGAGAAAATTGTCTTTGAATTTATGTGCAATGCTAATCAAGTATTAATCATTCTGAAACTTTCAATTTACTTCCGATATTGGAGGTTATATTATTTAACGTGCATTAATGCATTTGCATTTTTGAACTTCACTTTTAGTTGGTAAAGTTCGATGAACACTTACCGCACGTGGGGCTTGGCTTTCAATTCATATTTCCGTTATGTGGATGCGGCACGGGGTTTTTCATTTGGCCACGGGTCCGCTTCTTTTTTTTTCCCGTTGGAATTTATTTTGCCTCATCACCAAATGAGTTTTTTTCCTTTGCTGCATCCTCATTTACTTCAATATTTATTCATAACCCGAGTACTTTCGGTAATACTCCTTTACCGTCTTCGAGGGGACGTTTTGCTCCGACTAGCACGGACCGTGTCAGCTGGGCATTTCGGTGGTTCTCGCGGGCTGCTTCTGTCATCGGCTATCGCTTCTTCTTGGGCGTGGTGGCGCCATCTCTTGTTGGTCAGTGATCTCATTTTTTTGAACTTTTTCATTTTTTTGCTCAATTTTAATTAAATTTCTTCAGCTGTTTCTCAAATTATTAGGGTCATTATGGTTGCAAACTTTTGTCCTATTTTTTTCAATCATTACCGACTCTGCTATTCTGAGGTGTTTTTCGGATTTACAGCTTTTAATGATTTTTATATTTTCGAATTTAGGATATTTTTGGTTATCCAGACAGTATTGGATAAGTGCTGTTTTTTCTTCTTTTTCTGCCAGTTTTTTACGTGTTGTTTTAATCTGTGTTTAAGCTTATTTTTGGTACTTCCTATATAAGCCATTGGAGGATTTTCAGTAATAGGAATTGAGTAAATACCTGCTTTTTCTAACATTTTTATTTTTTCATTATTTTTTATTACTATATTTTTGATGGTATTTAATATAACATTCAAATTGGACATTCAAATTGGAGGAAAAGTAAATACCATCAAAAATATAGTAATAAAAAATAATGAAAAAATAAAAATGTTAGAAAAAGCAGGTATTTACTCAATTCCTATTACTGAAAATCCTCCAATGGCTTATATAGGAAGTACCAAAAATAAGCTTAAACACAGATTAAAACAACACGTAAAAAACTGGCAGAAAAAAGAAGAAAAAACAGCACTTATCCAATACTGTCTGGATAACCAAAAATATCCTAAATTCGAAAATATAAAAATCATTAAAAGCTGTAAATCCGAAAAACACCTCAGAATAGCAGAGTCGGTAATGATTGAAAAAAATAGGACAAAAGTTTGCAACCATAATGACCCTAATAATTTGAGAAACAGCTGGAGAAATTTAATTAAAATTGAGCAAAAAAATGAAAAAGTTTGAAAAATGAGATCACTGACCCACAAGAGATGGCGCCACAACACCCAAGAAGAAGCAATAGCCGATGACAGAAGCAGCCCGCGAGAACCACCAAAATGCCCAGCTGACACGGTCCGTGCTAGTCGGAGCAAAACGTCCCCTCGAAGACGGTAAAGGAGTATTACCGAAAGTGCTCGGGTTATGAATAAATATTGAAGTAAATGAGGATGCAGCAAAGGAAAAAACTCATTTGGTGATGAGGCAAAATAAATTCCAACGGAAAAAAAAAAGAAGCGGACCCGTGGCCAAATGAAAAACCCCGTGCCGCATCCACATAACGGAAATATGAATTGAAAGCCAAGCCCCACGTGCGGTAAGTGTTCATCGAACTTTACCAACTAAAAGTGAAGTTCAAAAATGCAAACATTCTGAAACTGTTTCTTTTTCCATATACAAATGACATTCTGCATCTTTAAGCACTCATGGCCATTTTTGCCTATAAGTAATAAGTATTTTTTATTTGTTTTAGTCATTAAAGAATAGCCTTCTCACCGGAAAAGTTGTTTGGCCCAACACAAGTAAAGATCCAAGTCTTTTTCATCGACTGATGAACTTGATAAATGGTTTGTTCACTTATGTTCATGTAGTTAAAATTGTTAATTCTCCTGTTCTACAAAATCAGAACAAAATGTGCACTTTTTTGTATTATTTATCTTTGATGCATGCATTATATGCTGTATGTACACTTATATGTTATGCTGTTATGTAGGATATCCAAGTGGAAACTAGCAAGTCAAGTTCATGTCAGATTTGAAGTTAATGCAAACTTTTGCATTTTCTGAAGGATTCTGAACATGGATTTCAGTTTCTAGAAGCATTGTATACCAGCTGTCATGCAATGTTTAAGAATTTTTGTGTATTTAGGAGATTTAACATGCTATTTGCATGTTGTAGTTTTTATTTTTGTTATTTTTTTGAAAGGTACATAGGTTGTGTGAAAGTAATTGTGTATCTATGAAGCATAACCCAAATAGAAATTCTCATTTTTGCCCTAAATGACATTTTTTGATAATGAATTGCTCTTCATAAGCTTTGAATTTTACATTACTGCATGTTTGTTTTTTATGCTTTGTATTAACATGTTATGTAAAGTAAAATAAATTATTCTTCATGTTAAATAATGTACCATATGCTACATTGATTCATGCATCATAACTTCTTATCAGTTACATTCAACCATCTGGTTCTTTTCAACCAATATTAGCCAAGTCCTAATTCTGCACACTTATCCAGTTCTAATTTTTATATTATCAAATATTAGTATTAAACACAGCACCTAACTAGCTGGAAACATTATCATTGCAGTTAAGTTTAACATGTGCTTAAATAAACAAATGCATGTAAGTTTATGAATCACTCTCTGTAATGATAAAAAAATTGTGTCAGTAGGTAGAGGAAGAAAGTTTGAATACAAGCAAACAATTATTCAAGCAGCAAAAGAATAACGGAAGAAAGAAAAACAATGCAGATTAAGATTAATGTTTTTGTTTGCAGAAAGAAACAGAGGCAAGTTCATCGCTTCTCTACATAGAGAGGACAGGCTCCAGCAATTAAAATTAATGTGCCTTGTCTGAGGATTGATGGAGAATGAAAATTCATTGAGCCGCCCCGGTGGCGCAGTGGTCTAAGCGATGGCCTCTGATCATTCATCCGAACGGGGTCCGGGTTCGAATCCCGGTAAGGCATGGGTGTTTTGTTTGTCTTACGGCACTGGCTCTCTCCCTTCCCTGGAACCAGTGACCCTAAATTAGGGACGGGCGACTGCTTATAGCCCATGGAGTTGCTCACGGTGGTCGTTAAACCTCCAACCAAAAAAGAAAAAAAAAAAAAAAGAAAATTCATTGATAGATTAATTTTAAAATATGTAGTTAAAAACGTGCTCTCACAAACATTAGCTTGTGCCTCCATATTTTGTTACATTCTTTTTCCTTTTCAAGACTTCCAGGACAAATTCCAAAGAGGGACAAAGAATTCTCATAGAACGAATTCCAGTAATCCAGCTACATTTCGTTAATTTTTCTTTGGAGTTAAAAAAAATGGGGTTCAAGATGGGTATAACCTTGAATTCTTACCTGCTGCACTCACTCAATTCATTTTATAAGATGTTATGCTTAGTGAGTTACAGTTGGCATGATGTGGAGCTCAAATTATTAGGGTATTCTTAATGGTAGAGGGTTCCTGGCTGAACTTTAATAAGAATGCAAGTGTTTTTTATAGGTCATAAAGAAATACCCATGGTTTTTGCTTGTCTTTTCCTATGGTTACTTTGTATTTTATTCCCTAAACTTTTCATATTCTTAATGGTCCAACATGATAGTGGCACTAATTTTTTGCAAATGTATATTTATATCCTTACAGTTTTTATCTATTACTGCAAAAAAAAAAACAACAACAACAACAACAACAAAAAAAAAACATTTTTTTCTAATGGTTCACTCATTTGCCCAGTAATTCCTGATTGTGACTAATTAAGAATAATTTGAAAATGTGTTCTGATTTGAACAATATTAATTCTAATTCATGCTCATTTATGGATAAATGTTACATCATTTTGTTTGCATGACATAAAATTTAAGGATCATTGAGCTCTTTATTTATCATATTATCAAAAGCATTTTGTTATTGATGTATTGCAACATTTTATTATTTTTATTATTTTGGTCAATGAAAATCATTTGGTTTTGACAAATATCCCACTTTCCAGGGGAGACTGAAATGGGTATCAGGCAAAAGCACCCACAAAATGAACCTTTTGCTAATTCATCTGATTTTGCATCATCCTTTGAAGCTTCAGTAACAGAAAACAGAAAGGATATGGATTTTACAGATCAGCTTTGGACAATATTATCAGGTCTGTGCAAATTCCATGTGAACTATTATGAAATGATACTTCTTTTATAATGTGATGTTTTAATAAAGTAGAAGCACAAGCAGATTTTTCATAGATCTAACATTTCACCAATGACAATATACAGAGACCAATGAAGAAGTTATTCCTAACATACCATTATAATTTAAACTCTACTCTTTTAAGTTAAGTAAAATAAAATTATTAGATGAGGCATTTCATTAGTAACTGCTACTTTTTACCTGCTGTGGAGTGTATTAGCATTTAGTGCATTAGCAAGAGTAATGGAAAAGGTATGTTATCATACTTTCGTGGTACCTCGGAGATTTCTGAGTAATAAGAGGTATAAGACTTTCCTCGTTTCCCAGTTAGGAACAGCAGAAGTATCAGGGATGGTTGATAATGCGATGGATGAATTACCTTTCTTTACATCAGAAATATGTTGTACTAGATGTTAGTTAATACTCTACGATTAATACTTTCAATGTAAAAGGTTACACTCAGCGAGGTGTTGACTGGAATAGCATAAACGTCTAATGAATCTGGTAACTTAATTCAATCTCTGTCTGCATTCTTCTGATAACATTAGTGACATAGACTAGGGCTCTCACACAACCTGGAAAACTTGAAATTTTCAGTAAATCTAAAGTGGTTCCAAAAAGAAGGAAAATTGCATTTTTTCATAAGAATCGGGGACTTTTTTATTTTGTCAAGAAACTTTTCTTTTATCAGATTTCCAGCCTTCGTTTGCCATTACTACCTGCCTAAAGTTTGAAAGATCTTACTTTCAATATATTACATACATACATACATACATACATACATACATACATACATACATACATACATACATACATACATACATACATGCATACATAGCACTAAGCTATTCTCTGAGATTCAGAGGTTAGCTCCACAAAAAAAAAAAAAAAAAAAAAAAAATAATAATAATAATAATAATAATAAAAAAAAATACAAATTACCAGATAAATTTTTACCTGATTATTTACTTACTGTTGTCGTATCAAACGTCTCCATTTACAGCAATCTTGACATACAACTTGGGCTTCACTGACATCCATCAATCACACAACGTACACAAGACCTTCTATACTTCATACTCACACTCTTTTTCTCATGCAGACACTCCTGAATCTGATCCTCTCAATACTACTTCTTTGGCCTTCCTTTGCCTTTCCTTTCTGCCACTTGGGCTAAAAAGATTTTCTTAGTAAGCATCTCATCACTCATTCTTTCAACATGTCTAAACCATCTAAGATATTAGTCTCGACCTTGCTAACAACAGTTTGCTTTACATTACACAACTGCAATACATCTTCATTCCTCGCATGATCAGAACGTGTCTTGCTACCCCCCCCCCCGTAAGTAACGCATTTCTCCAGCACACAAACAACTTCTATGTTTCTTATGTAGTACCCAGGTTTCACTGCCATACATCAGATAGAAATAATTACACTTACATACACAGCCATGCGGAACTCTCTTGATCTCTTGAGAACCTATCATTCCTGTGAAAACCACCCAAAGGCGCTATGACTTTCAATAAAGAATACACTCACTTACTAATTTCACCATTCAATTTGTTCTCTCTGTCTCTGTTCAGTTTTAATCATTTTTCCCTAAAAATTTATTAAAACTGAATTTGAAAAATTGCTTGTTAAGTTTTTATTCAGTTTCTTCAGACCGTTCATTTTGTATATCTTTTAACACAGAGCAATTAGGCACAATGGTCTGATACATTCCTTCTTGGAGAAACACATCATGAGAACCTACGAGATAATGGATCATAACCCTTTGTTCATTGGTCGATCCTCTTGCAATATGTTTCTTTGAACAGGAGCCGATTCGGTCATTAAGCTTAGCTTCATTGTGTTACAGGAAAAAAGATCTGAAACTTAATCACCCGACAGATTTTTTTGTTCATATGAACTACTTCTATCGGAATGCATTAACAAATTCTATATGGTTCGCAAAAGAACGTGGAATTATAG
Organism: Macrothele yani; assembly: GCA_039090855.1. Classification (NCBI taxonomy): domain Eukaryota; kingdom Metazoa; phylum Arthropoda; class Arachnida; order Araneae; family Macrothelidae; genus Macrothele; species Macrothele yani. Next base: position 118,185,377 of record CM077008.1, read on the forward strand.
TACCAAGAATAATGTGCCTCATACATTTAGTTGTTATTAATAAAAAGCAGGTAATTGTATAAATATCAATTATTTAAAGAATTTACAAATGTGAGCCTTCATGAAAAAATGGAAGGAAATTTAACAATAATTGCAACATGATTTGTGTTGCATCTCTTGAAAAAAATTCAAAACCACCTGGAAAAGTTAGGAATTTTGTTTTTCTAATTTTTAGAGTGCGAATCCTTTGGACTCGGGATGTGATATTCTTGTCATTTGGAAATCCATTCTCAAATATGGCAAATTTGAATCCACACAGGTTTACCACCTCACATTGCTCTCATACATTCCATGGCTGATGAAGGTTGCAGTCAGTATGTAAATGCTCCCTCTAATGTTTTTATTTTACATAACTTAAAAGCAGAGAATTCAATTTCTAATGCTATCATTAAGGTAAATTTAGGTTTGAGATGTAGTAGGTTTTCACCACATAACAAACTGACTTTCAACTCTCCTCATGTTCCAATGTTAGATTAGGAATATTTCTTCATGAATCTCTTTATCTTCATCTTGTCACAAGGATTTGTGCATTTTCTTGTCATTACGGTTTTAAAAATGTAATGTTTTCCTGTTGACAGTGGGAAAGAATATCATTAAAAGTTGTTTTCACAATGAATAAAAGATTTAAATCTGCCTTTTTATATGATAAAAATATTTTTTTGGCAATTTGAGTCCCAGACAGTCCTGAGGTCTGCCACTCCACAAGTCTTTAGCATTTTCCCTCTCATGAATTCTACCTTTTAGCTTTTAACTTTTTTCATGTCCTTCACTTTACTCCCTTTCACCTCCATTTCCAATGTCTTTGAAGCTAAGTTTCCTTTCTTTCTTTTTCAGACATGTCTGGCCCATGTTATATGACCTTCTCTAAAAATATTCACCAATTTTTTCATTTCCAGACTCATTTCTGATGTCATCATCTCTTTTACGAGGCTTATTTCAAAAGTTTTGCATGTTGTGGGTTATCTCTTGAAAACTGAATTTATTTCAAAACATACGTTTACAAACCTTCGAAGTAATCTCTATGTTTCTTTATGACAGTGGCCTAACGTTTGGGCAAGTCTTGTATTGCAGTAAAGACACCTCCATTGTTGAGGTGTCAGATTACTCAGGTCACCTCATTAGAAACATCCTGAATCGTACTGAATCGTTTCCCGTGGAGTGGCATCTTCAGTTTTGGGAATAAGTCATTGTCTGGTGGGCTCATGTCAGGACTGTATGGCATGTTGGAAAGCAATTCTCATCCATACTGTTCCAGAATATCTTACTGTACAGGAACATGCTGCCTTGTGTTGTCGTGCAAAATGATGACACCAGCTTTTAGTATGTCGGGTCTTCTTTGGCAAATCTTTGGGTAGACAAGAAGTGTAGACATGTGTGCTTCATATGCAATCTGTTCACATGTTTTCCATCGATCTTCTTCTAAAATGCTGTTGACAGCAACCACAGAAGTGTTGTCTCTTGCATCTGATGGCCGGCCGCTTCTTGGGTCGTCTTCGATGCTTTCCCAATCTTGGTGGAAATGAGAAACCCACCGTGACACTGTGCTGTGATCCACTACACTAACCCCACAAACTTTACACAAAGCTTTATAAATTTCGGTAGGGGATTTCCTTTGCAAAGTTTCAATTTTAATGTAGGATCGTTGGTCACTACGTGAGATCTGATCTGACTTGCTTTCTTTTTCCGTTTCTAGGCAGAATTTTTGAAACAGGATCAAATTAGCCATCAGACATTGATACAGCTTTGTATACTGAAAAGTCTGAATTGCAACTGGTGCAACGATTGGAGTAATTGCATCATCTTGCTGGCAGCACCTGCAGCAGTGTGCAAAACTTTTGAAGTTACATATATAATTATAATAAGGTTGCTTACCTTTTCCACATTTCCTTGCATGAAGCAACCTTGTTATAATTATAATTGTATGCACGTAAATTAAAAACAACTGTGGCTTCTGCTATAGATGTTTTTATAACACTGAAATTACATATATGTTTTTCCCTTGACATTTTTTTCATCTATCTATGCATTCTTATCTTTATTTTTTGAAAAGATATGAAGTTCTTTGAAAGATACAAAGTATTTCACTTTTGGGCTCCAGCTGTAAGATTCAATTGACGATCCTTGCAGAAAGAATTGTATTTATACTGCTGAAAACGTTAGATATTATCATTGCAGTTTCTGTAAAGTAAAATGCACGGTGAACTATATATTTACTCTAGGCCAGCGGTCTTCAAACTTCAGACACTACGGAGCCCCTTTTCATTCAAGGAGAAGCCTACGGAGCATCAACATTTTTTCTATGCTCATGCTTAATATTCAGTGCGAAATGGTGTTTATACAGGCAATGAGGATTTAAGAATTTCATTTCTGCGAAATCTGAGAAGTATTGGTTTTATTTAGCTAACAGCATACCTGACACATTTAGTGTTTCTGATATTCAAGTATTCTTTCATAATAAAACCAATAAAAATCAAAGAAGAAAGAAAATGCTGTTACTAATGCATGGCACATATTCTTAAGAAAAAGTGATTGAATTACTGACCTCAATGGAACGAGTGTAGTTGTTTCTTCTCCTTACGACGTTGTTTCATGCCTGGCTCTATGGAGGAGAGTTGCAGTTGAATGTCCAGCTCTGCATCCACTCTGTTGCGATACTTGTATTTTGTGGAAATGTAAGTTGAGAAGCCAGTCTTGCACAGATACGCACTGACAAAGGGAAGGAGTAACTGCTTTCTGTGATAAACGTGGATACTGTTTCTTAACACTGCACCAAAATTTGCTTAATGTTGTTTATCACACGCTGCCTTTTCAGAAGTGTCAGATGCCAGATTGATAAGATTTTCATATTCACTTGCAGTCATGCTGTGAGGCTTGTTTTTAGCAACAAATGGATATTTTATCCATGTATAATTTCCCAAATTCTCATGCATTACGTTTGGGAAGTTCTGCAAGAAGGGCATCACTTATTTCTTGTAGGTGCTGGGCGAATTCTCCAAAAATCTTGTCAGATTCGTGGATGCTTTCTTCGAGCTCTTCCAGAAGTCCATAAGTATTGGGACGCTATCAACCTCATGGTTTTGGAAACATGCATTCCGGAATTGCATGTTTCTGTTGAAAGCACAAATTTTGTCACAGGTTGTGAAAACAGTGGCATTCATTCCTTGAAGACCTGTACATGCTTTGAAGGAAGCATTATGTACATTCAATGTATAAGGAAATTGAGGAAGTACATGAATTTTTCCAGTGTGTTTTCGTTGTTGCACGTGATGTTGTCACAAAGGATTTTTCATGAAAAGCACACACTTCGAAACCGCTGCTCTAGGGCAAACATTAGAGATACTCAATGAATTTAATAAGAACCTCCATGCAGTTTTTGTAGATTTCATACTGGCATATTATACCAGAGATAGATAGATAGCATGGTAGATAGCGTGATAGGTAGATAGATTGATAAAGAGATAGAAAGTGATAGATAGATAGATAGATCGATAGATAGAGTAATAGATAGCATAGATAGATAGATAGATAGATAGAGTGATATATAGATAGTGATAAATAGATAGTTATGGAAAGCACTGATATTAATAAGTATACCATAAAAGGATCTGAATTTAAATAAAATGTGCAATGCAAAGACTATCTTTAAGATTTGTTTTCTGCAGAAACTCTCAGAACCCAGCAAAGTAAAATCTAGTCTTTGACAAGAAGATTAGTTATCACCAGTGTTATGGAATTCCACACTGGGAAAAAAAAATACGAGATATCGAATATCGTAGTACAAAAATAAATATGTACATAATTTTTGCATACATAGATGATATTTTAATACTGGGGGATTCTTGTGAAGGAGGTTTCTCAAAAAACTTGCAAACTTATAGAAAATCTATGGGTCTTGTTATTAATGAAGGGAAAATCAAGTACATATATATCTCTAGAAATAATCAAGATCCAGGTGACTTCAAAGTTGAGGACTATGTATTTTAGAATGTACATCATTTCAAATACCTAGGGGTGAACATCAGTAACAAATGATATATATCAGGAAATTAGAGAAATGTTAACTAGTGCTAATCAGTACTACTTTGGTATGATAAAACCCTTGAAATAAAGATTTTAATCAAAATAATCTAAAGAAATATTATGTTAAACTGACTATGATGATGAGGAAAAGATACGAAGGTTAGTGCAGTGATATACCAGGTGTCTCAAAAAAGATTGAAACAAGCTCTTATCTCTTCAATGGCTGATCACAGATACATGCTCTCAATCAGAAAAAATACTCAAAATGATGTAAAGACTCACAACATGGCAGTTGCACCCCTGTGAGTGGCATTTGCATAAAAAAAAAAAAAAAATTATACAGCCTTTCCAGAAAAAAAAAAGTTCAGTTAAAAAAAGTTGTGAAATGTTCAAATTAGTCCAAAAAAAACCCAAACCTGATTGTTCTACTTGCAAAAGTTCGCCGAGATATTCATGATGACAATTGCGAAAAATGTATGGTCTGGGGCCCATTTAGGACTAATTGTAGCTTGTTTTGCTGAATAGCTTTGTAGCACTCAAAGCAAGTAAGGGAAAGAGATCTTGCACATGCAAGAAATTATCGCTCCAGATGACACATTTTTTACAATTTTCATCGCTAATATCTCCGTGAATTTTGGAAGTTCCATCATGTAAGGGTCAATGGCCCTTACATCATGGAACTTCCATTGTTGACGAAGATGGTCATTCTTGTGATATAACTGACATGTTGGTTTCTATCTATTGGTATTCAGTGTCATTCAAACAATTCATGTGACTGGGACAGAATCTAAAGCTTACTTTCTTTTTTGGCAGCAATAAATTCCTTGGTCTCATGCTGAAACACATTTAGTTTTTTGCACATATACACTGCTGGACAATTGCTAAGGACGGATCATAAACGGCTATATAGCGCATAAAAAAGTAAGTGTGGTTAGATGCCAAGTGAAATAAAATAATGTCAGAATGCCAGGACATTACAAGAAAGACAATCTATCGTGCTCTGAAATCCCGAAGGCTTTGGAACGTGTTCAAGGGACAAACAGGCCATTTTGTGCAGAATACGTAAATGTGAAAAAAATGCAATTACCGTCCGCAGGCGTTCCGGCGTAAGATGTCAATACGGGATATGGCCACCATGGATGGCGATGCAAGATTCCACGCATCGTGTCATGCTTTGCACAACATTATCAAGCAGCTGTTGGGGTAATTTATCCCATTCCTCTGTCAGTGCACGGATGAGGGTGTCCTTGTTTATTGGAGGGCATTGGCGACCAGCAAGACTCCTCCCCAAAGCATCCCACACATTTTCAATGGGATTCAGATCTGGAGAACGTGCTGGCCATACAAGGCGTTGAATATCCTCGCTCTCAAGACACTCCTGGACAGCGACTGTTCGATGACATGTTGCGTTGTCGTCCATGAAAATGAATCTATCACCGACAGCACCACGGAACATGCGAACATGAGGTAGCAGGACATCATTAATGTATCGTTGGCCAGTCGTAGTCCCAGTTGGAAGCACATAGAAGGACGTACGGCCTTTGATCATGATGCCAGCCCATACCATGACACTACATGTCGGATATCGGTCCCTTTCCTGTATGTTTGCTGGACAAAATGCAGTACCACTATCACGCCAGATCAGTTGTCGTCGACAATCAGACGTCTCATCTGAGAAGAGGACAGCAGACCAGTCGTTGTCAGTCCAATTGCGATGTTGATGGCACCATTGCAAACGGGCGGTACGGTGACGTCTGGACAATGGGATACACACAACAGGACGGCGGGCGTATAGTCCTCCTTCATGCAAACATCTGGCGACAGTTTTTTGGGAGATCCGCTTGCCAGTAGCAGCCATAAACTGATTTGCTACCTCACTAGCCGTGCTGCGCTGGTGTCTTTTTGTTGATAGCACTATGTACCGATCTTCTGCAGGTGTCGTACTGCGAACACGACCTCCCCCGTGACGTTTGCTACACTCTCTATTTGTTTGAAATGATTTCCAAAGCCTTGAAACAACACTGTGGCTGACGTCGAACTCCCTGGCAACATCTGTTATTTTTCGCCCTTCTTCAATCTTGCCAATATTACGGCCACGCGTAAAATCATCTAGGTGATGTCGGGAAGACATACTGAAAATTGCAAGTTCGTCAATTGATTCTTTCCCTTTCAACTTTGCGTTTGAACAACAACGGTCAATACGCGTCAAATCCTTTATATCTCTTATCAGCGCTTTGACGTCACGAACAAGTTCGGCAATCCAAAATTTGCATACGCACAACACGTCTTACTGTATCCTGCACTTATGCTAATTTCCACATTTTCCTACCTTCCATTTTATGGTTGCTATCGTTGCTATTGTCATCCATCCTTAGCAATTGTCTGGCAGTGTATTATTGAAACCATAAGCTGGGTGCAAAAATTTTCCAAAATTTATGTATAGTTTTAACTTTTGTATAGGCTAACTCTTTCACTTTGAAAAAAGAATATCTTCCAAACTCTTCCAGCTTATATGCAAGAACATGTGTTAAATTCATAAAATATGCTAATTCATGGTATCACAATGCTTTGCTATTATTATGTAATGTCTTATTTTACTTAGTTATCTGTCTCTTTATTTTGTTGGTTTGAATTTCAAATACTAGCATTTTGACAAAGTAATTTCTGTTCTTTCCTTCCGTACACAACAAAATGTAGTGATTGAAATTCACTGAAGTTTTATGATAAATTGATGTGTGTGACTTTTGCATTTCTCTCTGTTCTTTTTCTTCTTCTTGCAGAGTATACTATAATTTTTTTCTTTATAGACTGTACATCGTACAATGAGCTTGTTGAGGCTCTAGATTTCGTTTTTAAAGAGATGAAAAATGCCTCAATAACTCCTGTAGTAAGTGTTCAATCTTCTTCTTTGAATTTACAATTTAGTTCTTGTAACATGAGTTTTTAAGTAATTTTTTCCTTGCTTCCACTAGATTTCTGTGGTTTGAGATGAAGCAGTTTAGTGAAACATGGGGAAGGGGGAATCTGCACCATGCTCACTATGTTTGTAAACTCTTGGTAGGAATAAAAACTGGACTTACATATGGTTTATTTTTTCATGCCATACATTTGCTACAAACACCTGCCTTAGTTTTATTTTCAGTGATATTTCAAACAAAGCATTGTTGATCTTGAGATGGAAGGTGGGAACATTGCTCGTTAGCATGGATCACGCAGTAAAGGAAAAGAGCGACATTTGCAAATCATTTATTTTTACACATTTCTCTCCATTTATTTCTAGACAACTTCATCTTTCAATCAATGGTTTTCATAAAAGTCCAAGTTCCACATGCATAGGCCATTTACTTGTGGGATATGTTTATCTGCGCGATAGCTACTCACGCAATTTGTGAAATTCTGTTAGTTACAGGAATATCAAGTAGGTTTCATAGCATCAGATGTAAAGCTTTTTCCAATAGAAGTCCATTTTCTTTCTTGCTAGTTTTAGTTAAACTTTCTATTTTGAAAATGCAAAATCATTCCTAACATCACTAGTAGTTGAAACTGCCTACCTTTATGGCACCAAGTTTTGTTTCTTTCCAGTAAATAGGCATATTTTCTGCTTCATACATGGTCAAAGCTACTAAAAGACTAGGTGGTAATATAATTAGGGCTTCATGATAAAATAATTGCATGCATACATACATACATCCAACATATGTATGTAAGCATACATGCATTGTATGTGTGTGTGTGTGTGTGCGCGCAGGTTTCGTGCTGGCTGTTAAAAGCTTTTGCTGATTTATTCGTCAAATTCAAATTTTTATCACTAAAATTTTATAACAACAGTACAAAAAGGTAATCGCCAAAGCTCATTTTCCTTTGCCAAAATTAATTTCTTTTCTTGCAAATTGCGAAGATGGTGATCGGCAGCGTAACCCCTGTGTGTATGTGTGTATGCATGCATGCAAACATGAAGCTAATTATTTTATCACCTAGTTCTTGTAGCCTTGACTGTGTATGAAACAGAAAACCATGGTTCGTACATGTCCTGGAAATCCTAGAAGATTCCTGGCATTCCATGTTGTCCTTGAAATGTCCTAAAATTCTGTTACATGTCCTGGAATTTTGTCCATTCCTGCCTTTTTGTGCCTGTGTGATGTTTCGTAGTTCAGGATTTTTCTACTGATATAACGTATGTCTGACAAATTTTCCTTCCCACCCCCTGCAAAATGTGTGGAGCTGTTGGATTTCTTGTCTGTTAGCAGTACTGAAGCTGCGTTATTAGCACATCTTCTGTAAAAAAAAAAAAAAAGAAAGAAAGAAAGGAAAGATTATGCTATGTTATCACTTAGTCTGCCCGGCCAGGAACACCATATCTCTGCAACTATTAGTTTGATTTGTAAAATTCTTTTAGAATTGGGAAGCTTGAAATGTGACAATGATGATCCTTTAATTCCATTTTTTTCCCCGATACACAACTTCACTGCTAGATGGCGTAAATACAGATCCTATCAAATTCAAAATGCATTTTATTACATATATTTGCTTCCAACTGTCTGATTGAAAAAATTCTTTTTCTTTTTGATGCCATTCATATCGAAGACTATTTTAGTTACAGACTCATTTTCAAGTAAAGCACAGATTTTCCTCTAGGGTGCATAAAAGTAAATTGCGGTTTCCCCAATATATCCACTTCTGCAAGTCTGATTTGAAAAATTCTTCCTGTGTTGGATACAGGTCCTGATGGGAAACGTTTTGCATGTAATTTATCATTTTTGATAAAGAATGGTTTGGCCACTAGGGAGTGTAAGTGATTATTTTGACTTTTGATGTATTTGCAACAAAATCTTAGCTTCTGGAAACTCGACTGAAAAAATTATTTCGTGAACCGATACCGCTCACCTCCTATAATCTTTTGAGAATACCTCCTGCTTAAAATAGTGCTTAGTTTTTCAGCCAGGGGTGTAGATGCATATCTTAGTATCTTAGTTTGGTTGATATCTCTGTTTCTATGAGTCCGATTTGAAAAATTCTTTCTTTATTGGAGAACATTTTCGATGCGAAATGTTTCTCATATAATTTCAAATTTTCCTTAACACACAAGTGTGCCACTAGAGGACGTAAGTTCATGTTTCTGTTTATAGCCATATCTGCGGGTCTAAAAACCCATTTGAAAAAATTCATTTTCAACCAGATGCTAGTAACTATGAGAACTCTATGTGTGTATTTTCTTCCCAAATTTATGCACAATTTCACTGCTAGGGGGTGCAGATATTTAATCTATTTTTCTCAATATCTGTACTTCTAAATGTCTGACTTAAAAAATTCTTTTAACACCAGATACCATTTATATTATGTAACATTTTAGATTTGTATTTGAGGAGGTTTGTAGTTCACAGTTCTGCCGCTTGGTGGTGATTGTGTACTTCCATTTGCAGCTCTGTCTCTGCTTCTGAAAACCCTGTTGAGAAACTTCTTTTTTTACTATGCCATTTGCAACAATAAAGATGGGGAGCTACAATAAGAAGATACTCTTTAAATAATGCACAATTTTCCCCCCAGGGGGCGTAAAGGTCAAAACCTTTTTCTTGCTATCTCTGCTTTCGGGAGATGTATTTTAAAAGAGTTTTTCTGTAGCATAGCTTTTGCCATGAAGACTAGTTTTCACCTATTTTCAACTTTTCTATTATGGGAAATTCTTCAGCTAGTAGGCATAGAGTTATATCATGTTTCCTTCTATATCTCTTCTTTTAATGGTTCAATTTGAAAATCTCTGTCTTTGATACCTTTCTTCTGCTATGAGAAATCTTTTTGTGTGCCATTTGTTGATTTTCATAATATACTTTTTAGCCACTGGCGGAAGTAAGAAGCTGATTTTAAAATTTTTTATGGCTTATTTTGACCTTTACTGAAATTTTCTTATCAATACTTTATGTAAAAATTTGCAATAAAATCAGATTGCTTTCTAATATCAGGAACTTAAATCTAGTTGTTTCTTAGTATTTTCTGAGCTAACTAATTACTTTCCACCTGCTATAATTAGTTTTCTAATAATGCCCAATTAAATTGCCTTGATCACTGATAAATGCAGCTGTACATATAGCTCCTGGATTTAAGGTTTTCTCGTTATTTGCTTTCATTTCACTTTTGGAATTTTTTTTGCATACTTTGTTTGCTGGTGAGTATAAATTTAAAATGTAGCTAGAACATCAATATTAAAAGCTGGAGCATCAATATTAGAGCTGGGGCATCAATATTAGAAGCTGGAGCATCAATATTAGAAGCTGGAGCATCAATAATATGTTGAAAATTCCTTCCCTAAATAAAATGTAACACACTTTTTTTGAGTATTTGTTTAAGAAATAATAATCCCTTTGTTCCTTTGAAAAAGCTCCAAATATTTTACCTTTCCTTATTATTAAATTTCCAATGTAAACATTATTTGAAAATAATTATATATAATTAGTGTTTTGTATATTGATTTTGTGCTATATGAAAGCATTTCAAGAGTAATACCACATTTATGTTCTAACTATAATAGATTTTATACCTGTATATTTTTGAGTTTTATGTTGTTGTTTTTTCATTCTGTATTATGCTTCAATAACTGAACTGAAGCCAAAGTAGAAAAATAATTTTTTTTCTCAAAACAGGTATAGTATAATATTTACAAAAGAAACCTAGTTACATTTTCAGTGACAGTTTTGGTATTTCAGTATTTATCCGCAATTGTGAGTTTCCTATTAGCTGCAGCAGACATCATTTTCAACATTCTATATTAAGTTTGCTCAAGCCTGTTGGGAGTTGTGTTTTGTAGGTTACAGGTTGAACAGACCATAGTTTCGCTTTATTTTAAGTACGAGTGTTTGGATTGTATGTCCTGGAAAAAAAAATCCAAAAGTCCTGGAATTCTGTGATTAAAAAAGTGCACGAAGCATTGAAAACACTCCTCTTCTTTATTATTTTGCTGAACCCCACAATCATGACCCTTTTGAGTGTTAGGTACAGTTCTCTGATCTATGAAATTGTATTTATGATTCACAGTGTAGTGTTTGAATCCCACATCATAAAGTTCTGCATTTTTGTATGCTAGTTTGCCAACTGTCTGAATAAATTCTTGAACCAGGTTGAATATGAATTTTAATAGCATACATCAAAGTTTCTGTGTTCCAGTTTGGAACTTGCACCAAAAACATCTGATTACTTTCTTTACATATTCCTACAAAACCCAACTGTTTAAGAAATGTCCTGGCATTTTTACATTTGGAGAACCGACTCTTATCAATTTCAACACAAACTCCTCCTCCAATCTTCTTGTTAGATTCAACTTCAACAGCATGCACAAAGATTTCCCTTAAGTATATATTCCAGTCGACCATCATATTTGGCAATATCTTGAGCTGCATTTGCAAAATTTAATTGACATTAGTTCTTTATTCCAACAAATAATAAAATGTAAAGCTTTGGTCCTAGGAATTAGAACTCAGTTATCAACTTGTAAATTAATATTTTGCTTGCAAGATTTAACACAACATTTCTGGAATGTACAGGATTCAAAATACATCTTCATTTCATGACCATTTTTGCAATAATGTTGCAGTTAAATTGTGCCATTTTCTTGATAGAAAGAAATGGCTTCCATTTCACCTTCATGGAAGCAAACAATTGCTGTTAAAGCATGCCATCATACAGTATTTTTTGGTGCACTACCTTCTGTGGATTGGTTTTAATAAATAAGTCTCATTACATGAAAGGGGTCCTGTTAATTAGAAAGTACCAAAGTTTCTTTTCTGCCAGTCTTCCCATTTACATTTGTTTGTGATTTTCAGATTTTGTGTGTATGCTGTAAACTGAGTGGAAATTCTTAAATTCTTTACATTTTCTTCTGTTCCTCATGTTTTATTTCTTTAAATGTTATTTTAAGCTTGTGAGACTAGTACATTCTTTACTTTATTTGTAGATATATCGAAAAAATACTACTGCAATGGCAAAATTGATTCGAGACATCAAAGAATCAAGAACACTGCCATCGCTTGAGTCAACTACTCCTATAAAGTTGCTTCTGGAAATTGGAGTAGAGAAACTGCAGAAGGATTATCTAATGATCTTTGTTGGTAATTCATTACATGTCTTACTTAATTTTTACTGTTCAGGTTAATTATGTGTACATCTCATCAAAATAATCATAAAGTCTATCACTTATGTTGCTATGTTTAAAGAATTATGAAACTTTTGATTTATTTGAGGTTTCTTCTAGGTTTTAGGATTCTCATGAAATTCCAGAAATATATATGAGGGAGGATCAAAAAGTCAGTTAAACTGTTGAATAAAATACAAAAACAAAACAAATAAAGAGATATACTCAGGGGATGTATGTTGGTTTAAAGGTACAACATTTCTTTGTTTTTCAACATAGTCACCTAAGGACTGTAAACATTCATCAGAACGTGTGATTAACTTTTCCATACCTGTACAAGAAAAGTCTCCTCCACTTTGGTGCAACCAGTTAAGGATCGCAGTTTCCACAGCCTTATCAGTTTGGAATTATTGTCCACTGAGATCCTGTTTCATTTTACTGAACAAATGGTAGTCACCTGGGGATAAGTCGAGGCTGCACGATGGATGTTGCTGCACCTCCCATTTGAATGACTGCAGCAATTCCTTTGTTTTCCATGCTCTGTAAGGTGTGGCATTGTCGTGCAGCAGAATGATACCTTTGCTCAACTTACCTGAGCTTCTGTCCTTAATTGTCTTTCACAAATTTCGTAGCATTTGGCGATATGAGTTAGCATGGATAGTCGTCTCTTTTGGCAGAAATTTTGTGTAAACAACACCTTCACAGTCAAAGGTAGCAGTCGCCATGACCTTTCCCGCAGACGTTGGACTGTGCACTTCTTCCTTTTTGGAGACGTTGGACTGCACACTTCTTCCTTTTTGCTTCTATTCCATGGACGCCGCCCCGGTGGCGCAGTGGTCTAAGCGATGGCCTCTAATCATTCGTCCGAAAGGGGTCAGGGTTCGAATCCCGGTGAGGCATGGATGTTGTGTTTGTCTTACGGCACTGGATCTCTCCCTTCCCTGGAACCAGTGACCCTAAATTAGGGACGGGCGACTGCTTATAGCCCATTGAGTTGCTCACGGTGGTCGTTAAACCTCCAATCAAAAAAAAAAAAAAAAAAAAAAATATTCCATGGACAATCAATTAATTTCAGGGGTGAAATGCTGAAACCATGTTTTGTCACCTGTGATGATTTGACTCAAAAACTTGTGACCCCCAGCAAAATACCATTGCTGAAGAATCAAAGACAACAGGAAATGTTGGTTTCTCTGCTGGTCAGTGAATAAATGTGGTACCCATGTCACACACGATTTCTGAAATCCCAGCTGCTCGTGAAAGATGGAATGCACAATCCTGCACAATCCATGACACACACTATTTCTGAAATCCCAGCTGCTTGTGAAAGATGGAATGCACAGTCCCATACGGAATGTCTTTAAACGTACTGGCAATTTCCTTGATTTTGATATGCCTATTATCCTGTATCATGTCATCAATGGTGGCAACATGCTCTGGAATGCTGGATATTGATGGTCTGCCTTCGTAGTATTCGTCCGTCAAATTTGTGCGACCCTTTTCAAATTGTTGGCACCACTTTACAATGGCTGGGTGAGACATGGCATTTCCCCTGTATACAGCACAGATTTCATCGATCCTGGTCTTTGTATCTGGTCTTGTATCTTTGTGGATAGGCAAATGTCTGGATACTTTTGATGAGGTAGTGTATAAACTAAAAGATACATAACTTTGTAATCTGTTTTGTGTAGGTAAATTTCAGATGTAGATAATGAATTGAAAGTCAGTTTTGGCTTGTCATGGTGTCATTAAGAACATGTATGCCTGTTGGTTATGAACTGCATTTTACAATTTCTTTGCTGGGTCTGCAATCCATTTCAAAATTTTCCAGTTTTATATTAACTAGAGAAGTATATTTCAGTTGAAATTTTTACTTGACAGGAGGTTTGAATACTTGAAGTTTGTTGTGATACATTCTAAGCTTTGCATTTTTTCACTTGTTATCTTGGGACAAGTCAGTATCAAATTCCTCACTGTGCTTTCATAGTTCTAGACATCTACTTATTCCAAGGAAGCCTGGAAAAGTCCCAGAATTTGATTTTCCTTTTTTCCAGGCCTGGAAAGTCCTTGATTTTTATATTTTTGTGAAAGGTCCTGGAATAGTCGTAAAAAAAATTTCTTGCAATGAAAAAAAAAATTGCTAGAAATCTTTTAATTGATTGCGTCACCTTGTTCTCAGTCCCTGCTGTGTTTGCTCACAATGACATCATTTCTTTCCATGGACTATGGAAACGAGATGTAATCTCTTTCATCTCATGCCATGCTGCAGCTCAAGATGTTTGAGTGCCACATTTCCAGCCACCTTGGTTTGTAGCATGGCAGTTGTGTGGAGTTGGAGTCACAACAGTGTGTGGAAACTTTCCATGAGTCCAAAATGGCTGTTCCTTCTAGCACAGACTTTCCTCATTGAAGGAGATTGATATCTGGCCTTTCTGCCCCCAATGTGTGTGGGAATAGATGACTTTGGAATAGGGAATAGCAAATCTTCAGTGCCATAGGAAAAGTGTTTTGTATTAGTATCATTGTGCTGGGTTCCAGATTGCTTCATGTACAGAGGGTGAGTCAAAAGTTTTGCAATATTTGGATCACTTTACGTCTTCATACGTACCTTTATGACGAAAGCTGTCTAGCATTCAGATTATAGACCATCGTGTTGCACCGTCTTTAGCCATCTGTCTGCCAGTTCTTCAATTTCGCAGTGATACCAGTTGTTGTCCTTCGAGGCAAAGAACTCCTTCACCCCAGCTGCCATTTCCTCCTGGTTGTTGAAGTGCCGCCCACGAAGGAAATGGGCCATGGACCGAAACAAGTAATAATCTGACGGGGCAAGGTCTGGACTATATGCTGGGTGTGGCATCAGTTCAATGCCCTCAAGTTCCTGGAGTTTTTCCCAAGTCGTCCGCACAGTATGAGGCCGAGCTTTGTCCTGCTGTAGGAGAGCTCGCTTTCTGTTCACCAATACCAAGTACTTCTTCTCCAAAATGGCATACAGCCGCTCCAGCTGTTCAGAGCAGAGGTTGGTGTCGATGGTCTGACTGTCTGGAACAAATTCGTAATGGATTATCCCCTCGAAATTCCACCAGATGCAGAGACCTTCCGTTCAAAGTGCTCACGTTTGGCAACAGGTTCAGGAAGATGGCCCGAGCTCAACCACTGCCATTGTGTGTTAGGATTATGGAAATAGACCCACTTTTCATTGCACATAACAATTCTCTTGATGAAACGTACATCACATGGGTTTTCTAGGAGTTTCTTGTACACTTCCACTCGACGGTTTGTTTCAGCTGGTGTCAGTTCGTGAGAGACAGTGTGGCAGCTCCTGTAGATCTTGCCAAGGTCTTGAAGGTGACGAACTACAGTGGTCTCTGATATGCCCAGCTCACCTGAAATTCTTCGAGTGCTTGTTGTCGGATTTACCTCCACGGCCTGGAGCACAGCCTCCAAATCCAGTTTACTGCCTACCTGACCTTGGCTGATGGTTGAAGTTTCTGTCACCTGAGTGAAATTTCTTGAACCATCTGGTTGTGGTGCTGTGGTCCACGGAACCTTGCCCTTTCTCATGACAAATGTTTCATGTTGCTTGAGCAGTGTTATGGCTGAATTCAAACTCGTGAAGCAAAAGTTCCCTAATTAGCTGGTTGTGGCTGTTCATCGTTTAGATGTCCTAACCACTGACTGAACGACGTGCAATGCTGTTCACAGCAATGACTAGCACTTTATATATCTTTCAACTGACTGCAGTGCACAATTTGAACTAGTTTAAACACTTGACATACCCAAAGATGCGAACCACTCCGGAAATTCTGGAGTCTGTCCGGTATTTCTATGAAAATACGGAAATATGGATCAGCAATAAAAAAATACGTGTTTTTTTCTTGATTTTTTAGTTTTTCATATTTTTTTTTAGATAAATGTTTGTGTGTGTGTTTTTCTATGTAATTGTTCGAATTCTGCATATCGCTGAAGTTGCGGCGTAGTCTCAGTTTTTATTTCTGACCGCAGGCGTCATGAAAGCCGCACTTAGGTGCTACAGCCTTAAAATAACTGCTCACAATTTGTTTGTTAAGCGATCCATCTCTTTAGTAAAGGATAGATCTGCTTTGGGTGGAACCACAACCGTGCATTCGGGCTGTGGTAAGGTAACTCAACTGAGAAGTAGCTATTCTTAATTCATGCTCTCTGCTTATAATAATGATGGCTGACTTAATTTCTAAAAGAAAGAGAATAAGAAATCAGAAGTTCTTACTGGAATGTAATGCGAAATGGCCATGTTTGAAAAAAGAAAAAGCAGCTAGTAGTGCACATAATCTCTTATTCTATTGTGCATGGCCAGAAAATATGAGGAATGCAATTAACAGGTAATAAATAAATGTAATTTATTAGGAGTGCAATAGTTTTGTAAAGAAATTAGAAACGCAGAAGCGCTTTTAACATCCACTGAGGTCTTAACCACCTGTAAATCTTAAGTTTTGATTTCAGGCAATGAAAACCTCTCTTTCAGTGGAGGTTGAAAGTGCTTCTGAGTTTCTAATTTCTTTACATAACTATTGTTTGTTAACTTCATATAACCTCTCTCTCTCTCTCTCTCTCTCTCTCTCTCTCTCTCTCTCTCTCTCTCTCTCTCTCTCTCTCTCTCTCTCTCTCTCTCTCTCTCTCTCTCTCTCTCTCTCTCTCTCTCTCTCTCTCTCTCTCTCTCTCTCTCTCTCTCTCTCTCTCTCTCTCTCTCTCTCTCTCTCTCTCTCTCTCTCTCTCTCTCTCTCTCTCTCTCTCTCTCTCTCTCTCTCTCTCTCTCTCTCTCTCTCTCTCTCTCTCTCTCTCTCTCTCTCTCTCTCTCTCTCTCTCTCTCTCTCTCTCTCTCTCTCTCTCTCTCTCTCTCTCTCTCTCTCTCTCACACACACACACACACACACACACTCACACACACATCCACAGGGTGGCACTCATAAAAGTGGCCCCAAACACGGTTATATTTCGTAGTTAGTGATTCTCCATGATCTGGGAGACTGTGTATGAGTCATGCCTTATTCAATTGAACAATTTGTTTTTATTGTGGGGGAGTATGTTTGCACATGTTCTTTCATTTTGATTTGTGAAAGACATATAGTAAAATATCTTGGTGCCAATGTTCCTGCAAAATCAATGATCCAGGTCTTAATACACACAGAGAGTGAAACAACGAACTGTATGCACAATGGAAGCTGTCACTGAGGTAGAGAATCATATTGAGAGAAACCTCAACAAACTGTTTATCCCAGCAGAAAGGCATTGCTCGTTGGTTAATTCAGTGCATATTTCATGATTTAAAAATTAAAACTTATTGTGTGAGTGTTGTGCAGGAATTAAGACCCTAAATGCTAAATGTAACTGAAATGTACAGTTCATTATGACCAAACAAAAATGTACAACTGTCTTTTGCATTTGGGGCCAGTTTTATGTGTGCCACTCTGTACAATGCATCTTTGTTCTGCACATAATCAGACTGTGTCTTGCTTCAAAACTACTGTTAATAATGCATGGTACTGAATTAGACCTGGTGAATGAGTTTGTATGTATAGGAAGCGTGTTTAACACAGTAAACAGATTTAATAGTGAACTCAAAAACACATATGTGAAGATGTATATCAAGTTAAATGCTGTCTCAATATGTTCCAATTGCAGAATTAAAATACGAAATTTATTTACAGTTAAAACACAATGATTAAAAACTACTTGCAAGATCTTTTTGGACTGACTATAGTCCCATCATCAGGCAGACTGTCTCAGTATGGACCCCGTGCAGACTGTCACGGGGTCTGCACAATTATAGCCTTATAAAGAAGGACTGCGACCCAATCCAGACCCCCCCTCCCCCCCCCAAAGACAGGGTGTATATAGGATCCCCTTGATTTCTGGGGTTTCTACTATACCAAATAAGTTATATACAGAGTTCTACACTTAGGACTTTAGCTGTTAGAATGAAAGAGCACAAATATAATATCAGGACCAGTTCTTCTACTACAGCCCTTGCTAGAACTGTTAATCTAGGACTCTATACACCAGATTGGGAAAACACTACTATTATAGCATCAGCACGAAATCGGCATTCTCTTCTCTTCACAGGAAGTTTATGTATATTAGGTGCTTGAATTCATTCCCATTGTTGCCCAATAGAGGGCAGCAGTGGTGCGCTGTGACCCGGGCCACACGTGACCTCCCTTGAGCACGCACGTACCGTCTGTAGTCTGGGCAAAGCAGTGTGTGACATGCGATCGGAGGGCACAGAACACGAGTTTGTATCGCATTCACGATGTTGAGTTTCATACCAAAAAAGGAGCATTTGCGGGAAGCATTACTCTTCTGCTTTCATCTCAAGAAATCTGCAGCGAAAAGTCATCGTTTGCTAGTGCAGGCCTATGGGAACATGCCCTATCAGAAACAACATGCAGAGAGTGGTTCCGACGCTTCAAAGCCAACGAATATGACGTGATGGACAAAGAGCACCCTGGACAGCCAAAAACTTTGTTCGAAAATGGCACATTGGAGGCCTTATTAGACGAGGATTCATGTCAGATGCTCCTCGAGTTGTCTGAAACACTACGGGTCGATGAGTCAACGGTTAGCAAGCGTTTAAAGGCAATGGGAATGATTCAAAAGCTCGGGAACTGGATCCACAAATGCGTTGCAGAAGCGACATCACCAAAAGTGAAACCATGTGTGACATTGCTGCTGCAACGACACAAACGGAAGTGGTTTTTGCATTAAATAGTGACTGGCAATGAAAAATGGATTCGTTACGACAATCCTAAGCGCCAGAAATCATGGGTTCGTCTGGCGAACCATCAATTGCCTCCACGCCTAAACCGGACATCCATGGCAAGAAGGTGATGCTGTGCATTTGGTGGGATCAAGTCGGTGTTGTGTATTCTGAGCTGATGCAACCCGGTGAAGCCATCAGTGTTGAATGGTACCGACGTCAATTACCCGATGTGAATTACGTGCACTCACGGAGAAACGGCCGCAATATGCCAAAAGAGACGTGACAAGGTTATTCTTCATCATGACAACACTAAACCTCATGTTGCCAAATCCGTGAAGGAACTCTTGTGTGCACTTGGCTGAAACGTCTTACCCCACCCGCCTTATTTCCCGAACATTGCTCCCTCGGATTTCCATTTTGTTCCTGGTGGCTACAACATGGCCTGTTGGAGTAGCACTTCCTTTCTGTCGCGGATATCAAAAATGGCTCGATGAATGGTTCGCCTTGAAAGAACCTTAATTTTTTTACCACAGAATCCATGTGTTACCCCAACGGTGGGGAAAGGGTCGTAGCTGCCAACGGACACTACTTGGTAAACAGACTGTCCTGTACCGTTCTGTGGCAGCACACAGGTGTTTGTGTGGCAAAAAACAGTGGGAATTACATTCCAAGCACCTAATAGTTCGATATGCTTCAAAGCTGTTGCAATGAGGACCTGCCAGCTACTTTATTCCACAGCCACGGAGGTTACTGATTGGAGCGTTTTCTGTGAATGATAATCTGGCCTATGACAAACAACCTACATGATCAAGCTATTCTCTTCTTTTCTTCTTATCGATTACTATGTTGTGGCAACACGGAGCCTAATGTATTGTGGGTTGTCTCTTTATTTAATACCAACCACAGTGGTTTCTCTGTGACAGTCTGCCTGATGATGGGACTATAGTTAGTCCCAAAAGATTTTGCAAGTAGTTTTTAATCATTGTGTTTTATTGTAAATAAATTTCTTATTTTAATTTTGCAATTGGAACATATTGGTTTATTTAATGTACATAGACAGCGTTTAACTTCATATACATCTTCATGTATGTGTCTTTTTTTTTTTTTAATAAGTGACTTGACTAGACAATAAATGGAATTAGGAGCAAACGCGTATTTTAATGGTGAAATTAGTGAGTGGTGAATTCATCTGTAAAAATCATAATTGCTTTGAGAATCACTGGAATAGTCTGATACAAGTCAAAAATGGCTGTGCATTGAAGTATAATTTATCCTACTCTGTTGTAATGGCAGTAGATGCCTTGGTAGTACAGAAAGGCTACAGTTGTCATTTGTGTTTGTTGGTAAGATGCATTACCCATTATAACTGCATCTTATCCCAGTTTATACTCTCCAATTTATTTTTCTTAACCTTTTGAAAAGTTTTATAAGTTTCGTGATTGTTATTCAGTTTTCTAGTTTTTTGTGGTCAGTTAAGTAGATTGAAATTTGTGGGCTACTGTTTCTAAACTTATTGGCACGAGGAACTTTGACAAGAATAACCATGGTGTCAACAAAATGAAAGCAAATTAAATGGGCTTTGTTAATGTTTGTGTACTACAGTCTCCTTGTAATGATTATTGCTTCATATTAACCTAATGTTGTTGTTTTATGTCTAAAAGTACCAAAGTAAATATAGTGATTAGCACGGCTGAGAGAGATAAGAGTTATGAAATGTGAAGTTAAAAACTATCCTGTTTTCCTCTGGCCAATTTCAGTATGTTTCTTAGCATCATCTTGCATGCCAATCCAGTTCATCCTGTGTGTGTGTGTGTTTTTATCTTAATATCTGTTAGATGCAAAAAGTATTTACCCTAACAAACACAAATCTGAATGGGAAATTTAAAGATTAAGTGTGACATCTGTGACTGATAAAATTCTCTTTTTGCAGGTCTGGAGTTGTGTCCATATGACAGTATAATTCCATACCTTCAGGAAGATAAATTGTCCGATGAAGCAATAAATTGCCTTGCAAAGTTACACTCAGTCCTGGAATTAGCAGTGCTCTGTTGGACATATCTGGGGCTACCTCAGTTGACTCTAAATTCAATAGTCAGGTAAATGCTACTTCTAATTGTAGTAGTTTCTTGAATTACATCACTTGTTCTTTGAATGATTTGAAGATGATCTTATTTTTTCATAGTTATTCACATAAAAGATACAACCAGAAACTCATTGACACATTGTAAAAACAACCAGAAGATGTATCTAAATGTATTAGTATTCATGAAATTGAGATATTTTGTTATCTCTGTCAATTTTGTATCAAATAATTTTCCTTGTGGTTTATTAAGGAAGTGCACATCCAAATCATCTGTCACATTAATTAGGACGTATATCTTGGTAAACATGGTGATTTTTTAATGCACTATTGGTGCATGCACAGTACATTCCATGCCTGCTTGTGCTGTGTTTGAACTTGTGCTGTGTTAATAGTCACTACTAACCTACAGCTTTTATTTTGTATTGTAGAAAAAGCATGGGCTTCATGTATACACCTATTTTTAAGATATAATTTCATAGTGCATAATATATTTGGACATGTTTATAGGCATTTGGTTAAATATGTAATTTGCAGATGTTTGAGAGCTAAAAGGAAGCACTCTTTCTGTTTTTAGATAAGGAAATGCCCAGAGTAGCAGAATGTAGATGTACACACATACGCCGTACGCGGATAGTTTCTAAATTATTAGCAGATTTTACAGATAGTTTTTGCTTGTAGATAAAAAAAAATATTTACAGCAATTAAAACACTTACTCAAGGCTTCCACTTTGATTAATATATTTAATTCTATTTTAATCTGAAGAACTTTCACTTATTTTCCACATCTTCTGAGTTCTTTTGTTTTTTACAGACTTTTCTGGTCTCCAGATTTTATCAAGGCCTGTTGTCAACGTATAGGAACTGTATCAAAAGTTTTGTTTACACATATTTAAAATTTATTGCCAGGTTCTTCTTGCAGTTTGCCAGTTGTTCAACTAAAGTGATTTATTTATGTCTTTTGTAAGTCTACTATTTTTTAATTAAGTTGTTGAAAATGCTGTTTATAATTTTTTAAGGTTCATTAATGGAACTGTTTTCTAGATATAAAAACTTTCTTCAATTAGTCTTTTGTTTTTATGAGATTCATAGTTCAATATATTCATTTTTTGCCAAAAAGGTCTATTTCACATTCAGAAAAGGTCTATTACACATTCAGTTGTAATGTACTTATTTTATCCTCACTGAAATCTGTAATGTTTTAATAATTATTTATTGTTTTATTAATTTTTCTTTAAATTACCTTATTTTTCTGTTATCGTGTGTGATTCGCGGGTTTTACAGCAAGTTTTCTGCTTCAATGGTTGTGTACGCAGATACATTTTATTTTTATACAACTCTGAAAATACAGCATTCAAGAATCTATTTCAAAAAGTTAATAATTTTACCTATTGACCTTATAAGGTTGCTATTGTAATCTATGGTTTAAAACAATAAAATTAATAAAATTAATGTGTTCCTAAACAATGTAGGCAGCAGTGAATCCAGAATCTTTTCAAAGAAAGAGAGCCGTGCATATATATACATATATATGATTTTGTGCAGATGGCTTTTTGTTTGTAGATAAAAAAAAAATGTGTATACAATCTTTTATTTTTTAGACAAAATTTCGTTTTTGCTTTACATTTGCAAGTATCTACTAGATCACGAAAAGGTTGTGAAGTGAGAAAAAGTTCTTGTAGTTGAAGTTATAGATCACAGCTCTACCTGGAATTTGGAATTTTTCTGACAAAGTTTTATGCTTGTTTTACCTTGTTTTCTGCTTATATTCCTCATTGCTAATATTTTTCAAGTTATGTTTCTTATTTATTTTTTAAGTAAAAGTGCAAAAGTATGACCATATTTTTTCAATTTTTCCTATTGGAATACATGATTTCTTATTACTAAATGAAAAGCAATTAACAGAACAAGCATACCGCCCCATTTTTAGCATGTCTTTTGTAAAAAAAGATCGTGCTTTTATGTTATCGGTTTGTCCGTCTGTCCGTTCGTCTGTACCCACGATATCTCTGAAAAAATTCTTTTTGCATTGGGAAGCTTGAAATATGCAAATGATGATCCTTTATTTATTTTATTTTTTACGATGTACAATTTCGCCGCTAGAGGCGTAAATGCAGATGATGTCGAATTCAAAAATACGTTTTATTCACATATTTGCTTCTAAACATCCGATTGAAAAACTTCTTTCAATTTCATTTGTGTCGAAGAGTATTTTAGATATAGTTACTTTTTCAAATTACGCATATATTTTCTGCTAGGGGCGTAAAAGTAAATTACATTTTCCCCTATAACTCTTCTTCTAAAACTCCGATTTTAAGTTTTTTTCTTCAGCAGATACACCTCCTGATGGAAAATCTTTTGCATATAATTTAAAATTTTTTGGTAAAGAATACTTTAGGCACCAAGGGGCGGTAAGTGTTAATTTTTGCTTCTGATGTATTTGCCATAAAATCTGAGCTTCTGAAATATCGATTGAAAACATTCTATCGTGGACTGATGCCACTCACATCGATAAACATTTTTGGAATATTTTCTTTTTAAAAATATTCCACAGTTTCTCCGTCAGGGCGTAGATGTATATCTTATTTTTGTCAATATCTCTACTTCTAGGAGTCTGATTTGAAAAATTCCTTTGTTGGATAGTGTTTCCAATGTGACATGTTTTTCATATAATTTCAAAATTTTCAGTTACTTCATAAACTTTCTGCTAGGGGGCATAAAGTTAAATTGCTCTACCCCCCTATATCTCTGTTTCTATCTCTCTGATTTGAAAAATTCTTTCTGGATCGGATACAGCTCCTGATGGGAAATCGTCTGCACAGAATTTATAATTTTTGTACAAAAATGGTTTGGCAACCAGGGACGTAAATCTTAATTTCCGCTTCTGATGTATTTGCAGCAAAATATGAGCTTCTAAAATCTCGATTGAAAAAAAAAGTGTGGTTTGTTGACCGATACTACTTATGTCAACAAACCTTTTAGGAACATTTTCTACTTGAAATAATTCATGGTTTCTACGCCAGGGCGTAGATGTATATCTTATTTTTGTCAATATCTCTACTTCTATGAGTCCGATTTGAAAAATTCCTCCTTTGTTGGACAGTGTTTCCAATGCGAAATGTATTTCCTATAAATTCAAAATTTTCAAGTAAATCATAGACTTTCCGCTAGAGCAGAAAGGTAAATTGCGTTTTCTGTGTTATTTCTGCTTCTAAAACTGCGATTTGAAAAATTCTTCCTGTATCGTATACAAGACCTGATGGAAAATATTTTTCACATAATTTTTAATGTTTGGTAAAGAATGGTTTGGCCACCAGGGGCATAAATGTTAATTTCTGCTTCTGATGCATTTGTAGCAAAATCTGGACTCCTGAAAACTCGACAAATTATTTTTTTCTTGGACCGATAGTGCTTATATGGAAAAACCTTTTGAGAATACTTTCTTCCTAAAATAATTCAAGGTTTTCCCACTAGCGGAAGTAAAGTCACATCTTATTTTTGTTTGTTATCTCTCTTTCTAAGAGTCCGATTTGAAAAATTATTTCTATGTTGGAGAGCGTTTCTGGTGCGAAATGTTTTTCATATAAATTCATGTTTTCTAAACGCACAAGTCTGCAACCAGAGGGTGTAAGCTCATGATTCCGTTTACATCAATGTCTGAGGGGTTAAAAACCCTATTGAAAAACTTCTTTCTTCCGTCAGATATTATTGTTTTCCATACCGGTTCCATTGACTTTGAATAGCTTTGATACATTTAATTTGTGTCAGAACGGATTCAAAAGACGTTCTTATTACACCCAAAAATTCGGCGTCATCTTTCTTGTTGTTTTTTTTCTTTTTTTAAAGCAAAGTTAAATATCAAAATCAGTACCTAATCTGCCCATGATGAAATTGGTGCCTTTCCTGTGACTTGTAAAATTATTTTTACAGCAGAGTGTGCAACAGCAGTACAAAAAAATATTCTTTAAATTTAATTTCACTTAAAATGCAACCTTTTCTGTTCTTTCGTCCCCTCTTGTTATATCAAGGAACACAACAAGTGTTTTAAATTTATTTTGTTTACACAAAATTTAAGTTTCAAAAACTACTGCTGGTACCAAATTGCAGAAAAAATGACTTTATGGGTAATGAAAGATGAAAATGGAGAGTTCCAATTTTGAACTTCTTTTGAAACAAAAGGAAAAATGTTTGCTCTTTTTATTTCTTGATGTAGCAAGAAGTAACAGAGGAGGAAGACATGCATTTTAGTGAAATAAAATTTCACCTAATTGCTTCATTTATGGTAGAAGACAAAATATGAATCTATCCATTTCATTGCTACACATTCAGTCACAACGTACGGCTTCTGTCATCCTTGGAATCTCTATTCATTATTTATCGTTAATTTTTAAAAAAATTATCTTATTCTATTGTTATCGTGGTTTGCACTTTGCAGATTTGTAACAAGTTATGTGTTTTAACAATTGTGTACACAGATAGACTTCTTTTTTGCAGCTCTACCCTTCGAATGCATCACTTTATGGTGATAGATAGATTTCTGACAGAAAGTGACCAATGCAGCAAGTTTTGTGGGTGGGGGGGGGGAGAAAGAAAAACAAGCATGAATTTATTTATATATATGAAATATGTCTTGGAGCTCTTCCAAACTCATATGAGTTGTATGCCCTTGCACGTTTGTTACATCTTCAGTGCCATGGCAAAAAAGCAATTTTGCCACTTCAGTGGAGATGTAACACACATGGAAGAGCATGCTATAACAGCAGAAATGCAAGACCCATAGGGCTTCATAAGAATTCTAAACACATAAACTTCTCCCCAATTTTCAAAATGTAAAACAAAGCACTATAATTACAGCAAAAATTTAAGCTCCTGGAATTTATTTTCTGTAAATGTGTATGAACCCTGAGTTTGACATCATGACAACATGTTTGAATCAATATTTCAACTTTCCAATGATTTTATTCGTTGTCTTTTAAGTTACCTTTGATGATAGATTAAATAATTTAAAACTTATGTTTCAAGATATCCTTTCAGTATTTGCAAAATTGACACATCACTTTAATTCTAGCATCTTAAAATGTCCTGAACTTAGGGTTCTGAAAGCTTCTGTTACATGTTGTACAGAAGGAAGAACTTAGCTGGGATCTGCTGCACAAATATATGTTCATTTCATTTAAACTGGTTATTATTTGACCTCGTATAACCTTCAGTAGGCTCTTCCTTCAAAGTGCCTAGGTCACAGTTTCCCTGAATGTATACTGATCTATAGTCATGAAATAAAATTTCTTGATTAATTAATTTACTGTACAGTAATATTGTGTGTGTGTGTGTGTAATTGGGGGCCATTCTAGTGTGTCAATGACCTACGTATTACCATTTTCTTCGTATTGTATCTCCTTCATTGGCGTTCATTCTTCCATGTGAAGTAAAACAGACATCTCACAAAACTTGATAAAAGGAATGAATCTTTCCCAGGGCATTGCAAGATATTAAATTTTGGCCCAGAAACATCTTGTTGTCCTATTCACCATTTACTGATCCTCTTTATAAAACTTAAAAATAGCATCACTCTGAATTGGGGATTGCGCATGCATTTCCTTAATATCCATTGTCCTGAGCTGTGTAATGTTAGCATACTTGATCGGAAATCATGAGACGTGGGTTTGATTCCTGCTCCAAGGCAGATTTCAGTTTTAAAGTTTTGCTGAGGAGATGGCACACATGGAAAACAGTGAAATAAGGCACTTCTGTGCAGGAAATGCTATGCAAATTACAAATTCTGTAGGATAAATTATTTTTTAACAGTTTAACAAAGAAAAATGTAATATTTACACTGGCAGTAAGTGAAAAAAGAACACCAAGAAGGAGACGTCTGATACCAACGAAATTTATACAGCATAATAACAGAATACAGAGGATAATGTGATCAAAACATTATGGCAAAATATAGCTGTATTTTCTGGTAAACTGAAAAATAACATTTCCATGTAACATGATTAGTACGAGGTTGAACCGCCATGAACTGTGTCACACTGTGCAATTCTGGCATGGAGTCTGTCGTACAGATGTTGGATGTAAGTTTGGGGTATTGAGTTCCAAGCATCCTCAACCTGGATGCATAAATCAGGGATGGTCGTGGCTGGCCGTGGAGACCGGATAAGTCGTTGTCCCATAAAATCCCACACGTGCTGAATGGGGGACAAATCCGGTGACAACGTACAGGCCATGGAAGTTGTCTCACACCCTGAAGTGCATGTTGCGTTGTACGTGCCGTGTGTGGGCATGCGTTATCTTGCTGGAAAACACCACGATGAACCGATCTTACAAAGTTGGCACAATTTCTGTCCAACAAGCTGAATGATGTTGTTGATGTAGGAGGTGCTGTTTAACGTACCCGGTACAAACACTAGTTGTGTACGGGAGTGAAGCCATAACTAATTCGCTCCCCACACCAGGAGACCAGGTGTAGACCCTGTGTGTCGCTGGCGGATGCAAGAAGGATGGAGACGCTCCCATGTGCGTCTGCGAACATGCATACGACCATCGGAGGCTCCCCAAGCAGAATCTGCTTTCATCCCTGAACATGACAGATCGCCATTGCGTTCTCCAGTGCAGACGAGGTACACATGCCAGAGGCACATGTGCACGTAGTCACTGCATGTAGATGTGATTACGGATTGTTCGCACAGTCACCTCAGGTGCAACGGCAGCTCGGTTGCGTCGCAGTGGATGTTCTGTTTGACAACACCGCTCTTCTTATGCGTCGATCGGTCCGCTCATCAGTCCGTCTGTGACTCCCGGTTCCACGTCTTCTCGTGTGGGAATGTTCCTCGGACCATCTACGCCACCATCATACCACCACCGATACTTCGTCCAATTCGCTCCGCAATACGACAATACGACCACCCGGCCTCGCGGATCCGACTAGACGACCTCGCTCAAAGTTGATAACTGCTGAAATCAGACACGTCTTCCATGTCCAGGCATTGCAGCTTCTTCAGGGTCTTCGCACGTGTCCGTACGCCAACGACTGATTACATTCACTTTGCCATACTCCTTAAATACCACCGACGATAATTTGCATATTATGCCGTGCTGTAGTGTAAGCGCTCACCGGTTGGTCCCGAAATTAACATCACACCTGCGTAAACTCGACCCCATTAACATGTGTAAATTTCATGATCGTCCGCCAATTCCTTCTTGGTGTTCTTTTTTCACTTTCCGACAGTGTATGTCATTGGAATGTTAAAAATTCCTTAAAGCACGATCATATTATGATTCTCCTGTTCAGGCTGTATTAGTTTTACCTTAATGAAAGTGGGCACTGTTATAACATTTACCACAGTTATATCCAGAGAATATAATTGTGGTGCTAGAAGTATACTTGAGTCACTAGTGAGGAAGGCAATTTGCAGTTAAAACAAAGCAAATAATATTGTAAGGTTCACATTGACATAAGTGTTGCAGAGTGGGAATATATTAACTTTTGAAATGTGAGGTGCCGATTTGTAGCTGCAAAACTATTGGAAAGTCACAATATGGAGAAACCAAGAAGTAGTAGTTATATTATTTTAGCTTTAGTGTGTGTGTGTGTTTCCCTTGTATTTTCAAGTTGTATCATTGTGCAGGCAACAAATCAAGGCAGGGTGCTAGAAAATTAAGGTTCTGAATGGGCTTTTATAAGTGACAGTAGTAGACTCTCCACCATGCAACTGATGCATGAGCAGCAGTAAAACTGCTGGTATTGGCATGCATCACATAAAGAAAAAGCACTATTAAAAGAAATTATAACATTTTTATTTAAATTTGTAAACTAGGTTATCCAGGGCATAGACACATTCTGTATCATAATCATAAACCATTGTCAATCCATTCTGGATGATATCTCAAAATCTCTTCCACAAATCTCTATCTTGTGAAATTCTCTTCCATGACAGGAGTAACTCTTCTGGGTTTTCCCCTGTCCCTTTGTATCCATTCTGGTATTTCAGGTGTCCAAGAGCTGTCAGTTCTACTAGGAATACAGCCAGCTAATTAATAACACGGAACAATACACCAACTGCACTGTATATTAGTATAACTATACTAGTGAACCGAAATTTCTTTTTGGCATAGAATAGAAATAAAAGTTTCAAGCTTTGGCACATCAACCAGATGGCTTTCTCGAGAAGGTAGACAGCTAACTGCAAACTGAACAATAGAACAGTTCAACAATTTGAACGTGGTGACTTGACTTGACAATAACGAATAGATGGAAACGTGATCAGGTATTCAAAGACACGAGGCGTTATGCTCGTTTTGGCACCCAGAATCATGGAAGGAAAACCAAGATTCTATCACTATTTGAAGAACTGGTTTCAAACTCATGGCAACTCCAGTGAGACGCTATCATTGTATGACTCGCTGTTGGTTATGATCTCCAAAGCTTCATGAATGGCAGTAGATTTTGGGGTGGGTAGAAGCTAATTTCTTTGTCATCCCACATAGGAGCAGCAAACTTGAACTTGACTTCTCTGGATAGGGCCGTGGTTACTTTGCCATTCTTTATGTCACTTTTCTGTTCGTTAACTCTGATTCTAAATGAACTTTTAGTCATTCCAATGTAGTATCGCGCGGATCCATCCAGATATAGTAGAGGAATGGTATTAACACCTGCTTCATTGGAAGGTGGGGACTTCTCGGTGTGTCCCTTAAGCATGGTATATAAAGATGTCGGGCATCTGATGCCAACACGAGGTTCATCTTCTTCCAGTGCTCTTGAACTGATAGGAAGCATTTGGTATATAGGGAATTGATCCCAGGTAGCGAAGCTGCGGCATAGAATAAGATTAGTACGACTGGTTCGTGTCTTCTCGATGTAGCGATGTACCAGGTTCGATGGCGTGTCCTGCCTCAGTGGCCAGCTCAATAACGTTTCTCAATTCAGTTTTGCCTAGAAGGAACATCTGAGGAGACTGCCAAGGCTCTTCGGATTCAAAAACGGAATAAAGCTGTCTTGTAGTCGGCAGGGCAGAATGAGTTGTGAAGCATCAGGTTAGGTACGGATGTGGGTTTATAATAGACTTGTGTGCAAAGGCGGTTTTCAGGTAATTTACTCAGTAAAACATCCAGATAAGGCAGGGCACCATTGTGTTCGAGCACTCACATAGTGAAATTGATAGTAGGGTGAATATCATTGATTTTATCTAGAAAACCAGGACAGTGTCCTTTCCGTGAAATCCCATATGAAGAATATATCGTTGGCATATCTTAGCCAGGTGGTAGGTTTTGGGGTAATGTTTGTGAATATATATTGCTCAATTGGACGAAGTATTGCTTCCGCGAGTTAGCTGAAAGGGATGATCCCACCGGAGCGCCATTTATCTGTTTGTAAATTTGTCCTTGGAAATTGAAGTAGCTGGAATTTGAGACCAAGTCCATTAATTTGAAGATACTGTGGCAGGACTCTAGGGAATAAAGTGACGAATTAGTTATGGCTTCTTTTAACGTTCTGATGGCTTTCTGTATCATCACAGGTACCGAAGGGTGAAAGAGAAGCTATGATGTCAGTTGAAACTGCAGATAATGTCGCTTTGTTGGACAGAAATTTGCTGAACTTTCATAATAAAGACTACAGTGGAAGATATTATAAAGTCCAATTCTGGGATATCACAGTATTAGCCAGGAATTTGGATAGTGCCTTATCTAAAAACTGTATGTCTGTGCTGACCTCCTTGACATGATGGGTCTCAATGGATTATCGGGCTTGTGATGCTTAAGTCTTCCAAAGAGCACTCGGGATCTGAGGGCCTGGAGGTAATTTGATGGCTCTCTTTAGATTGTCTGGGATAGCAGGCAGCCTGGCAGCTCTTTGCACTTGAGCAATCAAACAATTTAGTGGGTTCTTGTGCAGTGCTGTGGATCCAGAATTGGAGATGAAGTCTTGGAGTTTCTGATTGTAATCCATAGCATCCATAATTGCTATCTGGTCGGATTCGTCCGTTAGCGTTAATATTATGGAGCGATCATTTCTGAGGATCAGAAATCGGTCTTGGAATTTTAAATTTATTATGTGTTTGTTTAGAATTGTGCCACGATCGTAACCAAGAGCAACAGAGTTGGTGTAGTTCATCTTTGGCGTCTTCCGGAACTCGTGATATTATGCTCTCGAAATCAGAAATGAGCGCTTTTAAGATTCCGTCTTGTTTGGAAACAGAATTTTGGTCCAAGTTTCAA
This sequence comes from Macrothele yani, assembly GCA_039090855.1. Lineage (NCBI taxonomy): Eukaryota > Metazoa > Arthropoda > Arachnida > Araneae > Macrothelidae > Macrothele > Macrothele yani. The sequence continues at coordinate 118,216,583 of CM077008.1, forward strand.
AACTTTATTTTCTTCAACTGTGAGCGTCCTCCGGCTGATGACAAATGTAATGATGAAATCTTTAGATTTTGGGTTCTGGGATGATTAAAAAAAATCTAGCTTCTTCTTGTGTCTATAGCCGAAGTAGCTAGATTGGATTCTTTCCACTAGCACGTATCTACTCGGAGCATTAAGCTGTTAAAAGTGATCGGGTCGCAGACTCGACTATGTAACTTCATTTATAAAGAGTAGCACTTGTTTTCCAAGGACATGACGTCATTTCTTTTCAGGTTTACTATCCTTGATAGGTCTGTCTGGATAAATTTGCCCTTTTTCTTTTCGTTTTTCTCTTACTGGAATCTTAAAATTGAGGAACTTAGGATTAAGCCGGAGAAGCAACAGTCTCACCTCGAATTTCTAACCAATTGCAAGACGTTCGACTTAATCCCTAAGTTCCTTAATTTTAAGATTCTGGTTAGTAATACAAGCATGGTTAAGATGCCTAAATCCAAGGACAAATTTCTCTGCCAGAACCCTATCAAGGATAGTAAACCTGAAAAGAAAAGACGTTCATGTCCTTGGAAAACAAGTATTTCTCTTTATATATGAAGTTACATAGTCTTTGCAACCCGATCACTTTTAACAACTAATGTTCGAGTAGATATGTTAGTGGAAAGAATCCATCTACCTTCAGCTCCAGACACAAGAAGAAGCTAGAAATTTCTTGAAATCATTCCATTCATCAAAATAAGTCCATCCAGTAGAAGAAAGCCAAAGTTTTGAAACTTGGGCCAAAATTCTGCTTCCAAACAAGATCGAATCCGCTCTCAAAATCAGAAATGACGCTTTTGAGTGTAATTTCTGATTGGCTAAAACATAATATGGGTTCCGTAAAATGCAAAGATGAACTACGCCAACTCTGTTGCTCTCGGTTACGATCGTGGTACAATTCTAAACGAACACATAATAAATTTAAAATTCAAAGACTGACTTGGATCCTCAGAAATGATCGCCCCATAACGCATTAAGCTAACCGACAAATCGCCAGATCGCAATCATGGATGCTATGGATTACAATCAGAAACTTCAAGACTTCATCTCCGATTTTGGATCCACAGTACTGCATAAGAACCCTCTAAATTGTTGGATTGCTCAAGTGCAAAGAAAGCTGCCAGGCTGCCTGCTATCCTGGACAATCTTAAGAAAGCCATCAAATTACCTCCAAGCCCTCAGATTCCAAGGCTCTTCTGGAAGACTTAAACATCACAAGCCCGATAATCCATTGAGACCCATCGTGTCAGTTATCTGCACTGACATACTGTTGAACAGACTATTCAAATTCCTGTGCTAATCCATTTCCTGGAATCGGACTTTATAATATCTTCCACTGTAGACTTTATCATGAAAGTTCAGCAAAGTTGTCCAGCAAACAAGACATTATCGTCAGAAATTTTGGAACATCGTTTCTCTTTACCTGCATGTTGTAGTGCCGGAAGCCATCGGAACATTTTGACAAGCCATAACTAATTCTTTAGATTTTATTTCCAGGAGTTCTGCTACAGCATTTTCAAATTAATGGACTTGGTCTCAAATTCCAGTACTTTAGTTTCCAAGGACAAATTTACAAATAGATAAATGGCGCTCCGATGAGATCATCCCCTTTCAGCCGTCGTTGCGGAAGCAATACTTGGATCCAATTGGCAATATATATTCACGAACATTACCCCAAGACCTACCACCTGGCTAAGATATGCGGACGATATATTCTTCATATGGCTTCACGGAAAGGATACTGTCACTGGTTTTCCTAGATAAAATCAATGATATTCACCCTACTATCAATTTCACTATGGAGCTCGAACACAATTTTGGCGCCTTGCCTTATCTGGATGTTTTACAGAGTAAGATTACCTGAAAACCGCCTTCGCACACAAGTCTATTATTTAAACCCACATCCGTACCTAATGATGCTTCTGAATGTCTGCCCTGCCGACTACAAGACAGCTTTATCCAATTTCGAATGATGTTATAGCCTTGGCAGTCTCCTCAGATGTTCCTTCTAGGCAATTCGAGATTGAAAACAAAATTCAGCTGGCCACTGAGGCAGGTTACGCCCAAACCTAGTACATGGCATCGAGAAGACAAACCAATCGTCCTCAGGAATCTTTCTATGCCGCAGCACGCAGAAACTGTGATCAATTCTCTATATGTACCAAATGTTTCATCAGCTGAATTGCAACCAGCTCAAGAAGATGAACACTCGATGTTGGCATCAGATGCCCGACATCTTTATATACCATGCTTAAGGGACACACTGAGAAGTCCCCACCTTCAATAAAGCAGGTGTTCAACTTCATTCAGTCACTATATCCGGACGGATCCGAAATACTACATTGGAATTACTAAACGTTTATTTAGAATTAGAGTTAACGAACATAAAAGGGACCTAAGAGAACAAGTGGAAAGCCTGGCCTATCCAGATGAATGTCAATTTTCAGAGGAAGTCATATGCTCCTATGTGCGGATTGACATTAAAGAATATTGGCTTCTACTCCACCCCAAAATTAGCTTCCTCTCCACGCGGAAACTTTGGAATCAGAACCAACAGCAAGTCTTGCTATGATAGCGTCTCAGTGCCATGAGTTTTGGAACCAGTTCTTCAAATAGTGATTGCCTCTTGGTTTTCCTTATATGATTCCACATGCCAAAACAAGCATAATGCCTCGTGTCTTTGAATGCCTGATTACGTTCACATCTATTCGTTATTGTCAAGTCACCACGTTCAAATTGTTGAACCGTTCTATTATTGTTTGCAGTTAGCTGTCTACCTTCCTTGAAAGCCAACTGGTTGATGTCTGAAGCTTGGAAACTTTTATTTTATTCTACACCAGAAATTTAGGATCACTAGTATAGTTATACTAATTAAATTCAGCTAGCTGATTACCACTTGAGGATCCTTTTGTTTGGTCATGATATAATCAACTCCTGCCATTTTCATGATCCACGAGTCCGTTTCCTATCTTTCTTGGTTGCAACAAGCATGTATCTCTCCATGCTTCTTTTAGTTGTGCATAGCATCAGTATATCTTTTGTAGTTAAGGTTGAAAAGTTAATATTTTCAACCTTAACTAAAAATATCTGTATATTTTTTGAAGCTAATTACAAAAATGTTAACTTTTTACAATGTTAGAATTAAATAAATCTTCTACTGGCCCAGTGTACAACTAAAATTTGCAAAGAACTGGTCCAAAAAAATGTCCACTGGTCCGTACAAAAAACAATAAAAAAATAGAAAGCCATTTGCAATATATGTTGAAAATAACATATAATTGTAAATGAAATTATCTCCAATATTTGTTTTTAAACCTATCATTAGTTTTCAGCCTGAAACCTGAAAACGATACAGCAAGGAAAAAGAAATAGAAATTCATTTATTAACTTGTGACAAATTAGGTAAAAAAAAACTTGAATGGCCATCTGGGCCAGTAAATATCTTGAATAGTTCAGTGGTTTGGCGGAAGTTTTACTGGCCAATGGCCATTAGACCACTGATAAATTCAACAACTGTTTGAAATGTGAGTTGCAAAAAATTTTAAGCTGTAGAATTACTAATGGAGAGTCACATTGGTATAGCTGCATCAAACAGGAAAAGGTGACTTTATTATTTTATCTTTACGTGTGTGATTCTTTTTATGAATTTTGAAGTTCTGTCACTATACATGTAATATTTTATTTTTGTGTGCTGAATAAATTAATTTATAATTTTTCTTTTTTCTAGGTCTTCCCTCAAACACTACATGTCTGATCGGTGTTGATTTACATATTTAGTGATTTCCAGTGTGTATGTTACTTGTGCGAAAAAGGCTGTTGAAAGGTGAGCATCATTTTTTTTTTTTTAGAAACACATCTGAATAATAGTTTACTGCAATTTAAGTGGTCTTTAATTTGCCAAGTGTAACTGTTACGTTATGACTTAGGTAGTTTAATTCGTAATCTTACCTGCTAAAATATCAATAACTTTCTAATACATGTGGTGGTTTTGATACCACTAAGCACACAGGTGTACTTTTTGACTGTTTATGTGATTTTAGGGTTGACCAGAAGGATTAGCACTTATCATCACAAACCATTCCTTATTACTGCAGGTCAGTGCAAAGCAACATGAAGCATTATTCAAATAAAATGTTTTACTAGAATTTACAAATAAATCTGTTTCTTGACAAATACACTCCAAAACACAAGTACAGCACAACACATATAGAAATTTCATACCTAAAATTACAATATGCATTCTCCTCTTACGGAGCAAAACAACAGCTCAAGATGCCAAGCAACATCTGTCTGTTGGCATCACCTTCAAAACCATGAACCTCTGTCTCCAATTCACCATCCTTTCGCAGGTGTCAAGCTGAAATATAAACAAGACGCCATGCAGCTAACAAGTGTTAAGTGCATGTTCATTTGGCACTTAATGGCAAAATGCTTTCACTACTTTGCTCAATTTTTTTGCTCCCTGAATGGTTGTTTACCTAAACACACAAAGTTCTCTCTTTTGTTATTTTCCTTCTTCATAATGGTTGTTTGTATCACCACAGTAACAACTGCTGAAAAAATACAACGATGTCAGTTGAATTTCTAAATATTTAAGGTATTCAGCTGTGTCAGTTTTGACTGAAAATCAAACCAAGTGGAATTATGAAATATTTTGTCAAGTTTATCGAGCAATGTAATTAATGGCTAAATTTGAACTTAAATTCATCAGTTATGTAGTAAGTTATCTATATATATATAACTGAATGTTTGGTTGTATGTCTGCTATACAAATCTACAGTTTTCTATTTAGAACCACCAAATTTGGTTTATTGTCTCATGGTACTGACCGTAGACAGTTTTTGGAAAAAGTCGGGATATCTAGAGTTTTCAATTTAGAACCACCAAATTTGGTATACTATCTATGATACCCTAACTTGGACTGTAGATGGTTTTGGAAGGGGTCGGAGCCCAGGGTCAGTCAGAGCCCAGAGTCAAGGGGTCCCCACACAAAATTTCCGTAAATCTACAGTTTTCAATTTAAGAGCACACCAAATTTGGTATACTATCTCATGGTACTCTAACTTAGCCATAGATGGTTTTCAGATGGTGTCAGGCCCGGGGTCAGGGGCCTCCATACAAAATTTTCGTTCAGTTCCATTTTTTACTTTTAAGAACTGTAACACAATTCAGCACTTTGATACCTGATCTGCGGTCTAAGTTAGAGACCGTAGATAACAATGAAGTGCTAAAATGTCCATTTAATGGTGTATTAAAAACACAAATGAATAAAGGTTAACTTTCATCACCAACGAGCGTCTTCATCAGGCAGACATACAATGTAATGTAAATAGAGAGTTCCAGATATTCAAAATTCAAAACAGTAAACAAAAGGATGATCAATGCCAATATCAAGTCACATGCATGCTACATAATATACACTCACGGACAATGAAATTTGCGCACCAAGTAGGAAGCATCGGAATAAACTGAAATTTTATGCATGTAATGATACAGATGAATGATACACATGATGGCAAAAACAAAGCTGCAGGACAGTTGCAGAGGGATCTATCTGTGGTATGCAGTCCAGTCATCTTCAACAGTGTGTCGCACCCCTTGTGCGGTGATACATGCTGCAATACGGTCTGGCATGAAGGCGAACAGACACCTGATGTTGTCCTGTGGCAGACTGGCCCATACGTGTTGGATGGTGTGCTCCAAATCCCAGATAGTGCTGCACGGTGGCAGCTGGTGTTTCAACTGGTCCCACACATGCTCTATAGGGGACATGTCCGGAGAGCGGGCAGACCATGGAAGTGTCTGGACATGACATAGGCAGCCATGTGCGGGCAGGCATTATCCTGCTGGTATAGCGCACCTGGAATGCTGGCCAGGAATGGGAGCACATGGGGCCGTAGGATCTTATCCACATACCGCTTGCTCGTCAATGATCCACGTTCCACTACTAGAGCTGATCGGCTATCGTAGGCAATGGCTCCCCAGACCATAATGACTGCAGTGGGAGAAGTGTGGCACTTGATAGCGAGGTTGGGAATGTGCCTTTGACCCGGGGACCTCCTCACCTGTACACGATGATCATCTGTCCCCAAAACGAAGTGGCACTCATCCCTAAACACCACACATCACCAGTCTGTGGTGTTCCATGTCCTTTGGCCTGGCACCACTGCACATGGAGCCAGTGATGTTCCGGTGTTAATGGCAGCACACATAAGGTGTGCTGGGATCGCAGATTTGCTTCTGCGAAGCGTTGGGAAATGGTTGGTGGGCACACAGGAGCCACTACATCTGCCTGTATAGTGGACTGGGTCCCATTGGGATCCATTCATGCCTGGTGCACAATTCATCGATCCTCTCTATCAGTGGTCTGCCTGGTTCGTCCGGAGCTGCTCCGCCATGTGGCAGTGCCGTCACGTGTTCACTGCTCCCAACACAGTCAGATGGTATGGTCAGAATGATCCACGTGGCAGGCCACCCTGCAGTTTTCAGCCCGATGATCAGGCCTCTCTGAAAATCCTTAAGTTGCGTAAATCGACATCTACCTGGCATTCTTGTCACTCTGTACTCTTGCTTTTGTCAGCTGGTGCTTTTCACTTTCATGGGTCATCGACACACATGCCGGTTCGTGCTTGCAGCTCCACCACAGGGTGTGCGGCCATCCACACTCGCACCAAACTTGGATCATTTGCATACCAGCACAGACTCTAGCTATTTGCAAAGTTTCGCAGTTGTAGCATGTTTTCTTCTAGGTGTGCAAATTTCATTGTCCATGAGTGTATGTACATTGCATTCCAGTGTTACGGGGTTCTCAGAAGCTCACACCAAATGTACTGCAGTTCTATAGATGTCTCCTTGAAGGTACATATTTCCATTCCTCTTCCTTTCTTTTTTGCTTCGTAAAAGTAAATTAACTAAATATTTTTTATTTTCCACATTTGCAGCCATCCCAGCTCCTTGTTTTTTTTTTTTTTTTGGCAGAAATATTACTGCATCAGCCACTCATTGGCAGTGGCTGGCATTTATTTAGAGGAACCCTGCTTTTCACACGGACTACTCTACATCACCTGCTCAAGAGTTGGCAATCCTAAAAATCTCTACATTTTTGCTCTCAGTGGAAAAATCAAAAATATTGTTTACCACAAAGCAATTACCTTAAATGAATTAAAATAAATTTACTGGAAAATTACAGGAATATCTTTTTCATTCATTTACTTTCATCCCCTGAACTTGGCGATTCCACGAATAGTAATATTTACCCGGGAAATACCGGGTGCCCCTGCTAGTGGAATTATAAATGCAGCCACATTTTTGATGAACTGGTATTTTTGATAATTGTTACCTTTATGTTTGTATACTTTCAGTGGGAAAAAAAAAGAAGAAAGTGAAATAATCAGTATTCTACAACACAGATTAAATATTTTTGGAAGATCTAAAATAAATTCAAGTTGAATGATTGTGTTGAACAATTAATGTTCTTAACTAAGTTAAGAACATAATTTAATTTAACAAATAAATGAAAATGGTATTTAAAAATTTTCAAGTGATTTCATACTTTAAAATTAAATATTATTCAACATTTTGTTCTAATATTTTCTGAATTTACATAACTTCAACATCACTTTGGAAATTTTATGGAGAAACTTAAAACTTACCACTCATTATAGTCAGTATGATTCACTTTTAAAACTTTTTTTAATAAGTTAGCTTGTGCAATGCAGTTTTTTTTTATTTTGTACATAAGATGCACTTTAATATTGTCCATTGTTATTATTATTATTATTATTATTATTATTATTATTATTATTATATAATCTTCTACTCAAAAGGCACTTATTTTTAATTTTTAAGTTAAGGGCTTAGACTGAATAGATATGAATATAGTGTTTGTTTTACATATGTAGTTCTTTCCAATTCCTGGAATCATAATTGTCTTCTAACAAGCATTCCTGGATGGTCTGTTTGTTGAAGTGTTGCAAAACATAAAACTCTTACTGTAAGAGAGAAAAAAACAATGGAATTTAATAACTAGTTCACAATAAACTTTACCATGTCTCTGAAACCATTGTATATGATTAAAACCATTGTAAAAGTTCCTGTCTCTGATATATTTCTACCTGTATTCTAGGCTGCAGGTGGTGGTGTAGTTGGTACACATGGCTTGTGACAAGTGGTTCAGAACATCTTTATTCCTTGGGTTTTAATAGTGAGCCAGGAAACTAACTGTATTCAGGGTTCCCACGCAACCTGGAAAACCGGGACTTCTCAGGGAATTTGAAAATAGTTCCAAAAATCAGGGAAAACTCAGAAAAAAATGTTTTCCATAAAAATCAAGGGAATTTTTTATGAACTGAAGAGTCGTGGAATTTTTTATTTTGCTGAAAAACGTTTTTGTTTCAGACCATGTATCGTAGTTGAGCATGGTTATCAGCAAACAAAATAAGTGGCATTTCAGTATTTCCACTGAAAAACCAGGAATTACCTGCTGTTGACAACGCCCTGTGGTTCCCCTTAAAGATAGGTCAGTTTGTATGAAGACAATGTTTCAGTTGCTTTTCTACTACCTCCCCCCATGCTTGCTAAACTTGCATCTCGTGGGCAAAAGATGTCTTCTTTTCCCCTCTCCTCACCACCTTTCAATCACTGAATAACTGTTTAGAAAATTTTAAAGTTTATTTTGCATGTAGGAATATCTTATTCACTGTGTTAGAGGTAGTTGAAAAACATTTAGAATGGTGATCATGCTAAGCACAAAACAAGCAAGAATTGGCTCATATATCTGACATAACATGTAACAGGTGAAATTAAAAAAATTTTGGCAGTTACTTTAATTTTACATTCATTAAATGTTTTTTCTTGTTGTAGATATATCACTCATATTATTTTGCTAGCTATACTTTTCAATCAACAAGTATTATTTACCTTTGATTAATTTATAAGTAGTTTATGATTGACCAGTTTTAACATGACATAATGTAATATGCCAAAAATCACCCCTGTGTTTATCTGTATGGTTATAATGAAGTTTGCATTTATTATACGTTTTTGACACTCCCTTCAGCTTTTTTCACATATGGGTCCAACTGCATATATACACTGAAGAGCAATTGAATTAGAGACAGCTGGTGTTATGCAAATGTGGCACTGTGGGCAGCCCTGTAAAAGGAAACAACATGACGTATGCAGCGATCCGACAATATAAGGAGTGATGCGACGGGAATCAATATAAGGAGTGATGCAAATCAGAGTCTGATGCAGTATGGGTAAGACGAAGGATCTAAATGCGTTTGATTGTGGGCAAATTGTCGGGGCCTGACAAATGGGTCACTCCATCTCGGAAGTCGTGCAGGCACTGTGATTTTCACGAGCCACTGTGTCACGGGTGCACCGTGAGTACATCGAATCCGGTAAAACCATCCCTGCAAGAGCCAACTGCCGTGGACAACAGCGTGTGGATGAGTGGGGTCATCGTCTGCTAGCTCACATTGTAACAGCGGATAGATGGGCCACAGTGCAAGAAATCACTTGGCAATTTAACACTGGTGCACAAAAACGTGTAAGCAGCCACACCATCCAGAACCATCTCCTCGCTATGGGGTACAGAAGCCATCCTCCCACGAGGGTACCGCTGCTGACCGCACATCACAGCATGCAAAGATTAGCATGGGTGCGGGAACATCGCCATTAGACCCTAGACATGTGGGAAAATGTTGCATGGACTGATGAGTCAAGATTCACGTTGGTACATGCGGATGGCAGGATACGAGTATGGTGCGATCCACAATGAAGCGATGGATCCTTCTTGCCAGCAGGGTACTCTTCAAGCTGGTGGGGGTAGCATTGTCGTTTGGGGACTGTTTACGTGGACTGAAATGGGACCCCTGGTATGTGTGACATCGTCCCTCACAGGTCGACATTACCGGGATATCCTGGGCGACCATTTACTCCCGTTTGTGCGTCTCGACATCCCACTGGGGACCTCATCCTGCAACAGACAATGCACCGTGCCATCGCTCCCGAATTGTATCGGAATGGTTGGATGAACACTCCACCGACGTGACCTCGCTTCCTTGGCCAGCTAGGTCACCTGACTTCAATCCCATCGAGCACATCTGGGAGGCCATCGAGAGAGATGTTCGAGGCTCTGACCCCCCTCCATCAAAGCTTCGTGAACTGTGGGAGCTTGTTCAGGGATCGTGGATCCGTATGGCTTTCCAACGCTTCCGGTGTCTTGTCGAGTCCATGCCGAGATGAATTGCCGCCGTCATCAGGGCGAAAGGTGGTGCTACACGTTACTAGACAGGTATCTCTAATTCAGTTGCTCTTCAGTGTATATACACTGCTGGACAATTGCTAAGGACGCATCATAAACGGCTATATAGCGCATAAAAAAGTAAGTGTGGTTGGAAGCCAAGTGAAATAATATAATGTCAGAATGCCAGGACATTACAAGAAAGACAATTTATTGTGCTCTGAAATTCAGAAGGCTTTGGAACGTGTTCAAGGGACAAACAGACCATTTTGTGCAGAATACGTAAACGTGAAAAAAATGCAATTACCGTCCGCAGGCGTTCCGGCGTAAGATGTCAATACGGGATATGGCCACCATGTAGGGCGATGCAAGATTCCACACGTCGTGTCATGCTTTGCACAACATTATCAAGCAGTTGTTGGGGTAATTTATCCCATTCCTCTGTCAGTGCACGGATGAAGGTGACCTTGTTTATTGAAGGGCATTGGCGACCAGCAAGACTCCTCCCCAAAGCATCTCACACATTTTCAATGGGATTCAGATCTGGAGAACGTGCTGGCCATAAGAGACATTGAATATCCTCGCTCTTAAGACACTACTGGACAGCGACTGTTCGATGACATGTTGCGTTGTCGTCCATGAAAATGAATCTATCACCGACATCACCACAGAACATGCGAACATGAGGTAGCAGATCATCCTTAACGTATCGTTCGCCAGTCATAGTCCCAGTTGGAAGCACGTAGAAGGATGTACGGACATTGATCATGATGCCAGCCCATACCATGACACTACATGTCGGATATCGGTCCCTTTCCTGTATGTTTGCTGGACAATATGCAGTACCACTATCACGCCAGATCAGTTGTCGTAGACAATCAGACGATAGACTGTATCTACTCTCATCTGAGAAGAGGACAGCAGACCAGTCGTTATAAGTCCAATTGCGATGTTGATGGCACCATTGCAAACGGGCGGTACGGTGACGTCTGGACAATGGGATTCACACAACAGGACGGCGGGCGTATAGTCCTCCCTTCATGCAAACGTCTGGCGACAGTTTTTTGGGAGATCCGCTTGCCAGTGGCAGCCATAAACTGATTTGCTACCTCACTAGCTGTGCTGCGGCGGTGTCTTTTGTTGATAGCACTAAGTACCGATCTTCTGCAGGTGTCGTACTGCGAACACGACCTCCCACGTGACGTTTGCTACACTCCATTTGTTAGAAATGATTTCCGAAGCCTTGAAACAACACTGTGGCTGACGTCGAACTCCCTGGCAACATCTGTTATTTTTCGCCCTTCTTCAATCTTGCCAATAATACGGCCACGCGTAAAATCATCTAGGTGATGTCGGGAAGACATACTGAAAATTGCAAGTTTGTCAATTGATTGTTTCCTTTTCAACTTTGCGTTTGAACAAAAACGGTCAATACGCGTCAAATCCTTTATATCCCTTATCAGCGCTATGACGTCATGAACAAGTTCGGCAATCCAAAATTTGCATACGCACAACACGTCTTTCTGTATCCCGCACTTATGCTAGTTTCCACATTTTCCTGCCTTCCATTTTATGGTTGCTATCGTTGCTATTGTCATCCGTCCTTAGCAATTGTCCGGCAGTGTATATTTTCTTTTTCTTTTAAGGCATGAACCAACAGAATGGCAAGTCTCATTTGTAACCAAGTGCAATGATTACTGCAAGCAAAGTGTCATGCATCTGACAACTTACCCTTTCCTGCAGCCTGAGTTAAGCAAGAAAAGGATACCAGGTACTTGTTTATCTAGAAATTCACTAATTTTTGTACACAATTCTTCCATTTCTTTTTCTAGCTTAAAACTCACTTGCACAAAAATAAGAAGGTGCTGTGTTTTTTGATCAATTTAGTTTATGTTATTCTTTCAGATAGAACCATTTAATGGTGGTTTTAACTGCTGTAACTTTTTACATGTTATATTTCTTTTGAGTGGAAATCAATTTCTCGGTTGGAAGTTATTAATATTCGCGGTAATGGAATGCGATTCAAGGAAAAATCTTTCACGTACCTCTCGGTTGTAGTTGGTCAATGTTCAAATCTTTGCACTGTTGTTCTCATCAGTTTCTTGGGTGTAGGCTTTTTTTGACTAACTTCAAAAAGTCCGCACGTTTCTTGAGTAGGATATACTTTTTAGTTGAACTACGGGATGCACATAAAGACAAAGAAGATGTGAAAATTACGTTGGAAAACTTGAAAAACGGAAAAATGAATCACTCGTAAAAATATTCGCATGAAGAATTGCAATTACCAAAAAAAACTTCGTCAGACTTCTTGAATGTATTAAACATGCGGACATTCAGACTTCTTGAATGTATTAAATGTGCAGACTTTTTTGAAGTTAGTCAAAAAAAAGCCTACACCCAAGAACTTGATGAGAACAACAGTGCAAAGATTTGAACATCGACCAATTACAACCAAGAGGTACGTGAAAGATTTTTCCTTGAATCGCATTTGATTACCGTGATATATATTTGCAGCCAATATTAATAACTTCCAACTGAAAAATTGCTTTCCACTCAAAGGAAATATAACATGTAAAAAGTTACAGTAGTTAAAACCACCATTAAACGTATGGAAAACATGTTTTTTAAATCTCAATACATCAAGAAATACATGCGTAATTTAGTTTATGCACAGTATATATTTCCAGGTTGTTTTTGGATCTAAAAATCAAGTCTCTTTAGGTTCCATATATTTAAGCAGAAGTTTTGTTCATTGCATGCATGATAATTTTATTTTCTCTCCTTATCACTGTCAAAGGAATTATGAAAAATATAACCTCATGCAACTTCATTTTTTCAGCTGTTTTAAAAGTTCTGTGAAGTTTGCTTCTTTGTGAAGTAAGGGATGAAAGTTTACCCAAGTTTTTCATGTGTAACAGACACTTTTTTTTTTGAGAAAAACAGATTTACTTTTAGAACACTCCACTGTCACATAGAACCTCCATAAGATTTTCATTACAACAGAAATGTAGTGTGCACAGGCAGACAGGCCCAGCGTGTGTTTTTGTAATTATACTTTGAACGATTGCCATCTAGAAAAACTACTCTAAAAAAAGCACAGGCCAATCTTGGTTGGGTTACTCCTGTGTGGTTAAAAACTCTTCCAATTGATTTGCTGAAAACAGATAATGTAAACACATACAAATAAATATATATAAATATGCACCCAGGGAGGCATCTAATGCACCAAAGAGCATGCATCTATCTGGCTAATGTGATTTTTATTTTTTCTATTTTTTTGTAGGAACAAAGATGTAATAATAGAAATATACTAATGTGCAACATAGTGGAAAACTGTGCACCATAAAGAGCTGGAAACTACATGGAAAATCTTGACAATTGTATCTGTACTTTTCGAAAGAATTTTTCAAATCCATCTACCGTAGATATATAACAAATATAAAGATACAGTTAATTTCTGATAGCATGAAAAATTTCCACAAGGAAAAAGGTGGAAATTTGTAGAACATTTTGGTTACACCTGCATATATTTGATCCCAAAAGAATGTTTGATGTAAACTTTATTTTATTTGTAGTCATATGAAAATAAGACAGAAAGAATCATGAGGTAAATTCTCTTAATTATAATGTTGCTGTTCTATCAATAATGCCATGCATGTCTGTCAACTTCTGCCACTGTCAGTTTGATGAGCTGTGATGAAATGGGTTTCAGAAAGGTTACTCAGGTTAAAAGTTTTTGCTATGCATCCAAAGGCATGTCTTGTTCAGTGGCGGCCCGTGACTAAAATTGCTGGGGAGGCAAACTACTTTTCAGCCTGAATTCAAATACATTTATTCAATTTAATGCCATTTTTTTCACATTATATATATTTTTTATTTACTTTCTTATGTGCGAAGTATAAAATAAGTAACGTGACCTGTGAAAAGATTTATAAAGATTTTACTGGAGACGCACGTTTTACATGACTTTGATACCAACACAAAACCTGTTTATGTAAGATTCCAGCCCTTTGCCTAAATATATTTTTTCTCAGTCTGAATTGCCTTCTTGGACTATTTGGGAACTGGTAAGCTAGTTTGAATATGAAATATATTGCATCGAAATAGTTTTTTTATTAAAAAGATCGACAGAAGATAAAGAGCAAGGCTGAACTATACATCTTTTTCATCTCAAATGAAATTCTATATACACCTCTACCTTCACTGACGCCAAAAGAAAAAGTCTTGAAAACTTCTGCACACAGCGTTTACCTATACAGCAAGAGAGAAAGCTTACCTTAAGCTTATATTGTCTTGTATATGAAGTCTATCTTTCGTTCTTTCTGAACAGATATGGTCACACCATGTCTGTTCTGCTTCCATCCTCTTCACAAGCGCTTTCTCGATGGACAGAACTGATAAACTTGACAACCTTTCTTGCCCAATGGAGTTTCTCTTGTAATTTTTTATCTTCTTCAGGCACGAGAAATTGCATTCCACAGAGGCCGATGTTGCAGGAATTGTTACTATGAGGGAAATAAGTCAAAACAACTCTGGCAGTGCCTGTGCTAGATTATTATTTTATATGGCAGATAGAAGTTCTGTTGTACTTTTGGCATTGTTCCACAGATCTCTGTCTGATTACAGAACCTGCAGCTCACTATGCAGTTTGGTGCTGTCAAAGTATTTTTCATAAGTTTGAAGCAGAGCTTTAAAACAGTGTTCAGGAAAAATTCTAGAATGAGCTTCAAAGCAGTGTACATCGACCAGCTGAAGAAATTTTAATTTCTCAATGTCAGAAAACCGCCATTTTAACTGAGTTGTAACATTGTCTATTACCTCATAATACAGTCTTCTGCATTGCACGGTGGGTGGAATATCATTGCTTCCTTTAAATCTTTTATTTGGAGAACCAACCTCACTGCACACGTTATGATAGAGATCATCAAACTGTCTCTGATCTCGAAACTACAACAATTTTTCGCATAAGCCAGTAATTCGTTTGTTACCGAATGTAACATCGGAACGATTTGATTGTAGTACAGAGAAAGTAACCTCAGTTAAATCAAATATTTTTTTATATGAGAAGAGAAGAAAAACGAAATTAAAATCTTGAAGCCACCGTTTTAGTCCTGTTACCTCGTGAATTGTCTCATCATCATAGTTGGAATCATCCTCAATTTTTTCAAATACTTCTTTAGCAGCAACCTGTGGTCAGCTATGGTAGACACTGAACAAAATTTGAAGTTTCACCTGGTCTGTGATACACGAGGTGGTTTGGGTCTACCAACAGATTCTAGTAAATGAACACGCTTTGTCGATTTGGAAAAGAATGCACAAATTGCATTTAAATTTGCAAAAAAAATATGCGATTCCTTCAACACTGACACTGCTCTGCTCAAAACTAAGTTCAGCCTTTGTGCGTAGCAATGAACAAATAATGCTTGAGGAGTATCGCACTTCACTTTTGCTTGCAATCCATTCAGCTCTGATGCCATCACTGCTGCACCATCATATGTCTGTGCAACTAGTTTTTCTTTGTAGCTAAATCTTTCCAGCTCACAATCCAGTAATTCTTTAAGCGAAGTAACACACTGATCAGAACTTACGTCAAAAAATCCCAAGAATCTTTCTACTGGTACTCCATCTTTCACGAATAGAACTATAATTGATTCTTGTGCATTGGAGCTAATGTCTGTCGCTTCATCAATCTGCCAAGAAAAAAACTGGGCATTTTCAATATCTACATTGATTTCATTCTTAACTATATGAGCAACTGATTCAATTAAATTATTCTGTATTGTTTTTGAAGTTCCTGAAAATGTTGTAAACACTCTCAATGTTTCATCACTCTTGGAGAGTAAATCAATCATCTCGAGGTAATTTCCCTTATTTTCAGAGACTTTGCTCTCATGGTGTCCACGAAATGGGAGCTCTTGCCGGGCCAGTAGTGTTGTAATATCAATCAACTTTTTCATTACATCACGATTCTTTTTTACTTTTTCATTATGATGTAAGTCACTTGTTCTCTTTGCTTCATTGAGAGAGTAGTCTATCCTTGTTTTGCCTAACAACTCTAATTTAACAACTGCCAGAATGTGATCTTTACACTTTTTGTGTCTGTCCAAAGTACGTGGTAAGTTTTTCAAATCATTGAAGTCTTTCTCTTGCCAGACTTCATTGCCAGTCACAGGAAACAGCAAACATGGCCAACAATATAGTTTGTTCATTGATTCACTACCAGGTAGCCATTGTTCTTTTGTGTTCCAGTCAATATTAAAACCTCTGTGGAATTAACTTTTTTACAGGTCTTATAGAGGTTATTATTTAAAAAATTTGGTGGTCAAATTTTCAAACTAAAGCCTAGTTCATCATCAGGACTACATCACTGGAGTAGTTGCTGCCTCTCAGTTGGAAGAGTCCAACCACAACCCAATTCCAACCCAATTATCCGCATCGGCGTATACTACGCAGAATGTATATTTTAAACTTTTTTGCAGATAATCTGCGGATTATATGACA
This sequence comes from Macrothele yani, assembly GCA_039090855.1. Classification (NCBI taxonomy): domain Eukaryota; kingdom Metazoa; phylum Arthropoda; class Arachnida; order Araneae; family Macrothelidae; genus Macrothele; species Macrothele yani. Next base: position 118,233,363 of record CM077008.1, read on the forward strand.
AAATTTATGGTAATTAGTAAACGAAAGTTACCGAATTCAAGGAAAAGGAGTTATAATGAGAATATTTTACAGTATTAATGTTGGTTCTAAATCAAAACAAATCATAGTTGTATGGCAGACTATGTAAACAAAATAAAGTTTAACAAAACAGATTATTGCAATGCCAAAAGGTCTGTAAGGTGTTCTTATCTATATTAATAATTATTTAGTTTTATTTTGTTAAGCCCCAGCAGATCAGTTCTGCAATGTCATATGATACTTTGTTTTACAGAAACGAAAGCTTTGATAATGTTTTACTTGATTTAGCAAAGCTCTTAATGAGTCTATATGAATTCAATATATACCAGCCCGACGGACTTGTTCACATATTTTCTCTTTTATTGCAAGTTACTGATAAGAACAATGGTCTTGTTTATGGTTGTCTTTGATAGAAGAGATACAAAATGGCAGAGACCAGCCTTTGTTGTACTTTTTCGCACAACTTCATCTACATGCATTTTTAGTACAATATCATATTTGCTACTCAAGAGTAAAATTTCTAAAGAGTCACCATGATCTAATTCAGGATTTCTCAAAGACATTCTGCTTTCATAGGCTGCTCTATAGCTTAAACCTCGCTTACCAATTAATTTTACAATTTCAATCATCCTATCCTAAACATAATGTAATGCTCATGCTCCTTAATAGGTAGCTGATGCTCCTTACTACGCATGTATAAACTTTTTGTACTGCAGTCACCCATTCCTTTAATGAATGCATTTACGTCTTTAGCTTCCGAATCTGATAAGCACACTGTGCAGTAAAAAACTTATTTTGCATATTATAAGTCAGCCACTGTCTCTTTGTACCATCTTTTTTTATAAAATGTTAACTTTGGTCTCCAAGAAAACGATCCTGCAAGGGGTTGAATCAGATGCACATTTAAAAAGCTGATTAACTCATTTGAGCACAGCCTCGAGAATAAGGTATCCTTGTCAAGGGTTTTTCCGCTAGTACTTTGCGTACAAATAATTTGAGATCCAGTTAAACACCTTAGATCTCTCGAAAACGAAGTACTTGGCAAAGATGGAATTTAATTCATAATGCTTCAAATAATTTTGGTTGTCAGTGATTTCAGTTTGCCCTACCAAATCAGTCTGCGCCACATTCAACAGAGTAATATTTGTCACCTCTTCGGCTTTCCTCTTAATTTATGCACAGGAAGATTTAGCCTGCTCTAGGGCTTTCGGTGCTGTTTCTGTTTGCCTAACTGAAACAGTTAAGCTTCCCATGCCCGACTCACTCTGTAGAGATGAAATCAATTCCTTTGGTTTTGTGTTAGTTAACGGAAAGTCATTTATTTGTCGACCTTCCTTGAGAAAGTCATCTGGTTAATATGCGAAAGCTTGCAAAATTGATTTCTATTCTATGTCAATAAATTCGGATTACTAGTATAGTTATACTATTTTCTAGCATGAGTTTCTTTTCCTTCCGTTTCTCTGGGCCACCTTTTTTCATTTGCGGTTTTCCATTTTTAAAAATTAACACAATAAGATATTTTAACTGATAAAACCAATTTTGATTGCCCATTAATTATGAAAAATAACAAATTTTTAAATTAAAAAATTTAAATCTGAGTCTGTGGATTGAAAACTGAATCCTCTGCACGTGGCACTTTGAGCCTTAACCTACGTATGAATCATGAAATCGTACGATCCAGGTCTTTACATATAGTTTTTTGCTTGTCAGACGCCGGTAGTAGACACCGCACCATTAGGTGGGTACTGCTGGTTTATAGAAAAGGAGGAATGTGAGGTAGGCGTTTAGTCATAACAACATTCCACTACAGACGTTACGGAGTGTATGAGAATGAGTCAGAGGTGAAACTCCATATTGAGCATCAGCAACCCAGCGATGGAATATGGGGTTGGAAGAATATATTCTCGCATTCACAGTAACATAAATCCATAGTTGGCATAATACAATTTCAAGAGATGTCAGCCTGAAAAACCTTCACGAATAGTCTGAAACTACACACACTCACAAATTTATGAGAAAATGTATTGCTTACCAAATTCAAATAATGCGATTTTGAAAAAAAAAAAAAAGTTCTAGCAGCGGCCCACCGCACGATTTGCGCGACTGGCCAATCCAACTTTGTATGTACTATACACAGTAAACGGAACGTACAATTACAATGCAGCACAGATGAAATCTTGCATTCTCTACTCAGTGTGGTCCCTTCAAAACATGTCACAGATTTTTGTCTGCTTTAATGAAGACCCTTTTGTAATATTCTTAATTATTTGAGGATCCCTCCTACTTTTATTATAAATTGAATTACATGAACGTTAGTGCCAATTCAAAACAAAACATAACGTTAAAATTGAAAACTTCACTCGTGTATGAAGTAGAATTCATTCCGGTCTGATATTAACACGATTTCTGCAACCAAAAACCATGCGAAGAGAAGGAGGCCGGATTAGCGAGAGTCTACTATATATTAAAAATTGGTATATAACTCTCCAACTGCACACTTCCAGCCTTAAAACGTTCTTGGCACACAGATGCCTTGTTTTTCACTGTTTCTCATGTAGCCATCCTTCAGAAAACTTGAAAATTACATCGCTGTGGAATAGGAATCGAACCAGCGTCTCCTGATTTATGTTCGAGCATGCTACTATTATACCACCGAGAACAACAAAGTTCCAAGTGACTGAAACTAAGATGTAGATCAGGCATCCAAGCAGCTTTCCTGAAGTGTGCTAGTTGAAGCAATTTATTTCTTATATATTACCTAAAACAGAAGATAAAGAGTCTTAATTTTCCAAAGTCTTTATTTGTGAAAAATTTTTTTAGCATGCTTTTAATAGTAATTTCTCTTTTATAGAGATCAAGAATTCATTTTTTCACTCATGGATTTGTCAGTCTTATGAAAAATATAAAAGCGTGCTGTTCAATGCAAATCCTTTTCGATTTTAGCACGTTTTATTTTTTCAGTACTCTAGAGACTGTGTGTGTGCATACTTTGAGCTCATTTTTAATCATAGTATTACTAATTGATATAAACAAATACTTGAGTGGTTAATAGGACTTATCATTTCCTCAACATTTTATTAAATGTTGAGGGAATGATAAGTCCTATTAAAAAACTTATTTTGCATACTTCTTTTTTTAACTGCATGATTGCTTTTGCTGAAACTTGTATTATTTTACAGCTATTGCTGAGACATGTATTGTTTTACATTGTAGGTTCACCACAAACAATTGGAGACTCTTATTACTATACAACTGCATTGCTAGTTGAAGATAACTTTCCAGTCAAAATAAAGCATCCCAGTACTACATCTTAATTATATAACTTTTATAAAAATTATGAAATTGTTAATATAGTAGAATGAAGAGTGTCTGATTTTTATTTTTGATACTGCATGCTATTGCACAAGTGTCTTTTCATAACTGCATGCTCACTTGCTTGAGAAAATTGAAATGAAATAAATATCTGATTCGTCATTTTTCTATGTTCAGTTTGGCAAGCATGTAAACAGATGTTAAAAAGATAATTTTTGCCATTTCCTTCAAGTATACAAGAATAAACCAGAAGTCATTGCCAGTGTTTTTGTGTTCAACATATTGCGTTGTCATAAATAACACAGAATATACAAATGGGAAGTGACTCCTGTATTTTAATTTTTTTTTCCTAGCAAGGAATACTGCAGTTCTAATTGCAGCATTCTAAACATTGCCTTTATCCTGTCTTTGCATACATCATGGGATCAGTGAAGTGTTTTCATATGAGTAGCAGAGTGTGATCACAAAGGACACAGCAGACATTGTCCCTGAAGATGGTAATGCGTACATTACCGAAATGCATAGGAAAATAATATCGGAAGGACATCATTCCTTATGCTTAGGTCACCGTGATTTGGCATTTCGGGAGGTTTTTGTGTTATTTAGTATCTTTTTCCACTTCGTTCTAAGGCAGTAATATTGTAATGTTTCAGCTGTGTTTTTATGTCGTACATGGCAAGAGTTCGACCGTTTTAGAACTCGAGAATTTTAGTGTTTTAAGTTGGTGCTTGAGTCAGCGGTGTAACTAGGCATTTCTGTGCCCGGAGCAAACTGCAAAATATTACGTCCCAATCCCCCCCCTCCCCCCCCCCTCTCTCTCTCTCTCTAACAGCATTGAAAATCTAAGCAAGTGCAAGCTACAGAGAAGAATTTTCAAGAAAAATAGCTTTAAATTAAAAACAGCAAAAAGCAGATGCAATTTCAAAAATGTAACAGTACTACAAAGACTTTCTAACAAAACTAGGCGTAAAAATACATTTCTAAGTTCTAACGAAATCAGGCAGAAAAAGGCACAATTAAAATGTGATTGTTTTTACAGCTTTTTGCAACTGCTTCAGAGTTCGGACCTTCGGTACCGCATCAAGCGAACCGAATGTAGATGACAGTCGTGGCATGCAGGCACATAAAGACTGAATAGCCTCCTGAGAATCTTAAAAAGTGTGAACATCTTTATCTTGCAACGTACGCAAGTCCATCCAACTGAAGAAGTACTGGGGGCCCCATTGTTGTAGAAGGGGGCCGTGGTTCTCCTTCAGTTGGACGGACTATACAACCACACCTTCATTTCTGAATGTGAGCAACTAACAACTCCTGAGCATTTTGAGGAGGAAATTCTAATTTTAACTGTGCCAAAAACTTGTGTAAAAGTTTTAGTTCGAATTGTAATCACATTCTAAACAGTGATTTCTGTGCCCTCTCTTGAGCGGCGCCCGGGGCAGAAGGGGCGGCTGTCCCGCCCTAGTTACGGCTCTGCTTGAGTGGGTTATTTCATATTTTTTTTTGTGAAGTTTGGTGACATACTAGGTTGAGAATAGAATTTCAGTGTGGTGTATGCCTTGAGGGAATCCCGTCATATCGAAGACGTGGTTGGAATAAAGTAATTGCTCAACGAATGATGCTACAGTGAAAGGTATGTTCTCCCAATTCGTTTTTTGATGTATAATTTTTTTATTTTATCCCAATTCGTTTAAATTTGTTCCAATTCGTATATTATCTCCCCCCCCCCCCAATTCGTATCAATTCGGTTGTATGCTCACCCAATTTGTTTTTGCTGTATCATATTTCATTTTTGTAGGAACTACAGTATTTTTAAGGATTTTAGAGTAAAGTTTATATATATTGAGGTTTTAGAGTTATCAATGAGTTTCCTCCTTATGCCATACACAGAGACCTGGAGACAACACGTAGAAAGTTATATCACAAACAATATGAGTTTCCAAAAAAAAAAAAAAAAAGAACACTTCAGTAATTTTATGTGTATTTGATTGGAAACCCACTATGCTGTAATATATACTACATAATAACTTTCAACTCACCTATTCTATTACGACATTAGAACGCAAACTGCTCCATTGATAATGACGTGATCCAATGTTGAAACTAGTATGGATGATATGGTTCGTTGGATAATGAAAAGATTAGGCTTTTATCTTTTTGGTTCATTTTTTAAGCTCTTTTTTAATCTTCATTTCAACAGATCTTTGTATAATAGAATATATGGTTCATCATATTTTAATTCAAAGACACTTTTCTACTTCATAGTTAATTAACTACTGGTCATTCATTAAAAAGTTTTTATTCTTGAAGTCTGTACAACGAGCAGAAAAATATCCAAGGATTACCCTGGAAATGCAGAGCAGCAGTAATAGAATAGGTGAGTCGAAAGTTTTATTTACATTTTAACAATATTGTAGTCTAAACGTCCTTATCTGATGACCCCATAGTTAGTACACTGGTGTGCAAAAATTAAGGACAAAGAGGAGAAATGAGCAAAACAGCGGAATGAGCAGGCAGAACAGAACGAAAGACCACTCAGGAGATAGACTAGGGTCCGGTACGGTAGGGCATGCACATATATGCAGTATGACGGGAGGGGGAAGGGGAGTGTCGGAAGGGTATAAAGCACATGGGCGGTGTATGCTCAGCAATTTGGTGAAAGCTATTGCACGGTGTACATCGGTTTGAATGACGTCGAGTTGCTGCCACCATGTGATATGGCCAACAGGCAATCCAGTACACGACATCTGGATGACTTTACCCGAGGTCCCGTCATTGGGAAGTTGGAAGAAGGTCAAAGTGTGACTAGTGGGGCCAAGGAGTTTGGTATCGCTCACATCATCGTTACATGAGCTTGGAGAGCATTTCAAATGACAGGAACAGCTGTCTGAGAGTTTAGCAGTGGTCATCCACGAGCAACCATGGCGGCAGACGACCGGTATATTGTCCTACAGGCGAGAAGAGACAGACGGCAGGCAGCGGAAGAAATCGCAAGGCACATGCAACAGACAACTGGGCGTCCGTTATTGTGTTTTACTGTGACCAGGAGGCTGCACGAAGGTGGTCTATTTGCACGATGACCAGTATGGTGTGTGCCATTAACGCCTGCTCATCGGAGACGGTGGTTTCTGTAGTGCCAGGAACACAAGAACTGAACACATCAGCAATGGAGTCGAGTTCTTTTTACGGATGAGAGCCGATTTAGTCTGACGAGCGATTCTGGACATATACACATCTGGAGAGAGCAGGAAACACCCAATCACACCTCCAACATCATCGAAGGGGACCGGTTTGGAGGTGGCGGAGTTCTCATTTGGGGCGGTATCATGCTTGGTAGCCGTACTGACCTCTACATCTTCCAAGGAGGTTCAATGACTGGTGTCCGCTATTGTACCGAGGTTCTCCTGCCTCACGTGTGTCTGTTTAGAGGCGCTATGAGTTCTGAGTTCCTCTTCACGGACAACAACGTTACAACTCATCGTACAGTACCTGTCGCAGAGCTGTTGGAGAGTGAAGATATTCAACGCATGGATTGGCCCGCAAGATCCCCGAACCTAAATCCAATTGAACGCATGTGGGACCTTCTCGGGAGACGCTTAGCAGCACGTCACCCGCCGCCAGCAACGATTCCGCAGCTGCGAGTGGCGCTACAAGAGGAATGGGCCGCTATGCCTCAACAGCTCCTTGACAATCTCGTCCTCAGCATGGACAGACGTTGTAAATCCTACAACACAGTCAGGGGTGATCATATCCCCTACTAAAGAATTGATTTTTCTTGGCAGCCGCCTGTCACATGGACGTTTCTGTCTTCTGTCCAGTTGTGCTCGAAGTTACCTTTTCAATAAAGTGCCTTTGTATCCTTTGGATTCCTTGTTTGGACGGTTTTGCTTACTTGTCCCATATCTTGGGGATCTTATGGTATGATTTGAGTCTATGTGGAGCACTTCTGCACGACCTTACATTTGAAAAACCGTCTCGTCCTTAATTTTTGCACGCCAGTGTATTATAACGTGTGAAACAGTACATACTTCTACATATATTATGTAGTATACACTGAAGTGCCAGAAAAACTGGTACACCAGTCTAATACTTGGTAAGTCCCCCACGGGAGCGCAGGACTGCAGAAATATGACTGGGCATAGACTCCACTAGCTTCTGGAAATATGCTTTAGGCAATGCATACCATACTTCCTGCAGAGCGTTCCACAATTCGGGTGTATTCCGAGGTCTCGGATTAATGTGTTTGATAGCGCGTTGCATGGCATCCCAAATGTGTTCTATCACGTTCAGATCTGGGGACTTGGGTGGGAATGGCAACACCCCAAACTCAGATGAATGCTCCTCTAACCATAATGTGGTGTCCCGACACTTGTGTGGAGGTGCATTGTCCTGTTGGAACAGGCCCAACCCATCAGCATGAATGCAGGACATGAACGGGTGTACCTCGTCAGAAAGGATGAGCACATAGCGTTGGCTGATCACAGACGTTTGTAGACGTACCAGGGGTCCCAGTGAAGTCCTGCTAAACACACCCCATACCATTACGGACTACCCACCAGCCGGTGCAGTTCCCTGTTGACAGGCGGGATCCGTGGCTTCATGGGGTTTGTGCTACACACGAATCCTTCCATCTGCCCGATACAGTTGGAAACGCGACTCGTCAGAGCAGGCTACTTGTTTCCAGTCATCAAGTGTCTGGCGATGTTGCTGTGCCCAAGCGAGGCACATAGCTCTGTGTCATGCACCCATCAAGGGGACTCGAGATGGGCGTCGGCTCCCAAAGCCCATATCGTGCAGGATACATTGCACAGTCCGGACGCTGATGCTTGGTGAGGCTTCAGCATTGAATTCCGATGATACCAGCAAGAGTGTTGCACACCTATCATGTGAAGCGATTCTTGACAGCCGACGATGGTCACGTTCACCCAATGTCTTTTTACGGCCACACTGGTATCGTAGGTTGGAGGTTTTGCCGAAATTCTTGTAGTCATGGTACACCCTTGCAATGGTCGTCCGTGAAAATCCGAACTTCGTTTCTACCTCCGATCTCACGAGCGCCAACTATGACAATACGTTGAAAATCGCTTAAATCATTATCACTTGTCATTCTCATGCCGAAAACAGCTCTGACAGCTGGCAAGGAAGTCTATCGCTTTATATATGCACTGGCGGTTGCAACCGAGTACGTGCATAGGTGACGTTGCTACACTATCTACCAACAAGTAATTGGATACCTGTGATAGCAAAGGAAAACGAAGTTTTTTCACCTTCAATATTTAGTGGAGCCTCCCTGAGTGGCGATTACAGCTGCGACCCTCCGGGGCATACTCTCAACCAGGCGTTGTATGATGGCTAGCGGTATTTTCTTCCACTCGGCATGGAGAAGACAGGTCAGTTCTTTCACCGATTTCGGACGGTGGGGCGCCCCTTAAGTCAACGCTCCAACTCGTCCCAGAGGTGCTCGATAGGGTTAAGGTCCGGGCTCTGCACAGACCAGTCCATTCGATTAACCACATTGTCACCATACCAAGCCAGGGTGGACCTCGCAACATGACAGGTGGCATTATCATCCTGAAAGTAACATGGGTCCCTCCCGTAAAACTGCCACAACGTAGGAAGCTCATGGTCATCCAAAATGTTGCAGTAGGTCTTGGCGTTGAGTCTACGAGGAATTCCGACCAAGGGTCCCGTGCCATACCAGGAGAAACACCCCATAGCATAATTCCACCGCCGCCGAACTTCACAGTTGGCACAATACATTCCGGCAGGAGGCGTTTTCCAGGCAGACGCCAAATCCAGACCCTGCCATCCGAACGGTAGAGGGTGAACCTTGATTCGTCGCTCCAGAGAACCTGTTTCCACTGTTCAACAGTCCACTGTCGACGTTCTTTGCGCCACGTTAGCCGAGCAGTGCTATTGGACTTGGTGATCAAAGGCTTGTGGGTGGCAGCACGTCCATGATAACCGAGCAGATGGGCTTTCTTACGGATGGTATTCATCGAAAGAACACTCCCGGTTGCCTGCTGAAACTCCTCGCGGATGTGGCCCATTGATTTGGTGCGATTCTTCCGATTTCTCTGGCCAGCACCTGTCGGTCTCTAACTCCCAGTTTTGTGGGTCTGCTGGAGTCGGGGCACATTCCGACAGTCACCTCTCATCTTCCACTTGCCAATCACATAGGCCACTGTCGATTTTGGGTACTTCAACTCGCTGGATATGTCACGTATGGATTGACCATTTCTGTGAAACCCAACGATTACACCTTTCTCGAAATCAGAGAGCTCCGAACTGCGTGACATCTTGCATGCGACTGGTTGCGTTGTTGTTTCCCACACGATATTTAACGGCGGCGGCCGTGACGTGTATCAGGACCACAGATATCGTTGATTGCACGGGTGTCCAATTACTTGATCTGTACCAGTTTTTCTAGCACTTCACTGTATACTATATCATACCATGTAAGTAGGTTTTATTGCGATATCAGCATTTTGAACTCGGGGGGGGGGGTACCATGCTGTGATGCCAGAATAAGTATTTTTGCCATCAATCTGAAAAAGTTGTTAAAAGTACCTTTTTTTTTTCTTTCATTTATTGTGAAATGTTGTCTGCAATATGTTAAATAAGAAGTGTTGATCTACCACCTCTCTTTTAAAAGCCAATTATTTTGTTTCCATATTTATATGTGACGACGGCAGATCCCTGTACTCTTGTAAGTTATGTGGTTGAACTGCCACAGATCAGATTTGTTGTTCAAACACAAACCACAAGTGCTCGATTGGATTGATGCCTGGGGAATTTGAAGGTCACAGCAGTACCTGGAAGTCTTTCTCTCAGCAAGTCATTCTAAAACAATCTAGGCAGTGTGGTTTGGTGCATTATCTGCTGAAAAGAGGCACAACTAGAAGGGAATACCTTTGTCATGAAAGGATGTACTTGGTCCTCAGTGCTGTTTAGGTAGGTGGTAGATGCCATAGTTTCCTGCACATGAATGACTGGACCCAGGGTTTTCCAGCAGAATATTGCCCAAAGCATTACGCTTCCTCCACTAGTTTGTTTTTGTCCCATGGTGCATCCTGGTGCCAACCCTTTCTCAGGAAAACAACGCACACCTTCCAGTATGTCCATATGATGCAACAGGAAATGAAATTATTCAGACTACATGGCCTTCTTTTAATCATTCAAGGTCCTGGTCTGATGCTTGTGTGCCCATTGTACGCACTTTTGATGGTGAATCAAGGTTAGCATAGGCGCTTGAAGCAGCATGCAGGTATGCAGCCCCATTTTCAGCACAGTTTGATGTACTATGTGTTGTGACTCATAACTCCCATCACCAGCATTCAAATTACTGTTGAGTTGCACCACAGTATCCCTTCTTTTGGCTTGTAACACATGGGATAACCTTTGCTAACCTCTAGCTTTGATGAGCCATGGTTGTCCCACATCTTGCTGGCATTTGACGGTTTTTCTCTCCTTGGACCATTTTTTAAAGGTACTAACCACGGCTGACTGTGAGCAAGCATCCCACAAGCCTTGCTGTCTCAGAAATGCTTTGATCCAGTCGTCTGGCCATTAGAATTTGGCTGTTGTCCATCTCGCTTAAGTCTGCCTTTCCCATCATCATCTGTCTTCCACTTCCTGAAGCTACTAACCATGACTGACCGTGAGCACCCCACAAGCCTTGCTGTCTCGGAAATGCTTTGACCCAGTCGTCTGGCAATTACAATTTGGCCGTTGTCCATCTCGCTGAAGTCTGCCTTCCCCATCATCATCATCATCATCATCTATCTTTCACTTCCTGAAAGTACTAACCACGACTGACCATGAGCACCCCACAAGCCTTGCTGTCTCGGAAATGCTTTGATCCAGTTGTCTGGCCATTATAATTTGGCCGTTGTCCATCTTGCTTAAGTCTGCCTTCCCAATCATCATCTATCTTTCACTTCCTGAAGGTACTAGCCACGGCTGACTGTGAGCACCCCACAAGCCTTGCTGTTTCGGAAATGCTTTGACCCAGTCGTCTGGCAATTACAATTTGGCCGTTGTCCATCTCGCTGAAGTCTGCCTTCCCCATCATCATCATCATCATCATCATCATCTATCTTTCACTTCCTGAAAGTACTAACCACGACTGACCATGAGCACCCCACAAGCCTTGCTGTCTCGGAAATGCTTTGATCCAGTTGTCTGGCCATTATAATTTGGCCGTTGTCCATCTTGCTTAAGTCTGCCTTCCCAATCATCATCTATCTTTCACTTCCTGAAGGTACTAGCCACGGCTGACTGTGAGCACCCCACAAGCCTTGCTGTCTCAGAAATGCTTTGACCCAGTCGTCTCGCCATTACAATTTGGCTGTTGTTCATCTTGCTTAAGTCTGCCTTCCCCATCATCATCTATCTTCCACTTCCTGAAAGTACTAACCACAGCTGACCGTGAGCACCCCACAAGCCTTGCTGTCTCGGAAATGCTTTGATCCAGTTGTCTGGCCATTATAATTTGGCCTTTGTCAAACTTGCTTAAGTCGGCTGCCTTTTCCATCTGAAGAACAAGAATAACACTGATTAACAGAGCTCAGTATCAGGTGTCATTTCATGACCACACAGGCCATCGTTTACCTGCAGTTGCTTTGATATGCATTAAGATGCACTGGGCATATAATCTTTAGGCTATTCAGTGTGTGATCTATAATTACTGCAATATGGAGGAAGAAAACTATTCCTGCACACATGAGATTCTTCCACAGAGTCACAGTATTCCGCTTTTTTGTCAGCATTTTGATCGTTTTCGAGATAGTGCATAACTGAAACCCCCCCCTCCCCGGAGGAAGGTTGATTTCGTTCTGGGGACATTATTTCGTCTTTTAAAACTTTCAAAAACAGAAATTAAACAGAGCGAAGATTTTTCCCGTAATCATAGTGTTTCCCTTGCAATGTTGCCTCTGGCCAGTGTTGTTAAATATCATTTTAATGCATAAAAGTGTGTATTTCAGCTTGAAATTATCAGTAGTGAAGCAGCCGTCGTAGCACGATGTGTGATAGTGAAATCTAAAACTATATGATGTTTAAAACTTTAATGAGAGTTAAAACAGCACATAGGTGATACATAAAACGTAAGATCTTTCAGGGTCTCCTGCGACTCCCATCATCAGATGAATGACCAACAGAGCGAGGAAACTTGCAGGGTTATATAGTAAGACTAAATGACGTTAGGACAAATAATTGCTCATGCGCAGGCCCAGTGAAAAAAGGAGATGAATTTTTTAGCGTACACATTGGAAACAAATAAACAAAATTAAATTAAGTTAATATATCACGCTCAATGAGCATTTTCCAAGGGTAGGGAACATGGTACGGAAAATCATCATTACAAGCACTCTTTTGTATTTTAATATGTACAGGCTTTCAGTAATTAAAGTCAAGAACCTGTTAGGTGGTGAAGCAAGGATAGTGACAGTGTCCCAATCAGGGCTATATCCACCTTTGTGAACAAGTCTGGCTAAAGATGTGTTTTGTGAACACATCTTTATATTATATTTATGTTCATCAAGCCGAGTAGCCAAGGTACGCACTGTGGATCCAATGTAAACTCGTTGTTCATTGTTCACATAAAGAACACAGTTTATAATTTTTAGGATGGTTATAATTTTTAGAACTACTGTGTACCGCAAACCCACTTCCTCAGTTTGTATGATACCGGCAGACTCTTCCCATCCTAAAAATTATAAACTGTCCTCTTTACAATTTATGTTACGCAGGTCTAATTCCCATTGCTCAACTTTAGAACTCCGACGCAAAGAATTTGCTTCTATTAAAACTATTGTTGTAAAATTTGCATACCCCGTAAGTGTCGTTGATGCTGAACTTAAGAAGTTGCACAGAACTACTTTCACAACTCTATCACGTGACCATTTGGAAACCAGGTACATTGGCTCTATTGATTATATACCATGTATAATTTCAATTCTGCGTAATGTTTGTCGTAAGTACAAACTTAATTTTGGTGTGAAAACAACAAACATTTTAGCACTGCTTAAAAATGACAGAGACCCCATTGACATCACTAATAAAAATGGTATTTATTGCGTACCGTTGAACCCTGTGGATGTGAACAGTGAACAACGAGTTTACATTGGATCCACGGTGCGTACCTTGGCTACTCGGCTTGATGAACATAAATATAATATAAAGATGTGTTCACAAAACACATCTTTAGCCAGACTTGTTCACAAAGGTGGATATAGCCCTGATTGGGACACTGTCACTATCCTTGCTTCACCACCAAACAGGTTCTTGACTTTAATTACTGAAAGCCTGTACATATTAAAATACAAAAAGAGTGCTTGTAATGATGATTTTCCGTACCATGTTCCCTATCCTTGGAAAATGCTCATTAAGCGTGATATATTAACTTAATTTAATTTTGTTTATTTGTTTCCTATGTGTACGCTAAAAAATTCATCTCCTTTTTTCACTGGGCCTGCACATGAGCAATTATTTGTCCTTACGTCATTTAGTCTTACTATATAACCCTGCAAGTTTCCTCGCTCCATTGGTCATTCATCTGATGATGGGACTCGCAGGCGACCCCGAAAGATCTTATGTTTTATGTATCACCTATGTGCTGTTTTAACTCTCATTAAAGTTTTAAACATCATATAGTTTTAGATTTCACTATCACACATCGTGCTACGACGGCTGCTTCACTACTGATGATTTTATCCAGCACGAAAACCTGTTTTGCTTTAGCTTGAAATTGCTGGCAACAATTTATGAAAACAGGCGTTAGATGGTGCAAAAACTTCCCTGGGGCCTTTAGACACGAGATACTTCAGCGGATTTGAGGAATTCTACCATTTCTGTCATCATTTAAATTGTTCTTGAGATCGATGTAAAACTGAACTGAAATTTTATGGAGAGGCAGTGAGGTTGGGGGGGGGGGAGGAGGCTACCACTCATGAAATGGTCTATTTTCTAGTGTTTTTTTTAATATTTATAATGAACGAATAAGTATCTTGGCGTTTTGAATAATAATCACTAATTTTATTTGAGCTTTAATTTTAAGGGCAAGAAAAGCCCTTGAGAGAGAGAGAGAGAGAGAGAGAAAAAAAGTTCTGCTGGACCAGGCATGATGTTATAAATTAATTAAGTAAACTATGCTTAGACGTGGGTCGTTGAACTTGGAACACTTTGTAATGTTGATATATATCCTAGTACCCATTGTGATGGGCCATCATCCCCACTCCCTTATTCACAAACTGACATGAAGCGCAAAGTGATTCCCCTGCAAAGATACTCCGAAATCTGTACCCCATCCACATTTGTCTTGAAAGAAAACAACATTTTATCGGTACTGGTTCATGGGGCAAAATGGTAGTTCTTAGGTCAAAATAGTGGGGAAATTTTTAAAAAGGTGTGTATTGCACAGTAGGTGATCAGTTACCAAATTAACATAAAACTTAATTGCCTAGGAAAATGACTTTGTGTCATGTGCACATTTCAATTTATAGAATGAGCATCGTGGTGATTAAGTTGGAAATAAGATCTTCAAGTGATTCCTGATTTATTTTATTTTTATTTTTAAACCAAATTTTTGTAAGTATAATACACATTCGAGTCACATTATCGTGACCACCAGCTAATATCCAGAGTAACCGCTGTGTGCAGCACAGACAGCAGCTAGTCAGGCTGGTAGTGACTCAATAAGGTGCTGGAAGATATTCACAGGTATATGGAGCCATGTTGACTGTAGTGCATCTGACAGCTGCTGGAGGGTGCGTGGTGGAAGATCCATAGAGTGAACAACACGATC
This sequence comes from Macrothele yani, assembly GCA_039090855.1. Classification (NCBI taxonomy): domain Eukaryota; kingdom Metazoa; phylum Arthropoda; class Arachnida; order Araneae; family Macrothelidae; genus Macrothele; species Macrothele yani. Next base: position 118,248,496 of record CM077008.1, read on the forward strand.
GAGGTGGTCCCATGGATGCTCAATTGGGTTTAAGTCTGGAGAATTAGGGGGCCAGGGAAGTACTTTGAAGTCTTCATCATGGTCTTTCAATCACTCTCAGACATTTCTAGCTCTGTGACGCGTCACATTGTTGTGCTGGAAGATTCCATCCACCCCGGGAAAGACAAATCACCATGCATTGGTGTACAAAAAAATCATCCTGCATCAAGACACTATCCCATTTTGATCTGGCCCGACACCTCTGCTGCCGATGCTCGCTGGTCAGTGCTAGGCTGCGGAGTGGCCTCCTCGAATGTAGTCACGTGTCGCAAGTCGTCTGGCAACCGTCTGGATGGCCAGTTCCATACCTGTAGACGACGCAGTATGGCCACGGATAGTTGAAAGTGACGAATTCGGTTCTGTTCGTACGGCTTTCAGAATCGCTCGGTCGTCGCATTCTGTCGTTGCCCTCTTCCGCCCACTGCCCGTGTGCCACTGGGTTGTGCCTTCCTCGACTCAGCGCCAACGTCGTCTAATTACCGCGATACAGCCACTTAACCAACCGGCCTCTCTTAGCCCAATTATTATACTTGCTCTCTCAAACTCGTTCAACTGCTCATATTGTGCAAGCAGCCACCTCGGTGGTGCAGTGGTCTAAGCGATGGCTTCTGATCATTCATCCGAAAGGGGTCTGGGTTCGAATCCCGGTGAGGCAGGGATGTTGTGTTTGTCTTACGGCCCTGGCTCTCTCCCTTCCCTGGAGCCAGTGACCCTAAATTAGGTACGGGAGACTGCTTATAGCCCATTGAGTTGCTCACAGTGGTCGTTAAACCTCCAATTAAAAAAAAAAAAAAAATTGTGCAGGGATCCAACGTCAAGGCATCCTCACAGGCCGTGGAGGTTAATGCAACGATAATCCAGTGTCACAATTTTCCCTGAGTGCGGGTATTGCTCTTGATATACCTTCTTCGATGCGCGATTCTCATGTGCTGTGGTGGGCCCCTATAAAGTCATTGGTCGTCATTTTTTTAATCATATGCATATTCGGTCGTGAGGTACTTGCTTGCGGAGTTTCATCAGGATCGAACGACTTTCTCGAGGTGCTTCATGCTTTTATATTTATATATTTTTTTTTTTTTTGGAAAGAGTGCATATACAAATCACCTTTATAAAACCCGCAATATCAATTATTTCATTGTTAATAAGAATTACAGGTGCCATGATGCTATTAATTAGTTAGTTCATGGGGAAGAGGGGGAGGGGGGGGGGGTAAGAGGCTAACAACTAGGCCTCTTGTCATTTGGTAGCATAGTTCAGAGCTCGAATTTTTCAATAGTGCAAACTTTAGTTGTCAGTTCTTCATTTAATTCTGGAAAAGTTGTTTGTAAAAGTCTTAAAATACTTGCAACCAAGTGTGGCGATTATTCATTTTTTCCGCTTTAGAAAAATAGTTTTTTAATTTCACATAACGGTGTATCTAAATACAAAGTCAACTGCTGGATGTGCTCACTATATACATAATATCTCCCTCAACCGTGATAAGTGTACACCTCTGCAATTGGAACAGTTGAAAATCAGAATAATGAAGGTCGTAATATTTTTGGCCTGCTGTGTACTATGCTGTTGATACGTATTTTCATTGACTTTTCCATTACGCTTACATTGTGCATCTCCCTCATTTATTACAGTTATGTTTTTTTTAAATTAAATAATTACATGTTATTGTTATTATGTCATTTCTGATTTTATTAAATTAGATGTTAAAGTCATAACATTATTTTAATTAAATGATATGAAAAAAAAAGTGTTGAAAAATGTGTCGGAAAGAAAAAAAAAAAAGTGCTGGGTATACCACAAAAATATGTGTATTTAGTGAAAATTTGCAATGAAAAGACTTTCTTTTAAGATTCGCTTTCTACAGGAACTCTCGGAACCCTATGAGGTAAATAAAATCTGGTCTATGACTGGGAGATTATTTATCACCAATGTTCAAAGTGGAAATAAATATTATCAAAATTGTAGCATGAAAATAAATAAGAAATACTTAATGCTTTCACATGTAGATGATATTTTAACACCGGCGGATTTTCGTGAGGGAGGTTTCTTAAAGCTCTTCGACATCGTCTGAATCAATGAAGTGCCTACCACGGAGAAATTGCGCTATTGCCCGAAACTGGTGATAATCAGAAGACCCGAGGTTGGGGGGGGGGGAGGTGTACACTTGGTGTGGTAAGACCTCGATTTCGTCAAATTCATGAAGCTTTGAGATGTGAGCCCAAATGGCACAATGAAGCTTTGCATTGTCCTTTTGAAGGAGCGCCCGCTTTCGGTTGACATTCATGATATAAAGTCACTATTTGTGCCCTCTGAGTAACACTTAATGATGCTTTTTTGCCCATTTTTCTCTATATAGAAAATACGTACAAAACCTCTTGGCATGAAAACCAGTAGCAAACTGACGCTCGCACGTTTCCCCCAACTGTATCAACAGCTGCCGCTGTAGGATGATGCAACACGGACAGGAAGTTGAGTAATACAGACAGTAGCAGATGCAATCTGCATAAGTCTTCTAATACTAACAGGTGGTCTTAAACTTTTGCAAATGACTGGATTACTTCTCAAAAGCATTGACTCCAGTGGGAAGGTTTTTCTAGTACGCGAATATAAGACGACCCACGGTTTTGGAAGGACTAAATGCGGGGAAAAAAACTCTTCTTATATTCAGATGAATACGATATGTACAATGATGTGCAAAACTTAAGGACGAGCAAGGTTTTAACCTGTAGTGTCGCACAGGGGCGGCCTGGATGTGTGAAATTCAAACCATGTGAATTCCATTACTTACCCAAAGGATGGCGTAAAAACACCCGTACGGCCGCCCCGGTGGCGCAGTGGTCTAAGCGATGGCCTCTGATCACTCGTCCGAAAGGGGCCCGGGTTCGAATCCCGGTTAGGCATGGATGTTGTGTTTGTATTACGGCACTGGCTCTCTCCCTTCCCTGGAACCAGTGACCCTAAATTAGGGACGGGCGACTGCTTATAGCCCATTGAGTTGCTCACGGTGGTCGTTAAACCTCCAATAAAAAAAAAAAAAAAAAAAAAGAAAACCACCCGTACAACTGCAGATACTAAATGATATAGTATGAGATTCTTCCGCAAATTCGCGGAATTCCGCTTTTTTTTTTTTTTTTTTTTTTTTTTTTTTTTTGGTTAATCTCGAGATCGATGCGGAACTCAAAATAAATCTTTTGGGGATAGAGAGGGTCGCTTTCCGTCTGGGGATCGCATTTCTTCCTTCAAAACAGAAGTTAAACGGAGTGTAGATTTCCCCCGTAATCGTAACTGCTTTCACGATGTTGCCTGTGCCTAGTATTGTTGTTAAATATCACTTAATTGCATAACTGTTTGCAATTCAGCAAGAAACTGTGTGGGCAACGGCTTCCAAAAACGGAAGTTAAGACGGCGCGAAGATTTTCCTGTAATCTTCAGGCACAACATCCTTCTGTGGATTCGAAGAATTCCGCCATTTCCGTTATCATTTTGGGCATTCTCGAGATCAATGTACAACTGGACAGTAATTTGGGGGTGGGGGTTTCGTTTTCCGTTTTTTTTTTTTTTTTTTTTTTGATTGAAGGTTTAACGACCACCGTGAGCAACTCAATGGGCTATAAGCAGTCGCCCGTCCCTAATTTAGGGTCACTGGTTCCAGGGAAGGGAGAGAGCCAGTGCCGTAAGACAAACACAACATCCATGCCTCACCGGGATTCGAACCCGGACCCCTTTCGGACGAATGATCAGAGGCCATCGCTTAGACCACTGCGCCACCGGGGCGGCCCGTTTTCCGTTTGAAGACGAAATTCCGTCCTTCGAAACTTTCGAAAACGGAAGTTAAACGCATCGAAGATTTCTCCCGTAATCGTATTTTTTCTCTCTCTCGCGATGTTTCTCCTGCCTAGCATTGTTCTTGAATATATCTTTATTCCACAAATACTGAATTGCAGCTGAAAAATGGAGGGAAAAGTTTCCGAAAACGGAAGTCGGTCGAAGCGAAGATTTCTCTCGTAATCGTATTTTTTCTTCCCTCGATGTTATCACTATCCTGTGTTGTTAAATGTTACTTCCCCCCAAAAATGTCTGCACTGAAGCTTGATTTTAAAGGAGGGGAATGTTCCAAAAACGGAAGTGACGCAGTTTGAAAATTTGTTAGAATTGATGGATGATGTTCAAATGTATTTCACATTCTGAAAGTTACACCATTTATCTAAAGAAGTGAAAGCTTTGATATCATGTATTCATGGTCCTCAGGCTGAAAGTTCTTTGAGCATGATGTATAAATTATTGTCATCTGAGGGGAATAAAATCATAAAGAAAAAAAGAAAAAAAGTGACAATGGAGAAATATGAGGGGAATGATATCAACATTAAGAAAAACTAAGCAAAGATTGCTATGCACCTACAGAGTCAAGAGAAGACAAATATGACCATGGAACTTGCTGAGAAAAAAGCAACACAAGAAGAAAATTGAGCTGATGTTCTGGCAATTAAAAAAGAAAAAAGAAGAAGAAAAGTGACAATGGAGAAATGGGAAGGGAACGATATGAACATTAAGAAAAACTAAACAAAGATTGCTATGCAGCTGCAGAGTTAACAGAAGACAAATATGACCATGGAACTTGCTGAGAAGAAAGCAACACAAGACAATGGAGAAATGGGAAGGGAATGATATCAACATTAAGAAAAACTAAGCAAAGATTGCTATGCACCTACAGAGTCAACAGAAGACAAATATGACCATAGAACTTGCTAAGAAAGCAACGCCGCCCCGGTGGCGCAGTGGTCTAAGCGATGGCCTCTGATCATTCGTCTGAAAGGGGTCCGTTTTCGAATCCCGGTGAGGCATGGATGTTGTGTTTGTCTTACGGCACTGGCTCTCTCCCTTCCCTGGAACCAGTGACCCTAAATTAGGGACGGGCGACTGCTTATAGCCCATTGAGTTGCTCACGGTGGTCGTTAAACCTCCAATCCAAAAAAAAAAAAAAAACCACTGCGAGGTATTCTTCGTATATTTGAATAGATCTCGTCGAGAGCTTTGAAACGATACCACGCACAGTCGTTTTGCACTCACGGTTGTCCAGATAAACCACGGTGTTGTCAAAAGTGTTCACCGGTTTACAAGAAAACAATTTTCAAAATGTTCAGTTCAAACCACTGCGAGATGTTCTTCGTATATTTGAATATATCTCGTCGAGAGCTTGAAAACGATACCATGCACAGTCGTGTTGCGCTCACGGTTGCCGAGATAGACTGAGTGAAACGCATGGGCACACCCAGAAATATTGCATTATATCCCCCGCGCACATGGCGTGCACCATGTATTGCGCAATACGCGAATTGAGCTCCATGCTGTTTATGAATATGCTAACACGATTAGTGTGCGGCACGTATTTTACAAAAAAATGATTTCAATTGGGACCTATTTTTGTCACAGGCGGTGGACCGTAAGTCGCCCCATACTATCCGCGGAGTTAGACGTAGTCCTAAACAAAAAAACAAAAAACAAAATAATCTGTTAGATCCTGGAAAAAAGAGAACTGTTGTCATATGCATTGTAAAGCGAATTCAGTCGTGAACAAATTTTAACTAATGGTGATAGAATTTCAAAAATCCACGCTTATATTCAATTTTAAAAATCTGATTATGGCTATAATCAGATTTTTAAAATTCCAGATAGTTATTTTCTTTTTAAAAATTTGGTTTTGACAAAAAAAAAAAAAAAAAAAAAGAAAAAGAATGATCACCAGTCTTTCTAAGACCCTATTTCTAGCTATATCATCATCAAGATCATTCTAAAAGTTGAAATGTTCACTTTTCACATAGCAATTTCCCCGCGAAATTAATATTTATAATTTTTAGTCAATGATCGCCTACTGCGCAATGGTATTGGGATCTCCTCTTTAAGTTGACGCCTTTTACGCTTTCCAACCGTAGGTTGTAGAAGCGTATATGCTCCAGCTTTGTCTGTCCGCACGATAACTGGCGTAAAAATGGTTAGATTTCGATGAAATTTTAGTATGTGGTAGGGGATCACCTGGGGACGAACCCTATTGAAAATGGGACAAATGGGATCAAAGGTCACGACGTAGGAGCGGGATCCTTCCATTGCTTTTATGCGTCATAACCTGCGTAAATATGCTTCGCTTTCAATGAAAGTTTACTATGTGGTAGGGGACCACCTGGGGAGGAACCCTATTGAAAATGGGACAAATGGGGTCAAAGGTCACGGCGTAGGAGCGGGATCATTCCATTGCCCTTATGCGTCATAACTTGCGTAAATATGGTTCGATTTCAATGAAATTTTACTATGTGGTAGGGGACCGCCTGGGGACGAATCTTATTCAAAATGGGTGAAGTGGGGTCAAAGGTCATGACATAAGAGCGGGATACATTCCATTGCCCTTATGCGTCATAACGTGCGTAAAAATGGTTCGATTTCGATGAAATTTCAGTATGTGGTAGGGGACCACCTGGTGAGGAACCCTATTGAAAATGGGACAAATGGGGTCAAAGGTCACGACGTAGGAGAGGGATCATTCCATTGCCCTTATGCGTCATAACTTGCGTAAATATGGTTCGATTTCAATGAAATTTTACTATGTGGTAGGGGACCGCCTGGGGACGAATCTTATTCAAAATGGGTGAAGTGGGGTCAAAGGTCATGACATAAGAGCGGGATACATTCCATTGCCCTTATGCGTCATAACGTGCGTAAAAATGGTTCGATTTCGATGAAATTTCAGTATGTGGTAGGGGACCACCTGGTGAGGAACCCTATTGAAAATGGGACAAATGGGGTCAAAGGTCACGACGTAGAAGAGGGATCATTCCATTGCCCTTATGCGTCATAACTTGCGTAAATACGGTTCGATTTCAATGAAATTTTACTATGTGGTAGGGGACCGCTTGGGGAAGAATCTTATTCAAAATGGGTGAAGTGGCGTCAAAGGTCATGACATAAGAGCGGGATGCATTCCATTGCCCTTATGCGTCATAACGTGCGTAAAAATGGTTCGATTTCGATGAAATTTCAGTATGTGGTAGGGGACCACCTGGAAACGAACCTTATTGAATGTGGGCGAAATGGGGTCAAAGGTCAGGACATAGGATTGCGATCCATTCCATCGCTCTTATCCCATATTATTAAGGTGGACGTCGGCGCCGTGGTCTAAGCGATGGCCTCTGATCATTCGTCCGAAAGGGGTCCAGGTTCGAATCCCGGTGAGGCATGGATGTTGTGTTTGTCTTACGGCACTGGCTCTTTCCCTTCCCTGGAACCAGCGACCCTAAATTAGGGACGGGCGACTGCTTTTAGCCCATTGAGTTGCTCACGGTGGTCGTTAAACCTCCAATCAAAAAAAAAAAAAAGGTGGACGTCAAGTAATTTTGCTTCCTATACTTCCAATGGAAAACTTTTTGTACACATTTCCTTCACAATTAATGTGTTCCCAAGGATGAAAATTTGAACATCGATTAAAATAACTTTATTATAACTTGGAATACTTAATATTTTCTAAAACATAACCATAATTATATTAAAAATCAATAACTTTTCCTTTGGTGGTGTTAAAACCAGAAAAAGGATGGCGCGACCTGTACTTTGATGACGTCAGTGGACAAACAAATGGCCGCCCCGGTGGCACAGTGGTCTAAGGCGCTGGTCTCTGATCATTCGTCCGTAAGGGGTCCGGGTTCGAATCCTGGTGAGGCATGGATGTTGTGTTTGTCTTACGGCACTGGCTCTCTCCCTTCCCTGGAACCAGTGACCCTAAATTACGGACGGGCGACTGCTTACAGCCCATTGAGTTGCTCACGGTGGTCGTTAAACCTCCAATAAAAAAAACAAAAACAAATGTTGGATTGCATAATTATGGTTATGTTTTAGAAAATATTAAGTATTCCAAGTTATAAAATGAAGCTATTTTAATCGATGTTCAAATTTTCGTTCTTGTGAACGCATTAATTGTCCAGAAAAAGGATGGCGCGCCCTGTATTTTCATGACGTCAGCAGACAAAGAATGTTGGATTGCATAATTATGGTTATGTTTCAGAAAATATTAAGTATTCCAAGTTATAAAATGAAGATATATTAATCGATGTTCAAATTTTCATCTTTGGGAACGCATTAATTGGGAAGAAAATGTGTACAGAATTTTTTCCATTCGAAGTGCAGGAAGCAAAATTACTTGACGTTCATCTTAAAGGAGCAATTCTTGCATGTATGTAAATTTTATTTTGAAAACGGCTGTAAGAATTTTGATGAAAGTCGTTAACCTACCGTTTTCTGGTACTAGAAATCGATTTAGCTTGATCTCGACTTTAAGAAAATTTGTTTAGTGGGTTAAATAACCACACCGAATTACCAAGTTTGTGGTGTGGTGTCATGGCGTCGCCCCATTAGATGTTGGCGCGCGGTCATGCCATCTATCTCATTACGTCACACTTTGTTTGTGGATCCTATTAAAGTTTTAGGACGTCACACCTTGCTAGCAGATGGTCGCGATTCCCATCTGCCTCATTACGTCACGCGTTGTGTGCGTATGTTCGTCCGCACGATAACTTGCGTAAAATCGATGAAATTTTAGTATGTGGTAGGAGAACACCTGGGAAGGAACCCTATTGAAAGTGAACGAAATGGGGTCAAAGGTCAGGACATAAAAGCGGGATTCATTCCCCTGCTCTTATGCGTCATAACTAACGTAAAAAAGGTTCGATTTCGATTAAATTTTAGTATGTGGTAGGAGACCACCTGGGGACAAACCCTATTGAGAATTGGCGGAATGGGGGTCAAAGGTCAGGACATAGGAGCGGAATCACTTCCATCGCCATTATGAGTCATAACGTACGTAAAAATGTGTCGATTTGGATGAAATGTTGATATGTTGTAGGGACCTGTCTGGGGACGAATCCTATTGAAAATGGGCGAAATGGGGTGAAAGGTTAGGACACAGGAGCGGGATCTATTCCATAGCGCTTTTGCATTATAACTTACGTAAAATTGCTTCGATTGCGACAAAACTTTATCATGTTATTTTGGAGATATACTGAACCAGTTCTGTTGAATATCATCCAAATGGATCAAAGGTCAGGGCACAGGGGTGAGATTCATTCCACAGCCATTTTCCTCATGACTTGAGTAATAGCTTGAGTAATGATTTCTAGTATATTGGAAAGCGTATCATAATCAATGCGCCGCCCCGGTGGCGCAGTGGTCTAAGGCGCTGGCCTCTGATCATTCGTCCGTAAGGGGTCCGGGTTCGAAGCCCGGCCAGGCATGGATGTTGTGTTTGTCTTACGGCACTGGTTCTCTCCCTTCCCTGGAACCAGTGACCCTAAATTAGGGACGGGCGACTGCTTATAGCCCATTGAGTTGCTCACGGTGGTCGTTAAACCTCCAATCAAAAAAAAAAAAATAATCAATGCATTGCATGATTTTACTAACTTGTTTACGCTTTCCAATCGTAGGTTGAAGAAGCGTATATCCTCCAGCTTTTTCCGTCCGTCTGTCTGTCGGCACGATAACTCACGTAAAAATGGTTCGATTTCGATGAAATTTTAGTATGTGGTAGGGGACCACCTGGTGACGAACTCTATTGAAAATGGAACAAATTGGGTTAAAGGTCACGACATAGGAGCGGGATCCATTCCATTGCCCTTATGCCTCATAACCTGGGTACATATGGTTCGATTTCAATGAAATTTTAGTATGTGGTAGGGGACCGCCTGAGGACGAACCCTATTGAAAATGGGTGAAGTGGGGTCAAAGGTCAGGACATAGGATCGGGATCCATTCCATCGCCCTTATGCGTCATAACGTGCGTAAAAATGGTTCGATTTCGATGAAATTTCAGTATGTGGTAGGAGACCACCTGGGGACGAACCTTATTGAATGTGGACGAAATGGGGTCAAAGGCCAGGACATAGGATTGCGATCCATTCCATCGCTCTTATCCCATATTATTAAGGTGGACGTCAAGTAATTTTGCTTCCTATATTTCCAATGGAAAAACTTTTCTACACATTTCCTTCACAATTAGTGTGTTCCCAAGAATGGAAATTTGAACATCGATTAAAATAACTTCATATTATAACTTGGAATACTTAACATTTTCTAAAACATAATCATAATTATATTAAAAATCAATAGCGTTTCCTTTGGTGGTGTTGAAACCAGAAAAAAGATGGCGCGTCCTGTGCTTTGATGACGTCAGTAGACAAATTAATGTTGGTATGCATAATTATGGTTATGTTTTAGAAAATATTAAGTATTCCAAGTTATAAAATGAAGCTATTTTAATCGATGTTCAAATTTTCATCCTTGGGAACGCATTAATTGGGAAGAAAATGTATACAGAAGTTTTTCCATTGGAAGTATATAGGAAGCAAAATTACTTGACGTCCACCTTAAAGAAGCAGTTCTTGTATCTATGAACATTTTATTTTGAAAACGGCTCTAAGGATTTTGATGAAAGTCGTTGTTAACCTACCGTTTTCTGGTACTAGAAATCGATTTAGCTTGATCTCGACTTTAAGAAAATTCGTTTAGTGCGTTAAATAACCACCCGAATTACAATATTTTCAGTGTCATGGCGTCGTTCCATTAATGTTACCCATGCTTAGAAATCTTATGACGTCACAAGCTCGCGATTGAAATGTTGGCGCGCGGTCACGCCATCTGTCTCATTACGTCACGCGTTGTGTGTGGATCCTATTAAAGTTTTATGACGTCACACTTTTTCGAGCAGATGGTCGCGATTCCCATCAGCCTCATTACGTCACGCGTTGTGTGCTTATGCCCGTCCGCGCGATAACTCGCGTAAAAATAGTTCGATTTCGATGAAATTTTAGTATGTGGTAGGGTACCACCTGGGAAGGAACCCTATTGAAAGTGAACGAAATGGGGTCAAAGGTCAAGACATAGGAGCAGGATCCATTCCACTGCTCTTATGCGTCATAACTAACGTAAAAAAGGTTCGATTTCGATGAAATTATAGTATGTTGTAGGGGATTACCTGGGGACAAACCCTATTGAAAATGGGCGAAATGGGGTCAAAGGTCAGGACATAGAAGCGGAATCACTTCCATCGCCATTATGCGTCAGAACTTACGTAATAGTGCTTCGATTTGGATGAAATGTTAGTATGTTGTAGGGGCCTGCCTGGGGATGAATCCTATTGAAAATGGGCGAACTGGGGTCAAAGGTTAGAACACAGGAGCGGGATCTATTCCATAGCCCTTATGCATCAGAACTTACGTAAAAATGTTTCGATTGCGACAAAATTTTATCATGTTATTTCGGAGGTAAACTGAACCGGTTCTGTTGAATATCATCGAAATGGGATAAAAGTTCAGGGCACAAGAGCGAGATTTGTTCCACAGCTATTATCCTCAACTTGAGTAATAACTTGAGTAATGATTTTTGGTATGTTGGAAAGCGTATCATAATCAATGCATTGCATGATTTTACTAACTTGTTAATGTTTAGCCATTGCTCTGACCGTTGTAAACCAGTACTGGTAAGTAATTGTTTCCTTTAGATAAACGTGGGTGGGACACGGATACATGGATTTCGGAATATCTCTACTGGATAATCGCTTTGTATTCTACTTCATTACGTCGATATGGGATTGACGAAGATGAGCCATCACATTGCATACTTATCTTGCCTTCAAGATCTCAAAAGGAAGGTAGGGCCTACCAATAACCCTGGCCTCCAAGTTCAATGGCCTACGTCTAACTGCAGTTAGCTTTAGCTTAATTAATTTATAAAAATGCACTTGGTTCGGCGACACTTTTCACACATAATTAGAGAGAATTTTGCTATATAAAAACTCAACTGAAATTAACACGATTATTATTCATAAACTAACATATAGCCCTTCCTAGGACGGTTGTTTTTAAGCTTTAAATAAATATTAATATATAGGGGATGTTGCCCGTCTTATGACGAAGTGAAATTTTTAATTGAAGCAAATTGAAGACAAATCATCTGCCGCCCCGGTGGCGCAGTGGTCTAAGCGATGGCCTCTGATCATTCGTCCGAAAGAGGTCCGGGTTCGAATTCCGGTGAGGCATGGATGTTGTGTTTGTCTTACGGCACTGGCTCTTTCCCTTCCCTGGAACCAGTGACCCTAAATTAGGGACGGGCGACTGCTTATAGCCCATTGAGTTGCTCACAGTGGTCGTTAAACCTCCAATCAAAAAAAAAAAAAAAAAAAAAAAAAAAAAGACAAATCAAATAGACGCCGGATTTCTGTAAGGAAATGTAGTAAAAACTTATATAGTAAGAACTCGTTCATGTTAGGACTAAAAATGACATGCTATTTATTTCCGTGTTTCAAAAGACCTTGCGATAAATAACATTCTGTGTAAAATATTTGTTAACAAAGCTTACAATGTTTAACAATTGTAGATTAGAGCGTTTAGATAGATCGATAGTTTGCAAAATGTGTAAAATAATCAGCACTAAACTCTGAAAGTTGTTTTTGTGTAAACTTACCTTAATAACTTTTACTTGGATTTTTCGCGGCAAATAACTTTTTCTCCGGCACACTCGTTATTCTCTTCACGGCTTGTTTTAAACTATCCTATTCGATGGATAGTTTGAAGCTTCATATCAAAGCTTTTCCTACAAAATAATGCGACATCTGGTATTACAAATCGGATCTATCTAAATTCTCGACAATGTGCTGTTGGGACGACATCTGCTTTTAGATGCAATTTTACTCACTTTGACATCTCAAGATTTCAGTTTTTATTGTAGGTTAGAGCGTTTAGATAAATCGATATTTTGCCAAATGTATAATACGCACTCGGAAAGTTAAATTAATAAATGTAAAAAAAATTAAAGCGTACAAATTAATATTTGAATTGTGCTAAATTAAATTGATATACAAACGCAACTTGCCGTGGTATTAAGAATTCAATTCGAATTTTGTAGATCGGACAAATAGAACTTGAAACATTGATAATCTAAAGTTTTAAAATTAGCACGCCATCACTTTGACATCTAAAAGTGCTCGTGTGCTATTATATATCAGGCAAACATTTTGACATCTCGAGAGCACACACGAATTGATCGATACGTGATGGCGCAGCTATTCAGACGTTTCTATGACGTCAAGCGTTCCAGAAAGAGAGACAGTGAGACAAAAGAGAGAGAGAGAGAGAGAGAGAGAGAGATTTGGGTGTGTACATGTATAATACCAAAACAATTATTCTTTCGTACCAAAAAATCCAAACAAAAGAATACGAAAAAATCGGGCATTTCTCTAGCGTTCACCGGGAAATGTCCCAGTGTCCCGGTGGGCCAATTTGCCCCCTGATTATATTGATGCCAATTTTTCTTCCAGTGAATTGATCGATAAAGGAAGAAGTTATCGTTATACGTAAGTCTTTAGCTGATTTATTCTACCTGGCTGTTAGTATTTACTAAGTTATTCAAGAAGTGTGAATCTATGTTCAACGAAGTTCTCTACAAACATTAGTTAGTTACGTATTTAATCACTTGAACAACTGCAATCAATAGTTAAAAACTCTACAGGTCGTTATACCAAACACACACACACACACACACACACATAATGATGATTACCTATTTAGAAACTGACCTCAGGTTATATAATTTCAGACAGCTATACAATTCATGACAACACATCGATTTAAAGTAACCACACTGTTTTTCATCAACACCACCAGTTCTTAAAATTCAAGACACAAAGGTGGCTACTTCCATCTTGCAACGCAACGTTCATTATCCCAGTCACTGACACTGTGGTGCAATGTGTTGGAATTTCTCAGTTGAAACCGCAACATGACCTAACACATTGGAGATATTTCCTGTCGTGACTGATCTGACACGGCCCAGTGTATCACCGGTAGAATATTTCCTGGAACACGGTGGAAATTGCTCGACCATTATTAATGACGATCATATAGACCTAAAGGGGATAATCTATCAGGACTCGCCAAACGAAAACACGGGCGCAACTGAAGAAAACAACACGCCCAGATACATTACCTCAAAACACACACACACACACACACACACACACACACAAAGGAAGCAAGGTGAATTTCAAAAAAATTAACTGAGAAGAACAAGTTTGGATTAGCACATTCCGGAACCCACGCTCATCTATGAAGAGATCCCTGGACGAAAAATTAATCGCAGAGCGGAAAAATGGTTTCTTCTAAGCAGCGGTTAACTTCAGATTTTGGGACCGGAAACAGGAGCTACAATTAGGGTTCTATGTCTTAAAAGACGGAAAAGTAAAAACATACAGACTTAGTAGTAAAGTCCTGTGAAATTATTTGTACATACAGGGTGTTGAAAAAAATCACAACGAAAGTGTTTAAAAACAGGATTTTTTTTTATCATATCAGTGTGGAAGAGAGTTGGAAACGGATCAAAAGTTTTAGACCCGGACCCGGACATCACAAAATTGGGCCCGACCCTGACCTGACGCGGAAAACCAGCTTTGAACTATGAATTCGAAACTCAATTTATAATTATACGTAATCATGTATAATTATAATACATAATCGTATATATATATATATATATACAGGGCGTGCAAAAAGTCTCTTTGCAGTGGGTATCGTAGATTATACAGAAATCATATAAAAGTATTACGGAAACGTATAATTTACTCACTTACAGAAAATGTTGAACTGTCGTCCTTCATATAACCTAACTGTTTTACACATGTTTTCAAACACATCTGCGAAAGTCAAAAAATCCTTTCCGCAGTAATGTTAAGGCTGTCCCACTTAATTTTGATGCTGCTGCAGTCAGAAGTTTTGAATTAAGTAACTTGTATGTTTAATTTCAGTGTTTGCTGTTTTTCTTGATAACATATCGAGTTTCAGAACATGTGAAAGTTGGTGCTGCTGTGAAACATATTCTGGTTTCTTAATGAGACGAAACAACTTCCAGCATTCACTCTTCCCTTTTTTGTTTTCAACAAGAACATATTTGGTGGCCGCGACGTCTTTTCAAATTTCCTTAGTGTTAAATTCATCCATTTTAACAAATAAGGCATTAATTCCAACACGACATACAATGGAACTGGATGTTAGCACGTCAAACGAAAACCTCTGAATGCTCAATTCGAAAGATGCGATGTGAAAAGTATCAGTCTTACAATGTGACACGCAGGGTGTGAGAAAATGAATCACCAGAGAAGCGGACGACAGGCGTTTGCCTGTATCCTGCTCCATACAATGGCACTGAAAACAAAAGTAAAGAAAGTATCGTTTTACGATATGGTGTCGTCGGTCGGTGGAAATCTTCGTTGCGCTTTAAGAAAGAGACGGCAATATTTTTAATATCACAATTCATTTTTCACTCCGCGGGCACCGGCATCGGGCACCAAAATCCCACAGTACCCATTTTTCTTTAAAAAAAATTAAACGGAAATAAAACCGGGTCGAAATCTTGACCCGATCCGTTTGACTTGCAAGAAATTGTCGATCCGTGACCCGTTTCCATCTCTGGTGTCAAGATGCCTAGGCTACGTTACTCAGAGAGTCAAATCACGCTCTGAGTAACGTAGCCTTGGCATCTTGACACCAGCTAAAAATTGAATGCAAGCAAGACAGTGTGAAAAAATCACAACGAAAGTGATTAAAAATATAATTTCTTTTATCAAATCAGTCAGTGTGCAGATGTCAAGGCTACGTTGCCCACTCGTTAAATCACGTGGAACTGCTAAAAATTATATGCAAACAAAACAGTGAACTTATTTATATATATATTACCCATGAACTTATTTTTGACCGCACTGTATAGTTAAAAAAATATCGGATTCCTGATACTCCATTGCTGTTGCTTTGCGTGAAAGAGAAAAACGGGAAGGGTTTTTGCATCGGCTGGTCACGGGTGATGAAAAATGGGTCACAAACGTGAATGTTACGCGACGAAGAGCATGGACCACGCAGGAACAACCCCCACAGAAAGTCGCTAAGCAACCCCTTCATGGACGGAAGGTGATTCTGAGTTGTTGGTGGGATTGGTAACGGTGTGATTCACTATGAACTCTTACCGCTGAACAATACCATCACAGCAGGTGCTTGCATCTGACAGTTGGACCGTCTCCGTGCTGCACTGCAAGAAAAGGGCCCAACATGGATTAATCGCCATGGAGTTGTTTTTCACCAGGATGACTCTCTTCCACAGATCGCTTTACGGACCCAACAAAATTGCACGAGCTGGAATGAGAGAAATATTGTAGCCCCTCCATCCTTATATACCGGATCTTGCCCCGTCCGACTTGCATCTCTTCTGGCCTTTGTCGAATTTTCTCGCTGACAAAAACTTTGCTTATGACGATGACGTGAAACTTTGCATGAATGACTTCAACTCCCTCTCGTCAGACTTCTATAGCAATGGGGGCCACGGATGGCCTAGTGGTCAACGTTCGTGACTGCTACGGAGGAACCTCAGTTTCGATCCCGGCAGGTACGAACGCTCGAACCACTAAATATGCGTCGGATGGGCATGTTAAGCCGTCGGACCCCGTTTACTGGCCCTCCGGTAATAAATAAGGGCGTCTTCCTCCCCCTTTCTACCTCACTTCCGTGTCACTTTCCTATCGGACACTCTAACCCAAATTTCCTAGCTTCCTAATTCTTCTGTTGTTTAAGACCTGGAGTCAGGCACTCCCTTCCTAAAATCCTCTGCGTATGACCTGATCTATCGCAATAGGACATTTCAACTCGTAGATCGGTGGAACAAGATCATCAGTTCCAAAGGGAACTAACTACCTGGACGATTAGGTTAAGTGTTTTATACGATTTTTTAAGCTTCAAATACATACTTCTCTATTTTCCGGATACACTCTTTAGTCTTTACAACCTGATAATACAGTCAAACCTCGATTTAACGAATTTCAAGGGACCAACAGTCTTTCGTACGTAAAATCGCGGAATTCGCTAAATCGAGGAAGCCTTTCGAATGAAACATTCAAATTAAGCTAGTGTTCATAACAGAATACGTGAGCAACTAAGTTCTCTTTCAGTGAAATTTAAATTATGTATAGTACTTTTAATTGCGAAATTTATTATCAAAACTGATATAATACGTACACATTTACTTTGAATATTAAATACATAATTCGTAGATATTACACTTCAATATGTAGCATCAAAAATTAAGCGTACTTTAAAATTGCAAGAAAAATACGAAAGTTGATTTTTTCCACAGCATTTATCTTCTTAAATAAAGATTTTTGTATTATGAACTGCATGAAACAGAACATCAATTAGTACTAATTAACTTGTAAATACAGAATATATGTTGATTACTTTTTTATACTGTAGAAAAGAAATGCATTAGAGGAGATTGCTTTTTTTTCTTGAGCTTAAAGAATTGTAGCTTCAATTTTATGAAGTGCATGAAAAAAGTCATCATCAATATCGAAGCGCATCAAGTAGTTTTTAGCTCATTTTATACCGTTAGCAGCATCTCTATAAAGCAGATAACTTTCAGTTCTGCTTCACCAGAATCTGACGCATTTATTCCAATCTGTTCATCCAAAACATCATCATTTACCAGGTACGCACATTTGCGACACAATCAACATAACCGGAAAACACAATACCAGATGAGGCAATTTCATTCCATTCTGCAAGATTGTCATCCGCAAAATTATCAGCAGGATTTTTTGGTATTGCACCCACTTTCTTCTTGTTCACCACCTGAGAAGCCTGTTTTGTTAAAGCAGTTTTAACGGTATCTGTCGTAACTGCATTCCACGGCTGTCACACGAAATGCATTGCATCGAGAATGTTTACTTTAACTTTAGGTGCATCATCCTTTGCATCGATAAAAGAAAGTACTTTTCGTATGATCAGATAATGGGCTTTTAAAAGACCTAAAGACACCCAGATCCAGAGGTTGTAATTTACTAGTACAATTTGCTGGAAAAAAACCTGACTTGAACATTTTGTAGAGTTTACCTGACGATGCGCAGCACACTGATCACTGAATAAGAGGAATTTTCTCTTTTTTGCCTACATCTGAGCCAAGGTTGCATCTGAGCATCCAAGGCTTCTACAAAATTTTTGAATAAAGCTTAACACACGAGTTTTTATTTGCTTCATATTTGGTTGGAAAAGATTTTACATTTTTGAAGCAACATGGTCTAGTAGATTTGCCTATAATTAATGGCTGCAATTTTTCTGACCCGTTTGCACTGGCAGTTAGAACAGTGATCTGTCTTTTAATTTCTTTCCTCCATGGCAGGTGTCATTTCGAAAGCACTGTGTTTTATCTGACTGCAGGTTATAAAACAGTCCTGTTTCTTCAGCATTAAAGACGTCACACAGCATGTACCCAATGCACCCTTTGATAATTTGTGGCAGCTGTTCATTTTTAGCACGTCTTTTGTTCTTTTTGCATTCGGAAGCTTGAAATATGCAAATGATGATCCTATATTTCGTTTTTTTTTTACGATGTATAATTTCGCCTGTAGAGGGCGTAAATGCAGATGATGTTGAATTCAAAAATACGTTTTATTCCACATATTTGCTTCTCAACATCCGATTGAAATTTTTTTTTTATCTTTCGATTCCATTTATGTCGAAGAGTATTTTAGATATAGTTACTTTTTCAAATTACGCACAAATTTTTCGCTAGGGGGCGTAAAAGTAAATTACATTTCCCCCGATAACTCTTCTTCTAAAACTCCGATTTGAATTTTTTTTTTCATCAGCGGATACATCTCCTGATTGAAAATCTTTTACATATAATTTGAAATTTTTGGTAAAGAATACTTTGGCCACCAGGGGGCGTAAGTGTTAATTTTTGCTTCTGATGTATTTGCCATAAAATCGGAGCTCCTAAAATATCGATTGAAAAATTTCTTTCGTGGACTGATGCAACTCACATCGATAAACCTTTTCGGAATATTTTCTTCTTAAAATATTGCACAGTTTCTCCGCCAGGGGGCGTAGATGTACATCTTATTTTTGTCAATATCTCAACTTCTAGGTGTCCGATTTGAAAAATTCCTTCGGTGTTGGATAGTGTTTTCCGTGTGACATGTTTTTCATATAATTTTAAAATTTTCAAGTAATTCATAGAGTTTCCGCTAGGGGGCGTAGCGGTAAATTGTGTTTCCCCCTATATCTTTGCTTCTAAATCTCCGATTTGAAAAATTCTTTCTGGACCGGATATAGCTCCTGATGGGAAATCGTTTGCACATAATTTCTAATTTTTGTAAAAAAATAGTTTGGCCACCAGGAGGCGTAAATTTTAATTTCCGCTTCTGTTGTATTTGCAGCAAAATATGAGCTTCTAAAATCTCGATTGAAAAAAACGTCGTTTGTTGACCGATACTACTCATGTCGACAAACATTTTAGAAATTTAGAAACATTTTCTTCTTGAAAAAATGCATGATTTGTACGCCAGGGGGCGTAGATGTATATCTTTTTTTTTTTTTTTTTGTCAATTTATCTATTTCTGGGAGTCCGATTTGAAAAATTCCTTCTTTGTTGGATAGTGTTTCTAGTGTGACATGTGGTTTATATAATTTCGAAATTTTCAAGTAATTCATAGACTTTCCGCTAGGTGGCGTAAATGTAAATTGCGTTTCCCCCTATATCTATGCTTCTAAATCTCCGATTCGAAAAATTCTTTCTGCACCGGATACAGCTCCTGATGGGAAATCCTTTGCACATATTTCTAATTTTTGTAAGAAATGGTTTGGCCACCAGGTGGCGTAAGTTTTAATTTCCGCTTCTGTTGTATTTGCAGCAAAATATGAGCCTCTAAAATCTCGATTGAAAAAAAGTCGTTTGTTGACCAATATTACTCATGTCGACTAACCTTTTAGGAAAATTTTCTTCTTGAAAAAATGCATGATTTCTACGCCAGATGTATATCTTATTTTGTCAATATCTTACTTCTAAGAGTACGATTTGAAAAATTCCTTCTTTGTTGGATAGTGTTTCCGATGCGAAATGTTTTTCCTATAAATTAAAAATTTTCAAGTAAATCATAGACTTTCCGCTTGGGGGCACAAAGGTAAATTGCGTTTTCTGCGTTATTTCTGCTCCTGAAGCTCTGATTTGGAAAATTCTTCCTGTATCGCATACAAGACCTGATGGAAAATATTTTTCACATAATTTCTAATGTTTGGTAAAGAATGGTTTAGCCACCAGGGGTCATAAGTGTTAATTTCTGCTTCTGAAGTATTTGTTGCAAAATCTGGGCTCCTGAAAACTCGACTAATTTTTTTTCTTGGACCAATACCGCTTATATGGATAAACCTTTTGAGAATATTTTCTTCCTAAAATAATGCATGGTTTTTCCACCAGGGAACGTAAACTCACATCTTATTTTTGTCGATATCTCTGTTTCTAAGTGTTCGTAAACTCACGATTCCTCTGTTTCTAGTGTTCGTAAACTCACGGGATTAAAAACCCGATTGAAAATATTCTTTCTTTCGTCAGATCTATTGTTTTGCATACCGGTTCCATTGACTTTGAATAGCTTTAATGAATTTAATTTGCGTCAGAACGGATTCAAAAGACGTGCGTGCTTATTACACCCGAATATTCAGTGTCATCTTTCTTGTTTCACGTTTGTGCCATCACGGAATCAACACTTTTGCTGGATAGAGCTTTTTACGCTATGCTTAAAGCTTTCATTCCATCCATTTTATGCGGGTAATTCCTTTATTTGAAGTAGTTGGGCAAGAGGAACTGCTTTTTTCTTCCACTAATAGGCAAATTACTAGCCCGTGTTTGTTAAAACCATGTTACAAGAACGTTTTCCAACTCATTCAATGGCGATGCGATGTTTTCACAGATTTTCTCTTACTCGAAAATTGCCCACGTTTTGATGCACAGTTTTCAATTTCTTTTCTGGTTTTCGCTTTCGTTGATTTGAAAATTCCGAATTTCTCTGCTACAGCAGTCTGTGATCCTGGGTTTACATTAAGCTGCGACAAAATGTCCATTTTTTCACCGACTGAAAATCTTTTCCGCTCTTTTTCTTTCTTTGTTTCTTTCTTTTTTTTTTTTTTTTTTTGCTGCAGTCCTTCAGTTTTTTAAAACGCTCTCACGAAATCCATTTATGCAAACTACAGTGATCATTGAATTTCACTTCTAACTTTTCCAATGCTATCTATGTTCATCAAAACTTTATCTGTAAACGAGCTGTGTTGCTTAATTAGAGGTGTAGATTTAACACTGAGAAGAAAAGAAGAAGATGCGCAATTTGCGGGGAAAATCCTGAGGTTCAGGAATGGGTACGTAAAATGTGTGTTCCCTGACTTCACAAAAAGCTATTGTTCTGTCTGTAGATGAAAACAAGAATCCCCATGGTACTCTAGATTTCCTCCCCGACACCGCTTTTCTTTTTGCTGTTTCCCATCCATGAAAGAAAACATGGCGCTTCTTTAGAACTTGTTGGTCATTTACCTGTAAGAATCTTACGAAGTTACGCTTGATAGTCGGAGGAAAGGCGAACTGATTTATGATTCCGTCAAGCTGTATCATAGATGGTGTTCTTTGAAACGCTGGTTAACTGCATGCGTAAAAAATTTCTGTTACGCGAGGCTCTCTTTCTAGCTAACTTTTCATGTGAAAATTCTAGTTAACATAGTTTGGTGGTTTAAATAATATAAAAACGTTCGCTAAATTGAGGAAATGTGTTCGTTAAATCGGGAAACGCCAAGCATTAATTTTAATGTGGTTTCGTCCAAACCAACAACAACAACAAAAAAAAAAAAAAAAAAAAAAAAATTAAAAAAAAATTACGTGAAATCGCGGAATTCATTAAATCGCAGTCCGGTAAATAGGGGTTTTTCTGTATATTTAAGACAACCGATATTGTTTGTGTTGAATATATAATTTCAGTATAAATAAAAGCCGTAATATATTATATCAGTTATAATTATATGCTGAATTCAATGTAGGAAACATTTTTTTTAATTTACTGGGAAATGAAACAGTCGTTAAGAAAAATGTGTAGGAAAGCAAGAACATTTTTTTGCCGGTAATATATTAAATTTACTCACACGCATGAGTATCGAAACAAAAACGGGCACTATTTCAAAAGTTTACTACTGGATAGCGATAAAAAATAACACATTTTTATTTATTTTCTTATTCATTTTAAAGAAAATTAGTGTATAAACTTCCACCCCCGTGTTGTTTTTAGCACGTCTTTTATAAAAAAAGATCGTGCTTCTGTTATCGGTTTGTCCGTCCGTCCGTCCGCCTGTACCCACGATATCTCTGCAACTATTAGACCGATTTGAAAAATACTTTTTGCATTGGGAAGCTTGAAATATGCAAATGATGATCCTTCATCTCGAACATTTCGTTTTTTTTTTACGATGTACAATTTCGCCGGTAGAGGGCGTAAAGGCAGATGATGTCGAATTCCAAAATACGTTTTATTCCACATATTTGCTCCTAAACATCCGATTGAAAAAAAATTATCTTTCGATTCCATTTATGTCGAAGAATATTTTAGATATAGTTACTTTTTCAAATTACGCATAGATTTTCCGCTAGGGGACGTAAAAGTAAATTACATTTTCCCCGATAACTCTTCTTCTAAAACACCGATTTGAAACTTTTTTCTTCAGCGGATAGATCTCCTGATGGAAAATCTTTTGAATATAATTTCAAATTTTTGGTAAAGAATACTTTGGCCACCAGGGGGCGTAAGTGTTAATTTTTGCTTCTGATGCATTTGCCATAAAATCGGAGCTTCTAAAATATCGATTGAAAAAATTATTTCGTGGACTGATGCCACTCACATCGATAAACCTTTTTGGAATATTTTCTTCTTAAAATATTCCACAGTTTCTCCGCCAGGGAGCGTAGATATACATCTTATTTTTGTCAATATCTCTACTTCTGGGAGTCCGATTTGAAAAATTCCTTCTTTGCTGGATAATGTTTTCCGTGTGACATGTTTTTCATATAATTTCAAAATTTTCAAGTAATTAATAGACTTTCCGCTAGGGGGCGTAGCGGTAAATTGCGCTTCCACCTATATCTTTGCTTCTAAATCTCCGATTTGAAAAATTCTTTCTGCACCGGATACAGCTCTGGATGGAAAATCTTTTGCACATAATTTCTAATTTTTGTAAAAAAATAGTTTGGCCACCATGGGGCGTAAATTTTAATTTCCGCTTCTGTTGTATTTGCAGCAAAATATGAGCTTCTAAATTCTCGATTGAAAAAACCACGTCGTTTGTTGACCGATACTACTCATGTCGACAAACCTTTTAGAAACATTTTCTTCTTAAAATAGTGCATGGTTTGTACGCCAGGGGGCGTTGATGTATATCTGTTTTTTTGTCAATATATCTACTTCTAGGAGTCCGATTTGAAAAATTCCTTCTTTGTTGGATAGTGTTTCTAGTGTGACATGTGGTTCATATAATTTAAAAATTTTCAAGTAATTCAAAGACTTTCCGCTAGGAAGCGTAAATGTAAATTGCGTTTCCCCCTATATCTCTGCTTCTAAATCTCCGATTTGAAAAATTCTTTCCGCACCGCATACAGCTCCTGATGGGAAATCCTTTGCACATATTTCTAATTTTTGTAAGAAATGGTTTGGCCACCAGGTGGCGTAAGTCTTAATTTCCGTTTCTGTTGTATTTGCAGCAAAATATGAGCTTCTAAAATCTCGATTGAAAAAAGTCGTTTGTTGACCGATACTACTCATATCGACAAACCTTTTAGGAAAATTTTCTTCTTGAAAAAAATGCATGATTTCTACGCCACGGGGCGTAGATGTATATCTTATTTTTGTCAATATCTCTACTTCTAAGAGTACGATTTGAAAAATTCCTTCTTTGTTGAATAGTGTTTCCGATGCGAAATATTTTTCCTATAAATTCAAAATTTTCAAGTCCGTCATAGACTTTCCGCTAGGCTCCTGCACGGGATAACTGGTTTTCCAGTTATTTGGGGAGCGGCGCCCCCACGGCCCGAGCTGACCTTGTGACTGGTCAACATCTGATGTCATGCCACCGCTTGTTTTTTTATTTTGGTGCTGTTGGTGTTTGCAGGGACGGCTGTTCATCCAGCTGTTGGGGAGTCGCGGCCCCACGATCCCGAGCTGGTCTTGTGTCTCGCTTTTTTGTTTTTATTTATTTTCTCCACTGGCTAGTTGCCCGTGTTGTATTCTCTACCTAATCGCTACCACGTTATGTACTAACACCCCGGTCTTGTGGTTTTGTTACCCTCCACCACTAACTGTTTTATATTAACCGCTCAGTTCGTAGGTTGCTGAGATTCCGTTTAGGTTCCCTGCCAGGATTTGTCTTCTTTGGATTTCTTTTTTTTTCCTTTTAGCTGGTTTGGGTGCTAGACCTACCTGCATGTTTGCCGCGTGCGGAGACCCGTGAGGCGGAAATGGGATGTCTGGCGGCTGAGGTAGCAGGAGACCGGATAAGTGCCTCCTGTGTACCAACACTCCTCTTCGACCCCGGCTTCGCTGTAAACGGGAGGCTAGAGACTAACCCACCTCTAGTCAGAAGTCTTGTACCAAGTTGTGTGCAGGGCTTTAGCGGCTTTTTTGTCGTATAGCACGGCAGGGTAAGCCCGGGGGCTGTGGGATCATGCCAAAGGCGTTGGCATGACGGTACCCGGAGGCCGAAGTGTCCGCCGAGTGCGTGTGATCACAGCCAACGGACTATATCTGCAACGTATAAGCTCCAGAACTGTGTCCAGAGTCATTTTCTTGGCTTGCAGACCTCCAGTTCTCCCTTGTAGGGCTCGGTGGTGGGTGGAGTAGTCTGCAGACGAATCTTCCTCCTTTTTCCATGGGTAAACACAAGAACAAAAACTCCAGATTTAAGTCACCTGAGAAACTGATCGTTGACAACGACTCTCCTTCGTCTTCAACCTACCAAGTCTCATACCCTTGAACGGTCTTTAGACCTTGACCTGGACCAAGAATGTGGAACCTCTTCTTCGGCAGCTGTACCAGTCGCTCCGAAGCGTCGTCTCCCCTCGATTGCTGTGACTACGCATGCTACACACTTACTTGTAGAATCCATCGATCCGAATGAGAGACTGTCCACCAGATCTCCCTTTTTCATTTCTAAAGCTTTGGACGCTGCGGTTGGCCCCTTGAAGTCAGTGAGGAAGCTTCGCTCTGGGGACCTGCTTGTCCAAACTTGCAGTGTTTCTCAGAGTAACACTCTTATGCACCTCACTAGTCTTCAAGGCATTCCTGTCAAAGTGGCACCTCACCCGTTTCTTAACACCTCTCGGGGTGTTATTTCGGAGTTTGATCTCTTGCCATGCAGTGAGGAAGAATTGGTGACTGAACTTGCAGATCAGGGTGTTATTGCTGCACGTCGTATGATGTTCCGGCGCGATGGTTCCTTGATTAAGTCTAAAAATGTAATCTTGACTTTTAACTCCCCGAAAGTTCCGACCGAAATCAAGGCTGGCTACTTGGTCTGTGGAGTTCGTCCGTACATTCCCAGTCCTCTGTGCTGTTTCCGGTGCCAGAGGTACGGGTATTCACAACGATTTTGTAAGAGTTCTGCTCGTTGCGCAAATTGTGGCTCCAGTGCACATGACGGGGAAGGTTGCACTTCTGCGGCCTGCTGTGTTAACTGCGGTGAGGCCCATGCAGCTTACTCCTGCAACTGTATGAAATGGAAGGACGAGATGGCGATCCAGCGCCTCAAGACCCTGGAAGGCCTCTCGTACCCTGCTGCCAAGGCCAAGTTGGGTATTCCCAACAACCGACAGCGTACTTTTGCCGCAGTAGTTCAGTCTCTGCCACAACCCGTGCAGCCCTTTGTTCCGCGCCCTGTAGCTCTCGCCGCACTTGCCAAGCGATCTACAGCTGAACAAGCGACACAGGTGGATTTCCCGAGCTCCAGGTTTTTCGAATAGCTGAGTCTGCGCCTTCTTCTTTGAAGACGACCGACTCTTCCAGTTCCCAGCAGAAAGCCTGCACGTGCGGAAGACCCGGCCCTCAATCCGCAAAGGTGTGCAGTGTCCATCCAGCTGTCGCGGTCCACCTGACCACCATTGCACCTGTCTCGGACTCAGCGAGGTCCTCACCCTCAACCAACATTATAGAGGAACATCGGGGGGAGGAGAGTGACAGTTCGTCCCCAGCCTCAACTAACATTGCAGAGGAACATGAGGGGGAGGATAGTGACAGTTCGTCCTCGCCCTCGGCCAGCATTACATTGGAGTGTGTGGGGGAGGAGAGTGACTCATCCTATGTGTAGTTGTGTTCGATTTCGTAATGTGTTTTATCATTCTCATTCCTCAGTTTTACTTAATCGGCTTGTTTCTCACCATTGTACCATGTTTTTCATACTGTTTGTTTCATTGTCTTTTTTGGCCCTTCCTTCGTACTCATGGTTCGGTTTTACTTGGTCAGCCAGATTTTGCGATTTATGCCCCGTTTTTTAATTTTGTCTGTTTGTCTTGTGTCTGGCGCTCTTTGGCCAACCATGGCCCTTGCGCCAATAAAATCTAATAACCAACTAACCAACCAACTTTCCGCTAGCGGGCACAAAGGTAAATTGCGTTTTCTGCGTTATTTCTGCACCTAAAGTTCTGATTTGAAAAATTCTTCCTGTATCGCATACAAGACCTGATGGAAAATATTTTTCACATAATTTCTAATGTTTGGTAAAGAATGGTTTAGCCACATGAGGTCATAAGTGCTAATTTCTGCTTCTGAAGTATTTGTTGCAAAATCTGGGCTCCTGAAAACTCGACTAATTTTTTTTTTCTTCGACCGATACCGCTTATATGGATAAACGTTTTGAGAATACTTTCTTCCTAAAATAATGCATGGTATTCCCACCAGGGGACGTAAAGTCACATCTTATTTTTGTCGATATCTCTGTTTCTAAGAGTTCGAAAGCTCACGATTCCGTTTACAGCAATATCTGAGGGATTAAAAACCCGCTTGAAAATCTTCTTTCTTTCGTCAGATCTATTGTTTTCCATACTGGTTCCATTGACTTTGAATAGCTTTGATAAATTTAATTTGCGTCAGAACGGATTCAAAAGACGTGCTTATTACACCCGAAAATTCGATGTCATCTTTCTTGTTTTTTTCTTTTTTGAGCATGCTCTCAGATATACAAAACTCTACGCCTATGGCTTATGGTGTTCGTTAAATCCCGATAAAAAAAAAATCCGTAGGAGTTGTTGGCATTACTTTTTGCATCAGTCTATACATCGTGTTCTTGATTTTGGAGAAGATGTTGTCTGCTCTGTCTTACAATTTTTACCATTTAATTTTGCATGTAACATTTCATGATGCCATATCGTTTTTCATCCTTGTAGTACTTTCACTTTCCAATAACTGGCAGGTCGTCATTAATTCAGTCGCCGGTAAATTGCAATTTCCAGCACGGCTCTCCAACAGAGCACATTTCCGGAGTTCGGTTTTCTTCGACGAATGAGAAGCAATAACTCGAGATACTTCGTGAAGAACGATTGCTCGATAATTATCCTGGCATCCCTTCAAAATAAGTTATTCGGAAATAATCACACATGACTCCATGTTCACATTACATCATATCCCCTATTTTCAATTAAGATCTCTGAGCATATTAATTAACCATCTTCGTGAGCTGAAGTTTAACAAGTGAGAGATGTAGGCTTTTGCGAATAAAAACTAATAACATTGTTTAAGTGGCACATTCCCGTTGAAACCGGTCAGCAACGCGCTTGCGGTGGTTGAAATACCACCGGTCACTCACGCATTAAGGGTCCTTCTAAAAGAAAATAAAAAGTTACTAGTGAGAAGGGGTTAGGGTTATGTGCATGTTTGTGCGTGTGTCATTGAACGATGAAATCAATGCCGCCCACCCTGTGATAAATGCTTCTCAGTATCAGTGACGACTTGCAGGAATTTGTTTTCCGAAGATAGAAGGTAGCGAGGTCAATGCTTTAATTTGTTTTTATCTTGAAGCCCGGTACGAAGCTAAAGGATGTCACGCATACATCATCTGCCGGCTTCTGAGGGCTTAGGTCTTTTCCACTCGATGTGCCAGACGCATGCATACATGATTTATCACTAACGCCCTCTATCGCAGGACGGAGAAGGTCAATTAACGTCTGACTGCCTGCTCAGTAGTCAGAAAAATAAAATGATATAAAATAAATTGAAAAGCATTAGATGATGTTTCATAATAAGTTTTCCATATTTATTTTACTGATTTTGTTGTACAAAGTTCCTGATCACTTTAATAAAGTAAAAAGCAAAACAAAAAGGCGTTGGTGGATCGAAGAAAGACTTCGTGGCTCTGTAATATATTCTTTTTAAAGAGATTAAAATTGCAATGTCTTTTTGGTTTTTTAATTTGTATAATTACCGTAATTAGCGTTCCATAAAGCAAAAATATCAGATTAATCTTTCATAATGTTTCTTTTAAACATTTTGAGACCGTTTTTTTTTTTTTAAAGTTTCATTCTATTGTAGTCGTTAGTGGTTTTCTTCTTTGTATAAAAACAGTCAGCGACGTAGCCAGAATTTCATTCGGGGCGGGCAGTCCGGAATCTTGTCTCACACTTTTAGTGTATATACAGGGTGTCCGATAATTATTGGACACATTACAAAAATATATAAAACAAAACATTAAACAGATAAAAAGAAACTGACTGTATTAACTTACAATGTAACTACACAAGTTAATAAATTTCGATGTGAGATCCCTTGGTTGCTCGTAGTACGTCCAAGCGATACTCGATTTCATGCCATGGATTGGCAAGCATCTGAGGAGTTATGGAATTAATAGCAGCTGTGATACGCTGCTTCAGTTCCTGCAAATCAGTACAAGGCGTCTGATAGACACGTTCCTTCACATAACCCCACATGAAATAATCCAATGTAGAGTGATCTGGAGAGCGAGGAGGCCACGGAATGGGACCACCACGCCCAATCCATCTGTTGGGGAAATGCTCATTTAGGCACTTACGTACACACGTTGACCAATGTGGAGGCCCGTCCTGTTGGAAAACGACGTTGTCATATCTTTGGATCTGGGGTATAGCGAAATTTTCTAGCATATCCAAGTAAATGTCACCATTTATGGTTTCTTCGCAGAAGAAGAAAGGGCCAATCACTTCTCTTTTTGATAGGACGCACCACACATTAAATTTTGGAGAATCACGTTCCAGTTCAATAGCAGCATGAGGCGGTTCACTGCCCCATATCCTACAGTTGCGACGATTCACAATATCTGATACATGAAATGTGGATTCATCACTAAAAATTACAGTACTGAGAAAGTTTTCGTCGTTTTCCACTCGATTCAGCATATCCACAGCGAAATCGTATCGTAGGTGTGATCATTTACATGCAAACTTTGCAATTTTTTGAATTTTATAAGCATGAAACTTTAATTTCTTGTGCAACATATCGTGAACTGACGAATTCGGAATGCACAGTTCTCTGCTTGCTTTACGAACGGATTTCCTGGGGCTTCGTTGGAAACTTTCATTAACTTGGTCAACCGTCTCACCGCTGACGCTAGGCCTACCGGCTCCTCCACGATGTTCCACATTGCCAGTTTCTTTAAACTGTTTCATCCACCGCTTAATTGAATTCTTTGATGGAGGATTACATCCATACTCTAAACTGTACGTCTTTTAACTTTAATGACAGACTTTAATTCCGCAAGTCATAACACACACATCACCTTCTGCTGTACGGATGACATGACTGCTGATTGCGCATTTCTCATACATTCCTCATCAGGCCACACCTAGCGCCATCTATCGGATTCTGGGAATAACAATTCTGCAAAACAAAACTGTTGAAATCGTGTTAGTAATACGTGACATAGAAAAACAGACAATGCTCACAGTTTTTTTTGTACATAATTTTGTAATGTGTCCAATAGTTCTCGGACACCCTGTATATAGGATGCAGATGCGCACATAGCGCTATACCACCGAGATTTGAGCAAATACTATCCCACAATCACCAACCCGCTTGCCCCCCCCCCCCGGATGACTTTACACTTTTGCACTGAAAACTTGGACCTCAGTCCCCGCCAATTGGAATGTACCTGGCCAAGGCAGCGGCCAGGGAGACATGAAGGGGGCTAAGAATCACTGGGGAGCCCCACTAGGCTGCCATCTGATGCTGACAATTCAAAAACTGTAACATGGAGGAGAGTGGAGACAGTTGTATAGAGGAAACTTCGGGAGACCTTCATTCAGCAGTGGATTGATAATGGTTGACAATGATGATGATATATATATACTCCGATGAGCCATAACATTATGACCACCCCCAGCCTAGAGAAGTGAACGCGCCTGGAGACCGAACGGTGGCGCAAGCGAAGTAAACAGAGCAGCATATATACAACCGAGGACCGACTTTCGGTCAGTAGAGTGTTCGGAGTCCGAATGGGAAAAGCTGCCGATTTATCGGAGTTTGATAAAGGACAAATTGGGATGACACGGCACCTCGGAACTACGATCTCGGAAACGGAGCGGCTTGGGGGTTGTTCACGTGCCGCTCTGTAGCGAGTACGTATTAAAAGTGGTGCACAGATGGCCAAACGACGAACCGTCGTCTAGCTGTGTGTCGTCCGCAGCTCACTGATGCCAGAGAGGAGCGGAGACTGTTGCGCATTGTTTACAGGCCACCGCAGAGCCACAGTGCGACAAATCACCAGCACCTACAACACTGGTGATCAGGGCAATGTGTCACAGCACACAATTCTGTGACATATAGTTCGCTGGTCTATTCTGGGCATGGGCCAGCGTAGCCGAAGACCATGCCGGGCCCCCCATGCTCACTGAACGTCATCACCAACAATGCATGAAATGGACAAAAGATAATCGAGATTGGACCGTGGATGATGGGAAGAAAGAGCCCTTGTCTGAAGAATCGAGATTCCTGGTGCATCACGTAGACGGAATAAAACCAAATTTGCATATGTCGGCAAAACGTGTTGTTGCCTTGATAATCTGTAATGAAGTCTGCTATCGTCGTTGCAGGCCATCAGTCAGCATCGCGTTGTGACATTATGCAGTTAAATACTGTTGTGACATTATAATAGATAAATAGATAATACATGTGAATGTTGATTTCACGAGTCCTTTTCTTCTCACAAGGAAGAAACACTCGTGAAATCAACATTCACATTTTGGAAACTTTCATCTTATCACATGATCACAATCTTGTGAAGATTGGTGTTGCTGTGAAACCTATTCTGGTTACTTAATTAGACGAAACGACTTCCAGCAAGCACTCTTCCCCTTTTTGTTTTCAACAAGAACGTACTTGTTGCCCTCGACGCGTTTTTCAATCTCCTTAACATCAAATTTATCCATATTAACAAATAAAACATTAATTCCGACACGATATGCAATGGAACGGAATGTTAGTACGTCAAACGAAAACCTCTGAATACTTAATGTAAAAGATGCGATGTGAAAAGCAACTCCTCAGTCTTACAATGTGACACGTGGGTGTGTGAGAATGAATGACCAGCGAAGCAGGTTACAGGCGTTTGTCGCCGCCCCTGTGGCGCAGTGGTCTAAGCGATGGCCTCTGATCATTCGTCCGTAAGGGGTCCGGGTTCGAATTCCGGTGAGGCATGGATGTTGTGTTTGTCTTACGGCACTGGCCCTTTCCCTTCCCTGGAACCAGTGACCCTAAATAAGGGACGGGCGACTGCTTATAGCCCATTGAGTTGCTCACGGTGGTCGTTAAACTTCCAATAAAAAAAACACCAGGCGTTTGTCTGTATCTTTCTCGGGACAATCGCACTGAAAACAAACGCAAAGGAAGTATCGATTTACTACGTATATGGTGTAGGTGTATCTAGCGTCGGCGTCCAGTCGTCGTCGTATGAAAAATGATTTTTCACTCCGCTGGCACCAGCATCGAGCACAAAATTCCACAGTACGCATTTAGCTTCGAAATATATTTTTTTCTTTTCAGAAATAGAACCGGGTCAAGAGCACCTTCACCCGACCCGTTTGACCCGCAAGAAATTGTTGACCCGTGACCTGTTGACCCATCCATCTATGATCGCCACGTGCAACTAATCTTCACCACAACAGCGTGCGTTCTGTCCTTAGAATCTATTCTTTCACGCACAGCATTGTGGATTGTTTACGTCATCGCAGGCCCGCAGTATCTATCTGGATAATGTCACAACGCGATGTGCCAATTTTAAAAAATTCTCCCTGCTGTGTTTTGTCTTCGGACACTAGCGAAATATTAATGGCATTTAAAGTTTCCGCTGGCATTCCAAGGTCTGTAAAACTTGTTTTATATTAGTTTGTGAAGATGACCCACACATATTTCACCCAGGATTATGTTCAGCTATTGATTGTGTACTGTAGGAATGGTGTGAATGCTTCTCAAGCAGCTCGGCAATTTCACCAGCAGAATGTTCATAGGCCAGAGCCCTCTGTGAAAGCAATCTGTAATTTAATACACGGGTTTCATGGAAACTGGAAGCGTTATAGAGCGAAACAGAACGGGAAGATCAAAATCAGTTACCAACGCAAACAAGGAAATCGACGTTTTAGCTAATGTCGAAACAAACCCGACGTAATCACTACGGCATCGTGCTCAAGGGGCTGGTAAGTAGGTAGAAAACGGGGCTCCGGGAACAGTGAGAGCCGAGAGCGAGGGGGCGTGGTACTAAGAGCGAGGGGGTGTTGTAATGAGATAGAGGGGCGTGGTACTGAGAGCTAGTGGGCGTGGCACCAAGAGCTGAGAGTGCGTATGAGTGAGAGTGGGACAAAGAAGAAACTTTTGTATGATGGCAACGGTTTGGCAGCTGGAGACATGGTCAGAAGGGGTTTGGGTGGGAGGTTGAGGTTGTGGATGATGGTGATTCTTTTTATTCGGTGTTATTCTTTTGTTTTTACCTGACACGTTTCTTATATTAGACCTATTTCTTATATCAGACCTAATTCTTTTATTTGAGGCTATTCTTTTTATCAAGCACGTTTCTTATATCAGACCTATTTCTTTTTATCTAACACATTCCTCATATCAGACAATAAAAAAATGATCCAATGGTCAAGTGGGAATCGAACCACGATGATATGTCTTCAAGGCAAGCGCTCTTTCCACTCAACCATCAAATCATTGAGAAACGATTGTTCCGAGGAGATTTACAATTTTTTTAATTACATAAGTGCACGTGTCTACTTTAATTCCTTTTATTCTGACCTGTTCTTGGAAGCGAGATCCAGATATTATAATATGGAGTGCAAAAGAAATATGATTTCATTTGAGGTCTACACAGTAACGTGTCAACATGAATTTTTCAATTACAGTGGATAGTCTTAGATTTGAATGTTGTAATGGAGAGCGTAATGAAACAAATGTATTTAAACCCCAGTCGAGAAGGAAGTTTGGGTGGTGTGAATGCTTTATTCCATGCTGTCAAAAAAGGAAAAGTAAAGAAAAAAGATGTCAGAGAATGGTTGAAGAGCGAAAAAACATACACCCTGCACAAACCGGTGAGACGTCATTTTCAGAGAAATAGAGTCGTAACAAATAAAATAGACCAACAGTGGCAAGCAGACTTAGCCGATGTCTCCAGTTTGTCTCATCATAACGATGGATTTCGGTACTTGCTGACTTGTATTGACATACTGTCAAAATATGCGTGGGTGATTCCCTTAAAACAAAAGTCTGGATCGCATGTTGTCCAGGCCTTTTCTAAGATATTTAAACATCGAAAGCCCAAAAAACTGCAAACAGATAAAGGAACAGAATTCAAGAACAATAAGTTTCAAAAGTTTTTAAAACAGCAAGGGGTGCATTTCTTTACCACAAACAACGAAACTAAAGCAAGTGTTGTAGAAAGATTCAATCGTACACTCAAAACCAGAATGTGGCGTTACTTTACGAGTCAAAATACATTCAAATTCGTAGACGTGCTCAATGATTTAGTTCATGGCTACAATCATTCTTTCCATCGAAGTATAAAAATGAAGCCAGTGAGTGTGAATGAAAGCAATGAAAAGCAGGTTTGGAACAACCTGTACGGAGATCTCAAATGGAAAAATCCCTTCTATAAATTTCAATTGGGTGATCACGTACGTATTAGTAAACTGAAATTGACGTTTGAAAAGGGGTAAGAATCAAATTGGACAGAAGAAATATTTGTTGTGAGCGACCTTATTCCAAGATCTCCTCCCGTGTACAAAGTAAAAGATTTATTGAACGAAGAGCTGGAGGGAACATTTTATGCCGAAGAGCTTCAAAAAGTGACACTTTCCGAGACATTTCATGTGGAACGTGTTCTAAAGAAACGCTAAAGAAAAGGAAAAAGGGAATACTTTGTCAAGTTTAAAGGCTATCTCGACAAATTCAACTCATGGATCCCTGCGGAAGACTTAACATCACTATAAAAGCCACGGTTTTTTTTGGCAAAGTGTCGTTCGTCAAGATGAGTTTCTATCTAACGTTACCGAGTGACAGCTCTCTCGGATACTTTTTGGACAACAAAATATCTCATTTCATAACGCGTCTTCTTTCCTCAATTGAACTGAATGGGGACTGGGAAGTGGGACTCGTCGAACTCATCTACCCCCATTCGTGGTATAATATCACGCAAGATTCCAACCATTTCGAATATGATTTAGGAACGGATCAACTTAAGACGGGAAAAATATCGCCAGGTCATTACGAATCTATAGCAGACATTGTTAAATCCATGAGCAATCACTTTGCCAATAAAACCTTTTTGAATTATAATAAATGTATTTGATTATATAAGTGCTAAATTGTATATGTATTTGATTATGTTAGTGTGTTTATAAATGTTGGAAAAAAAAGAAAAAAAAGCCATCCGGGGATTAATGAGTCGAAATGGCGAAAGATACTGCAAAGGATACCCTTTATGGGTAGACTCTCCACTAATTAGTGGTTCCCCGCTGATGATCCACTGCAGTTTATAAAAATAAGAAACATATTAGACACAAAAATCATTCCTGCAGAAATTTGCTTTGTAAATTTTAGCCTCGATCGAAAATCTCTTCATCAAAAAACTTACCCTGAAAAATAATAACTATTCGAAAATTGTCGTTTTAATACATTGCTTTTCTCATGTTATTCAATGAAAATTTTGTGTTGATAAAATTCCGTATTTTTCAAAAACACCTACCTTTTAAAATGCCGTTGACCCAAAAGCTGACTTTGTAAAATTCTTCCATTTAAGAAATCACAACAGTGAGCAAATTTGTTTTCTAAAAGGTAGA
Organism: Macrothele yani; assembly: GCA_039090855.1. Taxonomy (NCBI): domain Eukaryota; kingdom Metazoa; phylum Arthropoda; class Arachnida; order Araneae; family Macrothelidae; genus Macrothele; species Macrothele yani. The sequence continues at coordinate 118,283,743 of CM077008.1, forward strand.
GAAATACATGAGAGAAATTATACTTTCTCAAATTAATGAATAACGATCAATCCTTTGTAAGTTTTTTCACAGGTGAGAGGTTACTTGTTAAACATTGGAGTGTTTGCAGGATTAGCGAATAAAGATTACTTCCACCAACTGTTCCAAGGAAGGTGTAATGCTTACTTTAAAACAACCGTCACACATGTTGGGTGGGAGGAAGGAAGACATTTCAAAAATTCCCAAGACCTTCACGTTAGAAAAAAGGAGTGTAGTCACGTGTTGAGATTTGTAGGGAACATTCACTTTATGGATACCATTTAATTTTGAACAGAACATTTTGTGTATTAATGTAGGATTGAACCGGGAATTTAAAAGAAGTTACAATGTGTGATTTCCACGATAACTAAAATAAAGGAAAACACACGTGCTGAAACAAAGAAATCTAAACTAAAACATGAGACAGCTTCATTTCAACACACACACACATACATGCACGCATTGAAAACATATACGATAATGGTAATCCTTTTTTGATAAAATTGGGTGGCCCTCAAAAGGGCCTCTTTTTTCCCTTCTTTTCTGTAGATGGTTCCTTCACATATGATTTTTCATTCAAAGTCACTTTCACGAATTTCATCCTTGATGGCGCTGAAAATGTTTTCTAAATTTACTGTTTGTATAAAATCATCGGTTACAGACGACATCAAGTTCCTTCTTTCTAAGAATTCCACATAATCTTCTACTATTTTACTAAATTCTATTCCCAAAAGGGCTGTGTAGAAACACTCGTCGTCCGAAAACACTTCAGATAAATCTAAACACTTTAATTTTGCTGTTTCTTTCAAATATGCAACTATTGCATTTTGGAGAACGGTTTTGAGTTGCTGAAATATCTTTTCACTTTTCACTGGTGTTGAAACATTGCCAGATAGTGTTATACCATTTGACTGCATCACGTCTTTGAAAATGTTCTCAAAATAATTATTTCGGTTAAATTCCACAACCAATTGATGTGATACACTAGAAGACATACGAATTAGTTCATTCCATTGCCCTTCAGAGAGAGAAATATGTGACTTATAAACTTTACCCGTCTTCACACTATAAATTTCTTTACCGATAGCAATTTCGCGACTTCGTGCAATAACTTTCAGCTGCAGAAACCTCTCGAATGAAAAATGTGTGCCAGATATGCCATAGGCTAGATGACGTGATATGGTATCTTTCTCACCCATCATTTCATCCCATTGACGTAAAGATATGCAAATGCCATATTTGCTAGGATAACATTTGTCACCATAACACTTAAATTCTCTGATATGCACGCAGGCTTGACCAGTATATGAAGATACATATGCAAAGATATTTTCCCCAATATGAAAACAATTCTCTGGTAAATTATTCAGATGTAGAATCATTGACGAACTTCTAGTAGTGTTTGCGGCTGACATGACTGCAAAATCGTGCACAAAATAGAAATTCAGGTACTGCTCAAAAACCTCTCAATCGTTCGAAGACGAAAGTTGAAATGAAACGTTTAACAGTAGAAGTCTCGTTCGAAAGGAGGAGTAGCCAATCACATAAAAGAAATCGATCATGTGACTACCCTCGAGGATACTATTTTTTACTCAACACCAACAAATTCGAACAAAACATTTGACAAGCACAAACATGTTTAATACCGATTTTTACTTGTATGTGTCCTGAGGGAGAATGACGTCAACATAGAAGCATTTCCCCTGCGCGAAACATCCATCAATCCATCATCAACATCACCCACAACCTCCTTCCATCCCCCCTCCCAAGCCCCACCTGATGAGATAATCCCTTTTGACCATGGCTGCTGCCCCCAAACCGTTGCCACTACACAAAAAAGTTTCTTCTTTGTCCAACTCTCACTCCCCCGCTCTGAGCGCTTGGTGCCACGCCCACCAACTCTAAGCACCACGCCCTCGCTCTTAGTGCCACGCCCCCTCGCTCTCGGCTCTCACTGTTCCCGGAGCCCCGTTTTCTACCTACTCTGGATCATACTCTGCAGCTCTGAAGGGGTAGTTGCAAAAATGGATATGTCATCAGCAAAACGAAGGTGAGTTAAATTATAAAAAAACTTGTAGTTTTAACTCTTATCACCTTCAATGTACTCTCCTGTAGTATCAAAACGCTGCTGAATTCTGATCTACTGGTCAAAGCAGTGCTGTAACTTATCTGGTATGATCCCTTTAAGAAACTTGGTCTTTTCTTCACCACAGTAAGTAACACAAAACTGCCCCCCTTAAGTACGGATTTGACAATAGGAAAAAGAAAAAAGTCGCATGGGGCCAAATATGTGTGGTACTCGTGTGTAGGCCGGGTTTTCAAGCACCGAGAAGCGTTTTTCTGTTAAAACCCGCTTCACTAAGAGCCATGAATGTTCTGGCGCAGGATGAAGCCATTTTTTTCCCCAAACTCTAGCCTCTTTCTTCCGACTCGCTGTCTCTCAAATTCACCAGAATCTGTTTGTAATGCTACTAAACTGTTGCTTCACCGAGAACCCACTTTTTCAAAATTACACGTTTAATGTCAAAGAAAACAACACGAACTTGTACTTGCTTTGCCATGCTTTCTTCATCCGTGGCGACGTTGGTTCATTTTAATGCATCGACTCTATTTTAGTTTCAGGTTCGTATTAGAAAATATAGGTTTGATCGCAAGTGATAACACTTTCTAGAAGATTGGAGTACACTTGAATTTACCCCAGAATGTCAGGACAAATTCGCTTGTGGTTTTCTTCTTCTTCGGGCGTGAGAAGCTTCGGAACTCTCTTGGTACAAACCTTTCTCATGTTCAAATTTTCATGTTAAATTTGCTTAACATTCTCTTTATTGATGTTTACCATTTCTGTTATCATTCTAATACTCAGTCATCGATGATTTTCTTGACATTGTCTTCTGTTTTTAAAGTTCTTGTGCGTCCTGGACGTCTGTCGTATTCATTGTGCTCCCGGCCTTCGCTGAACCTCTTATGCTACTCAAAAAAGTGACATACGTTCTTCCCCGTATGCCTCACTTAACATACGAAAAGTTTCAGTATGCTTTTTTAGCACATCTTTCGTAAAAAAAAAAAAAGATCGTGCTTATGTTATCGGTTTGCCTGTTCGTCCGTCCGTCCGTCCTTCTGCAGACACGATATCTCTGCAACTATTAGTCCGATTTGAAAAATTCTTTTTGCAATGGGAAGCTTGAAATATGCGAATGATGATCCTTCATTTCGTTTCTTTTTTTTTTTTTACGATATACAATTTCGCCGCTAGTAAATGCAGATGATGTCGAATTTAAAAATGCGTTTTATTCCACATATTTGCTTCTAAGCATCCGATTGAAAAAATTATTTTATCTTTCGATTCCATTTATGTCGAAGAGTATTTTAGACATAGTTACTTTTCAAATTACGCACATATTTTCCGCTAGGCGGCGTAAAATAAATTACATTTTTTCCGATAACTCTTATTCTAAAACTCCAATTTGAAAATTTTTTTCTTCAGCTGGTACAACACCTGATGGAAAATTTTTTGCATATAATTTCAAATTTTTGGTAAAGAATACTTTGGCCACCAGGGGGCGCTAGTGTTAATTTTTGCTTCTGATGTATTTGCCATAAAATCTGAGCTTCTAAAACATCGATTGAAAAAATTATTTCGTGGACTGATGCCACTCACATCGATAAACCTTTTCGGAAGATTTTCTTCTTAAAATATTTCATAGTTTCTCCGCCAGGGGGCGTAGATGTATATCTTATGTTTGTCAATATTTCTACTTCTAGGAGTCCAATTTGAAAAATTCCTTCTTTTTTGGATAGCGTTTTCAGTGTGGCATGTTTTTCATATAATTTCAAAATTTTCAAGTAATTCATAGACTTTCCGGTAGGGGGCGTAGTGGTAAACTGCGTTTCGCCCTATATACCTGCTTCTAAATCTCCGATTTGAAAAATTCTTTCTGCGCCGGATACAGCTCCTGATGGGAAATCGTCTGCACATAATTTCTAATTTTTGTGAAAAAATGGTTTGACCACCAATCGGCGTAAATCTTAAAATCCGCTTCTGATGTATTCGCAGCAAAATATGAACTTCTAAATTCACAATTGAAAAAAAGTCGTTTGTAGACCGATACTACTCATGTCGACAAACCTTTTAGAAACATTTTGTTTTTAAAATAATGCATGGTTACTACGCTAGGGAGCGTAGATGAATATCTTATTTTTGTCAATATCTCTACTTCTAGGTGTCCGATTTGAAAAATTCCTTCTTTGTTGGATAATGTTTCCAGTGTGACATGTTTTGCATATAAATTCAAAATTTTCAAGTAAATCATAGACTTTCCGCTAGGGGGCGTAAAGGTAAATTGACTTTCCCCTATATCTCTGTTTCTAAATCTCCGATTTGAAAAATTCTTTCTGCACCGGATACAGCTCTTGATGAGAAATCCTTTGCACATAATTTCTAATTTTTGTAAAAAATGGTTTGGCCACCAGCTGGCGTAAGTCTTAATTTCCGCTTCTGATGTATTTGCAGCAAAATATGAGCTTCTAAAATCTCGATTGAAAAAAGTCGTTTGTTGACCGATACTACTCATGTCGGCAAACCTTTTAGGTACATTTTCTTCTTGAAATAATGCTTGGTTTCTACGCCAGGGGACATAGATATATATCTTATTTTTGTCAATATCTCTACTTCTAGGAGTCCGATTTGAAAAATTCCTTCTTTGTTGGATAATGTTTCCGTTGCGAAATGTTTTTTCTATAAATTCAAAATTTTGAAGTAAATCATAGACTTTCCGCTAGGGGGCACAAAGCTAAATAGCGTTTTCTGCGTTATTTCTGCTTCTAAAACTCCGATTTGAAAAATTCTTCCTGCTAGCATACAACACCTGATGGAAAATATTTTTCATGTAATATGTAATGTTTGGTAAAGAATGGTTTGGCCACCAGGGGTCATAAGTGTTAATTTCTGCTTCTGATGTATTTGCAGCAAAATCTGGGCTCCTAAAAACTCGACTAAAATTTTTTTTTTCTTGAACCGATACCGCTCATTTGAAAAACTTTTGAGAATACGTTCTTCATAAAATAACGCATTTTTTTCCCACCAAGGGACGTAAAGTCACATCTTATTTTTGTCGATATCTCTGTTTCTAAGAGTCCGATTTGAAAAATTCTTTCTGTGTTGGAGAGCGTTTCCGGTGCGAAACTCATATAAATTCATGTTTTTCTTAACGCACAAGTGTGCAACCAGGGAGCGTAAGCTCACGATTCCGTTTACAGCAATATCTGAGGGATTGAAACCCCGATTGAAAAACTTCTTTCTTAATTCCGTCAGATACTATTGTTTTCTATACCGGTTCCATTGACTTTGAATGGCTTTGATAAATTTAATTTGCGTCAGGACGGATTCAAAAGACGTGCTTATTACACCTGAAAATTCAGTGTCATTTTTCTTTTTTTTTTTTTAATTTCATCAGAAATTTTGCGTTTCTCAGTTCTTGAACTTAGCATGTTCTCAAGGCGTGACGTAAAACATGTCTAATTTCATTGACACGTGTCACCGAACTAATGCAAAAAGTGAGGTGAACTTTGCATTTCAGGTTACTGGCAGTTCAACGCCATTGGCCTCCCACTCTCGACTTACACTAGCCGTTTCACTCGTCACAAGCAGTCTCGTTATTTCACAGCCATACCTCGTATTTTAGGAATTACTGTGATTGTACACCGCTTTGTTTTCCATTTTTAAGTGCGATTTTTGGGTACGCTTATGCAGTAATTATCGCTTAGTGAGGAAGATTGCGTAACACTGGAGGCAGTAACAACACGAGAAATCATCTCCGCATACCTGTAACAATATTTTGCATGAGCCAAGCTGGTAATTTTTGTAATTTAAAAAAAAACCCTTCTGACTCTAATATAAGTTTCATTTCCGGTTCGTGTACTGCTACGTAAATTTCGGTTTAATCTCGTTTAGCATTTTATAATCTTAACGCTACATTTTCTGTCTCGATGAATGCTGTTTTGGCAACCTGACGATAAGTAAAAAGTCAATGAGGTATGTGAACGAGAGGATAAGAATGCTGTTTACAATTGTATCGAAGAGAGGGAGAAAGATTTTGAGAGAACTCGGAGAGATAGAGCGTTTGTGAAAATTGATGTTATATTGTTAAAGTTTCATGTGTTGCGAGCTGGATTGAATTATTTATGTGGTATTGTGGCGAAAAGCCCCATTTTCTCCGTCGATGTGATTCGTACCCACGTCTCCTCGTTTCTAAACCAGTTATTCTTCCGACTGAATTACACCGACCTGGGATTATCGCTGCAACTTTTTGACTCTTATGTAACTTCAGTGGAACGTCACATTTCTCCCCTCCCTTGAGAAAGGTATGGAATGGAATCGTAGATTTCCGAGCCAGCCGGCAAATCATGTTTAAAGGAGCTCACTTAGGAAAAGGAATTCTGATGAATTCCAGGCGATGTGTGGAAGAAAAATCAGACATTATTGTCGCAACTCACGGTTGAGATTCATTTTACGTTCGGACGCCAATGTGATAATAAGCTCTTTATGCCGGCGATGGGATTCGAATCGACATCTGCCTCCTCCGGAATCGGATGTTCTACCATTTGAACTACACCGACTGTGTCTTATCGCTGCTACTTGCCATTTTTTATTCTTATGTCACTTCAGGGGTATTAAAAGCCCATTTTCGCCAGTGGTGGGATTCGAACGTCTGTCTCCTTGCTCCGGAGTCAGTTATTCTCCCGACTGAATTACGCCAACCTTGGCTTATCGCTGAAAATGCCGTTTTTGACCTCAGTGGTGCGTCACAGAATGTTATGCTTCTTTGATATAGAAGTCTCAAATTTTTGTCGACTTGGCTGTTATTTTGTGTTACGAGCACTTGCTTATTCATCTATTGAAGCAGCTATTGATTGATTACGAGTAGGAATTATATTGCGTGATGTTGTGCTGACCTAAAAGTACCTACCAAGAACTAATATACAGTAATTGATCTTGTATGTAGAATTCTACTTTTACCTGAGCGTAAATTCTATTCAGTGCTTAGTTAGTTCAGCATTATATATATTTAATCTATCCGGAGCACGACTTAAACTTTATGGAACATTTAAGTAAGCATATTTTGAAGACGTGAATCCGTTTTTTTGGTGTAAGTATGACATGGATGGTAAGTCAGATAATATCCGAAAACGAAAAATTTTCCATTCATGAAAAAATATTCCATTCATGATTTAAGTAAGCTTTATAGTGAAATTATGTTCGGGTTTTAATTGTAGCATAAGCAAATAAAAATATCTACAGTCTATTTTACACAAAAACTTCACTACCCTTTTCTGTTATGTTAACTGCAACTTCATGCTTAAATTTTCTTCTAAATCAAATAACTTCAATTCACTTTACGCGTAGATGACAGACGACTAAATCAAGCACATGAAGACCTCCTCAAGCGATTAGGAGGCGTTACGCGTAGTGTCACTTAAGCATTTTCGGAAGAAAACGACTTCCGTAAATTGCGCTCGAACTGTGTAAAATCGCTTCAGAGTGCTGTCAATTGAAGCGCAATAAATTACACACCTGTAGTCAACCGAATACATTCCCCAAAGTTTCTTCAACTTTAGAGGCAAAGTCTTGTAACAGACATGTACACCCATAACTCAGATGCGCATCTGCAAAAATTTGATATTTATCTTGTGAAAAGAAAATGAAGGGGACGGTTAAAAACGTTAACGCGAAGAATGAGTCCAGTAGAGTGCTATTTCATAATAATCGTGCTGCATAACACCGAAAGACGGCATAGTAAAGCACAGCATAATTATGAGACGTCAACAAGCACGTGAGATGCATTTCTAAAATACGCTGACGAAATGCAGTGTTCTACGAGGTGCAGGTCAACGCACCTTTTTTCACTGTGAAAATTATTAATATCAATGTTTATGCTCAGCGATATCATCATAATCAATGTTCATGCGCGGTTTTTGTTCAGCCATTACTTATGTGTGGTGAATTGCAGGGCATTACTCATAACGCTTTAGCGTTTGCATGCCGAGGGTGTTGTCGTTGATGTGGAATTTTTCGCGCATTGAGTGTCAACATAATTATTTGACTGTTGAAGTTGTTCCTCTTCATTTTTATTTTCAGGATTCGTTGCACTGGAGAACTTCTTGAGATGTTCTGAGGATGGCATTGTAAGTCTTGTTGATGCTAGACCGGTTTTATCATGGAGGTCTACTATTTTCGTTGTTTTCGCCAAAGGGCTCTGGTTTAGATATTTCACGATGGGTCTGGGGGTGGGTCACTGTCCTACGTGAAAATTACTGCCGTCGTGGATTGGACTTTTGCGCTGATTCATTTCACGTGTCCTTGCTGCGAGGTTTTGGGGGAAGGAAAGAAAAACCGGAAGGGGTGGAAGCATAAGTAACGTAAGACCTCTGCTGAAATTGAAATTAGGATAAAGAGTAAAGCAACTCATGCTGAGCATTTGAAAACGCATCCGAAGCATAAAGCAAAGACTTGCTTAATTTCTCAATTATTTAGAAATTGCTTACCGTTTTAACTTTATTTTTGAATTAGTACACTGTTAAAAAAAATCTACTTAAAATTGAGAACTTGAACCTACTCGTTTTTTTTTTTAAAGTACAATCGTATCGTAAACGAGTACATGGCATGCTCAAATATAAGTAACCGTAAGTACTTACAAATAACTGCGTCAATAGATATAAATATACTCGTATTACTTCATTTCAGATATTATAGATTTCCAGAGAAATTGTTTAATAAATGTGTAAAGTGACACACATAAATAATTAGTGCGACAAAGTCACTGATCACAAGTGATTTAATTATGCGTAAAGTATCTTGGTGTACGTTTTTACTTTAACTGTATTTGTCTCAATATATTGTCGCTTCGTCACTGTATTTGTCATAAAATTGTGCGGTCCATTTGACAACGAGTATATCTATTTTCCCAGATGTGCCATCGAATAATATACTTCCAGTTGATTCTATGAATAAATGAGTATGCATAGAGTACACTTATTCCAAATTTGAAATCGGGCCGCGGGTGGCCTAGTGGGCAACGTTCGTCACTACCACGGAAAGGCTCGATCCACTAAATATTCGCCGTGCGTCGGATGGGTACGTTAAGCCGTCGGACCCCGTGTACTGCCCCCCGGGAATAATTAATGGCGTCTTCTTCCCCCTTTCTACTCCGCTTCCGTGTCACTTTCCTATCGGGCACTCTAGCCCAAATCTCCTAGCTTCCTATCTCTAAGGGTTGTTTAAGACCTGGGGTCAGACACTCCCTTCCTAAAATCCTCTACATATATGATCATGATCAAATTTGAAGTCGAGCCGCGGATGGCTTAAGTGGTTAGAGATTCAGATTACTGATGGAGGGCTCTCCGGTTCAAACCTAGCCGTGAATTTCTAACAATCGCTGAATATCGGACAAGCGCGTTAAGTGACGGCTCCCGGTTAAAGTTCCTAAGCCCTCCTCCCTTGATTTCTTTCTGTCTTCTATCTGCATAATCGTACGGTGGCGCCATCTAGTGTGGTCTCTCAGACTTGCAAACTAACTCGTTAGATTCGCCCTAATTTGTTTCTGTGCCCTGTCCGAAAGGGCACAGAAACTGAATGAAGTTAGAGCACATATATTTGAAATTTATGTACTCAAAAATGAGTACATATATTTCAAATTAGAAATACCAGATATACTCACAATTGATTTCCTATACTCAAAAATGGGTGCCTGTCTTTCCCGAAAATGAGACACAAGTACTCGGAGCTATTATAAGCCCAGAAAACAGAATGTACTCAAAAACGAGTACATCTTGCTTATTTCTAAGTACGAATTTTTAGCAGTGTATTTTCTCCAGGCTAGACCAGTGGTATATAAAATCCTTCGCGCACCTTAGCGTCGCTAAGGCCCTATCTTTCAAGGCTAAAGGAACTTCTCGTAATTAAACTGCTGGAAACGAATTCCTCTAGATTATCAGATACTCGGAAAACTCAGCAACAGTGAAAAAAACAATGGTCTGAATTCATGGAAAATTTCCGAAAATAACGTGCAGCAAAGTTGCCGGTAGGTAGGTGCCTGTCTTTTAACGAAATTTCCGTTTTTGAAAGCTTTTGTTTTTTTTAAATTTCCGTATTTTCGCAGATTTTCCGTAGTCAGTAATGCCGTTCATTTCAGAAAAGTTCGTTTTGGGTTTTTTCGTATTTATATAAAAATTTCGCAAAATCAAAGACCCTGATTAATTCTGTGGAAGAGGTATTCTTCTCACAATACGTTTAGATATGTCAGAATCGTTAATACAGCAATCAGACAACTCTGAATTGCCTGTACTTACTGTTCTTCACGTACCATCAATCACATCAGGAAACCTGAAAATCACATCGTCTGGAATTGAACCCGCGTCTCCCGATTTCCATTCTAGCATGCTATCCGTCACACCACCCAGGACCAAGTATCCGAGTGTTAAGCATCAAAACATTCTCTGAGTAAATACAGGCAATTCAGAGATATCTGATTGCTGTATTAACGATTCTGTCAAAGACCTTGAATTTTTAAGCCCTTGCACCACATAATCCTTTCTCGATTCAATCCGAGGTCGTTTGGATTAGCTTGACAAAAAACTCCCGCAGCATGCCACTATGGTGGCACCCCGTCCTGGCATAGTGGCATACGGCACCTCATTAGTGCTGAGAAATATTAGAAACCATGACATCTTTTTGATGAATCGGTCCTTTCAGCTACCACCTCCATAGTCAGGTTAAAGGGGCAAACTACTCGGGGAAAACTTAGTCAGATTAAGTTTCCCCGAGTAGTTGTAGCTAAGTGAGTGTGAGTTGGGGGACATGCCATAACACCCAGTAAAGTGGATGAAAACGTTAAGTCACTTTATTGATTTCAGACACTTGGACGTATTCCGAACTACATTCATTTTAGTTAAGTTCTTTTCAGCTTCAAAGAAAAGTTTTAACCAAATATCGGGGTTCTTAAGTGAAGCTAATTCGCCTTACGCGAGATAACTTGTTTAGTGTTTATAGTGATAAGAATTCGAACCCAGACCCATCGCAGAAGAATGATCAGAAGCCACTACCGTAAGGCAAACATGCATGCATCACCCAGGATTCGAACCCGGACCCATCTTGGACGAATGATCACAAGCCAGTACCGTAAGACAAACATCCATGCATCACCCGGGATTCGAATCCAAACCCATCTCGGACGAATGATCACAAGCCAGTACCCCAAGGCCGCCCCGGTGACGCAGTGGTCTAAGCGATGGCCTCTGATCATTCGTCCAAGATGGGTCCGGGTTGGAATCCCTGTGAGGCATGGATGTTGTGTTTGCCTTACGGCACTGGGTGTTTCCCTTCCCTGGAACCAGTGACCCTAAATTAGGGACAGGCGACTGAGTTGTTCACGGTGGTCGTTAAACCAATAAAAAAAGTACCGGAAGACAAACATCCGTGAATCACCCGGGATTCGAGCTCTGACCTATCTCGGACGAATGATCACAAGCCAGTACGGTAAGACAAACATCCATGTATGACGCGGGATTCGTACCTTGGCCCATCTCGAATGAATGATCACAAGCCAGTACCGTAAGGTAAACATACATACATCACCGGGGTTCGAGCCCTGAGCTATCTCGGACGAATGATCACAAGCCAGTACCGTATGACAAACATCCATGCATCACGCGGGATTCGTACTCTGCCCTATCTCGTACGAATGATCACAAGCCAGTACCGTAAGGTAAACATACATACATCACCCGGGATTCCAGCCCTGACCTATCTCGGACGAATGATCACAAGCCAGTACCGTAAGACAAACATCCATGCATCACGTGGGATTTGTACTCTGTCCGATCTCGGACGAATGATCACAAGCCAGTAGCGTAAGACAGACATCTATGCATCACCCGAGATTCGAACCCAAACCCATCTCGGACGAATGATCACAACACAGTGTCGTAAGACAAAAATCCATGGATCACCTGGTATTAGTACCGGGACCCATGTCGGACGAATGACCAGAAGCCAGAGCCGTAAGACAAAGATCCACGCATCACCAGGGATTCGAATCTAAACCCACCTCGGATGAATAGCCAGAAGCCAGCTTTTAGACCACTGCGGTTTGAGAGCGTTCAAATCAACAACCTAATTAAATGAAAACATTATAAAGCATACTCCTATCTTAACGGAATCTCACGAGTAAATGCCGTCTTTGTGCGGATAATTGAAAGTAAAATAAAACTCGGCTTAGCTTAAATCAAAGTAACTCATATTATGAGACATCAATTTAATAAAACCTTATGATATTTTAAAAACAGATTAAAAGACATGAGTACTTTCGGGCCATCGCATGGCCCATCTTCAGATGGAACAGCCAAATTGACAAGATCCGCATAATATTTACACACACATGAACGCGTCAGTCGGTTGTTGTACATATATGCAAAGAAGGAAGGTATTCCTCCCGGCACATTATCCCACGGTTATAGGTAATTCAAAGCCCCTAGGATTAGAGTTAATTAATAACTTATAGGCATTGGGGAGCTCATACGGCATATAGTCATTACAACAAATATTTTGTGAGTGAAAAATGAACATGCTCTCAGTAAGAAACAGCGTGCTACAATTTCTAGGGGTAACCACAATTTTAAAATTTTCCCAGTCCGGATATAAAATGCTTTTTGTAACTTCCCTAGCAAGTGCAGTGTTGGTACCTCCTGTCTGGATATTATATTTATGTTCCTTGACCCTGCTAGACAAATTCCGTCCGGTCGATCCTATACAGACAGATTGAGTAGTTCCGCAAACATCTTTTAATGGAACACAATAGACACCCCATCTTTGTAAAATATCAGTCGGGGTCCTGTCCTTTCTAACAAGTGGTAGTATATTAAGGGAGCGAGTGCCGAAATCCAATCCAAATTTCCGGCAAATGTTACGAAGAGGTTGAGTAATTGAAGGGATGTAATCGATGGAAGTAATGAAACGAAATGGTGTGGGCAAAAATGGTTGTAATGTAGTAGCAAGTTTACTTTTAACTCGGGAATGGATCCGGTTAAAATCGTATTCAGGATATCCAAATTGGGAGGCAAACGACGACACCCATTGTAGTTCTGCAACGCGTGCAGTACGAGTTGAGGAATGGGTGTAGGCTCTACGAATAAAAAAGTGAAGAGACGTTTAACTTTTGGTTTTGCGGGTGTCCTCTAATTTTATATCCGGACTGGGAAAATTTTAAAATTGTGGTTACTCCTAAAAATCGTAGCACGCTGTTTCTTACTGAGAGCATGTTCATTTTTCACTCACAAAATATTTGTTGTAATGACTATATGCCGTATGAGCTCCCCAATGCCTATAAGGTATTAATTAACTCTAATCCTAGGGGCTTTGAATTACCTATAACCGTGGGATGTGCTGGGAGGAATACCTTCCTTCTTTGCATATATGTACAACAACCGACTGACGCGTTCATGTGTGTGTAAATATTATGCGGATCTTGTCAATTTGGCTGTTCCATCTGAAGATGGGCCATGCGATGGCCCGAAAGTACTTATGTCTTTTAATCTGTTTTTTAAAATATCATAAAGTTTTATTAAATTGATGTCTCATAATATGAGTTACTTTGATTTAAGCTAAGCCGAGTTTTATTTTACTTTCAATTATCCGCACAAAGACGGCTTTTACTCGTGAGATATAGTTTGTGCGACTCATCAGTATTGGAATACCTCGCCGCATTTAAAGGTATGCTTAACGGAATGTTTGTAGTGCAATTAAGACACTGTAGTGGTTTTTAATGTAATGTTTATAGTGCAATGATGAGACTCAGTGGTCTAAGCGCTGGATTCTTCCGAGTGGGGCCAAGTTAAAGTCCCAGATAAGGCATAGATGGTCCGTTTACCTTACGGATCTGGCTATCTCACTTCTCCAAAACCAATAGCCCCAAATGAGGGACGGCCTACTGTTCACTGCGCTTTTAGCTTAAGGTGGGCGTTAAACCACCAAACAGAATACGTGAGTTCCTCACGTATTCTAAGTTAGAAGAATACGTGAGTTCCTCACGTATTCTAAGTGCCCTAGTATATCTTCGGGCCACTGTTTTTTTATTAAGATCTTATCGCTCAGAGTGAAAACAACGGAATATATTTATACAGGGATGAAGGCTTGGCGGTAAAAGTGTTATAGTTTAAAAAAGTATTTATACTAAACAACTCTCTAGTGGCTCCAATAAAAATAATCATTCTAAGTTATCCTCTGATTCCTTATGGGTAATACACAAAAGAAATTCCCTACATCCACCTCATATAATCTTAGGAAAAACGGGGCACTACTTACACTCAACAGATATGAATATATTGTGCACAGTTGTATCAGAATAATGTGACCATCCCCGGAATCACAGTGTACCCGCCCAGGCGTGTCACAGAATACACGTGACAAGATCGACAACACGGAGATATAAGCGGCCGGCCAGAACATATAAGCCATAGTGCATAACGTGAGCAGAATGGGCAGAGGTAGTGATTTCACGGACGTTCAAAAAGGAATAATTATCGGCTACCGCGCCAAGGACGGAAGCACCTTAGAAACGTCAGACTTCGTGGTCTGTCCGCGAGGTGCTGTAGTGAAGGGTGTACCAAGAATAGACCGCTGGCACTCTGAGTACCTCCAGACGTCATAACTGTGGAGTCCCAAAGGCAATCGACCCCAGAGGAGAACGTCGCCACCGTCGACTGGCAAAGGGCAATCGACGCGCAAATGTACAGCAATTGACCACGGAAATGAACGCTGGGGCACCCAGGTACGTATCCTTTATAACAGTTGAGCGAACCCTGTTACGTATTGGTCTCCCGAGTTGACGCTGCGTCAAGGAGCCAATGTTAACCCAGGTCCATCGGCAACGACGCCTGCAGTTTGCACGTGACTACCATCATTGGACAGTGGGAAAAGGTTGCATTCTACGACGAATCAAGGTTTCTACTCTACATAAGTGACGGGGGGGCGGATACGGCGTCACACACAGGAGAACCAACACCCTGACACGCTTTTCGGTCAAGTACAAGCCGGCGGTGGCAGTGTGCATGTCTGGGGATGTTTTCTTGAAATGACCTGGTACCGCTGGTATCACTCGATGGGTCCCTGAATGCCAATGGCTACTTGTCCATCCTCGCTGACTACATGCATCCATTCATGTTGGACGTTTTCCCTGGTGGTGATGGTGTCCACCAACAGAACAATGCGCCTTGCCATATCGTTAAGGGGTTTCGTGACTGGTTCCGGAAACACGACAGCGATGTTTCTGTTCTCCCTGAACTAGCGAAATCGCCCGACCTGAATCCCATAGAGCACTTGTGGGACTATTTGGATCTACTGGTTCGACGTGCCGTCCCCACAACCATGTCATCTTTGGGACTTCCGTGCTCTGCTGCTGTCCGAATGGTCATGTGTGCCTCGGATAACCTTCCAGGGCCTCATTGCGCCCATAACACGCCGTCTCTCCGCTGTCATCTGGGCCGAGGGTGGTTATTCCCATTATTAGGTAGGTGGTCATATTATTCTGACACGACCGTGTAATTAGTTACGTATATTCAGTGTGAAATTTATTCGCACTGATATTTGGAATTCTGAATAATGACAGGGAAGTATTTGAAAAAAAACAAATAAACAATGATGTTCTTAACATGTGACACCGTAACATTCTTTTATTTAAAATTGAGTAAATTAAACAATTTTAACAAACATTTATAAAAGTAATTAGCAATAAAATTTAATAAAAAAACTAAGTAATAAATCAGATTACACACTGTTTTTGAACACTTTGAGGGTCTGTCTTCTTTCTGGGTTGTTTTTACCTAATCCGTTCACTGTTGAGGTACTTTTTTTCACTGGGCTAGACGAATTGGTGTCAATAATAACATGATCCAATTCTGTTTTTAAAACTTCTTTTCGCGTAAAGAAAGAAGAAGAAATGAACACTTCATAACACCTAATTGAATAAATGAGATGGTTTACACCAAAATATTTATTATTAGCAAGAGTCACTTTTGCTGATATCCTTAATCAGCTAAAGATGAAATATTGGAAAATAATTCGGAATGTTTGGAAACATTTGACAGTATTTCTTGGAGCACCGTTTGTTGTCCCGCTGGCAGAGTGTTGTGGATAATAATCATCTTACACTGCGTGTTTTCTCCAGACTGGACGAATTGGTGTTCGTAATAAAATGAGCTACTTGCGCTACGAATGGTTTTTAAAAATTCTGTTAGCGCAAAAGAAGAAGAAAAATATTACAGTACTAATTTCTAGATTGAATAAATGGGAAGAAATAGACCAAAATTTCATCAGTAGCAAAAGCAAATTTTATTGATGTCCCGAAAGCAACTAGCGATGAACTTGTGGTCCAGATTATTATTTTTCTGTTTGGGGGTTTAAGGTGGTTCCACCTAAAATCTCTGCCTTATGTTTCCAATGGTAAAACTTCTTTAAATATTTTCTTTGCAATTAATGTATTCCCAAGAATGAACGTTTGCACAAAGATAAAACTAAGTTATAGCATGGGATACGTAATACTCGCTAAAACGTAACCATAATTATATTCAAAATCAATTGTTTTTCTACTGACGTCGTCAATGTACAGGTCGCGCCTTCTATTAGCAGGTCTAAACATTACTCAAAGAAACAGGATTGAATTTTAATATAACTGTAGTTATGTTTTAGCAAGCATTAAGTATTCCATGCTGTAACTTAAAGTTAGTTTTACCGATGTGCAAATTTTCATTCTTGGGAATACATTAATTGCGAAGAAAATATGCAAAGAAGTTTTACCATTGGAAACATAAGGCAGAAATTTTAGGTCGAGTCACCTTAACGACCTTCATGAGCAACTCTGAGGGGCATAAGTAGTTGACCATCCCTTATTTGGAGGCCACTGGTTCCAGGGAAGGCACAGAACCAGCGCCACCAGACAAACACATTCCACGCCTCACTCTGGCCCAGAGGTACAATCGAGGCCTGGCGCCGCCAGGCTACTTTTTACCTAACTGAATTGGACTTTTTTAAATTTATTTATTCAACTGTAGCCCATCGAGATCGACATTTTTTAAAACACAAATAATCATCTTAACTGAGTTTTTCCCTTTTTCTCCTTCTTCTTCTCTCTTTCTCTCTCTCATTATTAATTTTTTTTTTCATCGTGGCTATGCAAAAATCCGTTGTTTACAGAAGCCATCTGAGAAATAGCCAGTGAAGTGTTACCAGACAGTCCGCACAAAGAAGTACTCAGTTCCCCAAAATGCAACACCAAAAAGGAAGCATCCGATTGGCCTGAAATTCGCAGCATGCGTCGCCCGCGAGAGGACATGCAAACGATTAGCATTGCAGGGCATATGCAAATCATGTGCGCCCGGCACGCCACCGAAAAGCACTATAAGAAGAGTGCACAGAAGGCGGGGTGTAAGTAGTGGAAGTGTGTTGTGCAGCCGGCACCTGTGCGTGGGAAGCTTCCTGATGCCTCGTCGCAGGATACGGCAGTCATTCCAGCACGATTCGGAGTTCGGCAGAGGACGAATAGTGGCTTATCGCGACAGCGGTTTATCGTACCGAGACATCGGCGCCCGTATGGGACGACATCCAGCTACAGTGAGGCGAGTATGAATTCGGTGGGTGCAGGAGGGACGGACGGACCGACGTGAGCGATTGCCGCAGCTGCGGCACACCACCGAACGAGAAGACCGGCATGTTATGCGGCGGCATTGACGGCTCGCACCGCCACATCACGAACGTTAGCGCAGGAATTAGGGTGTGTTGCACAACAACCTGTGTCAGCACGTACCGTTCGATGTCGTCTGCAGGAGCGGGAATTTGTCGCATGGAGCCCATTGCTCCGATTACCATTGACGTTACACTCCACCGGCGAGTGCTGCGGCAGTGGGCCGTCGAACGCCGCACCTGGACTACGGAATGGCACGACATTGTCTTCTCCGACGAATCCCGCTTCTGCCTGCAACACCACGATGATCGGATCCGCGTGTGGCGGCACCGCTGCGAGAGACTGTATGACGCCTGCATTATGCATCGGCATACCGGTCCGTCTCCTGGCGTTATGGTTTGGGGCGCAATTGGATATGACACCCGCACCCTTCTGGTACGCATCGCCGGTACACTCAACAGCCACTGCTACATCTCCGAGGTTTTGGAGCCTGTAGTCTTCCCTTACCTGCAGGATCTGCCAGCGGCCATGTTTCAACAGGACAATGCGCGCCCTGCACGTGACACGCATCGTGCAACAATTCTTCACTGCCCACCAGGTGTCACTGCTGCCGTGGCCCGCCTGTTCTCTCGATATGTCGCCCATCGACGACGTCTGGTCGCTGATCGGCAACCGGGTATCCCGGCAAGCACCACCCGCAGCTACGCCTGATGAACTGTGGCAACGTGTGGAAGCAGCCTGGACCGACGTACCCCAAGCCCACATCCAAAGCCTCTTTCGTTCGATGCCGCGGCGTGTAGCGGCCGTTATTGCCAGTCATGGGGGCCACACGAACTATTGATGACTGTGTGTTCCGCAAGTCGCACGGGCCTGTAAGCTCAATCGTTTCATCTTTGTATCTGTTGTTATCTGTCCAGTAAGTCTGGCTTTGCTATCTCGTGTCCTTCTTGGTGTTGCATTTTGGGTGGCCAATAGTGTATATACAGTCTGTATATCTTCTCTTCACTAAGGTTCTCTCACATCGCTTCAAGGAAACACTGGACATGACTCGATCGAGAGAACAAGCTAGATTCAGGAGTGGCTACAGCATTATAGATCATGTCCATGTACTGAGAGAACTAATTGAAAGAACGAGGGAATGTGAACTCCCATTATGTATGGCTTTCATCAATTATGAAAAGGCCTTTGATTCGGTGAAACCATCAGCAGTTACAACGGCTTTGCAATCTTGCGGTATTGAAGATGCATACATTAGTATTATTAGTAACATCTAGAAAATGGAAGTGCAAAGGTTCGGTTATTTGAGGACAAAGCACGAATGAAAATTGAAAGGGCGTGTGACAGAGTGACGCTATATCTTCCAAACTTTTTAATGCCACATTGCAAAATGTCTTTCAATCGATGAACTGGGAAAACGAAGGGATTCAGATCAATGGAGATTACTTAACTCACCTTTGTTTTGCTGATGACGTAGTCATTTTTGTAACTGCCTCTTCAGAGCTGCAGAGTATGATCCAGGAACTTGCTTACAAGAATAAAGAAGTGGGATTAAAAATGAACTTTCAGAAGACAAAACTGATGTACAATGCTTTTACAAGAAATGAAGATTTATCGATTGATGGAGAAAAGCTGGAGATAACTATTTCCTACATTTACCTTGGACAGCAGATATCTAGCAAAGGTCACATTGATGAAGAAATGAATCGACGTATAAAACTTGGTTGGAGAGCTTTTGGAAGAAACAGTACAATTTGTAAATGCAATATGCCATTACGTCTTGAAAGAAAAGTGTTTAATCAATGCATCATTCCAGTGCTTACGTACGGAGCAGAGATGTGGACCTTAACTAGAAAAGACATAGAAAGATTGCAGACAACTGAAGGAAACGTAGAGAGATGCATACTTGGTGTAACCAGGAGAGATAAGAGGAACTCATGGAGAAGAAAAATGACAAAAGTGGAAGACATCATGGTCAGAAGAAAAAACCCTGAAATGGCAATGGGCTGGGCATGTTGCCAGAAGAATGGACGACCGATGGACAACCGTCCTGAGACGGGCTGGGGCCGGCTCGGGTAGGCTTGGGCTCTGAGGGAGAGAGAACTTTATTCTTTTCTTTTTAAATGCCATTTCGAATTATTTAACGCATTCTTGCACTTTCAAGTTAGTAATGAGAATTAATTGGCTACTGCGTCTGGGTGAGGAGTGGGGACTTGGGAACTAGGTCACGTGAGTGAGGGAATCCCCAGTGCAAAACACGCAGGAACGTGCATTTATGCCGTGAGGATTTCCCCACTCACGTGACCAAGTTGCCAAGACTTACTCGGAAGGACTATTTATTCTAGATTTGGATAACAAATGCCATAGAACACGCATTAATGGATTTCTGCTGAGTAGGAAAAGCGTCTTCGAGAATTATAGACACTAAGTAGACACACCCCGACGAAATTTTCCCCTCAGCCTCCACGTAGCAGCTCTCTCCTAATTCATTTAAGCAATGTGAGTAGATTGCAGAGCATCCTGATCTTTCTGAATGCGCGGCCGCCTGACACATTTCAGGTCAAAGAAAATGTACAACTATACTCTAGAAACAGATAGATATATCTTCTTCAGTTCCCAGTGTCCCCAGCTGAGAGAAAACATCGGTTAATTGCAGGGGAAAGACGAGAGGAAGAACGGAAGAGGAAATTTTTTAAATTAATGCCTAAACGGGTTAGTCATATTTTTCCGGGCTCGTTCTATCCCGGGCTCTGTCTGGCAATATAAAATTCGGGCTTGGACGGGATCGGGCTGACATACTTCGGGTTCGGGCTTTTAAAATTGAGCCCGAACTCAGCACTGATGGACAACCGCAATTATAGACTGGATTCCAAAGGACAGGAAAAGACCCAGAAGAAGTCCACGTTGGAGATGGGTGAATGAAATTCGAAGCATGCAGGAGTGGCATGGAGGAGACTGGCTCAAGATTGACAGTTGTGGAGGAAACTTGGAGAGACCTTTATCCAGCAGTGGATTGAGAATGGTTGATCATGATCCTATGTAGAGGATTTTAGGAAGGGAGTGTCTGACCCCAGGTCTTAAAAACCCTTAGAAATAGAAAGCTAGGAGATTTGGGCTAGAGTGCCTGATAGTAAAGTGACACGGAAGCGAAGTAGAAAGGGGGAGGAAGACGCCCTTATTTATTACCAGGGGGCCAGTACCCGGGGTCCGACGACTTAACGTGCCCATCCGACGCACGGCGGATATTTAGTGGATTGAGCGTTCGTACCTGGCTGGGATCGAACTTGATGTCCTTTCCGTGGCAGTAACGTACGTTGCCCACTAGGCCACCCGCGACCCAAATAATGGTTGATGATGATATATATTCGATTTCAAAGGTTTGTTGCCCCCACTTTCCTCGCATACCTGATGGAATCTATAACACTTTGGCTCATTTTCGGAACGCCAGGCCACTATTGTTTTCAGGGCAGAACCACTGCTCTGGAACGGTCAGAATTAATCCCCTTTCACGGCTTGGCCACCACGGCGGCGGCCAGAATTCGGAATAATTTAAAGGAACTGGGCAGTGTTTTTTTGTAAAGACCGTTTGCCGTCGCGCTGACAGAGTGGTCAGGGTCCCTGACTAAACATCACTGCAGCCGTGTTTCATTTTCCAGTCCCGGCGTGTTTTTCCCACGGAGCTGGCTCCGTCCCAGCTTTGGAATCAGCGGTCCTAAATTAAAGACGATGACTTCTTATAGCTTCAGATGCTCGCAGGTGTTAACTCCCACCGTTTATTCTTTGTGGTAATCTTTTTATATTGGTAACTCCATTTAGTTTACTTGAAATCCTCTGATCACTAAATTCTAAAATATGACTGCACGTCACCGAATACAATATTCTGGAGATACAATACAACCTTGTTGAAAGTATAGTCTTGAAATTTTTTGATTATTTTATAAGGAATTATTTGCGCATTAAAAAGGAAGGACTGATCCGTTGAAACAACACTCTTCTCGTTACTTCTCAAGGGTCTGTTCAGTTGGAGCTGGTGCAAAACAAAAATCCGCCATTAATATTCCAAATATCTGGAAAATCATTTAAGATTTTTTTTTTGTTGGTACATGTGAGCAGTTCTTCTAAAACAGAAATCGGGATTTATGTACATAACCTGACAATCATGTGAAGAGAGAGCATTTTTGGTCCGAAAAAGTGATAAGTACCACATCTGCTTCGATTTTTTGACATAGTCACATGACTATGGTAGAGCAATGCTGAATTTTTCAAGCATACAAGCCAGTATTCTTATAATGTGGAAACGTACCAACGAACCCCACTAAGTGTCTTCATCTGCTGGTTTTAATTATGAAAAAAATGCTGTTTTCTCTGGATTCTGTCCAGAAATTACCTACCAATGAGCCAATCCGGAGCATTACGATCTTCAAAAAGAAATAGATAAGTACGTATATACTCTATACCATTTGAATTTGCAGCATCGTGAATGAATCATAAGAAGCACATGTAAATCAGCAGGTTGCTAAATTGAGATATGCACTTGATTAAAACATCGGACTAATCCCATTGCAGCATTTGCCGATATATGCACATGACTAAAAGGGACCAATCCCGTTGCCGCATTTTGCTGATACGTAGGACGTTCAACAAGCTCTAAGTTTAACATATTATACAAAGACGAAAAAATTTCAAAAACTCATCTTTACAAATTTTGAAGATGACAATCCGTTTTTTGGGGTAAATATGACAAGGATGGTAACTCAGATAATATCCGAAAACTTTAAACTCATCTTTTTTTTCCACATAGTCTCCCCTGACTTGGATACACTTGTACCGATCATAGAGTTGGTGAATCCTCGCTGCGAAAAACGTTTTATCTTTCTCCTCAAATCAACACTTCGTTTCCTCCTTCAGTTCAGAAACATCCTCAAAACGCCTACCCAGCACGTCTTTTTTCAGATTTTTGAGGATGAAGAAGTCACTAAGGGCGAGGTCGGGTGAGTACGGTGGGTGGAGGAGCAGTTGGAAGCCACATTCTGTAACAGCGTGCATGGAAACACCGGCGGTGCCGATTGCAGCATTGTCCTGGAGAAGCAGAACTCCCCGTCGCTATGTTCCTCACCGTTTACCTTTGATGGCTTCATGCAACTGTCTCAATAGCGCGGCATAATAGGCAGCATTCATAGTCCTTTTATGAGGCAAGTAATCAATTAACAGCAACTCTTCTGAGTCTAACAAAATGGTGGCCATAATCTTCCCTGCAAATAATTGTGTTTTGAGCTATTTTTGGTGGTGGTGATACATGGCATGATGTTTCCACTGCATGCTCTCTTGTTTAGTATCAGGGTCCCAATGATGAAGCCATGTGTCATCACCAGTGACAATGCAGGAATAGAAGTCATCTGGATCGCGGTTAATGCGGTCCAGTTGAACCCGACTTGCTTCAACAAGATCATTCTTCATCTCATGTGTGAACATTCGAGGAATTCATGTGGCACAGACCGTTGACATCCATAATCTCTCGTGCAAAATGGTCCAAAACACTGCCGGTGACTAAATTCAATTCCTCAGCAATCTGTACGACACGGATTCTCCGGTTTGACACCACCAGGTTCACAACTTTCTGTCACATTTCATCTGTGGTCGCCTCCACTTTCTGGTACATTTCATCTGTGGCTACCTCCACTTTCTGGTACATTTCATCTGTGTGGTCACCTCCACTTTCTGGTACATTACATCTGTGTGGTCACCCCCACTTTCTGGTACATTTCATCTGTGTGCTCACCTCCACTTTCTGGTACATTTCTTCTGTGTTGTCACCTCCACTTTCTGGTACATTTCATCTGTGGTTACCTCCACTTTCTGGTGCATTTTATCTGTGGTTACCTCCACTTTCTGGAGTATTTTGTCTGTGGTTACCTCCACTTTCTGGTACCTTTCATCTGTGTGGTCACCTCCACTTTCTGGTACATTTCATCTGTGCGGTCACCTCCACTTTCTGGTACATTTCATCTGTGTAGTCACCTCCACTTTCTGGTACATGTCATCTGTGTTGTCACCACCACTTTCTGGTACATTTCATCTGTGGTCACCTCCCCTGAGCGTCCCTCGCGAGGGTCGTCTTCCAATGAGTCCATTCCCAGAGAGAGCAGCCCATCTTTTGATTGTGGCATATGAAGGTGCACCGTCGATTTATACACGGACCATCCGTTCATGAATACTGCCTAAAGTTTCATCTTCCTTCGTCAAAAATTCAATCACCGCAATTTTATTTCTCGCTCATCCATTGCTACCTTATAAGACTTCAATACACTGTGGCACCGTCTCAAATGCTGACACAGAATTGAATATCTTTGCTATACACAACTTGAAAACTGATGAAGTGCATTGCTTTATGTACCATGAGGGCATAGCAAAGAAAGGGCCGAATGACTTCGGAAGGGCCAAAAATTACTACATGTAAACCACACGAGTAGCATGCAGAACTCTTTCTGTGCTAGAAACTGAACTGCAGCGCGTGTTTCAACTTTACCTTTTGAGAACTGCTTTTTCGCAACAGCTACACAGTATTATTTTTGTCACAGCTGCCTGAGTTCAAGAGTAATATTTTGTCATAGGTATTTGAACCGCTTAGCTCTGTATTTTACTGGAATCTTTAGGGAAAAAGTTTTGTTCTTCTTGGAAGCTTGAGCTGGAGAGTGATTTTTTGTTTTTTTTTTGTGTGTGTGTGAGAGGGAAGAGGGGGATGTATTGGCATTTGAATGAGAGAGATCCGGGTTTCCTTGGTCAAATTATGGTACTTTTTATCTCATAAACTTCAGTTTCTGGAAACCTGAACTGGAAAGTTCTGTTTTTATTTGGAATCTTAAGTAAAAGTTGTTGGGAAATAGGGGTGGTGGGTGGTGGATAGACAGGGCCGGATTTACGCCTAGGACCTCAAGTCCTGGACCTCGGGCCCCCCATTTTAGGGGGCCCAGAATTGCCACTTAACTCTGATGCTTGTTCTTTTTTTTTCTTTCTTTTTTTTTGATTGGAGTCTTAACGACCACCGTGAGCGACTCAATAGGCTATAAGCAGTCACCCGTCCCTAATTTAGGGTCACTGGTTCCAAGGAAGGGAGAGAGCCAGTGCCGTAAGACAAACACAACACCCATGCCTCACGGGATTCGAACCCGAACCCCTTTCGAACAAACGATCAAAAGCTATCGCTTAGACCACGCTTTCTTTCTTGTGTGTGTGTGTGTCACTTACGTGGAATTTATTAAGAAACGAAAAAAATATATACACTCACAAACCATTACACAACTTACTTTTGGTCTCAAAATCACAAACATATTGATTTCTTGTGGAAAAATCAGAGCCTAGGGAAGTTGTAAAAACTGATTAATATGGAGTCCATTTAATTTCAAATGTGAGCAAGGGATAAGGCAGGAAAGTCGCAGTGCTTTTCATTTGAAACTTGCTGATGAAATATAAATGTGCTACATTCCTATATCTACTATACACCGGCTTTTGCATTGCTAAGACACTTCGTAAAAGTTTTGAGTATTTCATTTTGTAAAGTATCAGATTTTAAAATTGCTCAGTCTAAATTAAGTGAATTAATGAGTTGAATAATGTGCTTTTATGAGTATGAGAATTATCCAGTTATGCGTGCTTTCTCAAATTTAAGTATCATTCCTCTGTTAATAGAATTATTCTACTATAATATTGAACACTAAAAATCAGTCTGTACCAAATGTAAATAATGTTCACCGGTTAAAAATAAAGCTAGTTTGTAAAATCATGCAATGCATTGATTATAATACGCTTTCCAACATGCCAGAAATCATTACTCAAGTTATGAGGATAATGGCTGTGGAATAAATATCTGTCCTGTGCCCTGACCGTTGATCCCATTTCGATGATATTCAACAGAACCGGTTCAGTATACCTCCGAAATAATATGATAAAGTTTTGTCGCAATGGAAGTATTTTTACGTAAGTTATGATGCATAAGGGATATGAAATAGATCCCGCTCCTGTGTCTTAACCTTTGACCCCATTTCGCCCATTTTCAATAGCATTCGTCCCCAGGCAGGCCCCTACAACATACTAACATTTCATCCAAATCGAAGCATTTTTAATATAAGTTATGACGCATAATGGCGATGGAAGTGATTCTGCTCCTATGTCCTGACCTTTGACCCCATTTCGCCCATTTTCAATAGGGTCTGTCCCCAGAGGGTCCCCTACCACATACTAAAATTTAATCGAAATCGAACCTTTTTTACGTTAGTTATGACGCATAAGAGCAGTGGAATGGATCCCGCTCCTATGTCCTGACCTTTGACCTCATTTCGTTTACTTTCAATAGGGTTCCTTCCCAGGTGTTCCCCTTCCACATACTAAACGTTCATCAAAATCGAACGATTTTTACCCGAGGTATGGTGCGGACGGGCATACGCACACAACGCGTGACGTAACGAGGCAGATGGAAATCGCGGCCATTTGCTCGAAAAAGTGTGACGTCATAAAACTTTGATAGGATCCACACACAACGCGTTACGTAACGAGACAGATGGCGTGGCCGCGCGCCAGCATCTCAATTGCGGTATTTGTGACGTCATAAGATTTCTAAGCATGGACAACATTAATGGGACGACGCCACGACACTAAAAACGTGTTAATTCGGTGTGGTTATTTAACGCTCTTAACAAATTTTCCTAATATCGAGATCAAGCTAAATCGATTTCTAGTACCAGAAAACGGTAGGTTAACGACTTTCATCAAAATCCTTAGAGCCGTTTTCAAAATAAAATTTACATACATACAAGAATTGCTCCTTTAATAGTATGGGATAAGGGCGATGGAATGGATCCCTGACCTTTGACCCCATTTCGTCCATTTTAAATAGGGTTCGTACCCAGGTGGTCCTCTACCACATGCTAAAATTTCATCGAAATCGAACCATTTTTACGCACGTTATTACACATAAGGGCAATGGAATAGATCCCGCTCCTATGTCGTGACTCTTTAACCCGATTTCGTCCGTTTTCAATATGGTTGGTTCCCAGTTGGAGCCCTACCACATACTAAAATTTCATCGAAATCGAACTATTTTTACGCGAGTTATCGTGCCGACAGACCGACAGACGGACGGACGGACAAAGCTGGAGCATATACGCTTCTTCAACCTACGGTTGGAAAGCGTAAATTAAAAGGGGATGAGTAACTTAACATCTGCGGATATTTTAATTATTACATAATTAAATGCGAAAACAACAATACTAAATTATTAAATAGTGGTTTACTTACTCGTCTATATTTTAAGTGCAGATTTCCTTGCTAATATTAAGATTTAATAAAAGTAGATATTATTTCGTATTTTTCCCTGCATAGTGTCCCATTTATTAAATCAACTTTTAAATTAATGGATAATATTCCCTGCGACAAATGTGCTTAACTCTTTCAAGAATGTGGATAGGTGGATAGCCTCATTTTGTGCTCTGCCTATGGCCTCATTCTGTGTAAATCGGGCCCTGGGGATAAAGGCGCAGAGCATTATTACATCGTTGGACCGTCATGGTGATATTAGTCTGCTGCTGCTGCGACGAAATATTATTCTTCAGTTGAAGCCACTTTTCCAAAACAACTGCAGAGAAATATTGTGTTGCAAGAGTTTCAACTACATCACAAGATATTCAGCCGGCTACTTCGTCGTGGAATTGAGAAATACTGAAAATAAGTTCGTGAAGCGAAACTGAGCTACAGAAGAATATTTCATCATGGAAATGTATTTTCGAGAGTAAACATGTGATATCTTACGCTCGAAGTTGTACGAAAGGCATCATGATATATGCGAAAAGGATGCATACTTCAGGTGAATAACTTTCCAGTCGCAAAGTTCAAGAATACCAAGACTTATTTTCTTTTTCTTTCGGTTTTTGCAACAAGAGTTCTTTTTAGAGACGCGAAGAATTCCTTCTGTCTCATTACTGGCTATCTTATTGACCGCGGGTCAAAATCTGTGAATAAATACTGAGAGGCTAAGACGAAAAAAAAAGAATATGCAGTAGAAATCCCTTTACTTCGTGACCTCGAAGTAGACGAAGAAAAACAGTAACCTCGTGTGTTCATTGAATTAAAAAGAGAAATCCTTCTCTTTGTGATAAAAATTACATTTCAACTTTTTTTTTAAATTTTTCTCGTTTGGTGAACCGGGGTCAATGTTTGAACTTGTTACAGATGTTTATCGGAGGTCATGAGGCCGTTAACGTGTAAGTGGCAAGGATCTTTTCCGAGAGTCAGTAGCAGGATTTAAACCGAAGTCTCGCCTATGCAGAGCACGGCGTCGGTTAAGTAATACGGCGAGAAAAGAGAGAGGGGAGGGGGACGGCCTTTGTCTTGTGACCTGAAGATAAAACATCCACTTGGTAATGGATCGAGTGTCCATTCGATGTAAACAATCTCTCCATTATGGGGCTGCCGTGGACTACCTGGGGTCAAAGGTCATACGGTGCTACACTCCTTGACTCTAAATCCCAGTGCGTCAATGCCCTTATACGAGCGGTAAGTGTACTTTTCACACAAGTATTCAATGTGTTTTTCGAGTTTTAGCAAACTCATCTGAAAAGGGAACGTCGAGAGGGAAAGAGATCGATCGATTAAATTTGATACTGACAAAATAGATAGATTCCTAAATTAAAACGCGCACACACAAAGCCTAGCACTTAAGAAAACGATGTACTTCTAAACATTTCTGTAACTGGGTCAGTGAGGCACCTTTGGTCATCGTAAGGTAAGAAGAAAACCTTTATAAGGATTCAGAACTCTGTGTGTGTGTGTGTGTGTGTGTGTTTGTGGAAAGCAAACGGCTCTACTAAGATCTTTGATTCTGTGGTCGTAGAATTTTTAAGTTTAGAAGCGAAGATTTTATCTGTGGAATAGGAATACTTGCATGTAGTGCCAGTGTTGTTGCTCGTAAGAACTATAAGTAAGAAATGTTAAATCAGGCAAAACCAACATGATTCACTTCAAATTATTTTCATTTGTTCAAAACGTTTCACACATATTGCTTTAATTAAAAAAACAACCGAAGTCATTATTAGTATGAATTCAACATATATGAAAATGCTGCTTACACCAAGTTTTACACACACACACACACACACACACACACACGAACCAACCTCTGGAAGTCATTAACAAAAAACACACTCCCCACGACAAACCCCTCATAACCCCTGGAAATCAGAAATGAAAGGGGCCACCACCAACTTTCAATGCTAACGCGACCATCACATTACCCCCCGAGTATAACATCCCTAAAAACAATCCCGATGCCAATCTTTGAATAAAAAAGTATTTTAACTATCTCTCCGCTTCGCACGTCTTATCTCGATGAAACCCTAATCTCAGAAATCTTAATATATTAATTTCTATCCCTAATCAAATCAAAAATCAATCATTAAATCTGAACACTATTATAAAACTCAAAGTATAGACTAATAAAAACAAGGGTAAGGAGGGGGCCATAATTATTCATTTCTGAGGCATGAACCCATCAGCTTCATGTTAGCTTACCTATATAATAAATTTATTATTAGCAATTCCCCCTATATTGAGCTATAGCATTCTAATCGAATTGCTGTAGAAACATTTTCTGTCCTTTTTTATTATTATTATCATACAGTGACGTTCTATTTAACTGTTTTAATCCGTCCCATAAAAGCAGTAATTAAATATGGACTATTCGTTAACTGGATGTTAAAGCCTTAACCGTCTTAGAGAAGTCATACAATCCACCTTCTTACACACAGCAGTCGAACAGTGGAGTAACTAGCACAATGTGTCCTCCCCCCTCCCCCGCAAGGTTTTCTTCAGCGCCGCTAAGCGCAGTAATTTTCCCAGGATTTCAACCACGAGGGAGGATGCGATTTTCGCGGTATGTGTGTGGTGGATGGGAGGGGATTTCAGTGTCAGGGAGAGTGTCTGGAAAAGTAATCCTGGTACCTAGAGCTCTGTATAGTTTTAACTTTTGTTGTGGGAGTAAAACTTCGAACGAATCCTTTCCAAGGTTTTTTAAAGTCTGGGTGTGCCACAGTTTCTGAATCGTGACACTGCATCAAAATTTCCTAATTTTATTCGTAATCGACACAGAATCTTCTTTATGATGGTGGTCGAACAACACCATTATTACTATACACACACATATACATATATATATATATATATATATATATATTTTTTTCTCTTCTTCCCCCAGAAAAAAAAAAAAAGGAAAACAAATCTATGAAGTGACGTTACAACGATTCACCTAAAATACAATGTCCTCCCTCCGACCTACTGACAGCATAAAAAAACTACAGTTACCTAAAGGACACACTCACCAGGAAGATACAGATTAATTTTGAAAGAGAAATTTCCGAGAAAAGATTTCTGACTTTTTTCTCAACTCTTTTTTTTTTTTAAGAGGACATATATATAGATATATATATATCCACCTCCTGCACACTGTCAAGAAAAATGAGAGACCACTTAAAAAAAAATATGATCACACATTTTCTCATTTTCTCTTATAGAAAATACGTTAGACTGTTGTCATTCCCGAATCAAAATTCACATAAATTGGCCAGATTTATGTGTTTCCAGGACTGAGCAACAGGACACTTTTTAAGTAATAGATTTAATAATACATGTAATTGTTTTGTACAAAACTAAAATAAATCACTTGCAGAAATCACTCTCTTGTTTATGGCAAATCTGCGGCTGCTGTGAATAAACGTTGGCGCCTGTCATGTACGTAATCCTCGGTGACTGACTGACTGTTTCTCCACATCCTCCGTTAAGAATCTCCATGTGGCCTCGCGCTTTTCCTCAACAGCGCAGAGAGAGAGAGAGCGATTGGAGTGCGCTCGTATTACAACTCGGAGACAAAGGGCCGAATAGCTTCAATCTGTAGGACATCCATTTCTTTAAAAGTGAAACTGGACATTTATTTTTAGACAAAGTTAAATGTACCTTAAAGGAAAATATGAACCTTTAGATTAATTACTTGTTTGTTTGTCTTTGTGTGTGTTCGAATTTTTTCAAAAAACTATAACTGGAAGCTGCGATACGCCCCTTGGTTACCTGCGCCCCCCGCAGCTGCAGGAGTGGTCGGTAAGCCACTGCAGTCAAACTGCTCAACATTTATTCAATTGATGTTTTATATAAGGTATTCTACTTAGATTGGATTCCAAGGGACAGGAAAAGACCCAGAAGAAGACCACATGGGAGATGGGTGGATGAAATTCGAAAGTATGCGGGGGTGACATGGAGGAGACTGGCACAAGACAGACCGTTGTGGAGGAAACTTGGGGAGACCTTCGTCCAGCAGTGGATTGATAATGGTTGACAATGATGATGATGATGATGATGATGACGTACAATTAGAATTAAACGGATATGAAAACAAACAAAGCAAAACAAAAAAACACTAGGTTGCTTATACACTGGTGTGCAAAAATTAATGACGAAGAGGAGAAATTAGCATAACAGCGGAACGAGCAGGCAGAACGGACCGAAAGATCACTCAGGAGATAGACTAGGGTCCGGTACGGTGGGGCATGCGCACATATGCAGCATGACGTAGGGAGGAGGGTGTCGGAAGGGTATAAAGAACACGGGTGGTGTACGCTCAGCAATTCGGTGAAAGCTATTGCACGGCGTACATCGGTTTGAACGACGTCGAGTTGCTGCCACCGTGTGAAATGGCCAACAGGCAATCCAGTAGACGACATCTGGTTGACTTTACCCGAGGTCGCGTCATTGGGAAGTTGGAAGAAAGTCGAAGTGTGACTAGTTGTAACGTACCAGGAGATGTGACGTACCTGCCAGAAGGACGTACACGACATAAAGGCAGATAGGAATCAGAACAAATGTCCGCGTAGCTTAATTGGTAGAGCAACTTATTCCGGAATGAGTGGACCCGGGTTCGAACCCCGGCGCGGATAAAAATGACGGAGAAATTGACTTCGTTATAATGGCGTCCGGATGACCCGACCGTTCGAAATCTCGCATTGGTGTGATGTTATTTCCACACCGCGAGATAGGAAAAATATGAGCAGCACTTCGAAAAAAAAAAAAAAAAAAAAAAAGAAAAATAAGGGGGAGATGATGTAACGTACCAGGAGATGTGACGTACCTGCCAGAAGGACGTACACGACATAAAGGCAGATAGGAATCAGAATAAAATGTCCGCGTAGCTTAATTGGTAGAGCAACTTGTTCCGGAATAAGCGGCCTCGGGTTCGAATCCCGGCGTAGACCAAAAATGAAGGAGAAATATACTTCGTTATATAGTGTGGCCGAGGAGTTCGGGATCGCTCACAGCATCGTTTCACGAGCTTGGAGAGCATTTCAAACGACAGGAACAGCTGTCCGAGAGTTTAGCAGTGGTCGTCCACGAGCAACCACGGCGGCGGACGACCGGTATATTGTCCTACAGGCGAGAAGAGACAGACGGCAGACAGCGGGAGAAATCGCAAGGCAAATGCAACAGACAACTGGATGTCCGTTATAAAGGTGGTCTATTTGCACGACGACCAGTACGGTAAGTGCCACTAACGTCTGCTCATCGGAGACGGCGGTTTCTGTGGTGACAGGAACACAAGAACTGGACACATCAGCAATGGAGTCGAGTTCTCTTAACATATTACAGCCGATTTAGTCTGACGAGCGATTCTGGACGTATACACATCTGGAGAGAGCAGGGAACACGCAATCACACCTCCAACATCATCGAAAGGGACCGGTTTGGAGGTGGCGGAGTTCTCGTTTGGGACGGTATCATGCTTGGTAGCCGTACTGACCTCCACATCTTCCAAGGAGGTTCAGTCACTGCTGTCCGCTATTGTACCGAGGTTCTCCTGCCTCACGTGCGTCTGTTTAGAGGTGCTGTGGGTCCTGAGTTCCTCTTCATGGACAACAACGCTACACCTCATCGTACAGTGGCTGTCGCAGAGCTGTTGGAGAGTGAAGATAGTCAACGCATGGATTGGCCCGCAAAAGCCCCGGACCTAAATCCAATCGAACACACGTGGGACCTTCTCGGGAGACGCTTGGCAGCACGTCACCAGACGCCAGCAACGATTCCGCAGCTGCGATTGGTGCTACAAGAGGAATGAGCCGCGATAC
Source organism: Macrothele yani (assembly GCA_039090855.1). NCBI lineage: Eukaryota > Metazoa > Arthropoda > Arachnida > Araneae > Macrothelidae > Macrothele > Macrothele yani. The sequence continues at coordinate 118,316,636 of CM077008.1, forward strand.
CGTAACAGCTCCTTGAGAACCTCGTCCTCAGCATGGACAGACGTTGTAAATCCTGCAACGCAGTCAGTGGTAATCATATTCTCTACTAAAGACTGGATTTTTCTTGGCAGCCGCCTGCCACATGGACGTTTCTGTCTTCTGTCCAGTTCTGCTCGAAGCTACCTTTTCAATAAAGTGCTTTTGTTTCCTTTGGATTCCTTGTTTGGACGGTTTTGCTCACTTGTCCCATATTCTTACATCTTGGGGATCTTATGGTATGATTTGAGTTGATGTGGAGCACTTCTGCACGACGTTACATTCGAAAAACCGTCTCGTCCTTAATTTTTGCACGCCAGTGTATATGAACTGTGGAATAGCTAAAATACGATTTTAGGAAAATATCCTTCCATGAGGATCTCTGGTGGTTTCGGGATGGCAGCTAGTTAAGGTCGATCCGGAAGAACTGACTGTACAGGATTTATTACATTAATGTGACTCTAGTCGAGGTTTCTTTTTTTTGAAGAAACTATCCGTATATAGTTGATTGAGAAGATACTCTCCTTCTGGCATCTCTAAAATGCTCTTAAATTATGAAATACCTTTGTCTTCAGAGTTATAAATTATTATTCTGAAATACACTATCCGATAAAAAGTTGATCCACACTTTGCTGCTATCACTTCTTCCACTCTTCAGGGAAGGCTTTCTACTAAATTTTGTTGTGCTGTTGCGGGAACAGCCTTCCATTCTACTACAAGAGCGTTTGTTAGTTCGGTTTCCGATGTCGGGCGGTTCGCCCTGGTTTGCAGTCGGCGTTCCAATTAATCAGAAAAGTGTTCCATGGGGTTGAGATCCGGGATCTGTGCAGGCCAATCATGTTCTTCCACACCCATCTCATCAAACCATTCCTGAACGGAGCTCGCCTTGTTAACGAAAGCATTGTGATGTCGGCAAAGGAAAGTGATTTATCGAACTGCTGCCATAATGTTAGGAGCACAAAATTGTCGAGAATGTCAGGAGCACAAAATTGTCGAGAATGTCAGGAGCACAAAATTGTCGAGAATGTCGTTATACACCCCCAACGTTAAGATTTCCGGGTGCTGAAACTTGGGAACTTGCCCCCAAACCATGAAAAACAGCCCCAGAGCATGATGCCTCCTCCACCGAACAATACATTCGGCACATGCAGTCAGAAAAGATAGTGCTTTCATGGCATCCTTCACACCAGGGCCCGATTTAATCGGTATCGCATCGCAAACTGCGAATCAAATATACCTGAATCGCTCTGTAGATATGACTTTGTTCCTGATAAATTGCGATACATTTCATTTTGAATTCTCGTTACGCTGACCTTCAGTGAACTTTTGGAACTTTTACGATGGTTGCTGTGGCCCTTGTCGATATTACTTTTTCCCCAAAGGTGATTTGCCCCTTTTTGCTTTTTTCACCGAGGAGAAATTCAAAAGAAATATCTATTTCTCATCTTTTTGAAATACTTCTAGTCTTGCCAATGTCTAATGCCATTGTAGAGAGGGTTTTTTCTTACATGAGTCGCATAAAGAGTGACTATCGCACCAGTCTTAGTGAATCTTCATTAGAAAATTTGTTGAAGGACCATGTATGGACAAATTTTTACCTAATGACGCTGTAAATTTTTTTACCAAGCACAAGACACACATGTGTCAAAAGAAAAATTTATGACGTTGAACAGGAGCAGCATTAAAAAAGGTATTATATAAATAATGTATCTAAAATTTATTTCTAGTTTGTTTTCGAGCAGGGGGGCTGCAATCATAGCTTAAAGTCTTAGAGCTAATCAAAAGTTTCCCATTGCTATACAAAACTTTATTTGTATAGCAAATTTTGCTACACATTTATTTTTTCGTAATTTCAGTGTGGTAGTCCTCCGTTAGACTACCACACTGAAGCGTGATTCATGGCTTCACAGAACGCGTTTTTAGTGCACTGGCGCTATGCTTTATACTGCTGTAACCGAAGCTTGGCGTTAAGCTTGCTGATGTTAGGTTTGTAGGCAGCTGCTTGGCGATGGGAACCCCATTCCCTTCGGCTCTGGATGAGCCATCATAGCGTTTCCTTCAGAAGCATTTTGGAACTCGGTGATGAGTGTTGCAACAGAGGACAGGCCATTTTTTCGCACTATACCCACTTCGAAATTTGGGTGTACAGCTATGTCGTTTTACGTGGCCTTCCAGGTAGCGAATGCACTGTTGCTCCTCCTACACGTCTTCACTTCACAATAATGTCACTTAAGCCCCGCCCACAGTTGGAAATATTTTCAGAAAACATTGTTTGCAGCCTTTTTCCGAAATGCTTGCAAACAGTTTTGCAAAGAATTTGCAAACTGTTTGCGAACAGTTCGCAAACAAACTCTTTTATTCTCGTTGAAGGAAACAATGTTTCTAGTTTTCCATTTCAAATGGGAAACAGGAAACATTGTTTGCAAATACAGCAATAAATAAGGGCATATTTTAATTATATTTTAATCTACAGTGTAAGCATATGTTGGTTTTATTTTAAATTACCTGTCAAAGAAATGAGTTTCTTGATGACAGGTAAATTAAACCATATAAAAAAGATAAATATCATGGTTGGATTTATTTTTTTCAATGCGGACAATTCCAAATATGTCAAAGGCGCCAAGGCCTAGCTACGAAAAACGGAACCAAAAGGCTAGCTGAGAAAAATGTCCGGAACAGCTGGTCGCTGGGAGAAAGCAAGATACCAAAAAGTTACAGCAAGTCGTATGGTAGGTGGAATTGCAGCCCTATACCGTGTGTTCTTTCTTAATATCTTCGGCCCTACCATTTGCAATAAAATCTCAAAGCCCTTGGCACTCATCCGGGTAGTTTCGGAACCCAGCACCATCTTGACGCTCACCATCTTGAGGTCTCAATATGGCCTCAGCTAACAAATTGAGGCCATAATGAGACCCCTTGTGCGGAAGTTTTGGAGTCCACCAACGTTTTTTCCTGGGCTGATGCGAAACAAAGTCCACCACGACAAACGAAGCAGAAGCTATCACCTCGTCCTCCTCGGAGAAGTCAACTTGGCAGGTACGGACGCAAAACATGTTTGAAAAACAATGTTAACAAACTGTGTGCAAATTGTTCGAAAACAGTTTACAAAAGTTAGTAAACTGTTTGCAAACAATGTTTTCAAGTGTGGATTAGGCTTTACAGTTGATCTGGGAAGATGCAGCATGGCAGAAATTTCCCGAGTTGATGTAGCTTCCTACGCCGTACTACGTTGAAAGTCACTGAGCCATTACCATACGGTCCATTCTACTGTCATGGCCGTATCCTGTAAAGGGGGTTTTAGGCCCCCCCTCGAAATTTGTTTATCGTTAGTAATAAGATCAACAGGAGTCGCCATTATCTTCTGTTCATTTTTTTTTACAAAATGTTTCTGTTATTAATACGATATTAATACCCCTTGAAATCAATGGGTGCGAGTGGGTGGGAGTGGGTGTGTGTGTGTGTATGTGTGTGTGTGGGGGGTTATCTGCACCTCTCCGGATTTTTGTTACATGCACTGGATTCATACTTAAATATTTAGTTCCACTTTACATAAAATTAAATAAGATAATCGGTATATAGCGCAAATATTTGGTTTCTATAAAAAAAAAAATCAATACCTTCAAAATATCGTGTTTTAACCACCGATACCGAATAAACACTTAAGAAATAAGACAGCCAAGCAAGCGAGAAATCGGGTGTGTGTTATGTGATTTGTACCCTACCTTCCTAATTTTTAAAGCTACCGATTTTTTTTTCGCAATCACGTTCCTTGCACATCAGTAAGTTGTCAGCAGCTCACCATGCACTCAGTGAGCTTCGGTAGGGTCATAAAGCCATAAATGTCAGAGCGGGAGTAATGAATGACCGTCCGAGAGCAGAAGACACACAGCGAGACTGCGAATCATCTTTTCTCGCTCAAAGGATAATTTTGAAGGTTTTTTTTTTTTTTTTGCTGTTGTTGTTGCAGTTTTTTGTTTGTTTGTTTGTTTGTTTGACATAATTCTGTTGAGGCTTTTTTTTCTCCCTAGCTTTATAAAACATATAAGCAGTCACCAATAGTAACACCAATCAATCCACGCAGGGGTGATATGCCAAATCCATAAAAACCGGTTCACATGGACTGCAAGATGAATAATGGCGGGGTGGGGGTGGCGATTTCCAAGTTACACTTGTTGATCAAAGCAAAAATTTCACCGGAATACATGCTGCGTTATACGCTAAATGCTAACAATAACAAGTAAGGAAAATAATACAGTGCAATGATTATGAAGCGCGTTCCATTCCAACACTGAACACGTCAGTTTTTTTGCTACTGCTAGAGCGAGCTCTTCAAAGGTATTGCTATTAGCCTACTGTCTGTTTTGACCAATGATACATACCGCCAATCTCAGCCCTTTTCAACAGGTTTGGTTTTCTGGTAGTAGTCCCCAACAAAATGCTCAAGTTTTGTCCAAAAGAAACAAAAATTATAGGAGCTGTTGAGCGCACATTACAGAAAATCAAATCGGAATAATTAAAACGGGGTTCAAGAATTTGGTTGCTATAAAAAAAAATATAATATCTTTATCATAAAATCGTGTATCGGTTTGTTCGCGTTTACACTGAAGACAAGGTCCATTTAAACATATAAAATTTCAACACCGGAAACGGCACCAGCCTTTTGAATTTCAGCACCTCTCGAAATTTTCAGAAGTCGGCGCCTATGATACCGTCCCATTTCGAGCACTGCATTTATTTGGAATTCCACTTTGTTATCTCATGTCTTTTCTTTTTTCAAAGATGTTGACTGTCGCAGCTTTGCCTAGATCAGTTAAGAAGCCATGAAACAAAGAACTGCTGGTTAAAATATTCCAGAAAACTGTTCATTATTTGTTGCGGATAAGGTTTGTGAACAATATTTCAATTTGAATTATGTCTGACGGGCGTATTTGAAGTGAGACCGTCGCGTAGTTTTGATTGTTACTACTCAGTGAGCAAAGTAAAACGAGATCAAGAGAAAAAAGAATGAACGATTCGAATTAATTTCTTAAAATTAAATTTTGAAGTACGACCAAAAGAATCAGATTTGTTTCTTAATCCACAGATTGTTTCTCTGTGAATAGTACCGCTCAGGTGTATGTAAATTCATTTTTAATGACGTGTACAAATTATAAAGAAATTGACCTTCAATTGTGTGTTGATAGATGGCGCCATGCAAAGCATTGGAAGATATTAATATGCGTGTGACAGCTTCCAAACTTGCCAGTTTTCTTTTCTGAGAAAGATTAACTTTTATTTAAAACCGCTCTTGGCGCAAACACAATTACAGGTTTTTACAAAAATGTTCAATAGTACGACACACAAGCACGTACTATTGTATCGTACTATTCGGACGCAGTGGAGGGGGCGGGGCTCACGATTGAGTGGGCCTCTAGCCCTCAGTAAAAAGGTTTTATAGAATTTTTTGATAATTTTTTTTACAGTTTATAAAAACTGGATGCCTGGAAAGCAGCTACTCCAACGGACTTGAGATCCTTTTTCAAAGCCATAGCAATAGTCCATATACAAGTTTATTAACAAGAGAATGTGAAAGAAACATCAGTTTAATTAATGAAATTTTCATACCAAGGAGGATAAGGTGTTATATTTTACGATTGTTTACATAACTACGCATTCTTCAGCGTATAATGAACTGAAAGGTGTTTTTTGCAAGAACGAAAAACAGAGCCCTAAGTAATTTTTTGTTTTTGTTTTTTTGCTTACAGATTCAAGAGAAAAAAATTTACTATGTGCAAAACATTGTGGTATTATGTTTACTGCGGTTTTTATGTTCAAAAGTAAATAATTTAAGTAGTTTTACTTTTTTATGCCGCAGTTCTTAATTGTTAGTTATTTATTTGCTTACTTATGTATGTTCTGTATTTTCGTATAAATCGGAAAAGGTCGTTAGACCATGGCAGTTACGTCTTTTGTTGTGTGATCGTGAGTCATTTCAAACAGTCTTGCATTAGTTCTTCAAAAGAAAAAAAAATGCGTGGTATTATTAACTTAGACGTAAGGGAACCTACAACTATCTCCCGTGAAAACAAAATTATTCCGAAAATATTATTACAAAATTATTAATAATTTTGATAATAAAATTTTAAGTAATATTTAATTATAAAAATTGTATTAAATATATTATATATTTTATATAATAAAATATGCTATATATTTTATATAATAAAAATTATATAATTAAATAAAATTATATAAAAATATTTTATATAATTATATAAATAATAATAATAATAATAATATATATTGTATTATTATTATTGTATAATTTATATTAAATAAATATATTATTATTATAGTTAAATAAAAATATTATTATAATAGTTAAATAAAAATATTATATTTTTATAATAATATATACAATTATTCTTTATATTTTATTATAAAAATTATTAATAATTTTATAATATTATTAATATCAACATTATTAATATTCTTACAAAATTATATTATTACAATATTATTAAATTTTTTATTATTAATTAAAACAAAATTACTACGTATTACATTACATTGGTATATAAAGCTAGGGTGACCATTTTAATTATGACGTGCACATTTGTGTTACACGCAACAAAGTGTAATAATTTTGTTTTCACGGGAGATACTTGTGGGTTCCAAAAAATTTAAATCGTTAAAACGCCCATAAAATATAGTCAATAATATGGAATTTAGAAACTTCAGTAATTGAAAGCTAACAGATTTTCTCAAAAGTGCCTCGAGGATATTTTTTGCGGTCGGGGTGGGGGCTAAAGAATATTTTTTGCGGTGGGGCCCAGAGTTTTATCGGTACGGTACTGACAACGCATTGCACGCTGGAAACAATACTAAGATTCAATAAAATCGACCAATTTCAGGAAAGTCTGTTCAATAGAAACGCGAAAACATTATGTACAAGACTTACAGACAGGAACGGCTTAAGGTGGTTCTACCTAAAATCTCTGCCTTATGTTTCCAATGGTAAAACTTTTTTACATATTTTCTTCGCAATTAATGTATTCCCAAGGAAGAAAATTTGCACATCGATAAAACAAACTTTAAGTTATAGCATGGGATACTTGCTAAAACATAACCATAATTAAGCAATCCAGCATTTGTTTGTCTATTGACGTCGCCAATGTACGGGTCGCGCCATCTATTAACAGGTCTGAACATTACTCAAAGAAAAATGGTTGATTTTTAATATAATTATGGTTGTGTTTTAGCAAGTATTAAGTATCCCATGCTATAACTTAGAGTTAGTTTTATCGATGTGCAAATTTTCATCTTTGGGAATACATTAATTGCGAAGAAAATCTATAAAGAAATTTTACCATTGGAAACATAAAGTAGGGATTTTTGGTGAAACTACCTTAAACCGGTAAATAAGGTAAGATCGCAGATCATATGTAGAAGATTTTAGGAAGGGAGTGTCTGACCCCAGGTCTTAAATCCTCAGAAATAGGAAGCTAGGAGATTTGGGTTAGAGTGTCCGATAGGAAAGTCACACGGAAGCGAGGTAGAAAGGGGGAGGAAGGCGCCCTTATTTATTACCGGGGGCCAGTACCCGGTGTCCGACGGCTTAACGTGCCCATCCGACGCACGGCGGGTATTTAGTGGTTCGAGCGTTCGTACCTGCCCAGGATCGAACCTGAGGTCATCTCCGTGGCAGTCACGAACGCTGACCACTAGGCCAAAATAAGGTAAAAAAAAGCATCAAGGCCCCTTAAGGTGGGTTTTTCTAGCGACGGGTTTTCTACGCAGCGGAGAACGGAAAACGCTACCTAATCACGTCGGGCACTGCGTAACGCAATACGCTGGAGTGGAGTGTTTTTTCCACTCGGGGCAGACGACGACGGAATAAGATATAGTTTATCATTTCCCTTCTTAAATAATTTAGAGTAAAATTTTATTGACGTATTTAACTGCAAAATTTTGGCATGGGGAATGAAGAAACAACAGGCTTTAAAGTAAATTCACACAACTTCTCCAGAGTAACTTCTAAAATTTTGCAGTAAATCACTGCAAAATTTTGGAATGAGCATTTCGATACAGGAAAAACAAGCTTTACGAAGCCGCACACTGAGCTTTTGCACATTGACTTATTGCATCGGTCCAAAGTGATCAATATGTGAAATATTAATTTCTGCAGCACAACTGAGATGGTCTGGGACTGAAATGCAGAGGAAAGTCTATTGTCCACCAGTTTGTTCCTGATAAACTTCAATGACATCATCATTTTCCGTTTCCAGCTGCTTCGGTGTTTCATCATCATTTATCATTCTTCCATCAAACAGAAATCTCAGCAATGTAACAGGAACACCCACTCGTTCACTGTAGGATTTCTTGAGTTTCCCCATCTGTGTAGTCATTTTTACTCTGAAGTGAATTTCATTGCTGTCCTGTCCAACTACTTTTAATTTAATATATTCTGATGCTGCATCTGCTTCTGGTTTCTGGTGTTGATCCGACATTTTTAACAAAGCAAAGAGCCCACGCCGGTGGGTAAAGCCTAGAACTGACTAAAATCAGATGGAACTGGGTGAGACGAAAAGAAACAAAACACGTATCTCGTTAGCCCTTACAATAAAATCTGACACTTGTTTTTCAAGAGAAACACAACTTTCGAAAACAATTTTCACCAAGAACACAATTCTTGCCCTCTGTAGTACGCTATTACAGGGCCATGTGACAGAGGGCGCCTTCGACGACGGAATAAGCCCGTCGGGATCCACCAATGTGAGGACATCAAGTCGTGTAACAATGCAGCGCGTTTCAAAAAGTTTAAAAACGCGTGTTTCAAAGAAGAAACTACGTGTTTTATGGCTTGCTAAGTACTTGGAAGAAGAGGAGGATTTCATGCTTGAACCGTTCCATAAAAGAAAACCAATTGGTGCGATGTATTTATGTCGGAAAAAAGAAGGACTGTACAGAAGTTTGATAGGAAACCATTTGCTTGATGATGAACTTAAGTTTAAAGCATATTTCAGATTCACAAGGGAGCATTTTAATTTCATTTTGACTCTTATTGAAAATAAAATAGCCTGTAATTTATATAATCGAGTGAAGAAGCCAATAACACCTACAAAAACACTTGCCCTCACTCCGAGGTAAGTATTAGGTGTGCAACTTAATTCTCGGCCTCAGGCACGACACGTTTACAGCAAATTACAGCAAATCGAATACGTACCTGATCATAGAAATAATCTCCGTCGTGTTGGATACCTTTTATGCCTTCGGTCAGGGAGCTGCCGAATGCCACTGCGGAAAAAAGAGGGCTGTTTCGAGTTGATAAAGTCATCAATACTTGTGCGGACCTCCTCGACAGTAGTGAAGTGCGTATCACTCAGGTGATGTTGCAGGGAGCGAAAGAGGTGATAATCCGACTGGGCGAAGTCTGGAGAGTACGCCGGGTGCGACAAAATCTCCCATCATAGGTCAGTGATCGTGTTTAAAGTCGTTTTCGCGGTGTGAGGATGCGCGTTATCCTGAAGCAACAAGACCGACCTTCTGCCTTTGCCGGTGTATGGCCTTTTCGCCTCCACTGCGTCACTCACACGAATGAGCTGCTGACAATAACGCTCAGCATTGACCCTATCACCAGGTTTGAGCAACTCATAGTGTACGACACCGCGCTGATTCCACCATATGCACAGCAACAACTTCCTGGCATGGACTTTCGGTTTGGTGATACTGGTGGTAGGGTGACCTGGACAAAACCACGATTTGCGCCGCTTAGGATTATCTTAGAGGATCCACTTCTCATCACAGGTCAAAATCTTGAGGAGGAACTTTTTCTTCTTGAATCTGGAGAGCAAGGACACAGAAACATCGTAGCGCCTAGACTTGTTCGCAGCTGTGAGTTAATGGAGCACCCAACGGCCCTCCTTGTGAATCCGTCCAAGCTTGTGCAGGCGCTTTGCAATGGCTTGCCGTGTTACTTCGAGTTCCTAGGCGAGCTCTGACTGTGTGCGACAGGGATCCGCGTCGAACAGTTGTTCCAGTTCCTCATCGTCAACTTTCTGTGGCTGTCCCGGACGTTCTGCATCACGGAGATCGACATTTTCCTGCTTAAACCGCTGGAACCACTTCTTACACGTACTGTAGAACAAGAATACAGCAGCCTCACCCAAAGCAGCACAGATCATTTTCTGGGATTCCGCGGCACTTTTTTCAGCTGAAATGCGAACAGGAGGCAGTGCCTCAAATGTTGCTTCTCGAACGACATTGCGTTCACCGTCAACTTTCGTCCCTTCTGTCACTACAGCTGTGAGCGGTTACGGTTGCTTGCGTGGAAAGCTGTTGAATGGCGCTGCAATCAGCCATCATCGCCCACAGCTATTTGCATTTACCGACGTTCTATGATCGCTTGCGGTTAGGGGCCGAGAATTAAGTTGCACACCTAATAACTATAGGAACATGTATTATTAAAATAAATATTTGTGTAATTGAGGATCCTATTTTATTAAGTATGTATGCACTAGGAATTTTTCTACATTAAAAATTATATGAAATAGAGCAGAGGTTCCTAATCTGTGCGTCGCGGCGCTCTAGGGCACCAACGGTTTTGGTCCGGGACGTCGCGACTATAAGGAAAAACTAAATTTATGATTTATAATGAAATACAACATGCAAATTTTCAAGACGTGTACATATTTTAAAGAATGAATTGTAAGAAGGAATGTTAAAGAAACATTTTTTTCTTGTTATGAAAGCGCTTCCTTCCTCTGAGTTCCGGACTCTACCATACTTTTTGAAACCTTGGCGTCACGTCGTGCGGATCTCGCTCTCCCTGCAGTCTGAAAATGGACTGAGTCAAGCAAGGTCAAGCGATAACGTTCTACCTCCGCATTGTGGGGCGCTTAGTATATTACGCAGTCTTCATTCGATACATCATCATCATCATCATTGTCAACCATTATCAATCCACTGCTGGACGAAGGTCTCCCCAAGTTTCCTCCACAACGGTCTGTCTTGTGCCAGTCTCCTCCATGTCACCCCTGCATACTTTCGAATTTCATCCACCCATCTCCCATTTAGTCTTCTTCTGGGTCTTTTCCTGTCCCTTGGAATCCAATCTAAAATTTCGGCTGTCCATCGATGGTCTGTCCTTCTGGCAGTATGTCCAGCCCATTGCCATTTCAGGGATTTAACTCTGATCATGATGACTTCCACTCTTGTCATTTTTCGGATCCACGAGTTCCTCTTCTTATCTCTCCTGGTTACACGAAGCATGCACCTCTCCATGCTTCTTTGAGTTGTCTGCAGTCTTTGTATATCTCTTTTAGTTAAGGTCCACGTCTCTGCACCATACGTAAGCACTGGAAGGATGCATTGATCAAACACTTTTCTTTTAAGACATAATGGCATATTGCTCTTGAAAATTATGCTGTTTCTTCCAAAAGCTCTCCAGGCAAGTTTTGTACGCCGATTAATTTCTTCATCAATGTGACCCTCACTTGATATCTGGTGTCCAAGATAAACGTACGTGTCTGTTATCTCCAGCTTTTCTCCATCAATCAATAAATCTTCATTTCTTGTAAAAGCATTGAACATCACTTTTGTCTTCTGAAAGTTCATTTTTAATCCCACTTCTTTACTCTTGTCAGCAAGTTCCTGGATCATACTCTGCAGCTCTGATGGGGTAGTTGCAAAAATGACTACGTCATCAGCAAAACGAAGGTGGGTTAGATAATCTCCATTAATCTTTATCCCTTTGTTTTCCCAGCTCAGCGACTGAAAAACACCCTCCAATGTGGCATTAAAGAGCTTCGGAGATATGGTGTCACCTTGTCTCACTCCCTTTCCAATTTTTATGTGTGTTGTATTTTCAAACAGCCGAATCTTTGCACTTGCATTTTCATAGATGTTATTAATAATATTAATGTATGCATCTTCAATACCGCAGGTTTTCAGAGCCATTGTAACTGCTGATGGTTTCACCGAATCAAAGGCTTTTTCATAATCGATAAAAGCCATGCACAATGGAAGTTCATATTCCCTCGCTCTTTCAATTAGTTCTCTCAGTACGTGGATATGATCTATTGTGCTGTAGCCACTCCTGAATCCAGCTTGTTCTCTCGGTTGAGCCATGTCCAGTGTTACCTTCAAGCGGTGTGAAAGAACTTTAGTGAAGATTTTATAAACTACTGATAGGAGGCTGATAGGTCTGTAGTTTCCGAGATCCTCAATGTCACCTTTCTTATGTAGCAGGATCATTGTAGCGGTGTTCCAATCCTCAGGAATCTTTCCTTCATTAAGGCATCGAGTGAAAATTTGGGCGAGTACTGTTTCAATTTCTCCACTTGCTTCTTGTATGATGTCTACAGTAATTCCATCTTCTCCTGGAGCTTTTACCCGCTTCATGTTCTTGATTGCATGTGCAACTTCTGCTGGAAGGACTGGAGGAACTCTGGTACTGGTATCTTTCATGATGTCTGGAGTGCATGTATCATCCCTTTCATATAATTTGGAGTAGAAATCTTTCACTCTTGTCAAAATTTCGCCTCTATTTCTTGTTACAGAACCATCTTCTTTTCTCAGAGCCATAATCTGTTTTCTTCCCTTACTGAGATGTCCCTTTGCTATCTTTAGGCTTTGGTTGTTTTCAATTGCTTTCCTCACTAGTTCACAGTTAAATTTTCTTACGTCTTCAGTGATACTTTTTCTTACTGTCTTGCATAGCTCTATATATTCCACTTTGGAAGTCACATCTCCTTTAGTTGTCCTCATCTCTCTTCTTTTTTGCATCAACATTTTCGTTTTTCCTGATAATTTGTTTACATGCAACTTGTTCTTAGACCCAGCTAATTTTGTTGCTGTTTCCATAAGAGCTTTGGTTACTTTTCTGTTAACTTCAGAGATGTCCACTTCTTCCGATGTTAGGCCTTCTAAAGCAGAGAACCTGTTCTTCAGTTCCAACTTGAAGGTATTATGGTGTTTTTTAAGGTTGGTTATGTCAATAGATTTTGTTTGTCTTATGAGCTTGCCACGTTCAAGTTTGGTGTTGAGGTGCATCTTACATCTCACCAATCTATGGTCACTACCTGTGTTGAACTTGTTTAGCATACTGCAGTCTTCTATGACGAATTTTTTGTTACACATAATAAAATCAATTTCACTTGTCGTCCCATTTGGATGTCTCCATGTCCATTTCCTGTTTGGCTTTTTCTTGAAGAAGGAGTTCAAGATGAAAAACCCTTCTGCCTCTGCCAACTCAACGAGAGTATTTCCACGCTGGTTTCTGTTGCCGTGACCGAATTTACCTACTGAAGTTTCATTCTGTTGCCGTTGCCCTATTTTTGCATTGAAATCTCCCATAATTATTTTCAAGTGCTGCTTACCTTTATTATTTAGATGACAAATTTCCTCATAAAATTCTTCAATTTCTTCTTCAGGATAACTTGTGGTGGGTGCATAAGTTTGAATAATCTGAGCCTGGTATCTTCTCGATAGTTGGATAACGAGTCGTGCAGCTCTGTCAGAGGAACTTTCAACTTCTATCACTTTATCCTTCAGTTTCTTGTTTATTATAAATCCAACACCACTAGTTCTGCCAGTATCTGTCCCACGATAGTAGAAGAGGTGTCCACTTTTCAGTTCGATGAGATCTTCTCCTTTTCTCCTTACCTCACTTAGCCCCACGATGTCCCACTTGATCCTTTGTAGTTCCTCTTCCAATTCAAGAAGCCTTGAATCAGAAGATAGGGAGCGTCCGTTGTACGTAGCCAAGGTCAGCATCAGATGGCAGCCTAGTCCGGTCCTCCGGGGATTCTTAGCACCCTCTGCCTTCACGTCGCACTGGCCGCTGCCTTGGCCAGGTACATTCCAGCTGCCGGAGACCGAGGGCCAAGATTTAAGTTGTGGAATCATTTTGGAGGGGTTTGGCCATAACTCACCACGCTGGCCAAGCGGGTTGGTGAGTGTGGGATAGAATTTCCTCTAATCCCGATGGTATAGTTATACCGCCATTGTATTCTGTATAAACATTCGTTAGAACTGAGCAGGTGTGTTTTAATAACTGTGGACGTAGTTATTTGTATGTGAGTGTGTGATGGATTATGATAATGTAGAAGTTTTTAAATGAAAAACGTGGGAGAAGAAACAAGTCCAGAATTTGTGATGACACGTACTTGGATTTCGGTTTCACGTGCATTGTTGTTGAGAACGAAGAACGACTTCAGTGTGTAATCTGCCTGATTACAAGCTAGTAATGTAAATGACTATATTCTTTTTTAAAAAATTCCACAAACTCGAATTTGGGCAATGTATTTTTTAAATTTTCGGTACAGGTACAGGGGCGTCGCAAGGAAAATGTGACATGTGAAGGGCGGCGCGGTCTCAAAAAGTTTGGGAACCCATGAAATAAAGCAATGAATAATTCTGGGAAAGTCATTTTTGACGTTGTAGAATCCACAAAAGACATAATTGAAATAGGATAAAAATTATGCCTAAAGTATTTATTTTTACTCATTACTGTCGCTGAAGGCGTATGCAAAACAGTCTTTGATGATGTTGCTTTCTTGAGTTGAATTCTGTTCCATAACATAGGATTTCCACATGCTCCATAAAATAGGATTTCTGATTTATTCCACAGCCATTATCCTCATAACTTGAGTAATGATTTCTGGTGTGTTGGAAAGCGTATCATAATCAGTGCATTGCATGATTTTTACTAACTTGTTTATATTTAAGTGTTGGAGAGGAAAAGTATTTACTCATGTAAACAGAAGTATGAAGTCAAGTCTAAACCTCATCTGTGGATGGAATTCCTACGAGAAATGGCACGCCACAACGTGGCACTCCCTTTTCTATACTAAGGTACTTCTGTTCAGTACAGCACCTTTGTTTCTCTAGAGCACGGGGTCTTAAACATTTTATGAATTGCGGACATGACAAAATGGAATAGAACTCGTGGGCAACATGAAAAAGAAAGGTAAAATATGTGTGTTTATTATGGATATCGATTATTTTAGAGAGTTTTTGAATTCTAAAACTTAGCTTTCGGTGAAAAAAGAAACGATGCAGTTAACATGATATCTATGTTACAAACATATCCGAAGTAGTTACCTTATGTGCTTACATTTCTTTAGTACTCTTTGAAAATTTCAGTTATACAATTTATCGCAGCATAACTCATAGCAGTTTGAAAATTCAAAGATCCATTTACCCAACGTACATGGACTTTCATTTCTCCACTTTGAAAATGTATTGTTTCCCATTTTTGAGTTTCCTTTGTGTTTGTGGACAACGTTTCGTGGGCCATTAAAAAGTGCTCCGCCTGCTACGTGTTAAAGGCCCCTGCTCCAAAGCAAGCCTTGCGTTCTTTGCAGTAAATGGCGGAGAACTCTTCATTGAAGACTGAAATGGGTCGGGCCGGGCCTCAAATCAGAAATTTTCAGCCAGGCTTGGCCGGGTTTTCCAAATTAAGACAGGTGCCTTATTTTGTCCCCTCTAGTTGGGATGCATGCAGCAAGTACACACGTTGAAATACTTTGATATTATTCCCGTGAGAAGTACGTCCACAGTCGCTATCAGATTTGAAAACAGGTCAAAAATTTTGGACACGGGCCCAATCCGGACCCGGCCTTCACATAATTTGACCCGACCCAGATTTAACCCGGACAATTTTGCTTTGAGCTGTAAATTCGAATATATAATCATCATCGGCAGCAGCATTGTCAATCACTAACAATCTACTGCTGGATGAAGGTCTCCCCAAGTTTATTCCACAACGGACAGTCATAGGCCGGTCTTCTCCATCCACCCATCTCCCACGTGGTCGTCTTCTGGGTCTTTTCCTGTTCCTTAGAATCCCGCCTAAAATTTCGGTTGTTCATCGGTGGTCTGTTCTCCTGGCAATATGTCCAGCCCATTGCAGGGATTTTACTCTGATCATGATGGCTTCCACTCATGTTATTTTCCTTACCTACGAGTTCCTCTTTTGGTCTGTCTTGGTTACACCAAGCATGCATCTCTCCATACTTTTTTCAGTTGTCTGCAGTCTCTGTATGTCTTTTTTAGTTAAGGTCCACGTCTCTACTCCGTACGTAAGCACTGGAAGGATGCATTGATTAAACACTTTTCTTTTAAGACATATTCCTCTTAAAGATTGCACTGTTTTTTCCAAAAGCTCTCCAATCAGTTTTATACTCCAATTAATTTCTTCATCAATATGACCCTCGCTTGATATCTGCTGCCCAAGGTAAATGTAGGAATCAGTTATATACAGCTTTCCCCCATCAACTAATAAATCTTCATTCTTTGTAAAAGCACTATACATCAGTTTTGTCTTCTGAAAGATAATTTTAAATCCCATTTCTTTACCCTTTTCAGCAAGTTCAGGGATCATACTCTGCAGCTCTGAATTATTATTTCGAACACCCCTGAATGGTTCTTTGAAATATTTTTTCTATTCAAAAATAAAACGGAAATAAAACCGGGTCGAAATCGTGTCAGGAACCCGTTTAACCCGAAAGAAATTGTTGACCCGGTGACCCGTGACCCTTTTCCATCTCGGGTCGCCATAACTTCAGGAATAGCATTTTGTTGCGACGATAGAAAAACAACGTAAGAATCAAAGAAAAACAACGTAAGAATACAATCCGGAGCACTCATACTCAAAACCACTTATTTGTCAAACCAGGATGAAAATTCAGAGAGACGTGATTGATTTACCAAGTCTGAACAGATGAATCCTCGTACAAGCCAAAAATGTGTATCTCGGAAGGCAAAATTTTTGAAATCTCACACTCCATACACTCACAAAAAGAAACCTCGCCACTTTTTTCTGACAGCAAAAGAAAGAAAAAAATTGAATTAAAAAGAAAGAAGCTTTTGAGAGCTGTTATATCACATTTTGCCAATAGAACTATCATATCTTGAAAAAAGTGTTTAATCAATGCATTCTTTCTAGTTCTAACTTACGGAACAGATACATAGAAATTTGCTAAAAAGAAGTTAGTAAAATCATGCAATGCATTGATTATGATACGCTTTCCAACATACCAGAAATCATTACTCAAGTTATGAGGATAATGGCTGTGGAATAAATCTCACTCCTGTGCCCTGACCTTTGACTTCATTTGGATGACATTAAACAGAATTGCTTCAGTATATCTCCGGAACAACACGATAAAGTTCTGTCGCAATAGAAACATTTTTAGTCAAGTTATGAGGATAATGGCTGTGGAATAAATCTCAGTCCTGTGCCCTGACCTTTGGCCCCATTTCGATGGTATTAAAAAGAACTGGTTTAGTATACCTTCGGAACAACATACTAAAGTTTTGTCGCAATCGAAGCATTTTAGTCAAGTTATGAGGATAATGGTTGTGGAATAAATATCGGTCCTGTGCCCTGAACTTTGACCCCATTTCGATGATATTAAACAGAACCGGTTGAGTATACCTCCGGAACAACATCCTAGCAATCGAAGTATTTTTAGTCAAGTTATTAAGACTGTGGAGTAAATTTCGAACCTGTGCCGTGACCTTTGACCCTATTTTGATGATATTCAACAGAACCGGCTCTGCATCCCTCCGGAATAACATACTAAAGTTTTGTCGCAATAGAAGCATTTTTAATCAAGTTATGAGGGTAATGGCTCTGGAATAAATCTCGGTCCTGTGCCCTGACCTTTGTCCCCATTTCGATTATATTAAACAGAACCGGTTCAGTATACCTCCGGAACAACATACTAAAGTTTTGTCGCAATCGAAGTATTTTTAGTCAACTTATTAGGCTGTGGAGTAAATCTCGCTCTTGGCCGCCCCGGTGGCGCAGTGGTCTAAGGCGCTGGCCTCTGATCATTCGTCCGTAAGGGGTCCGGGTTCGAATCCCGGTCAGGTATGGATGTTGTGTTTGTCTTACGGCACTGGCTCTCTCCCTTCACTGGTTCCAACCAGTGACCCTAAATTAGGGACGGGTGACTGCTTATAGCCCATTGAGTTGCTCACGGTGGTCGTTAAACCTCCAAAAAAAAAAAAAAAAAAAATCTCGCTCTTGTGCCCTCACATTTGACCTCATAGTCAAGTTATGCGGTTGAGGAGTAAATCTTTCTCCTGTGCACTGACCTTTGACCTCATTTCGATGATATTCAACAGAACTGGTTCAGTGTACCTCCGGAACAACATACTAAAGTTTTGTCGCAATCGTAGCATTTTTAGTCAAGTTATGAGGATAATGGTTGTGGAATAAATATCGGTCCTGTGCCCTGACCTTTGACCCCATTTCGATGATATTCAACAGAACCGGTTCAGTATACCTCCGGAACAACATGATAACGTTTTGTTCCAATCGAAGAGTTTTTACGTAAGTTATGATGCATAAGGGCGATGGAATGGAATCCCGCTCCTATGTCCTGACCTTTGACCCCATTTCACCCGTTTTCAATAGGGTTCGTCCCCATGTTGTCCCCTACCACATACTAAAATTTCATCGAAATCGAACCATTTCTACGCGAGTTATCGTGTGGACAGACACACAGATGAACGGACGGAAAAGCTGGAGCATATGCGCTTCTTCAACCTACGGTTGGAAAGCGTAAAAAAGGCATTCAAAGGCTGCGGGCAACTCAAAGAAGAATGGATAGATTCATATTTATTGTAACCAGAAAAGATAGGAAAAGCAAATCATGGTTCAGGAAAGCAACGTATCTACACTGTGTGTAAAAAAAGTCTCTGGACAACAGTGCTTTTTATACGATACTGCATTTATGGCAAAATCAATAAGAAGTTGGCCTGTCATTGCCACAAGTATATTATGCACACTCCGTGGCACATTTTCAATGAGATACTGGTAAGTAGTCACAGGTATATTGTTTCATTCCTCCCGCAAAGCAGTGGTCAGCGAAAATACAAAAGTTGGACGTGCCGTTCGATCCCGAATCCGACATTCAAGCTCATCCCAAAGGGCCTCTATAGGATTTGGAGTGGCTAACTCCAAATTCTCTTACAAAATTTAGAGCTGCTAACTTTAAATTCTCTTACAAATTTGGAGCTAACTCTAAATTCTCTACAGAATTTGTTAAGCTAGTCACTCCAATTCTGCACACCCATATCCTCAAACCATGTCGAAATGGAACGTGCTTTGTGGCATGGCATGTTGTCTTTCTGAAACAAGAATTGCTCGTCTCCGTAAAACTGGTAAAGTATAGGCCCAGTGCGGCGTTGTCTAGAATGCCCCTGTACTTTGTGGCGTTCATGTTTCTATCCACAACCACCAACGGTCAGAGTTCATATAACGAGAATCATACCTAGACTATGACACTGACACCACCAAATTTAACAGTTGGGATGACACATTCTAGCTGATACCGTTCACCTGGGATACGCCACACTCAACAACGACCATCAGATCTATAAAGAGTGTAACGTGATTCGTCACTCCATAACACTCATTTTCACCGATCTAGTGTTCATGGACGATGTGATTTGCACAAAGCAAGTCGCTTTTTCGCATTCTTACGAGTTGTTAACGGCTTGTACGCAGCAGTTTGGCTATAGAAATTCAACTTGTGCAGTTCGTTACGACCACCGGCGTAGCGCAGTTGGTTAAATCGCTATGCGCTGTATGAGAGGTGGACATTTCTGACGGGTATTTGAATCCCGGTCCTGCCGGCTATCTAGTCTGCGGTTTTTCTGGGGTTTTCCGCTGACTCCCTGTGTTTGGGGACGCGAATGCGTAGATGGTTCCCTGTGAAGTTGGCCCCGGACGCAATTTGTCCCTTACCCGTATGAAGCAGGGGAATGGCAAGCCGGCTACATTAATTTGCCAGTAATCCTCAAGGGCGCACTGTGGTCTTTGCGGAACTCAACCGGCCATGGGCGGACGAGATAGATGGATGGATGATTCCTCATGAACTGTCTTTGTGCACACTCTCATCTCTGTTGAATCCTGAAATTCTTTGGGGATGATTTATGCAGAGGAATGACGGTTGCCACGTTTCAGAATTCTCTTCTCTCTTTCCGTCAGTTTACTTGGTCATCCTGAAGGTTTCTTGGCAGTCGTAAGTTCCTCACGTTTCCGTTTACTAATAACGTCTTGAACAGTTGACCGTGGGTGTTGCAATTGTTCTGCAATCGCACGCACGTACAGGTTGGCTGATATGACACCCTATAATAACACCTCGTTGGAAGTCAGTAAGCTCAACACGCGTGGCTATGTCTCACGAGTAGACGATATATACGACTTTTGAGGAGCTTTCCGGCAATTTTAAAGGAAATCTGGCACGCGTGATTTATTGGAATGCATCATTTTTGTTGCGGAACAGGGTGTCCAGAGACCTTTTTCCACATAATATATCAGGGAAATAACTAAATGCGGCCTTTGCTAGTGCGTATTAGCAACAGATTCTCTACGCAGACACTGTGGAAGCCAAACTCTTAGTTTCATACACCTGCAATTTAAACAAAGGACAGTGTGTATAGTGGACCTTATGTGTTTTCCGGTTGACTCGGTTTGTTGAGGTATCGACGCCACCTGGTGCCACGCTTTGGAGACACACAAAGCATCCTAAGTTCAGGGGAATTAAGAGCAAGAAAGAGAGACAGGGCAAGAAAATTAGCCCTGCAATACCAGATTCAGCTTGCCATTTCTGAGCGTCCAATTGATGTCCACGATTACCAGGAGCATGCAGTGTTGCCAAAGCTTGAAAAAACCTATGTCAAAAAAAAAAAAAAAAAAGTATTGAAGCTACAAATCGCATTACACACCCGACGATCCTCGGGGTGTGTCCTTAAGCTAGATGCGGTTCTTTACATGTCCTTCGGTAGCATAAAATGGTCAAATGTAAATTTGTCATGAACTTTTTTTGTCTTTATTTATTAAGTTGTTGGTGACTGATCTTTGATTTAAAATCAGTAATAACATTCCAAATTTAATAAAGGTTTCGAAATTTCTTTTTCCAGTGTAAAAAAAAAACGTTTTGAGACTATGGAGGGAGAGCTTCACCCCCACCCCCACCCTCCAGAAACGTCTAGCGACGCCCCTAGATAGAGGAAACTGAAAAGTCGAGTTTTTAGGTCTGTAGTGGTCTACAGTGCTGTGACGTAGACAATGACAAGCTGTCTTGAGAAAAAACTAAACGTTACTGAAATGAAGATGCTGTGTCACAGTGATTTAAGCGCTGGATTTTGGCCATTCTCCGAGATGGGTTCGGGTTCGAATCCCGATGAGGCATGGATGGTGTGCTTGTCTTACGGCGCTGGATCTCTCCCTTCCCTGGAGCTAATGGCCCTAAATTAGAGACGCGCGACTAGGTCTGTTTGAAAATGGATTTCTTAGATATATTTTTGGAGCAGTAGGCCTATATAAGAGAATGGTGTGTGGACTATACAGATTATTTAATGAGCCAGACTTATTAAGCACATAAAAATGAATAGATTAAGTTGGGCTGGTATTGCACGCATCAATTGTAATAGAATAGTTAAGAAGATGTTTAATGCTAAGTCAGAAGGAAAAAGAAAATTTGGAAGACCTAAATTAAGATGGGAAGATGAAGTGATTCATGTAAGATATTAAGGCTTTGTGGTCAAAAATTAGAGGAGTTTGGTATTGAATAAGGAAGGCTGGAAGAAATTTCAGAAGAAGGCCGGGGATCACACAGTGCTGTTGAGCCATTGATGATGATGATGACTTATGGTCCATCGAGTTGCTCATGGTGGTCTTTGGGACAGCGGGTGGCCTAGTGGTCAGCGTTCGTGCTGCCATGGAAATAACCTCAGGTTCGATCCTGGGCAGGTTGGAACGTTCGAACCACTAAATACCCGCCGTGCGTCGGATGGGCACGTTAACCCGTCGGACCCCGGGTACTGCCCTCCCCAGTAATAAATAAGGGCGTCTTCCTCCCCCTTTCTACCTCACTTCAGTGTCACTTTCCTATCGGGCACTCTAGCCCAAATCTCCTATCTTCCTATTTCTAAGGATTGTTCAAGACCTGGGATCAGACACTCCCTTCCTAAAATCCTCTACATATGATCTCATCTGATCATGGTGGTTGTTACCCCCCCCCGAACGACAGTTAATACGACACAGGTTTCATTCAGATCGTAGCAAGATTGCGCTCATATGGTCATGAACGGACAAAGAATTTGTAGAACGTAGAGTTATTGACATGAAACGTCCTGGAATTAGAGGAAAACAGAAGGTGAGACAGAACTGAAAAGTGCCAACAATGAAATGGAGGAGAAATTGAAAGGAGATTTTACAGAAGACAGAAAAAGGTGGAGAAAGGGGACCCACGGCAGCGACCATCTCAATGGAGGACTAAAACGCTACAGAAGCAGAAGAAGCACAAGACCAAGAGAATGAAACTACTGAAAATCATCGCATAAAAATGAATGCAAGAGATCAGTCAAGAGTTTTCTGATTATATTCAACTAAAGTAAGCTGTAAGTTTGTTTCTGAAATCTGTGAGTTGAAAATAACAGCAGGAAAGAAAAAGGACGCTCTCAATGAAAAACCAGAAACACCAGTTAAAACGAAGCGTGGCCATTAATTAAGTGGTCAGCATCGTCAGAGGGATGCCACTGCGCATGCTGAAAAGCACAAAAGTAATTTATGTTGCGGATCATTTTAAAGTACCGAGAGGGATTAGTAACAGGAATTTAAACGACGCATGGTCATTAGTTACTTGCTATTAAGAGCTGAGAAATTCTACTTCACTTCACAAACAACTGAAAAATAATCGTCTACAGACCGTGTGAAGCAGAAAAACAACCGAGAACGAAACAAAAGAAAAGCGTTAGTAGTGCCACCGAAGTCAATGTTCCTCCCCCTCTCTTTCTCCCCATCTTTCCCTTCTCTTCAGGCTGCTTTCGAGCACCTAAGGTTACAAGTTGTCCGTAATTTACCGTCACTGTCTGCACGGCGTTAAGCGGAGCAAACATGAGATAAACACAACATATTTGGTTTACCCCGGACTCGAATACAGGCTCTGTAGCATGAAAGACAAAACCGAAAACAGGAAGTCAACGATACTGGCAAGAAATTGAAAAAACAATCCTGACATTGATGACACTTTACGTATTTTCAGGTTCGCACCTTCATCACATTTTTAAATCTCTTTATTAGACAAGAAGAAAATAACGAGTGAATTGTCGGCGAACACGGCTTATCACTAAGTTGTAAAGTTTTACGCTACCGAACCAAATCATAATGCTCAAGAATGTACGCGTGACAAGGTATTTCGGTAGATAAATTGAAGACGGAAATTTGTTGCTATTTTCTTTATTGCGAAAATTTATTTGTGTGGGAGGTTTGGCTGTGGAAAGCTGTAGCGGTTTTACTTGGTTCAGATATTTGGAACAGGTGTCTTATGTTTCAGCTATGCGCAGTATGAGGTTAAGTTTTGCATCACATTAATTTCAGAATTATAATACGCTGAATTGGGCGTATCTAAAGCATCGAAATGTGGCATTAGTTATTTATTAACCCTTTAACGACCATAACGCCCGAAACGCCCTTACACCTAAAATGCCACGACCACCCGAAACGGCAGTCTACAGTAAGAAGGATTTCCTATTCCCATCTGTTCTTTCAATTTACACTGTCTCTACGGTAATCGCAGAAGTAACTTTCAGTCACCATTGTTATCGCTCAACAAATAAGTAAAGCAGGCGTTGGTATAAAGTAGGCATTGATACAAGATTTCAGGAACCTTGTCGTTAAAGGGTTAAACCGCGAGAATATGGGGCTGACGCTTTTGAGGTCAGTTTCTTCAAAACAAATTGATATAACCTATCTAAAGCACCGAAATATGACATCAGTTATTTATTAAATTGCAAGAAGAATACGATTTCAGGAAACTGTGAGAACTTGAAATTAGTTTCCCCGGGACATGGAACTGCCATGGATTAGTTTCTATAGGACAGGAAACTAGGCAGTTCCCTGGAAAACCTATCTAAAATTCAGAAACACGACAGGTATTCATAAAATTGCAAAATTTGGGAATAAAAACTTTTGAGAATACAATGTAGTTTCTCCAGGACATATAACTAGGAAAATCCCATGTAAAGCACCGAAACATGGCATCCATTATTTAATAAATTGCAAGAATATAGTATCACGAAATTTTGAGGCCAGTTTCTGAAGGACAGGAATCTTGGTATAACCTATTTGAACCAAAAATATGGCATCGGTTATTCATTAAACTGTAAGAATATGGGAGCACGAACTTTTGAGAACAGTTTCTCCAGGAGATGGAACTTGGCATAACGTATCTAAAGCACCGAAATATGGTACTGATTATTTATTAAAATTTGAAGAAAATGAGAGCACGAATTTTCGAAAACAGTTTCTCCAGGACAGGGAACTTGATATAACTTAATGTATCTAAAGAACAGACATATGGCATCAGTTAATTATTAAATTGTAAGAATATGGGCTCACGAACTTTTGAGAACACTTTCTTCCGGACACGAAACTTGGCATAACCTATGAAAAAAAAGCACTGAAATTCGCATCGTTTATTTATTAAATTGCAAGAATATGCTATATGGCAAAATTTGAGAACAGTTTCTCCAGGAGACGGAACTTAGCCTATCTAAAGCACCGCCTATCTAAAGCACCGCCTATCTAAAGCACCGAAATATGCCTACCTAAAGCACTGAAATATGGCATCAGTTATTTGTTAAATTGCAAGCGTATGGTCTCACAAACTTTTGATGCTAGTTTTTCCAGGGCAGGGAACTCGGCATAACATATCTAAAGCACCAAAATATGGCATCCGTTATTTATTAAATTGCAGGAATATGACATGACAAACTTTTGAGAACAGTATCTCCAGGAGACGGAACTTGGCATAACCTATATAAAGCACCGAAATTCGCCTCAGTTATTTATTAAATTGCCAGAATATGGTATGGTAAACTTTTGAGAACAGTTTCTCTAGGAGACGGAATTGGCATAACCTATCTAAAGGCTAAAGCACCGAAACTTGGTAGTTAAATTACCAAAATATGGGAGCATTAACTTTAGAGGACAGTTTCTCCAGGAGACGGAATTTGGCATAACCTATCTAAAGGCTAAAGCATCGAAACTTGGTAGTTGAAATGCCAAAATATGGGAGCATTGACTTTAGAGAACAGTTTCTTCAGGACAGGAAAACTGACTTAATCTATCTAAAGCACCGAAATAAGGCAACAGTTTTTTTTCTATTAAATTGCAAGTATATGTTGCCTGTTTCTCCGAGACAAGCAACATGGCATAACCTGTCTAAGGCGCCGAAATATTGCATCAGTTATTTATTAAGCTGCGAAAATATGGGAGCATGAACTTTTCAGAACAGTTTCTCCAGGAGACGGAACTTCGCATAACCTATCTGAAGCACCGAAACTTCGTAGCTAAATTATCAAAATATGGGAGCATTAACTTTTGAGGAAGTTTATCCACGAGTGGAAACTTGACCTAATCTAACTAAAGCGCCGAATAAGTTTGTTTTTAAATTTATGTTATATTTCGGTGCTTTAGATAGATTAAATATGGCATAAGTTAAATAGGAAGTACGAGTAGGCCTATATGGAAGCCCAAAATGTGGAGATTAGTTTCTCCTGGACGGGCAACTAGGCATAATCTATCTAAAAAACCGAAATATGGTAGTTTCTTAGTTAACTGCTAGAATATGGGAGCTCACACTTTTGAGGCCAGTTTTTTTCCGAAGACAGTACTTGGCATAACCTATCTAATGTACCGAAATTTATTAAATTGCAAAAATACAAGAGCACGAACTTTTGAGGACAGTGAAATAGGTATGTCCAAAGCATTGAAATATCGTTTATTTACTAAATTGTGAAACTATGGGATCTTAACATTTTCAAATCAATTTCTCCATGCTAGGCGCTCACCTAACCCCGATTCTAGTTAAAAGTTTAAGAAACATGTTGTTCCCCTAAGCTATCACATGAACTGAATTCTTCGCTACCTCTGCACATTAATAAAATTTAGGATTGGCTGGTAACTTTGGGATGGAACACAGATTTAATATATTAAAGCTTCTATTATCTTTAAATCTAAATAAGTAAATGAAAACAAATTTGAGTATTTTTTGTAAATTTTGTTTGAAACAGACAAAGAAGTGTGTGCGGTAAATGTGTGTTACATGTGATGCTCTCCGGGAAAGAAATAAGGGAAAAGAAGAGAAAAAGAATCCGAGAAGACCAATAAACGCACAATTGTAATCTGAACAAACGCATGCACCATAGTGCTTTATCGAGTGTATATACATGTATATGAAATAAGAGATGGAAGCGTGAACGGAATATAAAATGTTAGATTAAAAAATAATAATAAATTCCGCTGCTTCGCCTGTGTCACCTTTGTCAAACTTTGACCTTAGTTCATGCTTCAAGCACGCAGTCGTTAAAATGAAAGATACAGAAGCGAATAGAAATAAAAGGAAGGTCGCGCGAAAGAGTATCTTCGAAACAGGTGCTAAGGGACATAGTAGTTAAAAGGAGAAACAATGTCTAAAAAAAAAAAAAAAAAGATGAGCACGTAAGCGAATCAAGCGGTCTATATTTAAAACTGTTTTTCAAAAACAGGAGTTCGTTTTTTCCACGTTTCAGTTTGTTTTCTTCAATCCAATGACAGCACCTACGTTCAAAGCTCCGGTGGCGCATAGTATAAGCGCTGGCTACTGTTCATTCGTCCGAGATGATCCGGGTGCATGGATGTTGTGTTTGTCTTACGGCACTGCCTCTCTCCCTTCCCTGGAACCAGTGGGTTTAAATTAGGCACGAGCGTATGCTCATACCCCATCGAGTTGCTCACGGGCTCACGGTGGTCGTTAACCCCCCCCCAAATCTGGAGGTGAGGGGAGGGGGGCAATCAGGGTCTCTCATATAAGCAAACTGTTCTCTGCGGTTTGAATAAAATTTCGTCGAAAATTTGTGTGTTATACTGATTTAACCAGATCCGTACGCAACAGGAGCAAAATGTTTATGAGATATGATACTTCGTAACTTTAAAACATTTAGGCTGCCCCAGTGGCCGAGTGCTCTGAGGCATTAGCTCTTGACCATTTTCTCAAATTTTCTTCGCCCCACCCCCAGCAGCACCGGCCCATTCCCCGAACCAGTGGCCCAAAATAGGGACAGGCGAGTGCGTACAGCCATACAAGGTGCTCACAGCAATCGTTACACACTTCTACCTCAATTTTATTTTTTCAGTTGCTGTTTTACCGTTCGGAAAAATGTGAAGTGTTCTACCTGTGTGCATGGCTTCGGACTTCTCGGTGCTAAAGTCAGGATAGCAAAACATAGACGTATTTGTAGGAGGAAAGGCATAACCCCGAACAGCGAAACTACACTGGTTTCCATAAATAAAGGTAAAAACAGAAAAACCGCAATTATTTATAACAAGTTAGTAAAATCATGCAGTGCAGTGATTATGATACGCTTTCCAACATACCGAACACTATTACACAATTTATGAGAATAATGGCTGTGGAATGAATCTCGATCCTGTTTCCTGACCTTTGACCCAGTTTCGATTATATTAAACAGAATGGGTTCAGTCCTCCGGAACAACATACACCATAGTTTTGTCGCAATAGAATCATTTTAGTCAAGTTATGAGGATAACAGCTGTGGAATAAATCTCGCTCCTGTGTCCTGATCTTTGACCCCATTTCGATGATATTCAACAGAACCGGTTCAGTGTATTTGCGGAACAACATGATAAAGTTTTGTCGCAATCGAAGCATTTTTACATAAGTTATGACGCATAAGGGAAATGGAATGGGTTCCCTTCTATGTCCTGACCTTTGACCCCATTTCTCTCATTTTCAATAGGGTTCATCCCTAGTTAGTCCCCTACGACATACTAAAAGTTCATTGAAATCCAACCATTTTTAAGCAAGTTACGAGGCATAAGGGCAATGGAATGGATCCCGCTCCTATGTCCTGACGTTTGACCCGATTTCGCCCATTTTCAATAGGGTTCATCTCCAGGTGGTCCCCTACACCATACTAAAATTTCATCGAAGTCGAACCATTTTTACGCGAGTTATCGTGCGGACAGACGGACAAAGCTGGAGCATATACACTTCTTTAACTCACGGTTGGAAAGCGTAAAAAAGAAGAGTTGGAATTGCACGAAACTTGGATATGTGACGTGATATGTAACGCGGTTTTTTTTTTTTTTTATGCAAATGAACCCCAGCATAAAAGGAGCTGTGAAGAGATGTGTCTCACGTCGTTTGAGGAGTGTGAAGAAAGAATTTTGAGGTAAAAGATCTGTTGTAATATGGCTGCGAGACATCATTTAGCAGATGAACTAAGGTGGAGAGCGATCGGTAGACTAGGTGGAAGTCCCAAAATGGCTGCATGCGGGCCCTTCCGTGTTAGTAAACGTTTACTTTTATGACTCACAAACAATTGGTTTTATGACAATAACATTAATTAATCCATCGAAGTACCGCTCAATTTCAGGAATTAGTAAGCCTTATTGTTTGTTGTTATGATTTAATTCCACTTAGGGTGTATCAGACTGTGGCTCGGTGTGGTCGTGAGTGATGCGAATAAATGCAATGTGTTGTTCGTACATAAATGCATACTTTCGAATCACTCGTTTTTTTTTTTTTTTTTACACCCACAAAGATCTTGGCGAAAGATGCATAGCATAAATTATCTACAAAGAGTACCAGGGTATTCTCTCGATTATTTTTGTTGAAGCAATGTCCTTAAAGACAAGGGCCAGGACATTTAAAGCTCCAGAAAACAGTTGCGATCATGTACCAAAAAACATGTCATTCAAATTTTCAAAAACATATTAAGCTTCTAAAGAAAGTTATCAAGCGATATACACTATATTGACAAAAGTCATCGGACACCTAGAAGAGAAACACAACATAGCATTTATTAACCTACATTAGCAGGGTGTCGGTCCACCTTTGGTCTTAATGCAGGTGCTGACCCTTCGAGACATGCTTTCGGCAAGTTTTTGGAACACAGCGATAGGTATGCGCTTCCATTCAGTACATAATGCTGCCGCTAACTGTTGCTTAGTAGTAAGCCTTGGTTCCAAACTTCTTATGCGGCGATTTAATTCATCCCATAGGTGCTGTATGGGATTAAGATCATGGTTCTGTGCTGGCCAGTCCACACACGATTCGTAATTATCGTCAAAACACGCCGTAACAGTCCTTGCTTTATGGCTCGGTGCATTATCCTGCTGGCACCAACAAGGCTCGGTTCCACAGTGTTGCCACATAGTTGGTAGGATATAATTGTCCAGAATATCGAAGTAGACGTGTTGGTTAACAGGTTTGTCCACGGTAACCAATGGGCCGGGACCATACCACAAAACACCCCCACACGAGTGCACTGCCAGCTCCAATTCTGAACGTGGCAACAGTACACTGTGATAAATAGCTTTCCTCTGCTGCCGCCATACATACAGACGGCCATCAGACTGGTGGAACGTGTATCTGGATTCATCAGTCCATAGGACCAGTTTCCATTGATCTACGGTCCACGATGAATATTCTGTACATCATGCTGAAAGACGAGTAGCATTTCGAGTGGAAATGAAAGGCTTATGAGCAGCCGCACGACAGCGGCAGCCCATCGAATGAAGTCCTCTGCGATTGGTACGTGTACATACAGATGTTCCAGCATTTTTACTCACCTGTACACTGAGGTCTTGTGCAGTACTTCTTCGATTAGCTGTAACGACTCTCCTGAGGTTTCGACGTCCTCCATCACTGATTTCTTTCGGTCTGCCGGTACGTTTTGCTGCTTCAGGCACGCCATGTGTCTTCCTCTTATTCAATACATTCAAAACAGTTTACTTGGGTATGCTTAAACGCCTCTCGGTTTCTCCTATGGACAACCCACTAATATAACATCACCCAACAATCTTTCCTTTCTCAAATTCAGTTCTCTCCCGCCGCGACATTTTCACTGAACATCTCAGTGCGATATGATCGCGGTCAGCTGCAGGCTTGTTTTTATACCGTTTGCAGTTGTACCGAGCATCTTACCAACGCAGCGGATCCGTTCATTTGCTTTTGAATGGGTGTCCGGTGATTTTTGTCAATATTGTGTCGTTAAATTACTAAAAAAAAATAAAAAAAAAACATTTAGCTACTTTCAGTAATTAGGTATATACAGGGGTTGGACAGAATAATGTGAACACCTAGGAAAAGTAGGGTTTACGTACCTAGGCGGTTTTAAACGCCGAAGGTGGTGGGGTACCATCTTTTGCATTCAGAACAGCCTAAATCCTCCTAGGAATGGACTCATACAAATGCTGGTTAGTGGGATGTTACACCATTCTTCATGCAGAAATTGCTCCAGGTCTTTGAGAGATGCAGGAGGAGGATAACGGGATCTCACTCTGTTTTCCAATACAAACTACTGTGGCTCGATGATGTTCAAGTCTGTTGATTGGGAAGGCTAAAGAAGGTGTGAAAGTTTGTCCTCGTGTTCCTCAAACCATGATTGCACATTTTAAGCTCTGTGAATTAAGGCGTTATAATCTTGAAAGATGGCATCCCCCTGCAGGAAACAATGCCTGAGCCATTGGATGGACTTGGTCGGCCAAAATGGTTTCATATGCCTTGCCAGTCATCCGTCCTTTCAAGGTGATTAGGGAACCTGCTAAAAACCACAATCCCTGAGCATGACAGAACCACCACCATGCTGCTTTGTTGGGATCAGGCAGTCTGGGTTATACACTTCTGACGGTATTCACCACAAGTAAACACATCCTGCGGTGGGGAATAGTGTGAACTTTGATTCATCCGACCACATTACACGCTTCCATCCATCTGCAGTCCACGTTGTATGTTCCTGGCACCACTGCCGTCGCCGTTGTGTATTCACCCGGGTCACCAGAGGTTTTGCAATAGCAACTCTGCCATGAATGTCTTGTTTATGCAGTTCCCTGAAAACTGCCTACTGGAATCTGGAGATGCAGATTGAGCTCCGCACTCATTTTCGGCGCCATGGTCTTCTTATTAAGGGTAACAATCCTCTGTAATGTCTCTATCAGTCAGGGTCGTTTCCCGGCCACTCTTGTGTTTCGCAGACGAGGTTTTACCACGAACATAATATGCTGTCACGACGCTACACACAGTAGCTCTCGATACCCCCACTACCTTGGCGACTGTTTTCACAGAGGGACCAACTAGCTGGCCACCAACAATTAGCCCTCTTTCGAAGTCCGTTAGGTCGTTCATTTTGTCGTCACCCTGAAAGAAATTTTGCGACAAGACACTTTAGGAGTGCTCAAACAGGACCTTGAGGTTCTAAACAAAGCTATTAGATCCAAAAAGCGGTGGATACCATTGCGTATTGCGACGTACGCAGCTGCATTCAAAGTGACGTCCCTGAGCGTGGTCTTCACATTATTCAGCCCAACCCCTGTATATTTTTTATGTTAAACGTAATTAGCTCTTTTGTAATGTGTATCTCTTTAGTTTTCGTGTTTTTGTACAGCTAGAGTTAAGCGAGGTATTCAGAATTTCGAACACAAAAGTATTCATGTAAAACTTGTACGAATGTATAATTTAAGAGACATTATCATCTTCATGCTTGAACTTAAAGATTTTGGGTTTAACTTAATTCCACGTTGATCCGTAAGCCAGATTTAGTTAGAGCAGACCAGCAATAATTTCCGAAAATCAGATCATAGATCATATGTAGAGGATTTTAGGAAGGGAGTGTCTGACCCCAGGTCTTAAACAACCCTCAGAAATAGGAAGCTGGGAGATTTGGGCTAGAATGCCCGATAGGAAAGTCACACGGAAGCGAGGTAGAAAAGGGGAGGAAGACGCCCTTATGTATTACCGGGAGGCCAGTACCCGGGGTCCGACGGCTTAACGTGCCCATCCGACGCACGGCGGGTGTTTAGTGGTTCGAGCGTTCATACCTGCCCAGGATCGAACCTGAGGTCATCTCCATGGCAGTCACGAACGCTGACCACTAGGCCACCCGCGGCCTATTTCCGAAAAGTTGCACTTTTCTTTAGTTACGGAGGACGGCGCTACCGACTTCACGTGAGGCTGCTCTGCCCTTCTGTATTTCATTGGCTGTGGGTTGTCACGGTATTCAATTCGTGGATGATTCCAGATTCAGGCTGGCCAGCGGCTTATTTACCATTGCGCACATGAGAGAGGCCCCCGACTAGAAGGGGGCTCTAAATTTCACACGTACCCCCGGGGGGTGGGTATATTTGATTCTAATAAAGATTATTGATTTTCCTAGAAATTAGGAACGAATAATGTAAAACGTAGCCTAAGTGATTTTTACACCTAAAATAAATTATATGCTTTGAAAGATTAAACTGAAGATTAACAAACAAGAAAGATGCCAATGAATTTTCGGGTGTAATAAGCACGTCTTTGAATCCATTCTGACGCAAATTAAATTTTTCAAAGCTATTCAAAGTCAATGGAACCGGTATGGAAAATAATAGTATCTGACGGAAGAAAGAAGTTTTTCAATCGGGTGTTTAATCCCTCAGATATTGCTGTAAACGGAATCCTGATCTTACACCCTCTGGTTGCAGACTTGTGCGTTAAGAAAAACATGAATTCATATGAGAAACATTTCGCACCGGAAACGCTCTCCATCACAGAAAGAATTTTTCAAATCGGACTCTTAGAAACAGAGATATCGACAAAAATAAGATGTGACTTTACGTCTCCTGGTGGTAAAACCATGCGTTATTTTAGGAAGAAAGTATTCTCAAAAGATTTATCCATATGAGCGGTATCGGTCCAAGAAAAAAAAAATTTAGTCGAGTTTTCAGGAGCCCAGATTTGGCTACAATTACATCAGAAGCAGAAACTAACACTTATGCCCCCTGGTGGCCAAACCATTCTTTACCAAATATTAGAAATTATGTGAAAAATATTTTCCATAAGGTCTTGCATGCGATACAGGAAGAATTTTTTAGGAGCATAACGCAGAAACCCAATTTACCTGTGTGTCCCCTAGCGGAATGTCTATAATTTACTTGAAAAATTTGGAATTTATAGGAAAAACATTTCGCATCGGAAACACTATCCAACAAAGAAGGAATTTTTCAAATCGGACTCCTAGAAGTAGCGATATTGACAAAAATAAGATATACATCTACGCTCCCTGGCGTAGAAACCATGCATTATTTCAAGAAGAAAATGTTCCTAAAAGGTTTGTCGACATGAGTAGTATCGGCCAACAAACGATTTTTTTTTCAATCCAGATTTTAGAAGCTCATATTTTGCTGCAAATACATCAGAAGCGGAAATTAAGATTTACGCCGCTGGTGGCCAAACCATTTTTTTTTTTTTTTTTTTTTTTTTTTTTACAAAAATTAGGAATTATGTGCAAACGATTTCCCATCCGGAGCTGTATCCGGTGCAGAAAGAATTTTTCAAATCGGAGATTTAGAAGCAGAGATATAGGGGGAAACGCAATTTACCTCTACGCCCCCTATCGGAAAGTCTATAAATTACTTGAAAAATTTGAAATTATATCAAAAACATGTCACACTGAAAACACTATTCAACAAAGAAGGGATTTTTCAAATCGGACTTTGAGAAGTAGAGATATTGACATAAATAAGATATACGTCTACGCCACCTGGCGGAGAAACTGTGGAATATTTTAAGAAGAAAATCTTCCAAAAAGGTTTATCGATGTGAGTGGTATCAGTCCACGAAAAATTTTTTTCAATCGATATTTTAGAAGCTCAGATTTTATGGCAAATACATCAGAAGCAAAAATTAACGCTTACGCCCCCTGGTGGCCAAAGTATTCTTTACCAAAAATTTGAAATTATGTGCAAAAAATATTCCATCAGGAGGTGTATACACTGAAGAAAATATTTTTCAAATCGGAGTTTTAGAAGAAGTTTTTACAAAAGACGTGCTAAAAATTTAGCAGGATCTCAGATAAATTTTAGTATTGGAGTGGAGTCATGAATGGTGCAGGATTACACCATACAATACAAATTTTGAGGATGACAATCCGTTTTTTACGCTTTCCAACCGTAGGTTGAAGAAGCGTATATGCTCCAGTTTTGTTCGTCCGTCCGTCTGTCTATTTGTCTGTTCGTCTATCCATCCGCACAATAACTCGCGTAAAAATGGTTCGACTTCGACGAAATTTTGGTATGTTGTAGGGCACCACCTGGGGGCGAACCCTATTGAAAATGGAACAAATGGGGTCAAAGGTCAGGACATAGTAGTGGGATCCATTCCATTGCACTTATGTGTCAAAACTTATGTAAAAATGCTTCGATTGCGACAAAACTTTATCATGTTGCTCCGGTGGTATACTGAACCGGTTCTGTTGAATATCATCGAAATGGGGTCAAAGGTCATTGCACAAAAGCAAGATTTATTCCACAGCCATTATTCTCATAACTTGCGTAAAACTGCTTCTATTGCGACAAAACTTTAGTATGTTGTTCTGGAGGTACACTGAACCGGTTCGGTTGAATATCATCGAAATGGAGGTCAAAGGTCAGGGCACAGGAGCGAGATTTATTCCACAGCCATTATTCTCATAACTTGAATAATAACTTGAGCAATGATTTCTGGTATGTTGGAAAACGTGTTATAATCTGCATTGCGTGATTTTACTAACTTGTTTGGTGTAAATATGACAAGGATGGTAAGTCAGATAATATCCGAAAACTTGAAAATTTCGTCGTCCTGGAGCGAAAATCGATCCCTCGTCTCTCAGATAGCGCCCGGGTATGCTGTATGTATGTATTCAAATTAATCGGAAACTTGAGACTTGGTCGTACTGGGTGGTGTAGTGGTTAGCATACCCGGGCGCTACCTGGGAGGCGCTCGTTCGATTCTCACTCCAGGATGACGAAATTTTCAAGTTTTCGGATATTACCTGACTTATCATCCTTGTCATATTTACACCAAAAAACAGATTGTCATCTTCCAAATTTGTATTGGAGTGGAGATTCAAACATGTAGAATGGCTGAGCCGGGACTCGAAATTCTTTGTAAAGGGATACATAATTTTCGTCAGAGAATGTGAACTGAGAAAAAGGCTTTCCCCTCTTTTTTTGTTAGTCTGCCTGTCTGTCTGTCTGTCTCTCTCCCTCTCACTCTCTCATTACTTCATCATTGCTGAGAAAACAGTGTTCAGATTTTCATTTTTTAAGAAGAGAAATTAATTGACAAACCAGAGTTGGGCAGAAATGCATTACAAAGTAATGGAAGTACAGATTACAATTAACGTGTAATGCAGTAACAGATAGTGCATTACAAGGTTTATCCCAGGTATTGTTTGCACAAGGTAATGGAATTAATCTGTGATGCATTACAATGAACAGGATATAATTCAATTATTTAATAATGCCATTCCAACGCAATGGAATTATTTGGTAATGAAATTACACAATTTGCAAATAATAATTACATACTAATAGTTTATAGAAATGCATGTGTGCCAAAAGTTATGTCTAGAAAAGTCGGCCATGTAACAGAACAGACAGAGACCGCAGTGTCGTGTAGAATGTTCTAGAAACGGCAAGAATGGGTTAGACGCTTGTAGAATGTTCTAGAAACGGCAAGAATGGGTTAGACGCTTGTAGAATGTTCCAGAATGGTCGCGCAGTGGGAAGTTGGAGAGCTTTATGTAAATCAAGAATATTCCAGAAGGTTCAGGTCCTGTCGTGAAGTATATATAAAGGAATCAATCGCTCGCTAGGCCAGTGTTCGTATCCGACAAGTAATGGACAACAACACTTGAGATGTACGGCAAAAATGTTAAGAGTTCGCAAATTTCTGTAATATTCGGCAGTGCACCCTGAGTTGTTGAATTGTGAGTGTAGTGCTAATATGTGCTTGTGGCTACAGTGGGATTATTATTTTGAACAGTGAAACGTATGTAATGGACGAGAATACTGTACTGGAGATGGACAAAATGAATATCTCTAACCGCAATAAACATCCCATTCGTACTTACTTCATATGTATTATTTCGTTCAAATCACTTTACTTGTGGCGAAGACGGGGCAACTAATCATGTCATACACGTACAATCTCCAATACTTTCATACACGCTTTTGAGGTCCAAGGGGTGGAACAATTGTCAAATAACCTACACAACGTGTAAGGGTGTACTGGTTGCTGGTTTATTCACGTTATATTGTTACCTATGAGTTATTGGTTAATTACCAACATATAGTTAACCATTAACTATTACGATTATAATGGGTAACTGCTACATGTCATCAGTGGTGGCTTCTCAGGTGAAGTAGGTGAAGTGCCTCTTCACCGATTTTACTCAAAATAAAGTTTTATTCAGTATTTTTTTATAATATATTCTTTTTTGCCTTTATTCAGTTCCAAAATACTCAAAATTTTGAATAGATATTAATTCACATGGCGCGCTCAATACGGAAAACAAATCCTTACACGCAAAACAGCGCAAGTGAAGAGCCGAAATGAGAATGCTTGGAAGTCTGCATTTTTCGGCCGAGTTGTCATGGTAACCGTGACGTCACCCTCCCCAATCTGCTAGCTCAAGTGAAGTGTTTCAGCTGCACGCGCCTTATCTCTGCGTCTTTCAGTTTTTGAGCGTAAAGTCGTGACAGATCACGGTGGAGCGGGTGTTAATTTTTTTTTTCGGCCCTGCTTACTGTTTAGTAATAAACATTCGGCGTGGAATAAAGACGGATTCTCAGATTTAGTAAGCGTAACACGGTCACTTCATAAACATCGGGATTCTAGCGAACACCTGAAATGCGGATTAATGTAAAGGAATTTTGAAAAAATTCAAAACACCATTGCCGATGCCCTGAGGAAAAATGCTAGGCTTTTGAAAACGCATTTTAACGAAACCGTTCGTTTAAATAGACTTTTCCTGCAGACAGTGATTGATGCAGTATTAGTCTGTACTGTATTTGAGCAAACAAGAACTAGCATTCCATGGCCATGACGAAAGCATGGGCTCGATAAATCGTGGAAATTTCATTGAATTACTTTCATTGTTGATATGAAGAAGTTCTTTAGAAATTGAAAATCAATACGAAAGGATAAAAAACTATTCAAAATAAATTAATTGAATGTATTTCTGAATATATAAACGATCACGTCAAAAATTAAATAATTTTTGATTGTTGATTCGGAAGGTGTATTGGTTGAGGGATTTTTGGGTTTCCATGATGTGAATGAAGATAGAACGTCAGGAGCTTTATACAAAATGCTAGACAAAATTTTGGAACAGTCTGATTACCAACACAAATAAATAGGACAATGTTACGATGGGGCAAGTATAATGACTGGACACTTAAATGGGCTACAGAAAAAAAGTCAAGGATAAAGCTTCTCAAGCTGTTTTTGTTCATTGCTTAGTTCATCGTTTGAATCTTGTATTACACCAGAGTTTTTCTAAAATTTCTAAGTGTCGAATACTTTTTGCAAGCCTCAGTGGAATTGCTTCGTTTGTTCACCATTCTGCGAAGCGGTCTTATACACTTATATCAACAACCGCAAGATGATTGATTGATTGATTGATTGGAGGTTTAACGACCACCGTGAGCAACTCAATATGCTATAAGCAGTCGCCCGTCGCTAATTTAGGGTCACTGGTTCCAGGGAAGAGAGAGATCCAGTGCCGTAAGACAAACACAACATCCATGCCTCACCGGGATTCGAACCCGCACCCCGTTCGGACGAATGATCAGAGGCCATCGCTTAGACCACTGCGCCACCGGGGCTTCAAAATCGCAAGATGCAGACCAACCATAGCAGAAACTCGATGGTCCTCCACTTCGAAATTAGTAAGTGTAGTTGTTGAAGATTGGAATAAATTGAAGGAAGTGTTCGGATTTCTGACGAATAGCGAATAATCAGACAAAAAATCAATTCATCTTGCCAAGGGGTTTTTGAATGATATTAACACTTTCGAATTTACATTTTTGTCTCCACCGATCTATTATTCGAACTTTTAAAGAAAAAATAGCTAAACATAAACTACTGTGTAACTCAAATTAAAAAAAAAAAGCTCGTGAAATTTTGAGCCATAAAAAGAACGATGAGTTATTTGAAACACAGTTTGGAAAAGCTAGCAAAATCACAGAAATAAGCACGCGAATATGCTGCTCTTACA
Source organism: Macrothele yani (assembly GCA_039090855.1). Lineage (NCBI taxonomy): Eukaryota > Metazoa > Arthropoda > Arachnida > Araneae > Macrothelidae > Macrothele > Macrothele yani. Next base: position 118,354,736 of record CM077008.1, read on the forward strand.
CAGGAAACAGTTTTTCAAAATTATAAACAATTGTATTTTAAAATTTTGGACCACATTCTTATGGAAATGGATATAAGATTTCAAGACTGTAAGAAACTTCAATTTGTCTAACTTGCTGACACAACCAAATTCGAATAATTTAATGCATGCTTTCCCTCTCGCGCTCTTGAAAATCTACATTTTAACGGAAACATATTTACTAAACACAGCGCCTTAAAAATGAACTGAGTCTTGTATATGCCGATGAAAAATTAAGGAATATATTGACTCAAGAACTTCTTCGAGTGTTTCACTGAGACAAAGACATTTTTACAGAAGATTATAAATTGGTTTTCTCAGTTTAACGATTCCATCTACAAGTGTGCCAGTGAAAAGAAGTTTTGTTAAAAGAATACAAACTTGCTCAAGAAACACTAGTTCCCAAGATGGACTTGCTTCTCTGGCAAATATTTCTATTCAGGAAAACATTTTATTGATGCTCACGAAGAAACAACCATCTAACCATCTTATGACGACATAATCGACAAATCTGCAGCTTTAAAAGGAAGAAAAATTGTTTTAATATAAAAAAAATAAGTAAGTCCTCATTAAGGGATTTTCATTGTAGACAGTAGATATATTTTCATACTGCTCTTGTACCTCTTCACCTATTTTTCCAACCACGAGCCGCCACTGCATATCATTACAATTACCATGTAATTCTAATGACCAGTTCACCATTATCATGTAATGGTAACGCTAAGTTCTTGTTCCTGTTACCATTACGCTGTAATGCATACCGATTAATTCAATTACGATTTTGCCCAACTCTGTGACAAACCCAGTACGGATACGAAATTTGATGCTTTGGAAGCATTTCATGAATTTCTAAATTTCTCGTATAGATTGCAAACGATGCGTATCTTCTATTCCCTACACCTTCCTAGGGCTTGGTAAAACATTTCAATGAAAAAACAAGCAAGCAAAAAAACCGCATCATTGGTGATTTTATACGACTGTAACATAAAATGTCATTTGTATTGATATAGCTAGACTATAACGTGACGAAATTACTCTAAACAGGTGAAATAAAGTCTTGTGCAAGTAACGTTGTTCGCTTCATTTTAATTTGGTCTATTGATTTTATTGGCTAATTTATAACCTCTGTGGTTAATTTAACAAGGTAATTCATTGAATTAATTTATTAATAATTAACTCCCTTTTAATTAGGTATTTTTGATTAATTATTCGTGCATAAAATGTTATACCTAATCTATTTTTGCTTGCTTTGCTATAGAAGCCGAAGAGGAAAAAAATAGAGATTATGTAAAGGTGATTCTCAGAAATCTTTGATGTTTTATTTTATTCTGTTGATGATACATTACCCGACACATCCTGTTATGTAGACATTATGCCAATAAGAAAGGTGCGGCTTTTCGGAAATTCTTATCTGAACCTGAAATCATGATAAGGCGCGGCAGATTACTTGCATGCTTAGCTCCTATGTCATGAGTAATCAACCTTATCATTTTTCAAAAAAACAATTAATTCCTGAATGATTCTGTATGGATCGAGCACAATGAAATGTACATAGCTGATGAAGACAACTTTGTCTTGCTACTTTAAAAGAACAGGTTCAAGTTTGTTCTGGAGAAAAAATAACAACAGTAATCCTGAATAAAAAAATGTAACCACAAAAAGGAATAAAAATACCAGATAGGTTATTAAATATTGCGGAAATACATGCAAGAGAGTTACACTGCATCAATTAATGCCTGAAAAACTATTATAATGTTGTGATCAGCCTTCTTAACGAGAATGTATTTGTTGAAATAATAAATGATACGAGGAATTTAATCATTGCATTATATTGCAAAATTTATAGACGTTGCAAAAAGATAGTAGCCAATGGACGTGCACGATATATAGTATGGGTATAAAATGGAATTACATGTAAAACAGTAAGGAAGACGCTGTAATGGAATTCTAGGGTGAAAACACTTGTGAATGCTTCGGTGTGGTGAAATCCTTAGTATAAAATCATTTTAAAGTGACGAGAAATCATTCAATTCTAAGTGTGGAACAACTAGAAAGAGAACATCTAGTGTTACCGCGCTAAGCTTAGGCGTAGAGGGTATGCATTATGTTTACGCTTTCCAACCGTAGGTTGAAGAAGCGTGTATGCTACAGCTTTGTCCGTCTGTCTGTCTGTCCGTCAGCACAATAACTGGCGTAAAAATGGTTCGATTTCGATGAAATTTTAATATGTGTTAGGGGACAACCTGGGGAGGAACTGTATTGAAAATGGAAGAAACGGGGTCAAAGTTCAGGACATAGGAGCGGGATTCATTCCATCGCCCTTATGCGTCATAACTTACGTAAAAATGCTTCGATTGCGACACAACTCTATCATGTTGTTCCGGAGGTATACTGAACTAGGTCTGTTGAATGTCATCGAAATGGGATCAAAGGTCAGGGCACAGCAGCGAGATTTATTGCATGTCTGTTATCCTCATAACTTGACAAAAAATGATTCAATTGCGACAAAACTCTAGTATGTTGTTCTGGAGGCATACTGAACCAATTCTGCTTAATATAATCGAAATGGGGTCAGAGGTCAGGGCACAGGAGCGAGATTTATTTCACAACTATTATCCTCATAACTTGATTAAAAATTATTCTACTGCGACAAAACGTTAGTATGTTGTTCCGGGGTACACTGAACCAATTCTGTTTAATATCATCGAAATGGGGTCATAGGTCAGGACACAGGAGCGAGATTTATTCCACAGCCATTATCCTCATGACTTGAGTAATGATTTCTGGTATGTTAGAAGTAATGATTTCTGGTATTTTTAGGAGCGACAGCAAAACTGTATTGCATAACATTGTTCTGGATGACCGTGCATTTCAACGTTTGTAAGCGAGACGAAACAGAAAGCGATATTGAGCGCCACCGTACGGACGATGATTACTCATGATCAGGGTGACCACACGACTTTTTGGAATGGGAGGACATTTTCATTAAAAAACGAGTTTTTGGAATGGGAGGACATTTTCTAAAAACAACTTAGTAAAATCATGCAATGCACTGATTATGATACGCTTTCCAACATACCAGAAATCATTACTCAAGTTATTACTCAAGTTATGAGGATAATGGCTGTGGAAAAAATCTCGCTCCTGTGCCCTGATCTTTGATCCCATTTTGATGATATTCAACAGAACCGGTTCAGTATACCTGCGAAACAACATGATAAAATTATGTCGCAATCGAATCATTTTTACATAAGTTCTGATGCATAAGGGCGATAAATCTCGATCCTATGTCCTGACATTTGACCCGATTTCGTCCATTTTCGAAAGGGGTTATCCCAAGGTTGTCCCCTACCACATACGAAAATTTAATGGAACGCGAACTAATTTTACGCGAGTTATCGAGCGGACAGACAGACAGATGGACAAAGATGGAGCATATACGCTTCTTCAACGTACGGTTGGAAAGAGTAAACAAGTTAGTAAAATCATGCAATGCATTTATTATGATACGCTTTCCAACATACCAGAAATCATTACGCAAGTTATTAGGCTGTGGAATAAATCTCGCTCCTGTGTCCTGACCTTTCACCCCATTTCTATTATATTAAACAGAATTGGTTCAGTATACCTCCAGAACGACATACTAAAGTTTTGTAGCAATGAAACATTTTTAATCAAGTTATGAGGATAATGGCTGTGTAATAAATCTCGCTCCTGTGTCCTGATCTTTGACCCCATTTTACCCATTTTCAATAGGGTCCGTCCCCAGGTGGTTCCCTACGATATGCTAAAATGTCATCGAAATCGAAACATTTTAACGCAAGTTATGACGCATACGGGCAATGGAATGGATCCCACTCCTATGTCTTGACCTTTGACCTATTTCACCCATTTTTAAAAGAATTAATTCCAAGGTGGTTGTCTACCACATACTAAAATTTCATCGGAATCGAACTATTTTTACGCAAGTCATGACGCATAAGGGCAATGGAATGGATCCCACTCCTATGTCCTGTCCTTTGACCGATTTCACCCGTTTTTAACAGAATTCCTTCCAATCTGGTCCCCCACCCCATACTAAAATGTTATCGAAATCGAACCATTTTTACGCAAGTTATGAACTATAAGGGCAAAGGAATGGATGCCGCTCCCATGTCCAGACCTTTAACCCCATTTTTAGTAGGATTCGTCCCTGCGTGGTCCCCTACCACATACTAAAATTTCATCGAAATCGAACCACTTTTGCGCAAGTTATGACCCATAAGGGCAATGGAATGGATCCCGGTCCTATGTCGTGATCTTTGACCCCATTTCGTCCATTTACAATAGGGTTCGTCTGCAGGTGGTCCCCTAACACATACTAAAATTTCATCGGAATCGAACCATTTTTACACGAGTTATCGTGCGAAAAGATAGACGGGCAAAGCTGGTGCATATACCCTTCCTCAACCTACGGTTGGAAAGCGTAAAAAAAAGCAAGTTAGAAAAATCATGCAATGCATTGATTATAATGCGCTTTCCAACATACCAGAAATCATTACTCAAGTTATGAAGATAATGGCTGTGGAATAAATCTCGCTCCTGTGCCTTTACCTTTGACCCCATTTCGATGATATTAAAAAAATCCGGTTCAGTGTACTTCCAGAACAACATACTAAAGTTTTGTCGCAATAGAAGCATTTTTAGTCCAAGTTATGAAGTTAATGGGTGTGCAATAAATATCGCTCATGTGTCCTGACCTTTGACCCCATTTCTATTATATTCAACAGAACTGGTTCAGCATACCTCCGAAACAACATACTAAAGTTTTGTCGCAATAGAAGCATTTTTATGTAAGTTTTGACGCATAAGGCCGTTGGAATGGATCCCGCTCCTAGGTCCTGACCTTTGACCCTATTTCGCCCATTTTCAATAGGGTTCGTCGCCAAGTGATCCCCTAACACATACTAAAATTTCATCGAAATCGAACCATTTTTTCGTAAGTTATGGCGCATAAGAGCAATGGAATAGATCCCGCTCTTATGTCCTGACCTTTGACCCCATTTCGCCCATTTTCAATATGGTTCGTCCCCACGTGGTCCTCTACCACATACTAAAATTTCATCGAAATCGAACGATTTTTACGCGAGTTATCGTGCGAATAGGCAGACCGACAGACAGACAGACAGACGGACGGACCGACAAAGCTGGAGCATATACACTTCTTCAACCGACGTTTGGAAGCGTAAAAAAGATTGCTCCGGCCCTGATCGGTGGAATGTCAGGAATTGTTTTGGCTTCGGAAAGTTTGATAACGCCAGCCCTTTCTTTGAGGGCATGAATGCTTTCAGCATAGATTGACGAAAACTATTAGGTGGTAATGACCGATAATTCCCTGCTTCGTACGACGAAAGCAATGTGGCGTGGATGTCGAGACAGCTACTTGACAGGCCAGTTCAAAACTAATGGGCGAATTCTCTTTGGGTTATTTTTAAAATGTCTGTCTAGTCTGCCACCGTTCCTGATTTGTCTGAGCTTTCGCCAACCAATCTGCCCGGCAAAATTCGGCCATAGGAAGTTTGCTTCACGAATCCAGTACTACAAAGAGCACGGGTGCAACCGGGATAGGGTTTTAAGAATTAAAAACCTCTCCAGAGCCGAGAGGGTTTTTTTTTTTTTTTTTTACTTTTAGGATTCGCATTAGTAGTGCTGTTTTGCTATCTCTTATGGCTCTGTTTGATTCAATTTTCCAGGCCGCGGATGGCCTAGTGGTCAACGTTCGTGACTGCCACGGAGAAATCCCAGATTCGAACGCTCAAGCCAGTAAATATCCGCCGTGCGTCAGATGGGCACGTTAAGCCGTCGGACCCGGGTACCCCCTCCTCCCGGTTATAAATAAGGGTGTCTTCTTCCCCCTTTCAACCTCGCTTCCGTGTCACTTTCCTGTCGGGTACTCTAGCCCAACTCTCCTATAGCTTCCTATTTCTAAGGGTTGTTTAAGACCTGGGTTCAAACACTCCCTTCCTAAAATCCTCTACATATGATCTGATCTGATTCAATTTTCCTCTTCACTTAGCTATCCTAAGACTAATCTGCATAGGTTTTGCATTCCCACATTTTGAGGGAGCTGCGTCAGTGGTGGGGCCATAAGGTTAACATTAGCCCCACCGCACGACCACTGTGCTGGTTGGTGGTGGATGGTGGTGGCTCCCTCCGGGGTTGGGAGAGATGGCGCGTGGATGGGTGGTGCCTTAAGCTATATTGGAAAGGGTAGGAGGAAATCTTTTGTTTCCTTTCTTGCCCTCCGAACTACGGAGGGAAGGAAGGGAATTGGAATGAGGTTGGTGTTTTTTTATTTTAATTGATGATGGCATAAGTTGTGGTGATAAAATATGTTTTGATGTCTCACCAAATTGTGATTCTCCTGAAAATTAAAAAAATAATTTGTTTCTTTTGTGCCCTCCGAACTTCGAAATGAGAGTGGTGATTTTTTTAATTGATGATCGCATAAGTTGTGGTGATAAAATATTTTTTGATGTCTCAACATTTTTTTTTTCTTTTACGTAGAGCTAAGAGATATTGACTGCATTTTGTTTTTCTCCATTTGTATTCTGTGAACGGATATGTGAACATGAGTTTTTCTCTGACCGTTGAAAGTGTTAAGTTTAATTGTTGCAATGGAGAACGTGATGAAACAGATTTTCCGGAACCCAATCCAAGAAGAAGCTTTCGGTGGAATTGTAATAATGTAAATAATCTTCTAATAATGACGTAATGGAACGGGAATATTTATTTTATGAATTGTAATGTCATGTAAATACTTATTATCTTTTTAATTGTTGGATTTTAAGCATATGTAAATAATTAAGAATCCTTGCAGTTTTAGAATGTTTGAAAAGTATTCTTGGGAAACTTCTTAAGAATATATTTTTTGAGTTCGATTTGATACAGCCAGTACGTCACCGGAAACGATTAGTTTATCGGCTGACTTCCTGAAGATGGACAACACACAGGACGTTCGTGTGTAGATAGCATCAATAGAAGAAGGCTTTTTTAGAGTTTTAAAGCCACTCATTTGGATGTACTTCCGTTCTCGAGTAAGGGCTTTTCTTTCGGGGTGATCGCATTAGGCAGTGGACATTGAGAAGTATGGGAAGAGGGTTTTCGGACGGAATGCTGGAGGCGCGTGTTTGAGAAGTAGTTGCGGAAAACAATAGGAGAACGGGTCTTCTGAAGGAGGAAGCTGAGGTGTTTTGGGGGGCAGAATGTGAGGGAGAGAAGATAAGAGAGGTTGTTGAGATTTCGGAGGAAGGAGTATAGTTTGAGTAGGGGAGCGTTGTCTCGACGTACGAGCGGTCAGCATGAATGTAGCGGGGAGTTATGACATCTCACTGTGACCCGGAGTAATCATTGATTACGCAATTACTCGAAAATAAAGAATTTTATCAGACACCAAATCGCTTCTGTTAAATGACCTAATACTCTATTGATGTTTACAGTGCTCAAGGAACCTGACAACCTTCTGATTATAACATATTTCGGTAGTTAAAGAACGAGTTAAAACAGCACTGTGACATCATCAATGTTTTGGTTCATGCTGTCAAAGGAAAAAAATGAAAAAGATCGACGTCGAAAAGTGGTTGAAAACCGAAAAAACCTACGCTCTTCATAAACCAGTTAGACGAAATTTTAAGAGAAATAGGATCATCGTCAAGAAAATTCGACAGGCAATGGCAAGCAGATCTGTTGATGTAAGCGGCCTAAGTCACCACAACGACGGATATCGCTATTTATTAGCGTGCATTGATATATTTTCAAAATATGAATGGGTTATTCCACTGAAAAACAAGTTAGTAAAATCATGCAATGCATTGATTATGATACGCTTTCCAACATACCAGAAATCATTACTCAAGTTATGAGGATAATAGCTGTAGAATAAATCTCGCTCCTATGACCTGACCTTCGACCTCATTTTCGATGATATTCAGCAGAACCGGTAAGGCATACTTCCGGAACAACATGATAAAGTTTTGTCTCAATCGAAGCATTTTTACGTAAGTTATAACGCATAAGGGCGATGTAATGGATCCCAATCTTATGTCCTGACCTTTGACATCATTTTGTCCATTTTCCACAGGGTTCGTCCACAGATTGTCCCCTACCACATACTAAAATTTCATCGAAATCGAGCTATTTTTACGCAAGTTATGACGCATAAGGGCAATGGAATGCATCCCGCTCCTATGTCCTGACCTTTGACCCCACTTCACCCATTTTCAATAGAGTTCGTCCCCAGGTGATCCCCTACCACGTACTAAAATTTCATTGAAATCGAACCATATTTACGCAAGTTATGAGGCATAAGGGCAATGGAATGGATCCAGCTCCTATGCCGTGACCTTTGACTCCATTTGTCCCATTTTCAAACGGGTTCGTCCCCAGGTGGTCCCCTACCACATACTAAAATTTCATCGAAATCGAACCATTTTTACGGGCGTTATCGTGCGGACATACGGACGGACGGACAAAGCTGGAGCATATGCGCTTCTTTAACCTACGGTTGGAAAGCGTAAAAAAAGACAGTTTCTCATATAGGGAATACTTTTTCAAAGATATTTCAACATAGAAAGCCGCTGAAGTTGCAAACGGATAAGGAAACATAATTTAAAAATAAAGATTTTTTTTTTTTTTTTTTTTGATTGGAGGTTTAACGACCACCGTGAGAAACTCAATGGGCTATAAGCAGTCGCCCGTTCCTAATTTAGGGTCACTGGTTCCAGGGAAGGGAGCGAGCCAGTGCCGTAAGACAAACACAACATCCATGCCTGACCGGGATTCGAACCCGGACCCCTTACGGACGAATGATCAGAGGCCAACGCCTTAGACCACTGCGCCATCGGGGCGGCATAAAGAATTTCAAAACTTTTTAAAAGAACAAGGAGTTCACTTCTTCACAACAAACAATGAAATAAAAGCTTGCGTTGTGGAGAGATTTAATCGCACGTTAAAAACCCTAGAGTACAGACGACACAATTACTCAATATTTTCCAATACGGACATTGAGACAAAACGGAGAATAAATTTGTCTTTCTGTTGCCGTCTAATCAGGGTCGGGGCTGGTATTAATCCTCTACCCCACTACCCCTAGCTGTTTTAACCCACTAGGGTATGGCCTCTAGGTGTTCTAACTTACTATGGTACGACCTCTTACTCTTAGCTGTTCTAACTCACTAGGGTCTAACCCTTTAGTGTACGGTAGGATGAAGGGATTTCAGAACTTTGTGTTACTGTCCGCTAGGTACTAGAATTCGTCCGACAAAGTGGATGTCTGTGGTTAGGTTTCTAAGGCCACGACCCTTCTGTGGAAGAAATTGATCATTCAGTGAAACATACCATCACAACAATAAAAATAAAACTCCGTCGCCATTGGTCATTCAGACAGGACATATCCCAGACACATTTCTTCCCTGTATTGCCATGGCATGTTTATGATAAAGAGATTGCATAATTTCTATCATATTATTCCTAATGGAATTTATTGTTATATCTTTTTTATTATGAATTATTTTGCTAATTTCTGTACTTAAATTCGCTCAATAATCATACTTGATACCGATTAAATATCTAGGTATACTAATTGGGGCGCAAACATTCTACCATCTAAAAAAGGACCTCAATAACACGCATATCGATATTGTATGCGAATTATTGACATACTTTACATTTCATGGATATCACAACCCTCCCCCCAAAAAAAAAAAAGAATGCCGATAACTTAAGAAAGGAGTTGACATTTTTTTAGGAAAATGTTTTATATTATTTGATAATAATTTTTATTGCAAAGAGGGTGAGTCGAAGATTCTGCAATATTTGGATCACTTTATGTCTTCACACGTACCTTTAATACGAAAGCTGACTAGCATTCAAAGTATAGGCCATCGTGTTGCACCGTCTTCAGCTATCTGTCTGCCAGTTCTACGATTATGCGGCGATACCAGTTCTTGTTCGTCGAGGAGAAGGACTCCTTCACCCCAGCTGCCACATTCTCCTGGTTGTTGAAGAGCCGCCCGCGAAGGAAGTGGATTATATGCCGGAACAGGTAATAATCCGACAAGGCAAGGTCCGGACTATATGCTGGGTTTGGCATCAGTACAGTGCCCTCAAGTTCCTGGAGTTTTGTCCGTGTCGTTCCCGCAGTATGAAGCCGAGAGTTGCCCTGCTGTAGGAGAGTGCGGTTTCTGTTCGCCAATGCAGGGCACTTCTCCTGCAAAACGGCATACATCCGCTCTAGCTGTTTAGAGTGGAGGTTGGCGTTGATGGTCCGACCGTCTGGAACAAATTCGTAATGGATTATCCCCTCGAAACTCCACCAAACGAAGAGCATCACCTTGTGCCCAATGCGCTCATGTTTGGCAATAGGTTGTGAAAGCTGGCCAGGGCTCAACCGCTGCCTTTGTGTGTTAGGATTACGGAAATAGACCCACTTTTCATCACACGTAACAATTCTCTTGATGAAACGTACATCGCGCGGATTTTCTAGGAGTTTCGTGCAAACTTCCACTCGGCGGTTTGCTTCACTTGACGTCAGTTCACGAGGGACAATGCGGCACCTCCTGTAGACCTTGCCGAGGTCCTGAAGGTGACGAACCTCGGTGGTCTGTTAAATGCCCAGCTAGCCTCTACGGTCTGGATCACGGCCTCCGAATCCTCGGTTTGCAGCCTATCTGACCTTGGCTCATCGCCGAGGTTTCTGTCACCTGAGTAAAATTGCTTGAACCATCTTGTTGCGGTGCTGTGGTCCACGGAACCTTCCCCTTTCGCATGACAAATGTTTCGTGTTGCTTGAGCAGCGTTATGGCCGAGTTCAAACTCGTAAAGCAAACGTTTCCTAATTAACCGGTTGTGGCTTCCCAGCAAAAACACAAGTGTTGTGAAACTGCTGGCCACCAGCTGGCAGTGATGGGTCACTGCTGGCTGAAATCTGCCGTTCACGGCCCGGTAGCGGTCCGTTGGCGAGCCATTGGTGGCCCTGCAGCATCGCCGTGAATTGTGGGCCACCAAGCAAGTGCCATTGGTGGCCCGTAGCTGGCGACCGATGAAACCCCAACACCAGGTGGAAGCAACGGGACTGCGCATGCGCAGAAGCAAAACCGTGCTGTGTATCTCGTGGTACCAGTTAGTTGAAACGACGCTATAGCCATCGTGTTATTTTAGTGGTTGTTAAGAAAAAAGGCCATATGTAGAGAGGCTAATTAATTTCCTAATGAAATGCCAAGTCGACGAAGATATCAGATTAAGCCATGAAATACTAGATTACAGCCGTGAAATACACCCACTCTATTCCCATGAATAACAAGAAATAATTTGAACCCGCTTGAAACAACAGTCCTGGAAAAACACTAAAAAACGTTTGTTGAAAAAAAAAAAAAAGATTAAAGAATTATACGCGTACAAAATTTATCAATTATTTGAAAGAAGAAGGGAAAAAAATCAACGCTATGTGGATGTAATGTACTCATCCATGGGTTGAATACACAAGACTGGAGGAATTCGCTTCTTTCACTTCTAAAAATAACGAGAAGTAAAATAAAATATCTTTCCTCTTTAAAACAAATGTAGCTTTGGACAACGGAAAGGAAAAGATACAACGTTAAAAATGTAACAGAATGTGACATGAAAGACTAAATACACTGCCGGAAAGTGAAAAAAGAACACCAAGAAGGAATTGGCGGACGATCATGAAATTTACATATGTTAATGGGGTCGAGTTTACGTAGGTGTGATGTTAATTTCGGGACCAACCGGTGAGCGCTTACGCCACAGCACGGCATAATATGCAAATTATCGTCGGTGGTATTTAAGGAGTACGGCGAAGTGAATGTAATCAGTCGTCGGCGTACGGACACGTGTGAAGACCCTGAAGAAACTGCAATGCCTGGACATGGAAGACGTGTACGATTTCAGCAGTTATCGGACTTTGAACGAGGTCGTCTAGTCGGACTCCGCGAGGCCAGGTGGTCGTATCGTCGTATTGCGGAGCGAATTGGACGGGAAGTATCGGTGGTGGTACGATGGTGGCGTAGATGGTCCGAGGAACATTCCCACATGAGAAGACGTGGAACTGGGAGTCACAGACGGACTGATGAGCGGACCGATCGACGCATAAGTTGTAGCTTTGGGAAACCACGGGTATCCTTGTTTTATATTTATTTATATATTTTTTTATGGCTACTATTGGGAAATTGGCGGACAAGATTCGGCAAGCCATAAGTTACGTCACGCGATTGCTGACTGCCACTGCCTGGAAACTAATGGACCACATTAGGCTAGCCGTCATTTCTGGCACGTGCTTGCAGGGCCGCTGTAGGACCGCTTGTGGCAGCTGCTGCCTGTGATGGATAACTGATGGCCCTGTTGTGGCATATGACAACTGATGGCCCTGTTGTGGCATATGACAACTGATGGGGGTGCCAACTGTTGGCCTGAACTGCTGGCCCTTCTGTTGGCCACCCGGACATTTTATTGACGGTTCGGCAGAGGCAACATAGTGCTGGGACAGCAAGACTGTTTTTGCTGGGTGTTCATCTTTTAAGCGCCCCAACCACAGACAGAACGACGGCAAGCAATGCTGTTCACAGCAACAACCACCACTTTATATCCCTTTCGATTGACTGCAGTGCGCGACTTTAAACACATGACATACCCGCCGCAGCACATACGTTTACGCAAATATTGCAGAACTTTCGACTCGCCCTCTGTAATTTCTATTGTAATTTATATTCTAATCTTAAAATAAATGTGCTAAAATATTACTTAAATTTGATATTAACTTGTATTGAAATATATTTTCTAATTTTTAAATAATGTGCAGAAATTTAACTTAGAATTAAAAATGATTTCTTACTTTGTATTAAAATTTATTTGCAAATTTTGGAAACAGTGTGAAAATGGTATGTATAAATGTGGTAAAAAAAATAGTTCCATAACGAATCTTTGTTAAATAGCCTATATCCACCGGAAAGAAGTAAGCTTCCTAACGGTGAAAAAATTATCCGAATCGGTTCAGTAGTTTTCCAGATTAGTAAAAAAAAATCCGTTTGTTATCGTGAGCTACTTTCTTTCACGTTGGGTGTCACCAGGTTGTATGTAAACAAAATGGAAAGGTGCACGGGAAAACGTGAACTACCGTGAACTACTTGAAAGCGATCTGATTCGGTAGTACAGCCAAAAATAATACAAAATAAACGAACCAGCCTATGTCCACGGGAAAGAAATAAGCTTTCCAACGGTGAAAGAATTATCCAAATCGGTTCAGTAGTTTTCGAGATTACCTCAAACACACAAACAAACTTTCTCTTTTTATATATTAGTATAGATTATATAATACAGTAATACCAAAAAAAAAAAAAAAAAGTAATTGTTAAAGCCAAACTGGCAAAATGAAGCACATTTTTAACCCCATTTTGCTAAAGGATAAACATGTGCTTACCCGTCGTTGATTGGCTTGCATTGAGGCATTCTTTCAGTGATGCGAAAGGTTATCGTGTTATCTAGAAACAACATCATTTTCGCGTCACTGAAAGAATGCCCCAATACTCCAATGCAAGCACGTCAACTACGGGTAAGCACATGTTTATCCTGTACAATACTGAGGAACGGCATCGTTAAATTCGTATACGAGTATTTGGAGAAATTGAAAATTAATTGGAATATTACAAAAAATTTGTTGTTGGTGACCCTTCTTATACACCGCTTATTAACAATTCAACCGTTTATTATAGTTATGCATTTTATTACGATTCGTGCTGTATGACAAGAAAAAATTCAGTCACAGCTTTTAAAAATGTGCATGGCATTGGTTACGGACTAGTGAAATGTTTCTTATACATCTACTGTAGTTTCTCAGAGCGTTTGGCTCGGCACCACCAGGACGAATGGAGCGTAAACATTCAAATCATTGTGACGTCATCAGAGTTCTGACGGTCACGGTTTTTGGTGAGTTTTTTTCCACGCCCTTGAAAGAAATGGAGTCGACGTTATGTCGTTGACAAGCCGCGAAGAGTTCCGATATATGTGGAAAGCTTCTAATACATTAAGCCTGATAGTCGAATCAGGTTTATCAATGAGCGTAGCGTTTCCAAACAAAAATTAATGGTTATTTTCGTGACAATGTTAGGCTATAGACGACTTCTTCAGTTCACAGTTCCGTACGGAGGTTTTGTGTTCCATCACGCGGAAACTTAAACCCTGCGAGTCTGTCCTATATATGAAAGTCCACATTCACAAGGTATCTAATAAATTCCCTAGGAATTTATGTTTTCGACGTAGTCTTTTGATCCGTAAAAATTCATCTCGTTTATGTGTTTGAAAATTACTTTAAAATTAAAACTTTGAGAATTTTTGAAATTCCGAAGCAAATGGGATAACCACCCAATTCTTTTGTATTGGGAGGTCTATTGGCGTGAGCCAGCAGACAGGCTTCGGTTTCCTAAATTTTGGGGTAGCTATAACGAAGTAAATTTCTCCGTCATTTTTGGTCCACGCCGGGGATTGAACCTGAGTTCATTTATTCCGGAACAAGTCGCTCTACCAACTGAGCTACGCAGACGTTCGTTCTCTCTGCTATCTGCCTTTATGTCGTGTGTGTCCTGCGGGGCAGGTACGTCACATAGCTTTGTCTATAATGGAAGGGCTACATCCTCTGTGCATTGCAAATCGTTTAAGAAAATCAAACTCTTTCTGTAAGGAATCCTTAGTTCAACAGATATGTACTGCACGATGTACGTACGTGTAGAAGGCATAGATCTTTTGTTTCCATGGGTGATTTGATTTTTCCTGTGGGGGTAAGGAAACAGCAAATGGTTTTTGGTAAACTATTGTACTGAAGGATCCGCCAGAGTGTGGCACAAGGACATCAAGGAATGGTAAACAGCCATTATTTTTAATCTCACACGTGAACTGTATATTAGGATCTACTGAATCGATAAGTTCAACTAATTTAGGTATTTTTGAATTCATGCTATTCCAGAGAACAAAAGTGTCATCTACATACTAATCCACTGGTCAAATGTAACAATTAATATACTGTATCCATTGTTTTTCTTAATCTTGCAACTGGTATCTGTTCTTCTCTGACTTCATCTGTTTGTGTCTGCAACTTCAAGAGTACAAACTTGGATTTTGGGAGGGACAATAAAGAAAGGTATTATAAATTCTATTTAGCTTACATCGATCTAGTTCAATTCTTTATGACCTTACAAATTCCAAAACAAACTGAAGAAAAAATCCCCCAAAAAACTTACTGGCCACCCGGGCTAGTAAAATAAAGTTTTCAGTGGTCCGATGGAATTTTTACAAGCCAATGGCCAGCGGACCACTGGGTAATTCGAACGCTATGGTATTTTGATGTATCTTTCCCTGTCTCTTGGTATCCATTCTAGTATTTCAGTTATTCATCGATGTGGTCAGTTCTTCTAGCAATATATCCAGAATGGTTGATTTTTTACACACCTATGGTATGCTCTCTTTGGAACAGTTCGGTTTCCAAAGAAACAGGTCTACTGAAATGACTGTTGTTAAGCTGTCAAACTTCATTTCCGAAGCACTAGATGACAGTTATTAAACTATTTGTGTTTTTATTGATTTCCAAAAAGCTTTCGACACGGTAAATCACGACATTCTGTTACATTAATTACCCAAATACGGTTTTCTTGGCAAAATTCTTTCCCTCTTAATGAGCTACGTCTCTCATCGCAAACAGTATGTCACTGCAAATAAAATAATCTACTTAATATTTCATGTGGAGTGCCTCAAGGTTCGGTACTGGGACCGTTACTGTTCCTGTTATATATTAATGACCTTCCTCTGGGTCTGCAATCAACTCATGCTTTGCTATACGCTGATGACACTGTCATTTTTTAAAAATGTCATGATTTGCATAAGTTACAGATAATGATCAATAATGATCTATCAAATTTATCTCATTGGTTATGCTCTAACAAATTATCACTTAATATTCTAAAAACCAACGCCGTATATTTCCGAAACGTTCATAAAAGAGAGGACATAAATAAATAAATGTCCAGTCAGGATTAATGATCTCCCCTTTAAAATTGTGGACAAAGTTCAGTATCTTGGTATTTGGTTTGATGAATTCTTTAACTGGAATACACATGTTCAGTTTGTTTTAAAAAAGTTTCCTTATAGGTTGGCCTGCTTGGTAAAATTAAGCATCTCTTCCCTATCAATGTCCTAAAAACATTTTACTATGTTTTTATTTATACCCATCTCTCCTATTGTCTGGAATCTTGGTATTCAAATATAAATGCAAACAATAAGTTATGCTTGCTCAAATTACAGAAGAAATCTGTTCGCTATATGCTGAACACAGATTACATGTCTCATTCAAAACCATTATTTCTAAAACTAAATATTATAAAAATTCATGAAATTTCTACCTTGAAACTAGGTATCATGTTTTTTAAAATAATGCCTCTTAAACTGCCTATTTTTCAATCTGACATCAAATATCTGGATTATTCTATCTTCACCAGATCTGTTGCTAACAACAAATTATGTCAGCCGTGTGTTAGACTTAATTATGGTTTAAATAGCATACTGTATAAAGCCATTATTCTATGGAATAATCTCCCAGAGAGCGTCAGATCCCTAATATAAAAAAGTTTTCCTTGTCTCTGCGAAATTACATTGTAAATCACCCTGATCTCCAAAACGAATCTCAACCCTATCATTAAATTGTAGTTCCAAGCATGCTGCTAACAGTGGTGCTTCTGTTATAACCATCTTACTTGCTTTCATATATGCCATATGTTTTATTCTTTTTCTTACATCTGATAGGGGAAATCGCCTTACAACCAATGTGTTCAGATTCCTCCTGGTGTATTGCATTTTCATATAACTGTAAGTTTTAAATGTGTGCAATAAATATTTGTATTGTATTGTATTGTATTGTATTGTATCTTTCCTTTGATCATGATGTTGTCAACTCTTTCCATTTCCTGATCCATGAGTTTCTTTTTTATCTTTCTTAATTACAACAAGCACACATCTCTCTAGGCTTCTTTGAGTTGTCCAAAGCCTCTGTATGTCTGTATTTGTTAAAACAAGTCTGATCTATGAATAAATCTGAGCATTCGTTAAATTTTTGTTTTAAGACATATTGATGAATTGCTCCTGAAAATCGTACTGTTTCTTCCAAATACTCTTCAGCCAAGTTTTGTATGCCTGTTAATTTCTTCTTTGGTCTGGCACTTGCTTGATATCTGTTGTCAAATATGAACGTACGCACTAGTCACTTCTAGATTTGCAACATCAACATCTAAATCTTCAGTTTTAAAGCAGCGAGAAATCGCTTCTGTGTTGCCGAGAAAGTAAACATTTTTTTAGTTGAATTTGTGACGTACTTGCTCCATATGTGACACATAAATCAAGACGCAAAGTTGCAGTGATGAGCTTCGTCGGTGTAGTTCAGTCGGTAGAACAATCGACTTCGGAGAAGGCAGATGTTACAAAAATCTACGTCAAGGGCAAACAGCATGGAGAGAGTGGAGCGTATGGAGATTGTTAAGATTCTATAAGAGCGAGTTGATACTATTATCAAAAGATTTGCGAATTATCATTGTCAACTAGAAACTATGCAAGCAGTGCCGGATTAAGGGGATATCTACAGGGGCTATATATAGCCTCAAGGCCCAACATGGCCAAGGGCCCAGGAGGAGGTATGCTGGTCAAATAATAGATAGATAAATATAGAAAGAAAGAAAAAAGAAGGAGAGAGAGAGATTTATAAAATAGTTTTTACTTTTGTCTCTTATGATTTGCAGTTGGTCAGAAACAGGCTGGAAAATGAACAAATTTCAAAGCAGTTACTCACCAAGGGAGTATCTGTCGCTATGGCTTTGGCTTCATTTCGTTATGCATAGCGGGGTCGGCGAGAGGGTTTCTGATTTTTCTCATAATCCACCCACACCTCCCAATTTGCTGTTTGAATCGTAAATAGTCGAAGTTCCTTGTGGCTTCCCATTACATTACAAAAAAAAAAAGAAGATGCACTAAAAAAAGTATACAATGCCAAATCATTAAAAAATCCAAAACAAAATTTAGGAATGTTAAACTTTTACCTCATCTTCTTATGAGAACAATGGAAAATACAGTGAGTTATTATGAAAACACTGCAGATAATTTATTAGTTTCAAGAATGCACGACGTATTGACTATCACAAGCATATTGCTACAGTTTCGTGTTTTAACGGACTTCATAATGATTCCCGTCATAATTCTTTGAGGGCCCACTCAGATGTCTTAGCCTTGTGGCCCACTCAAATGGCTTAGCCTTGGGGTCCACTAAGCCTTAATCCTGCCTTGTATGCAAGTCTAAAACTCATTTGTGATTGTGAATGCATATTCGTGTTACGTCTACAACTAGGAGGGATAAAATTTTTTATGTTAACGTAGGTTGTTTATAATTCTTGGCCGTTTCTATTTTGTCGGACAAAAGTAATTATATGTATATTTTGTTCAACAAGTGGTAAGGTAATGACATAAAACAACTTCAAAATACCTAAAACGCTACAACTTCCTGTGCTTATAACGGAGGCATTGCTCCAATATTAGCACATTTTTTAAGTAGCGGCGAATAAAATATTTCATAACTCATAGACGTAATTTTTAAAAGGAAATTTAGAAATCATCCGCGCTTTATCCCAGGTTTTCATCCAGGTTGTTACGGTTCGGCATTTTCTTTAAACGAAGCTGCCAACAGAAAATAAAGCCTGACTTAAGACCTGATCAAACGAGTTAACAAACGCATTTGTTATCATAAAGACCTGTTCGCAAATATCCCCAATCAGTTTGATGTATGGACCCTATTTTTCTGTTTTTGCAAGGAATGCCACAGCATCTGACGGATTCCACTCGTCAGACTTCATCTCCTATCCAAGCGGAAAGAGAATTTGCACTCTTGAGTTCATTATTTGCTTTTTCTCGAGGTGTGGTTCCTTGGACGAATCTAATTGACCTTGCTATTATTTCTCTTCCCTCCGCTTTGCTCACGATTCTCATACGACGTGTCCTGAGCCGGTTCCACAGAAGCAGGAAGACAGGAGGAGGAGGACAAGAGAGGGAGGGAGGTGATAAGGGAGGAAAGAGTCGCTGAGAAGCATCATTGGTTATATATAGGACTCAATTTGCTATGCTCGTAACTTCATCTGCAAAACAACAGTGCGACCAACCAACTGCCCGAGCAAGTTGAGCGATCGTAGTGCGGAATGTGGCACTTGCTGCTTTTAGTACCTCTGACCTTACCCTTGGCCGCAGCCCAAAGTGAGTACGACTTTTTGCTTCCACCTGCAGTTCAGACCGAAATGCAATTATCATTAGCAACTTCAAAAGATATTTCCTCGTTTTATGGCGAAATATGCTTATAAATTAAATCTTCGATAAAAAAAATATTTTCATTTGATAATGAAGCATTACCACCAAGAGAGTTCATTTTATAATCAAATTAATTACCAATGAATTTTCAAAAACCTAAAGAGCTTCAAAAAATTCTTATTTCTTAATTAAAATGCTAAACAGTAAACTTTAACCTTTTCATGAGTAACTATGCACATCATAAATAACGATAGCTTATGATTAATACTTGGCGCTCCATAAAGCAGTTGAGACCGAAATGCAATTATCATTATCAGCTCCAAAAGATATTTCCTCGTTTTATGGCGAAACATGCTTATAAATTAAGTCTTGAAATAATAACAATTGCATTTGCTAATAAAATATTACCAGTTGGTTTTGTAATCAAATTGATTATCACTGAATTTTCGTAAAAATAAAAAGAAGTTTTAAAATCTAAAGAGCTATTTAAACGGTTAAAATAAAACTGTCTAAATAACTCTTTAGTAACCTAAAAGCTTTAAACACTTCTTATTTTAAACCTAAAGAGCTTTAAACAGCTCTTATTTTATAATTTAAATGCTAAACAGTAAACTTTGACCTCTTCAAGAGTAACTATGCGCATCATAAATAAAGATAGGTATTATAAAAATTCATGCTTATCATTAATTTGTGGTGTTCTATGAAGAATTATTCTTATCACACATGAAATTCATAGCTTTCAGACAAAAAATTTGTCATCAATTTACTAATTTCGTAACAAAATGCTATCACTAAAACGCGCTCGTTTCATAAACATGTATACATGTTATGAATTTACACGGTTTATAACGACGTAACTTGTGAAATTTATTGTGCAATACACTTATCAGGAACACTGCGCGTTTATGTAGTGCATTACCCTTATCACGAATATGAACATTCATAAAGAAGTACTTCTATTATAAAACGCATTATTTTTATTCCGAAATTCAGCATCAATTTACTAATTTTTTCAACAAAATGCTGTTATTGAAATACGCTCATTTCATAAATCATGTCGATGATCTTTGAACTCTAAAAACCTAAATAGCTTTAAAGACTTCTCATTTCGTAATTAAAATACTGAACAAAAAAGTTTAGCTACTACATGAGCACATATGCCGATAACAAATTACCAAGCACATTGCAGAAATTTACAATGCACTACGCTTATCACGAACGTGCAACATTCTATAAAGAAACATTCTTATGAAATGTGTAGTTTTTTTAATTCAAAAACTAATTATCAATTTGCAATTTTTTAAACAAAATGCTATCACTAAAATATGCTCGTTTCATAAAGAAATATGCATATTGTGTTTTTAATGCACGACCAAGGCAGTTCGTTTTATAACCAAATTAATTATCACTGAATTTTCAAAAACCTAAAGAGCTTTAAAGATTTCTTATTTCATAATTAAAATGCTTAATAGTAAACTTTAACCTCTTCATGAGTAACTATGCACATCATAAATAAAGTTAATTATAACAATTCATATTTATTATTACTTTGTGGTCTATAAAGAAATATTTTTATCATGAAATACATAGCTTTTATGCAAAAACCTGTCATCAATTTACTAATTTTTAACAAAAATGATGTCCCTAAAATGCTCTCGTTTCATAAAGGAAATATGCGTATTATGAATTTACGCGATTAATAGCAACGTAAGAAATGTATTGTGCATTTCACTTATCATGACACTGCGCATTCATAAAAATTTGCAGTGCATTATTGTTATCACGAATATGCAACATTCCATAAAATATTCCTACCATAAAATGCATTACTTTTATGCAAAAACTCATCATAAAGTAACCAATTTTTTTAATAAAATAGTTCCACTAAAATAAGCCCTTTTCATAAATCATATTGACGATCACTGAATTCTCTGAAGCCAAAACACATTTAAAGAATTCACATTTCGTAATTAATACTGAACAGTAAAATTTTACCACTTTATGAGCACATATGCCGATAAGAAATTGCCAAGCACGTTACAAAAATTTACTATGCGTTACGCTTATCACGAATATGTGACGTTCTATAAAAGAAAATTTCTTATAAAACGTACGGTGAAAAACTCATTATCAATTTGCACTTTTTTAACAAAATGCTATGACTAAAATACGCTCATTTCGTAAAGAAATATGCATATTGTGTATTTAATGCGCAACCAACACAATTTGTTTTATAATCAAACTGGTTATGATTGAATTCTCAAAAACCTAAAGATCATTAAAGACGTAATTGAATTATGAACAGAAAAATGTGACCTTTCCATGAGAAACTATGCAGATCGTAAATAACTATGCATATTGTAAAAATTTCCAGTGAATACTTACAATGAACATGTGGCGTTCTATAAAGAGATATTCTTATCGCGAAATGCATAGTTTTTGTTCAAAAATTTATCAATTTGCTAACCTTTTCTAAACAAAATGCTACCACTAAAATATACACATTTCGTGAAGAAATGTGAATATTATGCATTTACGCGGTTTATAACTACATAACCTAAGAAATTTATTATGCTATTAGATAATCATGGATTTTAAAACGAAATATTCTCATGATAAAATGTGTGATTGTTTTTCAAATTGTTTTCTCATTAATTGGCTATTGTTAAAGAAATTTTATTAAAGTTTGTTTGTTGAGAAAGAAATAACTTTGAAATTAAGTTGCTCGTTTTATAAGGAAATGTGCTATAAGATATTTTGCTCGTTTAAAAATGCATTACGCTGATCACGAATATTTCATGTTTTATAACGAAATATCCTTACCATAAAATGTATTTTTATAGCAAAAAAAATAATATCATTAATATATTATTTTTTTAAAGGAATGTTATTATTAAAATTTGCTCCTTTTATAAAGAAAGTACGAATTTTTTTCTCGTTTTATAAAGTAGATCATCTCTTTTCATAAATTGGTGCACGAAATTTGGAGGAATGTAGGATATTTATCATTTTTTTCATTTTGAACGAAATGTCCTAAGAAATTTTTCCAGTTTTATTGTGCGGCATACTTATGAGTATCACTACGCATTTCATAAAAAATGTTGTCATAAAATATGCTATTTTTTTATTAAAGACCAATTATCAGCAATTTACTATTTTTAAAGAAATGTAATCATTAAAATGTACTCGTCTCATAAACCAAATGTGCGATTTTTTTGGTTTCATAAAAATATAGGTATATTACAAATATACATAAGAAATTTTACACGTTATTGTGATATGCGCTTTTCCTGGACAGATAATATTTTATTACAAAATGTTCTTATCATAAGACGTGCTGTTTTGTTCTTATCGTATGGCACTATCGTTTAAGTAATGTATTAAATTGTAAAATCATTTACTAACTAGGGAAAATAAATTTTTGTGATGTTCTCATATAATGGTTCAGCAATAATAATTTTTTTTTGCATACAACATCTGCTTTATAATATTAACTTGAAACGGAAGAAAATTGTAATGATGAATAAAACGCTGGCTTACGTCCTGTACTTCATCAGGAATGAGTACACGTTACAAACGAAAAAGAATCGTCGACGGTAAAAATGCCAAGCATTGAAAATATTTTGCAAACGGAATTTGCAGATGAACTTTTGGCAATATTGAGTGCTTTAGATAACGGCCGTAACTAGGTCCCAGAACCGGAATTGGGCTGTTTGGAATGGAGGAGCTGAAGGGTCATTTCGTAGGAAGGGGCTCAGTGTTCAACTACAGACTAAATTTTTCCTCTAATACAGATACAAACACAAGTTTTTCTTTGTTTTTTCTCTTCTTTTGTTAATTTGCTTCACTACCAAATAATTTATCCTCACCAAAAAATAAATGAAAACAGTAAAATAAAATACAAAATATGAATAACGAGGGGGTGAAAGGAAACTGAATTTCCATGAAATATGAAAAAAATACATTCCCTGAATTTACTTGATTGTAGTTGAGTTATAGGTTCCTTATTGGATAAATTATTTAATTTTTTAGTTACTATTCTGGTCATTTCCCGTTGATACACGTAAGAAGTGATCAATGACGTATTTGACTTTTCCTGCTATATACCCTTCTTCGGTTCTACATTTTTTATTCATCTTTTATCACGCATTCTCCTATGTTGGTACTTGGAAATACGCTCTTCTTACCGTGGTAAATAACCAATCCCCTACCCTTCCCCACTCAAAAATCAATAGCTCTCAGATTCACGCCAATAAACCCTTTTTCTCCCAGGCGCACGCATCGTAAACCCATTCCTACTGACTCCAAAATCAGTGAATAGGAAGAAGTTGAAAGCTATCTCTCTCTCGCACAAATATTTCCCTTTAGCACTATTTTCCAACGTCTAGAGGAGCACACTTTTAAGTACAACCCACATCCCCTTCCCTTGACATTACTTTTTTGCAGACAATTAACTATATGGAAGTTTCTTAACAGCACTTAGCAGCTCATAGCCACTTATCAAGTGACCGACAGTTTTGCCCTTCTGCGCAACTACATGTCCACCCATGCCTCCGTTTTTCTTTCCTTTTTTTTTTTTTTTTTTTTTGGTGGGAGCGTGACGTTCTTTGACATTCTTCCATATATTACATTCGAAAAAAAAATAAAATAAAATAAAATAAATGGAAATTTCTCTCTTCCCTTAATACCAATAAGGCCCCGTGACTGTGTGGTTGAGAATTATTCGCGCAGCGGTTCTTACTGACTCATCTGAGAAGTAATTTCTTTTGAGTTATGCATCGTTCATGCTGTATCATTTCAATTTTACTTTTTAAAAATAGTTCAACACACGAATAAGTAAGATATTTGTGCTTATAATGAAATACAAGAGTAATTTTCATAAACTGCCGAAAATAAAAAAAATAGTTCAGAGAATTTAGAACAAGGGTTTTCTTCCACGGCTGACTTGCTTGCCGCGGGGGGGGGGGGGTAGCTTCCTGCTAGCTACGGCCCTGCTTTACATGGAATATCTTTTTACCTGTGTTGCGAATGGCTGCTTTACCAAAAGATTTTCTAGACGAGGTTGCACTCTGTCGAAGAACAATAAGGCAGTTTAGAACCTAGTAGTCGAATTTTACAAGGAAATAAACACGTATGAAATTCTTTTTACACTTTTCTAATTTCTATTTATTATGAATGAACAAAACCGAAATAAATTGACGGCATGTGAATCTGAATTTGTACTAAACCGGTAGATAAGATAGAGTGTCATAGACGACATTTTGGGGGCCCCGCGACTTGATAATAGGGCCCCTTATAATCAGTAGATAAGAGAAAAAAATCTTACATTTCGTAGCAATTATTCGGTAAACCTTATATCATGAAATATTCAACGCAGGGTAATGTTTTATTGCCGTTTCTACAATACATTTTTAGAAATTTTAACAAATGTAGTATTTCAAATTTTAGTGTCATTTCATTGCTGGTATTCAAACTGAGGTCATAATGACAAAAATATTAAAAAAAATGCACTTATACAAATACGTTTAGTTTCAACAATTTATTTAAAAACCTCTGTACCTTGCTTCTCTTAATCTGAGATCTAAATTATGTGAATGCCACAATTTCCTCCAAAGACTTGCGACGTACTACAGAGATGAAGCACATGTCTAGACGGCAAAGTTGCAGCGACAAATTCCGTTGCTGTAACTTAATTGGGAAAGCATTCGCCTCCGGAGCAGAAGGATGCTGGCCCGATCTTCGTCACAGGCAAATTTGTGTTTTCAAATTAGAAGTCCGAACAGGTGGGTACTCTAGCCCCGAATCGTTAGGTTAAATTCCTAAAGCTTTACCGACTGAGCTATCTGAGTGCCAACGTGAAAACACAAATTTGCAGGTGGTGGGACCCAAGAACCTACGATTTTGTGCCCCGCCATCGGCAAATTTGTGTTTTTACATTGGCGCCCGATTGTGAAAATGGATGTACTGGCCATTGGGTTCTTCGAAAAATGTGTGATAATTCTTCCACACATCGTCTGGAATTAATCACAATTCCTTCGTCTTCGGCGAGCTATTTCAGCCATGGTTGTCGACTGAATCGGAAATTAATGATTCCGTCCCTTCCCTTTCGCAAGACACGTGCTTCACCCTTCCTTGAAGGAGGGGGTATATGTGACGTTCTACAGAGGTGAAGCACGTGTCAAGACGGCAAAGTTGCAGTGATAAATTCCGTCGGTGTAGCGTAATTGTGAAATCAGTCGGCTCCGGAGCAGAGCCTCAGTAAAAAAAGATTTACATTTTTTCTTTTTTGCGGAAACTTCATTCAAAACTTCCTAAAGAAAAAGCCAAGAATTTTCGAGTGCAGTTTTGAATGAAGTATTAAAACGAAAGCCATTTTTGGTAGTCTTGTTTTTCTTCAGTAAATAAGTAAAAGTTTCAGAAATAATTTTTTCGAAGTTTTAGTCTTTATGAAAATCAGAGGACGAGGAAGCAGCTACTTTAGACGACTTGAGGCCCCTTTTCACAGTCACGGTAATAGTTCCTGTACATGTATATTAACAAGAGAATGTGAAACATCAGTTCAACGAATGAAATGTTTATATTAATGTAGATAAGATGTTATTAAACAGAAGTCATCGCTCTTTCCACGTTTATAAGTGAGTCACGGAAAAAGTCTCATCGGCCACCACAGAGAATCGAACCCAGGGTCTTCCAGTTACGCGCCGGACATGCTTCCACTGCACGACAGCGGCCTCGAAATTCTCCAGACTCACATACAACTAACTGCCAAATCACATGGCAGGCTCCTTCTTGGAGCCGCGCACGATGCTGGGGATTTACCAAAGATGGAAAGCAGCAACTGAACAAATAACTGGGAGGCGAAATGAATAATAAATACACACAACTCACGTGGATTAGGAACATTAAACAGAAGTCATCGCTCTTTCCACGTTTATAAGTGAGTCACGGAAAAATTATCATCGGCCTCCACGGGAATCGAACCGAGGGTCTTCCAGCTACGCGCCGGACATGCTACCACTGCACCACAGTGGCCTCGAATTCTCCAGACACACATTCTCCACCTGGTTTGGCAGTTAGTTGTATGTGAGTCTGGAGAATTCGAGGCCACTGTGGTGCAGTGGTAGCATGTTCGGCGGGTAACTGGAAAACCCTCGGTTCGATTCCCGGTGGCGGCCGATGAGAATTTTTCCGTGACTCACTTATAAACGTGGAAAGAGAGTTGACTTCTGTTTGATGTTCCTAGTCCACGTCAATTGTGTGTATTAATAAGATGTTCTGTATTACAATTGTTTGCACATAACTTCGCATCTTTCAGAATAGAATGAACTAAAAGGTGTTCTTCATGGGAGCAAAGAAACAGAGACTTGTGTCAGTTTTTGAAATAACATAATCAAGACAAAAAGAAAACATATGCAAAACATCGTAGAATTATGCAAAGTGTGTTTTTTATATTCAAGACTAAATTATTTGAGTAGTTTTATTTTTTGTGCCACCATTCTTAATTGTTATTTATTTATTTATTTGCTTACTTATGTTTTGTATTTTCGTATAAATCGGAAACGGTTATTATACACTCTCACAACAGTAACGCGTTTTGTGCGTGTGGTCGTGAGGCATTCCAAAGATTCTCTAAACGAATAAAATTTGCATGATATGATCAACTTTTGCGTAAGTGTAATGTAGCACGTTGTATT
The DNA here is from genome assembly GCA_039090855.1 of Macrothele yani. Classification (NCBI taxonomy): domain Eukaryota; kingdom Metazoa; phylum Arthropoda; class Arachnida; order Araneae; family Macrothelidae; genus Macrothele; species Macrothele yani. The sequence continues at coordinate 118,381,822 of CM077008.1, forward strand.
GGTATAGAACTAGGGGAATTATGTTTATTACAACTAACACATTTGTCTTACACGCAATAAAGCGCAATTATTTTGGTTTTACGGAAAATACGTGTAAGTTTTCATTATTAAACGTCCATAAAACCTAGTTAATAACATGAAATTAAAAAAATCGGTAATTGAAATCTATTGAATTTTCGAAAAAGGGCTCCGAAGACATTTTCTTGGGAAGGGGCCCGAGTTATTTCGGTACGCCACTGAATGGCATTCAGTGTAGAAAAGCGTATAACGAGAATAAACCACAATTGATATAAGAAGACAGAAACTAGAAAGGACGGTTGGACTATACGTCACACCTTCAACTGTCTCTTAGTCTGTCTTTCGTGTACAGAAATAACAATAACAGAAAAGTGGTACTGATCCTTGTGTCTAAATTACTCATACAACTTTGTAAACCTTTGGTGTCCTTTGGACCTGATTGGGGGCTGTGGGATGCCTGTCTAGGCACGGACAACGAGATAATTTGGCCCGAATATTTGTATGTATGAGGGCATGCTGATTAGTCATCGGCTTTCACACCTTCCATTTTCCCCCGATAAATGAAACATACACAATATTGACAAAAGTCACCGGACACCTAGAAGAGAAACACAACATGCATAAAGGCCAAAGGTGGACTGACGGTGTCGGTCCACTTTTGGCCTTAATGCATGCGCTGACCCTTTGAGACATGCTTTCGACAAGGTTTTGGAACACAGCGATAGGTATGCACTTTCATTCAGTACATAATGCTGCCGCTAAGTGTTGCTTAGTATTAGGCCATTGGTTCTAAACTTCTTATGCGGCGCTCTAATTCATCCCATAGGCGCTCTAATTCATCCCATAGGTGCTCTATGCAATTAAGATCAGGGCTCTGTGCTGGTCAGTCTACACACGATACGGAATTATCGTGAAGCGACGCTGTAACAGTCCTTGCTTTATGGCTCGGTGCATTCTCCTGCTGGTACCAACAAGGCTTGGTTCCATAGTATTGCCATAGAGTTGGTAGGGCATAATTGTCCAGAATATCGAGGTAAACGTGCTGGTTAACAGGTTTGTCCACGATAACCAATGGGTTGGGACCATACCACGAAAAACACCCCTGCACGAGTACATTGCCAGCTCCAAACTTGACCGTAGGAACAGTACACTTTGGTAAATAGCGTTCTCCCGGCGGCCGCCATACCCTCACACAGGCATCAGACTGGTGAATCGTGTATCTGGATTCATCAATCCATATGACCTGTTTCCATTGTTCTATGATCCATGATAAATGTTCTTTACACCACGCTAAACGACGAGTAGCATTCCGAGTGGAGATGAAAGGCTTATGAGACGCGGCACGACCACGGTAACCCATGGAATGAAGTTCTCTGCGAATGGTACGTGTACATACCGAAGTTCCAGCATTTTTACTCACCTGTACACTGAGGTCTTGTGCAGTAGTCCGTCAATTAGCTGTAACGACTCTCCTAAGGCTTCCACGTCTTCTATCACTGATTTTCTTTGGTCTGTCGGTACGTTTTGCTGCTTCATGCACGCCATGTGTCTTCCATTTATTCAATACATCCAAAACAGTTGCCTTGGGTATGTTTAAACGCCTCTCGGTTTCTCTTATGGACAGCTCACTAATGTAACACCCAACAATCTTTCCTTTCTCAAAGTCAGTTCTCTTCTGCCGCGACATTTTTACTCAACTTCACAGTGCGATATGATAGCGGTCATCTACAGGATTGTTTTTATACCGTTTGCAGCTGTACCGCGCATCTTAACAACGCAGCGGATCCGTTCATTTGCTTTTTAAAGGGTTTCCGGTGACGTTTGTCAATGTAGTGTATATTTCTGAGGTTATAATAATGAAATAAGTGTTACTTCTTTCTACAGGCAAAATTTTAAGCTGGAATTTTTGAATAATTAAAATCAGTATGTCGAAATACAGATGTGACTGACAAAAAGATGTCAGAGCTTTTGTCTGGTCAAAAGGACCAACAGTCAAAAGGAGTTTGCAGGTGTTAGCAAAAGAACAGTTTTACGTGTTTATAAAAATTGGTGCAAGTCAAACTCGACTGAACATACTGTAAAAGGAAAAACTGTGGAGGAGACACAATTTTGACAAGTTGTGACCGGCGTAGAGTTTCTCACCTGGTCAATGAAAACAGATTTCAAACAAGGCAGGAGCTCTGCCAGCCTGTTAATAACGGTCTTCAAGCGTCTTTATCTGAGCAAACATTGCGTAGGGAACTTCATCGAATGGATATCTGAAGTAGAGTTCCCAGTGTTAACTTCAGCTCATAAAAGGCTCGATTAGCTTGGGCGAAAGCTCATAGGAGCCTGATTGTTGATCAGTGGAAGGCTTTCATATGGTCTGATGAATCTATATTTTGCCTCTACTCATATCACGCAAGGCGTAGAGTCAACAGGAGGTATAAAGAAACTCAATCCTGAGTGTTTTCAAAGAGTTGGAGGTGGGTCTGTAATGCTGTGGGGTTGTTTAAATGGTTGTGAATTAGGCCCACTAGTAGAGGTGAATAATACGATGAATCAGCATGCTTACAGAGAAATTTTAGACAATCATGCTTCCTTTTGCACAACATTTGCAGGATTCTCATCAAGTAACTTATTCGATTTACCAGGATAACAACTGTAGGATTCATAGAGCTAAAACCTTTATGGATTGGCGTGGAGAACATGGTGCAATTTTGGGGCACATAGACTGGCCAGCTAAATTGCTCACATTTAAATCCCGTCGAGAGTTTATAGAACCACCTTGAACGACGTGTGAAAATTAAACTTCAGCATCCGAAGAATATCAATGAATGCACCGGCAGAGAAGGCTTACATTTGCACGGCAGTATCGGAACTGGACCTCCGCTGATTGGCAAAGGATTGTCTTCTCCGATGAGTCACGTTTTCTGCTTCACCGAATGGATGGGCGTTGGTGTATAAGGTGAGAAACATCGGAGAACAAACACTCTTCAACCATTGCTGGAAAAACACAAGCTGGTGGGGGCAGCGTTATGGTCTAGGAAATGCTTTCGTGGCATTCCCTGGGTCCACTCTACCTGTGGAAGACACTATGGACCGAATTCGTTATAAATTCCTCTTTGCAGACCACGTACACCCATACATGCTGATTGTCTTCCCTGGGGCGGATGGGTTCTTCCATCACGACAATGTGACGTGTCACACAGCTAGAAATGTCCGAGAGTGTTTGTAAGAGCACAATGAAGAATTCAAAATACTCCCCCTTTCCCAATTTCCAGACTTAAACCCAACTGAGCATCTGTGTGACCACCTCGATCGTGTTGCTCTCTCTACGGATTCTCCGCCACGCACCCTCCACCAGCTGTTAGATGCAATGAAGCCAGCATGACTCTACATACCTGTGAACACCTTCCAGCACCTTATTGAGTCACTCCCAGCACCTTATTGAGTCACTCCCAGCCCGTCTAGCTGCTGTCCGCGCTGCACATGGCGGTTATTCTGGATATTAGCTGGTGGTCACAATAATGGGACTCGACAGAGTAAAATGACTTAGAAATTTATTCAAACAGTGCTCGAAATATTTTTAACTTGTCTCTTATCGGATATTATTAAAAGGGCAACGATTTATTTAAATTCGGAAATTCTTTATCATCGAGAATCATGCAAACAATAATATATACACTGACGGAAAAAAAATCCCAACACCAAGAAGGGGTTGTGTTAGATAAACGACAGTTGGTAGGCGGTGAGAGTACATCTGTAAGATGACGTCTATGCAAATTTCGCGCTCGGCGCATACGTGTGGCGCTAGTAGCGCCCCTCGGAATATGCAAAGCAGGTTTGCTGTAAATACGCGCTGTAACGTTCATGAGCGTTAGTTATCGTTGAGATTCGACGTAGGGTGTTGATGTTAGTCAAGAATGCCTTTAAGAAGACGAAGAAGCCATTATCAACAGCTCATGGATTTTGAACGAGGTCGTGTAATAGGGCTACGAGAAGGTGGATTTTCGTTTCGCAATATTGCAGAACGACTTGGCAGGAATGTAGCCACTGTGCATGATTGTTGGCAGCGGTGGTCAAGGGAAGGTACTGCCTCAAGAAGACCGGGTTCTGGTCGGTCACGTGACACTACTGAGAGGGAAGACCGCCGTGTACGGCGTATGGCCGTGGCGCATCGTACCGCGTCTCAAGCAGCAATTCGAGCTGCAGTTGTCACCACAGTGACACAACGAACTGTTACAAATCGGTTACTTGAAGGACAGCTCCGAGCCAGACGCCCTGTAGCGTGCATGCCACGTACTCCAAACCACTGCCGTTTGCGACGTCAGTGGTGTCAAGCTAGAGCTCATTGGAGGACGGAGTGGAGATCTGTTGTGTTTTCTGATGAAAGCCGGTTCTGCCTGGGTGCCAGTGATGGCCGTGTGTTGGTTAGAAGGAGGCCAGGTGAGCGCCTGCAACCAACCTGTCTGCGGCCGAGACACACTGGACCTACACCTGGAGTTATGGTCTGGGAAGCAATTTCCTATGACAGCAGGAGAACTCTCGTGGTTATCCCACGCACCCTGACGGCACAGTTGTACGTCGGTCTGGTGATTCAACCTGTTGTGCTGCCATTCATGAACAGCATTCCAAGGGGTGTTTTCCAACAGGATAACGCTCGGCCGCATACCGCTGTTGTAACCCAACATGCTCTACAGAGTGTCGACATGTTGCCGTGGCCTGCTAGATCACCAGATCTTTCACAAATCGAGCACGTACGGAACATCCTTGGGCGACAACTCCAGCGTCACCCCCAACCAGCATTAACCGTCCCTGTATTGACCGACCAAGTGCAACAGGCATGGAACTCCATTTAACAAACTGACATCCAGCACCTGTACGACACAATGCATGAACGTTTGCGTGCTTGCATTCAACATTCTGGCGGTTACACCGGTTATTAATGTACCAGCATTTCACATTTAAAATGACTCTTCTCGCGCTCAGAATAAGCTGTGATCTTGAAACCTTAATCGATTAAATATGTTACCTATACAAATGTATTGCCGCCATTTCATTCCTCTACAACTATTTTTTCGTGGTGTTGGGATTTTTTTCCGTCAGTGTATATATATAATTTAAATAAGCTGGCTGTTGCAGAATAAAGCAGCGAAAACAAGCATTTTTACTACAGAAGAAGTACTAAAATTTCTATTTCAATTATTGAATATAAAAAAAGTGAATTTTAGAAATTTGAATATCAAAGAATATTTTAGAATTTTTAATGTGCGCAATTTTACGTTTGTTTACATGGATAAATAATACTTATAAATCCACAAAACCCTCCGAAACTGCTGAACTCTGACACAAAATTCAGTAAGTGTTTTCGAAATGATACTAAAAGAGTAAAATAAAGAAATGCTACAAAAAACGAAACAACAAAGAAGGAGAAAAACAAAGACTCCTCTTAAAAATATGGCCGTGAGCTTAGTACTGTCAGAATTGGTTTGTAGAAAGGAATGGGAAGCAAAGTTATCCACAGGAATTTTTGCTACTTGTTATAACTCCTTTCTGACGCTCCAAGTCCCCGGATTAATGTGTCGTTGAATATGTTCGGAACTTGGTAGATCTCCCATATTTTCAAGTGTTTTAGTGTTAAGTTTTCGCTAGATTTTGTCCAGCTGACTACTATACAGTCAACTCTATTAAACGTTTGCGGCTGATGAGAATATTCAATAGATCGGAACGCTTTTTAAGTTTTTTAATTCAAAAACGTGCGCAGCTTTCATTTTTGAAAGGATTCATGTCCGAGACACGTAAAGATTGTTTTCAATAAAAAACTGACAACTATTTTTGCCCTCTCAGTTTTTTTTTTTTTTTATTATGATTTTCATGACCGGGAATTTTTGTTACAAGCATGGTTTAAATAATGCTCAACGTCAATTAGAAGCAAGACTGGACGTGCAGGAAAAGCTTAGCCAACACCCAGTAATAAAACCCACCGGGCGATAAAAGACGCAAATCTTAGCCGTGACATTTCGATTAGAGAAATTTATGTTCGGAAAGTGCTTATCTAGATATACAGTGCGCTAATTGACATTGACGACTGGTGCGTAACCAGAAAACAAATTCGACTCTGTGGTCTGTCTCCAGCTGAGTTCAGATAGTAAAACGCTGAAAGCGAATGTAAAAGACATGAAAAACAAGATTTTAATCAAGATAGCTAGCACCACGTGATTAATTAGGAAGCAAAGTGAGCATACAAAACTAAGCGATTGACTGAACACTGATATCTCTATTACAAATCATCTGAGAAATTCAGTAAACGAATCAAGAGGGGAAAGTAAGAAAAACAGATTTCAATCAGAAGAGCTTACCATGCTATAACAATAAGAGTTATGTACTGCAAAGCAGATGTTTCGCGAGGTATCAGAATCGAAAGAGGTGCGAGAGAAGGTTGCATATTATTTCCTTTTCTATTAAACATTGCTTCAGCAAATACTGTGCAGCTGCATGGGGAAGCTCACTGGTCAGAGGCATAAGGGTTTTTGGGTCTGTGTTCGACTCCCGGATGAATTGTGCTTGTCTTACGACGCTGGATATCTCGTCCTTGGAGCCAGTGGCCCTCAATTAGGGATGGATGACTGCTTGTAACCGGCTGATGGTGATCTTCGAACTTCGAAAGAAAAACATAGCTATAAATATTTAAGTATCTCGTCAGAGCTACAGCGTATGATCCAGGAACTAGTGACAAAAGCAAAGAAGTGGGTTCAAAAATGAACTTACAGAAGACAAAATCGGTGTGCAATGCTCTTAAAAAATCTCTAGACGTAGAAATTGCCTACATTTACCATGGACAACAGATATCAAGCGAGGGTTATGTAGAAGAAGAAATAAATAGTCGTACAAAACTTAGTTGCCGAGCTTTTGGAATAAACATTACAATTTTCGAGAGTAGTTTGCCATTATGTCCTAAGAGAAAAGTGTTTGATCAACGCATCCTTCTAGTTGTTACTTACACTGATGAGTCATTACATTATGACCACCTCCCAGCCTAGAGAAATGAGCGCGCCTGGAGACCGAACGGCGGCGCAGGTTAAGTTCACAGAGCAGAATACATACAACCCGAGGACCGGCTTTCGGTTAGTAGAGTGTTTGTAGTCAGAATGGGAAAAACTGCCGATTTATCGGAGTTTGATAAAGGACAAATTGTGATAGCACAGTGCATCGCAGCTACCGTCACGGAAACGGCGAGGCTTGTGGGTTTTTCAAGGGCTGTTGTAATAAGTACATATAAAAAGTGGTGCATAGATGGCCAAACGACGAACTGTCGTCCAGCTGTGTGTCGTCCGCAGCTCATTGATGCCAGAGGAAAAGTGAGATTGTCGCAAATTGTTCATAGCGACCGCAGGGCCACAGTGCGACAAATCAGCCGCAACTACAACAGTGGTGATCAGGGCAATGTGTCACAGCACACAGTTTATCGCAGCCTTCTGCGCATGGGTCTGTGTAGCCGAAGATCCAGCCGGGTCACTATACTCACTACACGTCACCGCCAACAACGAATGAAATGGACTCAAGATCACGGAGATTGGACCGTGGATGATGGGAAGAAAGAGCCCTTGTCTGAAGAATCGAGATTCCTGGTACATCACGTAGACGGCCGAGTCCGGATACGCCGATTACCAACGCAGCACCTAGATGCACTGTTGGGCGGAAACAGGCAGGCGGCGGCGGTGTTATACTGTGAGCGATGTTTTCTTGGGACACTTTAGGCGCATGCCACACTACCAGAAACGTCAAGGAGTGGCTCGAGGAACATGCTAGTGACTTTCTGTTAATGCCCTGGCCTCCAAATTCACCTGATAGGAACCCAATCAAACATTTGTGGTTAGACTTGGAAAAGCGGGTTCGCGCTAAATCACCACTACCCCGAATGTACGGAAACTAGAGAACCTGCTGCTGATATTATGGTGCCATATACCCCAGGATACCTATCGCCACCCCATCGAATTGCTGCCTCGCCGAGTAGCCGCTGTTTTGCGGGCTAACAAGGGTCTTACAACTTATTAGGTAGGTGGTCATAATGTAATGGGTCATCCGTGTATATATATATATATATATATATATATATATATATATATATATATATATATATATATATATATATATATATCCCTGATGAGACATGTGTTCGTTTTATGTCTCATGGCCCTGTCCTCTCCTAGAACTAGTGGCCCTGAATTAGGAACCTAACGACTGCTCATATCGTTGTGAGTTGCTCACGGTGGTAATCCCCGAAGAAATACCAACAACTAAAAAGCCTTGAACAATGAAGAAGTAAGGAAATAACTGTGAATAGCATAGTGATTAACATCGTATATTGAAATATTACAAAATCCACAGCTGCTTCTTGAGCTGTCGCTTGGTAGTTGAGTTGTCAGAAACAAAGGCTTCTTTCTGGCTTACAGTCCGATTTGTGATAGGGTCCCGGATAAGGAATGAGCAGCATTCTTGTCCTATGGCGCTGGTATTGTCCTTTTATTTAAAGCAATGACCCTAAATTAGGGTCGAATGACTTCTTATACAGCCACGTTCATGTGGATAGTTCAGCTCATAAACCGAAACAAACAAAGAAAAAATACTTCGTCAGAGTGTGTATAAAGGGACGACGAAATTAGGTTTAAAATTATCAGTAATAAAACTAAGCCTCTGGTGTCTTTTCTATTCGTCTCCAAGTGCAAGTACAATGATCAAAATTCATACAAGTAACTTGCTCATATATAATGAGGTTAAATGACGTAGTTCTTCTGCCAATCCAAAATTATGGATTTTACATATTTTCCATATAGTTGCACATTGAATCGCAACTGCAGATCTATGAATAAGGTGAACATGAAAAATTAAATGTTGGGCTCATTAGCAGATGGTCCGTGGTCTGAACCTCACCATTTGCATTTGTCTGCCTAGGGAGAAGCCTCACCTACCCATACGTTCCCTGCTTCTCAGAGTTTTTTTTGCGCGTAGATGGTTAAGAAATTTCCAGATCAACCAATCCCTTGGTAGTTTTTCTGACGGTTCAAATCTTATTCTTATGTACTGTCACATTTTAGAGAAAAGGTCTGTCTCCCGGTCTTGACTCTTGTTTGTTCTGCTGATATTGCTACTGTCGTGACGCCGTTAAGGAAGCTGCTTCGAGATGAGCAGTGTCTAAATCGCGGCGTATGTTAATACAGATGCTTGTCATGAGCTTTCTAAACTTCTGATGCTTAGTAAGAACCACGCAATATAAACTGTCTTATTTGTGAATGGAAGGAAAGCTGAAAGGAAGTGAAAAATGCCTGCAATATTTATGCAATGATAGCAGTAAAATCGGTCTGGGCGACTCCGGTTGTCGAGTACTATGAGGCCCTGGCAAGTACCATTCGTTCGAGTTAAGTTTGGGTTCGAGTCTCGATTGAGGCATGTGTAATGTGTTTTCCCGATGTCGCTGGTGTGTCCCCTTCATGGTACTAGTGTCCCAAAATTAGGGACGGGCGACTGCTTATAGCCTTCAGAACTTTTCCTGCTATCCTATAGTATTTGAAGTACACTCAACGTCTAAAAACTAGTTGCACCCAGAAGGACGTGTCGGGTTGCAATGCTATTCGGGAGGAAGGTAAAGGTTACCAGGAACAATAAATGATTAAACATTGAGACTGATACGGGCAATGTTTATTGAGCGACACGCCAATAAGTAGAGTTTGACTACTTATTGGCATGTGGCATGCTGTATAAGCAAACATGTCGTCGGGCCGCCATGTTTGCTTATACAGCATGCCAGATGTCTCGACATGGAGTTGTACAGGTTCCTAATGGTGTCCTGCGATAAACCATCCCATGCAGTTTGAATCTTCTCACGCAGTTCCTGCAGAGTGTGCGGAAACTGCAGGAACTGCGTGATTGGGGTGCAATTGCCTACGATGCTAGAACACCAAAGGGGATCTGGCATCGTAGGCAATTGCAGCCCACACCATGACATAAGGCCTTCTGGATGTGTAATTCTCGACAACAAACCGTTTATCTTGGCGCTGACCATGGTGCCTCCACACATGTATTCGTTGGTCGTCTCCTCCAAGACAAATAGCGTGAGTCGTCACTGAAGATCACCCGCTGCCATTCTGAGTGGCTCCGTGACAGTCTGGCAAGAAACCACTGCAGTCTTTGGTGACGATGCAATGGTGTTAAGGGCACTGGTCGTAACGGTCTGGGTTCGTGTAGTCCTACGTCCTGCAGCCTTCTGCCAATGATGATGGCACTAATAGGACGATGCATGGAGGGCACCACTGCTCACTGAATATCCTCAATCGTGGCTGTTGGGTCAATCCGCGCATGTCGGACAATCCATCGGTCCTTCCTCTCCGTGGTTGGTCTCCCAGACTCTTCCTGTCGCTGTTGCGTGCCGTGTTCTATCCACTGCCGCCAACAGCGGGCTATGGTGATATCCGCACGACGGCGATAAGACCATCTTGCTTCCATGAGCATACATACTGTACGATGCGGACCCTCTCGAACTCCTCCAACTGCTCGTATTGCTTCCGAACCGTTCTCCGAGGCATACTTCGCTTGCAAAGGATGCAACCAACACAACAGCATGAGTCGGACTGGCAAGCACGCGCAACGGGAAGAACTTATATAGCCATCAGGCACAGCGCTACGACTCCTACTTGCTTGCGTGACATGCGTGATACTTGAATCACTTGCATGTCTCACGATGTCAAAGCTACCCACCGAGTTTCATTTCTGTCGGTTGCTTCCCTCTGGGTGCAACTATTTTTTTTGAGGTAGAATGTATTTTGCAGTTGTAGTTAATTCATTACCTAATGTTCTTAGCAGAATCTGTTGGACACGTAACGCAATCAGCTAAGTCTTACTAATTGGAATTAACGGCCAGGGTACAAAGAATCAGCAACTTTTTTGAAAAATACACCAACTAACGGAAAACGTTATCTGGTGTATTTTTCAAATATTCATATTCAAGAACATGAAATAGTATCTACAACAACGCTTTATCTTTGCGTAGTCTTTAGTTGACAATTGTTAATTCGTAAATCATAAGTTCATCACAAAAGCAAGCTCATACGATTTTAGTTTGAGATTACTATCTTTTTAACAAACACAGCAATCCTGAGAATATATCTGCAAAAAATCCCGGCTCTCTTTTTCACGTTTTTCATCTTTCCACCCTAAACACTCTCGTCTTATCTTTTGATTCACTGTCTGCGTTGCCAAATTGTAAAACCTGTTCGGTGCAGGAATGCACCGTTAAGTATATCTGACGTAACTGAATTTACATAAGAAACAGAAACTGAAAACGAAGGTTATTTAGCAGTGTGCGTCACAGGTTATTTATAGCGTAAAAGCCATTTCCCGGTGGTGGAATTCGAATTAGCATCCTGCTACTCCGGAGCCAAATGCTTTTCCTATTGAACTACACCGACGAAGTTTATCGCTGCAAATTTGCCGTCTTGAAATCTGCGTGACCTCAGAGATAGGTAAGTCACCCAACCTCAGAGATGATGCATATGTGAAGGTCCGAGTTCGAACACAGCGTGAGGGATTCGAACCCGGATCCATCTCGAACGAACTATCAGAAGCCGGCGCAGCCCAAAAGGTGCCACAGTGGTCTAAGCTCTGGCTCCTGACCATTCTTCCGAGATGAGTAATGGCTTTAATCTCAGGGGGTGTATTTGTCTTACGGCACTGTGTCTCTTTCCTCCCTGGAACCAGTGGCCCTAAATTAGAGACGGGAGAATGTTTATAGTCCTTAGAGTTGCTTACAGTGGTCGTGAACACCCCTCCCTCCCCAAGCGTCTCCGAAAAGCCACACACTTTTATCGTAGAATCTTTATTTTGTGAAAATACACTCACGGACAATGAAATTTGCGAACCAAGGAGGAAGCATCGGATTGAACTGAAATTTTGTGGACGTAATGATATAGATGATTGAAAGACATGGTGACAAAAACAGAGTGGCAGGACAATTAAAGACGGATCTGTGGCACGCAGTCCGGTCAATTTTAATACATGCTGCAATACTGTCCCGGCATGGAGGCGAACAGACGCCTGGTGTTGTCCTGCGACAGACTGGCCCACACGTGTTGAACGGTGTGCTCCAAATCCCGGATAGTGCGGCACGGCCGCAGCCAGCGTTTCAACTGGTCCCACACATGCTCGACACGGGGACATGTCCGGGAATTGGGCGCGACATGGAAGTGTCTGGACATGACGTAGGTAGTCCTGGGCAACCCGAGCCGTGTGCGGGCCGGCATCATCCTGCTGGCATAGAACGCCGGGAATCCCGGCCAGGAATGGGAGCACGTAGGGCTGTAGGATCTCATCCACATGCCGCTGGCCCGTCGATTATCCACGTACCGCTACTAGGGCTGAGCGCTATCGTAGGCAATGGTTCCCCAGACCATAATTCTCTTAGTGGGGGAGATGTGGCGCTCGATAGCGAGGTTGGGATTGTGCCATTGACCCGGGGAACTGCACACCTGGTCACAATGTTCATCTGTCGTCAAACGAAGCGGGATTCATCGCTAAACACCACACGTCGCCAGATTGTGGCGTTCCACGTCGCTCTGGCGTGGCACCAATGCACACGGACCGGCGATATTCCGGTGTTAATGGCAGCACACGTAAAAGGCTCTGGGATCGCAGATTCGCTTCCGCGAGGCTTCGAGAAATGGTTCGTTGGGACACAGGAGCCGCTAAATCTGCTTGTATAGTGGATCGGGTCCCCGTGGGATTCGTTTGCGCCTGGCTCACGATCCGTCGATTCTCCCTACCGGTGGTCATCCTGGTGCGTCCGCAGCCGCTCCGCCGTGTGGCAGTACCGTCACGTGTCCACTACTCCCAACACGGTCGGACGATATGGCCAGAACGATCCACATGGCAAGCTATACGGCGCGCCGGCCACCCTGCGGTTTTCAGCCCGATGATCCGGCCTCTCTCAAAGTCTGTACCTTGCATAAATCGACGTCTCTGGTGTCCACCCGACATTCTTTTCACTCTGTATTCCTGCTTGCGTCGGCCGGTTCTTTTCGCTTTCATGGGCCATCGACTACACGCCGGTTTATAAGGTTGCCTGTTCGTTCTTGCAGCGCCACCACAGGGTGTGCGGTCATGCGCACTCGCACCAAACGTGGAACATTTGCATACCAGCACGCACTCTAGCTGTTTGCAAAGTTTCGCGGTTCTATAGCATGTTTTTTTCTAGGTGCGCAAATTTGATTGTCCGTGAGTGTAATTGACTCCCTGCCACCGTATTCTTTGATTAACACAATATCTGCTTTGCTTTTTCTGGGATAATTTATAGTTTTGTAAAGAAAATGATAGCGTTTCACACGTTTTTAGCTGACATGATACTATATATAGTTTGAAAAGCAGTAGGACTACCCATAACACACACACACAGTATCTGAAGATTCCTGGCCGTCCAGGCGGCGCAGTGGTCTAAGCGATAGCTTTTGATCATTCTTCCAGGGAGGAGTCTGGGTTCGAATCCCGGGTAAGGCATGGATGTATGTGTTTGTCATTCGGCACTGGCTCTCAATGTGCTACTTGGTCATTTGGCATACTGTATACCATGTTCGCTATGTAAATTATTGATGCAACATGAATATATTGCGTATGTCTGCCTGGCGATGCTGTACAACTATGTCTGTTTATCCTGTCACTGTATCTGTACCACCAGGTCAAATAAATGATTTTTTTAAACCTCCAGTAAAAAAAAAAAATGATTCCTGAGGCTTGGGCACAATATGTTGAAGTACCGCACCGCCCCTTACATACCACACACTTTCTGCCGCGTTGAATACACTCCTGAAACACAAGCAGTATGCCCTGCCTAGATATCTTGCGCTTGATAGCCGTAAAGCTGATTTTTAATTTTTGTATTTGAAACCTGTTTCCGCTTACTGATATACACTGAAGAGCACTTGAATTAGAGACAACTGGATTTATGCAAATGTGGCGCTGTGGGCGGCCCTGTAAACGGAAACGACATGACGTATGCAGCGATCCGACAATATAAGGAGTGATGCGACGGGAATCAGTAAGGGTCGGACGCAGTATATGTAAGACGAAGGATCTAAGCGCATTTGATCGTGGGGAAATTGTCCGTGCCCGACGAATGGGTCACTCCATCTCGGAAGTCGTGCAGGCACTGGGATTTTCACGAGCCACTGTGTCACGGGCGCACCGTGAGTACACCGAATCCGGTAAAACCATCACTGCAAGGACCAACTGCCGTGGACAACAGCGTGTGGAAAAGCGGGATCATCGTCGGCTAGCTCGCATTGTAAAGCGGATAAACGGGCCACAGTGCAAGAAATCACTCGGCAAATTTAACGCTGGTACGCAAAAATGTGTAAGGAGCCACACCATCCAGAACCATCTCCTCGCTATGGGGTACAGAAGCCATCGTCCTACGAGAGTACCGCTGCTGACCGCACATCACAATGTGCAAAGATTAGCATGGGCGCGGGAACATCGCCACTGGTTCCTAGACATGTTGAAAAATGTTACCTGGACTGATGGGTCGAGATTCACGTTGGTACTTGCGGATGGTAGGATGCGAGTACGGCGCAAACCACATGAAGCGATGGATCCTTCTTGCCAGAAGGGTACTCTTCAAGCTCGTGGAGGAGGCATTCTCGTCTGTGAATCTTTTTACGTGGACTGAAATGGGACGCTTGGTACGTGTGACATCGTCCCTCACAGGTCAACGTTACCGGGATATCCTGGACGAACATTTGATCCCGTTTGTGCGTCTTCAACATCCCACTGGGGACCTCATCCTGCAACAAGACAATGCAGCTCCCGAATTTTATCCGACTGGTTGGATGAACACTCCTCCGACGTGACCTCGCTTCCTTGGCCAGCTCGGTCACCTGACCTCAATCCCATGCAGCACATCTGGGATGCCATCGAGAGAGATGTTCGAGGCTCTGATCCCCTTCCATAAAATCTTCGTGAACTGTGGGAGTTTGTTCAGGGGTCGTGGATCTGTATGGCTTCCCAACACTTCCGGTGTCTTGTCGAGTCCATGCCGAGACGAATCGCCGCCGTCATCAGGGCGAAAGGTGGTGCTACACGTTACTAGACTGGCATCTCTAATTCAATTGTTCTTCAGTGTAATATATCCTGCAAGATTTATCATATGGAATTATGGATAATTTTTGTAAGAGTCCTGGTAACATTGGCATTTCTTTTCGGCTTCGCACTGAGGTAACGTGTAAATGTATATCTGCTCCACCATTACAAAACAGGATTTATGAGAGCTCTTATCAGTGCATGCATGTTTTAGGAAGCAACGCTGCCTGAGCTTAAACGAACACGGGGAGAAAAACAGCTCATGGCGCACACCGGTGTCCTAGTTGTCAAATGCGCGCACCTCTGGCCAATCTTCTGTGATGTGCGTGGGATCGGGCAACAGATGAGGCATGAATGACCTATCTCATGGTTCTGGTTCTGTCGTTTCCCTGAAACCATCTGCCCAAAATTAGAAACTGGAAACTCTTTCACAGCTTTAGACGCTCAGTGGGGCAGCTAAATCCCGATGAGAAAAATTAAATGAAACAGCGAGTGCGCTATATCGAGTAAAGTCACTGAAAATGAGCAGTGGTGCACATTTCTTAGTTGTATTTCTCTTTAGAAAATAATTCCAAAGTCCCTACGGGTATTGTTGGCCCTCGACTGGAATAGCAAACGGTTTCAAAACACGGAAGTGCTTCCTTGTATTGATGCAAGATTGGTTTCTCTAATTGCATTTATCAGTGACGAAAAAGAATAATCCGAATCATTACGCTGCGAAGTAGAGATAATCAAATGCTAGTTAGGACCAAAAATAATATTTTACTGGATATCCTATTTGGTTTCTCGTATGTTTTTGCCGTAAATGCAGCGATCTTTAACTGCTTTTAAGTTATTGATAAGTGAAATGCATTTTTCTGTTCCAGCCTGTGGTGTGACCCGTTATGGAAATGAGACGGAAAGAATTGTCGGTGGCCGACGGGCTTCTCGAGGTGAATTTCCCTGGCAGGTAAGTCTTCTTTGTCTGTCTATATTAATCACCAATGTCTGGTTTGATTATTATAAGGGGGGGGGAAGTCAAGCGATGCGCTTTTTCTAAGTATTATGTAGCAATCTTTATTGACCTGCGCACTGAATGGATCGAAATTCAAAAAATGTCTTTTTTTCTTGGGACATTAGATAGCAATGGCTACTGACCTGAGTTTTAGCATGGATCTACATGCCCGTATATCCAAAAGATGGCTACTGTTTTAAAGTATCATATGGTAACCATTACAGAACTGAACGTGGAATTAAATCAAAATGTGACGCCCCGGTGGCGCAGTGGTCTAAGGCGCTGGCCTCTGATCATTCGTCCGTAAGGGGTCCGGGTTCAAATCCCGGTCAGGCATGGATGTTGTGTTTGTCTTACGGCACTGGCTCTCTCCCTTCCCTGGAACCAGTGACCCTAAATTAGGGACGGGTGACTGCTTATAGCCCATTGAGTTGCTCACGGTGGTCGTTAAACCTCCAATCAAAAAAAAAAAAAATCAAAATGTAAACGATGCCTGTCTGACACCGCTGAGTTCAATCCGCCACTAGGCCTTACTGATTCCGAATCTCTTAAATGAGCCTGACGTAGGTTCTTTTGAGTGCCGTTGAGTTGAACTTGATCGCTGAAATACCGGAACGTGTAGTCAGCAATTACTTAATATCTAAGACAACGAGTAATTCCAAACACAAGTCCTTTGTTAGACGAAACGAAATTGAATAGATGAGAAAATAAGCTCCGTTCGATTAGCTATCTCCACATGCCAACAGACTTCCAGATGCCGAACACTTTACTAACGCTCAACTATCCTGGAAGACCCTCCGCCACGTTTAGCTTGAGTCTTTCCGTCCAAATTCCGGTGGATCTCTGATCGCCGAAAAACCCGGCAGCCAAAACATAAATAAATGAGAGGTGTAACCGACACTCTCAGCTCGCACACGCCGTCCGGCCACGTCGAAGGCGAAACGCTAAAAGCGTCCTGAGCGAACGTGTCACTACTTTACATATTCTTATCTTCTCCCCCCCCCTTCCGCCCTTTCGAAATCCTGCTCTCGTGGAGTTCGCCTTTCTCTCGGAGTGGTGACCTTTGGCCGATATATCAGACCCAGTCGTCCCGGTCAAAGTCAACGGATGCATCTAGGCACACGCCTGGTTCGACACTACCTTATACGGCGTACAAAAGACATGCGCCAAGTGTCCTCCACGTGCTTTGGAATTTGCATTACATTACACTTGAAATGATAAATTGTTACAGAAAACGTTACTACATGAAAATAATTATTGGGGCTTGACTCCGTCACCTTACAATGCCTATTCATATAGACAATTACATCACATTGATTACTGACTTGACCTGAAAGTTATGCAGCGATATGAATCGAAATCCTAAAGGTGAGAATGCGATGGGTCCGGGTTCGAGTCCAGTGAGGCATGGATGCTGTGTTTGTCTTACAGCACTGGATCTCTCCCTTCCCTGGAACCAGTGGCTCTCAATTAGAGACTGGCGACTGCTTATAGACCATTGAGTTGCTCACGGTGGTCGTTAAGCCTTCAATAAAAAAAAAAAAAGGTGAGATTTCAGTAGCATTGGATTATAATGATTACTGACCTGAGCTTTAATATGGATCAAATTTCAAATGACGATACTGTTGCAGCATTAGTTTTGAATTAATACTGACCTGTAATCTAAAATATACCATTTTAACTTTTATTTTTATTATTTTTAAACTGTTATCCAAAAGACAACAGCACTGTAGCATTAGATTGCCATGATTACTGACCTGGGCGTTGATATGGATCAAAATCCAAATGGTGACATTTCTGTAGCATTAGATTACAGAGATTAATTACTAACCTGACCGTTGATATGGATCGAAATTCAAAAGGCGACATTTCTGCAGCGTTAGATTACAAAGATTAATTAGTAGCCTGAGCGTTGATGTGGATCAAAATCCCAAAAGCTGACATTTCTGTAGCGTTAGATTACAAAGATTAATTACAGACCTGAGCGTTGATATGGATCAATGTCCAAAAGGTTATATTTCTGTAGCATTAAATTACAAAGATTAATTACTGACCTGAGTGCTGATATGTATCAAAATCCCAAGAGAGATTTTTCTGTTGCGGTGCACTGCAATTATTAATGACCTAACCGTTGATACGGATCAGAATCTGAATGACATTTCTATAGCGTTGGATTACAATATAACAGGGAGAGTCAAAAGTTTGTCCCATTTTGAGCTGCACATAATGTAGGGCCCCCATTCCTATGGGAAACGCGCGCCATGGTCTACTGGGTACCGAGATGGCGTGGAGCGCACGAGGACGATGACATGAATTTATCACGGAGCCACAATGCATTATCAGGTGATCACAGGGTGGAGGTTGAAAAACGTGCTCTGCCGGTGCTCCTACACCATCATTGCATAAAAAAGGGTAAAATGTGGAAGAAGCATCAAGAGAAATTTGTGCAGCTGGAACAGTGGACAGCAGAACTGTACTAAAACTGGTACAGCATTTCAGAGCTAGGGACACCAGTCTCGAAATCAAGCCTAAACACTGACACCCTGGTAGAAATTGTGACAGCGAACTGCAGTACTGCGACAACTGGCATCTGAGGTAGCGTCTTCCCAATCCATCATCGTTCGGCGCTAGCACCAGCTTGGCTTTCCTTCCCGGCGCCATCGAATGGCTACCCATGAAATTTCACCACAGCAAGTGGAGCAACGTCTCATTCTTTATTGCAGATTTGCTGTTATTTCCACAGGATGATAAGCTTTGGCGTCGTATCGTGATGAAAAACGTGGACATTAAGCTTGATATAGGATGATAGGCTTTGGCTTCGTAGGTGGTGAAAAGTGGATATTCCTACGTTATCTTATCAACGGGAATCAGTTGCTTAGGAGACTCCAGGAAGCACAGCCCGTGGTGCTAAGATGGTGGCTCGGGAGGAAAGTCATGCTGTGCATTGTAACAGTCCCATGCATTAAGAACTGATGGTTATGCATCATATTTATTCGAACTGCCAAATACTCTCCCCATTGTTTACTGATGTTTTTGAGCTTCTTCTCAAGATTTGTACCACCCACCATGAATATCTTTACTACATCCTATGTCCTAGCTGTACAACTCTTCATAATCCAGCTTTATGTGCCTACCCTTTTGTGTTACTCAGTACGTCATTTACTCGTTCTGTTTACACGCTGTCTCGACCTGCCCAACTGCTACAATTCAATCCTCACAACTGAAGCTCTTGATGTTTTTCCGCTGTTCACTTACGGCCAAGCAGAATACACTGAAACGCTGCGCAAGAACTCAGTGCCAAAGTTTCATAGAGACTTAGGCTCCACTTGAGCGATGGTACGACATCACCAACCATCGTATTAAAGTGAATACAATTTCTTGATTATTTAGAACCTTTCCCCACATTGGACTAGCATAATCAAAGTCAAGAGTTCCACTGCTCATGAAATACACAAGTACTAGATAAACTAAAAGTGTATCACCATCATGATCATGTCTGTAAACTTCAAAGAATCTGTTTTGTTTTTGTCCCTTTATCTCACCTGTAATATACTCATTTTGTAAATATTAATCGTACACCATCTACATACACTATATTGACAAAAGTCACCGGACACCTAGAAGAGAAACACAACATAGCATTTATCGACATACATTAGTACGGTGTCAGTCCCACCTTTGGCTTTAATGCATGCACTGACCCTTCGAGACGTGCTTTCGACAAGATTTAGAAACACAGCGATAGGTATGTGCTTCCATTCAGTACATAAAGCTACCGCTGTTGCTTAGTAGCAGGCCTTGGTTCCAAACTTCTTATGCGGGGCTCTAATTCATTCCATAGGTGCTCTATGGGATTAAGATCAGGAGCTCATTGCTGGCCAGTCCCCACACGATACGGAATTATCGTCAAACTACGCCGTAACAGTCGTTGCTTTATGGTTCGGTGCATTATCCTGCTGTTACCAACAAGGCTCGGTTCCATAATATTGCCACAGAGTTGGTAGGGCATAATTGTTCAGAATATCGAGGTAGACGTGCTGGTTTACAGGTTTGTCTAGGATAACCAATGGGCCTGGACAATACCACAGAAAACACCCCCACACGAGTACACTGCCAGCTTCAAACTTGACCGTAGGAACAGTACACTGTGGTAAATAGCGGTCCCTAGGCTGCCGCCATACCCACACACGGCCATCAGACTGATGGATCGTGTATCTGGATGGATTCATCAGTCCATAGGACCCGTTTCCATTGATTTACGGTCTACGATAAATGTTCTTTACACCATGCTAAACGACGAGTAGAATTCCGAGTGGAGATGAAAGTCTTATGAGCAGCCGCACGACCACGGTAACCCATGGAATGAAGTTCTCTGCGAATGGTACGTGTACATACCGAGGTTCCAGCATTTTTACTCAATTGTACACTGAGGTCTTGTGCAGTAGTCCGTCGATTAGCTGCAACGACTCTCCTGAGGCTTCGACGTTCTCTATTACTGATTTTCTTTGGTCTGCCGGAACGTTTTGCTGCTTCAGGCACGCCATGTGTCTTCCATTTATTCAGTACATCCAAAACAGTTGCCTTGGGTATGTTTAAACGCCTTACGGTTTTTCTTATGGACAACCCACTAATATAACTCCCAACAATCTTTCCTTTCTCAAAGTCAGTTTTTTCCCGCCGCAACATTTTTACTCAATCTCACAGTGCGATATGATTGCGGTCAGCTGCAGGCTTGTTTTTACACCGTTTGCAGCTGTACCGCGCATCTTAACAACGCAGAGGATCCGTTGATTTGCTTTTGAAGGGGTGTCCAGTGACTTTTGTCAATATAGTGTATATTGTATTAATGCTTTTGCGTTGTAGAGTAAAGAACATTTGAACTCGTGCCAGATAGTCAGGCTGCAGGTGCATGATTCTGTGCGTTGACATCAACCAGCGCTCACCAATAGGAAACGGGCACTGCTGCAAGTGAATAATGACCTAAGTCACACTTCCAAATTGGTCCGCCGAAAACTGCAAGAAGTTGAGATCTTACCAATTCTTCATACAATCCAGACCTTTCCCTTATCTAACTACCACCAGTATCGCTCCATGGTCTGTTTCCTACAAAGTCTTAACTTCGCTTTAGTTGTGGAAGTGGAATCTGGTAGCAGAGTGTTCCTGTCCTCGAAACCTACAGCTGTGGGATCATGGGTATGGTAGAATGTTGTCAGAAAACATATGTAGAAAATAACGGCCTTTGCTTTGTTGAATGAGGTGACCCTACATGGTTTTATTCCATCATTAAACATTTTAGCTGGAAACGGGACAAACTTCTGACTAACCCTGGTGTTACTGACCTAAACGTTGATATGGATCAAAATCCAAAAGGGGCGCTTTTGTGGCATTAGATCGGAATCATCACTGACGTAAGAGTTGATATGACTCAAAATTCAAACAGTTACATTTTTTATCGGTACATTATACAGCAATAATTACTGTCCTCAGCGCTGAAACGGATCAAAATATGAGCAAGGACTTTCTTCAAAGCATTATATACAACAATGTTCACTGACCTGAGCGTTGACGTAAACGAGAAACCAAATGAAGTTACTCAAATGGTATAATTATACTAGTGATTCGAAATTTCTTGGCGTAAAATGGAAATAAAAGTTTCCAAGCTTTCGCACATCAACCAGTTCGCTTTCTCAAGAAAGGTAGACAGCTAACTGCAAACTGAATAATAGAATGGTTCAACAATTTGAATGTGGAGACTTGACTTGACAATAACGAATAGATGCGAACGTAATCAGGAATTCAAAGACACGAGGCGTTATGCTCGTTTTGGCATGTGAAATCATGGAAGGAAAACCAAGAGGCAATCACTATTTGAAGAACTGGTTCCAAACTCGTGGCAACTACAGTGAGACGCTATCATTGCACGACTCGCTGTTGGTCATTATCTCCAAAGTTTCGCGAATAGCAGTAGATTTTGGGGTGGAGTAGGAAGCTAATTTCTTTACGTCATCCCACACAGGAGCAGCGAACTTGAACTTGACTTCTCTGGATTGGGCCGTGGTCACTTTGTCGTTCTTTATGTCCCTTTTATGTTCGTTAACTCTAATTCTAAATAAACGTTTAGTAATTCCAATGTAGTATCGTGCGGATCCGTCCGGATATAGTAGAGGAATGGCATAAACACCTGCTTCATTGAAAGGTGGGGACTTTTCAGTGTTTCCTTTAAGCATGGTATATAAAGACGTCGGAGATCTGATGCCAACACCGAGGTTCATCTTCTTGAGCGCGTTCTTGAGCTGATAGGAAACATTTGGTATATAAGGAATTGATCCCAGGTAGCGAAGCTGCGGCATAGAAAGATTAGTACGACTTGTTCGGGTTTTCTTAATGTAGCGATGTACTAGGTTCGGGGTGTATCCTGCTTCAGTGGCCAGCTCGATAACGTTTCTCAATTTCTATTGCCTAGAAGGAACATCTGAGGAGGAGACTGCAAAGGCTCTTCGGATTCGAGAACGGAATAAACCTTTCTTGTAGTCAGGAGTGCAGAATGAGTTACGGAGCATCAGGTTAGGTACGGATGTGGGTTTATAAGACTTGTGTGCGAAGGCGATTTTCAGGTAATTTACTCAGTAAAACATCCAGATAAAGCAAGGCGCCATTGTGTTCGAGCTCCATAGTGAAATTGATGGTTGGGTGAATATCATTGATTTTATCTAGAAAAACCGGGACGGTATCCTTTCCGTGAGGCCATATGAAGAATATATCATCCGCACATTTTAGCCAGATGGTAGGTCTTGGCGTGATATTGGTGAATATATATATATTGCTTAATTGGACGAAGTATTGCTTCCACGAGGACGGCTGAAAGGGGAGCGCCATTTATCTGTTTGTAAATGTAATGTAACTTAACTGTTTGTAAATATAATGTAATTTATCTGTTTGTAGTTTGAAGACATTTTTTACTCAAGCTTTTGCTAACAATGTTTAATGGTATGAGCAAGGAACGAATAAAAGGTGACTTTTCTTTGAAGGAATACGCAACACTGATTATTGACCTGCGCGGTGACATGGATCAAAATCCAATGAACGACCATCTCTTTGAAGAATTAGATTTGAGGAATCGGATCTTTTGCAGAATCGATATTTTTTATTAAATAATCGTTTCCAAAGGAGGATTCGTTTTTCTAAAAACGAATCGGTCGCTAACAATTTGAATTTCTTAAAATATGAATGGATTTAATATTTAGACTTTTTCCCATTTCCAAGCTATCTCATTATATAGGTATACTGTATATAAATATTCCCAAAACCGAAAACATCCTAAATCCGATATATTTCCGGTCCCAAACATTTTCGATTCAATCTGTGTACACATTCATATTCAATCTGTGTACACTGTAACAAATGAGTGGTGCGAATTCACGGGGAATTTCTGAAAATAACTTGCGGCGTAGTTGTGATAGGTGTCCGTTACTTCTAACTGCAGTATATTGACAGAATTTCTGTAGTCAATAATTCTGTTTATTTCAGAAAAATTGGTTTCGGGTTCTTACTGAAATTCCGCAAAATCTTCGGTTCTGATCTTTCGTTTCCCGGTGCACTACGTTAAGGAGCTTTTTTGTTCGTCCGTGGTGGGAATTGAACCAGCGACCGTCTGAACGGGAAGCGCGTGTCTTACCGTTGAGCCAGAAAGTCACGGACACCCCTTTCACGTATGAGGTAGAACTCTAATTGCTCAATAATTAACTGCTTTTTGCTATTAATGTGGATGAATTAGTCATTTTATTTTCTGTTGGATTTTTTTCTGAATATGTTTCTAATTTTATTTTTTCTATGGGAGGATTTATTACAATATAAGTATTGTTTCCATCGCGATTTTTCAAAGCAACAGAATGCTTTCGAATTTGACATCTTATTAAACTAACAGACTTTCAGTTATTTTTAAGAGCAGATGAAATGTACTGCTTTATAGTGTTATTTTATACAACTCCTAAATGTACAATTTACTTTTGATAGTTATAATAGCTTTTGTCTTAAGGGGTCCACAGTCTGATTATATACAGACATCGTACAATCAATTTACTATAGTAAATCAAACTTTAAACATTCCCGCGAATTGCTACTATTACTGAAAATTTCCTACCATATGAATACGGAAAAAGTGAGAATATAATTCTTACAAAGAAATGGCGAAAAGGTTTCTGAAAATTCAGAATTTTCCTGGCGTGAGAAAAATCCTTGATATTAAGGGATTTTCTCCCCTCATTTCACCTAAAAAGGTTTTACCAGGAATATGCATTTTGAATTTACGAAAGGAAGGACGGAAAATGTCTCGTGAATTTCAGAAATTTTTTTACAGTGTAAAGTACAACTTGAGCTGTGAAGTTTTTAATTTGTTACCTAAGTTAGTAATGGACCTGTATGTATTAGAGTTTTAATTTTGTTTGAGAAAGCTTCACTTGAAAATAAGTATGGGTCATGGTAAGCTTCATTTGTTATCTTACGTGCTAAAATATTTAGAAAAACGTGCACTGCCAATGCTTGTCATTAACTTAACATAGTTTCTCTTTATTTTTTAAATCTGTACAGCTGTCTTTGGAGCTGAACCATCCTCAGAAAGGCGTGATTCCACATTTTTGTGGAGGTGTGCTCATTGATAAGCAGTGGATCTTGACAGCAGCACACTGCGTGGTGAAGTAAGTGTTTGAATCTCTCTTTTTTCTCTTCCTGATACACCCATTCACAATGAGGGTTACACGAGAATAGAATATATGCTGAGAGTCACGCCTGACCTTCATATAATTAACGCAGAAGAAATACGCGACACACATTCCAGTATTTTTCCGTTTTTGGAATGCTGAAAATAATTTGTCATTCACCTGCTATGCACTTTAAAAACAAAAAAGATGTGACAGTATGGAGAGAAAAAAATTAAAACGCGAAAGAACTGGAGATCAGTTCTACCTGTTATAAAAGGATAACGGGAAAGGACTGGAAATCAGCTCTACATGTAAAAAGTTAACGGGAGAGAATTGGAAATCAGTTCTACATGTTATAAAAAGGTAATAGAAAAGAACTGGAGATCAATTCTGTATGTTATAAAAAGATAACGGGAAAGAACTGGAGATCAGTTCTACATGTTTTAAAAAGATAACGGGAAAGAACTGGAAAATAGTTCTACATGTTGCAAAAGGATGGCGGGAAAGAACTGGAAATCAGTTCTACGTGTTATAAAAGGACAACGGGGAAGTACTGGAGATCAGTTCTACATGTTTTAAAAAGATAACGGGAGAGAACTGGAAATGAGTTCTACATGTTTTAAAAAGATAACGGGAAGGAACTGGAGATCAGTTCTACACGTTTTAAAAGATAACGGGAAAGAACTGGAAAATAGTTCTACATGTTGCAAAAGGATGACGGGAAAGAACTGGAAATCAGTTCTCCGTGTTATAAAAGGACAACGGGAAAGAACTGGAGATCAGTTCTACATGTTTTAAAAAGATAACGGGAAAGAACTGGAAATGAGATCTTCATGTTTTAAAAAAATAACGGGAAAGAACTGGAAATCAGTTCTACACGTTTTAAAAGATAACGGGAAAGAACTGGGTACCAGTTCTACATGTTTTAAAAAGATAACGGGAAAGAACTGCAAATCAGTTCTGCAGTTCTTTCCGTTATGATAAATGTCGTTGATTATCTTTTGTTATCTTTTCTTTGAATATATTCTTTAGGTTGTATGCCAGTGTAGTACACATTGTGTTCAACAGTGATTCATACGGGGCAAGGACGTCGCCAAGTGGGTGCGAGGGTAGGCTATAGCCCATCCTGAAAATTGCCTTGCCCACCCTGCGGCCCACCCAGTGTCAAGATGTGCCATATTTAAATATTTTTTTTCTTTAAAATATAATCTGGAATGAGTCAAGGAATAATGACTCAATTGTTTTTGGTCATGTAGCCAACATATTTCTCCCTGGAAAATGCGTTTTTCCATCTCCGTAGAAATGTTCTCAACATAGCATCCGTAGGAAATACAGTTGTTCCCCACTCGTCCAAATCCTGAATTTAAGCCTTTTCTTCAAGTTAGTATGATCAGGGGCGAATGAAGAGGATGAGTAGGAATTCACTGAGGTCATTAGTAATTGCTCTGCTAATAAGAAGACCAAACGTATATAAATCCGTTTATTGGCGTAGAAAAACAATAGAGAACAACAATTCTGCTAGCTTTCACCACCTACGGGAGGCTTCATCAGACAGCTGTTTAATAAACGATAAACATAAATATGAAATGTGCAAGTTAATCATACTAACTTGAACATTTCCCCTAATCCACGAAAACATTTGCTTTAAGCTTTTTTTCCTAGGCATGAAATTTTCTTTTAATCAGAGCGTGTTACTGCTGCTAGTAGGAGTGTGTCATGTTTAATATACGGGTATGTAACTCTTTAGATCTTACTAATTTTATTAAAAATTGATAGACGGGACATTAGGAAAAATGACTCCAAACTTTAGACTCTTTGGTATTCCAAAAAAGTACAAAAACTTCAATACTTCCGAAATTAATGAGTATGTGTCCAGGAGTGAGGTGCATTGCAAATACCTTTGCAGCCTGTAGAAAAAGGAAAACAAATTCACAAATTCTTTCAGTGTTTTGTAAATAAGGTTGCTATCAAACATGCCCCAGCAAAAATTATACCCGCCCACCCGTCGTCTATCCTGATTTCGAAGTCTAGCGCCGTCCCTGATACAGAGGGTCGGTGAAATAGGTGACCTGTCAGACTTCCAAAGAAGACAAATCGTGGAAATCCGTTTAGCAAGAGCGCCTGTAACCATAACAACCAACTTGTTTGGTGTTTCAGAAGCAACTGTCTCCACGGTTATGACTGCGTACACGAATTTTGGCAAGATTTCATTGGCGAAGAAGAGTAGAGGGTTAAAACCAAGATTAATTGAGAGGTACCGTCGAACATTAACAGGTGTGTTGTGCCCAAACATACAGAACTGCTGCAGTACAAGTGAGAGTCGAACTCAATATTCTCCTGAAAGACCCTGTTTCCATGAAAACAGTCTGCAGAGAAATTCACAAAGCCAATATCCCTGAAAGTATTGCAATTGCTAAACTTTTAATCACAGAAACCAACGCTGCAATAAAAAAGATGGTGTCATGTGCATGAAACCTGGAAAACTGATGACTGGAAACGTGTGATATGGTCCTATGAATCCTGCTTTACGTTATTCCCAAAAGTAGGTCGAGTTTATGTATTCAGATCCCCCCAAAAAAGCATACAATTCGGAAAGTCTAATTCGGAACTGTCAAACATGGAAATGGATCTGTGATGTTTTTATCAGCCGTATCTTGGTATTCGACTGGCACCTATCATTACCCTATATGGTAGAGTTACTGCCAGTGAGTTCTTGGAAATTATAGCTCAGCTGCGTTATATGTTCTTTCCCAACATTTTTCCGGCCCAAATGTTCTTTCCCAACGTTTTTCAAGATGATAATGCGCCGATACCCACAGCCAGAACAGTTTTGGTTGAGAAGTACCAAGATGAACTCCAAAATCTGACCTGACCAGCTGAATCACCTGGCTTGAATACCATCGAACCACTGTGGGCAGTTTTGGAGTGAAGAGTGAGAAGGAGATTCCTTCCTCCAACATCTTTGAAGAAATTGGCTGATGTTCTGATCGACGAAATGTACAACATTCCACTGAAGACTATTCAAAAGCTGTATGAATCTATTCTGAAAAGGTTGGAAGCTGTGTTAAAGGCAAATTGTAGCCTTATTAATGAAGACATATCGCCTATTTCTAGGCGTTCACATTATTTTGTCCAACACCTGTATATATGAGTGTATAAATATATTGGGTTGGTGCGAATGAAATGTCCGGCAAACGACCGGCACACATGGACGGCGAGAACGGAAAAGTAGGACAACTTACCTAGGCAAAATAATTCCCCTCGGCATCGACACATAGTTGCCGTCTGTCCGGTAAGACCATGATCCCAGAACGAAAAAAGTCTTGTGGCAGGGACCCGAAGAAATCATCAACTGCACGTTGAACCTCGTTGTCTGTCGTGAACTGTTTCACAGACAGGAAGTGATACAGGCGACAAAACAGACAATAGTTTGTCGGAGACAAGTCCGGGTAATAGGCAGGAGGAGGCTGTGCTTCATAGCCCAAGGCACTTAGTGTCAGCATTGTTATTTGTGCGACGTGAGGGTGGGCGTTGTCCTGGAGAGAGGGCGGGCGTTGTCCCGTTGTCTTGTCCTCGTTGTCCTTCTTGTCCTCGTTGTCCTTCTTGTCATGTCTGTTGACTAAAGCCGGTTTTTTCTGCAGCGATTTCCGGTGCATCAGGTGTAATTTAGCACAATAACGTTCTGCAGTGATGGTTTGGCCTTTTGCCAAGAAATTCCGATGAATTATCCCGGCTGTGGACCACCAGACAAGGAGCATCACCTTCTTGGTGTGTAGGGGTGGCTTAGGATGCCGTCCAGCAGGCTGTGCCTTGGGTTACCACTGTGCATATCGTTTTCGATTATTACAAAGGATCTCGTCGCAAGTGACGATTCAATGCAGTAGATGTTCCTGTTTATTCCTGGCAAGCAGCGACCTGCAGACTTCCAAACGCCTAGTCTTGTTGGCAGTTGTCAACTCATGCGGCAGCCACATGTCCAGCTTTTTGAGCTTACCCAGCGCAGCCAGACGCCGAACAACTGTCGTGTGGTGGACACCTACCTCTGCCGCTATCTCACGACACGTTTTTCGGGGGTACGCTTCAATCACACTTAAACGAAAATCTTCAAGAATAGCAATAGGTCAGTGACCACACTTCCTTTTTCAAGTCCGTATCTCCGCTTCGAAACTTCACAAACCATCGTCGAATGGTTCGTTCGTTGGTTGTATTCTCTTCAAACACTTTGTTAACGTTTCGAGCGGCAATTTCTGCAGAATGGCCCAGTTTAAATTCATACAGGAAGATGCCTCTCGAATCCGGCGTCTTCATGTTTGCTTTGCAAGCCACGTTACGTCTCAACAAACGACGCCTGAACCTTGTTCTTTACACACGTACTAGTTATTTATAGTAACTCTGTGACGTAATACTCGTAACACACGTGGGTGCTTCCATTCCGCTGTGGTGGGGGCCCGTCTCCACTGCTCGTTCGCGCCGGACATTTCTTTCGCACCAACCCTATAGATGAACCAATGGCTGATGTTTAATTCAACGGTTTGGGATTTATGAGTAGTGAGAGAACCAGAATTTATTATTAGACATTACATTTCTTCTAAGTATTAAAAGTGCAAAAGCAGACATTAACACTCATGAGTCATACGACTGTCGGTATACCTATATGTCGAGTATTCTATGCGCTATCAAAAATTAAAAATGATAAACCAATTTTAAGAACTGACATGTCTCTTCATTGTTTTTCAGCCCCATGTTCGTGCTACCTCATCCTACCTACTGGAAAGTTCGAGTAGGTGAGCATAATCTCAAAGAAACAGAAGACAGCGAGAAGAAAATAGGAGTGAGCATGATCTACTACTACCCATGGTATCATGGGTACGACAATGACATTGCTCTAATGAAACTGGAAGAACCTGTTCCCTCCAATGTTAATATAAAGCCCATATGCTTACCGAAGGAAACTGATACTTTCGACGGTATAGTATGCATGGCATCTGGATGGGGCAAAGTTGAAATGTGTAAGTGCATATCTTCCATATTTAAAAGAAACAATTCCATTTTCGAATGGATAGTAATTTTTGCTTTACCTTATTTTCATTGTTGATGCAAGTCTGAACAATCTTCTGGACATAACGATAGAACTGGTTGATCGGAACATTATGTAATTAAATTGGAATGCATATGTCAACATTTTTAGAGCAGAATTTTCATATGTAAAACTCAAATTGTTAACGATAGTATCCTAACTCCTTTTTCTCAGGAGCATGGGAACAACTCACAAAAAATCCGTAACAGTCAGCATGGCTGCTTATCAGTGGCGTAACCATGTTTCAAAATCTAGGAGAGGGGGGGCAGATCACACATACATACATTATATGTACACTGGCAGAAAGTGAAAAAAGAACATCAAGAAGGAATTGGCGGACGATCATGAAATTTAAATATGTTAATGGATCGAGTTTACGTAGGTTTAATGTTAATTTCGGGACCAACCGGAGAACGCTTACGCCACAGCACGGCACAATATGCAAATTATCGTCGGTGGTTTTTAAGGAGTACGGCGAAGTGAATGTAATCAGTCGTCGGCGTACGGACACGTGCGAAGACCCTGAAGAAGCTGCAATGCCTGGACATGGAAGACGTGTACGATTTCAGCAGTTATCGGACTTTGAGCGAGGTCATCTAGTCGGACTCCGCGAGGTCGGGTAGTCGTATCGTCGTATTGCGGAGTGAATTGGACGGGAAGTATAGGTGGTGGTACGATGGTGGCGTAGATGGTCCGAGGAACATTCCCACACGAGAAGACGTGGAACCGGGAGTCACAGACGGACTGATGAGCGGACCGATCGACGCATAAGAAGAGCGGCGCTGTCAAGCAGAACATCCACTGCGACGCAAATCCGAGCTGCCGTTGCACCTGAGGTGACTGTGCGAACAATCCGCAACCGTCTACTGGATGCAGGACTACGTGCACGTGTGCCTCTGGCATGTGTACCTCTGACTCCAGCCCACCGTCAGGAACGGCTGCAGTGGTGTCGCCAACGTCTGCACTGGAGAACGCAATGACGATCTGTCGTGTTCAGCGATGAAAGCAGATTCTGCTTGGGAGCCTCCGATGGCCGTATGCGTGTTCGCAGACGCACAGGGGAGCGTCTCCACCCTTCTTGCATCCGCCAGCGACAAACAGGGCCCACACCTGGTCTCCTGGTGTGGGGAGCGATTAGCTATCACTCCCGTACACAACTAGTGTTTGTACCGGGTACGTTAAACAGCACCTCCTACATCAACAACATCATTCACACCATTTTTTGGTTATTTTTCCGTTTACAGAATTTGCTCATAATATGTTACGCCAGTTTTGTTTGCCTTGACAGCTTAAAAATGCGCATGTCATCATCAAAATATTCAGTTGATGTTAGTAGCTTACATTTAAAAATGAAGATGCGATTGTATAGTCGATTCAAATAAAGAAGAACCACGGCCTACGTTGACAACGATGGACGCTGCGGTTTTTCTTTAGTTGGGTACGTTGTACGATAAAGATGTTCACATTGTTGAAGATTCTCTGGAGACTATTAGATAATTATCGTGCAGCGAGTCTTAACTGCCAGTTACATTCGGTTCGCTTGATGGGATACTGAAGGTCTGAACTCCGAAGCCGTTAGCAAAAGTTGTACAAACATCCACAGTTCGAAGTGACGCCAGTTGTGATTTGAAAGAGAGTTTGATATGACGTCAATTTTGATTCGAAAGAGAGACAGAAAGAGAGAGAGAGAAAGACAGAGAGAACTATTAAATTAGTAATATATTTACACTGCTGGCCACCCAAAACGGAACACCAAGAAGGACAAGAGATAGCGAAGCCAGATTTACTGGACACATAACAACAGATACAAAGCTGAAACGATTGAGCTTACAGGCCCGTGAGACTTGTGGAACACGCAGACATCAATAGTTCGTGTGGCCCCCATGGCTGGCAATAACGGCCGCTACACGCCGCGGCATCGAACGAAAGAGGCTTTGGATGTGGGCTTGGGGTACGTCGGCCCAGCCTGCTTCCACACGTTGCCACAGTTCATCAGGGGTGTCCGCAGGTGGCGCTTGCTGGGCCACTCGGTTGCCGATCAGCGACCAGACGTGTTCGATGAGCGACATATCGGGAGAATAGGCGGGCCACGGCAACAGTGAAACCTGGTGGGCCGTGAAGAATTGTTGCACGATGCGTGCCACGTGCGGGCGTGCATTGACCTGTTGAAACGGGGGCGCTGGCAGGTCTTGCAGGTGAGGGAGGACTACAGGCTCCAAAACGTCGGAGATGTAGCGGTGGCTGTTGAGTGTACCTGCGATGCGTACCAGAGGGGTGCGGGTGTCATATTCAGTTGTGCCCCAAACCATAACGCCAGGCGACGGGCCGGTATGCCGATGCATAGTGCAGGCGTCATGCAGTTTCTCGCCGCGGTGCCGCCACACGCGGATCCGACCATCGTGGTGTTGCAGGTAGAAGCGTGATTCGTCGGAGAAGACAATGTCGTACCATTCAGTAGTCCAGGTGCGGCGTTCAACGGCCCATTGCCGCCGCACTCGCCGGTGGCGTAACGTCAATGGTAATCGGAGCAATGGGCGCCATGCGACAAGTCCCCGCTCCTGCAGACGACGTCGAACGGTACGTACTGACAGAGGTTGTTGCGCAACACACCCTAATTCCTGCGCTAACGTTCGTGAGGTGGCGGTGCGAACCGTCAATGCCCGCCGCACAACATGCCGGTGCTCTCGTTTGGTGGTGTGCCGCGGCTGTGCCAATTGCTCACGTTGGTCCGTCCGTCCCTCCTGCACCCACCGAATCCATACTAGCCTCATTGTGGCTGGATGTCGTCCCACACGGACTCCGATGTCTCATTACGATAAACCGCTGTCGCGATAAGCCACTATTCGTTCTCTGTCGAACTCCGAAACGTGCTGGAATGACTGCCGTATTCTGCGACGAGGCATCAGGAAGATTCTCACGCACAGGTGCGGCAGCACAACACACTTCCACTGCTTACACCTCGCCTTCTGTGCACAATTCTTATAGTGCTTCTCGGTGGCGTGCCGGGCGCTCATGATTTGCATGTGCCCTGCAATGCTAATCGTTTGCATATCCTCTCGCGGGTGACGCATGCTGCGAATTTCAAGCCAATCGGATGCTTCCTTCTTGGTGTTCCATTTTGGGTGGCCAGCAGTGTATATTAGTAATATCATGTATGATGAAACTGCAGATGGGGGCGCAATATTTTGTGGTTGCCCCAGGCGCAGAAATGCCTAGTTATGCCTCTGTTCACAGAATTTCATGTCGCAAAACTTGCTAGATTAGACTGTGACCTACTACCGAGGTGAAGCACGTGTCAAGACAACAAACCTGCAAAGATCCGTTCCGTTGGTGTAGTTTAGTGTAATGGGTTAGAAGAACAATTGGCCCCGGAGAGAGCAGTCGTGGCTTCGATCTTCGTCATCGACAAATTTGTGTTTCCACAAGACATAAAAATTTAAATAACTGGATTGGTGGCATAACTCAGCGCACCCTATAACTGTGCTAATATATCACAAGTCCAGTCACTGTTTTAATATTAATCTCGTCAGTTTTGTTACCCAGAACATTACTAACAAAGACTGCATTAAACCATCCTTTGCTGTTGTCGGACGAAAACGATTCCAAGACTGAAGGTTGTGAGTTCACAGCGTGGTGACTTCACATCTTGCAAAAGGTTGTGACATCATGCCATCATAATAATTTCATATCATGCAAAAGGAAAAGTGCCGCATCCAGTGGCACAGTGGTCTAAGCGATGGCCTCTGAGCATCCGCCCAAAAAGGGTCCGGGTTCGAATCCCGGTGAGACATGGATGTTGTGTTTGTCTTACGGCACTGGCTCTCTCCCTTCCCTGGAATTAGTGACCCCAAATTAGGAACGGGAGACTGCTTATAGCTTATTGAGTTGCTCACGGTGGTCGTTAAACCTTCAATAAAAAAAAAAAAAAAAAAAAGGAAGAGCAAACAAAACATAACGTAACGTCCCTTGATTGCCCATGAGAATCCAATACCCATTGAAGCGGTTTAGTAATGAAACGCACCAGACGCTTATATAATACTAAGATGCGGTACAAATTATATTACAATAAAGAAATGTATGAAGATAATATTGCGATGCATGCATTATTCGAAGTAAAACTGGATAAGCGGCGAACGTCTCTAAGTATCTGCTTCACTACGAGAAAGATGTGCGTAGGCTGCACTCTTCGAAGGGTGTGAATTGGAAATAGTTCTCCGATACACGCTCTTCAAAGCGCACGTGTGTATTGGAGAACTGTCACTAGTTGAGGTGATTTGGAACTGTAAACAATCTCTCTCTGTCTTCAAAGCTAGGAGAAAGGCCAACGATCCTTTTAACGGTGCTATTTTCACCGCTAAAGACAGCAGTTTTTTTTCAACTCGTAAGCTCGATGGTTTACAGTTGTATCTGCACAGGCTATACCTGAAGCTCTTGAACCTCGTCGAGGGACGATAACGGGAAGCAAATATGGTCTGAGGCTCTGCTTATGACCATTCGTCCGGTATAGGTTGGGGTTTAAGTCAGATCCTGTGCCCAATTTGGAGAATTAATGCCAGAAGCTTGCGCCTCTGATTATTGGGCACACATGCGGGTTCGTTGCCCTGTGGGGTATCTAGGAAGAAATGGGAAATGGTCACTTGAGAATAACACAGTTTGGGCAAAGAATGAGGGAAGGTTTTTACACGACCACTGGTATCTTAAAGTTGCACTTGGGACTTTATGTGCTAGCAGTTGGCCGTTTCTGGAAGCCATACACGCTAAAGGTATTTCACATTGTCATTCAGAATAACTTTATTCTGAAGTGACTACAGATTAGGAAGAACGGCAAATTCTCCGGATAACATTCATTTCTAAAAACACTACTACCCGACATATATCTGGTAAAAGGACGAATAATGAGTAATCTGTTGACGCCTTCACGACGCTGGTATCCGAGGGAAGCGCTCTCTCTTGCATACCGCTCATAATTGGCCAAAATCTTAGTCGGGCCAAATAGCACTGTGCAATGAAAGACCCGAGAAGAGTGACGAATGGCGAAATATTGTCTTCCATGATGGGACTGCCCATCTGTTTGAGACAAAACGATGACCATATTCGTATGTAGCGACGTACCGGAGAAAGAGCTTCGATGTCGTGTACTATTAAGCGTGGTACAGCGTCTACTACTGAGATCCTGGTGTGGGGACCCATCTCTTGCCACAGTCCGTCATCTCTCATAGTCATATCACGGAAAATTTAACCCTCCTTGTGGGCATCACTCCCCACCCTGAGGTGTTGCCACTCCTTCAGAGCATGCTGTACTCCACATTCCATCACGATAATGCCAAACACGCACGGTACGCGCCGTTCCAGTACTGCCATTAGACAGCCTGGTAACAAGATCGATCGCCCATTGAGGACTTCTGGAACGCCAGGAAACGATGTCTGCAAAAAAAACAAAAAAAAAACTGCGTACTTCCTTGTGGACGATTGGTCTGAGGCATTGGTTGCTAACCATTCGCCCAAGATGGGTCCATGTTCGAGTCCCGGTGAGGCATAGGTGGTGTGTTTGTCTGATGGGGTTGGATCTGCCCTTGTCTGGAATTCGTGGCCCTAAATTAGGGACGAAGAGTTGCTCATCGTGGCCATTAAACCCCAAAATAAAACACCACCACGAAAGAACACAATAAAAAGCAGATTTGTTGATGACCAGACAGATCTTCAGATACAAACAATCGAAAACCTCTGAGGACGACATTGTTAGAAACCTTTTTTGACTCACTTTTTAACGGTATTAATGCTTGTACTGCCGCGGCTGGCGGTCCATACCTGGTGCCTATGTCGCCCTAATATCCATTTATTCGCCTCACTAAATAGACCTCAGATCTGGTCATGTGTTACTTATAGTTCGGCCTTATAGCACGTCTCCCTATACCGTATACGCACGACATTTCTTCGGAGCTGGGCAATTATTTTAAATCTGGGGTATACCAGAACGCAGTCAGAAGAAATGTGCCAATATACATGCGCAATCTGATCCATAAAATAACTTATAATCAGATTTGTCGGCGGATTATTGATATGTGAATCGGTGTTACCCAATGTCATCATAGTCTCGTAACGACTAGAAAGCATTGTTCGGAACAAGACTTTGAGTAAAGAGACAACATGGCAGACTCTGCCATGTTGTTCTCGCCATTTTCAACAAATCATGTTGTCTCCTTACTCATGTTGTCGCCATTTTTACCTGAATCTGTTCTCTGCCAGGCAGAGAACAGATTCAAGTGAAAATGGCGACCGGCTAGTATTATGGTGTCATTCGGAGGTACGCGGTGATAAGGTTTTTCTGGGTCACGAAAAACGCCCATAGCGAAGACCCATCGCCAACTTGAACAAGTCTGTAGTACTGGCGCCTAAAATATGCACAAGGGTACAATGCGTTGATGGATTACAAACGTAGTGACAGGCCATCAACGTCAGCAATAGAGAGCAACGCGGCTTGAGTAGCGGATCTGGTGCCGAAAGACAAACGGGTGACTTTGCTTCAGGTTGCTGGACATGCGATGCTCCTTTTGGTACAGCACGTCGCATAGTGCAACAAAAATCACCGCGCGTTCCTCCCAGTGCGAACACGTTTGAAGGCGAGTCGCGATTTTCACTTGAATGTCATCTCCAGCACGCTCCAAATTTATTCAAACTCCTGTACCGAACAACGTCCTCTGCTCAAGAAAGTGTAACGACGTTGGGAAACACCAATTTACATACCCCTAAATCGCTGTCAAAGGTTATTGGAAATTTACTATTGACTTGATCTCGAATATGTCTCTACATATTTACTCTTTCGGAGCTGCTTTTAGATTTTCTTGCACAGTATGTCCGGAAAATATTACTGCCATTTCTGTGTGGTTTTATGATATTTATTTCTAATTTGCTTACAAGCATATTTGCTATGTTATGAGTGTATAGTATTGTGGTATCCAGAAGAAAACGGCGTTTTTGTATAGGACAGTTCCACAACGTAAATATGTATATTTTCTGCCGCTCAGTTTTCCTGTGCTACAGATGAATGAAAGCGTGTATTGCGGGAGAATCAAACGAGGCGTGAAGCACACGTCGCGATCCATGCGTTGAGCTTGTACCGCGGTCACAATGGCAACAAAGTTTGAAATATTAGTTCTATTGCGGCACTACTGGTGACAGGGGTTTAGAGCTGCTGAAGCTGTCCGACAAATTAAGGAAGTTGAAGGTGAAGGACTCGGACCGCGCAAACATGGTTCAAAAAAATTTGCGGCTGGTGACTTGAGCGTGAAAAGAAAGAAAGATTCTGGTAGGCCCTCTGCTGTTTATTTGGACGTCCTGCAAGCTACTGTACCAGACAATCCATGAACAATCTCTCGCAAACTGTCAGAAGAACTGTGTGTTTCTAAATCTAACGCCGCTGAGCACCTGCACAAGATCGGAAAGGTTTAGAGACGATGCCGTTAGGCGCCGCATGAGCTCACCCCAGCTCAATCTCAACGAAGTGTCAAGGTATCAAGTGTGGCCAAGACGTAATACCTTGACACGTCGTTGAGATGTATATATCCTGCGATACTCGATGTTAGTGTGAATGAAAAGTGGATATATCTGGCTAATCCAGATTCTCCACAACAGTGGCTGAATAGAAGTGAACCAGTTTTACCTGCCCTCAAACGCGGACGTTTTGAAAAAAAGTTCATGCTGTGTGTCTGTATAAATTATGAAGGTGTAATCCACTTTGAGCTCATTCCAAGTTGTCGGCCTATCAGTACCAAAGAGTATTCTAAGTAATTGGACAGGATGTATGACAAACTTCAGAGGGAATTATCCTTCCTTGATCAATAGCAAGCGAGCACTGTTACAACAGGACAATGCAAAACCTCATACCGCTAATCGGATCCAAGTTGAAATTTCAAGAACTGCATGGAGCTGCCTCATCCACAATACAACACCGACCTTGTCCTTTCAAACTCCCACTTGTTTTGGGCAATGGCGCATTTTCTCCTTGGAAAGGAGTTGACTATTTTGGACGATGTGGAACGCGAGTGCCAAAAGTTCTTTGCCTCTAAACTAGGGATCCCAGATACATTGGAAACAAGAAAGATGACACCGAATTTTCGGGTGTAATAAGCACGTCTTTTGAATCCGTTCTGACGCAAATTAAATTTATCAAAGCTATTCAAAGTCAATGGAACCGGTATGGAAAACAATAGTATCTGACGGGAAGAAAGAAGTTTTTCAATCGGGTCTTTAATCCCTCAGATATTGCTGTAAACGGAATCGTGAGCCTACGCCCTCTGGTTGCAGACTTGTGCGTTAAGAAAAACATGAATTTATATGAGAAACATTTCCAACCGGAAACGCTCTCCAACACAGAAATAATTTTTCAAATCGGACTCTTAGAAACAGATATCGACAAAAATAAGATGTGACTTTACGTCCCCTGGTGGGAAAACCATGCATTATTTTAGGAAGAAAGTATTCTCAAAAGGATTTTCCATATGAGCATATCGGTCAAAGAAAAAAAAAATTAGTCGAGTTTTCTGTAACCCAGATTTTGCTACAAATACATCAGAAGCAGAAATTAACACTTATGCCCGCTGGTGGCCAAACCATTCTTTACCAAACATTAGAAATTATGTGAAAAATATTTTCCATCAGGTGTTGTATGCGATACAGGAAGAATTTTTTAAAGCGGAGCTTTAGGAGCAGAAATAACGCAGAAAACGCAATTTACCTTTGTGCCCCCTAGCGGAAAGTATATGATTTACTTGAAAATTTTGAATTTATAGGAAAAACATTTCGCATCGGAAACACTATCCAACAAAGAAGGAATTTTTCAAATCGGACTCCCAGGAGTAGAGATATTGACAAAAATAAGATATGTATCTACGTCCCCTGGCGTAGAAACCATACATTATTTCAAGAAGAAAATGTTCCTAAAAGGTTTGTAGACATGATTAGTATCGGTCAATAAACGACTTTTTTCAATCGAGATTTTAGAAGCTCATATTTTGCTGCAAATACATCAAAAGCAGAAATTAAGACTTACGCCACCTGGTGGCCAAACCATTTTTTACAAAAATTAGAAATCATGTGCAAAGGATTTCCCATCAGGAGCTGTAACCGGTGCAGAAATAATTTTTGAAATCGGAGATTTTGAAGCAGAGATATAGGAGAAAAGCAATTTGCCTTTACTAGCGGAAAATCTATGAATTACTTGAAAATTCTGAAATTATATGAAAAACGTGTCACACTGGAAACACTATCCAACAAAGAAGGACTTTTTTCAAATCGGACACTTACAAGTAGAGATATTGACAAAAATAAGATATACATCTACGCCCCCTGGCGGAGAAACTGTGAAATATTTTAAGAAGAAAATATTCCGAAAAGGTTCATCGATGTGAGGGGCATCAGTCCATGAAATAATTTTTTCAATCGATATTTTAGAAGCTCTATTTTATGGCTAATACATCAGAAGCAAAAATTAACACTTACGCCCCCTGGTGACCAAAGTGTTCTTTACCAAAAATTAGAAATTATATACAAAAGATTTTCCATCAGGAGGTGTATCCGCTGAAGATGAATTCTACATCATCTGCATTTACGCCCTCTAGCCGCGAAATTGTACATCGTAAAAAAGAACGAAATAAAGGATCATCATTCGCATATTTGAAGCTCCCCAATGCAAAACAATTTTTCAAATCGGACTAATAGTTGCAGAGATATCGTGGGTACAGACGGACGAACAAACCGGTAACATAAGCACGATCTTTTTTTACAAAAGACGTGCTAAAAAATACGGGACACTTACGACTGAGGGTGAAAGCTTCCATCACATATGCCAGTCTTACAAAATGATTCTAACTATTTTTATTAATCAATACTTTTATTAATCAATCAGTCTTTCTCACTCTTGCAATACTTTTCTGAAGAATGAATTTCACTTAACAATTTTTTGTTTTTAAGAATCATGTCATGAAAAGCTGCACAATCCTCATTGAAGAATGATTTTACAATAAGCATTGCCAAGCGGACCGTTCCGCTGCGGTTAGATTACTAACTGCATCCACCAGGTGTCGAGGTCATGTGCCTTCCCCTCCCCCGATATCAATCTGCCACGGCTATTCTTACCTACGTAATGAGAGCATTGACCACAGAGTTAGACGCTGGAGATAGCTTCATGGGAGATAACAGTCAGTTTGGGGGAAGCTTGGTGTGCAGGTTAAAAAATATGTTTGTAAAAGAATAGAAATTGTAACTCATCGACTTTGGTTTTCAGTCTTGTACTCTAAAAAAAATAGGACAAAAAGCTGTCCCGAAGAGTTTTCTCGGGACAACGGGACGCATTAGCCAAAAACGGGACGATCCCGTATTTTACGGGACGTCTGGGATCCCTACTCTAAACCGAAAGCTTGGTACTGTGCTGGAATTGAACCACTGGCAAACACATGGGTTGAAACAACTGAACATGATGACATGTACTTTGAAAGTTTGCTTGGATTCTTCTGAGGTACTAGGTAAGTGAAAACTGTTGTATCAGAAACGCCGTTTTTATTTTTTTGTTCGGACACCCCAATATCTGATTACTTTCTGTATGTATCTATGAGTTTCATAAGAGCTATGAAGCGTCTTTTCGCTGACTGTTTTTAGCTTATAACAATTGTGTGCTGAATTTCCTTTACAAGAAAAATAATGGACGTTTGTATATGCTTGCAGCTTCTAAAGGATCAGAGGAGCTAAGAACTGTCGGGATTCAAGTGTTTGACAACACTAAATGCAATGCTTACACCACAAGGTTTAGAATTCCTATTCAAAATTGGCATCTCTGCGCCGGAACCATGGACGGTGGAAAAGGAACCTGTCAAGTAAGTTTTAGTTTACATTTTCGTCTGCGAAATGAGAACGCTATGATTGCACAAGGTCTCTT
The DNA here is from genome assembly GCA_039090855.1 of Macrothele yani. NCBI lineage: Eukaryota > Metazoa > Arthropoda > Arachnida > Araneae > Macrothelidae > Macrothele > Macrothele yani. Next base: position 118,422,639 of record CM077008.1, read on the forward strand.
TATGAAGTAATCTGACATCAAAGGCTACAGTTTTCAGCTTGGAGTAATAACCTAGGAGGGGTGTACCCTTATTCCAAAAAAATTCTACAATTCCACTGGAGATTTCTAAAATTCCTTTGCAGAAATGGTGTTCAGAATTTGGGTGCCATTTATTTTGAGATTTCTTTAAAAAACATTCGGAGATAATTTAAAAACAAGAAAGATGAAAACAAATTTTCGATTGTAATAAGAACGTCTTTTGAATCGTTCCCGATGAGAATAAAAGTTTTCGAAGCTATTCATAAGCTTAGTTAATGGAACAGGTTATAAAAAAAAAATAAAAAAAAAAAAAAAATTGGGTTTCTACAATTGGTAGAGCATTCAGAAATAGAAACAGCTAGTTTTTCCCACCAGCGACTCTTCTTTCTTTCTTTTTTTTTCTTTTTTTTTTTTTTTTTTTTGAAGGTTTAACGACCACCGTGAGCAATTCAATGGGCTATAAGCAGTCGCCCGTCCCTAATTTAGGGTCACTGGTTCCAGGGAAGGGAAAGAGCCAGTGCCGTAAGACAAACACGACATCCATGCCTCACCGGGATTCGAACCTTGACCCCTTTCGGACGAATGATCAAACGCCATCGCTTCCACCAGCGACTCAAAGTACAATATATTACGAAAGAAACAAATGGTGCTATCAATTAAACATGATATAACTCTGCGCCCCCTAGCAGAATTTTGCTTAATGGAAAAGTTGAAAATACATGCGAAAAGTGTTCTTCATTGCAAAAGTTATGCTAAGGAAAAATAATTTTTCAAATACGTCTCCCGGAAGCAGAAATAGCCAGAAAAAAGTTTCGATTTTACGCCCCTAGCGGAAAAGACGTGAATTATTTCAAGAGGATAATGTGCCCTATCTGTATTGTAGCGAATGGCGTACAATAAAAAAAAAAAAGAAATCTTTCAATGGGGATTTTAGAAGCGGAGATACAGCTGCAAACAAAAGTACACAAACTCCACCTAGCAACAGAATTGGGAACTACAGAAACCCCCGTAAGTACAAACTTAAAGCGTTCCACAAGTTAAATGATATCCGGTATTAAAAAACTTTTAAAGCGGACATTTAGAAGCAGAGATATTGAGAAAAACAAATTAAACTTTTCCTGGTCCTAGCAAGGAAATCGTGCATTATTTTTGGAACAAATACACACAAAATATTTTCATAGTTAGTGGTATCTAATCTGCAAATATGCTGTAAACGGAAACGTGAGCCTACGCCCTCTAGTAGCACACCTATGCGTTACAAAAATTTGAAATTATATTCAGAACATTTTACACTAGAAACGCTCTCTGACAAAGAATGTTCTTTTCAAATCGGACTGCCAGAAGCAGAGATAGCGACAAAAATAAGATACACATCTACGCTCCTGGCGGTAAAAACTATGCACTATTTTATGCAGAAGGTATTCTCAAAATGTTTTACGAGGAGAGCGGTATCGGTACACGAAAGAATGTTTTCAATCGAATCTGTAGAAGTGCAGATTTTGCTGCAAATACATCAAAAGAACAAAAAGAAAAAACAAAACCCCAAAAACGCTGGCTAAACTGTTCACTATAAGAAATTAATATTTTTGCGAAGAACATTTCCCATCAGAAGCTGTGTCTGATGCAGAAGGAATTTTTGAAATCGGACTTTTAGAAGCAGAAATATCAAGGAAATCCATATTTACCTTAAAGCCCCCTAACGGAAGATGTATACATTACTTGAAAAATAAACTATATCCAAAAATAATGTTCTTTATGAATGCTGTCGAGAGGAGGAAAACGTTTTTCAATCGGATATTTAGAAGCAAATATGTATATAGAACAAAATGTATTTTGAATTCGATGGATCTGCATTTACGCCCTCTAGTGGTAAAGTTATGCATCGGAAAATAACCGGAAGGCAAGTACGATTGTTCCCGTATTTCATGCTTTCCAATGCAATGTGAATTTTTGAAATCGGGCTAATAGTGAAGAGATATGGTGTCCACAGACGAATGGACACAGTAATTCTATGAGCACATTTTTTTTTCTCATTTTTTTTTACAAAAGACGTGCTTGAAAAAGAGTTATGACTAAGTTGGAAATTCATTAGGAACTAATCTGGCACGTAGCTGAGTGTGGAAACCACAAAAAGAAATTCGGAAATCACAAATTCCAATTTGCCTTCCTGGGAATTTTCCGTGTAACGTTTAATACTATCAAGCGCCAAAAACTGATTTTATTTTGTTTAGGTTTTTGTGTCGACGACCATATTGAGCATTATGTCTGTGCAAGGAGTCACGCCCCCCCCCGAACTCGACGCCACTGATTCCAGAAAGTGACAGCTCCATAACCATGGGACGAATGTATCTGTGGCGTGGCTTTTATGGCCAATTACTTATCGCAATATGAGAACAGGTGATTAAAAAATATATATATAATGGGGACAGACAAGCGTTTTATTATTAGCTGAAAAGTAGTATCTTTAAAATTTTTAACTTTCCTTCACACTTTACCCAGGTTTAGAACTGGCAGCGTTTACATTAGTAAGAAAAACGCTAGCGTGTTTAAAAGCTTTTATTTGAGTTTTCTTTTTCTTTTTCTTGTTTTTTCACTCAAGAATTTTGTGAATTCTTTTAATATATTTTATGGTACTACATTTACGACAAGTATGATCTTTACCTGGGTACTACAGAAGAAACATAGGCGTCGTTTGTGTGCTGGAGTACTAACTGCATTTATGACAAGTATGATCTATTACCTGGGTACTACAGAAGAAACACAAAAGTCCTTTGTGTGCTGGAGAAATTGTGTTATTCACGGGGGGAGGGGGCGCTCTGTGGCAAGACACGTTCCGATTGTGTGAGGAATGAAGGTGTTGCAGTTGTGTTATGTGAAGCAAAATGTTGTTAGCAAGGTAGAGACTAATATGCTTCGGTGGTTTGGCCATGTTCAAAGAATAAGCGATGAGATACTTACTAAGAAAATATTTTTGGCCCAAGTGGCAGGAAGGAAAGGCAGAAGAAGGCCAAGGAAGTCATGGGAGGATCAGATTCAGCAGTGACCGCATGAGAAAAAGATTATGAGTATGAAGTCTAGAAGATCTTGAGTACGGCGTGTGATGGATGTCAGTGAAGCCCGAATTGTATATCAAGATCACTGTAAATGGAGAAGTTTGATATGGCAATAGTAAGTAAAAATTATCTGATAGTTTGTATTGCTTTGTGGAGCTGACCTCTGAATCACGGAGAACAGCTTAGTGATATGTATGTATGTATGCATGATCTATTACTTGTGAAACAAACTTATCCATTGAAGATATCCGATCATTACACTTTTCAATCAATTTTTTTTTTGAGAAATTCCCCATTATCGAGCCATTCTGAGTTTTCCTTTTTATACTGTATCGATAATCATTATATAAATTACAAGGTTTATTATTTGTTGCCTCAATGACTTCAAATGATTACATTACTAAGGATGAGAGACGATGTGCACTCAAAACGAATTTCAATGAAATGCAAGTCCAAGTGCTCCGTCAGACTGGGCGTTTTATGGACCGTGTGACGTCATGCCTTCCTCCGGCATTCGGAGGTGGAGAAATAACACAAAAGGCAGGAACACTCGGATCTTTGTTTTTAATTGATGGAGCTCTAATGTGCAGCTTCTGTTCTACCACAAAAGGGAGACTTAAAGTATCATTGGACGCATTTCGAACACTGGCCGCAAAAGTACGTAATTACTTCAACGTACCACCCATGTCCCAGTCGCGACTCAAACCCTGGCCAGCTCCGACGTTTCGCCAGAAGCCAGCGCCTCTGACCACTCTGAACTTTCAGGAGCTCTCATCATTTTGAAAATGAGCAAATAAAGGAAATACGAGACAAGAAAGAAGTAATTTATTGAAAACATTAGCATATGAACAATTTGACGAACACAATCATTAGATTTTTTCTTTATTAATAAAAAAGCTTAATGGATTAAAACAGAATGAAGAAAGGTGACCCAATGTGTTCGTATTTTGGATCCTTGTAAACAAAAAGATAGTTTTTCTAAGCTGAGTTTTAGAAAAAAAAAAAGAAAATCAACGAAAAAAACAATTCATTTGTACCTTAAAAGTGAAACTTAAAACATACAATGTTCGCATTAACAAAACAGATATAATACAATCCGTATTTATTGGTGTAAGAAAAAATATATAATCTTCCCGCAAACTTTCCCCGTCAACGGACGGCCTCTTTAGGCGGTTACAAAGGAAAATAGAATCAAACTAATAGATGAATACGCATACACACAAATAAATAAATATGATACGTATAACACCACGCTCGCGCATGCCAAACACGCTAGTAACAACTGAAATGCTAAAGTACATGATATATGATCAAAACGTAATAAGCCGTTAATGTATACAGAATCATTGCATTCTACTTATTATGCCAAGCAGATGGCTCCAGCCCACAGGGAAATCAATTGAGACTTCTGTGTTGCACACATCATGACGTGTTAATATCTCAATAGTTTCTCTAATTGCTGCCGTTCTGACATCTCTGTATGGAGCAAACTTGCGGATGTTCTGCCATTGCGGTTGCGCTCCCTGGATAGCTACTTCTCTGGCAAGTGCTGTGGTAAGTTTATTTTGTTTCACGTCCCTTTTGTGCTCTGCCATTCTCACACTAAAGGACCTTTTAGCGAGTCCCACATAATGTTTAGTGGACGAGTCCGGGTACTGTAGTGGAAGGCTATAGATACCTGCGTCCGTAAGGCTTGTAGAGTCACTTCTTTTGGTGCTGAGTATGGCCGCCATTGATTTAGGTGATTTCAAACCTACGCCCAGACCTCTCCTTCGAAAAGTTTCTTGATGAAATATGAAATTCTGGGTATGTAGGTAATAGCTCCAACAAATTACTGTGGTGCTTTTTCACATTTTTCCCATCAGATTTTCTGAAACTCAAATTTTCTTGCGAATAGAAATGTACACTGACGCTCCGTGGTGGCAGAACTATACGTTACGAGCGGGCAAAATATATAAGAAATATATTTTTCGTACCGGACGCCACGCATTGCAAAAAGAATTGTTCTTATGCGACTTTTAGGAGCAGAGATAGCAGGAAAAGAGTTCATACATATGCGGCCCTAGCTGGGAAACTTTGCATTGTTTGAATTGAATGTCGTTCACATTCTTTACTACAACGAATGGCGTACAGTACAGAAAAACGTTTTCTAATTGGATTTTATGAAGCGAAAATACAGTTGCAAGCAAAATGCACACTTACATCATGTAGCTTCAGAACTGTGCATTATAAAAATCCATCATGTGAAATATTTCTAAAGAGGAATGTTATCTTACGCAAAAAGAATTTTTCAAATTGGACTGTTAGAAGCAGTTATATCATGAGAAATGAAACAAGCAAATTGTTCTTTATTTTCGTCATGACATATGAATAAAGTGTTTTACGTTTTTGGACAATACCCCCCCCCCCCCCCAAGTGGACAATACCCCCTCCCCCCAAATGGACAATACCCCCTCCCCCCAAGTGAACAATACCTACTCCCCCGCCATTTTTTTTTCAAACGCGTTTTTAAATTCGTAGATATAGGGTGATTCAAAAGTCCCCGAACTCTGAAATCAAATATTTGTACCACGAATATAGTGATGTATAACTATTTTTACATACTGTTATATTGACACTCATACTTACAGGTAATGAAAACAACTTTACAATAGATGTTGGGATTGTCCACCATTCTGTTGAAGACACAAATTCACCCGACGACACATGTTGGCGGACGCTCTTTTCATAATGTTGGCTGGTATGTCCCTCACGGCTGTAATGATGTTGTCCCGCAGGTCCTGTACCGTCTTAGGGTTGTTGTGGTAAACTGTGTCTTTCAGATAGCCCCAGGGATAAAAATCTGGAAGACTCAAGTCTGGTGAGCGAGGCGGCCAAAGTTTTTTCGAGATTAATCGATTGTGGAAGAACTCACGGAGCATCTCCATTGTGTCGTTTGATGTGTGGCAAGTTGCTCCATCTTGTTGAAACCAACAGTAACGTTCGTGTTCTTCCAGCATCGCTACAAATTGATGGATGATGTCCGCCTACACGGCGGAATTTACAGTTGTGCCGAAAAACAATCGCCCTACAATTCGCCGTCCAGACATAGAGACCACACTCCAGTTTTCTGACAATAAAGTCCAACCTCGTGCAATGCGTGTGGATCCTCCGCAGCCCCTATGCAAGTGTTTTGGCTATTGGCATATCCATTCAAATGAAACCATTCCTCGTCATTGAAAAAAGTGTTGTTAAGCTGGTCAGGTACAGTGTTGCGCGTCAAACTCTTAAACCATTGGCAGTAGGCAATGCGCTTTTCCGAGTCCAAAGGACGTAGCTCTTGCGCTACTCGAATTCTGTACGGCAGTTGCTTTAGACGTTTAGTAGCCCTCTGGCAGGCTGAATACGATGACCCTAATTCTAGAGACAGCCGCCGAAGTGACTTCCTGGAGAGCGCTGCAGGGAAACGTGAATTTTCTTCAGAAACGTGGTCGTCACCACGGACGGCCGGCCGCTTTTAGGCTTATCCTGAACACTGCCTATCTCTCGAAACCGGTTCATAAGGTCATACACAGTTGTTTTTTCTGGTTTAGGAGCATCAGGAAACTTCCTTTGAAAGAGCTGGTTGCAACGTTGGTAAGATTTTTCCGCAAAATAAAACTTCTAACAAAGCGACTCTCTGTTCTTGCGTAAGACTCGTGGCTAACTGAATGTTACTGCTTGCCAACGCCCGTGTAAAGTAGTGTCACGTGGCGCAGCTCGTTCCCCAAGGTCACACACAACAGCCACAAGCAGTAACACTCGGATATCTTTTATGGTTTTACAGCAAATACGTTTTAAAAATAAAGTTCGGGGACTTTTGAATCACCCTGTATATCTGTAACTATGCGGTAAACAGAAATATGTACGTACTCTCCTCACTGCATAACTTGTGCATTGCGAAAAATTGGAAATTGCATACAGAAATACTCTCTATCATAAACGCTATAACTCGCTAACAGAATTCTTGAAATCGGATCTTTTAGGAGTGAAGATATCAATGAAAGTACAATAAGCTAAAGCTTAAAGAAAATACTTCTTTGAGATAATAACTTTTTCTTTATGATAGAACGACATTTTTCACGCAATAACTTTATTAAAATATGAGATTCATTTTGTAGGGCTTCAATTAAATTCTGCTGTGGTCCTCGCTATAAAAATCCCCCCCCTGGCCTAGCAAAAGTTTCATCCTGCCCTGTTTCCGCCCTCTAGCGGGAAAACTGTGTATCTCTTGAAGATCAAACTGTACACAAGATAATTCAGGTAAAAGGTGTCCCCAGAAAACAATTGTTGGAATTGGATTTTTAGAAGCAATGGTATGGAATAAAATATATTTTAATGCAATAGCATCTGGTTTTGCTTCCCATTCTAAAAAGTAATGCATCCGAAAAAGAACAAAAGGCAAATTCGAGCTTCTCAATGTAAGAAAATTTTTTATATCACAGTAACAGGTGCAGAGATATGGTATCCACAGGAGGACGGACGTAGAGATTCAAAAAAAATGCGCTAATAAAAAAGAAAATCAAGTATGGAAGATCAACTAGACATTCATCTATGATTCATTAAGAAGTCTTCAACACCGCCCTTTTCGTAATTGATGTTGATGGGCACTCCCCTGGAGTTAAAGAGCGTTCAAAAAAGATTTTGACACCGTTGAACTCAACATGCCACTTCGCTTCACTTGAATGTGCTGCTGCTGTAGATTCTTCCGCTTTTCCTCTGTGTGTGTGTGTGTGTGTGTGTGTGGAGGGGAGGATTTTAGCTGATGACACTCCTGTTGAAACAAGGCACACCCTCTCCCGTTAAAGCGCTTGCCGGTGCATTTGTGTCAGATGGCAATTCGCACAAAAATACTTTGTTTTGAGGACAGTAAAAAAGATTTTAGACTTTCACCGAATATATGAGCAAAATGCAAGATTTTGGCAGAAGTGTGAGAAAATATGCTTAGTGAAAAAGTAAACGAAAATTTTCTTATTTTCAGAATGAGCACGTAAATTTATTTACCCCAACGTTGGCAAAAATAAATAAAAGCTCCGATTTGCTTGAAGATGGAAAAACATTTCTTAATACGCAAACAAAAGTCTTTACTTATTTTTTTTTTTTTTAAATGGTGAGTGAAAGTTCTCTACATTAGAGGTGCGTACGTAGAATTACTCCGATTTCGATAAAACGAAAGTAAACCTTATTTTTTTTTTTTTCGATTAAATGAATATAAATGCTCCAATTACTGTAAAGTAAAAACAAAATACTGCTAAGTTTCAGTAAGCTAAAATGAAATTTGATATTTTGAAAAAAAAATGAAATTTGATATTTTGGAAAAAAAAAGAATTTTGATTTTCTTAATAATATGAGCTAAAGGCTCTAATTAAGTAAAATATGAATAAATTTGACGAAAACACAGTAAAACTATTTAATAATAAATACACAGTTGACGTGGACCAGGAACATCTAATAGAAGCCATCGTTCTTTCCACGTTTATAAGTGAGTCATGGAAAAATTCTCATCTACTACAACCGGGAAATTTTTCCGTGACTCACTTCCAAACGTGGAAAGAGCGATGACTTCTATTTGCTGTTCATGGTCCACGTCAACTGTGTATTTATCATTCATTCGCCTTCTAGTTATTTGTTCAGTTGCTGCTGTTCATCTTTGGTGAATCCTCAGCATTGTGCGGGGCTCCAAAATGGAACCTGCCATGTGGTTTGGCAGTATGTCGTTTGTGAGTCTGGAGAATTTCGAGGCCGCTGTGAAGTATGTCCGGCGCGTAACGGGAAGACCTTGGGTTCGCTTCACGGTGGCGGCCGATGAGAATTTTTCCGTGACTCACTTAAAAACGTAGAAAGAGCGATGACTTCTATTAGATAAACTATTTAATATTTTTGGAAATAGTAAAAGTTTTCTGATTAAAATTGCCTTACACCAACATTAAATGATTTCGACAAAACATTAAGCTAAACTTGATTTTCGCCAGTACCACGAAAAAACATCTTAAAGAGATCATCAAACAAAGATATTCGCTCTTTCCACGTTTTTAAGGGAGTCACGGGAAAATTCTCATTGGCCGCCACCGGGAGTCGAACCCAGGGTCTTCCAGTTACGCCCCTTATAGAGATGTATCTTATAGAGATGTATAATTAATCTTGCGAACAAAATTTCTAAGAATGGGTTTAACTGAAACAAAACATTGTGAGAGTCTAGTGAAAACACATAGCATAAGTTTTCCACCGCGTTACATATTTGTATTTTGTGTTCTTGTAATCTTTGACCTTTTAACCAGCTGAAAGGAATGAACTCGGGTTTAGTAAAATGGGCTGAAATAAACTGGAACGAATATATTCGCTACCTAACATGTGGACCGAACTGAGATGGAACGAGTGAACCTTCGCATCAGAAAGCGTTGCTTTCTCATTGTATTTGTTATTCAGAATGGTCATTTAAAGGAATGTTTATGTTACTAAGTTGTTTCGAAGTCGTACTGTTTATTACACTTTCGGGTTCGATGTTAATGCGTTGTTATAACTCATTGCGGAAAATATGTAGCAAATGAATGGCTGAGAAAGCTGTAGTTCCACAAAAGTACGTAGATCGGTTGCTGTATTAAATCAGTTCTTTATTATTACCCAATTTCCCTATTGGATGTGTCGTGAAATTGTATTGATTACTGAATTAATTATGATTACTTCATTTTCCAATTTCCATCTGCACGTTCAACCTAATCTTCTATTTCATTTTCTTATCACTCACGCTCCCCAATTCGGAAGCCATTCTTCTCAACCTCTTTCCAGCGCTCTGTACGAAAATCGTCTGCTCCTCTTAGAGTTCTATCCCCTCTCTCCCTCCCCGCCCCCTCTCTCTATCTCTCTTTGACCCCTCTGTCCGTCACTCTCCCCTCTCTCAAGAAAGGGATGGCATCTGACGCCTCCTCGGCAATAAACCAATTTAGCCCTCTAGAATGCGCTTGCTGATGACAATGTACATGATCGCAGCGTAGGCCAATAGAACGATTTAAGCATTTAATGTTTTCTCAAACGGCTCTTCCGTACAAAGAACGATTCCCTGGGAAACACCTTTTTACAAGCTCTTATTACTGATGCCGCCATAGATAGCTTCTTTCGAATTTACCGATAGCATGTTCTTTGCTTGGAAATGAATCAATACTAAAATCCTTTAAAATCTCCAAAATCCATGTAACAATTGGCACTAATCCTTTCTAACTGAATTCCTGCTTAAAGGGCTATCGCAATGTCATAAAGCTAAGAAAGCAGAGAGAAGATATTTGTGTATTCTACCTTGTGGCATGATGTCCGTTTCAGGGAGACTAACGTTACCCCATCATGCCTTGGGTCGTCCAGCAAAGAATCTATATATTAATTCTATAAGGTTTTTTACTGTGAGTCCTATTTTGAGAGAACGGCTGAGCGTAAAGATATGGTTGAGGTATCAAAATAAAGGTCTTAGCATGTAGATGTGACAGTAGAAGAGAAAAATGAGATTGGGGCAACGGTTCGGACGTTGTGGGGCGGCAAAGTTCCCATGTAAAGTCTATGGGAGAAGTGTGCAGCCCTTATCTACATCAGGCGCTAAGTTCAGTGTCAGACTTGGTGTGTGCATGGTGTCCTATGCTCAGTCTTAAAGTAAGTAAATACTTTATTGCATACTTACTCTTAAGAGAAAGAAAACGTTACTGCCTTTTTGGAAGGCGTGAGCGATCAATGGGACGCAACGACATGTCTCAGACAAGAGAGAATGTAGACTTTCCGCGACGCGAATCTCATTTCAACAACATTTACAAACACAGTTGTGACTGAAGATGAGAGTAAACGAGTGCGCTGTCCAGTTGAATGTTTGCACACGATCGACATGAGTGGACTTCCGCCTCACATTCTGTGACTAAAAAAGCACTGGCTTATGATCATTCAGTAAAAGCATAAACATTACGACCGTTTGCACACGATACAAAAGCTGAATTTAATGACACACTTGAACTAAGATGACATAGCTAAAAATATTTAAAATACGTGAGACCTTTCGGGTCCTGCCTGCAGGTACCCATCATCAGACGCGATAAAAGAACCACGCACCATGGAAGAGGCAACATATATAAAGAATTACGCAGTAACAAATGACGTAATAGTGAATGGTCGAATGAAAAGTAATTACAATGATACGTAAATGACGTGTCCGTGAATTCTTAAAATCAAGGTCACAAATTGATTATAATATTTTTTAAAATTTTAGAAATAATCTTAACTCCTATATTAGAAAATTAAAAAGAGATTATTATTTTCATATTTTTTTAAAAATAATCCAAAAGTAACCTGGAAGCACTTAAACATATTATTAGGTCGTAGGATTGTACCAAAGACTTCGATTCACCTCACTCGGGGTAACATCAAAATCACTGATCAAACTGAAATTGCTAATCAATTTAATAATCATTTTATTGTATCACCACAACGTATAATACAACAACTTTCTAAGCTGAACGATCAACAATTACCTCATTACTCCAACTCATGTACCTTAAATTCAATGCATACTATGGAAATTACTAGAACCGAATTAATCTACCAACTGCAGAATATTAACATAAATACAGGACCAGGTCCAGATGATATTCTTCCCAAAATTTTAGAAACTATACCTTTTTTCATTGTTACTCCCCTATTATACATTTTTAATTCCATTCTAGCTACAGGTATTTTCCCAGATTCGTTAAAAATTGCAAAAATTACTCCTGTCTGTAAAAAGGGTTCTTTGGCAGATATTAATAACTATCGACCTATAGCTAAATTATCCATATTTGCTAAAATTTTTGAAAAATTTCTATTTGTTAGATTATTTGCTTATATTGAAAAATACAAAATTTTGCACAAAAATCAATTTGGCTTTCTACCAAATTCCTCAACTGAAATCGCCCTTTTACACTTAAAAGATAAAATCCAATCTAATTCTATTAATAATAAATTTACATTGGGACTTTTCATTGATTTATCAAAAGCATTTGATACTATAAATCACAACTTATTATTATCAAAATTGTATGCAATTGGTATTTGGGGTACATTACATAATCTCTTTAAAAACTATCTCACTGGTCGCCAGCAATATACAGAAGTTGAACATACTAAATCTAACCTACAATCAGTCATTTCAGGAGTCCCTCAGGGCTCGGCACTTGCTTCATTATTATTTAATATTTATATTAATGACTTCTGTACCTGTCTACACAATTCAGATCTTATTTTATATGCAGATGATGCAACCATATTAATACATGAAAATGATGTTGAGACACTGGTGCGACAACTACAAGTCCGTTTTATATCTATCACTAATTGGTTAACTAAAAATGATCTGGCTATTAATATTAACAAAACAAAAGTAATGATTTTTTCAAGTACGTCAACCCCTATTTCCTTAATTCAGAATATTAATTTACTCGGATCATCTATAGAAGTGGTTCAAAATCGTAATTATCTTGGTATCATTATTCAGCATGATTTAAAATCTAATTCACATGTTGATTACTTATCTAATAAGATGTCAAGAAATATAGGGGTTATTAGTAGTGCAGTGGCCAATTTAACCCCAAAACTTATGATTTTATTATACTATACTCTAATTCCGTCTTATCTAATCTATTGTATATCTGTATGGGGATCGACTACCTTATATAATATGAAAAAACTTCAGTCGTTACAAAATAGATTCATGAGACTATTACAATTTAAATTATAATATACTCAATTTTTAAATACAGTTTTTCAGGCTAGACTCAGTCCAAATGATTTTAATATACTAACGATTCAACAATTGCATATCTATAGTATAGGTAAACTGATGTTTTTGAAAATAAAAAATGGTTATTACCAAGATTTAATTTCAATAATTACTCGTGGTCATGATTATTCCACGAGACAAAAAACAACACTAATCCCCATGTTTCCACTAACAGAACGATTTAGATCATTTATTAATTATACTGGTCCGGCATTATGGAATACATTTCCTACTGATATTATATCACTTAATAATATTAACATATTTAAACGAGAACTCAGGCATTTCTTACTGACCAAAAGCTCATAATGTATTATTATTTTTATTAATTTACCACCGTAGCTGTGTTTGATATTATGTGTGAACTTGACTTGTTTATGCTTTTTTTAATCTTTTTTTGTTTTCATGAAAATTTTGATGCTTTGGGATAAGAGGGCACGTCAGGCCTATCAGGCCTTTTCCCTCCTCATTCCCTGTTGTTACAAAAATATAATGTATGCTATATATTTATGATTACGTAATACCATGTCTGTAACAACTAAAATGCAATAAATGAAATGAAATGAAATGACTAAATGAACCACGTGTGCCATGTCATCTCAAGAGAAGGGTAGGAGGGATGAGAGAATTAGGGGCAGGGGTAATTCAGAGAGGTTGAGATAATATGGATGTTACCGAGATCAGGTGTTTCCAGGAGCGGGGAATATTTCTGGGTAGTTCATCATTACAGCAAGTATCAGAAAATTTGTCTATGTATAGGCTTTCAGTGAACAATAATTGAGATTTGGTGTGAGGAGTTGTGAGGATTTTGGATTCGTCCCAAATGGGGGTGTGATTTCCCTTGAGTAAGAGACGGGATAGAGCAGTAGAGGAAGATCCATTGCGACAGTCATATTGATGTTCGTTTAAACGAATCCCGAGTGACCAACAACCATCTCGGTGAGGCATGGATGCTGTGTGTGGAGCCAATTGGCACCACAACCAGGTCACTCGGGATTCGTTTAAACGAACATCAATATGACTGTCGCAATGGATCTTCCTCTACTGCTCTATCCCGTCTCTTACTCAAGGGGAATCACACCCCCATTTGGGACGAATCCGAAATCCTCGCAACTCCTCACACCAAATCTCAATTATTGTTCACTGAAAGCTTACACATAGACAAATTTTCTGATACTTGCTGTAATGATGAACTACCCAGAAATACCCCCCGCCCCTGGAAACACTTGATCTCGGCCACATCCATATTATCTCCACATCTCTGAATTCCCCCTCCCCTAATTCTCTCATCCCTCCTACCCTTCTCTTGCGATTTTTTTTATTCGGCGGTTTAACGACCACCGTGAGCAACTCAATGGGCTATAAGCAGTCGCCCGTCCCTAATTTAGGGTCACTGGTTCCAGGGAAGGGAGAGAGCCAGTGCCATAAGACAAACACAACATCCATGCCTCACCGGGATTCGAACCCGGACCCCTCACGGACGAATGATCAGAGGCCAGCGCCTTAGACCACTGCGCCACCGGGGCGGCCTCTCTTGCGATGACATGGCACACGTGGTTCATTTGATCATTCACGCATCATTATAATTACTTTTCATTCGACCATTCACTATTACGTCATTTGTTTAACTGTGTAATTCCTTATGTATGTTGCCTCTTCCATGGTGTGTGGTTCTTTTATCGCGTCTGATGATGGGTACCTGCAGGCAGGACCCGAAAGGTTTTTTTTTTTTATTGGAGGTTTAACGACCACCGTGAGCAACTCAATGGGCTATAAGCAGTCGCCCGTCCCTAATTTAGGGTCACTGGTTCCAGGGAAGGGAGAGAGCCAGTGCCGCAAGACAAACACAACATCCATGCCTGACCGGGATTCGAACCCGGACCCCTTACGGACGAATGATCAGAGGCCATCGCTTAGACCACTGCGCCACCGGGGCGGCCCCGAAAGGTTTCACGCATTTTAAATATTTTTAACTATGTCATCTTAGTTCAAGTGTGACATTAAATTCACCTTTTGTATCGTGTGCAGACGGTCGTAATGTTTATGCTTTTACTCACGTAGCACAAAATCTTCTGCATTGGATTATGATCATTCGTTCGTGAAGGGTGCGAGTTCGAATCTCGGTGAGGCATGGATGTTGTGTTTGTCTTACGGCACTGGCTCTCTCCCTTCCCTGGAACCAGTGACCCTAAATTAGGGGGACGGGCGACTGCTTATAGCCCATTGAGTTGTTTTCACGATGGCCGTTAAACCTGCAACCAAAAAAATAAAAAATAAAAATAGAAAACGAACCTTGACTGTTGTCTTCACTGAAGTGATTGGATGAACTTGTCAATCAAATAAAGTTTACATTTGTTGTTTCATATGAGTTCACTTTTTTCAAAAAAACAAAACAAACTAACCGTCGATTCCGACGTTTCGTCTAGTAAAGTATTAGAAGGGAACGCTTATCACACCAGTGACAGGTTGGATGAGGAATGGGTACTGCTGGGAAGAAAGGAAGAAATGAACTGTTTTGCCGTAGTTTGTGTAAAACCCGGCCGCTATGAAACAAGTGATGCCCAATAATTTCTGGAGTGCAGAAATTATTCGGCATCATTTGTTTGAGGTACATAAAGGGCTAAGAACAATTTTCAATTCTATGTGTAGTTGCAAAGTCGGATTACAAAGTTTGACAATATCAATGTGCGGTTGCTGGTTACCGGTTTTGAAAACCAAACTCCCACCGTATTTTGGTATTGGCCGTTCCTGTGGCGTCTCTGGCCATTCGTCCGAGCTGGACCCCAGCGCGGGTCCCGGATGAAGCATGGGTGGTGTGTTTGTATTATGGCGCTGTTTCTCTCCTTTTCCTGAAACCATTGGCCCTAAATTACGGACGGGCGACGGTACACAGCAATCCGAGTCTATAGCGGTCGCTAAATTCCGATACGAAAAAAGAAAGTGCATATTGCTTCTTTGAGTCATGTGTCTTTGGGGGGTAAGTATGTATCTGTATGGTCCCATACTTGCAAAGCACATGCATATTTGTTCCATAATATGAAATTTGATATAAACTGGTTGCTTACTTTATTATTATTATTATTTTTTTACCCCGTCCACTTTCTGTTTTGGCACTTACGTTTCGACAGGCAGCGTATTTTGTGAATACGACCTGTTATTAAAGCATCTTTATGTACACTGAAGAGCAGTTGAATTAGAAACAGCTGGCGTCACGCAAATGTGGCGCTGTGGGAGGCCCTGTAAACAGAAACGACATGACGTATGCAGCGATCCGACAATATAAGGAGTGATGCGACGGGAATGATTAAGTGTCGGACGCAGTATAGGTAAGACGAAGGATCTAAGCGCATTTGATCGTGGGAAAATTGTCGGGGCCCGACGAATGGGTCACTCCATCTCGGAAGTCGTGCAGGCACTGGGATTTTCACGAGCAAATGCGTCACTGGTGCACTGTGAGTACATCGAATGCGGCAAAACCATCCCTGCAAGAGCCAACTGCCGTGGATAACAGCGTGTGGACGAGCGGGGTCATCGTCGGCTAGCTCGCATTGTAACAGCGGATAGACGGGCCGCGGTGCAAGAAATCACTCGGCAATTTAACGCTGGTACACAAAAACGTGTAAGCAGCCACACTATCCAGAACCATCTCCTCGCTATGGAGTACAGAAGCCATCGTCCCACGAGGGTACCGCTGCTGACAGCACATCGCAGGGAGCAAAGATTAGCATGGGCGCGGGAACATCGCCACTGGACCCTAGACATGTGGGAAAATGTTGCCTGGACTGATGAGTCGAGATTCACGTTGGTACATGCGGATGGCAGGATACGAGTACGGCGCAACCCGCATGAAGCGATGGATCCTTCTTGCCAGAAGGGTACTCTTCAAGCTGGTGGGGCTGGCATTCTCGTCAGGGGACTGTTTACGTGGACTGAAATGGGGCCCCTGGTACGTGTGACATCGTACCTCACAGGTCAACGTTACCCGGATATCCTGGACGACCATTTGCTCCCGTTTGTGCGTCTTCAATATCACACTGGGGACCTCTTCCTGCAACAAGACAATGCACCGTGCCATCGCTCCCGAATTGCACCCGAATGGTTGGATGAACACTCCACCAACGTGACCTCGCTTCCTTGGCCAGGTAGGTCACCTGACCTCAATCCCATGGATCACATCTGGGATGCCATCAAGAGAGATGTTCGAGGCTCTGACCCCCTCCATCAAATCTTCGTGAACTGTGGGAGCTTGTTCATAGGTCGTGGATCCGTATGGCTTCCCAACGCTTCCAGTGTTTTGTCGAGTCCAAGCCGAGACGAATCGCCGCCGTCATCAGGGCGAAAGGTGGGGCTACATGTTACTAGACAGGTATCTCTAATTCAATTGCTCTTCAGTGTATGTTGGATCACAACCCTTTAAGCGGCTGTTGTATTTTAACCGAATGGTGTAGGAATTTTGTTTTGCTCTCCCCAACAGAAATGTTCACGTAGGAGTAGGATTTTACGTAAGTAGTGGCAAAAGAGTTTTTTTCTGCCTCTGATCTCAGCTGTACCGACCACAAACCTACCAAAGATAAGTATTCCTTTCTGGTCTTTTATTCCAAAATCCAAGATATGACGAGGCAACATTAGTCATCCTGACATGGACATCATGCCGCTGTGAAGAAACAAGTAACTCAAACTCCTTCTCTCTCCTTTCTTAGACTCGTAGATATACATCGATGAGCCATTACTTTCTGACAACTTACCTAATAAGTTGTAGGACTCCCATAAGCCCGTAAAATAGCGGCCACTCGGCGAGGTATCGATTCGATGAGGTGGCGATAGGTATCCTGGGGTATCTGGTACCACAATGTCAACAACAGGTCCTCCACTTCCCGTACATTTTGGGGTGGTGGTGATTTAACGCGAAACCGCTTTTCGAAGTCAAACCACAAATGTTCGATTGGGTTCTTGTCAGGTGCGAACCACTCCTTGAAGATTCTTGCAGTGTGGCATGGCGCATTATCCTGTTAGTAATGGCCATCACCAGCAGGGAACACAGTTGCCATGAATGGGTTAATTTGGTCCGTAACGATGTTCATATACCTGACAGCTGTCAGGGATTGTGCTATTGGGATAATGGGGGTTTAAAGTGTCCCAAGAAAACATCGCCCACAGCATACCACCGCCACCGCCGGCTTGTTTCCGCCCAACAGTTCATCCAAGTGCCATAGTCTCCGTTGGTAATCGGCGTATCCGCGCTCGGCCGTCTACGTGATGCACCAGGAATCTTGATTCGTCAGATCAAGCCACTCTATTCCAATCATCAACGGTCCAATCTCGACGATCTTGGGCCCATTTCATGCGTTGTTGGTGATGACGTGCAGTGAGCATGGGAACTCGGCTGGGTCTTTGCTTACGCAAGCCTATGTGCAGAAGGCTGCGATGAACTGTGTGCTGTAATACATTGCCCCGATCACCACTGTTGTAGCTGCGGGTGATTTGTCACACTGTGTCCCTGCAGTCGCTGTGAACAATGTGCGACATTCTCCGCTGCCCCTGTCACCAGTGAGCTGCGGACGACACGCGGTTGGACGACAGTTTGTCGTTTGGTCATCTGTGCACCACTTTTGATACGTACTCACTACAGCGGCACGTGAACAATCCACAAGCCTGCGCCGTTTCCGAGATCGTAGTTCCGTTCTATTCCAATTTGTCCTTTATCCGACTCCGATAAATTTGCAGCTTTTCCATTCTGAATCCGAACACTCCACTAACCGAAAGCCGGTCCTCTGTATATATGAACGTCACCTGCACCACCTTTGCGAACTTCACCTGCGCCACCGTTTGGTCTCCAGGTGCGCTCATTTCTCTAAGTTGAGGGTGGTTGTCATATTCGCGTGTGGGATGTTATGCTTATATATATATTTAATATACTTGCTTATGATAATTAGCTGCCACCAGACCAGTATATCTCTCTCGCGGTCAACTTGCGCTGTTGTGTTGCTCCTTAGAGGCATGGTGAAGGAAAAGATGACTTGTAGAGTACGGAGCTGAGCAGGTGGTACGCTATATACATTCCTTTATTTACAGCTTGGTGACGAGTATGATGAAGTAGATCACACGAAAAAAACGGTTCTTGAACTTGAGCAAGTCGACATCACAGCACGATCATAGTTCATTCGCAGTCCAGTCTTTGCATTATACGTGTGCACGTAGCATCAAGAAGTTATTTATACATAGCAATTATATGCTCTTTACAGGTTTCTAGATTTCTCAGGTGGAGGATTTCCTTGGCTGACCGCAGTCTGTCATATGCTTAGTATTATTACCCAATTACCCACAGGTAATGCAATGTATATACTCTAGTGGCCTTAACCCGCAGGTAGGCAGCTAATTAACTCTCTAGTCAGCCGCAGCCGACTAGCGTACGTACAACTCGAGCGACGACTAGAAAACGACCGTCCTCTTAATATTCGAGCAAAAAGTGTCCTCAAAGTTCGTTACAACTTTTTCCCGCTTAAACTCTCTGCAGCCCGGACTGCGCACAGCCAATCCCGTAAGCGCACATCTTCGAAGCACGAGGCCATGTGGTAAATGTCTCTTACCTCCTCAGCTGTCTCTAGCTGCTTGAAACTTTCTGCGTTAGAAGGACATCCCCATGTTCTGTGAACTCCTGCCTCAGCGTGGAATTCACCAAGGAAAGAATTTCCTTCCCACTTCTCCTCTCCGTGCGACCCTGGGCACACAATATGGCCGACCTGAAGTCATTTTTCTTCCTAGAGGGAAAAAATGGCTTTCCACCTCCCAATTTGGATATTTTTCAGTTTTCCCTGTCTTACATATTTTTACATCATCACACTGGTCATAATTGAATCGCTCATCGGTGTATTTATATCCTTTTCGGCAGGTGATCAGTCCGGAAAGATTAGCATCAGTCACCCCTTAAATAACCGCCTTGAACATCAAAGCTAAGCTACGCTTTCTGATGCGTAGGTTAACTCGGCCACTTCTCAGATGGCGCATATATTCGTTCGAGCTGATTTCAGCCCATTTTACTTACCCCGAGTTAATTCGTTCGTGCCGATGAAACTTGTTTCATTATTAGGGTGGATCTCTCGTCACTCAGGAAAAAGTTTTCAGATATTCTGTTAGTCTGAACTTCGCTCCTTCAACCAAGTTTACTATCACTGCAATGCAAATCCGCCGAAAGAAAAGCGTTAGCTTTTCACACAGCCAACTCTTTTACAGATAAACTGCGGACGGAGTTCAGCGTGGGAAAGTGTATTCATAATTTTTTTATTTTAGTGAATGATCATGAAATGCTAATGTTGGTATTGATTTTATTTTGTTGCAGGCTTTGTTCAGTTTGTTGCTTTGTTTATTAATATTCGCAATTTTCTTTACAGGGTGACTCTGGAGGGCCCTTGGCTTGCAAAACCGCTGATAGAGGTTGGGTATTAGCTGGTCTGACGTCATTTGGCTCAGGCTGTGCAAAGCGAGGATTCCCCGATGTCTACACAAGAGTTTCGCACTATCTTGCGTGGATAAAACAAATGAGGGGTTACTAATCGTACAGTGGTAAGGATCCTAGTACCGACAGCTGCTACATCTGCTATCATCTGAGGAAGAAACTCGAGTACTAACAATGCGCAGGTGCGCGTTGTCTGAAGCTGCGTTATTTATTTCACATATTTATTTTTAAGCTTCTCATGAGGAGCATTTTTTCTCAGTGTGTGATTTTTCATTTATTTTGTGCTGCTCTTCACATTTTTAAATGTCCACGTGGATCGTGTGCTAATTTGGTTGTTAAAGCGTTTATTTTCTTCTGTCCTGGAGTCCTTCTTTAAACACAGTTCTTTGTATTGTTATTGTACGCAGTTGCTTTACATATTGTTAAGACAAAACTTTTCTTTGTCCATGATTTTCCTTTTAAATTTAACATGAACCATTGATTTCACACCAGAGAGGTCAACATATATCCTATCTGTAAAAATTAGATTGTTCAGCAAAACAAACTATGATACCCGATCTGCTGTCTCTTAAGAAGTGATTGATTTCGACATTGTCACAAAGATTAGTTTAAACATAAAATGGTGAAAACAAATAGCACCATGTGTTGAAGATATGAATACGTATTTTGGTGTAAACGTGACAATGATGGTAAGTCAGATAATATCCGAAAACTTGAAAATTTCGTCGTACTGTTTGTTTGTTTATTGAAATATTCTGCCATACAGCTGATAATTCAATAGTAACAGTAATTATACAATATACTCAACCACAATAAAACTATATGAAATATTAAGTAATTAGTCAAAAATATTCAATATACATGAGTACCATTTTAGATATTTCATAAACTGTTCAACAGAAGAAACATGTGGAGTTAGTACTGTAAACACATAAATTGTTTATGGCGCCATAAATCACCACAGTAAATGGCAGAGCCAGAGAAAAAGGCTTTATAAAAAAAGCTTGACAAACCCCTGATCCCCAATTTAATAAGTGACAGGCCAGAGAGCACGAAACAGAAAATGTGTAATATAACGCAAGTTAGTCATGGGAACTAGTATAATAAGAATATCATAAACTACACTGGTGTGCAAAAATTTAAGGACGAAGAGGAGAAATTAGCATAACAGCGGAACGAGCACGCAGAACGGACCGAAAGACCACTCAGGAGATAGGCTAGGGTCCGGTACGGTAGGGCATGCGCATATATGCAGCACGACGTAGGGGGGGGGGAGAGGAGTTTCGGAAGTGTATAAAGCACACGGGCGGTGTACACTCAGCAATTCGGTGAAAGATTTTGCACGGTGTACATCGGTTTGAACGACGTCGAGTTGCTGCCATCGTGTGATATGGCCAACAGGCAATCCAGTAGACGACATCTGCATGACTTTATTCGAGGTCGCGTCATTGGGAAGTTGGAAGAAGGTCGAAGTGCGACTAGTGTGGCCGAGGAGTTCGGGATCGCTCACAGCATCGTTTCACGAGCTTGGAGAGCATTTCAAACGACAGGAACAGCTGTCTGAGAGTTTTGCAGTGGTCGTTCACGAGCAACCACGGCGGCGGAAGACAGGAATATTGTCCTACAGGCAAGAAGAGACAGACGGCAGACAGCGGGAGAAATCGCAAG
This sequence comes from Macrothele yani, assembly GCA_039090855.1. Taxonomy (NCBI): domain Eukaryota; kingdom Metazoa; phylum Arthropoda; class Arachnida; order Araneae; family Macrothelidae; genus Macrothele; species Macrothele yani. Next base: position 118,444,633 of record CM077008.1, read on the forward strand.
ACACATGCAGCAGACAACTGGACGTCAGTTATCGCGTTTTACCGTGGCCGGGAGGTTGCACAAAGGTGGTCTATTTGCACGACGACCAGTACGGTGTGTGCCATTAACGGCTGCTCATCGGAGACTGCGGTTTCTGTGGTGCCAGGAACACAAGAATTGGACACATCAGCAATGGGGTCGAGTTCTCTTTACGGATGAGAGTAGATTTAGTCTGACGAGCGATTCTGGACGTATACACATCTGGAGAGAGCAGGGAACAGGCAATCACACCTCCAACATCATAGAAAGGGACCGGTTTGGAGGTGGCGGAGTTCTCGTTTGGGGCGGTATCATGCTTGGTAGCCGTACTGACATCCACATCTTCCAAGGAGGTTCAGTCACTGGTGTCCGCTATTGTACCGAGGTTCTCCTGCCTCACGTGCGTCTGTTTAGAGGTGCTGTGGGTCCTGAGTTCCTCTTCATGGACGACAACGTTACACCTCATCGTACAGTGACTGTCACAGAGCTGTTGGAGAGTGAAGATATTCAACGCATGGATTGGCCCGCAAAGTCCCCGGACCTAAATCCAATCGAACACGTGTGGGACCTTCTCGGGAGACGCTTGGCAGCACGTCACCAGCCGCCAGCAACGATTCCGCAGCTGCAATTAGCGCTACAAGAGGAATGGGCCGGGATGCCTCAACAGGTCCTTGACAACCTCGTCCTCAGCATGGACAGGCGTTGTAAATCCTGCAACGCAGTCAGGGGGATCATATCCCCTACTAAAGACTGGATTTTTCTTGGCAGCCGCCTGTCACATGGACGTTTCTGCCTTCTGTCCAGTTGTGCTCGAAGCTACCTTTTCAATAAAGTGCCTTTGTATTCTTTGTTTGGGCGGTTTTGCTCACTTGTCCCATATTCTTACATCTTGGGATCTTATGGTATGATTTAAGTCGACGTGGAGCACTTCTTCACGACGTTACATTCGAAAAACCGTCTCGTCCTTAATTTTTGCACGCCAGTGTATAAACCAGCATGCAACAATATATGGACAAATACCGAACAAACCATCCAATACTTAATGTGAAGTTATTTAAGTATTACAATGTCTTGACAAGCCAAACGCCAAAAGTTAAACCAATGAAAAAGGTTAAGCATAATATACAGGGTGTATAGGAAAGTCTTAAACAGGGAAATAACTTTTGAACGTAAAATGCTAGAGTTATTGAAGTAGTGTGTACATATAGTAAAGTGACTATGATCTATCAGATGAGACCGATTACAGCCCCCCTAGCGGCGAATTTTGGAAGTTAGTGATCCTATCGCGAGAACCAAGAGAGATAGTGAAAAAAAGTCAATAGCAAACGTGTAGAGCGTCACCGATTTAGTATGAAACGACGCCCTACATTTACCAAAAACTCCAATAGAAGTCCGGAAATGCAGATATCTCGGTATTCTATCACCGGCATAAATACGTCACTCATCGCGTGCAAAAGTGTGACATTATAAGGTGATGAAAATTTACTAATAAAACTAATACATCTACGTGTCAACGAGGTACAATTTATTATGTACAGTAAAGTAGTAGGAAATTCATACAGCAGTGGGACATTATGAAGAATATAAACACAAAATAACGTTCTAGAAATACAAAATGTCAGTATTAATACTTAAGCATTCGCGATGTGTCCACCATCGGCAGCAATACACATCTGTATTCGAGCTAGAACTTCTTGTTGGACGTTCTGCAGCATTTGAGGTGTTACGTTACTGCATGCTTGGATAATACGGGGTTGTAGAAATTTACCATACACGACCAAATGTAAGGCCACACGTCGCACTGATGTCTCTCGTACTGCAGTGTGAGTGTGCTAGCGCATAGGCTAAGACGTCCACTGGCTGCACGTGCGCACCTGCAAGTGTCGGCCTACCTGAACGGGAACGACTTGTAATGCTCCCGGTTTCTCTATACCGGCGAACGACGTTGATGATGGTAGCCGCAGCAGGATGAGAACGATTAAGGAAACGTAATGCATATTGGCGTGCTGCCTCTCTTGCTCGACGACCTCAATCCCCGTACAACATAACCATCTCGGAGTACTCCTCGTTGGAATAACTAGCCATGTGTAGACTCGAAGATCCAGTCCACGCACTGTCTGACAAACCTTCCCTGACCGCCAATTTATGCTTCCCGATGAGGTATGACGTAGCGTTTCCATTTGCATACTTTCATCCGTCCTTCGCTGTTTTGCAGGCAAAATTCGTTTACAGATTTTATGCTTTGCGATGTCATTCGTGATGTATTTATGCCGGTGATCGGATACCGAGAGATCTGCATTTCCGGACTTCTATTGGAGTTTTTGGTGAATGTAGGTCTTTATTTCATACTAAATAGGTGACGCTCTACACGTTTGCTATTGACTTTTTTTCGCTATCTCTCTTGGTTCTCGTGATAGGATCGCTAACTTCCGAAATTCGCCGCTAGAGGTGATGCAATCGGTCTCATCTGATAGAACATAGTCATTTTATTATGCAATGACTTCTTATCACTCGCCCGGGATGGGTTGATTACCTTGAATGGAACTGGGTAGTTGCTGCACCGCTAGAGGGGTGGTCTAAGCGATCACTTCTGATCACTTGCGCGAGGTGGGTTGACCATACTTTGAACGGAACAGGATAATTTCTGCCCCGGTAACGCGGTGGTCTAAGCGATGACTTCTGATTACTCGTTCGAGGTGGGTTGATTACTTTGAACGGAACAGGGTAGTTGTTGCCCCGGTGGCCCAGTGGCCTAAGTGATCACTCGTTCGACGTGGGTTTATTACTCTGCACGGAACAGGGCGGTTGTTGCCCCGGTGGCGCAGTGGTCAAAGCGATGGCTTCTGATCACTCGTTCGAGGTGGGTTGATTACTTTGAACGGAACAGGGTAGTTGTTGCCCCGGTGGCGCAGTGGTCTAAGTGATCACTCGTTCGAGGTAGGTTGCTTACTTTCAACGGAACAGGTTAGTTGTTGCCCCGGTGGCCCAGTGGCCTAAGTGATCACTCGTTCGACGTGGGTTTATTACTCTGCACGGAACAGGGCGGTTGTTGCCCCGGTGGCGCAGTGGTCAAAGCGATGGCTTCTGATCACTCGTTCGAGGTGGGTTGATTACTTTGAACGGAACAGGGTGGTTGCTGTCCCGCTGGCGCAGTGGTCTAAGTGAGAATTCTGATCACTCGTTCTAGGTAGGTTGATTACTTTGAACAAAACAGGGTAGTTGTTGCCCCGGTGGCAAAGTGGGGTAAGTGATGACTTCTGATTACTCGTTCGAGGTGGGTTGATTACTTTGAACGGAACAGGGTAGTTGTTGCCCCGGTGGCGTAGTGGTCTAAGTGATCACTCGTCCGAGGTGGGTTGATTACCTTGAATGGAACAGGGTAGTTGCTGCACCTCTAGAGGAGTGGTCTAAGCGATTACTTCTGATCACTTGCGCGATGTGGGTTGACCGTACTTTGAACGGAACAGGATACTTTCTGCCCCGGTAACACGGTGGTCTAAGCGATGACTTCTGATTACTCGTTCGAGGTGGGTTGATTACTTTGAACGGAACAGGGTAGTTGTTGCCCCGGTGGCGCAGTAGTCTAAGTGATCACTCGTTCGAGGTAGGTTGCTTACTTTCAACGGAACAGGGTGGTTGTTGCCCCGGTGGCCCAGTGGCCTAAGTGATCACTCGTTCGACGTGGGTTTATTACTCTGCACGGAACAGGGCGGTTGTTGCCCCGGTGGCGCAGTGGTCAAAGCTATGGATTCTGATCACTCGTTCGAGGTGGGTTGATTACTTTGAACGGAACAGGGTATTTGCTGTCCCGCTGGCGCAGTGGTCTAAGTGAGAATTCTGATCACTCGTTCTAGGTAGGTTGATTACTTTGAACAAAACAGGGTAGTTGTTGCCCCGGTGGCGTGGTGGTCTAAGCGATGTCTTCTGATCACTCGTCCGAGATGTGTCTGGGTTCTAATTACGGTGAGGCATTGATATTGTGTTACGTCGTACGGCACTGGCTCTTTTCTTTCCCTGGAACCAGTGGCTCTGAATTAGGGACGGGCGACTGCTTATAGCCCACTGAGTTGCTCACGGTGGTCATTAAACCCCCAATCAAAGAAAAAAAAAGAACAGGGCAGTTTATGAGAATTTTGCATGATTTATTTCAATAGTAGGTTTGGAAATAAGTGACATCAAAATATGGAAAGTTATACTTGTGAGACCAATTCGTTCGAGTCGAAGTGTAGATGTTATGCCTACCCCACGGCGCTGGCCATGACTCATTTCTGGAATAATTAGCCTTAACTTTTCTTTCTTTCTTTTGTGCATGAGGGTGGAATTTTAACGGCCACCGTGAATAAATCTAAGGCCTATGGACAGCCATCTGTCTTTAATTTGAGACCACTGGTTCCAGGGAAAGAAGAAACCCAGTGCCGTAAGACAAACATACCACCTATGCCGCATCTGGGACTCGAACTCGGACGAACAGTCAGAAGCAAGCCCTCGGACAACTGCGCCCCAGGGATGGACAGATTTAAATTAGACATGGGCGATTTTTTCTTTGCCTGAGATGTACACGGGGGTCGTTAAAATCTGAAGGGAAAAAAATGATTAATTTTTTTTTCCAAACAGATGTAATAACTTATCTCACTTAATACTCTAATGACGGTACCCTACCTGTTAGCAATACGAATGATTCAACAACCATTGATGTAGAACTTTCGTTCACAGAGGGAGGTTTAGACTCCAAGCCAGCCACGCCTGTACACAGGCTTTTGGACAGAAGATGGTAGCGGAAGAAGGAAGGTGGAGTCTAACGATGGGACAGGGCAGTAGATAAAGCCACTAGAGTGCCTCCCAGTAGCGACTAACATTACCCGACGCCAAGGTACACCTTAGTGGGTTTGGGATGGGGAGGTAGTAGAAAGAAGGGGAAGAACAGACGTCTTTAATTTATAACTGGGAGGGGAAGCCCGCGGGGTCAGTCGGATTAGAGTGCTCCCTCGGACGAGCATTCAGATTAAATTTAACATTTGTCACCAACCAGGATCGAACGAGGTCCTTCTATAGTCACGAACATTAACCAATTAAACCATCTGTGGCTCATGGGTGTAACACGAGGGTCGACCAGAAAGTAAAGAACGTTTGTCCTTGGCGAGCCTCCCCCTCCCAAATGTCGCGGCGGCATCGATCACCAAGGCCTGCTAGCTCTGTCGGAGCCAAGCAGCAAAGTACTGCGGACGTTCGCTTTTCGTTAGAGGCCGTTGAAATGTGTGACAAAATCGAAAATCCCGCGAAGTGTGAAGTAAGGAGTGTGATACGCTTTTTGAACGCCAAAACAATTCGCCCTATCGACATTAACGGACAAATAACGGAAGTCTATAGTAAAGAGGTTATGAATGCAGCATTTGTACGAAAATGGTGCATCATGTTTAACAAAGGAAGATCAAACATTCATGATGAAAAACGTTCTGGGCGACCCTCTCTCGTCACTGAAGCAGTGCAGAAAAAAATTGACGACAAATAATAAATAGTAACACTGTACTAGTGGTCCGATTTATTGGCGCAGAAAGTAGACACATTAGCGTTTCCAAGCTTTCGCACATCAACCATATGGCTTTTTCAAGGAAGTTAAACAGAAACTGCAACTGAAAAATAGAACGCATTAACAATTTGAACGCGGAAACTTGACTTGACAACAATAGATACGACGTTATATTCATTTAAAGATATGACGCATCACGTTGGTTGCACGCGCGGTATCCTGGTAGGCAGAAGGCTTTACTTGAAGAATTGGTTCCAAATTCTTGGCAACTCGAATGAGGCGCAATCATTGCAAGTATCGCTGTTGGTAATGATTTCCAAGGTTTCCCGAATGTCTGTACCTTTAGGGGTAGAGTAGGCAGCTAATTTCTTTATATCGTCCCACATCTGGTTGATGTGCGAAAGCTTGGAAACGCTAATGTTTCTACTTTCTACGCCAATAAATCGGACCACTAGTACAGTGTTACTATTTATTACTTAATTGGTGTACTGTTCCTTGTTATCAATTTATCAAATTGACGACAAAATTCAGGAGGGCAGATGGTTCACGTTAGACAGTTTCCACAGTGTTGTCCCGGAATTTCAAGGGCTTTGCTGCATGAAATTGTTACGGATCATCTTGGGTACATGTGTGCCACATGGTGCCTCGACTTCTGTCTGCGGAACACAAGAAAAACAGAATGGGAGCTGCCTTGACTTTTCTCAGTCGAAATGCCAAAGTTGGAGACAAATTCTTGGACCACATTGTGACTGGTGACGAGATATGGGTCTCGCATAATACACTGGAAACCTAGCACCAGTCAATGGAAAGGCATCATTCCCAGTCTCCATCGAAACCAAAAAAATGCAAACCAACAATCAGCACCCGGAAAGTGATGGTGATGGTGTTATGGGACCGAATGGGCGTCCTCTTGATTGATTTCATGCCACGAGGACAGACAATAAACTCCGAAACCTATTGTCAGACACTTCATCGGCTCCGAAGTGCCATACTGAATAAATGGCGTGGCATGTTGTCCAGCGGCATTGTTCTCCTTCACAATAACGCGCGCCCTCATTCCTCTGCACCAACGCAAGTACTTCTTCAACGTTTTGGCTGTGAAGTTTTCGATCATCCGGCATACAGCCCTGACTAGTGACGTAGTCACTGCATGGTTACACAACTTAGCGGCAGTGGAGTGTAACGACGGCATTGAAAAATTGGTACCACGCAATGATAAGTGTTTCAATTTGTATGGCGATTATTTCGAAAAGTAGGTGAAGTCTTCCTGTAAGTGTCACATAAATATTTGTTCCTTACTACTTATTACTTTTGTTTTATACCAAAACGTTCTGTACTTTCTGGATGACCCTCGTATATGGGACATATAAGCTGAACTTTTATCGTACAAACGTCAGGGAGATTTACGGAGAGTTTAAAGAAAATTAGGGTTTTAAAAATAAGTTTAAAACTCTTAAAACACTAGATCGGACATACAAGCGATGATTTTCTGTTGACCCAAATACTTTTAGAAAGACAAGCGCCAAGATTTTACTCATTTCAGTATGTTTGAACATTGACTGTGAACTTATTTTGATGTTTAAATATTTACCATGGTTAAATATTTCTAACTACTCTAAAGTTTCGAACTAGGTTGCCATTCCTCTCACTATGGTCGGGCTTTTGAATTTCTGAGAAATGCATTATGTGAAATGAGCACGCATTTGCCACCGAGAATCACTAATTACAATTACACCAAAAAAGTATTCTTTTCAGAAACTCTGTTGTTTTAATTACAAAAAGTACAGTTTCTAAAAAGATTGGTTTTCGATTTCAAACTTTTTCAGCTATGCTTTGTTTTACCAAAACAAAGAAAGAGAGATTAACGTCAGATGCGCAGTTGAAACTGGAAATATCTAAATATTACATTTCTTGGCTTTGGGTACACATACACGTTTTTGGTTTGCACACTGCTGGCCACCCAAAATGCAACACCAAGAAACACACGAGTTAGCAAAGCCAGATTTACTGGACACATAACAACAGATACAAAGATGAAACGATTGAGCTTACAGGCCCGTGCGATTTGCGGAACACGCAGACATCAATAGTTCGTGTGGCCCCTATGGCTGGCAATAACGGCCGCTACACGCCGCGCCATCGAACGAAAAAGGCTTTGGATATGTATGTCGGTTCAGGCTGCTTCCACACGTAGCCACAGTTCACCAAGCGTAGCCGCGGGTGGTGCTTGCCGGGCCACTCGGTTGCTGATCAGTGACCAGACGTGTTCGATGAGCGAAATATCGGGAGAACAGGCGGGCCACGGTAGTAGTGTCACCTGGTGGGCCGTGAATAATTGTTGCACGTGCGGACGCGCATTGTCCTGTTGAAACGTGGCCGCTGGCATATCCTGCAGGTAAGGGAGGACTACAGGCTCAAAAACGTTGGAGATGGTGCGGTGGCTGTTGTGTGTACGGGCGATGCGTACCAGAGGGGTGCGGGTGTCATATCCAATTGCGCCCTAAACCATAACGCCAGGCGACGGACCGGTATAGCGATGAATAATGCAGGCGTCATACAGTCTCTCGCCGCGGTGCCGCCACACGCGGATCCGACCATCGTGGTGTTGCAGGCAGAAGCGGTATTCGTCGGAAAAGAAAATGTTGTGTCATTCCGTAGTCCAGGTGCAGCGTTCAACCGCCCACTGCCGCCGCACTCGCCGGTGGTGCAACGTCAATGGTAATCGGAGCAATGGGCGCCGTGCGACAAGTCTCCGCTCCTGCAGACGACGTCGAACAGTACGTGCTGACACAGGTTGTTGCGCAACACACCCTAATTCCTGCGCTAACGTTCGTGAAGTGGCGGTGTGAGCCGTCAATGCCCGCCGCACAACATGCCGGTCCTCTCGTTCGTGGTGTGACACGCGGCTGCGGCGATAGCTCACGTCGGTCCGTCCGTCCCTCCTGCACCCACCGAATCCATACTCGCCTCACTGTGGCTGGATGTTGTCCCACACGGGCGTCGATGTCTCGGTACGAAAAACGGCTGTCGCGATAAGCCACTATTCGTCCTCTGTCGAACTCCGAAACGTGCTGGAATGACTGCTGTATTCTGCGACGATGCATCTGGAAGCTTTCCACGCACAGGTCCGGCAGCACAACACACTCCACTATACTTACACCCCGCCTTCTGTACACCCTTCTTATAGTATTTCTCGGTGGCGTGCCGAGCGCACATGATTTGCATATGCCCTGTAATGCTAATCGTTTGCATGACCTCTCGCGGGCGACGCATGCTACGAATTTCAGGCCGATTGGATGCTTCTTTCTTGGTGTTGCATTTTGGGTGGCCAGCAGTGTATTTACCATGGTTAAAAATTTCTAACTACTCTAAAGTTTCGAACTAGGTTGTTATTCCTCTCACTATGGTGGGGCATTTGAATTTCTGAGAAATGCATTGTGTGAAATGAGCACGCATTTGCCACTGAGAAGCACTAATTACAATTACACCAAAAATATTCTTTTCAGAAACTCTGTTGTTTTAATTACAATACGTAGAGTTTCTAAAAATATTGGTTTTCGTTTTCAGACTTTTTTCAGCTATGCTTTGTTTTACCAAAACAAAGAAAGAGAGATTAACGTCAGATGCGCAGTTCAAACTGGCAATATCTAAATATTACATTTCTTGGCTTTGGGTACACATACCCATACACGTTTTTGGTTTGTATAATATATCATAACAGATGAGCTGCGATTACTGTGCAGTGCTTATACCGGTTCCAGGGAAGCGGCAGAGCCAGTACCGTAAGCCACACGCGTCACACAATGACTCATTAGGGTTTCAGACTCGGGCTTGGGGGAGGGGGTAGCCAAAAACTTACTTTTCTGACAACTTGGCAAACGGGGGGCGGCAAAACATGCGGTGCACCAGAACCGGAAATATAAGTACTCTCTGTTTTTTCTGCATTTATAATTGCCTCACATGAAGATCCGTCACGGTTATCCATCTACATTTAAAATATTTCAAAAGGCACTTGTTTTGAAACGCTCTTTTTGACGGAAAACATCTTACCCCGCGGGTCCGGTATTGGGGGGGGATGCGAAAGTCGATGTTACCATTTTGTGTATACCAGACAAATCTTTATAACTTTAAAACTATAACGCATATCGAAATAAGCAATACACGGTTTAAAAGAGCAAGGATGAAAGAATGTCACCCGACGTTTGCCTTGAGCACGTGACGCCACACGCCACCACAAGATGGTTGCCAAGTGGGAGTGGAAAATTACTGGTTCGCAGCGCTGCAGAATCAGTACAGCTCGGGAACGCGTACGCGTAGGACGTTGTGTGAGGTGTCGTTCAACAGAGTTCGACGAGTACTATAAAAGAAAACACTCGTAGTGACAATAGTGAAAGAACTTGAAACAAGAAAGATGACACCGAATTTTCGGGTGTAATAAGCACGTCTTTTGAATCCGTTCTGAAGAAAATTAAATTTATCAAAGCTATTCAAAGTCAATGGAACCGGTATGGAAAACAATAGATTAGACGAAAGAAAGAAGATTTTCAATCGGGTTATTAATCCCTCAGATATTGCTGTAAAAGGAATCGTGAGCTTACGAACTACGAAATCTTAGAAACAGAGAAAGGAATCGTGAGCTTACGAACTACGAACTCTTAGAAAACACTATCCAACAAGGAAGGGATTTTACAAATCGGACTCCTAAAAGTAGAGATATTGACAAAAATAAGATGTACATCTACGCCCCCTGGCGGAGAAATTGTGGAATATTTTAAGAAGAAAATATTCCGAAAAGGTTTATGGATGTGAGTGGCATCAGTCCACTAAAGAATTTTTCAATCGATATTTTAGAAGCTCAGATTTTATGGCAAATACATCAGAAGCAAAAGTTAACACTTACGACATCTGGTGGCCAAAGTATTCTTTACCAAAAATTTGAAATTATATGCAAAAGTGTTTCATCAGGAGATGTATCCGCTGAATAAAAAAATTCAAATCGGAGTTTTAGAAGAAGAGTTATCGGGGAAAATGTAATTTACTTTTACGCAACCTAGCGGAAAATCTATGCGTAATTTGAAAAAGTAACTATATCTAAAATACTCTTCGGCATAAATGGAATCGGAAGATATATTTTTTTTTCAATCGGATGTTTAAAAGCAAATATGTGGTATAAAACGTATTTTTGAATTCGACATCATCTGCATTTAGGCCCTCTACCGGCGAAATTGTACACCGTAAAAAAAAACGAAATAAGGGATCATCATTTGCATATTTCAAGCTTCCCAATGCAAAAAGAATTTTTCAAATTGGACTAATAGTTGCACAGATAGCGTGGGTACAGACGAACGGACGGACAAAGCGATAACAGAAGCACGATCTTTTTTTACAAAAGACGTGCTAAAAATATATAGTGACAAAGTGTTAAACATGGACAAATTTTCGTTAAAATTTAAAAAATGTCGAAATATCTTCAAAACAAAAAGGTAAATGCCCATCGTAAACTCTTACAAAGTGAAAGAAGAATAAATGAGAAATCCAAAAAGGAGCCTTTGACGGCAGCAGAACGAATACGGAGGATGAGACAGCGTCGACAAGTTGAGGCGAGTACCAGTCGCGCAGACTCCGCAACGCGTAACGCCAGTTCACAGGCAGTAGATGTCGAAAGTGAGATAGAACCGATGGAATGCGACGAAATACAAGCAGATGAGACGTTTGAGATTTGAGATTTAGCGTTTATAACCCATTGGCGTCTGGCGACGAAGCACTTTGAAAAGTCGTTCTATATGGTAACAAGTTGGGTTTGTTTGTAGAGTTTGTGGTCGCATATGGTTCCAAAAGGATTTAAAACGGCCCAATGCAGCTATGTTGCAATTCTTACAACAAGAATTTCCAGATGAAGACGTTCAACAGTTTATGTTGTGTTCAAACTGCTGGACATCAGTAAAGCAAGGAAAGGTGCCAACATTGAGTAAGAGTAACGGCTTCACGTATCCACTGAAGACAACACACTTGCCGCCGTTGGATTCACTCAGTGAACGTTTAATATCTCCGCGACCAGCGTTTATGCAGATCAGGCGTCTTCCTTATGAGGGCAACTACGGTATTGTGGGCCAAGTGATTAACGTGCCCTACGATGTGGATGAAGAGGTCAGGCAACTTCCAAGACTCATGGACGACGACCAAGCGATTAATGTTAACTTGAAGAAAAGCATAATCCACAAGTCTGCATACTTGAGCGGTTACGTTAAGAAATCTGTATTGAAAGCCGGTCTCGTTCATTTCGTCGACGCTACTTCGTCGACAAATCATCACGACATAGGAGCGGATCCATTCCATTGCTCTTATGCGTCATAACTTACGAAAAAATTCTTCGATTGCGACAACACTTTATCATGTTGTTCCGGAGATGTACTGTACCGGTTCTGTTTAATATCATCTAAACGGCGTCAAAGGTCAGGACACAGGAGCGAGATTTATTCCACAGCCATTATCCTCATAACTTAACTGGAAATGCTTCTATTGCGACGAACTTCAGTATGTTGTTCCGGAGGTATACTGAACCGGTTCTGTTGAATACCATCAAAATGGAGTCAAAGGTTAGGGCACAGGAACGAGATTTATTCCACAGCCATTATCCTCCTGACTTGATTAAAAACGTTTCTATTGCGGCAAAACTTTAGTATGTTGTTCCGGAGGTATACTGAACAAATTCTGCTGAACATCATCGAAATGGGGTCAAACATGAGGACGCGAGATTTATTCCACAGCCATTCTCCTTATAATTTGAGTAATGATTTCTGGTATGTTGGAAAGCGTATCACAATCAATGCATTGCATGATTTTATTAACTTGTTCTTTTGAAATGAAGATGTACGGTGCCATTCCATAGACGCACATTTTGTTTCTGGGTCATGAAAGAACACCCTGGTTTCATCTCCCATCACAACATTCAAGAGAAAACACCTCACCCTCTCTCTCAAAACAGCCCAACAGGTTCCGGCACATGTCCACCCTTTGCTTACATTGTTCACGTGTTAGGTTTCTCGTTTTCTTGATCCACTTTGTACAAATTTTTCTATAGACCAGATCCCTAATTAATGTTTCCATAGCACTATGACCACAATTAATTACATCACACAACTCCTGGATGGTGACACGACGATCAACTGTGATGAGGTCTTTCCCTCGTTGCCTGTTGGCATATGTCACTGCAGTTGCGGGTTTTCCACTCCGCTGTTTGTCCGACACGGAACTTTTTCCCTCTCGAAACCTCTTCATCCATCTTCAGACATTACTGATATCGATTGTGGCAGCTCCATACACCGCCAGGAGTCTTCTGTGGATTTCTGGAGCCTCAAATCCCTTTTTTTTCAGGAATTCAATTACGGCTCGCTGCTTTTCTCTGTCATTCTTGATCTTTATTTCTGATTCTGAAAAAAATTTGTTCCCACATTGTTAACATATCATAGTACATGTCAGTGCAGTTTCATTATAATCATGCCTTGTGCGCACATGGCCTAATCTTTTTAGTCTTTTCGTTATAAAATTTGAAATACTACGTTGTGCTGACAGCTGAAACTTTGGCAAACACTTTTGCAATTTTTTTTTTGTTTAGTGTAGTGTCTCTAAAATGGCGCTTTCTCTGTAAGAGTAATTAGAGGTGCTTCGAATAATTAGTGCACCGGTCCTCTGGGAACTGAGGCAAAGGGTGTGAAACTTCCAAAGAATCTACATTTTGCGCCTATCTGTATACCAATTTTCACCAAAATTGGACATTTTTTTTTGGTGTATTTTCTTTTATTGATACAGTGGCTTCGAAATGGTTCATTTTCAGTGACAGTAATTACAGGCACTGCCGTAGCTAGGTCCCAGACTCGTAGCGTTCGGGGGGTGGGGAGGAGTCTGAGACTTAGCCACGGCCTGAAGGGTCATCTGGAAGGAGGGGGAGGGGGGAGCGGTGTTTAATTACAAACTAACTTTACCCACGACACAGATGCAAGTATTTCTTTGTTTGTTTTTACGCTCCTTTTGTAAATTTATTTGGTAAATGTGTAGATTAGCGCCCTAAATGTTTTCACCGGAAACATGTTAGTACCTGGAAAAAAGTGCGACGTACAGATTTTAGAGTATGGAAATTAATGTCAAATGGTGCAGAAATTTTATATCTTAAATGTCTTTTAAAGATTTTTATCATAACTTTTACCTGTAAATGCGATGCTGTGAAGAGACGCTGCGGTAGGCCTAACGCATCGCTACCGTGAAGATGTCAAGCTTTGCTCCGTTAAAAAGAAGGTTCGTTGCTGTACCGAAATGACGGACGGAATAGTACAAGAGAAAGAAGTTACGTTGTTGGCAGGAGAGCGATAAATGTTGTAGTGATACGCTACAGAAAATAGGTCCAGATTATCCACCCTTTATTTTGTTGTATTCTGTACGTTGTTGGCAGGAGAAACCGGAAAAAAACCTCTTTGATTTGCAAAATATACGTATCAGTGAGATAGAAACTGACATACAAACAAAGTATTAACAGAAGAAAAACTGCAGTGGCACAGCAAATCAGCTACGAATGGAAGCCGTTCTAAGCAGAACCGAAAGTTATACTTCCCCAGTTTCCTGTACAACATAGAAAACCATATTTGTACTTTCTATTTGGAATCGGGGAATCGTGTGTAAAAGAAAGAAACATTTCTCGACATCTGCTTTAAAAACAATGACAAAACATGAACGAACTACACTGCTGGTCACCCAAAATGTAACACCAAGAAGGAAGCATCCGATTGGCCTGAAATTCGCAGCATGCGTCGCCCGCAAGAGGACATGCAAACGATCAGCATTGCAGGGCATATGCAAATCATGTGCCCCCGGCATCCCACCGAGAAGCACTATAAGAACGGTGCACAGAAGGTGGAGGTGGAAGTGTGTCGTGCTGCCGGACCTGTGCGTGGAAAGCTTCCTGATGCCTCGTCGCAGAATACGGCAATCATTCCTGCACTTTCGGAATTTGACAGAGGACGAATAGTGGCTTATCGTGACAGCCGTTTATCATACCGAGACATCGGCGCCCGTGTGGGACGACATATAGCCACAGTGAGGCAGGTATGGATTCGGTGGTTGCAGGAGGGACGGACGGACCAACGTGAGCGATTGCCGCAGCCGCGGCACACCACCGAACGAGAGGACCGGCATGTTGTGCGGCGGGCATTGAAGGCTCGCACCGCCACATCACGAACGTTAGCGCAGGAATTAGGGTGTGTTGCGCAACAACCTGTGTCAGCACGTACCGTTCGACGTCGTCTGCAGGAGCAGGGACTTGTCGCACGGCGCCCATTGCTCCGATTGCCATTGACGTTACATCACCGGCGAGTGTAGCGGCGGTGGGCCGTTGAACGCCGCACCTGTACTACGGAATGGCACGACCTTGTATTCTCCAACGAATCCCGCTTCTGCCTGCAACACCACGATGGTCGGATCCGCGTGTGAGGGCACCGCGGCGAGAGACTGTATGAAGCCTGCATTATGCATCGCTATACCGGTGCGTCGCCTGGCGTTATGGTTTGGGGCGAAATTGGATATGACACCCGCACCCCTCTGGTACGCATCGCCGGTACACTCAACAGCCACCGCTACATCTCCGACGTTTTGGAACCTGTATTCCTTCCTTACCTGCAGGACCTGCCAGCGGCCAAGTTTCAACAGGACAATGCGCGCCGGCACGTGGCACGCATCGTGCAACAATTTTTTACGGCCCACCAGGTATCACTGCTGCCGTGGTCCGCCTGTTCTCCCGATATGTCGCCCATCGAACACATCTGGTCGCTGATCGGCAACCGAGTGGCACGGCAAGCACCACCCGTGGCTACGCCTGATGAACTGTGGCAACGTGCGGAAGCAGCCTGAACCGACATAACCCAAGCCCACATCCAAAGCCTCTTTCGATCGATGCCGCGGCGTGTAGCGGCCGTTATTGCCAGCCATGGGGGCCACACGAACTATTGATGGCTGCGTGTTCCGCAAGTGGCACAGACCTGTAAGCTCAATCGTTTCATCTTTGTATATGTTGTCATGTGCCTAGTAAATCTGGCTTTGCTATCTCGTGTCCTTCTTGGTGTTGCATTTTGGGTGGCCAGCAGTGTATATTCTGTAGCGTATGAGTACATGATGCTTCGCTCCCCTAGCAAGAACTTACGCGGCTGTACTGCTAGTCATCCGCACGTGAATTACACGCCACAGCGAATTTTTCTTTGAACGGAGCAAAGCTTGACATCGTCGCGGTAGCTATGCTTTAGGCCTACCGCAGCGTCTCTTCACAGCATCGCACTTACAGGTAAATATTACGATAAAAATCTGTAAAAGGCATTTAAAACATGAAATTTCTGCACCATTTGCCATTAATTTCCGTAATCTAAAAACTGTACGTCACACTTTTCCCAGGTACTAGCATTTTTCCGACGAAATAATTAAGACGCTAATCTGCACATTTACCATTTATTTCACTAGAGAAAAATTTAACCACGCCAAAAGCTCAAAACAAGAAAATAAAACACAAAATATAAAAAAACGAGGGGTAAAAGTAAACTGAAATCTGTTGAAATACACTGCTGGCCGTTAAAAGTGCAACACCACGAAAGACAAGAGATGTCAAAGCCATATTTATTGATACAAGGGTGAATCGATTACACATACAGTACGGTGAGAGTAGGAGAACACATAACAATCACTATCTGGTGTAGCCACCATGGGCGGCAATTACAGCTGCCAAACGACCCGGTATCGAGGGAAAGACATGTTGGATGTGTGTTTGGGGAATGTCCGTCCACGCAATTCCGATACGATGCCATACCAATCGCTAGCGTACCAATCGTCCGGATATAATGTACCACACGTGTTCAATAGTCGACATATCCGGGAACCACGCGAGTCAAGGAAGACGTGGAATAATATGGCACTCCAAGAAGTCTTGGATATCACGTGCCACATGCGGTCGAGCATTATCCTGTTGGTAGATGGCACAAGACCGTCCCTGAAGATATGGTAGAACAACAGGCTCCAACACCTCAGTGATGTAACGATGGCTGTTTAATGTACAGGTAATGCAAACAAGGTGCGTGCGGGAGTGGAATCCAATGGCATCCCATACCACAACACAAGATGCCGAGCCGGTATGGAGCAGTATAATGCAGGACTCACTCAGCCGGTTACTGCGGTGCCACCAGACACGGATTTGTGCATCAAGGTGCTGCAAACTATATAACGAAGTAAATTTCTCCATCATTTCTGTCCACGCCAGGATTCGAACCCGGATCCCCTCATTCCGGAATAAGTCACTCTACCAATTGAGCTACGCGGACGTTTGTTCTGACTACTATCTGCCTTTATGTCGTGTGCGTCCTGCTGGCAGGTACGTCACATCTCCTCCCCCCAAAAGAGGGCCGGGGGCATGGCCCACGGGTCAGCCGTGACCATGAATCGTTGCAGGCAGCCATCCACTGTAGAACGTGCAGTTGAGAACTCCCAGTCAATCTGGTGTGTGGAATGCAACGTCACACATATTTATTTTTCGAAGCGCTGGAGAAGGGATTCTCTGATTTTTCCTATCTCGCGGGGTGGAAATAACATCACACCATTGCGAGATTTTGAACGGTCGAGTCATCCGGATAGTTCGGGCGCCAATTATCATGGGCAACGTTTTCGCACTATTGCGCCACTTATAATGAATAAATTTCTCCGTCATTTCTGTCCACGTCAGGATTCGAACCCGGATCCCCTCATTCGGGAATAAGTCACTCTACCAATTGAGCTACGCGGACGTTTGTTCTGACTACTATCTGCCTTTATGTCGTGTGCGTCCTGCTGGCAGGTACGTCACAACTAAAGCAGGATTTGTAGGAAAACACGATGCCTTCTCTCTTCATGGGCGACGTTTTCGCACTATTGCAGCCACAGATGCCGGTGTTGTACAGTCAAAACCAACCGAAGCATTGGGCGCTGTACAACAGCGCCTCGCTGCTGCAGACGACGTCGAACCGTCCGTACAGAAACTGGGTTTTGGTTCATCCACCTGAACTTTTGAGCTACGGTGGTCGATGTGGCTACGCCATCCGTCAGAGCCATGCGCGTTAGTTGCCGGTTCTCTCGTTTGGTGGTGCCACGGGGCCGTTCGGATCCCACTAGAGCTGAGTTCGGGCTAAAATTTTGAAGACCAAGCCCGTGGTATATCATCCCAAGTCCACCCGAGTCCGAATTTTATATTGCAAGATATAGCCCGAGCACGAATTTTATATTGCAAGATATAGCCCGGGCCCGAACGAGCCCGAAAACTGGCTAACCTGTTCAACCATTAATAAAAAACATCTCCTTTTCCACACTTCCACTCTCTCCTTCTCCTCCTGCAATTAACCAATGCATTTCTCAAATGGGGAGTGAGGAAGGGACCTCTATCTATTTTGATAGTGTAACAGTGTGATTTTCTTTGACCGTTCGTTTCCCCCTGAAGTGCTTCGGGTGGCCGGGTATCCAAAATGATCGGGCTGTGTTGCAATTGTATGTTGCTCAAATAATGCTAATATTATCGCGCCATAATGTGCTGCAATATGTACGTTGCTAAATAGAATTAACAGGGAGCTACTGCATGGAAATAGGGGGTAAATTATCGTTGGCATACTATCCAATATCCATAGTTATTGGAAAAGCTTTTTCTTCTCTGCAGAAATACATTATAATGCGCGGCCTATGGCATTTTCTACCCAAGCCCGAAATAAACAGCCATCTCGAATGCTCGCTTCCCAACCAGAACCAGTTGCTGAAGAATTTCCTTTACCAACTATAAAGTCTCTCATTTTCTAAATCATATAAAATCACATTTAAATAAAAAAAATTATCTCGCTCTCCCTCTCTCTAAGAGCCCGAGACCTCCCGAGCCCGAACCGGAGTAAATATTTTACAGCCCTAGCCCGATTCGTGCCCGGGCTCTGCTTCGGGCTTTCGGGCTCGGGCTCAGCCCGTCTTATGCTCTGGATCACATACGCCGGTGTGTTCGTTCCTCCGCTATCCACTGACGTCATATTCTTCCCACCGTGGCCACATGCTGCCCCACACGTGCACTGATGTCTCGGAGTGATAATCCGCAATCTCGATATGCCACAATTCTCTTACGATCGAAATAGGAAACCTGCTGGTAGGGCTGACGTTGTCTTCGACGCGGCATACTACAGCTCTCTGTGCCAAGAATACACACTTTGAATGCTTAACACCGGCTTTTTGTTCTTCACCCCTCTGATACGACTTCCAGCGGTAGTTATTATTTCACATGATTTCCATATGTTCTGCCCGGTTAATCATTTACAATATACATTTGCACCCCTGCTCTGCCCTTTTTTAAAAATTTTTGATTGAGGTTTAGCAACCACCGTGAGCAACTCAATGAGCTATAAGCAGTCACCCGTCCCTAATGTAGGGCCACTAGTTCCAGGGAAGAAAGAAAGCAAGTGCCATAAGACAAACACAACATCCATGCCTCACAGGAATTCGTACCCGGACCCCTTTCAGACGAATGATCAGAGTCCCACGCTCAGACCACTGCGCCACCGGGGAGGCAGTGTTCTGCCCTTCTGCCAACTTTCGAAACTCTGGGATGCAATCTTCCTTGTGTTGCACTATTAATGGCTAGCAGTATATAAAAAATAAAAATCACATTCTCTGAATTTACTTGATTGTGGTTGAGTTGCCTGTTCTTTATTGTTATATAGCCTATTTAATTTTTTAGTTTACTATTACAGTCCCTCTTTGTTTATCAGAGTAATAGCATTGAGGCGTTGATGATGTCGTATTTTTCTTTTTCTGCTCCCCTTCTTTGATTACTTTTTGTTTTCATCTTTTATCAGGCATTCTCCTTCCCTGGTGTTCGGAGATAGGCCCTTCTTACTGTGGTAAACAGCAAAACCTCCTCCTTTACTCAAAAATCAAAAGTTCTCAGATTTACCCTAACAAACCCCTTTTCTCTCACACACATACACGCATTGTAATACCAGTCCTACTGACCCGAAAGGAATTATTAGGAAGAAGTTGAAAATGATTTCTTTCTTGCCCGCAAGGATTACCCTTCAGCGTTATTTTCCACCGCCTAGAGAAATACTCACTTAGCCCCATATTCCATCCCCCTCCACAACAATACTTCTTTGCGGGAAATTAACTACATGGAAGTTTCTTAGCTACTTAGAATCTCATAGTCACTTACCGAGTAACGAAAGTTTTACCTTTCTTCTCAACTCTGCATTCATCTCCGACTTTGTTTTTTTCTGTTCCTTTCTCTCTTTTTATTTAGGGAAAGGGGTAACTTTCTTCCATATTTTACGTTTCCTTGAAAAAAAAAAAGAAGGTATTTCTCTCTTTCCCGACCCTTAACACCAACAAGCCCTGTCTGTGCATGTGTGGTTAGAAATCATTGTCGCAGCTGTTTCTACTTATTCACTCCAAGAAGTAATTTCTTTTGAGTTATCCATTGTTTGTTCTGTATGATTTCAATTTTGCTTTTTAAAAAGAAATCTAATACACGATTAAATAAGGTACTTATGTTTATAATGAAATACAAGAGTAATATTCATAAACCACGGTAAATCAAATTTCAGAGAATTTTCAAAAACGTCCATCTGCCCCGGGGGAGGGGGGCGCTTCCTTGCAGGAAGAAGGGCTGAGTCCCCTCCAGCACCATGCTAATTACAGATCTAATTACAGATGCTCTGAATATTTAGTGGAGCATTTTTGAGGATGAACAAAGGGCGTAAACCTTGCAAAGAATCTACATCTTACGCGTATAATTTTGTGTACCAATTTACACCAAAACTGGAGACGGGCATCACCGTGTAAAAATTTTAGATGATTTGCCATGGAAAAACCAAGTGAGAAGTATGAAATTTCACGGGGTAAAAATAGTTTTAAATAGATTTCATTTACCAAGTAGAGCCACAGACTCTGAAACCAACTCAAACACATAGGCTGAGTTTGTTTATTATCTGGAAAATTATAAAGAAGACTGAAAGACGGAATCTTAACTTTTGTGAACGGGGCTAATAAGCTCTGTTTATGTACATTAAAATACAAATTATTTACTACACACAGGATTTTTTGAGGTTCCCTTTGATCGATCTTGAGACAAAATTATTCATTGCAGTCAGATTATGATACTTAATTGCATGTAGTTTGATGAGTAAATTGTGGGTTGTCAACACCAAAGCAATAACAAACCAAATACTGTATAATACAATCTGTATTTATTGGTGTAGGAAAAAATATAATCTTCCCGCAAGCTTTCCCCGTCAACGGACGGCTTCTTCAGGCGGTTACAAAGGAAAACAGAATCAAACTAATAGATGAATACACATACACATAAATAAATAAATATGATATGTAGCATGCCAAACACTCGGGTAACAACTGAAATGCACAGTATATGATAAATGATCAAAACGTAATAAGTCGTTAATGTATACAGAATCATTGCATCCTACTTATTATGCCAAGCAGATGGCTCCAGGCCACAGAGAGCTCAATTGAGACTTCTCTGTTTCACATATCATGACGTGTTAATATCTCAATAGTTTCTCTAATGGCTGCCGTTCTGGCATCTCTGTATGGAGCAATCTTGCTAATGTTCTGCCATTGAGGTTGCGCTCCCTGGACAGCTACTTCCGTGGCAAGCGCTGTGGTATCTATACTGGTACTGTAGTGGAAGCTATAGAGTATTGTAAGGCTTGTGGAGTCTATACGAAGGCTATAGAGTACTGTAAAGCTTGTGGAGTCTATATGAAGGTTTTTAGTACTGTAAAGCTTGTGCAGTCTATATGAAGGCTACAGAGTACGTCCGTAAGGCTTGTGGAGTCACATCGTGACTGCACAAGCTTTACGGACGCAGGCATCTATAGCCTTCCACTACAGTACCCGGACTCGTCCACTAAACATTATGTGGGACTTACTAAAAGATCCTTTAGTATGAGAATGTCAGAACACAAAAGGGACGTGAAGCAGAATAAACTTACCACAGCGCTTGCCAGGGAAGTAGCTATCCAGGGAGCGCAACCGCAATGGCAGAACATCCGCAAGTTTGCTCCATACAGAGATGTCAGAACGGCAGCAATTAGAGAAATATTGAGATATTAACACGTCATGATGTGTGCAACACAGAAGTCTCAATTGATTTCCCTGTGGGCTGGAGCCATCTGCTTGGCATAATAAGTAGAATGCAATGATTCTGTATACATTAACGACTTATTACGTTTTGATCATATATCATAGTGTATACTGTAGCATTTCAGTTGTTACCCGCGTATTTGGCATGCGCGAGCGTGGTGTTCTACATATCATATTTATTTATTTGTGTGTATGCGTATGCATCTATTAGTTTGATTCTGCTTTCCTTTGTAACCGCATGAAGAAGTTGTCCGTTGACGGGGAAAGATTGCGGAAAGATTATATTTTTTCCTACACCAATAAATACGGATTATATGTATATATATATATATAGCAAAGGGATAGCAAAGGGACATCTCAGTATATATATATATATATATATATATATATATATATATATATATATATATAAAGATTGCAAAGGGATAGCAAAGGGACATCTCAGTAAGGGAAGAAAACAGATTATGGCACTGAGAAAAGAAGATGGTTCTGTAACAAGAAATAGAGGCGAAATTTTGACAAGAGTGAAAGATTTCTACTCCAAATTATATGAAAGGGATGATACATGCACTCCAGACATCATGAAAGATACCAGTACCAGAGTTCCTCCAGCCCTTCCAGCAGAAGTTGCACATGCAATCAAGAACATGAAGCGGAGAAAAGCTCCAGGAGAAGATGGAATTACTGTAGACATCATACAAGAAGCAAGTGGAGAAATCGAAACAGTACTCGCCCAAATTTTCACTCAATGCCTTAATGAAGGAAAGATTCCTGAGGATTGGAACACCGCTACCATGATCCTGCTACATAAGAAAGGTGACATTGAGGATCTTGGAAACTACAGACCTATCAGCCTCCTATCAGTAGTTTATAAAATCTTCACTAAAGTTCTTTCACACCGCTTGAAGGTAACACTGGACATGGCTCAACCGAGAGAACAAGCTGGATTCAGGAGTGGCTACAGCACAATAGATCATATCCACGTGCTGAGAGAACTAATTTAAAGAGCGAGGGAATATGAACTTCCATTGTGCATAGCTTTTATCGATTATGAAAAAGCCTTTGATTCGGTGAAACCATCAGCAGTTACAATGGCTCTGAAAACCTGCGGTATTGAAGATGCATACATTAATATTATTAATAACATCTATGAAAATGCAAGTGCAAAAATTAGGCTGTTTGAAAATACAACACACGTAAAAATTGGAAAGGGAGTGAGACAAGGTGACACCATATCTCCGAAGCTCTTTAATGCCACTTTGGAGGGTGTCTTTCAGTCGCTGAGCTGGGAAAACAAGGGGATAAAGATTAATGGAGATTATCTAACCCACCTTCGTTTTGCTGATGACGTAGTCATTTTTGCAACTACCCCATCAGAGCTACAGAGTATGATCCAGGAACTTGCTGACAAGAGTAAAGAAGTGGGATTAAAAATGAACTTTCAGAAGACAAAAGTGATGTTCAATGCTTTTACAAGAAATGAAGATTTATCGATTGATGGAGAAATGCTGGAGATAACAGACACGTACGTTTATCTTGGACAGCAGATATCAAGTGAGGGTCACATTGGTGAAGAAATTAATCGGCGTACAAAAACTTGCCTGGAGAGCTTTTGGAAGAAACAGCATAATTTTCAAGAGCAATATGCCATTATGTCTTAAAAGAAAAGTGTTTGATCAATGCATCCTTCCAGTGCTTACGTATGGTGCAGAGACGTGGACCTTAACTAAAAGAGACATACAAAGGCTGCAGACAACTCAAAGTTGCATGGAGAGATGCATGCTTGGTGTAACCAGGAGAGATAAGAAGATGAACTCGTGGATCCGAAAAATGACAAGAGTGGAAGACATCATGGTCAGAGTTAAATCCCTGAAATGGCAATGGGCTGGACATACTGCCAGGAGGACAGACCATCGATGGACAGCCGAAATTTTAGATTGGATTCCAAGGGACAGGAAAAGACCCAGAAGAAGACCACATGGGCGATGGGTGGATGAAATTCGAAAGTATGCGGGAGTGACATGGAGGAGACTGGCACAAGACAGACCGTTGTGGAGGAAACTTGGGGAGACCTTCGTCCAGCAGTGGATTGATAATGGTTGACAATGATGATGATGATGATGATATATATATTTTTGCATGTAGCTTACTGGTCACCATGTAACATGTCATCAGAAAACTGGAAAATTGCACGGCCCCTGAAGGGAATCGAACCCGCATCAGCATGCAACCTACTATAACGAACGCTCAAGTATCTGGAGCTCAGCAGATGTAGATTTGGAATATGAACCAACCTCAGATTAGTGGTTGAAGCAATCCCATGTTTCCTTGCAGCGTCAAAGATCCTTTCAATTCCAGGAATGGATCTTGGTCATAAATCACCAATATCTCAGATATGAAATTAAGAAAGAAATATTTCCAGAAATCGGAAGACGACAGTTCGATTCCGGCTTCAGGACAATATAATTTTCAAGGTTTCCGATAGGACGTTTCACGCTAACCAGTAAACATAAGCAATTCAGTCCCAAAATCTGATTGCTGTGAATAATCTTGTGAATTTTTCCATGTATTTATGAGGAATATTTCTTCCTTATTTTCCCAAACTTGAGACATTCATTTCATTTTGTTTTGATATTTTAATTTTTCAAAATTAAAATATTAAATTAAACACTTTTCTTTTAAGACATAATATATGCCATTATGTCTTAAAAGAAAAGCGTTTGATCAATGCATCCTTCCAGTGCTTACGTATGGTGCAGAGACGTGGGCCTTAACTAAAAGAGACATACAAAGGCTGCAGACAACTCAAAGTTGCATGGAGAGATGCATGCTTGGTGTAACCAGGAGAGATAAGAAGAGGAACTCGTGGATCCGAAAAATGACAAGAGTGGAAGACATCATGGTCAGAGTTAAATCCCTGAAATGGCAATGGGCTGGACATACTGCCAGGAGGACAGACCATCGATGGACAGCCGAAATTTCAGGTTGGATTCCAAGGGACAGGAAAAGACCCAGAAGAAGACCACATGGGCGATGGGTGGATGAAATTCGAAAGTATGCGGGAGTGACATAGAGGAGACTGGCACAAGACAGACCGTTGTGGAGGAAACTTGGGGAGACCTTCGTACAGCAGTGGATCTTTAATGATTGACAATGATGATGATATTTCTATTTCACTGCCTATTTGTCACTGCGCTGGAACATAACCCGAGTGATCACTGAGTTATGACTACCCCTATAAAAAGTGGATGCGGCCCGTTTACCACGTGATTTTCGAGAGGGCGTGATTAGTCGACCGACGTAGCATATATAAGGTGTGAGTGGTGCAACGGCTAGTAATATTTGGATCGTGATAGGTAAACGGAAGGATTTATCGGACTTTGAGAAAGGACAGATTGTGGGAGCGCGAAGAGCGGGTGCGTCGATTTCCCAAACGCCTGAAGTGGTGGGTGATTCGCGAACCGCCGTAGTTAAAATGCATCAGGACTGGCGTGGAAATGGTCAAACAACGACCCGGAGGCAAAACTGCACAGGACAGCGAAATGTTGATGTGAGAGGCGAGCGACGACTCGTATAGGCCAACAGACACAGCACTTTTCAACAGTTCACTAGCCAATACAACAGATGTCAACCAGGAACAGTAATGTCATGACGATGCGTCGCACGGTCGCACGCATGGGCTATAACAGCTGACGACACCGACGACATCCTCTTCTAACCGCGGTTCATCGGCGCAAAAAACTCGCCCGGTGCAAAGATGGAAGGAAATGAAGATTCGTTACTTGGTAAGTGACTATGATATGCTAAGTTGCTGTTCAGAAACATCCATGTAGTTAATTTCATGCAAGTTGTACATCAGATGATTGGGGAAAAAGTGTGTTGGTCTGATGAGTCGAGTTTTTTTCGCTCTACTCTGTTGATGGTCGTGAACGTACACGATCATCCACATACATGTTTGCGCCAAATACGTGTATTGAACTTACAGTATTTGGCGCAAACAACATGAGGCACTCGATCCATCCTGCATGATCGGGTGTAGGAGAACTGTCCATCGGAAAGGTGGCCACCCGGAGAACTGTAATTAAAAATTTTAAAAGGCCGTATAAAAACTGCGTGTTTGACCACTTCGTGGCCACGTCACCACAGGTTGGCTATCTGAGTCACATAAAGTTTCCGTAATTTCGTATTTTCCTAATTGCGATGTTTAATGTAATTCGTTATAGAAAATGTCTATAATGTACAACTGACCAAACAAATCTCAGGGTTTATAAACAACAGCTTCACAAATTAGCTGCGGGCATGTACAAACCCAGCAAATCTATCCGGGGAGTGGGGGGGGTGCTCAATGCTAGAAATATAGAACATAAACAATTTCTGATCCAATCGGGAGATTTTCGGCTTTTACACACAGCTCAACAAATTTTCTACGGGCATGTGCTAACGCAGGAAACATGGGGCGGGGGGAGGGGGAGAGGGGGGAGCTTGATACCAAAGCTATAAAACACAAAGAATTTCTGGACCGATCGGGAGATTTTCAGCGTTTACAGACAACTCAACAAATTCTCTACGGGCATGTACTAACGCAGGAAACCTCTCGGAGGGGAGGAGGGAGGGTGGGGTGCTGCCGATAGCATAAAATGTAAAGAATTTCTGGTCCGATCGTGAGATTTTCAGCGTTTACAAAAAACAACTCAACGAAACTTCTGCGGGCATCTGCTACCGCAGGAAACCGGTATTTGGAAGGGCGTGTGTGTGTATGGGGGGGGGAGGCGCTTAACCCCAAAAATATAGAATATAAAGAATTTGTACAGTTATAGTTTGTAAACGCTGAAAATCTCCCGATAAGACCAGAAATTCCTGATATTTTATATTTTTGGTTATAAGCCCGATAGGTTTCCTGCGTTTGCACATGCCCTCAGAGAATTTGTGGAGCTGTAGTTTATAAATCCTGAAATTATTTTGTTGAGTTGTACATTATAAACATTTTTCATAAAGAATTACGTTAAATATCGCAATTAATAAAATACGAAATTACGGAAACTTTATGTGAATCAGATAACCAACCTGTGGGGACGTGGCCACGAAGCGGTCAAAAACTCAATTTTTATACGGCCTCTTAACATTTTTGTGGCCAGTTCTCCGCTTTGTCTTTGGCCCGAAAATCATGGAAATTTTTTGTTTAAATTTCTTACTGAAAATTAAATATTAAGA
Source organism: Macrothele yani (assembly GCA_039090855.1). NCBI lineage: Eukaryota > Metazoa > Arthropoda > Arachnida > Araneae > Macrothelidae > Macrothele > Macrothele yani. The sequence continues at coordinate 118,471,571 of CM077008.1, forward strand.
AAAATGTTTTGTGAACAATAGTTGCTCAAACACGTGGGAAATATAGCCACACGATATTTGCTTATTCAGAACAGTTTCATGGCACTGAAATTGGAATGTGGCCAGTTCTCCGTACCTGTGCATGGTCTTCCCAGTGCAAGCCGATTAATGCGGTTGTATGGTGTGGGGCATGTTTACCTGGAAGGAAATTGAACCCCTGCTGCATGTGGTACAACGTATGACTATTACCCACCATTTTGAATTGCATGCTGTCTTCGTACACCCAGTAATGTTGCAACTTTTTTCGAATGGCGACAGTGTTGCGCAGGAACGGTTTGAAACACAGTTCAGACTTCCAGCATATCAACTGGCCTCCGAACTCCCTCGATCTCAATCCCATAGAGCACTTGTAGAACACTATGGAACGGCATATGAAAGCATCTGGATACACCTACCACATCCATACTTACATTATAGGCCGCATTACACACATATATTACATTACAGGCCGTACCTACCATACCTCCCAACTGTTTCCGGCATCTTATTGAATCGATGCCACGTCGGATAGCTGCTGTATTGAGGGCGAAAGGAAGACCTACAAAGTATTAGGCAGGTGGTCATAATTCAGTGATCACTCAGTGTATGTTGAATCGATGCCACGTTGGATAGCTGCTGTACTGAGGGCGAAAGGAGGACCTACAAAGTATTAGGTAGGTGGTCATAATTCAGTGATCACTCAGTGTATTTTGAATCGATGCCACGTCGGATAGCTGCTGTACTGAGGGCGAAAGGAGGACCTACAAAGTATTAGGTAGGTGGTCATAATTCAGTGATCACTCAGTGTATGTTGAATCGATGCCACGTCGGATAGCTGCTGTACTGAGGGCGAAAGGAGCACCTACAAAGTATTAGGTAGGTGATCATAATTCAGTGATCACTCAGTGTATGTTGAATCGATGCCACGTCGGATAGCTGCTGTACTGAGGGCGAAAGGAGCACCTACAAAGTATTAGGTAGGTGATCATAATTCAGTGATCACTCAGTGTATGTTGAATCGATGCCACGTTGGATAGCTGCTGTACTGAGGGCGAAAGGAGGACCTACAAAGTATTAGGTAGGTGGTCATAATTCAGTGATCACTCAGTGTATGTTGAATCGATGCCACGTCGGATAGCTGCTGTACTGAGGGCGAAAGGAGCACCTACAAAGTATTAGGTAGGTGATCATAATTCAGTGATCACTCAGTGTATGTTGAATCGATGCCACGTTGGATAGCTGCTGTACTGAGGGCGAAAGGAGGACCTACAAAGTATTAGGTAGGTGGTCATAATTCAGTGATCACTCAGTGTATGTTGAATCGATGCCACGTCGGATAGCTGCTGTACTGAGGGCGAAAGGAGCACCTACAAAGTATTAGGTAGGTGATCATAATTCAGTGATCACTCAGTGTATGTTGAATCGATGCCACGTTGGATAGCTGCTGTACTGAGGGCGAAAGGAGGACCTACAAAGTATTAGATAGGTGGTCATAATTCAGTGATCACTCAGTGTATTTTGAATCGATGCCACGTCGGATAGCTGCTGTACTGAGGGCGAAAGGAGCACCTACAAAGTATTAGGTAGGTGATCATAATTCAGTGATCACTCAGTGTATGTTGAATGGATGCCACGTTGGATAGCTGCTGTACTGAGGGCGAAAGGAGGACCTACAAAGTATTAGGTAGGTGGTCATAATTCAGTGATCACTCAGTGTATGTTGAATCGATGCCACGTCGGATAGCTGCTGTACTGAGGGCGAAAGGAGCACCTACAAAGTATTAGGTAGGTGATCATAATTCAGTGATCACTCAGTGTATGTTGAATCGATGCCACGTTGGATAGCTGCTGTACTGAGGGCGAAAGGAGGACCTACAAAGTATTAGGTAGGTGGTCATAATTCAGTGATCACTCAGTGTATGTTGAATCGATGCCACGTCGGATAGCTGCTGTACTGAGGGCGAAAGGAGCACCTACAAAGTATTAGGTAGGTGATCATAATTCAGTGATCACTCAGTGTATGTTGAATCGATGCCACGTTGGATAGCTGCTGTACTGAGGGCGAAAGGAGGACCTACAAAGTATTAGGCAGGTGGTCATAATTCAGTGATCACTCAGTGTATGTTGAATCGATGCCACGTCGGATAGCTGCTGTACTGAGGGCGAAAGGAGGACCTACAAAGTATTAGGTAGGTGGTCATAATTCAGTGATCGCTCAGTGTGTATTAAAAAATCGTGTCCAAAAGGTAAAGAAGAATAACATGATTTTCAAATCACGGAACTTTTCTTTTCTAAGGTTACTACAGCTGAAGTAACGTGCTGAGACATAGGTAGCAAGCGATAAGACATGTCATACGACACAAAAGTACGGTTTCCATTCCGCAAAGCATAATTCCTTTCCTGTGCATACCACTATATTCGGCTGAAATTCTTGAGGAATAAAAGCCATCTCATTCCTAAGCGAGTTGTGGCTCAAAGAAACAAACATTTCGACCTTACATAAGCGTCCGAAATGGCTTGGTTCCGAGTCACCCATCCCGATGTAAAAGCTTCTTAAAATACATAATGCAAGTAGCTTGCTGACAGTATATGGTCTGCTGTTAAACGCGCCCCTTACGTTCGAGTGTGTTAAACTTTTCATATATATACCGTATATACACTACTGTTTGTTAAAATTGACACACCAAGAAGAAAACATGCCTTTCGAATGACATTTATACCACACGTTACTGATATGACGGTAAATCAACGACTTAATTTTCAGAACAATACTTTTTACTAACAAAATCAGTATCTTGTGAAGCCTTCACGAGCTGCAATAAAACCTTCTAGACGGCGTGGATTTGAATCGAAAAGGCGTTGTATGGTGTTCTGGGTAATTACTTGCCAGGCGGCATGTATGCGAGTCCACAGATCATTGGTATTAACCACTGGAGGACTTTGATGGGCCAATTACCGAGTGACCATATCCCAGACATGTTCAATAGGCGACATGTCTGGCGAACGTGCAGACCAGGAAAGAAGCGGTATCTGCTGTGCTGCAAAGAGGGCTTGAACATTCCTGGCAACATGTGGTCGGGCATTGTCCTGCTGGATTATAGCGTCAGGAGTGCTCTGAAGGAAGCCTGTACAACTTCCCTGCTGTAGCGGTTGCTGTTGAGATTGCCTTTAAGTCGTAGCAGCCGAGATCGCGAATCCGTATGACGCTCGATAATGCATGCTGGAAGGAGGCGCTCACCACAATACCTTCTAATGCGTATGCGGCCAGCATGGTAGTCCAAGTTGAATCGGGACTCGTCGGAAAATACTACATGTTGCCAAACAGCACGCCATTGTCTGTATTGGAAAACCCATTCCAGCCTGAGGTGTTCATGGTTCAGGGTCAAAGAAATCAGCCGCAAAGGGATTCGTGCAACCAGTCCTCTGTGCAGCAGAAGGCGTCGAACTGTGGAGGGAGACAATGCCACACTTGCTGCAGTGTTCCACTGTTGTGATAACATTTGCGAAGATGCGGAACGTTTCGTCACTGCTGTGCGGATGAGGTGTCGGTCATCCGGCTGTGTCGTCACATTTCTCGGCCCACTGCCGGATTGTCGGTGCATCTGGTTTTCCTCGATGCACTGCCTCCACACGCGCATCACTGTCGTGGCGTTTTGTCCCGTCCAAGCCGCAATGTCGCGGTACGAAATTGCGCCTTAACGCAGACCAATCATTCGTCCCTGTTCAAACACCGAGGCATTATTGAATTCTGGAGACCCTCTTACAACTCGCTGTCCGCGATGCACTACTGGTGTGTATCCTAAACAGCCCTTTCTTTATACCCCTCACTCGACTGTCCAGAGGACGCTGTCGGGCCCAGACAAGCGCAATGGCTCTGCACTTGTAACCGTTTGCATGTCAGCTCTGCATATTCTATAAGTTTCACGTGATTACCATAATTTTTTCGTGGTGTTGCAATTTTCACAAACAGTAGTTGATATACAGGGTTTTTCATAAATAATGTCCCGATTTGAAAAGTGGATATCTCGGCAAGCACGGACCACCAATGAATGCGGCTCGTATCATGTCTACGGGCGCGACCCAGAGTTTGTTATGACTACCGCTAGATGGCAGCATGAGCGTCCAAACAGACGCTACGCTTAGTGAGGGAGAAGATGGCGTCGATGCAACAGAAGGCGTTTTGCGTGCTCGAATTTAGCAAGACCATGTCCGTGATTACGGCGCGGCGTGCGTTTAAACGGTGTTACGGCAGTGCTCCACCAGTGGGCAAAAACATTCGTCGTTGGTATCGACAATTTAAAGAAACAGGGTGTTTATGTAAGGGAAAGAGTCCTGGACGACCAACCACCTCAGCGACGAATGTGCAACGAATTCACGAGGTGTTTTAGCGAAGCCCACGGAAGACTACTCGTCGTGCGAGCTGCGAACTTGCCAGCTGCAGGACGTCTCTGAAGATAACATTTTGCAGCAGGACGGCGCACCGCCACATTGGAACCTCCAAGTTCATCGGTTTCTAAACGACACATTCCCTCAGCGTTGGATTGGATGCAGGGGACCCCATGACTTGGCACTACACGCTTGGCCTCTGAGATCTCCAGACTTCACACCATGTGACTTTTTTTATGGGGATACGTAAAAGGCTGTGTTTATGTTCCCCCTTTACTCGCTTACTTGGATGAGCTCCGAACGAGAACCACGGCCGCGGTAAATTCTGTGACTGAAGACACCCTCCGACGCGTTTGGGATGAATTCAGCTATCGGCTTGATGTTATCCGTGCATCAGGTGGAGGGCACATTGAGCATTTGTAATTATGGTGAGTGAAACTTTAGATCTTCCTTCATACTTGGCTCTTTGTTTTGTAACTATCCCACATTGGCCTTATTAAATATACTACTTTGAAATCGGGTCATTCTTTTTGATACACCCTGTATATTTTCTCGAGACACTGCTGTTTTAAAGTGACAAACAGATATAAATTGCAATTAAAGTATTGAATCTTAGATTTAAGAGAGTCTCAGGATTTACAGTATTTGAAATGAAGAATGAGTAGAAAAAGACATAAACATCCCTTTGGTAAACAAATTGAGTTTTTATTTACAAACAGTTTAATATGTACACTGCTAACATACTTGAATACAAAGCGCTTTGCAGCACTTTTAAACGTATGTTCATTTTGCTTTTAAAGTCACGTTTTATAAGAAAATACCTAAATTATTAATTTTTAAAGCAGTAATAGCTTTATGTGATACAAACATGGCGCAGATGACAAGTAATATTGAGTTTCCAAATTTTAGGTCGGGTTTTCGTTTTGAACGGCATTTACCAACTCAGAAAAATGGATCAAAGTATCAGTTAAGCGCGGCGAGTTTTAAAAATAGAATTCGCTGTGATATAAATTTCAATATGTCGAAATGTTATAAACTTATGGAATTGACGTTTTATACACAAATTATGACCGATTTTCATGAAGAAGATGCATTTAATTAATAATAAACATATTAATGATACTGACAGATGTAGATAATAGTAAAACTTATAGGGGACAAATATTTCTATAGTTTATTGAAATATTGTAATTTGTGATTGTTCAATTGAAAGGCGAACAGACCTCTTCCTCCACGGAAAACTTTAGAGTATTCAGATGCGTCTGCATCCCGTTGCCATCAATATTCTGTCAAGTACTATAGAAGAATAACTAAGATGGTATTCTTCTTCCTCCTATTTTCTTAACCGAATCTTTAAATCCATGGAAAACAGATAAATAAAATCTCAGCAGTTGATTAATAAATTTGAAATGAAATTCCTGCGCTCTGTGAATGTTCTGATCGAAATCATCACCATGGAAAATTTTTCTGCGAGAGATAATAAAGGTACTTTTGTCAAAGAAGATATTAAAGATTTTAAGATTTTTATTTGCAATATATTAAAGATATTAAAGATTTTTGTTTTGTAGTAGAACGTGTATAAAGTTTACGGAAAATTCGGATGGTATCGTTATAAATATGAATAGATAGGTTTTTACAATTTGGGTGAATGTAAAGTGAACTATGATATAATGTAGAAACTGAACAGCATAAGAACGGTATCCCAATGTCGGTGTGTTAATTTATTAAAGCCCTTGTGTTAATTTATTTCGAACTACGAACTTTATTACAGCCCTTGTGTTGATTTATATAGAACTATGAACAGATTAATTAAAGACCTTGTGCTGATTATTTAGAACTACGAACAGATTTATTAAAACCCTTGTGCTAATTTATTTAGAACTACGAACATATTTATTAAAGCCCTTGTATTGGTTTATTTTGAACTACTAACATATTTATTAAAGCCCTTGTGTTAATTTATTTCAAACTACGAACTTTATTACAGCTCTTGTGTTGATTTATATAGAACTATGAACAGATTAATTAAAGACCTTGTGCTAATTTATTTAGAACTACGAACAGATTTATTAAAGCCCTTGTATTGATTTATTTTGAACTACTAACAGATTTATTAAAGCCCTTGTGTTGATTTTTTTAGAACTACGAACTGTATTAAGGCTCGTGTGTTGGTTTATTTAGAACTACGAACAAGTTTATTAAAGCCCTTATGTTGATTTATTTAGAACTAGGAATAAATTTATTAAAACCCTGGTGTTGATTATTTGGAACTACGAACAGATATATTAAAGCCCTTGGGCTGATTTATTTAAAACTACGAGCAGATTTATTAAAACCCTTGTGCTGATTTATTTAGAACTACGAACAGATTAATTAAAGTTCTTGTGTTGATTTATTTAGAACTACATTACGGAACTATTAACAGAGGAAATAGTAATGTAGTCTCAAATTTCACTCGGACTTGGGATGCAATATTCAATAAAAGGTGCATTGAAAAGTAATGGGAATCCTAGCTTTTCTCTAATTGGCAACAGTGCATGAATCTCGGAAGGAGCATTAATAACCTCTAGGATGTAAACGACTTTATGTGGCAACTATAGAAACTGGCAGTTCAAATTTCTGTTAGTCGAAAAAGCAGTGCTGAAATTTCACTCATTTTCGGAAGACAATAAGGACAACGACCCAAAGCAAATCAGGCACAATTTATTTCACAACAATAGTTTAAACTTAAAGTGAAATATATTGAAACTTGAATTTAGTGTGTTTTCTTTTGATCACGTTATGGAATACGGCTCATTTTCGAACTTGGGAGGGGTGCACGTCATCTGTGTTACCGCTTATCGGACGTCCTCGTTCAGACCGTTAAAATTAAAAATATTGATGCTAAAAAAAAATTAATTCATTAAGCCTATCAACTTGAATCAAAATGTAAAAGGATCGCATTTATTTAGTTCCTTAAGCTAGCATAAGCATGAATATGCGGTACAGAAATTTGTAGTATAAGCTATTATAGGTCCAATTCATAGCAAGTACTACTCAACAACATATGAAAAGTTTATGCTGTGCAGTTCTTGTGTAAAGAAGAACATTTTGCTCGGTCATTCCGTTATTAGTTAGGACGTCACTGAAATAAATGAAATTCAACCTTGCACAGAATCCGTAATACGAACATTGAAAAATTAAAGAATACATCTGCATTTAAAAATTCCGTAATCTTTGGAATACGGATCACAGAGAATCAGAGAGAAATAAAAATCAGATAGAATCTCAGAGAATCATAAAAAAATTCTGCAGACCTTTGCAATTAACGAAATAATGGAAATTAAAAACATGTACGAGAATTTAGCGCAAGGATACCAGCATTTGTTGCTTTTGTTTTCTTTGAAGTCAATTTCTCCGGTGTTGCGTTCGAAAAATCAAGGTGCCGTTTTTCGCATCAGTTAGTAAGAAACGCTTTTAGTGCTTTTGAATGTTTTTCCAGATGTTAATTAAGTGCAATTCTTGGAATCCTGCACCAACTGTCAAGAAACCTTCGAAATAGCTGTTGTCTTTGTGACACATTCGTACAGAAAAATCTTAAGCAGATTACCATCTTCCGAATTCTAAATCTTTTAATACAGCACCAACTATCAAGAGACCACAATAGTTGTTGACTTTGTGGCACATTCCTACGGAACGATCTTTAAGCAGGAATTCCTAATCTTTAATTTTTTTAATAGGAATTCTTGTTCTTTAATATCTTTAATAGGAATTCCTAATCTGGAATCCCTAATCTTTTAATATAGCACGAACTATCAAGAGACCACAATAGTTGTTGTCTTTGTGACACGTTCCTGCGGAAAGATCTTCAGCTGATTACCATCCATTCGAATTCCTGAATAACTGGTGTGAGAGGAGGAGCTTCAAGAATTTGCAATAAGGAAATGACTTTTGAGAACAGACTTTCCGTAAATGAAGTGTCTCTCCAACATACCAGTGCCTCTTTTCAAACTTGACAATTGCATTTGGGAAGCGAACTCCATAACAAACTGCCCGTTCATACCTTTACAGGAAAACGTGGCCGCTTTTCCACTGGATCAATCTGCTTTCACACACACACACACACACACACACAAGATCAGTTTCAAGAATAAATTTTCCTCATATCTCTTCAGCAGACTGCAACAGAACTTTCTTATCCATCAACAACTAAAAGGGCAGAAGCTATCTTTAAAATACGCCTCTTCCTGGAGCTTTCAAGAGGCAAATTTTCTGTAGATCTCTGTTCGAGTGCATTAAAAACATTAAGTCAGTAACTCTAAATATATCTTTACAAGTGACTAGCATTTCGAAATTATGTTCTTGACCAACTCGCTTAGGAAGGTGAGCATCAAAAAATTGCTTCCTGGAACGAAAGGTATTGAATTCCGACAGAAAATCAGTTGCTGATATTCAGTGAATTGATTTGTTACATCCCTAAGGAGTGATGGGGAGTGTTATGCATGTGAAGCACATAGAAGTGATTAAATTTTTAACTAAAGGAATTACTTTCAAAAGCGCATGTTTATAGTCTGTAGGGACTTTGAACCATCCACCTTTGAGCTCCTTATCGTATCTGGAATTTTTGAACACGTTTTGGAGATGAAGATTTCTAAAAATATCAAAAGTAGGTATGGTTCACAGCAGACTGTAAAGATTTTTTATTCTTAAAAGCTGAGAAACAGGCTCTATGTACATTAAGGATACCAGGAACTATGTGAAAAATATTGAGTACTATGTAGCGAGAATATGTATAAGACACAAGCACGGTAGATTTAGACGTTATTAAATACCGCTTGCAGGTTGGGCAGATGTACCCGAAATTATGTTAGCCCAACGTCGAAGTATTTTCGTGGCCAATATAAGAGACGGCAGAGAAGCAACAGAATAACAAAATGTAAAACCAGTTTTTATCTATCGGTTCTAAAAACATTTAGCAAATTAATTTGTTTTTCCATATTTCCCTTTTAACATTTTTATTTGTTTGGGGGTTTAACGACGGCCGTTAGCAACTCAATTGACTATACGCGATCGGCTGCCCCTAATTGGGGTTCACTGGTTCCAGGGAGGAGGGCAGTACCAGTGCCGTAAGCCAAGCACATAAACTCGGACGAATGATCAGAAGGCAGTACTTCCTACCAGTTACCCACCGGAGAGGACTTTTAGGGTTCCGGTCATAGCTAAGTTAGTCATAATATGCGTACGACGAAGAATCACATCTCGAACAATTCGTCGTACGCAGACTATTAGCTATATGTTAACTAATAACAGGAACCATATATTTGTCTCCGAATCGCTGCTTGAGTTGCGCTGATCCATCATCCCCTTATATTGCATTGGGCAAATATCTGTATGTTGCCTTGGTTAAGTTCTATAGTGAAATTTTTAATGATCGCGAGCATTTGTGGTTAAATGTTAATTAATCATGCTGTTGATGCGGTATGTACAAAAAATGTAGCTTGCTGCATTTTGAGGGGTACGCTATGTACAGTTGGCAGGTACTTTTTCAGTGACTGACAAGTGTCGTGAAGCATTAATCACATCCTGTCAGAGGAGGCATTCATTTGCCTCTAACTGGGTTTCCCACTTCTTTTTGCGAGTTAATTTCCGGCAATTCTTCCGATCCATTCAATGTATTCTGATATTTTAGTGTATACACCGGGAAGTTTTGGTCGAGCGCAACCAACACCCCAGGAAACCAGACCGACTAAGGTGGAGCGGCCATTTTTCTTCACTGTCAGAGGACCCCCGGAGTCACCCTGGAAGTAGAAAGACAGACAAAAATGTTATTTAAAATGTTATGTTTCGATATAAAGAAAGTTTTAAAAAATCATATCTAAATGCACAATATTATCAGAAGTATTCGGACACCGCAATGGTTTGGAACAAATGGCTTGATTATTGCAATTAGTAGGTCTGCCTTTTGCATGTATGACGTTGGCAAAGTGCCGAGGCATAAAATCAACCAATTTCTGGTAGGTCTCGACACGAATGTCTCGCAATTCGTTCTGCAAAGTTGTTGCCAGAGTAGAGAGCGAAGACGGTCGTTGGAATCGATTTCGTATCCGTTGCTCCAAATCATCCCAGAGGTGTTCTATGGGATTAAGATCAGGACTCTCAGCAGGGAAGTCTAACAATTACATCTCATTTTCAAGAAACAAGTACTGCACACGCCTTTCAGTGTGGCATGGAGCTCGATCGTGTTGAAAAAGACAACGGTCATTTCCACAATACTGCCACATTGTTGGTCAGGCAGAATTATCCAGAATGTCATGGTACACTTCAAAGTTCATGCTGTGTAGTACAATAACTAACGAGCCAAGTCACATCCACGAAAAACAACTCCATATCATGATGGAGTCTTCGCCAAACTTAATCGTTGACAGAACACAGTCTGACGAAAACCGTTCGCCGGGCTGACACCAAATTCAAACACGCCTATCAGATTGGAAGAGTGAAAGCGTGATTCATCACTCCTAGTAACAGATTTCCGGTCGCCCACAGTCCAGAAACGACGGGAGTGATCAGATTGGAAGAATGAAAGGCGTGATTCATCACTCCAAATATCAGCTTTCCAGGCGCCCACAGTCCTGAAATGACGCCAGTCATCAGATTGGAAGAATGAAAGACGTGACTCATCACTCCAAATAACAGCTTTCCAGGCGCCCACAGTCCAGGAACGACGGGAGTCATCAGACTGGAAGAATGAAAGGTGTGATTCATCACTCCAAATAACAGCTTTCCAGTCGTCCACAGTCCAGAAATGACACGAGTCATCAGATTGGAAGAATGAAAGACGTGATTAATCACTCCAAATAACAGCTTTCCAGGCGCCCACAGTCCAGGAACGACGGGAGTCATCAGACTGGAGGAATGAAAGACGTGATTCATCACTCCAAATAACAGCTTTCCAGTCGCCCACAGTCCAGGAACGACGGGTGTCATCTGACTGGAAGATTGAAAGGCGTGATTCATCCCTCCAAATAACAGCTTTCCAGTCGCCCACAGTCCAGAAACGACGGGAGTCATCAGATTGGAAGAACGAAAGGCGTGATTCATCACTCCAAATAACAGCTTTCCAATCGCCCACAGTCCAGGAACGACGGGAGTCAACAGATTGGAAGAATGAAAGGCGTGATTCATTACTTCAAATAACAGCTTTCCAGTCGCCCACAGTCCAGGTTCGACAGGAGTCATCAGATTGGAAGAATGAAAGACGTGATTCATCATTCCAAATAACAGCTTTCTAGTCACCCATAGTTTAGAAACGACGGGAGACACACCACTCTAAATGGAGCTTCGCATTCACGGTAGTGATGTGTGGCTTGTGTGCCGCTGCTCTAACATAATAACTGACCCTGTGCAACTCCCTGCGGGTAGTGATGGTACTAACCGAGCCATTACAATAATTTCTTACTTCCGCAGCAACGGAAACGCCAAAGGACGAGTGGGATTTCCTAACATTTCTTACCGTGTCTCTTCTGTCACATTCCGTCAGTTTGTGCGGCCTCCTTGAATGCTTTTTTTTGCCGTACTGGCACCATCCTGTTTCCATCTCTTCACGACGTGACTTACAATCGATTTTGGTATGTTTAGTTTAGCTGCAATGCTCCGTATGGAAACGCTGTTCACATAAAATCCTATGACTTGCCCATTCTGGAACTCAGAAAGTTCACGTTCACTCGCTTCACAGTTACTGATAACATGACAAAACATCACAGCTTTATGTACGTACCTCCCCACTCACAGCGCACCTTCCTGCGCAGCCGTTCTTTGTACTGATACATATATTTGGTAGTGTCCGAATACTTTTGATAATATAGTGTATATCACAATATCATATTAATGAAGTGAAATGAAAAGTATTGTCATTTAAAAACTGTCGGCAATTGCTCGCAATATATTAAACAACATAGAATAATAGAACATAAACTTTTTTTCTTAGGTGTTTCATTCGTTAGATTTTCATTACATAATCCTACGGAGCTCAGATTTATGTCGTTCCAACTGTAAGTTTCTCACATACATGTGCTCAAAATCATTTTTTCTAATCTATACCATGTAACCTTTTTGCCGATACTGGAATTCGAAACCACGTCTTCCTACTCCTGAGCGGATATTTTTCCAACTGAACTACGCCGGCCTGCCTATCGCTGCAACATTGCCGATTTGGCTCATATGTCACCGCAGTAGTACGTAATATTCTTCATGTCACGTAATACGCTACATTGCCCTCCTTTGAGGAAGGCAGAGTCACGAAATCGCAGGTTTCAGGTCAGCCGACAGCCATGCTAGAAGAAACAGCTCACTGTAGAAGAAGGAGTTTTTGCGAATTTTGTACTTTACGTGAAAGAATCAGCCTCTTAACTTTCGAAGCTCACGTCCAGGACATTCCTTTTTGTTTTGGAGATATTATGACCTTTAACTTTTTGCCGGTGGTGGTATTCGAACTCGTCTTCCGGTTCCCTGTTACTTTGCTCGTGTTCATTTCGTCCACATTCATTTGTTCTAGTTCATTTCGTCCACTGTTCATTTCGTCCACGGTTCACTTTATCCACCGTTCAATTTGTCCGCTGTTCATTTCGTCCAAGTTCAGTTGATCCAGTTCATTTCGTCCACGGTTCACTTTGTCCACCGTTCACTTTGTCCGCTGTTCATTTTGTTCACTGTTCATTTCGTCCACGTTCACTTGGTCCAGTTCATTTCGTCCACGGTTCACTTTGTCCACCGTTCATTTTGTCCGCTGTTCACTTCGTCCACAGTTTACTTTGTCCACCGTTCATTTTGTCCGCTGTTCATCTAGTTCACTGTTCATTTCGTCCACGGTTTACTTTGTCCACCATTAACTTTGTCCACCGTTAACTTTGTCCACCATTAACTTTGTCCACCGTTAACTTTGTCCACCGTAAACTTTGACCGCTGTTCCTTTCGTCCACGTTCACTTGGTTCAGTTCATATCGTCCACGGTTCGCTTTGTCCACCTTTCACTTTGTCAGCGGTTCATTTCGTCCAAGTTCACTTGATCCAGTTCATTTCGTCCACCGTTCACTTTGTCCGCTGTTCATTTTGTTCACTGTTCATTTCGTCCACGTTCACTTGGTCCAGTTCATTTCGTCCACGGTTCACTTTGTCCACCGTTCACTTTGTCCGCTGTTCATTTTGTTCACTGTTCATTTCTTCCACGTTCACTTGGTCCAGTTCATTTCGTCCACGGTTTACTTTGTCCACCGTTCGTTTTGTTCGATGTTCATTTAGTTCACTGTTCATTTCGTCCACGGTTCACTTTGTCCACCGTTCACTTTGTCCGCTGTTCATTTCATCCACTTTCACTTGGTTCAGTTCATATCGTCCACGGTTCACTTTGTTCGCTGTTCATTTCGTCTAGGTTCACTTGGTTCAGTTCATATCGTCCACGGTTTACTTTGTCCACCTTTCGCTTTGAACGCTGATCATTTCGTGCACTGTTCAGTTCGTCCAAGTTCACTTGGTTCCAGTTCATTTCGTCCACGGTTTACTTTGTCCACCGTTTATTTTGTCCGCTGTTAATTTCGTTCACGTTCACTTGGTCCAATTCATTTCGTGAACGGTTCACTTTGTCCACCTTTCACTTTGTCCGCTGTTCATTTCGTCCAAGTTCACTTGGTGCAGTTCTTTTCGTCCACTGATCACTTTTTCCACCGTTCATTTTGTCCGCTGTTCATTTCACTGTTCATTTCGTCCACGGTTCACTCTGTCCACCGTTCAATTTGTCCGCTGTTCATTTCGTCCACGGTTACTTGGTCCAGTTCATTTCGTCAACGGTTCACTTTGTCCACCATTCATTTTGTCCGCTGTTCATTTAGTCTACTGTTCATTTCGTCTACGGTTCACTTTGTCCACCGTTCAATTTGTCCGCTGTTCATTTCGTCCACGGTTACTTGGTCCAGTTCATTTCGTCAACGTTTCACTTTGTCCACCATTCATTTTGTCGGCTGTTCATTTAGTCTACTGTTCATTTCGTCTACGGTTCACTTTGTCCACCGTTCACTTTGTCCACAGTTCACTTTGTCCACATCCATTTAGACCTCAGAATGGATGGAATACCGTGGGAAATTTGTGTTTTAATATAATTTTTGTTACTGGACAGAATAAAAAGGTCAGCGGACATTACTTACATGCTAGTTTTTCTCCTGTTTGATTTTTTCAATTAAAATATAACGATTTTATGAGTTGAACTTTGAAGAGATTTTTTAACTCTTTCGTGTGGCACGATGGCAATCATTATGACATTAATCAAAGTTTATTCCAATGGCCATAAATGTGTTGGATTGAAGAGGAAAATTTTAGACCCCCTTTCTTCTTCATGTAAATAGTCTCTGTTTTCCTGCTCTCGTACCGCAGATTCACAGTAAATATCAATCTAAACTTTTTTTTTCACCATTGTAATTTTATGGATTTTTTCCTTACTTTTAATAGCTATGATGCATATAGAGAGCATCACTGTCCACTCGTATGAAAATTAGTTAGGTAGAAATTATAAACAATTAATAATCAAAATAAAAAATAAATATACTGAAGAGCTTAGAACTACTTGAAAACGATATACACTGAAGTGCCAGAAAAACTGGTACAGAAGAGCTTATGCAAAATACATAGCAACGTCCCCTATGCGCGTACTCGGTTGCATCCGCCAGTGCGTATATAAAGCGATAGACATCCTTGCCAGCTGCCAGAGCTGTTTTCGGCACGAGAATGACACGTAATAACGATTTAAGTGATTTTCAACGCGGTGTCATACACAGGTATGCAAAAATTAAGAACGAAGAGGAGAAATTAGCATCACAGCGGAACGAGCAGGCAGAACGGACCGAAAGACCACTCAGAAGATAGACTAGGGTCCGGTACGGTAGGGCATGCGCATATATGCAGCACGACGTAGGGGGGGGGAGTTTCGGAGTGTATAAAGCACACGGGCGGTGTACACTCAGCAATTCGGTGAAAGATTTTGCACGGTGTACATCGGTTTGAACGACGTCGAGTTGCTGCCATCGTGTGATATGGCCAACAGGCAATCCAGTAGACGACATCTGCATGACTTTATTCGAGGTCGCGTCATTGGGAAGTTGGAAGAAGGTCGAAGTGCGACTAGTGTGGCCGAGGAGTTCGGGATCGCTCACAGCATCGTTTCACGAGCTTGGAGAGCATTTCAAACGACAGAAATAGTTTTCCGAGAGTTTAGCAGTGGTCGTCCATGAGCAACCACGGCGGCGGAAGACCGGTATATTGTCCTATAGGCGAGAAGAGACAGACGGCAGACAGCGGGAGAAATCGCAAGGCACATGCAACAGACAACTGGACGTCCGTTATCGCGTTTTACCGTGGCCAGGAGGCTGCACAAAGGTGGTCTATTTACACGACGACCAGTACGGTCTCATCGGAGACGGCGGTTTCTGTGGTGACAGGAACACAAGAACTGGACACATCAGCAATGGGGTCAAGTTCTCTTTACGGATGAGAGCCGATTTAGTCTGACGAGCGATTCTGGACGTATACACATCTGGAGGGAGCAGGGAACACGCAATCACACCTCCAACATCATCGAAAGGGACCGGTTTGGAGGTGGCGGAGTTCTCGTTTGGGGCAGTACAATGCTTGGTAGCCGTACTGACCTCCACATCTTCCAAGGAGGTTCAGTCACTGGGTTTCGCTATTGTACCGAGGTTCTCCTGTCTCACGTGCGTCTGTTTAGAGGTGTTGTGGGTCCTCTTCATGGACGACAACGCTACACCTCATCGTTCCTCTTCATGGACCTCTTCATGGACGACAACGCTACACCTCATCGTACAGTGGCTGTCGCAGAGCTGTTGGATAGTGAAAATATTCAACGCATGGATTGGCCCGGAAGGTCCCCAGACCTAAATCCGATCGAACACGTATGGGACCTTCTCGGGAGACGCTTGGCAGCACGTCACTAGCCGCCAGCAACGATTCCGCAGCCGCGATTGACGCTACAAGAGGAATGGGCCGCGATGCCTCAACAGCTCCTTGACAACCTCGTCCTCAGCATGGACAGACGTTGTAAATTCTGCAACGCAGTCAGGGGTGATCATATCCCATACTAAAGACTGGATTTTTCTTGGCAGCCGCCTGTCACGTGAACGTTTCTGTCTTCTGTCCAGTTGTGCTCGAAGCTACCTTTTCAATAAAGTGCATTTGTATCCTTTGGATTCTATGTTTGAAAGGTTTTGCTCACTTGTCCCATATTTTTACATCTTGGGGATCTTATGATATGATTTAAGTCGATGTGGAGCACTTCTGCACGACGTTACATTCGAAAAACCGTCTCGTCCTTAATTTTTGCACGCCAGTGTAGTTGGCTCTCGTGAGATGGGCCATAGTATTTCGGAGGTAGAAACAAAGTTCGGATTTTCACGGACGACCATTGCAAGGGTGTACCGTGACTACAAGAATTTCAGCGAAACCTCCAACTTACGATGCCAATGTGGCCGTTAAAAGACATTGGGTTTACGTGACCATCGTCGGCTGTCAAGAATCGTGTCACGCGATAGGCGTGCAACACTCTCGCAGGTATAATCGGAATTCGATGCTGGAGCCTCAACACGCATCAGCGTCCGGACTGTGCATCGTAACCTTCACGATATGAGCTTTGGGAGCCGACGCCCAACTCGAGTCCCCTTGATGGGTGCACGACACGGAGCTAAGCGCCTCGCTCGTGCACGTCAACACCGCCATCGGACACTTGATGACTGGAAACAAGTAGCCTGGTCTGACGAGTCGCGTTTCCAACTGTATCGGGCAGATGGAAGGATTTGTGTGTAGCGCAAACCCCATGTAGCCACGGATACCGCCTGTCAACAAGGAACTGTACCGGCTGGTGGGGGGTCCATAATGGTATGGGATGTATTTAGCTGGACTTCACTGGGATCCCTGGTAGGTCTACAAACGTCTGTGACCGACCAACTCTATGTGCGCATCCTTTCTGACGAGGTACACCCGTTCATGTCCTGCATTCATGCTGATGGGTTGGGCCTATTCCAACAAGACAATGCACCTCCACACAAGTGTCGGGACGCCACATTATGGTTAGAGGAGCATTCATCTGAGTTCGGGGTGCTGCCATCCCACCCAAGTCCCCAGATCTGAACGTGACAAAACACACATTTGGGATGCCATGCAACGCGCTATCGAACACAGGAATCCGAGAGCTCGGAATACACCCGAATTGTGGAACGCTCTGCAGGAAATATGGTGTGCATTGCCTACAGCATATTTCCAGAAGCTAGTGGAGTCCATGCCCCGTCGTATTTCTGCAGTCCTGCGCTCTCGTGGGGGACCTATCAAGTATTAGACTGGTGTACCGGTTTTCCTGGCACTTCAGTGTATAAGACGTTTTTAAAAACATTAAAAGATATTTGTAAAATTTGATTTATGTCATACTGATTGACATTGTACCACACGAAAGTGTTAAAAATCTCTTCCAAGTTCAGTACGTCGTTCTACTTTAAATAATATTTAAAATCGTTGTATTTTAATCGAAAAACTTAAGCAAGTTAAAAATTGCATGTAAGCAATGTCCGTTGACCTTTTTTTTTCTATCCAATAATAAAAATTCCATCAAAATGAAAAAATTCACGGTATTTCATCTATTCGGACGACGAAATGAGTGTAGACAAAGTGAATAGCGAACGAAATGGACAGCGGACAAAGTGAACGATAGACGAAGTGAACACGGAAAAAGTGACCCTTCACCCGTCTTTCCACTCTTTAGGTGTTGATCTTTCAACTAAACTACGCTGGTAGGCTTACCGCTGCAACATTAACTACTTGATTCATACGTCAACGCAGTACTACGTTACATCATGCCACGTGATACATTACATTGGCTGTCACTAAGGATTTCCGCCGTAAGGATTTTCGTCTTACGAATTAGTTTGAAATACAGGGTGTACGAGAATTATTGTACACATTACAAAATTATGTACAAAAAAAAAAAAAAAAAGCTATGAGCATTGTCTGTTTTTCTATGTCACGTATTACTAACACGGTTGTTTCTGTACTTTTTTTGCAGAATTGTTATTCCCAGAATCCGATAGATGGCGCTAGGTGGGGCCTGATGAGGAATGTATGAGAAATGCGCAATCAGTAGTCATGTCTTCCGTACAACAGAAGGCGATGTGTGTATTATCGCTTGCGGAATTAAAGTATTTCATTAAAGTTAAAAGACGGTCCCGTTTAGAATATGGTTGAATCCTCCGTCAACGAATTCAATTAAGCGGTGGAGGGAACAGTTTAAAGAAACCGGCAATGTGGAACATCGTGGGGGAGCTGGTAGGCCTAGCGTCAGCGGTGAGACGGTTGACCAAGTTAATGAAAGTTTCCGACGAAGCCCCAGGAAATCCGTTCATAAAGCAAGCAGAGAACTCTGCATTCCGAAATCGACAGTTCACCATATCTTGCACAAGAAATTAAAGTTTCATGCTTATAAAATTCAAATACTGTAAATGATCACACTCTGCGATACGATTTCGCTGTGGATATGCTTAATCGAGTGGAAAACGACGAAACCTTTCTCAGTATTGTAATTTTTAGTGATGAATCCACATTTCATGTATCAGGTATTGTGAATCGTCACAACTGTAGGATATGTGACAGTGAACCACCTCATGCTGCTATTGAACTGGAACGTGATTCTCCAAAAGTTAATGTGTGGTGCGTCCTATCAAAAAGAGAAGTGATTGCCCCTTTCTTCTTCTGCGAAAAAACCATAAATGGTGGCATTTACTTGGATATGCTAGAAAATTTGGCTATACCCCAGATCAAAAGATATGACAACGTCGTTTTCCAACAAGGCCTCCGCATTGGTCAACGTGCGCACGTAAATGCCTAAATGAGCATTTCCCCAACAGATGGATTGGGAGTGGTGGTCCCATTCCGTGGCCTCCTCGTTCTCCAGATCTAACTCCATTGGATTATTTCATGTGGGGTTATGTGAAGGATCGTGTCTATCAGATGTCTTGTACTGATCTGCAGGAACTGAAGCAGCGTATCACAGCTGCTATTAATTTGATAACTCCTCAGATGCTTGCCAATACATGGCACGAAATCGAGTATCGCTTGGACGTACTACGAGCAACCAAGGGATCTCACATCGAAATTTATTAACTTGTGTAGTTACATTGTAAGTTAACACAGTCAGTTTCTTTCTATCTGTTTAATGTTTTTTTATATAATTTTGTAATGTCCCCAATAGTTCTCGAAATCTGATGCGATTCCATTCCCTTCCCAGAATGATGTAATTTCAAGTTTCCTGAGCTGTTCTCTCCAAGCATGAATACGTATATTTAATTTAAGTTTCTGAAATTAGTACCTTTCCCTACAGAAAATCGAAATATATTAAATTTCTTAATACCAGAAAAAAGTGGATGAATATATAAAATTTCCTATTTGTTTGAATATACTGTAAAATAAATATTACGGAGAAAATATTAGTTTTATGCTTTGGTTTATGTTATATTTACCTGACAGGAATCTTTTCCTCCGTCTTTGTATCCTGCGCATACCATAGTGTCAAAAATGGTTTCTTTTCGTCCTATGCTTTTATACCAGTCTTGGCACTTCTCGTGGTCGATGACTTCTAGTTCAACTTTCTGTAGAACACCGGGAGAATCCCTGACACCTGCAGAGAGAAAAGGCAGACAGGGTTCAGTACTGCAACATTTTGACATCAAAAGTACTTAAAGCAATGATTATGAATTTTACTTAATCAGAATCATAACTGGTATCACTGAAATGATTGCACGACATATTGATCTTACTCATGCAAAATACAATTCGGAGATACTAGAAATGTTGTAATACTCTTTTTGGAATGTCAAAAGTATTACGTATTCACTTCAGAAATACCAGAAAGTTCAATAGAACTACTTCCTTGTTCCTCACCGGAACAGCAAAGTTTTTATTATACAATATTCACTGTGATACACTTCGTTACCACCCTACTTCGTTACCCTATTTATCAAACGTTAAAATCATTGGGTCATTTATTTAAGTTTCCGTCCTCCTGGATATATTCTTTCGATGGTACCTCTTCAGAGACACCTGGAATGTTATAACGTTTCTTAAAGACATCAAGATTGCTACAGAACTAACTGTGAAGCAAGCCAACAATTTTGTAATGCTTTATGTACAGTACATCACGCAAAGACAAAAGAATTGCTATGGTATTCTACTGATAGATACCAGAATCGTCAGGATATTGTTAAAGCATTAGAGCATTCAATTTCTTTCTCTATCATTTTTTGATACTCTAGTTCTGGGCCTTAGAACTGCGTATTTCAGTATCCAGTCCCAGAAGGGAAATGGTTGAGATATTCACTTCAAGATACTTAAAGTTTTACACCATTCACTTAGGGCCACCAGGATTTCTACAGCATTCTTTCTTTCTTCTATTTTTGGTGAAGGAGGGGGGGGCGACACCCGTAATCAGCTCAATGGGTTATAAGAGGTCTCCCGTTTTTAATTTAGGACACTAGGACCCCGGATAGCCTAGTGGTAAACGTTCGTGACTGCCACACAGGAGTATCAGGATCAATCCCAGGCAGGTACGAACGCTCGAACTACTAAATATCCGCCGTGCGTCGGATGGGCACGTTTAGAGCCATCGCACTCCCGGGTATCCCTCCCGGTCATAAATAAAGGTGTCTTCCTCCCACTTCCTACCTCGCTTCCGTATAACCTTCTTGTCGGGCAGTTTATCCTAAATCTCCTAGCTTCCTACTTCTAAGGGTTGTTTAATACTGAGGTTAGACACTCCCTTCCTAAAATCCTCTACATAAATCTCTAAATTTAGGCTACTGGTTTCAAGGAAATGAAAGAGCCAGTACTGTAAGACAAGCACGCCACCGATGACTCACGCGATTCGAACCCGCAGCCACTTGAATGAACGGTCAGAAGCCGACGCTTAGATCACAGCCCCACTGGGAAGGTAGCATTTGAACCATGACGATTGCTTACACCGCACCTTCTTGATATGACATCGTAACAATTCTCGGATACCCTACGGTATCCAAAAGGTAGCATTTCTCTGATACACTGTATCCAAAAGGTAGCATTTCTCTGATACCTTGAAGGTGCATTTCTCTGATACCCAATTCTCTAATACCCAACGGTATCCAAAAGGTAGCATTTCTTTGATACCCTGTATCCAAAAGGTAGCATTTCTCTGGTAGCATTTTTCTGATACCTTGAAGGTGCATTTCTCTGATACCCAATTCTCTATTACCCAACGGTATCCAAAAGGTAGCATTTGAACCATGACGATTGCTTGCACCGCACCTTCTTGATATGACACCGTAACAATTATCTGATACCCTACGGTATCCAGTAAGGAAAATAGAAGTGTCATGGCATATTACTTATGGATATCAGAATCATTACAATGCTTACCCGGGAGTAACAAAACCGTTGCGAGATACTGATTAAGCAATTTACTTTCGACATTAAAATGTTTAGATGTTCTGCATACCAGAATTGCAACCGTATCAGTTTTGAACATCAAATTTTCGCAATACTAACTTCCAGACACTGGAATTAAAAAAAGATACCAATGTTCTAAAGGTATACATATTGGTACAAAACATTTTTATGGTATTTGCTTGGTGACTCAAGAATTTTGTACCTGCTTGGCGACATGGTATCAATTTTTTGTTTTCACTTATACTTATTTATCACAATAATTACGGAATTTCAATTACGAACAGCAGAGCTGTAAGGACATAATTGTTATGGTGTCTCGTTTTGGAGTATCAAGAATTCTAACTGTATCCTCTCCCAAATGCAAAACCTTTACGAAAGATATTACACTCAGGAAAACAGAATTACTATGGTGAATATACCAGTACGTTCAAAAAGTTCCGGAACTTTTTATATTAAAAAAGAATGAGTACAGATAATTTCTGTTTATGCGGTGTTTCCTTCGAAGTAGTTACCCTGTGCAACTATGCATTTTGGCCAGCGCTCACACAAAGATTTAAATGCAGATTTTGCAAGCATCCTCCAGTGTCTCTGTCGCAGCTCGATGCACTTCTTTGGAACTTGCCACATCCTCCAGTGTCTCCGTCGCAGCTCGATGCACTTCTTTGGAACTTGAGAAGTGTCGCCCCTTAAGCAAATTCTTCATCTGGGGAAAAAGTCACATGGGGCGAGATCAGGGGAATAAGCTGGTTGTGGAAGAACGGGAATGTGATGTTTGGACAGGTAATTAGACACCAGGAGGGATCTGTGAGACGGCGCATTATTGTGATGGAGCACCCACGAGTTGGTCTTCCAAAGATCGGGTCGCTTGCGTCTCACTGATTCTCGGAGACGGAAGCGACAGAGACATTTCAGGACATTCACGTACACTTCTTTAGTGACTGTACGACCATGTTGAAGAAATTCCTTGTGTACGACCCCGTTGCAATCGAAGAAAACTGTTAACAACACCTTTCGTTTGGAGCGGTCAACCTTGAACTTTTTTGGTCGTGGTGACGACGATGATTTCCACACTTTTGTTTGTAGGTTGGATTAGAGGTCGTACAGAAAGCACCAAGTCTCATCGCCAGTGATCAATCGATTCAAGAGATCGGGATCTGAATCCACTGCATCCATGTTATCCCCGCAAACTTGCATGCTCTCATCCATTTTTTCTTGTGTCAGGTTTTTGGGAACAATTTGCTGGCACACGTGATGCATGCCCAGTTTCTCTGTAAAAATGGAATGGCAACTTCCAACTGAGATGCCGGCAACTTGTGCAATAGCTGCAACAGTTTTTCGACGGCCTTTTTTCACAATTTCTTTGACAATGGCGATTTGTTCACCCGTTGTGGATGTAGAAGGTCTTCCTGACCTCTCGTCATACTCGATACTCTGTCGCCCGTTTTCGAATCGTCGATGCCACTCATAAACTCTACTTCGACTCATTGCACTCTCACCGTACGCTGACTTAATCATTTGAAAAGTCTCAGCGAAAGATTTTCCGAGCAGGACACAACATTTTACATTGAACGCTGTTCAAAATTCGACATCGTTCTCCTCGCGACGGAGAGACTCGAATGCCTGTAATCACGAACTACGCACATACGCTGCACGTGTTGGATCTCGATCAAACCAGTTCTGGCTGGTCGGTAACATGATGATCTTCGCTTGCTCAGCGGTGAATGACGTAATTCACTGACAATTGGCAAATATTCAAAAAGTTCCGGAACTTTTTGAACGTACTAGTAATGGAGTTACGATTAGCCTTTCTTCAAGAATTGCCAATGCTTGCCACACTTGCTTACTACTTTCCTAACCATAGGTTCATACCGCTATGGGGAACAATGAATATTTGTTCATGACTTCTTGTGCATGGAAAACGGAATAGATAGCATTAAAAGAAATGCATGATCTTTACAAGTTCTTCTTTAACTGCGAAGTCACTAAAAGCCATTATAAGAAATGTAACTAATTTTGAAGTTCAAGTCACATTAATATATTCGTCAAGTGGAAAGGGAAAATAGCAGCAGGCATGCAAGTATTGTTTCAGTTGTGAAATTATATCATTTGGCATTCTCTCAACTTTTCTTATACGTGACCTACCAGAAAGCTGAAGGAAACCTATTGCAGATATTACACTGCTCGACATAGAAATTGCCCCACCCAGAAGGAGGGCGGATGTACCTACTCGAGATATGCAAATTATGTTAAACTGGAGTCACACGTTCGTGAGATAAAGGTGCCAGCAGCAACAGGGATGGTAATGTGTGGTTGTGGCACAGACGTTTCATATTTGTTGTTTGTGCTGGGAAACTGTTCAGCAAAGGCCGAAAATGCCGGGTACACGCCGTCGGCAGGTTTATCGCCATTTGAACACGTTTCAGTGAAGAAGAATTGTAAGCCTGTGTGAAGCGCACTGGTCTACACGTCGTATCGCTGCGCATGTGCAACGGGATGAACGAACTGTTGGACGCTGTTGGCACCAGTGGCTACAGGAAGGCTCGTACGTTCATCAGAGTGGCAGTGGTGCAATCCGAAAGGCGTCAGCACGCCTGGACCGGCAAATTGTTCGACACACTCGTTCTTCACCCGAAGGTACTGCAGCCGATATTCGACGTGCTGTGTCATCGGCCATGGACGTCGCCATAAAGACCCGAACCGTAAACCGAAGGTTACATACGGCAAACCTGCTCAGTAGGCAACCATTACGTCGACCGCCATTGACAGCCAGCCATCGCAGCGCTCGTCTGGCTTGCTGTCGAAGTCATGGGAGCTGGGGTCACTGTGATGATGTAAAAATTTTGAAGACAGGGAAAATGGGAAAAACCCAAAATGGGAGGTGGAACGCCATTTTTTCCCTGCAGGAAGAAAAATGACTTCAGGTCGGCCATGTTGTGTGCCCAGGGTCCCACGGAGAGGAGAAGGGGAAGGAAATTCTTTCCATGTGAATTCCACGCTGAGGCAGGAGTTCACAGAACATGGGGATGTCTTCCTATCGCAGAAAGTTTCAAGCAGCTAGAGACAGCTGAAGTGAGAAGAGAGATTTATCACATGGACTTTTTCTCCGAAGATGTGCGCTTACGGGATTGGCTGTGCGCAGTCCGGGCTGCAGAAAGTTTAAGCGGGAAAAAGTTGTAACGAACTTTTTAGGACACTTTTTCTGTTTGCTCGAATAGGAAGAGGACGGTCGTTTTGTAGTCGTCGCTCGAGATGTACGTACGCTAGTCGGCTGAGGCTGACAAGAGAGTTAATTAGGTGCCTACCTGTGGGTTAAGGCCGCTAGAATATATACATTGCATTACCTGTGGGTAATTGTGTAGTAATACTAAATGCCAGACTGCGGTCTGCCAAGGAAATCCTCCACCTGAGAAATCTAGCCACCTGTGAAGAGCATATAATTGCTATGTGTAAATAACTTATTGATGCTATGTGCACACGTATCATGCAAAGACTGGACCGCGAATGAACTATGATCGTGCTGTAATGTCAACTTGCTCAAGTTCAAGAACCGTTTTTATCGTGTGACATGTATCTTCATCATACTCGTCACCAAGTTGTAAATAAAGGACTGTATCTAATGTAGTACTGGTCAGCTCTGTACTCTACAAGCCATCTTTTCCTTCACCATGCCTCTGAGGAGCAACACAACAGCGTAAGTTGACCGGGACAGAGATATCCTAGTCTGGTGGCAGCCAATTACCATAAGCAAGTATATTAAATATATGTATAAGCATAACACCCCACACGCGAATATGGCAGTCACGACTCACGAATGGGCCATTGTGGTCGATGAAACCCGTTTCTGTCTGGGTGCTGACGACCGACGAATCCGTGTCTGGCGGCACCCTGGTGAGCGGAAAGATCCTGGTTTGGTTCGCGACCGCCACACCGTCCGTCAGACAGGCGTCATGGGATGGGGTGCTATTGTGCATGTCACCTCTTGTCCGCATCACGCACACACTGACAGCTGCACGATACGTGAGCGAGGTTCTGCAGCCCATTTTGATACCGTTCCTGAATGACCCACAGCACCCCATTTTACAGCAAGATAGCGCCCGTGTACACACCACTCTGGTCTCCAGACAATGTTTGCAACACGTTCAAACACTACCATGGCTAGAAATATCGCCCAATTTATACCCAATCGAAAACTTGTGGAACCACATTGGACGTCGTCAGCAATCGAGTCGGCCTGCGCACGATCTCGATGAATTATGAGAACAAATCAACCGCGCTTGGTGTTCCATTCCTCAAGACGATATTCGTCGACTGTGACTCATTGACACGCCGTATTGCTGCCTGTATTGCCGTTTGCGGCGGTGCAACGAATTATGGGAACAAATCAACCGCGCTTGGTGTTCCATTCCTCAAGACGATATTCGTCGACTGTATGACTCATTGACACGCCGTATTGCTGCCTGTATTGCCGTTTACGGCGGTGCAACGAATTATGGGAGCAAATCAACCGCGCTTGGTGTTCCATTCCTCAGGACGATATTCGTCGACTGTATGACTAATTGCCACGCCGTATTGCTACCTGTATTGTCGTTTGCGGCGGTGCAACCACTTACTGAAGCGTACCCATTGTGCTGCATTATCTCATCTAATAAACACTGTAGTTGGCTGTAAATAACACCAAGATAAACCCTCATGAATTCTTATTTGCATGCCCAATTTCACCCCTCTATCCTTACTCCTTCTGGATGGGGTGATATTTGTGTCGAACAGCGTATTTCAGACTTATTTTTGAAACCATTAAAAAGCGAATGTTCATCTTCCAAAAATATTTCCTTAATCATCTCACCATATTCGAAAGGTTTTTACCTCTTAGTTATTATCCGAGACACACTGTAAGAGACAAGATTTGCGGCTGTGCTCCATCCAATCAGCAGCTGGAAAACGATTTTCGTGTAAAGACAACTAATTTTTTAATTGGTTTAATTTCTCATTTCTCGTCGGTACGAATTTCAGAATGAATAGTTATAAAATTCTTTCAAACATTACCTTTTTTCGACAAAAGTGACATTTGCCTTGCACAATAAAACACACACACACTGACTGTTATACCTGTGTCGGGTCCCGACACAGGTATAACAGTCAGTCAGAAATGCAGGAGGAATACAACCAATTAAGATCATTACATGACTATCCGGAGATAAACATTATTGCTGCAGATAAATCACACCAGGTTGTTATTCTTAACAAATCTGATTATGATCAAAAAATGAAACAAGCAATAACCCAAATTCCTACAAAACTTTTGTCTTATGATTCAACTAATATAACTATTACTGAAATCAATAAACTTAAAAATCATTCTTCATTACGAATGTCTGTTACCCAGGATTTAAAACCTATATTTGGGGGCCGGGTGCCAGAACGTTTCGGCAAACTCAAGACCCAAAAAGAACACTTGCCCATTCGGCCCCTAGACGCGGGATATACTAGCCCCACCCGACCGCTAGAACAGGCACTGAGAAGATATCTTAGTCCATTCCTGGGTAACTCACAATACTCAGTTCATAGTTCCATTCAAACCTTGGATTTAATCAAAGCTTTTACTTCATCCCCCACCTCCACACCTTTCTGTTTTGCGTCTCTTGACGCGGTGTCCTTGTTTCCTAGCATTCCTGTGGAAGAGGTTCATTCACTTAATGAAGGAAAACTTTTAGAATTGGAACAAGTCACCTCTTCAGAAATTTCTTCAATTATTGCAGCCCTTTGGCTTATTCATAAATGAAAATACTTCCGGTTTCAAGGACAAATCTATCAACAACTTCAGGGAGCACCTATTGGGTCTCCACTCGCCCCCATACTAGCAGAATTTCTTCCCCAGTACATCGAGGACAAGGTTTTAGCAGAACCCCCTAAGGTCCCACTCCTCTATATGAGGTATGTTGATGATGTACTTCTCCTCTGGCCACACACCTATACAGAACTTGAAGCTTTTACTGTTGATTTATCTTCTATTTTCCCTTCTATTTCTTTTACTATAGAACTAGAAACTAATTTTTCTCTTCCATTTCTGGATTTCAAACTTTGCAGGGACCCTCTGTCTAATACCATATCATATTCTGTATTTTGCAAACCTTCTACCTCCCCTATCTTAATCCCTTTTGATTCTTATCACACTCAGAACTACAAACTGGCGGAAATTTCTTTTTAGTTAAACGAGCTCAAACCCATAGCCTTCTCAACAGGCAAGGACTCAAGAAATTTCCTTCATTAAAAATCTGGCAAAGAACTGTGGATATCCTGATCATGCAGTCATGAAAATAATTAAGAAGAGCATGAGAACGTATGAAATCACCCCAAGTTCCGAGACTTCTATCATAAGATACATTGGTTCAGTAAACTTTCATCCATCGCTAACCCCAATCCTTAAGAATATTTGTAGAAGACTGCAATTGGGAATTGGGATCCGAACCCGGAATATCTTTTCTCTTGTACGTTCAAACCGTGACAAAGTCAATAAGGACAAACAACATGGTGTTTATAAGATACCTCTACGAACCCTGGACCCGTCATTGCCTCCTTCCTGCTACATAGGCTCCACCCGGAGGAACCTTGGGTTACGTTTGAAAGAACATAAAAATGATTTGAAACAGGGGAACTTGTCTACTGCTCTAGAAATAACTGTAAGCATGGGTAACTAAGTTCCACAATGGGACGAAACAATTATTATCTCTTCAGCCTCTACTCAAACCAATTAGTTATTCTTGGAGAGCCTGCACATTTACAATTTGGGCGACTCGTGTTGTAATGATGGCTCCCCTCATCAAATGCCAGGACCGTGGCAACAACTCTTCCACCTAGTCACTTAATTGAGGACTGGAGACTTTTTAATCGTGACCATTATGTCAAGACTGATACGTACATTTTATTTTAATTTTGGCCTCTTACTTGTTACCTATATATATTTGGATGAACGGTCTAATTTTACCATCTGAAGATGGGCGTATAGTAATGCCAGAAAGGCCTGATGTGTGTCAATGCTTTTGATAAAGTTTTAACTTTCAATGTAGTTTTAACTTATTTTATCGTGCAACTAGACGGAAGTCGTTGATATATGCAGCACGAATTTTAGTGATTGAGATTTTTTCCCTAGATGTTCAGAGTAATCAGTTGAAAATGAAAAAAATATATATAGAGAGAAATAAAATAGAAAGCACTTACCATATCGTGTTCTTCCCCAGCCGGTTACGGTTGCCTTATCGCCGATAAAACTTTCTCCTTGAGAAGGCAGGCACACAGGAATAATATGGCGTCGAAACCTCACTGGACGGGACACCTGTAGTAAAGCAATGTCGTGCTGATAATTCGCAGCGTTATAACCTGGATTAACGACTTTTCTCCTGACAGGCAATTCTTCGTGCGAAAGCTCCTCTGTTGTTTGTTTGATATCGTGATCACCGAAGCGAACCCTTAAACCGGAAGTCTGTGTTCTGCAATGAAAACGGAAAGAGTATAACAGAAATGTAATGTGATATAAAGCAATTCTACTGTAATTTTTGTTATACGAAACCACATTTGTGAAATAGCTTCTTATTTATGTGTAGAATGTGATTAATGATGTTTTGACATTAACTCCGAAGAAAATTTTTCATTTAACGTGTTTCGAAACGAATAGGACTCCTAAATTGAACTTAATGTTCATAAATAGGAAACTTAACTCCTGGTCACTCAAAATGCAACACCAAGAAGGACACGAGATAGCAAAGCCAGATTTACTTGACACATAACAACAGATACAAAGATGAAACGATTGAGCTTACAGGCCCGTGCGACTTGCAGAACATGCAGACATCAAAATAGTGCGTGTGGCCCCCCATGGCTGGCAATAACGGCCGCTACACGCCGCGGCATCGAACGAAAGATGGTTTGGATGTGGGTTTGGGTATGTCGGTCCAGGCTGCTTCCACACGTTGCCACAGTTCATCAGGAGTAGGTACGGGTGGTGCTTGCCGGGCCACTCGGTTGCCGATCAGCGACCGGACGTGTTCGATGGGCGACATATCTGGAGAACAGGCGAGTCACGGCAGCAGTGACACCTGGTGGCGCGTAAGGAATTATCGCACGATGCGTGCCACGTGCGGGCGCGCATTGTTCTGTTGAAACGTGGCCGCTGGCAGGTCCTGTAAGTAAGGGAGGAGGACTACAGGCTCCAAAACGTCGGAGATGTAGCGGTGGCTGTTGAGTGTACCGGCGATGCGTACCAGAGGGGTGCGGGTGTCATATCCAATTGAGCCCCAAACCATAACGCCAGGCGACGAACCGGTATATAGAGATGCATAATGCAGGCGTCATACAGTCTCTCGCCGCGGTGCCGCCACACGCGGATCCGACCAGCGTGGTGTTGCAGGCAGAAGCGGGATTCGTCGCAGAAGACAATGTCGTGCCATTCCGTAGTCCAGGTGCGGCGTTCAACGGCCCACTGCCGCCGCACTCGCCGGTGGTGTAACGTCAATGGTATTCGGAGCAATGGGCGCCGTGCGACAAATCCCCGCTCCTGCAGACGACGTCGAACCGTACGTGCTGACACATGTTGTTACGCAACACACCCTAATTCCTGCGCTAACGTTCGTGATGTGGCGGTTCGAGCCGTCAATGCCCGCCGCACAACATGCCGGTCCTCCCGTTAGGTGGGGTGCCGCGGCTGCGGCAATCACTCACGTCGGTCCGTCCGTCCCTCCTGCACCCACCGAATCCATACTCGCCTCACTGTGGCTGGATGTCGTTCCACACGGGTGCCGATGTCTCGGTAGGATAAACCGCTGTCCCTATAAGCCATTATTTGTCCTCTGTCGAACTCCGAAACGGCCGCCCCGGTGGCGCAGTGGTCTAAGGCGTTGGCCTCTGATCATTCGTCCGAAGGGGTCCGGGTTCGAATCCCGGTGAGGCATGGATGTTGTGTTTGTCTTACGGCACTGGCTCTCTCCCTTCCCTGGAACTAGTGACCCTAAATTAGGGACGGGCGACTGCTTATAGCCCATTGAGTTGCTCACGGTGGTCGTTAAACATCCAATCAAAAAAAAAAAAAAAAAAAAAAAACTCCGAAACGTGCTGGAATGACTGCCGTATTCTGCGACGAGGCATCAGGAAGCTTCCCACGCACAGGTCCGGTAGCACAACACACTTCCACTACTTACACCCCGCCTTCTGTGCACCCTTCTTATAGTGTTTCTCGGTGGCGTGCCGGGCACACATGATTTGCATATGCCCTGTAATGCTAATCGTTTGCATGTCCTCTCGCGGGCGACGCATGCTGCGAATTTCAGGCCAATCGGATGCTTCCTTCTTGGTGTTGCATTTTGGGTGGCCAGCAGTGCAGAATTTGACGCAAAATTCGTTTCTCATTGATAATGAGGAACAGTACACCAATTATGTACGAAATAATAATACTATATACTAGTGATCCGATTTATTGGCGTAAGAAATAGAAATATACGCGTTTCTAAGCTTCCGCACATCAACCAGATGGCTTTTTCAAGGAAGTTAGACAGATGTCGCAAATTGAATAATAGAACGCTTTAACAATTTGAACGCGGGAATTTGACTTGACAATAAATATATCATCATCATCATCATCATCATCATTGTCAACCATTATCAATCCACTGCTGGACGAAGGTCTCCCGAAGTTTCCTCCACAACGGTCTGTCTTGTGCCAGTCTCCTCCATGTCACCCCTGCATATTTTCGAATTTCATCCACCCATCTCCCACGTGGTCTTCTTCTGGGTCTTTTCCTGTCCCTTGGAATCCAATCTAAAATTTCGGCTGTCCATCGATGATCTGTCCTTCTGGCAGTATGTCCAGCCCATTGCCATTTCAGGGATTTAACTCTGATCATCATATACGACGTTATATTCATTTAAAGATGCGGGGCATCACGTTGTTTGTTCGCGCGGTGTCCTGGTAAGTAGAAGGCGTTACTTGAAGAACTGGTTCCGAATTCGTTGCAACTCGATTGAGAAGCTATCATTGTAAGTATCGCTGTTGGTAATTATCTCCAAGGTTTCCCGAGTTGCTGTACATTTAGGGGTAAAGTAGGTAGCTAAATTATTTATGTCATACCACATAGGGTCTATTCATCTTTAAATGAATATAACGTCGTAGACATTTATTGTCAAGTCAAGTTCCCGCGTTCAAATTGTTAAAACATTCTATTATTCAGTTTGCAGTTTCTGTCTAACTTCTCTGAAAAAGCCATCTGGTTGATGTGCGAAAGCTTGAAAACGCTTATACAGGGGCGGCTGGACTATAGGGGCAACTGGGGCGGTCGCCCCGGGCCCCGCAATTTAGAAAATAAAATAATTTTCGGTAAAAAAAAATTAACTACAATATTTTTTTGTAACTTTTTGGGGCGCAAGGCCCTAAAACTATTTTTGGGAAGTTTTTTGTTTGTTTCCAATCTCCCCATTTTGAATACGTTATCCCTCCCCCTGTTCGTCGTACGAACACTGAGATTTGCAGATTCGAAATGATTTTTGTAGTCACCTTAATCTTTTCTGCATTCATGAAATAGCAAATTAAATTTCATCATTTTGTGGTACCCTGCTTTTATATATCCAACAATTTGTGTGAAAACCTGATATTTAAATTTAAGGAAATAAAAAGAACAATATCCAAGTTACTTTCGGATGGAGACCACTTTTCCAACATTACAAGAAATTGGAAAAAAAAAAAAAAAAGGTAACTTTCATATATGAACGCATATAAAAGTTTGGAATGTCACTAATTTGTCAGTTACTCCACTGTGCATTAAAAATCAATCACTAAACATGTATCAGGGAAAAAACTGTTTATACCAATTTATTTTAGAGGGATCCTTATTATATTTACTATACAAAAATATTCGCAATGCGAAAATATTCGATAAGCAGGTATATTTTTATCATTTTGTGAATAAACTGTTATAAGAGTCACATGCAACCTAAACCTTTTCTCCCGGGAAAGGAAATCGTAGATTTTAACACCTTTTACTCTCTCTCTCTCTCTCTCTCTCTGTCTCTGTCTCTCTCTCTTCCTCCCCCCCTCTCTCTCTCTCTCTCTCTCTCTCTCTCAACTTTTAGTCCGTATTATGGTCTTTTTCTTAAGCTTAAAGAAAATACTTCTTTGAGATAATCATTTTGTCTTTACGGTAGTGTTCGTGTGTCTTCCTCACGAACAATAATTTTCAAAAACGACTTTATTAAAGTATGAGATTTATTTTTTAGTGCCCACAATGAAATTTTGCTCTGGGTCCCCACAATGAATTTCGCCCAGGGCCCCGCAAGAGCACCATCCGGCCCTGCGCTTATATGTCTATTTCTTACGCCAATAAATCGGATCACTAGTATAGTATTACGACCGTTCATTTTTCATGATTAGAGTGCATAATGGGAAACTAGAATTCAACGCAAATTCATTTCTCACGATTCGTTGCAAAACGCGTTTCTTTGAAAATATTTTCCTGTCTCAACTGGATCATCTCACCCACTGAATTCGTTATTCCTGTTTTAAATTCGTTCAAGATGTGTAATTCGACAAAAGGGCGTTTCAACAAATTTTAAAATATTCCTTACTCAACTTCTCTCTTGGTTTTACGTTTTCTGGGTTGTATATACATTTTCAATGGTATATATATTCAATATATTAAGAAGATGAATATATTCAATGTATCAAGTAGTCACATTACCTATAGGCATGATGTGGGTACCTTTTCGCAGCAAGGAAAACCAATAGTGAACATTGTAAAAAAATCTGAAAATCACGAGCCACTTTCCGTCATTGTTTTCGTGAATTAACGAAGCATCTATCTGATGCAACTTTTTCCGTGAAATGACTGAAAGAAACCCGAATTTCACGGATTTTTCTTACCACGGAGAAATTTTGAATTTTCAGAAACCTTTCCGCAGTTTCTTCCTTATATTGACGGTAAATTACCGTTTTAGAGATGTGCTAATGGAAAATTCTGAATTTTCAGGAACCTTTTCGCAGTTCCTTTCGTATATTAACGGAAAAAACTCCGTTCAAACTTTTTCCGTATCCGTATGACTAGAAATTACCTGTAATAGGATCGATAAGTCAGAATACTTGAGGTTTGATTTACTTTCAAAGTTTAATCGTTAGTCGAATTTTGAAGTTCCTTATCGAGATCTGATATTGTGGATACTATATTACATGAATTTTGTTTATTGTGGCGCAGGATATTTCTTCTCTTCCCTATTTTGTGCACCAGCTATTTATTATACACGGTCGAGTCATATTATTGTGACAACCAGCTAATATCCAGAGTAACCATCGTGTGCGGCGCGGACAGCAGCTAGACGGGCTGGGAGTGACTCAATAAGGTGCTAGAAGGTGTTCACAGGTATGTTGAGTCATGCCGACTGCAGTGCAACTGACAGCTGCTGGAGTGTGCGTGGTGGAGCATGCACAGAGCGAACAATATGATCGAAGTGGCCCCACAGATGCTCAATTGGGTTTAAGTCTGGGGAATTAGGGGGCCAGGGAAGTACTTTGAAGTCTTCATCATGCTCTTCCAACCACTCTCGGACATTTCTAGCTGTGTGACACGTCGCATTGTCGTGCTAGAATATCCCATCTGCCCCAGGGAAGACAATCAGCATGTATGGGTGTACGTGATCTGCAAGGATGGATTCAAAACGAATTCGGTCCGTATTGCCTTCCACAGGTATGAGTGGACCCAGGGTATGTCACAAAAACATTCCCCAGATCAGAACGCTGCCCCCACAAGCTTGTGTTCTTCCAACAGTGGCTGAAGAGTGTTTGTTCTCTGATGTTTCTCGCCTTACACACAAACGTTCATCCGTTCGATGAAGCAGAAAACAAACATGACTCATCGGAGAAGGCAATCCTTTGCCAATCAGCAGAAGTCCAATTCCGATACTGCTGGGCAAATGTAAGCCTTTTCTGCCGATGCACTTTTGTTTGCATAGGTACAGTGACCATCCATGTCTGCATCGGAGCCCCATACGCAGCAGGGTTCGCTGAACTGTCGTTTTAGACCCACTTCTGGCAGTCCCGTGGTTCATTCGGCCAGTGAGTTGCTCCACTGTAGCATGTCGATCGGCCCTCACGCACCTTCGCAGCCGACATTCACCTTTCACATCAATGACATGTGGTTCTCTCATCAGTTTCCACGTCGGTTATTAGCAATGGTGTCATTTCTACAAACACGATACACTTCAACCACAGCAGCACGCGAACAGTTCACAAACTGCGCTGTTTCAGAAATGCTGCCACCCTTGGCCCGGAAGCCGTTAATCATCCCTTTTTGCAAATCGGATAAATCGCTTTTTTTATCCATGACAGCAACGAGTGATATGCTTTCAAAATGCCTACAGCACACCTTATATACCCTCGAAGCCAGCTCACGACATGTGCCTTCTTTCATTGGTTACGCGCTGTTGACGTCGATAGTAGGAAGTGGTCACAATAATGTGACTGGACCGTGTATATATTGCGTTAATGTAAGAAACAGGGTACTTATTGTAGAGATAATTAAACAATGTTTATGTACCAGTCCTTGGACAACTTAAGAAAAAAGCTATTATAGCTATCAAGAGTAAATTTTATATTTAGGCGATTTTTTTCTGGAAAAAGTACATTTCACCTCTTTTAAAGATAACTGAAAACCATTGTCAGTTTAATAAAATCAAGTTGCAAAGCATTTTGTTGCTTCGAAAAATCACGACGAAACATGCTTAATTTCTGAACAGTCTTCCTACAGAAAAAAATGATTACAAGCCTATTCAGAAAAATAATAAGCTCCAACAGAAAATAAAATGACTAAAATCCCTCGCATTAATGGCATAAAAGAAATTTCATAGTCACGCTGTTTGTTTTACGATGTACATGACTCTGTTTCACGAGCTGTTGTGGTTCAGTGGTTAAAGGCGTGCGTCAACTGTTGAACTAACCCAAACGACGGTGGTTCGATCCCGACTGCAGCTTTTGCGGAATTTCTGTTTAAATATGGAAAAACCTGAAATGGATTTTCTCTGAAATAAACGGAATTTATGACTATGGAAAATCTGAAAACATGGAAGTTAAAATAAACGAACATTTTTAAAAACGGAAATTTCAGATAAAGACGGATACCTACCGGCAACGTTGCGGTACGTTATCTCCAGAAAATGTCCGTAGATACACACCACTAACGTTTTACAAGCAGCTTGCTGTTTAACATTCCACAGCTAGTCAAGGAAGATATTGGAATATTTGGCATGCGTACGGAAACATCTTCTGCCTTAATTTCAGCAGCGTTATCGTCGATTCTGACGTGAGAGGAATTTATGCTTTTGAGCACACGGTCACGTCCGTTTAATTATTGTCCGCAGTCTTAACATTCTAAGATTCATTGTCACATCATCTCCCTATCTTTTTTCTGAAGCGAAGAAGGACTATTCGTCAACTCCAGATGATGTGTAGAACAAATATCACACACTTTTCGAAGAACTCAACGCTCAGTAGATCCATTTTTACGTTCGGGCGCCAATGTGAAAACAGGGATTTTTCAGTGACGGGGAATCGAATACGGTTCCACTCTCTCCGGAGTCAATTGTTCGAACCAACTAAGCTACACTGATGGAGTGTATCGCTGCAGGTTTGTCGTCTTGACACGTGATTCACCTCTGTAGTACGTCACACCACCGTGATCAAATGAGCTTATAGGCAGTCGCCCGTCCTTAATTTGGGGCCACTGCTTCCATGAAAGGGAGAGAGCCAGTGCTATAAGATAAACACACCATCTATGACTCACCCGGCATTGGAACCCAGATCCATCAAGCTAGAACTTACACCATTTGTGACTTGCCTCCTCGCAGGACGCACATGAGATAAAGACAGATAGCAGAGAGAGCACATGCCAGTGTAGTATAGTGGATAGCACTCGGAGCACCTAAGCCGAGATTTGTGAGTTCAAATCCCACCCCTGGCATAAAAATGATGGAGAAATTTACTTCGTCATATTGTCCCCCTAACTTCCAGGATGGTCTGGCTGTTAGGATTCTCGCAATGGTGTGATGTTTTCTCCACACCGCGAGACAGGAAAAATGAGAATCCCTTCTTCAGTGCTTTGAAAAAATAAATCAGTGTAATGTTACATTCCACACACCAAATTGTCTGGGATTTCTCAAATGCTCGTTCTTCATGGGATGACTGGCTACAGCTACACATGGTCCCGGCTGACCTGTGGGACATTCTCAAGGCTGGGATCGGGATCGAATTTCAAATGATACATGTGTGGTGTGCTTGTTCTACAGCGAAAAGTCAAATGAAACATGTGTGGTGTGCTTGTTCTGCAGCGCAAAGTCAAATGAAACATGTGTGGTGTGCTTGTTCTACAGCGCAGGGTCAAATGAAACATGTGTGGTGTGCTTGTTCTACAGCACAGGGTCAAATGAAGCATGTGTGGCGTGCTTGTTCTACAGCGCAGGGTCAAATTAAACATGTGTGATGTGCTTGTTCTACAGCACAGGGTCAAATGAAGCATGTGTGGTGTGCTTGTTCTACAGCGCAAGGTCAAATGAAACATGTGTGGTGTGCTTGTTCTACAGCGCAGGGTCAAATGAAACATGTGTGATGTGCTTGTTCTACAGCGCAAGGTGAAATGAAACATGTGTGGTGTGCTTGTTGTACAGCGCAGGGTGAAATGAAGCATGTGTGGTGTGCTTGTTGTACAGCTCAGGGTGAAATGAAGCATGTGTGGTGTGCTTGTTCTACAGCGCCTTATCAGGATCTAGTAGCACCAAAGTAGGGGAGAGTCAATTCTTACAGTCTCAGATGATCAAAAGTAGTCGTTAAACTCAAAAACAATTAAAAAAAATCAATTTTGTCTTCTTCTTTCAGTGCTTTACAAGAAAATGACATATAGCAGCTGTCCGGTTGAACGAAAAAAAAGTAACATGACTCACCTAGCGACGCAATGTGCGGCTGTTACAACCCACTGTCGGTTGATAAGTGCTCCTCCACATGAGATCTTTCGGTACAGGAACGATGTTTTCACTATTGCTACCTGGAAAAGACGAAAATGTAAAAAACAAAATCGGTACGTACAAAACAAAAGTATACTTTCTTTCATAGCAGCAAACTCAATACATTAGTTAACAAAGCAGTTCTGAAAAAATCGTCTTCGTTTCTGAACATGCTTACTCTAGTATTTGACAGCGTGGTACCAGATTTTTATAAAGGAGTCAGACATTCTCTTCCGATACGACTGGTAAAATAAAAGAAAACCTTCTTCTTTTTAATTGAAGGTTTAACGACCACCGTGAGCAAACTCATTGGGTTATAAGCAGTTGCTCATCCCTAACTTAGGGCTACTGGTTCCAGGGAAAGGAAAGAGCCAGCACCGTAAG
The DNA here is from genome assembly GCA_039090855.1 of Macrothele yani. Classification (NCBI taxonomy): domain Eukaryota; kingdom Metazoa; phylum Arthropoda; class Arachnida; order Araneae; family Macrothelidae; genus Macrothele; species Macrothele yani. The sequence continues at coordinate 118,509,872 of CM077008.1, forward strand.
ACAAACACAACATCCATGCCTCACCGGGATTCGAACCCGGACCCATCTTGGACGAATGATCAGAAGCCATCGCTTAGACCATTGCGCCACCGGGGTAGGCGAAAACCTTCTTCATAGTAAGCTGTACTGTATTATGTGCAGAAAGTATTTTGAGAATTTCTGCATCTTTCTGCATTTTGCTAACAAAATGATTTTGTCGACCGAACCTCATCCCACATACTCAAAGGTAAATCTTCCATAGAGACTCATGGTAACAATTTCGTCCCGAAGATATCAATAGAACAGCGCACCAGTGGACGGGAATGGAACTAAAACGTCGAACCGTAACCGACTGCCTTTTTCTTTTTTTATTATTAAGAGTTTACAAACTCAGATCAAGTATTTTAGGAAGGAAGTGTCTGACCTCAGGTCTCAAACAACTCTTAGAAATAGGAAGCTAGGAGATTCGGGCTAGAGTGCCCGATAGGAAAGTGACACGAAAGCGAGGTAGAAAGGGGGAAGAAGACGCCCTTATTTATTACCGGGGGGGGGGGGGCAGCACCTCCGGGGTCCGACGGCTTAACGTGCCTATCCGGCACACGGCGGATATTTAGTGGTTCTAGCATTCGTACCTGCCTGGGATCGAAACTGAGCCCACCCCCTGGCGGTCACGAACGTTGTTCATTAGGCCATTTGCGGCTCAGAGTTTACAAACTCTCTCTCTGTGGTGCTACTTGTATAGCCACTGGTACCGTATCACGTGACAGATGCTATCGTAGTTTCATGTCCGACCACTGGGGCGCTGTCATAAACACGAGAGTTGGACCTCTGTTTTTCCTCCTGTGTGCCTCATCCAATCATCTATTTATCATTTGAAAAGATAAGCTGAGTATTTACGAAATAAAAGTGCATTTAAAGCAAGAAAGGAAAAGCATGAAGGTCGGAAGCTTCTTGGGGTGATTCTCAGATGGAATCCAAATTTGAATTCCAACACCAAGCCTACTGGAATCGCTAGCATTTGTGAAAGTTTATCAGAATTCTCATCGCTTGAAGCTGCATGGCCTGTCTCTCAATAAGAATCACGTGCAGATCAAAGGATTGTCTCCTAGCTGAAGCTTTTCTAAACGACTAACAATTAATTTGCAGCTGCATCACCGCAAGTCCAATTGGCAATCAGCGAGGTGCTAGTTTTCTTTCTTTTTGGAAGACTTTAATGTCTACTATATACACTATCTATCAACAAGTAATTGGACACCTGTGATAGCAAAGGAAAACGAAGTTTATTCACCTTCAATAGTTTGTGGAGCCTCCACGAGCGGCGATTACAGCTGCGACCCTCCGAGGCATACTCTCAACCTGGCGTTGTACGACGGCTAGCGGTATTTTCTTCCACTCGGCTTGGAGAAGACAGGTCAGTTCCTTCACCGATTTCGGACGATGGGGGGCACCCCTTAAGTCGACGCTCCAATTCGTCCCAGAGGTGATCGATAGGGTTAAGGTCCAGGCTCTGCGCAGGCCAGTCCATTCGATTAACCCCATTGTCACCATACCAAGCCATGGTGGACCTCGCAACATGACAGGTGGCATTGTCATCCTGAAAGTAACATGGGTCCACCCCGTAAAACTGCCACAACGTAGGAAGCGCATGGTCATCCAAAATGGTACAGTAGGTCTCGGCGTTGAGTCTACCAGGAATTGCGACCAAGGGTCCCGTGCCATACCAGGAGAAACACACCCATAGCATAATTCCACCGCCGCCAAACTTCACAGTTGGCACAATACATTTCGGCAGGAGACGTTCTCCAGGCAGAAGCCAAACCCAGACCCTGCCATCCGAACGGTAGAGGGTAAACCTTGATTCGTCGCTTTAGAGAACCTGTTTCCACTGTTCAACGGTCCACTGTCGAAGTTTTTTGCACCACGTTAGCCCAGCAGCGCTATTGGACTTGGTGATCAAAGGCTTGTGGGCGGCAGCACGTCCATGATAACCGAGCAGATGGGCTTCCTTACGGATGGTATTCATCGAAAGAACACTCCCGGATGCCTGTTGAAACTCCTTGCGGATGTGGCCCATCGATTTGGTGCGGTTCTTCCGAATTTCTTTGGCCAGCACCCGTCGTTCTCTAACTCCCAGTTTTGTGTGTCTGCCGGGTCTGGGCACATTCCGACAATCACCTCTCATCTTCCACTTGCTAATCATGTAGGCCACTGTCGATTTTGAGTACTTCAACTCGCTAGATATGTCACGTATGGATCGGCCATTTCTGTGATACCCGACGATTACACCTTTCTCGAAATCAGAGAGCTCCGAACTGCGTGGCATCTTGCATGCGACTGGTTGCGTTGTTGTTTCCCACACGATATTTAACGGCGTCGATCGTGACGTGTATCAGGACCGCAGATATCGTCGATTGCAGGGGTGTCCAATTACTTGTTGGTAGATAGTGTATATTTAGCGTTGCATCCTTAACAGAATCGTGCAAATGTTGATTGGCCATCATCACTGTAGTGAAAAAGATATTTGTTTCAGATACATGTGCCTCAACATTGTTATTTATTTCTGTGTACCGTCTGCAATAGGTCTGCTGAAACTTAACACATCTTGAATCATTTTCTCAACGAACAGGTCCAGACAAATTTGAGTTCTGTAGTACGATTGCTAGCACCCTCGATTTTTCCTAAAACAAATGTTTTATTCATACCAGCATAAAACGTACTTTTGAGTCATGTCGAACCAAACAGTAGAGGTACGTGCAGTACAGAAAGTACTCACGGCGAACACTCGCGATATGATGTAAGAGCTGTCATAGATTCCAGCGGAATCTTATATGATCACACAAAAAACATTGTCTTCTTTTGTGTGACGCATCCGGAAGGACGGATATTGGCTAACAAACATTGCGGACTTCGAAATCGAAGGCGAAGAAACACTGCGGACTTCGAAAACGAAGGCGAAGAAACACTGCGGACTTCGAAATCGAAGGTGTTTTGTTTTTTAAATATTCCATTCATCCACTTGGCAAAAGTTCAGAAAAGAGGGGTGCTGCTCTCATACATTTTCAGGTACAATAATAAAGAGATGACTGGGTTCTATAGCTTCACGAGTAGGGGAGGTACTTCCGTACGTTATCTTACATTTCGATTTCAGAAAAAGAATTTACATCCATACGTATTTCCAACAAACGTTTTCTTCTGCAACGTTTTTGTAAAATATTTATAGATAACAACTTGAATTCCTGCTTCTTGATCACATTATTTGAACACGTGACTGTTTGTTAACATTTCAGTTACTTTTTTCAATGTCATTATACACTGTCCTATCAGAATAATATCACCACCGGTGGAATCACAGTGTACTCGCCCAGTCGCGTCACCGAGTGCAAGTGACAAGGTCGACCACACGGAGATAAAAGTGCCCAGCCAGGACAGATGAGCCATAGTGCGTTACGTGAGCACAATGGGCAAAGGTAGTGATTTGACGGACGCTCAGAAAGGAGTGATCACCGGTTACCGAGCCAAGGGTGGAAGCATCTCAGAAATAGCAAACTTCGTAGGCTGTTTGCGAGGTGCTGTAGTAAAGGTGTACCAAGAATTGACCGCTGGCATACCGAGTACCTCCCGACGTCATGGAGCCCAAAAGGCTATCGACCCCCATAAGAGAACGCCGCCTCCGTCGACTGGTAAAGGGCAATCGACGCGCAACCCTGAAGTAATTGACGGCGCAAATGAACCCTGGGGCACCCAGGTACGTGTCCCAGATAACAGTAGAGCGAACCTTGTAAGGCATGTGTTTCCGGAGTCGGAGCTGCTTCAAGGTGCCCATGTTGACCCTGGTCCATCGACAACAACGCCTGAAGTTCGCATGGGACTGCCGTCATTGGTCAGTGGAAGAGTGGAAAAAGATTGCCTTCTCCGACGAATTGAGGTTTCTACTCCACAGAAGTGACGGGCCGTGGTACATCCGGCGTGAAACACACGAGAACCAACACCGGATACACTTGGTCAAGCGCAGGCTGGCAATGGCAGTGTGCATGTCCGGGGGATGTTTTTCTGGTATGACCTGGGGACTACTGGTACCACTGGATGGGTCCTTGAACGCCAATGGCTACCTGCCCATCCGCGCTTACCATATGCATCCCTTCATGTTGGACGTTTACCCTGGTACTGATGGTGTCTGCCAACAGACAATGTGCCGCGCCACGTCACTAAGGGGGTTGCGTGACTGGTTCCAGAAACACGATAGCGTATATCCGTTCTCCATTGGACGACAAAATTGCCGTACCTCAATCCCACAGCACACTTGTGGGATTATTTGGATCGACAGGTTCGACGTGCCGACCCACAAATACGTTATCTCTGGGACACCCGTGCTCTGCTGCAGTCCGAATCGGCACGTGTGCCTCGGGCAACCTCCCATTACCTCATTGTGTCCATGCCACGCCGTTCTGCCGCCGTCATCCGGGCCAAGGGTGGTTATTCCCATTATTAGGCAGGTAATTATATTATTCTGATACGACTATGTACTCTTCGTGTCTTCATGTAAGTGAATGACTACGAAAAACTACCAAACCATTCCTCGTATCTTCGTCGCCAAAGGTAACAAACAGCGCATCTGACTCTGTAGCAATAAAAGCGCTTCTATTTTTCCAGGCTTTATAAGATGAAAAAATGCATTTTAGACAGTTTCTAAGCGTTTCTGCCGAATTTGATTTAACTAATGGTTTTTTCATGAATGAATTATGAATGAAATACGAGATTTCGCCATGTAATGCAAATTTTGAAGATGACAATCCATTTTTTGGTGTAAATATGACAAGAATGGTAAGTCAGATATTTCTATCCTTTTACATATTACCATATTTCAAATATGGTTAGATTCAAATTAATCGGAAATTTGAGACTTGCTCGTTCTGGATGGTGTAGTGGTTAGCATACCCGGGCGCTATCTGAGAGACACAGATTCGATTCCCGCTCCAGGACGACGAAATTTTCAAGTTTTCGGATATTATCTACCATACCATCCTTGTCATATTTACACCAAAAAACGGATTGCCATCTTCAAAATTTGTAATGGTTTTCTTTTAAACGTGAAATATTTATTGCCATAGTTTTTCGGAGATCGATGAGGATAAGAATAGCTTTAGCTACGTCTCATTACACTTAAATTGAGCAGTGTCCCTTGTCGTTAGCTTTGTCTCTCGCCATCCAGGAAAGACAGTTATGACGTACTGCAGAAGTGAAAACATATGTCAAAACGACAAATCTGCAGCGAGCCATTCTGTCCGAGTAGCTCAGTTGGGAGAGCATCTTACTCCGGAGTGAGGGAACACTGACAAACTTGTGTTTTCACACAGTGTTCATTGTCTTTAACTCTCATGCCACTTCGGTGAGGTAGTACCTAAGTAAGTTTCCTGCTACTTCGTCGCGAAGGTATTCCACGCCTTTAACTTTACTTTTGTTACTTCGTTGAGAGAGTATTCCACGTTCCTAACTTTACTTCTTGATGCTTAGGTGAGAGAGGTTTCTTCTGACTTTGCTTTATGCCGCTTCGGTGAGACAATGTACCCCACCTTTAACTTTGCATCTTGCCACGTAGGTGAGACAGTGTCCAGCGTACACTACTACGTTGCATGCCACTTCGATGATACAGTATCCAATGTCTCGAACTTTGCTTCATGCCCTTTTGGTAAGACAACATATCCCATGCCCTTACTTTGGTTCTCGTCACTTATGTGAGAGAGCGTTCCTGGTAACTTTGCCTCATGCCACCTCGGTAAGACTATATCACATCCTCAACTTTGCGTTGTACCACTTTAGTGAGACATTATACGGCATCCTTAACATTAGTTCATGCCACTTCTGTAAGACATTATGCCACATCCTCAACTTTGTTTCATGCTCCTTTGGTAAGACAGCATTCCATGCCCTTAGCTTTGGTTCTCGTCAGTTATGTGAGAGTGTTCTTTGTAACTTTGCTGTATGCCACTTCGGTAAGACATTATATCACATCTTTAAATTTGCTTCATGCCACTTCTGTAAGATATTATCCCACGTCCTTAACTTTGCTTCATGCCACATCAGTGAGACACTATCCCATGTCCTTAATTTTACTTCATGCCACTTTTGTAAGACAGCATCCCACGCTCTTTGCTTCTTGTCACTAGGTGAGAGAGAGTTTCTTGTAATTTTGTTTCATGCTGCTTCGGTAAGGCATTACACCACATCCTTAACTGGGCTTCATTCCACTTCGGTGAGGCAGTGTTTCTCATGCTTAAATCTGGCTTATGACTCCCAAGTGATATAATATCATCTTCTCTTAACTTTCATTCTTACCACTTAGCCGAGAGAGAGAGAGAGAGAGAGAGAGAGAGAGTTCCTTTTAAGTTTTTCTGATTTATTTGGAGATGAGAAGATCTCATCGAACTGAAAAGTGGACATCTCTTCTACTATCGTGGGACAGATACTGGCAGAACTAGTGGTGTTGGATTTATAATAAACAAGAAACTGAAGGATAAAGTGGTAGAAGTTGAAAGTTCCTCTGACAGAGCTGCACGACTCGTTATCCAACTCTCGAGAAGATACCAGGCTCAGATTATTCAAACTTATGCACCCACCACAAGTCATCCTGAAGAAGAAATTGAAGAATTTTATGAGGAAATTTGTCATCTAAATAATAAAGGTAAGCAGCACTTGAAAATAATTATGGGAGATTTCAATGCAAAAATAGGGCAACGGCAACAGAATGAAACTTCAGTAGGTAAATTCGGTCACGGCAACAGAAACCAGCGTGGAAATACTCTCGTTGAGTTTGCAGAGGCAGAAGGGTTTTTCATCTTGAACTCCTTCTTCAAGAAAAAGCCACACAGGAAATGGACATGGAGACATCCAAATGGGACGACAAGTGAAATTGATTTTATTATGTGTAACAAAAAATGCGTCATAGAAGACTGCAGTGTGCTAAACAAGTTCAACACAGGTAGTGACCATAGATTGGTGAGATGTAAGATGCACCTCAACACTAAACTTGAACGTGGCAAGCTCATAAGACAAACAAAATGTATTGACATAACCAACCTTAAAAAACACCATAATACCTTCAAGTTGGAACTGAAGAACAGGTTTTCTGCTTTAGAAGGCCTAACATCGGAAGAAGTGGACATCTCTGAAGTTAACAGAAAAGTAACCAAAGCTCTTATGGAAACAGCAACAAAATTAGCTGGGTCTAAAAACAAGTTGCATGTAAATAAATTATCAGGAAAAACGAAAATGTTGATGCAAAAAAGAAGAGAGATGAGGACAACTAAAGAAGATGTGACTTCCAAAGTGGAATATATAGAGCTATGCAAGACAGTACGAAAAAGTATCACTGAAGACGTAAGAAAATTCAACTGTGAACTAGTGAGGAAAGCAATTGAAAACAACCAAAGCCTAAAGATAGCAAAGGGACATCTCAGTAAGGGAAGAAAACAGATTATGGCACTGAGAAAAGAAGATGGTTCTGTAACAAGAAATAGAGGCAGAAATTTTGACAAGAGTGAAAGATTTCTACTCCAAATTATATGAAAGGGATGATACATGTACTCCAGACACCATGAAAGATACCAGTACCAGAGTTCCTCCAGTCCTTCCAGCAGAAGTTGCACATGCAATCAAGAACATGAAGCGGGCAAAAGCTCCAGGAGAAGATGGAATTACTGTAGACATCATGCAAGAAGCAAGTGGAGAAATCGAAGCAGTACTCGCCCAAATTTTCACTCGATGCCTTAATGAAGGAAAGATTCCTGAGGATTGGAACACCGCTACAATGATCCTGCTACATAAGAAAGGTGACATTGAGGATCTCGGAAACTACAGACCTATCAGCCTCCTATCAGTAGTTTATAAAATCTTCACTAAAGTTCTTTCACACCGCTTGAAGGTGACACTGGACATGGCTCAACCGAGAGAACAAGCTGGATTCAGGAGTGGCTACAGCACAATAGATCATATCCACGTACTGAGAGAACTAATTGAAAGAGCGAGGGAATATGAACTTCCATTGTGCATGGCTTTTATCGATTATGAAAAAGCCTTTGATTCGGTGAAACCATCAGCAGTTACAATGGCTCTGAAAACCTGCGGTATTGAAGATGCATACATTAATATTATTAATAACATCTATGAAAATGCAAGTGCAAAGATTAGGCTGTTTGAAAATACAACACACATAAAAATTGGAAAAGGAGTGAGACAAGGTGACACCATATCTCCGAAGCTCTTTAATGCCACATTGGAGGGTGTTTTTCAGTCACTGAGCTGGGAAACCAAGGGGATAAAGATTAATGGAGATTATCTAACCCACCTTCGTTTTGCTGATGACGTAGTCATTTTTGCAACTACCCCATCAGAGCTACAGAGTATGATCCAGGAACTTGCTGACAAGAGTAAAGAAGTGGGATTAAAAATGAACTTTCAGAAGACAAAAGTGATGTTCAATGCTTTTACAAGAAATGAAGATTTATCGATTGATGGAGAAAAGCTGGAGATAACAGACACGTACGTTTATCTTGGACAGCAGATATCAAGTGAGGGTCACATTGGTGAAGAAATTAATCGGCGTACAAAACTGGCCTGGAGAGCTTTTGGAAGAAACAGCATAATTTTCAAGAGCAATATGCCATTATGTCTTAAAAGAAAAGTGTTTGATCAATGCATCCTTCCAGTGCTTACGTATGGTGCAGAGACATGGACCTTAGCTAAAAGAGACATACAAAGGCTGCAGACAACTCAAAGAAGCATGGAGAGGTGCATGCTTGGTGTAACCAGGAGAGATAAGAAGAGGAACACGTGGATCCGAAAAATGACAGGAGTGGAAGACATCATGATCAGAGTTAAATCCCTGAAATGGCAATGGGCTGGACATACTGCCAGAAGGACAGACCATCGATGGACAGCCGAAATTTTAGATTGGATTCCAAGGGACAGGAAAAGACCCAGAAGAAGACCACATGGGAGATGGGTGGATGAAATTCGAAAGTATGCGGGAGTGACATGGAGGAGACTGGCACAAGACAGACCGTTGTGGAGGAAACTTGGGGAGACCTTCGTCCAGCAGTGGATTGATAATGGTTGACAATGATGATCATGATGACAGTGTTCGTGTACCTTGTCTAATGCATTTTATTGAGACGATGCTTATCCAACATTTGATGTCTAATGTCATCGTTTAGAAATGAGCCCCCGAGTTCCCTGATGTGTTCATGTATGAAATAAAAAATTTGGAGAAATAGAAATAAAGGAAGAAACATTCCTCATAAATACTCGCATATGGGAAATTCATTAGATTATTTCACAGTAATCAGATTATGTTACCGAATTGCCTGTACTTTACTGGTCAACACGTGACATCTCTCAGGAAACTTGAAGATTACATTGTGTAACGCACTGCATGCTTGAATGGAAATCGGGTTCCGGGTGCGATTCCCGCTTCAGGGCGATGTAATCTAATTTTCTGAGAGGTCTTACATGGTGACTAGTAAATTACAAGTAATTCAGTATCACAATCTCTGTGAAATAATCTAATTTAGAGAAAATGAAAACTAAAAAAAATCGTAACGTACTTGCCAAGGTTGTTCACCAAAGACAGCATTCTCTCCGCCAACGATCTTACTGTCACGCATGTAACCCCGTCCGCATTCTAAAATGAAGAAAAGACAAGATACAGAGGAAGAACGAAGATACATAACGTCTTATCGAATACGCGGGTCCAAACAAAAGTTCTTCACACTGTTTATTTTTGAGAAAAGTGTGAAGTAACGGAGTAAACTTACCTTATTGCCGTTCAATGTACGCCCCTCCTCTGCTAATGGCAGCTTGCCAGGGGTGAGGTTGGTCCTGGATGCCCCGTAGTACGCCATCTTTGTTCAGCTGTCGTATTACACGGGTCACGTCCAATGACAGTTCGTCCAGCGATTCAAAGCGGATGCCACGGAGCCGATCTTTTCAACTTTGAGAAAAAGTGAAAGTCGGGTGGACTGAGATCAGGGCTGTATGGTGGGTGGGATAAGATTTCCCAGCCATATCTCGACAAAAGTTCCCTTACCGACGCTGCACCATAACACGATGCGTTGTCATGCAACAAGATATCTCTCCTCTTTCAACAAGTTGGGACGATTTTGACGAATTTCCAGTCTCAACTTTGTCCTCAGAAAGTCACTATAATATTGTGCGTTGATATTTGGCCCTACCGGCAGTGAACAAAACGAGACCACAACATCCTGGGCTTCGTACGCAAAAATCATTATTTGCTTCACTTTGGATTGTTGCCGACGACACTTTGAGGGGCGTGGGGAACTTGGATGCCTCCATTCTGTTGATTGTGACTTCAGTTCCGGCTCAAAATAATGGGTCCAAGTCTCATCAATTGCGACAATTCTGTTCAGGAAGATGTCGCCCTCCTTTCGAACCTGTGGAGGTGATCATGTGCGATGCTCACTCTGGCTACCTTCTGCTCGGGGATGAGTTGATGGGGAACCCAGCGCGCGGCGATTTTTCTCTTTCCCAGTGAGTCGGTCGGCCGAAATCCGGTGAGCAGACATGGTGGAAAAATTTGCCTGATGAGCAATCTCCTCGACTGTCAAACGGCGATTCTCTTCGAGAAGCGCTGCAACAATGGTGACAGATGTTTTGTCTGACCTCGGTTTTTTTTTTTTTTTGATTGGAGGTTTAACGACCACCGTGAGCAACTCAATGGGCTATAAGCAGTCGCCCGTCCCTAATTTAGGGTCACTGGTTCCAGGGAAGGGAGAGAGCCAGTGCCGTAAGACAAACATAACATCCATGCCTCACCGGGATTCGAACCCGGACCCCGTTCGGACGAATGATCAGAGGCCATCGCTTAGACCACTGCGCCACCTGAGCGGCTGACCTCGTTTGAGGTCGGCCTGAGCGTTGATCATTTTCGATGCTGTTTCGGCTTTCCGATTTAATCGGAAACTTAAAGACATTCCCATCTGTCCATTCCGGCAGTGTTTCGAGATAGCGCCCGGGTATACTAACCACTATACAACACCAGATAGTTTTCAGATAGCGCCCGGGTATGCTAACCACTATACACCACCAGATAGTTTTCAGATAGCGCCCGGGTATACTAACAACTACACCACCTAGAACGAGATCGTTCTGGGTGGTGCAGGGGTTAGCATTACCGGGCACTATCTGGGAGACCATCGGAAACTTGAGACTTGGTCGTCCTGGGTGGTGTAATGGTTAGCATAGCCGAGAGCTATCTGGGAAACGCGGATTCGATTTCCGCAGCAGGGCGACGAAATTTTCAAATTTTCGGATATTATCTGACCTACCATTCTTGTCATAATTACACCAAAAACGGATTGTCATCTTCAAAATTTGTATTATATGGTGTAATCCCGTATTTCATTCATAACTTTATTCTTGTTCCATAGATAGAGAATATTGTGAACTTTCTGCTATGTCATGTGCGTGATGATTCGCGATACAAAGTAGCACAAGCCATTAAATCTACTAGTAAAATCATTCGATGTCAGGATGTCACGCGTGATATGCTGGAGGAGCAAAAACAACTTCGGTCTCTTAGAAAGAACCCTGCAGTTTCTAACATTAACGCAGATAAAGCTTTTCAAATCACAATACTTAACATCTCCGACTATCATTTCAAGATGTATCAAGCAATTCAAAAAATCTCTCATTCCATTTGTTCTCGAGATCCGACCCCAGCTACTGTTTCAGCTCTTAGTTAACTTAGAGCGCTTGACTCTCTTACCTCCTGTATTTCTAAGAACGCACACCCCTACCTTGCCCAGGAGTTCCTGAACGTTTTGGGAAATTAAAACTCCACAAAGAAGATAATCCACTCAGACCTCTTGTATTAGAACGAGCATTAGCCTCATTCTTCTCGCAACTTACATTCAACTCTTTACATTACTCGGTATCCAGCTCCGTCCAAACTTTAACACGTAATCGATCTCTCCAACCCGGAAATGCCTCATTTACTATGGCTTCACTTGACGTGATTTCTTTGTATCCCAACATACCTATCACTGCTGTTCATGACCTTATTGTTCTAAAACTACAAGCTTTGGGTACTTACACCCATTCTGAAACAAGCTATACTTTGTGCACTGCGTTTAGTGTCTAATAGAACATATTTTCCCTTCAATGGTACAATCTACCGTCAGCTAGAGGGAGCCTCTATACGAGCTCCCCACTATCAGCAGTACTCGCAGAAATACTTATGCAGGATTTGGAGAATGAAGTATTGTCAACCTTCCATATTAAGCCGGTATTCTATGTGCGTTGCGTTGATGACATTCGAATTTCTTGGCGTAGAATAGAAAATCAAAGTTTCCAAGCTTTCGCACATCAACCAGATGGCTTTTTCAAGGAAGGTAGACAGCAAACTGCAAACTGGACAATAGAACGCTTCAACAATTTGAACGCGGTTACTTGACCAGACAATAAATAAACAGATGCGAATGTAATTATTCATTCGCAGAAACGAGGCGTTATGTTAGCTGTGCACGAGGTATCATGAGAGAAAACGCTGCATTATTTGACGAACTGGGTCCAAACTCGTGGCAGCTCTAAAGAGACTCTATCATTGTTAGCCTCACTGTTGGTTATGCTCTCTAAGGTTTCGCGAATTGCAGTAGATTTAGGCGTGGAGTAAGAAGCTAATTTCTTGATATCATCCCACATAGGAGCAGCGGACTTGAAATTGACTTCTCTGGACAGGGCAGTGGTTACTTTTCCATCTCTTGTGTGTCTTTTATGTTCCTTGAGTCTAATTCTAAACGAACGTTTGGTCATTTCGATGTAGTACCTCTTACAGCCGTAATTTGCGTGTGTCCATTTATTGTCTAGTCACGTTACCCCGTTCAAATTGTTAAAGTTTTCTATTATCCAGTTTCCTGTCTACGTTCCTTGCGAAAGACATCTCGTTCATGTGCGAAAGCTTGGAAACTTTGATTTTCTGTTTTACGCCAAGAAATTCGGGTTACTACTATTGTTATACTATTTCGGGCAGTTGTATTTATATTTCTGGTATCTCGAAGAAATGAGTATTGATTTGCTCGAAACACTGCCGGGAAATATTTTCTAAATTATTATTTTTTAACACAGTTTTGAAGACGTACAAAAAATTCGAATCGATCTTCTGAAATATGTGCTTCATTTTCTTTAAATGTCTGGATGTCTGGAGATTTATAACAAATGTTTCCTCCTTTTTCTGGGCAGCAATACGAACCCAGTAGAAGACCATATTTTGTTTTTACGTGCAGTCTATCGATCTCTTCATGTTCTTAACAGAAAAAGGTTTATTTCGAAAGTGTTAGTAAAAGAACTTCAAAGGGACGACTTTTTCTTTAATTTAGCGCAGAAGTTCCACATGTTTTAATTCTGAAGTTTTTTTTAATTTGCATACATACACATCTCAAATTTTCTCAAAAATCTCAACAAACCACCATTTGTAAGGGTATTGATATTTTTTGGGTATACACACCGAAGAGTCATCACATTGCGACCATCTACCCAATAAGCTGTAGGATTTCCACAAAACAGCGGACACTCGACGAGGCATCGTTTCAGTGAAGTGGCGATAGGTATCCTGGGGTATCTGGCACCATAATGTCAACAGCAGGTCCTCCAGTTTCCGTGCATTTCGGGGTGGTGGTGATTTAGCGCGAATCAGCTTTTCCAAGTTGAACCATAAATGTTTGATTGGGTTCATGTCAGGTGAATTTGGAGTCCAGTGCATTAACAGAAAGTCGACAGCATGTTCCTCGAACCCCTCCTTGACTATTCTGGCAGTGCGGCATGGAGCATTATCCTGTTGGTAATGACCATCACCAGCAAGGAACACAGTTGCCATGAATGGGTGAACTTGGCCTGCAAAGACGTTTAGATACCTGATAGCTGTCGGGGATTGTGCTATTGGGATAATGGGGCCTAAAGTACCCCAAGAAAACATGTCCCATAGCATAACACCGCCGCCGCTAGCCTGTTTCTGCCCAACAGTGCATCTAGGTGCCATAGCCTCCGTTGGCAATCGGCGTATCCGCACTCAGCCGTCTACGTGATGCACCAGGAATCTTGATTCATCAGACTAGGCCACTTTCTTCCTATCATCCACGGTCCAATCTCGATTATCTTGGGCCCATTTGATGAGTTGTTGGCGATGACGTGCAGTGAGCATGGATACCCGGCTGGGTCTTCGGCTACGCAGGCCCATGCGCAGATGGCTGCGATTAACTGTGTGCTGTAACACATTACCCTGACCACCACTGTTGTAGCTGCAGGTGATTTGTTGCACTGTGGCTCTGCGGTGGCTGTGAAAAACGCGTGAGAGTCTCCGCTACCCTCTGGCATCAATGAGCTGCGGACAACACATGGCTGGACGACGGTTCGTCGTTTGGCCATCTGTGCACCACTTTTGATACGTACTTACTACAGGGGTACGTGAACAACCCAAACTTCGTGCCGTTTCCGAGATCGTAGTTCCGAGGTGCCGTACAATCATAATTTGCCCTCTTTCGAACTCCAATAAATCAGCAGCTTGTCCCATTCTGACTTCGAACACTCTACTAACCGAAAGCCTGTCCTTGGGTTGTATATATACTGCTCTGTGAACTTCACCTGCGCCACCAAAACCCTACGTATGACGGTCGGACTTGATGGAAGAACCTCAAATAATGCTGTCTGCAGCATGTTAAATATTCATTCTATTCATTACACTATGTATGATTTAGCAAAGAGATATTATGAAAAAGCTAATGATCATTCCAATCCTCTTGTCAGGAGGCCCTTAATTATACTGTTAGTGATACTGACAGATATGAAAGGCCGAAAGCTAATTTGAACAAAGTCTCTGAAAAGAACCCAATTCATAGCTACTCGTGTAGAAAAACTAATAGGGATTATAGAGTTGAGAGTATTCGTCACACATGTAAAGAAAACAAGCTGTTAATGAAAAGTACCAATCTCTCTCCAGCCAATGGGAATTTTTTTCCCCTGATTGACTCCTGAGTAACGAGGTAAATAGCCGACTCCTACCAGAGCACTGAGCAAACGACAATTTTGTTTTATCACGTGCCTAACATTTCTAATTAAAATGTTTTTTACTAGCTTTGTTTTGTGGGAGAACTGGATGTTCCTCTGAGGGACCTTTTCGTGCGTGTTGTCTATTTTCTTTCCAGGTTCCTATTTTCCTTGGCTTTCCCGTGGCCGGATGTTGGTTGCTAGAGTTATTGCTTGGAGCGTGTTGCTGCTGCAGGTAAGTATGTAGGTTAGTTTATAACTTCATCACTTAACGGAAAACCGTATACTCCTTGCACTCTAATTCTTCCGTACTTTTCTTTGTTTCTATCCTATCAGGGCACTCTGTTCCCACTTCTTAATTTTTCCGTTTGTCACCTGCCAAAAAGCGCAGTGCGCTGTAGGTTCGGGTCTCTAAACCTTGATTAGGAGGCTCCGATTCGATTCACCTGCCCCACCGTTCGATCTCCAGGCTATAACGAAGTAAATTTCTCCGTCATTTCTGTCCGCGCCAGGATTCGAACCCGGGTCCCCTCATTCCGGAATAAGTTGCTCTACCAATTGAGCTACGCGGACGTTTTATTCTGATTCCTATCTGCCTTTATGTCGTGTGCGTCCTTCGGGCAGGTACGTCACATCTGCTGGTACGTTACAAGGCGCGCTCATTTCTCTAGGCTGGGGGTGGTCATAATGTAATGGCTCATTGATGTAGATCCCCAGTAAGATATCTAAGTATAGCAAGTAGTCTATTTCATTATGCCTTCCCGTTTTTCTAATTTAACACTTTTTGTTGAACATGGTTAACGTTTGAGCACAAGTGATTTTTTATGTACATTTTAATACAAACAGAAAAATTCAGAGAAAAATGCGCACCTTTGTGTTGTGAAAAAAATATATGTTAATATATACCGCAGCGCAGCGGAGAAGAGGGCAGCATAGTGATTAATTTTGAGGAATGTGGTTTTACTTAAGAACGGAGAAGCGGCGAGTTTTCTGCTTGCCGATTGAATGAAATGGCTAAACGTATGAAAAAATGGTCAGTGAGTGCCGTCTGTTGTTTTCTGTAGCAGGTGACCAGCTTATATTTATTTAATTTTTTGTTAGAGCTAAGGAGGGGGGGGGAGCGTAGGGTTGGTAAACAAACTTGAAGTTGTGACTAACACGTAAAATTTTCCTATAATTCTACGTTTGGACAAATTATTACCTTACAAATCAATTAAGAAGGAGAAAACTTGATATTATAAAGAAAGCTCTTGTGATTTTCAGGCGAAAGGTTTTGAAAAATGTTAAAATTGATGGACATACGTTTTGTTAGGGGAGAGGCGTTGCCTGTGATCCTATCCTCTGAATTGTTCTGTAGTCTATAGTGCGCAGTGTTGCATTCAGATATTTTTTTCCGGGGAGCAACTACAAATTTCGAGGGGGCTAAAACCCCCTCATTTGCGATATAAGAGCATTATATGTATATATAACGGTTGATTATATACATATAATCACAATTTTGTTAATTATATTTATTAATTCACATAACAATTTTAAATAGAGTACAAAATTTTTCTTATGCTCTTATATCGCAAATGCAGATTCCAAGAAATCTACACATACAAGTGATTAAAATTGAAAAAATGTTATACCTTTGCTTTAATTCAGTAATGGACTACGGATTTCACCATAGGGTGGTGTAAAATATTGAGGACGCTAGTAAAGATAAGGCTGTGCTATGGAAAATCCCCTCAAGACATTAGGAGTAGTAAAAATGTCCTCGCCTTACTACAAGCATATTTCTGATTATTAAGGAATCATTACAGTGTTACATGAAAACTTATGGGGTAAGCTAACCCCCTGCCATTTGGTTTCAGCCAGTTTAGATTATTTAGATTAGCAAATAGTAGTAAAAAGCAAAAACAAAAACTAACTAACCGTTTCGATGCCATTTTGAGGTGCCTCGATTTTTTTGTCACAGAGTGTAAACCACAACCGCCACAAAAAAATGTACCTTATTATGGAAACAATTTCTAATAATTTGCTATTGTTAAAAATTAGGTAGCAAATACGTATTTTGTTGCATTGGAAGCACTAACGTCACTTAAGCTTCACTGAGGCTTAACCGTAAACATGGAAAGTCGGCATCCAAAAGACTGTAATAAAACTGAATGCCAG
The DNA here is from genome assembly GCA_039090855.1 of Macrothele yani. Taxonomy (NCBI): domain Eukaryota; kingdom Metazoa; phylum Arthropoda; class Arachnida; order Araneae; family Macrothelidae; genus Macrothele; species Macrothele yani. Next base: position 118,527,059 of record CM077008.1, read on the forward strand.
CTTCCAAAATATGATGATATATTACAGTGCAAACATCTCTAGTGTGCAGAATTAGGTTTTTATTGCGGAAGTAGTCCGAGTCGTCAGTGCTTGAAAAATCGGCACTTTAGCGAGGACTGTTTAATATTTTGTTGAAGGATGATAGAAATTTCAGATTGAAATCCATGTGGATGTTTTATTTTATTATTATGATATTTTCCCTCAATTTCTTAATTTTTTAAAATTAATTTCTCTAAATATTCAGTTATAAAAGAATACAATTATACTAAATATAAGGGAAGATCTCCCGAAAACATACGGGGGCATTCGTAGATTTTCGGAGGGGCTAATCACCCCAGAGAAGATGCCTGAATACATCACTGCTAGTGCGGCCAAAAATCAAATTTGTATTTGATGAGCGCAGACGAAATGAAATCGAAAATTACCTGGCTGATTCACAAGATGGATAAGAGATGGCACTACCGTCCTCGGCACGCAGCAACTCCACAAGAGACCTCCATTGCACAAGTCCACTGGCCTCATACCTTGAAAAACACATCCCAACCCAAAACGGCATCCATACTGAGTTCCTTCATAGGAGCAACTGGAAGGCAATGCTGAAATAAAGCAAGAAATAAGTACTTTGTCCACACACATTTGCTTAGTTTTCTTTTTAAGCTTGAATTTTTTATTCGCTAAAGAAATGGCATCTCTTAAAGAATTCCCCCAAAATAACAACTAAGGGTTCTTTTTTTGCTTGGAGAATTAACGATCACCGTGATCAACTCCATGGGCTACATAATAGACTCTTACCTAGTCAGTGTTTCTTTCAGGCATACAAGGGGAGGGGCCCTTCCGGAAACGACCATCCCCCCCCGGAAACATTTTATGTTACCGAGCCAAATGTTAATAAATTCAGGCTGTGATGAAAAAGAAATATTCGTTTCTTTTTTATGCTACAAATATTTCTCCAATTATATTATTTTTAATATTTGTTCTAGTTCATTTTGCTAAAAAGTATATTATGACACATACTGTTCTTCAAAATATAGTAAGTAAACTAATCATACCTAATTGTCTGAGAATCGTGATTCAGGATCAAGAGTGTCTTAAATGTATTTTATTACATAAAAATTTCAAATCTGCCCCACCCCCGAAGCTCCTCTCGTTTAGCTGAAAAAAGTTTGTTATTCTTGAAATGTTTGAAGAAGTAATTACTATATCAGGGGTGTATACAGAATTTTTCTTGGGGGGGGGCGACGACAAAGGGAAGTTTTGGGGAATCCACCAGAACAAAATTAAAGATAATGAAAAACAGAAGAAAAATTAAAGTATTTTTTTCGAATGTTAGTTGATACACATTTTTACTAAATTAAGGCATTTGTTTCTAATGTAAGTCGCATTTTAACGAAAAAAAGAAAAAATGAAACACTTTAAATGCGCCCCTGTATGAGATATATAATAATCACTTATATATATATAGATATAGTAGTTAAAAATTATATATATATATACCAAATGGAAAACTTGCCCCCTAAGGTTCCATCCCCCCCCTGGTCCAAAATTCCTGAAAGAAACACTGTACCTAGTGCGTCTGGTTCCAAGAATGAGAGACAGAGAGACAGTCGGTAGCGGATCCAGCGAAGGAGTGACTGGGACAATGTTCCCCCCAACCAGACGTTTCCCATTTGAATGGCCAAGATGGTAAATAGTTAATGTATTTATCAAGAGCATACTGATAGCCGCATTGCGGAGGTGCCTCACGGCTAAGAGGGCCCCTAACCTCAAAAAAAATATTTTTACAATATTTTTCTTCGAAAACTGCATATGAAACTGGTTAAAGAATTAGGCAGGATTTTTTTACGGGAGCTTTAAATGAAGTATTAAAAAAAAAAAGGATTTTTTTCTCATTAAATAAGTGAAAATCATTTTCGAGATTTTAGTTTATAAAAACTCGATGACGGGAAAGCAGCTCTTCCAGGCAACTGGAGACCCTTTTCACTGCTATAGCAATAGTTTCTATACATGTAGATTAACAAGAGAATATGGAAGATATATCAGCTCAGTGAATGCAATTTTTATATCCATGAGAATAGGATGCCATGTATTACAATTGTTGACTACACATCATTCAGAATATAATGAACTGAAAAATGTTCTTCGGGGGCCGAAGAAACAGAGACATGTGTTATTGTTTTGTATAAAAGAATAGAGAAAAAAATTACTTTGCGCAAAACAATGTAGCATTATGTTAAGTGTGTTATTTATATTCAAGAAAAATAATATAATGCATTTTTTATATATTTAAGAGCACACAATTCTTAATTGTCACTTTTTTTAACACTGTCACACCGCAGTTATGCGTTTTGTGTGTGTGATCGTGAGACATTTCAAGAGGCTGGCCATAATTCTTAAAAAGAATGAAATTTGTATTATATGATTAACTTTGGCCTAATTTTATACCATTACAAGTACTTTTTGTAGTACTTTGTAGTGGTACAAAACTAAAGCAATGATTTTAATTACAACGTGCTCATTTCTGTTTTATGCAATAAAGTGCAATAATTTTGGCTTCACGAAAAATACCTGCAGGTTCCACAGAATTTGGATATTGGAATTATTAAAACTCTCATAAAACCTAGTTAATGATATGGAATTTAAAAAAAAATTCTGTACTTGAAAGCTAATAGATTTTCGCAAAAGGGTTTATTTTTGTAGAATTACAGTAATAAGTGCAGAGATTTCAGTAATTTCCGTTTCATCAAGATTAAAATTTCCTGGGTGTTTGGAGATTAAATGTCCTGTTCTAGCTTCAGAAATAAAGAGAGAAACAGAAAGCAAAAAAAAAAAAAAACCAACTTGCATTTCACAAACGGAGGAAGCTGAGAGCGGAATGGAAAAGAAATTTTAACGGATCATGAAAAGAAATTGGTGAGCTTTGTTTAACGTAATATTTCCAAAAGCTTCAGGGAGAATAACAACAAAGATAAATTTCAAAAGAAGTGGAAAACATGCACTGCGAAATAATATGTGAATATTTAAAAGAGGAGTTACCAGTCATATTACTTAGGAATGGTTTAAGCTGGATGTTTTTCTGTTAAATGAAGCCGCCCAAATTTCTAGAAAGTCTCACATTTGTTTTTGAAAAATTCTGTCCAGATTTGATATTTAAAAAGCACGAAGCTTGTTTTCTTACAAAGCAGGCAGTTGAGCGCCAGATAAAGAGTGGTGATTTTTGAGTTGTTTTTGCCACTTTTTAAAAATTTAGGACAAATTTTTTGATGGAAAATTACTTCAAAAAACCGTGCAATGACAGCGAAGGGCAGCTCCACCAGCTTGTGTGACCCTTCCACAAGGCCTGTCTTTCAATCTATTCTTTTTTGAACACAGCAACCGCCGTGACTAAAGCAAGTGTCTGGAGACTGTGGCAATGAAACGAACAGAACAACCCCGTGACTCACGGGATTCGAGCCTTGACCGAGCACGAAAGAACAGTCACGCGATCGTGCTTAAGCCATTGCGCTACTGGGGATACTAATGAGCACTCAGCACCAGATCAACGCACGTTTGTTCCATCGCTGTTAACAGCGAGCACTTAGTACCACATCAAGGCATGTTTGCGTCATCGGGTCGGACAGTGAGCACTCTGCACCAGATCAAGGCATGTTTGCGCCACCGCGGCGAACAGTGAGCACTCAGTACCAGATCAAGGAATGTCTGCGCAACTGAGGCGGATAGTGAGCAGTCAGGACCAGATCAAGGCATGTCTGCGCCACCACCGGGGCGAACAGTGAACACTCAGCATCAGATCAAGGCATGTCTGTGCCACCACCGGGGCGAATAGTGAACACTCAGCATCAGATCAAGGCATGTTTGCGCCACTGGGGCTGATAGTGAACACTCTGCACTAGATCAAAACATGTTTGCGCTACCGGAGAGGACAGTGAGCACTCAGCACGCGATCAAGGTATGTTTTGCGTTACTGGGGCGGACAGTGAGCACTCGGCACCATATCCAGGCATGTCTGCTCCCCGGCGCAAAATGACACTTTGGCACCCCTTGTGAAATTTTTGCTAGAGAATATTTACATAAGGTTTTCGAATTTGATATACTCACGCATTTCGCTGTTCCGCCCCACTCCACTTCCAGAAACTTATAGGTAGGGTCAGTGGCGTAGCCAGAAATTTCTTAAGGGGGAGGGGCTCCATGGATTTGGTTCAATGGTGAAAGCCTCATATATACTATACATGGCTTTAAATTCGCATTCAAACCACCCTCAAGGGGGGGGCACGGACCTGGGGACACCCTCTTGGCTACGCCTCTGGGTAGGGTCTTTTAGTATCTTTCAAGTCAATCTCGTAAGCAGCCGGATGGCTTTGGTATTGAGGAATTAGGTGACCTTTCCCTTTCCCCTTATTTGCGGGGAGGGGCGTCATCACCTAATTCAGGCAGATCTGAAATGGATTCCACAGCCATGCTGTAGTAGTCAGATAACAAAGAAGAAGCAACTTGGGCGTTAGTGGTGGGTAGGGATGTTTGACTTATTAAAGGCCTTTACAAAAAACAAAAAAAAAAAAAAAACAGCAAAAAATTTAGAGGTAATTTTAAATATTTGCTCTATTAAAAAGTTAACTGATATTTTGAAACACCAAACTGCAGAAAGGGTATATTCTCGCAATACAACAGATATAAGGTGAATTAATAATTAATAATTTTATCTAATTTTTTTGCAAACAGGAAAAATAATAATCATTACAACGCACAGGAAGGAAAATAAAGTTAATGCACAGAAATACCAGGACTATTACTTCAGATAAGAAAAATAATTGTAACAGGAAGGTAAAAAATAATTGCTGCAACACAGAAAGGAAAGGTAATAACTACTACGAAGCACGTGGAAGAAATAAGTGCAGTTTCCATGTGATAAACCCACAACTACTAAGTTATGTTACTATTCCCTGGTCAGAGTTTAATAAAATAAAGAAGTTGGGTAGGAATATCCCTTGTTAACCAATTCCTAATTAAAAATGCAATAGTAGTGCAACGTTTTAGAATGCAGTCACTTTACTCCAGATCTCAGCTAAGTTGCTCGTCGTGAACATTCCAAGAATAACTGTCATTTCTTCACACACACACGTTTTTCTTTTCTGTTTTTTATTTTGATTGAAGGTTAAAAAGAATTATTTATTGGACATGGTTGACAGATACGTGGAAATACGTATACAGATATACAGTATAGACATTTTTGTGTTTCAACGTCAGCGATGTACATAGCGAACCTTGAATCCAGTGCGCCGGGTGAACAAGGAGCACAGGGAATAAATCCCCGAAAGACAAACACAAACATTCATGCCTTACCCGGGATTCAAACCCGGACCACTCCGTTTTGCGAATCATCAGAAGCAATCGCTTAGATCACTGCACCACCAGGACGGCCCCAAGAAAAAAACAACAACAACAAAAAAAAACCACACAACATCAATGCCTTACCCGGGATTCGAATCAAGACCCGTCCGTTGGGCGAATGATCAGAAGCCACCGCTGAGTCCACTGCGCCACCCTACCGAAAATCCAAGTTTTGCGTTTCTGTTGCGATATGTTTACTTCTACGACCACTGTGAGCAACTCCTTGAGCTATAAGCAGTCGCCCGTCCCTAATTTAGGGCCACTGATTCCAGGGAAGGGAGAGAGCCAGTGCCGTAACAAGGTAGTTAGAATAAGAGAGAGGTAGGTCAAAGATTGTAAACAAACAGCGGGTGGTCTCCCCTCGCGGAGGCCTGTGACGTAGTTAGTCCTCAGTAATCTTCTTTCGTAGTGGTAAAGAATGGTAAAATGCGTGATTCTTAGTTCAAATTAGAAGATTTTAAGAATGCATAGGCAGGATTTTTTAAATAGGAACAGAATTAAAAACAAAACTTACCGATTACTAAAACTTGGAACTTCCTCTCCATTGTTTCCTTTTATTTTTTTTAACTCCCTGGAATTCAATGCATGTGCTTGGTATTTTCTCTACCTTAAGTTTTGTTGGTTGACATCGTTAATATATTTAATATGGAAAATGTTTTTTCTCTCGCATAGGTTTTAATGACATCCACTTCAACTTTGGGAAAGTTTTAATTTCAATTGAAGTTTGTTTCTGGCCTTTTGGGATTTATATATGAAATTCGGTTTCTGGCCTCTTGGGATTTATATATATACTCCATGAAATTTTGAAAAAAATGATTCAAATTGTTTGACAGTTTCTATTTAAATGTTGTTTGGTATCATTAGCTCACCTCTTAATAAAGTATCAATCCAGCCTTTGTTTTGGTTCCCTGTTAAGTAGGAAAACGTTACCAATTTTTTATCCCTGTGACGAAAGGCTAAATATCCAGCAAATAGCGTATGGCTTCTTCCTCTATAGGATTAACAAAATTGCAAGTATTAATACACACATTGTCCATCTCACAGGCGTTCGAATTTTCTGCCTCGTCTTGTGTCTCTATTAAACTGAAAAATTAATTGGCCGTTATTGTTTTGTCTTCGTCGCAGGGCCGATGGAGCTTTTGCGTGGCTCAGGGAGAAATTTCATCGTGGGGCTGGGAGCAAAATTTCATTGTGGGCACTAGAAAATAAATATCATATTTTAATGAAATCGTTTCGTGAAAAATGCCGTTCGTAAAGAACATACACAAAAACTGTCCTAAAGACATAATGATTATCTCACAGAAATACTTATTGACTTCAAGCTTAAGAAAAAGACCGTAATATGGATTGAAAATTCCGAAAGAGAGAGAGAGAGAGAGAGAGAGAGAGAGAGAGAGAGAGAGAGACAGACAGACAGACAGACAGAGAGAGAGAGAGAGAGAGAGAGAGAGAGAAAGAGAGAGAGACAGACAGACAGAGAGAGCGAGAGACAGACAGAGAGAGAGAGACAGAGACAGAGCGACAGAGACAGAGAAAGAGAGCGAGAGACAGAGAGAGAGACAGACAGACAGAGAGACAGAGAAAGAGAGCGAGTGACAGACAGAGAGAGAGAGAGAGAGAGAGAGAATCAGAGACAGAGCGACAGAGACAGAGAAAGAGAGTGAGAGACAGACAGAGAGACAGAGAGCGAGACACAGACAGAGAGAGACAGAGACAGAGCGACAGAGACAGAGAAAGAGAGTGAGAGACAGACAGAGAAAGAGAGCGAGGGACAGACAGAGAGAGAGAGACAGTGACAGAGCGACAGAGACAGTGACAGAGCGACAGAGACAGTGACAGAGCGACAGAGACAGAGAAAGAGAGTGTCTTCCTAAAATCCTCTACAATCAATAAACAACCTTTAGAAATAGGAAGCTAGGAGATTTCGGCGGGAGTGCCCGATAGGAAAGTGACACGGAAGCGAAGTAGAAAGGGGGAGGAAGACGCCCTTATTTATTACCGGGGGGCAGTACTCGGGGTCCGACGGATTAACGTGTCCATCCGATGCACGGCGGGTATTTAGTGGATCGAGTGTTCGTACCTGCCTGGGATCGAACCTGAGGTCTTTTCCGTGGCAGTCACGAACGTTGCCCACTAGGCCTCCCGCGGTTCGTCGGACCCCGGGTAGATCAGATCAGATCATATGTGGAGGATTTTAGGAAGGGAGTGCCTGACCCCAGGTCTTAAACAACTTTTAGAAATAGGAAGCTAGGAGATTTGGGCTAGAATGCCCGATAGGAAAGTGACACGGAAGCGAAGTAGAAAGTGGGAGGAAGGCGCCCTTATTTATTACCGGGAGGCCAACGGCTTAACGTGCCCATCCGACGCACGGCGGGTATTTAGTGGATCGAGCGTTCGTACCTGGCTGGGATCGAACCTGAAGTCCTTTCCGTGGCAGTCACGAACGTTGCCCACTAGGCCACCACCCGCGGCCTAGGGCCCCGGGTACTGGACCCTCGGTAATAAATTAGGGCGTCTTCCTCCCACTTTCTACTTCGCTTCCGTGTCACTTTCCTATCGGGCGCTCTAGCCCAAATCTCTTAGTTTCCTGTTTCTAAGGGTTGTTTAAGACCTGGTATAAGACACTCCCTTCCTAAAATCCTCTATATATATGATCATATGATCATGATCAAGGAATGACCCAGCCTTTTCTCTTCTACGGCCCTGGGATTTTATTCAGGCGAAAAGAAAACGTGCTCAGGGAAATATTTAGAGAGCGAAATTTCGTCCCACAGTTAGCTGTCACTCCAAGCAGCTACTTCCTTTGTTTAATAGGAAAGATGGCACTACTGTGGGAGGGGGCTTCAGTCACAAAAAACATTGTGTTTCGTTTCCTTAGAAAAAGAAAGAAATGAGAGAGATGTAGTCAAGCCTGTGGCCAAAAAGGGAGGCTGAATGAACTTGGTTAGTACTACTTTGGAGTAAAACCACTCTTTGTCCTTAGCTACAGGAACCCCAGAAATATTTTATTTCCCTCACGAGGTATTAAACATTTAAGGGCTACATATTATTTGATGACGTTCTACATCTGTTTCTGTAACAATTCGAAATGTTATATAAATCAAATAACTTCTCTTTATAGACGAAGCTTCAAACATCAACAACATGCATAGTTTTAGAAAGTTATTTTTTACAGCATCTACAAATCGGTTCTTTTCGCTTACCTTGAAACAGCAGCAGAATTTCAACTCCGTAACTCAAGAGGAAATGGTGAGCGTACCTCTTCGTTCGTAAATGATGGCGGATTTCAATTAACAATTTATGTCGCTACATGGCTTATGAATGCCGACCCGTAAGGTAATTTACCGCTATCTGGTATCGTTACAAGGAATTCGTTTGGTGGCGATAAAGGAGTACATGGCGTTATTTGGCGTAAGTACTTTAGCATTTATGCCTTTAGAAACGGAAGAAAGAAGAGCGTAGAGATGCATGATAATGATCTCAATGTACCATAAGCAGTTTAAAGTTATTAAATGGTTGATGGAGCATTTAGTTACCGAACTTAAATTACGCTTGAAATACTAAGAATTTTTTTTTCTGTTTTTCTCTTTTTCTCACCAAATGTATCTTTTCCGATGGAAATTATTCTTCCGTTTCGGACTGATGCTTACAAAGAAATATACATTACTCTTAAAATCTGTAGCTCACAGATGCTTCGTAGCTTTAGAGAAGATCCTGTTCTTTGCACTTCATCAAACACATCCGTGTGCCGCATACTAAGTTTCAGTTTTAAACTGAATGTAGACTCGTTTAAGCATTTATCATATTTTACACAGGAACAAATATCGAACAAGTACGGTTACTAAAAGCGTTCAAACAAGACAAGAAAAAAGAAGTGTGACATAAATATACCTCAAAGTTATCATCTGAGGCATTTTTTCAGTTACGCTACCGTGAAACACTTCTTGAAGAACGTTGAACATATCAAACTTGTTGACGATTCACCTGCTTTCTAAGACAGTTTATGTGATATCGGAAACAGCACGTGAGCCTTCTCATTCAAGCACGTCGGTTTTTATTACATATCCCCCGAAGAAAAAAACCATGCACAACTTAAATCTGGATGACCAAAGGTAGCTAGCTGTTCTTTAAAACACATGCCATGCTTCATTTCCATACCTAATTTAACCATTGCTTTCTTAAGTAAGTGATTTATTCCCCGGAGGCCGAATCTCAGCGTCCTCAGCCGATGCTGTTAAAGGAAGTCTCCGAGCACGAACTAGCCATGGCAATTTATCATTTACGTTTTTATATTTTCTGCTTTAGAGTAAACACCAACAGTATACGCAGTGTGCCCGTTGAGTATTGAGATCGTTTTTTTACGGGACAGCACTTTGAATAAAAGTAACAAACGTGTTTATAATTTTGGCCGCTAGAGTATGCTGTAATCGCAGGGGAACGTTCGAGTCGGGTTATGCAACAGTGTTCGTGTGACCATCGTTGAAGTAAGACTGTGAGTGCAGCGTGTTAGAAATTGCGTAATGGAACAAAGAGCTGTGGTAAAATTTTACTGTAATAGTGGCATATATTCGAGGCTAGCTAGGCTAGCTGCAGAGCTCATTGAATGCAAAAAAACAAAACAAAAAAAACAAGAGAGATGACACCGAATTTTCGGGTGTAATAATAAGCACGTCTTTTGAATCCGTTCTGAGGCAAATTAAATTTATCAAAGCTATTCAAAATCAATGGAATCGGTATGAGAAACAATAGTATCTGACGGAAGAAAGAAGTTTTTCAATCGGGTTTTTAATCCCTCAGATATTGCTGTAAACGGAATCGTGAGCTTACGCCATCTGGTTGCAGACTTGTGCGTTACGAAAACATGAATTTATATGAGAAATATTTTGCACCGGAAACGCTCTCCAACACAGAAATACTTTTTCAAATCGGACTCTTAGAAACAGAGATATCGACAAAAATGAGATGTGACTTTACGTGCCCTGGTGGGAAAACCATGCATTATTTTAGAAAGAAAGTATTCTCAAAAGGTTTTTCCATATAAACAGTATAGGTCCAAAAAAAAAAAAAAAAAAAAAATATAGTTGAATTTTCTGGAGCCCAGATTTTGACAAATGCATCAGAAGCAGAATTTAACAGTTATTCCCCCTGGTGGCCAAACTATTCTTTACCAAACATTAGAAATTACGTGCAAACAATTTCCCATTGGGAGCTGTATCCGGTACAGAAAGAATTTTTCATATCTGAGATTTAGAAGCAGAGATATAGGGGGAAACGCAATTTACCTCTACGCCCCCTAGCGGAAAGTCTATGAATTACTTGAAAATTTTGAAGTTGTATGAATGTCACACTGGAAACACTCTCCAACAAAGGAGGAATTTTTCAAATCGGACTCCTAGAAGTAGAGATATTGACAAAAATAAGATATACATCTATGCCCCTGGCGTAGAAATAATGCATTATTTCAAGAAGAAAATGCTCCTAAAAGGTTTGTCGACATGAGTAGTATCGGTATACAAACGACGCTTTTTTTTTCAATCGAAAATTTAGAAGCTTTTATTTCGCTCTAAATACATCAGAAGCGGAAATTAAAATTTACGCCCCCTGGTGGCCAAACCATTTTTTTTACAAAAATTAAAAATTATGTGCAAACGATTTCTTATCAGGAAATGTATCCGGTGCAGAAAGAATTTTTTAAATCGGAGACTTAGAAGCAGAGATATAGGGGGAAACGCAATTCACCTCTACGCCCCCTAGCGGAAAGTCTAGGATTTACTTGAAAAATTTTGAAATTATATGAAAAACATGTCACACTGAAAACACCATCCGACAAAGGAGGAATTTTTCAAATCGGACTCCTAGAAGTAGAGATATTGACAAAAATAAATATACATCTACGCCCCTGGCGGAGAAACTGTGGAATATTTTAGGAAGAAAATATTCCGAAAAGGTTTATCGATGTGAGAGGCATCAGTCCACGAAATATTTTTTTTAATCGAGTTTTTAGAAGCTCGGATTTTATGGCAAATACATCAAAAGCAAAAATTAACCCTTACGCCACCTGGTGGCGAAAGTATTCTTTACCAAAAATTTGAAATTATATGCAAAAGACTTTCCATCAGGAGGTTTATCCGCTGAAGAATTTTTTTTTCAAATCGGAGTTTTAGAAGAAGAGTTATCCGGAAAAATGCAATTTACTTTTACGTGCCCTAGCGGTAAATCTATGCGTAATTTGAAAAAGTAACTATCTAAAATACTCTTCGACATAAATGGAATCGAAAGATAAAATATTTTTTTCAATCGGATGTTTAGAAGCAAATATGTGGAATAAAACGTATTTTTGAATTCGACATCATCTGCTTTTACACCCTCTAGTGGCAAAATTTTACATCGTAAAAAAAAAAAAAAACGAAACAGAGGATCATCACTCGCATATTTCAAGCTTCCCAATGCAAAAAGAATTTTTCAAATCGGACTAATAGTTTCAGAGATATCGTGGGTACAGACGGACGGACGGGCGTAAGGACAAACTGGTAACATAAGCACGATCTTTTTTTTACAAAAGACGTGCTAAAAAGTCTATTATCAACCAAAATATGTCGATCCTTTTGCTGCGTAAAAAACACTTCTCGGATTCGCTTCTTTTGACTAAGAGAAGCAGTAAGGCGAGCGAAGACCAACGGGCTCCTCTAGCGTTTCCATGACAACATGAAGGAGCAGGTGAAGGGTGAATGGACCATTGCTTTGAGCAACGGTTCTCTCAGAAAAGAGAAGACTTAGGACTACATTAGTCACTCGCATGCTCCCGCCCGTAACAGCACGTGTTTCGTGAGAGATGTTTCAATGAAGTGTCAATGAATTAAAATCAGTTCAATTACACTCACTTCCAAAAGTTAAGCACGCAGGATCCGGAAGACAATCGGAATTGGAGAGGCTGCAATTCGCCGCAGCGGTAGATGGAAGTATGCAAATGTGGTAGGTAACAGCGAATCACGGTGTCTTGCCGAGAAATATGCAAAACAGGCAGTCGTATAGGAAGCCATCACTCTGAAGGGGTACAGGAGTTGCATGCAAGTGCACCTACAAGGTGTTGAGAACTGTCGAAGGATTTGTTTTGAAGACAGACTTGATTTTATGGCTTCCAGAAGACGATTGGAAGATTCTGAGTGCTAGTGTGCCGTCGGACGGATTGAAGCAGGACAGTCAATCACAGATGTTACTGGTTTCTTTGGCGTGAATCATTCCGTCATTTCACGTTTATGGAAATAATTTCTAACCAGCCAAACAGTTGTCCGCAGACTTGTGGTCGGTCGCCCAAGGGTTACGACCCCCGCGGAAGACCGATATATTGCTGTTGTAGCCAAGCGGAATCGAAGAGCGACGTCCACACGTGTGACATCTATGGTTACGGCGGCCATTGGTAAGACGATATCTGCCACTACTGTGAGTCGAAGGATACACATGAAAGGACTGTACGCCCGGGTACCACGGGTTTGTGTTCCTCTATCCGTGCAATCCAGAGGGGCACGATTAAAGTGGTGTCGCCAACATGTCAATTGGACTGTGTCTGATTGGGGCAACGTTATGTTCAAGAATGAGTCCAGATTTTCCCTGCAACCCGATGACAAGCGTGTACGGGTGTGGAGGGAAGAACGCACACGCAATCAACCTCAGAACATCACAGAACATCATGCATTCCGAGGTGGAAGCATCATGATCTGGGCAGGAATTTCGTTGGGATATCGCACCGACCTCCACATCTACAGACGGAGTTCTGTGACGGCTGTACGGTATCGGGATGAACTCCTAGGCCCCACTGTGCGATTGTACGCTGCGGCAGTTGGACCTGCCTTCGTTTTAATGGACGATAATGCGCGTCCCCATAGAGCTGCCATCGTCGACGACTACCTGGAGAGTGAGAGGATTGCGCGTATGGAGTGGTCGGCGTACTCGCCCGACTTTAATCCCATTGAAAATTTTTGGGATGCCCTTGGTCGTGCTTTGTGTTCACATCTCCCACCCCCAACCACTCTCACAGCTTTGGAAACTGCTTTACAGGAGGAATGGCGATTACTGGACTCTGCGGTGGTTTATCACCTCATAAAAAGCATGGTCAGACGTTGTAAACTTTGTATGCAGATGAGGGGTGCTCACATACCCTATTAATGTCGGGTTTTGTTGTTCGTTGTGACTTTATTACTCACTTTGTACATAACTCGAATCTGACGTCATCTTATATTTTCTGAAAATTCAATATTATTTTCATCTCTGTCTTTATTTCTTTGTTTTGATTCATTAATAAACATATTTCCTACGTTCCTGCAGCATTTCGTGTCAATCCAAGCAGTACTTCTCCATTTTTTCACATCTTACTGCTCCGTGCTTAACTTTTGGAAGTGAGTGTATATCTAAAATTCGTGGCTTTGTCGGATTCGACCAGTATTGATAAATTTTGTGAAAGCTTTACTGAACATCTACTGTCAGAACTTAAAGAGCCTGTGCTTCAAATTTTGATACAGTTCGAATCACAAATGAACTGAAGGTGTTTTATTGCCTTGATGAATATAAAAAGAAATCAGTAAGAGACATTACTTGTTACATGAAATTGAATAAATTGGGCATTGTGTTTAATGAGGTGTACAAATTAGCAGACCTAATATTAAAGTTTTTATAAACAACTGCAACTGCCGAAAGAAGTTTTTCTGTATTAAAAAGAATCAAGATATATCTTAGAGCCACAAAAGGACATGTACATTTGAACAACTTGGTCGTTTTGTCAATATAGAGAAAACCATTCTTTTTAAATATGAAAAAGCACTGGGAAGAAACTTTTTATGAAAACGTAACACTCAAGTTCGCACAACAGAAAACAAGAATGGAGTTCATGTACAAAAAAGTATTCAAAAGGTAAAGTGCTAAAATCCTAATCCTCATAATTGTTTGCTGTTAGCAATAGCATGTACATAAAATTTAGAAAAATTACTTCTGTTTCTTAATACACTCATGGCCAATGAAATTTGCGCACCTAGAAGAAAACACGCTACAACCGCGAAACTTTTCAGATAGCTAGAGTGCATGTTGTTATGTAAATAATCCACGTTTGGTGCGATTGCGCATGACCGCACACTCTGTGGTGGCGCTGAAAGCACGAACCGGAGGCCTTACAAACCGGCGTGTAGTCGATGCCCCAGGAAAGCGAAAAGCACCTGCCGACGCAAGCAAAAGTATAGAGTGAGGAGAATGCCGGATACAAGCCAGAGACGTCGATTTACGCGACTTACGGACTTTGAGAGAGAGGCCTAATCATCGGGCTGAAAACCGTAGGGTGGTCGAAGTGCCGTATAACCCCGCCACGTGGATCGCTCTGACCATACCGTCCGACTCTGTTGGGAGCAGTGGGCACGTAACGGCATTGCCACACGGTGGAGCGTCTCCGGACGGACCAGAAGGACCACCGGTAGAGAGGGTCGACGGATCGTGCGCCAGGCACGAACGGATCCCACGGGAACCCCGGTCCACTATACAGGCAGATGTAGCGAATTCTGTGTGCCCAAGAACCATTTCTCGACGCCTCGCGGAAGCGAATCTGCGATTCCAGTGCCCCTTACGTGTGCTGTCATTAATAGCGGAACATTTCCGGCTCCGTGTGCAGTGGTGCCAGGCCAGATCGACGTGGAACGCCACAGAATGGCGACAAGGGGTGTTTAGTGATGAGTGCCGCTTCGTTTTGGGATGACAGATGATCATCGTGTCCGGGTGTGGAGGTCGTCGGGTCAGCGGCACAATCCCGACCTCGATATCGAACGCCACACCTCCTCACTGCAGGCATTATGAATTATCTGGGGAACCATTGCCTACGATAGCCAATCAGTTCTAGTAGTGGTACGTGGATCATTGACTTGCCAGCGGTAGGTGGATGAGATCCTACGGCCCTATGTGCTCCCATTCCTGGCCGGGATTCCAGGTGCGCTATACCAGCAAGATAATGCCCCTCCGCAATCGGCTTGGGTTGCCCAAGTCTGCCTACGTCATGTCCAGACACTTCCTTGGCCTGCCCGCTCCCTGGACATGTCCCCTATCGAGCATCTGTGGGACCAGTTGAAACGCCGGCTGCCGCTGTGCCGCATTATCCGGGATTTGGAACACACCGTCCAACACGTGTGTGCTAGTCTGCCACAGGACAACATCAGACGTCTGTTTGCCTCCATGCCGGACCGTATTGCAGCATGTATCGCCGCACGAGGTGATGCGACGCGCTATTGAAGGTGACTGAACTGCATGCCACAGATCCCTCTGTGATTGTTCTGTAGCTCTGTTTTTACCAACATATGTATCATTCATCTTTATCATTACGACCATAAAATCTTAGTTCAAGCCGATGCTTCCTTCTTGGAGCGCAAATTTCATTGTCCGTGAGTGTAACTGAAAAATAAATTTCGCAGTTTTTAAATAAAAAAACAACAACAGTATTCGGGGAGGTGGAGTGTTCGGGTGAAATAGCCCATGTCTAGGATTCATGATACACCACTGTATTGTAAATTAGGGAAAACTATAAAACCTAAAAATCGTTTACGGCGATACTGTCTGAGGCGTGCATAGGTGTTTTCGAGGGAGTCCCTCGGGGATGAACCACGCGCAGGACGTCCAGTTTCTGCACGAACAAATGAAAACATGGTAAAGGATACCGAAATTATTGTCCATCACAGGCTAATAAGCACCAGGCTACTTGCTATGCAGCTTGGTGTTGGTATGTAAACGGGAAAGGTAATCTTAGAAAAAGATTTGCACAAGAGGAAGATTTGTTCGAGGTTTGTGCCGCACACATTGACACACGAACAGAGAGAGAGACAGAGTACCAGGTTGCATGTTGTCAAAATTTCATCCATGCAGTTGATCAAGATCGCGAATTGCTGCAAAGAATTGTCACCGGTGATGAAAGTTGGTGTTTTCAATTTGATCCTGAAACAAAGCGACAGAGCATGGAATGGCATCGACCGTCTTCTCCCCGGCAGAATTAAAGTCCGGCTGCAAATATCACGTGTCAAGACAGTGGTCACTTGGGGGTTCGACTCTGCTGGAATTATTCACCGCGAATTTTTTCCTTAGGACACCTCCACCGACGTGTCAAGAAGGAACCGTTCCAGAAAACCATTGGTTTCTGTTGCACGACAACACACCCGCACACTGTCCGCTGCCTGGAGATAGGTTTCTGGCTTCGAAGTGGATCTGTGTGATCGAACATCCACCCTATTCCCCAGATTTGGCTCCCGGAGACTTTTCCTCTTCCCAAAGGTGAAGTGTGCTTTGAAAGTGTAGCACTTTATCGATATTGAGGATATCTAACGAGGTGTGACTAACAAACTGAAGGAGGTTCCGGTTCAGGACTTCCACCGTGCCATCGAACACCTGTACGAAAGATCTCACGATTGTGAGGTGTTGGAAGAAGATTTCTTTGAATCTATAATCTCGGAAGGAGATAACCTTGAATCTAAAGAGAAAAAAAGTGTCCTTTTTATTATCTATAAATTACAATTCAAAATGTAGCTCGTTGTTTGGATTTCATAATTTTTGTCCCAAATTAATAGCGAGGAACAGTGCACCAATTA
Source organism: Macrothele yani (assembly GCA_039090855.1). Classification (NCBI taxonomy): domain Eukaryota; kingdom Metazoa; phylum Arthropoda; class Arachnida; order Araneae; family Macrothelidae; genus Macrothele; species Macrothele yani. The sequence continues at coordinate 118,544,047 of CM077008.1, forward strand.
CGTAGAAAATAGTAAAACTATACTAGTGATCCGTTTTCTTGGCGTAGGAATATATAAATAAGCGTTTCCAAGTTTTCGAACCTCAACTAGATGACTTTTTCAAGGAATTTGGACAGAAAGCGTAATCTGAATAATATTAGGTGTGCAACTTAAAATCTCGGCCACAGGCACGACACGTTGACAGCAAATTATAGCAAATCGAATACGTACCTAATCAGGGAAATAATCCCCGTCGTGTTGGATACATTTGAGCCATCGGTCACGGAGCTGCGGAATACCACTGCGGAAAAACGACGGCTGTTTCGAGTTGATAAAGTCATAAATACTTTTGTGGACCTTCTCGACAGAAGTGAAGTGTGTATCACTCAGGTGATGTTGCAGGGAGCGAAAGAGGCGATAATTCGACTGGGCGAAGTCTGGAGAATACGCCGGGTGGCACAAAATCTCCCATCCCAGATAGGTGATCGTGTTTAAAGTCGTTTTCGCGGTGTGAAGACGCGCGTTATCCTGAAGCAACAGGACCGACCTTTTGCCCTTGCCGGTGTATGGCCATTTCGTCTCCATTGCGTCCCTAAACCGAATGAGTTGCTGACAATAACGCTCAACATTGACCGTTTCACCAGGTTTGAGCAACTCATAATGTACGAGACCGCGCTGATCCCACCATATGCACAACAACAACTTCCTGGCATGGATATTCGGTTTGGCGGTACTGGTGGTAGGCTGACCTGGATAAACCCACGATTTGCGCCGCTTAGGATTATCATAGAGGATCCACTTCTCATCACAGGTCAAAATCTTGTGGAGGAAATCCTTCTTCTTGAATCTGGCGAGCAAGGACACGGCAACATCGTAGCGCCTAGACTTTTTCGCAGCTGTGAGTTGGTGGGGCACCCAACGGCCCTTCTTGTGAATCCGTCCAAGCTTGTGCAGGCGCTTTGCAATGGCTTGCCGTGTTACTCCGAGTTCCTGGGCGAGCTCTGATTGTGTACAACAGGCATCCGCATGCAACAGTTGTTCTAGTTCCTCATCGTCAATTTTCTGTGGCTGTCCCGGACGTTCTGCATCACGGAGATCGAAATTTCCCTGCTTAAACTGCTGGAACCACTTCTTATACGTACTGTAGGACACAGTAGTCTCACCCAAAGCAGCACAGATCATTTTCTGGGCTTCCATAGCCTTTTTTGTCAGCTGAAACGCGAACAGGAGGCAGTGCCTCAAATGTTGCTTCTCGAACGACATTGCTTTCACCGTTAACTTTCGTCCCTTCTGTCACTAAAGCGGCGAGCGGTTACGGTTGCCCGGAAAGCTGTTTGGATGGCGCTGCAATCAGCCATTATCGCACACAGCTATTTGCATTTGCCGACGTTCTATGATCGCTTGCGGTTAGGGGCCGAGAAATAAGTTGCACTCCTAATAGAACGCTTTAACAACTTGGAGCCGCCCCGGTGGCGCAGTGGTCTAAGGCGTTGGCCTCTGATCATTCGTCCGTAAGGGGTCCGGGTTCGAATCCCGGTGAGGCATGGATGTTGTGTTTGTCTTACGGCACTGGCTCTCTCCCTTCCCTGGAACCAGTGACCCTAAATTAGGGACGGGCGACTGCTTATAGCCCATTGAGTTGCTCACGGTGGTCGTTAAACCTCCAATCAAAAAAAAAAAAAAAAAACTTGGACGCGTGACTTGACTTGACAATAAATAGATATGACGTTATATTCATTTAAAGATACGAGGTATCGCGAAAGCTTGGAAACGCTTATTTATATATTCCTACGCCAATAAATTGGATCACTAGCATAGTTTTACGATTTTTGCCTCATTACCTAACGAGCACACTCTGCGTAATGCGGTAGAGATGTGTTTCAAGTAAAGGTTTCCTCAAGTGGCAACACCTCAGTTGCGGATAATGGCATATGACGGTGAATTCTCCATTCAGAGTTTTGGAAATAATCTCAATCAAATGTCTTTACGTATCTGGAAGCATCTAAGTACGCTGGCGCGAGATTTTTATTTTGCTGCTTTGCACCTGGCTAATAATTTACTTTCCCTAAACCAATGATTAAATGCTTATAGCACGCACGCACGCACACACACAATGAAACTTCAGAAGAAGATGAGTAAAGATTAAGCGATTAGCTCAGAAATCTAGGCGGTGAAAACAAACTAATAAATAAAGAGGGAAAAAAGAGTGTCCTTTTTGTTACCTGAGAAAGTCGGTCATTGAGGAGCATGGGTCGCTGTCCAGCTGCACAGTCAGTACGGAGTAAGCAGAACTTGGGTAGGGTTGGGGAGGAACTTATGCATTCCGTAGGAAAAGAATTAGCGGCAAAGTGGGGAAGTACAGGGTGTCCATAGAGTCTTTCCCGCATTACAAAAATTAGTATAAAAAATCTATAAGTTAAAATAAAATGGTTGGCAACATAACATAGCAGCACTCATAAAGTTTTTTTTTCTGTTCTTCAGGTGAGCGCTACTGCTGAATATAAAAGGGCATTTCATCGATAATGGCTTGCATGCCAGAAAAAGTGGCGTGGGTGTTGTGGTTCCATGAGACCAAATCGGCGGTGATTGTGCGGCGCCATTTCAGAAAAGAGTAGGAACAATCACCATGGGACCAAAAATGCATAAAAACTTGTGTATGAAAAGTTTAAAGAGACGGGGAGTTGTAACCGAGGCTTCCATATTTATCAGAGGCGAAATTCTGTAGCCATTTTTAGAGATAGTGAATTGTAGTCATTTTCCTTCAATTACCGCCATTTTGATGGGCTGGACAGCGAACAGGCAAAGTATTTCTTTCCCACACGTCGCAGCAGAGGGGGTGTTAGATTTATAGTTTCGTCTATGTGAGAAGAATGAAACTGGACATTATTGATTCTCCGCGTACCCAAGCAGTGCGATGTAGGGTGGCCAGCGAGCCAATTAATTAATCTTGCGTTTTTCGGACAGGAGGCATCTTAAGGTGTGAGTTGGCTTAGGAGGAATTCGTCGGACTTCACACGGGGGAGAGTTTAGGTTCGGGGGTCGGCTATCGGGGCAAGAAAGAGCAGAGGGAACTCGGTGGCAGAAGGTCGACGAAGCAGGAGATCTGTGATCATGTGATCATATGTAGAGGATTTTAGGAAGGGAGTATCTGACCCCAGGTCTTAAACAACCCTTAGAAATATGAAGGCAGGAGATTTGGGCTAGAGTGCCCGATAGGAAAGTGACACGGAGGCGAAGTAGAAAGGGGGAGGAAGACGCCTTCATTTATTACCGGGGGGCCAGTACCTGAGGTCCGACGGCTTAACGTGCCCATCCGACGCACGGCGGATATTTAGTGGATCGAGCGTTCGTACCTGCCTGGGATCGACCCTGAGGTCCTTTCCGTGGTAGTCACGAACGTTGCCCACTAGGCCACCCGCGGCCGAAGCAGGAGATCTTTAGCGGGGGTGCCAGTATCGTCAGGACAAAGGGAAGGAGGAAGGAATGAGGCAGATGATTAGAGAGACGGAAGGAGATTATGAGGGGTTAATATGTAGAAAGAACGGATATCAGGACAAGGCTTAAAGACATTCCCCGTAACATCTGAATAAAAGCCTTAATCACTGCAGAATTTAGCCTCGGTCGATTCCCTTTTCTATACTTTGTATTGTATTTATCTTCTCCAGTTGGGAGAATTGCGGATTATACCACCGATACGGAACTTACTGCAAAGGAAGCATCAAACAAACCCTCCATAAAGGGCGCTGTAATAGAACTCAGCACCAAGCTTGTAACATTTGAATTATTTCGCAGAAATGTCTCCTGAACAGCTACAACTGTTCAGGAGACATGTTTCCTGAACAGCTACAGCTGTTCAGGAAACATTTCTGCGAAATCCCAGGAAATCCATTCATCGTACTTCACTAGAGACTGGGATTCTCCAAGCCACGGTTCGCAAAATTTTACACAAACGTCTTCATCTGTATGCTTATAAGGTACGGATCGTTCAAGCTCTTCAGCCTGATGACCGGTTTCGCCGTGCTGCATTTGCGACAGAGATGTTGCAGCTCACAGCTCATGCCAGAGATTATCTGCACCGTGTCTGTTTCTCAGATGAAGCCACATTCCATGCATCTGGTTCAGTAAAGAGGCACAATGTGTGAATCTGGGGATCAGAGGACTAGCCCGAAAGTGAACGTATGGTGCGGCCTGATGCATAAGATAATCATCTGGCAATTCTTTTTTTTAGAGCTCACAGTAACATGCAACGCGCGCCTGGACATGCTGGGACTTTTTGTAGCACTCCAACCGTCGGTTATTTTCCAACAAGACGGTGCCCCACCGCATTGGTCAATAATGGTTCGTTAGTTCCTGAATGCCATATTTCCGGACAGATGGATTGGCCGTGACGGTCCCATGACATGGCCACCTCGATCTCTCGACATAATCCCTCTAGACCTTTTTACTGTGGGGTTATGTGAAAGACCAAATTTACTGTAGCAGTTTTCCGGATGTAAAGACGTTGGAGAGCAGAATAACGGACGTCATTGGTTCTGTCTCTGCTGAGATGTTAAACAAAACATGTCGGGAAATTGAATATCGCTTAGATGTCCTCCGGGACACAAATGGCGCCCGTGTAGAGGTGTACTGACACTGTAAAAAAAACTACTTGTGCACCATCATTGCCGCGCAATCCGTTTCTTGTACATGTAATACGTTTTTTATATTAATTTTTGTAATGTGGAAAAGACTTTACAGACATCCTGTGTATTATTGCAAAAGCCAAAATCACGATAATACACCTTTCTTTTTCTCATTTCCTCTCTGATAAAAATGGCCGAAATTTTCATTTTCTGCCACCTGCTGATCGTACGAAACTTCCAACTCTTCGTTTTGCCGTTCTTTGAAAAAGAAGAAAAGGAAGAAAAAATGTATTTATTTACTGAACTAACTCACACCATCTGAGAATTTTAATGAATACACACACACACACACACACACACACATAAATAATAAAATATTATAGGTGAGTTCATGAACCTGGCAATACCGCCTCGCTTGTGCAGTTGTCTAAGCGATAGCTTTTGGCCTGAGATGGGTCCGAGTTCGAATCCCGGTGAGGCATCGTAGCTAGGTTTGTCTTTCGGCAGTGGCGCTCTCCATTTCCTAAGACCAGTGGCCCTAAATTAGGAACGGCGACTGATAACAGCCTATCGAGTTGCTCACAGTGATTGTCACCCCTCTTCTCCCGCCCCCCAATGGTTGGACCAATTTCGGCACAGCTGGCCATTACAACTCTTATGTCGGCAGTGATTGCAGGGAAAATTTCAGCATGAAGTTGATCTGTGAAAGACCGAAAATCGGTGGTAAGCAATTAGGGGATTTTTTCTTGTGACAAGATTGAAAATACAGATGAAATGACGGACACAGACAGCACCACATATCTGCGTGTGGCATTTCGTTATGCAGTTTAGTCATACGGATTCAGTCTGTTTCAAGTTGGATAAAGTACTGCTTCAGGTTGTTGTGCAAAAAATGGAGAGAGAGATTATTTGCCGAAGCATAGAATATGCGTTAAACCCGGAAAACATCTCATGAAAATATATTACGGTTAGAATTAGTTTACGAAGATGATGCAATAAGCAAAAGACAGATTTTCTACGAGGGTTAAGCAATTTTGCGATGAAAAGAAAAACAGACATGTTGTAAAGTAACACAAAGAGCTTAATAACCTGTGTATGGCGTCATGAAAATCAAATATACCGTCCCGGTGGCGCAATGGTCTAAGCGCTGGCTTGTGAAGGGTCCGAATTCGAATACCGGTGAGGCATGGATGTTGTGTTTGTCTTGCGGCACTGGCTCTCTCACTTTTCTGGAACCAGTGGCCCTTAAATAGGGAGGGGCGACATTGAGATGCTCACGGTGGTCGTTAAATTTTCAATAAAAAAATCAAATGTTATAAGAGAGGGGTGCCGATATGTCTTTGGCTTTGTAAAGAAAACAAGCCACGCGATTGAAGAAAAAATGTACTGTACATATTCTCCCCTGAGCTCAGCACACACATTTGAGCTCGTTGTTTTAACTTTTTTAACCCATCAAAAAACAATTCTTTCGACTTTGCTACAAACCACTCGTCGGCTGCTGCTGTGGCCTCCTTTTTGGAAATTTTCCCCCTTGAGGTGTTTTTTAGCACGTCTTTTGTAAAAAAAGATCGTACTTCTGTTATCGGTTTGTCCGTCCGTCTGTACCCACGATATCTCCGCAACTATTAGTCCGATTTGAAAAAAAAATCTCTTTGCATTCGGAAGCTTGAAATATGCAAATGCTGATCCTTTTATTCGTTTTTTTTACGATGTACAATTTCGCCGCTAGAGGGCGTAAATGCAGATGATGTCGAATTCCAAAATACGTTTTATTCCACATATTTGCTTCTAAACATCCGATTGAAATTTTTTTATTATCTTTCGATTCCATTTATGTCGAAGAGTATTTTAGATATAGTTACTTTTTCAAATTACGCACAGATTTTCCGCTAAGGGGCGTAAAAGTTAATTACATTTTTCCTGATAACTCTTCTTCTAAAACTCCGATTTGAAAAATGTTTTCTTCAGCGGATACATCTGGTGATGGAAAATCTTTCGCATATGATTTTAAATTTTTGGTAAAGAGTACTTTGGCCACCAGGGGCGTAAGTAATAATTTTTGCTTCTGATGTATTTGCCATAAAATTGGAGCTTCTGAAATATCGATTGAAAAAATTCTTTCGTGGACTGATGCCACTCACATCGATAAACCTTTTCGGAATATTTTCTTCTTAAAATATTGCACAGTTCCACCGCCATAGGGCGTAGATGTACATCTCATTTTTGTCAATGTCTCTACTTCTAGGAGTCCGATCTGAAAAATTCTTTCTTTGTTGGATAGTGTTTTCCGTGTGACATGTTTTTCACAAAATTTCAAAATTTGCAAGTAATTCATAGACTTTCCGCTAGGGGACGTAGCGGTAAATTGCGTTTCCCCCTATATCTCTGCTTCTAAATTTCCGATTTGAAAACTTCTTTCTGCACCGGATACAGTTCCTGATGGGAAATCGTTTGCACATTATTTCTAGTTTTTGTAAAAAAATAGTTTGGCCACCAGGTGGCGTAAATCTTAATTTCCGCTTCTGTTGTATTTGCTGCAAAATATGAGCTTCTAAATTCTCGATTGAAAAAACGTCGTTTGTTGACCGATACTAGTCATGTCAACAAACCTTTTAGAAACATTTTCTTCTTAAAATAGTGCATGGTTTCTACGCCAGGGGCGTAGATGTGTATCTTATTTTTGTCAATATATCTACTTCTAGGAGTCCGATTTGAAAAATTCCTTCTTTGTTGGATAGCGTTTCTAGTGTGACATGTGGTTTATATAATTTCAAAATTTTCAAGTAATTCATAGACTTTCCGGTAGGGGAAGCAAATGTAAATTGCGTTTCCCCCTATATCTCTGCTTCTAAATCTCCGATTTGAAAAATTCTTTCTGCACCGCATACAGCTCCTGGTGGGAAATCCTTTGCACATATTTCTAATTTTTGTAAGAAATGGTTTGGCCACCAGGTGGCGTAAGTCTTCATTTCCGCTTCTGTTGTATTTGCAGCAAAATATGAGCTTCTAAAATCTCGATTTAAAAAAGTCGTTTGTTAACCGATACTACTCATGTCGTCAAACCTTTTAGGAAAAAGATTTTCTTAAAAAAATGCATGGTTTCTACGCCAGGGGGCGTAGATTTATATATTATTTTTGTCAATATCTCTACTTCTAAGAGTACGATTTGAAAAATTCCTTCTTTGTTGGATAGTGTTTCCGATGCGAAATGTTTTTCCTATAAATTCAAAATTTTCAAGTAAATCATACACTTTCCGCTAGGGGGCACAAAGGTAAATTGCGTTTTCTGCGTTATTTCTGCTCCTGAAGCTGTGATATGAAAAATTCTTCCTGTATCGCATACAAGACCTGATGGAAAATATTTTTCACATAATTTCTAATGTTTGGTATAGAATGGTTTAGCCACCAGGGATCATAAGTTTTAATTTCTGCTTCTGAAGTATTTGTTGCAAAATCTGGGCTCCTGAAAACTCGACTAATTTTTTTTTCTTGGACCGATACTGCTCATATGGATAAACCTTTTGAGAATACTTTCTTCCTAAAATAATGCATGGTTATCCCACCAGGGAACGTAAAGCCACATCTTGTTTTTGTCGATATCTCTGTTTCTAAGTGTCCGTAAGTTCACGACTCCGTTTACAGCAATATCTGAGGGATGAAAAACCCGATTGAAAATCTTCTTTCTTTCGTCAGATCTAATTGTTTTGCATACCGGTTGCATTGACTTTGAATAGCTTTGATAAATTTAATTTGCGTCAGAACGGATTCAAAAGACGTGCGTGCTTATTACACCCGAATATTCGGTGTCATCTTTCTTGTTAAGGTTAGGAAAGAGGTAGTATTTCGAAGGGGCCAAATCAAGTGAGTAGGCCGGGTGTTTCAGAGTTTCGAAGTGAAGATCAGCCAATTTGCGTTCCGTAATGGTCTCCTTGTCGGGAGAGGCATTGTCTCGAAGAAACAAGATCCATTTCGAAAGCTTGCCTCGATGTTTGGCGACCAGTTGCTGCTTCAGTTTGTCGGGAAGTGCAATGTAGTACTTTGCTGTGGTGTTTTCACCCTTTTCTAAATAATCTACAAGCAAAATTCCACCTTTGCTCCAGAAGAAAGACGCCAACACCTTGCTTGATAATTTCTGTCTCTTGAACTTTTTTGTAAGCGGGAAAACACAGTGACTTCATTCTTTACATTGTTCTTTGGTCTCTGGATCATATATCATCATCATCATCATCATTGTCAACCATTATCAATCCACTGCTGGACGAAGGTCTCCCCAAGTTTCCTCCACAACGGTCTGTCTTGTGCCAGTCTCCTCCATGTCACCCCTGCATACTTTCGAATTTCATCCACCCATCTCCTATGTGGTCTTCTTCTGGGTCTTTTCCTGTCCCTTGGAATCCAATCTAAAATTCCGGCTGTCCATCGATGATCTGTCCTTCTGGCAGTATGTCCAGCCCATTGCCATTTCAGGGATTTAACTCTGATCATGATGTCTTCCACTCTTGTCATTTTTCGGATCCACGAGTTCCTCTTCTTATCTCTCCTGGTTACACCAAGCATGCACCTCTCCATGCTACTTTGAGTTGTCCGCAGCCTTTGTATGTCTCTTTTAGTTAAGGTCCACGTCTCTGCACCATACGTAAGCACTGGAAGGATGCATTGATCAAACACTTTTCTTTTAAGACATAATGGCATATTGCTCTTGAAAATTATGCTGTTTCTTCCAAAAGCTCTCCAGGCAAGTTTTGTACGCCGATTAATTTCTTCATCAATGTGACCCTCACTTGATATCTGCTGTCCAAGATAAACGTACGTGTCTGTTATCTCCAGCTTTTCTCCATCAATCGATAAATCTTCATTTCTTGTAAAAGCATTGAACATCACTTTTGTCTTCTGAAAGTTCATTTTTAATCCCACTTCTTTACTCTTGTCAGCAAGTTCCTGGATCATATTCTGCAGCTCTGATGGGGTAGTTGCAAAAATGACTACGTCATCAGCAAAACGAAGGTGGGTTAGATAATCTCCATTAATCTTTATCCCCTTGTTTTCCCAGCTCAGCGACTGAAAAACACCCTCCAATGTGGCATTAAAGAGCTTCGGAGATATGGTGTCACCTTGTCTCACTCCCTTTCCAATTTTTACGTGTGTTGTATTTTCAAACAGCCGAATCTTTGCACTTGCATTTTCATAGATGTTATTAATAATATTAATGTATGCATCTTCAATACCGCAGGTTTTCAGAGCCATTGTAACTGCTGATGGTTTCACCGAATCAAAGGCTTTTTCATAATCGATAAAAGCCATGCACAATGGAAGTTCATATTCCCTCGCTCTTTCAATTAGTTCTCTCAGCACGTGGATATGATCTATTGTGCTGTAGCCACTCCTGAATCCAGCTTGTTCTCTCGGTTGAGCCATGTCTAGTGCTACCTTCAAGCGGTGTGAAAGAACTTTAGTGAAGGTTTTATAAACTACTGATAGGAGGCTGATAGGTCTGTAGTTTCCGAGATCCTCAATGTCACCTTTCTTATGTAGCAGGATCATTGTAGCGGTGTTCCAATCCTCAGGAATCTTTCCTTCATTAAGGCATCGAGTGAAAATTTGGGCGAGTACTGTTTCGATTTCTCCACTTGCTTCTTTTATGATGTCTACAGTAATTCCATCTTCTCCTGGAGCTTTTCCTCGCTTCATGTTCTTGATTGCATGTGCAACTTCTGCTGGAAGGACTGGAGGAACTCTGGTACTGGTATCTTTCATGATGTCTGGAGTGCATATATCATCCCTTTCATATAATTTGGAGTAGAAATCTTTCACTCTTGTCAAAATTTCGCCTCTATTTCTTGTTACAGAACCATCTTCTTTTCTCAGTGCCATAATCTGTTTTCTTCCCTTACTGAGATGTCCCTTTGCTATCTTTAGGCTTTGGTTGTTTTCAATTGCTTTCCTCACTAGTTCACAGTTGAATTTCCTTACGTCTTCAGTGATACTTTTTCTTACTGTCTTGCATAGCTCTATATATTCCACTTTGGAAGTCACATCTTCTTTAGTTGTCCTCATCTCTCTTCTTTTTTTGCATCAACATTTTGGTTTTTCCTGATAATTTGTTCACATGCAACTTGTTCTTAGACCCAGCTAATTTTGTTGCTGTTTCCATAAGAGCTTTGGTTACTTTTCTGTTAACTTCAGAGATGTCCACTTCTTCCGATGTTAGGCCTTCTAAAGCAGAGAACCTGTTCTTCAGTTCTAACTTGAAGGTATTATGGTGTTTTTTAAGGTTGGTTATGTCAATAGATTTTGTTTGTCTTATGAGCTTGCCACGTTCAAGTTTAGTGTTGAGGTGCATCTTACATCTCACCAATCTATGGTCACTACCTGTGTTGAACTTGTTTAGCACACTGCAGTCTTCTATGACGAATTTTTTGTTACACATAATAAAATCAATTTCACTTGTCGTCCCATTTGGATGTCTCCATGTCCATTTCCTGTGTGGCTTTTTCTTGAAGAAGGAGTTCAAGATGAAAAACCCTTCTGCCTCTGCAAACTCAACGAGAGTATTTCCACGCTGGTTTCTGTTGCCATGACCGAATTTACCTACTGAAGTTTCATTCTGTTGCCGTTGCCCTATTTTTGCATTGAAATCTCCCATAATTATTTTCAAGTGCTGCTTACCTTTATTATTTAGATGACAAATTTCCTCATAAAATTCTTCAATTTCTTCTTCAGGATGACTTGTGGTGGGTGCATAAGTTTGAATAATCTGAGCCTGGTATCTTTTCGAGAGTTGGATAACAAGCCGTGCAGCTCTGTCAGAGGAACTTTCAACTTCTACAACTTTATCCTTCAGTTTCTTGTTTATTATAAATCCAACACCACTAGTTCTGCCAGTATCTGTCCCACGATAGTAGAAGAGATGTCCACTTTTCAGTTCGATGAGATCTTCTCCTTTTCTCCTTACCTCACTTAGCCCCACGATGTCCCACTTGATCCTTTGTAGTTCCTCTTCCAATTCAAGAAGCCTTGAATCAGAAGATAGGGAGCGTCCATTGTAAGTAGCCAAGGTCAGCATCAGATGGCAGCCTAGTCCGGTCCTCCGGGGATTCTTAGCACCCTCTGCCTTCATGTCGCACTGGCCGCTGCCTTGGCCAGGTACATTCCAGCTGCCGGAGACTGATATGTATATATATATATATATATATGGATCCGCATGTCAGCCATAGTTACGAGACGGTTCAAAATTTCTACACGATCCAGCCGAAATCTGTCCAAAATCGCTTGTAAAGCAATCACTCGATCACACTTGCGGTCAGCATTGAGAAATTTGGAAACGCATTTGAATGAGAGCTTTCTCACATCTAAAATCTTGTGAATAATATGGCCGACTCATTCGCGGGAAATCATCAGGGTCTCTGCTATCTTTTTAGTGGATTTTCTTCGATTATGGAGGATCATAGAACGAATGGCATCTGCGTTTTCTGGAATTGTCATTTGAGTTGGTCTCCCAGAACTTTCTTCGACATCAGTGCTCAAATGTCTTGTTCTAAACCTAGCAACGAAGATCTTGAATGTGGAGTAGGAAGGACACTTATCACTTTAAGGTCACCGACATTTCATCATAAATTTGTTTGGCTAAGTTCCCTTTTAGGAAAAGATATTTCATCACTGCTCGGCACACTTTTGCCGTTTATCTGTGTTGTTTTGCACCATTGTCACTTCAGATATGCAGGAAAAAAAAAAGAAAAAAGAAATAATCAGGCAAAAATTATGATAATTTGTCAGACACATACATAAAATCACAAAAGTATTATCAGTTTAAAAGTATGTGAAATGGGGAAAGCCAAAGACTCATCAGTACCACTACGTAATGAACTGATAGAATTACAAATCCACAGAAAAGCTAAAGGCAGGGAAGCAGTGAAAGGGGCCCTCGAGCCCCCTCCAGGAGCATCGAATAGAAGTCATCGCTCTTTCCACGTTTATAAGTGAGTCACCGAAAATTTCTCATCGGCCACCACCGGAAATCGGATCCGGGTATTCCAGTTACCCCAGGTTCGATTCCCGGTGGCGGCCGATGAGAATTTTCAGTGACTCACTTATAAACGTGGAAAGAGCGATGACTTCTGTTTGATGTTCCTAATCCACGTCAATTGTGTGTATTAACCCCTCCAGGAGCATTATTTTGTGCCCCACTTTGTTAGCGCCCCCTCAAGGAACTTTATTTCGTGCCACACTTCATTTGAGCTCCTTCCAGGAGCATTATTTTATGCTCCACTTCGTTTGAGCCCTCTAAGAGCATTATTTTGTGCCCCACTTCGTTTGAGCTCCCTCCAGGAGTATTATCTTCTTCCCCATTTCGTTCATAAAACTGAGTAAACTTAACGTCGAGTGTGCAACCCAAAACTTACCTAAATATGTATTTAAAAAATGATCAGTGTGTATTTATACCTAGGTTACGGTTTGTATTCTTTTAAACAGTCTCTCCATCTTTTTTTCTTCCCCAGCGTTAGTGCTTATTGCTGTGGTGCCTTGACGCAGTTGTTTTATGTATGACGTGGAGTAAACTAGAAATTACCTTGCAAATAATGAGCACCACTCATTATGTTACATAGCAAATTAGTATTTGAACTAACAAACAAAATCTTGATACTGCGGAGTTAATAAGAGTCTTTGAAGCAAATGGTAATCATCATTCGCAATGTGTGGCGTACCTACCTCAAAGGTGACGCACATGTCAAGATGGCAAGGGGCATATAAGCCCTTGCCGGTGTAGCTTAATTGAGAAGGCATTTGGCTGCTGAGCAGAAGGATTTATTTTTCGCCACAAGAAAATGGATTTTACGCAATATTGGCGCCCGAACATAAAATGAATCATCTGGACGTTGGATTCTTCAAAAAACGTGTGACGTTCCTTCCACATCGTCTGGAATTAATAAGAATTCCTTCTTGTACAGTGAACTCTCTTTCAAGCGTGGTTTGACGGCTAACCCGGAGAGCTACTATTCCGTCCAAGCTCTTTCTCAAAGTGGGATTGGACCGAATAATGTGAACACCACACTCAGAGACGTGACTTTTAAATGCAGCTGCGTACGTTGCAATACGCAAAGGTATCCACCACTTTTTGGTTGTGATAGCTTTGTTTAGAACTCCAAGGTCCTGTTTAAGTGCATTAAAAGTGTCTTCTTGCAAAATTTCTTTCAGGGTGACGACGAAATGAGCGACCTAACGGACTTCGAAAAAGAGCTAATTGTTGGTGGCAGGCTAGTTGGTGCCTCCGTGATAACAGTAGCCAGGGTAGGGGGGTATCGTGAGCTACTGTGTCTAGCGTTCTGACAGCATACTGTGTTCATGACTTCGGAAGAGACTAATTGTTGGTGGTCGGCTAGTTGGTGTCTCCGTGACAACAGTCGCCAGGGTAGTGGGGGTATCGAGAGCTACTGTGTCTAGCGTCATGACAGCATACCGTGTTCATTACTTCGGAAGAGGCTAATTGTTGGTGACCGGCTAGTTGGTGTCTCCGTGACAACAATCGCCAGGGTAGTGGGGGTATCGTGAGCTACTGTGTCTAGCGTCATGACAGCATACTGTGTTCATGACTTCGGAAGAGGCTAATTGTTGGTGGTCGGCTAGTTGGTGTCTCCGTGACAACAGTCGCCAGGGTAGTGGGGGTATCGTGAGCTACTGTGTCTAGCGTCATGACAGCATACTGTGTTCATTACTTCGGAAGAGGCTAATTGTTGGTGACCGGCTAGTTGGTGTCTCCGTGACAACAGTCGCCAGGGTAGTGGGGGTATCGTGAGCTACTGTGTCTAGCGTCATGACAGCATACTGTGTTCATGACTTCGGAAGAGGCTAATTGTTGGTGACCGGCTAGTTGGTGTCTCCGTGACAACAATCGCCAGGGTAGTGGGGTATCGTGAGCTACTGTGTCTAGCGTCATGACAACATACTGTGTTCATGACTTCGGAAGAGGCTAATTGTTGGTGGTCGGCTAGTTGGTGTCTCCGTGACAACAGTCGCCAGGGTAGTGGGGGTAACGAGAGCTACTGTGTCTAGCGTCATGACAGCATACCATGTTCATTACTTCGGAAGAGGCTAATTGTTGGTGACCGGCTGGTTAGTGTCTCCGTGACAACAGTCGCCAGGGTAGTGGGGGTATCGAGAGCTACTGTGTCATGACAGAATACTGTGTTCATGACTTCGGAAGAGGCTAATTGTTGGTGGCTGGCTAGTTGGTGTCTTCGTGACAACAGTCGCCAGGGTATTGGGGGTATCGATAGCTACTGTATCTAGCGTCATAACAGCATACCGTGTTCATGACTTCGGAAGAGGCTAATTGTTGGTTGCCGGCTAGTTGGTGTCTCCGTGACAACAGTCGCCAGGGTAGTGGGAGGTATCGATAGCTACTGTGTCTAGCGTCATGACAGCATACCGTGTTCGTGACAAAACCTCGTCTGCGAAACACAAGAGAGGTGGGAAAACGACACTGACTGATAAAGACAGGAGAGCATTAAAGAGGATTGTTACCCATAATAAGAAGACCACGGCGCCAAAAATTAGTGCGGAGCTCAATCTGCATCTCCAGACTCTGGTATCAACTAAAACAGTGAGCAGAGAACTGCATAAACAAGATATTCATGGCAAAACTGCTATTGTAAAACCTCTAGTGACCCGAATGAATGTACAACGGCGACAGCAGGGATGCCAGGAGCATACGACGTGCACTGCCGATGCATGGAAGCGTGTAATGTGGTCGGATGAATCCATATTCACATTATTCCTCACCGCAGGATGTGTTTACGTGTGAGAACACCGTCAGAAGCGTATAACCCAGACAAGCTGCTCCCAACACTGCAGCATAGTGGTGGTTCTGTCATGCTCTGGACTGTCATATCGTGGTTTTCAGCAGGTCCCCTGATTACCTTGAAAGGACGAATGACTGGCAGGGTGTATGAAACCATTTTGGCTGACCAAGTCCATCCAGTGGCTCAGGAATGGTTTTCTGCAGGGGATGCCATCTATTAAGATGATAACACCCCAATTCTCAGAGCTCGGAAAGTCCAATCATGGTTTGAGGAACATAAGGACTAACTTTCACACCATCTTTGGCCTTCCCAATCACCAGATTTAAGCATCATTGAGCCACTGTGGTCTGTGTTGGAAAACAGAGTTATCCTCTTCCTGTATCTCTCAAGTATCTGGAGCAGTTTCTGCATGAAGAATGGTGTAACATCCCACTAACCACCATCCAGGATTTGTACCGTCCCTTCCAAGGACGATTCAGGGGGTTTGAATGCGAAAGTGGGTCCCACACCCTACTTGGTATGTAAAACCATCTTTTCCTAGGGGTTCACATTACTGTGTTCAACCCCTGTATGTGTCGTACATACTTCAGAGGTGACGAACATGTCAAGACGGCAAAGTTGCAGCGACAAACTTCGTCGGTGTAGCTTAGTTGAGAAAGCATTCGGCTCCGGAGCAGAAGAATACGAGTTTCGATTTCCGCCTCCAGCAAAGCGGCGTTTACGCTATATATGTTACAGAGCAACCACAACATATATGCTGCAATGCACTGCTTTGTTTCAGAATTTAACGACGCACAAGAGCATTTAGATAAAAGGAGAATAAATTTTATAAGTGTAAATGCAACATTCATGTCTTCCACAGGATCTAAATCCTGCAGCACAAGGAGCTATGAACCCGGCATCCTAGACCACCTTACGCCAGAGTTCGTTATCCATGATCTGAGCCAAATGGAACCCAAACTTTTTTGCTGTGCTCAAAAA
This sequence comes from Macrothele yani, assembly GCA_039090855.1. Lineage (NCBI taxonomy): Eukaryota > Metazoa > Arthropoda > Arachnida > Araneae > Macrothelidae > Macrothele > Macrothele yani. The sequence continues at coordinate 118,560,425 of CM077008.1, forward strand.
GAAATGCTTTCATAGTTGTCGGGTTATACGAAAGCTACGTCGAAGCAACTCGCTTTCCCCCCTCTCGCATTTCAGCAGCAGCGATGATAAAGCTGTCACGGGTGATAAGCAGGAGCGTCGCTAGATTTCGAAATCAGGGTGGGGGAGTATTATTTTTACAAGGGAAAGTTTGATAGCAACTTTATTTACAAAACACTGAAAGGAAGAATTTGTAATGCTCCTTACTAGAGGCATCAAAGCTATTCATGTACCCTTTTTATTAATTTTGGAACTGCCTTGAAATTTACGTACTTTTCGGAATACAAAAGACTCCAAAGTTTAGAGTAATTTTTTGGTAATGCTCCGTCCACCATTTTTTTTAAGACTAGTAAAACCTAAAAAGTTATATATCCGTATAATAAATATGACACACTGTCACTAGCACCAGTTACACGCCCTGATTAAAAGAAAATTCCATGCCTAGAAGAAAGGTTTTAAAGCAAATGTTTTCTTGGATTAGGGTTGATGGGAAATAAGGACACGCAGACAATAAATGCTTTTCCCACCCCCTTAACTCCTTTCCTTCAAGCCAGCGACCTTGTCTTGCACTGATCTTTTCCAAAGCAGTCTTCAGCCGCGTCCTACTCGCTCATTGCGCTAGGGCAGGTATATCTTTAGCACCAAAGGTACCCAGAGCACTGGCATGGCTTTAGACTCCACTTTTCATGTAGGAATCCCCTACTTAGTAGGACAAACAGCAGAGCAATTACCAATGACCTAAGTGAATTCCTATTCACCCTCTTCATTCGCGCGTGATCATACTAACTTGAAAAGACGCTTAAAGTGAGGATCTGGATGAGTGGAGAACAATTGAATCTTCATGACCCTACTGATGCTCACCTTTTTAAGGAGAAGGAAAATCGCACTTCCTAGGGGGAAATGCGTGGAGTTACGCGGAGAAAAACACGGAAGTCATTATGACTTGGAAAAGCCCAAATTACAATTTAAAGTTAAAAACAATTAAAATATGTCACACCTTGAACTCGGTGGGCTAAACTCGCATCGGCTTGGCGACGTCCCTGGCGATAAGCGCTCTGTTCAAGCCTTGGGTTACCAAGGCATGAAGGGAAAAGGTTAGTCCCCTTTGATACGGACATCATGTCTCTAGATAAAAAGAAGTAGCTCAAACAACTTTCTCCTTTCTTAGGTTCGTTCCCATTGCAATAGCCCTTTTAGACGGGAATCGTTCACAAAGGAGAGATTCAATGATCCCTCTTGCTTGAATAATAAAGCTAATGAGTAAAGAAACGGTTTCTGATGCGTCTCGACCCAGCTGCGTTCGGCCCTCTTCTGCGATGGCGAATATATTCGTTCGAGCTGGTTTCATCCGTTTTTCTAACCCCGAGAAAATTCTTTCCAGCCGGTTAAAAGGTTAGAGCTATTCTTTTCTGTGTTTAACAACTACCATGAGCAACAATGAGGACGTCGTTGGTCACTAAGTTAGGGCCACCGGATCTAGGGAAGAAGAAAAGCCAGCTCACATCTTCTTCCCTGCCCCCTCACTCCGGAGATTTATTGTCTACACAGACAAAATGTATCTCTGCAGATTTATTGTCTTGACACGTGATTCACCTCAGTAGTTCATCACAACCATGCCTAATCTGGGACTGGAGCTCTTTCCCATCTCAGACAAACTGCCAGAACCCAGCGCTTCAGGCGACTCGGCCACCGGAGCGGCTGAAAGCACATCAGCTTATGACGCAAAAAATGAACACTACTGGTGGCACTGTAGAGAAATCAGTACTCACGCTACATACACTGAAGAGCAATTAAATTAGACACAGCTGGCGTTATGCGAATGTGGCGCTGTGGGCGGCCCTGTAAACGGAAACGACATGACGTATGCAGCGATCCGACAATATAAGGAGCGATGCGACGGGAATCAGTAAGCGTTGAACGTAGTATGGGTAAGACGAAGGATATAAGCGCATTTGATCGTGGGCAAATTGTCGGGGCCCGACGAATGGGTCACTCCATCTCGGAAGTCGTGCAGGCACTGGAATTTTCACAAGCCACTGTGTCACGGTTCACCGTGAGTACATCGAATGCGGTAAAACCATCCCTGCAAATGCCAACTGCCATGGACAACAGCGTGTGGATGGGCGGGGTCATCGTCGGCTAGCTCGCGTTGTAACAGCGGATAGACGGGCCACAGTGCAAGAAATCACTCGGCAATTTAACGCTGGTGCACAAAAACGTGTATGCAGCCACACCATCCAGAACCATCTCCTCGCTATGGGGTACAGAAGCCATCGTCCCACGAGAGTGCCGCTGCTTACCGCACATCACAGATTAGTATGGGCGCGGGAACATCGCCACTGTACCCTAGACATGTGAAAAAATGTTGCCTGAACTGATGAGTCGAGATTCACGTTGGTACATGCGGATGGCAGGATACGAGTACGGCGCAAACCACATGAAGCGATGGATTCTTCTTGCCAGCAGGGTACTCTTCAAGCTGGTGGGGGTGGCATTCTCGTCTAGGGACTGTTTACGTGGACTGAAATGGGACCCCTGGTGCGTGTAACATCGTCCCTCACAGGTCAACGTTACCGGGTAATCCTGGACGACCATTTGCCCCGTTTGTGCGTCTTCAACATCCTAATGGGGACCTCATCCTGCAACAAGACAATGCAGCCCCCAAATAGTATTCGAATGGTTGGATGAACACTCCACCGACGTGATATGGCTTCCTTGTCCAGCTAGGTCACCTGACCTCAATCCCAACGAGCACATCTAGGATGCCATCGAGAGAGATGTTCGAGGCTCTGACCCCCTCCATCAAATCTTCGTGAAATGTGGGAGTTTGTTCAGGGTTTGTGGATCCGCATGGCTTCCCAACGCTTCCAGTTTCTTGTCGAGTCCATGCCGAGATGAATCGCCGCCGTCATTAGGGCGAAAGGTGGTGCTACACGTTACTAGACAAGTATCTCTAATTCGATTGCTCTTCAGTGTATATTGAATTTCCAGCGGTAATATAGTCAGAGACGTTCTTTGATGGTAAGCTAAAGTTAGCACTTGCGATCTTACACTGAAACAGGTACGTCGCTAGACTTCGAAATCAGGGTGGGAGGGAATTATTTTTGCTAGAGCAAGTTTGATAGCAACGTTTATTAACAAAACACTGAAAGATGCCTAATATTTTTTACTGATGGCTATAAACGAATTCGGTGCAATCCCCCCCCCTCCCCAACCTGGATACACTCACACGCACCTGGATCGGAGTAGTTATGCCATTGGTAAACCACGAAGTTAACATGACAATGACTAATGGATTAGTGATGTAAGATATGTGTGTTGATAGAATGTCGCACTCAACTTTTTCTTGCTGTGAATACGTTGTATTAATTGTTTTTTAGAATTTTGCACTTTTGCTCATGAAAACAGTACTGTACTAGAACAATTTCTTTAAAGGAAAATGTCCTTTTTTACCTAAATAAAATTTTAATGTCGTGACATACAGACACAGCATCACTTCCTTATACCTTAACTCCCTTCCTTCAAGCCAGGGACATTGCCTTGCACACTTCTCCTCCAAAGCAACTGTCAGCCATTTCCAGCTTCCTCGCTGCCCTGGGGCAGGGATAAAAGCTCTTATATGTCTTTATACTTCACTTTCCATGTTGGAATCCCTTATTTAAAATCTCAGTGCATTCTTATCAACTCTCCTTATTAACCCCTAGCCATACTAGCATGAAAAGATGCTTAAACTAAGAATTTGGGAGAGTATAGAGCAATGGAATTTTCATGGCTCTGCGGATGCTATTTTATTACCTTTCTGCGGAAAAGTAAACAAGGCACTTAATAGGAAAAAAATACGTAAAATTCAACGACGAAAAACACCAAACTTATTACTGCTGGCAAAGTCCAGATTATATTTTAATTTAAAAAAAAATTTGAAAAACCGCACATCTTGAACCGTGTGGGGGGCAGGATGGGCAAGAATGCCCTTGGCGTCGTCCCTGCACTGAAGGCAACTGGCGACATTCATGACATTGTAGAGTAAGTAAGAATAATTGAACTTACACTGTAGATAGTGAGCGACATTTAAAATGTTGTAGAGTAAATTGGGGTCGATGAACTTCTGTGGATCGGTGAGTGCTTCTGAGTTCGGTAGGTTCTTCAGAGGTGTTTTATGGATGACTCTTCCTGGACCAGCGCGCACTGATCCACGCCTGGCGATGGGTCTGAAGGACAGTGGGGTGTACGCATAGGTACTGTACTGAAGAATGACTAGCTGAAGGGTGAAAAGTAGCACAGCACGTGCCGACATCCTGAAACAGAAATATGCTAAATTACAGTACTGAACAGATAAATACACAAAAGCAGTATGAGAATAAATTTTTAGTGATATCAGTACATGCCACTCACTGCCTTACATTTAAAAGGGAATTATGGATATGAAGAAATCATTGGAAGTGTTATCAATAAAATGAAATCAAGGAGTTTGAGTTCAAATAACAGCAATGTAGTCGTCATGTTGTAGAGAGCAGGCACCAATTGCTATTTTACATGTAAAAATACAGGTCCTCGACTTTTGTACACTCGACTATATTGAAATTTGTACTTTCCTACATTATACGAGGGTTGTATCGAAATTCATGCAAAAGTGGGCATAACGTTTTTATTAACTGGCAGAGGTCGTTCAAATTGCAGTTGTTGGTAGAGTAACTCTTCCTCTAGAGTAAACCCTTCTTCTTCTTCTTCTTTTTTTTTTTTTTTTTTTTGATTGGAGGTTTAACGACCACCGTGAGCAACTCAGTGGGCTATAAGCAGTCGCCCGTCCCTGATTTAGGGTCACTGGTTCCAGGGAAGGGAGAGAGTCAGTGCCGTAAGACAAACACAACATCCATGCCTCACCGGGATTCGACCCCGGACCCCGTTCGGACGAATGATCAGAGGCCATCGCTTAGACCACTGCGCCACTGGGCGGCCCTTCTTCTTCGTTGCAGGTAAATAACGGATTCCAAGCAGAAGCAATGTAACATCATTGAGTTCTTGACGAAGGAAGGGTGCAGGCTGTCCGACATCCACAGAAGGCTGCAGAATGTTTACGGAGATGACACCATTGACAAAAGCAATGTGCACGGATGGATGAAGAAGTTTAAAGAAGGGGAAACAAGCATTGAAGAAAAACCACGCAGTGGGAGAGACCATCATCTGCGACCATTGACACAGATCGTCAGCATGTGTATGAATTGATTTGCGCGGAGAGACGAGCCACAGTCCGTGAGCTTGTTGCGCAACTGGATTGTGGTGACAATGCCTTACAGAAGATGGTGGAAGACTTAGGGTATCGAAAAGTGTGTGCAAAGTGGGTACCTCAGCAGTTGACATCCGATTTGGAGGAGAGAAGAGTGGAAGTCTGCCCTGATCTGCTGGAAGCGTTTGAAGATAATGAAGACACGTTTTTTTTTGATCTGGTGACAGGGGATGAAATGTGAACGCACGTTTACGATCCGAAAACGAAGATGTGATGATGTAAAAAAATATTGAAGACAGGGAAAATGGGAAAAATCCAAAATGGGAGGTGGAACGCCATTTTATCCTTGTAGGAAGAAAAATGACTTCAGGTCGGCCATATTGTGTGCCCAAGGTCCCACGGAGAAGGAAATTCTTTCCTTGGTGAATTCCATGCTGAGGCAGGAGTTTACAGAACATTGGGATGTCTTACTGGCGCAGAAAGTTTGAAGCAGCGAGAGACAGCTGAGGAGGGAAGAGAGATTTACCACATGGCCTTTTGCTCCCACGATTGCTCCGTCGGGATTGGCTGTGCGCTATCTGGGCTTCAGCAAGAGTAAGCGGGAAAAAGTTGTAACGAACTTTCAGAGCCCTTTCTCTTTTTGCTCGAATAGGAAGAGGACGTTCGTTTTGTAGTCGTCGCTCGAGATGTACGTACGCTAGTCGGCTGCGGCTGACTAGAAAGTTAATTAGGTGCCTACCTGCGGGTTAAGGCCACTAGAGTATATACGTTGCATTACCTGTGGGTAATTGATTATAACTGTGTAATACTACTAAATGCCAGACTGCGGTCAGCTAGAGAACTACTCCACCTGAGTGAGAAATCTAGCCACCTGTGAAGAGCATATAATTATGTAGAAATAATTTCATGATGCTATGTGCATACTCATAACGCAAAGACTGGACTGTGAATGAACTATGTTCGTGCTGGAATGTCGACTTGCTCAAGTTCAAGAACCGTTTTATCGTGTGACATGTATCTTCAACCTACTCGTCACCAAAGTTGTAAATAAACCTGTACATATTTTTCAGCTCTAAGTCTGTACTCTACAAGTCATCTTTTCCTTCACCATGCCTCTGAGGAGAAAAACAACGTAAGTTTGACAGGGACTGAAATATCCTGGTCTGGTGGCAGCGAATTACCAGAATCAACTATATTAAAAATAAGTATAAGCATAACACCCCATGAGGGCGATTATGACAGAAGAACCAATCCATTGAATAGCGTCACCAATCCAAGGCCTAAGAGGTTCAAAAGCCAGCCATCAGCACAGAAAGTCATGGTGACTGTTTTTGGGATGACAGGGGTGTATTTTAACTTGATTTTCTGGAACGTGGTCGTATCGTGACTAGCGAGCGGTGCATTGAGACACTCAAGAAGCTTACAGAAGCCATGACGAGGAAGAGACTGAACAAGAATCTGAAAATGATCCACATTCTGTTAGAAATGATTATAAGAAATATGACTGTCAGAGTTCTTCGAACCAGACGCCTCAGCGAACATTTAACAGAATTGCAGGTGGCGCTGCTCGAAACGTTTTTATTTGTTTACTCTAGCGAGCCTTGCCTAAATCCCCTTCTGCTGCTCACGCCGGTTAGTAATCTAAGTAGTTGACCTTTGACTGAACAACAACAATGTCGGTGATATGTAGAGGGTGTGCGTGTTGGAATAGTGAGTTATTACCTTTTTGTGGAGATGTACAATAAATATTAGTGTGTTGTCATTGAAGCGTTTATATGATATGTGGAATCCCCCTTTTCTCTCTGTGATTACTAAGGATAGATCTTCCTGCAGCTGGTAAGTGGCTTACTGCGTTACTTAAAAGAATTAATTATAGATTTTATTTACTTAGAAATATCTAACAATCTTGATTATGAGACTGAAATCTCACTTCTGTCAGGAAGATTAAAAGCAAAGTTCGTCAAATTCATCAAGCATTTGAGTCGAGTGGATTGAAGGCGTATTTGTTACTGCGTAGTTCCTCATTCGAAAATCGAAAGCGGAACAAAATGGCGTCATTCATAGGAAGCGGCATGTACAGCATAACAAAGTTAGATAGTTTTAATTAAAAAATTTGGAAAGTAAGAATGGAAATGATTCTTAAAAAAGATAATTTATGGAAGGTTGTTTCAGAGCCAATTCCAGAAGAAAAGAGTGATGCATGGTTGAGAAATGACGAACTGGCTAAAGCTACAATAACACTTTGCGTGTCTGATGATCAAATTATTCACGTACGCGATAAGAGAACAAGTTTTGAAATGTGGAATGCTTTGAAAATGGTTTACGAAAGAGAAAGTTTGAGTAGTAAATTGTATTTGCTTAGAAAACTGTATAGTTTACGTTTTCAGGAAAATGGATCAACTATGCAAGAGCATGTAAATAGAATGCTGGAAATAGTTCACAAGCTTAAAGCACAGGGAGAGGAATTCAAAGACACACATTTGGGGGCTATCTTGCTAAATAGTTTACCAAGTACCTATGAAAATTTAGTTACTGCATTAGAAGCAAGACAGGAAGAAGATTTAACACTTGAGTTTATCAAATGTAAAGTGATAGATGAATCTAATAGAAGGAAAGAAAACTCACAGGCACACACCGATCACACAACTGTTTTGAAAACAAGTTATAAAAAGAAATATCACAGCTCTAAACAAGAAAGATTTTGCACTTTTTGTAAAAGAAAGAATCATGTCAAAGATGACTGTTGGCGTTACAAAAGGAATCAAAATAAAGGTAACACTGGTAATTTTCACAAAATAAACCCACATACAGAGCCTCACAGTAATATTGCCGCGAAGACAAGAAAAAGAAAATTAGATTGTGAACAAAATGACATAAAAAAAGAAAATGAAAATTTCTCATTAGAAACGAAGTCAAAACCCAACAAAATATCCAAAGGTTGGTCAATTGATTCCGGTGCAACGTGTCACATGAGACAAATGATGCAACACTGTTTAAAGAACTTTCAAAAGGTGAATCAGCGCTGATCACTACTGCCGAAGGTACTCAGATAAAATCAGAAGGCAAGGGAAATATAACCTTAAACTGCAAAATCGAAAAAGGAAACGTTTGAAAAGTGGAAGTAAAGGATGTGTTATATGTTCCAGATTTAGACACTAATTTGTTATCTGTTAGAAAAGCCACAGAAAAAGGATTTGAAGTTTTATTCAAGAATAAAAAATGCACAATTAAGTACGGGGATACTATTGTAGCTATGGGATTAATAGATGCCTCAGATAATTTGTACAAACTACATATATTAGATGAAAAGGCAAATTTGGCCACTACATGTGAAAATAAAAATTGTTTGAATTTATGGCACAGAATGCTAGGTCATAGGGATATTGAAATGATAAAACAAATGGAGAAAAAGGAGTTAGCAAGAGGAATAACTCTTTCCAATTGTAAAAAGGAAGAAAATTGTGAGTTTTGCATAAAAGGCAAACTTAAACAGAAGCCATTCTCCAAACAAGGTAGTTTTAAGGCCAAAGCTGTATTAGAATTAGTACACACAGATATTTGTGTTCCCATGGTTGAGGCCAGTCCTAGTGGTTACAAGTATTTTATCACATTTATAGATGACTATAGCAGATACTGTTACATCTATTTGCTTAAAAGTAAAGATGAAGCATAGTAAAATTTAAGCAATATGTAGCTTCAGTGAAAACCAAATTTGGAAGAATGCCAAAATCAATAAAAACAGAAAATGGAAGAGAGTACAGTGGAAGAGATTTTGAAAATTATTTAGTGGAACAAGGAATAGAACCTAAAACAATTGTTCCATACTGTCCTCAGATGAATGGAATTGCTGAAAGAAAAAAACAGATTGTTGACAGAAATGACAAAAACTATGATGTTAGATGCTAATATTGAAGGTAAATACTGGGCAGAAGCTGTAATAACAGCAGCTTACATACAAAATAGAGTTCCAACACAAGCAACAGGAAAAACTCCTTTTGAATTATGGAACGGATTTAAACCATATCTTTGTCATATTAAAGTATTTGGATCAAAGTCTTATGTATATGTACCAAAACAACAAAGAAGAAAATTTGGCAATAGAGCACAAGAGGGAATCTTATTAGGATATGATCAAAGATCTAATGAATACAGAGTATTAAATAAAGAAACAAACAAAATAATCGTTACCAGATCAACAAAATTTGATGAACGTCAGCAAGCTATAATAAAAAGTAAACCTGCTGAAAGGAAAGAAGATGAACAAGAAATTTTCGTTCAAAATGAAGTAATGTCATCAGAAACTGTGGAAGAAAATAATGATAGAGAAGAACCTGAAAATGTTCAAAAAAAGTCTTCAAGAATAAACAAAGGAAACCCACCAGAAAGATTAGCATATGTTGTAAAAGTTCAGTATAAAAAGGATCCTCAAAATTTAAAAGAAATCCAGGACATGAACGAAGTAGAAAAAGAAAACTGGTTGAATTCCATAAAGGAAGAACTAGATGCATTGAAGGAAAATGAAACATGGACTTTGGTAGATCTTCCAGAAGGAAAGAAAGCCATTAAAAATAAATGTATTTTCAAAACAAAATACAATGCAAGTGGAAAAGTCGAAAGCTATAAAGCAAGACTTGTTGCAAAGGGGTATACACAACAACCTGGATTAGACTTTGACGAAACTTTTTCACCCGTAGTAAAGCATACCACTCTAAGAACTCTTTTAACAGTTGCAGCAAATAGAAAATGGAATGTTCATCATCTTGATATAAAATCTGCTTTCCTGTATGGAAAATTAGAAGAAGAAGTATTTATGGAACAACCAGAAGGTTTCAGAGAATCAGGAAAAGAAGAAAAAGTTTGTAAATTGCATAAGAGCATATATGGTCTCAAACAAAGTGCCAGAAATTGGAATAAAACAATAACAGAATATTTGTTCAACAAGGGCTTCAAACAAAGTACAACAGATCCTTGCTTACTATCACTAAAGGATGGAAAACAAACAACTTATTTAGCTATTTATGTAGATGATATATTAATTGCATCGAATAACACAGAAAATATAAAGAAAACTGCAAATTTGTTGAAAAATCAATTTGAAGTCAAACATTTAGGTCACATAACATATAATCTTGGAATTCAAATAGAAAGAGAAGAAGATGGAAGTTTTCTTCTGAGTTAAAGTAATAAAATAAAGGAAATTATACAAAGTTATGCTACAGATCAAAATAAGGAAAGTAAAACACCAATCAGTAGAGACTACAGAAAGAACATTCAAGAAGAAGAAGAACTTCTAAAAGATAATGGACTTTATAGAGAAATAGTGGGAGCTGTCATGCATTTATCTACAGTAACAAGACCAGACATTTCAACTGCCATAGGCATCTTAAGCAGAAGAGTAGAAAAACCAAGTAAACAAGATTGGTTAGCCATTATGAAGTTAATTTATTATTTGAAATCAACAGTAAACCTTAAATTAAGACTATCTTCACAAGACCCACTAATTTTAAAAGGCTATGCAGACGCTGACTGGGCAGGAGACCGGGCTGACTGGAAATCAACATCTGGATTTGTTTTCATGCTTGGAAAGAGTGCCATATGTTGGACCAGCCGTAAGCAGTCAACAACAGCCTTATCGACAACCGAAGCAGAGTTCATCGCCACTGCAGAAGCAAGCAAAGAACTATTGTGGTTGCGAGAGTTACTCAAGGATTTTGATTGTGAACATACTGGAACCACTACAATATTTCAGGATAAAAAATCAACTATACATCTTATAGAAAATCAAAAGATCAATTCCAGATCTAAACACATTATGGTGCGGTATCAGTTTGTGAAAGAATTGAGTGGAACTATTCTTCAGTTAAACTACTGTAATACTTCTCAAATGGTTGCGGACATTTTCACCAAGCCATTGGCTGGACCCCAGTTTGAAAAACTTAGACTGACACTAGGCATGATAAAATGAACTCCTCCAGCCAAGTGGGAGACTGTTAGAAATTATTATAAGAAATATGACTGTCAGAGTTCTTCGAACCAGACGCCTCAGCGAACATTTAACAGAATTGCAGGTGGCGCTGCTCGAAACGTTCTTATTTGTTTACTCTAGCGAGCGTTGCCTAAATCCCCTTCTGCTGCTCACTTCGGTTAGTAATATAAGTGGTTGATCTTTGACTGAACAACAACAATGTCGGTGATATGTAGAGGGTGTGCGTGTTGGAATAGTGAGTTATTACCTTTTTGTGGAGATGTACAATAAATATTAGTGTGTTGTCATTGAAGCGTTTATATGATATGTGGAATCCCCCTTTTCTCTCTGAGATTACTAAGGATAGATCTTCCTGCAGCTGGTAAGTGGCTTACTGCGTTACTTAAAATAATTATAGATTTTATTTACTTAGAAATATCTATTACATTCACCATGACAATGCGATACCACACACATCTCTGCCAACAAATCAGGCGATCAGTAAATTACGCTGATCGGTGGTCTCCCATCCCCCGTACAGCCCAGATTTGGCACCCTCCGATTTCGAAATGTTCGGTTTAATGTAGGACAGTCTCCAGGAAAACAATTTAATGTGACAGACGAGGTAAAAGTGGCTGTGAACAAGTGGGCGCAACAATCTACACCTGAATTTTTTCGGAGAGGATTTGAGAGTTGGGTTCAACGATGGTGCCAATGCATCGCCTGTGATGGGGACTATATTGAGTAGTACCTTTGTATAGAGAAAGAGCTCATTGCTGCACTGTTTCTGATGATGACGCCGTTGTGGCGTTGAAAGTTCTTAAACACATTTATTTTAATTGTACATAGTTTTTTATCATTAAAGTGTATCATGCAGGAGACGGCATTTGTTTTCAATTCAATAGCTTTTGGTGCACAAGTTAATTTCTTCATATCTACCAACATGTGCAATTTGAACGACCTCTGTCAGAAAAAAAAAGTTAAACCCACTTTTGCATTACTTTCGGTACAACCCTCGTACTTTTGAACACCATTAATCGTCTTTTGTACACAAAATTTAGACTTCAAACATTGATCGGCAAACACACGTTTCTAACCATCACCTGAGAGAAAAAATGAGGACGTGACACTGATTTTTAGAAGGTCTCACTTTAAAAATCTCAACTAAGCGTTTAAGAAATATCCGAAGAGCACGAAGTTCATTTGAAAGTCCTCAATTAATCTCAAATAAATTTGTGCTTCAAGGATGCTTTAAACGCCAATAGACATTTACATATAACTTGAAAACACTAGAACCTTTGCAAATACTAGAGTGTGGCATATGGATCACCTGCATTTTATGATTTTTAAATGCAACCATATAATACTTACAGAAAACTAAAATAATAATCACTTAGGAAAATATTATACTTCTGAATTGAAACAGTAAAACCTTTAAAACTTATTTTTTCTCAGAAATTTATGTAGAGGATTTTAGGAAAGCAGCGCCTGACCCCAGGTCTTAAACAACCCTTAGAAGTAGGTAGCTAGGATATTTGGAATAGAGTGCCTTAGAGGAAAAGTCACACGGAAGCGAGGTAAACAGTGGGAGTAAACGCACATACCAGGCAGAGGGCAGTACCCGGAGTCTGACGGTTTAACGTGCCCATCCTACGCACGGCGGATATTTAGCGGTTCAAGCGTACGTGCCTGCCCGGGATCGATCTTGACACTTTTCCGTGGCAGTCACGAACGTTGACCATTAAATCATCCACAGCAATTGAAAACTCAAACCGATGAGCCATTGCATTATGACCACCTACCTAATAAAATGTACGACCCCCTCAAGATTTTGCTCTACCGATGTGTGGTATAGCATCATAATGTCAACAGCAGGTCCTCCACTTCCCGTGCATTTCGAGGAGGTGGTGATTTTTTCGAGCATTACTACAAATGTTCGATTGGGTTCATGTCAGATGAATTTGGAGGCCAGGGCATTAACAGAAAATCACTAGCATGTTTCTAGAATCATTCCTTGACGATTCTGGCAGTGTGGTATGGCGTACTATCCTGTTGGTAATGGCCATCTCCAGCAGGGAACACACTTGTCATGAATGGGTGAACTTGGTCCGCAACGATGTTCAGATACCTGACAGCTGTCAGGGATCGTGCTATTGAGATAATGGTGCGTAAAGTGTCCCAAGAAAACATTGCCCACAGCATTAAAACCGCCGCCGGCATTTTTTTGCTCAATAGTGCATCCAGGGGCCATAGCCTACGTCGGAAATTGGCGTATCAGCGCTCGGTCGTCAACGCGCTGCACCAGGTATATTGATTAGTCAGACCAGGCCACTTTCTTCCAATCATCCACAGTCAAATCTAGGTGTTCTTAGGCCCTTTTCATGCGTCGTTAGCGATGACGTGCAATGAGCATGGGGACTAGGCTGGGTCTTCGGCTACGCAGGCCCATGCGCAGAAGGCTGCGATGAACTGTGGGCTGTGACACACTGCCCTGATCACCACTGTTGTAGCTGCGAGCGATTTGTCTCACTGTGGTCTTGCGGTCAATGTAAACAACGCGCGAAACAGTCTCCGCTTCCTTCTGACATCAAGAAGCTGAGGACAACATACAGTTGGACGTCAATTCGTCGTTTGGCCATCTGTGCAGTACTTTTGGTACGTACTCGCTACAGCGGCACGTGACCAACCCACAAGCCACGCCTTTTCTGAGATCGTAGTTCCGAGGCTCCGTGCCATCACAACTTGTCCTTTATCAAACTCCGATAAATCGGTAGCTTTTCACATTCTGACTCCGAAAACTCTACTAATAGGAAACCGGTCCTCGATATGTATACATATCTCTCGGTGAACTCCACCTGCGCTACCGTTCGGTCTCCAGGAGCGCTCATTTCTCTGGTCTGCAAGTTTTCATAATATAATGGCTCATCGATTTATATCACTCCACTTACTTATTTATACATCAATTCCAATCACACACACACACACACACACACACACACACACACAGATCAACTCATGATACAACTCCGTATTAGATCGCCCCACGCGAATGCCTATCGTAACCAATATTTTTCTCGGATACTGTAGTATCACCGCACTGGCCGGTTTGGAACGACAGGCAAGCCAAGAACCTGATTTGCAGCACACATTTGCACATCTCTTTCAAGAACTGAAAGTTGTACGAACGTTAGAAAGCACACCTTTTCTTCCTCACGAAAACATTGTAAACGGGATTTCATATTAGGAGTCACGCAAAGCCTTAGAAAAAACTTAGCCCAATAATATAATATCTCTTGAATTGCGATTCCATCGTCGGGTATCGCGCACATAGTGTGCATACTCGTATCAGAATAATATGACTACCTACCTAATAATGGGAATAACCACCCTTGTTCCGGATTACGGAGGCGAAACGGCGTGGCATGGACGCAATCACGCTCTGAAAGGTTGGCCGAGGCACATGTGCCCATTTAGACTGCAACAGAGAACGGGGGTCCCGTAGATGACGTGGTTGTGGGTCGGAACGTCGAACCTATCGATCCAAATAGTCGCACAAGCGCGCTATGGGATTGAGGTTGCGCGATTTCGCCCACCGAGGGAGGGTGGAGACGTCGCTGTCGGGTTCCTGGAACCAGTCAAGCACTACTTTAGCGACGTGTCACGGCGCATTGTCTTGTTGGTAGACACCATCAACTCCAGGATAAATGTCTAACATGAAGGGATGCATGTGGTCAGCGAGGATGGACATGTAGCCATTGGCGTTCAGGGACCCATTAAGTGGTACCAGCAGCCCCAGGTCATACCAGGTAAACATCCTCCAGACATGCACACAGCAACCACCGGTCTGTACTTGACCGAAAAGCGTGTCCAGGTGTTGGTTGCCGTGTTTCTGACGCAGTATCCGCCACCGCCGGTCACTTCTGTGGAGTAGAAACCTCGATTCGTCGGAGAAGGCAACCTTTTCCCACTCTTCCACTGTCCAATGACGGTAGTCCCATGCGAACTGCAGGCGTTGTTGCCGATGGGTCTGGTTAACATTGGCACCTTGACGCAGAGTCGACTCCGGTGACCCATGCGTAACAGGGTTCACTCTACTGTTATCGGTGATACATACCTGGGTGCCTCAGCGTTCATTTGCGTGGCAAATATCTGCATTGTTCCGCGTCGATTGCCCTTTACCATTCGACGGAGGCGAAGTTCTCCTTAGGGATCGATGGCCTTTGGGGCTCCACAGTCATGACGTCATGAGGCTCTCGGTGTGTCAGCGGTCCATTCTTGGTACACCCTTACTACAGCACCTCGCGAACAGCCCACGAAGTCTGCTGTTTCTGAGATGCTTTCACCCTTGATGCGGTAGCCGATGATATTTGCTTTTTTGAACGTCCGTCAAATCACTACCTCTGCCCATTGTGCTCACGTGGCGCACTATGGCTCATGTGTCCTGGCCGGCCGCATTCATCTGAAACTTGCAGATGAAAAACAAATAGGCCTATGCTATATTCCTATACACCTCTTGAGAGAGGTTTCTGCATGACTAAAACACTTTGTAGATGCTTTGAATATTTCATATTGTAAAGTATCAGATATTAAAATTTCTTGGGTTTAACTTAAGTGAATTAATTATGAGTTGAATAATCTGCTTTTATGATTGTGAGAATTATCCAGTTATGCATGTTTGCTGAAATCTAAGTATTATTCCTCTGTTAATAAAATTATTCTACTATAATATTGCACACATCACAGGGGATTATCCATGCTATATGGAATTTCACCGTGCCCCCAAGAAATCAGTCTGTATCAAGTCTAAATAATGTTCATCGGTTAAAACTAAAATTAAAAAGGGATGAATAACTTAACATCTGTGGATATTTGAATTATTACATAATTAAATGCGAAAATAGCGAAGATGAACTATTAAATACTGTTTTACTTACCTGTCTATATTTTTAAGTGCGAATTTGCTAATATTAAAATTTAATAAAAGTTGATATTATTTCCTATTTTTTCCCTCACAGAGTCCCATTTATTAAATCAACTTTTAAATTAAGTGATAATATTTAGTGGAGACAAATATACTTACTCTTTCAAGAATGTGGACGGCTGGGGGCCTTACCTTGTGCTGTGCCTAGGGCCCTGGACGCATGTGCAATTTCATTCCCTTCAGATTCAATATGTTACATTTTACATTCGATTCGATGTTACCCATTCAATTCTATATGTTATCCATTCGATTCGATATGTTACCATTCGATTCGATATGTTACCATTCGATTCGATATGTTACCCATTCGATTCGATTCACTTTCGTTGTTACATCAGAGTGGTTGAGGTCCATGACGTACACAGGAAAGTCGCAGTATCGGTCTCGTTCGTTGCCATCAGAGTTGGGAAAAATCGTAATTTAACTAATCGGTAATGCATTACACCTTAATGGCAATGGGAACAAGAACTTAGCGTTACCATTGAATGATAATGGTGAACTGGTCATTAGAATCACATGGTAATTGTAATGACTTGTAGCAGTTACCCATTATAATCGTAATGGTTAACTATATGCTGGTAATTAATCAATAACTTATGGGTAACAATACAACGTGAATAAACCAGCAACCAGTACAACTTTACACGTTGTGTAGGTTATTTGACAATTGTTCCACCCCTCGGACCTCAAATGCGTGTATGTAGGTATTGGAGATTGTACGTGTATGACATGAGAAGTTGCTCTGTCTTCGCCGGAAGTAAAGTGACTTGAACGAAATAATACAAGTATGAATGGGATGTTTATTTCGGTTAGAGAATAGTACAAAAATTACAGAAAGATCAATGCCGTTGCATGTGATCTAAGTCTTCAACAAAGAACAAGAACATAACGTCTAACACATTCTTGCCGCTTCTAGAACGTTCTGCACGACACTTCGGCCTCTGTCTGCTATGTTACATGGCCGACTTTTCTAGACATAGCTTTTGGCACACGTACATTTCTATAAACTATTAGTATGTAATTATTATTTGCAAATTGCATAATTTCATTACCAATTAATTCTATTGCGTTGAAATGGCATTATTAAATAACTGAATTATACCCTCTTCCTTGTAATGCATTACAGATTAATTCCATTATCTTGTGCAAACCATACTTGGGATTCCCTTGTAATGTATTACACGTTAATTGTAATCTGTACTTCCATTACTTTGTAATGCATTCCTGCCCAACTCTGGTTGCCATGAGTCAGAACGTTATATTAACAATGCTCAGCGCGGAAGTCTCATGTGCGCTCTTTTCTGTTCCTTCCATGACGTTACATCCTGTAGGAGGCAATCGTAAAATTTGCATCAGTATTATATGTTGCGCATCAAAACTTTTGTGTGCGTGCGTGTTAGTGTGTGTGTGTGTGTGTGTGTGGATGGGGGAGGGGATAATGACCAGCGTGATCAACTCAATGGGCTATGAGTAATCGCAAACCCCTAATTTAGGACCACTGGTTCCAGGTAAGGGAGAATGATAGTGCCGTGAGAAAAACACAGTATCCATGCCTCACGGGATTCGAACCCGACCCATCTCGGATGAAAGGTCAGAAGCACGCACTTAGGTCGCTGGGCCACGGGGCGGCGAACTTTTCTTTTACCAAATGTGCATACCTATCACAATTTCATCCCAGTTCTTCCTTGTGACGTTTAGAGTAGTGTAACTCAAACCTTTGTGGATGATGGGAAAAACCACCACACAGTTTAACACTTCAACACATCCACTGATTCACGTTTATCCCCCCACCCCCATAATACGCTAACCTGGGTTGGCATCGCTCACAATACTTGTAAACCATCTGTGTAAGGTGAAAGTTAAACAAAATACAATAATACGAATAAGTGAATGGCCAGCACAAAGCGTGTAACGATGTAACGACTAATCTCTATTGAATAACCCCTTCTCACAGAAAATGCACTATTAATGTATGTTCATAGATCCCCTAATTACGACAGTACGAATATTTATCGTATCGTGGACATCAGTGTTGGTGGCCAGATCGTTCTGAGCACTTATACCAGCAACTAAAAAGTTCAAAATAATGATATCAAATCCAGTTTTTCAAATCTTTTGATAATATTGTAAGCCTTTTCGTGCAGCCCCGGTGGTCTTCCCACATCATCGATTCTAGGATGGAGCATGGTAATACGAGTTTACTACGACGTTGGATCTGTTTATTCCCTGGAACCCGCAGCTCTATATTAAGGAGGGCGAACTTCTTAAAAATTACTCTACTGCTCATAACTTTTCAAAGTTCATTTGTAACGACGTCACGGCGACGAATTTTTATATAATCACGTTTAATATTTTTTACTTTTCCTCTGATACAAGGAAGAAACTTAAAAATCCTCTATTTAACCATCTAACCAAACGCGAGTGATTTCTCCCCTTTCTGGATTTTGTTTTCTTGGTTGAAGGTTTAACGACCACCGGGAGCAACTCAATGGGCTATAAGCAGTCGGCCGCCTCTAATTTTGGTTTACTGGTACCAGGAAATGGAGAGAACCAGTTATGTAAGACAAACACGACATCCATGCCTCACCGGAATTCGAATCCAGACCCTTTCTCGGACGAATGTCCATAAGCCAGCGCTTAGACCGCTGCGCCAGCGTGGCGGCCTGGGAATTTCCACAACGCAAGCCTTACTTTTTCATTCTGATTATAATCTATCAGGCTATGCTCCCAAATTGGCTACTGCGTCGTGAGTGATCCTCTAAACCAGTCAGTGGTTCTCAAATGTGAGATACGAGGGAACACTTGGGGTTACGCGAAAGTAATGCCGGGAGTGCGCGATTAGTTAGCAACCACACTGAGTCGCATAATTTTATTAGATTTTTCTAACCATTCATGCAATTTTTGTGACATCAATATGCGTAATTTTTGTGAATTAATTTATATGTGTGTACTTGTGTGTATATGTATTTACATACAAAATACACACACATAAACAAAAACGTACTGGACTAATGTTTTTATTTATTAGAAGGGTGTATTCGTAATGCATAACATACAAGGGGTACGCAGTTTAGCTAAATATTCCTAAAGGGTACTTACAGAACAAAAGTTTGAGAAACACTGATCTAAACAAACACATTCCATCTATAACGAGAAACATAACTCACATCTATCAAAGAAAAAACTGCGTCTTATTGGAATGAAACACAAGGCACGTCAGGTATTAATAAGTTTTACTTCGGATCTCCGAAAAAGACACAGGCGAGTGAGCTTCCCCACCTTGAGCGAACAGAGTGCTAACTCTTCCGGTAAAAGTGATGCTTCAAAAGTCCCAATTGAAAAAATTCCATGTCTCCGTACGAAAATTCTTCTCGACATGTGTTTTCCTTTAAACCAATCAATGGTAGATATGAACCTTCTTTCACAAAAATCGAAGGTAGCCTTTTTTCAACCTAATAAGTTTTTAAAGGAATGCTCCCTAAACAAAGGTAAAGATAAACCTTTCACTAAAGTCATGAAATGTTGACATTAACCTTCCTTTACCCTAATGAGGATAAACATAAGCTATCCCTAACGTACGGTAGATATTAGTTTTCCTTTACACCGATAAAACAAAGATATTAACATTCCCTAATCTGAAGCAGACACGAGCCTTCCTTTAACCTGATCATGATAATCATAATCCTTCTCCAATCAAAAGTTGTGACTTACTACAGAAATTACGCACATATCAAGACGGCAAGTACCAGTGATAGGTTTTGGCCGGCGTAGCTTAATTGGGAGAGCACTCGGCTCCGGAGCAGAAGGATGTGGGTTCTAGTTTCAACACCGGCATAAAGAATGTTGTGTTCTCGCAAAGTGTACACTTATCTTCGCTTACCCAATCAAGGTAGATATAAGACTTCCTAAACAAAAGCTAGACATGAACCTTCTTCAATATAGTAAAAGCTAGACATATATGCCCGAGCTTTCCTTTAATCTAGTCAGAGGTAGATATGAGCATTGTTTTTAAATAATCGGACATAAACGTGAGTATTCTTTTCACCCAGTCAAAGTTAGGTATAAGTCTAACCTAACGGAAACTAGACATCAGTGTTCTGCTAAATCCAAATGCAAACGTGTTTAAAATAATCGGAGGTAAACGTGAGCCTCTCTTCAGCCTAATGAAAGGTAAAAGTGAAACTTACGGGATCCGAAAGGTAGACTTAAGTCATCCTTCAAATTAATCAAGGATAAATACGAGACAACCCTTAACCAAATGAAAGGCGGATATAAGCCACAAGGAAAATTAGAAAAGCTTTTCTTTAATGTAAAGGCAGACAAGAGTCTTCCTTTAAAGTAATAAAAGGTAGACGTAAGCTTTCCTTCAAATTTATCAAAAATAAATATGAGTCTTGCTGTAACCTAATTCAGGTAGATATAAATCATTTCTAATCATAGGTAGACGTGAATCCTCTTTATCAAATACAGATAGATATACATTTTCCCTGATGAAAACTAGTCATAAAACGGCATGAGCTTTCTTCTAGAATAACGGAAGGTAGACATGAGGGTTGTTTTAAAATAATCAAAGGCACTTCCTTTGAACTAACCAAAGGTAAACTCATCTTTAAAGTAATCAAGGGTACTTCCTTTGAACTAACCAAAGGTAAACTCATCTTTAAAGTAATCAAAGGTAGACATGGGTGTTCCTTTAAGTTGACCAAAGGTATGCATGTACGTTCAATAAACTAACCAAAGGTAAACATGAAATCATATTTAAAGTAATCAAAGATAGACAAGAGTGTTTTTTTAAATTGACCAAAGGTAGACAGAAGACTTCCTCTAAGATAATGAAAGGTAGATACTGTAAAAGCTCATCTTTAAACTAACCAAAGATAAACATGAGCTGATCTTTAAGGTAATCAAACGCAGACATGAGCGCTCCTTTAAAATAATCAAAGGTAGACAGAAGACTTCCTCTAAGATAATGAAAGGTAGATACTGTAAAAGCTCATCTTTAAAGTAGTCAAAGGTAAACATCAGCGTTCCTTTAAACCAACCAAAGGCAGACATGAGCTAATCAAAGGTAGACAGAAGGCATGAGTGTTCCTTTAAATTGACTAAAAGCAGACATAAACGTTCCTTTAAACTAACCAAAGGTAAACATGAGCTGATCTTTAAGGTAATCAAACGCAGAAATGAGTCTTTCTTTAAAATAATCAAAGGTCGACAGAAGGCTTCCTCTAAGGTAATCAAAGGTAGATATAAGCTCATCTTTAAAGTAGTCAAAAGTAAACATCAGCGTTCCTTTAATCCAACCAAAGGTAAACATGAGATCATCTTTACTGTAATCAAACGCAGACATGAGCGCTTCTTTAAAATAATCAAAGGCAGACAGAGAGTTTTCTCTAAGGTAATAAAAGGTAGATATAAGCCCATCTTTAAAGTAGTCAAAGGTAAACATCAGCGTTCCTTTAAACCAACCAAAGGCAGACATGAGGTAATCAAAGGGAGACAGACGGCATGAGTGTTCCTTTAAATTGACTAAAGGTAGACATGAACGTTCCTTTAAACTAGCCAAAGGTAAACATGAGCTCATCTTTAAGGTAATCAAACGGAGACATGAGCGTTCCTTTAAAATAATCAAAGGTCGACAGAAGGCTTCCTCTAAAATAATAAAAGGTAGATATAAGCCCATCTTTAAAGTAGTCAAAGGTAAACATCAGCGTTCCTTTAAACCAACCAAAGGCAGACATGAGCTAATCAAAGGTAGACAGACGGCATGAGTGTTCCTTTAAATTGACTAAAAGTAGACATGAACGTTCCTTTAAACTAGCCAAAGGTAAACATGAGCTCATCTTTAAAGTAATCAAACGGAGACATGAGCGTTCCTTTAAAATAGCCAACGGTCGACAGAAGGCTTCCTCTAAGATTGAAAGGTAGATAGATATAAGCCCATCTTTAAAGTAGTCAAAGGTAAACATCAGCGTTCCTTTAAAGCAACCAACGGCAGACATGATCTAATCAAAGGTAAACAGACGGCATGAGTGTTCCTTTAAATTGACTAAAGGTAGACATGAACGTTCCTTTAAACTAGCCAAAGGTAAACATGAGCTCATCTTTAAGGTAATCTAACGGAGACATGAGCGTTCGTTTAAAATAATCAAAGGTAGACAGAAGGCTTCCTTTAAGCTAACCAAAGGTAGATATAAGCTCATTTTTAAGGCAGTCAAATGTAAACATGAGCGTTCCTTTAAATCAACAAAGGCAGACATGAGCTAATCAAAGGTAGACATGAGCGTTCCTTTAACATAATCAAAGGCACACAGAAGAATTCCTTTCAACTAATCAAAGAATGATAAAAATAATCAAAGACGAACATTCATCGACGAAAATACATTGTCGTAAATTCGACGTAATTTGTATGAAAGAAGCCTATTTCCATCGCCCTCTTTAGATATAAATCAAGAATCAAAATTATTATATTTTGCTTACACGTGGGCGCTTGCGGCTATAATGTTGATGTTACCCCCATTTTTCAGAGTGTCTTCTGAAATTGGAGCAAGGCATTTAGGCAATCGTGATTTGTTATCCATAGAGCATCTCATAAGCACGTGTGATAGATTAATTGCTGGTACGGGACTAAGATTCGTGAGGTCCTCATAAGTGAAGATGAAGTTACAAATATGCAAGAAGAATAATGATGCTCATTCGCATCAACAATGCAGAACTAAAGACATTAAACAAACAACATGCACGTTCAAATTGAATGCAAGTGGAAAGAAAAAGAAAATGTCGTAATTGACGTAATCGCTGCGCCTTGCTTTTCGCTCGAGATAGTGATTTTTAATCCTCTTAAAAGTCAACAACCAGCTGGAAAGTAAATCAGTAGGTCAAGTGCTCGGATGTGCACGCGTCGTTCGCTGTTCCAGCCATGCCTCAAAGAACAATGCTCCTTGAGAGTAAACCAGAACTATTACCTTGAGAAGCCGGTCAGAGAGTATTGCATTCTGTTTGTGTAATTTTATGCAATCTGCCAAGTCCTCTGTGACTATAACAGAACAAGCGTTATGCAGCCAATTTTAGGCTGTGTAAACACATTTCAGCGGCACATCGGTCGAACAATATTCTGAATTACTTGTTTACGCATTTCAGCAAACAGGCGAACTTTGTAAATGCATCTGATTGGCACATCGGAAGGGCAAAATCTTGAAATCGTTGTTTACATATATTAGCAAATAGACGAACTGTGTAAATACATCTGAATGCACATCGGTAGAGCAAAATCTTGAATTCGTTTATGTGTTACAATAAACAGACGAACTGTTTAAATGCATCTGATAGGCACATCGGTAGAACTAAATCTTGATATTGTTGTGTGCATGAAAGAAGACTGTAGTAACCAATGTATATGAAAAATTAACCAATATATGAAAAAGTAACCAATGTCTACATTCACACTGAACAACAGATGTCAACGTGGGCTACACCAAAGAAATAAATTGGATCAGTGCTGTCCAACTGGCGGCTCGAGAAACGAAATTTTACGGCCTTCAAATTAAAAATAAACCAAATTTCGTTTCTGACTGAAGATGAAAGGTTACATTGCACTGCACACAAACAAGCATTATGTGGGTCCTCGCTCAGATTATTGAACACAATGCGTAAGGTAGTAAAAATATCAAATTTAAATAGTGGCAGAAACCGTGCTCTTAAAAATGAAGGAACTCAAACATTATTTTGACGAACTTGATAAATAATATGGTGTCTTATTTCTCGAATCCATTGTTTGAGTCCTGGAAGACGTTTAGTGAGATTTTTCGAACTTCGAGAAGAACTTTATCTCCTTTTATTGGAAGAAATAGAATGTGACACTGATCTGACTAAAAGTCTCGGTCGCTTATTCTATCTCCCTAGCTTTCTAACTGATATCATGCAGTATTTGAATGAGCCAAATATGCGAGGGAATGCCTAAAATATCTGTAATATTTAAGGTCAGATAGATAGTTTTCATAACAAGCTGTCATTTTCAAAACCAAATGTAGAAAGAAAAAGCTTGACACCGAATCCTTCATGGAGCTTTCTGATGAAAGGACATTCTTTAGTGAAACTATGAATTTTAACGAACTTGTTCCTCAGGTTGACACTTTTATTAAGAATTCTGATGACAGCTAGAAACAGCTTAACAGGGCCAGTAGGACCATAGGGGCAACAGGAGCGCCCGGGCCCCGCACCTTGAAGGGCCCCGCAGTTTAGGAAACAAAATCCTTTTTATTAGAACTTTTGTACAATTATTATTTTTTGTGCGTAAGTTTTGGGGTGCGAGGCCCTTGAAAATATGTTTTTTTAAAGGTTTTTTTTTTGTTTCCAATCCCCCATTTTCGGATAGGTTATCGCCCTTCGCCGTAAAATTACTGCGATTTGCAGATTCCAAGTGATTATTGTAACTGCCTTAATATTTTCCTTATTCGTCAAATAGCAAATTAAATTTCATCATTTTGTGGCCTTGCTTTTATATGTATTTAGCAATTTGCGTGCAAACAATATACTGAAATTTAAAGAAATTAAAAGAACAATATCATAGTTAGTTTCGGGTTTCATATGAGACATTTATTCAGGAACTTACAAAACATTACTAGAAATTAAAAAAAAAATATCATATGAGCTCGTATAAATGCATAAATAGTCACTAATTAATCAGTTACTACACTTTTCATTAAAAATCAAGTAGTAAACTCGTATCAGGCGAAAAAACTGTTTACACGAATTTACTTTAGAGGGACTTTTATTATTTCTCACACAAAAATATGCGCAATGCCAAAATATTCAGTACGCAGGTATGTTTTTATCATTTTGAGAGGAAGTTTTTATGAGAGTCACAATACAACCTCAATCCCCCTCTTCCCGGAAAGAAAATAATATATTTTAACACTTTTTACTCTCTCTCTCTCTCTGAAATTTCAATCCATATTATGGTCTTTTTCTTAAGTTTAAAGCAAATACCTCTTTTGAGATAATCATTTAGTTTTAGGATATTTTTCGTTATGACGTATTACAGAGGTGAAGCACATATCAAGACGGAAAAGTTACAACGATAAATTCCGTCGGTCTAGCTTAATTGGGAAAGCATTCGGCTCCGGAGTAGAGGGATACGACTTCGTCGCCACACCGTCAAATTTGTGGATTTCACATTGCGTATGTTCCTTACGGACATTTTACACGTAACGACTTTATTAAAATATGAGATTTACCAGCAATGAAATTTTGCTCCAGGGCCCCGAAATGAAATTTCGCCGCGGGCCCCGCAAAAGTTCCATTCGGCCCTGCAGCTTGATGAATTCAAAACAAGCATACGTGTGTACAGCAATCCATTGAATGCTGGCATTGAAAGCACACACCCCATTTATTAAATGGAATTATGCAAGTGAATATCACGTAGATGAATTTATTAGAGCTCAATCAGAGACTGAAGCAGAATTTTTTAACTTTTTTTTTTTACGCTGAGAAATGCACAGAGAAGTTGGAAGTACTTAAATATGCCAGATGGCATTTTCTCACATGAACACATAAAGTTTAAATTACTTTCCACGACAAGCAGCATCAAAATGGACATGCAATAACTTCTGATGGAGTTTAATTGTCCAAGTGTTTTAGTTAAATGTAATTTTTTTTTCAGATTTTAAATTTGAACTGTTCTAATTTAATCAAAAGAGCTCTTAAAGGTTTAATAAATTAAGCGGGACATCTTAATATTTGCATCATCTTATATATACAATTTTGGAGGGGTGCAAAGGCTGCAGACAACTCAAAGCAGCATGGAGAGGTGCATGCTTGGTGTAACCAGGAGAGATAAGAAGAGGAACTCGTGGATTCGAAAAATGACAAGAGTGGAGGACATCATGGTCAGAGTTAAATCCCTGAAATGGCAATGGGCTGGACATACTGCCAGAAGGACAGACCATCGATAGACAGCCGAAATTTTAGATTGGATTCCAAGGGACAGGAAAAGACCCAGAAGAAGAGCACATGGAAGATGGGTGGATGAAATTCGAAAGTATGCGGGAGTGACATAGAGGAGACTGGCACAAGACAGACCGTTGTGGAGGAAACTTGGGGAGACCTTCGTCCAGCAGTGGATTGATAATGGTTGACAATGATGATGATGATGATATATACAATACTGTTTGTGAAAATAGCAACACCGCGGAAGAATGCTGGTATTAGCTTGAAACTTACAGGATATGAACAACAGTTAGGGATATGCAAATGAAAAATGTCAGTGAACTCTGAACTGTTGGGTCTTGGGTATAAAAAAGCTGGCCCAAACGAAGTGTTGCCATCAGTGAAGAGCCGATATTGAGTCGAAAGAGTGTTTTTTGAGCCTCACTATGCCCCGTCGCCGGAGAAGGTGGCATTCATGAACACCTGGCGAACTTTAAGCGAGGAAGGATTGTTGGGGTGCGAAAAGCTGGGTTTTTCTAAAAATAAATAAATAAATAAATAAAGTTGTCACTCGTACGGAACGAAACGCCAGTACAGTGATGTGAACGTGACGTCAGTGGACAAATGAGGCTCGGACGCACAGAAAACCAGAAATGAACCGCAAAATCACACGAGTGCACAGGATGACAGACATCTCAACTGCATGGCAGTGATTGATCGCATAGCGACATCCACGACCTTAGCGCAGCACTGTCACAGATCAGGCGCTAGTAGCCCCATTGCTGCGCATTCCTTTTACCCTCAACCACAGATGCCAGGCTGCACTGGGGTCTCGAATACAGGCATTGGCTCGCTGATTGGCAACAGGTCGTGTTTTCTGACGAGTCACGATTCAACTTGATGCACCATGATGGTCGCATACGTGTTCGAAGACATCGTGGTGAACGGCGCCTTTCAACGTCATACCGGCCCAACGCCGAGCGAGCTCACTTGTTACGAATTGAGAGAACCCTCAACAGCCAGCGATGCATCAGGGATGTTTTAGAGGCAAAGGTGAGGCCCTTCCTTCAGAGTTAACCTGGTGCTATATTCCAGCAGCACAATGCTCGACCACATGTGGCCTGGAATGTCCAAGAGCTCTTCCATTCACGGTAAATATCGCTTCTTCCCTGTCCCGCACGTTCACCGGATATGTTCCATATCGAACATGTCTGGGATACAGTATCTAAAAGACTGGCCCGTCAAGCACCTCTACCAGTCACCATAAATGAACTCGGGTCTCGCATAGAAGCAGACTGGCTGGCAATTCCTCTGGACGATATCAAAATCCTCTTGCATTCAATGACACGCTATGTAGAGGCTGTTATTTTTGCTCGAAGTGACTTCACACTATAATGTGTTTTGAAACGAAAAAATCTTGTATAGCTCTGCAAATGCAATTAAATCTATGGAATGTAGATCTACTTTACGGAATGGTAGCTATATCAGAAACCGGTTGCAAAAATGATTCATGTTTCTAGTAGATACGAAAAATTTTGTTTAAAATAAGTGTTGTATCAATATGTAGGGGATGTTGTAAAAGTCAATTAGGAGCACATACTGTAGGTTCTGTTAATAGTAAATAATGAATGCTCAGAATGCTCCAAGTAAATTATTCAACAAAGAAATTAACAAGAAAGATGACCCCGAATTTTCGGGTGTAATAAGCACGTCTTTTGAATCCGTTATGACGCAAATTAAATTTATCAAAGCTATTCAAAGTCAATGGAACCGGTATGCAAAACAATAGATCTGACGAAAGAAAGAAGATTTTCCATCGGGTTTTTAATCCCTCAGATATTGCTCTAAACGGAATCGTGAGCTTACGAACTCTTAGAAACAGAGATATCGACAAAAATAAGATGTGTCTTTACGTCCCCTGGTGGGAAAACCATGCATTAATTTAGGAAGAAAGTATTCTCAAAAGATTTATCCATATAAGCGGTATCGTTCCAAGAAAAAAAATTAGTCGAGTTTTCAGGAGCCCAGCTTTTGCTACAAATACATCAGAAGCAGAAATTAATACTTATGACCCCTGGTAGCCAAACCATTCTTTACCAAACATTGGAAATTACGTGAAAAATATTTTCCATCAGGTCTTGTATGCGATACAGGAAGAATTTTTCAAATCGGAGTTTTAGAAGCAGAAATAACGCAGAAAACGCAATGTACCTATGTGCCCCCTAGCGGAAAGTCTATGATTTACTTGTAAATTCTAAATTTATATGAAAAACCTTTCGCATCGGAAACACTATCCAACAAATAAGGAATTTTGCAAATCGGACTATTAGAAGTAGAGATATTGACAAAAATAAGACATACATCTACGCCCCCTGGCGTAGAAACCATGCATTATTTCAAGAACAAAATGCTCCTAAAAGGTTTTTCGATATGAGTAGTAACGGTCAACAAACGACTTTTATTTCAATCGAGATTTTAGAAGCTCATATTTTGCTGCAAATACATCAGAAGCGGAAATTAAGACTTACGCCACCTGGTGACGAAACCATTTTTTACAAAAAGTAGAAATTATGTGTGACGCATTTACCATCAGGAGCTGTATCCGGTGCAGAAAGAATTTTTCAAATCCGAGATTTAGAAGCAGAGATATAGGGGGAAACGCAATTTACATTTACGCCCCGTAGCGGAAAGTCTATGAATTACATGAAAATTTTGAAATTATATGAAACACATGTCACACTGGAAACAATATCCAACAAAGAAGGAATTTTTCAAATCGGACTCCTAGAAGTAGAGATATTGACAAAAATAAGATACACATCTACGCCCCCTGGAGTAGAAACCATCCACTATTTTAAGAAGAAAATGTTTCTGAAACGTTTGTCGACATAAGTAGAATCGGTCAACAAAACAACGTTTTTTTCAATTGAGAATTTAGAAGCTCATATTTTGCTGCAAATACATCAGAAGCGGAAACTGAGATTTACGCCCCCTGGTGGCCAAACCATTTTTTTAATTAGAAATTATGCGGAAACGATTTCCCATCAGGAGCTGTATCCGGTGCAGAAAGAATTTTTCAAATCGGAGATTTAGAAGCAGAGATATAGGGGGAAACGCATTTTACCGCTACGCCCCCTAGCGGAAAGTCTATGAATTACTTGAAAATTTGAAATTATATGAAAAACATGTCACACGAAATACACTATCCAACAAAGAAGGAATATTTCAAATCGGACTCCTAAAAGTAGAGATATTGACGAAAATAAGATGTTGTTACAGTGGACAACCCCCCCCCCCCCACCTAAAACCTGAAGAAAACTAAAATTTGTCCGCCATGTCGCGTATTGTATGAGGCAGCTAGGAATCACAGTTTGGCAGGCTCACATGTTCTTTTACAGTTCACAGCTTTTTTTTTATTTATTTCTCATTTACGTTGTTTTTTCTTTCGGCTGTTCTCTAAATTAATTACCAAAATTGCGGGATAATTAGGAAGTCGCTCCAATGCTCTTGAAGGCAATAAACGTAATATTTTGCCATTTTGAATCGCTAGACCTCACACATAGCCCTGAAGTGAAACAAAAAAAAATTCCTATCTCAAGGGTCTTCGAGAGGCTGAAAAGCGAACGAGGAAAAATGTGTTTTCGAATGCGGATGGAAGCAGCAAAGTCCGAAGTGGTTTTTCACTTTTCTTTTTTTCTTCTTTCCGCTTGTAGCTTAACGCTGTGGTCCGTATTTTACTTCAGTGGGTGGGCAAAGAGACCCTCGGCAGACACATAACTCTGTCAGCAAGAACGATACTTCAACGTCTGCAAGGGACAATGGGCAATTAAGAGTACAGAATCGCCGAAAAGAATAGGGGGTGAATTCCAGCGTCGTTTTCGGTCAGCAGTTGCTGATATACGCTTAAGGTAAAAGCACGTCTGATTTCGCTCGGCCGAGAAAATTAATCTCAGGGCTCGCGGTCGCAACTCGATAACAAATGGTAACAAAACCTGGGAGGGTGCATATTTGAACTGCATACTCAGGCAGGGTAGATGCTATGCTAACGGAAAGGAACTGACTGAATTTGGAATGAACGGTCAAGAAGGACAGAAGGCAGCGACGGATGGAATCTACTATTGCAGCAGCAGAAGTGAGGGGGTCCCACTCTCCAAGCAGCTGACGGTCAGAATCATTTTTTCACGACAACAGAAATCATTTCCCAGGAATGCGGAAAATCAGTCTCGGAACCAGCAACAGCAGATGTGAGAGGGCTATTTTGTTTAACGGCCACCTTCAAATCTTCACAAGAGTGGATCCGTGTATACTCGCACCACCAGCGCAACAAAGTGCGGCGTGATATCACCATTTTAATTGTGTGCTTCATTTACTTCAAGCTTCAAAGTGAAGTGTTGATTCATCGGTGCTGCCACATGGTGCAAGTGTTTGTGTGTGTGTGTGTGTGTGTTTATCTTGTTTTATTATGTGATGCACACTGGATTTGCACAGCAAAGTCACGAAACTGTAAGTAGATGAATACTTCCTTTTTTTTCTTCGCACATCTGCGAACTTGTGCCATCCCGACACCCAGAGCTGCATGGACATAGATGCAGTAATACTGAGTGACTGAACCTCAGAGGAAGTACCTGTACATACACACTTCAATTTCTTACAGGGCCCATTTCCTGATCTTTTACGAGAATAAGGGAGAGGGTGTGGCCACAAATTCCGCTTTGACGGACAGTTTCTTTTAACTTTGGTTCAGGGCCAACGTGAGCGGGGAAGGGATCTGCATGTGCATGCTTATTAGATTTAGTTAATTAGCTTTGGCAGTATTTCACACCTATAATCGTATACCGCAAATTAACGTGCTTGTGTATTTTGTGTCGCTAGTATTTTTAATGTGATCGTTTGCATATAATTTTTTTTTCATTCTCGAAGCAATTGTATATGAATATCACCTGCTGCTCTATTTTGTGTGTTAACGATAGTATCTCTTGATCCGATAGTCCGGTGGGAACTCAGTCGGCTTGCGTCGTCCGACAGTAAAGTGTGATACTGTGTGTTGCCCACATAAGAGGGGCAATTGTCTATGCGCCCAGAGAGCGCCGTACCTGTTTAAATCTCGCAGAACGTAATTAAATGTTGTGTTGTGTATTTGAGAATCATGTGTTATTTGCGAAAGTGAGTGTTGTTCTGGCTGGTTGGGGATTGAATGTACCGGAGTAAGAACTGGACCACTACACTCAGTCACGAATTGGTGATTGCGGGTGAATCTCATCACAACTCTCTGATCCCAAAGTATCGTTTTTTAGTTTATTTTATTTGTTATTGTTGTTATTTTTGTTCACACGGTGGATTCACCCAAGCCTCATGCTTCGGGTCATTCTTCCAAGTTTCATTTTTTTATGTTCTGGTGTGAATCATTGAGTGCAGCGGTGCACCTGAGATTCACACCTGGTGCCGCGACCAACTAAATTGTACGACAGGTTCCAAGCACCGTTACCGGCCGACTCGGCAGGAACACTGCTAACGCCATGTAACAATGTACATCTACGCCCCCTGGCGGAGACACTGTGGAGCATTTTAGGAATAAAATATTCCAAAAAGGCTTATCGATGTGAGTGGCATCAGTCCACGAAAGAATTTTTTCAATCGATATTTTAGAAGCTCAGATTTTATGGCAAATACATCA
This sequence comes from Macrothele yani, assembly GCA_039090855.1. Taxonomy (NCBI): domain Eukaryota; kingdom Metazoa; phylum Arthropoda; class Arachnida; order Araneae; family Macrothelidae; genus Macrothele; species Macrothele yani. Next base: position 118,592,211 of record CM077008.1, read on the forward strand.
GAAGCAAAAATTAACACTTACGCCCCCTGGGGGCCAAAGTATTCTTTAAAAAAAATTTGAAATTATATGCAAAAGATTTTCCATCAGGAGATGTATCCGCTGAATTTTTTTTTCAAATCAGTTTTAGAAGAAGAGTTATCGGGAAAAATGTAATTTACTTTTACGTCCCCTAGCGGAAAATCTATGCGTTATTTGAAAAAGTAACTATATCTAAAATACTGTTCGACATAAATGGAATCGAAAGATAGAATAATTTTTTCAATCGGATGTTTAGAAGCAAATATGTGGAATAAAACGTACTTTTTGAATTCGACATCATCTCCATTTACGCCCTCTTAGGTTTCACATTATCTACTTTGTCATCTACAGTTCTCCTTTTGCACAGTGCTTCATTATAATATTCTCGTTCTGTTATTTGTCAGCACTATAATATACTTATGCTTCGAGACGAAATGTTTCGACAATCTCTCTTATTGTTCTTGTGCAAAATGCCTGGACCTCTCACCACGAGGCTCCTTTGTGAATCAATACACCGTGCTGTATATAATGAACAAAGAATTTTAGAGATTGTATATTTTACCGTACAATTTATGTACCAGGACGCCCATGTTCGCCTCCTGAACCCAACCTTGTTAATAAAATTGTGTTGAACTGAAGAAGCGCATATGCTCCAGCTTTGTCCGTCCGTCCGCCTGTCCGCACGATAACTGGCGTAAAAATGGTTCGATTTTGATGAAATTTTAGTATGTGGTAGGGGACTACCTGACGACGAACCCAATTGAAAATGGGACAAATGGGGTCAAAGGTCACGACGTAGGAGCGGGATCCTTCCATTGCCCTTATGCGTCATAACTTGCGTAAATATGGTTCGATTTCAATGAAAGTTTACTATGTGGTAGGGGACCACCTGGGGACGAACCGTATTGAAAATGGGACAAATGGGATCAAAGGTCACGACGTAGGAGCGGGATGATTCCATTGCCCTTATGCGTCATAACTTGCGTAAATATGGTTCGATTTCAATGAAATTTTAGCATGTGGTAGGGGACCGCCTGGGGACGTATTTTATTTAAAATGGGTGAAGTGAGGTCAAAGGTTAGGACATAAGAGCGGGATGCATTCCATTGCCCTTATGCGTCATAACTTGCGTAAAAATGGTTCGATTTCGATGAAATTTCAGTATGTGGTAGGGGACCACCTGGGGACGAACCCTATTGAATGTGGACGAAATGGGATCAAAGGTCAGGACATAGGAATGCGATCCATTCCATCGCTCTTATCCCATATTATTAAGGTGGACGTCAAGTAATTTTCCTTCCTATACTTCCAATGGAAAAACTTTTGTGCCCATTTCCTTCACAATTAATGTGTTCCCAAGGATGAAAATTTGAACATCGATTAAAATAACTTTATTACAACTTGTAATACTTAATATTTTCTAAAACATAACCATACTTACATTAAAAATCAATAACTTTTCCTTTGGTGGGGTTGAAACCAGAAAAAGGATGGCGCGACCTGCACTTTGATGACGTCTGTAGACAAACAACTGTTGGATTGCATAATTATGGTTATGTTTTAGAAAATATTAAGTATTGCAAGTTATGAAATGAAGCTATTTTAATCGATGTTCAAATTTTCATCCTTATGAACACATTAATTGTCCAGAAAAAGATGGCGCGACCTGTATTTTTAGACGTCAGCAGACAAAAAAATGTAGGATTCCATAATTATGGTTATGTTTTTGAAAATATTAAGTATTCCAAGTTATAAGATGAAGATATGTTAATCAATGTTCAAATTTTCATCCTTGGGAACGCATTAATTGGGAAGAAAATGTGTACAGAAATTTTTCCATTCGAAGTATAGGAAGCACAATTACTTGACGCTCACCTTCAAGGAGCAATTCTTGTATGTATGTAAATTTTATTTTGAAAACGGCTCTGAGGAGTTTGATGAAAGTCGCCAACCTACCGTTTTCTGGTACTAGAAATCGATTTAGCTTGATCTCGACTTTAAGAAAATTTGTTTAGTGGGTTAAATAACCACCCCGAATTATTAAGTTTGTAGTGTGGTTTCATGGCGTCACCCCATTAGAAGTTGGCGCGCGGTCATGCCATCTATCTCATTACGTCACGCGTTGTTTGTGGATTCTATTAAAGTTTTATGACGTCACACCTTGCTAGCAGATGGTCGCGATTCCCATCTGCCTCATTACGTCACGCGTTGTGTGCGTATGTTCGTCCGCACGATAACTTGCGTAAAAATCGTTCGATTTCGATGAAAATTTAGTATGTGGTAGGGGAACACCTGGGAAGGAACATTATCGAAAGTGAACGAAATGGGGTCAAAGGTCAGGACATAAGAGCGGGATCCATTCCACTGCTTTTATGCGTCATAACTAGCGTAAAAAAGTTTCGATTTCAATTAAATTTTAGTATGTGGTAGGAGACCACCTGGGGACAAACCCTATTGAAAATTGGCGAAATGGGGGTCAAAGGTCAGGACATAGGAGCAAAATCACTTCCATTGCCATTATGAGTCATAACGTACGTAAAAATGTTCCGATTTGGATGAAATTTTGGTAGGTTGTAAGGACCTTCCTGGGGACGAAACCTATTAAAAATGGGCGAAATGGGGTGAAAGGTTAGGACACAGAAGCGGGATCTATTCCATAGCGCTTATGCATCATAACTTACGTAAAATTGCTTCGATTGCGACAAAACTTCATTATGTTATTTTGGAGATATACTGAACCAGTTCTGTTGAATATCATCCAAATGGATCAAAGGTCAGGGCACAGGGGTGAGATTTATTCCACAGCCATTTTCCTCATAACTTGAGTAATAGCTTGAGTAATGATTTCTATTATATTGGAAAGCGTATCATAATCAATGCATTGCAGGATTTTACTAACTTGTTATACGCTTTGCAACCGTAGGTTGAAGAAGCGTATATTCTCCAGCTTTGTCTGTCCGTCCGTCCGTCCGTCTGTCGGCACGATAACTCGCGTAAAAATGGTTCGATTTCGATGAAATTTTAGTATGTGGTAGAAAACCAGCTGGGGACCAACCTTATGGAAAATGGACGAAATGGGGTCAAAGGTCACGGTATAGGAGCGGGATCCATTCTATTGCCCTTATGCGTCACAATTTACGTAAATATGGTTCGATGTCGGTGAAATTTTAACATGTTGTAGGGTACCCCTTGGGAATGAACCCTATTGAAAATGGGTGAAGTGGGGTCAAAGGTCACGGCATAGGAGCGGGATCCAGTCTATTACCCTTATGCGTCATAACTTGCGTAAATATGGTTCGATATCAATGAAATTTTAGTATATTGTAGGAGACCACCTAGGAAGGAACCCTGTGTAAAATGGGTGAAGTGGGGTCAAAGGTCAGGACATAGGAGTGGGATGCATTCCATTGCCCTTACGCATCTAAACGTGCGTAAAAATGGTTCGATTTCGATGAAATTTTGGTATGTGGTAGGGGACCACCTGGAGAGAAACTCTATTGAAAATGGGACAAATGGATCAAAGGTCCGGATATAGGATCGGGATCCATTCCATCGCCCTTATCCCATACTATTAAGGTGGACGGCAAGTAATTTTGCTTCCTATGTTTCCAATTGAAAAACTTTTCTACACATTTCCTTCACAATTAGTGTGTTCCCAAGGATGGAAATTTGAACATCGATTAAAATAACTTCATATTATAACTTGGAATACTTAACATTTTTCTAAAACATAACCATAATTATATTTAAAAACAATAACGTTTCCTTTGGTGGTGTTGAAACCAGAAAAAAGATGGCGCGACTTGTACTTTGATGACGTCAGTAGACAAATAAATGTTGGATTGCATAATTATGGTTATGTTTTTGAAAATATTAAGTATTCCAAGTTATAAAATGAAGATATGTTAATCGATGTTCAAATTTTCATTCTTGGGAACGCATTAATTGGGAAGAAAATGTGTACAGAAATTTTTCCATTGGAAGTATAGGAAGCAAAATTACTTGACGCTCACCTTCAAGGAGCAATTCTTGTATGTATGTAAATTTTATTTTGAAAACGGCTCTGAATATTTTGATGAAAGACGCCAACCTACCGTTTTCTGGTACTAGAAATCGATTTAGCTTGATCTCGACTTTAAGAAAATTTGTTTAGTGGGTTAAATAACCACCCCGAATTACTACGTTTTCAGTGTCATGGCGTCGTTCCATTAATGTAACCCCTGCTTAGAAATCTCATGACATCACAAGCTCGCGATTGAGATGTTGGTGCGCGGTCACGCCATCTGTCACATTACGTCACGCGATGTGTGTGAATCCTATTAAAGTTTTATGACGTCACACTCCTTCGAGCAGATGGTTGCGGTTCCCATCTGCCTCATTACGTCACGTGTTGTGTGCGTACGCCCGTCCGCACGATAACTCGCGTAACAATCGTTCGATTTCGATGAAATTTTAGTTGATGAAACCCTGTTGAAAGTGAACGAAATGGGGTCAAAGGTCAGGACATCGGAGCGGGATCCATTCCACTGCTCTTATTCGTCATAACTAACGTAAAAAAAGGTTCGATTTCGATGAAATTTAATTATGTGGTAGGGGAACACATGGGGACAACCCCTATGAAAATGGGCGAAATGGGGTCAAAGGTAAGGATATAGGAGTGGAATCACTTCCATCGCCATTATGCGTCATAACTTATGTAAAAATGCTTCGATTTGGGTGAAATGTTAGTATGCAGTAGGGGCCTGCCTGAGGACGAATCCTGTTGCAAATGGGCGAAATGGGGTCAAAGGTTAAGACACAGGAGCGAGATCTATTCCATAGCCCTTATGCATCATAACTTGCGTAAAAATGCTTCCATTACGACAAAACTTTATCAAGTTATTTCGGAGGTATTCTGAACCGGTTCTGCTGAATATCATCGAAATGGGATCAAAGGTCAGGGCACAGGAGCGAAATTTATTCCACAGTCATTATCCTCATAACTTGAGTAATAACTTGAGTAATAATTTCTGGTATGTTGGAAAGCGTATTATAATCAATGCATTGCATGATTTTACCAACTTGTTTACAAAAGGCGTGCTAGAAAGGAAGAGCTCATTCATGTTTCCTAATTTATAATTTGCTAGAGTCCTCTTCCTACATGACACTTTTTTAAGTCGTAATAGCAACAACCGAGAAACAAATGTTTGTGACGTCACGCTTAGCTTTTCGTGTAGGCGACGTCATCACCTACACGCGCACAGATTAACGGGAAAATCATTTTGTTTTATTGTCATAGCCACAAAGAACACAGCTGCTGGTGTGACGTCATCTAATCCAATTCATTCCCACATGATGTCAGAGATGCGTTACGTCACACGGTCAATTCTTTTGCAAGGAGGTTAGAATAATGCTTCTGGAGATGCCATGTGTCTCTTAACTGTGAAGCCGCAAACTGTGGGAATTTGACGTTGTTTACATTACACCTATGTAATTTCAACTAAGTGTATTTTGAAATAGTGTGGTTTGGGGTTGCAGAAACCGTGTTAATATAAAACCGGAAGGAATTAAGCTTTTTATACGAGTGAAGTTTTGAATTTTAACCTTATGCTTTGTTTAGAATTCGCACTAAAGTTCGTGTATTTCGGTTTTGAAATAAAAATGGGAAGAAGCCTCAAAATAATTAAGGATTTTATAAATTCAGCATTTTCTCACGCATTGGCAGCAAGTTACGATGCGAAATTGGAAACATTTGCGACGAAAGAAGGCGATTCGGCCAACATAAAATGCATTGCAATAGCCTTGAAAACCATCAGCTTTCCCACACTTTGACGACCGTCTCTCGTGGTTATAGACTTCGCGTAAAGTGCTACTGCTCCGTTAACAAGGGTATCTCCAGATATCTTATTCTAACCTTCTTGCTCTTTAGAGATACGAAAACTTTACGTCAGAAATTTTGGTTCACTACCTGAACCGATGTTTAGCCATCTGTATGTGGCAACGTTAAGAGTACGACGCTCTGACGACTTCAAGATAAAAATAGTTCACGGAAAAGAACAGGGGAAATTGATACAGGATTCACAGTCAGTGTATACGAAAAATGTTGTCTACCAAGAAGTGTTGACGAAAGAAGGACTAAAGGTTTTATACAAAACATATAACAAACAGACAGTCCGTCGTATCAAATTCAATAATTGACTGCCCGGGAAATTTTCAGAAAGCTGTGAGCCAACGTCGCCATCTACTGAAACGGAACTAGAAAATACAATAAATAAATTTCAATAATTTCTGTATCATTCATTTTATTTTTCCCCGTCATTATTGACGGGCTTTTACCTAGTGAAAAATAAAAAGATAAATAAATAAATAAATAATTTGTGCATATACACACAGTTCATAAATACTAAATAACTGCAAAATAGGGGCTTGCAGAAAATTTTTTTAGTTTGATGTGGATGATTTTGAAACCGAAAGGTTTTTGTTTTGCCTCCTGTGCCAGAAGCGTGCATAGTAATACAATTTATTTTTGTTGTTCCGCTTTTTAATTTAAAACAATGTGGGCTGCCCACAGAAGTTATGCCTCAGCATTCATTCTTAGCAGAGGAACTGCGAAATACATAGAGTTAAGCTCAGTTAAAGAGATGGCGCCGGCTTTTCAAACTGAGATGCAAATGCAACGGTTACGCAATCATTAAAAGTCTGACCTAAGAATAGGGGGAACATTCGCTTTGATTGCTTAGTGGTTTCACAGTTTTATGGCTATTCCAGCATTCCGAGATGTCCTTTACCCTCCTTAAGGCTCTACGAGACCCGCCATCTTGTATTGCTGCCTTCTCTTGCTAACCAACGGGCAAGCGTATTTCACAAATTGCTCGGGCAATTTTGCGCATTTTGGAACACCGTTTGTGGCTAACGCAAGATATATGATAAATAAAGAGTATCCTGGTTTCAGAATTTTTATTGACCTTTCCCTTCATTTTTTATCTGCAGCGAAAGTCGTATCAAGGCGTCTTCCATAGTTTTATTAATTAATAAAAAATACTTAAAAAGTCCAAAATGAAAATCTGAAACCAGGGAACTCTTTATTTATCATATATCTTGCGTTAGCCACAAACGGTGTTCCAAAATGTGCAAAATTGCACGAGCAATTTGTGAAATACGCTTGCCCGTTGGTTAACAAGAGAAGGCAGCAATACAAGATGGCGGGTCTCGTAGAGCCTTAAGCCCTCCTCGTTTATGTCCCATCCAGGGTCGTGACCTTTGACATAGAATTTTGAAGGTCATACACCATGCTGGATAACGTTAATTCTGCCGAAGGTAACGCTCAATTTGGCAAACGATTTTGTACTCTAGATGTAGCTGCAAATACAGTGCGAAATTTTATTGCTACTACAAAGCGGCGGATTCCAAATAAAACTACATTTTTATTCTTGTCGTTACGCTACACTATAAACTGACTTACAATAAAAGGTGCGCCACTGTCACATCGCTCATAGTAGCGTGCTACTTCCTAGAACTAATTTGGGAAACGTTTTTGCTAATCGCAATTCTGTATGTAAAAGCAGAAAGGTGAAAAATGATAACCTTGGACGGATGGACGAAATCCATAACCTGAATATATCAGACAATGTAAGCTGACGAGTGAAAACTAGGAAAAGGTTGAAAGAGTTCGATGGAAAAAAAATGTTTCTTCAAAGAATTATATGAGGGAAAAAGTGAAAAACTAGTTTTTTCAAAATCCTGGAAGTTTCTTGAAACATTCTCAGATAGGAAATTCACGTAAAATTTCAAATCAGTTGAGACAAAATAAGATGTTGAAGCGGATCTATTTTTTACACCATATTAAGTTAAAATTATGCAATTTCCTGAATTGCATAATGCGTACCGAAGGATATTTTTATTCATATTAAAGATACATCTGCTAGATAATTACCATGCAATGCGGAAGCAAAAAGTCTTTTTTTTTCAAATTTTCATGCATAATGTTCCACCACTTTCGCATTACATTATCAATGAAAGGCGCAATTTAAGATGATGTGGCGTTCACTTGTGATGTTTCTATTACCTTTTTTTATTATTAATATCCGTTACACAAGAGTTCCTTCTAGTAGGTCACCTATTTAATTTGACAGTGTTATCCCGTTTCCTTTTATCCTTTTAATTTGTACAGCTCGTTATTTTTGGAACTTGCAACACTGCACTTCGAAAGGCCAGGTGCTGATCCACATTTATTCTCAATGGGTTGCTCGAATATATTACTGATAGCGAACGTTAATTAGTTGAATCAAAAACAAAAAATCGTGTCGTTCGACCATTAATTCGTTGGGAGGAGATTACTAAGACAGCGTCGTGATCTAGAACAACAAAAGTGCTTCAGGTGTCTTTTCAATATCATTATGAGAACGCGCTTAAGAATACCAGCAAATTCATTCACAGCGAATGAATGTAACGCTAAGAAAAACAGCACCTAAAATTATAAGCCAGAATTGACCCTTTGGGGGCAGCATGCTTAAAAGATTATGACTGGTTACTTTCACACTTAGGAACGCACGTAATCGTCAGTAACAGAGTAGTACTCTTCTAATAAATATAAGTAAAAGTTAACGATGATTTGATGGGATAATGGTTCGCCTTTGCTGTAATTACGCGGCCTTACTTCAGATCTATATTGAAGATCTTTCTGACGTAGGACTGCGTTTAACTCCGCGGATAGTATGGGGCGACTTACGGCAGACCGCCTGTGACAAAGTTAGGTCCCAATTGAATCCTTACAGCGTTAAAAATACGTGCCGCACACTAATCGTGTTAGCATATTCGTAAACAGCATGGAATCTCATTTGCGTAATGCATCATGCGCGCGACACCCTCCTCGCTCCATGTGCGTGGGGGTGATGATGCAATACTTCTTAGAGTGCCGCCGCGTTTGACTCAGTCTCTCTGGGCAACCATGAGCGCAACACGACCGTGCGTGGTATCGTTTTAAAGCTCTCTACGAGATCTATTCAAATATACGAAGAACATTTCGCAGTGGTTTGAACTGAACATTGAAAAAATTGTTTTCTTGTGAACCGGTGAACACTTTTGACAATATCGTGATTTATTTGGACAACCGTGAGTGCAAAACGACTGTGCATGGTATCGCTTTAAAGCTTTCAACAAAATCTTTTCAAATATATAAAGACCATATTGCAGTAGTTTAAACTAAAATAAAAAAAATGGTTTCGTGTGAACGGGTTAACATTTTCGACAATGCAGCGGAATTTGCAGAATGAACGCAAGCAAAAGTGCAGAAAATCAAAATGAGAGGCAAGAGCAAGTGATGAGGAATGTAAGAAGCCCAAGAAGACAGAGCACCAAGTTGAATAACTCGTGTATCGATCTGCCTTATGTTCGCAATGTATTCAGCATTATTTGTAAAAATTATGCAAGCTACTTTTCATATCATAGACCTGTGTTGGCTATAACAAATTAAATAAACACTTTGAAGCCATACTCGACTAGCTCATTTCAACTCTCCGATCTGCAAGTCGTAGTCCTACGTTCCAAACTGACCGCTCAATCAGAACTGTCGAGACTGTCGAGCATTGTGCACAGCGACCGCAGGGCCACAATGCGGCATATCCCCCGTAGCTACAACAGTGGTGATCAGGGCAATGTCTCACAGCACACAGTTCATCTCAACCTTCTGCGCATGTGCCTGCGAAGACAAAGACACAGCCGGGTCCCCATGATCACTGCACGTCATCCACAACAACGCATGAAATGGGGCCAAGAGCATCGAGATTGGACCGTGGATGATTGGAAGAAAGTGGCCTGGTATGACGAATGAAGATTCCTGGTGCATCACGTTGACGGCCAAGCGCGGATACGCCGATTACCAAAGGAGGCTATGGCACCTGGATGCACTGTTGGGCGGAAACAGGCCGTGGGCGATGTTTTCTTGGGACACTTTAGGCCCCATTATCCCAATAACACAATCCCTAACAGCTGTCTGGTATCTGAACATCGTTGCGGACTAAGTTCACTCATTCATGGCAACTGTGTTCCCTTGCTGGTGTGGATAATACGCCATGCCACACTGCCAGAATCGTCAAGGAGTGGTTGGAGGAACATGCTGGGGACATTCTGTTAATACCCTGGTCCCCAAATTCACCTGACACGAACCCAATCGAACATTTGTGGTTCGACTTGGAAAAGCGGGTTCGCGCTAAATAACTACCACTCCGAATTGTACGGGAACTGGAGGACCTGCTGTCGACATTATGGTACCAAATACCACAGGATACGAATCGCCACTCCATCGAATCGATGCTTCTCCGAGTGGCCGCTGTTTTGTGTGCTAGAGAGGGTCCTACAGTTTATTAGGTAGGTGGTCATAATGTAATGCTCATCGGTGTATAAGTAATACATAAACCATGCCACTGTTAGGAAGAATCAGATTTGGGTTAATATTAAATTGAGTTCTCATTCTATATTTAATCCGTTTTGAAAGCTGGAAAGAATTTATTTACCTGGGATAATTCACCTATCATACACACAGGCTCCAGGCAGTTTTCACAATAGCCTAAAGACCTACAAATGGAATGAATAAAGGGCTTGTCACGAGTCAGCATATTTCTTTTAGCATAGAAGAAACAGGTGTGTGTGTATTATATTCAGAAACTAGAAACCGCATTACATATCGGCCCTAAACGCAGAGGTGACCTTGGAAGCATGTGAAATGCCTCAAAGAAACGCCTCTTCAATAACACCTAATTTTCAGGAGATCATGCAATTCTCTTACAAGATAGATTATGAGAAAAGCAATAAAAAAAATGGTTATGGGACACAATATGTGAGAACAGAGCAACCTCTGATTCCATTGTGAAGTGTACGTGTTATCAGCTGCCACCTCGAGGGATCCTTCATTCCAGCATTCACCCACCCTGTCTCAAGCGACGTCAGTAAATGAATTCTGCGCACGAAGCAAAATTCTCCTCGAAGCTGTATTTCCGGGGCAACTAGGAAGTACGAACAGTATGTTGTGTGTGTGTGTGAGAAAGAGTCTCAGAGCACACCTTCAACTTGACCTGTATGCCACTGCTGCCAAAGGGACGACGAAACGTGTCACGCAGGTATTTCGGGGTAGCAGCAATCTGGAGTTTCTCTTGATGACCTGAAAGCTCTCTACAGCTGTCCCTATCGACATATTCTTTTTAGTTTTTTTAGGCTTCCGTTAACAAATACCAAAGACTTCCGTTTTTGAAAATTTTGCTGGTGCTTAGTTTTAGCTTCGTTTCAACAAAATTTCGTGAAATGACAACTCCTCACTAAAATAAGGAAAACGGATTAAAATTATGAAGAGCGAAATTTCAAAAAACTGAAGCTTAAAGGCATATTATAAAAAAAAAAAAGAAAGATGGACGAATGATATGAAGCGTTGGGTTCTGATCATTTGTCCAAGATGTGTTTGTCGTACGGCTCCTAAGGGAACTCATCCCCCTTCTTGGAACGAGCATCCCCAGGCCAGGGACGGACCCCATGCATACCACTGAGTTGCTTTTTGGGGGGTTGTTAAACTCCCAAACAAAAAAAGGTAAATGAAAGCCAAAATATATATATTTTTTATTGGAGGTTTAACGACCGCCGCGAACAACTCAGTGTGCTATAAGCAGTCTCCCGTCCCTAAATTAGGGTCACCGGTTTCAGGGAAATGAGAGAGACAAACACAACATCAATGCCTCACCGGCATTCGAACCCGGACCTATTTCGAACGAATGTTCACACCATCGCTTAGACCACTGCCCCACCGGGGCGGCAAAACATTTCCCCCAAACAGTTGTAAAGTACATGAAATTTAAATTTGCGTTTCTAGTTTGGTGAAACTCAAATGCACAGGCTTCCCCGGCGGTGCAGTTGTCTAAGATTCTGATCATAGTGTGTCTATGTCGCCCATGTTGGTCTAAGCGCTGGCTTATGACCATTCGTCCGTGAAGGGTCCGGGTTCGAATCCCAGTGAGGCATGGCTGTTACGTGTGTCTTACGGCACTGGCTCTCTCCCTTCCCTGGAACCAGTGACCCTAAATTAGGGACGGGAGACTGCTTATAGCCCATTGAGTTGCTCACGGTGGTCGTTAAACCCTTAATCCAAAATATTAATAAATGTGTGTCTATATCCTCTGATCATTCGTCCGAGATGTGTCCGGGTTCGAATCCCAGTGAGGCATGGATGTTGTGTGCGTCTTACGGCACTGGCTCTCTCCATTCCCTGGAACCAGTGACCCTAAATTAGGGACGGGCGACTGCTTATAGCCGATTGAGCTGCTTACGGTGGTCGTTAAACCTCCAACCAAAAAAAAAAAAAAAAAGATAGTATGTGTATATCTTCTGATCATTCGTCCGAGATGGGTCCGGGTTCGAATCCCGATGAGGCATGGATGTTGTGTGTGTCTAACGGCACTGGCTCTCTCCATTCCCTGGAACCAGTGGCCCTAAATTAGGGGTGGGCGACTGCTTACAGCCCAATGAGTTGGTCACGGTATTTCTTAAACCTCCAATCAAAAAAAAAAAAAAAAAAAATATGCATAAAAACTTTATAGCCTCCGAATATATAATATGTATTCTCGGCTTTAGAGCACTCTCTAACAAGTCCGTGACGCCCGAGTGGTTAGAGGAGTAAGTTTCTGCGCTTATCTTATCGCGCTGTTCCTGACTCTTCTCCGAAAAAAGTGGCCCTCTATTAGGGTCAAGCGACAGCTTATAATCCTTGGAATTGCCCATAATGATAACTAGCAACTCTCCCTCCAAGATAAATAGATAAATATAAACCAAGTTACTATTAAACTCGTAATTTCATGTATTTTTTATTGATTTCCTACAAAGTAAAAGCCCTAGATAGAATTTCTGCCCCTCTTTGTTTCCCCAACAAAACCTTAGCACGATTATTTTGTATGTCACCGCAATCACTGACCGAAGTTTTAAGCAACTCCCGTTCATGTGAACAGAACTACATAGAACTTAACAAGACATACACTACACTTTGTGAAAATTGCAACATCATGAAAGTCTGCTGGTATATTAGCTTGAAACTTACAAGCTACGTACAACAGGTTGGGATGTGCAAATGATTAAAATGTAAGTAAAAATGCGCATGCGGTTTCGGAGCAGCACCCTCTGAACTGTCCAGTCTTGGGTATAAAGATTGCAATATCTCAAACGAGATGTTGCAATCTTGGGCATCCGGTCGTTCGTGACTGTGTCGGAGAAGGCCTCGAGTTCGATCCCAGGCAGGTACGAATGTTCGATCCACTAAATATCCGCCGTGCGTCAGATGGGCACGTTAAGCCATCGGATCCCGGGTACTGGCCCCCAGGTAATAAATAAGGGCGTCTTCCTCCCCTTTCTACCTCGCTTCCGTGTCACTTTCCTAACGGGCACTCTAGCCCAAATCTCCTAGCTTCGTATTTCTAAGGGTTGTTTAAGACCTGGGATCAGACACTCCCTTCCTAAAATCCTCTACATATGATCTGATCTGATGTTGCAATCAGTGAAGAGCCCACATTGAGTCGAAAGGGTGTTTCTTGTACCTCAGTATGCCTCGTCGCCGAAGAAAGTCGCATTACGAACACGTAACAGACTTTGAGCGAGGAAGGATTGTTGGGATGAGAGAAGCTGGATTTGCCAACCGCGGAAATGCCACTCATATGAGACGAAACGATGCGGACGTGACGTCAGTGGACAGATGGGGCTTTGACACACAGAAATCCGGGAAAACTGACCGCACGAATGCAAAGGATGAGAGATACATCAACCGCAGGGCAGTGACCGATCGCACAGCGATAGCAGTGGTATCGATGTTAGCGCAGCAGTGAACCACTTCCACAGGTTAAGCTTTGTCCTCCAGCACAGTTTGGACGTTGTCTTCTTAACAGAGGACTGGTCGCTAGCAGCCCATTGCTGCACATTCCTTTCACCCTCAACCACAGACGCCTCAGGCTGCACTGGAGTCTCGAGCACGGACATTGCCGCGCTGATTGGTACCAGGTCGCGCTTTCTGACTAATCAGGATTGAGCTAGATGCACCATAATGGTCGCATACATGTTCAAAGACATCGTGGTGAACGGCACATTGCAGTGTGCAGTATTTAGCATCATACCGGCCCAACGCAAAATGTCAGGGTTTGCGACGCCATTCTGTTTAATTCGCGATCTTACTTGATACGAATTGAGGGAATCCTCAACAGCTAGCGATACATCAGGACATCAGGAATGTTTTAGAGGTAGAGGTGCTGCCTTTCATTCAGAGTTGACCTGGCGCAAATATTTTAGCAGGACAATGCTCGGCCACGTGTGGTCCGGAATGTCCAAGAACTCTTCCATGCGCGGCAAATACCACTTCTTCACTGACCTGCGTATTCACCGGATGTGTCCCCGATCGAACACGTCTCGGACATGGTATCTAAGCGACTGGCCCATGAAGAGCCTCCTCCAGTCACCGCAAATCAACTAACATAGTCATTTTTACAATTTACTTCTCAAACTTGCAGAGTAAGCGGCTCCGCCAGTCATTTTTCTTTATCCAGGAACTTGCAGACCAGAGCAAAGAAGTTGGCTGAAAAATAAACTTACAGAAAAAAAAAATTGAAGAAAATTCATGTACAATGCTTTTACGAAAACAGAATATTTAGAGATTGATGGAGCAAACCTAGAGTAACCAATACCTACATTTCGCTAGAGTAACCAATGACTACATTTACCTAGAGTAACCAGTGCCTACATTTACCTAGAGTAACCAGTACATACAATAACGTAAAGTAAACCAATGTCTACATTTACGTACAGTAACCAATACCTACATTTACCTAGAGTACCCAATGACTACATTTACCTAGAGTACCCAATGACTACATTTACCTAGAGTAACCAGTGCCTACATTTACCTACAGTAACCAGTGCATACATTTACGTAATGTAAACCAATCTCTACATTTACCTAGAGTAACCAATACCTACATTTACCTAGAGTAACCAATGACTACATTTACCCAGAGTAACCAATGACTACATTTATCTACAGTAACCGGTGCATACATTTACGTAAAGTAAACCAATGCCTACATTTACCTAGAGTAACGAGTGCCTACATTTACTTAGAGTAACCAATGCCTACATTTACCTAGAGTAACCAATGACTACATTTACCTAGAGTAACCAATGCCTACATTTACCTACCAGCAACCAGTGCATACATTTACGTAAAGAAAACCAATGCCTACATTTACCTAGAGTAACCAATGCCTACATTTACCTACAGCAACCAGTGCATACATTTACGTAAAGAAAACCAATGCCTACATTTTCCTAGAGTAACCAATACCTACATTTACCTAGAGTAACCAATGACTACATTTACTTAGAGTGACCAGTGCCTACATTTACCTAGAGTAACAAATGACAACATTTACCTACAGTAACCAATGCTTACATTTACCTACAGTAACCAGTGCATACCTTTACGTAAAGAAAACCAATGCCTACATTTACGTAAAGTAACCCAATGCCTACATTTACCTAGAGTAACCAATGCCTACATTTACCTAGGGTAACCAATGACTACATTTACCTAGAGTAACCAGTGCATACATTTACGTAAAGTAACCAATGCTTACATTTACCTAGAGTAACCAATGACTATATTTACCTAGGGTAACCAATGCCCACATTTACCTAGAGTAACCAATGCCTACATTTACCTAAAGTAACCAATGCCTACATTTACCAAGAGTAACCAATGCCCATGTTTGACCTTGGTCAATAGATATCAAGAAAGTGCCACATCGAAGAGGAGTTAATAAGCATATGAAACTTGGCTGGAGAGCGTTAGGAAGAAACAGTACAATTTTTAAAAGAATATAAGTCTGAAAAATAAAAATATTTAATCAATGCATGCTTACAGTTCTTACTTACGGATCAGAAACGTAGACATTAACTAACAATGATATTCAGAGGCTGCAAACTATTAAAAGTGGTATGGAGAGATGCATGCTGGCATAACCAGGACAGATAGGAAGAGAAACTCACGGATAAGGAAAATGACGGGAGTTGATGACATCATGATTAAGGTAAAATCCCTGAAATGTCAATGAGCTGGACATTTTGCTAGAAAAACTGAAATGGCAATGGACAATGAAATATTTCACTGGATTCCAAGGGACAGGAAAAGATCTCGAAAAAGACCAAATGGAAGACGAAATTCGAAAGCCTGTCGGAGTGACATAGATGATATTGGCTGAAGGTAGAAATGTGTGGAAGAAACTTAGGGCGGCTTTCATCCAGCAGTGGATCGATAATGGTTGTTGATGCTGATAAGTATTCTCTAACTCCACTGTGCGGGAAAAACCGAATACTTGGAGAATGCTGGAAAATCACGAGAAACTGCTGACGATTACAGCTGTCCAAATGAAAAGGAATTTTCCCAATGCCGAGAAATTTATACATGACACCTGTCATCCTAATCAGATTAGATAACATTTTTAGATTTTCCCAATGCCGAGAAATTTATAGATGACACCTGTTATCCTAGTCAGAAATAAGACTTCATTTGAACAACTGTGTTTCGCGTGAATAACGCGAAACACAGTTGTTCAAATGAAATCTTCAGAAGGTAAGAAAATAGTGCCATTAGGTAAGAGAGCAGTTCTTCAAGAAGTATACGAATAACTGCATAAGAAAGCATGTGAAACTGGATCAAAATACGAATGAATAAGTACCTTAGAAATTATACGAGTAACTGCATATTAAAGTATGCGTAATTGAATCAGAATGTATATGAGTAACTGCATATTAAAAGTATGCGTAATTGAATCTGAATATATGCGAATAGCTGCCTCAGAATGTGTACGAGTAACTACATAAGGATGTATGCGATTTGCTATTTATGAAAGTATACGAGTAACTGAATCAAAATTTATGCGAATAGCTACTTCAGAAAATAAACGAGTAACTTCATCAGAAAGTATGTGAGCAGCTACGTCAGAAAGTATGCGAATAGTTACGTCAGAAAGTATGAGGAACTGAATCCCAATGTATGCGAGTAGCTGCCTCAGAAGGTATATAGTAACTGCATCAGAATGAATGCGAGTTAGAATGTATAGGAGTAACTGCATCTGAAGGAACTCCTATACTTTTTGTATTAACTAATCTATGTCTCAGAAAGTACAGGAGGTACGTAAATCTGAAAGTATACGAGTAATTGAATCCGAATGTAGGCGAACATTTCCTTCAGAAAATATACGAGTAACTACATCAGAAAGTATGCGAGTAGCTAACTCAGAAGGAATGCTAAACTGAATGAGAAAGCATACGAGCAACTGCCTCACAAAGCATTCGAGTAACTGTATCAGGAAGTATCCGACTAGCTACCTCAGAAAGTGTGCGAGTAACTGCATCAGAAGGTATGCGAGTAATAATAAGGGCGGCTGTAACGAACAGATGTTAAATGAAATTTTTGTTACAGACCTTGTGAAGTTAAGATATCATTGAAATAGAAGTTGATTTTACGCCATCTAGCGGGAACAGTTTGGACTAGAAAAGCTGGTAAATTCAAAGACGTTACCATTACTGGATGCAAAAAAGAATTTTTATTTGTGACCTACACATAATTTCTCAGATTCGGTGGCATATGGGAAAAAACGTACTCTGATGCCCTTAACGGGAAAAGCAAGCATCAAAAAGATTGAAAAGTACACTACATTGAAAACAGTCACCGGACATCCCTTCAAAAGCAAATGAACGTA
Source organism: Macrothele yani (assembly GCA_039090855.1). NCBI lineage: Eukaryota > Metazoa > Arthropoda > Arachnida > Araneae > Macrothelidae > Macrothele > Macrothele yani. The sequence continues at coordinate 118,609,982 of CM077008.1, forward strand.
TCTGCTGCGTTGTTTAGATGCGCAGTACAGCTGTAAACGGTATAAAAACAAGCTTGCAGCTGACAGCGATCATATCACACTGTGAGGTTGAGTGAAAATTTCGCGGCGGGAAAGAACTGACTTTGAGAAAGGAAAGATTGCTGTGTGTTATGTTTGTGGGTTGTCCATAAGAGAAACAGAGAGGCTTTTAAACATACCCATGTCAACTGTTTTGGATGTACTGAATAAGTGGAAAACACATGGCGTGTCTGAAGCAGCAACACGTACAGGCAGACCGAAGAAAATCAGTGATAGAGTACGTCGAAGCCTCAGGCTCAGCGGTCCCGTTCATGCGAGTTCCGTATATATTGGTTTGTGTTGTGTGATATTAGTGTTTCTTCCTTACCTGTTTGTCGTCGTCGATTCGTGAAAGTCCACTGATTATTTTAAGTCTACTCCCGAGCGGGTGAGTTTTTTTCTTTTGCTAGTATCAGTTTATTTACGTTCGACCTTGCAGGTCGGCGATGCACACTTCCTCAAATATGCAAATGGCGACTTCCGGCGGAGAGAGGCGGAGCCCAGCCCTCGCTTCCCGTGGTTCATCATCATCAACATCATTTCCGACTGATGTCAGCGTCCCTGCGCTATCTTCCCTAGCTAGCACTGATGCATTACCCTCTCCGAGTGGTGCGTTCGGTAACCTTTCGGGTGTCAATCCGTTGACTTCCCCAGCTACGTCAAACCTTTCAGCTTCTGCTCCAGTTGATGAAGCCATGGATATTACTGGTGGTGAAGCCTCTTCCAGTTCTTCTGTGCCCGTTCAGTCGCCTGCCACGTATTCTAAGGTTGCAGCCTCTTCTACTCCTCGACAGCTTTCCAAGGATCTGTTTGCAAGCGCTCAAGCTTTGCACACTTATATTTATCGTGCTGGAAACAACATTCTTCTTGAAATTCCAGCAGGCTCGCCAGCCGCGACTGCTCTTTTTGAAAACCTGGCTAAGGGAGTTAGTTTTGAGGCTCTCCCAGATACACCGATGCGGATCTATGCCGATGCCCTTCAAAGCCTGTTTCCCCCGGACGTCATTTCGCATATGTTCCGGCGGGGCCGGACGGTTGTCGTTTATCTTGCCAAAGTTGAATATGCCAAGTCTGTCCTGACGACAGGCCTAACCATTGGAGATCGCCAACTTACTCCAGAACCAGTGGCCCAACGACCAGTAAATGTTTCCTTTTACACTGTACCCCCAGAGGTGACTGACGTCATGTTATATGCCGTGCTTTCATCTCTGGGGCGAGTCGTTGGAGGGATTCAAACACACTTAGCTGCAAAGAACGACCCGATGCATGATACCATCCGTGGAGCCCGTCGAGTTGCACGTGTCGTTTTTCCTTCTCAAGAAGCTATTGCTCAGCTCCTAACTCACTTCACAGTTAAGTGTGATGGTCAGACTCGCCAAATTGATCTATTGACTGAATTCCATTGCAGTCAGTGCAAGGAAGTTGGACATTTCTACAAAGAGTGTCCTATTGCACGGCCATCTACTGGTTCTTCTGCACCACGGATGGATACCCACTACACCCCTGTTGGTGCCTCATCACTATCTTCAGCACCTGCTGATCCTCTTCACATAGAGATCTCTCCTAAGTCGACTGCCTTACCACCACCTGCTTCTGTAGAGCATTATCCTGAATTACCACCGACATCGCCTTTCCTTGCTCCTGCACCACCTGGCGACATTACTGATGCTGATGGAGGGGTGTTGTCTGATACTGAAACTTCCAATGCGGACACCGACACTGCTTACCTGAGCGTCAGTGACCATACCTTAAGTGATGGGTCGGACGCGACCTCTAGGTCTCGCACTGACAAAAGAGAAGCCCCAAAAGCCCCCGACGATTCCTCCAAGCGGCGGAAGCCTCAAGGTAAATCGCCACTTTCTACTCGATCTCGTACGTCGGCTTCTCGCCTGAAAAACTGTGATTTGTCTTCGAACCCAGAAGACTTTATCTTACCTTATGATGATTTTCTTGCAAGACTGCAACAACATGTATTTCCGTCGACTCCTTTATCATATCCAGAGTTATATGACGTTTTCTGTCGGAAATCGTTGCCTGGGGGATTCCTCCTTTTGTCCAGGCACATACGGCTCAGCTTCCAGCTGTGACTGCGCAGTTGACGGAGTTGGACTGCATCTATCAAGCGCTTCGTAGTTTGTCTTCTAATGATGCTGCTGCTGTGAAAATGATGCATCGTCGATACACTAATCTTCGAGACCACTTGCGTAAAGTGCTCACTCCACCTTCTGATTTGGCGCTTTCACGGTGACGACCTTCAACTGTCGCGGATTTGCGACCCCTGATGTGAATGCCCTTGTCTATGAGGACCTCGAGGCGGATGCCAGTGATGTCCTCCTCCTTCAAGAGACTCGATGTTCAACTGATACGCCGACACACAGATGGCGGTCGTGGCCTTACACATTCTACCATGCGTACTGCCAATCTAGGTCTGGTGGCATTGCCGTCGGTGTACACCGTCGTTTAATGCAACGTATATCTTCTATTTCTGTCAATAACTTATATTCAGAATTATTGCAATGCCTTACTTTCTGTGTTGATACTGTAACTTTTCATGTGTTTAATGTGTATACACCAACTGAAGAATCATTTGTTGATCCACTTTTTCGGAGTCTACCTGCAGCGATTGCTGCGATTCCCTCCGGGGATTTTTTCATCATTGGAGGGGATTTTAACTGCACGATGCAGCCCTCTGTAGACCGCTATTTGTCGCACGGAGAACACCGTGCGAATCTTGTCTCCAAGTTAACACAGATTTTCAGCTTGTTGACTCTTTTCGCCAGCTAAATCCTCAAACCATTTCATTTACTTGGTGCAATTCCCCGACGCAGTTTTCTGCTGCCGCTCGATTGGACCGTATTTATGTTGTCTCTTCTTTGATTCCCACTATTACTTCGGCACGGCACCTCCCTACAGTGTCCTCCGATCATAGCGCCGTGTCTCTATCTGTTTGTGTCTCCCCATCACCACCTTCGGCTCGTCGTGGATGGAGTTTTGATGATACAATTTTACAAGATCGATCTTTCTGCGATACAGTTGAGCAGTTCCTTTCTGCTAGGAAACCTCTGCTAGCTACTACTCCGAGTGCCCTGCGCCTGTGGCTCGACATTAAACAAGACCTTCTATTGTAGGTACGACGCCTTTCATTTTCCATCACTACCACTCGTGCGATGGCGATCAGTAATCTTCGGGGTTTACTTTCTTCGTTACAAATGTCGGATCCACAGTATTCAGTAGTTCACGATGAACTACACGCTCACCTACAACCGCTTGCCCAACAAGCTGTGCGTCGACTTCGACTTCTGCATCTATATCCATCGACACAAGCCTTTGAAGTTCTTTCCAAGATGGAATCTTCGAGACAAGCGTTAACCTCACTTCGACATCTTCGCCTTCCTAATGGCTCCACCACGTTCGACACATCTCCTATTTGCTCCCAAGTCCGTCACTTCTTTCAGGAGAAGTTCCGAGCGGTCGCGCAGGTTACTGATCTTTCTTCTTCTCCCCTTCTCTCTTCTCTCCCTCAGGTCCCGCCTTCTCTCTGTGCTCCCCTCACTGCTGAGTTTTCTTTGCCTGAACTTCGAGAGGCGTTTTCCTCCCTGAACTCCCATGCCTCCCCGGGACCTGATGGTCTTCCGCTGTCCTTCTACCGTGCTTTTCTTCCGTCCCTTCTACCTTTTCTTTCTGCTGGTTTTTCTTGTGCTCTTTCTTCTTCTGCGCTTCCGCCGGAATTTACAGTTGCTCATGTCATCCTCCTGCCAAAGAAGGGGGACCTCCTGAATCTGACAAATTGGCGCCCTATCTCCATCCTTAATATTGATTATAAATTTTTCACGAAACTCCTTTCTCGACGTCTTAACTCTGTCCTTTCGTTTCTTGTTTCTCCCGACCAGTCATACACTGTGCCTGGTCGATCTATCGCTAACAACATTTCTTTTCTTCTTAATCTCAATTTTCTTGCTCGCAAACATTCAGAACCCCTAGCCCTATTTAACATTGATCAACAGTCTGCTTTTGATAACGTTTCCCATGACTATCTCTCTGCTGTTCTAACCCATTTTGGCTTTCCTTCTGCTTTTGTCTCTCTCCTTCTCAGTCTTTATCGGGGCGCTCATTTTCATGTTCGGGCGGCCTCATTTTTGACGGCACCCATCCCTTTCCAACGAGGAATCCGGCAGGGTTGCCCCCTCTCAGGGCAACTCTTTGCCCTCGCATTCGAACCTTTCTTGATTGCCAGCCGTTCATCTCTTCTTTCTGCATTGCCGTTGACCGTTTCTAGCACCAGGCATCACTGTTTCGTTGTTTCAGCCTATGCAGATGACGCCACTTTCTGTCTCCGACGAGATGAACAGTTTGATATTCTACACTCCACGTATCAACAGTATGCAGCTCTCTCTGGTGCGTCCTTGAATGAGCTCAAGAGCACCGGGTTGTGGTGTGGGTCTTGGATTGGTCGCACCGATGCCCCATGGGGTGCGGTGTGGTTCGACCCAGAAAATTCTTGGCGCCCAGATTGGACATCCATTCATTTCTGGAATTATTACCTGGAATGGACTCCTTCCTCGATTACAACGCTCAGCTGCGTTTTGGCGATTCACGCATTCTTTCGCATCTTACATTCAGAGAGCGCAAATTGTCCAGCGATACCTTCTATCCCAATGCTTGTTTTCTTGGAACTCATCGGTGTTTACCTCGGCTCGTCTCTCTACTATCAACAGCATCTTTACTTCAGTGATTTGGTCAGCAAAGCATTGGGTTGCTGCTACGACTCTCACTCTTCCAGCTTCTTTGGGAGGAATTCGCCTACCGGATGTACGCCTTTACTACCGAGCCTTTCGCATCGTTTCATTCCTTCGCCTTCTTCTCACTCCTTCTCCATCACTCTGCTCTACTTTTGATATTCTTATCTCTCTTCGAGATCCATCCTTTTCTTTTCTTTTCTATCTTCGGATGGACTCTTATCCTTCTTATTTTAATCAATTTCCACCCCTCATTACTCAAGCTCTAGCGTTCTTCCGCTCACTTCCACTTCTTCGCGAAACTCCCTCTACTACTCGTGATCTTCTTGCCGAACCACTTTTCTTTTCGACTCTGATTCACCCTCCTGATCAACCCTACTTCATCTTCCCTCCTTGGGTCCGCTCTGGAATCTTAACTGTTCAAGCTTTAGTTACTGCTGACCTTTCCTGGAAGCCCCTTTCCTCTCTCTTCCCCGCTTCTACTCCCCTACTGGAGGAAGATTATGATCTCCTTCGTTCTACTCTCTGTTCTCTCTTCCCTTCCCTTGTTTCTGATTCTGGTCTCATCTCTGTTTCTGGTCCAAGCCTCTCTATTCCTTTCTTCCTTCCTCATCGTGCCTCTGTTGCCCCCATTTCTTCTTTTTCCACCGGTTCGATATATACTCTTCTTAGCACACCCCTCGCTATTCCCCACCCACTCCCGGATGTTTCTTCTTCGCTTTCTTTGACAATCTGGTCTGCATCTTCTTCGCCGCTCTCCTCCCCGCTGGAGCTTAACCTTCAATGGCGGTTTCTCCACCGTCGCCTTCCCGTTCCTTCCTCTCTCTTTCGTATGTCTATTTCTTCTACTTCACTCTGTATTTTTTGTGGTTCTGAAGGCGATGTTCCACACGTTTATTGTCACTGTCCCATTCTGCTACCTCTGCTTCATACTGCTTTTCGTCTTGCTGGCATCATTTGTTCCAGGGATCTTCCTTTCCAATCATATCCATGGCTACTTCTAACTAAGCATCCTCCAACTAAACTTCCGGATGCTTCTGCCTACCTATTCGTCCTTGTGAAGCATGTTATTCATCTTTACCGCCTTTCTATACGATCACGTTCTGCCACACCTAGCATCCTTTCTGCAGGTGCAGCTCTGCGGAAGATTTTTCGGAATCGTATCTTGGCTCGTCTCCGGCTGGAGTACTTTGCAGCGTCCACCCCCAATCTCTGGTTTCCTTCCGGTCTGCCTGGGCGCAGGAAACCGGGTGGTTCCGAGTTGACGGGTCGACGCTGTATCTTTCGTGTTAATTGTGTTGTGCTTTCTCCTCTTACTTTTCCATGTGCCTTTTGGGACACAGTGTATATTTGTAATTATATTTTGTTATTTTGTTGGATCTGCATTTCTTTGTGTCTGTTCTCTCAAATGGCAGGTTATGTAGTTGTCCACCGTGGCGTGCCTTTCTTGGCATAGGTTTTGCGAATTGTTAACTAATGTGACTCGTTTTCTTTTGTTTCGGTACAGGTTTGTACCCGAGTCTAAGCTGCATGTACCACTTTCTTTTTTCATTTTTTTCCTGGTGTTTTATGATATATATGCACCATATTTTATGGTCCCCTTATTGCTGTCAATTGGCGTGTTATTGTTGGTTGCCTGTAATTGTATGCTGTTGTAACCTATCTTCATTGTACATAATTTCTGATATTGTCACTTTTTTTCGTACGTTGGTTTGCCATGTACCCTGTTTATTGTAAATTGTTCGTCCATTGCTTCTTTTTCCCTACTGTTATCTGAGACAACGAAGTTCTGTTCTCTATGCTTGTAATTTATATAGCACGCACATTGTGTATACTGAAGTTTTACATCGTTCCTGTTCACTGGACCATTGTACTGTGTATTATGTATTGTTATGCAACGGGGAACAGCGCTTGCTTGTTCGTACCTCTCACTCGAATGTTCTGTTTCCCTGTGTACCCAGTGTGCTTATTCCTTGTTTTCCTTTCCAGTCATGTAATGTTTGGCTTATCACAGGGTTTATGTTCGAGTCCGAAGTTCCCGGACTCTCATTCCCCTGTTGTATTTGTGTTATGTGAACGTGACCTCGCTGCACACTTTTCACGCTCTTCGTTCTGTTTGAGTTGGTGAAAGTTCATTGACCTGTAAATACTGTATCATTTTATACGATTTTCTTTTTCATGCTTTCACCAGTTAACGCGAGCGTTGTGCTTCTTTTGTTTTCGCACTCGCTTGCGGTGTTCATCACGGATAAGCTGTTAATGTTTACCGTGTTGTTCATGCCTTGTTCTTGTTATTGTGTTTCTTGAATTTGTACAATTTTTTCAGTTTTCTTGTATGTATACAGTGTACTTTTTTTCGGCATTTCTGTTGGTACTAGTTCCTTTGTGATCCTTTGATCCTTGGTCGAGTCCAGGGTCACTATAAATTTTGTATCAATGTTGATTTTTGTGAATTGAGCTTACCATCAAGTGTGAATTGTAATTTTTATTGTTCTGTTTTTGTTTAGTTGACGCTTGCCATTCACCTGTAGTGCGTATTATGTAACTTACCGTAATCTGTATTATTTCTCTGGTACTGTGATTGCTGTCATTATCAACTATCTCTCACGCGTATTTTTCCTGTTCACAGTGCACCGTGCTGTTTGTATTTCTTGTTTGTTTTGTATCCCCGATGTGCCCCGGGGATTTTGCACTTGCGTTTTTGGCGTTCTGTTTTGTATCTCCAAACCTCGTGCGATTTCTGTTCGAGGCGGTGTCATTGGGCTCACATTTATTTGTACCGTTTTTCAAATTGTGCATGATGCTATGTTGTTCCTTTATGTTTTTCCCTCTATGTTCTTGAGTGGTGATGCCCGTTCACTTGTAGATCTGTTTTCTCATTGTTTAGCGTCGCTCAGTGTGGCACGCCTTAATCTTGTCTTCAGAATCACTCACTTGAGTGGTATTCATGTGAATTTTACCGGGTTTGTTGCGCACTGTTGGTGTACAGTGCTTACTGTATTTATTGTTTCTATTTCTGGTTTTCCTTATTGTTAATAGAGTGCCGTGTTGGATGTCCTTTTCTGTTGTTAGGCGTTCCTCGATTACATCCTGGCTATTGCCAGTGCCAATTGTAATTGCTTTCGTGTACTTTGCTGTCTCTGTGTATCGTGTATTTTACCACCTTGTTGTGGTTTTTAGCATTTTTCATATTATCTTGACCGGCGTAGAGGCATTCATCTGTTGATAATGTCATTACTTTCATTCATTGTTTAATTATTGTTTTTCCCACTTTGTGGTGCGCCTGTATTATTTTATGCCTAAAAGTTCAATAAAATTTGTTAATACTCAGGAGAGTCGTTACAGCTAATCGACGGGGTGCTGCACAAGACGTCAGTGCACAGGTGAGGGAAAATGCTGGTACCTTGGTATGTACACGTACCATTCGCAGAGAACTTCATTCCATGGGTTACCGTGGTCGTGCGGCTGCTCATAAGCCTTTCATCTTCACTCGGAATGCTACTCGTCGTTTAGCATGTTGTAAAGAACATTTATCGTGGACCGCAGATCAATGGAAGCAGATCCTAAGGACTGATGAACTCAGATACATGATCCATTAGTCTGATGGCTGTGCGTGGGTATGGTGGCAGCCAGAGAACGCTATTTACCCCAGTGTACTATTGCTACGGTCAAGTTTGGACCTGGCAGTGTACTCGTGTGACAGTGTTTTCTGTGGTATGATCCCGGCCCATTGGTTATCGTGGGCAAACCGGTTAACTAGAACGTCTACCTCGATATTCTGGATAATTATACCCTACCAACTCTGTGGCAATACTATGGAACCGAGTCTTGTTGGTACCTGCACGATAATGCACCCAGCCATAAAGAAAGGACTGTTTCGGTGTGGTTTGACGATAATTCCGTATCATGTGTGGACTGTCCTGCACAGAACCCTGAACTTAATCCCATAGAGCACCTATGGGATGAATTAGAACACCGCATAAGAAGTTTGGAATCAAAGCCTACTACTAAGCAACAGTTAGCGGCAGCATTATGTACTGAATGGAAGCGCATACCTATCGCTCTGTTCCAAAACCTTGTCGAAAGCATGTCTTGAAGGGTCAGTGCATGCAATAAGGCCAAAGGTGGTTTCAGAATCGCTTTAACGTAACAAAACAGAGGAGACGAGCAACATGGAATCGTCTCAAAGAAAAAAGAACAGGAATGATACAAACTGATAAAAGCGATTATATGTACATTGAATGAGTAATGACAAATTTACAACGTGATGCGAACAGAGCAATGCTTGAGGAAGAATAAAATGATCACAGGCGGGGTACCGCAGTGCGAAAGAACATCAAAAAGTTAATGCAGAGCCTTAACTCACCGTGAGATGTAACGGAGTTGGGGTAACAGCGAACCACGGGGTCACTAGCGACCACGTAGCATAGAAGGAGCTTTCACGGCATGCGGAGATGGCAGACTGCTATTCCTGCTGGACCACCGTGCACAGAGTAACGGAAAGCATGGTGAAAGGTGAAGTCCCAAGTGCGCCATCTATGAAAAAGTGTCGAGGAGTGGCAGTTCGTCTCTTGCAGAAGGAGTAAGTCGGCCCCAAGAGGCGAGAGATCTTCCAGAACGAGAGCGTTTGCGAGGGGGTTAGCAAACCCCCTACAATTCAGAGTGACGACCTTGAATGGGTGAGTCCGACGTCGGATGAAGGGCAGCTGTGGAAGCTTTCTGAAATGTGTCGAAGCGATTGATGATACCACGACACCACAAGACGTGGTCGGGTTGCTTGGCATTATACCGGAGGAATTTGAGGATGGAGGTTGCTTGGTCGAAGACCTCGGGAAGAACTGCTTCAAACTGTTGCAAAAAGATGAGAGAAGTCTCCCGATTTGTTTTATGAGTGAGAAACTCGTAAAGATCTTCAAAGGAGACAGGTTCTGAAGGAAGAAAGGCATTGGTAAGCAGAGTCGAGAAATCTTCAAACGTCGGCAGAGGACCTTTGAATTTTGAAGAGGAAGGGCTAGAACGTGACAGAGGTGACTTGGAGCCTGCTAGACGGGTGAAACGATGTGGGCGGCCAGTCGGAGAAGGTGACTTCTTCTTTTCCCTCCGGGCCTCAGTACTGGTAGTAGAGCAACGTTTGCCGTGGATCGATGACACACGAGATGTGGAATCAGAGGAAAGGTCCACCTCATCGCCGGGAGCAAAAGTGCCGACGGTGAATGAAGCTTGAAGATCAGCCGTGAAGTCCTCTGATGGAGAGAGAACACGGGAAGGCAAGGAGGAGTCAAGCGGAGGAACATCCGACAGAGTGGAGAAAGCAACATTGGAAGACGCGTGTTGATCGAAGGCTTTAATCAGATTTTCGGCAGAACTGGGTCCAGGAGGTGCAGACGCAGGAGGAGGCATGGTAGCAAAAACGGAGGAAGAGGTAGAATGCTGCCTTGGAGTTGCAGGAGTCAGTGGCTCTGCATGGGGGCAAAGAGCCAGATGATGGCCGTAAGCCTTGCAGCTTGAGCAATGAGCAGAGGTGAGGAGCTCAATCCGGCGGCGCTCGTTACCGCAACAAACATCGGGGAACAGTGGAAACTTTATGAGATGCTCTTCCGACGGGAAGATGATGTGAGCAGTTCTACTGAAGCCACAGATATGTTTATCATCGGGGTCAGAGGGGGAAGAAAAGAGAGTGTTCACTGGGCCGATTACTCTGCCGCATCGACTAAGTGCAGCACACAGCATATCATCAGAGATCTCCGGGGGTACCAGATGTAGAGAGACCAAAACAGGACGCTGGGCGATGTATTCGGCTAAGAGGTGATGATCGCCAATTGATAGGCCCCGAGACAAGACAAGATCGGCATATTCTTTCTTCGAAAAATAAACAATCACAGTTCGTGGCTTTCGGGTGAGGTGGGTGATGGCACCAGAAGGAAGCATCTTCTTGAGAGCGGAGCTGTACTGCTTCAAAGGAGTGTTGGGCTGCGCATCAAAACAAACCCCCAACTCGAGGGTCGAATGAAGACGTTGACCAGCAGGAGAGTTCTCGGGAATGTCTAATAAGATGGTGTCACCGTTGAGAATAACGTAATAATTCATAGGGGACAGACTAGACGAGGGAAAGCCGGTGGAATACCGGAGACAGCCGCAGAATATGTGCGTGAAGAAGCGCCTCCTCTGAAAGGCTTTGACCCAGCATGAGAAAATGTACTGGAAGCAGAGGCAGAGGAAACTGTAGAGGGCAGATTAGCGACGCCATCAGAGACGTCCATGAATTCATCATCGTCAGCAGAGGCCAGGGACGTCACATCCACGTTCTCAATGGCAGAGTCGGAGATCTGAGCAGGAGAAGATGTGCAAGTGAAGGAGGAAAATTAAGGCGCTCTCCACTAGCAAGCGAAGATGATTGATCGGCTGCGTCTGTCGTTGAAGAGGCGACACGAGGAGCAACAGCGATGCGGGCGGGAACAGCGCCCTCACCGGCAGATGCCATAATCAATGGCAAGGGTTAACGAAGAAAAAGGACCAGCTCGGTGTGTAAATTAAAACACTGATAATGAAAAAAATAAGCACTCGCCAACTTGTGAGTGATCTTAAACGGAAGCACAGACCTTTAACTTTGGCACACACACACAGAACAATGATGGGACACACAAAACACATACGTGAAGCACTCAAACACGGAGCTCGTGAAGACACGTGTAGGTCAAAGGTGGACCGACACCGTAGTAATGTATGTCAATAAGTTCTACGTTGTGTTTTTCTTCTAGGTGTCCGGTGACTTTTGTCAATATAGTGTATATGTATAACATATAACGTTAATTTGGCGTGAGCTTGCCGGTGTTCAAGAACTTTTCAAACTACCGTTAGAAACTTAAACCAAAATCGTGCGTTTAACGAGAAAGGTTTTGAAAAAAAGCACGCGAAATTGTTAGTCTAGTTGTGACTTTCCATGCAAAAAAAAAATATGTATTTTTGAACTTTTAGAAGCGGAAATATGTGAATTTTTTTTTTTTTTTTTTTTTTTTTTGATTGGAGGTTTAACGACCACCGTGAGCAACTCAATGGGCTATAAGCAGTCGCCCGTCCCTAATTTAGGGTCACTGGTTCCAGGGAAGGGAGAGAGCCAGTGCCGTAAGACAAACACAACATCCATGCCTGACCGGGATTCGAACCCGGACCCCTTTCGGACGAATGATCAGAGGCCAACGCCTTAAACCACTGCTCCACCGGGGCGGCGAAATATGTGAATAATGCTACCTATGATGTAAAAGCAAGAAATGCATAGAAATAACATGCCTTATAGATCCAAACATGCACACACACACACACACACACACACAATTTTAATGTGATTTTTATGGGAGTTCATATTGTGTGAAACTTGAAAATATGCCTACGACTTTTAAGGGAAAATTCTGCATCACAAGGCTTAGAAACGCATGAAAATTAAATAATAACACAAGGAACTTTGCACCAACTATATTTAAGGTTGTATAACTATATACTAGTGATCCGTAAACATTTTCAACGCAGCAGGTGTTTAATAACATTTCCAACGAAGCAGGTGTTTATGCCATACCTCTACAAAGTCCGGACGCCTCCAAGCGATACTACACTGGAATGGCCAAACGTTCATTTAGAATTAGAGTCAACGAGCATAAGAGAGAACGGCAAAAAAAAAAAAAAAAAAAAAGGAACGGCAAATTAACCAAGGCTCTATCCGGGGAAATCCAGTCCAAGTTCGCTGATCCTATCTGGGATGACGTAAAGAAATTAGCTTCCTGCTCGTCTCCTAAATCCACTGCCATTCGGGAAACTTTGGAGATCGTTACCAAGAATGAGGCCTGCAATGATAGCGTCTCGCTAGAGTTACAACGAATTTGGAACCAATTCTTCAAATGGTGAATGCCTTTTGTTTTCCTCCAAGGATTCCGTCAGCAAAACGAACATCATGCCTGGTGTCTTTGAGGTGGATCCACCTAAAATCTTTACCTCGTATTTCCCATTGGAAAACTTCTGTAGCCATTTTCCTTACAATTAATGCGTTCCCAAGGATGAGAATTTAAACATCGATACCAATAACTTCATATTACAGCCTAGTCTACTTAATAGTTTCTAAAACGTGACCATAAGTACATTAAAAATCAATAACTTTTCCTTTGGTGGTGTTGAGACCAGAAAATAGATGGCGCGACCTGTACATTGATGACGTCAGTAGACAAACAAATGTTGGATTGCTTAATTATGGTTAAATTGTAGAAAATATTAAGTATACTAGGCTATAAAGTTATTTTAATCGATGTTCAAATTTTTATCCTTGGGAGCGCATTATTTGGGGAAAAAATGGCTACAGAAGTTTGCCCATTGGAAATACAAGGCAAAGATTTTAGATGGATCCACCTTAATTGAATAATTACATTTGCATCTCCTCGCTTTTTGTCAAACCAAGTCACCGTGTTCAAATTGTTGAAACGTTCTATTATTCACAGTCTGCAGCAGTTTGCTGTCTATCTTCTATTATTCACAGTCTGCAGCAGTTTGCTGTCTATCTTCCTTGAAAAAGCCATCTGGTTAATGTGCGAAGCTTGGAAACTTTGATTTTTATCTACGCCAATAAATTTGGATTAATAGTAACGTTATACTATCTTACGCATTAAAATTTTTCATCAATTTAGCGCTATCTGCCGAGTTTTTTTTTAATCTTTAATGGTTTTTTTTATTTAGCTCAGATGGCAATTTTTGTTTCTAAAGATGTAGTACAGACGCAGACAAAAAGGGAAAGTAATATTTGGAGCACATTCATTCTTTTGTTTAAAACTATGTCCTAAAAATTGCGTGTCCAGGGGGGACCCCCACACCCCGACCGATTTTCGTTAGATGCCACTCGGGTCACAAAAATTCTCTTATTAGCTTTAAGCACATTGACCTCGTATGGTAGCGCACTATAACCCAAATCGAGATATGCAGGTTCGGTTCCCGCTTCGAAATCCTACTATTTTCGGGATGTAGGGAAGGTTTAGAAAGTAGGTGACCTGCATTTGTTAGTATCTCATCAATGCAGCGATTTCCTTAACTCATATAATTGCGTTAAAGCTGATGGATAAAATGAAGGTCATGAAGGGATAGATGACACTTGCTTAAGGAATCTCAGTAGTGCCAATTCTATTGTGGAAATCACGATGCATAAATTATCACGTGGTTGGTAAAAACCAAGCAAATATATATATATATCCATAACATTTCTCTATTTTTAGCTGCATCGATCTTTTTTATCATACAATTTTCTGCACAAAGGGAATTGCACAATTGAACGCATCAAATCAGTCGGTGCATATTATGAATAAAATGGAATCTCTTTATTTTTTCGTCCTTTTACCTTCCTGTATGTATGCGTCAGAACTGAAATGTGCAAGAAGGAAGCTTTCGCTTCGCTATTATCATTGTCTAAGAATGCCCGAAAAGCATTACGATGACAGGTAATTTAGCTTTTATTGTGATCCACACAGTCTAAATCCGAACATATTATTCCAAAGTTTAACGACATGTAAGTATTATATTACCAGTCATTTTCTTCTGCCTTGAAATTCAATTTGGAACAATATTCCTCCTCAAGTAAGGCAATTTGCATATCCACGAGGTCTCCGTGGCTTAGAACATTGACCTCGATGTACGTAATGTGGATTCTGATTCATTCACATTTTGCCCTCGGTACGACGTTTCTGTAAATGCAATCTGAGAACTAAATGAGTTTTAGATTTGCCTTGTGCGGATTCGGCATAAAAATAGGACAACGTTTCTGGCAGGTCGTGTATAAAATGCTTCTATTAGACTGCACGAATTAAGCATTGGAGGGCATTCTTTGTATTTCTGAAAGGCCTGGTGGATATAACAATTGCAACCACGGCCCATTTTGCACGATTTCATCAATGCTCCCATCAAACAAAACAGCATAACAGCTTCATTTTTTTCTGAGTCTCCAGTTTGTTACATTTTGCATTACCTTTAAATGAAATTGAAACAAATAATGCTTCGAGTACCTTGCATGCTGAAATACTATGTCCCCATAAATTTCACGGCCACTTTTAAATTGCAAAAACGTAGTATGTTTGAGTGATGGTAATAATATAAGTTCATCCAGGGCCGCGGGTTGCCTAATGGGCAATGTTCGTGACTGCCATGGAGAAGACCTCAGGTTCGATCCACTAAATATCCGCCGTGCGTTGGATGGGCACGTTAAGCCGTCGGACCCTGGATACTGGCCCCCCGGTAATAAATAAGGGCGTCTTCCTCCCCCTTTCTACCTCGATTCCGTGTCACTTTCCTATCGGGCACTCTAGCCCAAATCTCCTAGCTTCCTATTTCTAAGGGTTGTTTGAGACCTGGGGTCAGACACTCCTTTCCTAAAATCCTCTACTTATGATCATCATATACAGTTCATCCAACTAAAGAAAAGCCATGGATCTTGATATTAAAGTAGCCCGCGGTTCTTATTTAGTTGGATAGGGTATACAGTGAGTGGCCAATTTATTAGAACTCACATACTATTTTATACAAATAGGCCGAGACTTTATCTTCTTTCGTCATGTCACTATGGCAACATAATCACGTGAACGGGATCACTCCAAATAGCAGTTCGAAATACGTTACTGAAGGTCCAATCGTGACGTATTACAGAGGTGAATCACGTGTCAAGACAACAAGACTGCAGCGGTACATTCCGTCCGTGTGGCTTTGTTGGGAGAGCAACTTACTCCGGACCCGGAGTGAGGAGGCGCGAATTCGATCTTCGTCACGGATAAATTTGAGTTTTCACATTGGCACCCGAACGTAAAAATGGGTGTACTGGTAGTTGGGTTCTTCGAAAAATGAGCGATGTTTGATCCACACATCGTCTGGAATTAACGAAAAGTTCCTACTTCGTCTGAATAAAAAAAATTAAGAGGGAGATGATGTGACGTACTACACGAGGGGAATCAAGTGTCAAGACAACTCTACAGCGATACATTCTGTCCGTGTAGCTTATACGTAAGAACCAAAGATATTTCGTGCTAATTGTAGGTACAAAGATTGAAAATGCTGTCAAAGCACGGTAACATTTTTGGAGCCAAATGCACACACACCACATCCTTAAATTATCTTTTAAAAAACGTAGGACTTAAAAAACGTCTTTATTTACAATTTATAAACATGGTAGGTTATCATCTGTGGCAAGCACTTTCGTGACCACTATGGCTGCATCATCAGGCCCACAGCTACAAATGAACGTTCTATGCTCTTTACTGAGAGTCTCTATATCATAAAACTTGGACCAAACTGCTGTAATGAGGACGTGCCTGTATGCATTCCTCCTGCCTGAAAAAACCTGGTTTTACAGTATTCACGTTAGGAAAAAGCTTAATAATCACGGATACTTTTAACAATTCGTAGTGAATGGTAATGACTAATGTGTTTCATTTACATAATGTGTATTACTTGTGCTCCTGTCTGTCACTATTTAACCTTGTGCCGTTCTGATCTCGTTTCACTCATCGGGAAAGTGCTTGCCAGAGCTTCTACGTACCATATTTTTAAATTGTAAATAAAGACGTTTTTTAAAAGATAATTTAGGGATGTGGTGTGTGTGTGTGCTTTTGCTCCAAAAATGTCACCGTGCTTTGACAGCATTTTCAATCTTCTTACCGTGTAGCTTAGTTTGGAGAGCAATTTACTCCGGAGTGAGGTGGCGCAGGTTCGATCCCCGTCGCGGACAAATTTGTGTTTCCACACAATGGGAAAGCGTTGTAATACAACGGGCTTCAAGCGTGGGATAGTAGTGGATGACCCTAAGAGCCGTGCGAGTATTAAGAAAGCTACTTATTTACGAGATGCGGAAGAACTATATTAGTAAGATTATACGGTGACAGCCGCCCCGCACTATTGATGGAAAATGTCTGCTGGCATCATGGTATACATATTGCTATCATGTACGCCACTGGGTTGCGCATCCCTGTTGAACACATCCTAAACGCCAGATTCTATGTATGCATTGTTTCGTTTAGAGTTTTCTTATATGACTTGCCTATAGCCCATCCTACGACGGTTGTTTTTAAGTTTTAAATAAATATTAATATATAGGGGGTATTGCCGTAGCCACACCTTATAACATTTTATTTTTTAATAGGCTGTGGCGTAAAGGAAGTCTTGACCTTTACGCTAACTTAAAATATCAACATACTAATAAATTGTTCCTAAATGAAACAAACCTTAACGGCCAGACAAAACATATAACCAGAAGTCAACTTACGGAAACAGTCCTTTATTCGGAATGGAATCACAACACTCTCCACACATTTATCTCAACACTATTCAATTCTCTCGTACAACACTTTCTTAACAACGCTCATCATAATCGCTCACAATAATAGCTCTTATCAACACCCCCTCTTACAACAGATCAGTGGTTGCTTTTTATCTCTTGTTCTTATCTTATTACATGCATACGTCACGTGCATTCAACCTCAATTGTGTTGCCAAACGTATTCGTTTGAAGGAAAAGATATTTCGTTAAGCGTGAAGAATACTGAGAATAAACTCAAGATTTACATAGGGAAAGAAACTAAAAAAGGAAAGTTAATCTAGAATATACGTCACAAGGCATTTTGTCGTCTGTTGTGCCACTTAAATTTAACCCTTTAAGCGTCCGATGAATCTGAAAAAAATGTTGCCCAAATTTTTCCACGCTTACAAAACAGAAATATTCAGATAGCGTTCGGGTTTTACGAAAGCTGCTGTACAATAATTTCTTTTCCTCTCTCACCTTATCAATACTGACCATGAACCTGTCACTGTTAGTAGGCATTACCCTAGTCTATAGTGATAATCATCTCACTACTACTTGGACATAATATTTGATGATTGGTATCCCACTAGTCCTTTCTTGGTGACAGGCGTTTAAAGTTTTCGCTCCATAACTCGAAACGTGATCAAGGCGTCATACTACTGGGAAGCAAAACAAGTGACTTAAACTTCTTCTCTCTCTTTTCTGAGGTTCTTCGTCATTGTTAAAACCCTTTTAAAGGGTAATCAGTTAGAAAGAACTAGTGTCAATCATCGTGGTAAATGACCACTTTAAATAATATAGCTAAAAAGGGAAGTAAATATTTCTCATACGCAAGTTGACTCGTTCCAACCACTTTCGGTCCACTTCTTAGACAGTGAATATATCCGTGCGAGCTGATTCCAGCCCATTTTCCTAACCCCGAGTTAATTCGTTCCAGCCAGTTAAAGGGTTAAATAAACAAAGACACACAATCCGAAGATTGGCGCATTATGTCAGCTGACATACATTTCTGAGTAGGTTTCTGTATCATACGAAGCAGAAAATTCCCAGAGCAGAAGATAGGATAGTACATGATTTTTTTTATTATATACTAGGAATTTTGGTAAGATCACAATTAAAAACTTTCATAAATACACAATTCCAGTACCCAGTTATCATGCTTCGTAAATCATCAATAGATAATTTCTACAGTTCAGTTTTTAGTTAAAACCTGTGATGGCCAAAAAACTTGTCGTTCGTGTTATATCTGTGTGCACACTCATTAATGTTTTTCTTTGGATTCTTCCAATTTCGGATACGGTTTTCAATCACTTTTCACATTAAGCCTGACCCGTATATAACCAAAAAAAAAAAAAAAAAAAAAAAAAGTTAGGTACCGCAGGTTAAAGTCATAAAGCACTTACGTCCTGAGCTTTGCAGAGCTACCGGTTGGTTAACTAGAAAACGGTTCTATGCTTATTCAGTTTTATGTCTTTTTCATGAAGCAGGAGCCTTTCCTTTGCTCATTAGCTTTTCAGTTCGCTTATTTTCCGTTATCTCCAATTTTTTCAGGTAGCTAAGTACTAAAAAAACGAAACAACAGAGAGAGGGGGGGGGGGGAGGAAGATTAACAGAACAACTTCCATCAGATAATTAGACCAAAAAGCTTCAATGGTGCAATTAAAAGAAAAAAATTGGTTTTGTACTAATGACACAAAATTACGGTTCAACTAACTTCGCATTCATTCTCTCTCTGCTCTGTATGCCTCAGCTTGTGCAGTGTGCACGCATGGTTTGGTAGATTTTGTTAGATATGTGAAAAAAAACAAACCCGGAGATGATCGGGTTGTTCGAGATCCCATAGTATTTAGTGAGCTCTATATAGTGGACGTTTGGTTCATACAATAGTATTTTTTATATCGCATACTACCAGTGTAATATAACTATCTAAAACTTTCATGTTCCGAGCTCGAGCTTCAAAAAATATCTAAATTTTTTAAAAATGCCGGAAAAAAGTCACAAAGTAGAACTTCTCACGAAACAATCTTTTTAAATGTGTTTTTGATGAAATGATTGCGAAAGGAAGTATTTTTATGATATGTTGCATTAGTGATTACTTGATAATGAAGTACAACTAGTCAAATGTAGATTGTGCTTGATTTAAGTAGTTTAAAGATCGTAATTTTGGAAAAAAAAAACCGTTAAAAAGGGTGCTCCATTTTTTGGTGTAGTAGAGATGATGTACACATTTTTCTGTTGTTATAAAATGTTTGTTACCCTTATGATTGCGTATCTTTACATGCCAGACGTCTCTACCTGCTGTTATGTGTTACCCTTTTTATCCCTGCGAATGTCTTCCGAGCATTAATTTTGGACGCCAGTGTAGATTACTGCAAAAACCTTCACACTGATCTCCCGAAGTAATGATACAGGAGATACAGGAGTAATCTGAAGGCGAAGTAATTTTATGCCTCTTACAGTGCTGTTTCAACAAAATATCTAACACCCTTACACCTGGTTGTTTAGTTATTGAGTAATTAAGGGCAGTGGTTTCCAAATTCTCTCACTGCTGGACCCAGAATGCGAAAAGGAAGTTTTTCTGTCTGTCCTTCCAGCTCTGGTTTTCTTCCTTCCCTGGAACCAGTAGCTCTACATTACGGGTGGGCGATTCTTGATAGCCTTAAACCAGCGGTTCCCAAAACTTTCGACATCCACCCTTATATTGAGCTTTGAGAAACTCTCAAGCCTCCCTAATTCTACTTTGCCATCATCCAATGATCTTTTAAAAAAAACTTAATTCTTCAAGTAATTTGAAATTTAAAATAAGCAACAAAAACATAGTAAAAAGTTCGAATAAAAAATAACCACAGGCAGTTTTGTTATCATAAAAAGGTAATGAAAATGTTATTTCCCTTAAGAAATAGTGGAAACAAAGCGAATAAGGACGTTCCCGCACTTTCTTCAAGAATTGGAAAATCTTGGGCTTGAAAGATGAAAATTCACAATATAAATAGCTTTCGACATTCAGTATATTTCTTTGTTTCGTTTCAATTGTGATTTAACATTAAAAAATTTTTTCACAGATTTACGTCTTCGATAACAGAATAATGCAAAATATCTAGCGCTATTTCTCCAACTTCCGAATAAACTGGGAAACATTTTATAAAATTTTAAGCTGGAGTTTTCGAAATTATCTCTTGCACGCGAATCAAATTTCATTTCAAGTGCTTGTTTTTGAAGTACTTCTGGCAATGAACTGACATCAGCGTTGAACGTATTGCGTTCCAAGTTAGCGACAAGATTAATAGAAAGACTGTTCTGAGAAATGGTATCTGAGTTTGTCAGTAAAGCAATCCATTTGAAACAGTATTCTTCCTCGCATCCTCTTGATAAAATTTTAGGAAATCTTAATTTCTAGAGAGGGATGAAAATGTAGGAAAAGCAAAATGTCAGGCCTCCGAATTTGGGTTCTACGTTTCAAAGCTGGATGTCTTCCACTAATACTTAAGAGGCATCGACGTATGTTGTAATGCTTTCAACATTGTTTCCTTGAAGCGCCAAATTACGGTACTTCAAAGGAAAATGTCCAGGAGGTATGCCAGTGAAAGCTGAAATGCTTAGTCCATAAAAGCTCTGCATAGCTCTTCTTTCTTCAAGTTGCTGTAATTTGCACTTCGCCTTTCAGTTCGAATAATCTCTTTCTTCTCCTTTCCTGGAGCCAATAGCTGTATAAAAAAGTTGGGCTCGGGTGCGAGTCTCCAATGAAGCATGGGTGGTCCTTTTGTATACGCTGGCTCTCTTCTTTGTGTGGAACTAGTTATCCTAAATTAGGGATGGGCGACTGCTTATATAGCTCAAAGACATGTTCATGATGGTCGTCAAACGCCCATTCTCCCATCCCCCAAAATGCAATGCAAAATGTTCTTCAACTTTCCTACAGTTTGAACAGTTAGGATTACATGTCTAAAGGCAAAATTACTTGGCATGAAATCTGAAAACGAAAACTTTGTTTAATCTAAGGAAAATTTCTTTTCGTTATGAAGATCTCCCAGTCTCGCGCCTGCGTTGGAATTTCTTCATACTCCCCAGCTAAGAAACGAATACCTTAGACATGCACGAATATCATTAAATCCCGAAACAACAAGAATAAAAAAAGTTTTTGTCTGAGTATATACTCAGTAGATAAAACATTAGAGATAGGACTGATATGCAGTTGACATAGGCATCCCCCCCCCCCCTTCTCAGTGGAACAGACCCAGACTGAACGTAGGCGATAAATAGGCGGACAGCAGGGCTTCCCAACAGTGAGGGGCCGCAGGTGGCCTAGTGGGCAACGTTCGTGACTGCCGCGGAAAGGGTCTCAGGTTCGATCCCAGCAGGTAGGAACGCCCGATCCACTAAATATCCGCCGTCTGTCGGATGGTCACGTTAAGCCGTCGGACCCCGGGTACCGGCCTCCCGGTAACAAATAAGGGTTGTAACGTACCAGGAGATGTGACGTACCTGCCAGAAGGACGCACACGACATAAAGGCAGATAGGAATCAGAATACATGTCCGCGTAGCTTAATTGGTAGAGCAACTTATTCCGGAATGAGTGGACCCGGGTTCGAACCCCGGCGCGGATAAAAATGACGGAGAAATTGACTTCGTTATAATGGCGCCCGAACTATCCGGATGACCCGACCGTTCAAAATCTCGCATTGGTGTGATGTTCTTTCCACACCGCGAGATAGGAAAAATAAGAGAATCCCTTCTCCAGCACTTCGAAAAAAAAAAAAAAAAAAAAAAATAAGGGGGAGATGATGTAACGTACCAGGAGATGTGACGTACCTGCCAGAAGGACGCACACGACATAAAGGCAGATAGGAATTAGAATAAAAGTCCGCGTAGCTTAATTGGTAGAGCAACTTATTCCGGAATGAGGGGACCCGGGTTCGAACCCCGGCGCGGGTAAAAATGACGGAGAAATTCACTTCGTTATAGGGTGTCTTCCTCCCCCTTTCTACTCTCTTCCGTGTGACTCTCCTATCGGGCACTCTAGCCCAAATCTTCTAGCTTCCTATTTCTAAGGGTTGCTTAAGACCTGGGGGTCAGACACTCCCTTCCTAAAATCCTCTACATATGATCTGATCTGATCTTCCCAACAGTGCATCGCAATCGACGAACATGGGTAAACGTGGTGATCTGCGCTACTTTGATCGTGGACCAATTGTCTGCTCAAGACAGACGAGTCATTATATCACCCAAGTGGTAAGAACCCTAAGGAATCTGAGGGCAACCATATCAAGGATGCACCGCGAGTATACCATCGACGGACGTACCAGCGCTCAGAGAACAGCGGTGGACGACCACACGCCACTGATGACAGGGGTCGAAGTAGAATAACCAGTCTCGTACAAATCGACTGCTTGGCAACGGCGGCGCAAATCTCACCCAGGTGAAGCTCTACTTCTGTACTGTTTTTAACTACTCGATATCAGATATTACGCCTCGCTTAGTGCCGTGACCATCAAAACTGCACTTCTGCAAACGGGCGTCACATCGTGTGGTCAGATGAATCCAGTTTCCATCTGTACCGAGCTAACGGCAGGGTGTGGGTGTGACGTCGAGAGCATGAGGTCATAGCCCCGTCGTACCTGGTCTGTTCAAGGTGGGTGGTGGCTCTGTGATGGTTTGGGAAGCCTTTTCATGGAACACATAAAGTCTCTTCGTGTGTCTAGAGAGGTCTGCAATCGCTGCGCGCTACCAGCAGGTGCTGGCTAATCACCTACACGCTTTCATGGCCTTCAAAAATCCTGCGGCCTATGGTTCCTTAGTGTGTCTGGAGAGGTACTTAACTGCTGCGTGCTTCCAGCATGTGCCGGCTGATCACCTACACGCTTCCATGGCCTTCGGGCATCCTGCGGCCTATGGTCGCTTAGTGTGTCTGAAGATGTTCTTAACTGCTGCGTGCTACCAGCATGTGCGGGCTGATGACCTACACGCTTTCATGGCCTTCAAAAATCCTGCGTCTTATGGTCCCTTAGTGTGTCTGGAGAGGTACTTAACTGCTGCGTGCTTCCAGCATGTGCCGGCTGATCACCTACACGCTTTCATGGCCTTTGGGCATCCTGCGGCCTATGGTCCCTTAGTGTGTCTGGAGATGTTCTTAACTGCTGCGTGCTAACATCATGTGCTGGCTGATGACCTACACGCTTTCATGGCTTTCAAAAATCCTGCGGCCTATGGTCCCTTAGTGTGTCTGGAGATGTTCTGAACTGCTGCGTGCTACCAGCATTTGCTGGCTGATCACCTACACGCTTCCATGGCCTTCGGGCATCCGGCGGCCTATGGTCCCTTAGTGTGTCTGGAGATGTTCTTAACTGCTGCGTGCTACCAGCATGTGCTGGCTGATGACCTACACGCTTTCATGGCCTTCAAAAATCCTGCGGCCTATGGTCCCTTAGTGTGTCTGGAGAGGTTCTTAACTGCTGCGTGCTTTCCGCATTTGCTGGCTGATTACCTACACGCTTCCGTGGCCTTCGGGCATCCTGCGGCCTATGGTCCCTTAGTGTGTCTGGAGATGTTCTTAACTGCTGCGTGCTACCAGCATTTGCTGGCTGATCACCTACACGCTTCCATGGCCTTCGGGCATCCGGCGGCCTATGGTCCCTTAGTGTGTCTGGAGAGGTTCTTAACTGCTGCGTGCTACCAGCATGTGCTGGCTGATCACCTACACCCTTTCATGTCCTTCGGGAATCCTGCGGCCTATGGTCCCTTAGTGTGTCTGGAGAGGTTCTTAACTGCTGTGTGCTTCCCGCATGTGCTGGCTGATCACCTACACGCTTTCATGGCCTTAGGGCATCCTGCGGCCTATGGTCCCTTAGTGTGCCTAGAGAGGTCCTGTAGCACTGCGCGCTACCAGCAGATGCTGGCTGATCACCTACACGCTTTCATGTTCTTCCTGCATTCTGCGCCCAATGATCTGTCCCAGAACGACAATGCGCCACCCCACCAACCACCCAGGTATGACACGAAGAACACTCATCTGAGTTTGAAACCAGGCAGCGTTCCTCAGTGTCTTCAGATTTTAATCCAGCGGAAGCTCTCTGGGAGGCAGTGGAACGAAACAACAGATCCAGGTAACCCGGCCCGACGTCTCTCAGGCTGAGTTGTAGATAATACTGCAACAGGCATGGCCAGCATTTCCTCCTGAAATCCCCCGGCATCTGGTGGAGTCCATGTCACGGCGTGTACAGGCCGTTATTCGCGCTTGAAGAGGACCAACACGCTATTAGACAGGTTTATCTAACGTTTTGTCCATTGAGTGTATACCTACGGCATTTCATTCGTAACAAATACAGCCATCATCATCCTTTTGTCAATACACTGCTTGACAAAGATCTTCCCAAATTTCCTCCACCACATTCTGCTTTGAGCCATTGCTCCATGTCACTCGGACAGGCTTTCGAATTTCATCCACTCGCCTTCCACATGGTTTTCTCCTTTGTCTTTTTCTATCAATTGGAATCTAGTCTGCTGTCACATTTGTTCAAGTGTGGTAGTTTTTCTAGAGTCCAGCCCATTACCATTTCAGGGATTTTAAATTGATTATGATGCCACCTTCAGTTGTCCGTACACCTTATTTAATGTCTATGTCTTTGAGTCATAAGAAAGAACTTGAAGGGTGTACAGATTAAACACCTTTCTTTTAAAATATAAGGATAAATTAGTCATGAAAACTACCCTGCTTCTTCCAAAGGCTCTCCAACGAAGTTTCAAACGCTATTAATTTCTTTTTTGATGTAGCGCCTCCTTGATATCTATTGTCCAAGGTAAGTGCAGACATCGATTACTTGTATGATAGGTTTGCTCCATCAATTACAAAATCTTCAGTTCTTATAAAAACATACAGACACGATAATGACATCAGATATTGTAGACAGACTATTGTGCCATGTCTTTTGCTATTTTCCTTTCTTTCTTCTCGTTCATTAGGTAAGCTACTATATTCAAGACGAATTATATCTCATCAAGAATCCTGAACTGAGAGGGAGCAGTGAAACTTTAAACCCCATCAATAAAAATATGAAAGAGCACTGCCGTCCAGATTCTTCGAAAGAGAAAGTGCTCGTTAACCAAATGGAGAAAATTAATTTGATTTTCAGTGTGTGATGAGAAAACGAAAAGTGTTATCCGTAATAAGGGCGTTCATTTCCATACTAAGTCCCGCAAGAGAGTTAGGAAGAAAGAAGCATCTCGGTAAGAACTAAGAAACACACCCTAAAATTAGTTAAAACAAGAGGATTGATTTTTACCCAAAAAAACCGTGTCTTGCTCCAAGCCGAAGAATCCATCACGCTAATAGAGTTCATTTAGTGGTACAGTTCTGAACCAGTTTTCATCATAAATTTCGTAAATTTATTTTGCTCAGAGCTTCTTCATGGAAAAATTTGAAAGTTGCTTATGCCTACATTTAATTTGGACAAGAGATATGAGTCGAGAGTCACACGAAAAGAAAATTAATCGGAGTATAAAGCTGAGATGGAGTGCAATTGGGGAAAAAAAAACAGTACTATTTCCAAGATCAATTTACCATTACGTCTTAAAAGAAGAAAAGTGTTTAATCAATGCATCCTTCCAGTTTTTACTTGTGGGCAAGGGACAAGGACATTAACTAAAAAAGACATACAGAGGCTGCGGATTACTCAAAGAAGTATAGAGAGATGCATGGTTGGTGTAACCAAGAAAGATAGGAAAATAATTCGTGGATCAAGAAGATGACAAATTGATGGCATCGTGATCAAAGTAAAAATCTTCAAGTAGCAGTGGGCCGGAGGTACCTTTAAAAGAACTGACCACTGTCGGTTAACTGACATTATAGACTCGATGACAAGGGAGAGGTTTAAACTCAGAAGAAGCCCGCATGGAACATTCATGGAAGAAATTAAAGAATTCCAGTGTGACATGGAAGAGAACGGCTCAAGACAGAGATTTGTGGTAGTGATTTGGGAAGACTGTCATCCAGCAGTGGATTGAGAACGACTGATAACGATGATCGAGAAATATTATGTAAATGTTGAGTAGATTCACTAACAATCGTCATGTGGGAAAGAATAATCTGTAAATTAGGCAGAATAATGATTGCTTTAAAGAGAGCGAAAAATGCATTCGGGAATTTGATGACAAAAAAAAAAAAAAAAAAATGTAACGAGAAAAATTGAAAATTAAAAAAAATATATTTTCCTGATTTTAACGATCCCTAAGGCTAGAAAGTGTTGCTCGTCCCTAATTTCGAAAATTAAGGCCATTATTTAAATTTTAACAACCGCTTTTAGGAAGAACAAAAACCTCACCACCCACATCTACTCCGGGCTTTGAACTCAAATGATTTGAAAAAATTCCACGCCTCTGAACATTTTGGCTCCTGGGACGGCACATTAAGCATTCTGAAGAGTCAAAAATTCATCGGCATTTGTTATTACATTCAAATTAACATATAGCCCGCCTTAGGACGGGCTATACGTTAATTTGAACAATTTAGATGGCTGAATTTTGCTATGTGTATTGTATTGAATATACGTAATTCATTTATACTTTTTTTTTTGCGATTATACGTTAAAATTCGAATTTTTTCAGAATTTTTTTAGAATTTCTTTTCTAATAAGAAATGTGTTTTTTTTTAATAAGACAATTTTTTCTATTTTTTTCCAGAAAAAAAAATCCACGCCTCTGACCATTATGGCCTCTGGGAAGGCACATTAAGCATTCTGAAGAGTCAAAAATTCATTCCTATACGTTAATTTGAACAATTTAGACGGCTGAATTTTTCTATGTGTATTGTAATGGTTATACGTAATTCATTTATAATATTTTTTGCGATTATACGTTCAAATTTGAATTTCAGAGCATCAAAAACAGACGGTTCGTCGATTCTTTTATGCGTAACCCGGTACGTTACATCTTTAAGAGAATTGAGACAACGTTGTTGCGTTCCTTCTTGTTGTAGCCAAAGTTGAACATTCATCCCATCAGAGAAGGGTATGTTGTTTGCTTTCGGTCTGGATGAAAAGAAATAGTTTCGCATTTCATGACACTCACATATGCGCTATTTAAAAATTGATAAATTTCTGGGACGTAAATTTGTGGCTTCACTATTTCATGGTGTAGTAGAATAGAATCTTAAATGTATTACCAATATTGAACATTCTGGTTTAAAATGAATGCACTCAAAGTTCATATATAAAAAAAAAAAAAGCTGTTAATTCCCAAAGTTCATACTGATACACTGATCTCATATTCTTAGCTGTGAGGATTTCTCTTAATCTAAAATCAAGATTATTTACTCACCCATAGCGCTGTAAAAAGAGAAGTTTGATTTTCATAAGCTTTATGATTTTTGCAATGTGATAAATTACATAATTCGTAGCATTTTCGTCTTTTTCCGCCAATTCGACTTTAAATAAATCATTAAAGAACATGTTACACTCCTTTAAAGCATAAATTTTAAAACAGTATTTAACATTTTGAAATTTCGTTTATACGGTCCTAGAAAATTTTCTAGAAAAACGTATAACCGAGGCTTCACTGTATATACGGGTTGTATAAGCAAAAGAATAAAAATAAAGCACTAAAACATGTCCTGGAGAATTAATCGAAAAATTCCTTACTAAAACCTCGTACACACAGAATCATCCAGTGCAAGCCATCAAAGAAAGGCAAAGAAACTTGTGTCTGATTTTAAACTCTGATATGCGGCACATGACTTTTTCTTGAAGTGCAAAAGTTATTAAGATAACAACTGGGAAATTGAGCTGATAGAAAATATTTCATGGTAGTTTGTTTCTAAAGTTGCATGCATGAAGAAACACTTGGGAAAACCACAAACGCCTGCTTCCGTTTTCCTCTTTGCGATTGTACCATTCCGTGTAACCGTTCACTATTGAGAATAAAAAGAAGCTGAAGAAAGCCACTTATTCCGCATCGCATAATCAAGATCCGAACGTTAACGTCGTTTCTGTGTCACTAAGGGGGGGGAAAATAATTTTTAAAATCAGTGCAATGTACTTTATATGTGTTTCGAATTCCGATTAAATTCTAAGAGAAGGCAAGTTGAGTTTCTTGTGAAGATAAGCCAATAAGTCACTGTATTCCTGATCACAAAAAGTTTACCGTACAACAACGGATTACAAACAATGATCTAATTCTGTATCAACAAGATTTTCCCTAATAGTCTGAAATTCTTTTGTTTTGTAAGGACGTACAGTAAAGTTCTATTTTGATACTCAAGTGGAAAACCTTGTAATAATTAAATAACAAGGAATTATGCACCAACTGTACTTAAATAGTATAACTATACTAGTGATCTGAAATTTCGTGTTATAGAATAGAAATCAAAGTTTCGAAGCTTTCGCACATCAACCAGATGGCATTTTCAAGGAAGGTAGACAGTAAAATGCAAACTGCATACTACAACACTTCAACAATGTCAACTCGGTGACTTGACAATAACGAAAAGATGCGAACGTAATCAGGTATTCAAAGACACGAGGCATTATGCTTGTATGGCACGCGGAATCATAGAAGGAACACTAATAGACAATCGCTATTTGAAGAACTGGTTCCAAACTCGAGGCGACTCCAGTGAAACGCTATCATTGCACGACTCGCTGTTGGTTATGATCTCCAATGTTTCGCGAATGGCAGTACATTTTGGGGTTGAATAGGGAGCTGATTTCTTTATGTCCTCCCACATAAGAGCAGCGGACTTGAACTTGACTTCTCTAGATAGGGCCGTGGTTAGTTCGCCGTTATTTGTGTCCTTTTTATGTTCGTTGACTCCAATTCTAAATGAACGTTTACTCATTCCAATGTAGTATCTCTTGGAGACGTCCAGATATACACTGCTGGCCACCCAAAAGGCAACACCAAGAAGGGCAAGAGACAGCAAAGCCAGATTTACTGGACACATAACACCAGATACAAAGATGAAACAATTGAGCTTACTGGCCCGTGCGACTTGCGGAACACGCAGACATCAATAGTTCGTGTAGCCCCCATGGCTGGCAATAACGGCCGCTACACGCCGCGGCATCGAACGAAAGAGGCTTTGGATGTGGGCTTGGGGTATGTCGGTCCAGACTGCTTCCACACGTTGCCACATTTCATCAGGCGTAGCCGTGGGCGGTGCTTGCCGGGACGCTCGGTTGCCGATCAGCGACCAGACGTGTTCGATGGGCGACATATCGGGGGAACAGGTGGGCCACGGCAGCAGTGACACCTGGTAGGCCGTGAAGAATTGTTGCACGATACGTGCCACGTGCGGGCGCGCATTGTCCTGTTGAAACGTGGCCGTTGGCAAGTCCTGCAGGTAAGGGAGGACTACAGGCTCCAAAACGTCGAAGATGTGGCGGTGGCCGTTGGTTGTACCGGTGCTGCGTACCAGAGGGGTGCGGGTGTCATATCCAATTGCGCTCCAAACGATAAAGCCAGGCGACGGACCGGTATGGCGATGCATAATGCAGGCGTCATACAGTCTCTCGCCGCGGTGCCCCCACACGCGGTTCCGTCCATCGTGGTGTTGCAGGCAAAAGCGGGATTCGTCGGAGAAGACAATGTCGTGCCATTCCGTAGTCCAGGTGCAGCGTTCAACGGCCCACTGCCGCCGCACTCGCCGGTGGTGTAACGTCAATGGTAATCGGAGCAATGGGCGCCGTGCGACAAGTCTCCGCTCCTGCAGACGACGTCGTACGGTACGTGCAGATACAGTTTGTTGCGCAACACACCCTAATTCCTGCGTTAACGTTCGTGATGTGGCGGTGCGAACAGTCAATGCCCGCCGCACAACATGCCGGTCCTCTCGTTTGGTGGTGTGCCGCGGCTGCGGCAATCACTCACGTCGGTCCGTCCGTCCCTCATGCACCCACCGAATCCATACTCGCCTCACTGTGGCTGGATGTCGTCCCACACGGACGCCGATGTCTCGGTACGATAAACCGCTGTGGCAATAAGCCACTATTCGTCCTCAGTCAAACTCCGAAACGTGCTGGAATGACTGCCGTATTCTGCGACGAGGCTTCAGGAAGCTTCGCACGTACAGGTCCGGCAGCACAACACACTTCCACTACTTACACCCCGCCTTCTGTGCACCCTTCTTTTCCACTACTTACACCTCGCCTTCTGTGCACCCTTCTTATAGTGCTTCTCGGTGGCGTGCCGGGCGCACATGATTTACATATGCCCTGCAATGCTAATCGTTTGCATGTCCTCTCACGGGCGACGCATGCTGCGAATTTCAGGCCAATCGGATGCTTCCTTCTTGGTGTTGCATTTTGGGTGTCCAGCAGTGTAGTAAAGGAATGGCATAAACACATGCTTCATTGGAAGGTTGGATCTTGTCAGTTTTTCCCTTAAGCATATTATATAAAGATGTCAGAGGCCTGATGTCAACACCGAGGTTCATCTTCTTGAGCGCGTTCTTGAGCTGATAGGAAATATTTGATGTACAGTGAACTCTCTTTATAAGAAAGTTTGAAGGGATTGAAAATCAGTTTCTTATAACCGAATTCGGATTAAAATGGTCAAAACATCGAAATTAAATCAGATACATAACTTTTAGTACATGTATTTTATGAATAAACAAGTGTACATCAATACATAACTTTTACGAAAAAAAATAAAATCTGTTATAGAAGTCTGTTTTTTTGCATTTACCATTACAGTCGTCTCATATTTTCGGAGTCCAATCAAACATTGCTCTATCTCTGCTTCTTGAGCACTTGGAATCATACTCACAAAATCCTTCACCTTCTGAATCACATCCATGAGTTCCACCCACATCGATAGCTTCAGCTCCGAAAAGTTATCATCCTCTTCTAAACTGCTGCTTCCAGTTTCTTCAACAGGATTCACTTGGACCAAAATGTCGGCCTCTGTCAGCTCAGGCGATGTTTGCACACCATTATCTGCGTGACAAAATCCTTTTCCGATCTTGCTTTATGGTGCCGGACAGGATTTTTCTCTCGCGTTTAAAATGTTGGAAAGTGTGGAGGCTGAAATTCTGAATTCTGCGGGAATATCCATCTTCTTCCTTCCGCTATCACCAGCTTCGATGACCTCTATCTTTTGCCCGGTTAACAGAGCTTTACGCTTTGGTGCCATTGTACACGAGCAAAACTGAAAAAATCTAACAACTCAGAACTGTAACAACTCTAACGCTTCATGTGATGTCTGATGGGGCTGGAAAACATGACAATCCGGTGCCTGTTAACTGCACACCGATTTCTACTTGTCCACCGACCACACCGGGAAATGTCTCCAACGAGCTCTCTCAGCTTACACTAGCTCTAGGTACGTCATTCAAATATGGCTTCTTCCAAGGTCGTTCCAATCTTTGGCGTGCAATTTTAGGCACGTCCTTTCATATCAAACAGTCCGATCGCTAGTTCACTGGCTAATGCGAACAGGAAGAAATAGAACTCAAAAACAGTGCAAAATGAAAAGATGAGAACAAAGAACGTGCTGTATGTATCGATCTTCATCTATGGACGCCCAGGTGATGACCTAGAATTTTTTAAAGGGGTAAGTCAAAACGGGATTTACCCTTTCCAAGAAAGCGTTTATCATGCATTGTGGAGAGGGGCGAATTGTAAAAAAACGACGTGCATTATCTGGTGGAAGTCGCTCCGAAATTGGCCTTGAAATTCCATGGGAGATAAAGAGAAGAAACATTGCAATGCAGGTCGAAAAACATTTTATTTTGGAAATACATTTTTTGAAAATTTCTTATAACCGAAATTTAATTTTTTTTTTTTGCTTTCTCAAAAACATGAAACGTTCCTATACTTTAACAGTGGGCCAACCAAAGTAACAAATTTCTTTCTTATAACCGTAAATTTCTTGTATTTGAGCTTCTTATAACGGGAGTGTACTGTATAGGGAATTATGCCCAGGTAGCGTAGCTGCGGGCTCAGTCTTGATTCTTTTTTAATAAGGAAATTTCTTTGATTTGTATTCTACATCAAGAAATTTTGGATCACTAGTATAATTATACTTTAAGCATCCTAATGTCGACTAACTTTAAGTTGTTCCTCATTTACATTTTGGAACAACGTAGAAACTAGTGGCGTTTCGTGGGCCCGAGACCTGCCCCCCCCCCCCCAGTATTGCTTTTTAAAAATTGCGAAGTTCATTTTTCAATTGTTAAGTAATAGAAGTAACATTTTTTTCTAAATTTCAGGTACATACTATTGCTAACATGATACCAAATAATTATGAGGATTAGGATTTGAACACTTATTAGTACATGAACTCCATTCTTCTTTCCTTTTGTGTGAACTTGAGTGTTACGTTTTCATAAAATGTTTCTTCCGAGTACTTTTTCATATTTAAAAAAAATGTTTTTCTCTATTAACAAACTAGCCAAGATGCTCGAATGTGCATGTCCTTGTGTGGCTGTAAGAGATATCTTGATTCTTTTTAATAGGGAAAAACTTCTTACGGTAGTTGCAGTTGTTAATGAACAGTTTAATATTAGATCTGCTAATTTGTACACCTCAATAAACACTATGTCCAATTATTCAACTTTATGTAACAAGTAATGTCTCTTACTGATTTGTTTTGTATTCATTAAGGGAATTAAACACCTTCAGTTCATTTTTTAATCGACCTGTATCAAAATTTAAAGCATATAGTTCTTTAAGCTCTCATAGTAGATCTTCAGGGAAGCTCTCACAAAATTGATCAAAACAGTTCGAATCCAACAAAGCCACGAATTTAAGATATAATATCACTGATTTTAATTCATTGACACTTCACACAAACTGAAACAACTCTCGCGAAACATGCGCTGCAAGCATGGAGGGACTGAGGTAGTCCGTTCTTCTTTTTCTTGGAGCGAACCACTGGCCAAAGCAATGGCCACTCACCTCCGTAGCTGATTTATGTTGTCATGGAAACGCTAGCAGGAGATAGTATTGAAGCTCTTCACATCAGAATAGCGAAGTCTCTCGAAGACCTACTTGCGTTACGCCGTTGATGCCGTTGATAATCGCTCGCCAGACTGATTCTCATAATCGAAAGAATCGAATCCGCTCGTGTTTATACCGTTGACAATTGACTTTTATTTGTGTATATTTAATTACCTTTTATTTGTGCATTCTCTGGGCTTCGCAGCTAGCCTAACTATAGCCTCGAATATACGCCGCTAGTAGAAACAGAGTCCCAACGTCGAACCTGTAGCCGCATTAACGTCATGCGACGAAAAGGAAAAAAGCCGAACACCTGTGCGTTATGGGGTTTTAATGTTTTGAAGTTGTTCAGAAAATTACTTGTTGAACAGTTAATACACTGGCATGCAAAAATTAAGGACGAGACGGTTTTTCGAATGTAACGTCGTGCAGAAATGCTCCACATCGACTTAAATCATACCATAAGATGCCCAAGATGTAAGAATATGTGACAAGTGAGTAAAACCGTCCAAACAAGGAATCCAAAGGATACAAAGGCACTTTATTGAAAAGGTAGCTTTGGGCATAACTGGACAGAAGACAGAAACGTCCATGTGACAGGCGGCTGCCAAGAAAAATCCAGTCTTTAGTAGAGGATATGATCACCCCTGACTGCGTTGCAGGATTTACAACGTCTCTCCATGCTGAGGACGAGGTTGTCAAGGAGCTGTTGAGGCATCGCGGCCCATTCCTCTTGTAGCGCCAATCGCAGCTGCGAAATCGTTGCTGGCGGCTGGTTACGTGCTGCCAAGCGTCTCCCGAGAAGGTCCCACACGTGATCGATTGGATTTAGGTCCGGGGACCTTGCGGGCCAATCCATGCGTTGAATATCTTCACTCTCCAACAGCTCTGCAGCAGCCACTGTACGATGAGGTGTAGCGTTGTCGTCCATGAAGAGGAACTCAGGACACACAGCACCTCTAAGCAGAAGCACGTGAAGCAGGAGAACCTCGTTACAATAGCGAACACCAGTGACTGAACCTCCTTGGAAGATGTGGAAGGTCAGTACGTCTACCAAGCATGATGCCGCCCCAAACGAGAACTCCGCCACCTCCAAACCGGTCCCTTTTTAATGACGTTGGAGGTGTGATTGCGTGTTCAAATGTCAATGCCCACCACACAACATACCGGTCCTCTCGTTCGGTGGTGTGCTGCAGCTGCGGCAATCGCTCACGCAGGTCCGTCCGTCCCTCCAGCACCTAACGAATCCATACTCGCCTCACTGTGGCTGGATGTCGTCCCACACGGACGCCGATGTCTCGGTACGATAAACCGCTGTGGCAATAAGCCACTATTCGTCCTCTGTCGAACTCCGAAACGTGCTGGAATAACGGCCGTATTCTGCGACGAGGCATGAGGAAGCTTCCCACGCACAGGTCCGGCAGCAAAACACACTTCCACTACTTACACCCAGCCTTCTGCGCACCCTTCTTATAGTGCTTCTCGGTGGTGTGCCGGGCTCACATGATTTACATATGCCTTGCAATGCTAATCGTTTGCATGTCCTTTCGCGGGCGACGCATGCTGCAAATTTCAGGCCAATCGGATGCTTCCTTCTTGGTGTTGCATTTTGGGTGGCCAGCAGTGTAGATAGATAGATAGATTTATTTTTGCTGCAGAAGTTGTAGTTTAAAAAAAACCCCAAAAGTATAGTTACGGCCCTGATAGATAGGTAGATAGATAGATTACATTTTTGCTGTGGAATATTTTTTAACCCCCACTACCCCGAAACTAAAGTCAAGTTACAGTCCTGATAGATAGATAGGTAGATAGACAGATAGATAAATTTGTTTACTTTTGCTGTAGAAGTTGTTGTTTTTAAAAAAAAACTGAAACAAAAGTCTAGTTACGGCCCTGATAGTTAGAAAGATTACACTTTTGTTGTGGGATATTTTTTAAACTTCCCCCTCCTCCGAAAGAAAAGTCTAGTTACCGCCCTGATTGATTCCATTTTTGCTGTGGGATATTATTTGAACCTCCCCCCGAAACTGAAGTCTAGTTACGTCCCTGGTAGATGGATAGATTTATTTCTTTTTGCTGTAGTTTTATTTTTTTCAAAAATAAAAAAAAACCGAAACAGAAGTCTCGTTACGGTCCTGAGAGATAGACAGAAAGATAGATTACAATTTTGCTGTGGAATATTTTTTCTGACCCCCTCTCCCTCACCCGAAACTAAAGTCTAGTTACGGCCCTACACGTAGACCACTCCAGAAATGGCTCTCTTTCTCATATTCTTTTTGTCCGGAGTTTGAGATCATAATATCGCGAGTTCCAGAAGACGTGAAAAATGAAACGCCAGGCTGAGATCGCGGTGCAATTAGGAAACTTTGATTTCTACTCTACGCCAGGAAATTCGGATTTTTAGTATAGTTATACTGTTTTTACAATATTGCGTGGTTTGATGCTACATTCAATCATGAGCGAATTTCTAAAATTCTTTCACCACTAAATTGCTGTTAAAATTTGTCGACGACTAGATTCATTTAACAATGCATATTTCAACAGTTCCCTCTCATCCAGGAGTTAACAGAATTTACATAATGAGGAAATTTATGAGGCGTTCCACTTTAGGTGCGCGTGTTTTTGTACTTGACTGCTGAATCAAAATTCCCGGCCTAGTGTGGTAGAAACAACCCTACACTCTCCGCACTTTTTCAGATCAGATCATATGTAGAGGATTTTAGGAAGGGAGTGTCTGACCCCACATCTTAAACAACCCTTAGAAATAGGAAGCCAGGAGATTTGGGCTAGAGTGCCCGATAGGAAAGTGACACGGAAGCGAGGTAGAAAGGGGGAGGATGACGCCCTTATTTATTACCCGGTGCACGACGGCTTAATGAGGATATTTAGTGGTTCGAGTGTTAGAACCTGCATGGGATCGAACCCGAGGTCTGCTCCGTGACAGTCATGAACGTTGACCACTACGCCACCCGCGGCCCTATCTCTCCGCACTTTTAACACTCGACGTATCTTTTATTTAACTTTGACATAAATTCAATGTTGCCAAAACGTACAAGGAGATTCGAGTAAGTAATGTGCCGTTTAGATCGAAAATCAAACGGAGATGTAACAAAATTTACATAAAAATAGAAGCTCAAAAGGCAGGTTGAAATAGAGATATACGCCACAGTGTGTATTAAGAGATTTCAAGTTGGATGAAAAGGCAAGGGAAGTGACTAAGGTCTGTCATTAAGAATGCATTCAAGTTTGAAACAAACCAAGCGTCATACTTAAATATGGAAGGAATGAGAACCTTTAACGACAAAAAAAAAAAAAAAAAAAAAAAAAAAAACCATCATGTAAGAAGGTCGGCTCTGTAGCAGAACTGTCAGTGGCGCGGGTTCTGATTAATCATCCAAGCTGAACCCCGACCCACCATGTTTCATGAGCAAGGTGTTGCCCTACTGCCTTGC
Organism: Macrothele yani; assembly: GCA_039090855.1. Lineage (NCBI taxonomy): Eukaryota > Metazoa > Arthropoda > Arachnida > Araneae > Macrothelidae > Macrothele > Macrothele yani. The sequence goes on from CM077008.1 coordinate 118,646,464, forward strand.
ATAATCACGGGTTCATTAAATGCTCCCAACCTACCCCAGTCGAACAAACTTAGAAGTATCCTGTGTTGGAACAAACAATAGCTGATCAAACAATCATAACATTATTTATAAAATCATTACAAATTTCGAAACACCTTCTAGGTGACCGATCGGTCAGAGGAGTAGGTTCTGACCAGCGATCCGAGCCAGGCTGCAGCCCCAGATAAGGCATTGGTGGGGGCACTTGCTTTACGACCCTAGCTCTCTCGTCTTTGTAAGATACTACAGAGGTGACGCACATGTCAAGACGGGAACTAGCAGTGATAAAACCTTGCCGGCGTAGTTTAAATGGGATAACATTCGGTTCCGGAGCGAAAGAATGTTGGCTTGAATCCCACTACCATTCGGTTCCAGATGAGGTGTGGGTGGAACGCCTGCATTACGATCCCAGCTCTCTCCCCTTTGTGCCGTCGTACTACAGAGGGAACGCAGATGTCAAGACTGCAAGTGGTAGCGGTAAGTCATTGCCGGCGTAGCTTAAATGGGATAGCATTCGGTTCCGGTGCGGAAGGATGTGGATTTAAATCCGCCACCGGCAAATAGGCTTTTCTTCGCATTGGCTGTCTGAACGTAAAAATGGATCTACTGGCTGTTGGGTTCTTCGAAAAAATGTGTGATGTTCTTTTCACACATCGTCTGGAATCAGTCTTCTTCTACAGAAAGCTATTTCAAACAAGGTTTGCGGCGGTCCCGAAACCTGCGATTTCATGCCCACGCTTTTCTCAGGGAGAAGGGGATACATGTGACGTACTACAGATGTGTATCACATGTCAAGGCGACAAGTAGAAGCGATAAACCCTTTCCGGTGTAGCTTAACTGGGAAAGCATTCGGCCCTGGGATGGAAGGATGTGGGTTTCAGTCACGCTACCGGCAAATTCGGGTTTTCACAACTTTCCGGAACCAGTGGTGCTAGATAAGAGACTGATGGCTGCATATTACTCTCAGAATCGCTCATGGTGGTCGTTAAAACCCAAAACAAAGAAAGAAAAATATGTATTGAAAGTACAGGAAAACATAAATTGTATAAATTGAGCATTTTTCAACTACGTTATTTTTCAATGGTGGTTATGGTTAATAACTCAAAAAGTTGTTTGCATAAACGCAAAATCTTAAAATAACTGAAAAAATGTTCTTGTGCTTGATAGTTTACTAATTCTATTAGCGTGAAATGAATTTTTTGAAGGGATCTAAATTCGTGTAGAAAAGGTTTCGAATAATTACCTAAATTAGTTTAAATAGTTTAAATTCATGTAGAAAAGTTTCGAATAATAGCTGCCGCCCCGGTGGCGCAGTGGTCTAAGCGATGGCTCCTGATCATTCGTCCGAAAGGGGTCCGGGTTCGAATCCCGGTGAGGCATGGATGTTGTGTTTGTCTTACGGCACTGGCTCTCTCCCTTTCCTGGAACCAGTGACCCAAAATTAGGAACGGGCGACTACTTATAGCCCATTGAGTTGCTCACGGTGGTCGTTAAACCTCCAATTAAAAAAAATCGTCTAAATTAGTCTAAACAGCCGAAATTCATGTAGAAAAAGTTTCGAATAATTGCCTAAATTAGTTTAAACAGTCGAAATTCATGTACAACAGTTTCGAATAATTGCCTAAATTACTCTTAACAATCTAAATTCATGCAGAAAAGTTTCGAATAATTGGCCAAATTAGTCTACGCAGTTTAAATTCACGTAGAAAAAGCTTCGAATTTTACGATGGAGGTATGATAGCACTAGAACCAAATTTAGAATGTTTGGAAACACTAATTATCTGGTAATCAAATAGAATTTTTTCTATCAGTAAATCATCTTTTTCTGTTAAACAAAAACTGTAACTGCTGCTTCTCATTGAAGATTTTACGACAGAAAGAACTGGAAAAGTTTGCGCACCATTACTCCTACGTGGTAATAAAATTGTTTTTCATTTCAAGTTTTAGAGAAAACGGAGTTAGCGTGGCATAAATCAATTAATATTTATTTGAAAATGCTTCATCTAAACACAGGAAAACGTACAGAAATATTGGGCATGCTTGGCTCGCAAATATTTAACATAATTTCTTTTTCACAAAAGAAAAGAAATCCTGCTTCATATACAGGAATACAAAGACTACGTAAAGAATGAAGATGCATTTTTACCACGTACAAAAATGCTTTAATGTTACCTAAATGAGCAATTCATCAATACATTTCTGCCATCTTAATAATGAATTGATAAATGCGTTTCAGCCACCGTAATAATAAATTATTTCATACGCGTACGTACACTTATGCCACTTTAATGAGTGATGAATAACCGATGTCGAAGGTCGGTGCTTCTTTTCTTCTTTCTTTTTTTGACTGGCGGTTTAACGACCACTGTGAGCAACTCAATGGGCTATAAGCAAACGCCCGTCATTAATTTAAGGTCACTGGTTCCAGGGAAGGGAGAGAGCTAATTCCGTAAGACAAAAACAAAATTCATGCTTCACCGGGACGGGACCCATCTCGGACGAATGGGCAGAAGCTGACGCTTAGACCACTGTGCCACCGGATTGGGGCGAGGTTTTTCATAGATGTCAGATTCAGCCACTTTTTTAGTGCATTCTTTCTCACAGAACTGTTATTTAAAGGGTCATACGTGCTACGAACGTTCATTTTTTATTGACACAATATGAGTGCCTACCTGGTGAAATCGTCATTTAATGTGTATAGAGCAGTGACGAACGAAGGTGATGGTACACAAGATAACAATTCTTGCCTCTTGAAAAACAACAACACAGACGATTGAGAAAGTGGTTTCGGATAGTGACATGAGCAGCACCTACCAAAGAAAAGTTAGGGTAAGCACCTACCGAAGAACAGTTTGTTTTATTTTTATAGCACATACATTCTGAAAGTTTATTAACAGCAAATTAAACTTCATATCCTAATGTCTTAAACGCATTAACTCTAACCTTGATTAGACAGCCCAAAAGGGGTAAATCAGTGTGCCGAAGGAATCGCTGAAAACATTAAAAAGCATAGCCTCTAAAAAATGGAAAATTAAAAACAAAAATGGAAAATGTATCATCGCCCTGGCTTCTGACCGTACCACCGAGATGGGACAGAGTCCGTGCCCCGAATGAGGCATGCGCACTGGCTCATTCCCTTCCCTGGATCTAGTGGTCACAAATTAGGGACAATTCCTATATCTCTTATCGTTGCTCATGGTTTCTTTAAACCACGAAACAAAACAATTACATACCCAGGAAAGAAAAAGAATGAAAATGAAAAAGAGGAACATGCAATTGAAAGGAAATTTTTGCATGTGAAAAGCTTATGTTTCGTACTAAAAAAATATCTGCAGCTGCCAGTAGCTCACACAGAATTTCTTCAAGTCCGACAAGGAATCCACGGGACAAGCGCATATGCGTCATGTACATGTATATCTACTCCTGACTGTGGCAAAAATCGAAAAACAGTAAATGTATATATGGATGTCTGTATTTTTTAATGGAATGTTGACATAAATAAGCATTGAGGTGCACTCAGGTAAAAACAAATTTGATAATTTTACGAGTGTAAGGTATACAGAAAAATAACAACCGTTACCAAAAATAGAACTAAGACATATAGAAATATAGTTGATCATAACACAGATATTAAATTTATGATAAAACCATCTTCATTAAGATTTTTTTTTTAATTTAGTAGTAGTTGGAATAATGTATTTTAAAAGAACATCATTCTCTTCCATTATCCGATGAATGAACGACAAGGGCATTTTTTCGAGAGGGTCCGGACCCTGCTGTCTCTACCCATGTGTGCGCCACTAGCAGCTGCGCATTACCAACTTTAGAAGCAACATCTTTACAATCCTTTCGGCGCCTCATAGACTGGCTACCTGAAGCAGTTACACCCTCTCTGCGCCCAGTCGCTAAACCAGTGATAAAAAGATTAAAAAATAATTTGCGACTGCTTAACATGATCAAGTTTAAGAAGAAATCAAGGAATCTACTTACTTGTGGAGATGTTCCTAAGTCCTGGAGGAAACTGTCACACGAACACATTCTCCATTATGGCAGAACTTAGTATGCAGCTTTCCGAAACTGTAAACAAGTCCTTACGGGAATAACCTTTTAAATAGGCTGCATTTGTTTATAGATATTTAACTGGAAACGATTATTTACGACTTAATTCATGGCCGGCATCGTTTGATTTCTGCAGTCACCGAATGAAATCCAAAACCAGGTGATGAATTGCTGCATAAAAGCTCACAATTTTCGAAGGCAGAGCACAGAAATGCTACATCTCGAAAAATCACATTGCAACCATTTGTGAAATACCTAAAAGAGCATCCGGACGTTCCAGAAAATTAGTGGGATAATTTAAAGAACTTGAGCGGTGTGTGCAGCACGTGGTGATTGCGAAGTGGTACCGCAAATCCTCCTTTGTTGTTGAACCTTACGACTTGTGAGTCATGTGTAATTTCACTTGGACTGTCCAGGGGTTTGTCAGCTGCGAAATGAGGTTAGAAGGCTAAAGAAAAGGAAATCCTCCATTTAGGCGTCCGATTGACCTTGTCTTCATCGCACTTACTGGGAAAAACTGCCCCAAAAATAAGTTTTCTCCACTTGAATGGCCTCTTTCTGCCGTAACAGTTTCCCCGTTACGAGTTCGTCAACCTTTGAAAATAAGTCCAATCTACAATGCTCACTTATTGTTTCAGGCTAGTGAGGTGGGGGGACTTTTATCACTTCGAAAGATCCTGCCTGACGTGGGTTGTGTCCGGGTTCGAAAGAAAAGGAAAAGAAGGTGATAAAATGGAAAATATTCGCGATTTTCCTTTTTAACTGCCAAAATTGGGCGGTGTGAATATGGATTTTTCAGAGAAAAAGGAAATGCCACAAACTAAAGTTCGTGGAAGACAAGTGAGCTGCCTGTTTGTTTTAAACAAAGAAATGCCGCTCTAAACCTAATTCACGCTCTTTTCCTGAGCAAAATTCTTGTGGTTGTGATTCGTTTCCCATGCGCGTGACTCTACTACTTCTGGCTTTGCACATGAGCAGTTGTAGTGTTTTATTTTACGTGAAAGCTGCTTTTAGTTGAAATAAGTTAATTAGTGTCTTTAACTAAACTTATTGATGAATGAATAAAACTAATATCCTTAATTAAATCGTTAAACATATGCAATCAAACCAGTTTATATAGGACTCGGAGTTATCAAATTATTCCCTTTGTCGAACTAAGTCACCGTGGTGAAAATTATGTAAAAAAAATAGGAAGAAGGAAGGTTACATTGAACAAAATATAGCAATCATATTCAGTGGCGTGTCGGGAACGTTATGTGTAGGCATGCCAAAAAAAAAAAAAAAAAAAAAAAAAACGTACGTCATTTGTAGCGGAATTCCATTCTGCGATTTATTTTATTCTTCCGTTACTTTGTCTTAAAATATAGGCTTCGACATCAAAATCTTCATTAGAACGTTTTCAATTGTTATTATCTTTTTTTGTAGATAAATTCCTTGTCTTTGCGTATATTGCATGAATAGGTTTTTATTCGAACAATTTAATGACATAACGTATTAGTTCCATCAAGCATTTATCCAAATCAAGTTCTTACGAAACTCTGAACAATTTGTAGATTTTTTTACTGCTTAATCCAGGAGGAAAAGTGAAAAAAACGCATAATTCGCTTTTTTATATAACGAAATCAAAACGAGTGGAATATGTTTCTTTGAGTGAATTCATGGTCACTTCGGGAAACCAGATGCCTTTTGTATCACAATTTTTTGAGCTCATAAGCTTTCCATATAGGATAGTTATGGGGGGGAGGTGGAGTGGATGATTATGATTTGGAAACTACCAGACGAGAAGACTTTACTCTCTGGGGGTCCACCATCGGAAAAAGCCATCTGGTTGATGTGCGAAAGGTTGGAACTTCGATTTTTGTTTTACGCCAAATAAATTCGGCGTACTAGTACAGTTTTTACTGTTTGAAATCTGAATTTTGACATTCTTTGAGTTTAATTTTTTTTTCATTAGGAAAGGACTTCTTACAGTTTTATTCCAAAATAATAAACACGGCCAACAAAACAGCTTGGGAGATTTGAAACACTACAAATCCTATCTGTTTGGTAAATATAAGCGTTGAAATATTAAATAGTTTGCATGTTTAACTTGCGTACTTAACGACGATGTATAATAGGTCACTGAATCGGTAATCCTGATTTCTGTCTTACTACTATATCTAAGACTTCCAAACTCCTCGGTTCCGTTCCCAACTTGCAATCTCCCACGATCTTCTATCTGGAATATCAAAAATCTCCCCTCTAGAGCTAAATCTCTCTCCATCGCACGGAGAGACACCAAATCTACTTCCCAAACTTATTCCTTTAATCATTTAGTTTGACATCTCTGCGGCCACCAGGTCAGCTACATGCTACATGTCACTTTCACCGCTTTTTATTCACGCCTTCTTCTTACGTGTGAGCTGTTTCTTGCACATATTCTTCGAAATCCACTCATGAGTTTTAACCATGTCTTAACGGGTAAACTGATGCAATGAAACTATTTCCAGAGCAATAATTCATCTTGAAATTAAACTTCCTGTTGAAGATGCTTTTCTTTCACGCCCTGACCAATTAACTGCTGGCTGAAAGCTACTAAAGGGATCATCTCATATTGCCGTAGTACAATTAGAGCCGAATTTATTTAACTTGTAAGTTAGTGTTAAAAGAAGATAATTAGTGTTAATATTTCCTATAACTAATAGGGAAATAATGGAGACAATGGGACGTGTTGGAAGTCCCTTTATGCTCTTCAAACCATTCTCTCTGTCACGTATAGCTATTGAATTTCTATTAACAAGATGCAATCGCATGTAAGAAAACAGTGAAACATTCCAGGGTGCACTTAAAAAGAAGGATGCATTTAAAAAAAAAAAAGGAAAATTATATATATATAGCAAACATTGTTTCTTACTTTTCTCCATTACCTTCTATAAGCCGCATACGAGGCGATGGCTTCTAACTATCCCTACAGGGGTGGAGGGGTCTATGTTCGAATCTGATCTCTGATTGAAGGCTTAACGACCACCGTGAGCAACTCAACGGGCTATAAGCAGTAGCCCGTCCCTAATTTAGGGCCACTGGTTCCAGGGAAGGGAGAGAGCCAATGCCGTAAGACAAACACAACATCCATGCCTGACCGGGATACGAACCCGGACCCCTTAACGGAAGAAGGATTATAAGCTATCGCTTAGACCACTGCGCTACCGGAGAGGCCCACGTTCGAATCTGGGATCAGGCATGGATGATGCATTTGTCTTACCGCACTGGCTCTTTCCTTTTTCGTGGAGCCAGTGGCCCTAAATTAGGGACGGGCAACTGCTTATAGCATATTGAGTTGCTGACGGTGGTTATTAAACCAGCAAACAGGAAAAACATATAATGAGGTAAAAAAAGGAGTGTCCCCTTATCACATTAACTGTAAAGTGTTCAAGACTGATTTGTAGAAAAAGTTATTTCCCTAATATACGAATTTCAAAAGCGTATTTTTAATATGTTAGCTGTTTAAATGTGTTCCACAAAAAAACAAGTTGTAAAACAGTTCACTTTTACACTAAAATGTGAATACTGTTTTTTTATGTGCACTAATTGTAAAGTATGTTATGTTTTGCAATGAAAACAAAGTGTTACTTTGTAAATAAATGGCGAAAAACAATTTCTCTAAAGCGTTAAGCCTAAAATAATTATTCTTTAAAGCACTCATTGAGAATAAACTATATTTCGTTATACATTCTAAGCAAAAAAAAAAAAAAAATATATACGAAGCACCTACAAGCAATCATTCAATCGAGATGGAAATGGGAACCAGGTATGTGCAATGTGCATGTATAGGACAGGAAATGATTGCAATTCCAGAGCGGTGTGGGCCATTTATTCGGATAAAACAGCTGCACGAGTTGAACAAGTTAATACGTTATAGCGCCACCTCTGACTCAGATACAAAAGAATACCCGGAGTGGTATAGACACACATACACACTGTCCTGAAGTATAGCATGACAAATGGCGTCCAAATTGCGGGCCAGTTCGTTGACATTCTAGAATGGGCTTAGGTGGCGTCCCATCATGTCCCAAACATGTTCGATCGGTGAGAGATCTGGCGATCGGGCTGGCCGGGGAAGGGCGTCGACATTACGGCGACAGGTTTGGGACAACCGTGCCGTATGTGGAAGGGTATTATCCTGTTAAAAAATTGCTCGCTAATGCTGCGACAGGAATGGCAACACACCACGTCGTAGAATGTCGTCGACGTACCGTTGAGCTGTGCGAGTGATTCGAAGGACTACCAAGGGTGTCCAGCTATCGTAGGAAATGGCTCCCCAGACAGTCACTCCAGGTGCGCGAGCCGTGTGTCGTTCCACGGTAAAGATAGGATCAGTGCGCTGGCCGGCTCGCCTCCAGACACGCATGCTCTGCTCATCGGCGTAAAGTGCAAGCCGTGACTCATCGTTGAAGACAACACGAAGCCATTGGACACTATCCCATGTTGATCCGACCCGTAAACACTGCAACCGGTGCCGCTCGCTGGTTAGTGGTAGGCGGCGGAGTGGCCTGCTTGAATGTAGTCTCCGTGCCGCAAGACGTCTGGCAACGGTCAAGATGGGCACTTCCGTACCTGTAGGTGACGCCACATAGCCCAGGATGGTTGAGAGCGACGGATTAGGCTCTTCTCGTGCAGCTCTCACAATCGCTAGATCCTCCCATTCTGTCGTTGCCTTTGGTCGTCCACTTCCCGCGTGCCGCTGGATTGTGCTCTCTTCGACACATTGGCGCCAACCTCGTCCAGTTGCTGCGCCGCTCCGATCCCACTGCCTGGCTATACGGCGAATCGATCAACCGGCCTATCTCATCCCATTTATACGTCCTCTCTCGAACTCACTCGACTGCTCGTATTGTGCACGGATTCGACGTCGAGGCATCCTCACAGTCCGTGGAGGTTAATTCAAATGCAATCCGCTGTCACAATTGTTCCTACAGGCAAGCATTGCTCTTGATATACCCTCCACGATGCGCGGTGGTTAGCATGCGCTGTGGCGGGCTACTATTTAGTTATTTCTCGTTATTTTTAATCATTTCCAAATTCGTCATTGAGGTACTTACATACGGAGTTTCAACAGGATCGAACGACTTCCTCCTGGTGCTTCGGTTTTTTTTTTTTTTTGCAAAGAGTGTATATTAATTATAAAAAGCTAATACATTAACTGCAAAAAAAGTGTCTTGTAATGCAGTAATTGCAAAAAAAGAAATAAAATAACTTACACATTTTGAAGATGACAATCCGATTTTTGGCGTAAATGTGACAAGGATGGTAAATCAGATAATATCCGAAAACTTGAAAATCTTCATCGTCCTGGAGCGGGACTCGAACCCGCGTCTCCCAGATAGCGCCCGGGTATGCTAACCACTACACCACCCAGAACGACCATGACGCGGGTTCGAGTCCCTCTCCAAGACGATGAAGATTTTCAAGTTTTCGGATATTATCTGATTTACCATCCTTGTCACATTTACACCAAAAATCGGATTGTCATCTTCAAAATTTGTATTATATGGCGTAATCCCGTATTTCTTTCATGATCTAACACATTTATTGTACAAAGAAAGATTCTTCTTCACATGTTAAGCAATAAAATGTTCTCCTAAAATGATAATGGTGTAACAGTTTCACGTATGCATAAATTCCCTAAAATAGTAATGGTGTAACAGTTTCACGTATGCATAAATTCCCTAAAATGGTAATGGTGTAACAGTTTCACGTATGCATAAATTCCCTAAAATGGTAATGGTGTAACAGTTTCACGTATGCATAAATTTCCTAAAATGGTAATGGTGTAACAGTTTCACGTATGCATAAATTCCCTAAAATGGTAATGGTGTAACAGTTTCACGTATGCATAAATTCTAAGAAGGATTTCTATGAAATATTAACTGCAAAAATGTTGCACTAAGGCATTAATTGTAAAAACCAGGTTTTTCTACTTCACTAATTATTGTAAAAAAATACTAACACATTTATTGTGAGGGAAAAGGTTTTCCTTTATATATATTAATTGTAAATGCGTTCGCCTTGATAGCATCAAGAAACAAAAATTAATCCTTCATGTATAAACTGTAAAAATGCATATTTCGAAAAACCAATTGCAAAAACCGCTGTCCCTTATGCATAATTGCATAATATCTTACCTAACACATATATTGAAGAAAAAAAAAGAAAGGTTTTTTGCCCGTATGTATAAAGCCTAAAACCGTTCTCTCATGTAATAAGAATAAATTTATTCCTATGCATTAACTGTAAAAATTTTTCACTAATGTATAAATTGTAAAAAAGACGTTTTCTATTTCATAAATTGCAAAATTATTGTAGAAAGAAAGGTTTTCCTTTATATGTATATTAATTGGAAAACCGTTCGTCTTAATGAAACAACCGTAAAAGATTTTACTGAATGTATTAATTGTAGAAATTCCTTCTACGAAACATTAATTGCAAAAATTACGCAGTAAAGCATTAACTGTTAAAAAGCATTTCCTTAATGCAAAAGAAATTTTTCAAAATTCCTGTAGTGGAAGCAAGCCATATAGCAAAGTGGTAGGGAATTTAAAATGAAATGTTTAAAAACTATTTTGAAATTTCATGTTTCCTCGTTATCATAGAATTTGAAATTTTACTTTTTCATCGCAACCTTTCGAACTGAAACGAAATCATTCTGCACAGTGTTTTATGCTAGTTGTTTGCTGAATTTTAAGCTTCTGATAGTTGCAGACAACTTCTTGAACTCAGTTCTTAGCTAAATACTTTTAGAGAACTTTGTGGAACATACACTATATTGGCAAAAGTCACCGGACACCTAGAAGCGAAACAGAACATAGCATTTACTGACATACATTAGTACAGTGTCGGTCCATCTTTGGCCTTAATGCATACACTGACCCTTCGAGACATGCTTTCGACAAGGTTTTGGAACACAGCAATAGGTGGCGCTTCCATTTAGTACATAATGCTGCCACTAACTGTTGCTTAGTAGTAGGCCTTAGTTTCAAACTTCTTTTGAGGCTCTCTAATTCATCCCATAGGTGCTCTATGGCATTAAGATAAGGGCTCTGTGCTGGCCAGTCCACACACGATACGGAATTATCGTCAAACCACACCGTAACAGTCCTTGCTTTATGGTTCGGTGCATTATCCTACTGGTACAAACAAGGCTAGGTTCCATACTATTACCACATAGTTGGTAGGGCATAATTGTTCAGAATATCGAGGTAGACGTGCTGGCTAACAGGTTTATCCACGATAACCAGTGCGCCGGGACCATACCACGAAAAACACCCCCACACGAGTATCCTGTTAGCTCCAAACTTGGCCCCTAGGAACAGTGCACTGTGGTAAATAGCGTTCCCCCGGCTACCGCCATACCCACACACGGCCATCAGACTGATGGATTGTGTATCTGGATTCATCAGCCCATAGGACCCGTTTCCATTGATCTACGGTCCACGATATATGTTTTTTACACCATGCTAAACGACGAGTAGCATTCCGAGTGGAGATAAAAGGCTTATAAGTAGCCGCACGACCACGGTAACCCATGGAATGAAGTTCTCTGGGAATGGTAGGTGTACATAGCGAGGATCCAGCATTTTTACTCACCTGTACACTGAGGTCATGTGCAGTACTCCGTCGATCAGCTGTAACGACTCTTCTGAGGCTTCGACGTCCTCTCTCACTGATTTTCTTTGGGCAACCGGTACGTTTTGCTGCTTCAAGCACGCCGTGTGTCTTGCACTTATTCAGTACATCCAAAACAGTTGCCTTGGGTATGTTTAAACGCCTCTCGGTTTCTCTTGTGGACAACCCACTAATATAACACCCAACAATCTTTCCTTTCTCAAAGTCAGTTCTCTCCCGCCGCGACATTTTCACTCAACCTCACAGTGCAATATGATCGCGGTTAGCTGCAGGCTTGTTTTTATACCATTTTCAGCTGTACCGCGCATCTTAACAACGCAGAGGATCCGTTCATTTGTTTTTGAAGGGGCGCCCGGTGACTTTTGTTAATATAGTGTATATTCAACAAACAAGTAACTCAACGAAGGAAGAAATATTCCTCATATAAATCAATGAAGGAAGAAATATTCCTAACACATGGGAAATCGATAGAATATTCGAAGCAAACAGAATATATAAATTCTGAATTTGTTTGTACCACATACTGGTCATCCATGTCACTCCTCTCAGAAAACTTGAAAACATCATCGCCCCGGAGCGGCAATCGAACCCACATCTCCCGAATTCCGTTCGAGTATGCTAACCATTACACATACGGTGGAAATCGGGAGATGTAGAGTAACGGTAGCATACTACACTATCTACCAACAAGTAATGCGACACCCCTGTAATCGACGATATCTGGGGTCCTTATACACGTCACGGCCGCCGCCGTTAAATATCGTGTGGGAAACAACAACGCAACCAGTCGCATGAAAGATGCCACGCAGTTCGGAGCTCTCTGATTTCGAGAAAGGTGTAATCGTCGGGTATCACAGAAATGGCCGATCCATACGTGACATATCCAGCGAGTTGAAGTACCCAAAATCGACAGTGGCCTACGTGATTGGCAAGTGGAAGATGAGAGGTGACTGCCGGAATGTGCCCCGACCCGGCAGACTCACAAAACTGGGAGTTACAGACCGACGAGTGCTGGCCAGAGAAATTCGGAAGAACCGCACCAAATCGATGGGCCACATCCGCGAGGAGTTTCAATAGGTATCCGGGAATGTTCTTTTGACGAATACCATCCGTAAGGAAGCCCATCTGCTCGGTTATCATGGACGTGCTGCCGCCTACAAGCCTTTGATCACCAAGTCCAATAGCGCTGCTGGACTAACGTGGTGCAAAGAACGTCGACAGTGGACCGTTGAACAGTGGAAACAGGTTCTCTGGAGCGACGAATCAAGGTTCACCCTCTACCGTTTGGATGGCAGGGTTTGGGTTTGGCGTCTGCTTGGAGAACGCCTCCTGCCGGAATGTATTGTGCCAACTGTGAAGTTCGACGGCGGTGGAATTATGCTTTGGGAGTGTTTCTCCTGGTATGGTACTGGACCCTTGATCGCAATTCCTGGTAGACACAACGCCGAGACCTACTGCACCATTTTGGATGACCATGCGCTTCTTACGTTGTGGCACTTTTACGGGGTGGACCCATGTTACTTTCAGGATGACAATGCCACTTGTCATGTTGCGAGGTCCACCATGGCTTGGTATGGTGACAATAGGTTAATCGAATGGACTGGCCTGCGCAGAGCCCGGACCTTAAGCCTATCGAGCACCTCTGGGACGAGTTGGAGGGTCGACTTAAGGGGTGCCCCCCACCGTCCGAAATCGATGAAGGAACTGACCTGTCTTCTCCAAGCCGAGCGGAAGGAAATACCGCTAGCCGTCGTACAACGCCGAGTTGAGAGTATGCCCCGGAGGGTCGCAGCTGTAATCGCCGCTCGTGGAGGCTCCACCGACTATTGAAGGTGAATAAACTTCGTTTTCTTTTGCTATCACAGGTGTCCAATTACTTGTTGGTAGATAGCGTATATCTCAACAAGTTTTATATCAACGTTACACAATCTATTCGTGATTTCTACTAGCCCACGTACTTAATCTGGACAACACCAACTTCTGGATACTACACTGCACAAACGAATTAGAGGAGCAACAGATATTGTAAGAAAGAACGGTGTTGAACGTAAAATAACATTTTTATGTAAGATAGAGTAGAATATTTAGTATATGGGTAAGAAAAAGCACATTATCGAATTTTTATGCAATGTTATCATTTAATGCACATTTCGCGGTATGCTAATACAACAATATGCATATCTGTTCAACGAGAAAAAAATGAATTTTTGAAGGTGGTAACTAACTTCTAGGAAGGTATGTAGTCCCCTCGAGCGGCTGAGATTTTTGTTCTCCTGTGTGGCTTGGAATTGATGAGGTTATCGAGGAAGTTTTAGAGGTATAGTATCTTTGCCACTCCTCAATGAGAACAGTCTCCAGTTTCTCTCGAACGGCTAAGACTTCTGTACTCTTGTGTGGCTTGGAATTGATGAGGTTCTAAGACTTCTGTACTCCTGTGTGGCTTGGAATTGATGAGGTTATCGAGGAAGTTTTAGAGGTATCTTCGCCACTTTTCAATGAGGATAATCTCCAGTTCACGAAGAGTCAAAAGAGGTTCCGGCAGAGCTGCAATTCGTCTGCCAAATGCATCCCAGTTATACTCATTTGGTTCTAAGCCATAGGAGCATACTGGACACTCCATGCGAGCTCGATTCCCTCCTCTTGAAGCATGTTGTCCACTAGCCAAGCTCTATGAGGTCGAGCGTTATCGTCCATATAAAAGAACGAATCACCGACAGCTGCAGTATACAGCATGACAATAGGCTTGAGAATCTAGTCTTTATATCTTTGGGCCGTCAGACTGCCGTTTTGGATGACGTACGGGTCCGTAAATTTACCGGTACTTCGGCCTGACCAGATCATCAATCCATGCCCGCTGTAATGTGATGTTTACTGCACAAATCCTGGCTTATCGCGTGCCGGGTTGACTCCAGATAAGAACTCGCCGATTTTGAGATCCAGACTGAATCGCGACTCGTCAGAGAAGAGAACTTGACTTCACTGGTTGTGTCCCTAACTACGATGTTCCTCAGCACAGTTTCTGCGGGCCTTACGGTGTCGTCGTGAGGTTAAAGTGCACATTCCGTTGGTCCATCTGCATAAATACTACTTTGATGAGTACGATTGCTTATAGTTTGAGTTGACAAGTTGCATCCTGTTAACAGGAGAAGCTGTAGCTGAAGCTGCGTAGCATTTTGCCACCTCTTCCGACGGGCTATCAACAATAGATAACAGTCAGCTTTTTTTGTAGTCCCTCGTAGACGGCTTTGAACTTGGCTTCTTTGAACACTTTCTGTATGCTGGAGTCGTGTCTATAGTCGGGAAATGACACTTCGTGAAACTCCAATGGCTTCTGCTACCACCTGCCGTGTCTGATCTGCTTGCAGCCTACCAATGGCTTTCCACGCCGTTGATTCCAGAAAATCATGCTGTTGCGATATCGTTTGAAGTGAAGATTTCAAGAAACGAGATGTTTCGGATGACGTACAGGTTCGTACATTCACCAATGCGTAGCATTTTGCCGCCTGTTCCGAAGGGCCGTTAACAATTGGTAACAGCTGTCTCTTTTTGCAGTTGCTCGAGGACGGCCTTGACCTTACTTTCTTCGAACACTTTCCGTATCCTGGAATCGCGACCACGCTTGGCAAATGATTCTTCGTAACACTCCAATGGTTTCGGCTACTACCTGCTGTGTCTGATGTGCTTGCAGCCTGCCAATAGCTTTCCACGCCGTTGATTCCGGGCAATCATGCTGTAGCGATATCGTCCAAAGCGAAGATTTCAAGAAACGAAATGCCATCATTAACGCGGAACAGTAAGGGAGCTCCCGGAAAACTTGCCAATCTGTAATTTATGAATTCTGACGTCACAGACGCTAATATGCGTAAGGATGTACATGATTGGGTGGCCTACGTCGCACCCAACTTGCGTTTTACACCTTTCGGTAAGCTATCACATGATTGGCTAGCATAATGTTGGCCAAGTCAAAAGTTCTACAAATTATTTTGGGCATGTACATTCCATGTTCTCATTTTACCGCGCGGTGACCCACCGTCAGCGTTGCCAAATTGTAAACACTGTTCGGGGAAATAATGTGTCGTTTATTGAGAAAGCGTTTAACTAAGAACTAAATAAATTTACATAACAGAACAGAACTAAAAAAGAAGGTTATTTAGAGGTATACGTCTAATCGGAAACGCTTTCATTCGCTTGGTTCCTACCATGAAATATGTAAATATATTTTCCGGGAAATGTTTCCTTTTCCTTTTGAGATAACGCGCAAATATTAATCGGGTAGTAAAAAGGCGTTGCTATCTTCTCCATTTGCTCTGCGTCAACAGATCTGCTTAGTTTCTTACCATCTCAATACCAATTTCGCTCCTGATCTGTTACCAAAACCAGGTTTATTGAATCCCAGAAAATCTTACAATCCTGATAAATAGGAAGTATTAAATAGCAACACTATACTAGTGATCCGATTTATTGGCGTAGGAAATAGACATATAAGCGTTTCCAACATCAACCAGATGGCTTTTTCAAGGAAGTTAGACAAAAACTACAAACTGAAAAATAGAACGCATTAACAATTTGAACGCGGGAACTTGACTTGACAATAAATAGATACGACGTAATAGTCATTTAAAGATACGAGGCATCACGTTGGTTGCCCGCGCGGTATCCTGGTTGGAAGAAGGCGTTGCTTGAAGAATTGGTTCCAAATGTGCAGCCATTCGGAAACCTTGGAGATCATTACCAACAGCGATACTTGCAATGATTGCGTTTCACTCGAGTTGCCACGAATCTGGAACCAATTCTTCAAGTAACGCCTTCTCCCTACCAGGATACCGCGTGCACAACCAACGTGATGCCTCATATCTTTAAATGAATATAACGTCGTATCTATTTATTGTCAAGTCAAGTTCCCGCGTTCAAATTGTTAATGCGTTGTATTTTTCAGTTTGCAGTTTCTGTCTAACTTCCTTGAAAAATCCATCTGGTTGATGTGCGAAAGTTTGGAAACGCTTACGTGTTTATTTCCTACGCCAATAAATCGGAACACTGGTACAGTGTTAGTATTTACTACTAAATTGGTGTAATGTTCCTCGTTATCAATTCATAGGAATCATATTAGAAAACGCTGTTGTACTATATATTTTTTCCGCTTATCGCTTATATTCGCTGAATTTTGTTTCTGGACACGCATTATAAATCCTCCATTCAAGAAAACAACAACAACAACAAAGAAGTAAAGTTTTAGTGCCTGAAAAACACATCTGGCTACATCTAATGATAAATATCGCCTGACCTATAATTTTTTGTCCGTTAGCTATGAGGTCAAAAAGGCACGAGCCACGAAATTTCCAAGGTGTGGCACTGAAGGGTTAATTACCTGTTGTGTAATTTTAACCAGGTGAAATCGTGAAAACCTTGCCTTGATAATAAACCCGTACAAAAGATTAGAACACAATTTCTGAAATGCAACATGAATACCTTTAATTGCGGTTACAGAAAAAATACTGTGTCCAGTGATTGATGTCCTATACAGCACTGATAGGAAATTAAACAATGGAACTAAGAGAAGAGGAAGATAACGTTTAATTTGTACAATGCCGCATTTTAAACTACCCTATTTGACAAAGAAGCAATGACGTTGCATGTAGAACTAATGATTATTGTTCGAATGTTGGCCATCTTATTTCGTGTAAACCACAGTTTCGATGAATTAAACATAAAGACAACAGAGCATAAGTGTCCGCGAAAGAAGTGTCCTCTATAAGTGCTGCCTTACGAATACCCTTAGCAAGCCACAGATTTGGAGACGCATAGGTTACTACTTAGCACGAGAAAATTAGTCTCGTAAGATCGAGGTGCGATATTCTTGCAGGTTAATAAACAAGTGTGAACATTTCAGTGCTTCAGATAGATTATGTCCAGTTTCTTGTCATGGAGAAAATTATCTCAAAAGTTTGAGCTCCCATATTCTTTCAATTTAATAAGCAACTATTTCCATGTTTCTGTGCTTCATATTGGTTATGTAAAATTCCCCGTCCTGTAGAAATTGGTCTTAAAAATTTGAACTTCTACATTATGGCAATTTCATAAATAATTGGTGACACATTTCGTTGTCTTAAATAGGCTGTAAAAACCCAAGTTTGTCCCCGACGGCAATTGAATCCTTGTCCCCGACGGCAATTGAATCCTTGTCCCCGACGGCAATTGAATCCATGTCCCCTCGCTCCGGAGTAAGTTTCCATCCCAACTGAGCTACGTGGACAGAATGTTTCACTGCAGATGTGTCGTCTTGGCACGTTTTCATCTCTGTAGTACGTCACATCATCTCCCTCTTAATTTTTTTTTTTTTTGAAGCGAAGCAGAAATTTTTCATTAATTTCAAACAATGTAAGGAACAAACATCACACATTTATCGAAGAACCCAACGGCCAGTGGATCCATTTTTAACAATAGGGCGCCAATGTGAAAACACAAGTATGTCCGTGTCCCCTCACTCCGGAGTAAGTTGCTCTCCCAACTGAGCGACGTGGACAGAATGTCTCGCTGCAGATTTGTCGCTTGACACACGTTTTCACCTCTGTAGTACGTCACAAGGTTATTCTCACGTTCCAGTCATGGAGAAACGGTTCTCAAAGTTTGAGCTTCCATATTCTTTCAATTTAATAAGTAATTATTTCTATGTTTCTGTGCTTCATATTGGTCATGTAAAGTTTGCTGTCCTGCAGAAATTGGTCTCAAAAATTTGAACTTCCATATTCTTGCAATTTCATAAATAATTGGTGGCACGTTTTGGTGATTTAGTTAGATTATGTTCAGATCACAGTCATGGAGATGCTGGTCTCAAAAGTTTGAACTCCCATATTCTCTCGATTTAATAAATAACTGTCTTCCTATTTCGGTGCTTTAGACAGGTCACGATAAGGCCCCTCTACTCGTGTAACTGGTCTCAAATGTTTCAAGTCCCATATTCTTTCGATTTAACAAACGATTTCCATGTTTTGGTGCTTTAGATAGTTTACGCCGAATTCCTTGTCCTGGAGGAACGTACCTTAAAAAGTTAAACTTCCACTTTCTCGCAATTTTCTAAATAACTGAAGCCATATTTCGGCGCCAATTTAGATAGTATATGTCAAGTTTTCTGTCATGGAGTAACTGGTCTCAAAGGTTTCAGCTCCCATAGTCTTGCAATTTAATAAGTAACTGATATTATATTTCGGTGCTTTAGATAGATTATGACAAGTTCCCTACTCTGGAGAAACCGTTCTCAAAAAAATTTAAGCTTCCATATTCTTCCAATTTAATTAATAACTCATGCTATATTTCAATGCTTTAGAAATGTTACGTCATGCTATATTTCGGTGCTTTAAAAATGTTAATCAGAGAAACCTCTTCCATACATTTTTAGAACAGGAGGAAGCATATGATAGACCGCCACGTGAGGTCAACTACGTACATATTATTAATAAAGAACAAGGTGTCTGGAAAAATGGTGAGAAAATAAGAGAAATGCACGAAAACATCAAATGCAGCTTCTAATCTGGAAGAGATAAGAGATATTTTGTTATATGACATGAAAGTTATTTTATGGGTTGAAGATTGAACTTTCATGTTACGTTGAACTTAACTTGAAGCTTAGTGAAATAGCTTTAACTTAAATTCCTAACTTTTCATTGAACACGGATTACTTCTTAGTTTGTAGCAGACAAAAATCTTAACTAAACATATATATCACTTCAACAATAGACCAAGATTTAACGATAAAGACTACTTACAGGTTTCCAAATCACATTCTTTGGTAGGTAACCAAGCACGTCCCACTTCCAGTATAAATAAAATGTTGTAACACAATAAGGGCTAGATAGATTTCAATCACAACAAGCGACACTCTTTGAAAAACACTGTTCGCTGAATATCAGCTACTTTTGCATGAATAAGAATCGCTCTCTCATATCAACATTAATCGTCTGAACGATTACTGAACATTCGCTTATCTCATCATGTATCGCTCAGCTAACATTGAATCGTCTGAACGATTAATGTATCGCATCATCATGTATCGCTCAGCTATCATTAATCGTCTGAAAGATTAATGAACATTCGCTTATCTCATCATATATCGCTCAGCTAACATTGCCTTTGAATATATTCTAGCATCGCACTTCGTAACACTGAATATCGTCTAACATCGCTCTGCTCTCTCTCTTACCTCAGAAGTCTTTATTTACCTTAGATTGCCATTTGAACAGTTGTCAGATTTGACAACTTCAAATTCCTCGGGAAAAACCCTGTGACGTTAAGTCTGGAAATATTTAACACATTAACTCAAAAGGAAGGTTAAATTAGAAGAATACTTCACAGACATAAAGATTGGACATTCTGGAATTAGTACTAAGCCTTTTTTTTTCGCAACTACCTTGGATTCACTGAGTGAAAGTGCAGTCAAATACGCAACACAGAACTTCTTGTTGCCTGACAAATTAGTCTTCATAAACTGCCTCTGAAAAAGGCTGGTGTCAACATAAATATAGCAAAAACAAAGAAGATTATCAATTCAAGAGGTGAACAAAGTGTGTTAGTACGCGATAAAGACTACTAGAAGTAGAACAGTTTAAATATTTGGGCGTAAACAATAATGATGGTTGCGAAAAAGGCGGTGGAGGAAAGAGTGAGAGTAGGCTAGTCTAAATGGAAAAAGATGTCGGTGAATGAACTGTGACAAGAAAACCGGATAAAAGTGAAAGCAAAAATATGCAGGACAGCTGTAAGATTTGATATTTTATACAGATCAGAAATTTGGGCAACCAGGAAAAAATGAACTCGGAAGAACAGAAATGAGGATACTTGGCTGGATGAAAGGGATTACAGGGAAAGAACACAGAACAAATGGAGACATAAGGAAGCGTCTTGGAATTATAAAACACTTGATAACTAGTACCTTTAGGCAGGTCAGAAATATGCGAAGAAGAAAAGAATGAATACAATGGAAGGAAGATGGGAACAAAAATTGATGAAGAACACGAGGAGGCCATATCGAGAGATCTGGGGAAAGAAAGGGAATATGCACAGCATAGAATAAAAGAAATGAAAAAGACTTACTTGAACGGCACACTCTAGGACTGTCTGGATCTAAAACCTACCGAAAAGAAGAAGAGAAAGACACTTTCATACTGCTCTTGAGTACACACACAAACATTCTGTTGTTTTTCCGATGTCTGGAAAAGTTGCTAGATATGTTGCTCAATAAGTAAAAATTCTCCGAATACGTGGCCAAAGGCATCGCTCTTTCCACGTGTTAGCAACACACAGCAACCAAAAAATTGTTATTCGGTCACCGCTGGGGATCCGAATCCCAGATCTCCAGATATCTAGCCGAGCGTGTTAGCCTTACACCACGGTGACCAACAATTCCACGGCGATATGTGTGTTTTTCTGTCAGTTTCTGACATCATAAATCCGTAAGATGGGCTCAGCTACTGAGACGTCTCCATCTGTTGGACATTAACGGCACTGGCTATATATTAACGCGTTCGGCTAGATAACGAGAGATCTGAGAATTCGGATCCCCAGCGGTGACCGAATAACAATTTTTCGGTTGTTGTGTGTTGCTAAAACGTGGAAAGAGCCAATGCCTTTGTTTATTGCTCGATAAGTAACTTCCGATGGCATTTGGTGGCTGATTAGAGATATGTAAATAGGAGTCTTTCACAGCTGTCTCTAGAGGGAATTGATTAGAGGGAATTATTTAGTAACTAGTAACCGAAAAATAATTAAACAATTGTTTAGTGTTTAGTACAGGAGAAAAAAAAGGACTTAAGAGGGCTGATCAATAAGTAACTTCCGATGATATTTGACGGAGGGTGAGGGATTTGTAAAGTGGTGTGACCCAACGTCGTTACACTCTATACTGACTAAAGGGATTTCGTTGTTTGGTTCAGGAATTTGAATAAAAAAGCAACTTTCTGGGGAACAGGTTGAAGTGCAAATGACGATTCGTCTGGAAACTTGATCTCACTCGGAGGTACGCGCGACGATTAGATTTCTTTGAGAAGAAGAAATGTCGGCAGTGAAGATCCATCCCAAGTTTAAAGAAATATATGGTCTTCAAATCATGAGAGTTCGAAGCATGCCAAAATGTCGCTTGAAATTCGCATACGGGCACCATGCGTTAAGGGATGGAAAACGCAATATCCGGTCTTCAGCAACGTAGCGTGTGTGGAAGTTCTAGTACAAGACGACAGATGTGTGACTTAGCTCCAGATTTCTTCGAATGCAAATGTTGGGTCATCTCAAAAAACACCTTAAAGGAACACTTTTCTGTAAATACTCCGAAGTGGTATCTGAGGCGAAGCTTTGGATGTTGACCATTTACGCTGAATTCTTGCGCAAGGTTTCCAAAGTTGATGTATCGATGGAACAAGTGTCTGAACCAATTCGGTAATTATACGGAAAAATAATATTTGTTTTCTATATCCATTTCCCCTACTCATTTGCATGTATCTATAATACTGTCTTTGTATTAGATGTGCAACTTATTTCTCGGCCTCTAACCGCAAGCGACCACAGAACGTCGGTAAAATGCAAGTAGCTGTGTGCGATAATGGCTGATTGCAGTGCCATCCAACAGCTTTCCAGGCAACCGCTCACAGCTGTAGTGACAGAAGGGACGGAAGTTGACGGTGAAAGCAATGTCGTTCAAGAAGCAACATTTGAGGCACTGCCTCTTGTTCGCATAAAAAGTGCCGCGGAAGCCCAGCAAATAATCTGTGCTGCTTTGGGTGAGGCTGCTGCGTCCTACAGCACGTGTAAGAAGTGGTTCCAGCGCTTTAAGAAGGAAAATTTTGATCTCCGGAATGCAGAACGTCCGGGACAGCCACAGAAAGTCGACGATGAGGAATTTGAACAACTGTTGGACGCGGATCCCAGTCGCACACAGTCAGAGCTCGCCCAGTAACTCGGAGTAACACGGCAAGCCATTGCATAGCGCCTGTACAAGCTTGGACGGATTCACCAGGAGGGCCGTTGGGTGCCCCACAAGTCACAGCTGCGAACAAGTCTAGGCGCTACGATGTTGCTGTGTTCTTGCGCTCCAGATTAAAGAAGAAGCATTTCCTCCACAAGATTTTGACCTGTGATGAGAAGTGGAATGTAGTTCCTCTACGATGATCCAAAGCGGCGCAAATCGTGGGTTTATCCAGGTCAGCCTACCACTAGTACCGCCAAACCGAATATCCATGCCAGGAAGTTGTTGCTGTCCATATGGTGGGATCAGCGCGGTGTCGTACACTATGAGTTGCTCAAACCTGGTGATGCGGTCAATGCTAAGCGTTATTGTCAACAACTCATTCGTGTGAGTGACACAATGGAAGCGAAAAGGCCATACACCAGCAAGGGCAGAAGGTCGGTCCTGTTGCTTCAGAATAACGCGCGTCCTCACACCCCGAAAACGACTTTAAACACGATCACCGACCTGGGATGGGAAATTTTGTCCCACCCGGCGTATTCTCCAGACTTCACTCCGTCGGATTATCATCTCTTTCGCTCCCTGCAACATCACCTGAGTGATACGCACTTCACTTCTGTCGAGGAGGTCCAAAACAAGTATTGATGACTTTATCAACTCGAAACAACCCTCTTTCTTCCGCAGTGGCATTCGGCAGCTCACTGACCGATGGCTCAAATGTATCCAACACGATGGGGATTATTTCCCTGATTAAGTACGTATTCGATTTGCTATAATTTGATGTCGACGTGTCGTGATTGCGGCCGAGAATTAAGTTGCACACCTAATTAATAACTTAGCATCGGAATTACTTATTGATCAGCTTAGAAATGTTTTTCTGAAAATGTTTTTCAGCAAACTATTCGAAATATCTTTGGTCAATACGAAATGCACTTCTTCCAATGCGCTTTTCAGTTTGTTGAATTTTTAACATTAGACAACGTGGTAATTTTGTTTTTTTTTTGCATTGCTGTTTCTTGAAATAAAGAACGGATGAAAGGAACTGTATGAAAATAATGCACATGGTCTGACTTTTTTAACATCCATTCGGAAGTTTTTCGACAATTTTGGAAATATTTATGGTGTTCAGATGGTCAGTCCAAATTTATTCCTTTGCCATGCATGCTGAATTGGTCTAACTTTAGAATTAAGAATGTTAATTGCTGACCATTTCTCTACGTGTGGTACTCCTTTTCTTCACAAGGATGTTTTCTTTCTGTTTTTTTTAAGATGCTTAATGAATGGATTATGTGTCAAATTTCTATGAAGTTTCTTTGTTCTTGAAGTCTTCTAACCCTACACACACGTGCATAAGCAACCGAACAAACGACAAAGAAAATTATGCCTACATATTGTTCCCCTGTGCAAAATTAAAGAATTTTTATACCCTGCATTTTCCCTAAACTTAAATAAATATTTGGCATGGGATTTCTGCTCAAATACCAACATTTTAAAACTTTGTTTTCATAACACGGGTGAAATAAAGTGTTTTTAACTAATTTCGTGGAGCTGAATTCAAATATGATTGTAAAAACTCTCCATCACGTACAGTGTTTTGTGCGTGAACATTTGCTATATTTTCAGATACATATGTACAATACAAGATGTACAATTGCAACTTCACATTGTAATGCATTTATGTGCCTTATTAGCTATATAATTAGTGTTACAACGTATTAATACCATATTCATATATCACTGCATATGAGACAGCAAAAGAAAACAGAAGTAGAGTAAACAATATTAACACAAGTGTAAATGTATACACCCGTACAAGTAGTTCATTTTTTTCTCTTATGTGTCGTGTTGTCCTCCTGCAAAATCCAGCAGTAATCACTCATCATTGAGGGATCCCACCAGCCGTAAAACCTCTCCTTCATAGTTCGGATATTTTGGTGGAACCTTTCTCCTTTATCATCGCTCACTGCTCCTAGGTTATCAGAAAAGAAGTCCAGATGTGAATGGAGGAAATGTACTTTTAAGGACATCCGGCACAAAAGATTTTCATAGTGCTTTAGAAGGTTGTGAATCAGCTGTTTGTAGTTGCCCTCTTTGTGGTTACCCAGAAATCCCTTGACCACAGATGTGAAAGATTGCCATGCGGCGAGCTCTGTGCTGTTTAGCTTTTCGGTAAAAGCAGAATCACGCAGTAGTTTCTGTATCTGAGGACAAACGAAGATGCCTTCTTTGTTAATTGTTGACCATTTCTCTCCATGTGGAAATGTTTGCTTTAAGTGCAAGAAAGCTGGGTCAGACTTGTCCATAGCCTTTACAAAGTTTTTGATTAGCTCCAGTTTGATATAAAGTAGGGCTCGTCTAAGTGTTTAGGAGAGTATGTATGATCAAGATCTTCATATGCGTCCATATCTTCATTGGATGAATTTGAATCTATCTCTTCACAGTTCAATGGATGTTTTGGTATAGGAAGATCTTCCCCATTCGGAACAGGCCTTAAGGCTGATGACAAATTTGGACACTGTATTTTACTTTTATTCTTCTTTGAAAACTCACTTTGGTTAAACGAAAATAACAATCTTCCACGTGATCAGTTGGCTCACGCCAAATAATCGGAACTGCGAATGGCATGTATTTCAGCTTACCTGTAACGTATACTCTATATTCACTTTCCTTTTGATTTTACTATCTCTGGTTATTTTATTTTACTATGTAAATTATCTTCTTACTGAACGAAATATTATTTCACCCGATGAATGAGATCTGGCATTGAGTGTAAGTCATGACGTGGTGGTAGCTAGTATATAGGCGCGTTCAACGAGACTTTGGGAGAGCTTTTGTTGTTGTTATGAGAGAGCGTTGTTGTTTACGGAGAGCGTTTGTTATACGAGGAGAGATTTTGTTGTTATGAGGAGAGATTCTTCATTATTGTAAAACAAGTTGTGTGTGTGTGCTTTGGATGATCAAGCGTACCGAATAAAAAAGTTGCCGTAAGTTAGTTTTTCTCAATTCATAGTTTTTGTCAGACCTCTGTCTGGCTGTTAGGTTTATAACATTAGTTTATTACCATAAATAACCAGCGTTAAGACTTTATTCATGTTCGTAATTAACTAGTAACAACAACCATTTGAATTCACTATTTTGAAGCTTAGTACAAGTATATCATTAGCTAGCTGGTAGGAAGAGCTTATTCATTATAATTAGCTTAGCGGAAAGCAAAATAAAGCTAATTCGTTATAATGGCGCCCGAACTATCCGGATGACCCGACCGTTCAAAATCTCGCATTGGTGTGATGTTATTTCCACACCGCGAGATAGGAAAAATAAGAGAATCCTTTCTCCAGCACTTCGAAAAAAAAAAAAAAAAATAAGGGGGAGATGATGTAACGTACCAGGAGATGTGACGTACCTGCCCGAAGGACGCACAAGACATAAAGGCAGATGGGAATCAAAATAAAACGTCCGCGTAGCTCAATTGGTAGAGCAACTTATTCCGGAATGAGGGGACCCGGGTTCGAATCCTGGCGCGGATAAAAATGACGGAGAAATTTACTTCGTTATATACCTTTCAACCATTCCCTCAGACCAACAGAGCAGGAAATGCAGCAGCCATGTGGAACCCACGATTTATTTTGATCGCCAACATGACATCTAAAGTACAAATAGTAGGCTTTCCTCACAGTTTTTGTCAATGGACGATTCTGCGGTTTTATAATATACTGTCCTCACACAAAGCAAAACGTATCAGGAACATTAATATATTCGCGACGATCCCTTTTCTCCATTTCGCCAACTTTTGCTCATAAACATGCAGCACGTGTTTCTCCTCCGATGTAAAAAACAGCGATGGTGGTTCGGTTGTGGTTACATATTCTCTACCTCTGAAGAAATCAGTGTTGCTACCCATAGCATTTCCGGTGCAGAAATATGACAATAAAAAGATCTAGTGTTCTTAAACATGCCTACAAGCGCTAATGTGGAACAATAATACATATTTAATGCACCATAATAAAACAAAAAAAAAACGTGACGTGGCGGGGATTTTTTAAGATCTACAGCTTTTGTCAATGCTAAAAACAGCTACATTTTTCCATGTTATACAAACCTTGTAGACAAGTGCAATCAAAGCATAGTTCACCGTCAGTTGGTGTGAACTTTAACGCACTCAGCAACGACATGATAAAAGGATTCGACGTAGGAACGTGTAGAGAGAATAGTATTCAGAGTTATATTATATGCTACACGAAAATTTAACAGCATTTTAAATGACAAAATTTGGACCTTTCCAGAACCAGCACACGTAGATTGCTACAGGGACAGCTGGAAGTAAATGATAAATAAAACAATATTGCAATTCAGGGTCAAAAATCAGGAGGAAGAAATGTATTAGGTCATCACACCAGGAGCTCTACACGAATCGTATCACTTCAACTTCTTTCGAAAACGAGTTTATTTGCTTTGAAAGTCTTCCAAGCGTACGCACATAAATAAAAAAAAGGGGATTACGTAATAAAGTATGGAAGCTTAAAACGCATGGCGTGCTTTTTAGGGCCATTTGAAATCAATTGTGTTAAACTGAGCATGATGAAATCGACACATTTTCCCACTTATTTTTAGCCGATAGTTTGATATACATGTGTGTACAATTGAAAATTGATGTACCTGTATTTTAGCTTCGTTTTTTCTGCCTAGTACGTCATTTGAAACGGAATAGAATAGTGATAAAATTAAAAATAGCTTTTCCTGTGATTTGCCTGTTTTCTGCAGAAAAGAGAGTTCCGGAAAGTAATCCTGAAATGTTCCCACTAAAGCCTGAACTACAGGAAAATACTTTTTGTTTTTGTAGCGAAACGTAAACACAGAATTTTTTTCTCTTATAGCCGATCTATTTTAATTACAGCATTTTGACTTTATTTTAAACCCAGCCCATGATAGAAGCCTGTCACAGGATGAGATCGAATATTTGCTAAAACAAAACCGAAAAACAGTTATAACTCTTTGAATTCTGTTCTCAGAAAAGATGGATCATTTTGTACTCACGAAAACACATTTATATAAGGGGCATTTAATAACTTTTTCAAATAACGTTTTTGTTAGCAGAGATTTTTTAATGAAATTTGGTATAATAATACAGGGTGTCTATAAATGAAGTATTGAGTTGGTGCGAATGAAATGTCCGCCAAAGAACTAGCACACGTGGACGGCAAGAACGGAAAAGTAAGACAACTTACCTACGAAAATAATCCCTCTCGACATCGACACACGGTTGCCATCTGTCCGGCATGGCCATGATCCCGGAGCGAAAAAATGTCTTGTGTCTGGGACCCGAAGTAGTCCTCAACTGCACGTTGAACCTCGTTGTCTATCGTGAACTGTTACCCGGACAGGAAGTGATCCAGGCGACGAAACAGATGATAGTCTGTCGGAGACAAGTCCGGGTAATAGGCAGGATGGGGCAGTGCTTCATAGCCCAAGGCACTTCGTGTCAGCATTGTTCGTTGTGCGACATGAGGGCGGACGTTATCCTGGAGCAGAAGAACACCATGTCTGTTGAACAAAGCCGGTTGTTTCTGCAGCAATTTCAGGTACATCTGGTGTAATTCAGCACAATAACGTTCTGCAGTGATGGTTTGGCCTCTTGCCAAGAAACTCCGATGAATTATACCGGCTGTGGACAACCAGACAAGGAGCATCATCTTCTTGGTGTGTTGAGGGTGCTTAGGTTGCCGTCCAACAGGTTGTGCCTTACTTAACCATTGTGCAGGTCGTTTCCGATTATCATAAAGGACCCACTTCACGTCACAGGTGACGATTCGATCCAGTCGCAGGTTCCTGTTTATTCCTGGCAAACAGCGATGGGCAGACTTCCAAACGCCTGGTCTTGTTGGCAGTTGTCACCTCATGCGGTAGCCACATGTCCAGCTTTTTGATCTTACCTAGAGCTGCCAGAAAAAGGTTATATCTATCATTGAGCTCAAAGAACGCATTACTGCAACCTTCTTCCCTGTTACATCTGACATTCTGCAGCGTACGTTGGTGGAACTGGACTATCGGTTAGACGTTCTGCGAGTAACCACCGAAGCACACGTGGAGACCTACTGACATTTGAAAATTATTTTCACAGTTACCATGTGTTTTGACATTAAAAGTAAGTTGTTATCTATTGTATTTTTTTTCAATCGCATACTGAAGTTGTATAATTCATTTATGGACACCTGTACATTGGAATCTTCTGAATGAAATAGTGTAATTCAAAACAGTTCTCCACTGAAATCAAGCATTTACAACGTTGTTCAACCCAACATGTGCAATTACTTTGGGAAAATTCAGCGGACCTTTGTTTAGCTCTGGATATCACAGCCATGGGCGTCGACGGGGGGGGGTGTCACAGGGGTCACCATCAAAGTCAAAGACGATGGTGATAGCCTTTTCGATTCGAAAGGTACAGTCCGCAAGGAATTCATATAAGCCGTCAAACGATAAATCAAGAATTCTACGCTTACGCAGCGGTATTCATCGCCGTCGTCCCCAGTTATGGAAATCCGGAAATCAGTTCTTGCTCAATGATAACGCAAGACCACATACTGCGTTGTCAGTCCAACAATTCCGGGCTCACCATCAAATCACTGTGTTGCCACATGCTTGTATTCTCTTGATTTATCGGCCTGTAACTTTATCCTGTTCCTCAGGATAAAACGGGCACTAAAAGGACAGTGTCATGAAGACATGACATCTGTTTCGAATATCCTATTTCAAATGAATATCTTACTTTTGAGGATTACTCCGACAAATAATAGGCAACAAGGAGGAGATTATTAATCCATTAATAAGCACATATAAATAAACACGAAGATACTCTCACAGAAACATTTACACTACTAGATCAGGAACTTCTTATTCATTTTTCCAATTACGCATCTGTCTACCTAAGTTCGTACTTCGTCTTCTCTCTCCTCGAGGCTCAACCAGAACCAAAACCATAAGCGTATCACAGTTGCATATCTTACTTCATCTACTATGTACAAACAATCGCCAGCGTCTGGGCCGTCTCAGCTAAGTCCAAGTTCCAACAACATCTATCCAAGCAGTCGTGACAAAACAACTTGCGGACATCCTGGAAAGTGTCTTCCAGAACTGTTTTCAGGATTTTCAGAAAGGCTGGACACTGTGTGTTGATTCAGAAAGGCGGTAGTTTGAAGGTGACCAGCATTAATTGCGGGAATGGTACTTTTCTGTATTCTTTACTGCGTCAATCCTAGAACTTTTCTGTCGTAGGTTGTATATCTGTTACCGCTAAAGTGCAGAAATCAGTTATTCTACAGATTATCTAGGTAATGTGCAGATTAACTAGGGTGATCCGTTAAAGTGCCGAAAATTGTTTCATTTCTCAAATTACCTAGGTAATCTGCAAATTACCTAGATAATCTGCACATTACCTTCTAGGCACTCGTTAAAGTGAAAATAAGATCTTTGCTGGAACAACAGCAACGTTTCTGCACGCTTAAATTAACATAATGTTATTTATTTATTTTTCGATATATAAAGAATCAAGTTAATACAATCAAACAATCAACAAATAGTTGATAGAATCAATCATCAATCAATTAAAAAACTGTAATAGAAAGAATCAAACGGTTTAAAATATTATTATAATTAAGGAAATGAATTTGCAAAACATATGATAAAATTATGCTTACGTATTAGTGCAATCTAAAGATTGGTGACACTTTGAATTACATAGCAATTGGTTTTTGCGACAAGTACACCTATTTGTGGTACATTTAGATTTGCAGTCACATATTCTGAAACCCTGCCCAGTACCAAGGGATTGTTTTATTGCTGTTTGACGTAAAGATATTTCTACAGCAGGGACATCTTTCGTTAAAAATCTCTCTTTGCAAAAGAAAAATCTCTCAGTCAACACATCATACCTTTGAATTATTCGATAATCTCGAGATGATTCTTTCTTCTTGGAAACTTTTATTCTCTTTACATCTTTAATTATGTAATCATACTTTCGTTTTGTCATTAAAACACTATTATATTTTGAATCTTCGCTAAAGAGGTTTTCGAAGAATCTTTTCTTCATTTTAGTCACCAATTCAGTGCTTGCTTGCATACTAGAAGTTAAATTTATCTGCTTTAAAAAAATCACGACATAAATTCACGCCCTAACAGGCAGAAACGAATTTCAAAACAGAATTAGCTATGCTACGCACTGGCAGCCGACGCCAATTATGAGAAATAAAAACAACCGGCGACGACTAGACGCTGGCGAAACGAAACTAAAAGCGAAGGGAGGGGGGGGGAGGTGTAGGGAAAGGAAATGAGAGAAACAAACTTTTGAACTTTAACGATACGGAAGCCGTTAATGTGCACATTACCTAGGTAAAATGCGGAAAACTCTTGATTCCGCACGTTAACGGAGAAAATCCGCTAATCTGCAGATTAGCTAGGTAATGTGCACATTAACGGCTTTCGAGCTTTAGCAGTAACATATCCACAAAACTTTGACAGTGAAAACTTTCCTTCATGTGATCGAACAAGTGAAGTAAAAGTGAGAAGGCGCCAAATCGAGGTTGTATGGAGGATCTAGGATTACTGTCCTGCTTATTTCGGCAACGGTTCGAGATGTTTCAAGTGAGATGTGAGGTCGGAGTTAGTTGTAGTGTATGAAGATAAAACAAAAAAGTTTCTGATATCTTTCCTGAGCTGCTTTAATGTCTCATTATAGCGAGAACTGTTGACATTGCCGCCTTGTTCAAGAAAGTCAATAAGGGTGATTGATGCACCTGATATCTTGGAAAATTGTCACCGTCACTTTGTTTGCTGAATGCTGCGTTTTGAACTTCTTAGGTTTAGGTAAAGTCTTGTGCAGCCACTCCATAGACTTTGTTTTTTTCTCTGGGTCATAAAATAATTCCCGTGTACTATCTCCAGCAACCATCTATAAAGAAACGATTAACCATATCCAACAGATCCCTTCACACCTCTAGGCTTTGGTTTCATTGAACTGGGTCAATTAGCGTGGAACTCACTTTGCACACGCTCTCCAATATCCATGGTCAAGAATCATTGCCTTTACAGCATTATATCTCTACACATGTCGATCACACCGAAGGAATTCATCAACTTCTCGTTAGATCTCGTTGATAATTGCTACTGAAGGTCTTCTCCGTTGTTCTCGGCCACAAAAGTTTCTCCAGATTGAAGCCATTTTGTTATTGATGTCGATTGCTGCATTTCCATTAATGGTTTTAAGCCTAATATGAATCTGCGTTGCCTTGCAACCTTTCATAATCAAAAAAGGAATAATAGCCCTTTAGACGTATATCAATCCTTCATTTTGATCGAAATGAACACAAAAGGTAATACATTTACTCAGTAGTACAACCTAGATTTATACAAACTTTCATGTAAATACTCCCAAAATTACAGAAGTTATTAGCAAAAATGCATTGATTTTAGGATAACGTATTCTGTAAATTCTACTCTTTTCAGAGATCATTTAGCAAAGAAGCACTATGTTTATGTGTACGGAAGGTGAGGGTTTTAAAATAAATATTTTAAGTTGAAAATTGCAGTTTTCACTATTGCAAAGTATTCCGTCATTTGCAATTCTAGTAGGTAGGTAAAATATGCCTAATAGTAACTTTATTCTTTATTGGGTAACTTATCGTATTATACCTATGAAAAGAAACACCTATAACCAGGTAGAGAGTGTAACATTTCAAGCATAAGTTTTACCAGAAGGAATGCTAATGCACCATGAGAACTTTATTAGATACACCCTCACATTATATCTAAGGAAAAGAATACTCATTGTCAGAGAAACATTTCAAATAAAAGTTTTCTCAGTGAAGCAACGGGACAGTAACGTATGCTGTGTGGTACACAGTCATATGACGTTTATCAAAAGAACGCTTATAGTCAGTGCAATAATTTAAAACCCTTTTCTCCAAGAACAGAGAGAGAGAGAGAATTCTTTTGTACACTGAATGGCTATGTTGTTTGGACCGTACTTGTATTATATCTACATAAAGAAACATTCACAGAAAAACGTTGCAATCAAAATTACAAATTTCTACCTCTGCAGACAAGTTTAATTTTACATACTGTATCTTAAGGCACTGAAAAACGGCATCTGTTATTTGCTAAATTCTGGGTAAAAAGGCACGCAAAACTTTAAGACTATTCAGATTCTCCAGGATAATTATTTTCTTTCTGTTTTAAGAAACTTGTGGACACACTTTCACATGCGTTGAATTCATGCAGATAAAGATTTTACGTTTTCACTCATATTAGTCGAATTTAGGAAAAAGTATCTGACAGACAGACGAATGCGGGCTTTAGTATCCTGAAGTTTCAATATTTATGAAATCTGATAAATTTTATTGCCATAGTGGTTTTACCCAGTTCAGTAATCTTATAGCGCATCTTATATGCGACTGTTAGTTCAAAAGTTAGTTTATCAGGGTGTATCTCTTTTCATAGGCAGAATATTACATGTACCATTTAAAATGTCCACTGATGGTACATCTATACTCTCTAAAAGCTTTTCCAGAGCAATTTCTTTATCATTTGCTTTATAATAATGTGGAGAAGGGGAAACCTTTTCCTTGGTTGCGTCTGAAAGTCATTCAAAAGCAGAAATCAGATCAGATACGTATACTCGTACAGTGAATAATAAAATTTGTGTTATTCTTTAAGATAC
Organism: Macrothele yani; assembly: GCA_039090855.1. Lineage (NCBI taxonomy): Eukaryota > Metazoa > Arthropoda > Arachnida > Araneae > Macrothelidae > Macrothele > Macrothele yani. The sequence continues at coordinate 118,679,862 of CM077008.1, forward strand.
AGTGTCTGTTTGTAATTAATGCAATCTTTAAGGAGCATTTGAAAAACCAGAGGTATTATCAAGAGCTTTTAGCAAGGAAATCTGTTCTGACACCTACAGAAATAAAAGGAAGACACCCAAATCAGCAATTCTCTGAATTCTGTGCCAGTAGATCAATACCTCGTGGCAATCAGTCTCTCCAAAATTGGATTGAAAACTTGTTGTTCGGCTAGTGCAATGGATTGAAGGGAGGGCGATGTTTTGTGGGTGGAAGAGGAAGATGGTAAACTGAGAGAGTTAAGCTGTGACATGTGAAAGTAGTGAGCTCGATTTGTGAAACTGGATGGTAGAAAGTAATTTCATGATCGCAGGGGAGGAAACTATCACAATAAACGTGAAGAATCACGTGATGACTTATGTATACTACACTCTTACTGTTTTTCACACTTTTCCTTGTAACAATTTTATAAAATTAACATGTAAAATAACATTTGCGGCGGAGACATTCTTCTTTGTTAAGCTAATCTCCTTTCATTTGGGTAGATTGAAACAACCTTATGAGCTATTCAATATATATATATATCTAAATCAAGCTTCTCTTTTGGAGTTTCTGTTCTAGTGTAAATTATGTAACTTCTTTGCTAAATCTGTTTCTTAACGGCACATCAGAGATTCCAAATTTCTTCACACCTTGAGAGTGAATCAGAGCAAATAAAACTGCCACAACTTGTGTAAAATATGTATGTGCTATTAAGAAGAAATTGCGTTTCAAATCAAATGGCATGTTATCTTCAATATATACATCGAATGAATGTTAAAGTGTTATCTCACGATATTCAGTACATTGTTTGGTGTCATCGTCTACAAGTAGAAAATGCCTACGAAATTGTGGTTACAACCTATAAGTCGACAAGTCAAGAAGAATAAAGGAAGTGCGAAAAAAATCCCTTTCTGCCGGTGGTGGCATTCAGACTAGTCTTCCCCCTCCGGAGCCATATGTTCTCCATACTGAACTACGCCGGTAAGGCTTATGACTGCAAATTGCCGTTTTTGACTCATGCGTCACCTCAGTAGGATGCCACATATATCCGCCCACACAAAAAAGGCAGGTGCATGAAACGCATGGGGGGGGGGGGGGGGTCGGATCCTCCAACAAGCCATGCCTGAAGGAGCTTACTGTAGAAGAAGGAATTATTTTTATTAATTCTAGACGAATGTGGAAAAATCAACATCATACATTCTGTTTTGGAGTGTCACGCTGCCAGGAGATTCAGTTTGCGTTCAGGCGCCAATGTTGGCGAACGACCTTTCTCTGCTGGTAGTAAAATTCGAAGCCACGTCTTCCTACTTCGGAGCGGGGTATTATACCGACTGAACTATGCCGGCACGGCTTATCGCTGCAACTTGCAGTTTTTGACTCGTGCGTTGCGTCAGTGGTACGTCACAAAAGAGCGTGATATTTTATGTTAGTAGTTATTTCTAAGACGAATGGACTTTGGCCGCTGGTGTTGTACCAGATTTGTTAACACTAACATCCAAAGATTACCCAAGTGCTTTGTTACTACAGTATTTAGGTGGCCGTTTAACAACAAAGGAATTGCACCTAAAAAGACAACTAATTATAAAGCGTCTTGTAATTAGCACTTCTTTCTTACGCAAAGTTCTCATGATTACTCTCGGCATTCTGTGATTATTTTTATCATAGCTCTGCATTAATTGGCAAGATCAGAAAAAGTTGATTTTTGTGTAGTTTTAACGATGTGAAGAATGATTCAGATCTTTCGTTCTTTTACTCCGCTGAGTGAGTAAAGAAATATGGAAATTAAACTTGATATTTATTGTATTCCACAAAACTGCTTCCAATCATCCGATTGGAGAATTTTTTTTTTTCGTTGAATGCTTATGTGAACATTTGATATATATTTTCCGAATGGACAGCTTCTCCGCTAGAGGCGCGGATGTACACTTTGTTTCTCTGGTTATCTTAGCTTCTATGCTGTGTTTTCCTTTACAACTTTGCTTCTGTAATATGTTTCCTTGGATATCTTTGCTTCTGTGCTGTGTTTCTCTCAATATCTCTGCTTCAGGAAACAGGGCATAGAAGCATGCTCTGTTTCCTTCGATGCATTTGCTTCTATACTCTGTTTTCCTGCAAATCTTTGATTTTATACTCTGTTTTGCTGCATGTCTTTGCTTCTGTACCATGCTTCACTGGATATCTTTGCTTCTATACTCTATATCCTTCGATATTTTGCTCTTATTTGAAAAAAATTAGTTTTGTATTAGATAGCTCATGAGAAAAGTTGTTCATATATTCTCTACGTTTTCATAACGCATAGATGGTATAATCGTACATTTCCGTTTGCAATGGCATCACCAGGTCTCAGAAACAGGTTGCAAAAAATATTGTTTTTTCCCCGGATGCCATTCAACTTGGCAAACATTTAACACACTTCAAATAATTCGGCTTTCTTACTTCATTTCGTAAATGTAAATTCTGTTTTCTTAACCGCTTCCGCTTTCAAATACCGTTTTCAGAACTTCTTTTTATGTCGGATAATGTTCAATATGAGAGACGTTTATTGAACATTTTCTAGTTTTCCATAACGCACAGTTCTGCCGTTGGGAGGAGTGAACACACGTTTCTGTTTGAAGCCATATCTTTGTTTCAAGGACGAAAACTAAATAAATTTTCTGAACCGAAACATTTGTGACCATGATAAACATCGACGGGCAGTTTTCTCTTCTTGAATGTTTGTTACCAAATCTGCGTTTACCGAATAAGAAATTATTTTGTATCGGACTGTAGCCAGACTTACACATCATAAGGCTCTGGGAGCAACACACAGTTTCTTCTTCTTTTTTTTTTCTTCTGGGTGTGACTACTACCATGAGTTCTTTTTTTCTTCTGGGTTTGACTACTACTATGAGTTTTTTTGTTTTTTTCCTCTGGGTTTGACTACTACCATGAGTTTTTTTGGTTTTTTTCCTTCTATGTTTGACTACTACCAGGAGTTTTTTTGTTTTTTTCTCTTCTGGGTTTGACTACTACCATGAGTGTTTTTTTTTTCTTCTGGGTTTGACTACTACCATGAGTGTTTTTTTCTTCTGGGTTTGACTACTACTATGAGTTTTTTTTTGTTTTTTTCTTCTGGGTTTGACTACTACCACCACGGGATTTTTGTTTTGTTTTTCTTCTGAGTTTGACTACTACCATGAGTTTTTTTTTGTTGTCTTTTTCTTCTGGACTTGACTACTACCATGAGTTTTTTTTCTTCTGGGAATAACCACCACAGTGAGCTTCTTCTTTTTTTTTTTTTTTTTTTTTTTTTTTTTTTTGGCTTTTGGATATTTAACTATTACCATGAGCTTCTTTTTTACTTTGATTCTGGGTTTAACTACTACATGATATTTTTTTACTTTGCTTCTGGGTTTAACTACTACCATGAGCTTTTCTTTTGATGCTGGGTTTAACTACTACCATGAGATTTTTTATTGCTTCTGGGTTTAAGTACTGACATGAACACTTTTTTTTTTTGCTTCTGAATTTAACGATGGCCTCTGATGATTCGTCCGAACGGTGTCCGGGTTCGAATCCCGGTGAGGCATTGATGTTGTGTTTGCCTTACGGCACTTACTCTCTCTCTCTCTCTTCTCTGGAACCAGTGACCCTAAATTAGGGACGGACGACTGCTTATAGCCTATTGAGTTGCTCACGGTGGTCGTCAAATCTCCAATCAAACAATAACTACTGCCATAAACTTTTCATGCTTCTGGGTTTAACAATTACCATGAGCTTTTTTTTTTTTTTTTTTTTTGCTTCTGGGTTTAACTACTACATGAGCAATTCTAAGGGCTTCAACTAGTTGCCGGTTCCTAGTTAGGAGCTACTAGTTCAAGCAAACGGTTAGACCGAGCGCTGTAAGACACACACACGACCCATGCTTCATCTGGGACTCGAACCCGGGCCCATCTCGGACGACAAGTCGAAAATCCTCGCCTGTGACTCCTAGGCCGCCTGGTCGGCTAAGTCGAAGCTCCCTACTTTTGATGAAAACAGTTATAGAAAAGTATTTAATTCTCTTAAAAATATCTGAAGGCATACGGAAAATGCGGGCTCGAAGCCTGACTACTGTAGCCCGTGCATAAAACAGTTCCTGTTTCAGACTCTTGTTCTCCGTGACGAATATGTTGCACGTATCTTCTTGTGCACGTTTTATAGAAGAAGAGCTCAACGAATTCCAGAATTGGATGTCATTCATCTTCTTGCTTTTGCTTATTTCGGAGTCTAACTAAGCAGAAAAGCATATACAGGTATAAGGAGGCAGCCATCTCTAAGTAAGAGCCACTGGTTCTAGAAAAAAGTGATAATTAAGTCAGGAACGAAAGATACAGCGTCGATGTCAATGCTTCAGGATTACGAGAGGTCTAAAGCTCATCTTTTAATTTATTTGAATCAAACCTTTCTTAAGAGATTCACTTCCTTATCGCACCCGTAGAACTCGTTTGACACGGCAGAGATCGTATTTTATTATTTTGTTTCTAGGGTTGATACTTTTGACTCAATACAATTTTTTAATAAAGGACACAAAGATATGCGCAAGAAGGTCTTACCTTTTCTGCATTTCTCTTGTTGCGTATTTGGCGAAACATAATGGTGAATTTGCAACGAGCTTCATCTATGTTAAAAGTAATCTTGTTTTTCTTTTTTTTCTACAGCGTGTTATCAAATGATTTGAACTGCCGATTATTGAAAAACACAGATTGCTCTCTCAAAACGTGAACACCCATGGTCACCGAAAGAGAAATTGCACTAAAAAAAGGGTTTACTTAGTATGAGGTAAAGGAGTCATTCGCCTCCGGGCCCTAGGAACTCAGGGGGCCCTTTTGCATTTCGACGAGGTTATAGTTATGTATTAGCTTCATGACTTCTTATTTTTTAAACCCTATTTGATTATTTCTAAAGAACAGATAGAGGGAAACTTCCGTATTTTAGGAGTGCCAATGCTATGCATTAAAGCATAAAGCACTACCAGCAGGATTTCCTTTCACCAGGGGTCCCTAGAGTATGTGGGATCCCATGAAAATACATTTAGATTTTTCGGGAGCGCTGTCTGCATAAACAATTTGATTAACAGAATGTTTTACAAAATCCGTGGGCCCGTATCAGGTATGGTGATCTATCGATGACGATTTAGCAGAATGGGTAGGGAAGAGGTACTTTCGTATTTGTTTATTTTCCAATCAGTGCTCTCTCTTTAAACTTTGGCACGTTTTATAGAGTGTTTTTGATTGAAAGAGATCTTTCATTGTTGATCATGGACTCTCTCTAGGGATTTATGTAATAAGCATGATCACGGGTATCTTTTTTTTTTTTTTTTTTGATTGTGGGTTTAACGATCACTGTGAGCAACGCAATGGGCCATAAGCAGTCTTCCGTCCCTAATTTAGGGCCACTTGTTCCAGGGAAGGGAGAAGGCCATTCCCGTAAGACAAACACAACATTCATGCCTCACCGGGATTCGAACCCGGTCCCTTCACGGACGAATGGTCATTTAGAAGCGTGTCTCCGACTGTGCCTCACTGATGCTCATTTAGAAGTGTGTCTCCGACTGTGCCTGACTGATGCTCATTTAGAAGTGTGTCTCCGACTGTGCCTCACTGATGCTCATTTAGAAGTGTGTCTCCGACTGTGCCTGAAGGATGCTTATTTAGAAGCGTGTCTCCGACTGTGCCTCACTGATGCTTATTTAGAAGTGTGTCTCCGACTGTGCCTGACGGATGCTTATTTAGAAACGTGTCTCCGACTGTGCCTCACGCTCATTTAGAAGTGTGTCTTCGACTCTGCCTCGCTGATGCTCATTTAGAAATGTAGATCACAGTAGCGAATGATAATTTTAGGTGAATCTTGGTTCCTCAAAGTTTGGCCACCCCTGTCCGAGAAGAATGCTACGTGAGAAAGGCGTGAATAAAATTCGAAGCATGCCGGGGTGAAAGGGAAGAACCCCAATTTAAGCTCCTGTCACCGGGCCCAAAATCTGAAGTTACGTCACTGTACAACACCTTGATGAAGTGCACACTGAACCAAGCATTCAGATGAAAGCTTGCTATTTACGTCACGTCAATTTGCCCACGGTTGGAAACATACGGAAAGTCTAAAATATTATGGACAAAAAGCTTTATCATGTAGAGAATTAATTAATCTCGACAACAGTCACGTTTTTTTTATTTCTGATCTTCAACAAAAGAATAAAACAAGATATTTTAATTACTGTACTCTAATAACTTTTCTTAAACATAATTTCAGGTTCAGATAATTATAGCTTTCCTAGAAAGGTCATCTTTGAAGAAAAGTTGCTAGCCAGTACCAGTTGCTTTTCGCTGACAAGGTATGCAAGCAATTTGTCTTGCACTCTTAACATCTCTCTAGCAATAGAATTAATGTTCATTCTTCTTCTTCTCTTTTCTTCTTTTTTAATTGACATAAAATCTCTAAGTTTGTATATATATATTCTATCTGCGTCATCGACAAGTTTTTTTACTAAGAAACGGTTAATATATATTAAATACGTGGAGATAATGTAAATGGACGATGTCATCGCTCTATCCACGTTATTTTATAAACAACGCATAGCAACTGAAAAATTGTATTCCGGCACTGCTGGGATCGAACCCCAGAACTCTCGATAACTAGTCGAGTGCGTTCGAATTTACGCTACAGCGCCAACAATTCTCAGCGCCATGCGTGGTTTTATCAGTCAGCATCTGACTACACGAATACGTATTGATAGTCTCAGCAACTGAGATGTCGTCATCTGGTGGTATTTTAACGCAACAGCTATTTAATTGCAGCTGATAAATTCAAAGGGCGATAGAAATGGTTAATATATATTAAATACGTGGAGATAATGTAAATGGACGATGTCATCGCTCTATCCACGTTATTTTATAAACAACGCATAGCAACTGAAAAATTGTATTCCGGCACTGCTGGGATCGAACCCCAGAACTCTCGATAACTAGTCGAGTGCGTTCGAATTTACGCTACAGCGCCAACAATTCTCAGCGCCATGCGTGGTTTTATCAGTCAGCATCTGACTACACGAATACGTATTGATAGTCTCAGCAACTGAGATGTCGTCATCTGGTGGTATTTTAACGCAACAGCTATTTAATTGCAGCTGATAAATTCAAAGGGCGATAGAAATGGTTAATATATATTAAATACGTGGAGATAATGTAAATGGACGATGTCATCGCTCTATCCACGTTATTTTATAAACAACGCATAGCAACTGAAAAATTGTATTCCGGCACTGCTGGGATCGAACCCCAGAACTCTCGATAACTAGTCGAGTGCGTTCGAATTTACGCTACAGCGCCAACAATTCTCAGCGCCATGCGTGGTTTTATCAGTCAGCATCTGACTACACGAATACGTATTGATAGTCTCAGCAACTGAGATGTCGTCATCTGGTGGTATTTTAACGCAACAGCTATTTAATTGCAGCTGATAAATTCAAAGGGCGATAGAAATGGTTAATATATATTAAATACGTGGAGATAATGTAAATGGACGATGTCATCGCTCTATCCACGTTATTTTATAAACAACGCATAGCAACTGAAAAATTGTATTCCGGCACTGCTGGGATCGAACCCCAGAACTCTCGATAACTAGTCGAGTGCGTTCGAATTTACGCTACAGCGCCAACAATTCTCAGCGCCATGCGTGGTTTTATCAGTCAGCATCTGACTACACGAATACGTATTGATAGTCTCAGCAACTGAGATGTCGTCATCTGGTGGTATTTTAACGCAACAGCTATTTAATTGCAGCTGATAAATTCAAAGGGCGATAGAAATGGTTAATATATATTAAATACGTGGAGATAATGTAAATGGACGATGTCATCGCTCTATCCACGTTATTTTATAAACAACGCATAGCAACTGAAAAATTGTATTCCGGCACTGCTGGGATCGAACCCCAGAACTCTCGATAACTAGTCGAGTGCGTTCGAATTTACGCTACAGCGCCAACAATTCTCAGCGCCATGCGTGGTTTTATCAGTCAGCATCTGACTACACGAATACGTATTGATAGTCTCAGCAACTGAGATGTCGTCATCTGGTGGTATTTTAACGCAACAGCTATTTAATTGCAGCTGATAAACGACATCTCAGTTGCTGAGACTATCAATACGTATTCGTGTAGTCAGATGCTGACTGATAAAACCACGCATGGCGCTGAGAATTGTTGGCGCTGTAGCGTAAATTCGAACGCACTCGACTAGTTATCGAGAGTTCTGGGGTTCGATCTGAGAGATGACGACATCTCAGTTGCTGAGACTATCAATACGTATTCGTGTAGTCAGATGCTGACTGATAAAACCACGCATGGCGCTGAGAATTGTTGGCGCTGTAGCGTAAATTCGAACGCACTCGACTAGTTATCGAGAGTTCTGGGGTTCGATCCCAGCAGTGCCGGAATACAATTTTTCAGTTGCTATGCGTTGTTTATAAAATAACGTGGATAGAGCGATGACATCGTCCATTTACTAAGAAACAATTTCTTTATTTCATCGGTAAGGAGAAATAGGACAGGAAAAGTTATGAAACGGCAAAACTTAAAAAAAAACACGAAAATTATGTTTTAGGGATAAATAACAGGTGCGATTGATCAGAAGTAATTACATTTAAATCGGTTTTGAATAATTCCTTTGAATCTCTGAGGACTATTTAGCGCTGGATAAGAGCTTCTCAATCGTTTCTGAATTGTTCTAAAAGCTAGTGTATCATTTCTTAATCATCGATAACAGGTATGATTTATCAATCACTAACCGCATATAAAACTTTGTTTAAACGATAACTTTGGGTCATTCAACCTTCTGTGTGGGAAGACGAATTCATTAAAACCATTGCTTATTTTGGTACTTTATTTTCCTCATGCAGAAAAATATTCTTTTTTATTCAATGCTTCCTCGAAACAAGTCAACAGCTGACCTAATTTGCATGAAGTCTTTACGCATACTGCTGCGTGGCTGAATAGCAGAATGCGTTAAATGACCGTTTCATTGACCTTCACTTCAGGAGTTTTAAATGTTTATTGGGAAAAACGTTGGACTTTCAGGATGAAGTATTCAGTAAGAGAGCTCTAAATTGATGGATGATTTATTGTGCACATAGCAGCACAACGTTAGTGCATTCATATGAATTTGATTATTAATTTTTTGTTTGGGTGTTTAACGAACACTGAGAGCAACATTTAGGACTGTAAACAGTTGCACGTCCCTATTTTTTGGTCACTGTCCTATTTTGGGGTCCAGGGAAATAGCAAGGTCAGCAGCACCAGTCAGGAACACCACTCATGCGTCATCCTATACCCAATTCAGAGACCCTTTATGATGAATGGTCAGATTCCAGCGCTTCGGACCACTCGGACACCGAGGTTGTTGTTCATCTATTAGAGAAGAAAATGTTTTTTTACCTTTTTGCTGTCGTTATCGTTCTTCAAGAAGCCTTCCTTCATATTTTATGAGTTCGTGAATTTCTTCCCATCATCAAATTAAGTTAAGAGGTATTGTTAAATGTTTTAGCACATCTTTTAAAACACAAAACAAAACAAAACAAAACAAAACAAAGAAATCAGCTAATGATATCATTTTGTCTGCACGTCTGTTAGTATGTCTCGCTCCTGTTGCATTTTCATTCAAACTTTTCCCGGAAGGGGTCGTAAATATCAATTTCTCATTGGACGATACCAAATCCTTTGTGAATCAGACAAAAAAAGGTTTTCTAGCTCATTCCAATTTTGACCGCGATCAATATTTCTAGCATTGCCTTCTGACTCTCCAGCCCAATTATTTTCCCATGAGATTGGGAGTAAAAGTGGCATTTGTGTCCCCGGTAGCGTAGTGTTCTAGGAATTGGCTTGTGACCATTCATTCAAGATGGATCTAGTCCCGGCTGAGACATGAACTGTGTATGTCTTGTGGCACTGGATATCTCCCTTCTCTGGATACATACATACATATCACTAAGCTGTTCTCTGAGATTCAGAGGTTAGCTCCACAAATAAAGACAAACTACCAGATAAATTTGTAACTGATTAGTTACTGACTGTTGCCGTATCAAACTTTTCCATTTACAGCAATCTTGACACACAAGTCGAGCTTCACTGCCATCCATCACACGACGACGTACACAAGACCTTCTATAATTCATACTCATAATCTTTTTCTCATGCAGACGCTCCTGAATCTGATTCTCCCATGACTTCCTTTGCCTTCCCCTGCCTTTCCTTCCTGCCACTTAGGCTAAGAAATTTTTTTAAGTAAGCATCTGATCATTCATTCTTTCAACATGGCCAAACCACAGAAGCATATTAGTCTCAACCTTTGCTAACAACAGTTTGCTTCGCATTACACAACTGCAACGTATCTTCATTTCTCACTCTATCAGAACGTGTCTTGCCACAAACCCCTCGTAAGTAACGCATTTCTCCAGCACACACACGACTCTCATGTTTCTTCTGTAATAACTAGGTTTCACTGCCATACATCAGAGTAGGGATAATTAAACTTTCATACACAGCCATGCGGGCTTCTTTTGAGAACCCATCATTCCTGTGTAAACCTCCTAAAGCAGCTATGATTTTCAATGAAGAATTAACTCGCCTACTAATTTCACCACTTAATTTGTTCTCTCTGTCAAACATGCTTCTCAAATGCACAAACTCATTCATCTGCTCAATTATTGTGCCCTTTAGACTTATCTTGCATTCAGTGCTAACAGTTCCTCGCTCAAAAAACCATAACTTTGGTTTTTCCCCTATTTATACTCAGTTTGAATTTCATGGAAACTTCTCTGGAGACAGTGGTTCTAAATTAGGGACGGCTATTGATTATATACCGTTAAGTGCTTAGGATGATCGTTAAACCCCGAAATAATGATATTTGAAAACTATTTTTGAGTTTGTTTTCTGTAAGCATAGTTTGTTTTCTGTAATACCCAGCGAAACCATGATCGGCTAAACATTTTCCATGCAAGATGTTCTCTCTGGAGGTGTAAAAATTGATTTTTGTTAGAATACTTGTCAGAGATTAGCAGAGTAATTCGGACGTTGATTGAAAGAAAATTAGGCATTTAATGTAAACCATCATTTATGTACAAACAAAATAAAAATGCAGTGATGTAAATGAAGACTATCAAATGAGAACGAAGTTTACACTATTTATCTCTTAAAACAACAACAACAACTGACTTGTTATATCACTCTCGTTCAAACTAGTCATTTCGAGAGCACAACGTGATATTATTACCACTTGACTTCAGTACTGTTAATTTTGTGGTGACATCACTCGCGCACTAGAGTGGAGATAATAAATGAGCATTGTTTCTAACAATGTTTCTTAAAACGTTTCTAAATTTTCCCGTGACATTGCCTTCAAAATTACAAAAATTCTCAAAACCTTTAATTTTAAGGTGATTTTTAAACCCATAAAAAAATGAGATTTTTAGGATCAAAGGATTATGTTGAAGACAAAAACTCGTGGGGAATTTATCATATTCCATGTGAATGTGGCACTTCGTACATAGGACAGACCAGTAGAGCCTTGCGTTTTCGATTGAAGGAGCACAAGACCTACATTCGGAACTGTGACCTAAAGAAGTCATCGATGGCTAAACACTGTTACGAAAAGGACCACAGATTTCTCTTTGAAGAAGCAAAACTTATTGACAAGCCAGAGTCAACCACCAAACTTAATATTTTGGAAGCTTTCCATATATATCAGAAGTCTTCGCAACTTCTTAATGACATGGCATCCACGCCATTTCTATCAAACGCGTGGAAGCATCTAACCAAAACACGTGACTGTAAACACCATTTATGATGTCATATACAATTTGAATATTTACGTGCCATTCGTCCTGATGAAGCTAGGTCAATACCCAACGAAACCATGGTCGGCTTGAAAAAATAAACATTTGTGACAACTACGTTGTATGATCTTAATCTATATATGTTTCTAAATTGTTTCTTAAAATGGCGATTTACCTTAAACGAAATTATGCTGTGTGAACTGCACAAGTAGTATTTACTGATTGCATAATCCAAAATCGAAAAAAAAATTCTGAATGTCTGTGGCAGGTTTTTTTTTTATTTCTGGACTTAGTGACCCAGTTAGCATACCTCAGACTATACGGAATAATCCGTCATTAATTTTCGGCCAATGGTGAAATAAAAGAGACATAACCAGTGCTTAAGAAAACACAACTCTTATGACTCTTCAAAGGGTAGAGCCATGGCGCAGCTCGCACGATTAGACAGAAGAAATTAGACAGAAGAGATTAGACAGAAAAGAGTGCTTCACAACCGTTGGTCAGTTCGAGGTTCAAAAGTGCATTCAACCATCAGATCTTCGTAGGATTGAAAACTGTGTTTAGTTCGCTCAGTTTTTCACTTTTTAAAATTTATTTTAAGGTAATTTCGCAATGTCAAACAAAACAGAACAGAAGATATCTTTTTTTTCCAGCACAACAAAATTTCAGTTTCGACTTACGTTAGCACATCTGTTTCTACAAAGCACGCATTTACTGTGAAAATCAAAGACAAAATGACTGAAATAAAATTATTTTTAAGTGAAAGTTTTGTCAATTTATCGAGAAGCTCTATTTTTTCAAAGCATTGTTGTCTTGCTTTACGAGTGAGTTTTTCCTGTGTAAAATGATAAAGCTTCACTTTCAAATGCTGACGCACAGCAGCCAATTTTGTTCACACAAAAACATCAATGCATACAGTTTTTCTCTAATAATCTGCTAACTCTTGTTTATAAGTAGATACGTTTTTGGGAATATTTAACTTCCTGGAAGTTTCTTTAAAATCACTTGGCGACTTATCTTTTTCTTTCATTTTAAATTATGAGAAAAAATTGTTGGGAATGTGATAATTTGTCTTTGTTGCAAAGGGCGACAACACAGGCGATGTATGAAAAGTCATTTTTAAGCGCGTTTCTGGAGTTTCTGTCAAAAAATATTTTGTTGGAAGTCAAGCTTTGCAGCTGTTGACAAGAGAAGTTTAATGCATTGCTACTCCTGGCCTGCTTAAGACGTGAGAAAGGATTCATTCACCAGCGTTTGTTATTGTTTACGTAAAATTTCATTAGATCATTTGGAGTCCCGGAGCTGAGAGCTGGCCACACGTGATCAATGGCGGATACATGTGAGAAAAAGCAGCAGATTGTTGGCGACACTTTGAGTTTTGTGACAGGTGAAGAAACAGCGGTGTTTTCTGGGATTGATACACAAGTACGCGCATTAAAGCACTCGTGCGATAAAGAAACATTGAGTGTAAAAAAAATGGATACACACTCAAAGGTTTAAAAGGTAAGCTGCTTTTCTATGTCGGAAAGAACTGAGGTATATTCGAGTTAAAATCAGCTTTAGTGACACTGTACGTACTTCGTGGAAAGAAAACTGTTGCCGTTTCTTTCTCAGAAGCAATTGGCAGGAATACTGATTTACGCACGATTTACTTTAAACGAAGTTACGCTGTGTGAACTTTGCAATTCCGTTGAAGTTGCATTTAACTGTTTGAATGCATCAGGATTAACGCTCTCTAGAGAATTTCTGCATTCGCACTGTCTTCTTAATTGTTCTCTGATCAAGAATACGAATCCGACGTTCCGGTCTCATCCTGTGCGTGGCTTCCAGAATTCCATTTGAAGTTGTGAGCCACGAGCGACGTAACAATATACATGTATTTCCGAATTTCGTGTTTCCCGAAAAATAGACAGCTGTTTGTTCCTTTTCTTTATCTTAGCACCAAGAAGCGCTGTGTAAAGAATTTCTGGTGCAACTGTTCCCAACTACAGATTAACATGAGAAGTCAAAGTTTCCTTTAAATTTCTAAACTTATAAAAGCGTTTGTTTTCCAGCAGGGATCAATAGCCTCCTGCCGCCACGGTGGCCGCGTGGTCAGATGCGCTGAACTTTGACCTCTTCGTCTGAGAGGGGCCTGGGTTCAAGTCCCAGATGTGGCATGGGTGTTGTGCTTGTCCGATGGAGCTGACTCTTCCCCTTCCCTGGAATCAGCGTTTTCCAGCAGGGATCAATAGCCTCCTGCCGCCACGGTGGCCGCGTGGTCAGATGCGCTGAACTTTGACCTCTTCGTCTGAGAGGGGCCTGGGTTCAAGTCCCAGATGAGGCATGGGTGTTGTGCTTGTCCGATGGAGCTGACTCTTCCCCTTCCCTGGAATCAGCGGTCCCAAATCAGAGACAGGTGACTGCTTATATCCCTATGACTTGCTAAAGGCGGCCGTAAAGCCCCGAAAAAATAACCATCCACAAGCTGCCCCCACGCGCATTATCAACGACCCTGCGTTGCGTCTGAATATTCTGCCATCGTTTCTACTGAGCATAGTGGGTTTAAGACATTTATCAAAAGATACGTTCCGCACTTCCAGGAATTCGGTGTTGCTCTCTGGTTGTTTAAAGTAAAAACAATGCACTGATATCAATTGGCTGATCAGTTTTCTAATTAATGCTCGTAAATGAAACTCCCATCCTGCAAAAAGCAGTCTTGCTGAACGTTGGGTCAAAACTGGAGAATTTTCTAGTTATCGATATACAGTAAAACTTCCAAAGAGCGGGCATTGAAGGGGAAAGAAAAACTGTCCGTTATTTAGAAGTGTTAGCTATTGGGAAGATCATGCTTTATGACAGCATGCCATGTTTATGACGTAAAAGCAGTTTAAAAGATAAGTAAATATAAGTACGTAAATGCAGTACATAGCAGAGCTGAGTTCGGGCTCAATTTTAAGAGCTCGAGCCCGTCCGAGCCCGAAGTATGTCAGCCCGAGCCAGTCCGAGCCCGAAGTATGTCATCCCGAGCTCGCCCGAGCCCGAAGTATGTCATCCCGATCCCGTCCGAGCACGAAGTATGTCATCCCGAGCCCGTTCGAGCCCGAAGTATGTCATCCCGAGCCTGTCCGAGCCCGAAGTATGTCATCCCGAGCACGCCCGAGCCCGAAGTATGTCATCCCGAGCCCATCCGAGCCCGAAATATGTCATCCCGAGCACGCCCGAGCCCGAAGTATGTCATCCCGAGCCCGTCCGAGCCCGAAGTATGTCAGCCCGAGCCCGAAGTATGTCAGCCCGAGCCCGAAGTATGTCAGCCCGAGTCCGCCCTAGCCCGAGGTATGTCAGCCCGAGCCCGTTCGAGCCCGAAGTATGTCAGCCCGAGCCCGTTCGAGCCCGAAATATGCCAGTCCGAGTCCGCCCGAGCCCTCCCAAGCCCGAAGTATGTCAGCCCGAACCCGCCCGAGCCTGAAGTATGTCAGCTCGAGCCCGCCCAAGCCCGCCCGAACCCGAAGTATGTCAGCCCGAGTCCGCCCGAGCCCGATGCATGTCATCCCGAGCCGGTCCGAGCCCGAAATATGCCAGCCCGAGTCTGCCCGAGCCCGCCCTAGCCCGAAGTATGTCAGCCCGAGCCCGCCCGAGCACGAAGTATGTCAGCTCGAGCCCGCCCAAGCCCGAATTTCATATTGCAAGATAGAACCCGGGCTCGAACGAGCCCGAAAACTATGATTAACCTGTTTAGGCATTAAAACAAAAGTATTCTCTTCCAGACTTCCAGTCTTACCTACCCGGGCAATTAACCGATGTCTTTCTCAAATGCGGAGTGGGAAAGCGATGTCTATTTATTTCTATAGTTTTTTTCACCATTCATTTCTTCCTGAAATGTTTCTAGGGGGAGGGAGCATCAGGAAATCTGGAAAAATCGAGAGGCATAACAATCTACGTCGTACGTTGCTCAATAAAATTAGCAGGGAGCTTCCCCTTCGAGGTAGGGAGCAAAATTTCGTCAGCTTGCTATCTACTGTCTACAGTTCTTACAGAAACTTTTCCTACGCAGAAATCCTGTAATTCATGGCTTATGGAATTTTGTTACCCAAGCCCGGAATGGATAGCCCTGCCAAGTTCCTACTCCCCATTTAGACCCAGTTGCCGAAGAATTCTCTTTAACAACTCAAAAGTGCAAAAAAGTTTCGTGTGATAAATCATGTAAAACCACATAAAAAAAAGGAAGAAAATTCTCTCCCTCTCTCAGAGACCGAGCCCGCCCGAGCCCGGTTTGGGCTCGGGCTCTACTTCGGGCTTTCCGTCTCGGGCTCGGCCCGTCTCAGCTCTGGTACATAGAGCAAACTTGTACTAACCTTTATTAAAAAATATCCATCAAAATCTAAGAAGCAGAATAATAAATTATTGTTGTTTATCTATTACATTCTTAATGTAATGTACACCACACTGTGAACACTCAAAAACGCATATAGCGTATTGAATCCGTTTATTTTTGCGGCGTAGTAAGTTCAAAGATTTGCCAAGATTTCGCACTCCACTGGGAGGCTTTTTCAAGGCAATGGTAGACATAAAAATGGTAGACATAATTTTTTATGTCTACCATTGCCTTGAAAAAGCCTCCCACCAATGGAGTGCGAAAGCTTGGCGAACCTTTGAACTTACTACGCCGCGAAAATAAACGGATTTAATACGCTATATGCGTTTTTTGAGTATTACATTCTTGTTAAACTTTGTTTTCTAAATGGATTTCCAGCGAGCCGCCTTAAGTTTTGAATTCTGTGAATTCTAATTCATTAGCGATTTCTAAAACCTTTTGACGAATTAAAGTCCCTGATAAAGGAATGTTATTGGCTCTAGCTCGGCAAAACCATCCATAGGTAAGAGTGTCCACAGCTAAACCATCAGTTTTAGGGAAAGCTCTCTTAATTTTCTGGTTACCATTACGATCTTGCCAAGACACTCACTCACTTCGTGCTTTTTCCAATGCTCAGTTTATCTTCTTAAACGCGCAAACTTAATCTTTCCCTTTCGCTCAGCTCCACTATTTCAACTTTTTCTATTAGAGTCAAGCGCTTACGTTTGTACGACATTTTTAAATCGATGTTTGAGAAATCTTTGCTTCACAGCCCGCTTGATAAGGTAAACCTACATGATTATTGCAAACAAATGTGATTTCTGTAATCTGGTCTTGAAATCGACCCTTGTGCACTGACCTTGGCCTTACCAAAATACCAAAAGGTGAGGCCCACCTACACGTGAATTGTGTTTGCATGTGTGCGAATTAGCCGGCCCTGGGCGCTGCTTCCTGTTTCTGAGGTCTCACCCCATTGGGAGCACATGAAGAGCTAGAAAACGGTTTCTTCTGGTGAGATGTACGTATGCAAAGAGAGGGTCGGACTGTCTGATGAGCACGAACGCTAATCCTTTTTCCAACGATTTCGGCCACTTACCCAGAGGTACTGTATAAAGATGAGTTCGGGCTCAATTTCAGGAGCCCGGGCACAAAGGCCTAGAGCCCGGGCCCGACCCGCTTTCTTTGATTACATGTGTTTGCTGAGCCCGGGCCCGGATTCTTGGAAAATTTTGCTTATCAAGGCTTGCATTTATGCATTATACACTGGCCAAAGATATTGCTCAAGCAAAGATTAGTTCAAAAATCATTATTTTAAAAAGTTTAGTTCACTTAATCCACTTCACAGTATTAATATGTTTTCAGAAATACTACGCATAAAACCAAATGTTCTAAAATGTGGATTTGAAAATAAATAAATAATCAACGTGCCCTTCGACCGCATCAGGGAATCAGTAATTTTGGTAAAAGGTGAAGAAAAGAAAATCGTTTAGAAACAAAAAATTCCATTCGTTATTTCTTTTTGATTTGTAAATTTACTTTTATTTTGAATAAATTGCGTTATAAAACGTACAGACAGTTGCAAGTATCTGAAATTTTGACTCTAGAAAACTAATCTTTGCAATATAATTTACATATATGCTAGTTGGTGAAGATAGTTTAGAGTGATGTAGAACATAAAAAAGCATGTAGGGAAATTAAAAAAAACACAATTAAAATACTTTAGAGTTTAGTCTTTTATTTCCTTATTATGAATTGTTCGTGACGATATGCTATGTCAAATAAAAATTCCCCTCGTAAATCACATCTTTCATTTGATTTATTTTTTGTATGGTACAATTCTTATTTTTTTGCATTATTGCATATATTTTGCTTTTATGCCAAAACTGTGCTACTATTGCTTAATACGTTTGCATCTCAAGGGATTTACATTTCAAAACTACGTGTTAGAGGTATACAAAAGTTTCCGCCGTTTTAAGAAGGGATACAGAAGCAATCAGGAAACCAGTACACATTCATTCAACGAAATATTGGCCGTTAACATCAATGACCTTTTGCCATTTTCCAGGCAACAAATGTTAATGCTCTTGTGATAGAAGGACTCGGGTTTTTAGCTGAAGAACGCTGTGACGAAATTTTCCACCTCTAGAACTGTGGTGAACCGCTGTTGGGCTAGGGCATGTTGCATAGAGCGAAACAGATGAAAGTCTGAGGGTGCAATGTCAGGGGAGTAAGCTGGGTGCGGTAAAACCTCCCAGTGTAACTGTTCAAGGATTGATTTCGTGGTGGCACCAACATGTGGTCTGGCATTATCGTGTAACAGGATGACAGGGCGGCGTCCTTTACCTGTCCATGGGCGTTTTTGCTCGATTGCGGCATACAGTTTCATCAACTGATAGCTATATCGTTGTGCAATGATTGTTTCGCCCGGTTTCAACAGTTCGAAGTACAGCACTCCATGCATATCCCACCACACACACCACAGCACCATTTCCCCGTGAATATCCTGTTTTTAATGGATGTTTATGGCTGGCCTGAGTCGACCCAGGATCGTTTGCGTACGAGGTTGTCGTAATAGACCCATTTTTCATCGCCGGTGACAACCTTCCACAAGAAATTGCGTGGTCGATTGTGTGGCATCCTCTTGCAACAGCGATTCCAGCTCCTCGTCTGCGAGTTCCTGCGGTCTGCCTGCACGTGGCTTGTCTTCCAAGCTTAGATGACCTTTCTTAAACCTGGTAAACCATCCTCGACACATCCGCTCACCCATAACCGTTTCGCCATACGCTTGACATATTGAACTGTATGCTTATTTCGCACTTTTCCCTAAATTAAACATGAATAACAAGCAGTGCCGCAAATGAACCTTATTGACCGCCATGCTTGGCTTCATGTACGAACCGACAGCACGGGTCGCCGGCCTATTAGACCTCTACAGCGCCCGCTAGCGGCGGGGGAAACGTTTGCATACCCGAAATAGTTTTTGAAAGTATTTGGGTTCCTAAAGTGATCTTTTCCACTCTGTGGTTCTCGCTAAAAGATACTTTAAGCGAATTTATTTTCAGTTTTTATGAATATTCTCCTGCCATTTGCATTTCGTTCAATAACCTGAGAAAATATTAAACTTCGAGTATACAGTAAGTATAAAGTTTGACAAAGCAAATATCACTTTACGCTATCTGATCGACTTTGGAAGACTCCAGTTAGCTGACAGAGGAAATCATTAAATAATTGTAAACATTGTTTGGAATTTTGTCGTGCAAAAATATCTGCATTGATTTAATATCATGCACAAAATACTAAGCATAAGGTAGTACGTAATCGCAACAGGTGAAATCTGCCTACGGAGAAAAAGTAAGTGACAGAAATGTTATTCACACGTTACTCAGTTGCGCACTACATATTCGTGACTTAAGTGAAATTTATTCTCGCTGAACACGTAAGTGTCATAAGGATTTCGTTCACATGTTACGTAGTTGAGTATTATCTAATCAAAACTTAAAAATTTGTCTGCCCTAAGCAAGAAAGCAAAATTGTCTGCCCTAAGCAAGAAAGAAAAATTTGCAACAGCAAAATTTGTCTGCCCTAAGCAAGAAAGATTGAGAGACGTCGTTCACATCATACGTAGTTTCGTAGTTCAAAATGGTAAATTTTTAGGAAAACTTTCTGCATTGTAGAAATCACACAGATGCCATTCACGCACTGCTCAGTTGAGTACTACATAATCATAACTTACGTACGTGAAATACAGTATGTCAAAACTGAGCAAATCGCAGAGATGACTTTTACACGTTACACGGTTTAGAGATATTATACGTAAAATCGCAGCTTATGTGGAATCTGTGTATGTACATGTAAGTAGGCTGAGTACTACATAATCGTAAAATCTGTCGACGATGAAGAAGTCACAGAGATGTTGTTCACCCTACGTCTTTGAAAACTGCTTTATCTTAAATTATGTAAAATCTCTCTATGCTGAACAAGTCACGGAGATGTTCACACGCCACTTACAGTATTTATAATCTGATTAATTTTGTGCTATGTAAAATGTCTGTACGATGCACATGACGCGAAATTTCCGTTCTCATGTATAATACATTTAAAAATTACTTAACCACAAGTCACGAGAAATCTGTTTGGCCACAAATTTCAATGAAAACACCTGAGCGAAAGAACAGAGAGCTTGTAGCTGATTACATCAAACGAATGGAAATAACCTACTTTTTGTTCCGGATTTTATTTACATACAGTGTGTCCCATAAAGGTATAGACATTCCACATGGGCACCATTTGTCACCCGAACAATTTCTAAACGGTATTTCAGTTCCAACCATGTTCGTTCGAGAATGTCCATATTAACTTTCTGCAGTGCGTGTGTAATCCTCCTCTTTAGGTCAGCAATGTCTATAACAGGGGTACTGTAAACCACACCCTTGATGAATCTCTATTAAAAAAAGGCACAGGGTGTTATGTCCGGCGAACGTAGGGGCCATACAATGAGACCACCACGCCCCAACCCATAGATTGGAAAATTTGGTATATCCAGAGGCCTCCTCACAACAAAAGCACAGTGAGGTGGCTCCCCATCTTGTTGGAAAATGATCGGAGTTGCAAGTTCATCCTACTGGGTTCACACAAACTGCTCAATCATGTCTAGGTAATTATCACCTTGCACTGTCGCTTCCTAAAAGAAAAAGGGTCCAATAACACAGTCGACCATTATGCTACAGCAAACATTCACTTTTGGTCTAGCATGTTCATGTCCCATAGTGCAATGCAGGAGTATAGTTGCCCAAAGTCTCACATTCTGTTTATGAACCTTTCCTAAACCACGGAAAGTGCACTCACCCGAGAAACAGATTTGTCTCAGGAAAGACTCAGCAGTTGCAATGTTCTCAAACATCTCTTCAGCAAACTGTTTACGTTTCACATGATCATCTGGGGTTATGTGATGGGTTATCTGCGGTTTATACGGATGCATTTCCAATCTCTGACGTAACACTCTGAGCATTGAGTCTTGGAGATAGCCAGCTGTCGTGCTGCTCGTCTGATTGACTTTCGAGGGCTACGAGTGAATGTTTGTCTGGCCAGCTGTCGTGCTGTTTGTCTGATTGACTTTCGAGGGCTACGAGTGAATGTTTGTCTGGCCAGCTGTCGTGCTGTTTGTCTGATTGACTTTCGAGGACTACGAGTGAATGTTTGTCTGGCCAGCTGTCGTGTTGTTTGTCTGATTGACTTTCGAGAGCTACGAGTGAATGTTTGTCTGGCCAGCTGTCGTGCTGTTTGTCTGATTGACTTTCGAGGGCTACGAGTGAATGTTTGTCTGGCCAGCTGTCGTGCTGTTTGTCT
This sequence comes from Macrothele yani, assembly GCA_039090855.1. Classification (NCBI taxonomy): domain Eukaryota; kingdom Metazoa; phylum Arthropoda; class Arachnida; order Araneae; family Macrothelidae; genus Macrothele; species Macrothele yani. The sequence continues at coordinate 118,701,406 of CM077008.1, forward strand.
GATTGACTTTCGAGGGCTACGAGTGAATGTTTGTCTGGCCAGCTGTCGTGCTGTTTGTCTGATTGACTTTCGAGGGCTACGAGTGAATGTTTGTCTGGCCAGCTGTCGTGCTGTTTGTCTGATTGACTTTCGAGGGCTACGAGTGAATGTTTGTCTCACCACCTCCTCCTTTTCTGGAACCAGCGATGGTCGTGCAGGGCTTTTCTTTGTAAGAACGCTACCAGTTTTCCTTGAATGACTTGTACCATTTTCTGATGCTGTTACGTGTGGCCGGTTTGCTCCCATATTTTGTTCTGAAATTCCGCTGAATCTGCGTTTCGGACCAGGTTCCAATAAAACCACTTCACAATCTGTGCTTTCGTCGCAGGATCCATTGGGTACATTTCTAGAAAACTTGAGGGTATTTCCTTACCACCTGCAACGAACAGAATGCTGATATTAGTTTTGTATCCAAAGTTATCATCATTTGAAATTGGTCACACCTTTTTGGGACACCCTGTATTTAAGGTATACAGGTGCGTGTTAGTGGGTTACAGATAAACAAAAAAAATGTTGCAAAATTTCTTGTTATTACAGAGACCCAAGTTACGCCTTGTAAAGCAACCTGTGTGACCCCTCATATGACCTTTACCATTAAGTCCTCCAATATCTTCATGACTTTCATCTTGCCGTCATGGGCGCTTCTTGGAGCCTCTGTGCGAGCTTCGAACACCTACGCTGTTCCTTACAATAGCTTGCAACAATGTCTCCCGTCGACCGAAAGCAGACGCGTGCCTTTGTTGTTTGAATGCGACAAAGTAGAACGAAAAGGTCAAGGAGATGGTTCCGTTCCGTTGAATGGGCATCAGCCTACTCAAAGGTTATGCTCGAATTTTTATGAGGAGGTGTGAAGGACTTTGCTTTTGTTCCGTGCATGTCGCGTCACAAAATAATATTTGCCGAACTATGAAACAATGACATATGCGCCTGAGGGTGCATACACGTGCGAAGGATGTGAAGATTGTATATCAATCGTGAACTATTCAAAAGTTGTTACTGCCACGCATCACTGAAAGAAACTTGAACGGAAGAAGTAGAGCAATTTGAAATTGAAGATTGTTACTATTATTTAGTGGTTTAATGGGCTCTCAAATTTAGGGCACCTGGTTCCAGGGAAGGCAGGGATCCAGTGCCGTAAGACAAACATACCTCAGCGGGCGATTCGAACCCAGACCCATCTCGGGGGACTGGTCAGAAGCCAGAACGTTAACTGGGGCGGTTAAATTGAAGAAGAGCTGTACCTAGGTATAAGAATACATCAAGCACTTACTCTTGCGCAACAGACCATAATATAAATGTAAATTGCTTAGAGCTATTAACTATACCAGCTCTGCTATGTGTTATTAGTGAGCTAATGGATCTTGGAGATCTGTGACGTATCTCTCTGTACTTTAAACTTCCTTTTTAGTTTCTTTCTCTTATGGAAATTATGTCACTCTTTAGTTGCATTTTTATTCTGAACGGCACATTGGAGCCTCCAAGTTTCCCCGTACGTTTTGGCAATGACTGGCAGCTAGTCACGGTAAAAAAAATGTGAGACAGACTCTATCGGCAACGATAGTGTGTGTGTAAGAGAGGCGACAAACAACTGTGATAGGTGGCACTTGGTTGATTCGTTATCACACGATACGAGTATTTGTTTTCAAGTGAAATGTGTTACACGAAATTGCGGTTCTCCGAGTTGCTGTTCATCAGCGACTGCTAATAAAGACAGCTGCGAAATTCATGAGTCTGAGAAATAAGTGGCTTTATTTTTCAGACTCATAAATACTATCCGATAGCGTTATTACTATATTTAGCACTCATTAGTGTTAGAATGACTGCCTAATAACAAGCTAATAGCAAAAGAATAATTTTACAACATTATAGATTTTATTCCAACTCCGTAACATAATTTCGGAAGCATGTTCTCGAGGAATTAGGAGGATCTTGACACGTATGGTACAACTCATAAACTTCCGTTTTTCTGTATTGTTTAATGGGTATTAATTTAGGATGCGTCTGATTCTCTTGAACGTGTTAAGCATTAGTCCGTGACTATATTCCCCAATATACCTTGTGCTTTGTGACGTCTACCTCTAATTTAACCTCTCTTTTGAGTTCCTGTGTTATTATGCAAAATTGGTTCCTTCTCGTCAAATATTTATTAAGCTTAATACCACAGTTTCTTTTTAGATTAATTTAAAGTTGGCAACACCTGACAGGGGTCAAAGTGTAACCCACGTAGTAAGACTCTAGTGATTAGAGCTTGGGGTGAAATGTTCGACGTGCAGTGTTTAAAAGGTTATGATAAAGGTGCGAGTTATCTTATAAGCAAAGTTGGAAACTGGTCAAAAATTTTGGACCCGGACCTGGACGTAACATAATTGGACCCGAGCCAGACTTGATCCCGACAAAACTGCTTTGAACTATAAATTCGATACTCAATTTATAATTATACATAATCATATATGCAAAGTCGAGTCACATTATTGTAACCACCTCCTACTTTTGACGTCAACAGTGCGTAGCCAATGAAAGAAGGCACGTGTCGTGAGCTGGCTTGGAGAGTACATAAGATGTACCGCAGTAATTCTGAAAACATATCATTCGTTGCTGTCATGGATAAAAGGAACGATTTATCAGATTTGCAAAAAGGGATGATTATCGGCTTTCGGGCCAAGAGTGGCAGTATTTCTGAAAAAGTGCAGTTTGTGAACTGTTCGCGTACAGCTGTGGTTAAAATGTATCGTGACTGGAGAAATGGCGCAGTTGCGAATAAGCGACGTGGAAACTGCGGAGCACCACGTACCATTGATGTGAGACGTGAACATCGGGTTCGAAGGAGCGTGAGGGTCGATCGACGCACTACAGTAGAGCAACTCACTGGCCGAATAAACCAGGGGGCTACCGGAAGTGTATCTAAACCGACGATTCAGCGAACCCTGCTGCGTATCATTGTACCTATGCTAACGAAGGTGCATCGGCAGAAAAGGCTTACATCTATCTGCATGGCAGTATCAGAATTGGACCTCCACTGATTGGCTGAGGATTACCTTCTCCGATGAGTTACGTTTTCTGCTTCATCGAACTGATGGACGTTGGCGTATAAAGCGAGAAACATCGGAGAACCAACACTCTTCAACCATTGCTGGAAGAACGCAAACTGGTGGGGCCAGCGTTATGGTCTGGGAAATGTTTTCGTGGCATTCTATGGGTCCACTCATACCTGTGGAAGGCATTATGGACCGAATTCGTTATGAATCCATCCTTGCATACCACGTACACCCATACATGCTTATCGTCTTTCCTGAGGCGGATGGGATCTTCCAGCATGACAATGCGACGTGTCACACAGCTACAAATGTCCGAGAGTGGTTGGAAGAGCACAATGAAGATTTCAAAAAATCCCTGGCCCCCTTAATTCCTCAGACTTAAACCGAATTGAGCATCTGTGGGACCACCTCGATCGTGTTGTTCGCTCTACGGATCCTTCACCACGTACCCTCTAGCAGCTGCCAGATGCACTGCAGCCACCAGTGCTCCACATACCTGTGAACACCTTTCAACACCTTATTAAGTCACTCCCAGCCCGTCTAGCTGCTGTCCGCGCTGCACACAACGGTTACTCTGGATATTGGCTGGTGGTCACAATAATGTGACTCGACCGTATATATGAGTATGTATAATTCTATAGATCGTATATAATGTATAATTTTATATATATTACATATGATTTTCATACACACATACACACACACTCAGGCCGGTTCAAAAGATTTCTTCGCAGTCGTTATCGTAGGTTATATATAATTAACACAGATGTGTTACGGTAAAGTATAATTTTCTCACTGACTTATAGAAAATGCAGAAATTGTCGTTCTTCGCATAACCTAACTAACTGTCTTACACATGTTTTCAAACACATCTTTGAGAGTCAAAAAGTCCCTTATCAGTGATGTTAAGGCTGTCCCACTTAGTTTTGATGGTGCTACAGTGAAAATGTTTGAATTAAGTAACTTGTTGAATGTTTAAATTTCAGTTTTTGCTGTTTTCTTGGTAACATATAAAGCTTCAGAATATGTTTCACAGCAACACCAATTTTGCACCAGCTTCTAATGAGTCGAAGGTTTCCAAAACTTGGATGTTGATTTCATTATTGCCCCTCAGAAGGAAGGAAAACTCATGAAATCAACATTCACATTTTTGAAACTTTCAACTCATCACAAGCTTGTGAAAATTTGTGTTGCTGTGAAACATATTCTGGTTTCTTAATGAGACGAAACAACTTCCAGCATTCACTCTTCCTCTTTTTGTTTTCAACAAGCACGTATTTGTTGACCTCGGCGCCTTTTGCAATCACCTTAACATTAAATTCATCCATGTTAATAAATAAATCATTAATTCCGACACGACATGCAATGGAACGGGATGTTAGCGCGCCAAACGAAAACCTCTGAATGCTCAATGCAAAAGATGAGATGTGCAAAGTTACTCTCGGTCTTACAAAGTGACACGTGGGGGTGTGAGGAAGTGAATCACTAGAGAAACAAGAGACAGGCGGCCGGTTTCTTGCTCCGGACAATCGCACTCACTGTAAATAAACGCAAATGAAGTATTTTGTTACGATATGGTATTGGTGAGTCTAGCGTCTGCGTAGTATTGTCAGTCAGTGGATTTCTTCGTTGCTTTAGGAAAGAGACTGCAATATTTTTGTATGACAAATCATTTTCACTCCCCTGACACCAGTATCGAGCACAAAAATTCACAATACGCCTTTTTCTTTAAAATATTTTTTTTTCTTTTCAAGAATAAAATGAAAATAAAACCGGGTTGAAATTGGGTCAGGAACACCTTGACCCGACCTGTTTGACCCGCAAGAAATGTGACCCGTTTCCATCTCTGGTTATAAGCGAAACGTATTTTGGTACGAATACTTTATGTACCCATACGAAGTTCTATATTGATAGAGAGTAGTGTAATAAAGATTGTACTCCGAAGTTCTGTATTGATAGAGAGTAGTGTAATAAAGACTGCTGTTGAGAGATTACTTGAGCGAGCTATTTATATACATCATAGGTAAGAGTGTTCTATAAGCGGATTATATTCGATGAATGAGTACAATCATTCATCGAAAAACGGAAAGACCTCTTGTTGATGGCAAATATTTGAAGTGATTTACTTCTGCTCATGATGTGTGGAATTCCTGAATAATAAAAGATTTGGGAGTCGTCCGTAACCCTATTTTCTCTGAACAGTATTGTTGAAGTAATATTAATTAAGACATTCAGTTGCTACGACTGAGGATGAATCAGAAGTTTCGAAGTGAAGCCAATTTACGATGTTAAGTTAAAGCTTTCGTGAGCTTTTAAGGTGGACGTCAAGTAATTTTGCTTCCTATACTTCCAATGGAAAAACTTCTGTACACATTTTCTTCATAATTAATGCGTTCCCAAGGATGGAAATTTGAATATCGATTAAAATAGCTTCATTTTATAACTTGGAATACTTAATATTTTCTAAAACATAACCCTAATCATGCAATCCAGCATTTGTTTGTCTACTGACGTCATCAAAGTACACGTCGCGCCATCTTTTTTCTGGTTTCAACACCACCAAAGGAAAAGTTATTGATTTTTAATATAATTATGGTTATGTTTTAGAAAATATTAAGTATTCCAAGTTATAATATGAAGTTATTTTAATCGATGTTCAAATTTTTATCCTTGGGAACACACTAATTGCGAAAGAAATGTGTACAAAAGTTTTTCCATTGGAAGTATAGGAAGCAAAATTACTTGAAGTCCACCTTAAAGCTTTTAGTATTTTACAGAGAAATTAACTTAACGATAAAGTTTCATTCAAACAAAAAACATTTTAGCTTTTAATCTCGCAATATCTTCTTTTGCTTCGTGCATGCTATAAAGACGAAGAGTATCACCTTTTTAACGTTTTCGTCGAGAAATTTCTCCATGAAGAAACAGAAAGACAAGAAACTTCGCGCAGAAAAGTAAGAGCCACTTCACAGATTTCATTTTTAATCCAGGGTTCCGGCGCCACCTTTAGTAAGCCATAAACTAATTTTCATAAGAGACCTTATTACGAAGGCTTTTCGTTGCTGCCCCTGACGCCCTTTTTTTATGCACAAATCTTCGGCTATGCGAGTCAAGTTTTACCTCCATGCTGATGTCGCGTAGAGATCTAAGTCCGAAAAACCGTTTATTGCTTGCTTAAATTTTGAGAAGAGGTGCGTTTTTGTCGGTACTAAGAACATTCTTTTGCTTTTTTTCAGAGAACACAGAGCTCAGGTCCCATCGATTTAATTTAAGTTCAATGTTTAACAATAATAATCAGTCTTGCGCACTGAAGGCTGAAAGAAAAAATCTTCTTTTCCAGGGTCAATCATATTACGTGCAAATTGACAAAGACACGGAAGTGTCGGAGTTTTTCGAATCTTTGTTTTGTGGGTGGCAGCGTGAGGGAAACAAGTGCCTTAAGTGTTTCTAATACCCGTGTTTGATGTTTAAGATTTGTTATTTAGAAGACAAGGGCTTTTAGAAAAAGACGACATCAATTTTGTCTTAAGTGTTTGGACAAGGCGTGCATAGAGCTTAACAACGAAACCTTTTTAGGATCGAACAGTTACACTTCGAGAACCTAGAAAAATGAAAAATCCAGAGCACATTTTTCTGGCTTTGTTATAAAACGCTTGTTTAAAACTTGTTTGATCTTAAAGAAGAGCATAGAGCGTTCCTATGAAATTGTTCGTAAGCAGAAATGACGAAAAGCGAAGAAGCAATTGCCATTAATTTATATGTGAAAAATTTCAGAGCGTTCCCAGACCAAAAAAATTACTTACCAAATAACACATAAAACCTAAAATAACACTAACGCATAACGAAAGTATTACTAATACGATAAATACACAGCCTATATAACCCTTTAACGACCATAACGCCCAAAACGCCCGTGTATACAAACGCCCATAGCCGCCCGAAACGCCTTCCTAGAGTGAGTCAGATTTCCTACACTTGCCTGTTCTTCAAATTTTCTCGATCTATGAGGGATCAACATGAGTCACCCTACTGTTGTTATGTTGTTATTAAAACAAAGAAGTGAACCAACAGATAGTTTCGGGCGTTATGGTATTTGGAGTAATAAAAGATTTTTGGGTCATGGTCGTCAAAGGGATAAAGTTTATCTCCACTTTCGTCACCATCGCCCAGTGCTTTCTCTGCGCGCGTGTGTATGTGTGTTTCAGTTTATTAAAAAACTGACTGATTTCTCGTTAAGTAAAATATAACTTAACGGAACACAGCGCTTTGTACACCCACTAATCCACACAATCAATAGACTTTCCATTTTATCCATTACCGGATGCCGACTAAAAGAGACCACTTTGCTACTAGCAGAACCAATAACAATTTCGGCAGCTTTCAAGATTTTTTTTTTTTTTTTTTTTTGCGTGTAAATAATATGAACGCTGGACGGCAGATTCAACGTGCGCATAGTGATCTTTATTCAGTTCACCCCATTCGAAACGCTTAATTACGTCCAGTTGCATTCTAAGCGTAATAACACCCGTACGAGCTCTCTTAGGCCTTTCTGATACCTTAGGACACATCTCACTTTTCGCCCTTTTTCATAAAGGCGAAAATCTTCGGATTTCTTTCGGTTAGCGAAAACAGGTACTAATGTGGGTGTTTCATAAAAGCGAAGTGGCTAAAGCGAGCTTTCGAAAAGCCGGGATACCTGTACACTGTTAAATATTTTGTGTTAGGTTGCACCAAAAAGTGGTGCTACACCAGCTGCACCCCTTTCTGAGAAGAGGTACAACCAATCTGTGGTGCACAATTGACTCAAAAACGTGCCGCAACCTTGTACCATAACGTGGCGAAAAGTTGAACCACGCTGTTGGGGTTTGCTAGCAAAACACGATGGTTCAACTTTTCTCAGAGAGTGGTGCAGATGGAATAGCACCATTTTTTGGTGCAACCTACCACAAGTTTTTATCAGTGTATATCGAGAAGAACACTTATGGATAAGGTTCATTCGACTAAGAAACAAATTACTTTCGAACAAGTTTTATCCGTCTTCAGTTGATACGAAACTGAATAATTTAGCGAACAAAATTCATTAGGAAACACTCGTCGTACTATACTATTAATAGCAAATAACTGGATATCACATCTCATGGATTAACAATCCAATGCTCTGCTCGTTTTTGAATCACAGACTCCCTTTTACTCTCAGAACACACTACATAGAATCCCGATAATCCGAACTAATTGGGACCGGGGCTCAGTGCGGATTAACAAAATTTCAGATTATCCGAAATTTCGTTATAAATAAAATTTGTAATAGGGAGGAAGCATTAGAGAAAGGGTACTATAGATAGGGAGGAAGCGAAAATAGTGTAGAAGGAGGCGAGCTATTAATTCACGGAAAATTGAAATACATTATATGTACTAGAGTCCTCCCCGACTTCCGAGAATATGACCCCTCCCCCTTCCCTGATGTGGTGCGTAGCGTATAGCGAGCTCCACTTGTACACACAGAAATTTTCTGAGAAATGTGATGTGATGAAAGAACCATTAAATGTATGCATTAATCACTTTATTAAATATGTATGTATTAATCACTTTATTATTTCTTTAACTCATATACGTATTAAAAACTTTATTAAAAAGCTCTTTTTGTTCACATACAGTATGTACATTATGTGCATATTGCGTACGATATATGACGTAGTCATTTTTGCAGCTACCCCATCAGAGCTGCAGAGTATGATCCAGGGACTTGCTGACAAGAGTAAAGAAGTGGGATTAAAAATGAACTTTCAGAAGACAAAAGTGATGTTCAATGCTTTTACAAGAAATGAAGATTTATCGATTGATGGAGAAAAGCTGGAGATAACAGACACGTACGTTTATCTTGGACAGCAGATATCAAGTGAGGGTCACATTGATGAAGAAATTAATCGGCGTACAAAACTTGCCTGGAGAGCTTTTGGAAGAAACAGCATAATTTTCAAGAGCAGTATGCCATTATGTCTTAAAAGAAAAGTGTTTGATCAATGCATCCTTCCAGTGCTTACGTATGGTGCAGAGACGTGGACCTTAACTAAAAGAGACATACAAAGGCTGCAGACAACTCAAAGTAGCATAGAGAGGTGAATGCTTGGTGTAACCAGGAGAGATAAGAAGAGGAACTCGTGGATTCGAAAAATGACAAGAGTGGAAGACATCATGATCAGAGTAAAATCCCTGAAATGGCAATGGGCTGGACATACTGCCAGAAGGACAGACCATCGATGGACAGCCGACATTTTAGATTGGATTCTAAGGGACAGGAAAAGACTCAGAAGAAGACCACATGGGAGATGGGTGGATGAAATTCGAAAGTATGCAGGAGTTACATGGAGGCGACTGGCACAAGACTGAACGTTGTGGAGGAAACTTGGGGAGACCTTCGTCCAGCAGTGGGTTGATAATGGTTGACAATGATGATGATGATGATATATATCACATTTCAGTGACGTAACTTGGGTCCGAGACCTGGGCTATACACCCCCCCCCTCATCCCCCTTCACAGTACTGTTTCTTTAAACTGCAAAGTTTAACTTTTAATTGTTAAGTAATAGAAGTAACCTTTTTTCTGAATTTTAGGTACATGCTATTGTTAGCATGATACTAAATAATTATAATTAGGATTTGAGCACTTATTTGTACATGAACTCCATTCTTCTTTCCTTTTGTGTGAGCTTGAGAGTTACGTTTTACAAAATGTTTCATCCTAGTACTTTTTCATATTTAAAAAAAATGTTTTTCTTTATTGACAAAACAGCCAAGTTGCTCGAATGTACATGTGTGTGGCTCTAAGATATGTCTTTATTCTATTTAATGAAGAAAGCCTTTTTTTAGCAGTTGCAGTTGTTGACGGAAAGTTTAATATTAGGTCTGCTAATTTGTTCACCTCACTAAACACTATGTCTAATTTATTCAACTTTATGTAACATGTAATGTCTTTTACTGATTTGGTTTTGTATTCATCAAGGAAATAAAACGCCTTAAGTTCATTTTTAGTCCAGCTGTATCAAAATTTGAAGCATAAACAGTAGATGTTCAGGGAAGTTTTCACAAAATTTATGAATACAGTTCGAATCCAACAAAGCCAGGAATTTGAGGTACAATATCACTGATTTTAATTCATTGACACTTCACACAAACTGAAACAACTCTCGAGAAGCACGTGTTGTTACAGTTGGGAGCATGCGAGTGATTGAATAGTCTAAGTTTTCTTTTTTCTGAGCGAACCGTTGCCCAAAGCGATGACCCATTCCCCTCCACCCGCTCATTCATGTTGTCATGGAAACGCTAGCAGGTGATCGTGTGGAAGGTCTTCGAATCAGAACAAAGAAGACTATGAGAGAGCTGGTTGCATTACGCCTTTGGTCTCTCGCCAGACTGAGTCAAAGGAGCGAATTCGCACGCGTTTTTTTTGTCACAGCGAAAGCATCGACATATCTTAATACCGTTGATAATTGACTTTTATTTGCGATCCGAAAAAGGAAGATGTGGTTTCGGATTCACCACTGGCAGAAAAGGCTTTACGTTACAGTTGATCTTCTTCGCAATATGTGTTTGAAATTATCACAGTACAGTTTATAAGAAGGGCGAAATCAATTCCTTCTGATAAAATATCACAGCAAGTTTTTTACGCTTTCCGACCGTAGATTGAAGCGTATATGCTCCAGCTTTGTCCGTCTGTCCGTGCGTCTGTCTGTCTCTCCCTCCGCACGATAACTCCCGTAAAAAGAGTTCGATTTCGATGACATTTTAGTATGCGGTAGGGAACCACCTGGGGACGAACCCTATTTAAAACGGGTGAAATGGGGTCAAAGGTCAGGACATAGGAGCGCTATCCATTCCATTGCCCTATGCGTCATAACTTAGGTAAAAAGAGTTCGATTTTGACGAAATTTAGTACGAACTGTATCGAAAACGGGCAAAATGGGGTCAAAGGTCAAGCAGGACATAAGAGCGGGATCCATTCCATTGTCCTTGTGCGTCATAACTTGCGTAAAAATCGTTCGATTTCGATGAAATTTTAGTATGTGGTAGGGAACCACTTGGGGACGAACTCTATTGAAAATGGGCGAAATGGAGTCAAAAGTCAGGACATAGGAGCAGGATCCGTTCCATTGCCCTTATGCATCATAACTTACGTAAAAATGCTTCGATTGCGAGAAAACGTTATCATGTTGTTCCGGAGGTATAGTTAACCGGTTCTGTAGATATCAACGAAATGGGGTCGAAGGTCATGGCACAGAAGCAAGATTTATTACGCAGCCATTACTCTCATAACTTACGTAAAAATGCTTGTGTTGCGACAAAACTTTAGCATGCTATTCCGCAGGTATACTGAACTAGTTCTATAGAATGTCATCCGGGGTCAAAGGCCACGGCATAGGAGCGAGGTTTATTCCACGGCCATTACCATCATAACTTACGTAAAAATGCTTCGATTGCGAGAAAACGTTATCATGTTGTTCCGGAGGTATAGTTAACTGGTTCTGTAGATATCAACGAAATGGGTTAGAAGGTCATGGCACAGAAGCAAGATTTATTACGCAGCCATTACTCTCATAACTTACGTAAAAATGCTTGTGTTGCGACAAAACTTTAGCATGCTATTCCGCAGGTATACTGAACTAGTTCTATAGAATGTCATCTGGGGTCAAAGGCCACGGCATGGGAGCGAGGTTTATTCCACGGCCATTACCCTCATAACTTGAGTAATAACTTAAGTAATGATTTCTGGTATGTTGGAAAGCGTATCATAATCAATGCATTGCGTGATTTTAACTAACTTGTTAAGTAGCATTTCTGCCACTGCTTTTTTGAGAAAAATGATTAGGTCCGTTTAATATATTTACGGATGTAAGCATGCATATGAAAAAATAGACGTTACTGGTTTGTGTCTTGACAATTTCCATGTGTGCACGGTGTTGTATGTTAACGTGAGTTGAGAGCTTAATGAGATGTACGCATTTTGTATGAAATTTAAACGGTATATAAATAAGAGAAAAGCAGAAAGTATGGTTTCTGAACGAGTACTGAGCGCAAGATCACTCAAAATGGTAGAGTTGGAGCAGGTGAATGTATTTGAATATTTTTGACAGAGAAAACAGATTATATGGTGAAGTGAGTACAATACAATACAATTATTTATTGCACATATTTAAAACTTACAGTTATATGAAAATGCAATACACCAGGAAGACTCTAAACACATTGGTTGTAAGGCGATTCCCCCTATCAGATGTAAGAAAAAGAATAAAACATATCGCATATATGAAAGCATGTAAGATTGTAATAACAGAAGCACCACCGTTAGCAGCATGCTTGGAACTACAATTTAATGATAGGGTTGAGATTCGTTATGGAGATCAGGGTGATTTACAATGTAATTTCGCAGAGACAAGGAAAACCTTTTGATATTTTCCAGGGATCTGATGCTCTCTGGGAGATTATTCCGCAGGATAATGGCTTTATACAGTATGCTATTTAAACCATAATTAAGTCTAACACACGACTGACATAATTTGTTGTTAGCAACAGATCTGGTGAAGATAGAATAATCCAGATATTTGATGTCAGATTGAAAAATATGCAGTTTAAGACGCATTGTTTTAAAAAACATGATACCTAGTTTCAAGGTAAAAATTTCACGAATTTTTAGAATATTTAGTTTTAGAAATAATGGTTTAGAATGAGACATGTAATCTGTGTTCAGCATATAGCGAACAGATTTTTTCTGTAATTTGAGCAACCATAACTTATTGTTTGCACTTATATTTGAATACCAAGATTCCAGACAATAGGAGAGATGGGTAAAATAAAAGCATAGTAAAATGTTTTTAGGACATTGATAGGGAAGAGATGCTTAATTTTACCAAGCAGGCCAACCTGTAAGGAAACATTTTTTAAAACAAACTGAACATGCGTATTCCAGTTAAAGAATTCATCAAACCAAACACCAAGATACTGAACTTTGTCCACAGTGCAATTATTCTTCATACAAATTTTCAATATCTGACTGGATTCGCTTCGCGTGACCGACTGGTCAGAGGCTCATACCAGGGATTAATCGTTTGAGCTACTTTCAGTTCGACTCCGGGATGAGGCACAGGCGGTGCAATTTTGCTAAGGTACTACGTCTGCTCCCCCTGTGGAATCAGGCTCATAAATCAGGAAAAGGTACTAGGCCTGCTCCCCCTGTGGATTCAGGCTCATAAATCAGGAAAAGGTACTAGATCTGCTCCACCTGTGGAATCAGGCTCATAAATCAGGAAAAGGTACTAGGTCTGCTCCACCTGTGGAATCAGGCTCATAAATCAGGAAAAGCTTACACTCGAAAGCCGTAGGTGCTCAGTTGGGGTGTTAACCCTAAAACTAAAAATGCCGGTCAAAATGTTTCTCTCCATGTGCGAACTTTTCGCACCTACGTTGAGAATCGGGCATGAGAAATATTTCAAATAAATATTTTTGCATCAAAAACAAAATCTTTAGAGAGAAATCTTAGATATGTGGATACTGTGCCAACCAAATAAAAATACGTGGCGCGTTCATTAAGTAATACCTCCTCGCAAGTATCTCGTGCATGACTTGTTGCCTAGCAACCAGTCAGACGGCAAACGATTCTTTGTACCATTAGCTTCATTTTACTGCGCAATAGAACTCCGTTCATCTTTTTTAGCTCATGAAAATGCAAAGGAATTCGCGCTAGATTAGTGGCAGTTTATTTTTCTGGAAATTTGGACATGTGCTCTGTCCGTCGTTGGGTAAGAAATTCAAAGGACAGTGGAGGAATTTTGACCGTAAAGAATCAGCTACGGAGTGCGAGGCCCGTAATCACAACTTGCGATTTGACCAAGATAAAAATGTCGATGAGCTCATAAGGGAAAATAAAAGAACAACTCAGAGAACCATAGCGGATAAGCTGAACACTGTTTTACCAAGTGTCAATGACATCATGAATGTTTTAGGATTCAACCAAGTGTGTGCTCGTGGGGCTCCGCGTCACCTAACGACTGAAACAAACAAGTTAGTAAAATCATGCAATGCATTGATTATGATACGCTTTCCAACATACCAGAAATCATTACTCAAGTTATGAGGATAACGGCTGTGGAATAAATCTCACTCCTGTGTCCTGACCTTTGACCCCATTTCGATGATATGAAACAGAATTGGTTCAGTATACCTCCGGCACAACATACTAAAGTTTTGTCGCAACAGAAGCATGTTTAGTCAAGTTATGAGGATAACGGCTGTGGAATAAATCTCGCTCCTGTACCCTGACTTTTGACCCCATTTCGATGACATCCCACAGAATTGGTTCAGCATACATTCGGAACAACATATTAAAGTTTGGTCGCAATAGAAGCATTTTTAGTTATAACGCATAAGGGCAATGGAATGCATCCCGCACCTATGTCCTGACCTTTGATCCCACTTCGCCCATTTTCAATAGGGTTTGTCCCCAGGTCGTCCCCTACCACATACTAAAATTTGATCGACATCGAACCATTATTACGCAAGTTATGACGCATAAGGGCAATGGAATGCATCCCGCTCCTATGTCCTGACCTTTGACCCACTTCGTCCATTTTCAATAGGGTTCGCCCCCAGATAGTCCCCTACTACATACGAAAATTTGTTTGAACTCGAACCATTTTTACGCAAGTCATGACGCAAAAGGAAATGAATGCATCCCGCTCTTATGTCCTGACCTTTGACCCCACTTCGCCCATTTTCAATAGGGTTCATCGGCAGGTGGTCCCTTACCACATGCTAAAATTTCATCGAAATCGAACCATTTTTACGCGAGTTTTCGTACCGCCAGACGGACAAAGCTGGAGCATATACGCTTCTTCAACCTACGGTTGGAAAGCGTAAAAAATCAAGACTTGAAACATGCCAAATGTTTCTTGCTCTCTATGAAAAATATGAAAGTGATTTTATCCAAAGCATTGTGAATGGTGATGACAGTAGGGTTCACCATCAGAGTTGGAAACGGGTCAAAAATTTCGGACCCGGACAAATCGGCTTTGAACTATAAATTCGAAACTCAATTTATATATATATATACATATAAACGTAATATATATATTCATCCCAATAACTGCTTGATATTTAATAACTGAAATCCTTTTTTAATAATAAAATTTGGTTACTTGCTAAATTTTAGTGCCATTTTTAGTGCCACTATTTTGCGTAATCCAGAAGTAACGGCTGACTATGACCGTGACCACGGAGTATATTACAAATGGGAATCATTATTTACGATTACACAAATGTATTTTTTTAAATATATTTAGATTGTTTACTCTTTCCACACTTTCATATGGCCCGTTAGATTTTTGGATCCATAATCTTTTATTACGCCGTCGACATCTTTCTTTGTAATTATACACTTTCCACATTTTGAACAAAAAGCAAGACCAAACAGCACAGAATTATTCACCGGTTCCTTAATGAGACGAAACAATTTCCAGCATTCACTCTTCTCCTTGTGCTTTTTGACGCCTTTCTCAACCTCCTTAATATTAAATCCATCCATATTAATTTCGACATGACATGTCATGGGAACGGGATGTTAGCACATCAATCGAAAACCTCTGAATGCTCAATGTAAAAGATGCGTTGTGAAAAGTAACTCTTAGTCATACAGTAAACTTCGCACAGAGAGAGCGAATCAGCTGAGAAGCAGGCTAATGGCGTTTGCCTGTGCCTTGACCTGGACAATTGCACTGTAAAAGAACGGAAAGGAAGTATCTTTTTACGTTATGGTGTCGGTGTGTCTGACGTCGGTCGGTGGAAATCTTCGTTGCTTTAAGAAAGAGACGACAATATTTTTTGCATGGCAAATCATTATTCACTCCGTGGGCACCAGAATCGACTGCAGAATTCTACAAAGCGCATTTTTCTTTGGAATATATTTTTTCTCTTTTCAAAAATAAAACGGGAATAAAACCGGCTCAAATTCGTGTCAGGAACACCTTGACGCGACCCGTTGGACCCGCAAGAAATTGTCGACCTGTTGACTTGTGACCCGTTTCCATTTCTGTTCACCATTACGACACAGAAATGAAAAAATTAATCGCAGGAATACCGACACCCATCTTCTTCTCTGCTTGATCGAAAAAATTCAAAACTCAAATTTCTGACGGTAAGTGAATGATTACTGCATTCTGAGACTGCAGGGGCATTAATACATAGTCAAAGGTACATAGTCATAGGCATATAGTCATAGTCAAATGTACATAGTAATAGTCAGAAATACTTAGTCAAAGGTACGACTAACAATTCTGAGGGCTACGCGCAAACCTTAATAAAGTTAAAGCAAAGAGAAACTGTGTGCATGGGAAGGGAGGGGGAGGAAACTAATGATTCTACAGCACGACAACATCAAACCCGGCGCCACTAAACACCCTGCCAACAGCCCAGATTTGGCGCCGTCAGACTTCTGGTTGTTTTCTGCTCTCAGAAGAATCGGGAAAGGATGTCGCCTGTGACGAAGATGTACAAGCCGCTACGAGGAAATGGTTCCGAGAACAATCTGAAGATTCTTACAGAGACGGGTTTAGAAAGAAATTGAAGTAGGCTCAGTTCTGACTGAGCCGTCAGTTTGGAACGTAGGACTACGACCTGCAGATCGGAGAGTTGAAATGAGCTAGTCGAGTATGGTTTCAAAGCACTTATTTAATTTCTTATAGCCAACACAGGTCTATGATATGAAAAGTAGCATACATATTTTTTTTACAAATAATGCTGGATACATTGAGAACACAAATCAGATCAATACACGAATTACCCAACGCGGTGCTCTGTCTTCTTGGGCTTCTTACATTCCTCATCACTTGCTCTTGCCTCTCGTTTTGATTTTCTCCCCTTTTGCTTGCGTTCATTCTGCGAGTTCCGCGGCATTGTCGAAAAGATTAACCCGTTCACACAAAAACAATTTTGAAAATTTTTAGTTTAAATCACTATGATATGTTCTTTACATATTTGAATATATCTCGTCGAGAACTTTAAAACGATACCATGCACAGTCGTTTTGCACTCACGGTTGTCCAGATAAACCGCGATATTGCCAAAAGTGTTCACCAGTTCACAAGAAAACAATTTTGAAAACGCTCAGTTCAAACCACCGAGAAATGTTCTTTATATATGTGAATAGATCTCGTCGAGAGCTTTAAAACGATACCACGCACGTCGTGTGGCGCTCACGGTTGCCGAGATAGACTGAGTCAAACATAGCGGCACACCCAGAAATATTGCATCATCTCCCCCGCGCACATGGAGCTAGGGGAGCGTCGCGCGTACGATGTATTGCCCAGTACGCAAATTGGACTCTACGCTGTTTATGAATATGCTAATACGACTAGTGTGCAGCACGTATTTTTAACGCTGTAATGATATCAATTGGGATCTATTTTTGTCAGAGGCGATCGGCCGTAAGCCGCCCCATAATATCCGGGGAGTTAGACGTAGTCCTACGTCAAAAGTTGTTAAACGTAGGCGTATCTCTGTCGAGCGTGAGGGGTTCCTGTTGAGAAATAAAATATGTGAATTATAGTAGAAATTCTGAGCTTTGTTTTTGTTTTGTTTCAATTTGATACCTTGCCACTGAGCTTGTAATATAAATATGGAGTCATTACTTTCTGAACACCCTTTGTATATTTTTACGTCGCCAACGCCGGGAAATAGCACAACCTAAAAACAATAAGGTACGTAGATAACGTTGATGACGGATACATCTGACTAATGTAAAAGAATTTCCTCAAATCGACCATGAAGACTATATAGTATGATGTTCAGCCCGATAAAGGGACTTCATGCGAAATAAAGAAGTCCACGATTTCTTCAGCTTTAAGCGAACTACTGACTATATATCTCATATATGAAAGTACCATTTTATGCTAATAACTTTTTGGCGTTTTTTCAAAACAGATCTGTTGATTCCATTTCATGATTCAGTGGAGTTCTTTTGTTGAAAATATACAAATTCTGAAAACCAACAAATTAACGCTACACATCCAGAACTCACTTTTCTTTCATAGGAAGGTTGTTACGAAATCTTTTGAGTAGCTAAAAATCTTCTGTTTGAAATGAAACCTTTTAAATAATACACTTCCATAGACAACACCATTATCATAGAAATGCAATTATAAGGATGCGTATGATTTACGGGCATACATGTGTTTTGAGTACATGAATTTCGTTCTACGTTTCTTAATTACATTAGTTTTCGCTAACTCCTTTCTTCTGCTATTTATTCAATATGGCGTCAGTTTGATGGAGCTTTGATGATTCTACATGCTCTGTCAACTTACCACATCTCCGTAATTAGGTTTTGTAGCCCGCTGAGATTTGCTCAAATAAGTGAACAAAAAAACAAAAAATAAAAAAAATAAAAAGTACATCTCAAAATGCAACATTTCTGTTCATTGCATTCTCTGAGTAACATGCCAGACAGTTCACTGTCACCTTAGATAAGAGAACTGCAACAATCTGCATAATTTTGAGTCCCGAAGGAACCGGAATTATCTGTTTCCTTATCACGTCAGCTAACATCCTCGGTCATATCAAGCAGCCATGATGACATAGCAGTTTCCACACAGGTGCACCAGTATTAAATGAAGTTACTTTTTACATACACTAAAACTTGCACAACCAGTGAACAGATAGTATTTTAACAAAGTTCATATTTTCTTATATACTGACTTTTTTGAGTCTTCGTCGGGTCATAAAATCACGAGTAATGCACAAATTTGACACATACATCTGTTACTTAGGCGTAGTAGTCTAAACACTGTCCGTTCCGAGCGCACCTAAGTTCGTATCCCGGATTTGGGTTTAGGCAGAGTTGAAAACTGATTAAACATTTCGGACCCGGGCGTCACATAATTGGAGCCAACCCGGGCCCGACCCTGACCTGACCCAGATAAATCTGCTTTGGACTGTAAATTCGAAATTCAATTTATAATTATACATAATCATATAAACTATATTGACAAAAGTCACCGGACACGTAGAAGAGTAACGCAACATAGCGTTTATTGACATCCATTAGTACGGTGTCGGTCTACCTTTGGCCTAAATGCATGCACTGACCCTTCGAGACAGGCTTTCAACAATGTTTTGGAACACAGCGATAGGTATGCGCTTCCATTCAATACATAATGCTGCTGTTAACTGTTGCTTAGTAGTAGGCCTTGATTCCGAACTTCTTATGCGGCACTCGTATTCAGCCCATAGGTGCTCCATGGGATTAAGATCAGGCATCTGCGCTGGCCAGTCCACACACGATACGGAATTATCGTAGAACAACGCAGTAACAGTCCCTGCTTTATGGCTCGGTGCATTATCCTGCTGGTACCAAAAAGGCTCGGTTCCATAGTATTACCACAGAGTTGGCAGAGCATACTTGTCCAGAATATTGAGGTAAGCGTGCTGGTTAACAGGTTTGTCCACGATAACCAATGGGCTGGGACCATACCACGAAAAACACCTCCACACGAGTACACTGCCAGCACCAAACTTGACCGTAGGAACAGTACACTGTGGTAAATAGCGTTTCCCCGGCTGCCGCCATACCCACACTTGGCCATCAGAGTGATGGATCGTGAATATGGATTCATCAGTCCATAGAACCCGTTTCCATTGATCTACGGTCCACTATAAATGTTCTTTACACCATGCTAAACGACGAGTAGCATTCCGAGTGGAGATGAAAGGTTTATGAGTAGCCGCACGAGCACGGTAACGGTCAGGGCTCAAAAGAATCAGCAAACTTACGTAAAAATCTACTTGTTTATTCGTCTAAACGGTAGTAATCACAACCTTGAAATAGTATTCATAAATACGCTTTTATCTTAGCGTAACGTCTAGTTAAAAATCATCAATCCTAAATCCTCTGTTACTATTATCAGATGATTTAGGATTGATCATCATCATCATCATATCACTAAGCTGTTGTCTGAGATTCAGAGGTCAGCTCCACAAAAAAATACAAACTATCAGGTAAAGTTTTAATTGATTATTTACTAACTGCTGCCATATCAAACTTCTCCATTTACAACGATCTTGACACACAACTCGGGCTTCACTGACATTCATCACACGAAGTACACTGGACCCTCTATGCTTCATACTCATAATCTGCTTCTCATGCAGACATTCCTGAATCTTATCCTCCCATGATTTCCTTCCAGCCACTTGGGCTAAAAGAAAATTCTTAGTATGCATCTCATCACTCATTCTTTCAACACGGCCAAACCATCGAAGCATTTAGTCTCCATCTTGCTAACAACATTTTGTTTCACATTACACAACTGCAATACATCTTCATTCCTCATACGATCAGAACGTGTCTTGCCACCCCACCCCCCGTGTGTAACGCATTTCTCCAGCACACAAACTACTCTTATGTTTCTTCTGTAGTACCGAGGTTTCACTGCCATACCTCAGAGTAGGAACAATTACACTTTCATACACAGCCATGCGGGGGACTCTCTTGAAAGCTCATTATTCCTGTGGAAATCTCCTAAAGCATCTTTCAATGAAGAATTCACTCAGCCACTAAATTCATCATCCAATTTGTTCTCTAGGTGAAACATGCTTCTTCATAAATAGACAAACTAATTCAATCACTCTGCCAGTTAGACTTATATTACATTCAGTACTAACAGTTCCTCGGTCAAAAACCATAACTTTGGTTTTTCCCTTACTTCTACTCAGTTTACATTTCATGCAGACTTCGTACATCCGGGACAACATACTCTGCAACCCACTTTTGCTCTCTGCCAACACGACTGTGTCATCAGCATACAGAAATCTGCACACACGGATTGATGATTACCCTAAATCATCTGATAAGACCTCTTAAATCATCTGATATATCAGACGATTTAAGAGGTCTGCTTTAGATTACGAGATCTTAGGCCCTCTTATAATTTAAACAATCATAGCAATCTCCACAATATATCTAAAATCACCGCTCTTCGCCAATCGGCTCTCCACTTTCAACACACCAGACGTCGCTCTTTATTTTCATTCGACTCACTATCAGTGTTGCCAAAACGTACAAATTATTCTGAAAGGAAATGTGCCGTTTAGTAGGAAAAATAAAACTTACGAAAGAAACAGAAACTCAGAAGGAAGGTTATTTAGAGTTGCACGTTACATGCGTTATGAGTCATAGGCTTTTTCATCGTTTTCACACTACACACGAGCACACATGCAGAGGAAGACAAAATATCAGCGTGATACATGACGCTGTGTGTCATGTTGCTGAATACTACAAGAACAATCCTTGACTAAGCTCCACATCGTTCAAAGGATTAACGAATTCACTGGACAATTACAAACATCTTGCAGAATGCATCACGAAAGAATATGATAGAATTTTCAAAGAGTATCCTGCCAGAACTGCGTAATTGTAGACTATGCGAAATCTACCAACACTAAACGAGACACAGCGTAAAAGGGTAGAACTTACAGGTGGCATTTCCTGCATGACGAAATTTCATATAAATGGGCACAGGTTGTATGAGAATGTGTATACCTCCATACTTACTTTAGATACAAGCGTATTTGCCAAAATGAAAAAAAATAAGTAAAAAAATGTGACAAAGACAGTAATCATTTATGAAGGTACAAGGAATTGGTAACGATATATTTTACCACCGAACCACAAAAAGACAGATAATGGTGAAAATCATCTAAAT
Organism: Macrothele yani; assembly: GCA_039090855.1. Lineage (NCBI taxonomy): Eukaryota > Metazoa > Arthropoda > Arachnida > Araneae > Macrothelidae > Macrothele > Macrothele yani. Next base: position 118,723,223 of record CM077008.1, read on the forward strand.
ACTTAGATGATTTTCACCTTAGATCTCGCCCTTTGGATTATTGCTATAATTATATTTAGCCAGTGCCGTTAATGCCCACCAGATGGAGACATCTCAGTATCTGAGCCCATCTTACGGATTTATAATGTCAGATGCTGCTGACTGAAAAAGAAAAACACACATAGCACCGTGAATTGTTAGCTGCTGTGGTGTAAGGCTAACGCGCTCGGCTAGATATCGAGAGATTCGGGGTTCGTTTCCCCGACGGCGGCCGAATAACACTTTTTCGGTTGCTGTGCTTTGCTTAACGTGGAAAGAGCGATGATTTTATTTACTCAAGACAGATATTGCTTAAAATTTATAATCTATCTCCAATTTCAGATTACGAGGTCTTTGGACCCTCGACTGCTCGACTGATCAAGTGCTAGGCAAATCACAAATTCTTTATCTAGCTCGAAGGTATGAAACAAATTTGACAACACGGCATATTGGTATATATTTATCCATTCTGTGATTTACGCGTACGATGTACTGAATATTTGGACAATACCAGAATTCGTGATAGGATATCAAAATGTACGGACTAAATGTTGGATGAAATATAATTCGTGGTTAGCATCAAGTTCATCGCCGGTTGTAGGAGTTCAACTGCCCAAATAACTGTGATACCAGCTAACCTTCCCCCGTACACAGGATACATTCAGAATACTCTGTGATGTACTACAGAGGTAAAGCACTTGTCAAGACGAGAAATCTGCAACGATAGAATCTATCGTTGTAACTTAGTTGGGAGAGCAACTTACTCCGGAGTGAGGGGGTTCGATCTCGTCACGGACCAATTTGTGTTTTCCCAACTCAAGAAACGCCTACAGCTTAACAAATCCGTTTATTTTTGTAGTGTAATATGCGTAAAGATTCTCCAAGTTTTCGTTCCCCACCGGAAGACTCTTTTAAAGCAATGGTGGACATAAAGCAATGGATTTACTGTACGCTATAAGGTTTCTTGGGTATTCACGGTCTCATGTATTTAAAATAACGTTACGCATAAATTCAGATTTTGATTATAAATATTTTGCATGCTACCTCAGGTGCTTAGGACTACTGGCTTCTTGGGCTGAAATTTGTGGTCGGAGTTCGGCGACACCTAGGTGTTATACACATTTTTTCCGAACTTGCTTATTCTATTTCCGAATAACTAGAAACCGTAGAAATAAAGGATAGACGGTTTCCTTTACTTTAGAACTAGGTGACATTTTTTATCCCAAACGTGAACGGCATTTTACCTTCTTCAGTTAGGTCAGAAAAAAATTTAGGAAATGGGGAGTAGCACTCTTCAGATGGGTTTCGTGCATTTCCCTTACCCTTACGTACATCAAGGATGTTCTGGGTAATAAAGTTGAACTAGACGCTGAACGCCATTTAGGGCTGTAAAATATTAAGAGAGCTGAAATTCCCAAATGGTCCAGACTTCCGACACTTGGTGCCATATTAAACAGATCTAATGCAGCTTTTAATAGAGACAGTAATGGTAGAATTGCCCCCAAATAATCTTCAACAATGTGAAAGGCATCCTTATCTTGCAACGTACGAAAAACAGCGCCTCATTTCTGATCGTGAGCAACTTACTTCCCCTGTACATTTTGAGGAAGAAATCCGAATTTTAGGCCGCCAACTACCACAGCTGGCGAAAGAAATTATAGGTAAATTCTGTAATTTCGTGTCAGAAACTGGTGTAAAAACTTCAATTCCGATTTTAATCAGATCGTACTCAGTGATTTTTTTTTGCCCTCTTTTGAGTTGCGCCCGGGGATACCGCCCCTCCTCTACCACCCATGTTACGTCTCTGAGTTCAGTCAAGCACTTTAGGGAGACATTCAGTGAATTTCTATTATACACAGATAGGTAAGAAAAAAAAAGCAAAGATGAGAGATAGGCAAATAATCGAAATGCAAGAATTACAGACGGGCAAGAAAATACAATGCAGGAATGACACGTAGTCGCATACTGAAAAGGCGAGACTAATTAACAACTAGAAAGACAAACAAAAAACTGACTGACAGATAGAAAAGTAAACGAAAAGCAAGAGGGAACAATTTATCACGTAAACAAAAACTAAACCTGGGAGTCGAGTAGACACGTAAACGAAAAATATTTTCTGACAGATGGAACAGCAAACGAAAAGCAAAAACCAGAAATAGTCACAAATAAAAAAGCCAGTTAGATAAATAAAGAAGGGAATGACAGACAAGCAAAACATTGAAAGGATAACGAATAGTCAAGTAAACAAGAAACAAAACTGACAGAAAACAAACTCAAGAAAAAGAGTGATTTGCAGACAGGCAAGTATGGCAAACAGTCATGTTAATGAAAATCAAGACTGATGAACAAATAAATCAGTAAAAGGCAGATTAATTAGCCAGTAAATAAAAAAGAAAAAAAGAAAAAAAATCAAAAAGTCAGGTTGACAATCAGATAGGTATAAGGCTGACTTTTCGATAGAGTAGTAAATGAAAAGCAAGAATGGCAAATATTCACATAAACGAAAAGAAAGACTGACATGAAATACAGACAATAAACGAAAGCAAAAACAAAAAAATATAGTCACAAAAGTGAAAGACGAGCAAACGAAGACTGACAAAAAGAAAAAAAAAAGGAGCCAAAGAATTCAAAATTAATGCAAAAAATGTTGAGTGACAGATATACATATAGGGATGTAAAAGAATGACGCTGACAGATAAAAAAGTGAGCAAAAAAAAAAAGGGGGGAATGACAAGCAGTCACATATATAAAAAGGAAGAATGGCAATCAAACAGGCAAGAAAATGGAAATCAAGAATGGACGAGACAAAGACAAATAAACTTAAAGTGAATGAACGATACATAGACAAGTAAGCGAAAAATTAAGAATGACAAGTGGTCATGTAAATTAAAAGCAAGAATAATAATCAGAGAGGCAAATAAATGAAAATCATGGCTGGCAGTCACGCACACACAAAAGCAAGACTGGAAGACGGACAGACATACGTAAAGTGAATGACCAGAAGGTAGACAAGTAAGCGGAAGATTAAAAATGGAATGACAAGTGGTCATAGAAATGAAAAACGAGAACAATAATCAGGAAATCAAGAATGACACACACACACACACAGGCAAGACTGCAAGATAAATAAGTATACGAAAAGTAATAGGTAGACGAATCAACATAAAGCAAGCGTGACAAATCGGCAAGTCACTTCCTCTAATTAAATTCCTTTCATATCTCAAATATTCGCACGCACAAAAATTAGCCGAAAATATATATAGTTCCAAAGATTAACCAAAAATATGTATAGTTCAAAATATTAGCTGAAGATGCAGTTCTTCTGAGAAATTCATTCATTTAAAAATATTATTTCAAAAATGCGCATATTTTGTTCTCGAAATGGGAAACGCAAACTTTCCTGATTCATTACAGACATTTTATGTGCGATTTAAGTAAACATTCAAACTTACGTGTCCATCGAGGATTATCCATACTCTCAAATCACCTCTTCCATGGAATCGTATGGCCTTTAAGCTAAAAAGAAACGGCAGCTGTAAAAATCCAGATTAATACATCAGATGATCCATGCGGAACTTCAACGAGCTACACCAACTGGCCGTCTCCGATTTACAGGTCTGTAACCACCACAACTTTGAATCGACATCCCAAGAAGTAGGTTAGGGCAGTCCTGACGGTGCATTCCTCCCCCTTCATCACCATTCCTCTGTCAACCCACCCAGCATCCTGAAGATGTTACGCGCTCATCGTTTTTAGCTCTTGTTCATTTCGGATTTTTTTTCTCGGCGATATTTCTTCATCCTATCCAAAAGCGCCTGCCGGCGTTTGGATTCTCTGACAGCCGACTGTGTATACGCCCGCAAGGTAAAAAACCAATGTCATGGGCACTAGGAAATCGGGTCACTGGCTGAAACGCTCTCAGAAACGACGGCAAAGCTTAACAAGTTTTTTTTACTTCTTTCTTATATTTTTTTTACCTATCTTTCTCTGTTTTATTTTACACGAATAACACGTTGGACTCCAACCAAGCAGCGGCATTTTTATCTCTACTTCTGTTGAAAGAGAGAGAGAGAAGCCATTTTTTTTTCATTGTTTACAAAGTTTTTCATTATGAGTTTCCGACTGTAAGTGAAATGACAATGAATTGATTTATATCATTATTACGTTTACCGGTACTACCTTCACTTCATCGGCATCTCAGAGAGCGCAAAGGTCACTGAAATGATCAAGGGTTCTGTTGCAAGGTTGCCTCCCCCCTCTAAATTTATAAAATGCCCTATCTCATATTGTTTCACTCAGATTAGAAAAAAAGATGAATAACAACATTTACTGTACATATTGAATGCAACACGTTAGCAAAATAATGTCATAATCATTGTCAACCATAATTAATCCACTTCTGGATGATATCCACTGCTTCCACAGTTTCTTCCCAACGATCCGTCGTGAGCCAGTGTCCTCCATGTCACTACCGCATGCTTTCGAATTTCAGCTCCCCATCTCCCATGTACAGTAGTATTTTCCTGTCGCTTTTAATCCAGTCTAAAATTTCGGTTGTCCGTTCGTGATCCGTCATTCTGGCAATATGCCTAGTCGATTGCCATTTCAAGGATTTTCTATTGTTGTCATTTTGCTCATCCAGGAGTTATTATTTTTACCTTTCCTGGTTACACCAAGCATTCATTTCCCCAAGCTTCTTTCAGTTGTTTTCAGTCTTTGCATGTCTTTATTTTTAGGGGTAAGGTCCACGTCTCTGCTCCGTATGTAAGCATATATACACTATACTGACAAAAGTCACCGGACACCTAGAAGAGAAACACAACATAGCATTTATTGACATACATTAGTACGGTGTCGGTCAACCTTTGGCCTTAATGCATGCACTGACCCTTCGAGACATGCATTCGACAAGGTTTTGAAACACAGGGATACGTATGCGCTTCCATTCAGTACATAATGCTGCCGCTAACTGTAGCTTTGTAGCAGGCGTTTGCTCCAAACTCTTTATGCGGCGCTCTGATTCATCCCATAGGTGCTCTATGGGATTAAGATCTGTGCTGGCCAGTCCACACACGATACGGAATTATCGTCAAACCACGCCATAACAGTATTTGCTTTATGGCTCGCTGCATTATCCTGCTGGTACCAACAAGGCTCGGTTCTATAGTATTGCCACAGAGATGGTAGGCCATAATTATCCAGAATATCGAGGTAGATGTGCTGTTTAACAGGTTTGTCCACGATAACTAATGGGCCGGAACCATACCACGAAAAACACCCCCACACGACTACACTGCCAGCTCCAAACTTGACAGTACGAAAAGTACACTGTGGTAAATAGCGTTCTCCCGGCTACCGCCATCCCCACACACGGCCATCAGACTCATGGATCGTGTATCTGGATTCATCAGTGCATAGGACCCGTTTCCATTAATCTTCGATCCACGATAAATGTTCTTTACACCATGCTAAACGACGAGTAGCATTCCGAGTGGAGATGAAAGGCTTATGTGCAGCCGCACGACCACGATAACTCATGGAATGAAGTTCTCTGCGAATGGTACGGGTATATACCGAGGTTCCAGCATTTTTACTTTCCTGTGCACTGAGATCTTATGCAGTACTCCGTCGATTAGTTGTAACGACTCACCTGAGTCATTGACGTCCTCTATCACTGATTTCCTTTGGTCTTCCGGTACGCTTTGCATCCAAAACAGTTGACTTGGGTATGTTTAAACGACTCTAGGTTTCTTTAATGGACAACCCACCAATATAACACCCAACAATATTTCCTTTCTCAAAGTCAGTTCTTTCCCGCCGCGACAGTTTCACTCAACCTCACGGTGCGATATGATCGCGGTCAGCTCCAGGGTTATTTTTATACCGTTTGCAGCTGTACCGCGCATCTTAACAAAGTAGAGGATCCGTTCATTTGCTTTTGAAGTGGTGTCCGGTGATTTTGTCAATATAGTGTATATATATATATATCATCGTCATCATTGTCAACCATTGTTAATCCACTGCTGGATGAACGTCTCCCCAAGTTTTTTCCACGACAGTCCGTCTTGAGCCAGTCTCCTCCATGCACCTACCTCAAACTTTCGTATTTCATACACCCATCCCCCAAGTGGTCTTCTTTTAGATCTTTTTCTGTACCTTGGAATTAAGTCTAAAGCTTTGGTTGTCCGTCGGCGGTGCATCCTTCTGACAACTTGTCCTGCCAATTGCCATTTTAGGGATTTTAATGGGATCATGATGTCTTCCACTGTTGTCATTTTCCTTACCCACGAGTTCCTCCTCTTCTTACCATTCCTGGTTACACCAAGCATTTATCCCTCTAGGCTTCTTTCAGTTTTATGCAGTCTTTGTATGTGTTTTTTAGTAAAGGTCCACGTCTCTGCTCCGTACGTGAGCATATATCATCATCATTGTTAACCATTATCAATACACTGCTGGATGAAGGTCTCCCAAATTTTCTTCCACAACGGTCTGTTTTGAGCCAGTCTCCTTCATATCAGTCCGGCATGCTTTCGAATTTCATCCACCCATCTCTCGTGTGGCCTTTTTCTGGGTCTTTTCTTGTCCCTTGGGATCCAGTCTTAAATTTCGATTATCCATCGGTCGTCCGCCCACTGGCGATATGCACACACACACACACACACACACACACACACACACACACACACACATTATCAACCATTATCAATCCTCCTCTGCTGCATGGTCTCCCCAAGTTCCTTCCACAGCAGTCTGTTTTGGGCCAGTCTCCTCCATGTCACTCCTGCATGCTTTCGAATTTCATCCACCCATCTTAATTACGACCACGGTACTTCGTAGATCCTCCTTTCGCCCTTAGTACAGCAGCTATCCTACGTGGCACCTATTCAGTAAAGTGCCGGAAGCAGTTAGGAGGTACTTTCAAGGTTTCTAATGTGACGTGAGAAGATTTACAGTCATCCATCTTTGAGATTTCTTTATAAATTTAGAACTTGCAATTCGTTGTTTTTGTTAAACTAACTTACTGCGATGATTTTATTCGACAAATCATAAGGATATTGGGACTTTGTATTTAGTTTTTGGGGTTTGATCGGCTATACTAGGGCCAATTAAGCTGTGTGCATTGCGGCCTTCAATGCAGGTATGGAGGTGATTGGCGCACCCAGAAGCTTGGTATGCCATTCCGCTAATTTCCTACAAGTTCTTTATGGGATTGATATCAGGGATATTCGGAGGCCAATTGATACGCTGGAAGTCTGAACTGTGTTCCTCAAACTATTCCTGCTCGACATTGAACCTGTGGCTCGGTGCATTGTCACGAGGGAAGACACCGTCGCCATTAGGGGAAAAGGTGCAACATTTCTGGGTGCGCAGAGTCAACAAGCAATTAACGGTAGTGGGTACCAGTCATACGTTGTTCTACATGCACCAGGGATCCACGTTCCTGCCAGATAAACATGCCCCACACCATGCAACCACCTCCACCGACTTGCAGTGTGAAGACCATGTAGGATGGTTCGAGTGCCGCCATGTTGTTTGCGCCAAATATGTACACGTCCATCCATGGAACGGAATAGAAAACGTAACTTGTCATACCAGAACACTTTTTTTCCAGTCAGTCGACGTCCAACTTGCATGATCTTCGCACCAGGCGAGTCTTTTGCGCCGATGAACAGTGGTTAGGAGATGATGTCGTCGGGGTCGTCTGCTGTTATAGCCTATACGTGCAAGCATGCGACGCATGCTCATGACAGATACTGTTCCGGGTTGACCTCTGTTGTATTGTGTAGTCAACCGTCGAACAGTGCTGCCTGCGTCTGTTGACTTGTACGAGTCCTCGCACCTCAACCTTTTGCTGTCCTGCGCAGTTTTGCCTCCGGGTCTTTTTTTGATAATTTTCACGCCAGTTCTGATACGCTTTAACTACGGTGGCTCGCAAACAACTCAGCAGTTCAGCCGCTTGGGAAATCGAAGCAACCGCTCTCCGCGCTCCCACAATCTGTTCTTCCTTAAAAATCTGATAAATCCTTCCGTTTACTTATCACGTTCTTAATTTTGCTACCTACTGCCCCACTCACACCTTATATATGCTACGTCGGTCGACTAATCGCGCCCTCTCGGAAATCACGTGGTAAACGGGCTGCATCCACTTTTGATAGTGTGGTCATAATTCTGTATTCACTCAGCTGAGGTATACATATGTCACATCATGAATTTCAAAACGGACGTACTTACCGCTTATTATTTAATTAATTCAGTCATCAATTTTTTGCTCGAAAAATCTGATAAATGCAGGGTTTTTTTTCAATCGTAGCGTATTTTACAAAATGCATTTTTAAATTATTCGTGCCCCTTTTGTTTACAAAATACTTTTGTAACTCTTTACTGCACTTTACACCGTCTTTAAAAATCGAACACCTGTTCTATAACTGCATGAGATGCTTTCTTAATCAATTTATTTTTTTCCCATGTTTGCAAATAAACGAACTCGTAACCCTTGTTTGTTGTCTCTTCGATATAATGATCTTCAACGACCTTTTGAATTTCCTCCACAGTTCAGATTTGTTCGAAAACGGCATCGAAATCCTGTCTTTCTGGATTGACAACGAAAACCCTTTTGATTTGAAAGGAGCTGTTTTTGCCCTTTCTTAAGGAAATATCGGCCATATTTCAATCACAAACCAGTAGTTTTGGCAATGTGTATCTGAGAGACAAAAAATTCCTACTTCCGTCCGAAGAAGCTAAATAAAATCTTTTCGGCAAAAATTTGCCGATTTTTTTCCCCTTGAACGTTAACGTTTTTAACTGTCTTATGTCCAAGATTCGGAGGGTCCGCTATTTGGAGGCAAATGTGCAGAACCGTATATACTTCGGGACTTGTGGTCATCAAACATCCCGCTAAATGGAAGTGTCCGCTATTCGGAAGTCTCCGTTGAAGAGTTTTAATGAAGTTGTTTCATTATACAAACACATTGGACAAAAGAATTCAAGCATTTGTTTATCGTCAAACAGAGTATCTTTTGTTGCGAAGGATAGCAATTATGCGACATTCAGTGGGGTACTTAAGTTCGTTTTTGTCTAAAGATAATCATTTCTGCTGAAAATATCGCGTAACTCTCTCAGTATTGACCAAAGAGGACATCGACGTTGAACAGCTCTTTTCAGAATGTCCCACACATGTTTAATATGATTGAGATCAGGCGACTCTGGAGGAGAGGGGTGATGATGAAAGATCTCCACTTGCTCATCAAACCATTCTTGCACGCACGTGGCCCAGTGCTGTTGAATGTTCATGAATAAGGATGCCATTACACAGAGGAAAACGGTGTACTTGGTATTTTAGGATACTTATGTATTCCTTGGAAGCCATTTTACCTTCCACTGGTATCAGTGGACGTAGTTATACCAACAAAACATCTGCCACAGCATGATACGAGCTCTAGATGCTTGGATTTTATTTGTAAGGAATGCCGGGTCCATCGCGTTATGAGGTTCTCGCCACACTCTCTGCCTGCCATCGGGATAAAATAATGTATAGCTTGATTCATTTGGCCACATCACTTCCTTCCGTTGCTCTTCTGTCCATTCATGGCACCACTGTAAGCGGAATGTTTTGCTCAGACAAGTAGCTTTTGAGCAGGCAGACAACTTCCACAACCAATTTCTTTAAAACCCTAAACTGTAAAAAAAAAAAAAAAAAAAAAAGTCGGAAATTCACGAGCGGTTTTTGGTGATTCGTTTCGCGAATTAAGGAAGCGTTTTCCCGACATAGCCTTTTCCGTGAAATAACATGGGGAACACTGCATTTTGTGGATTTTTCGTACGCCAAGAAAGTTCTGGATTTTCAGAATCATTTTTGCGCTTTCCAACCTTAGATTAAGAAGCGTATAGGCTCCAGCTTTGTCCGTCTGTCTGTCTGTCTTGTCTGCCTGTCCGCATGATAACTCGGTTAAAAATGGTTCGATTTCGATGAAATTTTAGTATGTGGTAGGGGGCAACCTGGGGACGAACCTTATTGAAAATGGACGAAATGAGGTCAACGGTCAGGACATAGGAGCGGGATCCATTCCATCGCTCTTATGCGTCATAACTTACGTAAAAATTCTTCTATTGCAAACAAACTTTAGTATGTTATTCCGGAAGTACACTGAAACAGATCTGTTTAACATAATCGAAATGGGGTCAAAGGTCAGGGCACAGGAGCGATATTTATTCCACAGCCATTATCCTCATAACTTGAGTAATAACTCGAGTAAAAATACTTCTATTACGAGGAAATACAATACGTTGCTCCGAAACCACTTTAGAAGCAATTCCGCGATTACTTTTGTCAGCAATTGCAGGTAGTACGCATGCGTGAGATTGGTTAGCCATTATTTTCACACGATAACTTCCGTGAAAATTGCCCGATTTAGATGGGTTTTTTAATTATAAAACGGCTTATGTGTGGTAACTCTTGATAATAGAAACAGGTAACACGGGCACAAAGATATTTAATTTTGATATATGTGAACCTTAAACGTAATAAGGTTCACATATATCAAAAATAAATCTCTTATTTATTTTTGATACATGTGAACCTTATAACATTTAAGGTCATATATCAAAATTAAAGGCCCTTCAAAACCAAGGCATTTTCCTATGATATCTGGTATGTTGGAAAGCGTATCATAATGAATGCATTGCATGAGTTTAATAACTTGTTACAATTTCTTTCGTATATTAACGAGAAATTTCTGTTCTCACTTTTTCCGTATATATATGACGAAGAATTTCCGATAAAAGGAGCGATCTGCGAGATTACTTGATGTGTGATTAACTATTAAATTTCAATTTTCCATCGGAGGATATGATTTTGAATTCTGTAGCGAAATCGGATATTGTGGATAGCATATCACATGAAACTTTGATTATAGTGCCACCGAGTATTCCTTCTCCTCTTCCCCATTTTGTGCACCAGCTATTTTATGTTGTGTTACAGTAAAAAAAACCGGGTACTTAAATTATTGTACAGGTGATTGTATGATGTGTGCGTGCGTCAGTCTAGGGATTTCTGAAGACAAAATCTATTATAGCTATCAAGAGAAAATTTTATATTTTGTTTCAGGGTTGAGCGACTACGGTGAGAAACTCAATGGGTTATAAGCACTCGCCCCTCCCTAATTTTAGATCCACTGGCTCTAGGGAAGCGAGAGAGCGAGCGCTTTAAGAAAAGCACAAAATCCATGCCTCTCCGGAATTCGAAACCGAACCCATCTGTGGTCAGAATCCAAGGCTTAAACCACTGCGCCAACGAGGCGGCATTTTTATATTTAGGAGTTTTGTGAAGTAATGTTACAAAGCAGAACATTTCACCTTTTCTTAAAGATAACTGAAAGTCATTGCCAGTTTAAGAAGATCTCAAGTTCCAAGCGTTCTGCTGCTTCGAAAAATCACGATGAAAAAAAAATACATAATTTGTAATAAGTTCTCCTGTAGAAAAAGTAAAATTATTACAAACCTATTCATAAAAATAATAAGCTCCAACGGAAAATAAAATGACTAATTCACCCACATTAATAGCATAACACATTTAATCATCGCGCTATTAGACTTCTAGCGTACATGACTGTGCATTTAGGGTCTTCTGGCTCAATGATGAAACGCGCGGCTGCAGTTGAAGGCGAACCCGGTTCGAACCCCATCAGAGGGAAAGCATTCGTTAACTTCATACCTGAGGAAAGAAGAATCTGTGGTAAAAGGGGTGAGAAGTCAAAATCGAAAATTTTGCAAAATTTCTGTGTAAATACGGAAACACCTGACTCTGACTTTTCTGATAAAATAAAGGGAATGATTGACAACGAAAAACCTCTCAAAATACCGAAGTTAGAAGAAGCGGAAATTTGTTTTAAAAACGGACACCTACCTGCCGTTTTGCTGCACATTATTTTCAGGAATTTTCCGTGAATTACCACCACTTACTTTTTATTATTTTCAGGCATTTTCGGTGAATTAACACCAATTATTTCTAATTATTTTCAGGAATTTTCCGTGAATTAACATCACATATTTTTTTATTATTTTCAGGACTTTTCCGAGAATTAACACCACTTCTTTTTTATATTTTCAGGAATTTTCCGTGAATTAACGCCACTTATTTTTAATTATTTTCAAGAATTTTCCGTGAATTACAACACTTATTTTTTATTATTTTCGGGAATTTTTCGTGAATTAACACCACTTATATTTTATTATTTTCAGGAATTTTCCGTGAACTAACCCCACTTATGTTTTATTATTTTCAGGAATTTTCCGTGAATTACCACCACTTACTTTTTATTATTTTCAGGCATTTTCGGTGAATTAACACCAATTATTTCTAATTATTTTCAGGAATTTTCCGTGAATTAACACCACATATTTTTTTTATTATTTTCAGGAATTTTCCGAGAATTAACACTATTTCTTTTTTATATTTTCAGGAATTTTCCGTGAATTAACGCCACTTATATTTAATTATTTTCAGGAATTTTCCGTGAATTAACACCACTTATTTTTTATTATTTTCGGGAATTTTCCGTAAATTAACTAACACCACTGACTTTTTTTAGTGTGTGCATGATCTGTATCCAAATGGGCTGCTTCAGCTCTTGTTTGAGTTCGGCAGTCAGTTGTTTTACATTGGAAGATGTGTTCTTTCGTACAATCCTCCACACAGCATCACAGTCAAGCATTTTAAATCTAATTTCACGTCTACATTTATGCAATTTGGATATAGTTAATCCTTTTGTGTTTCAGTCTCTAAACACTTTTGAAATGGTTGCTTTTGGTAAAACTATAGTAGTTTCGTTTGCTTTTATAGCCGTGGTTCCCGTTAAACTTGCGGCTACGGTTAAGCTGTTTTCAAATTCCAACAATTTCACGGTTTTTCATGTTTGCATGTGTTATTTCTGCCAAATTATCTGTTCGCTCTTTAAGAAGAACAATGCCAAACGTCAGAAGGCCGTCTGATTGTCATGTAGGCCTACTCGAACCCACGTATAACGAGCTCGCATGATGCGCAGTTCCGCATAAACCGAAGTTTTTGTAGATCCCTTGAATTTCGGAATATTCTTGTTATTTTAACCGCATATTACGAAAAATAATTTTTGGACAAACCGCATATATCGAAATTCAGCACGATTACCAGTAAACAAGATAAGTGACATTCACCCAGTGTTGACTCCTTCCTCTTTTTTAGATTTTTTTAGATTGAAGGTATAACGACCCCCGTGAACAACTCAATGGGCTATAAGCAGTCGCCCGTCCCTTATTTAGGGTCACATGTTCCAGGGAAGACAAACACAACATCCATGCCTCATCGTGATTCTAACCCGGACCCTTCTCGTACGAATGATCAGAAGCCATCGCTTAGACCACTGCGCCACCAGGGCTGACCTTCCTCTTTCACTGGGAAAATACACTGGTTTCCTTCCATAAATTAAGCAGCAAATGGAAAAATCGTGATAACTCAAGCAAACTGATTCGGATGGAATTTGGTGGAAAGCTTTATCAGACCAAATGCAACAAAAAGCGTAAGAACATGTGATACAAAACATTTACGTTTTACATGAGTGATGCAAGTATGAAAATATAGAAATATAGGTATGAAGATGAAATAGGAAAAGGCACTTCAATACGGAGTGTGGTTAACTCGAACAGCAATATAGGCCCGACAGCGATGTTCCATCCTGTTAATTATGGTGTCGAGCAGTTCCGTGGGTATCTACGTCCGTTGTTCGAGCAAAACAGTGTGGAGCCCCTGCAGGGTTCGAGGAGTGGGCTGGAGGCCAGCAGCACGCCTCCGGAGAGCATCCCGGACATGCTCAATGGGATTCAAACCGAGAGAGCGTGCTGGCCTCTCTATACGGGCTATAGTCTTCTGTTCCCTGTGCTGGTGCTCGAGGCGGGCTGTGTGAGGGCGGATGTAATCCGCCTGCTGTACAAATGTATCGCCAATTGCGGCCGCATACGGACGAACAATAGAGTCCAGGATGTCTTCTCTATATCTCTGAGCATTGGGATTTCCACGTGGCAACACATAGAGGTCGGTACGGCCGCCTAACGATATGCCTGCCCACACCAGAACGCTGCCACCACCAGAGGTGTCCCTTTCTTGGATATTAGAGGGAAGATAAAGAGTACCGGCTTTTCTCTAGATGTAAACTCCGCGAGAATCACTCTGTAAACCGGCCGCCTCGGTGGCGCAGTGGTCTAAGCGATGGCCTCTGATCATTCGTCCGTAAGAGGTCTGGGTTCGAATCCCGGTGAGGCATGGTTGTTGTGTTTGTCTTACGGCACTGGCTCTCTCCCTTCCCTGGAACCAGTGACCCTAAATTAGGGACGGGCGACTGCTTATAGCCCATTGAGTTGCTCACGGTGGTCGTTAAACCTCCAATCAAAAAAAAAACTCTGTAGACAGTATCGCGACTTTTCAGTGAACAGAACTGACCTCCACTGATTTTGAGTTCAGTTCATATGCATTCGTGCCCAATTGAAACGTTCCCTTAGGTGGCGGGAATTGAGGGGAACGCATAATACAGGTCACCGAGCATACAGTTCTCCTGCATGTAACCTTCTGCGTGCCATCGAAGCTGATACCGTCCTTCCGATGGCTGCCGCAAGCACAAATCCGAGACGAGTCGGTGTTGCCGTCCGGTTCCGCCGTGCTGAAAGCCGCAAATACCGGCCATCCGCGGAGGTCGTCGCCCTTGGCTTACCTTCACTGTACCTGCGGGAAGCTGCACCCATGACTTGGAAACGCCGCCACATCCTGCTGACCACAGAACGATCGACGTTGAACCATCTTGCTACGTCCGCCTGCCGTTGCCCTGCTTCGAGTTGGCCTATCGCTCTGTAGCGTAACTCCGCTGGTAAATGACGTCTCGAAGCCATGTTAACAAAATTGCTATCTAGAAATCTTGTCACTCACCACTGCACATGAATTGGCGACTCCCTCCGAAACAGCTGGTTTTAAGCTCTTGCGCATTTGTAGAAAGCGCTGCCAGCGCCACTCATTTGCCTTCCGTGCGTCGATGCTGTATGCTTTCACCCGTAAATATGCAAATTTCGTGCAATTTGAATAATACTTCGCCCAATTATTGTGATTTTTCAGTTTGTTGCTTAATTTATTACCACTGTAGTAATACAGACAGTTCAGTTTGTATGAAGAAAAGAAAGTTTCAGTTGTTTTTTTACTACATCCCGATACCCTTAGTCCCGTTTACCACACATATATTTCTTAGGCAAATGATGTCTCGTATGCTCTACCCTCGCCACTTTTCATAACTCAATATCAGTTTAGAAAAACTTTGCGTCTAGGAACATCTCAACGATCGCGTTAGAGGAAATGGAAAATATCAGGTCGTTAGGAAAATGATGGCCGATTTTCTGAGGTGCCGCATTCAACTCGCCCACAATGCTTGCAGACCAACCCCTCGCAGCGCCATTCATACGAGCTGAAGGGCGACTCAGACGCCACATACACGCCACAATCGGTTGAGATGCAGTCGTTGCTACTCGTGTTCAAGTGGTCTGTACAACATTTTAGGAAGGAGTGAGTTGAGGGGTGATTCTGTTTGATGAGTTCAAATTGGGTCATAATGCATCACAAAACTACCGTAATGTGGTCGAAATATAGGACGAAGAAGCAATATCTGAACAAACTGTTCGTCAGTGGTTTGAAAAGTTTCGTTCGGGTGACACGAGCCTAAGAGATATGGAGGTGCCAAGGACGATATTTAGTCATCAATAGCGACGCTCTGAAGGCAAATGTGAAGGTATATCCTCGCGTCACAGTCCATGAACTCGACAATACAGTACATACTGTTTGGCGAGTTCAAACTGGGTCATAATGCATCACAAAACTACCGTAATGTGGTCGAGATATAGAACGAAGAAGCAATATATGAACAAACTGTTCGTCAGTGGTTTGAAAAGTTTCGTTCAGGTGACACGAGCCTACGAGATGAGGAGGGGCCAAAGACGATATTTGGTCATTGATAACGACGCTCTGAAGGCAAATGTGAAGGTATATCCTCGCGTCACAGTCCGTGAACTCGCCAAACAGTACAATGTGTTGGTGTCAACCATTTCCGAACATCTCCACCAAATTGGCAAGGTCAAGAAGCTCGATATGTGGGGTCCCACACCAACTGACTGAGCATCAGAAGCAACAACTGTTTAAGATGTGCAGAAACCTTCTGACCCGCAGCGAAAAGGAGCCCCTACTTGATCGATTTGTAACCTGTGATGAACAGTAAGTGCCAAACGACAACCGTAAGCGAGCTGGACAGTGGCTGAACCATGGTGATTCACCGAAACAACATTCTAAAACTAACGTTGATGCCAAAGAAGGTTTTGTTGATAGTGTGTTGGACTGTTCACGGTGTCATACACTACAGGTTCTTGACTGTTGATGAAAGCCTTACCTCAGTCACATACTGTGAAGAAATTGACCGAATGCACTAGAAGTTGCGTTTTAAACAGCCATCTTCGATGAACAGGAAAAGTCCTATCGTCTTCGTGATAACGCAAGACCACTCATGTCAGAAATAACGAAACAGAAACTACAAGAACTGAGGTTCGAAGCCCTCCCAAATCCAGCCTATTCACCTGACTTGGCACCTACTGATTACCAAATGTTCATGCATTTTAACAATTGCCTCAAGGACAGGATCTTCAGAAACCTGAGAGGAGGCCAAAATTGCATTCCGCGACTTCCTTGCATCCAGGGAGCCAGATGTCGTCCAGACTGGCATTAAGCACTAGTCACTCGCTGGCAGATGTAGCTACTGAAGCACTAGTCACACGCTGGCAGAGGTGTGTAGCTACTGGAGCAGTAGTCACTCGCTGGCAGAGGTGTGTAGCTACTGAAGCACTAGTCACTCGCTGGCAGAGGTGTGTAGCTACTGAAGCACTAGTCACTCGCTGGCAGAGGTGTGTAGCTATTGAAGCAGTAGTCACTCGCTGGCAGAGGTGTGTAGCTACTGAAGAACTAGTCACACGCTGGCAGAGGTGTGTAGCTACTGAAGCAGTAGTCACTCGCTGGCAGAGGTGTGTAGCTACTGAAGCAGTAGTCACTCGCTGGCAGAAGTGTGTAGCTACTGAAGCACTAGTCACTCGCTAGCAGAGTTGTGTAGCTACTGAAGCACTAGTCACTCGCTGAAAGAGGTGTGTAACTACTGGAGCACTAGTAACTCGCTGGCAGAGGCGTTTAGCTACTGAAGCACAAGTCACTCGCCGGCAGAGGTATGCAGATACTGACGCACTAGTCACTCGCTGGCAGAGGTGTGTAGCTACTGACGCACTAGTCACTAGCTGGCAGAGGTGTGTAGCTACTGAAAAACTAGTCACTCGCTGGCAGAGCTGTGTAGCTACTGAACCACTCGTCACTCGCTGGCAGAGGTGTGTAGCTACTGAAGCAATAGTCACTCGCTGGCAGAGGTGTGTAACTACTGAAGCACCAGTCACTCGCTGGCAGAGGTATGTAGCTACTGAAGCACTAGTCACTCGCTGCAGAGATGTGTAGCTACTGAAACTCTCGTCACTCGCTGGCAGAGGTGTGTAGGTACTGAAGCACTAGTCAGTCGCTGGCAGAGCTGTGTAGCTACTGACGCACTAGTCACTCGCTGGCAGAGATGTGTAGCTACTAAAGCACTAGTCACTCGCTGGAAGAGGTGTGTAGCTACTGAAGCACTAGTCACTCGCTGGCAGAGATGTGTAGCTACTGAAGGCACTTGTTTTGAATAAAACAAGGTTGTGTGTTATAAGGTATGTCTCTGTCATTTTTACCTTCCAAATCGGCCATTATTTTCCGGACGACCTGGTATTTAAAAAAGCTGTCATGATAAGCACAACACAAGCAACAAGTGACTCATATTTCCGAAGCAACGAAAGACAGCAAATCAAACGTAACAGATGAATATTTTAATTTTTGGTAGTTACCTTAATTTTCACTTTGATGAAATATTTTGCTTATTGCAGATCTCACTCATATCTTGATTACAAGCTATACTTTCTTCTTCTTTTTAATAATTATTGTTTTACGTATTATTTGCCTTCGATTTATTAAGAGACATTTTATGATTGATTAATAGTAACCTGATACTGTATAACGTAATATGTCAGAAGTTGCCCTTTTTCGAATTGTCTGGTTTATAAAGAAGCTCGCATATATCGAACGCTTTTCAGACTCCCTACAATTTTGTTACATGACGGTTCTACTGCACATTTTTATACAATGATGTATATTGTCTATGAATGTCTTGTGATAAAAGCTCGTAAGTTTTCGGACAATTTGTGAAGAACTTGTACGAACTAGAGGATTTGTAATGTCCTTTCTTTACTTTTAAAAGATGCACAGGGAAATCATTTACTTAGAGCAATTATTTTACTCGAACCGTTTGACTTATTATTAAAGGCCAGATGTTCAAGCAATTGCTTATTTTGCATATTTTTTGCATATTTAGCCATTTTGAGGTATAAAAGCATATTTTCACATTTAGTGCATATTTTTGCATACATGCTGAAAATTTTCTAGAAAAGCAGCTTTGAAAACGAAATTATCGTTTCCCAGACTTAACACTTAACGCATGACGGTGCAGTAGCGAAACTACTTGCTAAAAATTCCTCCGCCATTACAAAATGGCGGTACTCAAAAGAATCCACTTCCAATCCAAAGAGGAATGTTTAGTCTACTCTCCACTAATCGAAGAAAAGGTATGCTGTGGGGTTGTTTTTCATGGTTTGAACTGGGCTCTGAAAGAAGTGCAGAAGGAAAGATATGCTGTGGGTTTTTCTTTCATGGTTTGGACTGGGTTCTGAAAGAAGTACAGAAGAAAAGGTATGCTGTGAGATTGTTTTTCATGGGTTGGACTAGGCTTTGAAAAAAGTTCAAAAGAAAAGTTATTCTGTGTGGTTGTTTTTCATGGTTTTTCATGGTTTGGACTGGGCTCTGAAGAAAGATGCAGAAGAATAGGTATGCTGTGGGTTTGTCTTTCATGGTTTGGACTGGGTTCTGAAAGAAGTACAGAAGAAAAGGTATGCTGTGGGATTGTTTTTCATGGGTTGGACTAGGCTTTGAAAAAAGTTCAAAAGAAAAGTTATTCTGTGTGGTTGTTTTTCTTGGTTTTTCGTGGTTTGGACTGGGCTCTGAAGAAAGATGCAGAAAAATATGTATGCTGTGGGTTTGTCTTTCATGGTTTGGACTGAGTTCTGAAAGAAGTGCAGAAGAAAAGGTATGCTGTGGGATTGTTTTTCATGGGTTGGACTAGGCTTTGAAAAAAGTTCAAAAGAAAAGTTATTCTGTGTGGTTGTTTTTCATGGTTTTTCATGGTTTGGACTGGTCTCTGAAGAAAGATGCAGAAGAATAGGTATGCTGTGGGTTTGTCTTTCATGGTTTGGACTGAGTTCTGAAAGAAGTACAGAAAAAAAGGCATACTATGGGATTGTTTTTGATGGGTTGGACTAGGCTTTGAAAAAAGTTCAAAAGAAAAGGTATTCTGTGTGGTTGTTTTTCATTAGTTTTCATGGTTTAGGCGGGGCTCTGAAGAAAGATGCAGAAGAATAGGTATGCTGTGGGTTTGTCTTTCATGGTTTGAACTGGGTTCTGAAAGAAGTACAGAAGAAAAGGTATGCTGTGGGATTGTTTTTCATGTGTTGGACTAGGCTTTGAAAAAAGTTCAAAAGAAAAGTTATTCTGTGTGGTTGTTTTTCATGGTTTTTCATGGTTTGGACTGGGCTCTGAAGAAAGATGTAGAAGAATAGGTATGCTGTGGGTTTGTCTTTCATGGTTTGGACTGAGTTCTAAAAGAAGTACAGAAGAAAAGGTATGCTGTGATATTGTTTTTGATGGGTTGGACTAGGCTTTGAAAAAAGTTCAAAAGAAAAGTGTTTCTGTGGGGTTGTTTTTCATGTTTGTACTGAGTTCCAATGCTCGAAATCTTAACGCTTCGGCCAATAATGACAGTCTCAAGAATTCTGTGCTCCTAAAGATATGGCAAAAGTTCGGTGAAGTTATACACTACAGTGCAGCGCCCGAAATCTTTTTTATCATTTGACCATCCTGTTTTGAATCTAATCAGTTACATCTAATTACTTCTTTTTCTGGCTATCGACCTGGGTGAAGGCCGTTTCCTTAACCAACAAAGCAATGCCCCCGCCTACAAAGTGAGGTCCATGCAGGAATGATTTGATGAGATGGGTGTACAAGAATATTAATGTCTTGCACAGGACCCCAATCTCAACCCCAAGGAACTCGTTTAGGATGAATTAGAACGTAGACTGCGAGGCGGTACGAACCGCCGGACATCGGTGACAGACCTTACTAACTTTCTCGTGTCAAAATGGAAGACAAGGACACTTACCAAAATCTAGAGGAAAGCCTTCCCAAAATAATGAACGCTATGATAGCTGCAAAGGGTGGAACAACTCGATATTAATTCCTTTCCTATTACAGGAAATTTGTGAATAGGCATGTGTCCGGATACTTTTTATCAGACAGTGTTTATGAATCCTACAGTGCCGCCCCGGTGGCGCAGTGGTCTAAGGCGTTGGCCTCTGATCATTCGTCCGTAAGGGGTCTGGGTTCGAATCCCGGTCAGGCATGGATGTTGTGTTTGTCTTACGGCACTGGCTCTCTCCCTTCCCTGGAACCAGTGACCCTAAATTAGGGACGGGCGACTGCTTATAGCCCATTTGAGTTGCTCACGGTGGTCGTTAAACCTCCAATCAAAAAAAAAAAAAAAAAAAGAATCCTACAGTAAAATGTTCAGAGATTTTGAATTCATATTTCTTTATTTTAGTACTTACATCTTGATTTTTAGTGCGTAAATGCTAGTTTTATTTTGGAGGTTGAACATCCGGGCTTTACTTATTGCAGCTTCAATTGGAATTAATCTTTCGCATTTGTTACATCATGCACTCAAAGTAAACAGTGAAATAATAAAGTTCTGTATTAATATCCGTGATCCACATTAGAGTCTGGTACAGGAACGGAAAAGACAATTGTCTCCTTATTACGAGAATGTGACATACATACATCTGGAAGAAAAAAGCCGATATTTTCTTATGATGTAAGGGGTCTGGGTTCGAATCCCGGTCAGGCATGGATGTTGTGTTTGTCTTACGGCACTGGCTCTCTCCCTTCCCTGGAACCAGTGACCCTAAATTAGGGACGGGCGACTGCTTATAGCCCATTTGAGTTGCTCACGGTGGTCGTTAAACCTCCAATCAAAAAAAAAAAAAAAAAAAAGAATCCTACAGTAAAATGTTCAGAGATTTTGAATTCATATTTCTTTATTTTAGTACTTACATCTTGATTTTTAGTGCGTAAATGCTAGTTTTATTTTGGAGGTTGAACATCCGGGCTTTACTTATTGCAGCTTCAATTGGAATTAATCTTTCGCATTTGTTACATCATGCACTCAAAGTAAACAGTGAAATAATAAAGTTCTGTATTAATATCCGTGATCCACATTAGAGTCTGGTACAGGAACGGAAAAGACAATTGTCTCCTTATTACGAGAATGTGACATACATACATCTGGAAGAAAAAAGCCGATATTTTCTTATGATGAATCGCCATTCCATTTATAAAGGGATTAAATGTGATTGTGGGATGTAACATGAAAGATGTTCTCTCTCTCTCTCTCTCTCTCTCTCTCTTCCCCGAGGACGCCATTGTAGAAACAAACAAGGGAGACACACCGCTGCTATTATCATAATAATAAAAGAAGAAGATCTACGGTATTGTTCTTTTTGATTGACGTGCCGTGGAAGACCTTCATGAACTTTTCTCTTCAATAAGTGGTGCTGGGGAAGAAATCCGGTGCTGCCGCATTGTTGTGGTGAATAGAAAACGGATGCGTAACACCCTCTACACGACTCCTGCTCTTTTTTTTATCCCAATTACACTATGTAAACATCTAAAATTTTATTCTTGGAGTTGACAACCCTACTGTCATTGTTGTTATTTAGCATGTGACATCAGGCAAATAAATAAAAAAGTGGGCTAATAAGATATCAGCCTATTACCCCACTTTTTACGTTTTGTTTAAGAAACTGGGGAATATGTGAAGCTGTTATGCATACAATGTTTGTTCATGCTCAATTGCTATGTTCTAACTTCCTACTGTTACTCAGAATTAATAATCGTCTTCATAATGAAACTATATCACATGCTCGATAAAATTTTGAAAATGACAATCCGATTTTTGATGTAATATGACAAGGATGGTAAGTCAGATGATATTCGAAAACATTCATGATGCTCGATAAAGTTACATTTTAATGGACGTTTTTTTTTTAATAACTAATTTACGGCATTTCACCTGTGTAGCTTCTTCGCTTTCAGTAAATAAAACTTGTAATGTTCGTGGAACATACTGTAGCGCTGTCGGAACAGTACACAAATCAGTTCTTGAAAACTTCACTTTTAAACAAATCAGGAGTCACTCAAATAACTTCAGGAAAGGTTACTACTATTCGTCTCTATTCTGCCACTAAGCCTTTAGCACTTCAACAAGGTGAGATCAAATGAAAGGGAGTTAATATCAACAAAAACACTTGATTAAGAAACACAAGACTGACATTAAGGTGGTTCTACCTAAAATCTCTGCCTTATGTTTCCAATCGTAAAACTTCTTTACATATTTTCTTCGCAATTAATGTATTCCCGAGGATGAAAATTTGCACATCGATAAAACAAACTTTAAGTTATAGCATGGGATACTCAATACTTGCTAAAACACAACCATAATCAAGCAATTCAACATTTGTTTGTCTACTGGCGTCATCAATGTACAGGTCGCGCCATCTATTAACAGGTGTGAACGTTACTCAAAGAAAAATGATTGATTTTTAATATAATTATGGTTATGTTTTAGCATGTATTATGTATCCCATGCTATAACTTAAAGGTAGTTTTATCGATGTGCAAATTTTCATTCTTGGGAATACATTAACTGCGAAGAAAATATGTAAAGAAGTTTCACCATTGGAAACATAAGGCATTGATTTTAGGTGGAACCACCTTAAAGTAGAACACGCAGCCTTCAAATAACTCAAACGGCAATTAAACAATATGGTATCCTATCAATTAGAGATATCTAAGATACGGTTCAAAATCATCAATTCACAGAATTTTAACCTAGCATTTGGACATGAAACGAATTTGTTCAACTTGTGTTTCCCAATTTTTTCCTGCGCTGCTCCAATGCAAGGCCGCCCATAGACAGTTCTATCGTATCTTATGTGGAGAAACTGAATATTAAGTTGATACCCAAACCGGCATATAGTCCAGACTTTTATCACCAAGTGACTTCTGGTTATACCCGATTTTAAAAAAGACATTACGGGGACGAAAATTTAAGACTGATCAAGAACTTATAGGAGCTGCGCAGGGGCACTTCAGCAGCATTTCAGAAGAATTGCAGAAGACTTTCAAAAAGGGGAGCAACGTTGGGACACCTGTATTCGATGCAATGGACAGTATTTCGAAAAAATGACCACTTCCTTGATAATTAAGGTACGCATTTATCAAAAAGTAGGGGGAACGTTGGGACACCTGTATTCGATGCAATGGACAGTATTTCGAAAAAGATGACCACTTCCTTGATAATTAAGGTGAGCATTTTCAAAAAGTGGGAGGAACGTTGGGACACCTGTATTCGATGCAATGGACAGTATTTCGAAAAAGATGACCACTTCCTTGATAATTAAGGTGAGCATTTTCAAAAAGTGGGAGGAACGTTGGGACACCTGTATTCGATGCAATGGACAGAATTTCGAAAAAGATGACCACTTCCTTGATAATTAAGGTGAGCATTTTCAAAAAGTAGGAGGAACGTTGGGACACCTGTATTCGATGCAATGGGCAGTATTTCGAAACAATGACCACTTCCTTGATAATTAAGGTACGCATTTTTCAAAAAGTAGGGCGAACGTTGGGACACCTGTATTCGATGCAATGGACAGTATTTCGAAAAAGATGACCACTTCCTTGATAATTAAGGTGAGCGTTTTCAAAAAGTGGGAGGAACGTTGGAACACCTGTATTCGATGCAATGGACAGAATTTCGAAAAAGATGACCATTTCCTTGATAATTAAGGTGAGCATTTTCAAAAAGTGGGAGGAACGTTGGGACACCTGTATTCGATGCAATGGACAGTATTTCGAAAAAATGACCACTTCCTTGATAATTAAGGTACGCATTTTTCAAAAAGTAGGGCGAACGTTGGGACACCTGTATTCGATGCAATGGACAGTATTTCGAAAAAGATGACCACTTCCTTGATAATTAAGGTGAGCATTTTCAAAAAGTAGGAGGAACGTTGGGACACCTGTATTCGATGCAATGGACAGTATTTCGAAAAAGATGACCACTTCCTTGGCAATTAAGGTATGCATATTTTCTTATAAGAACATTCTCAGTTGTTTTGGGACAACCCTTGTAACTTTAAGATGGAGTAATGACACTTCTCACCATGAAATAGCGCCTTTTGCATATAGAATTAACCCTTTAACGACCATAACGCCCAAAACGTCCGTATGTACACACGACCATAGCTGCCCGAAACTCCTGTCTACAATGAGTGAGATTTCCTACCCTTATCTACTCTTCAAATTCGCACGACCTATGAGAAATCAGCAGGAGTCACTGCCAGTCACCATTATTCTTACTAAGAAAAGAAGTGAAACAACAGAAAGTTTCGGGCGTTATGGTGTTTAAAGTGATTCTAGATTTTAGAGTAATGGTCGTTAAAGGGTTAACTGTACTTCCCACTATGAAGTAACACCACTCTTCATGAAGCAGTAACTGCGCTTCTCACAGTGAAATAACCTTACTTCTGCCGATGAAGTAACTGTGAGATAAATTAACCCCTCATGATGAAGTGGTAACCATCATCATGATTAAAAAAATTTATTCTTCGCAATAAAGTGACTGACTCCCCAACGCTGACGTAACGGCATTCTTCACACTGAAATAACTGCACTCCTCTGAGTTGTATTTTTCACGATAAGATGACTCTCATGCCCAAGAAAAAGTTATAACAGTTTTCACGATTACATGAAAAGCACTCTTCATCAAGTGACACTATAACCTTTCCGTGATTTCGTTCTTATGTTAATGGAATACTCTGTTCTTTACTTTCTGTCTCCATATGACGTAACATTACCGGATATAACAGCGGTTTTCTGGAAAACCTAAATTTCAAGAAATTTGATTAACTGTTATGTTAAATTTCAATTCAAATCAATCATAAAAGTCACATGCTAAAAATATCAAGAAGAATAAAAAGGCAGCTGTCTAAGCATGTAGAAAACTACCCAAAACGTACAATTAGAATTTTACTACTAAAAGGCATATTAGGTAAAAACAAGATCTTTCGCAACAGGCGCCCTGTGCGTCATCAGGTTAAAAGAACTGGCGCTAGGAGAACACACACACTTAATATATAGATAGTCCCGAAGACAACAGCGATCCCGGTGAGTGACATGATATCCGCGTCACAACTCGGTTACAGCGAGAAACAAAGCAAAGAAAGAAAAACACCAAATAGGTTACAAATACATATTCACCGAAGTGAAAAATAAGCACAGGGTCCGTTATCAACACCCGCAGTAGGGTACTTCGCACGACATAAACAATTAAATAAGCGAATCCACGGTGCATGTACATGTGCAGGTAAGTCATCGTTACAGCATACGTCCTTAAAAACGTCAATATACAAACTTTCGGCGAAGAGAGTCATATACCTACCTCTGGTCTTAAGTAATAAATATGTCTCAGACCAAGAGGGCAGATGAGTTCCAGACTTAACCAGACGTGCAAGGGCAGTAGTAGTAGATCCAGTCTTTACAGTGTACTGATGTTCAGTCACTCTGACTCCTAAATTACGAAGAGTGGATCCTATGTACCATGAATTAGTAGCCGCAGCAACGTCGGTCTTCAAGGGCACACAGTACACGCCCCACTGTTCATGCAAGATTTGGAGGACGATATTTTAGCCAGGGCTGAGAAGGTTCCAGCACTGTACTTGCGTTACATCGATGATGTTTTTGTCGTTTGGCCACATTCTGGTGATGCTTTGCTTTCTTTTAGAAGCCTTTTGTCGTCTAAATATCCTACTATTAACCTGACGATAGAATGGGAGGAAAATTTTAAGATCCCTTTCTTGGACCTTCTAATCACCAGACATGTTAATAAGGATTTTTTGACTTTTGAAGTGTATCGGAAGGCCGTTGGTTCTTTTGATATCATTCCACACGCCTCTTTCCACCCGGCTAGATATAAACTTGCAGCTATTCGGGCTTTGGTGAATAGAGCGTATACCCATTCCTCGTGCATAGCTGCTCGGAATAAAGAACTTCTTTTTATTAAAACTATTGTGATGGAACATGTGTATGGTGTTGGTATTGTGAAAAAGTTGTGTGCTCGGCATAGGAGAAGTAATTCGTCTTCGTTGTGTGTTGAGCGCGAGCAGATTACTTATGTGGGATCAATGTCTTTCTTTCCACCGGTTACAAATGCATTACGGAGAGTGTGTAAAAAACACAAAAAAAAAACAACACAAAAAAGGTTTTGGTGATGTGGCTTCTAACCTTCGGAGCATGCTTAGAAAGGATCGTGAGCCCAAACCCATCCAAGAACAGTGGGGCGTGTACTGTGTGCCCTTGAAGACCGACGTTGCTGCGGCTCCTAATTCATGGTACATAGGATCCACTCTTCGTAATTTAGGAGTCAGAGTGACTGAACATCAGTACACTGTAAAGACTGGATCTACTACTACTGCCCTTGCACGCCTGGTTAAGTCTGGAACTCATCTGCCTTCTTGGTCTGAGACTTATTTATTACTTAAGACCAGAGGTAGGTATATGACTCTCTTCGCCGAAAGTTTGTATATTGACGATTTTAAGGACGTATGCTGTAACGATGACTTACCTGCACATGTACATGCACCGTGGATTCGCTTATTTAATTTTTTATGTCGTGCGAAGTACCCTACTGCGGGTGTTGATAACGGACCCTGTGCTTATTTTTCACTTCGGTGAATATGTATTTGTAACCTATTTGGTGTTTTTCTTTCTTTGCTTTGTTTCTCGCTGTAACCGAGTTGTGACGCGGATATCATGTCACTCACCGGGATCGCTGTTGTCTTCGGGACTATCTATATATTAAGTGTGTGTGTTCTCCTAGCGCCAGTTCTTTTAACCTGATGACGCACAGGGCGCCTGTTGCGAAAGATCTTGTTTTTACCTAATATGCCTTTTAGTAGTAAAATTCTAATTGTACGTTTTGGGTAGTTTTCTACATGCTTAGACAGCTGCCTTTTTATTCTTCTTCAATTCAAATGATTTGCAAAATCACTCATCATTCATACCATCGGAAGTTGCAATCGTGAAAGCCCTTAGTTCAATTTTTTTAATGGTGACAACACTCGTACCTTAGTCCACTGACGAACCTGCTTTTGAAGTTCAGCAGCAAGACCTGATATTGTGTATAGCATATAGCATGATATTAAGTTATTATGTCAAAGGATATTCCTCCCCTCACATTTGGTGAACCTTCTGCTGTGTGTGTATACCGTTACCGTAACAGACCGAGTACACGAAGTATCATACAGGTGATATTATTATGTGTATACACACTGCATTTGTCAGTCAGAATCATATTTTATGTAGGAGCACTTAACACAAAAGCTGTTATAATTATCAAGACAAAATTTTATATATTGCAGATTTGTGAGATAATACCATGAAGTAGTACATTTCACCTTTTCTTAACATAACTGCCTCTAAGCATACACTCTGTTTAATCAAATAGCGTGGTGACATAACATATTCAAATGAACACAATCCTGTCTATTTAATACAGTATTCAATACTGTTAGTTTAAAAAAATCTCCTCCTGGTGCTTGAAAAATCATGATGAAAAGAGAAAAAGAAGTACTTTGTGATAAGAGCTCCTACATGAAATGCAATTCTTCATGATAAGGGACTTCAGGATGAAATTACAGCACTCTTCACAATGAAGTGATAGCATTCTTCATATTGAGATAACTTCACTCCATATGATGAAATAAATGTACTCCTCACGATGAGATAACTGTACTCCTCAATGTGAAATGGCAACACTCTTTATGGTTAAATACCTTTAAGATGGAGTAACTGCACTTCTCTCCATGAAGTAACACTATTCCTTAAACAGCAGTAACTGCACTCTTCACAGTGAAGTAATTGTACACCTGGCGATTAAGCAATTTTGCATTAACTTCACCATTCACGTTGAAGTGACAACACTTGCCGCGATTAAAAAGTAGCATTCTTTACGATGAAGTGACTGCACCCTCAGACTGAAGAAGAAGCATTCTTCTAACTGACATAACTGTACTCCACTGGGTTGTATTCTTCACATTGAGGTGATTCTCTTCCCCAAGAGAAAGTGATAACAATTTTCGCAATTAAAAAACGGCACTCTTCACCATAAAACGACAATATCCTTCGCGATGAAATTGCGGCACTCTTCGCGAAGAAGTCACCGCATTTTTCAATTTATCGTAAATGACTACGATGAAGTAACTATACTTCTCACGATGATATAAATGCACGCTTCACAATGAAGTGACAATATTTTTCGTGTTTATACGTATAACTATACTTTTCTCGATGGAGTAATTGAATTTTTCATGATGAAGTGTCACTGCTCAGGATAAAGTTACGACACGCTTTACGGTGGAATAACAGCACTACCCACGATGAAGCGTTTCAGCTTACCACAGGGGTGAAACAGTACAACTCACTACGAAGTGAGTGTTCCTTCACAAATAAGAAACTGTCCTCCTCACTATGAAGTAACTTACATTTTGGTAATGAAGAGACAAAGCTCTTCACTATTAAGTGTACTTCTCACGACAAAGCAACTGCATTCCTCACGTTTAAATATCTACACTGACCAGACAAAGGAACAAACCTACTTACAATGAAGTAACTGTATTCTCATCACCATGAAGTAATCGTAAGATACACTTTGAAGTAAGAGTACAACTCACGATGAAATATTTGGAGTACTCTGGGCGAATTATAATGCTGCTGGCGTACTATACAGTTTTTTTTTTTATTGGAGGTTTAACGACCACCGTGAGCAACTCAATGGGCTATAAGCAGTCGCCCGTCCCTAATTTAGGGTCACTGGTTCCAGGGAAGGGAGAGAGCCAGTGCCGTAAGACAAACACAACATCCATGCCTGACCGGGATTCGAACCCGGACCCCTTTCGGACGAATGGTCATAGGCCATCGCTTAGACCACTGCGCCACCGGGGCGGCACTATACAGTTGAAGTTCTTGTGTATGAAACATTCAAGCCGAAGCATATCCATCTGATTCAACGAACTTCGTCAGTACATTGCATCCTAATTTTATATACTATATGCAGCAGTTTAATTTCTTTCAGGAATTTTTGAAGAAAAAAGCTCTGGAACCTCTCTCTCTTAAAACTTATAACATTTTTTTTTTTTTTGCGACAGTGCGATTCGAACCCGCATCTTCCAAATCCAGAGCCCATGTTTTCCCAACAGAACTACGCCAGAATGCTTTTTCTTGCTTCATTTGAATCATACGCCCCATTTCCCCCCCTCCTTTGAGAAAGGTGGGGCACGAAATCTCAGATGATTTCCGGTCAACCGACAGCAACGTTCGGAGACCATTTCATTACAAAATTTATTATTTTATTACTTACGCACATGGTGGAGAAAAACCATCGTACAATTTTTTTGTCACTCCTAACGGCCAAGATATTATTTTTCGTTTGGGCGCCAATATACACCGATGAGCCATTAAATTATGACCACCTCCAGCCTAGAGAAATGAGCTCGCCTGGAGACCGAACGGTGGCGCAGGCGAAATTCACAGAGCAGTATATATATATATATATACAACTCGAAGACCGACTTTCAATTAGTAGAGTGTTCGGAGTCAGAATGGAAAAAGCTGCTGATTTATCGGAGTTTGATAAATGGAAAATTGGGATGGCATGGCGCCTCGGAACTACGATCTCAGAAACGGCGCCCCTTGTGGGCTGTTCACATGCCGCTGTAGTGAGTACATATCAAAAGTGGTCCACAGATGACTAAACGACGAACCGTCGTTTAGCCGTGTGTCGTTCGCAGCCCACTGGTGCAAGAGGAAAGCGGAGACTGTCGCGCAATGTTCACTGCGACCGCAGGGCCACAGTGCGACAAATCACCCGCAGCTACAACAGAAGGGCTCAGGGAAATGTGTCATAGCACACAGTTCATCGCAGCCTTCTGTGCAGGGGCAAACGTAGCCGAAGACCCTGACGGGTCCCCATGCTCACAACACGTCATCGCCAATAGCGCATGTAATGGGCCCAAGATCTTCGAGATCGGACCGTGGATGATTCGAAGAAAGTGGCTTGGTGTGACGAATCAAGATTCCTGGTGCACCACGTAGATGGCCGAGCTCAAATACGCCGATTACCAATGGAGGCTATTGCACCTTTGGCCACTGTTGGGAGGAAACAGGCCGGCTGCGGCGGTGTTACGCTGTAGGCGATGTTTTCTTGGGACACTTCTGGCCCCATCATCCTAATAGCACAACCCCTGACACCTGTTAGGTATCTGAACATCGTTGTGGACCCAGTTCACCCATTCATGGCTACTGTGTTTTCTGATAGTGATGGCCATTACCAACAGGATAATGCGCCATGCCACACCGCCAGAATCTCAAGGAGTGGTTCGAGGAACATGCTGGTGACTTTCTGTTAATGCTCTGGCCCCCAAATTCACCTGACATGAACCCAACTGAACATTTGTGGTTCGACTTGGGAAAAATGGGTACGCGCTAAATCATCACCACCCAGTAACATAGAGGAACTGGAGGACCTGCTGTCGGCATTGTGGTACCAGATATCCCAGGATACCTATCGCCACTTCATCGAATCGATGCCTTGCAGAGTGGCCACTGTTTTGCGG
Organism: Macrothele yani; assembly: GCA_039090855.1. NCBI lineage: Eukaryota > Metazoa > Arthropoda > Arachnida > Araneae > Macrothelidae > Macrothele > Macrothele yani. The sequence continues at coordinate 118,754,249 of CM077008.1, forward strand.
GCTAAATAGGTGCTTCACCGTAAAGCCATCCTTAAGCTTACTCAATTGCTTTAGTTGATTCCCAGATAACTTTACTTCGTTGCAGCTATAATGCTTAATTAAACATAAAAAGAGCTAATTAAGCACTGTAAGAAATATAACGTCCCGGTGAAATAAGAAGTCGTACTAACAAGTTCTGCTTCTTTCTTTCATTTTCGTCAAGAATATGCCAAAGACAAAGCGGAGAACTGGCCACAAAAAATTTAAGGGGCCATGTAAAAATTGTGTTTTTGACAGCTTCCCGGCCACGTCCCCACAGTTTGGTTATTATCTGAGTCACACAAAGTTTACGAAATTTCGTATTTTCTTAGTTGCGATATTAAACGTAATTCTTTATAAAAAATGTTTCTAGTCTACAGCTCAACAAAAGAATTTCAGGGTTTATAAATTACGGCTCGACAAATTCTCTGCATGTCCAAACGCAGGAAACTTGTTGGGGGGCGAGGGGAGGTGCTTAACCCCCCCCCCCCCCAAAAGGGATTTCAGTTTGGATTGCGAAGATTTAAAACAGGAAAGCTGTTTGGAGGGAGGGGGGGGGACTAAAAATTAAAATATAAAAATTTCTGGTCCGATCCGGAGATTTTCGGTGTTTACAAACTAAAACTCGAAAATTCTCTGCGGGCATGTGTTAATGCAGGAAACCAGTCTCGGTTAGTACCGAATATATAAAATATAAGGAATTTCTGGTCGGATCGGGAGATTTTAAGCGTTTACAAATACAACTCAGCAAATTCTCTCAGCTCATTAGCTAACGCCGGAAGCCTGTCGAGGAGATCGGGGGAGGGGGTTATTCCGAGAATATAAAATATAGGGAATTTCTGTCCGATCGGGAGATTTTCATCTTTTACAAATTACAGCTCTACAAATTCTTTAAACTCTATAGTTTTGGCGTTAAGCCGTCACCCCCCCCCCCTGCCCTCCCAAAGACCGGTTTCATACGGTAGCAGATGCCTGCAGAAGTTTTGTTCAGTTGTAGTTTGTGAAAGCTGAAAATCTCCCGATCAGAACAGAAATTCTTTATACTTTATGTCTCCCCCCCCGGAGATGTTTCCTGCGTTAGCACATGCCCGCAGAGAATTTGTTGCTTTCAATTTGTAAACGCCTAAAACTTCCGATCTGACCAGAAATTCTTTATATATTGTACTTTTGGTATTAAGCAGCCCTACCCCCTCCGCTCCCCGCGATAGGTTTGCTGCATTTGCACATGCCCGCAGAGAATTTGCTGAGCTGTAGGTTTTAAACTGTGAAATTCTTTTGTTGAGTTGTAGTTTATAATTTTTTTACAGAGAATTACATTAAATATCGCAATTAAGAAAATACAAAATTACGGGAACTTTATGTGATTCAGATAACCAACCACGAAGCGGTCGAAAAGGCAATTTTTATACGGCCCCTTAATTTTTTTGTGGCCAGTTCTCTAGGTGGCCACTTCTCCTACACCCGAATGTAGCACTTGTGTCATTGTCATCATGTCCGTTTCATGCTCTTACCTTTATTAAAGATGTTCTGAAGCCTCAGAAAATAGGCCGTTTTTTTCCGAACGACCTCATATTTCAAAAAATCTCTAATAATAATCTGCTGGAGACTTCCTCCTCCTCCGTGCCACTTTTTAAGTCGTCATAGCAACAACCATGAAACAAATGTTTGTGACGTTACGCTTAGCTTTTCGTGTAGGTGACGTCATCACCTACACGCGCACAGTCCTCGAGTATACGACTTTGTTATGTTGTCATAGCAACAAAGAACACAGCTGCTGGTGTGACGTCATCTAATCCAAATCATTCTCAGATGACGTCAGAGATGCGTTACGTCACACGGTCAACCTTAGACAAACGAAACAATTTTGTTTTCTTTTTTTTTTTTTTGGTTGGAGGTTTAACGACCACCGTGATTAACTCAGTGGGCTATAAGCAGTCGCCCGTCCGTAATTCAGGGTCACAGGTTCCAGGGAGGGGAGAGAGTCCGTGTCGTAAGACAAACACAACATCCATGCCTTACCGGGATTCGAACCCTGACCGCTTTCGTACGAATGATCAGAAGCCATCGTCTAGACCACTGCGCCAGCGAGGCGGCTACGAAAAACTTTACATCAGGAATTTTGGTTCTAAAATACTTCATCATACTCGGACATATATATGGGAGCACATGTGCAGCAGCGGCTCTCCTCCATCTGAAGACGGGTCGATGGTCGACCCGAAAGTACTAATGGGTTTTTAATCTTGTAAATATCTGTCGTTTTTTTAAATTAAACATATCGTGCAAAGACGGTGTAAGTTCTTTAATGTATTGGTTCTCTACCTGAACCAGTATTTAACCATCTCTATGTGGCAACGTCAAGATAAAAATAGTTCACGGAAAAGGACAGGGGAATTGATACAGGTTTCACAGTCAGTGTATAGGAAAAATGTGTACAAGGAAGTGTTGACAAAATAGGGACGAAAGGTTTTACAGAACACATAACAGACAACCCGTCGTATCAAATTCCATAACCGACTGCTTGGGAAATTTTCAGAAAGCTGTGAGCCAACGTCGCCATCTATTGACGTGGAACTCAAAAACTCTAAATAAATGTCAATAATTTCTGTATCACGAATTTCACTTTTCCCCGTCCTTATTGACAGGCTTTCATCTAGTTAGTGAATAAATAAATAAATCATCTTATCTCTGAGATCAAAACAAAAATTCTCAACCTTCTTTATGCCAAATTTCTTTACTAAATTCAGATCAACTTTAATTAATTTTTATTACAACCCCACTGATCCCTCAATAAAAAATAAACTAAATTTTCTTGAAATGAGTTTAACATTGTAGATTAAAACTTTTGCCGAAAGATGTAGAGATCACACATGTTTGTGTTTGCATAATGAAGAGAGAGAAAAAAAGAAGATAAAATTGCAACTTAGTAGTATGCTTCTAAAAGCACCATATATATAGATATAAACATATACATAAAAAAGAATCATACATACGTATATTGGCAAGATCTTATTTGCGCGAGTAAGCCACTTTCATGTTCTACTGATATTCAGTCATTTTCTTGTCAGCCATATATGGATAAAAGAATCACATAAAAAAAAAAAGAAAACACTCGCTGAAAAATAAAATGATGTATGCATATTCTCTTAAACATAACGCTTAAGCTAAATCTCAAATCAAAGCCACAATTGGTAGAATTAAAAAAAATGAAATAGCGAAGAGATGCATGAATGAACTGTAAGAAATAAATTCGTGATGTATTAAGAAAAGAACGATAACAGGTGAAAAGAAAGAGTTGAAATATATTCGCGATGAAGAAAACATCCTAAGCAGGCGAGAATGTCTTACGAATATTTAAACTATTTACAGCAATCATTGACATGCATTTCAGAGAGTTAAAACAAGTTTGAGAAACCGCTCAGTTAGCAGATTGTATGCAGAAATTGTTTTTTTCCCCCTATTGAACCACGAAGGGAAATGATGCTTGCAGACTATTGTGACTACGTTGTTTTTTCATAATAACAAACATCTAACTACATATTTTCAAGGGTTTTTTTTGTTTATTTGCAAACATTTGGTCAAATAATTTCCCCAAGATCGCATATTACTAGAAGCTGCAAAAAAATCAGAAAAATAAGGTAAGAGTAACGTCCGCGTTGTTTTTTAAGGACACTCTAAACATTTTCAGGAATGCTAATGTTACTTCTTTGAGCTTTTTGCTTTTCGTTCTGAATCCCATGCAATTTCACATGATGTACATATACGTTTCTGACTGAGAATATTCAGGCCATATGTTGAAAAATCGGAGTTTGTTTACCTTAAACATTGTACTTTTTGTTACAGCTTTTTTATCAACAAAAGTAGATCCACGACGAAACAGTAAATCCGGTCCTTGATTAAGAAGCTACACGAAGCTTATAACACATAAAAATAAAATACTGAATTTCGAAATCGGTAAGAGGAAAAAAAATGGTTATTTGAATGTCACATGTCAATTAAAACTGTGCGAAACATTATATCTACACCAGCCACAAGCTGTCAAAAATTCGCAGTATGAAATAGTATTAAATTACATTAATTCAACAACTGCTTACAATAATTACTTTTTTAGTGAATGTTCGTTGTTCATGTTGAACAGAGGCGTAACTAGGCATTTCTACGCCAATGGCAATCATGAAAAATATTGTGCCCCCCATCTATATTTCCATCTTAAGAGCAAAACTGAAGACTAAGGAAAAAATTTTAGAATTTAAAACGAAGGGTGCAAAATAACCTGAAAATCAAAACGCGCAACGCAGCAGTTTTGAAAATTCAGAATTCACATTCTATAAAGAAGATACCTAAGCAAAAAAATACATATATAATTTTGACTCACACCTAATACAACATAGAAAAGGTTATGTATCTACCTGTGTGAGTAAAAGGAGAAAAGATAAAAAAATAAAATAAAACAACTGAATGTAGAAGGTGTCGAGAATACTGAGCCTTGGCTTTATCAAGGACCAGCAAAAACTCTGCATTTTCTCACTTCCACAAAGACCTAGTTGGAAATGGGTTTCTGCAAGGCCATAGATGCAAGTAACATTCCCACCTAAAATAGTTTAAAAAATATATATATAAGTCATGTCCTCCGTAGAGTAGCATGACCTAGCACTAGTTAACAATTTCGCTTGCATCCATTAACCTTCATGGCCCGACCCATGCTCTTCATCTGTTACTATTAAACAGAGAGAAGAAGATTAAAGAGAACTCAAGCTGTGAGAGTGACATAATAAATAGAAATGATTTTCAGCTATAACGAAATTCCAAGTTCGTTTGAGAGAGAATTTAAACCTGAAAAACAATGCAAAAGAAATCCAAATTTTACATTGCAATTAAAAAAGGAAATGTTAATTTATAACGAACAGATTTTTGAAAGAAAACTTGAGTCTAAAACCCCCTACTCTACAACTTATGACAGCACGAAAACGAGAATAAGTTAAAGATAATAATTAACTAAAGAAAACTTTGTGAAAGTTATATACCTTAAACAGTTAGTTGCAATATGTACAAAGTATTTCAGCAGTGCTTTAAGTGCATAATTAATTAGTTATTAAGAACTTAACTACTTTGAAAAAACAGCGCATAGACAGCGCATAGAAAAGGAACAAGCTTAGCCTTCCTCTGTTCCTAGGTACCCCAAAAGACGCTCAAAGTTACAAAGAAAAGTAAGAGTTAAAACCCGCATAAATGTTAACAGACAAACCAATGCTTAAAAGCTGAAAAGCTAAAAAACGACAGAGAAAAGGTACATAAAGTACAAACATTGAACTTATAAAACCTAGAACCCAAAACAAGGAAGAGAGCTTACCTCTTGTGTGACAAAAACTTTTCTCCTTACAAGAGGAGAACATGGCTGACCCCTTCCGCCACTCCCTAGACGCTGGGGGGCAGTGAGGGTGGGGCTGATGGCCTCCTCATACAGCAAGAAACCAACGCGCGGAGATTTTAACCAGAGAAAAAATATATAAAATTAAGACTGTGGATCTGTATGATCAGAATGAGCAGAATTAACTCTCCAGAATACATGAGAAATATTATAAAATACACGAGCAGTTTATTTAATAATCTTTGCATGTATTAAATCACCTTAGTGAGCTTCTATAGATTAATCAGAATCTTATTAATTTTAATGTTGGTTTTACTATTTTTAGTATAGCTATCCTAGTAATGAATAACTAGTTTTCTTTTTTATTTGTTTTTATTTTCTTTTATAAACAGATTTTTAAGCTTTTTTTGTGATTTTGTTTATATTATTTAATTTTTTGTTTTAATAGGACCGTCATATCCATAGCACTAAGGTTCCTTTAGGTAGTTAATAGGCATCCTCTAGCCAACTTCCTTACGGCTTTGATTGGTCAGAATCATATTATTAACTGTGTAGAAAATTGAAGCAGATCTGCCAACCTTACTCTATTATTCAGAATAATTTTTCTTAAAGTTCTTTTGATGAAAGAAGAAGGAATTTCGTTCTCTAGAAAACTTTCTAATAGTATATTAATGTGGTAATTGAAATCCAAATTGTTGCTGCAAATTCTTGAAATTCTTAGGACCTGAGAAATTAGTACATTCTCAATTACTTTGGTTGAAATGTTATTATTCCAGTGTAGATATTTAATTACTTTGAAAGGAAAATTAACTCTTTTATCAAAGAGGCTAATAGATGGGTTACCTCTGTTGAGCTTAATGCTTAAGTCTAGGAACTCAAGTTCCTGATTACTGTGGTTGGTTTTACATAAGTTAAGAGAGCTAGGATAGATATTATCAAAATCACTCTCTATAACTTCTGAATTATTGATACACAGCAGATCATCAATATATCTAAAAGTGTAAAGGTAGTTATCTGAGCAGGTGGGGTGATTTTTAATGAATTTATATTCCTTAAAGAACAGGAATAGATTAGCGATATTTGTGGACGTTGATGTTCCCATTGGAATACCGTTCACTTGCTTATAGAGAGTATTATTATATAAGATATGGTTATTTTTTATGCAGCAATTGAGATAAGAGTTCCAAGTTCCTACATCAACAAATTGGTTAAGTTTAAATTCTGCATACAGCTCTTTAAAGGTAGTGATTATATCTGATAGAGGCAGATTAGTATATAGGTTTTCAAAATCATAACTATTAATATCTAGGGGACAAACTTTGAGTATAGTAGAAATTACTTCTGCATTATTATTAATTAGCCAAAAATCTCTGTACATCAAGTTAGAACAGTTTCTAATGTGTTTCAAAACCTTCTTTAAGACATCTTCAAAAGCAAGATCTATTTTCTTTTTATGACTTCTTACTCCACTAGCTATGAACCTGAACTTTACAGGATCCTTATGAAACTTAACCGTTGCAAAAAGAAATGGAAATTCAGGCCCATATCTTCTAGTTTGTGGAATTTTAAGTTTCTTGAAGAATGCCTTAAACCGATTTTCTAACTGCTTGGTAGAATAACTTACGGGCTCGTATGTTACTCTATTATTGAGTTCCATAGTTAACAATTCAAAATAGAACTTCTTACAGATAATTGCAAAATTATTGCTAGCTTTATCCGTAGTGGTAAAAATAAATTGGTCTTGTAGTTTGGAGAGTGACCTTTTAGCTTCTCCAGAGAAAAAGAGATTTCTGTCGAAACAAAAGTCCATGTATATATTACTAATTAATACACGGCCGAGTCACATTATTGTGACCACCAGCTAATATCCAGAGTAACCGCCGTGTGCAGCGCGGACAGCAGCTAGACCGACTGGAAGTGACTCAATAAGGTCCTGGAAGGTGTTCACAGGTATGTTGAGCCATGCTGACTGCAGCGAATCGGACAGCTGCTAGAGGGTGGTTGTGGAGGATCCATAGAGCGAACAACATGATGGAGGTGGTCCCACAGATACTCAATTGGGTTTAAGTCTGGGGAATTAGAAGGCCAGGAAGTACTTTGAAGTCTTCATCGTGCTCTTCCAACCACTCTCGGACATTTCTAGCTGAGTGAAACATCGCATCATAGTGCTGGAAGTATCCCATCCGCCCCAGGGAAGACAATCAGCATGTATGGGTGTATGTGGTCTGTAAAGATAGATTCATAACGAATTATTTCCACAGTGCCTTCCACAGGTATGAGTGGACCCAGAGAATGCCACGAAAACATTCTCCAGACCATACCGCTGCCACCTTGTGTTCTTCCAGCAATGGCTGAAGAGTGTTTGTTCTCCGGTGTTTCTCGCCTTATACGCCAACGTCCATCCGATCGATGATGTAGAAAACGTGACTCATCGGTGAAGGCAATCCTTTACCGATCAGCGGAGGTCCAATTCTGATACTGCCGTGCAAATGTAAGCTTTTTCTGCCGATGCACCTTCCTTAGCATCGGTACATTGGTCATCCGTCTGCATCGGAGCACCATACGCAGCAGGGTTTGCTGAACGGTCGTTTTACACATTCTTCCAGTAGGTCTTTAGTTCATACGGCTAGTAGTTGCTCCACTGTAGCTTGTCGATCGGCCCTCACGTACCTTCGAAGCAGAAGTTCACCTCTCACATCAATGGCACGTGGTGCTCCGCAGTTTCCACTTCGCTTATTCGCAATGGTGCCATTTCTCCAATCACGATACACTTTACCCACAGCAGCACGCGAACAATTCACAAACTGCGCTGTTTTAGAAATACTGCCATGCTTGGCGCGAAAGCCGATATTCATCCCTTTTTGCAAATCTGATAAATCGCTCCTTTTATCCATAACAGCAAGGAGTGATATGTTTTCAGAATGCCTACAGCACACCTTATATACCCTCCAAGCCAGCTCACGACACGCGCCTTCTTTCATTAGCTACGCGCTGTTGACAACAAAAGTAGGAGGTGGTCACAGTAATGTGACTCGACTGTGTATATGTACATAACTCTTAAATTAGCAATGTATATATAACTACACAGTCCAGTCATATTATTATGACCATCTCCTACTTTTGACGTCAACAGAGCGTAGCCAATGAAAGCAGGCTGGTTTTGTGAGCTGGCTTGGTGGGGATATAAGATGTGCTGTCGGCATTCTGAAAACATATCATTCGTTGCTGTGATGGATAAAAGGAGCGATTTATCAGATTTGCAAAAAGGGATGATTATTGGTTTTCGCGCCAAGGATGGCAGTATTTCTGAAACAGCGCAGCTTGTGAACTGTTCGCGTGCTGTGTATCGTGATTGGAGAAATGGCACCATTGCGAATAAGCGACGTGGAAACTGCGGAGCACCACGTGTCATTTATGTGAGAGGTGAACGTCGGCTTCGAAGGTACGTGAGGGCCGATCGACACGCTACAGTGGAGCAACTCACTGGCCGAAAGAACCAGAGAGCTACTGGAAAAGTGTCTAAAACGAGAGTTCCGCGAACCCTGCTGCGTTTGGGACTCCGATGCAGACGGATGACCACTGTACCTATGCTAACGAAGGTGAATCGGCAGAAAAGGCTTACATTTGCACGGACGTATTGGAATTGGATCTCCGCTAATTGGTAAAAGGTTTGCATTCTCCGATGAGTCCTGTTTTCTGCTTCATCGAACGGATGGACGTTGGCGTATAAGGCGAGAAACATCGGGGAACAAACATTCTTCTTCGACCATTGCTGGAAGGACACAAGCTGATGGGGGCACTGTTATGGTCTGGGGAATGTTTTCACGGCATTCTTTGGGTCCACTCATACCTGTTAAAGGCAGTATGGACCGAATTCGTTATGAATTCATCTTTACAGACCACGTACACCCATACATGCTGATTGTCTTCCGTTGGGCGGGTGGGATCTTCCAGCACCAGAATGGGACGTGTCACAGAACTAGAAACGTCCGAGAGAGATTAGAAGATCACGATGAAGACATCAAAGTACTTCCCTGGCCGCCTAGTTTCCCAGATTCAAACCCACTTGAGCATCTGTCGGACCACCTCGATCGTGTTTCCCCGACATACTGTTTACGAATCCAACAGCGCTGGCCGCCGTGTCGCTGTACGGAAAGGACGTTGTCTGAAAAAGGGAACACTAGTATTTGCGCAGAATTGAAAGCAAGCGCTGGCAACACAGATCGACCTTGAAAAGCTCCCTTCCACTAAGCTGGTGGCTAGTTTCGTCCGGCTGCATCGGTTGCTTCACACGCAGGAAGAAATCAACTTTGGTGATTTTTTTACAAAGATAGCTATATTAAATGAGGATTTCAACAGGCAGTTTGAATGTTTCAAAGACATGGAAATAATTTTCTAAATATATTCAAGTCGCCATTTTCCTATAATGCTGAAAACGCACCTGAAGAACTTCAGCTTGAATGAATAGACTTTGAGTGTGATTATTTCCTAGAAGAAAAATTCAACAGACGCAATCTAACAGAATTTTACCAGTTAGTTTCAAAGGACAAGTACGTAAACATTCATAACTTAGCTGCACGTGTTCTGTCTATGTTCGGTACAACATACTCATTTGAACAGTTGTTTTCAAGAATTAACCAAGTAAAATCAATTGAAAGGAATAGGGTAAGTGCCAGTCACTTATGCTCACTGTTAAAAGTAGCATGTTCAAAGGATATTATTCCAAATATCAATAAGTTAGTGACAGAAAAGCAAGCCCAAGTTTCTGGTCATAACATGTAATATTTTCTGTTCCATGCAACATGTTCAGTTGGTAAAATGTGACTGTTTTTAGTAATTGATGAAGCATTTGTTTTTACTATTTACCGATAATTAGAAATAATATTGCACTCTAGTGCCAAGCTATTGGTGTAGCTTTGTGAAGTTCATATTTATTCATAAGAAATTTATTAATATTCATGCGACCCCCTAAATTCCTTCAAAACTGGAAAGTGGTCTTCCCAAGGGTCTGAGTTTGAGACTACTGCCTTAGAATGACACAGTTCCTCCTGGCTTATTAGTCTCGGTAGCAGGTATTTCAATACAACGTTGCAACGATTAAATCAGTGCACTCATGAATGTTTGTTAGTGCCGTCTACGGGAAGCGGAACCGCCGGTTTTCATCGAGTTGTCAATGAAATTCCTCCGTCAGTTAGATACACAGAGAAATCAGAGTGGATTAACACAGATCAGAGTGGATTAGTGTCTTCGCGGAAAGGAAAGAGAAAGACGCTGTGCCGTTAACGGTGCTTGAAATCCAGGCCGTTCATGTCCCTTCGCAACGAGTGAGGCGTTATTGCTTCAGTGAATTTCGGGGGATGTTTGATTGACATTTTCCCTCGAAGACATGCAGTTTTTCTCTTCCGATCTCATCCTATTCAGATCACCGATCAGAATGATGCTAGCAATCTGTGAATAGCATGTCATGTTTAAATTGCTGGCATCTTGCAGCACTGCACTTAAATACATGACGCTTAAAGCAAACAATGACGCTCTATTTAATATCTCAGTAAGGGACAGCGGGCGAAACCATCCCCGTAGTGATCGGAAAAACCAATCAAGATGATGTTTTCACTGTTGTACCACGCCAAACAAAAAGCAAAGGAATAGCCTCTTAGAACAGCTATTCCGCTTTTTATTTGCCTTTGAAAAAAAAATCCAGAAATTCACAGAAGAATATTTCAAACACACACTTCTTTAAAACTTACGGAGTGCATTCTAGTAAATCTCTCTGTATACTTTCACTCTTGTGACGTTTTCACCTGGTCACAACGCCGAGGAAAAGAGAAAGTGAGTCATAAGAGTTTAAAATTAAAACTTTTGTTCCTAAAATTTTGATTAATTATGCTCATTTTAGTAATTCAATTTTAGATATTCGTGGTGTGTGACTCGATTTCACCTTATTTTTGAGTTTCTGTTTTCTTATGCGAATTCAGTTACTTCTCGTTTAAAGATATTCTAACTAAACGGCACATTACATCCCGGAAGAGTTTATACAGTTTGGCTACGCATATGGTGAGTCATGAGTCAGAGAAACATAAAATGACGACATTGAATGTAAACGAGTTTATTGAGTTTTGTGGAGATGTAGAGTGGTTGCCAATATATTCTGCAGCTTTGATAGTGAAAAAGAGATTAAAGCCTGTTACATACACTATATTGAAAAAAGTAACCGGGCACCTAGAAGAGAAACGCAACATAGCATTTATTGACATACATTAGTACGGTGTCGGTCCACCTTTGGCCTTAATGCATGCACTGACCCTTCGAGACATGCTTTCGACAAGGTTTTGGAACACAGCGATAGGAATGCTCTTCCATTCAATACATAATGCTGCCGCTAACTGTTGCTTAGTAGTAGGCCTTGGTTCCAAACTTCTTATGTGGCGCTCTAATTCATCCATAGGTGCTCTATGGGATTAAAATCAAGGCTCTGTGCTGGCCAGTCCACACACGATATGGAATTACCGTCAAACCACACCGTAACAGTCCTTGTTTTATGGCTCGGTGCATTATTCTGCTGGTACCAACAAGGTTCGATTCCATAGTATTTCCACAGAGTTGGTAAGGCATAATTGTCCAGAATATCGAGATAGACGTGCTGGTTAACAGGTTTGTCCACGATAACCAATGGGCCGCGACCATACCACGAAAAACACCCCCACACGAGTACACTGCAAGTTCCAAACTTGACCGTGTGGTAAATAGCGTTCCCCCGGCTGCCGTCATACCCACACACGGCCATCTGACTGATGGATCGTGTATCTGGATTCATCAGTCCATAAGACCAATTTTCTTTGATCCACGATAAATGTTCTTTACATCATGCTAAACGACGGGTCACATTCCGAGTGGAGATGAAAGGCTTATGAGAAAGGCTTACGGTAACCCATGGAATGAAGTGCTCTGAGAATGGTACGTGTACATACCGAGGTTCCAGCATTTTTACTTACCTGTACACCGAGGTATTGTGAAGTACTCAGTCGATTAGCTGTAACGACTCTCCTGAGGCTTCGACGTCCCCTATCACTGATTTCTTTGATCTGCCGGTACGTTTTGCTGCTTCAGACACGCTATGTGTCTTCCACTTATTCAGTACATCCAAAACAGTTGACTTGGGTATGTTTAAACGCCTCTCGGTTTCTCTTATGGACAACCCACTAATATAACACCCAACAATCTTTCCTTTCTTAAAGTCAGTTCTCCCCCGCCACGACATTTTCACTCAACCTCAAAACGCGATATGATCGCGGTCAGCTACAGGCTTGTTTTTATACCGTTTGCAGCCGTACCGCGCATCTTAACAACGCAGCGGATTTATTCATTTGCTTTTCAAGGGGTGTCCGGTGACTTTTGTCATAATAGTGCATATATAAGAGGCTTTCTTCATATATATACACTGGTGTGCAAAAATTGAGGACGAATGGAAGAAATTAGCATAACAGCGAAACGAGCATGCAGAACGGACCGAAAGACCACTCAGGAGATAGACTAGGGTCCGGTACGGTAGGGCATGTGCATATATGTAGCATAACGTAGGGGGTGGGGGTGGGGTCGGAAGGGTATGAAGCACACGGGCGGTGTACGCTCAGCAATTCGGTGAAAGCTATTGCACGGTGTACATCGGTTTGAACGACGTCGCGTTGCTGCCACCGTGTGATATGGCCAACAGGCAATCCAGTAGACGACATCTGGATGGCTTTACCCGAGGTCGCGTCATTGGAAAGTTGGAAGAAGATCGAAGTGTGACTAGTGTGGCCGAGGAGTTCGGGATCGCTCACAGCATCGTTTCACGAACTTGGAGAGCATTTCAAACGACAGGAACAGCTGTCCGGGAGTTTAGCAGTGGTCGTCCACGAGCAACCACGGAGGCAGACGAAAGGTATATTGTCCTACAGGCGAAAAGAAACAGACGCCAGACAGCGGGAGAAATCGCAAGGCACATGCAACATACAACTGGACGTCCGTTATCGCGTTTACCGTCGCCAGGAGGCTGCACAAAGATGGTTAATTTGCACGACGACGAGTACGGTGTGTGCCATCAACGCCTGCTCATAGGAGACGGCGGTTTCTGTGGTGCCAGGAACACAAGAACTGGACACATCAGCAATGGGGTCGAGTTCTCTTTACGGATGAGAGTCGATTTAGTCTGACTAGCGATTCTGGACGTATACACATCTGGAGAGAGGACGGAACACGCAATCACACCTCCAACATCATCGAAAGGGACCGGTTTGGAGGTGAAAGAGTTCTCGTTTGGGTCGGTATCATGCTTGGTAGCCGTACTGATCTCCACATTTTCCAAGGAGGTTCAGTCACTGGTGTCCGCTATTGTACCGAGGTTCTCTGGCTTCGCCTGCGTCTGTTCAGAAGTGCTGTTGGTCCTGAGTTCCTCTTCATGTACGACAACGCTACAACTCATCGTACAGTGGCTGCCGCAGAGCTGTTGGAGAGTGAAGATATTCAACGCATGGATTGGCCCCCAAGGTTCCCGGACCTATATCCAATCGAACACGTGTAGGACCTTCTTGGGAGACGCTTGGCAGCACGTCACCAGCCGCCAGCAACGATTCCGCAGCTGCGATTGGCTTTACAAGAGGAATTGGCCGCGATGTTTCAACAGCTCCTTGACAACCACGTCCTCAGCATGGACAGACGTTTTAAATCCTGCAACGCAGTCAGGGGTGATCATATCCCCCACTAAAGACTGGATTTTTCTTGGCAGCCGCCTGTCACATGGACGTTTCTGTCTTCTGTCCAGTTGTGCTCTAAGCTGCTTTTTCACTTTGTGTCCATTGGATTCCTTGTTTGGACGGTTTTGCTCACTTGTCCCATATTCGTACATCTTGGGAATCTTATGGCATGATTTGAGTCGACGTGGAACACTTGTGCGCGAAGTTACAATCGAAAAACCGTCTTGTCCTTAATTTTTGCACGCCAATGTATAACAGGCTTTTATATACACTGACGGAAAAAAGAAATCCAAGCACCACGAAAATAATAGTTGTGGAGGAATGAAATGGCGGTAATACATTTGTATAGGTAACATATTTAATCGATTAAGGTTTCAAGACCACAGCTTATTGTAAGCCCGAGAAGAGCCATTTTAAATGTGAAATGCTGGTACATTAATAACCGGTGTAACCGCCAGAATGTTGAATGCGAGCAAGCAAACGTTCATGCATTGTGTCGTACAGGTGCTGGATGTCAGTTTGTGGGATGGAGTTCCATGGCTGTTGCACTTGGTCGGTCAATACAGGGACGGTTAATGCTGGTTGGTGTGACGCTGGAGTTACCGTCCAATGATGTCCCATACGTGCTCGATTGGTAAAAGATCTGGTGATCTAGCAGGCCACGGCAACATGTCGGCACTCTGTAGAGCATGTTGGGTTACAACAGCGGTATGCGGACGAGCGTTATCCTGTTGGAAAACACCCCTGGAATGCTGTTCATGAATGGCAGCACAACAGGTTGACTCACCAGACCGACGTACAACTGTGCCGTCAGGGTGCGTGGGATAACCACGAGAGTGCTCCTGCTGTCATAGGAAATTGCTTCCCAGACCATAACTCCAGGGGTAGGTCCAGTGTGTCTCGGCCACAGACAGGTTGGTTGCAGGCGCTCACCTGGCCTCCTTCTAACCAACACACGGCCATCACTGGCACCCAGGCAGAACCGGCTTTTCATCAGAAAACACAACAGATCTCCACTCCGTCCTCCAATGAGCTCTAGCTTGACACCACTGACGTCGCAAACGGCAGTGGTTTGGAATAAGTGGAATGCACGCTACAGGGCGTCTGGCTCGGAGCTGTCCTTCAAGTAACCGATTTGTAACAGTTCGTTGTGTCACTGTGGTGACAACTGCAGCTCGAATTGCTGCCGCAGACGCGGTACGATGCGCCACGGCCATACGCCGTACACGGCGGTCTTCCCTCTCAGTAGTGTCACGTGGCCGACCGGAACCCGGTCTTCTTGAGGCAATACCTTCCCTTGACCACCGCTGCCAACAATCATGCACAGTGGCTACATTTCTGCCAAGTCGTTCTGCAATATTGCGGAACGAAAATGCACCTTCTCGTAGCCCTATTACACGACCTCGTTCAAACTCCGTGAACTGTTGATAATGGTTTCTTAAAGGCATTCTTGACTAACATCAACACCCTACGTCGAATCTCAACGATGACTAACGCTCACGAACGTTACAGCGCGTATTTACAGCAAAACTGCTTTGCATGTTCCGAGGGGCACTATTAGCGCCACACGTATGCGCCGAGCGCGAAATTTGCATAGACGTCATCATACAGATGTACTCTCACAGCCTACCAACTGTCGTTTACCTAACACAACCCCTTCCTGGTGTTGGAATTTTTTTCCCGTCAGTGTATGTATATGTGAGTTTTCGGTATGTGACGTCGTTGATGATGAAATACCGAGATCACTAAACAGAAGAACGACCGCTGGATGACGTGCGCAAAAGCCGCGGATAGCTTAGTGGTTAGTGTTTCAGACTGTCGATGCTGGGTCCCCAGGTTCAAGCCTGGGCTGATCTTTCAGAGATGGTGTGATTTACTAACAATCGCTGAATATCCGCCGTGCATCGGACGAGCACGTAAAGTGACGGCCCCCAGGCTGGACCCACTGGTAAAATGGGTATCCTTTCCTATGTCCCCCCTGAAATTCTCTCACCCATCTATGTGCAATATCGTGCTTGTACGGTGGCGCCATCTACTGTACTCTAATCTCACTACAAACTGTTCTGTCAAAGTCGCTAGACTTGCTCTCATTCCTTCCGTTTCTGTGTCCTGCCCAAAAGGCGATCTCGCTGTAGGTGGCAGGGACCTAAACTCTACTCCCTGTGGACGGAAGTCCTACATAAAAATGACAAATCCTGCATCCTCACTGGATGACGTGCGCATCGGACGTCGGCGCGTCACTAAAAATTTTCCACAGACAAGAAGTAGAGCTACCGAGAGTTCTGAAGTGTAAACACCGAGACTGGGCGGTGTGCCGAAGGGTGTTCGATTGGTGCTCGATGTGTTCGCCATGTTTGTATTTCTTAGCGGAACGGGAGGTTCCGTTGTCAGTGTATTCTATATCAATTGTAAGTGTACAACAGATTAAATGTGTGTGTGTGTGTGTTTAGAGTTCGTCCAGCCCGTCCATTATTTAAGTGTCGTGATTCGATGGAGCCATAGTGGGGAACTTTCCTAATACCTCACAATTCTGGTCTCAGCAAGTGAGATCTGTTCCGAATCGCCTGTGGATTACGCAGTGGTATAGACGGAGCTTTTATTTCACATCTTGAAGGTAAGCTTTCTTGTCAACTATGTATAAAAATTATCGCAAAGAAGATTTGATTCAAGTAGCACAAGAGTTTGGTGAAACGGTGACAACAGGAGCGACGATAGTTGATTTAAAATTAAAAATAGAGAGCACTGAAATCTATAAAAATGATCCAGATTTTGTAAAAGACGTCTTAAGTTCTATAATAGAAGAGAGGAAGGCGAGGGCTGAAAATTATCGAGTGTTAAAGATGGAAAAAATCAAATTAGCGCAATTGGAGAATTAAGTAGAATTAGAAAGTATTCGAAGAAGTTCGGCATTGGAGCTGAATGAGCGAAGTGATACTACGGTACTTGAGTGGCCTATGTTTAATCTTGATAACCTGATTAAAAGTGTTCGTACACTGAGTATGACTATTCCAGTTAAACCAGAAAATCTCAATTTGTTTTTCCAATCTGCGGAACTAGCATTTGTTATAAAAAGGGTGCCACTGGACATGAGGTCAGAGATTTTGATAAACCTTCTCGGGGAAAAAGCTAGCAACATATTGCTTTACATCGGGGAGAAAGAGATGAAAGATTATGATAAGCTTCAGTTGCTAATATTAAGAGAGTTTCAACCGACAGCGCAGGAATGCCTGAATAATTTCCGGAAAGCTCGTCGACAGCCGAGTGAAACACATATTCAATTCGCATCGAGATTAACAGCAAACTTTGAGTGTTATTGTAAACTGCGTTAGATTAGTGATTCTAACTCGTTATGCAAGTTGATGGCGGCGGACAAATTGTACCAAACCTTAGACAGAGACACGGCATCTCACACAGGGATTAAGCAGAGAAAAAGTTGGTTTGATCCTGTAAGATTAGCGAAAGAGTGCGATGTTTATTTTGTGCGGATAGGAAAATCGTTAAATGACGTTGAAGCAATTGAGTACAAATCGGTGGAGATTACGAGTAAAGGTGGAAGCGGAAATTTTAAGAATGTACGGAACGAAAGGTCCAACAAAAATAACTATGGGCAAAATAAGAGAAAACCCAGCTGTTACGTTTGTGGAGGAACACATTTTGCAAAATTTTGTTTTAAACGTTTTCGAAGACAACCTGAAGTCGTAAGTGAGCAAAGCGTGCGAAATGAAAGTTCAGTCAATGTACTGGAATCGGAACAGCCCGTTGAGAGAAAAGGTTTTATAAACGAACTGGAGTATGTTGACATCTTGATTGATGATAAAGAAGTAACTGCTCTCATTGATCCAAGTGCCCAAATTGCAGTAGTGAATAGCAATGTTTTCCCCGCCAAAAAAAATAACAGAGGGTAGAGTAATTCTTTCTAGTTGTTTTAATGATAAACATGAAGTTCCCCTGGCAAAGTTATAGATCTCACTAAAGAGTTCTCACGTTGTTTTCGAAGTAACGGCAGCAGTTTCGAATAGCCTCAACGCTCAGTGTATAATCACTGCAAACCTGTTTACCAAGATGAAAGGGGGTCAAGGTCAGATGCTGGCGTCGCGGGAGCCAAGCCTGTCAGAACAGCAGACTGTTATCGCTGCTTCAGGAGAGCAAAATGAGAACTTGTTTAATAGCTTTTTGCTGCATGTCGCAAGTGTGACGGAAGATTCGGGCATGTTGAATTTGGATCATACACGAGATTTGGAAATGCGCAGGGAAGTTTTGGATCTTGTGCATGGCTACAAACCAAACAAAACCATAAGTGTCAATTTAAAAAATAGCACGATTTCAAGAAGTACTAAATACACCCGATTTGAACTGATGACTGGCGTTAAAATGAAGAATACTGGAGATATAAAAATTAGAGAACTGTTAGAAGAGGAACATTTAAACTGCACGCTACGTGATAGAGATGATATGCGTGAAAACGCCAAGAGTAATATTTTGAGACTGCAACAGGAAAATAGTCGACAATTCAACCGGAAACTAAAACCACCTAAACTGTATAAAGTCAACGACCTAGTTGCAATTCAGAAAACGCAGTTCGGTGCGGGATTATAGCTGCGATTAAAGTTCTTTGGCACTTATCGTGTCAAGGCAGTGAAGCCAAATGATCGGTACGACGTTGAGAAAGTGGGAAACCATGAAGGACCAAACAACACATCTACTGCAGCGGACCATATGAAGCCATGGCCTACAGGGGGTTACTGAAGGACTTTCAATTCCTTTTTCAGTGACTGTGAGTATGTGTTTTATTTAACTGTTTTCTTTTGTTGTCTAAATGCCCAGAACACTAACGGATGCAGGATCCTCTGAGGACAGCGCCTAGTCAGCATGGCCGAAACTATGGGTTTTCGGTATGTGACGTCATGATGGTGAAATGGCGAGATCACTACACAGAAGAACGACCGCTGGATGGCGTGAGCATCAGACGTCGGCGCGTCACTAAAACATGCTTCCAGAGACAAGAAGTAGAGCTACAGAGAGTTCGGAAATGTAAACACCGAGACTGGGCGGTGTGCCGAAGGGTGTTCGATTGGTGCTCGATGTGTTCGCCATGTATGTATTTCTTAGCGGAACGAGTAGGTCCCGTTGTTAATGTATTCTATATCAATTGTAAGTGTACAACAGATTAAATGTGTGTGTGTTTAGAATTCGTCCAACCCGTCCATTATTTAAATGGCTTTTATATATGTATATATATATATAACACCTCGCAAAATGTCTTTCAATCATTGAACTGGGAAAGCAAATGAATAAAGATTAATAGAGATTATTTAACTCACCTTCATCTTGCTCATGACGTAGTCATTCTTGAAACTACTTCTTCAGAACTGCAGAGTATGATCTAAGAACTTGCTGACAGGAGTAAAGAAGTGGAATTAAAAATGAAATTTCGGAAGACAAAACTGATGTACTATACTTTTACAAGAAATGAAGATTTATCGATTGACGAGGAAAAGCTGGAGATTAACGATGCATAGATTTACCTTGGGCAACAGATATCAAGCGAGGTCACATTGATGACGAAATTAATCGGCGTTTAAAACTTGGTTGGAGATCTTTTGGAAGAAACAGTACAATTTTTAAGAGCAATATGTCATTATATTCTAAAAGAAAAGTGTTTAATCAATTCATCCTTCCGGTGCTTACATATTAGGCTGAGACATGAACTTTAATTGAAAAAAAAATACAAATATTGCAGATATCTGACAGAATTATGAAGAGATGCATGCTTGGGGTAACCCCCCCCCCCCAAAAAAAAAAAAAAACAGCAGAAGAAGAAGAACTCGTGGATAAGGAAAATGACAAGTGTGAAAAGCATCATGATTAGAGTAAAATCCCTGAAATGGCGATGGGCTGAGCATATTACTAAAATGACGGAACACCGATGGACAACCATAATTTTAGACGGGATTCCAAGGGACAGGAAAATACGCAGAAGAAGACCACATGGAAGATGGGTGGATGAAATGCGGGGTGATATGGTGGAGACTGGCTCAAGACAGACCGTTGTGAAAGAAACTTGGGGAGACCTTCATCCAGCAGTGGATTGTAATGGTTGACAATGATGATGATGATGATATATTACATATGTATCATATTGATGCTCTTTTGAACTTCTGGTGAGCAGTGATGAATTTGGACGACCAAACTACACCGGGAATTTAGTCTTGTGGTTCATTTAGTATCTACACGATAATACTTCCTAAAGTTCCTCATGAAAAATATTCCCTATATATATAGGCATATAGAAATCCTAGATGTAAGAGAACTGTTCAAAATATGCTTTGTAAAACGAAGTCAGTCATCAACAAATTGTAACAATTTAACGTTGAAAGAATTTCGAGAACCCGCCCGATTGAATGTAACATCGGCTCAAAATCGGATGTTGTACCAGGTAATCATTTTCCCGTAAAAATTTGAAACAAAAATTCGCGAGTCTCTTATAAACTCGTTACCAATTAAATCACCACGAAGATAATTCTGGAAGTTGAAAAGTGCGCATGTCAGTTTTCCTATGCAATAAATTATTATATTTATTTGGTCACTAACTGCCCACTGCCCAATTGTATTGTGATCTCCTCCTTGGGTAGACGTCATTTCTAAGTCTGCGTCTGCCCATGATTTCAATCCATGAACCACCATTTTGCGCGTGAACCAGTATTGGTTGATTCTGACGTATGAAGTATTTAGTACCAGTACTAAATACTTCATGCGGCAAAGTTTATTTAAAGATAAGTTTCTTAAGATAATACGGATTTCGGAATAACTCTGAGGCAGAATGGCTTTGTGTTCTGAGTCAGTCTGTGGATAAGGGTGTGGGAACGTTGTGCCATCATACACTATCTACCAACAAGTAATTGGACACCCTTGCAATCGACGATATCTGCGGTCCTGATACACGTCACGGCCGCCGCCGTTAAATATCGTGTGGGAAACAACAACGCAACCAGTCGCATGCAAGATGCCACACAGTTCGGAGCTCTCTAATTTCGAGAAAGGTGTAATCCTCGGGTATCACAGAAATGGCCGATCCATACGTGACATATCTAGCGAGTTGAAGTACCCAAAATCGACAGTGGCCCACGTGATTGGCAAGTGGAGGATGAGAGGTGACTGTCGGAATGTGCCCCGACCCGGCAGACCCACAAAACTGGGAGTTAGAGACCGACGGGTGCTGACCAGAGAAATTCGGAAGAGCCGCACCAAATCGATGGGCCACATCCGCGAGGAGTTTCAACAGGCATCCGGGAGTGTTCTTTCGATGAATACCATCCCTATGGAAGCCCATCTACTCGGTTATCATGGACGTGCTGCCGCCCACAAGCCTTTGATCACCAAGTCCAATAGCGCTGCTCGGCTAACGTGGTGCAAAGAACGTCTACCGTGAACCGTGGAACAGTGGAAGCAGGTTCTCTGGAGCGACGAATCAAGGTTCACCCTCTACCGTTCAGATGGCAGGGTCTGGGTTTGGCGTTTGCCTGGAGAACGCCTCCTGCCGGAATGTATTCTGCCAACTGTGAAGTTCGGCGGCGGTGGAATTATGCTAAGAGGGTGTTTCTCCTGGTATGGTACGGGACCCTTGGTCGCAATTCCTGGTAGTCTCAACGCCGAGACCTACTGCACCATTTTGGATGACCATGCGCTTCCTACGTTGTGGCAGTTTTACGGGGTGGACCCATGTTACTTTCAGGATGACAATGCCACCTGTCATGTTACGAGGTCCACCGTGGCTTGTATGGTGACAATGGGGTTAATCAAATGGACGGGCCTGCGCAGAGCCCGGACCTTAACCCTATCAAGCACCTCTGGGACGAGTTGGAGCGTCGACTTAAGGGGTGCCCCCACCGTCCGAAATCGATGAAGGAACTGACCTGTCTTCTCCAAGCCGAGTGGAAGAAAATACCGCTAGCCGTCGTACAACGCTTGGTTGATAGTATGCCCCGGTGGGTCGCAGCAGTAATCGCCGCTCGTGAAGGCTCCACCAACTATTGAAGGTGAATAAACTTCGTTTTCCTTTTCTATCACAGGTGTCCAATTACTTGTTGGTAGATGGTGTATAATAGATTATAATATATAGGTCTACTAATGACTCTGAGCTTGCAAGTCCAACGACCTACGTCTATATGTAGTTAGCTTAGCTTAATTACTTTATAACAGCGTGTTTTGTCCGCGTCATTTTCTCACATAACTGCAGATAGACCTTCGCTAGCCACCTACGTGACGCAGTGGTCTAAGCGCTTGCTTCTGACCATTCGCCCAAGGTGGGTCCGGGTTCGAAGCCCGTGAAACACGGATAGTGTATTTGTATTACGTCACTGGCTCTCTCTCTGCCTTCCCTGTATCCAGCGGTCATAAATTAGGGCCGATCGACTGCTTCTAGCTCATCGAGTTGCTTACGCGGTAGTTGTTAACTTCGCCACCCCTTCAAAAAAGCCTATGTCATTTCAGAGCAAAGGCCCAACATAAAGAAGAATATATATATATATATATATTTTTTTTTCACGGAAGCTTTATTTCTGTCTCTTCGGAGATAAATAAAGCTAAAGATGTACTCGATTACGATTCATAAGTACCAAAATAATTATTCTTCTGTTCCAAAAATTCCGGACAAAAAGAATACGAGCAATTGGGGCATCTCTCGATTGGACCACCGAAAAGTGTCTCTGGGTCAATCTGTCCCTGCTCGTGAGTGGGACAAATACAAGAAAAAGTTTCCATTATAATTTGTATTTGCTTAGATGTTTAAAAAATTTGAATATAAGTTCTGCTTAGTTATCTACGAACATTAGCTGGCCACATAGGTAATAACTTAAAATATAAGTATTAGAAGAGAAAAGCTTCAAACATATTCCATATTTAATATAATTATTAAAGATACGCTAATTATTATTTTATTTTCCCTAAAAATTATGTAATGCTAAAGATTTGTTTACTGAACTTTCTTTCTGAGAAATATTTAGGTTCGGTTTTATGTCAGCTGTGTTTTGAATAGCTAGTAAGAACAGATTTCAAATTTTTTTACAGTAATTTTAATTATTCAAGATTATTACTCTTCTAGCGAACGCGAATTATGAATGAATGTGTAAGAAATAGTGTAAGACTTCAGGTCGCACGTAAGCGTTTGATTTTGAGGGAAGATATGGGAGGATAAGATTCTGTAATGCGGAAGACTTAAGTCCAACGCAGAATTGCTGTCCCTTTGAGAAATCTTTTCCTATTACTTTGCTATCAGTTGTTTTTAATGAAACATTAAAAGGTTATCTTCGTTGGGGGAAGGGTAGTAATGTCATCAAGAAAAAGTCGTCATTGTACCGTTATTATTATTATTATTGCTATGGAATCATAATTACTATTTTTATTATCGTTAACGCATATGGTGCTTTACCGAAGTAGCGACAGCCTTTGCGTTCATTCATGAGAAACTGCAATAATACAAGTGTTGTTTCATGGAGTTTTGAAAGCAATCGCTAGGGGAAAGGATAAAAAACAGCAAAGGATCCTACTGCACAGAAAACTGGACCGAATTTTCGAATAGCTTGATTTTTTAACACTCTAGTAAGGAGGGTGGACGGGGGGGGGGGGACGGGGGTTGAGAAAGTTACTTTAAATATATTGTAAAGTTATTTTAAATCCATTGTCAAGGAAAGCCATTTTCTATCGGTGGTGGATTTCGAACTCCGGAACGAAATATTCTCCCGACTGAACTACGCCGGCAAGGCTTATTGCTATATAACGTGCCGTTTTCACGCATGCGCCACCTCGGTGGTACGTCACAGCGTGTGAAAGTTAAGCGTAAGCAAGGCAAGTGCAAAGTACAAAATTTAGTTTTAGGGATATCTGTGGAGGTCTCAACGAGGCTCCGAACTGGGGCTTCAACCCCAAAGCCCCCAACCCCATTTCCCCTCTTTCTTTCTTTCCTTGGCTTTTCAATGAATGCTACCGGCTCTGAAGTACGGAATATTTCATTGGCTAGTGGGAACAGAAAAGAGATGCAGAAATACTCTCTTGAATGTTCCTCTCATTATTCAGCCAGTAGCATTCATTCAAAAACCAAAGAAAGAAAGAAAGAAGTCTTTTTCGAGAAAGTTTTGCTAGAAAAGAGTGGGAGGAAAATTGGTACGCCGTCCCAATGACGCAGTATTCTAAGTGCTGGCTTCTGACCATTCGCCACAGATGAGTCCGGGTTCGAATACCGGTGAGGTATGGATGTTGTGCTTGTCTTATAGCCTTGGCTCTTCCCTTTCCCTGGAACTAGTTGCCCTAAATTAGGGCCAGGCGTCTGCTTATAGCCCATTAAGTTACTCACGGTGGTCGTTAAACCCCAGATAATAATAAATAAATAAATAAATTGGAATTTATCGTAGGTAACTACAAAAGTTCGTGCGGTTTTATAATGCATGTAGAACCCATTTGCTTAGCTTCATTATTTTTCCCGTTGATGCAAGTGTAAACGAATTATTTCACGATTCACATTAAACATTTCGGAAAGTATTTTAATCAGGAATTATGTTCAACGGGCGGCACGCAATTATTCATTATCATTAATGGAGGATCTTTCTGAACGTTGCACGTCTTCAAGTGATTCATCACTAAAAACAAATTTTTTAAACCATTTCTGCACAGCACGTTCTACTATCACAACTTTTCCAAATGCCACACATATCTTACGGTAAACTTCTGTAGCCTTCGGACTGAGTTTAAATTCGTAAAGCAAACAAGCCCGAACTGCACCAGATCCAACTGACATTTTGAAAGGGTTCACAGTCCCAGAAAAAAAGTACACACCAAGTTAAAGTGCACCGATTAACTGACGCGTATCTATGCCTTATGACGCACATAAAAAAATTGCGCTCTGCAAACCACAACATAAGAAAACAAGTCATTGCAACGAACTCTACAGAAAACCGCACGAACTTATTTTGTTACCTGATATTTTGAGTGGATTTATTGGTATTTTACCGGTTCTCACATACTCGCATCGTAGATTTCATTAGCAGAACGAAAAATCAAAGAGAAATGGCTATGATACACTGTGACGAGAATACTAAGAAACTGCTATCCTAGAAGTCTATGAGCAAGACGAAAGTAGAACATCTCGCACATTTCGGGAAGTGACAAACCTTGATGCAAAATTTTCAAACTGAAGAAACGAATGGTTTGAAAAGTTTGGTGATGTAGAAAAAGTCTGCGTGGAAGACTTGGCCATTAAGATAAAAATAAGGAGATGATACCATTTTGTAAACGGAGTTGGGAATTTCAATTCTTCAATGGCTCGCTTCAAAGATATCAATAAAGGATTATCATGAAAGCGTGGCATCAGTTTCTACAACTCTCTCACGCCATAGACAGCCTATATGCTAAATGTCATCTTAAACAGCAAATGAAAATATGCATCAAATGAGATCTTTACCACAAATGCAAATATGCATCAGATGTGATCAGGTATACCCCAAATGTTGCTATGCCAATATACTGTACAACGAACGTCACCTTCAGCGTCACATGGTATCATCATCAATAAGAAAACTGAAATCAACAAATCGCAATGTACGTCAAATGACGTGTACATCAACTGCCATTTTCAGCACCAGATGGTATCACCAGTACATCAAATGGCATCATCAAAAAAGTAAATATCATCAAATGGAAGTATACACTCACGGTCACCCTTATCTCAGGGAGTGGACGCTCCAACAGCACGTAGCACTGACGTCACCGAATTGTGCGAATTATATATAGACTGCGCAGGCAAAGCGTGTCAGTTACAAGTGCGAAGACCCAGCAATGGGGAATGGAAAATACTTGTCGAAGTTTGACCACAACAGGTCTTGTCGGCGGCACGAGCTTTGAGAAGATTGAACGTAGGTTTCCTGACCTTCAGCATTCAACAAAGAAATCGTCACCTGTGCAAAGTCTCATGCCGCCCCGATGGTGCAGTGGTCTAAGCGATGGCTTCCGATCATTCGTCCGAGATGGGTCCGGGCTCGAATCCCGGTGAGGCATGGATATCGTGTTTGTCTTACAGCGCTGGTTCTTCCCTTCCCTGGAACAAGTGACCCTAAATTAGGGACAGGCGACTGCTTATAGCCGATTGAGTGACTCACGGTGGTCGTTAAACCTCCAAAAAAAAGAAAGTCTGATGGAAAAATACATCTTTCCGTGGAACCTCTTGTACCCTCCGATCTCTCCCGACTTCCTAGGAGTAAGTTCGTATAGACCCTCTATAACTTTTCTAATGATAAGGCATTTCCTCGGGGTTTCTTTTAGCACGTCTTTTGTAAAAGAAGATCATGCTTATATATTATCGGTTTGTCCGTCCGTCTGTGGACACTATATCTCTGCAACTATTGGTCCGATTTGAAGAAATTCTTTTTGCATTGGGAAGCTTGAATTGAAATATGCGAACGATGATCCTTCATTTCGTTTTTTTTTTTTTTTTTTATCAATCTACAGTTTCGCAGCTGAAGGGGGTGAATGCAGATGATATCGAATTTAAAATACATTTTATTTCATGTATTTGCTTTTAAACATCCGATTGAAACAATTCTTTTAACTTTCGATTCCATTTATGTCGAAGAGTATTTTAGGTATAGTCGGTTTTTCAAGTTGCACATGGATTTTCTGCTAGGTGGCGTAATAGGAAATCGCGTTTCCCTCGATATCTCTACTTCTAAAACTCCGATTTGAAAATATATATATATCTTCAGCCGATACAGCTCCCCGATGGAAAATCTTTTGCATACAATTTTTAATTTTTGGTGAAGAACGGTTTGGACACCATGTGGCGTAAGTTTTAATTTCTGATTCTCATGTATTTGCAGCAAAAGCTGAGCTTCTGAAATCTCGATTGAAAAAATTCGTTCGTGGACCGATACTACTCACGTCGACAAACTTTATCGGAATATTTTCGTTTTAAAATTTTGCATGGTTTCTTTTCTCCGCCAGGACACGTTGATGTATGCCTAATTTTTGTCAATATCTCTGCTTCTAATAGCCCGATTTAAATTCCTTCTCTATGTGATAGGGTTTCCGGTGCTACATGGTTTTCATATAATTTTCAAATCTTCAAATAATTCATAGACGTTCCGCTAGGGGACGCAAAGGTAAATTGCGTTTCCCCCAATATCTCTACTTCTATAACTCCGATTTGAAAACTTCTTTCTGCACTGGAAACAACTCCTGATGGGAAATCTGTTACATATAATTTTTTATTTCTGGTAAAAAATGGTTTGGCCTCCTGGGAGCGTAAGTCTTAGCTTCCACTTCCGATATATTTGCAGCAAAATCTGCGCTTTCTAAAATATCAATTGAAAAAAAAATCGTTTGTGGACAGATACTACTCACGTCGATAAATCTTTTCGGAATATTTTCTTCTTAAAATAATGGACGGTTTCTCCTCCAGGGGGCGTAGATGTATATCATATTTTTGTCAATATCTCTACTTTTAAGAGTATGATTTAAAAAAATTCCTTTTTTGTTGGATAGCGTTTGCGGTTCGAAATATTTTTCATATAATTTCAAAATTTTAACAGAAACTCATAGACTTTCTGCTACTGCGCATTAAGGTAAATTTCATTTCCCCCGATATTTCTGCTTCTAAAACGCCGATTTGAAAATTTCTTCCTATATCGCATACAGTTCCTGATGGGAAATGTGTTTCGTATAATTTCTAATATTTGGAAAAGAATGGTTTGGCCACCAGCCGGCATAAGTGTTAATTTCTGCTTCTGATGTATTTGCAGCAAAATCTGAGCTCCTGAAAGCTCCACCGAAAGAATTCTTTTCTGGAACGATACCGCTCACATCGATAAACATTTTGAACATACTTTCTTTTTAAAATAATGCATGTTTTACCCGCCACGGGGTGTAGACGCATATCTTACATTTGTCAAAATCTCTGCTTCTAAGAGTCCTATTTGAAAAATTATTTCTTTGTTGGAAAGCGTTTCCGCTGCAAAATGATTATCATATAATTTCACATTTTTCATAACGCACAAATCTGCAACCAGAGGGCATAAGCTCACGATTCCATTTACAGCATTATCTACGGGATTAGAAGCTCGATTGAAAAACTTCTTTCTTCGGTCAGATACTGCTGTTTTGCATACCGGTGCCATTGACTTTGAATAGCTTTGATAAATTTAAATCTCGTCAGAACGGATACAATGGCTTGCTAATTACACCCGAAAATTCGGTGTCGTCTTTCTTGTTTTATTTCTTGTTTGTTTCTCATTGCCTCATCTGAAAATTTTCTAATATCTACATTTCACATTCTCTTTTAGGGTTCGACGAAACATTGGGATTAAATTGCAGTTTTTTTTTCTGGAATGTGAAAATAAAGCTCAATAACTTTGTCTTATTATTCCACAGATGGCAGTATAACACAGCCATTAAAGCCAGTATTCTGGCTTTAATATATGTTTGGAACAAACACTGGGGTCTGTTTGTTCCAAATATATATGAAATCGAAGGCTACTTGTCTTCTCAATGCGTTTAATGTGCTGTGATAATCAGCTGCTGTTTAATTAATTTTTTCCTCCTTGTTCACTTTCTCTAAGCGATGCATTGTGGCAAGCAATAGGGATCCACGTTGAAATTGCCTCGGGAAGAAGAATTTTCTGCGATGAAAAGGAAATAAGCAAAACACGGCTTCCACCAAAAAAAAAAAAAAAAAAATACGCTCAATCATTCAATCCGTGTGCCCTGCATTTAAAAATGGGAAATATCCGTAAGTTTACAATACAAAATTTTCCTATTTCGATCGACCTGATAGCTTGGAGTAATCTAACTGCCGGTAGATGGCGGTGTGCTGGTTCTCTGCAAGAAATAACAGAAGCTTGAAAGATTTGAGTTTTCCTCGACTTTCAAAAGGAGACAAATGCAGAAGCTTAGCTTGTGGGAAGGGAGCTGTTCCTCCAGTCCATAGGCGCCCATAGCTTCATTTCCAAGAGGGGTCAAACAGAAATTGTAATTACATTAACATACACAATAACCATTCGCAAATTTGTACTGTGCCTTTTTGTTATCTAACAATTTTTACCACAAACAGAACACGTTAATTTAACTGAAAATCAGAAGACTCCCCCCACCCAAAAAAAAAAAAAAAAAAAATAAACTACATAAAAGAGACGAATAATATATAGCATTTTGAGACACCCCCCCCCCCCCCCCCCCGCTGCACGAAGTACGACGAGCTATCACACAATCGATCATCAAGAAGGAAAAAATATCCTCAAAAAAAATAGTTCTGGAAAAATATTTTGGGAGATCTTTGCACAACAGTGAATGGGTGATGCAGATTATAATTTTTCACACCTAGCCCAGGGCCGTAGCAAGCTTTTCTTCTCTGGGTGGGAGAGACTTAAAATTATACCCCTTCGAGTTCAAAATCACGCCCCTTCAGAGTTCAAAATTACTCCCTCTTCGAGTTAAAAGTTACGCCTCTTCGAGTTCAAAACTACACCCTTTCGAGTTCCACTCAAATAATATGTTGTTTTTACTTCCTCACACACCGCCGTTATAGGAAAGTATTACGATCGTTCAAAAATCGTACTTCCGGTTTCTGACAGAAGTTTATTGAACATGAAAAAAATAGATAAATACCCAAGAACTACAGGTTGTAAAGCGTAAACGTTATGTAAACGCCGACAACACAACACTCGACGGAAATGCAGAACTAATGAATATCGGATAGTGAACAGAACAATGGGAAGAAGCTTTAGGGGTAGGGCTTGGAAAAATTCCGTTCATGGTTAAACGCTCAGAGAACTTTCTGGGACAGAGCACAAATGATTAATTACCTCTTCATCCCAATGACATGTTCGAAAAGGCCATGGAGGTTAGACATATCAGCATA
Source organism: Macrothele yani (assembly GCA_039090855.1). Classification (NCBI taxonomy): domain Eukaryota; kingdom Metazoa; phylum Arthropoda; class Arachnida; order Araneae; family Macrothelidae; genus Macrothele; species Macrothele yani. The sequence goes on from CM077008.1 coordinate 118,784,262, forward strand.
TTATTTTCTATGTCTCCATTCATTGTTTTGGAAAATTCCCTTCATGGTTATGAGATGTTCGGACCTCCAAGTGAATGTTTCTCTGTACCCTGGTTAACTATGGAATACTGTATGCGACTAACTGAAGCCTTTAAAAAGAAAATACTGAAGGGTGTAACTTTCTTTTCAGACCCAATTTCTATTTTTTACATCCCCCACAGCAACGAATTTGCGCCCCTGGAATGGCCATTCTTGGAGGGCAACGGCCCTTCTTTCCCTCCCGGTAGCTACGGTCCTGCCTTAGTCTTCAGGCATTTTCAAACTGTACATATGCATGATATGCAATATTCAAGGCAAAAAAAAAAAAAAAAAAAAAAAAAGAAAGAAAATCGATATCATTAGTTTTTACTATAAATTCCCAATGTTAATCCTGTTTTTAAAGCATACACACGTATTCAGAAATTCAACAGAAAAATTTGCAATAAAAATTAGGGATATCGCACAAAAGTCTTTGTAATACCTTCTAAGAGCAAAAATTCCATGATCAGATTTTCAGGGAAGGACAATTGCCCCCTCTTGCCCCACCATATAGGCGCCCATGGTCCGAGCATAAAATCAAAAAAGAAAGAAAGGAAGGAAGAAAGATGGAGAGTGAGAGAGAGAGAGAAAGAGAGAGAAAAGAAAGAGAGCAAGAAAAGAGAGAGAGAGAGAGAGAGAGAGAGAAAGAAAGACAGAGAGAGGAAGAGAGAGAGAGAGAGAGAGAGAGAGAGAGGAAGAGAAAGAGAGAGAGAGAGAGAGAAAGGAGACTAAAGCACTTTTTTCTTCAAAACAGCCGTACAAAAATCTCAAGATGCAAGCATTGACTGCAAAATCCCCATTATTTCTACAATAAAAAATTTGCTGAAATTTGGGAGCCGTACAATGTGCTTCCCTTCGCGAATAAACGAAGCATATTCCTGATTCAATCTTTTCCGCGAAATAACGGGAAAACTCTGAATTTCACTAATTTTTGGTATGTGAGTTGCCAGAAATCCTCCTCTTCATCAATCTCAGATTAATAACGAAATTTTTACGGGATTTTATCGGAAAATCCTGAATTTTAAGAGAACCTTTTCGTAATTACTTTCGCATCTTGATTATCAACCGTTATCAATCCACTGCTGGATGAAGGTCTTCCCAATCTTCTTCCACAGCGGTCTATCGAAAATATGCGAGAATAACATGGATGACTGGAGTCCACCATGTTACTCTCGCATGTTTTCGAATTTCATCCACCCCTCTCTCATGTAGTCTTCTTCTGTGTCTTTTCTCGTCCTTTGGAATCCAGTCAAGAATTTCGGTTGTCCATCGGTGGTCCATTCTCCTGGCAACATGTGCAGCTCATTGCCATTTCGGAGATTTTACTCTGATCATGATGTCTTCCCCTCTTGTCCCTTTCCTTATACAGGAGTCCCTCTTCGTATCTCTCCTGGTTACACCAAGCATGCATCTCTCTATGCTTTTGCCGTTGTCTGCAGTCTTCGTATATATTTTTTAGTTAAGGTCCACGTCTCTGCTCCGTACATAAGCGCTGGAAGAATTCAATATTTTAACACTTTTCTTTTAGGATATAACGGCATACTACTCTTAAAAATTGTGCGGTTTCTTCCAAAAGCTTTTCAATCAAGTTTTATACGTCGATTAATTTTGTCTTCCGTTTGACCTTTGCTTGATATCTGCTGTCCAAGGTAAATATAGGTATCGGTTATCTCCAGCTTTTTCCCCATTAATCGATAAATCTTCATTCCTTGTAAAACCATTGTACATCAGTTTTGTCTTCTGGAAGTTCATTTTTAATCCCACTTCTTTACTCTTGTCTGCAAGTTCCTTGATCACTGGATCATAATCTGCAGTTCCGAAGGGGTAGTTACAAAAATGATTACTTCATCAGCAAAACGTAGGTGAGTTAAATAATCTCTATTACTATTTATCCCTATGTTTTCCCAGTACAAGGATTGAAAACATTTTGCAATGTGGCATTAAAGGGTTTGCGAGATATGGTGCTGTATACTCAAATAACCGAATCTCTGCACTTGCATGTTCATAAATGTTGCTAATAATATTAATGTGTGCATCTTCAATACCGCAGGATTTCAAAGCCATTGTAACTGCTGACAGTTTCACGGAATCAAAGGCCTTTTCATGACCAATAAAAGTCATACATAATGGGAGTTCATATTCCTCTCTTTCTTTCAATTAGTTCTCTCAGCACATGGATATGATCTATAGTGCTGTAGCCTCTCCTGCATTATAGATCATATCATGTGCTGATATGATCTGTAGAAGAGGACAAACAGGGACTAGTGCAACGTACCGTGCTATTCTTAGAGAGAAAATGAAACGTGCAATTCACAGCAAAAGAAGGAGAGGAATGCTGTTAAACTCAGTCTTGCTGCACCACGACAATGCGCGTCCCCATGTAGCGGCAGCAAGAGTGGAGGCAACGCAACAACTGCGGTTTGAACGTGTTGCATACCCTAGTATATCTCTGATCTGGAAACATGCGATTATCACGCCTTCGGTCCACTTAAAGAGGCTATATTCTGTCGCAGTTTCACCTCTGGTGACGAGGCTAAGGCTCTACGAGACCCGCCATCTTGTATTGCTGCCTTCTCTTATTAACCAACGGGCAAGCGTATTTCACAAATTGCTCGGGCAATTTTGCATATTTTGGAACACCGTTTGTATCTAACGCAAGATATATGATAAATAAAGAGTTCCCTGGTTTCAAAATTTTTATTGACCTTACCCTTTATTTTTTATCTGCAGCGAAAGTCGTACCAAGGCTTCTTCCATAGGTTTATTAATTAGTAAAACATACTTAAAGGGTCCAAAATGAAAATCTGAAACCAGGAAATTCTTTATTTGTCATATATCTTGCGTTAGCCACAAACGGTGTTCCAAAATGTGCAAAATTGGCCGAGCAATTTGTGAAATACGCTTGCCCTTTGGTTAATAAGAGAAGGCAGCAATACAAGATGGCGGGTCTCGTATAGAGCCTTAAGGAAACGGTGCAGACGCGGATTCGAGAGCAGCTGAAAAGCTCCCAAGGAATGAACACTGAAGAAGCTAGTAGAACGGCACTAGAAGTGCATCGACTTGCAGGGGGACGATGGGATAACCATTATGTTCATTTCCTCACAGTTACGGCTCTTTAAACGTATGTTGCTTTACCTTTTTGATTATAGCCCTTCGTATTTAGCTTTCACACACTTCCTCTCCCCTTGGTATTACATCATTTTTTTTTTTTTTTTTTTTTTTTTGGTTGGAGGTTTAACGACCACGATGAGCAACTCAATGGATTATAAGCAGTCGCCCGTCCCTAATTTATGGTCACTTGTTCCAGGAAAGGAAAGAACCAGCGACATAAGACAAACACGACATCCATGCCTTACCGGGATTCGAACACCGACCTCTTTCGGACGAATGATCAGAGACCATTGCTTAGACCACTGGCATACTTCTTTGCAAGCAATTAACTATACAGAAGTTTCTTAAGAGCAGCTTTGCATGTGATAGTCAGTTATTAAGTTACGAATCAGTTATTAAGTTACGAATGTGGTTATGCTTTTCTGCGGAGCTACGCATCCACCTCTGCCTATGCCCCCCCCCCTTCTTTCTTTCTATCTATTTTTCTGGGGGCGTGGATGGGTGGAGTGGTAACGTATCCAAAAAAAAATTTGATTCGTTAATAAAAAGAATTGTTAACGAAAAGTAAAAAAAAAAAAATTTTGTTTACAAAAAATAGTTTCTAAATTACACATAGGAATCAGAGTGAAGTAGTACGTGCAAAAACTGTGAAATTACAAAGCTAGCCGCTCGATGCGCTGATTATATATGCTGCCCTTGACCTTGACACGTGTGCACTGCCGCGACGGGAACGTTAGAAAATCAGAGGAGGGGGTTCATAATGTTTTGAACTTGCTATGTTCTTAGTATACAATTGAAAAGGTATTTTCACCAATTTTTTCGTTACACTTAACTCCTTCCATCTTTCTTCCTCACATGTTGCGGTAATTACGAGTACACTACTTAAATAAGTGAACGTTACAGTTATTATGTTGTTTTCATATTTTATATTAGCAACATACCCCCATTATTGCGTTCTTTTTTAGTTTGTTATTTCAAATTATTAAAATAACAAACTGAACCCCCCTAAAATAGGCCAAGAAAAGCCCTGCTTGTAATAATAATAATAATGGGTTTTTTCGTTATTTTAAATGACTTGCTTTCTGAAATCTAACAATAATAACAATAATTATAATTGAAAGCAATATAACAGAATTAGTAATATTACTTTCAATGTCAAGAATAAAAATTAAACATTATGGTGTTTTTGATAGCTAGCATTTATCTTACTGAGAACAATATAATTTCCAAATTAAATATCAGTAATGTAATGATACTAAATTAATTATACTTTATTAATGACATTAGTGCGTACGTTGTAGCTAATAATACTTGGTATAAATAGAATAATCATTTTATTGTTCAGAAACTGAAAGCACGGCTGCTGGTCTGCACAGACTATTCCATGACCGAAGAACTATTGTAGCCATCGAAAGAGGCTCAATCTTGTGCTGAAGTAACATGTTGCCATCTGTCGGTAATTTGTTTTACTTCAGGAGACTGGCGATTCAAGTTAGTTCTCTTTGTTAGTGCTCTTTAATAAGACCTAATGAATGGAAAATCTTTATTAAGTTGGGTAGTCAAGACCTAAGATTTTATCTTTTTTATCTATACATAGAAAAATTCACAGAACTTTAAAGTAGATGTTCAGCAATTTTCTAGAAATGGCCCTTTATACGTGTTTTGTACCTTTGACACGTTTTTAAGGCTATTAGGTTAGTCAACGTCACCGTTGTTATTGTAATAGGTGCTCCTTTGAAAGTAATTCAGTATAAATATTATTAATAATAAAAAAATGTTTATTATTAGACTATGTACTCTTAAAATATTATTTGGCCTGGTTTGGGTTCGGTTTGCTAGTCTGGGTTTCCTGGGAGTTTCGATTAACACCAGTGCCGATAGATGGCGTCCTTCAGACTCTCTTCACGGAAAATAGTTTTGTTTCGCGCAGCGCGAAAGACTAGTTTTCCCACTACATGCTCATGCTGTTAAAGCTATTGCTTGATTTGCATGTTTTGAATTCTTTAGATTAAAAAAAATAAATAAATTACATTATTAATAATAATAAAAATTGTTTATTAATATTATTAATAATAAAAAATGTTTATTATTAGACTATGTACTCTTAAAATATTATTTGGCCTGGTTTGGATTCGGTTTGCCAGTCTGGGTTTCCTGGGAGTTTCGACTAATTCCAGTGCCGATAGATGGCGTCCTTCAGACTCTCTTCACGGAAAATAGTTTTGTTTGCTGAAGCGCGAAAGACGAGTTTTCCCACTACATGCTCATGCTGTTAAAGCTATTGCTTGATTTGCATGTTTTGAATTCTTTAGATTTGTACCTTAGACCAGTAGTTTTCAAACTTTCCTTTACCACTGACCAATAGGTGGACTGTCAACTTAACACGGACCATTTACCTCGGCATCTCTTCCATTCGAGTATCAAAATGTAGGAATAATGATTTAACAGCTCATTTAAAGGTATTATCATCATAAAGACTTGATATTAAAGTAATATCATAGTAGAAAAGTTAAAAATAAACTAGTAAAAGAGTACTGTTTTTTTAATCTCATCATCATCATCATTGTCAACCATTATCAATCCACTGCTGGACGAAGGTCTCCCCAAGTTTCCTCCACAACGGTCTGTCTTGTGCCAGTCTCCTCCATGTCACCCCTGCATACTTTCGAATTTCATCCACCCATCTCCCATGTGGTCTTCTTCTGGGTCTTTTCTTGTCCCTTGGAATCCAATCTAAAATTTCGGCTGTCCATCGATGATCTGTCCTTCCGGCAGTATGTCCAGCCCATTGCCATTTCAGGGATTTAACTCTGATCATGATGTCTTCCACTCTTGTCATTTTTGGGATCTACGAGTTCCTCTTCTTATCTCTTATGGTTACACCAAGTATGCACCTCTCCATGCTACTTTGAGTTGTCTGCAGCCTTTGTATGTCTCTTTTAGTTAAGGTCCACGTCTCTGCACCATACGTAAGCACTGGAAGGATGCATTGATTAAACACTTTTCTTTTAAGACATAGTGGCATATTGCTCTTGAAAATTATGCTGTTTCTTCCAAAAGCTCTCCAGGCAAGTTTTGTACGTCGATTAATTTCTTCATCAATGTGACCCTCACTTGATATCTGCTGTCCAAGATAAACGTACGTGCCTGTTATCTCCAGCTTTTCTTCATCAATCGATAAATCTTCATTTCTTGTAAAAGCATTGAACATCACTTTTGTCTTCTGAAAGTTCATTTTTAATCCCACTTCTTTACTCTTATCCGCAAGTTCCTGGATCATACTCTGCAGCTCTGATGGGGTAGTTGCAAAAATGACTACGTCATCAGCAAAACGAAGGTGGGTTAGATAATCTCCATTAATCTTTATTCCCTTGTTTTCCCAGCTCAGCGACTGAAAAACACCCTCCAATGTGGCATTAAAGAGCTTCGGAGATATGGTGTCACCTTGTCTCACTCCCTTTCCAATTTTCACGTGTGTTGTATTTTCAAACAGCCGAATCTTTGCACTTGCATTTTCATAGATGTTATTAATAATATTAATGTATGCATCTTCAATACCGCAGGTTTTCAGAGCCATTGTAACTGCTGATGGTTTCACCGAATCAAAGGCTTTTTCATAATCGATAAAAGCCATGCACAATGGAAGTTCATATTCCCTCGCTCTTTCAATTATTTCTCTCAGTACGTGGATATGATCTATTGTGCTGTAGCCACTCCTGAATCCAGCTTGTTCTCTCGGTTGAGCCATGTCCAGTGTTACCTTCAAGCGGTGTGAAAGAACTTTAGTGAAGATTTTATAAACTACTGATAGGAGGCTGATAGGTCTGTAGTTTCCGAGATCCTCGCAGGATCATTGTAGCGGTGTTCCAATCCTCAGGAATCTTTCCTTCATTAAGGCATCGAGTGAAAATTTGGGCGAGTACTGTTTCGATTTCTCCACTTGCTTCTTGTATGATGTCTACAGTAATTCCATCTTCTCCTGGAGCTTTTCCCCGCTTCATGTTCTTGATTGCATGTGCAACTTCTGCTGGAAGGACTGGAGGAACTCTGGTACTGGTATCTTTCTTAATCTATATATATATAAATGTATGTGTGTGTATGTATGTATGTGTGTGTGTATGTTCCAGCATAACTCTGCAACGCCTGCCTAGAGCAATTTCAACCAAACTTGGCACATACTATCTCGAAAAAAAAAAAAAAAAACTGGGGGGGGGGGGGGGGGGTAAGACACCCCTAGAACCCCTAGGAGTGGGGTGGGAAGGGGGGTGCCATGTAAAAATAATCGAAAACGACTGATATTATTGTCAATTTCATAGTGATTAGTGTCGAATCTATAGTTTTCGGGGTCGCTGAGATGAATAGTGACACTCCTGATGCCGTTTAAGCCCAAGTTCATCCCCCATCGGCATGTGGGGTGAAAAGGGGTGAAAAATAAAATGCCCAAAATCACCGAGATTAGTGTCGAATCCATAGTTTTCGGGGTCGCTAAGCTGATTGGTGACAGTCCCGATGACATTTAAGCCCAAGTGTAGTCGAATAGAATTCTGTAGAACCTTCTGGAAATTTTTAGAAACGAATAGAACTCTGCAGAACCTTCTAGAAGATTGTGGAAACGTATAGAACTCGGTGTCGGTAGAACCTTCTGGAAATTTGTAGAAATGAAAAGAACTCTGTAGAACCTTCTAGAATGTTGTGGAAATAAATATAACTCTGTAAAACTTCTAGAAGGTTGTGGAAATGAATAGAACTTTGTAGAACCTTCAAGAAATTTTTAGAAATCGTTATGCCTCGGTCTTGGACTCGTGATGTTCGAGAAAATTCCAGCACCCACTCGAATCTTAGATGGTCGTATTTAGGGGAAGCTAACTAGGCAAGTCTTCCAGTTTATCATCTTTCAGTGACTGTGACAGTTTCATTACACTCTTTTAGTTGATTGTATAAGTGCTTCCTACTTTATTTGACAGTGATAGTATGCATTTTGGATTCAAGTTCTGTGAATAGTTTTATATTTCTACACGGATGTAAGTACTTCATAAGTTTAGATTTTAAATTTGTTTTTTCCTTATGTTTATATTAGCTTTTTATTATATTCTATAATAGATTTCATTGCTGTAACAATGCCTCCAAGGAAACGTAAGGTGATTGGCCAAGTGCAATCAAAGGCTAAAAAAATGAATCAACAGCGTAGACAAAAAACTCCCGAGGAGAGGAATAGAAGACTTGCGATGCTGCGCGAGAGAGCTGCTACATCTAGAGATTCAGAGACAGTACAGCAGCGTGAGGCCCGACTATAGGATATGAAAGAGAGAGCTACTACATCTAGAGCTTCAGATTCAGAGATAGTACAATAGCGTGAGGCCCTACTACAGGCTATGAAAGAGAGAGCTACTACATCTAGAGCTTCAGAGACAGTACAACAGCGTGAGGCCAGACTACAGGATAAGAGAGAGAGAGAGAGCTACTAGATCTAGAGCTTGAGAGACAGTACAGCAGCGTGAGGCCCGACTACAGGATATGAAAGAGAGAGAGAGCAGCTACATCTACAGCTTCAGAGACAGTACAGCAGCGTGAGGCCCGACTACAGGAAATGAAAGAGAGAGAGCTACTACTTCTAGAGCTTTAGAGACAGTACAACAGCATGAGACCCAACTACAGGATATGAAAGATAGCTGCTACATCTACAGCTTCAGAGACAGTACAGCCGCGTGAGGCTCGACTGCAGGATGTGAAAGAGAGAGAGCTACTACATCTAGAGCTTCAGTGAAAGTACAACAGCGTGAGGCCCGACTACAGGATATGAAAGAGAGAGCTACTACAACTAGAGCTTCAGATTCAGAGACAGTACAGTAGCGTGAATCCCAACTACATGATGTGTAAGAAAGAGCTACTACATCTAGGGCTTCAGAAACAGTACAACAGCGTGAGGCCCGACTACAGGATATGAAAGAGAGAGAGAGAGCTGCTACATCTACAGCTTCAGAGACAGCCCAGCAGCGTGAGGCCCGACTGCAGGATGTGAAATAGAGAGAGCTACTACATCTAGAGCTTCAGAGACAGTACAACAGCGTGAGGCCCGACTACAGGATAAGAGAGATAAAGCTACTACATCTAGAGCTTCAGAGACAGCACAGCAGCGTGAGGCCCGACTACAGGAAATGAAAGAGAGAGAACTACTACATCTAGAGCTTCAGAGACAGTACAACAGCGTGAGGCCCGACTACAGGATAAGAGAGATAGAGCTACTACATCTAGAGCTTCAGAGACAGCACAGCAGCGTGAGGCCCGACTACAGGAAATGAAAGAGAGAGAACTACTACATCTAGAGCTTCAGAGACAGTACAACAGCGTGAGACCCGAGTACAGGAAATGATAGATAGAGCCAGACAATCACGGACTGCGCAACATTTTAGCTTAGCATTGGATGGATTCCACTATGATTCACATAAAGACTACTCGCAGCATGCAAGTGTTACTATCGGAAAAATGGAAATCGTTTGTAGTTACTGTCAAGCCAAAAAGTGATAATCGGAGTCTCCTGGTATTTGCTGCAAAAATGGGAAAGTGAATCTCTGCCAACTGGAACCACCACCACAAGAACTTTTGAGTTACACATCAGCAGATACGTCAGAGTCAAACCATTTTCTTAGTAACATGAGAAAATACAACTCATGTTTCCAAATCTGCAGATACGTCCGAGTCAAAGCATTTTCTTAGTAACATGAAAAAATACAACTCATGTTTCCAAATGACATCGTTAGGCGCAACGTCCGTTGTTAAACAGCCCGGATTTCCATGGACATTCACGGTGCAAGGGCAGATTAACCGTAAGGCGGGATCGTTGCTTCCGCTGCCAGATCAACGACCAAAATTTCTACAATTATATTTTATTGGAAACGAAGAAATAGAAACTAACAAGAGGTGCGCCTACATCTCAGGTACAAGACGTCACATTGTGTTAAACTTACAAAGGATGTTTTATGAGCTCAATGATCTCATTGAAACGTTTAAAACAGCTTCCAAGTATTCGGTGTAACACCTACTTCGCATGGACTTTGTTTGGAACACAAAGAAAGGCGAGAGCGAAGATAAAAGGACAGGCATCATCGCTAAAGGTATTTATTGTTGTGCTTATAGCCTAAACATCGTTGATTTTAAGGGTTGGTAATTTTTCAGTTAGAACTTGCTGAAATTCTAGAAAAAATTACGAGAAATACAAACAAAATTTCTCCCGAAGACATTGATAAAGTTCGTTATATCCGATTTTCATCCTTTCACAGGTTCATTATATACTTAGTGGCAACTTTATTATGACCACCTCCTCAGTACTTCGTTGGGCCACTTTTGCCTTTAATACTGCGTCGATTCTTCGTGGCATGGACTTCACGAGATGTTAATAGGTGGTTTGTGGGATCTGAGACCATGCTTGATGAATAGCACTTTCAAAGAGTGTGAGATTGCAGGGTTGTGGATCCAGCTGTCTGATGGTTTGTTCAACTTCATCCCACAAATTCTCAATGGGGTTGAAATCTGGAGATTGTAGAAGGCCACCTAATCAAAGTGAACTCACTGGCATGTTCCTGAAACCAATCCTGTATAATACGAGCACTATGGCAGAACGCATTATCTTGTTGAAAGTAGCCATCGCCATTGGGATAAACCATCCACATGACAGGATGCACTTGGTCCGCAACGATGTTTAAATATGATGTGCCAGTCAGACGTTGATCAACACGAATTAAAGGGCCCAATGCATGCCAGGAAAACATTCCCCAAACCATAACGTTGCGTCCACCAGCTTGAAGGGTTGTAGCAATGCATTTGGAGTCCATGCGTTCGTGCTGTTTCCGCCAAATTCTCACTTGGCCGTCGGCATGGTGCAACTGAAAACGTGATTCATCGGACCACATAATTTGTTTCCAATTATCAACGGTCTAATTCTTGTGCTCCTGTGCGAACTGGAGACATGCTCTCTCGTTAACTGCAGACAGCACAGGTGTTCCAACAGGCCTTCGACTGCCATATCCCATCCGATGCAGTGTGCGGCAAACAGTGCGTGCAGAGATCATTTGAGGGGATCCTTGATTAAGATGGTCTGTAATTTGCTGCACTGTTGCCCTTCTGTTGTCTGTTACCAGTCTGGACACTCTCCGTTCCTCCCGAGCAGTCACTAGTCGATGACGACCACACGTTGCACGTAGAGATCCAGTTTTTTGGCTGACAGTCCAGTCTTTAAACACTTTAACAACAGCTGCTCTGGAACATTTCACGAATGCGGCGGTTTCGGTGATATTCGCTCCATAGCTCCCAGCTCCTACAATCATCCCACGTTGAAAGTCCGTCAAATCGCATTTTTTTTTACCAATCTCGTCACCCAAAAATCACTTCTACTTCTGTCGCAAACACTAAGCTTTCCCTTTATATACTAGCCTCGCCCTCTGGCGGCAACAGCGTGTAGCTATAGCTCATTTGCTTAAAACTGTCAGGTGGTCATAATACAGTGGCTACTCAGTGTATTAAATAATATACGTATAGAAAATTAGACGGGACCAAACATTTCGTTCCTTATATCCGGGTGTTCGTTATAAGCTGGGTTTGCTATAACGGGGCTTGATTGTATACATATTTCAAAATAAGCAGTCAATAACAAGGAGCGAAGGACCAAGTGACATCTAATGGGGAGGGCTCATATTCCGGGCCAACCCCACTGAGTGAGCCACTGCTTTACAATACAGCATGATTCGTAATTACTGTCGGGGTGTCCATGGTCTGGCATGGCCAAACCGTAACCGATCAAATAAAACTGCCTACATCATAAATAAGTTCACATAAGAAAGTTTTATGTGACAACACGGTACCCGATGAATTGACGACATACTACAAAATGGGGACTGTTCAAGAAAAAGCAGTGTGCGTACTCTGGGTCTTCAAAAGAAGGTCAATTTCATAACGCAGCGTCGTCGCAGAACGCAGTATGGCAGAGCTCCACCGTCCGATAATGCTGTGCGACGTTGGTTAAAACAGTTTAAAAAAAGCTGCTTAGTGTGCAGCATCAAAAAGGAGCGGGAAGACCTAGCACTTCACAGGACGATGCTGATTGCGTTCAGAAAGCCTTTTCTCGAAGTCCCCAGAAGTCAACGAAACGAGCTGCGTCTCAGTTAGGTATGCCACGACTGTTTGGAGGGTTCGGCATAACCGCCTACAACTCCGTGCGTACAAATTGCAGATTGTACTGGCTTTACAGCTGGACGATAAACCCCGCCGTTTCCAATTTGCCCAACATTTTGTCCAAAGTCGGAACTGATGAAAATTACCTGCGGACATGGATACTAAGTGATGAAGCAACGTTTTTTTTTTTTGTCTCACGGAGGATACATCGGCATAACTGCAGAATACGGGGCTCCGAAAACCCTCACGCTATTCGAGAAGTCTAACGAGATATACAAAAGGTGAACGTCTGGTGCGCTTTGTCATGTTCAGAAGTGTTGGGACCATTTTTATTTGTGGAGAAAACAGTGACAGCGGTGACCTATCTAGACACAGCAGTATCTGTTGCTTCAGTTGGAAGATCGGCAGCCCACTGTGGTATTCCAGCACGATGGCGCATCGCCGCATTGGGTTGTTATAGTCTGAGAAATTTTTGACCTGCATTTTCCTGGGCGTTGGGTTGGGCGTGGTGGACCCATTCCGTGGCCTACGTGCTCACCCGAAATTACACCACTGGATTTCTTACTGTGGGGATACTTGGAAAACATTGTTTACCAGACCCCTGTGACCTCCCTCGATGGTGCCGGAACTGGTGCTGCTATAGCAACAGTAACGCCTCAAATGCTGGCGAATACTTGGCGGGAATTTGATTACGGCTTGGACATCTTACGTACCACGAAAGGCGCGGATGTTTAAGTGGTTTAGCAATCTGATGTATCGATTCCATAGGTGATTCAATATTAAAAACAAAACAGGTTAATAGTATAAAAAAATCAATAGTTGTTACTCAAATATTGATTCTTCAGTTGCCATCTGTCATGTTCTGTTTGCGGTTTTAGTCGGTTGTTTTCCGTTTTCCGATTATATGCCACTGAAACCTCGACAATATTCATGAATCACCCTGTAAGATGGGCAAAGTTAAATTGGTGTACTTGACGGGAAATGCCCAGCTGCTTAGTAAAAGCCGCTACTTAAAATGTGGAATACAATTGCTACTCTAAAGAGGAAATTTCCTATCATTTTGAATTCGGACGATCGTCTAAGGCAATGGTTCTCAGACTGTGGTGCGTGGCTAGGTCGTACAGGTGGTCCGCGAAATTTTCTAAATTTTCTTGGAAAATGTGTATTTGTAACACGCAAGTAATGCAACTTTAAGATAAGCGGCGTGTGCAGCGGTCTATCGCACTAAGATGGGAGTGTACCTACTCCACCGCGATGCGGCTCAGGCCATCAAGGTCAAATGCGCTGTCATCAAGGTCAAATGCGCTGTCTCAGGCCATCAAGGTCAAATGCGCTGTCAAATGCGCTGTCAACGTGGCCGTAATGTTGTAATCCTAGTAGCTGCTGAACGAAGTTACAGTGACGCAAAGAAGAAGCATCCGCGGAAATCTGTCTCCAAAGAGCAGGAACTGCGGAGCTGCTGGTTTCGGCCGGTGACAGCAATAAGTGGCACCGACAGTAGTTCTGTCACTGATATTTCAGCAAACAAATCCCAGCCAGTGACGGTAATATACTCATATCAGTAACGTGATTTTCGACCCAGTACTGAGTAGCCCATTGCTTTCGACGATTAGTTATCCTTATGTGTTTTGTGTGGGTGGGAGGGTTTACCTAAATATTGTATACCACTGACATTATTATTGTGTTATTTGTAATACATATTCAGAATCTTAACAGTGGTTCATTGAAACAGAATATAAGTTAAATCGACACGACTCCACATAGGCCTGTGTGACGTGCCTGCACCGCAGGACGCACATGAGATAAAGGCAGATAGCAGCGAGAGCATACGTCCGCGTAGCTCAGTTGGGAGAGAGACTTATTCCGGAATGAAGGGATCTGGGTTCGATGCCCGGCGTGGACAAAAATGACGGAGAAATTTACTTCGTTATACCTGCTAAAACCAAAATCATTGACGATCGTTTTCAAACCAGTTGCTCCGTTATCGCCAAAAAAACCAAAAGAAATGTGTAAACTGGAAATATGATAGAGATTCCCGGAAAATGCGATTTTATTGGACTGGTGACCAACTTGCACCTAACCCTCTTTGTGTTGTGCGCTATGGCACTTTGTCTAACGACGTGATGAAACCTTCAAAACTTTCACGGCATTTTCAAACAAAACATACAGATTTTGCCAATAAACCTGTTGAATATTTTCAAAACGAACGTAAAGTGATGCTGGCATCACAGAAATCAATGATTTCTATTGCTACGGATGAGGAAGATTGTGCCGCCCCGGTGGCGCAGTGGTCTAAGGCGTTGGCCTCTGATCATTCGTCGGAAGGGGTCCGGGTTCGAATCCCGGTGAGGCATGGATGTTGTGTTTGTCTTACGGCACTGGCTCTCTCCCTTCCCTGGAACCAGTGACTCTAAATTAGGGACGGGCGACTGCTTATAGCCCATTGAGTTGCTCACGGTGGTCGTTAAATCTCAAAAAAAAAAAAAAAAAAAAAAAAAGATTGTAAAACAATAGATACATCATTTCAAGTGGCCTTACTTGCGTCAAACAGGGATCGAGGCCATGCCGTCGCTGAAACGCTTGTAAAGCCAGCGGCTAAACTGATGGCGAATATTATGCTTGGGGAAAAGGCAGGGTGAGCAATAGACAAGATTCCTTCCTTTTGCCGAATGATACAATTCAGCGTGGAAAAAATCTTTGGCATCTAATGTGGAGGAGCAATTAATCACACATGTGCGTGGTAGTAGTTATTGTGCTATACAATTGGACGAAAGCACGGAAGTAGAAAAACTTGTGTCAACTTTTTTTCATATGTAACATACATTTACAAAAATGAAGTTTATAACTTTTTGTTTTGTTTATCGTTAAAAATTCACAGTACAGGAGATGATATTTTTGGTATGGTTAATGATTATTTAATAATACAGAATCTGGTTTGCAAACATGTGTAGGGGTCAATACTGACGGTGCGCCAGCTTTGTGTAGGAAAAGAAAGCGTTTTACAGCAAAGGTAAAAGAGTTAGTGCCTTAATGTAGTTCAACTCACTGCTTTATCCAAAGAGAAGCGCTAAAAGGAATTTTTTCTGAACTGGATCTTGTATTGAAACAAGTAGTTAAAGTGGTTAATTTGATTAAATCACGGTCACTAAACTCTCGCCTTTTTAGTCTGTTGTGCGAAGAAATGGGAAGTGTGCTCAAAAATTTACCTTTCCACACCGAAATACGGTGGTTGTCAAATGGGAAAGTGCGTTCAAGAGTTTTCGAGCTCAGGGATGAGATCAAGATCTTCCTTCATGACACTGATGAAGTAAGTACATTTCTTTTCCACGATTTCCAGTGGCTAGCGCAGGTGGCACATCTCAACGATATTTTCAGCATCCTGAACATCCTAAATCTGTGACTTCAGAGTCGTGATGTAACCATTATTAAACCGCAAGATAAAATAAAAGCATTTCTACAGAAATGTGAACTTTGAAGTAAATGGCTTGGTCGTGGGGAGTATGACTTATTACTTTCTGCACTTGACTTTTTGCAGTCTTCAGGAAAGCTAATCGATGATGAGTTAGTGCAATTATTTCAGAACCATGCAACAATTCCGCAAGACAGCATAAAAAAAATATTTTCAGCCTGATGAAAGTAAGGAATGGATTAGAAACCCTTTCAATGTTATACACTATCTACCAACAAGTAATTGAACACCCTTGCAATCGACGATATCTGCGGTCCTGATACACGTCACGGCAGCCGTCATTAAATATCGTGTGGGAAACAACAACGCAACCAGTCGCATGCAAGATGCCACGCAGTTCGGAGCTCTCTGATTTCGAGACAGGTGTAATCGTCGGGTATCACAGAAATGGCCGATTCATACGTGACATATCGAGCGAGTTGAAGTACCCAAAATCAACAGTGGACTACGTGATTGGCAAGTGGAAGATGAAAGGTGACTGTCAGAATGTGCCCCGACCCGGCAGATCCCCACAAAACTGGGAGTTAGAGACCGACGGGTGTTGGCCAGAGAAATTCGGAAGAACCACATCAAATCGATGTGCCACATCCGCGACAAGTTTCAACAAGCATCCGGGAGTGTTCTTTCGATGAATACCATCCGTAAGGAAGCCATATGCTCGGTTATCATGGACGTGCTGCCGCCCACAAGCCTTTGATTACCAAGTCCAATAGCACTGCTCGGCTAACGTGGTGCACAGAACGTCGACAGTGGACCGTTGAACAGTGGAAACAGGTTCTCTGGAGCGACGAATCAAGGTTCACTCTCTACCGTTCGGATGGCAGGGTCTGGGTTTGGCGTCTGCCTAGAGAACGCCTCCTGCCGAAATGTATTGTGCCAACTGTGAAGTTCGGCGGCGGTGAAATTATGCTATGGGGGTGTTTTTCCTGGTATGGCACGGGACCCTTGGTCGCAATTCCTGGTAGACTCAACGCCGAGACCTACTGCACCATTTTGGATGACCATATGCTTCCTACGTTGTGGCAGTTTTACGGGGTGGACCCATGTTACTTTCAGGATGACAATGCAACCTGTCATGTTGCGAAGTCCACAATGGCTTGGTATGGTGACAATGGGGTTAATCGAATGGACTGGCCTCCGCAGAGCCCGGACCTTAGCCCTATCGAGCACCTCTGGGACGAGTTGGAGCGTCAACTTAAGGGGTGCCCCCAACGTCCGAAATCGGTGAAGGAAATGACCTGTCTTCTCCAAGCCGAGTGGAAGAAAATACCGCTAGCCATCGTACAACGCCTGGTTGAGAGTATGCCCCGGAGGGTCGCAGCTGTAATCGCCGCTCGTGGAGGCTCCACCAACGATTGAAGGTGAATAAACTTCGTTTTTCTTTGCCATCGCAGATGTCCAATTACTTGTTGGTAGATAGTGTTTCTGTGATTGAGTCCTTCGGAATTTCAGCTCGTATGCATGATCAGCTATTGAATTGGCGTCTGATGGAGCACTAAAAATCACGTTTAGTGAGAAATCCCTCACAAACCTAACTCGTATTTTACTCGACTTGAGCAGATAAATAAAATATAAACAAAATAGCATTCAAAGTATTAGCTCCCTCTTACAGTGAGAAGGTGTTTATTCAGATGTCATGGGGAATGTCTCAAAGCATTGTCCTGATCTCCTTTCCTCTATTATCGTCAACAAGCTGATCACCTTTTTTCCCTTAGGCCAGTATTCGCTTCCTCCGTTTTCATTAACCGTCGATTCTCAGCATTTTCCCGGCAAGATTTCACACCTCATCTTTCCACTCCTTTCCACCAAATCCCCCGCTGGACCCTTCTTCCTCCGGCTGTTTGCGTTTTCTCCCCCGCAGAAAAGTGTTACGTGTAACAACTACCTCCCCTTGTCTGGGATGGCTGAAAAGCAATAATGTCCTGTTCCCCTTTTCTCTCTGAAGGCGCAAAGTTCCTTAACTGGCTTCGCTGTTCCCTCTTCTTACATCCACGAAACCACAAATCTAACTTTCCTTCTGTTAAGATGCTGAGAAACGTGAAAGTCGTTCCCACTAGCCAACGCATCGAAAATGGCGGATAAATGTGCTTACAATTCGCTATCCTAAAATGGTTACTTAACTTCGCTCCTGATAAATATGGAATCCAGGTTACATTATCCCTTGATTTTAAACAGTTCCATGAGATTATATTTTTTTAACTCACTTATTAATTTTTGTTCATCATCTTGAATTATTTTCTTATTGACGCCTATATATTGAAAGAGGTGTTTTGGTGTTGATTTTTTTGCGTTACATTTTGTACAGATTTTTATGCCATCAGAGTTTTCATTGATTTGAGATGCCTAGTTCTAAATCTTGATAATGCGGTTTGTACTTTTCTGTTCAATGTTGTATTTAGTGATTTGCCTTGCTCTTTTGTGTTTTAAAATATCACTAGCTGATTACCCGGCGTTGCCCGGGTATTTATTTATCCCAATCTTCCGTTAGACAGGAAAAGGAATGAATATTGTAAAATCAAAGTAATTTCATTTGCAGGTTTTTAAAAATATAAGTACAGTATACAAATTATAAAGTAAAATCTTTTACAAATTCACTATAATATTAATTTAACACAAAACTTGATTATAAAGAACATTTTTAGTTTCACCTCCAGGAGCAAGAATAAATAAATTACTTGGTGAACCCACCCTTGAGCAAGCAACATATAGTTGTCCATGGGAGAAACTTGGCGATCTCAAATCCACTCCACCGTACTTAATAGACTGCCTCTGTGACTTGTTGATCGTGATCGAGAACGCAAACCTCACTGGAAATTGCAGTCTCTTAAAGTTAAAAGGGAGATCCGTCGGAATGAGTGGTATCCGTGGGATAAAAACTGTTTCACCCTCTCCCTTTCCTGTTAAAATAGTCGCTTGAATTACATTGCCCAGCATCTTCTTTACACACAGCCTTGTGCCGTTGCAAAGCTTTGGCGGGTTGAGGTTCCGTAGTAATATAATTGGATATCCCACTTTAAGTAAAAGACGATGTGGTGGCAATCCAGCTGGATCAAATGATTTTAAGAACTCTGGTGGGAAATTGACGTATTTTAGGAACTCTTGTAGGAAATTGACGTATTCTTGTATTCAGTGACTACGCCTGTTAACATGGCAAGTATTTGATTGTTTATTTCGTGGACGTCTTCATTTTTAGCAGAAAGAATCGTCCTCTCTCGCAACCAGTTCAAATTGTGATAGTTTTGGAAAGCAGCCGAATAGACTGCATCTATTAGCTCTGCGACGGACGACACCATATTACAAAAATCGGATGGCAATTTTATCTTGCCAGAAGATTCTACTGGTAATCTACCTTCTCCGATCTCTAGTAGTTTGTTTGAGAAAATTTGAGCACTGTCACTCCACCCCCCCCAGATGTACTCTCATGTCTTGCTTTAAACATATCTTTCGCACATGTCTCCACAAAAATGAATGTTTGGGATGACGGGCAGAGTTTGACGAAAGTCTCCACAGAGAAGTACCAGAGCTCCTCCTATCAGGTTGTTGTTTCCTCTCAGATCTCTCAGAGTGACGTCAAGGGCTTCGAGAGCTTTCTTGTGAGACATGGTGCATTCATCCCATACGATTAATTTACATGCCTTGAACACCTGCGCTCGACCACTTGCCTTGCTTATGCTGCAGGTAGGATTTTTCTGCCTGGCGATGTCAAGTGGCTACTTAAGTGCGGAATGGGCTGTCCTCCCTCCTTCCATTAACGTCGCCGCAATTCCTGAAGAGGTGATGGAAAGAGCAACTTCTCCCTGAGCCCTGATTTTGGCCAGGATTAAATTAATTGAAAATGTTTTCCCTGTACCCCTAGAAGCATCAAGAAAAATGATACCACCTTGTTGTTTCGCTACCTGATCCATGATAATTTGGTATGCTTTTTTCTGATCCTAATTTAGAAGTGGCTTCTTGTCCGCGACGTATGCACTCAGCTCTTTGACGTTGTAGTTCTTTTCTCTTATGTAATCTTCTTGAAGTACGTCTTGTCGGTCTTGTACTGGTGCAGGCAAGCCGAGTTGCAGTAATGTTTTATGGATCATGGCCACAAATTTGTCCTCAAGAATAATCAAAGCATTGTTGAAAACGTCCGGACCAAACGTAATTTCTAATGTCGGATTTTCTCTCCGGACTTTGGCGTGTATATCCTCACTTAGGGCCTCCTTATATTTTCCCCATTAAGTGTTTGGATTCGATGAACTGCATGTAGTCAATATTATAGCAAACAGGTTTCTGATTTGCTCTGGGAGAGAGATCAATTCGGCTTCTCGCAATGTGTCATCCCAGTGCTGGTCTCCTTAAAGTAAACCCAACTTCTGACAGGCCTCTCTAAATGTCTGGCATACTTCGCCGTTTACTGTTCTGAGCCCCGCGAAAGATGTTGGTCCTCGAACTGAGTGAAGAAGCATCCTAAGGAAATAGCAGTCGGCGTTATTGGGGTGAACTGTGTACACTCGACCCAAGGCGTCACTCGGGACTGCATCACGTCCAGGGACGGGCTGGCCAGCTTTTCTTCTACAGAAAATTTTACTCGATGCATTCCATAAGTAATATCGAGGTATCTCAGGATATAACAAAGACCTTGCGAAACGATCCTTCTGAAACAAGGAATGCTGTTAAGGTCGTGTTTGGCGGCTGATCAACCATTGTAGGAGCGCTCTCTGTTGTGAAATAAACTCTCTGACCATTTTCTAAATGGACGAAGAGTTTATTTCACAAAAGAGAGCGAATCCTAGGATTTTCGTCTTTCATGAATCAGAAATCCTAGGATTCACCAAACTGCCTCGTTGCTGCTAATGTACGTTCCCAACTGATACCGCATCACTTCATCGTTTCTTCTCTCGTTGCTTATGCCGAAAACAGCTATATCACTACCTTTGTTAACATACTTGCACACATATTTGATCGATTTCACACTGTTACAGTACTCCACGTTGATGTGTGCCTGAAACATTTTTGACAGCAGCGGCGAAAATGGCACAACCCAGCTATTGTCGATTTCTATTTCTGTGTTGCTGCGTATCTTTAGTTTCGCCATGAACCCTCCATCTTCTAGAGCTCGCCGTCTATATAGAAGATAACCGTCATTTCCGGTTTGTGTCGCTTTAATCAATTTTCTTGAGTATTTTTTGGTACACTTTCCGTCCTTCATACACGGAGAGTTGGGATTGAGATTTCCACATGGTCCGTGGATCATGTTTTTCGTTACCACTGCGAAAAGTTCAGGATCTTGTGTTAGGTCAGGCAACTCACCAGATACACTGGCGTGAAACAATTAAGGACGAGACGGTTTTTCGAATGTAACGTCGTGCAGAAGTGCTCCACATCGACTCAAATCATACCATAAAATCCCCAAGATGTAAGAATATGGGACAAGTGAGCAAAACCGTACAAACAAGGAATCCAAAGGATGCAAAGGTGCTTTATTGAAAAGGTAGCTTCGAGCACAACTGGACAGAAGACAGAAACGTCCATGTGACAGGAGGCTGCCAAGAAAAATCCAGCCTTTAGTAGGGGATATGATCACCCCTGACTGCGTTGCAGGATTTACAACGTCTGTCCATGCTGAGGACGAGGTTGACAAGGAGCTGTTGAGGCATCGCGCCCCATTCGTCTTGTAGCGCCAATCGCAGCTGCGGAATCGTTTCTGGTGGCTGGTGACTTGCTGCCAAGCGTTTCCCGAGAAGGTCTCACACGTGTTCGACTGGAATTAGGTCCGGAGACCTTGCGGGACAATCCATGCGTTGAATATCTTCACTCTACAATAGCTCTGCGACTGTCATTGTACGATGAGGTGTAGCGTTGTCGTCCATGAAGAGGAAGTCAGGACCCACAGCACCTCTAAACAGACGCACGTGAAGCAGGAAAACCTCGGTACAATAGCGGACACCAGTGACTGAACCTCCTTGGAAGATATGGAGGTCAGTACGGCTACCAAGCATGATACCGCCCCAAACGACCGGTCCCTTTCGATGATGTTGGAAGGGTGATTGCGTGTTCCTTGCTCTCTCCAGACGTGTATACGTCCAGAATCGCTCGTCAGACTAAATCGGCTCTCATCCGTAAAGATAACTCGACACCATTGTGATGTGTCCAGTTCTTGTGTTCCTGTCACCACAGAAACCACCGTCTCCGATGAGCAGGCGTTAATGGTACACACCGTACTGGTCGTCGTGCAAGTAGACCACCATTGTGCAGCCTCCTGGCCACGGTAAAACGCGATAACCGACGTCCAGTTGTCTGCTGCATGTGCCTTGCGATCTATCCCGCAGTCTGCCGTCTGTCTCTTCTCGTCTGTAGGACAACATACCTGTCATCCACCGCCGTGGTTGCTAGTGGACGACCACTGCTAAACTCTCGGACAGCTGTTCCTGTCGTTTGAAATGCTCTGCAAGCTCGTGAAACAATGCTGTGAGCAATCCCGAACTCCTCGGCCACACAAGTCACACTTCGACCTTCTTCCAACTTCCCAATGACGCGACCTCGGGTAAAGTCATCCAGATGTCGTCTACTGGATTGCCTGTTGGCCATATCACACGGTGGCAGCAACTCGACGTCTTTCAAACCGATATATACCGTGCAGTAGCTTTCACCGAATTGCTGAGCGTACACCGCCCATGTGTTTTATACCCTTCCGACACTCCCCTCCCCCCCCCCCCGTTACGTCATGCTCAGTCCTCGCTTTTGCCATTCAATCGTGTACATCCAGCATCTTGACAGTCCAAAGACATGGCCCTTCGTTATAACGTCAATTATTTTCAACTGCTTCTGTTTAAATACTGTCGCAATCAAGTCCTTTAATATTTCGGGCCACCCCCATCAAGAAATCCTAGGTACTCAACTGTTTTAAATAGTACATTTATTCTGTGTATTGAAATTCATTATTTATTGAAAGAAAGACCGAGCAAATGCCTGGTCTTTCTTGCAATATATAATACTATACTGCAACTCGTCTAATATTAAGTAAGGCGTATCTACGTGATTGCTAAGCCCCGCATTGTGAATCACGTGTTCAAATGAAATATGTAAGTATTTAAATCAATCATTAAAAATAAAATCAATACATAAAAATACAGAAAACCTATTTTTTTGCGACTTTATTTTTTTAAATAATTAGTTTTTCTATTTTTATATTTATTTGCTTCAGCGAGCTCGCTGATCCCACATATTTCCTAAAGACACTTAGAAATAAAATATTTAGATATTTTATGATTTTTTAAATATTAGTGTTTAGTACGAAAAATAGCTGTGTCTTGTTCATTTGCTTACGGGGAAATTTTAGCTGCGATTTCAATAATTAAAACATACGTAGAATGCCGTAGTTTCCCTTTTCCAAATTTTTTCCTTTTACTTTCTTCCTGACAGTACGACAGATATTTGCACTTTATGTGTCAAATCTCTCCAGTTTTCTCTCTCTCCAAAACCGGACAAAGTTAGTGCCTCTGCTGTTATTACGCGTGCTGAGTTTTGACAGCAGAAATAGCGTTATCTGTCGGTGCTACAGGTAAGACGGAACTATTTGGCAAGTTGCCAGAATGCAAAAACCTGGCGATTACTCGCTATTATTTCGTGTGTTCTTTTATTTAAGAATGATTATAGAATGATCCCGCTCGGATCATTCTACAAAGGCCGTTCCATAAAAACTGAGAGTAATGTATTTCTTTTGAGTTGGCAACAGTGCGAAAGGGAAAACTAACCGCGCAGACGACTAACGGAATTAAGGAAGTATCTATGGCAACAGTTATTAGCCATGGCAAAAGATTCTGGTTTAGTTATTGCGCAGTTGTTCAAGGTACGTCTGCATTTCGCCATACAGTTATGCAGGTGAGTAATTCAGAGTTAAGAAGTAAAATGCGTTGTACGATACAATTTTGCTATCGTTTGGTTAAGACGGCTCCAGAAACAGTTGATTTAATGAAAAAAGCTTACAAAGATATATGTTTTGGTGAGTTAACGATTTTTAGACGGCACCGTGATTTCAAAACAGGGCGTTTGCCAGCAGAATTCGCTCCTAGGCCTGGTCGACCTGAAAGTGTTGTTACGGAGCTTATTGTTAACACTCTTTGGGGTATCCTGCAAGAAGATCGTCAAATGACGTGTGAAGACACAGAGGCGTCAACTAATATTTCAAAAACGTCGGTATTCCGCATTCTACGCGACAAATTACTGCAGCATCGTGTGTGTTCCAGATGGGTACCCCATCACCTGACGAGAGAACAATTGTTAATAATAATTCAGGTGTGGCACTAGTGGAATCAAATGATTGCAAATAATGCAGGCTTTCTAAAAGACAGTAATAACTGCCGATGAAACATGGGTCCACTATTTCGACCCCCTTCACGAAGCGCGCAGTGACTGTCTGGAAACACACAGGCTCGCCTCCTCCGAATAAAGTCCGTCAAACCAAATCAGCTGGGAAGGTAATGATGATAATTTTCTTTGATCATAAAGGTGTCAGCATGCCGTTCCTCCACAAACTACTGTCAATGCTGAGTATTACATTACAGTCTTGAAGAGTCCGCGAGGATATATATCGATTAAGCGACCGGGACTGGTGGGCAAGTGGACCCTACACCATGATAATGTGCCGTCCACATGTGGCAACTTGTGTTCAACAGTTTCTTACGAAATGCAGTATTGAAATCATGCCACAACCTGCCGGCAGTTCTGACCTCGCCCCGTGCGATTTCTGCTTGTTTCCAACAATGAAGGAGAAGTTCCGTGCCGCAACATTCAGCACAGATGGTGACGTTATTCAAGCTGTACAGGGGTCGCTAAAGCAGCTTCCACAAAATGCCTTCGCCACATGCTATGTAAAGTGGACTGAACGATGGGACCGTTGCATATCATCCGAGGGAATATACTTTGAGAAAGAATAACATATATTTTGCTGTACCTATATTTATTCATTTTGTGTGATTTTACTCTCAGGTTTTATGGAACGGCCGTTGTGAATGATACCTCATTATACAATACCGTACTTACATTCCATACCCCAATTAAAATACTTACGCATTAGGTCATTAAACTACAATGAAAATATCAATCAGTGTAACAGGAAAGTCGTAAAATCTTTGCCACGCCCTGACAGTAGGAAGTTCTTATAGGAAGGGAATTGAGCCAAACTTCAACTCTTGAGGTGTATTCCTCATTTTGCTGCTCAATAACGATAGCAATCTTATATTAGTTTGATTTTTCTTGCGAATTAAACTAGATCGTAGGAGCTTTAATTTGGCTGTTTCCTGCTAAGCAATGAAGAATCGATGCTGAGTTGGTGTACATTTATGAGTACCACGCATTTTCTTATCAGATTCAAATCAGTTGGTTTTCTAAAAATGCTGTATGGCGTTAATTTTGTCGAGCAAAATTAACGCCATACAGTTGTGTATATTTGTGTATATACAGTCGTCGTCAAAAAATATTTGCACCCAGAAGGATGTGTCAGGTTGCACTGTTAGTCGGGAGGAGGGTTAAGATGACCAGGGACAATGAACGATTAAACATTGAGACTGATATGGGCAATATTTATTGAACTACACGCCAATAAGTAGTGTCTCTCAGAATGGCGTCGGGCCGCCATATTTGCTCACATAACATGCCAGACGTCTCAGCATGGAGTTGTACAGGATCCTTATGTTGTCCTGATAAGCCATCCCATCCAGCTTGAATCTTCTCACGCAGTTCCTGGGGATTGTGCGGTAGGGGTGGAGTGTGTATATCGTGTCCAATAGCATCCCGCACATTTTCAATCGCCGACAGGTCTGGCGATGCGGCTAGCCAAGGCAGAGCGTCAGTGCCTTGAAGGCAAGCTCTCGAGACAGCAGCATTATAGGGACAAGAGTTGTCTTGTTGGAAAATCGCACCGGAGTGAGCGTTCAGAAAAGGTAGGGCCACTGGTTGCAGGACCACATGAACGTAACGTTGGGCTGTCAAAAAGCCTATAATGAACACTAAACACCACGACACCAGTCCTTCTGGTCGTGTGACGCTCGACAACAAACTGTTCATCTTGGCACTGACCACGGTGCCTCCACACACGGATTTGTTGATCGTCTCCTGTAAGACAAAAGCGGGACTCGTCCCTGAAGATCACCCGCTCCCATTCTGAGTGGCTGCATGACAGTCTGGCACGACACCATTGCAGTCTTTGGCGACGGTGTACTGGTGTTAAAGGCAGTCGTCGTAACGGTCGGCGTCCATGTAGTCTTACATCGTTCAGCCGTCTGCCAATGGTGCTGACACTGATCGGACGATGCATGGAGTCCACCACAGCTCGTTGAATATCCCCAATCGTGTCTCTTGGGTCACTCCGTGCATGTCGGAAAACCCGTCGGACGTCTCTTTCCGTGGTTCGTCTAGGTCGCCCAGACCCTTTTTTGTCGTTGTTGCGTGCCTTGTTATATCCACTGCCACCAACAGCGTGCTATGGTGATATCCGCACGACCGGTATGGCGCGCAATACGGCGATAAGACCATCCCAATTCTGGATTTTTGAACTGCCCCAACTGCTCGAACTGCTTCCAAACTTTTCTCCGAGGCATACTTCACTTGCAAAGGATACAACTAACAGAACAGCACGAGTCAGAAGGGCAAGCACGTGCAACAGGAAGACCTTATATAGGTAGTCAGGCACAGCGCCGTGACCCCTCCTTGCTTGCGTCACATGCGCGGCCGAGCGTGATACTCGAGACATTTGCATATCTCACGATGTCAGACCTACCCACCAAGTTTCTTTTCTTTTTTTTTTTTTTTTTGATTGGAGGTTTAACGACCACCGTGAGCAACTCAATGGGCTATAAGCAGTCGCCCGTCCCTAAATAGGGTCACTGGTTCCAGGGAAGGGAGAGAGCCAGTGCCGTAAGACAAACACAGCATCCATGCCTGACCAGGATTCGAACCCGAACCCCTTATGGACGAATGATCAGAGACCACTGCGCCACCAGGGCGGCCCACCAAGTTTCATTCCTGTCGGTTGCTTCCTTCTCGGTGCAACTGGGTTTTTTTTTTTTTTTTTTTTTTTTTGACAATTAATGTAAACAGATGCTAATGTACACTATTAAATTAGAAAAAAAAAACATTTATATTAGGCAGAAAGCAAGATGGGAGGCGGGACAATATTTTCTTATTTGCCCCGGGCGCAGAGAGACCTAGTTACGCCTCTGCACAGCATCTTCTACCGAAAGGGCCTCTTACTTTGTACTTATGAAAAATTTTCTATATCGTTGATCATAACATTTTCTAAGAAAAAGCAACAAGTAAAGGAGTTTACAGATAAAAGAAGCCTTTTTGAGGAAATACCAACTACAGTCTTAGTTGTCGGTAGTGGTGACTCGTGTGTAGGACCAAGCATTTTTCAGGAAAGTTTATTAAATAAATCCGAAAATTTACCTTTAAAAAAGTTGTGTGAATGTGATGATTACGCAGAAAACATATTGAACTAATATGCTATTATAAGTTTTCCTTGCCGTTAAACATTGAAGGCGTAGGAGACTAATATAACTTTGAGTCTCTTGCTGTTATGTTCCCACTGCATTCCGTAAGTCTTTCATTACCACATGCCATTAATCCACAGAGGTGGTCATAGAGGCCAGGATCCTGCCCTTTAGAGATTACTAAGTAAAATGTTATTATACTTTTCTTCGTGCTGTCTGTATTACACTTGTCGTGCAAAGATTTCAATTTTGATAAAACATTTAAATCGAATAGTTTTGTTACAGACTAATAAAAACAAACCCTACATCAGCAAAATTTCTGTACATTCAAACGATATGACTTGCTTTTTCAACCATATCAGATCTCTATTGCTGTGAATTGAAGTTCTTTTCAGCCGCCCTGACAGCATAATGGTCTAAGCGATGGCTTCTGATCATTCGTCCGAGATGGGTCCGTGTTCGATGAGGCATGGATGTTGCATTTGTCTTACGGCACCAGCTCTGTCCTTTTCCTGGAACCAGTGGCCCTAAATTAGGGACGGACGACTGCTTATAGCCCATTGAGTTGCTCATGGTGGTCGCTAAACCCCCAAACAACAACAACAGCAAAAATAAAAGCCACCGAGTATTTAGTACTGAAGCGATTATCTGGACGTAGTGGTTTTACACCCATGAGCCATTGCATTATGACCACCTACCTAATAAGCCGTAGGATCCTATTTAGCCAGCAAAGCAGCGGTCACTTGGCAAAGCATCGATTCGATGAGCTGGCGATGGGTATCGTGTGGTATCTGGTACCATAATGTCAACAGCAGGTCCACCAGTTCCCTTACATTTCGTGGTGGTGGTGATTTATCGCGACGCTTTTCCAAGTAGAACGATAAATGTTCGATTGAGTTTAGGTCAGGTGAATTTGGTGGCCAGGACATTAACAGAAAGTCACCAGTATATTACTCGAACCACTCCTTGACGATTCTGGCAGTGTGGCATGGCACATTATGCTGTTGGTAATAACCATGAACAGCAGAAAACACAGTTGCCATGAATGGGTGAACTTGGTCCGTAAGGACGTTCAGATACGTGACAGCTGTCAGGGATTGAACTATTGGGATAATGTGGCCTAAAGTGTCTCAAGAAAACATCGCCCATAGCATAACACCGTTGCTGCCGGCCTGTTGCCCTCCCCCCACCCAACAGTGCATCCAGGTGCCATAACATCTGTTGATAATCGGCATATCCGCGTTCGACGGTCTACGTAATGCACCAGAAATTTTGATTGGTCATATCAGGCCACTTTCTTCCAATCATCCACGGTCCAATCTCGATGATCTTGGGCCCATTTCATGCGTTGTTGGCGATGACGTTCAGTGAGCATGGGGACCCGGCTGGGTCTTCGACTACGCAGGCTCATGCGCAGAATGCTGCGATGCACTGTGTGCTGTGACACATTGCCCTCATCACCACTGTTGTAGTTGCGGGTGATGTGTCGCACTGTGGCCCTGTGGTCACTGTGAACAATGCACAACTATCTCCGCGCCACTCTGGCATCAGTGAGCTGCGGGGGGACACACGGCTGGATGATGGTTTGTAGTTTGGCCATCTGTGCACCACTTTTGATACGTACTCACAGCAGCGGCACGTGAAACCCCCACAAGTCGTGCCGTTTCCGGGATCGTAGTTCCTAGGCGCCGTGTCATCACAATTTCTCCTGTATCGAACTCTGAAAAATCGGCAGCTTTTCCTATTCTGACTCCGAACACTCTAGTAACCGAAAGCCTGTTCTCGGTTGTATGTATACTGCTCTGTGAACTTCACCTGCGCCACCGTTTGGTCTCTAGGCGGCTCTCTTATTTCTCTAGACAGAGCATGATCATAATGGAATGGTTCATCGCTGTATTTCTTAATACCTAGTGAGTATAAATTTATGATAGAACAGTGAGAAAACAAAAAAGAGTTTATTTGAACGGATCGTGATGAAAGCTTTTCAGGTAGTTTTTAGGTAGTTTTTTTTTACAATGTGATTAAAGTAAACTGCATGTGAAAGAAAGTAGTCGTGCCGACAAGTAAATCATTAACACAAAGCACAAGTCAAATTCAACATTTTTATGTTTATTTATAACTAAACTGTTTTACAAGATTTCTAAAATGCATAGTCAAATTCAACATCTATACTGTTATTTATTTAGAACTAAATTGTTTTACAAGATTTATAAAATTCAGACATTTACGTCACGCTAGAAAAATATAATCATTTCGTTTACTTAATGAGATTTCTAATACGCACATACATCCGTGCCTAAATTGGGATGAAAATTTTGTATCTCGATAATGAATCATATATAATGAAATATTTTTCTGACGATCAGTAGCAAAAAAAAAAAAATGAATTTCAGACTTCATATGTTGTAATCTTATACATCGTGTCCAGCATGAGTATTTTTTGCACAGTTTTAACAATCCGTTCCAAGTTTGTGAGAAAAATTATAGTGACATAATAAATGATACCATGTTTCACTGAATGGAGACATTTTTCAAAATACGATATCCCTTTGTGACAATTTTTGTTTTTTTTGCGGCATAACCAAAACCTGTTACAACAGGCACTAAATGTTTTTGCAAAATTAGAGCCGTACCCGAATTACCGATGCAAAGTGAAAAACCAAATGGAACATAGATTTGAAATTTCATACTTGTGAATGTGTCTACACATGTACAAGATGTGCGAGTGAACAATTAATCTGGCGTATGATGAAGGCACACACACACACACACACACACACACACACACACACAAATACGTTACAGAGGAACACATTTTAGTGGTCTTGCAAAGCAACGAACACTGTGTCAGAAATAGAATAGAGACATCATATTATCTCATGAATAACCACAACAAAAAGAAAAAAAAATTGGAAGGAAAAGAAAGGTTATAACGAGATGCGATTTTAACAGAAAGTTATACGGGGGTGATAACAAAGGTTCTGCACATTTTAATCTAAAACGGAAGCAGATGATGCAGTCGAAAAAATGATTGCGTCATGCCAAGATCAGACTCTCAGCAACGCAGTGGTGTAAGAACGACGCTCTATCATTTGCCGTGTGGGCGTGTGCGGGTTTGGAAATGAAAGCGTGCAGATCCTCTTGTCGGGTCACGGCGTTAGACCAGCGTTGTACGTGAAAATAGAAACTCTGCGGGGAAAAAACTCCGATACCGATCCACACTGCCTTGCAAGAAGTTTGTGGAGAAAGAACTCTTGATCAAAGAACAATTTCTTTCTGAGGATAAGGTTGAGACCAAAAATTCGTCAAAATTGCCCTAACTTGTTGGAAGTGGAAAAGATCTTGCTGCATGATAACGCATCGCATCATGGTGCAGCGTCGGTACGGAAACTTTTGCCGAAATATGGCTGGGGAACTTTTTCCCACCCACCATACAGCCCTGATCTCAGTCCACCAGACTTTGATCTTTTCCCGAAGTTAAAACATCGGCTCCGTGGCATCGGCTACAAATCACTGGACGAACTGTCATCGGACGTAACCCGAGTAATACGACAGCCGAACAAAGATGGCGTACCACGGGGCATCCAGTTTTATTAATAATATTTTCCCTCATTTTCTTAATTTTTGCTATTAATTTCTCTAATATTTAGTTATAAACGAACACAATTAGACAAAATATAAGGAGAGATCGCCCAAAAACCTACGGGAGGGGATTCATAGATTTTCGGGGGGGGGGGGCTAAGCACCCCCGAGAAGATGCCTGAATACATCACTGGACTCTGTACACCCAGCTATGTTGCATTTTTTCAGAATGTGTCTTCCCTGATTACAATGCGCTAAGCCACAGTTCCAATGTAGTGTAGAAGTGGTTTGAGGAACACAGTTCAGACTTCCAGCATATTGATTGACATCCGAACGTCCCCAATATCAATTTCACAGAGCGCTTGTGGGACACTATGGAACGGCATATTAGGCATCTAGATACACCAAACACCTTAATACCTGCACTGAAGGCAGCGTTACACACAGCTTGGTCAGGCATCTTATTCAATCGATGCCACGTCGGATAGCTATTGCGAAAGGAGGTGCTACAAAATGTTAGTTAGATGGTCATAATTCAGTGATCACTCAGTGTACACTGAAGAGCAATTGAATTAGAGACAGCTGGCGTTATACAAATGTGGCGCTGTGAGCGTCCCTGTAAACGGAAACGACATGACGTATGCAGATATCCGACAATTTAAGGAGTGATGCGACGGGAATCAGTAAGAGGCGGACGCAGTATGGGTGAGACGAAGGATCTAAGCTCATTTGATCGGGGCAAATTGTTGGGGTCCGACGAATAGGTCACTCCATCTCGGAAGTCGTGCAGGCACTGAAAGTTTCAGGAGCAAACTGTGTCACGGGTGCACCGTTAGTACATCGAATCCGGTAGAACCATCTTTGCAAGGGCTAACTGCCGTGGACAACAGCATGTGGATACGCGGGGTCATCGTTGGCTAGCTCGCATTGTAACAGCGGATAGACGGGCCACAGTGCAAGAAATCACTCGGCAATTTAACGCTGGTGCACAAAAACGTGTAAGCAGCCACACCATCCAGAACCATCTCCTTGCTATGGGGTACAGAAGCCATCGTTCCACGAGGGTACCGCTGCTGACCGCACTTCACAGGGTGCAAAGATTAGAATGGGAGCGGGAACATCTCCACTGGAGCTTTGACATGTGGAAAAATGTTGCCTGGACTGATGAGTCGAGATTCACGTTGGTACATGTGCGGATGTCAGGATACGAGTATGGCCCAAACCACATGAAACGATAGATCCTTCTTTCCAGCAGGATACTCTTCAAGCTGGTGGGGAGTGGCATTCTGGTCTGGGGACTGTTTACGTGGACTGAAATGGGACCCCTGGTACGTGTGACATCGTCCCTCACAGGTCAACGTTACCGGGATATCCTCGACGATCATTTGCTCCCGTTTGTCAGTCTTCAACATCCCACTGGGGGCCTCATCCTGCAACAAGACAACGCACCGTGCCATCGCTCCCGAATTGTATCCAAATGGTTGGATGAACACTCCACTGACGTGACCACGCTTCCTTGAACAGCTAGGTCACCTGACCTCAATCCCATCGAGCACATCTGGGATGCCAGCGAGAGAGAAGTTCGAAGCTCTGACCCCCATTCATCAAATCTTCGTGAACTTTGGGAGCTTGTTCAGGGGTCGTGGATCCGTATGACTTCCCAACGCTTCCGGTGTCTTGTCGAGTCCATGCCGAGACGAATCGCCGCCGTCATCAGGGCGAAATGTGGTGCTATACGTTACTAGACAGGTATCTCTAATTCAATTGCTCTTCAGGGTATATTCTCGAGTACATATACGAAGAAGGGTTGAAAAATATTTTTCACAATATAATCGCGAAGGTTTCTCAGAAAGATGTCATGTGCTGTGACTCTTCTCGTGTGTTTACAGAAGATTTCAGGTTTGTAACTTTCTTTTTTTTCGTTTACAAAGGGCAAAGAAGTGAGGAAGGTAAATGAAAATGACAAATGAGAAGTTAAACATTTTAAATTTTTTCTTGCACTGTAAATGATTAAAACGCAAGACACACCTAAAAAGAATTATTCTTCTACTAATATACAGCGCAGGTACCCTACGATGAAGCATCATGACAACAAATGTGAAGATATTTGATATTTTTCACGTACTAGCAAAAAAATACTGTTATAAGCAATTAGTTATTTTTTTTTATTTAACTAACTAAGACTTTTTGGGCACAAAAGCTGCGAAGTTAATTCACAATCGTCGATTCTACGATCGTTTATTTCAATATTAGCAGTAATTTTCACTTTCAAAGTGTTGTTTATTTGTTCTTCACTTGGGGGGGGGGAGACCGAAACCAAATGCAATAATCACCAAAGTACTTAACTTTTTATATTGACGCTATATACTTACCCTTAAATTATATATAAGCAAATGCATTGCTCAAACATTTATATTTGTTGGAGTAGAGGAAACATTTTGTGCAGGTTTATGAACAGTCTGTTTTTGCGCGAAGTGATATTTAGTTCCACTGGTACTACAAAGGATTTTGTGATGCAATTTGGTATGTGAGTCTGCCTTTACATGTTGCTATCGTTCAGATAATTGTATGTATTGAAAAAATCCTTTATGTACACTTCATCAGTAGGTTCTTCAGACGAGTTGTCCTAATCCAAAGTCACTTTAAGTTCTTGCAGTTGCCTCGAATACCAAATGCGAGAAGTCTCTCAAATGCAGCTCATACACTTCATCAGTAGCTTCTTCAAATGAGTTGCCCGAATTCGATAAGTCACTTTAAGTTCTTGCACTTACCTCGAATACCAAATGAGAGTAGTCTCTCAAATACAGTTACCGAACAATCAGTCGAGGCAGAACTGAAAGCGATATGATGTTTTTGGCTTTGCGAAAAGGAAGAGACTTCAGGATATGTTCTGTGTGGAAGTCAGGATTTTCCTTAATACTGTATAAGATGTGCCTTAGAAGTCCAACGTTAGGAATAATCTCACGGTCACCGTATGTTAGTGGTGATCCAGTCGACAGTAGTTGAAACACTGTGATAAATTCCTGGTTGTCTCCATTGAGCGCATCCAAATCCAGCTGAGATAATACCCACTAGAGTCCATCTTCCGTCAACGTAAACGATCAGCGGGCCACCTGAGTCTCCCTGTAAACGACAACGAAGAAACAACTCATTTAAAAGAAAAGTTACACAAAATAGTACAACTATACTAGTATGCAGAATTTTGGGCGTATAGAATTGAAATCAAAGTTTCTTAGCTATCGGACATCTACCAGATGGCTTTTTCAAGGAAGGTAGACAGCAAACTGAATAATGCCGCCCCGGTGGCGCAGTGGTCTAAGGCGCTGGCCTCTGATCATTCGTCCGTAAGGGGTCCGGGTTCGAATCCCGGTCTGGCATGGATGTTGTGTTTGTCTTACGGTGCTGGCTCTCTCCCTTCCCTGGAACCAGTGACCCTAAATTAGGGACGGGCGACTGTTTATAGCCCATTGAGTTGCTCACGGTGGTCGTTAAACCTCCAATCAAAAAAACAACAGCTGAATAATGGAACACTTCAACAATTTAAAACCGGTGACTAGACTAGACAATTAATGAATAGATGCGAGTGTAATTATTCATTCCCACAAACGAGGCGTCATGTTAGTTGGGGACGCGGTATCGCGGGAGAAAACGCACCATTTTTTGACGGTTCAAAACTCGTGGCAACTCTAGAGAGACGCTATCATTGCAAGCCTCACTAGTTTTTATTTGTTTGTTTTCGATTGGAGGTTTAACGACCCCCGTGAGCAACTCAGTAGGCTATAAGCATTCGCCCGTCCTTAACTTAGGGCCACTGGTTCCAGGGAAAGGAGAGAGCTAGCGCCGTAAGACGAACGCGGTCACTGTTGGTAATGATCTCAAAGGTTTCGCGAATGTCAGTAGATTTAGGCGTGGAGAAGGAAGCTAATTTCTTTATAGCATCCCACATAGGATCGACGGACTTGAACTTGACTTCTCCGGACAGGGAAGTGGTTACTTTTTGTCCTTTGTGTCTCTTTTATGTTCGTTGAGTCTAATTCTAAATGAACGCTTGGTTTTACAAAGTCTGCAGAGTAATATGGTTTGTAACGCCTGCGCATTATGATCCCAGCGGCTCTTAATAAACAAGTTAGTAAAATCATGCAATGCATTGATTATGATACGCTTTCCAACACACAAGAAATCATTACTCAAGTGATAAGAAAGAAGTTCTTCGTATGAATAATCACTAACAATATTCATAAAGCTGTCGAAGTACGATATATTAAAACACGTTTTCAAATTGCAAATTAAAAATGACTTTATTTACAAATTAGAAACAGGTTAAAAGGCGCAAGATCTTTCAAGGCCTCATGGCCCCTCCTCAGGCTAAGTGCCACAAGTTATAAAGATGCAACCAGTACATATTGAAAGCGGTCTCGTTCATTTCGTCGACGCCACTTCGTCGACAGGTACATTTCGTCCACACTCAATTCGTCGACACAATATATGCAAACAGTCGATTCCTAAAAATCCGAAAAAAAAAGTTCAGAACCACCAAATTTGGTATACTATCTCATGGTACTCTAACTTAAACTGCGCACGGTTTTTGGAAGGGGTCGGGGCACGGGGCCAAGATGCCTCACACAACATTTTCCTAAAATCTACAGTTTTCGATTTAGAACCACCAAATTTGGTATACTATCTCATTGTATTCTTACACCAACTTAGACCATAGAAGGTAAGGGTCGGGGCTCGGGATCAAGGGGGCCCCATACAAAATTTTCGTAAAATCTGCAGTTTTCAATGTAGAACCACCAAATTTGGTATACTATCTCATGGTACTCTAACTTAGACCATACACGGTTTTTGGAAGGGGTCGGGGCCCAGAGTCAAGGGGACCCAATGCAACATTTTCGTAAAATCTACATTTTTCAATTTAGAACCACCAAATTTGGTATACTATCTCATTGTACTCTTACATCAACTTAGATCATTAACGGAAGGGGTCGGGGCGCGAAGTCAAGGGGGCCCCATACAGAATTTTCTTAAAATCTACAGTTTTAAATTTAGAACCACCAAATTTGGTATACCCCATGCTCCCTGATTCAACAGGCCCGGCCGCACGCAAATATGCGCTTTTTAGGTACAGAGCAAAACGAGCTTTCGAACTCTCATCGAACAAGGCCACATGCGAGGAGGAGATCCGTAGCCTTAGAAACCTAGCGGCTGCAGCGGGGTACGACATGCTCACAATCGACCAAATAGTCAGAAATCCTGCAACAACTGCTCCTCCGTACAGCCTCGTGCCAACCCCACGGCACAGCCCGCCCGGTTCGTGGGTTCGATTCCTTACATTCCTAGGCTAACATACTTCCTGAAGAATGCTCTCAAGACTAGGTTATGATATCGCCGTGAGGGCACCTAGACCTTTCTCAGACATCCTCACAGCAGACCAGCGCGCATCGCCTTCTACGCTCACTGAAGCCGGAGTCTATGTTATTCCTTTGGATTGCCCTGACGCATCCGTTAAATCCTACATCGGGATGACAAAAAGATCGTTCCAGATCCGTATTTCTGAACACCAAAGGGACGTTAAGGCCGGAAAGCTTACGACGGCCTTAGCCCGTGATGTTGCATCTGAAGGGGCAGTTCCCAGATGGAGAGATTTTAAGAAACTAGCACCTTACGACAGCGCAACAGCCACTGCGCTTGGCGAAACCATCGAGATCATCACGCGACGGAATGTGTGTAGCAAGGATGTAACCACAAGCCTTCCTTTGATATGGCGCCGGCTTCTTGAAGTTACACGTGACCACCCGGCCCTGGGATCAAATAACGCGTGACATCGTGCAAGTGTTTTGCTTATTTTGAATTTAATTATATTCTTAGAAATATTTTTACCAGTTGCTTCTGCGATCTTTAGCTACTAAATGCCTGACGAAGCTACCTGGATGTAATGAAAGCCAGTATCTCTTGATCCCTTTATTTTATACGCCTAATAAACGGAGTTCACTTTTTTCGTCTTTCATATTAATTGGGCGTACAGAAACCCGTTTCTTCATCGTTCGTATATATATTTGTTTTCCGTTTTTTTACTTAAGAACTGCAATACAATTCTGCACTCCAATACCCTATCTGCGGTCTATGTTAGAGCATCATGAGATAGTATACCAAATTTGGAGGTTCTAAATTGAAAACTGTAGATTTTACGAAAGTTTGTAAGGGGCCCCCTTGACCCCGGACTACGACCCTTTCCAAAAACCGTATACGATCTAAGAGAGTACCATGAGATAGTATACCAAATTTGGTGGTTATGAACTTTTTTCGGTTTTTTAGGAATCGACTGTTTGCATATATGGTGTCGACGAAGTGGCGTCGACGAAATGAGTTGTCGACGAAGTGAACCAGACTCTATTGAATGACATAACTCATAATGCACCCCTGCCAAAAACGCAAGTGATGCCATTTAAAGTAAATTAAAGTTCAAAAATTAAAAATGTATGCTGATTCTTCTTCTTCAAATTGCTGGTTATTATGAGTAATAAACTGTTTCCACTGTCGAGGAACAAAAGCTGGAAGCTCAGAATTACAGCATGTTGCACCAAACTTAATAATAAATGGGCTTTCTGAAAGAAAAATTGTACGCTTGTTAAAAATAGAAGTAAGAACTTTGGAATTCATCAAATCCGGGGAAAACTCACCCTGGTTGGCTGTAGTAGTCGATCTCGTGATTATAGCATATTTATGTTCCGACATCCGGATATTTAAAGTCCTAAGCGTGGATCCTATATAATATTTAACAGCATCCTTCGCGTCCCTATAGGAACAAGTGGAATACAATATATTCCCGGTTTATTGAATGTTGAGACACTGTCTCTGTCATTTCGCACCAAAGAAAATACATTTCTGGTGCTTATTCCAAAGCCTAGGTTATGTTTGTAACAAGGGTTTTTCAAAATGGATACAACACGGGGAAAAATTCAATTTTACCTACGTACCTATGTAGTTGAGGAAGGCACAGTTACCAAAGTCGTAAATCTCAACGGCAAGAACAGTTGAAATAGTCCATGGTAGAAGACCCCATTTCGCCCATTTTCGATAGGGTTTCTTCCAGGTTGTCCCCTACCACATACTAAACTTTCATCGAAATCGAATCATTTTTACGCGTATTATCGTGCGGACGGACGGACAGACAGACAGACGGACAAAGCTGAAGCCTATAGGCTTCTTCAACCTACGGTTGGAAAGCGTAAACAGCATGAAGGATAAGTTTACACCACAGTCTTTGAATAAACAGCGCCAATGCTCCGCAATGTATAAAAGTCACGTGACTGAGAAAAACCAAAAAAAGAAAAAAACAACTCAGATATCGTATGCTGAGTCATACACCATCATGTTAGTTTTTTAATAATTATGAAACATTCTACTGTCATATAGCAGGAGAACTTCTACCGGGAAATCTAGGAAATTTTGGTAAACATTACGGGTAAAGTCTTTGCAAACCGTTTCGACAAGTTCAAAAGTTATTTTCTCAGTGATGATGTTGACAAACTATTCCACCAATGTGGTCAGCGATCTTATTATGCTTACTAGTGTGTCGTGGAATCATTGACTGCACTTTTTTTGGTATTCGTCGGCGGAAGATATCTGATTGTCTTGTCATTTCGCCCTTCAGTCAGCACTTGAACTACAGCACTTATTTTGTTTCATTTCCGCAGTGAGTCTACCCCTGTGAAATGAAGGATATTCATTTCATTTATAAATTTTTTAAGTGCCTTTCCTGAAGTTGGTGTTTTGGTTGTTAACACTAATCCTCCGGTTGTGAATAACTCTGAATGCGGTCTTGCGTCTGCAGAGAAACGTTTTGAACATGGTTCATCTAATCTAGAAATCAGCTGTGACAAACTAAAGACCCATCTGATGTTTCTTCTGTCCGCTGAGGGATACTTTTATATTATAAACCATTCGTCTCGGTTTCAAAAACAAATCTCCTCGACATTATGCAGAACGTTTTTCGTAGTTATACAAAACATGTAGTGAGAACTTCTAGTGATTTGAGAAAGGGAATTATTGCCTTCTTAGAAGTAAAAAAACAAGTTGTTGCTCAGACGAAAAGCATTAAGAGCATTCAATACTTTACGCTTTTAATTAAAATCTTAAGTCATTTAGATTATAATGAATAAAATTCTCCGGCTGGACGTGTAGTGCAGGAAAGCTTACGTTAAGTCACGTTAGGGTTATTGAAAGGTTACTTGACGTAGCTAAAGTGTGCTTAATCTTCAAAGTGCTAGGGTTTGTTTAGGTAAGACAGCACGTGCAATAAATTCCAAGAATATGGAATATATTTTTACTCAGCGTTCCTCATTATCTTGAATATGAGTAATATACTTCGGTTTTAGTACATTAGTACCTTGAAGGCTCCTTATTAGAGCGGTAAACACAATATACCCTGAACTTAACGTAAACACTCAATGAAATAGATTTAACGGCCAGACAGAGGTCTGACAATAAAATGAACTGAGAAACCGAACTCACTTTTAACCTTTTATTGGGGAGCTCCTGGTATTACTCAAATACACACTCCAAAATAACACAACTACTGATAGCCCGAACTTTCGTACTATCGTAATATCGTAGAAAAGTAGGTAAATCGCATATCAATAATCAGGAAGAACCTATCACATATACAACGAAGCTCTTTGGTATACTTGAGCGCGCCTATATATACTGCATACCACCACGTCATGACTTACACTCGTTGCCACATATAATTCAGCGGGAGAAACAACATCTCGTTAAGTGAGAAGATAATTTGCATAGGAAAATAAAATAACAAGAGATAGTAAAATAAAAAAGAAACTGAATCTAGAGTATACGTTACAAGATGAGGTGAACATAGTACTTAAAAATAAAATAAATTTGTAACGTCTAGATGCGCAATGTAGGAGTGAAAATTGTTCGAACAAAACTGCTCTGACAAATTCAAATAAAGAGCAACAGCATCCACTCTTCACCAAAACTTACAGGATCATCAGCACAGGAAATTAGGCCAGATATCTGTACATTATTAACCTCTAGGGGGAACTGGAAAGTCATGTAAAAACCATTTCAAGAACAGATTTTGAATTTTGAATCTTTTTCCACCGTTATAAATGCTGACAAAGATATTAAAAAAGCATCATTTTCGATTTTTCTAAAATTATTGACCCTTCCAGCATATTTATACGTAGTTGTATTTGTGACGTGGTGCTTGACCCTACGAGCATATTTATAAGTAGTTGTGTTTATGACATGGTGCTTGACCCTTCGAGCATATTTATATGAAATTCTGTTTGTGACGTGGTGCTTGACCCAACGAGCATAGTTATACGTAGTTGTGTTTGTGACGCGGTGCTTGACACGACGAGCATATTTATACATAGTTGTGTTTGTGACGTGGTGCTTGACCCTACGAGAATATTTATACGTAGTTGTGTTTGTGACGTGGTACATGACCCTACGAGCACATTTATACGTAGCTATGTTTGTGACGTGGTGCTTGACTCTTCGAGTATATTTTTACGTAGTTGTGTTTGTGACGTTGTGCTTGACACGACGAGCATATTTATACGTAGTTGTGTTTGTGACGTGGTGCTTGCACATTCAAGCATATTTATACGTAGTTGTGTTTGTGACGTGTGGCTTGACCCTACGAACATATCTATACGTAGTTGTGTATATTTATACGTAGCTATGTTTGTGACGTGGTGCTTGACCCTTCGAGTATATTTTTAAGTAGTTGTGTTTCTGACGTTGTGCTTGACACGACGAGCATATTTATACGTAGTTGTGTTTGTGACGTGGTGCTTGCACATTCAAGCATATTTATACGTAGTTGTGTTTGTGACGTGTGGCTTGACCCTACGAACATATCTATACGTAGTTGTATATATTTATACGTAGTTGTGTTTGTGACGTGGTGCTTGACCCTACGAGCATATTTATACGTAGTTGTGTTTGTGACGTGGTGCTTGACTCTTCGAGCATATTTATACGTAGTTGTGTTTGTGACGTGGTGCTTGACACGACGAGCATATTTATACGTATTTGTTTTTGTGACGTGGTGCTTGACCCTACGAGAATATTTATACGCAGTTGTGTTTGTGACGTGGTACATGACCCTACGAGCAC
Source organism: Macrothele yani (assembly GCA_039090855.1). NCBI lineage: Eukaryota > Metazoa > Arthropoda > Arachnida > Araneae > Macrothelidae > Macrothele > Macrothele yani. The sequence continues at coordinate 118,825,266 of CM077008.1, forward strand.
ATTTATACGTAGCTGTGTTTGTGACGTGGTGCTTGACTCTTCGAGCATATTTATACGTTGTGTTTGTGACGTGGTGCTTGACACGACGAGCATATTTATACGTAGTTGTGTTTGTGACGTGGTGCTTGACCCTACTAGAATATTTATACGCAGTTGTGTTTGTGACGTAGTGTTTGACCCTTCGAGCATATTTATACGTAGTTGTGTTTGTAACGTGGTGCTTGACCCTTCGAGCATATTTATACGTAGTCATGTTTGTCACGTGGTGCTTACCCATTCGAGCATATTTATACGTAGTTGTGTTTGTGATGTGGTGCTTGACACGACGAGTATATTTATACGTAGTTGTGTTTGTGACGTGGTATATGACCCTACGAGCATATTTGTTGGTAGTTGTGTTTGTGACGTGGTGCTTGACCTTACGAGCATATTTATACGTAGTTGTGTTTGTGACGTGGTGCTTGACCCTACGAGCATATTTAAACATAGTTGTGTTTGTGACGTGGTGCTTGACCCTTCGAGCATATTTACACGTAGTCGTGTTTGTGACGTGGTGCTTTCCCATTCGAGGATATTTATACGTAGTTGTGTTTGTAACGTGGTGCTTGACCCTACGAGCATATTTATACGTAATTGTGTTTGTGACACGGGACTTGACCCTTCGAGTATATTTATACGTATTTGTTTTTGTGACGTGGTGCTTGACCCTTCGAGCATATTTACACGTAGTTGTATTTGTGACGTGGTGCTTGACCCTTCGAGTATATTTATACGTAGCTGCTTTTGTGACGTGTGCTGCGTAAAGCCAAAGGAATGTCCGGATATTAATGTGGTTTTGCAGATAATGTAGTTAATAATATCTATCTACCGAAAGTTTAATTTAGTTCCACTCATGTGTCGTACCAGATGTATCGCTTAATCAATAATATCTGTCTTATGCAAATTTCAATAGTCAGCATCATTTTAGCGCTATTCTGCTGAAAATTTTATTTGGTAATTATCTTCCATTGTATTGAAAAGGTGTGTCAACGGCTATCCTCTACCAGAAGTATCATTAAGTTGCTACTAGTCATACAGAATGTCATGGTACGAAATCCGTATGCAGTAACTGAAGGCCCGCTAGAGGTAAATGTTTAAAGTTGGGTTCTTCTCCTAGATTTAAACAATTTTTCGACACCACTTTTTTTATAGATAATCGGAAAATTGGTGCAGAAAATTGATCTTAATTTTTCTTCGAGGCCAACCACGTTTCTCGGTTGACCTGCAACTCTGGGTACGACATGAGTGTTGTGATTCCTCGCTTTTCTTTGCACAGCAAAGAATATTCCCTCCTTGTAGATCGTATCAAGGTCAAATATCTTTGTGCATCTACATTCTCCGATGGGTTGTTTTGTGGAATTTGCATCAGTGCCAGTCGGTCTACGTACGGGTTGGCATTGGCGATGGAGCAACGTGAAAGACCCCGATGGAGCTCCGCCTGCATGGCTTAATACAATTTTGGAGGTATTTCCTATAGCAGAAGCAGCAGGAACAGTAAATCTTCATGTAATAATGAATTCTTTCTTTAGGGTTAGTGAAACTAAGTGTCAGCATGTAATATCAATTGGTTACACGTAGATTCAGAGATTGTACAGAATTAACTTACCACGCAGGCATCCTTTCGCCCTCCTTCATACCCTGCGCACATCATTTCTGGGTATATATGAAGATTAATTCCTTTCCAACGATGCCACATCTCACACTCTTTGTTGGAGATAATAGGCACTTCCACTTTTTGAAGAAGACGAGTTCCGTAACGGTTACCTACATCGAAAACATCAAAAATTTTAAGTAACTGAAAATACTCAAATTACAAACAGGAAGGAACGCTTAAGACAGAATAAATCTTCTTCTGTTGATAGGCTATCGTTCATAGACAGAGAAACTGTTTTAAATTTGATTCGTTCCACTCGAGAAAAAACATTGGTAAATACATTGAAGTGCCAAAGATCACGGGACACGTACGTGCATGACCTCCTCTAGCCCGGTGAAATGCGTCAACTCCTCGACGTGGCATCGATTCCTGAAGTGGCCAGAAGGTGTCTGGAGAGATGTTGAGCCATGCCGTCTGAATCGCCACCCACAGCTCCTCGATATTTGTAGGTGCAGAATATTGGGCGCGAATGGACCTTCCCACCACATCCATAAGGGCTCTATGAGTTCTTGTCGGGCAAACGTGGTGGCCACATCATCCGTCGGAACTGTCCAGAATGCTCCTCGAACCAATTTTGGACAATTTGGCCCCGATGACATGGTGCATTGTCCGCCAGGAAATTCCATCGTTGTTGGGGTAGACAAAGTCCATGAAAGGCTGTAAATGGTCATCCAGCAGAGCAACAAAGCGATTGATGGTTAGTGACGTGTTTACGAGGGCCACAGGACCCAAACCGTGCCACGTAAAAACACCCTACACATGTATGGAACCACCACCAGCTTACACAGTGCCTTGTTGATAGCTTGGGTTCATGGCCTCATGGGGTCTGTGCCACACCCGAACCTTACCATCAGCTCATAATAACTTGTAGCGTGACTCATCGGACCACATCACATGTTGCCAGTCTTCAAGGGTCCGATTACCGTGTTCACGAGACAGGTGAGACACTGTGTCAGATGTCGCGGTGTTAACAAAAGCACTCTGTTGGGTCTTTTGCTCCCATATCCCATGGACGCTAAATTACACTGGCCTGTTGGAAATGTCTCTGGTACCTCTCGCATTGAATGTGGATGTTATTTGAGCCAGTTTCGCTTGTACGTTAGTATGGACAATCCTGGTCAAATGCCGCTGGTCACGGTCATTTGGCACCCGTCGTCGGACACTGCGATGTCCACGGTGGCTTCCATGAGGTATTCTCGGTACACACGTGACACCTTGGATCGAGGAATGGTGAATGTTCGCACAACGTCGGAAATTGAATGTCCCATCCGTCTGGCTCCCGCTACTATGCCTCGTTCAAACTAGGATATTTCACGTCGGCTTGCCATAATCCTACTGGCGGCTGTTCAGCCTGACTAACGAGATTAAACCTCGCAACTGATAAAAATCGTGATGTGCGTCGAAGCCATTATTCGACAGCAGGGCCAGTTTTAAATTTGCATACTGCTATCCCATGACCTTTGGCACTTCGGTGTATATCCATGATAAGTACTAAAAAGGAGTAGGTCAATGCACAGTAATAGTATACAGCAAAGGGCAAATTTAATAAGTATAATCACATAGGTATTACACAAGTTGTAAAGAATACCCAATATCAATCAGGCATTTGCGGCCCTTACTTACACATGCAACTATGAGGCTGAGATGGATTTATAAACAGCTCGCTGCAAAAGATTCAGACATTTATGAAGCGTAGATGGAGACCATATAGAAAGGACCCGTAATCTAACTGACTTCAAAAGAGGCATGATAGTGTGCGAGGTACACTGTAAAGAAAGAGTGGTGTGAATTCACAGAACATTTCTGAAAATGACGTGTAGAAAATAAAATTGTCGGTAGGTGTCCTAGTTTTAACGAAATTTGCGTTTTTAAAAGCGCCCGTTTTTTATTTAACTTCCGTATTTTCACAGATTTTCTCCATACTTTTCCGTTTCAGGTTTTTCCGTATTTATCCAGAAATCTCGCAAAACCGAAGACGCTGAATTTTTCAGCCCTTACACCAGATACCCACGTCGTTTGGGTTGGTTCAACAGATAACGCTTGCCTTCACCGCTGAGCCAGTAAGGTTGGGAAATTTGAAACACGTTTATAGCAAAACTAATTGCGTGATGAGAACTTTTTCTTTCTTGTCATTGATACGAGTGATTTAGTAATTTTGTTTTCTGTTGGAGCTTATTTTTTTTTTTGGAATATGTTTCTAATTATTTTATTTTTTCTGTAGGATAAAATATTTACAAGTTCGGTATTTTTTCATCGTGATTTTTCGAAGCAACAGAATGTTTCGGAACTTGAGATTTTTTAAACTGACAATGACTTTCGATCCTGTATTTCACCTTTAGGAAAACGTGAAATACAGGGTCGGATTAAGGACTTAATGGGCCCCGAGGCTAAGACACCAGGGAGGTCCTTAAAGAATTATGACGGGGAATCATTACAAATTCGTTAAAAGACGAAACTGTAGCAATATGCTTGTGATAATTAACACGTAGTGCATACTTCAAACTAATAAATTATCAGCAGAGTTTTCATAATAAGTCACTGTATTTTTTAAATAGTATAACTATACTAGTGATCCGAATTTTTTTGGTGGTTTGTATAGGTTTTAGAATAGAAATAAAAGTTTCTAAGCTTTCGCACATCAACCAGATGGCTTTCTCAAGGAAGGTAGACAGCTAACTGCAAACTGAATAATAGAACGGTTCAACAATTCGAACATGGTGACTTGACTTGACAATAACGAATAGATGCAAACGTAATCAGGTAAAAGCATAACGCCTCGTGTCTTTGAATACCTGATTACGTTCGCATCTATTCGTTATTGTCAAGTCAAATCCCCACGTTCTGTTATTCAGTTTGCAGTTAGCTGTCTACCTTCCTTAAGAAAGCCATCTAGTTGACGTGCGAAAGCTTGGAAACTTTTATTTCTATTATCGCCAAGGAATTTCGGATCACTAGTGTAGTTATGCTATTTAAGTACAGTTGGTGTACTGTTCCTTGTTATTAATCACTGTATTTTCTATTGTTCTCATTAGACAATGAGTTAAAAGCTTGAGATTCCTAGATTTTGTCTTGAATATTTTTAACGGTTTACTACTGTATGCTTTTCTTGGTGCATCTTTTTTGCTATGCAATGTGAAGCCACATGGGACTTCGACCATTAACCTTTCCAAGTGCAAATTGGGAGGTGTGGGTGGAGGATGGTGGTGAAAAAGCTGAAACTGTTTCGCCGACCCCGTTGTACACAGCGACATGAAATCTTTACATTTCTTTGAAATCGGTTCGTCTACCGGCACCTGTTTTTGACCAAGTGGAAATCATACAAGACAAAACTAACACTATTTTACAAACCAATTCCTATTAGTAGTTCTAATTCTGACTATTATATAGCTCTAATCATTTTACTATTCTCTATTACGTGCGATATTTCAAAGTAACTTGTACAAAAATCTAGCGGATAATGCTTACCTTGGCATTCCTTTCTAGCGATGGGAACATTTCACGCACGTGTTTTCCGGTCTTTGTTAATATTATTGTCCTAAAGTCCGTTGTATGCGATGACTGGCTTTACTTCTCACCCTTTTCGCTGGGTATACTCGTTGGATCTTTGCCTTAGGATTCAAACACATCAATTTTTACCGTTCTTTATAGTCGAAATTTTCGCCCATACTCTGGGCATCCTCAGGAGCGTGGCGACTTTACCACCGATGTTTGTGGTTAACTTCGCGCTAATGGAGTCCGATACTCCTTGTTGCCATTCGTCGGATATACTTTCCTGGATATATTTCGTTATCAAGCCCAGCTGGCGCCATCTATGTTTTATTAAAACAACTTTTTTTTAATTTTTTTATTTTCTTCTCCTATCCTGGTTTTCTTGTCTTTTTTGCCGGTTTTTCTTTTGTTGTTGTTTTTCTTGTCTTATTAGTTCTTTCCACATGCCCGATAATGTGCTAGGGTCGTTCTGGTTACATACCCTTGCTTTATTTTTATAGATTAATATTGCTTCTTCCCTCCTCATTTGCCGTTCCGATTTTTTATTCTTTTTTAGCATTTTAATTTCATCGAATTTTGGGAATGTCCGGTTTTCCATGCAGAATTGCACTAAAGCAGTTTTGGCTTCTTTTTTTGCCAGTTAGATATGTGTTGTTTAAGTCTTTTTTTTAATCTGTTTTTCGTACTTCCAATGTACGATATTAGGGGTATGTGTGCAATTGGAATTTCGTAGGTTCCTGATTCTTCTAGCATTTTTTCCTCTGTTTTTTTGTTGATAGTCATACTTTTCACGGTGTGAACTGAGCTTCCTAGTTGTAAGTCATATTTAGCACAGTACCTATTGATTTATTTACTCACTCCTTCCAAGTATGGGAAAGCTCCAATATATTTCAATTTTTTATTCCTCATCTTCCTTTGGTTGTGCATTTCTTGGCCTTCTTTACTCTGAGTAATATGCTTTTTACTCTCATGTATCCATTTATTAATTAGCTTGCTCGGGTACCCATGCTCTTGTGATATTTTCGAGATAAACTCTAGCTCTTGATTTTTTAGCCTGTTGTTAGATGTGTGTGTGTACGCTCGCCGTATCAAGTTTACTATGCTGTTTTTTTTTTGTTTTTTTTTTGTATCACTGGATGGTGCGACGAGTATGGTATAAGTACAGGTATGTAAGTTGCTTTTCTTATCGGGCCTGTGGAAAGAACTAATAAGACAAGAAAAACAACAACTAAAGAAAAACCGGCAAAAAGGACAAGAAAACCAGGATAGGGGAAGAAAATAAATGAATAAAAAAAAAGTTGTTTTATTGAAACATAGATGGCGCCAGCTGGGCTTGATAACGAAATATATCCAGGAAAGTTTATCCGACGAATGGCAACAAGGAGTATCGGACTCCATTAGCGCGAAGTTAACCACGAACATCGGTGGTAAAGTCGCCACGCTCCTGAGGATGCCCAGAGTATGGGCGAAAATTTCGACTATAAAGAACGGTAAAAATTGATATGTTTGAATCCTAAGGCAAAGATCCAACGAGTATACCCAGCGAAAAGGGTGAGAAGTAAAGCCAGTCATCGCATACAACGGACTTTAGGACAATAACATTAACAAAGACCGGAAAACACGTGCGTGAAGTGTTCCCATCGCTAGAAATGAATGCCAAGGTAAGCATTATCCGCTAGATTTTTGTACATTTTACAAACCTCTCTCTCTCTTTACCTATCTTTCTATTATTTGCCCATGCATGTCTCCTGGGCACTAAGTCATGGCGGGGCCCAAGTCTATAGCCCAGGGCCCTATTCCGGCCCTGGTGTAATATACAGTTTTATATAGTATTATTTCACAAAACTCCTAAACATAAATACTCAGTTGACGTGGACGAGTCACTGATGCCACATTTTGATGCTTTTAATAGGTTTTGTCAAATTCAGCTTTCCTTTAGTAGTTTCCCATTGAGAAACACTTATGCGCAGAGTTACGTTTGTAAATGTTCCGTTCTGTAAGCATGTATTGAAGTGAGAAATTATTATGAACACCTACCTAATGAAGTGTTGCACAGCCCTTAACCTTTCAAAACAGCCTCCATTCGATGCAGCATAGATTCAACGAGGTTATTTTCTAATGTAGGTATACAGGTATGTACGCAAGCATATGTGATTGTGTCAGTCATTTGTTGATTGCTCACTGGAGGAGGATCTCTCTTACGAATTACTCTCTCAAAATATTTCCACTGGTGTCAAATTGGGTTGACATCTATGGAGTACTGGGGCCATTTTAGCACATATAAATCATCGTCGTGCTCTTGGAACCACTATGTGACGATCCAAACCTTATGGCATGGTGTTTTTCTTCTGGAAGTAGCCATCTCAATCAGGAAATAACGCACATTTGTGCGTTGTTCGCAATAATATTAGTAATTCTCGTAGCATTCAAATGCAGCCATCTCAATCAGGAAACACCATACGCATGTGCATGGTTCGCAATAATGCTACTATACCTCCTGCCATTCAAACGTAGCCATCTTAGTCAGGGAATAACACACATTTGTGCGTTGTTCGCAATAATTTTAGGAATTCTCGTAGCATTCAGATGCAGCCATCTGAACCAGGAAACAAAATACACATGTGCGTGGCTCGCAATAATGTTACAAAACTTCGTGGCATTCAGATCAATCCAACTCAATCAGGAAACACCACAAACACATGTGCGTGGTTCGCAATGATGTTACGATGCCTCCTGACATTCAAACATATACGGAAACTGGAGGACAGCAATAGCCTCCAGTTTCCATATCAATCAGGAAACGAACCACACACATGTGCATCATTATTGCGAACCACACACATGTGCATCATTATTGCGAACCACACACATGTGCATCATTATTGCGAACCACACACATGTGCGTGGTTCGCAATAATACTTCGATACCTCGTAGCATTCCAATGTTATTCCAAAGGTAGTAAGGAGCCCAATGCCCCCCATTAAAACAGACTCAAAACCATATACCACCTCCATCAGCTTTTAAAGTTAACGTTGGGCAACTGGGATCTATCATTCGTGCTATTGTCACCATATTGTGGCTTGACGGTCGACATAATTAAGGGAAAATGTCCTTCATCCGACCAGGCCTCATTTTTCCATTCCTCCTTTTAGTGCTCCCTTCACATTTCAAGACAGATGTGTCTATTCTTAGCCAAGACGAGTGGTACACAAAGGAGATGTCCGCTGGTATAGTCCATTCACTCCAATTTGAGGCGGGCTGTGTATGCTGAAATTCTCCTCTCGATATCGCTGTTGTGCTGCGTGCGCGTTTACATGACGTAATTGTAACCTCGCACAATCCTCCCCAGTCGCCGTTGGCCTCCAACATCGACCAGTCATTTCCGTTCAAAAGAAGACAGCTGACTTCTTGTTTTGCTGTTTGTGCACCATTAAAACAGACCCAAACCCATACTGTATACACCGATGAGCAATTACATTATGACCACCAACCTAATAAGCTGTAGGCTCCCCCTTTAGACAGCAAAACAGCATCAATTCAGCGAGGCATCGATTCGATGATGCGGCGATAGGTATCCTGGGGTATCTGGTACCGTAATGTCTACAGTAGGTCCTCCAGTTTCCGTACATTTCGGAGTGCTGGTGATTTAGCGCGAAAGCGCTTTTCCAAGTCCAACCACAAATGTTCGATTGGGTTCATGTCAGGTGAATTTGCAGGCCACGGCATTAACAGAAAGTCGCCAGCATGTCCATCAAACCACTCCTTGATGGTTCTGGCAGTGTGGCACGGCGCATTATCCTGTTGGTAATGACCATCACCAAGAGGGAATACAGTTGCCATCTGTCAGGGATTGGGATAATGGGGCCTAAAGTGTCCCAAGAAAACATCGCCCACCGCATAACACCGCCGCTGCCGGCCTGTTTCCGCCCAACAATACATCCAGGTGCCATAGCCTCCGTTGGTAATCAGCGTATCCGTGCTAGGCCGTCTACGTTATGCAGCAGGAATCTTGATTCGTCAGACCAGGCCATTTTCTTTCAATCATCCACGGTCCAATCTTGATGATCTTGGGCCCATTTTGTTGGCGATGACGTACAGTGAGTATGAGGAACCGGCTGGGTCTTCAGCTACGCAGACGGCTGCAGTGAACTCTGCTCTGTGACACATTGCCCTGATCACCGCTGTTGTAGCTGCGAGTGATTTTCTGCACTGTGGCCCAGCGGTCGCTGTGAACAATGCGCGACAGTCTCTTCTCCTCTTTGGTGACAATGAGCTGTGGAAGACTGCTCATCGTTTGGCCATCTGTGCACCACTTTTGAAACGTAATCACTACAGCGATGCGTTTACAAACCGTGCCATTCCCGAGATCGTAGTTCCAAGACGCTGTGTCGTCACAATTTGTCCTTTATCAAACCACGATAAATCAGCAGCTCGTCCCATTCTGACTCCGAACACTCTACTAACCGAAAGCTGGTCCTCGGGTTGTATATGCACTGAAGTGCCAGAAGAACTGGTACAGACGAGCTTATGCAAAATAAATAGCAACGTCATATATGCCCGTACTCGGTTGCGCCCGTCAGTGCGTGTATAAAGCGAGAGACATCCTTGCCAGCTGTCAGAGCTGTTTTCGGCATGAGAATGATAAGTAATAACGATTTAAGCAATTTTCAACGCGGTGTCATAGTTGGCGCTCGTGAGATGGGCCATAGTATTTCGGAGGCAGAAACGAAGTTCGGATTTTCACGGACGACCATTGCAAGGGTGTACCGTGACTACAAGAATTCCGACAAAACCTCCAACCTACGATACCAGTGTGGCCGTAAAAAGACATTGGGTGAACGTGACCATCGTCGGCTGTCAAGAATCGTTTCACGCATAGGCGTGCAACACTCTCGCAGGTATAATCGGAATTCAATGCTGGAGCCTCAACAAGCATCAGCGTCCGGATTGTGCAACGTACTCTGCACGATATGGGCTTTGGGAGCCGAAGCCCAACTGGAATCCCCTTGATGGGTGCACGACACAGAGCTATGCGCCTCGCGTGGGCACGGCAACACCGCCACTGGACACTTGATGACTGGTAACAAGTAGCCTGGTCTGACGAGTTGCGTTTCCAACTGTATCGGGGAGATGGAAGGATTCGTGTGTGGTGCAAACCCCATGAAGCCATGGATCCCGCCTGTCATCAGAGAACTGTACCGGCTGGTGTGAGGTCCGTAATGGTATAGGGTGTATTTAGCTGAACTGCACTAGGACCCCTGGTACGTCTACAAACGTCTGTGAGCGGCCAAAACTATGTGCGCATCCTTTCTGACGAGGTACACCCGTTCATGTCCTGCATTCATGCTGAAGGGTTGGTCCTGTTCCAACATGACAATGGACATCCACACAATTGTCAGAACGCCAAAATTTGGTCAAAGGAGCATTCATTTGAGTTTGGGGTGTTGCCATTCCCACCCAAGTCCCCAGATCTGAACGTGATAAAACACATTTGGGATGCCATGCAACGCCCTATGGAACACAGGAATCCGAGACCTAAGAATACACCCGAATTGTGGAACGCTCTGCAGGAAATATGGTGTGCATTGCCTACAACATATTTTCAGAAGCGTGGAGTCCATGCCCCGTCGTGTTTCTGCAGTCCTGCGCTCCCGTGGGGGACCTACTAAGTATTTGACAGGTGTACTAGTTTTTCTGGCACTTCAGTGTATACTGCTCTGTGATCTTCACCTGCGATACCATTCGGTCTCCAGGCGCGATGTGTTCTCTAGGCTGGTAGTAGTCCTAATTTAATGGCTAATCGGTGTACAATCTCTATACAACTCTTCTTGCATGGCCTATAAGGTTTGACGTTACTGATATGATTGCGCTTATACTGTAAAACATTTTCTGAAATTCTCGTGCCACTTTCCGTGATCCCTTTCGTGAATTACCGAAGCAAATTTCTGATATAACCTTTTCCGTGCAATGACGGAAATAAACCTGAATTTTACGGATTTTTTCTAATCCAGGGAAATCCTGAATTTTCAGAAACCTTTTCAGAATTTCTTTAACGGGAAAACTCTGTTCTCACTTTTTCGTATATGTATGACGAGAAATTTCGGGTGATGCGAGCGATTCGTGGAAATACTTGAGGTTTGATTAACTGTTAAATTTTAGTCGTCTGCCAAAGGAACTGATTTTGAAGTTCTGAAGCGAGATCGGATACTGGAGATAGCATATCGCATGAACAAGACGACTATAGCATGAGGAGTAAATGACAGGAGTAAATTTATGTTCAGGACATCAAATAGAAGTCATCGCTCTTTCCACGTTTATGAGTGAGTCATCGGCCGCCACCGGGAAACGAACCCAGGGTCTTCCAGTTACGCGCCGGATATGCTTCCACTGCACCACAACGGCTTCGAAATTCTCCAGACTCACAAACGACAAACTGCCAAACCACACGGCAGGGTTGCTTCTTTGGAGCCCCGCACAATGCTAGGAATTCATCAAAGATGAAAAGAACAAATAACTAGAAGGCGAATGAATGATAAATATTCAGTTGACGTGGACCAGGAACATCAAATAGAAGTCATCGCTCTTTCCACATTTATAAGTGAGTCACAGAAAAATTATCATCGGCCGCCACCTCTCCAACTTTTAACTCAATGTCTTATGTTTTTATTTCCCGGTAGGGGCCGATGAGAATTTTTCCGCGATTTACTTATAAACGTAGAAAGAGCGATAACCTCATCCTCTACGCACGTGTACAGCGCACCTGATTTGCATCTTGTGCTTCTCATGCACTGGTTGGAACCCCGTGTGCCTGCTGGACGTTTTTCGAACGTGCTCTTTTCTGGCACTAGGAGTGGAATGCGACCCTAGGTTCCATTGCAAATATTGTTCATCGTGATGTGTACTATCATCCCTTTTGTTTTGTTGAAGGAGTTTACGATCACCCTGTATAAGAAACCCGTGGAGAAATAGAATCTATACTCGCCTAAGTTTTCATTTGATGTCTTAATGAATAGGAGATTCCTTAGGATTGGAGCAATGCTACAATGATCATGCTACGTAGAAAAAGGTGTCATTGAGGATCTCAGGAGCTACAGGCCCATCAGCCTCCTATCGGTAGAGTTTATAAAATCTTCACTAAGGTTCTTTCATATCGCTTGAAGGTAACACTGCGCATGGCTCAACCGGGAGAAGAAGCTGGTTTCAGGAGTAGCTGTAGCATTATAGATCATATCCATGTACTGAGAGATTTAATTGAAAGAACGAAGGAATATGAAATCATATTATGTATAGCTTTTATTAATTATGAAAAGGCCTTTGATGAAAAAGCCATCAACAGTTATGATGGTTTTCAATTCCTGCGGTATTGAAGATGCATACATTAGTTAATAACAACTATAAAAATGCAAGTGCAAAGATTTGGCTGTTTGAGGATACAGCACCAATAAAAATCAGAAAGGGAGTAAAACAAGGTGATACCATATCTCCCAAACTCTTCAACGTTCCCGAATGTCTTTCAGTAATTGAACTGGGAAGAAAAGGGGATAAACATTAATGGAGATTAACTAGCTCACCTTCCTTTTGCTCATGGTATAGTAATATTTGCAGCTACGCCTTCGGGTCTGCAGAGTATGATCCAGGGACTTGCTGCGAAGTTTGCGTCCTTGTAGGTACCTCCAACTCCACATCCTTCTGCTGTGGAGCCGAATGCTTTCCCAATTAAGCTACACCGGCAAGTGCTTATCACTACCACTTGCCGTATTGGCATGTGTGTCACCTCTGAAGTACATCATAAACTTTCTTTTACGAATGGTTCTCTAGATAGAAGGTTTTCTGATATGTATCTCTATTTTTTCCTTGCTTTCTGAGTTTCTACTTGTTATGTAAATTATTTTAATTCATTTCCATTCTGAACGACGCATCAGAACCACGAAGTATGTCCATACGTTTTGGCAACAACAGACAGCTAGTCAGATTGTAAATAAAACAAGTGTGCAATGATTGTGTGACGTATATTCTAGATTAACTTTCCTTTTTTAGTTTCTTTCCCTATGTAAATCTTGAGTTTATTCTCAGTATTCTTCACGCTTAACGAAATATCTTTTCCTTCAAACGAATAAGTTTGGCAACACAATTGAGGTTGAATGCACGTGACGTATGCATGTAATAAGATAAGAACAAGAGATAAAAAGCGACGACTGATCTGTTGTATGAGAGGTGTTGATGAGAGCGATTATGAGAGGGTGTGTTGATAAGAGCGATTATCGAGAGCTATTATTGTGAGCGATTATGATGAGCGTTGTTAAGAAAGTGCTGTACGAGAGCATTGAATAGTGGTGAGATAAATGTGTGGAGAGTGTTGTGCATTCCATTCCGAATAAAGGACTTTTTTCCGTAAGTTGACTTCTGTTTTATATGTTTCGTCTGGCCGTTAAGGTTTGTTTCATTTAGGAACAATTTATTAGTATGTTGATATTTTAAGTTAAAAGGTCAAGACTTCCTTTCCGCCATAATTGGGATAGAGAGAGAGAGAGAGAGAGAGAGAGTCGACGATTGGTAAATCCTAGACCACGAAAACAACACAAGTGTTATCTGTGCGACGATCTAGTTTGTCATTATCTGCTACAAGTGTGGTGAAGTCGTGCGAAATAGTGGTTAGCACAATTTGTACAGTTATTTGCTAAGAATAAAACAAGCTTTGGATTTCCAGTAAGTGCTACGTATTTAATAGTCGTATTTTCCTTTGTGACGTTCGGCTTAATTGCTCTTATTTTTGATGTTATTCAATTTATAGTGTTGGATAATAATGAACTGTTTAAGAACTTGAAATAAAACTAAAACATTTTGAATTTTGAGTTCCATTTCTTAATGTATTTAGAAGAAAAGAATGATTGCTTACTTAGAGCTGGATCTGTCTTTCCCCAACCAGTGATGATTCCTTTCCATCCTTGGAAATTCCAGCCGTAAGGAGGAAGGCAGATGGGGAGGACGTTTTCATCATACCTGGCTGCCCGATCGAGCTTTATAAGAGCGACATCGTAACGGTCAGGATGTGAAGGTGAGAACCGGAAATTAGGATGCAGCTTCTTCTCAACAATCCTGAAGCGCTGAGCAGGTAAAAGCTGGTACGTTTGATCATGGATATCGTAGGCACCCAGAACCACGATCATATCTCTCAAAAGTGCTCTGAAATCGGTTAAAAATGATTTGTAATTAATGAAAGATATCTTGAAGTACATTGAAAACATTATAGGTAGTGCGATCAAAAAGTTTCAAGACTATAGGTACGTAGCGGACTAAGAGATGGCAGTACGCCCATGCGCGAGTAGCGGTCGAGGGCAGTGACCTTCATGAGTGATTCTGCCGAGTGGCGTCGTTCTGTGAACATCGGGAACTGTGCTACACGATATTTGGTGACCACGTGCAGAAAGCAGCTGCGATTTCGGTATGGACTGCAAACTAGAGCAGCGAGCGAACATCAAATTCTGCGTCAAACTCTGCAAATCGGGAATGGAGACGCATGAAATATTGCGGCAGGCTTATGGGAATGAAGCAATGAGTCGAGCGTGGTGTTTTGAGTGCCACTCGCGCTTCAAGAGCTGCAGAACGGCACTGGAAGGCGACGAGAGGTCAGGGCGAACGTCCATGAGGAAAACCCCCGAAAATGTGGATAAAAGTAGGGAGCTGATGCATAAGGGTAGTCAGAGAACCATTCAAGGTATTGCTTCCATCGTCAATGTGTCATACGGAACAGTGCAAGAAATTCTGACGTCGGGTTTCAACATGAACCGTATTGCTGGAAAGTATGTGCCAAAAATTCTGAAACCCGAGCAGAACTCTTTCAAGATCTAACTATCGAACTTACGAAATGAAGACTAACTCTAAAAAGATGAAGAGTAGCTTTCTAAGATGAAGATTAACTCTTGTTTAACTCTGTCGAACTCCCGAAGGTGAAGCTGAAGCTCAAGTGTCGCCGTTTTGAAACCGTGGACGAGATCCATCGCGAATCACAGACGATGGTTGACGCGATTCGCAAACAGGACTTCCCGGGAGCATTTCAAAAGTGGCAAAAACGCTGGCAGCAGTGTATCGCTGCCCAAGGAGACTACTTTGAGGAGATCATAGCCAGACTTAAGTAATGTAAGTACTTTGTTGTGTATTGGCCTAGTCTCGGAACTTTTTGATCGGACCTCGTATAATCGATAACCGTTAAATACAGATTCAGGTGACAAATGAGCTCAAGGATGTTACATAACTGTTTTGAGTTGACGAACATTTTTTATGATAAGTACATGTATTTTTCCAAAGAATAGCATAACTATATTAGGAATAAGAATTTCTTGGCGTAGAGTAGAAATAAAAATTTTCAAGCTTTCGCACATCAACCAGATGGCTTTTTCAAGGAAAGTAGACAGCTAACTACAAACTGGAATTGCCCACTGAGGCAGGATATACGTTGAACCAGGTGCATAACTTTATTGAAAAAGCCAGAACCAGCCGTGTTAATCTTTCTATGCGGCAACTTCGCTGCGTGCGCTCTATTCTCAATGTACCAAAAGTTTCTTATCAACTCAAAAACGCTCTCAGGAGGATGAACTTTGATGTCCGCATAAGGTCTCTCACATCTGTATATATGATACTTAAGATAAATATTGACAAACCCCCTGTTCTCGATGAGGCACGTGTATATGCCATCTTACTACAATATCCGGACGACTCCAGGCGATACTACATCGGAATGACCAAACGTTCGTTAGGAATTAGAATCAACGAACATAAAAAGGATACAAAAGACGGTAAAAGAACCACTGCCTTATCAAGAAAGGTCAAGTCCGCTGATCCTATGTGAAATGATATAAATAAATTAGCTTCATACTCCGCACCCAAATCTACTGCCATTTGCGAAAACTTGGAAATCTTGACCAGCAGCGAGGCTTGCAATGATAGCGGCTCTCGAGAGTTGCCACGCATTGGGAATCAGTTCTTCAAATGATGCTGCGTTTTCTACCACGGTACAGCGTTCCCAACCAACGTGACCTCTTTTCTTCGAATGACTAATAACATTTGCGCCTATTCATTTATTGTCTAGTCAAGTCACTGCGTTCAAATTGTTGAAGTGTTATATTATCCACAGTTTGCAGTTAGCTGTCTACTTTCCTTGAAAAAGCCATCTGGTTGACACGCGAAAGCTTGGAAATTTGATTTCTACTCTACGCCAAGAAATTCGGATTCCTAGTATACGGGGGTCCTAATAACAGTTCTGCACATTGTCCATTTTTGAGAAAAGTGTGAACTAACGGAGAATATTTATCCTTATTGCCATTCAATGTACTCCGCCGCTAATGATAGCTTGATAGCGGCGAGGTAGGTCCTGGATGCCCCGTAGTATTCCATCTTTGTTCAGCTGTCGTATTACTCGGGTCACGTCCAATGACAGTTCGTCCAGCGATTCATAGCCGATGCCACGGAGCCGATCTTTTCAACTTTGGTAAAAGATCACAGTCGGGTGGACTGAGATCAGGGCTGTATGGTGGGTGGGATAAAGTTCCCCAGTCATATTTCGACAAAAGTCCCTGTGCCGACACTGCACTATAACACGATGCGTTGTCATGCAGGAAGTTCGCTCCCGCTCTCCAACAAGTTGGGGGCAATTTTGAAGAATTTTCGGTCTCAGCTTTGTCCTCAGAAAGTCACGATACTATTGTGCTTTGACATTTTGCCCAACCGGCACTCGATCAGAGACCACAACACGCTGGGCATCGTACGCAAAAATCATCATTTGCTTCACTTTGGATTGTTGCCGACGACATTTTGAGGGGCGTGGGGAACTTGGATGCCTCCATTCCTCTGATTGTGACGTCAGTTCCGTCCCAAAATCACGGGTCCAAGTCTCACCAATTGCGACAATTTTGTTCAGGAAGATGTCTCCCTCCCTTTCGAACCTATGGAGGTGATGCTGTGCGATGCTCACTCCGGCTGCCTTCTGCTTGGGGTGAGTTGATGAAGCGCCGAGTGCGCGGCAATTTTTATTTTTTCCAGAGAATCGGCCAAAATCCGTTGAGCAGACATGGTGGACAAAGTTGCCTGATGAGCAATCTCCTCGACTGACAAACGGCGATTCTCTTCGAGAAGCGTTGCAACAATGGCGACAGATGTTTTGTCTGTCGCCGTTTGTGGTCGGCCTGAGCAGTGATCATCTTCGATGCTTGTTTCGGCCTTCCCGAAACTGCAATGCCAAGCGAGAAATTGCGCTTCAATCAAGAGTTCCTTCCCTACAAATTTCTTGCAAAGCAGTGTGGATCTGTGTCGGAGTCCCCCCCTCGCAATAGAGTTTCTATTTTCAGGTACGAGCGCTGGTCTAGCGCTGTGACTCGACCCGAGGAGGTTCACGCGTCCATTTCCAAACCCTTCCACGTCTACACAGCAAATGATAGTGCGTCGTTCTGACGCCAATGCGTTGCCGAGAGTCTGATCTTGGCATGACGCAATGATTTTCCCGGTTGCATCATCTGCTTCCGTTTTAGATTAAAGTGTGCAGAACTTTTGTTATCACCCTCCTAGTTATACTATTCTTAGTACTGTTGATGTATAGTTCCTTATTATTAATGACATGTATTTTTTCTCGTAAAGGTCCATTGAGAAAATAGGTCGACTTTGTTACCAGCTCATTTCCATTCATTTGGAAATACCAGTCTGTTTTATAAGATTGACGCCTCGGTGAAAAAAAAAAAAAATATCAGTTCTTTGTCTTGCAACACACTCTTCGACTTTCGAAAAAATCAAAAAGGGGTTGATGAATCATTAATTCTCCTTACCAATCCGGTTTCTTCTACTGCTGTTTCTTCTGCTGCTGGAGTTGATGAATCAATAATTCTCCTTACCAATCCGGTCTTTTCCTTTGCTTTTGATTTCCGTTCTCTCCTAGCAGTTCCTTTTATTTTACCCAGTTGTTTCTTTTAGATCTTTCTCTCTTTCTTTCTTTATTCTGCTTCTTAGCTCAGCGTTCCGTACTGTTTATGATGTATTAGGTGTACAAATACATTTTAAAGCGTTTTTTGTGTGACGTATACCGCTAATTTACATATCCGACATTCCTCCGCGTTGCTGTCATGTGAGCATAACTGGCCCGGAGTATAAAATGTGACACAGAAGTTTGCCCAGCACTCAAGCGCCCTTGCACATCGGTAGGTGAAAGATAGAGAGAGATACTGCATTTAATCGACACTGCATTAGTTACGAATTTCATCAAGAAAAACGTGCTGCAAAAGCATGTGCGTCGATCTGTTCTGTTCTAGGGAAGAATATTGTATCGAAAAAAAAAAAAGGTGTGAGTTTTGGTTTACGCGGTTTAAAGCAGGTGATTTCGATGTAAGCGATCGAGAACGTAGCGAGGCCCCGCAGAAGGTTGCACATGAGGAACTGCAAGCATTGCTGGATGAAGATTCGTCTCAAACGCAAAAAAAAAAAAAAAAAACTAGCTGAACAAATGGGGGGTAACTCAACAAACTATTTCCAATCGTTTACGCGCAATGGGAAAGATTCAGAAGGAAGGAAAATGGGCGCCACATGACCTGAGCCAGAGGAACAAGGATGGGCATGTCATGAAGTGTTTGAATCTGTTAAATAAACAACACAGAAAGTCTTTTCTGTAGAAAATCGTTATGGGTGATAAAAAGTGGATATGGTATGACAATCCCAAACGCAAAAAACACTGGGTAGACCCCGGTGAAGCAACGAGTTATGCACCGAAACGCAGTATTCACTCCAAGAAAGTTCTGGTGGGATATGAAGGGTGTGCTCTATTATGAACTAATGGAACAGGGCCAAACTGTTACTTCTGATCGCTACAAGCAACAATTGCTGCGATTGAACCCTGAAATATGTCGGAAACGTCTATTCACAGGCAAAGGATTGCGTCCCATGAAATTACTGCATGACAACGCTTGTCGTAAAATCGGTCAAGGAAACGTTATTGACGCATGATTGGGAAGTTTTGAAGAAATCGGCGTATAGTCCCGACATAGCTCCTTCAGACTATCATTTGTTCCGATCGATGCAACATGGTTTGTTTGCAGTATGGTATCGGACATGTGACGAAGTGCAAAAGTGGGTTGATTACTTCATTGCGCCACACGACGAAGTATTCTTCATGGCTGGAATCTGTCAGCCTCTCGACAGATAGATAATGACGGCACATATTTTAGTTTGTAAAGGTAGTGTTTTTTCTCTCAAATTACACGTTGCGTTGTCTTAAAACGCTTTAAAACTTATTTGTGTTGCTAATACTCTGAATAGACAAATTAATACATAGACCTCGATAACAATATGCAAAGCAGAAGTATCACGCCCAGTCACGTGGGACGCTTAAATTGGCAATACCTATAAATAGAGCATGTCTCTACGCATAGTCACGGGAAAATAATCATGGGTAAAGGCAGAGACGTGACTTTGACAGTCGCCAGATAGTAGCTACGAGCAAGTCCGGCTGTTCAATCACCGCAATTGCTGAACTGTTGGGACTTTCACGTCATACTGTCGCACGTGTATACTAAAACCACGTGCAATATGGCAGAACTTACATTCAGAAATGTGGGCCGCCCCGGTGGCGCAGTGGTCTAAGCGATGGCCTCTGATTATTTGTCCAAACGGGACCCGGGTTCGAATCTCGGTGAGGCATGGATGTTGTGTTTGTCTTACGGCACTGGCTCTCTCCCTTCCCTGGAAACAGTGACCCTAAATTAGGGACGGGAGACTGCTTATAGCCCATTGAGTTGCTCACGGTGGTCGTTAAACCTCCAATCCAAATCCAAAAATGTGGACGTAAGAGTGCAATTGACTTTCGACGTGAGCGCAGACTGTTCTGCATCGTTACAAGGAATCACACGGTTGCCAAGGAACAGGACACGCCTGTATTTAATTACGGCCACTCCGCAAGCTTGTGCAAAAGGCTACCCGCTGTACCATGGAGGTCATGGATATGGTAGTCGACGACCATTTCGGTCCCCTTGTTGACTGTGAAGAAATGAAAAATTAATCTGCAGTTTGCGAAGTCCTATGGCACCTGGAGTGCAGAGCTCAGAAAACACGTCATCTGGTCGGAGGAATCACGGTTTCAATTCTGTCATTCCGATGGGAGGAAGCGTGTGTGTCCTAAACCATACGAAGTGATGGACCCAGCTTGCGAATTTGGGGTCGCACAGGCAAATGGAGGCGGTGAAACAGCATGGGTATGTTTACACGAGCTTCATTGGTGTCCCTAGTACACGTGAATACCTCCATCACCGGCTCAAGTATGTGAATATCCTCACCGACCATCTGCACCCGTTCGTAATGATTCTCTTTCCGCATCATGACGCCATCTTTCAACAGGACAATGCCGCATCGCATACTTCCCGAGTGACTACCAGATGGTGCATTAAAGTGAGTTTACCAGACTCTAATGGATCGACGCAGGAGTTCAACCCCATTGAGAATTTCTGAGACGAATTGGAAAGATCTATTTGAGCATGTCAACTCCTAATTGCAACTGTGTATTCTCTATGACAGGCTGTCCTTGCTTCATGGGCGACAATATCACCTTCTTCAGTCCTTACGAAGACGTCAGATTGCTGTTGTGAGGGCAAAAGGGCAAAACGTAGGGCAGCACTTTATTAGGTAGGCGAATGTAATAATTTTTTCATTCCCTTTATAATAGCTATTTGACTTTTCGTTTTGTTTGCTTTTTCTTATGTAAATTTTGAGGGTGCCTCCAGTTACATTTTCTACATTTAACGTCACGTCGGAACTCCGAAGAATGTATTTCCTTATGGCTGCACTGGTAGGCAGTGAAAATATGTATTTAGTTTGGAACACTTTCCCCCGTCATTTTTTCATTCCCTTTATAATAGCTATTTGACTTTTCGTTTTGTTTGCTTTTTCTTATGTAAATTTTGAGGGTGCCTCCAGTTACATTTTCTACATTTAACGTCACGTCGGAACTCCGAAGAATGTATTTCCTTATGGCTGCACTGGTAGGCAGTGAAAATATGTATTTAGTTTGGAACACTTTCCCCCGTCATTTAACATGTGTTTGTTTCTTTTTTCGCGCAATCCCTCTGTAGGATCTTTATGGATTTTTTTTCATTAATGATATACATATTTTTTTATTGGAGATTTAACGACCCCCTTGAGCTACTCAATGGGCTATAAGCATTCGTCCGTCCCTAATTTAGGGCCACTGGTTCCAGGGGAGGGAGAGAGCCAGGACCGTAAGACTAACACAACATCCATGCTTCACCGGGATTCGAACCCGGACCCCTTTCGGACGAATGATTAGAGGCCATCGCTTAGACCACTGCGCCACCGCGGCGGCATATACATATTCCAGGTTGATTAACACAATGGGAAATTGAATTACCTTCTAGTTTCTCTTCAAACTAGAATAGGCTAAAATGTACGCAAATTCACCAAATCCTTAATCACTCCATAAACATGTCTCACTTCACACTGTCATGGCTTTAAAATGCCAGTACAACATCACAGAGACAAAAGAAGGTAATCGCGCAGCATCCTTACTATCGCCTTCTTTGAGCATGCTGTCGTGCAGAATACAGCAGTGTTTTTTTGTCTTCGCTCAAGGCAAAAGGCGAACACTTCGATGGGATACGGATGTTGGATATCTCTGACGGAGAAATGTTTTCTGTTCTTTGTCAGTCTGTGAAAAAGGGGTTGGGAATGATGTGCCATCGCAATGTGTAGTAGTGTCTATTTCAAGATTATAAAAGATCCACGCCAAACGACCTACGCGTGACCGTAGTTAGCTTCAGTGAACACCCGTTTTCCCTAATCCGTTTCCCCTAATTCCCGTTTGCCCTAAACACATTTAATGGAGATCCTTGCTATGTTCTTTCCGAGCAAACGCCCAACATAGATAAATAACAGGAAACGTTTCGTTTTCTTTCCAATCTAAAATAAAGGTCAAATTAAATAAATGATTGTTATCATTCATAAATTCCAAATAATTAATTATACGTCCGTTCCCAAAATTCACAGAACAAAAAAATTACAAGACAGAGGACCGTTTCTTGAGTGGTCCACCTGGAAAAGTTCCAGTGTCTTCTGGTGGGCCGATCCGCCCTTGATTACAGCTAATCAAGGTGGTAATTAAACAAAGAAACAAAACAACAAAAACTACATTTGGACTGAAAGTCTCATTTTAGAGCAAATGGAATGGGAACATTTCTCCTGTGTCATTAAAATGCAAAGTAAATAAAAATTCTCCCTGTGTGTAAGACAAAGTAACACCGTTTGGGAAACCTATCAGAATTGCAATAAATGCCACGTTGTTCCACAAAACGATAAGAATAACTCTACGTGTTACATCAGTCCTAACGAAAAGAGAAACTTGAAAGCTCGCATAGCAGAAGCAGATGCAGTAATTGATTTTAATTTGCTGGAGAATGTATGGGACGTGAATGAAAAAGGTTTTAATGTCTGCTGCGCTACAAAAGGAGTACCTGCTGTACTCTTTTAGGGTGCAAAAAATCCTTGGCAGTTGCTCTTTGTGTTAGCGTTTACTCGATGTTTAAGAGATCTATTACTTTTCCTCAATAAATATTTGTAATTAGAAAGATAATTTGAAATCATCCTGTGTATGATACCTGCCTAACAATTGTAAGCTAATTTACAAACATATGCCTCAAAGAAAATCCTGTGAGGATTTGACTGGAAGGAATACCTCATTTAATATCTAAATAGTACTTAGGTATTGCTTGTTTTAATTCATACATTATTCAAATTTGGGTTACAGTGATGATGACGTATTTTTCTGTTAAATCACAATAATTTTCAGTAAAATACATTTGTAAATTCAACAAAAAATTTTGTTAACTGCATATCGACCAAAATGTTTATGTTGATTCAACATTTTTTTTTTTTTTTGAGTGGAAGGTATTCTTTCCACTCAAATCCTGTGAGGACTTGCGTGGAAGGAATACCTCATTTAATAACTAAATAGTATTTAGGTATTGCTTTTTTTTAATTCATATATTATTCAAATTTGGGTTACAGTGATGATGACGTATATTTTTCTGTGTATGTTTAACTCACAGTAGCAATGCACATACTGAGAAAAACATTTTGTTAATTTAGCAAAAAAATTGTCGAATCAATCAAAACATTTTGTCGATATGCAGCCAACAAAAATTTTGTTGAAATTACAAATGTATTTTGCTGCAAATTATATGCTGATTCAACAAAATTTATTGTTATCATGAGAAAACGTTTTGTTCATTTAACAAAATGCCTAGGTCGTTTTTTGGGAATTTGTTTTATCCAACAAGGTCGATTTTTGGGAATTTGTTTGATCCAACAAGGTCGATTTTTGGGGATTTGTTTGATCCAACAAGGTCGATTTTTGGGAATTTGTTTGATCCAACTAGGTCGATTTTGGGGAATTTGTTTAATCCAACAAGGTCGATTTTTGGGAATTTGTTTGATCCAACAAGGTCGATTTTGGGGAATTTGTTTGATCCAACAAGGTCGATTTTTGGGAATCTGTTTGATCCAACAAGGTCGATTTTTTGCAATTTGTTTGATCCAACAAGGTCGATTTTGGGGAATTTGTTTGATTCAACAAGGTCGATTTTTGGTAATTTGTTTGATCCAAACAATATGTATTGTTATCGTGAAAAAACGTTTAGTTAAATTAACAGCCAACGAAATAATTTTGTGTTGCCATCAAAACAATTCAAAAGGAGTTTGGTTAAAGCAACAAAATAAATCGACAAAACAAGCTCAACAAAACTATTTTGTTGTTTCAAATAAACTTTTTTCTCAGTGCCATGGTATGTGAAAGGGCAATTTTGTTCTTTTTGAAAGATTGCCCGCCAACTTTGCAAGACTGTTTTAAAAGACCCTTATTGTATCGTACTTTTTGGAGAGAGTTATCTACACTTGCATAGAAATGTTCGGTTAACTTTCTACAAGCATGTTCGCTACCAAACTACCAGGAAAGCGACGCCACGAGGGTTTCTCGAAAGATGGATACACACACAAACACACAGACAGAACTTGCAGGGGGGGTAAAGAACGATGTTGTGTTTTGTGTACAATGGGTGACTACCCGTAAACTACGGAAAAGCAAATATATTGTGCTCAAAGTTCTGGTAATAAATGTCTCAAAGTCATAATGAGGTGATAACTAGAACTTTTAATAAGGGCATACATGCCAAAAAACGAACAGCAAGGGTTAAGCCTGACAGGCGAACTGCCTGAACCCAGTGCAGGCTGTATCACAAATCTCGAAACAGAATGGGCCCGTAAACAAAGTATCATACAATGTTCCGAAGTCCAGTGGACATCACCCCAACACCATCGTAATTAAGCTGGCACACCCGTAGTTGATAGGTAACGGCGGCACATCTGCAGACATAAAGTCTACAGTTACGGAGATTTCTGGTCACAGTAGAGACGGACAATTTGTTTTCTATGGCTGCTAAGTGATTCGAACGAAAATTGGGTGTTGCTGCTCTCCAATTCTGCTTGGGAAATAAATCTATGTAGCAGTCATTTTGAAAGGTTAGTCTTGGACCGCACAGAATAGATCGCCGGACAACTATTACACTGTTTTGGAAATTGATTTCGAAGCTTTGAGTTCAGAGAAAGTTTGACACCAAGGAACCAAGCTATCTTCTTGATTCGATGGCCGGCTTTTAACCTCTCAACGGCTCTTTTTTCTTTTGAAATCTCTAGACTTTTTGTTTATGACATCACGATGAAAGTGGCTGTTTTTGGTATAAGCTGGAAAATTCCTCGCTGTGCTGATGATCTTCGATGGAAAGCATTTCTTTTATTGGGCTATCTGGTTTGCGTATAACTCTCCGGGAAAATCACCATTTAACGTGTGTTGTGAAAACACAGATTTTTCTGTGACGGAGATCGAAGCCACGTCCCCTCACTCCGGAGTAAGTTGCTCTCCCAACTAAGCTACACGGACGGAAAGTATCGCTGCAGATTTGTCGCCTTGACACATGATTCACCTCTGTAGTACATCACAGTATTTAGCATTTTTACGTTTTAACAGAGGACCAAGGTTAAAACGTTTCGTAAGTCTCTATTGTATGGTTTATTATTCACCATTTGTGTTTCTTAATTTTCGACGGGCAATGTATTTAGGCTTCGCCGAACTATTTCGGCTAAGCCGCCACTTTACTTGTCAAGGAAACCTTATGAAACTCTTTGGCCGCCCCGGTGGCGTAGTAGTCTAAGCGATGGTTTCTGATCATTCGTCCGAGATGGGTCCGGGTTTGAATCCCAGTGAGGCATGAATGTTGTGTTTGCCTTACAGCGCTGGCTCTCTCCCTACCATGGAACCAGTGGCCCTAAATTAGGGACGGGCGACTGCTTATAGCCCTCTGAGTTACTCACAGTGGTCGTTAAACCTCCAATCAAAAAAAAAAAAAAAAACTCTTTGTACACATATTAAATTTCTCAGTATAAATGCGCTGTCGTTGCTGTTTTGTTTCATAAGAACATTGTAGGGATACGATAATTGTGCACATATTTCAGTTTCTTAGTGAAAAGCTGCGGCCAATTAGAAATGGAACTGGATGTATATTTAAAAATTTCACCAGTATTTAGCGTAAAGTATCGTTTTTGTTAAAAATTTCTGAACGGAAAAGTAAGCTAACACTAATATTTCCTCCCATTATTAGGGTAGTCTCGGCCTCCGTTCTGAAGAAAGTTTCACAGAACTGCAACCGTACATATATAAATTTCTGAAAACTTAGTATTTATTGAAATCCTGTTTCTCAAATAAGACCGTATGGAACATATTTTATAGCATTGTAAGTGTACGCATTTAAGTTTTCCAGTACTGTCCAGGATGTATTGTGGTTTACTTTGCTACGATGATTAGCATTTCTTCATTTTCTTGGAGAAATGTGCTTCAATGGTACGCAAGAAGTTAGTACGTATTATTTTTTGTTTGTGCTTTAACGACCACTGTCAACCACTCAGGAGGCTCTGAGGGCTATAAGCAGTGAGGTGTGCCTAATTAAGAGTCACAGGTTGTAGGAAAGGACTAATACCAGAGAGGAACAGAATACAGGACCATATCCGAAGAATGGTCAAAGCCAAATCCATTGGACAGGCACATTACTCGCATCTCATCCGGGCACACCTCCGAAGAATGGCTACAAGCCAGAGCTATTATACAAATGCATTACCAATGCGTCATCCGGCCCAATGCCAAAGAATGGCCACTTGCCCGCACTATTAGACGTACACATTAACCATGCGTCATTTGGGCCCATCTTCGAAGAATGGAGACAAGCCAGAGCCATTATACAAACATACTGCTCACATCTGATTCGGGTACACCTCCGAAGAATGCCAACAGGACAGAACCGTCAGACCAACACATTACCAATGCGTCATGCGGCCTATTTCCGAAGAATGGTCACTTGCCAGCGCTATTAGACATACACATTGCCCATGTGTTATTTGGACCCATCTTCGACGAATGGCGACAAGCTAGAGCCATTAGACAAACTCATTACCAAAGCCTCATTCGGCCCAATTCCGAAGAATGGTCACTTGCCAGCGCTATTAGATATACACATTGCCCATGCGTCATTTGGACCTATCTTCGACGAATAGCGACAATCTGGAGCCATTAGAAAAACTCTTTACCAATGCGTCATCCGGCGCATTTCCGAAAAACGGTCACTTGCCAGCGCTATTAGTGTTACAGGGCTTGGTGCTGAGTTCTATTACCGCGCCCTGTGTGGAGGATTCGCTTGATGCTTCCTTTGCAGTAAGTTCTGTAGCGGTGGTTTATTCCGTAATTCTCCCAACTGGAGCAGATAAATACAATACAAAGTATAGAAGAGTGAATCGACTGAGGCTAAATTTTGCAGTGAGGAAAACTTTTATTCAGAAGTTACGGGGAATGTCTTTAAACCTTGTCCTGATCTCCGTTATTTCTACATATTTCCCCTAATGATCTCTTTCCGTCTCTCCCATCATCGGCCCCATACCTCCTCCTTCCCTTTGTCGCGAAGATACTCTGCCCCCGCTAAAGATCTCCGGCTTCGTCAACCTTGTGCCACCGAGTTTTCTTTGTCACACCCTAAGATGCCTCCTCTCCGAAAAACGCAAGATTCCTTAATTGGCCCTCTACTTGCTTCGCCGCTTTCCTTGGGACAGCAGAAAAGCGGTAATGTCCAGTTTCCTTCTTCTCACATCAACGAAACTATAAATGTAACACCCCCTCTGTTGCGACGCGTGGGAAAAAGGTACTTGCCTGTACGCTGCCCATTGCATCCAAATGGCGGGAATTGAAAGAAAATGACTACAATTCACTATCTCTAAAAATGGCTACAGAATTTCGCTTCCGATAAATATGGAAGCCCCGGTTACATTAGACAGGCCCATTACCCATGCGTCATTTGGACCCATCTTCGACGAATGGTCACAAACTACAGCCATTGGACAAACTCATTACCAATGCGTCATCCGGCACATTTCCGAAGAGCGGTCACTTGCCAGCGCTATTAGACATGCACATTACCCATGCGTCATTTGGACCCATCTTCGACGAATGGTGACAAGCAAGAGCCATTAGACAAACGCATTACCCATACATTATCTGGGCTTATCTCCGAAGAATGGCCTGAAGCCATAGCCATACTACTCAGGCTTCGCTGCGGCTATGCAAGAAATTAAGACCCTCCCTATAAGAAACATACCTATACGAATATAAATTCAACGCTTCTTTAGCTTTTAGTTTTTTTTTTCGCTATGGTTTTTAAAACTTACCAAAGAAAATATTTCTTAAATAGTATAACTATACTAGTGATACGAAATTTCTTGGCGTAGAATAGAAATAAAAGTTTCCAAGCTTTTGCACATCAACCAGATAACTTTCTCAAGGAAGGTAGACAGCTAACTGTAAATTGGATAACCAACAGCGAGTCGTGCAATGATAGCGTCTCAATGGAGTTGCCACGAGTTTGGAACCAGCTCTTCAAATAGTGATTGCCTCTTGGTTTTCCTTCCATGATTCCGCATGCTAAACGAGCATAACGCCTAGTGTCTTTGAATACCTGATTACGTTCGCATCTATTCGTTATTGTCAAGTCAAGTCACTGCGTACAAATTTTTTAAGCGTTATATTATCCAGTTTGCAGTTAGCTGTCTACCTTCTTTGAGAAAGCCATCTGGTTGATGTGCGAAAAGCTTGGAAACTTTGATTTCTATTCTATGCCAAGAAATTTCGGATCACTAGTATCGTTATACTATTTAAGTACAATTGGTGTATTGTTCCTTGTTATTAATTATATTTATTTCTTACCTGTAAACACAATGCGCAGCAGTCACTACGTAATACCTGTTTAGCAAAACACCTCCGCATTGTTGCTGCGTTATTTTAATGTGAGCCTGAAAGAAAAAAGACAAAAAAAACCGTATGAGTCCGAGAAAGTGTGAAAAGTCATATTCTGTATAACATGATAAAGAAAGACATTTTGATAGAAACGTAACCTACGGCATGTACCGAAATATGGAAATGTGTATTTTCTAAATTTCAAAAGTATGAGAGATCAATCTTTTGAAGACAATTTTTCCAAAATACTTATTTTTCTTCCATGCACAGAATTTTTCAAAAAATGACTTACCTACCTTTTCACATTTTCCCCAAATTTAGCACCAGAAATTGCGTGTGAGAGAGAACTTTGTTAAAGAAGTATTAAATATTTGCTCATATTCTTAAAATGTAATAAATAATTGTCGAAAAACTCGATGGTTTCCTGTTATTCCTTAATCCGGTTATTTCACTTAATTATTATTTAAAATACTGCGATATCTAAGATCGTTCTTATGGATATATTTCATATGACGATGTTTTTAATACAGTAACCGCTCTCTTCATTTGTTCTAGAGTTTGTACCCTTTCCTATCGTATTGAGATGATTTTCACAAAAAAAAAAAAAAAAAAAGAATAAAAAAAAAGAATGTAGTCTCTTTCTTACCAAACTCTCTCTCTCTCCCTGTGTGTGTGTGTCTCTCTCTCTATCTGGGTCTCTCTCTCTCTCTCACTCTCTCTTTCTCTACTCTCTCTTTCTCTCTTTCTCTACTCTCTCTGTTTTTCTCTCTCGTTCTCTCTCTCTCAATTTTAAACTGTCACAGCACCTTACCTCTTTTTTGCATTGTTACACTACATTTAGATGTACTTAAGAAACTACCATTATTAGAGTAACCCCTGAAATTTATATTTTGCTTATTGCGTTTGATGATGTCCAGATTTGAAAATTGTCTCCTTCGGATTTTCATGAACATGTTCTGATCGAGTTGCAGATATCACATGTTAAATTTTCTTCCATAGTTCTTTTTAAATCTCTTCGTCGATTTATTTGAATTTATGTTCGTTTTTTATCACGCGGACATTTGTCTAAAAATTCACATTTAATCAAAGAATTTTAAAAATTTCTTAAATTTTGAAACTAAAATCTGCGATTCAACTTGAAATTAACTTTCATCGAAAACGATAGAAGGAAATGACGACGATATTCGCCGTAAATTTCTTTTAGTAACGGGAAACATGTTAAAAAAGAATATTTGATTAGGCAAAACAAGAAGAAATGAAACAAGTAAATAACGAAAAAATGGCACAGAATTCTTCGTCGTAATGAACAAGTCTTTTGAATCATTTCCGATACGAAAAAAATATTTCAATGGAGATTTTGAGGATTTAAAAAACCCTGTAAATATATTTATGTATATATAGTACAATTTATATATACGAAGTTTTTTCCGAATCAGAAATTCAGATCATGAATGACAGAGAAAAGCAGCGAGCCGTATTTGAATTCCTGGAAAAAGAGAAATGTGAAGCTCCAGAAATCCACAGATTTCTGGAGCTTCACATCTCTGGTGGTGTATGCAGCTGCCACAATCCATATCAGTAATTTCCGAAGATGGATGAAGAGGTTTCGAGGGGGAGAAAGGTGTTAGAAATTCTAAGTAGGTTCGCGCGTTGATCTCAAATGACAGATTCAACAAACGAAAGAGAATTCTTGAACTCACAGAACGAATGATTGAAAACATAAAGAGTACTTACCACCTTTAAATTGATAATCCTTTATCTTTTAATCAAATGAGTATATTCACAATACATCACTGAAACACTGAAAACATCTAAGAACACTGTAGAGATCTCAAACACAAGCTATTCAATTTTATATTGGTTTTGAACAACATCGCAAACGCAGTACGTTCACATATAACTCCATCGTTGTGGTTTCGGTTCTCACGGGAACAATTTTTCTCTTCTCAGGTCGAAGGTCCGGCAAGCACTTCACGACTCCTTGCGTTAGAGTGAGAATGAGAGTTTTTCCTTTATTATTTACAATTCAGTTCGCTTAACACAGCAATGCCATGTATTCTTTTTTTTTGTGTGTGGAACTTTGAACGGACACATAGCACTCTTTCCAACAGAAAGTTCAGTCTCGGGCAAACAACGGATTGGAAGACCCGCAACTGCAGTGACAGATGCCAACAGGCAACGAGTGAAAGACATCATCACAGCTGATCTTCGTGTCACCATCCAGTTGTGTGATGCAATTCATTGTGGTCAGAGTGCTATGGAAACATTAATTAGTGATCTGTGCTACAGAAAAAACTGTTCAAAGTGGATCCCAAGAAACCTATCACGTGAACAATGTGAGCAAATGGTGGACATGTGCTGGAACTTCTTGGACTGTTATAGGAAGGAGGGTGAGGGTTTTTTCTCTGATGTTGTGACGGGAGATGAAACTTGGATGTTCTTTAATGACCCAGAAACAAAACGTGCGTCAATGTAATGGCACCGCATGTCTTCACCTCACCAGAAAAAGGTGAAAAAAATCTCGTTCCGCAGGGAAAGTGATAGTAACAATTTTCTGGGACAAACGTGGTGTCATTTTGACTGATTTTCTTGAACGGTGTACAACAATAAACAGTGCTCACTATGTGCAGACTTTGAAGAAGCTAAAGTAAGCTATAAGAAAGAAAAAACGTGACATTCCACTTCATAGTGTTGTTTTACACCATGATAACGCACGTACCCACATCTCAATAGAGACTTCACAGGCTATTGCCAAAATCAGGTGGATTGTGATGCCCCCCCCCTACAGCCCTGATTTGGCTCCCTCCGACTTTTTCCTGTTTGCCCCTTTGAAACACACCCTTCGTGGAAAACGTTTCGACGATGTGACAGACGTTAAACTGGCTGTGAATTCATGGGTGAAACGGCAGCCTCGGGAATTATTTTTTAAATGGATTTTACCAATGGGTTAAAAAAAGACGGAAATGTATAGAAAGTAATGGACAATACTTTGAATAGGCTATCATTATTAACAATAGTCTGAATATTTTGCCGCTAAGTTTCACATTTTTGCCTCTACAAATAAAATTATTATGAATGACGAGGCATTACTATCAAGGATGCCCTTTGTATACATATACAACTAAACCTCCTGGGAAAAAAACTGCGCATAATTTAAAATACGCAATGTGAGCGGGGTTATTTATAGTAACGGAACAGGTTAAAAAATCAACCGGATTCCTACAATCGATAAAAATATCCAGAAATAGCTACAAACTCCTACTAGCTAGACCAAAAGGAAATACAACGTGCTGATTGTTGAACTAATATATACACTTGCTGTCTTAAGGCACGATAAAAACCACAATAGGCTCCCTAAAACACTCAATAAAAGCCCATTTACGTTAACACCGACGAGCGCTTTCGAGGTCTCAAGACCTCATTATCAAGTCACTGAATAAAGCCCCGAAACACTGCTTCCGAGTGTGAGCAAATGGTGGACATGTGCCCCGAAGCTCCGAAACACTGCTTCCGAGTGTTTCGGGGCTTTATTCAATGACTTGATAATGAGGTCTTGAGACCTCGAAAGCGCTCGTCGGTTTTAACGTAAATGGGCTTTTAGAATTTTTAATAAATGTGATTTTATTGAGTGTTTTAGGGAGCCTATTGTGGTTTTTATCGTGCTTTAAGACAGCAAGTGTATATATCAGTTCTCCAACTAGCTACTGAAGAGCATGTTATAAAAACTTAAAGATTGTGCAACAAAAGTTTCTCACAGACAAAGAAAGTCATCAGAGACTAATGGATTCATTCTTAAATCGAACAGTTAGAAGAAAAGGTATTAAGGAAACATATAAATGTCCAGGTAAAAAAGCTCTGTGTTACTTAAAGAAGAAAACTGGTGCAAAATACTCTTCATAATGAGGGGTATCCGACCAAAAAAGGATTTTTATAATCGAATAAACTCTTTCAAATGGAAATATACACTGACCCCACACCTGGTGGAATAATTTTGAATAATGGAAAAGTATAAAGTACGCGAAAAGTGCTCTTAGTCCTAAAAGCTATGTTAAGGTAAAAGAAATTCATGTACGCTTCCAGGAAGCAGTGAGAGCGGGAAAAAAGTTTTGACCCTTATGCTCCAAGCAGGAAAATTGTTCATAACCTAAGGAGGATAATGTTCCCCATCTTTACTGTAGCGAATGGCGTACAGTAAAAAAAAATTAAATAGGATTATTAGAAGCAGAGATACAGTTGCAAACAGAAAAGCACTCTAACACCACCTATCGCTAGAACTTTGAACTATTAATACAAAAAACCCACGAGTACATGAAAAATATTCCATGAATTGTATCTTGTGTTAAGAGAGTTTTTTTAAATAGGATTTTTAGAAGAAGAGATATCGATAAAAAACAGAATAAACATTTGCAACCATAAATTGTTCATTATTTGGACAGGAAATGCACACAAAATATTTTGGTAGTTGTAGTATCCGACCGATTTCTTTCAATTGGGTTTTTAGTCACGCAGATATTGCTATAAATGTGCTGTAAACGGAAACGTGAACTTTTGCCCTCGAGTAGCAAACTCAAGCGTTATGAAAATGTTGAAATTATAAGCAAACCATTACCCACCTGAAGCGATGTCCGACGAAGAACGAAATTTTAAATCGAACTATTAGAACCAACGATATCGAGCAAAATAAAATATTCATCAACGCTCTCTGGTGGAAAAACTCCCTATTATTTTCAATAGAAAGGATCTGGAAATGGTTTTTCACGGAGAGTGGTATCTCACGACAAAAATGTTTTTTCAAGCAAGTGGAGAAATTCAACCAATACTCGCCCAAGTTTTCACTCGGTGCCTTAATGAAGGGAAGATACCTTATGATTGGAACAATGCTACAATGATCGTGCTACATAAAAAATGTGACATTGAGGATCTTCGGAACAACAGACTTATCAGCCTCCTATCAGTGGTTTATAAAATCTTCACTAAAGTTCTTTCACACCGCTTGAAGGTGACACTGGACATGGCTCAACCGAGAGAACAAGCTGGATTCAGGAGTGGCTACAGCACTATAGATCATATCCACGTACTGAGAGAACTAATTGACAGAGAGATGGAATATGAACTTCCATTGTGCATGGCTTTTATCGATTATAAAAAGGCCTTTGATTCGGTGAAACCATTAGCAGTTACAATGGCTTTGAATTCCTGATTGTCTCCTGAGACGCGAGGCAAATAACAGACTCCTACCTTTAAACTGAGCAAACAACAATTTTGTTTTATCAGGTGCCTTTCAATTACATGGTGTTGGGAGAGAACTGGATGTTTCTCTGTGGGATGTTTTTTTTGTTTTTTTGTTTTTTGTTGTTGTCTGTGCTGTCTGTTTCTTTTCAGGTTCCCTTTTTCCCTGTCCTTTCCTCGTTTCCTGCGGCTGGACGTTGGCTGCAGGACTGATTGCTCTGAGTGAATTGCCGCAGGCAAGTATTTAGGGTAGCTTACAACTACACTACTTAACGGGAAACCGTATCCTCTTTCTGTTCTAATTTTTCTGTACTCTTCTTTCATGCTTTCCTATTAGGGCAGTCTGTTCCCTATTCTCTTATCTTCACTTTCACCTGCCAAAACGCGCAGAGCGCTGTTTGTTCGGGTCTCTAAACCTAAGCTAGGGGCTCTCTTCTTCTTCTTCTTTAAAAGTTTTAAAGTAAACGAATGTTGTGAATCGAAACAACACAATGATTTTCATTAAAAAAAAAACTATCACTTTGCCCTTATTGACGATATTACAGACATTGAAAATAGGAGCTTTACAGCTCAGAAGAGGATCGGAGTCAGTTCCATTCTATGAAATCCAGATTGGAGGACGTGTTTATTGAAAATAACAGATGAAAGACTTGATGGACTTCCATAGCAACTCGGAATATACACTGAAGTGCCAGAAAAACTGATACAGACAAGCTTATGCAAAATACATAGCAACATCACCTATGCGCGTACTCCGTTGCGTCCGCCAGTGCGTTTATAAAGCGATAGACATCCTTGCCAGCTGTCAGAGCTGTTTTCGGCATGAGAATGACTAGTAATAACGATGTAAGCGATTTTCAACGCGGTGTCGTAGCTGGCGCTCGTGAGATGGGCCATAGTATTTCGGAGGTAGAAACGAAGTTCGGATCTTCACGGACGACCATTGCAAAGGTGTACCGTGACTACAAGAATTCTGGCAAAACCTCCAACCTACGATAGCAGTGTGGCCGTAAAAATATATTGGGTGAACGGGACCATCTTCGGCTGTCCAGAATCGTTTCACGCAATAGGCGTGCAACACTCTCGCAGGTATCATCGGAATTCAATGCTGGAGTCTCAACGAGCATCAGCGTCCGGACTGTGTAACGTACTCTGCACGATATGGGCTTTGGGAGCCGACGCCCAACTCGAGTCCACTTGATGGGTGCACGACACAGAGCTATGTGCCTCGCTTGGGCTCGGCAACCCCGTCGCTCGACACTTGATGACTGGAAACAAGGAGCCTGGTCTGACGAGTCGCGTTTCCAACTGTATCGGGAAGATGGAAGGATTCGTGTGTGGCGCAAACCCCATGAAGGCATGGATCCCGCCTGTCAACAGGGAACTGTACCGGCTGGTGGGGGGTCCATAATGATATGGGGTGTGTTTATCTGGACTTCACTGGGACTCTTGTTACGTCTACAAACGTATGTGACCGGTCAACGCTATGTGCGCGTCCTTTCTGACGAGGTACACCCGTTCATGTCCTGCATTCATGCTGATGGGTTGGGCCTGTTCCAACAGGACAATGCACCTCCACACAAGTGTCGGGACGCCACATTATGGTTAGAGGAGCATTCATCTGAGTTTGGGGTGTTGCCATTTCCACCCAAGTCCCCAGATCTGAACGTGATAGAACACATTTGGGATGCCATGCAACGCGTTATCGAACACAGGAATCCGAGACCTCGGAATACACCTGAATTGTGGAACACTCTGCAGGAAGTATAATGTGCATTGCCTACGGCATATTTCCAGAAGCTAGTGGAGTCCATTGCCAGTCGTATTTTTGCAGTCCTGCGCTTCCGTGGGGGACTTACCAAGTATTGACTGGTGTAGCAGTTTTCCTTGGACTTTAGTGTATATGCAATGAGAATAACGGGTGTAGCAAAATTATGATTGCCAGTAACGAGAATAAATTCGCAATTCAATTTTATTGAAATGTTGGAAGTAACAGAAATTACATAGAGAAGGGCAGCAGGAAAGATGATTAGCCATCGATCGGCGATGTAACAAGGAAACCCAGGTAGCACAGCATTGCAATTTAACGTAGGCCCAACACTGAGCCACCGTATTTTAGGAATGGGAGACGGTGGCTCAGTGTTGGGCCCACGTTAAATTACAAGGCTATTTTATCTGAGAGGGGATCCCTTCTGTAGTAAAGATAAATCAATAGAAATCAAATAAGAAAGAAGAAGATGATTTGCAAATGTGGATCGTTATCGCGTTTAGAGTACAGTTTCCCCTTCTTACAAGGAATTAAGGAAATATTGATAGGAAAATGTTTAAAAATGCAGTACGTCAATGACTAAAATACGAATATGGCATACATAAATGAACCAACAAATTACGATTTTTGGCCTTGCTGGATATCGTAACGAAGGCCGAACTCGCAGGAAAATTGCCGTATCTTCAAGGAGAATGGCTGACAAGCAGAAATTATTAGTCAATTGTGGCTATCACTGTCCTTTCCTCTTCACTTTTCGGCATTGGTGAAATTATCACGCACGTCTGTTGAAATGCAACAGGAAAAACTACTATACGAACTACAGCTTTAACTGAAGCTTTTAGATTGTAGGGATTCCATTCTCAGAGCTCTATTGATCGCGCGATATTTGTTTCCGCTTGACTGTTTGCCTTCTACGTTCAAGTTCATTTCCTCCATTTTTCCAGTTCTATTCTATTTAGAATAAGGAAAATTCTTGATATTTTTAAAGAGTAGTATGCTTCGGTGATTGATCCGACGATAAATTCTCTTTAGAATAGACAGCTCATGAAAAACAATAGCTTCCAATCATCTTCATATCCAATCGTAAAACTCTGAGTATTCAGATAAACAGATTTGAAGTCGTTACCATGATTTCATTAAAAGAATAAATCATGGTTAAGGAGTCCAATCTAGAAAATAAAATACGGCTACCATATTCTGGAAATTTTGTTAGGCTTAAAAATAGAAGCGTCCGCCAAATACAGCTAGTGGCCATTTAATTAAATGCACCTTCTCATCACTGATAAGGTGAGGAAGGCTAGCTGCTGATGCGGCTTATGCTGTTACAACTCAATCTAATTGAAAGAATCCAGAAAATAAAATCTGTGATACAAGTGATTACAATACAGGAATTTCTGTGCTTGTTTCACTGAACAACGGTATCATTCCAGTGTTTGTAGCTGATTTTATTTTACAATGCTAACTACAAAAATTACTTACTGAAAAGTGCTGCTTGTCAAGTATTAATTAATCAGAAATATTAAATAATATAACACTTATGTTAAAAACTGAGTTATCACTTAATTGTCATTTTCTTGATTGTGCTTGATCTTGTGTTACGGACTCACTTCGTTCTCTTCCTGGATGTTGCTTCAAAATTGGGTTTTAAGTAGAGTATTTTTAAGAATTTTGTACCATGACACGCTATGATATGTTGACTGACATTGACTGGGAATGAGGCACTTAAATCTCGTTGCTATTACATATATCTCTTCGTATACGAAAGGATACTGATACACAGAAGAGTAAAAAAAAATTATGACGGGCGGCCATAACGAAGTAAATTTCTCCGTCATTTTTGTCCACGCGGGGCTCGAACCCGGGTCCCCTCATTCCGGAATAAGTCGCTCTACCATTTGAGCTACGCGGACGTTCGTTACCGCTGCTATGTGCCTTTATATCGTGTACGTCCTGCTGGGTAGGCACGTCACATCTCCCCCCGAAAGAGGGCCGGAGGCATAGCCCACGGGTCAGCCGTGACCATAAATCGTTGCAGGCAGCCATCCGCTGTAGAACGTGCACTTGAGAACTCCCAGTCAATCTGGTGTGTGGAATGTAACATCACACATTTTTTTATTTTTCGAAGCGCTGCTCTTATTTTTCCTCTCTCGCGGTGTGGAAAGAACATCACACCATTGCGAGATCTTTAACGACCGGGTCATCCGGAAAGTTCGGGCGCCATTATAACGAAGTAAATTTCTCCGTCATTTTTGTCCACGCCGGGGCTCGAACCCGGGTCCCCTCATTCTGGAATAAGTCGCTCTACCAATTGAGTTACGCGGACGTTCGTTACCGCTGCTATTTGCCTTTATATCGTGTGCGTCCTGCTGGGCAGGCACGTCACACGGTCTTTGCGCAAATCAAAGCAACTGCAGGTAAACGACGTCGTGTGTCAAAGTCATGAGACAGTATAAATAACATCTGTACTGATCTCTCTTAATCAGTGACCGCGGATGGCCTAGTGGTCAACGTTCGTGACTACTACAGAGAGATCTCACGTTCGATCCCAGGCAGGCACGAACGCTCGAACCACTAAACATCCGCTATGCGTGGGATGGGCATGTTAAGCGGACGGACTCCGGTTACTCGCTCCCAGGTTATAAATAAAGGCATATTCCTCCCCCTTTCTACCTAGCTTCCATGTGACTCTCCTGTCGGGCACTCTACCCCAAATTTCTTAGCTTCCTACTTCTAAGGGTTGTTTAAGAGCTGGAGTCACACACTCCCTTCCTAAAATCCTCTACATATGATCTGATCTCTTAATCAGTGTTATTCTTGTTCTTCAGACGGGAAAGACAGCGGACATAAGCGAGTTTGAAAGAGTTGTAATGGCTCAACGATTGGGTCATAGCATTTCCGAGATGGCAAGGTGTGTGGGATGCCCACTGTCAGCAGTGGCTAGTACCTTCTAAAAGGGGTCCAAGGATATCCATGAACATCCGGCAAGGAAAAAAACCACGAACCGCCGCCAGGTGTAGGCCAACCCCAGCTCATCTATACTAGAGGTCAGTGAAGGCTATCCCGTATGGTGTGAGCCAACAGAAAAGATACTATGGAGCAACTGGCCGTAATTTGAATATTCCTGATGGGAGTAATGTGCGGAAACACACAATACATGGAAAATAAGGCTGCGTTGCGGCAGGCCGCTCCGAGTGCCCATGCTAACCTCGGCTCACCGTCAAAAGCGTCTACAAAGGGTAAGTTAGCATCAAAACTGGACCTTGAATGATTGGAAGAAGGTCGTCTGGAATCCTGTTTCCTTCTGCACCATGAGGACAGCAGGGTACGTCTGCGTCGTTTACCTGAGGAAGTGTTGGCACCAGGATGCACCATGGGACGAAATGCAGCCGGTGGAGGAAGTGTAATGCTTTGAGCAATTTTCTGCTAGGAAACCCCAGTCCAGTCATTCACGTGCAAGAAACTATGACGCCTCCCACCTATCTAAACATCATTT
Organism: Macrothele yani; assembly: GCA_039090855.1. Classification (NCBI taxonomy): domain Eukaryota; kingdom Metazoa; phylum Arthropoda; class Arachnida; order Araneae; family Macrothelidae; genus Macrothele; species Macrothele yani. Next base: position 118,864,301 of record CM077008.1, read on the forward strand.
CAGACCAGGTACATCCTTTCGTGGCAACGATATCCCCCTCTAGTGGTGCTTCCTTTCAGCCAAATAATGCTCCATGCTTGTTCGAAAATTGTTTGCGGAACACGAGAGAGATTTGAAGGTATTGCCTTTGCTTCCAACTTCCCCAGCCATCAATCCAACCGTGCATCTGTGGTTTGTATTGGACAGCAAGTCCGATCTTCGAAGTCTCAACCACGCTGTTTACAAGAGTTTAAGGATCTGCTGATAACCTGTTGGTATCAGATACAGCAAGAACCTTTAGAAATCTTGTAGCGTCCGCACCTCGCCTAGTGAGAGCTGTTTTGGCCTCACGAGGAGGACCAACATAATGATTTTCACTCCTGCAATGTCTTAGAAATGAGATCTGTAAAATGATTTCTTTTGAATAAATTATTATTTCCGGAATGTATTAAGATCAGTGGAGAGACGCGCGGGTGACATTTTGTGCAATGTTACCATTAGCCTACATTAGGGAGTATAAGACGTAATGTGTGATAATAAAATGCTATCAAAATGATATTTTATTATCATGTTATGTGTTTTTAATCATTAAAGCTGAAATTTTTTCCCTCTACAAGATTGTTCTGTTGCTTTCCTCGCAGGCTTTTTCTTTGGCATTTTTAAGCACAAATACCAAATTTGTATTTTCAAGAACTTTATTTTTCTCTTGAAAAGTATAAAAAGACACAATCACTTTAACTCATGACACTGGACAGCGGGTGGCCTAGTGGGCAGCGTTCGTGACTGCCACGGAAGGGAACTCAGGTTCGATCGCAGACAAGTACGAACGCTCGATCCACTTAATATTCGCCGTGCGTCGTATGGGCACGTTAAGCCGTCGGACCCCGGGTACTGGCCCCCGGTAATGAATAAGGGCGTTTTCCTCCCCCTTTCTACTTCGCTTCCGTGTCACTTTCCTATCGGGCACTCTAGCCCGAATCTCTTAGCTTCCTATTTATAAGGGTTGTTTAAGACCTGGGGTCAGACACTCCCTTCCTAAAATCCTCTACATATGATCATATGATCAACTCATGACACTGATATTCGAAGGGTACGACGTAGATGTAGCAATACCGTTCATTTTGGTTGCTCCGAACACATCTTAAAGAGAGAAATAAATAAAACTGGCCAGCTAGATAATAACAAAAGAGTTGTCTACATGCATTTGGTAGCTCGTAATACAAACGTGAGAAAAGCACTGAAATCAAAGGGGGAAAAGACCTAAAAGACGCCGTGTACCCATCTCGTGTAGTAGTGACAGTGAAAGTATGTGATGTAGGTTGAAGACTATCTGAGGGCTCATGCATTCCCTTCATCTTCGCGTGCAAACGCAGTTTTACAGAACCCGCAATGCTTCGTAACCACTGTCGGAAGTGGTAACACGCACGCCTGACTTTGACCCACTGTTTGCTCATACATGAATCAGACTGTCGCGTGATATCTTCCGAGACAGCCAATACGGAATGAACCAATTCATAGGCCATTTGCCACTGTTTCATATTTGAAAAAAAAAAAATTCTTGTTTATTTAAAATTGTATCCAGTGGTAGCACTGGATACTAGCACGCTTCGCACCTGATTAAAATAAAGATTCGGTGGAAAACCTATGGGAGTTCTCTTCCTAAGATGTCAGCTCATTAAGCGCTGTGAGTTACTATTTATCCTAAATGTCATTTGCCAAAAAATAAAACAATCCGAGCCACCAGTTCACGCTATTATTTCTCGAAATATGTATAACGATCCAATGGCCGTAGGATAACCACAATTAAGCTTTGTAGTGAATCTTTATTTTAATACCTTTTGGAAATAAAGAATTTAATCAAAAAAAATGAACGCAATACTTTGCGAATATATTTTGCAAATCTATTCATAAGGCATTGTATGAGTGCAGATAAGGAGGAAAATAATGTCAGAAGAGTTGTTTTAATGTATTATGACCAAATATAATTTTCCATGAATGTCCTAATGCGTTATGGCCAAATATAATTTTCTATGAATGTCCTAATGTGTTATGACCAAATATAATTGTCTATGCATGCCCTAATGTATTATGGCCAAATATAATTTTCTATGAATGTCCTAATGTGTTATGACCAAATATAATTGTCTATGCATGCCCTAATGTATTATGGCCAAATATAATTTTCTATGAATGTCCTAATGTATTATAACCAAACATAATTTTCTATGAATGTCCTAATGTGTTATGACCAAATATAATTTTCTATGAATGTCCTAATGTGTTATTATGACCAAATATAATTTTCTAGGAATGTTCTAATGTGTTATGACCAAATATAATTTTCTATGCATGCCTTAATGTATTATGGCCAAATATAATTTTCTATGAATGTCCTAATGTATTATGACCAAATATAATTTTCTATGAAGTAAATCATAATCAACGTTTTTTGCAGCCGGAAATACCTTTCCCTAGAAGATTCGGGAATATTGTCGTTGAGTTTTAGGGACTTTGTAGACTGCTTTTGAGTAGAAGAGACAACATTTTAGCGACCATTGTGGATTTAATAGGGGCACCTACACTTCATGCTAAAAAAAAAAAAATACGAAAAAGAGAGGACGCAATATATTTTGTCAACGGAATCTTAATAACATGTAAAAACTGAAAGTTTGTGACTAAAACTAATGCTTGCTTTTGAGGGTTGCAATGTATGAACAGATATTCGATCTCTGTTCTGAATGGAGAACAAGATAGACCAGTGGCGTAACTAATAAGATGACTGGGCGCTAGGAGGCTAGATATATAATTTGCGTTTCTTGGAAAACAACAACATAGACAATTAAGAAAATTGTTTCGGGAAATGACTTGAGTATCGGTAAGCACCTCCCCGAGGAAAGCTTGTTCTATTTCTATTCTGAATATATCAGAGTTTATTGAAAGCGAATTTAATTTCATATCATAATACGTACTTTAAAAAACTAAATTTTACCTTGGTTACACAGCGAAAAAAAGAATATACAGGATGTTCCAAAATTATCTTTACAATTTTGACCCTCAATAAAACCTAAACGAAATAAGATAGAAAACTGCTGTTTTTTTACGCTTTGCAACCGTAGGTTGAAGGAGCGTATATGCTCCAGCTTTGTCCGTCCGTCTGTTTGTCAGTCTGCCTGTTCGCGCGATAACGCGTAAAAATAGTTCGATTTCGATGAAATTTTGGTATGTGGTAGGGGATAACCTGGGGACGAACCCTATTGAAAATGGGCAAAATGGAGTCAAACAGGACATAGGAGCGAGATCCATTCCATCGCCCTTATGCGTCATAACTTATGTAAAAATGCTTTGATTACGACAAACCTTTATCATGTTGTGCCGGAGGTATATTGAACCGGTTCTATTGAATATTATCGAAATGAGGTCAAAGGTCAGGGCACAGGAGCGAGATTTATTCCACAGTCATTATCCTCATAACTTGAGTAATAGTTTCTGGTATGTTGGAAAGCGTGTCATAATCAATGCATTGCATGATTTTACTAACTTGTTTGTACATGTAATAGCAACACATAAAGTTTTATTGGTACGTCAAAGCTTTTTGTTTACTTTCAGGTACGACCTTGAACTTCTGATGCCAACTCCACAGGAAAAGGCCCCGTGTGTGGCATGGTTCATAGAGACGAAGTCAGGTACACAAGTCCAAAGGAATTTCCGTACCAAATACCGACGTAATCCACCATCCATACAATCAATACGCGAGTGGTACAAGAAATGTATGGAGACTTGAAGTGAGCTTCAAAAAAAAAATGACGCTGGACGGCCAAGCACATGTGAAAAGGGTATGAACGTGCTCTACGGAGTTTTCTACAAAGTTCAGAGAAGTCCATTCGTATGGCCTTCAGGCAGTTGGGGTCACCACATACAACGATACACATACAACTGCACATACAACTGCACAAGCGCTTGCACCTGATTGCCTACAAAGTGCATTTGACACAGGCATTGTACACCGGGGATAAACCGAAAGATTTCGATTTTGCTGTTGATATGCTACACAGGATTGATAATGAGGAGGCTTCCTGAAACGTGTTTTATTCAGCAATGAAGCAACATTTTATGTCTGTGGTGTTATCAACAAGCATAACTGCAGAATTTGGGAGTCTGAAAACCCGGTGGCGCACGATTGGTCGAATAACAATTGGTCGACACTCGATTGGTCTACAGTAACGATTGGTCGGCAGCACAATTGGTCGACATAACGATCAGTCAACCGTAACGACTAGTCGACAGTAGCGACTGGTCGACAGCACGATTGGTCGACACAACGATTGGTCGAGATAACCATTGATTCAGAGGATTATAGTTTACATTCGCAGCTGTACCTCTCAGAACATACTGACCTCTCTAAACGTAACGTTCCTTTTTGGAAATAATATCTTTTAAAATATAGTCCTTCAGAACGTACAGCATTATAACATATTATTTACAAATAGGCCACCGTGTCATCTTTTGTACTCTAAGTGAAATCTATATATAGAGGGCCTTCTGAACGATGTTATTTCCGAAAGGGCCCCGGGGCACTTTAGGTATGGGCACCTTGGGGAAACTGCCACACATATTTCGGAAACTCGGAAAATTACCCACGGGAAAATTTGCCACACATTCAAAGCGTTTCTCGGGCGAATGGCGATTTGTGCTCGTCCCCTAAATGAAAACCATGTGGCAATTTTCCGGTGGAACAATTTACCGTCAAACCGTTTGCACTTACTCAAATTTTTTTCCAAGTTCCGTTGACTATTTTATGTCAACCAATGTCGACTAATCGTTGTATCGACCAGTGGTTACTGTCGACCAATCATTATGTCGATCAAACGTGCTGTTAACCAATCGTTAATGTCGACTAATCATTACTGTCGACCAATCGTTCTGTCGACCAATCGTGTGTCGGCCTATCGTTATATCGACCAACCGTTATGTCGACCAATCGTTACTTTCGGCCAATCGTGTGTCGGCCAATCGTGTGTCGGCCAATCGTTACTGTCGGCCAACTGTGTGTCTGCCAATCGTTATGTCGACCAACCGTTTGTCGACCAATTTTTCTGTTGACCAATCGTTACTGTCGACCAATCGTGGGTCGGCCAATCGTTATGTCGACCAATCGTTACTGTCGGCCAATTGTGCGTCGGCCAATCCTTATGTCGACCAACCATTTGTCGACCAATCTTTCTGTCGACCAATCGTTATGTCGACCAATCTTTCTGTCGACCAATCGTTATGTCGGCCAATCGTTACTGTCGGCCAATCGTGTGTCGGCCAATCGTTATGGTGACCAACCGTTTGTCGACCAATCGTTACTGTCGGCCAATCGTTATGTCGCCCAACCGTTCGTCGTTACATACCCCTGAAAACATACATGCCGTCCGTGAGATTGAACGTGACAGCCCAAAGGTTAACATCTGGTGCGGTCTCCTTGACAACCGCATCATCGGCCCATTCCTTTTCACTGAAAACACAGTCACGTCCAATGTTTATTTAGACATGCTGAGTGTGTTTGTTATCCCCTTATACCCAATTGGAGAGCCTGAAACAGGCTACCATCTTCCAGCAGGACGGCGCACCCCCACACAAAGCCCTTCGTGTTCGTGAGGTTTTTGATGAAACCTTCCTGAAGCGATGGATCGGACAGATGGTAAAGTTCCTTGTCCTCGACATTCACCAGATCTTACCCCCGAAATTTTTTTTGTGGGGCTATGTGAAGGATATTGAGTACAACACAAAAATTCCGGATGTGAATGAGCTGAAGCACAGGATTACAGCTGTCATCACAACACTTCCTGAGGACACGCTCGGAAGAACATGGCAGGAGGTCGAATACCGTCTCGTACGTTATTCGTGCAACCAATAATGCGCGTGTGTAACTCTACTAGCATCCCAACAAACTTTGGAACGTGCTGTTAAATATTCAATAAACAGGTTTTTGTTCTCTTACCTCGTTTTAATTTTATTGACGGTCAAAGTTGTAATGATAATTTTGGAACACCCTCTATGTTATGAACCAATGTCGGGCCTGATCAAGGAGCACGAAACTGCATGGCACAAAAAAAAAATGCCGAATTAAAAATAGAAATAGAAAATGTATTGCCAACTCAGTGACTGACCGACCTGAGGAGCTGGATTCTGACCTTTCGTCTGAGATGGGATTTGGGTCAAGTCCCTAAGGAGGCATAGGTGGTGTATTTCTCTAATCAAGCTGGCTATTGCCCTTCCCTGGAACCAGTCGCCCTATGTTTAAGACGGGCGACTGACCATAGTTGTTGCTGATGGGGGTCGTGAAATCCCCCTTCCCCCAAAGAAGTGATAAACAGTCAACTGAAAAGAAATGTTCTACATATGAAAAGTGCATGGTTCTATAACATTACATGCTAGAGCCATTTCTACCTTTAACCGAAACATTATTCCAAACTTTTCAGCGGTCTCAAAAGCTGGCGACCGAGGGCAGCTGCGCTTTCCTTGCCCCCCCCTTCGCGACAATTCTGGGAAAGTATCAAGAGCATATCTCAGTAATATTGAAAACAAGTTAACTTTCCATGTCTGAGATGAAGTTGAGGAGGTATACACTGAAGAGCAATTGAATTAGAGACAGCTGGCGTTATGCAAATGTGGCGCTGTGGGCGGCCCTGTAAACGGAAACGACATGACGTATGCAGCGATCCGACAATATAAGGAGTGATGCGACGGGAATCAGTAAGAGTCGGACGCACTATGGGTAAGACGAAGGATCTAAGCGCATTTGATCGTGGGCAAAATGTCGGGGCCCGACGAATGGGTCACTCCATCTCGAAAGTCGTGCAGGCACTGGGATTTTCACGAGCCACTGTATCCCGGGTTCACCATGAGTACATCGAATCCGGTAAAACCATCCCTGCAAGGGCCAACTGCAGAGGAAAAGAGCGTGTGGATGAGAGGGCTCATCGTCGGCTAGCTCGCATTGTAACAGCGGATAGACGTGCCACAGTGCAAAAAATCACTCGGCAATTTAACGCTGGTGCACAAAAACGTGTAAGCAGCCACACCATCCAGAACCATCTCCTCGCTATGGGGTACAGAAGCCATCGTCCCACGAGGGTACCGCTGCTGACCTCACATCACAGGGTGCAAAGATTAGGATGGACGCGGGAACATCGCCACTGGACCCTAGACATGTGGGAAAATGTGGCCTGGACTGATGACTCAAGATTCACGTTGGTACATGTGGATGGCAGGATACGAGTACGGCGCAAACCACATGAAGCGATGAATCCTTCTTTCTAGCAGGGTACTCTTTAGGCTAGTGGGAGTGGCATTCTCGTCTGGCGACTGTTTACGTGGACTGAAATGGGACCTCTGGTACGTGTGACATCGTCCCTCACAGTTCAACGTTACCGGAATATCCTGGAAGACCATTTGCTCCAGTTTGTGCGTCTTCAACATCCCACTGGGAACCTCATCCTGCAACAAGACAATGCACCGTGCCATCGCTCCCGAATTGTATCCGAATGGCTGGATGAACACTCCACCGACGTGACCTCGCTTCCTTGGCCAGCTAGGTCACCTGACCTCAATCCCATCGAGCACATCTGGGATGCCATCGAGAGAGATGTTCGAGGCTCTGACCGCCCTCCATCAAATCTTCGTGAACTGTGGGAGCTTGATCAGCGGTCGTATATCCGTATGGCCTCCCAACGCTTCCGGTGTCTTGTCGAGTCCATGCCGAGACCAAACACCGCCGTCATCAGGGCGTAAGGTGGTGCTACACGTTACTAGACAGGTATCTCTAATTCAATTGCTCTTCAGTGTAGTTAGGTACTATCTTATTAAGCTACACCGACATAATGAATCTTATGTAATTACCTTTTTAATTTCTGCGTAAAAATTGTTGTTTTCACATTGTGCTTGGAAAATGCTTCAACCAATTCGGAAAGCAGATGCATTTGTTAAGATAAAAAGATTTTCTGGAACGCCAGAATTCACAGCTATATATTTCTATTGCTATGGGCGATGTCATTCCACATCTTTTTTTTTTTATTTTAAAGGACTGGTCTATTATTTCCCCATTTATAAGATGTTCGCTGTAATATGGCCCCTTATAGATTGATTGAAAGAGAGAGAGAGAGAGAGAGAGAGAGAGAGAGAGAGAGAGAGAGAGAGCCGAAGGCAGAAAATTATCATAATGGGCAAAATATACCTCATTTCTATCCATTAACAGCATTAATTTATTCAACATCGTGACTTGCCTTACAAATTTGTTGGCTATCTGAGAAGTTTAGCGAATTGAAGCGTTTACTAGATGTCATCATTAATCGGGTTTCTGGTGACAAAGCCGTTAGAAATGTGCACCATTACGCTAAGTATACAGTTTTGTTCTTTTATACGCTAAGTCCGATCAATGCTATTAAGGCTTTCATTTAATACCCTAGTTCCTTCCATCCATTTAATTCTCTTTAATTTCTGAGGATGAACATGAATATGTGTCGAAAATTATACGACGGCCATCGGCGTAAGTGCAACTCTGTGTTGATTGAAAAGTAAAGTCAAAAGTGACCACCCCCGGGTTCTTTTATTTGTTCAGAGGGGTCTGGTACGATTCGTCCAACGACGATTTGTCCAATGCCGATTCTTCCAAAGGGACGATTCCTCCAATGAACAATTAGTCCAAAGGTACGATTCGTCCAATGATACGATTGGTCCAATGCCGATTCGTCCAATGGACGATTGGTCCAATTCCGTCCTATCTGTCTGAAGTGCTACTCGTGCTATACAATTATCAGCTGTTCTGATTTTATCTCCGATGTTATACGAAAGTACCGGTAGTTCAAAGAGTGTAAAATAATGTTACATTTCATGCGTAATATTGTGGTTACAGATTTTTTTTTTTTTTTTTTTTTTTTTTGTGGAATCGCGTTTTATTGTTACACTGCCCTTGCTGGCGCATGAAGTTACTGATGTACGAGCCATTCAATCAACTTCAATGTTTCTCTTTTGCATGAAATAATATAAAATACTATAGTTTTCTGTTCCTGTTTGTAGCATGCAGTGGGGTTCCGCCAACTGGCCAATGGAAACGTTCTGGTCGGGTTCAACAGTTCCTTTTCTAGCGATGTCATATTCATGACGTTTACATATCAAATCAAGTTGATATTGCGTTTTTACTTAAGCACGAAATATTAATTCACAGGCCCAGCCTATGCCTTTATGACAGTTTTTATCCTACAGATGTCAGATTCATAACGTTTACCTATCAAGAAAACTTACTAATGTTATGCTAATATTTTTAAATTTACTTAATATGTAAACGTTAGAATATGACATCAGTAGAATAAAAAGTGTTAAAAGGCCTAGGCCTAGGTCTTATGAATTAATATTTAGTGCTTAAGTAAAAGAGCAATGCTATTAACTTGATTTGATATGCAAACGTTATGAATGTGACATTGGTAGAGTAAAAATATTAAAAAGGCCTAGGCCTTAGGAATTAATATTTCGTTCTTAAGTAAAAGCGCAATATTATTAACTTGATTTAATATGTAAACATTATAGATATGACATCAGTAGAATATAAACTGTTAAAAAGGCCTGCGGCCTAGGTACCTTATAAAGACATGAGAAATGATACGATGAGTGCCTTTTGTAAGGTTTTATAAAAGGTTTACAAATACCAAATATCAAGGCTGTAACTCAAAATCTTCTAAAAAGGCCCGCTGCCTATAGGTGCTTTGTGAAGACCTGATAAATGATACGATGAGTGCTTTATATTAGGTTTTATAACATATTTACAAATACCAAATATCTAGGTTGTAAATTAAAATCTTCTGAAAAGGCCCGTGGCCTATGTGCCTTGTAAAGACCTGAGAAATGATACGATGAGTGCCTTTTATAAGGTTTTATAACATATTTACAAACATCAAATATCTAGGTTGTAACTTAAAATCTTCTAAAAAGGCCCGCGGCCTAGGTACCTTGTAAAGACCTGAGAAATGATACGATGAGTGCCTTTTATAAGGTTTTATAAAAGGTTTACAAATACCAAATATCTAGGTTGTAACTTAAAATATTCTAAAAATGCCCGCGAACTAGATGCTTTGCAAACAGCTGAGAAATGCTCCATTGAGTGCCTTTTACCAGGTTTATGTAAAATCTTTACAATTACCAAATATACGGAAATGATCTTTCAAAAGGATATAATGAGCAGAATAATTTAAATTATTATTCCTTTCTGGAAAATAAAACAGTTTACCGTTAGTAAGATGATACCATTGGACTAATCGGCGTTGGACCAATCGTACCATTGGACGAATCGGCATTGGACGAATCGGACATTGGACCAATCGGCATTGGACCAATTGTCCCTTTGGACGAATTGGCATTGGATGAATCGGCATTGGACCAATCGTCGTTGGACGAATCGTCCTGGTCCGGAAGGCACTGTGGGCCGAATTCGTTATGAATCCATCCTTGCAGACCACGCACATCCATATATACTGATTGTCTTTCTTGGGGCGGGTTGGATCTTCCAGCACGACAATGCGACGTGTCACACAGCTAGAAATGTCCGAGAGTGGTTGGAAGAACACGATAAAGACTTCAAAGTACTTCCCTGTTCCCCTAACATCCCAGACCCATTTGAGCATCTGTAGGACCACCTCGATCGTGTTGTTCGCTCTATGGATCCTCTACCACGCACCCTCCAGCAGCTGTCAGATGCACTGCAATCATCATAGCTCCACATACCTGTGAACACCTTCCAGCACCTTATTGAGTCACTCCCTGCCCGTCTAGCTGCTGCCAGCGCTGAACACGGCGGTTACTCTGGATATTAGCTGGTGGTCACAATAATGTGACTTGACGGAGTATTATAGTTCAAAGATCCGATCGGGTTCAATTATGAGACGTCCGGGTCTGGGTCCAAAATTTTTGACTATCTTCGAACTCTGGTAGTAAGCGTTGCAACTGAGGAAAGGCGATTTCGTTCCACTATTCTCTTCAGCACTCGGCGGTCCCGCTTTGTTCTTTTATGAGACGTACCAGGTCATGATTGCGGTGTTGTTACTTCTAGGCATTTCCACTTCACAGTAACATCACTTGCAGTTGATCGGGGCAGCCAGGGCAGAAATTTCCTGAACTAAGGGTTTGCGAAGATAGCATCCTATAATCCTGCCACGTTGAAAGACACTGAGATCTGCCGTACGGCTGTTCATACTTGTCTATGATGTTTGCCACGCCACATGCATCTTTTTATACCTGAATGGGCTATGACTGTGAAGTATATTAACAAATCCAGTACTCAAAAGGATCATACAGTGTATGAATGAATCAATGAATGAAATCGAAATTGAAATTTTTTACTGTAGCGCCATCAAAATTAGGTGGAACAGCCTTAACATTACTGCGGAGGGACCTTTTGACACTCGCATATATGTCAGAAAACATGTGTAAAACAGCTATGAATGCCAGTTACCTCGAATAGCGAATCTTGTTATGGTTATATTAAAATTAATCAGAAACTTGAAACTTGGTCGTTCTGGGTGGGTGTAGTGGTTAGCATACTCGGGCGCTATCCGGGAGACACGAGTTCGATTCTCGCTCCACGACGACGAAGTTTTCAGATATCATCTGGCTTACCATTCATGTCATATTTACACCAATAAACGGATTCACAACTTCCAAATTTGTATTATACACTGCATGTTAAGGTACGTCTTGCTAAAAACGATTACTTTTCTTCACACCTCACCTACTTATTATTTCAGGCAATAATATATTTATTATTACAAGACTTATTTGAGTCTAAAGTGTCGTATCTTAATGGTGTAAAAATTAAATGCTTAATACCAGCCGAGTTTCCGCACCAGGAGGCTTCTGGTGGTTTTACATTTCAGACTGAGCTCAGAACATAAGCATGTACTGTACAGTTGAAAAAATTCAAAAGTTATCATACACTGAAGCAATCTTGGTTGGAACGGGTGTTAACTTCCCGTTTTCGTGAACGTCCGCTCTTGACATAACATGCTTACGTTTTATAAGATGAATGGTATTGGTTGTTGATGTGGAGTGTTTGTTCAGAAGTTTTCTTCAGGCATCTGACAGGCCAAAAGAAGGCTACACAGGTGTGAGGGAGTTATGATTTCGACACTTTCCCTCACCGCTGTACCATCGTGGTTTGCGTAAAGGGCCGGCCTCTTAATCTTGTTTCATAACGGAGATACTTCTTTTTAGATTACTTTCCTGCATAGGGCGCTCGTCCTATTCCCATATTTTATGTCTCTTTGGTGTACCTTGCTCCTTGCATAAAAGGATTTTTCTGTCAATCCTTCATTCGACTTTTCCTTCTCAATGGGAGATGTGTGTTAGATTTCACTTCCACGGCGATGCAATTTAAAGTTTTCTAAGACGATGTCTACATCGATACAGTTAAATTCACATCCTGGAAAATAATATGCCATTCTAAAAGGTCTGAAATCGTTTTCTTTGCGCAAGAAATTTCAGATGAGATGACTTTTTGTGGACTGTTTGATTAATGTGACATTTATTTTTCATTCTTAATTTTTTTCCCAAAAACAGCTTTGGAAGATTTTAGTCGATGCCGGAAAATCAGGTGGCTATCTCAGATTTTACGATATAGTAAAGCTATTTCATTAGGCTAACCTGATCGTATGCATTTTTCCGTGCATCTACAATTTCGAGCAACTACAAAGCAGTCTCTGTACGTAAATTTAAGACAGCTGGTTCGATGGAAGGAGAAAAGCCAGAGACATGGGACGAACACACTACCCATGCCTCATGCAGGAGCTCTTTTTTCTGGTTTAACAACCACCATGAGCAATTAGAAATGCTGAAATAAGTCTCGTGTACACAGGGTTATTGGTTCCAGGAAAAAGCCAGTGTCCTATGGCAAACAGACCACCCATGCCTCATCGGGAGCGTAACGTTTTCGGTGTGCAGACACTCTAAAGACCATAAATAGTATCTCGTCCCTAATCTAGGGCAACTGTTTCCAGGGAACGGAAGACAAGCGTATCAGCCATGCCTCATTCGGAACCAGCTCGGGCAACTAGCCAGAAACCTACACCTTTGAACACTCGGCCCCCAGAGTGTGGTCATTCGGGACTTGAATACATTACAATCTGTTATATATTGTAATCTAGTATGCGTAATCGAGGAGTGAAGTGGTATTGAACAGGCTCTCTAATGTTTCCGCACGGAACTTTCTATTGGGGAGAGGAGATTCGACTTTTGCTGTGGTGGGATTTTCATTCCTTCTAATGTTTATGCTTACTGCTGTTGCTATTGTTGCATTTCTGAAGTGTGTTACATTATGATTTATTAGGCAAACAAATGTAAAAAGCTCCTGAAGATAAAGAGGAGTTGCATGTATTTGTAAACCACAGGTTGATACATTATTTATTAAGGATGCATGGAAAATTTCCACCTACGATGATAAGTATTGACACTAACAGCCAGACGTAACAGGTCGATGTCAGAGAGAGCAGTTGCTTTAGAGCCATCTGCCGATGACGAACCAGCCGCTGCAAAGCAAACAGTATACAGACGTCTCAACGAACAAGGATTATAAGCGAGAAGGTCTACAATTTGCATCCTACTTACTCCATTAGTAAGAAATACTATGGTGGTGCAGACACCATCGAAACTGGGACGAAAATAAATGGTCCAATGTCCTGTTTTCCGATGAATCCAGTTTCAATCTCAAAAGGGACAGCCATAGTATTCTCATGTGGAAAGAATATGGAATCCGTTCTTCCCCTACAAACATCAAAGAAACGCACTATTACAGAGGTAATGGTGTATTTGTCTGGATTGGTATTATGTCCAACCGGCGCACACAGCTTCATATCCATTCTGGTGGAACTTTTTTGGATTGGAGGGTTAACGACCACCGTGAGCAACTCAATGGGCTATAAGCAGTCGCCCGTCCCTAATTTAGGGTCACTGGTTCCAGGGAAGGGAGAGAGCCAGTGCCGTAAGACAAGCACAACATCCATGCCTGACCGGGATTCGAACCCGGACCCCGTTCGGACGAATGATCAGAGGCCATCGCTTAGACCACTGCGCCACCGGGGCGGCTGGTGGAACTTTAACAGGTCGGAGATACACAGACGAAATCTGTGATCCGTACGGGAGGAATTTGCGGGGTTTTGTTGACCCCGATTTACCGGTTATGACCAGTAAACCTGGGTCAACAAAACCATCTCATAGAGCTGCTATTGTCGATGATTGTCTGGAAAGTCAAAATATCCACTGTATGCCATGGCTTGCACGTCCTCCATAGCTCAACCCAATAGAGCAGTATTTCCCAACCACCGGTGCGTGAGGTTTATTATGCCGGTCCGCGAAAAACGAGTTAAGGTGGATCCACCTAAAATCTTTACCTTGTATTTCCAATGGGCAAACTTCTGTAGCCATTTTATCCACAATTAGTGCGTTCCCAAGGATGCTAATTTGAACATTGATAAAAATAACTTCCTATCATAGCCTAGTGTACTTAATATTTCCTAAAATTTAATACATAATGATATTAAAAATCAAACACTTTTTATTTGGTGGTGCTGAGACCAGAAAACAGATGGCGCGACCAAATTGATGACGTCAGTAGACAAACAAATGTGGCACTGATTAATTATAGTTAAATGTTAGAACATATTAAGTGTATTAGGCTATGATATGAAGTTATTGTTATAGATATTCAAATTTTCATCCGTGGGAAAGCATTTAATTCGAAGAAAATGGCTACAGAAGTTTACCTATTGAAAAAATGATACAAGGCAAAGATTTTAGGTGGATCCACCATTAATTTATTTATTTTTCTTTTGAATCGAAATGGAATCAAAGTAAGATGAAATCCAGATCTATATTTGTTTGAACACCTGTCGCGGAAGATTAAAGAAAGCTCGGATCGGTAATCTCTTCAAAGAAGATCTGAAGTCCTGCAGTTTAACTCACCAAGAAAACGAAAGCTTTGTTGAACTCTTTCTGATGCCAGTCTGGTATTGATATTCAAATACAAATCTTTGACTCAGTTTTGAGGTATTATTGAGAAAGGGTATCCAAGACTCTGCGACAAAGCTCTAAAATGTTTAGAAAATTTTACAATTACGTATTTTTTAAGAGAAAACCTTTTCAGCCGTTTAGGAAATCAAAACACAGCACAGAAACATAATGGACATTAACGTTGCACTTCGCCTTGCAGAAACGACGCTGGAACCACGGCTCGACAAGATTGTCGCGAAGCAACAGCAACAGACTTTGCATTGACTCGTGAAAAAGTTATATTAACGGCAAGCAGAATATTGCGGTATATTGAGTATGGATTCCACCTATTCATCATTAAAGAATATTAACAGATGAAATTATATTAGCTCTAAGTAGGAGACATGGAATAATGTGGTATGTAAATTATGGATTCTACGTAGTGATAATTATATACGGTGCGATCAAAAAGTTCCGAGACTAGGTACGTAGCGCGCCAACAGATGGCAGTACGTGGATGCGCGTGCAGCGGTCGAGGGCAGTGACCTTCATGAGTCATTGAGCCGAGTGGCGTCGTTCTATAAACATCGGGAGCTGTGCAACACGATGTTTGGTGACCACGTGCAGAGCACAGTTGCGCTTTCGGTATGGACTGCAAACTAGAACAGCGAGCGAACATCAGATTCTGCTTCAAACTCTGCAAATCGGGAATGGAGACGCATGAAGTGTTGCGGCAGGCTTATGGCAATGGAGCAATGAGTTATGCGAGGTGTTTTGAGTGGCACTCGCGCTTCAACAGAGGCAGAACGGCACTGGAAGACGACGAGAGGTGAGGGCGACCGTCCACGAGCAAAACCCCCGAAAATGTGGACACAATTAGGAAACTGGTGCATGAGAATCGTCGGAGAACCATTCAAGACACTGCTACCATCGTCAATGTGCCACAAAAAACAGTGCAAGAAATTCTGACGTCGGGTTTGAACATGCACCACATTGATGCAAAGTTTGTGCCAAAAATTCTGAACCCCGAACAGAAGGCGCTCCGTGTCGAACTCTGTCAAGATCTCTGTCAGCAGGTGGTGAATGAACCAAGGTTCCTGTCGCGGGTCCTCACTTAGGACGAGACTTTGGTCTTCGGTTACGACCCGGAGACCGATCAACAGTCGTCGCAATGGAAGAGCTCGGCATCTCCACGACCGAAGGAGGCCCGACAGCGCAACCAAAAGCATGCTCATCGTGTTCTTCGAAATTCGTGGGTTTGAGCGTCACGAACCCCAGGGCCAGAGCGTCACCGCCCTTTATTACTGCGATGTTCTGCGGCGTCTTAGGAAGAGCATTCACTGCGAACGGCCTGAAATGTGGCGCAGGGGCGATTTCTTGCCCCATCACGACAAGGTAGCAGCTCACAGAGCGTTAGCAACACGCCAGTTTTGCAGCCGCAACAGCATGACTGCCCTTCCTCACCCGCTTTACTCGCCGGATTTGTCCCCCTGCGACTTCTTTCTGTTCCCGAAGACGCTGAAGCTCAAGGGTCGCGGTTTTGAAACCGTGGACGAGATCCAGCGCGATTCTTAGACGGTGCTTGGCACAATTCGCGAACAGGACTTCCAGGGAGCGTTACAACAGTGGCAAAAACACTAGCAGCGGTGTATCGCTGCCCAAGGATACTACTTATGGGGAGATCATAGCCAGACTTAAGTAACGTAAGTACTTTCTTGTATATCGACCTAGTCTCGGAACTTTTTGATCGGACCTCGTAATATAGAATATTACGAAATTAAATGCTCGAAAACAGCCTAAAGTTTTTTTTTTAGTATCGCCGGTCCGCGAAAGTTTCCCCAACGATTTGCCGGTCAGCGAATATAGAAAAGTTGGTAACCACTGCAATAGAGCATGTGTGGGATGCATTGGGGAGATACATTTTAGATCGTCAACGTCCTGGCAAAACTCTGGAGGAATTATTCTTGTTCAGGAGTGGGATTGCAGCCACAAAGCCTTTTTGTTTCCCTTGTAAACAGCATAAGGTCCAGGTGTGACACTTGTATCGCTGTAAGAGGTCACCATATGACTTACTAGATCACTGTACAAAATCAGAAATGCCTCAGGAAAATTCCTGCCGTTTTCGCCATTTTGGACTATTGGCACGTTTTCCTTGTTCATCATTTTTTTTATGCGATTTGTTCTGCGCATTCAGTTCCTAACAAAGATATCCGCGTATAGGAAGTTCATCAGCCTATTTCATAATGCCTTCTCGTTTTTGTGATTTTGCATTTTTTGTTGATTATGCCTAACTTTTCGACAACAGTACATGTTCAATCAAAGCAGAGTGCTTTCTGGGTAGAAAGCGTCTAACTAGTTTGTTCAAAGCAACGTGTACAACGATGCATTTAACCTATATAATCGGATCTGTTTGCGGTGGCGGCTCTAGACAAAAAAAATTTGGACAGGCACAAAAAATTTGGAGGGCAGAATTCCTGCATATGCGCGTAATTAATCAAAATTATTATATACCCCCAACCCGGTTTTATTTGGAGGGGAATGAGCCCCCCCCCGGCCCCGGCCTAGAACCGCCACTGTCCGTCTGTCCCTGACGCTCTGACGTCATTCAGCACTTGCAGTGTCACCTGCTTTTATCCGGTGGCCGAAATCGGAACTAAGCTCACCGCTATCGCACGATACGTAAAATCAAGGAGAAATATGTGCTGGAAAATAAAATAAAGTTAATAGGACAAACAACTTCATCTGTGGCAACACGCGCGCGCTTGAACAACTTTCTGCGACGTTTGTTCTGTTGCGTAGGTGTTACGTCGTGTCTTATTTCATTTCCTTCGCATTGCAGAGTAATTTCATAAAAAAAGAAGAAAATTGCAGAGTGATTTCTTAAAAAGGAATCAGCGTTATTTTGTTGTCGATGACCAATCTTATATAGTGCACATTAATAATTCAAACGTTTATTATAGTTAGGTATATGTATTTTACGATTCGTGTTATAAAAATTTCAGTCACAGCTTTTTCACCCGTGCATGGCACGGGCTATGAGCTAGCGTGGGTAAGATTAAATTAAGAAACCCTTTAGTGTTCTTACCTGCCAAGGAAATTCTCCGAACTGCGCATCATTGCCCCCGACAATCCGACTTTGTGGTTTGTAAACTCGTTGTCCGCAAGAGACTAAAAGAACATAAAATGATGAAATAAATCAGTAACTGTCTGATCTGTGACGTTTTTCCTGAAAGTATTAAAAAGGTTATTCTTATGTTATAGAACATGTCATACATAAATTGAATCTGAAAATATAATAGACTTGCTTTCATTTCTTCGAAAATTGCAATCGCCAAATAATTTACGATGCTCTTTGCGTTGAACACAAAAGGACATAAAAGCAGTGACGCTAAGTCATCACATAAATTGGAATCTCCATGAGTGTTTTCCCACGCACAGAAACATAATCGCGCGATCACAGATTAAGTTCATAAAGTAATTTTGAAAATGTTATTTGACCATTTTCTCAATTGTTTTTGACCCGCTAAAGCAGCCAACTTAAAGTGCCACTTTAATCTTCAGTTATGCTGTATAAATATTAGAGCAACTTACTCCGGAGTGAGGGGCGCAGGTTCGATCCCTGTCACGGACAAACTTGTCTTTTCACATTATCACCCGGACGTAAAAATGGATGTACTGACCGTTGGGTTCTTCGAAAAATGTGTTATGTTTGTTCCACACATTGTAACGTATACTCTAGATTCACTTTCCTTTTGATTTTTACTATCTCTGGGTATTTTATTTTACTATGTAAATTATCTTCTTACTGAACGAGATGCTATTTCTCCCGCTGAATGAGATCTGGCAATGAGTGTAAGTCATGACGTGGTGGTAGCCAGTATAAATAGGCGCGTTCAACGATACGTAGGGAGAGCTTTTTGTTGATGTGCGTAGAGAGAGAGCTGTTGTTGTATAGAGAGAGCGGTTGTTTATGTGCGTGAGAGCTTTGTTTCGTGTGTAAAGAGATCTTCGTTTATGTGAGAGCCAGAAGTTTACCAAATAAAAGATTGTCTTCGTAAGTACGTCTTTCTCAGTTCATAGTTTTGTCAGATCTCTGTCTGGCTGTTAGGTTTATTTCATTAGTTGATTATTATTAACAACCAGCATAAGACTTTATTCATCTTAATTACTACTACAACATTACTAGCAGTTAAAAGCTTGTTCATTATTATTACTACACTACTAGCAGGAAAGTTTATTCATGATATAATTAATAACACAACAACCATTAGTAGTAGAAGAAGCATTAATTGAAGAAGTTGAATTCATAATAATTATATTAGTAGAAGCAAGATATTCATTATAACATCGTCTAGAATTAATGAAAAATTCGTTCTTTGCTTAAAAAAAATATTAAGAGAGAGATGGTGTGACAAACTACTCAGGTAAAGCAGGTGTCAAGACGACAAAACTGCAACGATACATTCCGTTCGTGTAGCTTACTTGGGAGAGCAACTTACTCCGGAGTGAGGGGGTCGAGGATTTGATAACCGTCACGGACATCTTTGCGTTTTCACATGTTCTTATCAATATTAACGACTTTAATTCGCACATAACTTCAATGATAAAATGAAAATTTTCTTAGCATTGCTGATATGCGGCACAATTCAAATTCTTGTACCGCTTGTAGCTTTTCATATTGCTGACAGTGTGGATTCACAACATTATACGTAAGTCTGCAATTTTGCTTTTCAATTGAATACATTTTACAAACTGCACAAAGTTCTGAAGCAATATGCATGCAGACAGACGGGATGAAAGGTCAATAACGTTGGAAGTAATGTTTTAAGGAAAGATTTTCCATCAGTGGTTATGAAACTTCAATGATATGAAAACGTAAGATCAAGGGACAAAATGAAAATCTTCTGAAAACAGTACCGTATAAGACACTAAATCGTGTCTTTGTCTTAGTGTCCGAGGCAGCACTGAGGATTAGTTTTTCGTGTTTCTGGTCTGAATTTTCTAATAAATATAAAAAAAATGAAAACTTCTGTCTCCGTATTTTTCTTTTTTTTTTTCTTTCTTTCTTTTTCGTTCAGACAGATCAAAAGATGGACGGAAGGAAAATCACGGTATTGGTTTTTGACATTCAATCGAGATATTACTAACCTTTTGAAGACGTCAAAAATAAGTTTTCACAACTTTCTGATGAGAAAGTAAAGGACTTCTTTGGCAAAAGATCGTCTTTCACAATATTCTTATTTTGTTGCTTAAAATTATAGTCAAAGAACACTTTTTTTGGCTACGAAAATAAAGAGAAAACTAAATACGATGAAATTCACAGTCCTATTCAACGAAAACGTAACAAGCGAGGAACCCTAAATTGTTTTTAGACCATTTATATTTTTGGTACCAGCGTGAGGTGCCTCATGGAGATCGTGAAACTTCAAACGACCTAATGCTCCAGATTTACAATAAAACACCAATGCTGAAATCTTCAGAAAGCATGGGTTACATTTCTGTGGAAATATATGCCTTTGTGAAGTACACCTTTAAAGAACCTTCCTTTTTGTGCTTCTTTTTATCTTATTTAAATTACGGTAGTTCTCGGTTAACCCTTTAACGACCATAACGCCCAAAACACCCGTACATACAAACGACCGTAGCTTCCCGAAACGCCTGTCTAGAGTGAGTCAGATTTCCTACCCTTACCTGTTCTTTGAATCTGCACGACCTGTGAGGGATAAACAGGAGTCACAGTTAGTCAGCATTGTTGTTGCTAAACAAAGAAGTGATACAACAGACAGTTTCGGGCGTTATGGTACTTAGAGTAATACTAGATTTTAGAGTCATGGACGTTAAAGGGTCAAACGATATGTCACTGAACGACAGATTACTTTCTTGAACAGCTTTCACATTTCGGCAACGCTGACAGTGAGTCAGAGCAAGATAAAATGACAACACTGAAAGTAGCGACAAGAGAAAGAGATCAGATATAGAGGATTTTAGGAAGGGAATGTCTGACCCCAGGTCTTAAACAATCCTTAAAAATAGGAAGCTAGGAGATTTGGGCTAGAGTGTCCGATAGGAAAGTGACACGGAAGCGAGGTAGAAAAGGGGGAGAAAGACGCCCTTATTTATTACCGGGGGCCATTACCCGGGGTCAAACAGCCTAACGTGCCCATCCGACGCTCGGCGGATATTTAGTGGTTCGAGCGTTCGTACCTGCTTGGGATCGGACCTGAGGGTTCTCCGTGGCAGTCATGAACGTTGGCGACTGGGCCATCCGCGGCGCTGAGAGAGAGAAAAAGAGAGACGCAGCTCGCTCTTAGACGCGATTAAAAAAAATGAAAATAAATAGAAGCTGGAACAGAATTTCCTTATAAGTACGGTGACCATATTTCCTGAGTCCGAATTCGGGACAGATGAATGGGTCATGTCAGGTGGTTGAAAATACCCCTCCACCAGCTGTCCTGTTGTGGTAGCGGTTGTGGTAGGTGTTGAAATACAGCACGCTTGACTTTTGTCACTGTATGCATTTGCCTCTAAAATGCATAATAAAAATAATAACCATAGGTGGTTTGGATCAAAATGATTACTCACAAAAAATTAGTTTCATTAAAGTTTGTAGAAAGTATTCGTTCCATGTTATTCTAAGTTTGCCGTTGAAGTGGTTGTTGACGGTGTGTACCAATCATATTTCTCTGACAAAGACAACTTCTTTATGAGCACTTTGTTCTTTTTTTTTTCATACATTTCTATACAAGATTCCGATTGATTCAGTTGAATGATCAACAAGGCTTTAACACATTCAATTGTCATTGACGATTTCTCTGATACCCAGAAAATATTAATTATCGAAAATTCCCTTTCTACGGAAGCATTGGTCCCAGGAAGGGGCAAAACGAATTCACACATTTCCTTCAAATTTGGAACGGCTATGTCTTGTTGATTCAGGTCCTTTAGAACAGGTAACCATCTTTGTTCTTATCTTATTTGTATTTCTCAAACACAGTTCTCATTATCTTAAACTATCTGCACATTCCTTCATGTGATTAGTTTAGATTTCCCTTCGATGCATGCACTAAAAATCTGTACCAATCTTGATAATGCAGTACAAAATATATTAAAAACGACAAAATACTGTATATATTAATCGGTAGTGCCCATGTATAATATACCTGAGTTACTTTGGGAGACTCCAAATGACAGCTTGATAATGATACCGAAGTGGATATTGAAATGCATTGGGAGTTCTGGAGATGGTGCAGCGGTGAGAGTGTCATGCTAGTGTTGACTTTTCGATGTTTTTAACATAGTACTTTGTCCTTGATGTTTAATGTTTCCTTCAGATGTTAATTGTATAAAGTTAGTGTAATTCAGAGAGCATTTGAGAAATAGTGTACTAAATGGTAATAAATATTTATTAGTGAAGCGTCCTCAATAGTAAGACTTTTGAACTAAATAGTCCCTGGAACCTCTTGTTTTTAATATATTTTGTACTGCAGCATCAAGATTGCTATACAGAGTTTTAGTGCATGCATCGAAGAGAAAACTAAACTACTCACATGAAGGAATCTGCACAGAGATTAAGATAATGAGAACTGTATTTGAGAGATAAGGCATTTAGCACATTAATACAGACCATATCCACATGGTTCTTATGTACATCTTTGTTCTGTTGTCAGTTGTAGCTCAGACAACTCCGCTGGAGAGTGTGTGAGGTAAGATTTAAGAACACATAACTCGTTGAACATATCGTCAAGTGAGATTGCTGGTAGCGTTTTTTCATACAGTGTCCAATTGTGTTTCAAGTCCTCCCATTTGGGTCGATGTTTAAGAGTGGCCCATGACAGTTGGTGGAAGCTCTCCAGATTAGCTTTCCACAGATCCGAGTAACTGATGCAGTTTTCAAAAAAGCAGCAAGCGGTCTACTTCAACAACTGTAAATCACATACCCCTCTGAGAAATCTTCCTCTGAAGCTCTTTGACTTTAAGGGGTAAGAAAGATGTATTTTTTCTCTCTTCCAAGTTTCGGTACAAGCGCAAATATTAACTTGCTGCCTCTGGCGCAGACACTTTGTCCTCCATTTTCTTCACAGTTTCCTGAAATATAGCTCTTCTTAACAAAGGCACTCGAATGCGTTCATTTGATCACTTCTTATATGTGAATAATTAAATCAGGATGAAATTCCGGATTATTTATTATTTTTGCGGAACACCGGACAGACCTCTGAAATTCGGGACGTATGGTCACCATACTTATAGGAGAGGTATTAAAGAAAAGTTCGAAAAAATTAGAGTTTTACGGGTATATGGTTTCCAGTTATGAATAGAAGTTATAAGCGGCCTTGCATGTATACTATACCTGTACATACTGAACAAACAACCCAGGACTCAGGGAAAGGAAAGAGGGACAGAGCCAGGGAAAAGGGAGAGCCTGAAAATAAAATAAAACACATCGAAAAAGAACTCCTTCGAACAACAACCAAGTTTTCCACAGTTTTTTCGGTTGAAATGGCTGTGGTTAAAATCGTCCCTCAGTATGTGGAGGTACTGAGATTGCGAGTAGCCGGTAAAGCGTTGATATTACGAAAACCTATTTGATGTAAAAACCTGTTAAAACATGTTTGGTGTGAAAACCTGTTAAAACCTGTTTGATGTAAAAACCTGTTTGATGTAAAACCTGTGTGATGTAAAACCTGTGTGATGTAAAATCTGTTTGATGTAAAAACCTGTTGATGTAAAAACCTGTTTGATCTAAAACCTGTTTGATGTAAAAACATGTTGATGTAAAACCTGTTTGATGTAAAACCTGATGTAAAAACCTGTTAAAACCTGTTTGATGTAGAGTCATTTGCAAAAGTTTGAGAACACTTGTCACTTTATTGAAAATTAAGATTTTCAAAGAAACAACTAAGAGATATTTGAAAAAAAATGACACCGCAGATGAATACTTACATTCTTGAGGACACAAAACGTCGGAATCAGTACTTTGTGTGGCCACCTTTGATTTTTATAACGGACATAATACGATGTGGCATATTCTCAATGAGGGATTTGTAGTAGTCACTAGAAATGTCTTTGCACCATACGTACTTTATCGCGTCAATCAAGGCTCGGGACTTTGATGGCTGTTTTTCTGCAACCTTGTCTTTTAAAATGGTCCACATATTTTTGATGGGGTTAAGGTCGAGACTCTTACCGGGCCAATCAAGCACAGTCATGTTTTACCTCTGCAGGTAGCCCTTTACTGTCTTCGACTAGTGGCATGGAGCACCATCATGCATAAAGATTTTGCATCTGTGCACTTGCATATGAGTTAACAGCTTCTCACGTAACATTTCCACATAAAAAGGACCAGTCATGGTTGTGCCTGTCGGCAAAAAATATAATGAAACAGTAGCGGATCCTGGCATAGCACCCCGTATTATCTGACTAGGTGGATATCTCACAGTACTAACAGTGTATGTTTCATCAAACCTTTTGCCTTTTGGTCTTGGAACGTGTGCTTCACACGATTCAGATTGACGCACAGTTGATTCATCAGAGAAAATAATTTGGCTCCAATTTTCAGCAATCCACGATTGATGACGTTTCGCAAACTGGAGTCTCTTCTTTTTCATGACAGAGGTTAGTCTAAGTTTATGTGCAGGTTTATAAGACTTTAATCCAAAATATTTGCTAAGACGTCGGCAAACAGTGCTGATACTAATATCAGACTCTTTTGAATCTAGAAAGGCCTTGAATTTCTTGCACGAACCTCTCGGAGAATGCCTAACTATTCGTCTTATGGTATTCTCATCACGTGGGATTGTTTTGCTTGGACGTCCACATCTCTTTCGGTCGCTAAATTCACTTCTATCTTGATATTTCATGATCGTATTATGAATACCAGTCTTGCTCACATTCGCACTTCTACTTATGTCACGTTCGGGGTATCTTTCATGAGATAAAGTCACTATATATGAACTCTGAGTAACACTTAATGACGCTCTTTTGTCCATTTTTCACTGTATAGAAAATACGTACGAAACCTCTCAGCATGAAAACCAGAAGCAAACTGAGCCTCGCATGCTTCCCCAACTTTATCAACAGCTGCTTCTGTAGGATGATGCCACACCGAAAGGAAGTTGAGTAATGCATACAGCAGCTGACGCAATCGGCAGAAATCTCCTATAACCAACAGATGTTCTTAAACTTTTACAAATGACTGTATATAAGCACCCCGGACAAAAAAATACGGAATGCTGTCATCCGGAGGAACAGTTGAAAACTGGTCACGCAGAGAAAAATGCGTTTATACAGTATAATAGAATGGAAAGTATTGTATGTTACTTGTTGCTTTTTCAGCTTTGTAAGACGTGCATGCCTAATCAGTTTTATTGTTGCTTACAGGTAGTACCATGGGAAGAAAAGGTGACGTAACAGAGTGGCAAAAGGGAGTTATCGTCTTTGGTCGTGAACATGGTCATTCGCTGAGGGAGGTGGCGGAGTTCGTTGGCGTGTCCAATTCCACAGTCAGTATTGTTCATTTAGCGTGGAAGGAGTCGGCCAGAGACAATTCCCGTCGAAGCTGCTGAGGCAGAAAAACCATCATGAGCAACCGTGATCGTCGACGTCTGGGGCGATTATCAACCACAAAACGGTTACAAACCCGGCAGGAGTTGCTGCAAGAGTTCAAAGCTGGACCCAGTCAGCCTGTTTCCGAACGAACTCTTCAACGAGAACTGCATGGTGAAGGAATATTCGGACGTGTAGCTAGGGTACGCCCCAATCTGTCTGCCATACACAAGAAAAAGCAGCTGTAATGGGCGAGGGAACACCGACTCTGGACCACAGAACAGTGGCGACGCATCACCTGGTCGGACGAATCCAGCTTCTGCCTGTATTCCAATAATGGTAGATCCAGGGTCATCCGGAAGGCCGCAGAAGCCTTCAACGCAGAGTGTGTGCAAAGGGCTGTACAGAAGGGGGTGGAAGTGTCATGTTTTTGGAGTGTACATCCAGTGCTGGGGTGGGTCTCTTAGTTCACGTGTCTAACGGCATGAAAGTGGTGGACTACGTGAAACTGTTGGATAACGAGGTGTTGCCATATGTCCAATTCCTCCGAGATGCCGCCATTCTAGATCCACGTTATCTAGACGAAAACTGCACTGTCCACCGAGCTGCCATTGTGCAGGTTTGGTTTGCAAAACATGAGGTCGACGTCCCACACCTCACCTGGCCCACCAATTTTTGTGATTTCAATGTTATAGAGAAAATTTGGGGCATGCTCGAACGGGCTTTTAAGAAGAGACAACAACACCCTCCCAATTTGACTGTTCTGCTGGACAAGTTGTTCACGGCGTGGGGCAAACCGGACATTAATGTCATCCACTCCCATATTGACAGCATGCCAAAGAAAAACAAGGCTGTGCTTCGAGCTCGTGGTGATGTAACCCCATATTAACCAATAAAATGAGCATTCCGTAATTTTTTGTCCGGTGTGCTTATGTGTGCGATGGACAATTGATGCCATACGATTGAAATCTGTCTACATACTAGCAAACCGTATTGCGTCAGTGGATTACATTCATTCACTCTGACATTTCAGTGAGCAGAAGGATAAAGTCGTTGGAATTGTTACTTATGCTGATTCTTTTCTCTGGCCGTTAGTAGTTACCTAATTATTCAAGGAGTTGGAATGCACTATATTATCAAAAATATTCGGACACCACGATGTTTTGGGACAAACGGCTTTATTATCGCAAATAATAGTCAGTCGGTCCAACTTTTTGGGATAAACGGCTTTATTATCGCAAATAATAATTAGTCGGTCCAACCGTTGCTTGTATGACCGTGGGAACACGTCGAGACATAATATCAACCGATCTCCTGTAGGTCTCGACAGGAATGGCTCACCATTCGTTCTGTAAAACTGCTGCCAGAATGGAGAGCGAAGGCGGTCGTTGCGGTCGATTTCGCATCCGTCGCTTCAATTTATCCCAGAGGTATTCTATAGGATTAAGATCAGGACTCTAAGCCTGCCAGTCTAACAGTTACACCTCATTTTCAAGAAACCAGCGCTGCACACGCCGTGCAGTGTGGGAAGGAGATCTATCGTGATGGAAGAGGCAGCGGTCATTTCCATAATATTGCTGCCTTGTTGTAGGGCAGAATTATATAGAAAACCGAGATATATTTCAGAGTTCATGGTTTGTCGTATAATAACCACCGGGCCGAGTCCCATTTACGATAAACACCTCCATACCGTGATGGAGCGTCCGCCGAACTTAACATTTGGAAGAACACAGTCCGACAAAGATCGTTCGCCGGGCTGTCGCCAAATCCAAACACGCACCATCAGACAGGAACAGTGAAAATCGTGACTCATCACTAGTAAGAAGAGCTTTTCAGCCGCTCAAAGTCCACGAACGAGGAGAGACACACCACTCCAAACGGCGCTTCACATTCCCGGTAGTGATGTGTGGCTTGTGTGCCTACCATAATAACTCTCACTGTGCAACTCTCTGTGGATAGTTATAGTACTAACCGAGCCATTACACGCATCTCCTACGTTAGCACCGATGGAAACGGCAGACGAAGAACGGGATTTCTTAACATTTGTTAACGTGGCTCTTCTGTCACGTTTCATCTGTTTGTGCGGCCTTGCTGAACGTTTTTTTTTCTTTTTTTTTTTTGGTATAGTTGCACCGTTGGGCTTCTATCTCTTTACGACATCACTTATAGTCGATTTCGGTATGTGTGACGTACCTGCTCAGCAGGACGCACACGACATAAAGGCAGATAGCAGCAACAACGAACGTCCGCGTAGCTCAATTGGTAAAGTGACTTATTCCGGAATGAGGGGACCCGGGTTCGAGCCCCGGCGTGGACAAAAATGACGGAGAAATTTACTTCGTTATATATGTTTAGTTTAATTGCAATGCTCCGTATGGAAACATTACTCAAATGACCTCGTATAACCAGCCCACGCTGGAACTGAGAAAGTTCATGTCGACGCGGCATACCACTTCAAAGTTACTGATAATACGGCAGAATATCTCAGCTTTATATACCTGCCTCCCCGCTCACAGCGCACCTACACGCGCAACCGTTATTTGTATTTATGCAGATATTTGTTAGTGCCCGAATACTTTTGACAATATAGTGTGTATTCTCTTCGAAGTTCTCTAAGAAGAGTTAGCTAAGAACTTAATTAACTATATAATGATACAGCTACTAGAAGCTTAAAATCATTAGCTAATTAAGCTAATTAAAAGGTTAAGTCTATACACCGCCTCTGCCCGACGGATCACAGCCAACGGTATTTGGCTGAAGGCCCGAACTGGGGTTTGGCTCGCGTCCTGCATTAGACGTCGGTGATGCAAAGCTGGCACATGAGTGTCGGAACCCAATAATTACAAAGAGGTCCAACTTCTCCGATAGTAAAAATAATAATAAGAAAGGAGAGTGAGAAAAAACCCGTAAGATATATAAGTACTGGGTGTTTCACTATGTAGTGACAACTTTCATGGGGAATAAGTCGTTAAGGAATAACGAGATGGCGCTGTAAGTCCGAGACGTCGATCAGCAGGCGACAGGCATTAGTGAGGAAGTAATGGGACGGTGGACACGTGATTTTAGACATGCAGTGATATACCACGGAAGAAAGAGTTTTCTTTGTGAAAAATTGGTATGCGGAGGGCGAAAGCCCCACAAAGGTGTTACGAAAGTGGGGTAGAACGTCTAAGAATCGTCGTAAGCCATCCCGTGCGTACCTGACTAAATTGGTATCGAAATTCGAACGAACCGGCAGCGTCACAGATAACGTGGCAAGCATGGCGACGAAAATAAGAATAGCTCGGATGGTGGGAAACATTGAAGCCGCACGTTTCAACAGGGTGGAGCACCGCCACACTCCACAAATGCTGTTCTTGATATGCTTCACCAGCAGTATGGCCCACGTGTTATCGCCAGACGATTCCTTCAACGTTTTCCCACCGGTCTCTCTTAGCCTCCGTACAGCCCCGATTTAACACCGCTGGACTTCTTCTTGTGGGCCTATCTGAAAGATCGGGTGTACCAGGACAACCCGCTAACGCTGCCTGACATCCGACGTGCCGTCCAACAGGAAATTGCACGGATCCCATGGAACTTCTTCCCGTCGGTATTGCAGCACTTCGAAGCACGCATTCGCCACGTCGTGACAGCGGATAATCGTCATGTGGAACATGTCATCCATTGATTACCTTTTGCCTACTCTTACTCCTGTAAACGTCTTTTTCCTCTTCCAATAAAGTAAGTTAACTTTACTGTCTCTTTCTTTTGTCACTACCCAGTGAAACACCCGGTATATACTCACACATACGCTATCATAATCAACCGTTATCAATCCAAAGCATAATTTAGTCCACCCCAGTTTTCTTCCTCAAGTTTCTGTCTTGAGCATAACTATTCCAAGACACTCCGGAATGCGTTCGAATGAAGTGGTCTTCTTCTAGGTTTTCTCCAGCCCCCCCCCCTGGTATCCGTTCTAATATTTCAGTTCTCCATCGGTGTTCAGCTCTGGCAACATATTCAGCTCATTTCCACTTAAGACTTCTTTAACGATTTTTCTACAGTGAAGAACACAACGTTGAGTTAACTTTTCAACTTGTTTCTGTAAAATCAATTTTCAAAATTGTACTTGAAGCGTTTTCCAGAAAACTGCGAAACGTAGTGACGATCTCCAGGAAATCTTTATTAAAAAAGAAAGAAAGAAAGAACGTGAACCACAGATTTCTAAGACTTTTCGTAGAAAGACTCCCGTAGTAAAAGGAACCATGAAATTCCAGGGGGGTCCGGCCACCCGTATCCCCTACCTTCCACCGCCCGTCTTCTTCTTCTTGGTTACTCAGTCCAAGGACTGGTTGTTCAGTAGATATACTCTGTCTCTCCAGCCCTCTATATTCTCCACCACTCTCTTCAAGTCATAGTATGTCCTGATATTAGTGTCTTGGAGTAGCTGCGCTACAAAACTATTCCTTGGCCACGCTCTTTCTCTCTTACCTTGAATTTTTTCCTTCCAAAACTTTCAGAATCTGGCCTGCATGGTGTAATGTGTGTCCCATCCATAACATTCTTCTTCTCTTTAACATGTTGATCAGATTCCTGGGTTCTCCCATTCTCTCCAGGACCTCCTCATTCGTCTTTCTATTGACTCCACATCTTAATTGCCTCCCGCCCTTCCTTCTTGGTCAATGTCCATGTCTCAGAGCCGTAGAGTGCTACTGGCTAAACATATGCCCTTAAAATTATCTTCCTCAATTTCAGATCTGCAATTCTGGCAGTCACTATCTGACAGTAGTGACTGCCAGAATTGTAGATCTCTCCCTGAGTGCACTATAAAGAGGCGTCCGTCCCCAAAATAGGGAGCCGTGCATCTTTATATCTTTAGACGCACACGGAGGACGTTACACTCCTCCCCCAACAAAAAATCAAAGTGAGAAATCTGGAATTGATCATATTTACCTCTTTCTTTTCGCAGAACCCTCTGATTAAATGACGATGGCTCATGAGGAGTGTAACGTTGTGATGAAGAGGAAGATGGCGGTGACCGTCGGACACTGTTGGTCTGGTGCGTTACACAGCATGTGGAAAGGACGCTGCCTGGACAGGAACCGATCGACGTTCCACCAGCCAAAGGACAAAATAGGAAGAACATGCACTGGTGTCGGCCACCGTTGTAGTAGCAGGTGTTCGCATTGTCATCTAATAAACGAAAAAAACATATTTTAGTAAAAGTCGTCCTAAAGTAAAATATTTTATTGGAACTGAAAGAAAGCACAATTAACTACAAATGTACAAAGGGCATCCTGAAAGTAATGCCTCGTCCCTCATAAGATTTTCATTTGTAGCGGCAAAAATGTGAAACTTGATGGCAAAATACTTGGACGTATTGTTAATAATGTTAGCCCATTCAAAGTATTGTCCATTACTTTCTATACATTTACGCCATCTTTGAACCCATAATCCATTTTGGAAAAATTATTTAGGCTGTCGTTTCACCCATGAGTTCACAGCCAGTTTAAGGTCTGTCACATCGTCGAAACGTTCCCCACGAAGAAAGTGTTGTTCAAAGCGGCAAACAGCAAAATGTCTGAGGGAGCCAAATCAGGACTTAAGGGGGCAATAGCCTGTGAAGTCTCCATTAAAGTGTAGGGACGTGCCTTATCATGGTGTGAAACAACACTATGAATTGGAATGTCACGTCTTTCCCTTCTGATAGCTTCCTTTAGCTTCTTCAGTTTCTGCAGATAGTGAGTACTGTTTATTGTTGCAACTCCTGGATGATGGCACGACAATCAGCTGTGATGAGGTCTTTCACTCTTTGCCTGTTGGCATCTGTCACTGCAATTGCGGGTCTTCCACTCCGTTGTTTGTCCGACACTGAACTTTCTCCCTCTCGAAACCTCTTCATCCATTTTCGAACATGTGGCAGCTTCATACACCGCCAGGAATCTTCTGGGGATTTCTGGAGCCCCATATCCCTCTTTTTCCAGGAATTCGATTTCGGCACCCTGCTTTTCTCTGTCATTCATAATCGTTACTTGCAATTCTGAAAACAATTTGTTCCCACATTTGTAACATATCATAGTACATGTCATTGCAGTTTCAATAAAATCACTTCAAAATTTCAAAAGTTATTAAGAAGGAGGCATTACTTTCAGGATGCCCCTTGTATTATTCGAAAAATCATTCCATGCATTTTGCGGCAAGAAATAGAAGATATGGTAATCACAGAAAGCAACGGTGCTGCAAATTTTCATCACCTTCAGCTCCGCATAAGGTAACACTTTCTCTCAAATTTGCCAGAACTGAAACTACATTTCTGCAGTGACAGTTGAAGAGTGTTCAACTTCATATATGTATGTTTTGACCCAGCTTTTCAAAATCTCATATTTGTAACTGCTCGTTTTCCCTCTTACAAGCAGCTGAATCTTAAAACCGGAAATTCATTTTAAGCCTTCAGATATATGTATTTATCTTTCAACTGCGTGCTTTAGAATCAATTACTTACCTGACAAATTTAGGGCTCTCCGTGATGAAATGCTAGTTTGCTACATACTATGTTCGACACTGGCAATAAACGAAACCTTCTACTGTGTTGTAAGTGAATTTAATTTACTGTCCTAAAATAGTGCAAAACTAACCTTCCTTCCTTTCCTTGAAGTTTAGTTCGATTGGCAGCTAGTCTCACTAAAGTAAGATCAAAAGAAAGGAAACAGAGGGATACAAGGTAATAAACACGGGTACTCCTCAATAGCAAAATATCTCCCATCCACTTAGTCTCTCAGTTGTTCTGCAGAGACACCATTCCCTTCTCTTTAAGTTTGGTATGATCGGCAGATACTGTCACTAAAGTAAGGTAAGAAGGGAACAAAGTTATCCAAGGTGTTAATACGGGTGTCCCTCAGTAGTAAAATAAATTCCACCCACTCGGTCTCTCAACTGTTCTACACAGACCCTCTTCCCCTATCTTTAAGTTTGGTATAATTGGCAGATACTCGCACTAGAAGTAAGCAAAGTAATCCAAGGACATGGAAACAATTGTGCCTCAATACTAAAATACTTCTCACCCAATCAGTCTCTCAACTGTTCTGCACAGACTTTCTTCCCTTACTTTTACGTTTAATATGATTGGCAGATACTTGCACTAGAAGGACGCAAGACAATCCGTGGATATGAAGACAATTGTCCTGCAATAGTAAAATATTTTTCACCCACTCAGTCTCTCAACTTTTCTGCACAGACCCTCTTCCCTTATCTTTAAGTTTGGTATGATTGGCAGATACTCGCACTAGAAGGAAACAAAGTAATTCAAGGACATGAAGACGGTTGTCTCTCAATAGTAAAATACTTCTCATCTACTCAGCCTCTCAAAAGCTTTGCAGAAACTCGCTTGGCCTTCTTCCATTTTCTTTACGTTTGGTGCGATTGGAAGCTAGTCTCAATAAAGATAAGAAGAAAGCGAACAAAGTAGCCCAAGAATACAAACACGGAGTCCCTCAGCAATAAAAATACTTCCACCCACACAGCCTCTCAATTGCTCTGGAGATATCTTCTTTCCTTCCATTTAAGTTTGCATCATTGCTGCTGGTCATACTAAAATAAGATGAGAAAGAAGGGAACAAAAAGACCCAACGCAATAAACATGAATGCCCTTCAGTAGTACAAATAAACTACGGTCCACTCAATCTCTCAACCTTCTGAAAATACCCTCTTTCCTTCCATTAATTTTGGCGTCACTGGCCCTTTATTCCTCAGCAACCCCACACATTTCGTCTCTCAATGTCTGCAGAGATCCTCTTTCTTTCTTTTTAAGTCTTTTATGAAACGCTGCTAGTCTCACTAAAGTAACATAAGAAGGAAGTGAACAAAACCGGCCAAGGATATAGACGTGAGAGTCCATCACCAATAAAATCTCTTCCACCCAATCAGCCTCTCAACAGAAACACTACTTCCATCTCATTAAATTAGATCTGACTGACCGCTAGTATCACTTAAATGGAAGAAGGGAAGAAGAAGGAAAAATAACTCCTATACAGCAGGTCTCTCAAATTTCTGCAAAGATTCTCCTTCCTCCTTTTAAATTTGGTATGATTGGCAGCTAGTCTCATTAGAATAAGGTACCAAGGAAGTGAATAAAGTAACCTAAGTTATCAACGCGGCTATCCCATTCGTCTGTCGACTGTCTGCGAAGACCCTCTTTCCACTTTAAATGTAGTACGATTGGCAACTAAACTCACTAAAGCAACATAAGAAGGAAAAGAACAAAATAGTTCAAGCACACAGACGTGGGACTCCCTCGGTGGTGAAAGTTTCCCAATGGAACAAATTTACCTTACAAAGAAAAACTAAAAACGCTGTCTTTGAAAAAATTCATTAAATGTTTTGAAAAGGTAATGCCCGCTAAAATTTCCTTGTGTAGGCAAATGCATGCAAGCAAAAACAGAATTTAGCAACAACTTTCCTGTTGAACTTCGTAACCTGTTAAACTGACTCTCACAAACGGCGATTTTTTCATTTAAAGGCTTAGTTGTATAGGATTTCCAGTTTTGAGTGGGTGACACACATCTCTATTTTGATCTTTCTTCTCAGTTTATTTCTCTTGTGTTCATTAAGATACTCCTCAGTTTTTGTTTTTTTTATTCTGAATGGAACGTCGGAACCTACAAGTTTCTGCGTAAGTTTCGTTAACATTTGACAGCCATTTAGATTGTAAATAAAATAGTTATGATCTCACAGTTTGAGAGAGAGAGAGAGAGAAAGAGAGGTGGTGATTAGATGATATGGGACAAAGAAAGAGTCTGTAAATGCGATTACAAAAATGTTAATAGCGATTCAATGATATCATGAATTGCAATTGTGCGTTCCACGAAGTTGTGGTTCGTCGAGCATACGTCATTAATTGACATTATTAAATAGAGCTGCATAGTTTGAGCAAAAGTAGTTGATTTCTCAAATTGATGAACTCTGTCCCTTAGTGTAATTTCTAGCTTTAGTGTGCAGTTTAGTATTCAAGTGATAGTTTAATAACAATACACGACCACATAAAAAGTTTAAAACATTAGGAACTTTATAAGCGCTTGTGTCATATAACCTGTGAACGCTAAAAGTGGCTGTCTTTGTGTTTTATACTGTTTGAGAACGGGAACATCCTGTCGTCTATATGCCTCATGATGTTGCTTGTAAAACTCTTTGCAAAACCAGTGAAAAGGACATCCCCTCCCTTCAACAGCTTTATCACGACTGATGGTAGACTTCGATATTAATAGATCTCGTTTCCTTTCACTTCGTAAACCCCCTCTCCTGTAAGAAGTTAAAAAATAGAAAACCGAAAATTATTTCAAAGCAAATTCAAACAAGAAATGCTGCCCGGTGACGTAGTGGTCAAGTTTTTTTAAAAGCAAACCTCTGATCGTTCGTGCGAATGGTCCCGTGCTCGAATTCCGCTAACGTATTGGGTGACGCGTTTGTCCAATAGCGCCGGCTTATGCCCCCACCCTGGAAACTGCCCGAAATTGGGGAAAGTGACTGTGTATTCCTTAGCACCAGGGGCGGATTGGGTCGATGAAACTAGGCCTGGAATTTTTGCCTTTTAGTCCACAACACATACACACTTAACCGCAGGAAAATGCCACATAAATTCCCCCATTAAAAACATTCTGTTAACTCCTGGATGAAATAGAACTGTTAAAATATGCATTATAAAACTTATTCAGTCATGAACAAATTTTGGCAGCAGTTTTAGGATGAAAGAATTTTGAAAAACTCCACTCATGGCAGAATGTAACATATCAAACCATACTCAAAACTGTGTGTTGTACCCAAGGAGGTTAGAATAAGATATCTGGAGATGCCCTTGTTAATGGATCAGCGCAACTTCGCGTGAAGCCTATAACTGCGAGCGACGGCCGTCAAAGTGTGGAAAAGCGGATGGTTTTCAAGGCTATTGCAATGCATTTTGTGTTAGCCGAATCGCCTCCTTTCGTCACAAATGTTTCCAATTTCCCATTGTAACTTGTTGCCAATGTGTGAGAAAAGATTGAATTTATAAACATTTTAATTATTTTGACGCTTCTTCTCATTTTTATTTCAAATTGAAATGCACAAACGTTAGTGCGAATTCTAAACAAAACATACCGTTAAAATTTAAATTTAACACGGTTTCTGCAACCAAAATCACGGTATTCCAAAATACACACACTTGAAGTTGCATTGGGATCATGTAAACAAGGTCAAATTTCCACAGTTTGCGGCTTCGCGGTTATGATACTCAGGGCATCTCCAGAAGTGTTATTCTAACCTCCTTGGTTGTATAAGATAATAATTTTTACTTCCACCCATTTTTTTGACTCATGATTTACCGTTTTGATCCATGAACCAGTACCGGTAAATCGTTGTTTCTTTTAAGATAAATGTGAGTGGTACACGGATTTCGGAACATCTCTGCCAAAGAATCGCTTTGCGCTTCATATCTGTCCATGGAAAGGGGTGTGGGGATGATGGAACATCAAAATTATTATTAATGCTTCCTTCAAGATTACGAAAGGAGGGTAGGGCCCAAGGTTAATAGAGAGTAAGGTTTGCTCATCCCGCCTTCCTTGCAGACGAATAATCGTGACGTCACCGAGTGACGTCATCGTCCTAACGTGTGAATCGCAGATTTTTTGACTCATGATTTACCGTTTTGATCCATGAACCAGTACCGGTAAATCGTTGTTTCTTTTAAGATAAATGTTAGTGGTACACGGATTTCGGAACATCTCTGCCGAAGAATCGCTTTGCGCTTCATATCTGTCCATGGAAAAGGGTGCGGGGATGATGGAATATCAAAATTATTATTACTGCTTCCTTCAAGATTACGAAAGGAGGGTAGGGCCCAAGGTTAATAGAGAGTAAGGTTTGCTCATCCCGCCTTCCTTGCAGACGAATAATCGTGACGTCACCGAGTGACGTCATCGTCCTAACGTGTGAATCGCAGATTTTTTGACTCATGATTTACCGTTTTGATCCATGAACCAGTACCGGTAAATCGTTGTTTCTTTTAAGATAAATGTTAGTGGTACACGGATTTCGGAACATCTCTGCCGAAGAATCGCTTTGCGCTTCATATCTGTCCATGGAAAAGGGTGCGGGGATGATGGAATATCAAAATTATTATTACTGCTTCCTTCAAGATTACGAAAGGAGGGTAGAGCCCAAGGTTAATAGAGAGTAAAGTTTGCTCATCCCGCCTTCCTTGCAGACGAATAATCGTGACGTCACCGAGTGACGTCATCGTCCTAACGTGTGAATCGCAGATCTGAACTGTAGTTATGGAGGAAGATCTCTTGTCAACAATTTTTATAACTCAAACCCAGAACAAAAGCTTACACAAAAGCACATTTACATTAAATACAGGAGAAATTCACAAACATATGAATGACAAAAATGTGCGAGAGAGATTTCAAAAATCTCTCTCGCACATTTTTGTCACGTAAAGGGCGGGAAAATGGCTACACTTTTAAATGTTAAGGTGGTTCTACCTAAAATCTCTGTTTTATGCTTCAAATGGTAAAACTTCTTTACATATTTTCTTCGCAGTTAATGATCCCCAAGGATGAAAATCTGCATATAGATAAAACTTACTTTAAGTTATAGCATGGGATACCTAATACTTACTAATACATAACCATAATTAAGCAATCCAATATATGTTTGTCTGCTGACGTCATGAATGTAATCCAACATATGTTTGTCTGCTAATGTCATCAATGTAGAGGTCGCTGCATCTATTAACAGGTGTAAACATTACTCAGAGGAATGTGATTGATTTTCATTATAACTGTGGTTATGTTTTAGCAAGTAATAA
Organism: Macrothele yani; assembly: GCA_039090855.1. NCBI lineage: Eukaryota > Metazoa > Arthropoda > Arachnida > Araneae > Macrothelidae > Macrothele > Macrothele yani. Next base: position 118,901,652 of record CM077008.1, read on the forward strand.
GTATCCCATGATATAAATTAAAGTTAGTTTAATCTATGTGCAAATTTTCATCCTTGGGAATACATTAATTGCGAAGAAAATATGTAAAGAAGTTTTACCATTGGAAACATAAGGCAGAGATTTTAGGTGGAATTGCCTTAATTTAGTTACAAAGAGAATTTTTGCTGCTTTTATACAAAATTCAGAAAGATAAACGCACAGCAGGACATAGTATTATCATATAATAAGGCATTTCTTTATGAGGAATAGGAAAGGTATCTCGGCAACATTCCCCAAATTTTTTGAATTAAAAATTTAAAACATTATGCATTAAAAAATATGGTAAAATATTTGAAGATTATTCCAGCTGGTTTACTAATAATACATAATTCCGACACGCTGCTATGGTGCAGATACAAAGAAACGTGGCGACTTAAGGCAGCCTTACGATGGCGATTTGGACAGTGACGTCACAAAGCAATCACCGGAAGTGCGTATGGAAGTGATTTTTGCAAATGTGTTACTGAAGTAGAGAGAATCTCACCTTGTCATTTAGAGAAAATGCCCAACTTATATATAGCTAGAAGGAAACGTCAATTTAAAAAAAAAAAACAATGTTTTAGACAGATAGCATAAAGCTGAAATGAAGATAACGATTCTTATTCATAAGTACCAAAATAATTATTCGTTCTTTCCAGAGAATTCAGACAAAGAGGATACGAGAAAATGGGCCATTTATCCTGTGGTGCACCGGGAAATATTACGGTGTCCCGGAGGGCCAATCCAGCCCTGCTTAGGGCTGCTCATATTAGTCTCTGAAATGCGATACAAAATAAATAAGTAAGTAATTGTCCTTGTGTTCTTTCCGTTTGATAGACTAAGTGCCGCCCCGGTGGCGCTGGCCTCTGATCATTCGTCCGTAAGGGGTCCGGGTTCGAATCCCGGTCAGGCATGGATGTTGTGTTTGTCTTACGGCACTGGCTCTCTCCCTTCCCTGGAACCAGTGACCCTAAATTAGGGACGGGCGACTTCTTATAGCCCATTGAGTTGCTCTCTGTGGTCGTTAAACCTCCAATCAAAAAAAAAAAAAAAAGATAGACTAAGGAGCACGAATTCATGGATTAGTGATTCTTTGCAACATTAGATGCTGATGGAAATTGTCAAACTACGTAACAAACAGTTAAAAAAATAGTTTAGTGATTCTGATTTCAGTTGTAAATTACATAAGAAATTTACAAGCATTTTAAAATTTTTCTAATGAATGTTTCCTTACCTCTGTTGACGGACAAACCCAAAAATGCCTTACTGGAGTGAACCAGTCCAGTAAACAAGAAAACAATTGTCAGCTGCTGGCATCGCCATCTCGTCCCCTGCATTGCATGTGCGTACAGCGTCCTCTTGTGTCAGCCACTGAAATTATACGCAGAGAGTAAATCACTCCATTTTACTTGTTATTTCACAACCATAAGAAAAGATACTTTTCGACACAAGATTTCAATTTTGAGAATTTATCAAACTCTTAAGGTGGTTCCACCTAAAATCTCTGCTTTATGTTTCCAATGGTAAAACTTCTTTACATATTTTCTTCGCAATTAACGTATTACCAAAGATGAAAATTTGCACATCGATAAAACTAACTTTAAGTTATAGTATGGGATACTTAATACTTACTAAAACCTAACCGTAACTAAGCAATCCAACATATGTTGGTCTGCGGACGTCATCAATGTACAGGTCGCGTCATCTACAGTGTATTAACAGGTGTAAACATTACTCAAAGGAATATGATTGATTTTCAATATAATTGTGGTTATGTTTTATCAAGTATTAAGTATCCCAGTATATAACTTTAATTTAATTTTATCCATGTGCAAATTTTCGTCCTTGGAATACATTAATTGCGGAGAAAATATACAAAGAAGTTTTACCATTGGAAACATAAGGCAGAGATTTTAGGTGGAACCACCTTAAACAAGAAAACAGTAAAACAGGACTTTAAGCCAAGGAATAAATGAATACAGATCCTATAAGTCAACAAATTAAAAATATAGATACAATTGAACTTCGTTAACACGAACATCTCAGGGACGCCAAAATTCCTTCGCGTTATTGATATGTAATTAATTGAGGAACTAAATACACAACGAAATATGTAAAATTATGCAACACAATTTAAGAGAAAAAGTACTTAAATACTTTTTGGCTTTTGAAAATATTTAAAAACATTAATTACATTACCTTTTTCAAAAGCTTTTCACAACGAAGACAGAATTATACATAGTTTTGTAGCACTGCGGTCTCCGTATACTGCAATATGTGTATACGAAAATAATTTGTACAGTACTTTCAGTGAGAGCTGGATTTTAGGAATTCTGTTATCGGAAACTGCGCCCTTTTTTCTTATCAGAACAATGCTTTAAAAATTCTTCCAGTTCGTCCATGTTCGCTAAAGGTGCCGAAGTACCGTCCTGTTCCACTACACAATAACGCGTAGTTTGCAATGCAGCAAAAGCTTCTGATTTAACTTTTGTGCCAGAGACTTCAAGTCATTGTCTTCTTGGGTAACAGATAAATTTTGTGACTCCACTTTGCTGCCAAACTTCCCCTTTTTTTAATCCTTTCTCTTTATTGAATGGGAGGAAATTAGGTCTAAGCAGATGAGAGCGATTGAGGTAGGATGAGATGTATCCTTCTGAAATTCGTTATCTCTTGTTGAAGTAGGAGAGTTCGTCAAGACCACTTCCCCCCAAAATACCTTCCACTGTCCCCTTTTCATCATTTTCATAGTCGAAACAAATGATGAGCCAGGTACCCAGTTGGCTTCAAAATGAACGGGAGGAAGCAGTAGCATTAACAACTTAAAAAAATTGCCAGCTCACCCTAAGGGAATGCATTTTTCTATGCTAAGGAAATAATATCTAACCTTTATTGCGTGTTAAGTGTGTTCATGTTAAAAGAAAAAAAAAGCGTTTAGCATTTGTAAATGGTCCAGGAATTAAGAAAAAAGTTCGCAGTAAAGGTAATTTCCGTGAAACGTGTTCGCGTTATTGAGATTCGACTGCATTTATGGCAGTTTCATAGAAGATACCAGGCTCCGAAATGCAGCATTCAGACGTTCTTTGCGTAAAAATTGTGCTATGCCTTTGAACCTCTCTAGAATGGAAATCTCGATTTCTTGGAAAACAAGGTGCTGCAGTCTTGGGTATTCACAATATCTTTGCTTCGTTCTGAGCAGTGTTATACGACGACAAATCAAAGAGTATGTGCGTTATACAGTATTTTCCAAAAAGCAAAGTGAAACATACATAACCGCAGCATTGTTTTGCAATGAAGTCTCCCTGCAGTTCCACACATACTTTGTAAGGGTCCACGGGGTGGCAAATCTAGCGGGGGCGACTGGGGCGATCCCTCTCATAAAGTATATTTTATCCTTTTTAAATAGCCAAAATTGTAAATTATCAATGCATTTATTTTTGTTAAATTGCAGTAATAAATGCGTTGACTTTTGTAAAAATTTGATAGCAACTAAAATGTGCTATAAATTTGGAGATAAAGCATCATGTTCTAGCTTCAGCTGAAGGAAAAAAAAGATAAAAACTGAAGGTTCAGAAGCAGATAAACCTGAGAGCGGAAGTGGAAAGAGATTTTGACCGATCATAAAAAGCCAGAAAAACATTTTTCTGTTTTTTACTATTGTTTGGTATCATTCGTTATTGGAAGCAGGGAAAGTCACTGTGTGGTGGTAAACTTTGGAGTGTGTGTGAGATAGAGAGGGAAGTACACACCACGATTGGGTGACAAAGAATATCTGGTAACAAATGTCCAAGCTGGAAACTTTTCTGTTAGTTTAGGTGATCGAATTAAACTTGTTTTGTTAAAAAAATTTTATTCAGGCGTAAGATTTAAAAAGTACTAAGCTGTTTTCTGGAAAAGCGTGCAACCGAACGCCATGAAAAATAGTGCTGAATTTCCAGTTCTTGTTTGCTGGTTTTGATTTAAACATTTAGAATAATTATTGCAACTACCTGCTCAAAGCTGCAGAGTATGATCCATGAACTTTCTGACAAGAGTAAAGAAATGGGATTAAAAATTAACTTTCAGAAGACAAAACTGATGTTTAATGCTTTTACAAGAAATGAAGATTTATCGATTGATGGGGAAAAGCTGGAGATAATCGATACGTACATTTACCTTGGACAGCAGATATCAAGCAAATTCACATTGATGAGGAAATTAATTGTCGTATAAAACTTGGCTGGAATACTTTTGGAAGAAACAGTACAATTTTCAAGAGCAATATGCCATTATATCTCAAAAGAAAAGTGTTTAATCAATGCATCCCTCTACCCAGCAAAAACAGTGTTGCTGGGCCAGCACTCAAGCCAGCAGTGGCCCAGCACTATGTTGCCGCTGCCCAACCGTCAATAAAATATCCCGGCGGCCACCACATGATCTAGCAGTTCAGGCCAGCAACTGGCCAACAGTAGACACCACATCAGTTTGTAACGTACCAGGAGATGTGACGTACCTGCCAGAAGGACGCACACGACATAAAGGCAGATAGGAATCAGAATAAAACGTCCGCGTAGCTTAATTGGTAGAGCAACTTATTCCGGAATGAGTGGACCCGGGTTCGAATCCTGGCGCGGATAAAATGACGGAGAAATTCACTTCGTTATAATGGCGCCCGAACTATCCGGATGACCCGACCGTTCAAAATCTCGCATTGGTGTGATGTTATTTCCACACCGCGAGATAGGAAAAATAAGAGAATCCTTTCTCCAGCACTTCGGAAAAAAAAAAAATAATAATAATAAGGGGGAGATGATGTAACGTACCAGGAGATGTGACGTACCTGCCAGAAGGGCGCACACGACATAAAGGCAGATAGGAATCAGAATAAAACGTCCGCGTAGCTTAATAGGTAGAGCAACTTATTCCGGAATGAGGGGACCCGGGTTCGAATCCTGGCGCGGATATGACGGAGAAATTTACTTCGTTATAAGTTGTCATATGCCAGAAAAGGGCCATCAGTTATCCATCACTGTGCAGTGGCTGCCCCAAGCGGCCCTTAAGCGGACTTGCAAGCACGTGCCATAAATGATGGCTAGCCTAATGTGGTCGGGTAGTTTCCCGGCAATGGCAGCCGGAAATTACGTGACGTAACTGATGGCTTGCCGATATTGTCCGCCAATTTTCCAGTAGTAGCCATAAAAAAAAATTGATAATCGCAGTTTCCTAAAGGCACAATAGCTTTTTTTGCTCTCTACGAAACTTCTGCATTACGGTGCGGAAATTTTCCCAACAGGTTCTGAAAAACATTCGTGTGGACCTGAATGGAAACGAACCAACAACAGTCCGTGTGCCAAGTGTGCGCTCTAGCAACTAGACTGGTTTGTCACGTACAAGCCTGTGCTTGAAGCTGATCCTCTTTCCTGCGCGATGTGAAACAAATGGTTTTCTTTTTAATTTTACAATAATGCGAGGTATTTTTGATAAACGTCCGTTTCATATAATTCATAAATTTATTTTCTCAACGTAACGATTGTTCTTATTTACCTTAAGAGAACTTCACTCATTTTCAACGAGTGTACCAACTTAAAGGCGCTTTCCAAAGTTTTGGGCTGTCCTTGTGGTCTTCAAAGGCGATTGTTTAATTAATACATTTACCCGTTTATGTTAGATTCTGTTACATTTTTGACGCTGTATCTTTCCTTTCAGCGGTCCAAAGTTACATTTGTTCTAAAGAGGAAAGATATTTTATTTTACTTGACGTTACTTTTAGGAGCGAATTCCTCCAGTCTTATGTATTCAACCCATGGATGAGTACATTATATCCACATAGCGTTGCTTTTTTTTCAAATAAATGATAAATTTCGTACGCGTTTAATTCTTATTTTGTTTTTCGACATAGCGATTTTTTAATGTTTTTCCAGCACTTCTGTTTCAAGCGGTTTAGTGAATGATAAAACGAAGGATTAGACAGAAATTATTTCTCGTTGTTCATAGGAATGGAGTGGGTGTGTTTCATGTCTATCTCTATTCTCAATTCTTTGTGTGTCATTGCACGAATTTTGCTACGAAATGAGTTTCTATAAATGCATGAGAGTAATTGCCTATTCCTTATACACTATATACCAACTAGTAATTGGACACCTGTGATAGCAAAGAAAATCGAAGTTTATTCACCTTCAATAGTTGGTGGAGCCTCCACGAGCGGCGATTACAGCTGCGACCCTCCGCGGCATATTCTCAACCTGGCGTTGTACGACGGCTAGCGGTATTTTCTTCCACTCGGCTTGGAGAAGACAGGTCAGTTCCTTCACCGATTTCGGACAGTGCGTGCACCCCTTAAATCGACGCTCCAACTCGGCCCAGAGGTGATCGATAGGGTTAAGGCCCGGGCTAAGCGCAGGCCAGTCCATTCGATTAACCCCATTGTCACCATACCAAGCCATGGTGGACCTCGTAACATGACAGGTTGCATTGTCATCCTGAAAGTAACATGGGCCCACCCCGTAAAACTGCCACAAAGTAGGAAGCGCATGGTCATCCAAAATGGTGCAGTAGTTCTCGGCGTTGAGTCTACCAGGAATTGCGACCAAGGGTCCCGTACCATACCAGGAGAAACACCCCCTTAGCATAATTTCACCGCCGCCGAACTTCACACTTGGCACAATACATTCCGCCAAGAGGCGTTCTCCAGGCAGACGCCAAACATAGACCCTGCCATATGAACGGTAGAAGGTGAACCTTGATTCGTCGCTCCAGAGAACCTGTTTCCAATGTTCAATGGTCCACTGTCGGCGTTCTTTGCACCACGTTAGCCGAGCAGCGGTATGGGACTTGGTGATCAAAGGCTTGTGGGCGGCAGCACGTCCATGATAAACGAGCAGATGGGCTTCCTTACGGATGGTATTCATCGAAAGAACACTCCCGGATGCCTGTTGAAACTCCTCGCGGATGTGGCCCATCGACTTGGTGTGGTTCTTTTGAATTTCTCTGGCCAACACCCGTCGGTCTCTAACTCCCAGTTTTGTGGGTCTGCCGGGTCGGGGCACTTTCTGACATTCACCTGTCATCTTCCACTTGCCAATCACGTAGGCCACCGTCGATTTTGGGTATTTCAACTAGCTGAATATGTCACGTATGGATCGGCCATTTCTGTGTTACCCAACGATTACACCTTTCTCGAAATCATAGAGCTCCGAACTGCGTGGCACCTTGCATGCGATTGGTTGCGTAGTTATTTCCCACACGATATTTAACGGCGGCGGCCGTGATGTGTATCAGGACCGCAGATATCGTCGATTGCAGGGGTGTCCAATTACTTGTTGGTAGATAGTGTAGTTCATTAATAATTATTTATACAATTTTCTTCCAACTGCAATCTTTGTGTACGTGGCATTTCATTGGGAAATTAATTCGCCTTTCTACATACGGCTTTTTTCTTAACATCCACTAAAATAAAGAATGGCGATAACGCCGTCCTTAACTAACTGGTATGGTACCACGAGAGACACAGCAAGCGTTGCTTCTGCTCATGCGCAGTCCCGTTGCTTCCAACTCGTGTTGGGGTTGCTTCGGTTGCCAGCTATGGGCCACTAGTGGCACTTGCTTGAAGGCCCATAATTCACGGCTATGCCGCAGGGCGATTAATGGCTGCAAACTGGTGGCGCTGCCACCAACGGACCACTACCGTGCCGTGACCAGCATATTTTTGCCAGCAGTGACCCATCACTGCCAGCTGGTGGAAAGTAGTTTCCCAGCACTTGTGTTTTTTCTGGGTAGTTCTTACATATCGAGCAGAGACATGGACCTTACCTAAAAGAGGCGTACAAAGGCTACGGACAACTGAAATAAGCATTGAAAAATGCATATCTGGTGTAACCAGGCAAAATAAGAATAGGAACTCATGGATAAGGAAAATGACAAGGGTGGAAGGCATCATGATCAGAGTAAAATCCCTGAAATGGCAATGGGCTGGACATGTTGCCAGAAGAACGGACCATTGATGGACAACCGGAATTTTAGACTGGATTCCGAGGGACAGAAAAAGTTCCAGAAGAAGACCACACGGAAATGGATCGATGGAATTTGAAAAAAAAAAAGAAAAAAAAAAATATATATATATATATATGGTGGCGTAGTGGTATAAGAGTAGGCTAAACACCATTCATCCGAGATGGGTCCGGGTTCGAATCCCTGTGAGGTATCTTACAGGACTGGCTTTCTCCCTTTCCTGGAACCAGTGATTCTAGATTAAGGACGAGCGACTGCTTATAGCACATCGAGTTGCTCACGGTGGTCATTAAACCTGCAAAAAAATTACGAGTGCAAAGTTTTCACTCTTCAAGGAAACCGATGTAAAAAATTGGGAAGGAAGTGAGACACAGACACAAACACACGCACACACAGGGTGAAAAGACAGACATATCTCCCGAAATCTTCAATGCCACAAAGCTGAATGTTTTTTAATCACTACACTGGAAAGACAAGGGGATAAAAATGAATGAACATTATTTACCCTGCCTTCGTTTTGCTGAGAACAGATAATTTTATCTCCAAAGTCGCAGCAAATTTCGTTGCTATAAAAAAATATAATCAGCCCATTTATTACTCCAGTCGAAACTCGTTATAACGAAACTCGCGGGAGACAGAAAAAAAATTGTAACAACGTATTTTCTTTAAAATCTCATTATGAAATTTTCGTTAAGAAGCTGGTACGTACTACATAAATTTTCATTACTCATAAGATTGCAACGCTGTAATTGCGAAATACTGCCCGTAGAAACAAACAAAGGTAATTTATTTGTAATGGGAGGCTTTTGCTAAAGTTGTAATGAAATATATAAGCTTCAATTAATTTAGAAGTATGAAATTGCGTACTGTTTATATTTTAACTTATATGTATGTACGTACATACTGCACTTATTTTTATCCCCCCCCCCCCATATTAAGAATTTTCCTCTTTTATACATCTCAATAAAATACTGTCATATGTCATGAATGGAATATGCTTCAAGAAATAATGTACGGACATATTGGCATGGCATATCTTTAATTTTAAAGTTGCGTAATTAAAGCAATTTTTTTAGTTCCATTTTGATTCATAGCATGTTTACATACGGAAAACTATAAAACAGTTAAACCACACCTATTGGGTTTTGAAGTATGATGTAAGTATAGTGTGTTTTCGTTCTTCCATAGCGTCGTTAGTTATAACTGTATTTATTACATTTAGATAGCTGCTAATTTCTCGGTATAAAGTACTCGGTTCTGTAAATAGTATCCAACTTTCTCTAAACATTCAGTAGCATTTACTGCGGCAACATCAGAATAACAGTTTAGATATCCCGTCTCATCTTCATTGGGTGAATCCTCAGTTTCTTCAAATTTTTTTCGCGAAATGTGTAATCACCTTTGTTCTTTTGTTGGCGTTCCATGGCAACTAAATCGTTTTGAACTTTAAAGATAGGGCGAAATTCGCTACGTTTTACATTTTGCTTGAGATTACATTTTTGCTTGAGCATTTTCCCGCAAGAATTTTGCTTTGCAATAAGATGTTTTTCTTTGTAATGTATTTCGTTATAACGTTTTACATTTCTTATATAAATACATACAATAAACCAAACAAGTTCACGTTTTTCGTTTTGTTGTAACGTACATTTTGTTATTAATATATCGTTATAACGTTTGTGACGTACTACAGAGTTGAAAACATGTGTCAAGACGACAAATCTGCAGCGAGACATTCTGTTCGCGTAGCTCAGTTAGGAGAGCGACTTACTCCGGAGTGATGGGAACTGGGTTCGATACCCGGCGAGGACAAACTTGTACGTTATATTGGCGCCCGAACTTCCAGGACGACCCAGCTGTTAAGTTTCTCGCAATGATGTGATGTTCTTTCCACAAGGCGAGACAGGAAAAATGAGAATCCTTTCTTCAGTGCTTCGAAAAAATAAGTTAGTGTGATGTTACGTTCCACACACCACATTGTCTGGGATTTCTCAAACGCACGTTCTTCATGGGATGACTGCCTACAGCGACACATGGTACCGGCTGACCCGTAGACCATGCCTCCGGCGCTCTTTCGGGAAGGGGTGAGATGTGGCGTGCATGTCCCGCAGGACACACATGAGATAAGGGCAGATAGCATGAAGCGCCCATGTCCGCGTAGCTCAGTTGGGAGGGCGGCTTACTCCGCCGTGTGGAGACGCAGGTTCGATCCCCGTCGGGGACAAACTTGTGTTCTCACACGTTTAATATTACTTATATAAATACAATAAACCAAACAAGTTCACAAATTTTTTTCGTTATAACGTGCTTTTTGTTATATCATATTTCGTTAAAACGAGTTTTGACAGTATCATTTTACAAAAATAAATCCATTAATTTTTTATAATCTTGGACATCTCAGAAGAAAACATTCTTGGCGGAAGGGGGGGGGCGATCTTCTCAGTCGCCCCCTAATTATTTTTTTAATCAGTTAAATATGTCGGTACAGGCATCTTTGCATTCACTGTCGAACTATTTTGTTTCATGTATCATCATAGTCTTAGGAACATATTAAAGTGTGATCTGCGACGTGATGCTTCCGTTGTACCAAATTCACTGTCAACATAGAGGTGTACGAATATTACTAGTTGAGAAGTGTATATTTATCAGGTACGCAACATACTGTGGTCGTGAAAATGCCCTTTATTTGCCGGAAATACTTTCTTAAATGTGTAGCACTTTATTGACAAAAGGTTAACGCGTACATTAACCGTAGGCACCAAACACTGTATCTGCGTATTTTACTGGAAATCAAGTGACATGTTATGCTGAAGTGGTAGAAAGTCAAGTAACTGTACGTGATAAAAGATGTACATACATGTAGTAAAATGCATAATGTTACACGGCACTAGCAGTGTTCCTGCCGAGTCTGCCGGTAACGGTGCTTGAGACCTGAAGTACAATTTAGTTGGCCGCGGCACCAGGTGAGAATCTCAGGTGCACTGCTGCACTCAAAGATTCACACCAGAACATAAAAAATGAAAAGTTGAAGAATGACCCGAAGCCTAAAAGGCTTGGGTGAATCCACCTTGTGAACAAAATAACAACAACAAATAAAAAATAAAATAATCTAAAAAAAATGATACTTTGGGATCAGAGTTGTGATGAGGTTCACCCGCAATCACCAATTCGTGACTGAGTGTAGTGGTCCGGATCTTACTCCGGTACATTCAATCCCCAACCAGCCAGTACAACACTCACTTTCGCAAATAACACATGATTCTCAAATACACAACACAACATTTAATAACGTTCTGCGAGATTTAAACAGATCCGGCGCTCTCTAGGCGCATAGACAATTGCCCCTCTTATGAGGGCAGCATACGGTGTCACACATTACTGTCGGAAGATACCACCCAGCCAGAGAGAGAATTCTTCGCCTCTTTTCTTTCCAAACCCCCAGATAAAACTTTATCTGCTGTTTACACTTTTAAACTCCAATCAAGCCTCGAACATAATTAATACTTAATTAATTTCACACATCAACCACGCCCATTAATTACTAAATTAATGGCGGGGTGGGTCGTAACATCGGCCCCTCCTCAAGAAATCCAGAAGCCCTCTTCTGGGCCTATCGCTTTGCTCTTATCAATTTCCAGAGCAACCATTGAGTGCTACATTTTCCCACAGGTAGAAACAATTCAAAATGGCAAAAATATTGCGTTTCTTGCCTTCAAATGCATTGGAGCGACTTCCTAATTATCCCGCAATTTAGTTAATTAATTTTAGAGAACATCCGAAAGAAAAAAACAACGTAAATGAGAAATAAATAAAAAAACTGAACTGTAAAAGAGCATGTGATCCTGCTGAACTGTGATTCCTAGCTGCCTCATACCATACGCGACATGGCGGACAAATTTTAGAGTTTTCTTCAGGTTTTAGGATGGGGGGGGGGGGGGTGTCCACTGTAACAATAAAAATATTTCTGTAGGGCTGAAGTAAACACTTTTTGCGGAGTAGACGATTTATTAAATAGGGCAGATACAAATATATCTTTAATAGTGAACGATGAAATATAAATCTGCTCGCGAATATAAATCTATTTTTTTTTCATGTGTAAAGATGATATTTCGAATGAGCAGCGAGTTTTAGGCCAATTGGACGTTAATTCAATGAACCAAATCACACAAACACGAGTTCCAAGATTCTAAGAAAAGCTTCCGTGCCTTTTGATTTTAGCTACTGTGTCGGAACGGAGCAGTTTTATTGTACCATTACAGAACAATAAAACGTAATAAATTAGCAGGTGAGGTAGATGGTTTGATCAAATAGCATTAAAAAATAAATAATCGAAGGGGACAGTTTCAGCGATGCAGGCACTCCGATTACGTGATCTGTTCGTTAACCTTTTTGCACTGAACTTGAACTCGAGATATGCATGAATGAGAAACCGCGTATTCCCAGGGAAACGAACTTACTGCGTAATTCAATATCACAGACGACACTGACTGGAAACGCAGATGATACGACACACCTTTGTTGACGTAGAGCAAGCAAAGCTTCCGTTAAAACAAACAGGAAGGCAGTTTCGGAAGCTTGATGACATATTCTCATGACATTTCAAGTTCACGACCATAACAAAACAAATAATTGAAAAAATGGGAACAGTTTGACTTGGAAAGAAAAAAAGAAAACTTTTTCCAGGTACTTTTTAATTACGTAAAAGGTGATTAACCTAGTATTTGGCACGTGTTTTCATTCGTTCATGCACACGTTATGCTAACAGTGGCGGTGCCTTTTGCCCTACTGACGCCAGAAAAAAAAAAAGTTGGCGATTTTTTTTTTCTGTCTGTATCTTGTTTCTCTGAAGTATCTGGTTCTCAGTTTAAACGCCGGTCATGCGCTAAGTCTGTAATTCTTAGAGCGGTGTCATTTTTGGCACATGTCCATTTGCGCGTAGTTTTGAAGACCGCTCGAAATAAAAATTCGCAAATGAATAATCGCATTCATTCCAAAGAATTGAATTACAAATTTCTGTTAATATCGTAAACAAATATTATCGAATCAGAAACGTGAAACTTATTTTTGTAAATATTTGTAGGGTTATTGAAACTTTGATGCAGAAAATGTCATTTTAAAATTTTTTTTAGATAACATGAATTGAAATGGGTTTTTCACATGGCGGATATCTAACATTTAGAGCAGGGTAAAACAATTCTGGGACACACTTAAATGGAAGGAAATTATAGACAAATACCGAAGTTCTACAAAAATTTCACGCAGTACCCTTAGCGTGCTCTATGCTCTTTACATGAAACTTTGTAACACTTTCGAGCGTTCTTTTATCTTTTATCTTTTTTTTTTTTTTTTTTTTGGACCATTTGTCGTCATTTTTTCATTGAAATTTCTTTTGTACTTTTTCTCTCCTCGTTTTTACCAGAATCAAGCACTCCATATTAACCGGCGAATCCCGAACTTTCCGGGGGTTGCTGCTCCTGCCTGAAATAAAAAAAAAGAAAACAAGAGAAAGACTTTGTGGAAGGCACAAACTCTAAACTTACAATTCAGCTCCTTCCGAGCTCTGTAAGTCTAAGTCGTTTTAAACATTTTCCATTAAAATAATTGCTCAAAATTTTTAAATCACGAACTGCGAAGAAGAACTGAAAAGTCAGCGCTATTTTCATAGCGTTGGATTGCAAGCTTTGCAAGGAAACAAAGTTGATGCTTTTTAAATCTGACGTCTGGATAAAATATTTGAAAATAAAGTTTGACCTCTTCTATTCAGATGGGTTAGTATAATAGAAAATTTTGTACTCAAGTTCTTGTTTATGGCCAAAATCAAGGAACGTGCTTCGCTCTGTCACCTATATTATCTCGCACACACACCGAAAACTACCCCACACAGTGACTTTCCCTGCTTCCAATTACTGAGGCGTGACGTACTACAGAGGTGAAAACATGTGTCAAGACGACAAATCTGCAACGACACATTCTGTCTGCGTAGCTCAGTTGGGAGAGCAACTTACTCCGGAGTGAGGGGACACGATTTCGCTATCTGTCGTGGACAAACTTGTGTTTTCACGTTGGAGCCCAATTGGGGAAAACGGATCCACTGGCTGTTTGGTTCTTCGAAAAATGTGTGCCGTTTGTTCCACACACTGTTTGGAATTATTGGAAAATTCCTACCTCGCTTTAAAAAAATAAAAAAATAAGATGTAGATAATGTGACGTACTACAGAGGTGAAAGCATGTGTCAAGACGACACATCTGCAGAGAGACATTCTGTCCGCTTAGCTCAGTTTCGGGAGAGCGACTTACTCCGGAGTGAAGAGACACAGACAAACTTGTGTTTTCACAGAAGATACCAAACAATAGTAAAGAACAGAAAAACACATGACCATTGCTTTTCATGATGAGTCAAAATCTCTTTCCGCTCTCAGCTTTCTCTGTTTCTGAACCTCCAGTTGGCGTTTGTATTTTCTGCTGAAGCTAAAACAGAAATTTTTTGACTCCAAATTTGCTGCAAATTTTAGGTATTATGAAAACTTTTACGAAAATCTATCACTTATTACTATAGTCGTGCAAAAATAAATACACTGACGGAAAAAAATCCCAACACCACGAAAAAATAGTTGTAGAGGAATGAAATGGCGGCAATACATTTGTATAGGTAACATATTTAATCGATTAAGGTTTCAAGATTACAGCTTAATGTAAGCGAGAGAAGAGCCATTTTAAATGTGAAATGCTGGTACATTTATAACCGGTGTAACTGCCAGAATGTTGAGTGCAAGCACGCAAACGTTCATGCATTGTGTCGTACAGGTGATGGATGTCAGTTTGTGGGATGGAGTTTCATGCCTGTTGCACGTGGTCGGTCAATACAGGGACGGTTAATGCTGGTTGGGAGTGACGCTGGAGTTGTCGTCCAATGATGTCCCATACGTGCTCGATTGGTGAAAGATCTGGTGATCTAGCAGGCCACGGCAACATGTCGACACCCTGTAGAGCATGTTGGGTTACACCAGCGGTATGCGGGCGAGCGTTATCCTGTTGGAAAACACCCCTGGAATGCTGTTCATGAATGGCAGCACAACAGGTTGAATCACCAGACCGACGTACAACTGTGCCGTTAGGGTGCGTGGGATAACCACGAGAGTGCTTCTGCTGTCATAAGAAATTGCTCCCCAGACCATAACTCCAGGTGTAGGTCCAGTGTGTCTCGGCAACAGACAGGTTGGTTGCAGGCGCTCACCTGGCCTCCTTCTAACCAACACACGGCCATCACTGGCACCCAGGCAGAACCGGCTTTCATCAGAAAACACAACAGATCTCCACTCCGTCCTCCAGTGAGCTCTAGCTTGACACCATTGACGTCGCAAACGGCAGTGGTTTGGAATAAGTGGAATGCACGCTACACGGCGTCTGGCTCGGAGCTGTCCTTCAAGTAACCGATTTGTAACAGTTCGTTGTGTCACTGTGGTGGCAACTGCAGCTCGAATCGCTGCGGCAGACGCGGTACGATGCGCCACGGCCATACGCCGAACACGGCGGTCTTCCCTCTCAGTAGTGCCACTTTTCCGGCCGGAACCCGGTCTTCTTGAGGCAGTACCTTCCCTTGACCACCGCTCCCAACAATTATGCACAGTGGCTACATTCCTGCCAAGTCGTTCTGCAATATTACGGAAAGAAAATCCACCTTCTCGTAGCCCTATTACACGACTTCGTTCAAACTCCGTGAGCTGTTGATAATGGCTTCTTCGTCTTATTAAAGGCATTCTTGACTAACATCAACACTCTACGTCGAATCTCAACGATAACTAACGCTCACGAACGTTACAGCGCGTATTTACAGCAAACCTGCTTTGCATGTTCCGAGGGGCGCTACTGGCGCCACACGTATGCGCCGAGCGCGAAATTTGCATAGACGTCATCTTACAGATGTACTCTCACCGCCTGCCAATTGTCGTTTATATAACACAACCTCTTCTTTGGTGTTAGGATTTTTTTTCCGTCAGTGTATATTATTTATTTACCATATCGGCCATTTGAAAAGCAAAATCTTCCTGGGGGGGGGGGAGCGATCGCCGTAGTATCCACCTGCTGGATCCGCCCACTGTCACCATTACCCTTTCTATGGATTCACAAATTTAAATTAACATTGCCATCATTTTTATCGAAAAGGGATCATAACAGTCATGATATGATCTCTACCTTCATATAATTTCGAGCGTCGACTAGCGGGTAGTTTCAGTCATTTTTTGCAATGTCAACCACTTTCTGTATACTCTTAATACCAGTGGTGTGCCCAGAATTTTTTTCCGAGTGGGAGGTACGAAATTTATTTGTTTTATACAACTGTGTTATGAGAGCATTTTTAAAATGTATGCATCATCCGCGTTAAAATATTCAAATAAATATTGCTGGAAATTATTTTTAACATTCTTATCACCACATAATTAATGGTTGACCACTTATATTTTGCTATTTATCTGTGCAGAAAACTAGAATACTACACTACTTACAGTTAAATGGATAAAAGGTACAAGTAACTGTAACCGGGACTTCCATATTTATCAGAAGCAAAATTCAGTAGCCATTTTTAGAGATAGTAAATTGTAGTAATTTTTTTTCAATTCCCGCCATTTGGATGGGCTGGACAGCGAACAGGCAAAGTACTCCTTTTCCCACGCGTCGCAGCAGAGGTGGTGTTAGATTTATAGTTTCGTCGATGTGAGAAGAATGAAACTGGACATTATTGCTTTTCCGCCGTCCCAAGCAGTACAATGTAGAGGGGGCCAGCGAGCCAGTTAATGAATCTTGCGTTTTTCGGAGAGAAGGCATCTTAGGGCGTGACTTTGCTTAGGAGGAATTCGTCGGATTTCACAAGGGGGAGAGTTTAGGTTCGGGGGTCGGCTATCGGGGCAAGAAATTGTAGAGGGAACTCGGTGGCAGAAGGTCGACGAAACAGGAGATCTTCAGCGGGGGTGCCAGTATCGTCGGGACAAAGGGAAGTAGGAAGGAATGAGGCCGATGATGAGAGAGACGGAAGGAGATTATGAGGGGTTAATATGTAGAAAGAACGGAGATCAGGACAAGGCTTAAAGACATTCCCCATAACATCTGAATAGAAGTCTTCCTCACTGCAAAATTTAGCCTCAGTCGATTCACTTTTCTATGCTTTGTATTGGATTTATCTGCTCTAGTCGGAGAATTACGGATTAAACTCCCGATACAGAACTTACTGCAAAGGAAGCATAAAACAAACCGTCCACACAGGGCGCTGTAGTAGAACTCAGCACCAAGCCCTGTAACATAATTCTAGAACGAAAGACACATTTACCTACTAGTGAAACATTCTTTATTTGTTAAATGGAGTTTTTTCATTGTACGGTAAGACTAACAATCATTGACGCTGACGACACTCATTTCGACAAATATTTTTTGTTTTGATTCAACTTTATGTTATTGTATTTCCAGTCTTCTGGGTGGTTTCGTTTGTTCATCTAAAACTTCTTCTGCTTTCGGCGTGTATTCTCGATGAATGTGAAGTAATGCTAACCCATGGTGCCTCAGTTCTATGTGTATTCTCGATGAATGTGAAGTAATGCTAACCCATGGTGCCTCAGTTCTATGTGCATTCCCGATGAACTTGAAGGAATGCTAAGCCATTGTGCCTGAGTTCTATGTGTATTCTCGATGAATGTGAAGTAATGCTAACACATGGTGCCTCAGTTCTATGTGCATACCCGATGAATGTGAAGTAATACTAACCCATGGTGCCTCAGTTCTGTGTGTATTCTCGATGAACTTGAGGTAATGCTAACCCATGGTATCTCAGTTCTGATAACGTATTACGTAGATATGATTTTAAGAGACACAGTGTAAAACCGAACGCTCACTTTCTGAAGTTGTTGCTGGTAGAGTACCTAGTTTGTGAAACAATGTTTTTACTTTGGCTAACACCGTAGCACAGATTTAAAGCTCTTAATGTATCTTTTGGCCATTGTTTTTTTTCTCTCCTACGGTACCACAGTTGCAATTCTGCGATTAGTTCTTATGACCCATACAAGTCTCCTGCACAAAACTGCCACCGGCATAGCGCAGTTGTTTAAGCCGCTATGCACTGTATAGGAGGCGGACGTTTCTGACGGGTGTTCGAACCAGGGGTTTTCTGCAAACTCCCCATGTTTGGGGACGCGAATGCGTAGATGGTTTCCTCTGAAGTCGGCCCCGAACGCGCTTTGTCCTTGGACACACCTTCCTCATGGATGCCTGGGTTTATCATATGAGTGTCGATGCGTTGATAGTAAAACATTATAAGACGAATGAAATCTGATGTCCCTCGGCATCAGGCACCTACGGGGCTTGTACCCATGGTTGTTGATGATGATGATGCATTGGGTGAGTGCAAAAGTTCTACCCGTTTTTGCAATAGATGCCGATTGCGATCGGAGTAGTTACGTCACAGATGACGCTGCGATGCCGAATTTTCGGCCAATAAAGCGTGGAGCAGTAGAGCATATAGAGGCACTAGGTTTGTCCGAGTAAGTCATTAGTAACGGAAATCACGGACGGTGTAACATGGCATACGATAAGGAGCACATTAGACGTTGTTTACTGTGCGAGTTCGATAAAGGCAGAACTGCAGCTGCGGTTTGCCGCAACATCTGTCAAATGTATGGGGAGGATGCAGCTGATGATAGCACATTTCGCCGTTGGTTTTGAAAATTCCAGGACAGAGATAGAAGTTGCATCGGTCAACCACGTCCTGGACTTCTATCCGTGGTTTCTGACGTGGATATAGACCAAGCCATAACAAATGACCCACATCTAACCATTCAGATATTAGCGGAAACGTTGTCGGTACACAGAACAACAGTTGAAAGATGGATGCATGCGCTTGGGTTCATTACCAAGTTCGATAACTGGGTTTCGCACCAGTTTTCTGCAAAGCAACGAGAGGAGAGAATCCGTACCTGTGTTTTTTTGTTTTCTAGTAGCTGAAATGAACCGTTTTTGGGACGAATGGTAACGGGTGATGAGAAATGGGTACTGTACCGTAATGTAAAGCGTCGACGGACTGTGTGCCAAGGTACGGAGCCTGCTTCATCGACCTCAAAAGGAGGACTGCATCCCTAAAAGGTTTTCTTGAGTGTTTGTTGGGATGTCCAGGGAATAATCCAATGGGAAGTGTTGACACCTAACCGAACAATAAATGCTGACCTCTACTGCCGACAGTTGGACAGATTGCGAGAACAACTGACATCGAAGAGACTAACACTCGTCAATCGCAAAGGCGTGATCTTTCATCATGATAACGCCAGAACTCATGCTGCTTTAATCACTCGGCAAAGATTACTGGACTTTGGTTGGGAAGTGTTACCTCACCAGGCGTATTCCCCTGGCCTGGCACCTGCGGACTACCACCTTTTCCGATCGTTACAGAACGTCAAACTTTCGATGATGTGGCATTACATGACTTTTTTGACTCTAAAACACAGGAGTTCTTCCGGCGTGAGATTCACCTACTCATAGACAAGACGTCATACAGAATGATAGCAATTATGTGAAATCCTAGGCACGTTATCTGTTGTGTTCTCCTCCTTTCTTTGTGGCCTACAAAAACGGGTAGAACTTATGCACACATCCAATATAAAACTCAGTTAAAGCTTTAAAACCATCAATACCTTGAGAAGATGGTGGCACATTGGAATTTGTTGGGAAAAGTAACTAGAATTCTTAAAAGATCGATTTGTTCACAGGGAAATCTAGTTTCCAAAGTACTAATAAACATGTCTAAAAATGGTACATAAATTGAAATCCTGTAATAGTCTTCCGTGTTTATGTTACAGCTTTGGTTTTGCTTTGATGTGATTCTTTGTATTTAAATCAGAACTCCTTGCTTTTCAGCGTGCTTTAGGGTAATCTGAAATAAGCCATAGAACACAAATTTTGCATTTCCTTGTTGCCGCAGAAACTTTCAGCACTGTATTTTCATTGCAATGGGGCTGACACCCTGGGCCTTGGCACCTTGCCGTTTCCTCGTCTTCACAGAGAGAACACGTTAAATTTTTGCCATTAGGCATAAAAACAGTTTCAAATTCTAACAAAACTTTGCTTTTAAAAAATGCGTTTTTGAAATATTGAAAGGTTCCAAAAATTTTTTCGGGAAGGGGGATAACTTCGCTTCTCCCGGCACGCCACTTCTTTTACAGTACTACTGTTGCTCTTCCGCATTTCACAAGCGCAGAAGTTTTGGTGACACATGCACGGAAACCTCCAAGCACCACTATTATCCCATGCTCTAATTTCGACGAACACGCGGATTTCTCATTTGCCCTACAGTAACATGTTCAAAACGACTGTTAGGAATGTTTCGACTTTATATTATTAAATGGTCCACTAGTTACCTCCTGAAATGTTATTTTTAGAAGAAAGGTGACACCGAATTTTTGGTTGTATTGAGTAAGTATTTTGAATCTTTTCTGGCGCGAATAAAAATAACTTCAAAGTTATTCACAGTCAATGAAACACATCGCAAAAAAAAAAAAAAAAAAAAAAAAAAAAAGCAAGCTGATTTCTACAATTAATAAAACATCTAGAAATAAATAGCTACCTTTTCCTACTAGCGGCTGAAAATTACGGAAAATAACAAATTGCGAACAAAAATATTCTCGCAGATGGAGGAAAATATCAGAAACAAAGCTATTTTCAAATTAAAGAGTTAAAGGAAGATACATAGAGGAAAACACGATGTAATTTTACTCCCCCTAGCGGAAGAATTTCGCATAATGGAAAGGTAAAAAATAGGCGAAAAATATTTTTCATAACAAAAGATTTGCTCTCCTGGAAGCGAGAAAAATGTTTTGACATTTACGCTCTCTAGAGCGAAAACTGTGTATTGTTTAAAGAGAATAGTATTCCTCATCTTTACTGTAGCGATTGGCATACAGTAAAACAAGAAAATTTTCAAGACGATTTTCAGGAGCAAAGTTGCTGCTGCAAAAAGAAAAGCATACAACTTTCTACTAACATCACCTGGCCCCAAAACTGTGAACTACAAAACCATACGAGTACAGAAAAAGTATTTAATCGACAAGGTAAGACGAATTTTTTTTTTTTAATTCAGACTTTTTTGGATTGCAAATGTATCCAGAAAAACACATTAAATATTAACCCCTAGTGGAAAAATTTTGCATTATTTCGGGAAGGAAATGCCCACAATTTTTTTCCCATAGTTAGTAGTATCTGAAAAAAAAAAAAGTAGATATTGCTGTAAATATGCTGTAAACACAAATGTCAACTTATGCCTTCTCGTGGCAAAATAGAAATTCTAAGTATTTGAAATTATGTGCAAAACATTTCGCACCAGAAACGCTCTAGGACAAAGAACAGGTTTTTCAAATCGGACTGTTAGAAGCAGAAATATCTAGAAAAATGTGATTTGCGTCTACAATCCCTGTCGGAAAAACTATGCAAAATTTTAAGCAGAAGATATTTTGGAAAGGCTTTTCGAAGTGAGCGGTGTCTGACCACAAGAGAGTTTCTTCAATCGAGTTTTTAGAAGCCCAGAGTTTGTGCAAATAAATCAGAAACATAAATATGAACTTACTCCCCTTAATGGTAAAACAGTGCTTTACCAAAAATTAGAAATTATATGCAGAACATCTCCCACCCGGAGCGCTAACCCATGGAAAAATAATTTTTCAAATCGATCATTCAGAAACAGAGATACGGGGAATTGCACTTTTTCTTTACGCTCCCTTGCAGAAAAACTCTACACTACTGGAAAAAGAAAGAGTGCCCAAAATAATCTTCGTTACAAATGGTATCGAAAGGAAGGAAGAATGTTTGCAGTCGGATGTTTAGAAGTAATTATTTGGGTAAAAATACATTTTTAATGCCATAGTGTCTGCCTTTACGCCCTCTAGGGGCGGAGTTGTGCAACGAAAACATCCTAAAAGCAAAGATCGTTACTTTTAAATTTGGGCTTCTTAACGCAATAAGAATTTTTCAAATCGGATTAATAGTTGCAGAGATATAATAGTTGCAAAGTGCTACTACAAGCACGTACTTTTTTTTACAAAAAATGTGCTAAAAATAACAATTTCTGCTCACTTTCTGTAATATTCATAAAGGGAAACCTTCAAATGTAAGTAAGCCAGCTTAGTATGTGCAACCAACAAACGCAATATGAAAAAAGAAAGCAAGCTTTTCGTTGGTTCAATAAAAGTTTCTTGTTAGATTTTTTTTCCCTACAAAAGTTGAGGATTTTTACATAAAATTTCCGTTTTATCAACAGTTGTAACGAATATCTAATTGACCTTCCTTTTGAGTTTTTGTTTTCTAATGTAAACTTCGTTATTTTCGCTAAAGATTTTACTACTGCACGGCACATTACTTCCCCGAACAGCTTATACATTTTGGCAAAGCTGACAGTGAGTCAGAAGAAAATAAATGGACTACGATGGATGAAAAAGTGTGAGTAGGGTGGATATACAGGGGTTGGACAGAATAATGTGAACACCACGCTCAGAGACGTGACTTTTAATGCAGCTGCGTACGTCGCAATGCGCAAAGATATCCACCACATTTTGATTGTAATAGCTTTGTTTAGAACCTCAAGGTCCTGTTTAATTGCATTAAAAGCGTGTTGTTTACAACGAAATGAGCGACCTAACGGACTTCAAAAAAGAGCCAATAGTGTGGCCGGCTAGTTGATGCCACAGTGACAACAGTCGCCAGGGTAGTGGGGGTATCGAGAACTAATGTGTTTAGCGTCATGACAGCATACCACGTTCGTCGTAAAACCTCGTCAGTGAAACGCAAGAGCGGCCGGAAAACAACCCTGACTGATAGGGATAGGAGAGCATTAAAGAGGATTGTTACCCGTAATAAGAAAACCACGGCCCCGAAAATTAGTGCAGAGCTCAATCTGCATCTCCAGAAACCAGTATCAGCAAAGGCAATGCGCAGGGAACTGCACAAGCAAGATATTCATGGCAGAGCTGCTATTGTAAAACCTCTGGCGACCCGGTGTGAATGCACAACGGCGACAGAAGTGGTGACAGGAGCATACAACGTGGACTGACGATGCATGTATGCGTGTAATGGGATCCGATGAATCGACATTTACACTATTCCCCACCGCAGGGCATGTTAACGTGTGGAGAACACCATCAGAAGTGTACAACCCAGACTGCCTGCCCCCAACAGTGCAGCGTGGTGGTGGTTCTCTTATGCTCTGCGTGGTCATATCGCAGTTTTCAGCAGGTCCTCTGATCACCTTGAAAGGATGAATGACTGGCAGGGCGTATGAAACCATCTTGGCAGACCAAGTCCATTCAATGGCACAGACATTGTTTCCTGCTGGGGGTGCCATCTATCAAGATGATAAAGCCATAATCAACAGAGCTCGGAATGCCCAATCATGGTTTGAGGAACATGAGAACGAACTTTCACACCTTTCTTGTCCTCCCCAATCACCAGACTTTAAGTCTGGTGATTGGGGCGGCCAATCACCAACCACTGTTGTCTGTATTGGAAAACAGAGTAAGATCCCGTTATACACCTTCTACATCGCTCAAGGACCTGTAGCAGTTTCTTCATGAAGAATGGTGTAGTCTGGTGATTGTCACTAACCACCATCCAGGATTTGTATGCGTCCATTCCAAGGAGGATTCAGGAGATTTTGATTACCAAAGATGGCCTCACACCGTATTAGGCACATAAAACCTTCTCTTCCTAGGTGTTCACATTATTCCCTCCAACCCCTGTAGTTACGATGTAGTTGGAATAAAGAATGAGGTGGAAGCTTGTTGTGGATCTGTGTGAATAAGACTAATACTGTAATGTGTCGTAACCATCGGATTGAGATTTCTGTGTACTTGCAAGAGCTTGTTATTATGTGTGAATTACGAGTTGATGACTGTAGTGTATTTGTGATTTGAACTTCCGATGCGTGGGAAATAAAGAACATGTTGCTGTTTACGTAAGTGCTGTTTCTTTCACCCTGGCAGTTTAATTCAAGCCGTTATTTCTACCGCGTGATATATGTATTCAACGACAAAAAAGGACATCACTATAATTTATTTTTAACTTGCTAAATAAGGACTGCAGCTAGTTAAGCTAACTACTAAAAGCAATTCCAAGTAATGAAGAAACACTACACACTCTTCACAAGAGAGGAAATAATTTTGCCAAAATTGATTCTTTTTTAGTATCAGGTTGTGGTTTCATTCTTCAAGCTTAAGGTGGGCGTCAAGTAATTTTGGTTCCTATACTTCCAATGGAAAAACTTTTGTACATATTTCCTTCACAATTAATGCGTTCCCAAGGATGGAAATTCGAACATCGATTAAAATAGCTTCCTTTTATAACTTGCAATACTTGAGATCATTACATCCGAAAATTCGTTGCCACATTTCTTGTCAGTGGCCCTCCCCATGAGGTAACATTTGATCCATTGTTCTGTGTTCTTGGCTGCTTAGTTTTAAATATATTTGTACATGTTGTTAAAATAATTTTTACGAATAATTGGAAACGCTTCTCAATATTTTGGAAGATGTTTTTATCTGAAGTGTTTTTGTTTGGCATCTTCAATATTTTGGGTCACCCCCATAAAGAAATTCTGGGTCAGCCACTGTTTTTTGTTATTGTATTTTACTGTTGTAATAATATATACAGTCGCGACGATCTCAGTAACTTATCGTTCATTAAGGTGGACGTCAAGCAATTTTGCTTCCTATACTTCCTATTGAAAATCTTCTGTACACATTTCCTTCACAATTAATGTGTTCCCAAGGATGAAAATTTGAACATCGATTAAAATAGCTTCATATTATAACTTGGAATTCTTAATATTTTCTAAAACATAGCCATAATTATATTAAAAATCAATAATTTTTCCTTTGGTGGTGTTGAAACCAGAAAAAAGATGGCGCGACCTGTACTTTGATGACGACAGTAGACAAACAAATGTTGAATTGTTTAATTATGGTTATGTTTTAGAAAATATTAAGTATTACAAGTTATAAAATGAAGCTATTTTAAACGATGTTCAAATCGCCATCCTTGGGAACGCATTATTTGTGAAGAAACTGTGTACAGAAGTTTTTCCATTGGAAGTATAGGACGCAAAATTACTTGACGTCCACCTTAAAGAAAGGCACCGGTATTATAGCAAAAGTATGTGCATAAAATGTTTATTCAGTATAACAGAAATGCTACTATCATAAGAAAGTTCTCCCACGCTTTGCAAATATATAGCTGAACTATCCAAATTTAAATCCACAATGCATTTTCATGGTTCTGTCATGGGAAATAATAATAATAAACTGAGCTTCCATCTACAGCGTGCACGACAAAACATCCATGACTATCTTTTGTAAATAGTAATATGAAAACGAACATTGAGACGACATTTAACATCTCCGATGAGCAAGCCAAGCCCTTCTAGAAAGCACAAGCATTAGTGAGATGAGTTCCCTGCGTTTGTGGCGTCACTATCATGTTACACTGACTGATGCATTGGTCCCGTGTTAAACGTCATACTTGGTAATGTTGGAAACCAATCTGAAGCTTTGGTTTCCCCGTGACGTCACTAAATGAGGAAGCTCATCTCTCTAATGGGAACTCATCTCGCCTTGTATTTTCCAGACGGCCTTGAGCAAGCTCACGATATTTGGTGGTTTTAGGATCGAAGAAGGTTTCTTCGAGGGGTCCCTAAAGCACTACATGCAGATCAGAAGCGGGAAAAAGTGAAGTGTTATTATATGAGATTGTGCAGCAGTTTGAACAAAATAATGCTCAGTTCACGGAGCAGTACGTGACTATAAATGAGACGCGGGTGTATGACTTGGACAGTAAAACAAAGCAATTAAACAAATAAAATAATCCAAACAGGAAAGCATCCTCCTTCTCATCTTTCTAAATAAAGAAAAAAAAATAAAATACAGGTAGGCCCAGTTCTGATTGAGCCGTCAATTTTGGAACGTAGAACTACGACTAGCAGATCGGAGAAGATCCATCATATGAAAAGTACCTAATATAATTTTAACAAATAATGCTGGATATATTGCGAACGCAAGGCAGATCGATACTCGAATTACCCAACGTGGTGCTCTGTTTTCTTGGGCTTATTTACATTCCTCATCACTTGCTCTTGCCTCTCGTTTCCGTTTTCTCCACTTTTGGTTGCGTTCATTCTGCGAATTCCGCGGCATTGTCGAAAATGTCAACCCGTTCACACGAAAACAACTTTTAAATATTTTAGTTTGCACCAGTGCGATATGTTCTTTATATATTTGAATAGATCTCGTCGAGAGCTTTGAAACAATAGCACGCACAGTCGTTTTGCACTCACGGTTGTCCAGATAAACCGCGATATTGTCAAAAGTGTTCACCGGTTCACAAGAAAACAATTTTTTAAATGTTCAGTTCAAACACTGCGAAATGTTCTTCGTATATTTGAAGAGATCTCGTCGAGAGCTTTAAAACTATACAACGCACGGTCGTGCAACTCTCACGGTTACCGAGATAGACTGAGTCAAACGTGGCGGCACACCCAGAAATATTGCATCATCTCCCCAGCGCACAGGGAGCAAGGGGAGCTTCACGCGCACGATGTATTGCGCAGTACGCTAATTGGACTCCATGCTATTTACGAATATGCTAACACGATTAAAGTTCGGTACGTATTTTTAACGCTGTAATGATTTCAATTGGGACCTATTTTTGTCACAGGCGGTCGGCCGTAAGTCGCCCCATACTTACCGCGGAGTTAGACGTAATCCTACGTCATAACTGAAGGATGAAGTAGGCTGGGAAAGTCATGCATCCCTCTTTTAGGATGCAAAAGAAGTGATTAATGTTGATTTCCTACAACAAGAAACTATTAATGCAGAGTATTATTCTAAAATACTGAGAATTGCTGGAAGGAACTGAAGGACAAGAGGCGTGACGAATCAAACTAAACTGTCGTCTTTCATAATGTCATCCCGCACAGTCATACCCAGCGTTTGTGACTCAGCTTAACTGAGTGCACGTGGTTCCAGATATTACGTCACTCTTCTGTACTCTCTCAAGATCTGTCTCCAGCTGAACACCTCCAAATCTCATAAAGGATTTGAAAGAACGGAAGTTAGACAATGGCAATGCTGCGATGGATGCAGTGAACAAACTGTGTAAGCCAAAATTTGAATTTTATTGGATCGGGTTGGAAAAGCTGGTGCATCTTTCCAGAAAGTGTTTTGGCTTAAGAGAGTATTAATTAAAAAACTAAATGGGTTTTCACAACATTCTAGCATTTATTCGATGAGAAACTAGAAAATTTTTAATCACCTTCATATTAACGTAGTTAAGACCTTCAGCTCGTAGCTGGTACTTTTAAAATTATTTTCCTGTACTGTAATAATAGAATGCCATAACAATTTTTTTATTTTTATTTTTCTCATGTAAACTCAATATTTGTAATTTAAGCCCAATGATTTTTTGACAAACAGACGCAGTTCTGCACCTTTATTCTAGACATGCCATTCAGAAAGAAAATCTAAGTACACATAAGAACACAAAGTTAAAAAGAAGAATTTAGGTACCCGTCGCTACTGTTTATTGGGTTTTGAAGAAATTAATTGCTGGATTTCAATCAAGTAGCTTATAATATGATGAATTTGTAGGTGGATTTTGATAAAATTGCTCACAAGATTTTGACAAAATTAACCGGTGAATTTGATCAAATAGCTTACAAGATTTTGATAAAATTTACCGGTGGATTTGATCAAATACTTATAAGATTTTGAGAACATTACTTGCTGAATTTTTGATAAAATTGCTTGTAAATACTACAAATAATTGCTTGTTAGCCTTTCATGAAACATTTAGGGAATTGGAGCAACTAGGAAGTATGATCAATGTGTGTGTGGGGAAACCTTAAAAAGCAATGTCATCTTTCAACCGAAAGAAATATTTCCAAATACCTAATAAACAAGTGATCGTGATCGCAAAATTTATCGTCAGCCAGGAGACACTTCACCAAACTAGTGACCTGAAATACGAGTTGTGCAACGGTAATTGAAATTAAGGATTAAACTACCATTTCAGACAGACTGATTTCAATTGTTTCTCCATGTGAATACAGTAAAATGATTCCCTTCGGGACCAATTCTGCCTTTTCGACAAAGAAATGGATATTTAGCAACCAACCCACAGCAACTTTAACACAATACTGCATTGTGCTGGACATACCATGTCCTTAATGACCTACTCTCCTAGGTTCTGCGCGAAATGGTGACATTCAGAAAAGAGTATTAAAAATGGGAAACACAAAAGGAAAATTATTTCCCAACCAGGAAGTCTTCAGTCTTGTCTCTGTGAATGAGTTTGTTCGTTTTTTCTGCGTCGCGTGAGCAGGACGGCTTGTTTTCTTGGCCATGGAAATCGTGAATGGGCACGTGTATGACCGGATATGGGATTCACCGTTTTTCTGACCTTTGACATGCTTTCACTGTGAGAGATGTCTTCGATCTTTCACCTTCTTATCCCTTGAGTGTTCAATGTTGTCTGCTTCGTCCATCATTCAAATTATGTTGCTCACGCAGAGAGTGTGAGCATATGCTATTGTGTGGTGATATGTGTCGTGTTTTTTTTGTCTCGTTACAACTTCAGTAGTGTAGTTAAAGCTTATTACAGATCTTGTTCTCGAAACTGTGATGCTACCCAAACGAGATAAAATAATCTCAGCCTCTTCTCATCGGAATATGTTATAGAATCTTAGCACGACCTTGATCTGTTTTCAAATAAAGCATGGGCGAAGTAGGAAGTTCAGGTTCAACAGCCCAAGCCTTCCCGCGGATGACGCTGTTATTCTACTTATAGGGTAACAGTGACCCAGAATCTCCACGCTTCCACACGAAGCAGCAAGTCTTTAATCCAGGACGACATGGGCGGATCTCGAGATCTTAGTTTTTTTTTTTCGTGGGGTGAGGTAAACCCCTTATCTATGCCTTTCCGGAAATTTCAGTTCCCTTATCTATGGCTTTCCGGAAATTTCAGCGAAAGTTG
The DNA here is from genome assembly GCA_039090855.1 of Macrothele yani. Lineage (NCBI taxonomy): Eukaryota > Metazoa > Arthropoda > Arachnida > Araneae > Macrothelidae > Macrothele > Macrothele yani. Next base: position 118,930,692 of record CM077008.1, read on the forward strand.
AAAAACTGCGTGAAATTCAACAGGGCATAAATTCAGCATATGCATTCGCTTCAGTATGTATTCAAAGCTCAATAGGTAGTACTTACAAAAATAAAACATAACTGATTAATGGGATACGTAGGATATTTGTGTATCATCTTCATCATGATCAGCCATTTTAAATCCTCTGCTGGATGAAGGTCTCCCCAAGTCTTTTCCGCAAATCTCTGTCATCCATGCAGGGTTGACATTCTACTGATTTATCATTAGATCTACTAATTTTGACTCAAGTCTGCTTATAGATTTTCGTAATCTACTGAGTTTTCTCTGTTTTAAGACCACTTACACACTCATGGAAATCAGAATGTCTAAGAATGTCTCCATTCTTTTAGTTCTCACCATCTACTGATCCAATCGGCAAGACTCACCTGAAAACTTATCTGCAGAGAAAATTCTGACGAAGACTAAAATTATTCAACACCTGCAACCTATTGTTATTTTTAGCACGTTTTTCGTAAAAAAAGATCGTGCTTATGTCATCAGTCTGTCAGTCCGTCTGTAGACACGAAATCTCTGCAACTATTCAACTATTAGTCCGATTCGAAAAATTCTTTTTGTATTGGGAAGTTTGAAATAATATGCGAATAATGATCCTTCATTTCTTTTTTCTTTTTTTTACGATGTGCAATTTCACCGCTAGAGGGCGTAAATGCAGGTGATGTAGAATTCAAAAATACATTTTATTTCACATAATTTGCTTCTAAGCATCCGATTGAAAAAGTTCTATCTTTCGATTCCATTTATGTCGAAGAGTATTTTAGGTATAGTTACTTTTTCAAATTACGCATAGATTTTCCGCTAGGGGGCGTAAAAGTAAATTACATTTTCACCGATAACTCTTCTTCTAAAAGTCCGAATTGAAAAATGTTTTCTTTAGCGGATACAGCTCCCGATGGAAATTCTTTTGCATATAATTTCTAATTTTTGGTAAAGAATACTTTGGCCACCGGGGGACGTAAGTGTTAATTTTTGCTTTTGTTGTATTTGCCATAAAATCTGAGCTTCTAAAATCTCGATTGCAAAAATTCTTTCGCGGATAGATGTCACTCACGTCGATAAACCTTTTCAAAATATTTTCTTCTTAAAATATTCCATGGGGGCGTTGATGTATATCTTATTTTCATCAATATCTCTCCTCAATGGCCCAATTCGAAAAATTATTTATTTATTAGATAGTTTCCAATGCGACATGTTTTTCATATAATTTCAAAATTTTCAACTAATTCATAGACTTTCCGCTAGGGGGCGTTAAGGTAAATTGCGTGTTCCCCTATATCTCTGCTTCCAAACCTCCGATTTGAAAAATTCTTTCTGCATCGGATACAGCTCCTGATGGGAAATCCTTTGCACATAACTTCTAATTTTGGTAAAAAATGGCTTGGCCACCAGGGGGCGTAAGTCTTAATTTCCGCTTCTGATGTATTTGCTGCAAAAGATGAGCTCCTAAAATTTCGATTGGAAAAAAAAGTCGTTTTGTGGACTGATACTACTCATGTCGACAAACCTTTTAGGAACATTTTCTTCTTAAAATAATGCATGGTTTCTACGCCAGAGGGCGTAGATGTATATCTTATTTTTGTCAATATCTCTACTTCTGGAAGTCCGATTTGAAAAATTCTTTCCTTGTTGGATAGTGTTTCCGATGCGAAATGTTTTTCATATAAATTCAAAATTTTCAAGTAAATCATAGACTTTCCGCTAGGGGGTGCAAATGTAAATTGCGTTTTCTGCGTTATTTCTGCTTCTGAAACTCCAATTTGAAAAATTCATCCTGTATCGCATAAAACACCTGATGAAAAATATTTTTCATATAATTTCTAATGTTTGGTAAAGAATGGTTTGGCCATCATGGGTAATAAGCATTAATTTTTGCTTATGATGTATTTGCAGCAAAATCCAGATTTTGCTGCAAATACATCATAAGCAAAAATTAGACCGATACCGCTCATATCAAAAAACCTATTGGGAATACTTTCTTCCTAAAATAATGCATAGTTTTTCCCCAGGGGGCGTAAAGTCACATCTTATTTTTGTCGATATCTCTGTTTCTAAGAGTCCGATTTGAAAAATTATTTCTGTGTTGGAAAGCGCTTCCGGTGCGAAATGTTGCTTATATAAATTCATATTTTTCTTAACGCACAAGTCTGCAACTGGAGGGCGTAAGCTCACGATTCAGTTTACACGAATATCTCGGGGATTAAAAACCTGATTGAAAAACTTCTTTCTTCCGTCAGATACTATTGTTTTCCATACCGGTTCCATTGACTTTGAATAGCTTTGATAAATTTAATTTGCGTCAGAACGGATTCAAAGAGATGTGCTTATTACACCCGAAAATTCGGTGTCATCTTTCTTGTTTTAATTCATACTGGTTGCCACGAAATATTCTTTTATTCTAGATAACTAATTAGTCTTTTACAAAGATTTCCCCTAGTTTTGTTAAAACATAAATTATTAGGAAAATAGCTATAGTACGATATTTGTGTTAACAATAGTGTTTTTTTTTTAGTATAGCAATTATTTCACGCATTTTAGGAACATTTCGGTATCATTTAGTAAAAGGAGAGTGTAAGTATACAATTCTTCGTTTTTGAAAAGACAGCAAGTGGGACCAATACAACTGTGACTACATTAAAAGGCAAATGTCATGATAATTTACACCAATATGCATCTTAATGATGAGAATTATTTTATAAAGCTGATCATCAGTAATATCTTACAGAAAAGCGACTTAAGATTGCATTGGTTTGGATTTTATTCCAATGGAGCCGCGAATGGCTGAGTGGTTAACAGTTCAGACTACCAATGCAAGGATCAAAACAATAAATGGCATCAAACTTGCCACACTATGTGAAATTAGAGATATTATAAGAAGTGACTGGCGTAGGCAGAGTAAAAAATCCTTTGGGAAGAAATGGTTACTACACAAAAATTTGTGTTATATCAACAAAAACACTAATGAACCAAATGTTCATATGAGATTCTAAAATAGTGAAAGTCTATAATTTCATTTTATTGAAAAATAAAAAAATTAACGAAATGAAATTAAAAAAAAAAAAAAAAAACTTATTAAAGGACCTTAAAAGAATACAGTGATGGGGATGTTCTCGAACTCCATTAATGATATGATGGAGGGAATTGCACTCCTCGAAGCCTAACAGGTAAGTGAAATTTTGTTAGACTTTTCTACATTTCAATAAATGACAAGCTTTCCAATATTAACTATCCTCTTGTTTTGGCTGTCTTCAAGATGTCACGGGATTAGGCATGGCACTACACGGGGGTATAACGAAGTGAATTTCTCCGTCATTTTTATCCGCGCCGGGGTTCGAACCCGGGTCCACTCATTCCGGAATAAGTTGCTCTACCAATTAAGCTACGCGGACATTGATTCTGATTGCTATCTGCCTTTATGTCGTGTGCGTCCTTCTGGCAGGTACGTCACATCTCCTGGTACGTTACATCATCTCCCCCTTATTTTTCTTTTCTTTCGAAGTGCTGCTCATATTTTTCCTATCTCGCGGTGTGGAAATAACATCACACCAATGCGAGATTTTGAACGGTCGGGTCATCCGGATAGTTCGGGCGCCATTATAACGAAGTGAATTTCTCCGTCATTTTTATCCGCGCCGGGGTTCGAACCCGGGTCCACTCATTCCGGAATAAGTTGCTCTACCAATTAAGCTACGCGGACATTCATTCTGATTGCTATCTGCCTTTATGTCGTGTGCGTCCTTCTGGCAGGTACGTCACATCTCCTGGTACGTTACATCATCTCCCCCTTATTTTTCTTTTCTTTCGAAGTGCTGCTCATATTTTTCCTATCTCGCGGTGTGGAAATAACATCACACCAATGCGAGATTTTGAACGGTCGGGTCATCCGGATAGTTCGGGCGCCATTATAACGAAGTGAATTTCTCCGTCATTTTTATCCGCGCCGGGGTTCGAACCCGGGTCCACTCATTCCGGAATAAGTTGCTCTACCAATTAAGCTACGCGGACATTTATTCTGATTGCTATCTGCCTTTATGTCGTGTGCGTCCTTCTGGCAGGTACGTCACATCTCCTGGTACGTTACAGGGGTCCTATTGGGATTGCTAGTGTACACCATGTCTCTTTCCTCGAATCACATCTTCCAGTGCATATAGCCCAAACTGATCGGAAACTGTTGGATGCAGTGAAAACGAGGTTAGGCTTAGAGCAACTTGCAAAATAAGGACGCATGTCCCTAGTTTCTATTTAAAAAAAAAACAATTTTTCATAGCTTTTTTTTTTTTTGTGTTACACGTCCTTACGTCTTTGCACTCAAAATTTTATGTATTTCATCCGCCGGACCCGAGCACATTTCACCTGGAAAAACCCTTTTTAGGGATTGGCCTTTCCGATAGGTGGTGCTCGGTGAAGGGAGATTGAGACAGCATCACAAGAAGATGCACTTTGCATCACACCGTGATTAGTTCTTAATACAAATTGAACAATGCAAGGTCCTCAGGTTCGATCCTGGGCTGATCTTGCGGAGGTGGTGTGATTTGCTAACAATCACTGAATATTCGCCTTGCATCGGGCGAGCACGTTAAGTGACGGCCCCTAGGCTGGACCCACTGGTTAAATGGGTATCCTTTCCTATGCCCCCCTGAAATTCTCTCACCCCTGTATGTGCAACATCGTACTTGTACGGCGGCGCCATCAACTGTACTCTAATCTCACTACAAACTGTTCTGTCAAAGTCGCTAGACTTGCTCTCATTCCTTCCGTTTCTGTGTCCTGTCCAAAACGCGAACTCGCTGTAGGTGGCTGGGACCTAAATCTACCCACTGTGGACGGAAGTCCTACCAGAAAATGACTCATACTTGTCTTGTTTTATTCCGATGTTTAATAGTAGTTTGTGCAGTACTGGTATTATTTGAAATACCAGTAGATTTAAGTGTTCCTTTATCCAGTACTAAAACTAAATTACATTTTTAAGGAGGTGCATACTTCTAGGAAATAAAATTTGATCTACTGATTTCTACCGATATTTTGACCTCTGCTCTACTGATTTCAAGTAAAAGTCCCTGGCACCACTGCATCCATGTCATACAGCCATGCTTTCGAAATTCATCCACGCATCTCTCACGTGATTATCTTCTGGGCCTTTCCTGATGTGGTCAGTTCTTCTAACAATAGGTTAGGTCTATTGGCACTGAAGTGTCTTTATTTTAACCAGGATGTCACCCAGTCTTGCCAATTTCCTGATGCATGACGCTTTTTTACTATCTCTCTTGGTTTCAGCAAGAATGCATTTCTCCATGCTTCTTTTAGTGATCTGCAGCCTCCGAATATCCGTTTAGTTAACCCGTTGAATAAAGCCAGTGGTCACGCGTGAGAGTTTTCCCCAACACTACATTTTCCCGCTGGTTTACGTAGCCTGCTCAATAATAACACTTCAGAATTATTATTATTTTTTTTTTTTTTGATTGAAGGTTTAACGCCTACCACCATGACCACAATAAGGAACTCAATAGGCTATAAGCAGTCGTCCGTTCCTAATTTAGGGTCACAGGTTCCAGGGAAGGGAAAGAGTCAGTGCCGTAAGACAAACACAACATCCATGCCTCAACGGGATTCGAACCCGAACCCCTTTCGGACGAATGATCAGAGGCCATCACTTAGACCACTGCGCCACCGGGGCGGCATTCTTTCTTTGCAAGGAATATAGTTAATACATATAGTTACAAATCAAATTAGGCAAAAAACTCACCCATATCATCGCGTATCTATAAAAATATAAAACGCAAACGCCAGTGGTCGCTTGATGAGAAAAGCTCTCACGTGACGCAAATGTCAGCGGTCGCTTGATGAGAGAAATGTACACACACAAAGCACACGGGAGCCAAGAGCATACTGTTTGAAGGCCAAAGGTAGAAGGACTGGGACTGTTTGAAGGTCTTTCACCTTCAAACAGCTAACAATAAATAAATAAAACTAAACAACTAATAGAAGGCTGATGAAACTGTAGTTCCTTAGATCCTCGAAGTCTGATCCATTTTGTAGCATGATCACTGCAACTTTGTTCTCGTCATCAGGGTAGTCTTTTTGCATAAAGCTCATTCTATCTTTCTGAGAAAGGCCAATGTTTCTGTCATGTTGTTGAAACTTACTGAAAGACTCGATCAAGGTCTTTCCCATAGTCTGCATCCGTAAAGCTAGCAGACGCTTTTGCGACATAGCGATCCATAAAAACACATTTATTTTCAGTGGGGGAAAGTATCTTTTCAGCACGTCTTTTGAAAAAAAAAATGTCGCTTTTTTTGTCACTGTGTCCGTCGCCTGTTTTTAAACCGTATCTATGCACCTATTTGTGCATAGATATGGGTCTACAAGTAAATTCTCTCTTGTTTAGGCTTGAAGCCTAAGAACGGGAGCATATTACGCTTCATCTTCGACTTTACAAGCCTCATGGATTAGAAAGAACTTCAGTAAAGTATGTCTGTAACCAATGTTGCTCAGTGATTTCCAGAAATTGCTGTAAAATGCGATTCCAAGCATTGACATAACCTTTCTTTTAAATTAATTCTAACCATTGCTGTAGTGTAAATTATTATGACGCTCACCAAGTTTCACACTCGGACAAAATAGTTATCACGAGCACAATCTATTGATGCTTCATCTTATGTCATTTAGGAATTCGAATTTACATGTATGGCATGACTGCGACTGGTAGTTACTTATTCGTATGTTGTCTATTAACTTGCACAATCTGTGTTGAGTTGCTATTGGAGATTTTACGACGCATGTAAAATTTATGTGGTGGTCTCCGTTTTGGTTAATAACTCAAGATTCTTCTTCATTTTCATAACTCAAGATTCTTCTTCATTTTCTTAAAGGGATAAAAGCCACATGTTTGCGTATCATCATCATCATCAACCATTATCAATCCATTGCTGGATGAAGGTCTCTCCAAGTTTTTTCCACAACTTTCTTTCTATCTTGAGCCTGTCTCTTCCAAATAACACTAGCATGCTTTCGAATTTTATTCACTGATTTTTCACATGGTATTTTTCGGTCTTTTTCTGTCTCTTGGTATCCAATTTAGTGCACCAGTTGTTCAAGCGTGATCAGTTCTCCTAGCAATATGTCTAGCCTACTGCCGCTTGAGAGTCTTCACTTTGAGCGTGACGTCATCAACTCTTGTCATGATCAAAGTGAAGATCCTCAAGCGGCAGTGGGCTAGACATACTGCTATAAGAACTGATCACCGTTGGACAACTGATATATTAAATTGGATACAAAGGGACAGAAAAAGACCGAAAAGAATACCATTGTGGGAGATGGGTGAAAGCATGCTGGCGTTATTTGGAAGACGCAGATTCAAGATAGAAAGTTGAGGAAAAGACTTGGGGAGACATTCAGTTGCTTCATGTCATGTTTTCACATATAGCAGGATAAATTGCTAAGTTGTGTCATTAATTTTAAAATCTAAGCACATCATCTCACAATAGGCTGTATATCCTGAAAAAATGTAGTGAGTACATCTTCTGAATGAAGTCTCAAACTTACTAAGTTGAAGAAACTTAACAGAATTTTTAATTTTAAACTGTGAAATCAACAGTGTTCTAACAAAAATCTAATTCTCATTTTACTGATACGTAGATCTGGAATATTTTTTCTTTTCACTAATTCTCTTCTTTTTGTAGTGCAGTAGAACTCTATTTATCCGAACTCCAGGTATCCGGAACTGCAATCACCCGGATCGCTTGTTGTTCTTTCAAGACCAAGTAAAATTAAGATATTTGTTGATTTCTTTACGTGTTTTTAGTTGTTTCGTCCATTTAAATAATACAAAATGATAATGCAGTACAGTGGATATTTATTTTTAAATTCTATAACATTTGTTATTACAAAATACGATAAACGAAAAAACTAAATTCCCTCATTTTAATTAATAGCTACGTATTTGGCCAACAGAAAAAAGAAACCCCAATTATCCGAATTTTCCGAATATCCGGATGAGCCGTGTTCCGAGTTAATCCGGATAATTGGAGTTCTATTGTATTTGAGATTTATATAAATCGCGCTAGAGAATGTTCTTCACTTTCCCAGATTACGATTTGTCTCCAGAGAAAAATGTTTACGTTTCATACAGCAAAGATATATTTTCACCCGAAGTATTTTTTGTTATTTTTCTAATATTCCCGGATATATGCTCGAAAAGTTTTTTACAGCGATGTCAGAACACAACTACATTTTCAGAGTACGGATTTCAGAGATATGTTATACATGTATTATAGCGCACACACTCACGTATGCTTCCCGTTTTTCGAAGTCTTAAACTGCTGCAGCATTCAACTGATGCTTCTCGAAAAGGCGTTCAGTATTGTTATAGAAAAATCAGGAAATATTTGTTGAAATGATTTTATTAAAAAGTACGTGAAAATCGAACATAAGAAAGAAAATTTACTCAAGTAACGAATAACAGCGACTGTTTAACAGTTAGCCTCAAGCCATAATATTGAGTGCAGTAGAAAGGGCAACTTCCAAATAATGAGGACGAAGAATGCTGCAACTTTAGAGTCAGTCGAGCATGTCGATCAGACGTCAAATTCCGGCGGCTTTTCTAGCCTTCAAGCAATGTCAATCGGTGTGACAGAGAAAGAAGAGAGCAGAATAAAACACATAACATAGCTTGAGACAGGAAATTTCATTTGCTTGCTCACAGACATATAAGAGGGAAAATAAAACATAGGGGAAACATCTTATGATTGCCCAAATCGATGCAAAAGAAAGTTGTGTGTCACAAAATATGCTTGTGTTTGCATATGCTCCAAAATCTACAAAAAGATTGGATGATTTGATGGTGGGTTTTTGGCACAAAAGACTGAAATCAATAGTGTTCAAACAAAAATTGAATTTTTAGTTTACTTCGATGTAGAACTAGGATGCTTTCTCAAAGATTTTTTTTATCACTAATGCCATCCTTTTTGCACCATTTAAGATTCACGTACATCGCGCTAGAGGGCGTTTCTTACTTTTACAGATTGGTGGTCTGCATGGGCTTTATTTGATGAACCCGACCCGGCCCATGATGTACCATTTTGTATTATTTTGTACTTCCATGGTATGTATTTCATTAAATTGTGAAAATTAGATAATGAAATGAGATATTGAATATACACTGGTGTGCAAAAATTAAGGACGAAGAGGAGAAATTAGCATAACAGTGGAACGAGCAGGCAGAACAGACTGAAAGACCACTCAGGAGATAGACTAGGGTCCGGGGTACAGTAGGGCACGCGCATATATGGCGGTGTACGCTCAGCAAATCGGTGAAAGCTATTGCATGGTGTACATCGGTTTGAACGACGTCGAGTTGCTGCCAGCGTGTGATATGGCCAACAGGCAATCCAGTAAACGACATCAGGATTACTTTACCCGAGGTCGCATCATTGGGAAGTTGGAAGAAGGTCCGAAGTGCGACTAGTGTGGCCGAGGAGTTCGGGATCGCTCACAGCATCGTTTCACGAGCTTGGAGAGCATTTCAAACGACAGGAACAGCTGTCCGAGAGTTTATAGCAGTGGTCGTCCACGAGCAACCACGGCGGACGACCGGTATATTGTCCTACAGGCGAGAAGAGACAGACGACAGACAGCGGGAGAAATCGCAAGGCACATGTAACAAACAACTGGACGTCCGTTATCGCGTTTTACCGCTGCCAGGAGGCTACACAAAGGTGGTCTATTTGCACGACAACCAGTACGGTGTGTGCCATTAACGAATGCTCATCGCAGACGGCGGTTTCTGTTGTGCCAGGAACACAAGAACTGGACACATCAGCAATGGGGTCGAGTTCTCTTTACGGATGAGAGCCAATTTAGTCTGACGATTGATTCTGGACGTATACACATCTGGAGAGAGCAGGGAACACGCAATCACACCTCCAACATCATCGAAAGGGACCGGTTTGGAGATGGCGGAGTTCTCGTTTGGGGCGGTATCATGCTTGGTGGCCGTACGGACCTAAACATTTTCCAAGGAGGTTCAGTCACTGGTGTCCGCTATTGTATCGAGGTTCTGATGCCTCACGTGCGTCTGTTTAGAGGTGCTGTGGGTCCTGAGTTCCTCTTCATGGAAGACAACGCTACACCTCATCGTACAGTGGCTGTCGCAGAGCTGTTGGAGAGTGAAGATATTCAACGCATGGATTGTCCTGCAAGGTCCTCGGACCTAATCCAATCGAACACGTGTGGGACCGTCTCGAGAGACGCTTGGCAGCACGTCACCAGCCGCCAGCAACGATTCCGCAGCTGCGATTGGCGCTACAAGAGGAATGAGCCGCAATGCCTCAACAGCTCCTTGACAACCTCGTCCTCAGCATGGACAGACGTTGTAAATCCTGCAACGCAGTCAGGGGGATCATATCCCCTGCTAAAGACTGGGTTTTTCTTGGCAGCCGCCTGTCACATGGACGTTTCTGTCTTCTGTCCAGTTGTGCTTGAAGCTACATTTTCAATAAAGTGCCTTTGTATCCTTGGGATTCCTTGTTTAAACGGTTTTGTTCACTTGCCCCATATTCGTACATCTTGGTGATCTTATGGTATGATTTGAGTCGATGTGGAGAACTTATGCACGACGTTACATTCGAAAAACCGTCTCATCCCAATAATTTTTGCACGGCAGTGTATTTAGTTGAATGCAAGCCTAAAAATACTAACTGAACTTCGGCAAATATCGAAGAATATAACATTTAAAGAGAGGAAGAGAGAAAAAAAGACTAAGTTTCGTTCAAAATCTCCCTTTCTCTGAACTTGCTAGTGGTAACTCTACACATGTCAATCTCTATACAGATTAAGGATAAGAAAAACAATCGATGTCGTTCCACTCTCTCTCTCTCTCTCTCTCTCTCACGAACACAAACACACGCGCACGCACACCACCCCACTGCAGTCATTCCCCAAACCCACACTCTACATAGCACGCACACTAGCTAGGGGTGGAGTCTTTTTGTTGTAAACAAGTGCCAAAGTGCTTTTATCATCTTAACACCTACAGATGGTAAAAACACTGTGAGTGCGTTTGTTCGCCTCTGTGATTACACCCTGGGCTATGTCGTGGAAGTAAGTAAACCCAGCAGTCCAGGAAATCGGGAAACACGATTTTTTTCTTTCTTTCTTCGCCATTGCGATAAAAAGAATGGATCGACTTTGCCCGGCCCGGTCGTAAGCGTCTGGAAAAAAGCGCGGCCCGGCTCGGTCGTAAATGTCTGGGAAAAAACCCGGCCCGGTCCATTACTTTGTTCTCTAAGCTAAAAAAAGCCTGACCCAGCACGTACGGATCTCTACTATAGATTACGATTTATTGTCTCCTGAGAAAACCTTCAGGTTTCATATTGCAAAGAGATAGTTTTCCCTGAAGTACTTTTTGTACGACGTCAGAACGCGATCAGCTTTACAGCCTTATTTTTGTTACTTATGGTGCATTTAGACACCGAATCAAACAACCTCCCTGTCATATATCCGAAAAAAATTGTGGAAACCACGGAAATTGTGTCAAAAGAATCTTGTATGCACTTAATCAAGCAAAGGCAGAGAGGAAGGGTCCTTTATTTTATTGGGTGTATGCATACGTTCTACCCGGTTTTGTAGGCTACAAAGAAAGGAGAAGAAAACTACAAATAACGTGCCTAGGATTTCGCATAATTGCCATCATTCTGTATGACCTCTTTCCATCTGTCCATGAGTAGGTGAATCCCACGCAGGAAGAACTCCTGTGTTTTAGAGTGAAAAAATGCCATGTAATGCCGTTTTCACATCATCAAAGGTTTGGTGAGCGAAGGAGTTCTGTAACGATCGAAAAAGGTGGTAGTCCGTAGGTGCCAGGCCAGGGGAATACGCCTGGTGAGGTAACACTTCCCAACCAAAGTCCAGTAATCTTTGCCGAGTGATTGAGGTCTGGCGTTATCATGATGGAGGATCACGCCTTTGCGATTGACGAGTTCTGGCCACTTCGATGTCAGTTTATAACGAAGTCAATTTCTCCGTCATTTTTATCCGCGCCGGGGTTCGAACCCGGGTCCACTCATTCCGGAATAAGTTGCTCTACCAATTGAGCTACGCGGACATTGATTCTAATTGCTATCTGCCTTTATGTCGTGTGCGTCCTTCTGGCAGGTACGTCACATCTCCTGGTACGTTACAAGTTGTTCTCGCATTCTGTCCAACTGTTGTCAGTAGAGGTCAGCATTTTTCTTTCGGTTAGGTACCAACACCTTTCAGTGGATTATTCCCTGGACATCCCACCAAACACTTATGAAAACCTTTTAGGGATGCAGTCCTCTTTTGAGGTCGATGGGCAGGTTCCGAACCTTAGCACACAGTCTGTCGACTCTTTACATTACGGTACAGTACCCATTTTTCATCACCCGTTAATTTTCGTCCCCGAAACGGTCCATTTCTATGACGAGAAAAAAAAAAAAAAAAAAAAAACAGGCACGGATTCTCTCCTCTCGTTGCTTTGCAGAAAGCTGGCGTGGAACCGAGTTATGGAACTTGGTGATGAACCCAAGCGCATTCATCCGTCTTTCGTCTGTTGCTCTGTGTACCGACAACGTTTCTGCTAATTGAGCAGTTGGATGTGGGTCATTTGTTTTGGCTTGATCCACATCCTCGTCTGAAACCACCGATGGACGTCCAGAACGTGGTTGATGCTTACATCTTCTGTCATTTGCAATTTCCCCCATGGGGGAGGATTCGGCGCTACTAATTTTAAAATAAGTTTAGCCGATATCGATATTTTTACTAAAGGAAATATTAAAGTCAAATATTTCTTTTGGCGTGCATAAGATTTGTCGAAAAGGAAAAATTTGGCGCTACTAATGGTCACCAGGTACGTTTGGTACTGTTAGTGGTCACCAGGTATGTTTCTTAGTCTCAGTGGCCGTGGTCACCAGGTACATTTGGTAGCGTCAAATTTTCCCCTATTCGCGGGGAAATTTGGGGCCACCGAACGGCAACATTTACGGCAGGCTTATGAGAACAAAATTGAAAGAGCGGGACTTTTCTTAATTTTTCTTGCGGCGCGATAGCTCTCACAGTGCTTGAACCCCTACCAGGCGAAAATTTGGTGCTACTAATGTCGAATAATAAAATTACGAAATTCGACAAAAATTTGAATTTCGTAATATAAATCTGAAGTTGTGATTCCGTCTGTTGGTGTAAATTATGACAAAAGTGGTAAGTCAAATAATATCCGAAAACTTGAACATTTCATCGTCCTGTCGGGCGCAAATCGGGAGACGCGGGTTCGATTCCGTTACAGGAGTATGAAATTTTCAAGTTTTCAGATTTCATTTGATTTACCACTCTTGTCATAATTTACACCAATAGATGGAATCACAACTTCAAATTAGTATTGTATACTGGTGTAATCCCGTATTTCATGGTTGAATTTGGTAATTTTATTATTTTTCTTACGAGCTGACGATACCGTGTGCCTTCCCTCCGACCGACTCGTAGAAGAAGCCGCCACGGGAAGGTTCGAAAAATAAAATAAAAGATAAGGTTACACGCGTGTACCAAATAAGTGTGATGCTTGGAGCGTGAGCTATGATTCACTGCTTTCTCGCAGAGTCTGATTTAAATCAGAATCAAAAGTGTTTCTGATTTCAATCGTAAACATGATATAAATTAAGATAAGAATAATAAATGGAAGCAACAGTTGATTTTAGTTTAGTTGAAAGATTGACTTAGTGAAATAAGACTGCTTTCTCAGGCAGCTGGTCATTCATATTCTTAAAGTGCGTAGCTAACTGCTGTCGACACAACTGTCATCAGGCTGCTAGACAGCGTCGTGTTTCAAGCGTTCAATCATCACGACATAAATGAGGTGCACCCATTGTAATTCTGGTGGCTTAATATCAGGGGGAATGCCACCCATGAGGTGTTGGAGAGATCGCGTGGGAGATGCAATTAACATACAATAGCTGCCACTCTAAATCCGTCACTGCGATTTTACAGGGTGTCCGAAAAAACCTGTACACTGAATGTAATACTCACCATGTCGAACTGATTCCTAAAGGAGGTGTTGGAAATGGGCCCCACCAACATCCAGACATGTCAATACACGCTTCTGCATGTTGGTGAAAACCTTTCTCAGGGTATATGGTGTGATTTATGGTATGTGGACCATTATTGCAGCCTGTAGCTCTTGAAGTGTATGCGGGTTACCTGCTTACACCTTTCCCATCAGAGCTCCCCTCATCTGTAAAGAAAGTCACGTCCATAATGTCCTCACCTTCTTCAGACAGGAACTCTTGGAATCACCTGCAGTACCAAACACGTGTCACGTGGTTTGTTTCAGCTGATGCACGACAGACACTTTGTACGGGTGGAAACGCAACTTCTTTTTCAGAATATCGATGGCTGTACTCTTTGGTACATTAGCTTCTTGTGACAACCACCTCACGTACTTGTGTGTACTCCTCTGTATCCTGTCCTGTATATCCTGTACGGTGTCGTCTGACGTGTATGGCCTACAGGGGCGCAGTCATACAGAACACTGCCATGCGCTATGACCTGACGTACCACATTGCGGTGGTGGACGTCTGCACCACGAAATTTCCTAGCAAACTGTTTTTGCACTTCGTCCGTGTACTTGTTGTCATAGCGAATGGCATGTTCCACCAAAATCACTCCCTGTTCAACCGTCAACACCATCGTCTTTGTGCCGAGACGAATTATCAATCGACACTTCTGCCTCCGTCGACCAACCGCTCGGGAATGACCTTCGCTTGAATGACAGCTGCCCATGCCTCGGGGTGGGGAGACAGGAAGGCTACCAGACATAGATCACTTCCATGTGGCGGGTCACTTCTATTGTAACCTCATTCAAAATTACTTTATTATTCAATTACTGCAATTCGTACATTCAGTGCACAGTCATTATTCGGACACCCTGTACTCAATATTCCCTCTAAGCGGTCATGGGCAGTGCGGTCCTAACCCAATGAGCTGGGCAGGCATCAAAACCACGTGAGCACAAAATTTTATTTTCTCAGCTTCTCTTACTAATGCAGTAGAAGTTGGAACTTGGATTGGAACCCTCATTTTTTATAATCCAATTAGCTGCGCAGGCATCAAAACCACGTGGGCAAAAAATTTTATTTTCTCAGCTTCTCTTACTAATGCAGTAGAAGTTGGAACTTGGATTGGAACCCTTATTTTTTATAATCCAATGAGCTGGGCAGGCATCAAAACCACGTGGGCAAAAAATTTTATTTTCTCAGCTTCTCTTACTAATTCAGTAGAAGTTGGAACTTGGATTGGAACCCTTATTTTTTCTAATCCCCTCATTTTTATCACCGTTTTTGCTGCAATTGATTTTAAATAAAGAAAATCATTAAAGACATTTCATTAATTACAATTTTTGGTTTATAAAAAGTCAGAAGCTTAAACCTACTTCTGGAATGCTTACAATTTAACTAACCAGCGGCTTATAGTTTAATTGACCGAAATGCCTTTCCCCCGCCAACTAGAATGGGTGCATTAGTTAGTACAACGAACTTGGTTACGTTTTGCTGTGATTGGCTGGCGCTGGTGTGTTGTTTTGAGGAAAGACTTAATATCTGCCTCTTTCTTGGTGTGCGAAAATGAGATCACTAATCGGCATTCTCGCGTTCACTATCTGCTCGCACGAGGCAGGAAGACTTTGAGAATGAAGAGTGCAATGAGACGGACTTAGAAGGAGGCGAACTGCATTTAAGAAAAGTGTTGTTTGGACTTTCGAGAGCCCGAATTTTATTTATTTATTATTATCTTTGCAGGTAATTGATTTCCGATTTATGGAAATTAATTAGGGATTTAAGAATTTTAATCTGCTGAAATAACTGCGCTGAAGTTATTTCAGCTGCTCGCAGGAAGTTATTCACTGCGCGGCCACGCTGGCGCTCAGCTTATACGAAGCATTGCCTACAATATCTTTGTCGAACGGAAGTATTCGTTTCAGCAGCTTTTACGCAAGTTCTTACTGAAACGAAAGGTTACGTTTCGTACCCCTTGGATCGCAACCGAATTTGAGGATCAATATTTTTTTCTTATTGAGAAATTTTAACGACCGGTCGATAGACAAGTCAGTGTGAAGTATAAGCCGAGGCCCGGACTTCTGAAGGAAAAAATTCTCTACTTCTACGCCGAAACGTACGCATCTGTTATCTTTAACTTTTTTTTCATCAATCGATAAATCTTCATTTCTTGTAAAAGCATTGTACATCACTTTTGTCTTCTGAAAGTTCATTTTCAATCCCACTTCTTTACTCTTGTCAGCAAGTTTCTGGATCATACTTTGCAGGTCTGATAGGGTAGTTGCAAAAATGACTACGTCATCAGCAAAACGAAGGTGAGTAGATAATCTCCATCAATCTTTATCCCTTTGTTTTCCCAGTTCAGTGATTGAAAGACATTTTCCAACGTGGCATTAAAGAGCTTGGGAGATATGGTGTCACCTTGTCTCACTCCCTTTCCAACTTTTATATGTGCTGTATTCTCAAACAGGCGAATCTTTGCACTTGCATTTTCATAGATGTTATTAATAATATTAATGTATGCATCTTCAATACCGCAGGATTTCAAAGCCATTGTAACTGCTGATGGTTTCACTGAATCAAAGGCCGCCGCCCCGGTGGCGCAGTGGTCTAAGGCGCTGGCCTCTGATCATTCGTCCGTAAGGGGCCCGGGTTCGAATCCCGGTCAGGCATGGATGTTGTGTTTGTCTTACGGCACTGGCTCTCTCCCTTCCCTGGAACCAGTGACCCTAAATTAGGGACGGGCGACTGCTTATAGCCCATTGAGTTGCTCACGGTGGTCGTTAAACCTCCAATCAAAAAAAAAAAAAAAAAGAATCAAAGGCCTTTTCATAATCGATAAAGGCCATGCACAATGGAAGTTCATATTCCTTCGCTCTTTCAATTCGTTCTCTCAGTACGTGGATATGATCTATAGTGCTGTAGCCACTCTTGAATCCAGCTTGTTCTCTCGGTTGACCCATGTCCAGTGTTACCTTCAAGCGGCGTGAAAGAACTTTAGTGAAGATATAAGAAGAGGAACTCGTGGATCAGAAAAATGACAAGAGTGAAAGACATCATGATCAGAGAGAAATCCCTGAAATGGCAATAGGCTGGACATACTGCCAGAAGAACAGACCATTGATGGACAGTCGAAATTTTAGATTGGATTCCAAGGGACAGGAAAAGACCCAGAAGAAGACCACGTGGGAGATGGGTGGATGAAATTCGAAAGTATGCGGGAGTGACATGGAGGAGACTGGCACAAGACAGAATGCTGTGGAAGAGGCTTGGAGAGACCTTCGTCCAGCAGTGGATTGATAATGGTTGACAATGATGATGATGATGATACGCCGAAGAATACGGTGCTCTCCTTTATATTATTGCTTTAAATAGCGTTTCATGTCTTGTAAGATGTTTAAACTTCCCTGATTGTATTGTGCCTTCCTATACCGGGCTTTATTGACATCCATCCTTCCATATAGAAGGGCCCCGCGGGTGTCATTGAGACGAGGCCCTGGAAATTCAACCAGATTCCAAAACAGCTTGAACTGCAGGCGTTAAGTCTTGATATGCTTATTTAGCGATAAAATATTTAAGTAAAACTGAATAAAACCTATTCACAATATGCAATTTATTTAACTAACTATTAATAAAATGCTATTTTTTGTTCTTCGTACGAAATGGAACTGTAAATGGGCTACGTATAAAAAAAAAATACTTTCGCTCTGTTACAGTTTTATTCTGCATTTCCTTTTTCCGGAAAATTTACATGCGCGTGACGCCTTAAAACACCAGATTCCTTCCTTTTCCGTTTCACTGCTATTAAACCACCCTACCAGACACGATCATTTGACCCGAAATGCGAACTTTCTTTCTCTTTCGGCAGTTGGTGGGCCCTCTTTCGGGAGGCAACCGGATATATTTTTAGCTACACCGGAAAAGGAGGTCAGTCCTTTGCGTGACCCATTTCTAGACACTTAGCGATTTGGCCATAGCAGGAACTGACCCGACAGCAAACACCTCAGGGAGAGAAATAATACTCTTTACTTCCCCACTTCTAATTTCAAAACAGGTGTGGTAACGAATGCCCTTTCTTCTCTTTCCTTGTTTGGTTCACGGAAAGATAAAACCTGCTTGTTTACAGCAACATGGGATTATTTGTAATTGTTTTGTCGATGAAGTCAACCGCTTATAGCTAAGCTTGTATTCAAATTAATCATTTTTCCACGTGAGACACAAAAAGAATAGCCCTTTCTTACACTCCTTGAACTTCGGTTTGTATCACACTCTGCAGTATGAAACAATGTACGATAAACACTTAACGGCAAAATAATGATAATCTTATCACAACCTGTAAGCTCTTTGCCTCTTACAACATTTTCGAGGATGTTTCAAACGTAAATTCGCAGTTCTGATGTATGAGATTAAGTTAGAATTTTTCGTTTGTATTGTATTGAAACAATGCCTAACCCTCACACTGATTTAAGAACAAACGTATCTTAACCGATCCAAAAGATATGGGCGTGTGCGTACGTGTGTCAACTTAAGTTTCCGATAAATCACCGCTAGCGTCACAGAAACCTAAATGCAGAAAGAATATCCTTTCGAGAAAATTCCGTTTTTGACATCTGAAGGTGTATTTTGCGCAACCACATTCTGATCCGAATACTTTCCCTTCCATAGAAAAATACACACACCTGCCACTGCATTACAAACATTTATGCAGATGTACGTAAACGTCACTAACGCAGCGTATATGCAAAATACGTGGTCATGATCCAGGCCACTATTTAAGACTGCTGCTAGAGACATATGCTCGTCAGAAACCATCCGTAGGGGCCCCACGGATCGCCAGCCTAGTGGTCAACGTTCGTAACTGCCACGAAGAAACCTCAGGTACGATCCCAGGCAGGTACGAACGCTCGAACCACTAAATATCCGCAGTGCGCAGATGGGCAAGTTAAGCCGTTGGACCGCGGATACTGGCTCCCCGATAATAAATAAGGGTGTCCTCCTCTCAATTTCTACCTCGCTTCCATGCCACTTTCCTTTCAGGCACTCTAGCCCAAATCTCCTAGTTTCCTATTTCTAAGGGTTGTTTAAGACCTGGGGTCAGACACTCCCTTCCTAAAACACTACATATGATCTGATCTGAAATCATCAGTATCCACCACGGGGTCTGGTACCTTGTCGTGATGCAGGGGCTCAGCTGCGAAATTCAGACCCTCCATTTTTATGGGTGAGTGGTGGTATATTCTGCTTGATGCAAATATTCCGCATGTTCCCGTGTAACGTCATGGTTGCTGGTGGAATCTCTCTTCGCCATCCTTGGACATCAAGGCTCTGCCTTTTGTTCTTCGTGTTCAGTATCTTGATTCGCGCACGTGCCTTGGAGCTACACAAAATGGTAGAGTGCACTTCGCAGATCCAGGATATGGCACGTTAGCTTTGCAATTGGGACTGCCTCCGAGCTTAAGAAACCAAGTGCAAAAGCAGTTTCTTTTCAGTCCTCTGAATGTCAGAGAGATTTCAATTATATTCTATTTTACTTTTCTGTGCAACTGGGCTGCCCTCTAGCATAAGAGTACCAAGGGAAAAACAGTTCTTCTTCAGTCCTCTGAATAACAGAGAGATTAAAATTACAAACTAAAATTTTATTCTGTTTAAGTTTGCTTTGCAATTGAGCACCCTGTAAGCATAAGTGACCCAAGACGAAAGCAGTGAGAAATATCAAAGTATTAACTATGATTTTATTCTACAAACATTTGCTTTGCAAACTGGGCTGCCTATGAGGGTAAGAAACCCAATGCAAAAACAATGCATTTTCAGAAACAGGTAAATGCTAAATAAAAAATGCAGTTCGAAACCCTCCCGCAAGAATGGAAATAAAAAGAAATTGCGCGGACAGTGAAAAAAAAACTGTACCAGATAAAGTAAATTATAATGTGAACATGCCTCATGCAGTTTGCAACCCTCCCACAGAAACTTAACTAAAAAATTAAATCTTGAATAATCACATTTTAAAATAAATAACGGCCCCTTTTGAAGCACTTTTACTAAATTGAAAAATCTACATCCTGAGTCAACAAATAGAAAGTATATACGTACATGGATATAACAGAGTGAGCAGTGTTAACTGTGTTTCTCGTTTAATGAACACAGTTAACTAAGCGTAACTACTATCTCGGCATTTTTTCACATAACTCTTCAAAACTAACATGGAAACATTTAAACTTGCTAATGGTTAAAAATACAGATTTAACGGCTCCTCAATACTTAAGAGATTCTAAAAACTTTCAGCTTACAGACAAACAAGATATTACAAATGGATTTAGTGAACATTTTACCTTATTTCCACAAACACTAAAAAGACTGTCTTTTTAGTGTTTGTGGAAATAAGGTAAAAAATTCCATTCACTACCTAGGGAGCACACACAGGTCTAATAATTTTTATCTTACTGAAATTACCGAAACAGAACTAACAGAAGAATTTAGCAACATAAATTTCAGGTCTGGTCCTGGATATGATGATCTTCAACCATTCATTATTAAAAATTTCGCTAATCCCATTCTTGATCCTCTATTGTTTATATTTAATGATACATTCCAATCTGGTGAATTTCCTGATCTACCCAAAATCACAAAATTTATCCCAAAATACAAATCTGGATCAATAAACGAGGCTAACAACTAACGCCCTATAGCCAAGTTATCAATTGTTGCTAAAATTTTGGAGAGATTGATTTAAAATAGACTAATCTCGTACATTCATAATCTAAAAATCATCCATCCAAATCAACATGGTTTTCAATCTGGAAAGTCAACAGAATCAGCCTTATTATACATACCTACAACAAACAGTCCAACATAATTTTGAACTCAACTTATATACCATAGCATTATTTTTAGACCTATCCAAAGCTTTTGATACCATAAATTATAATATCTTACTACACAAATTACACACGATAGGAATTAGGAACAATGAACATTCTCTTTTTAAAAGTTATTTATCAAATAGGCAACAATATACACATATTAACCAACATCAATCCACTCTTCAATTCATACCAACTGGTATTCCACAGGTTTCAATTTTGGGACCTGTACTTTTCAGTATATACATTAACGATATCTTTATTTAAATAAGTGATATATACCTACTCCTTTATGCAGACGACATAATCATCCTCACCTCCTTTAATTTAGCGACTGACACTACTATGAATATTAATACTCAACTGAATAACATCTCAGATTGGCTAAATTCCAATGAATTAATAATAAATACTACCAAAACGAAATCTTTAATTTTCTCAAAACAAAATATTTTGCAACCTCCTTCTATCACATTGTCTATTAATGGTACAAACATAGAAGAGGTTAACTCCTTACTTTATTTAGGTATTACCTTACATAGGGACCTTAGATGGAACCAACATGTGTTCTCTCTTCTTCTCAAACTGTCTAAAAACATTGGAGTTATCAGCTTGGTATTTACAAGCCTTACCTATAAAGCACTAATTCATTTATATTGTACCATGTTTCACACTCATATTAATTATGCTATCTTATCGTGGGGACATACAACTAAATACAATTTCAAAAAACTCTTCGAATTCTTCAAAACAAATATATAAGATTAATTGACCTAAAATGTGATAGAAATACACAACTAACACTATATAATACCACAAGAGTTTTCCCAAACGAATACAACATTCTTACGATTAACCAATTATATTACTTTAATATCGAGAAAATTATGTTCAAACGCATTAAGAATAATTTACACGCTGACATCATACAAGTTATACCCCAGATGCACACACATGACACACGCACTAAATCACATATTCGGCCTATTCATCCGAAAACGGAGACCATGAAGCAAAGTTTGAATTACATTGGCCCACACTACTGGAACTCATTACCTATGGAATTAACTTCTTTAAATAATTTTAACCGTTTTTAAGAAAAAACTAAAAAACGTTTTAATGAATTGCAGCTCATCAAATTAATGATTACAGTGGATGGGAACTATGACTAATATTATGATTTGTATATCGTGATGTAAATTGCTTTTTCAATGGTATTATCTGTAATGTTTATTATCTGCTCATACATCATTAACTCTTTTTTTAGTTACTATGACACTCTTGTTTGTAATTACAACTACTGTCCTCAGTGTAAAACTAGCCTAGGGAGCATGGGACCCTGTCAGGCCTGGCTGGCCTTTTTCTCCTGCTTCGTTGCTGAGCATTGTTACAACTGATATTTCTGTAACACTTTTTTTTTGTTTTTTTTTTTGTTCAGCAAAATAAATGAATTGAATTGAAATTTAGATATGTTATTAAACAAGGAGAAACAAAACAAATTTGCTCTTTGTAACCCTTCCTGAAAAACTGAAATAAAATTAAATCTTGCAGTCAGAGAAAAAACTAAATAAGTCAGTGAATTATAACATGAAAATGCTTCATGCAGTTTTTTACCCTCCCACCTGAAACTAAAACACAAATGAGTTTTGAATAATCACATTTAGTAAAATAAAAAAACGGCCCTTCTCGGGGCACTTGCACTAAATAGAAAAATCTGTATTCACATCCTAAGTACAACAACTTGGAAGTAAACACAAAGAAAAACACATCCTAAATATAACTTTTACATTAATCTGCTAAACACTGGACATGGCTCAACCGAGAGAACAAGCTGGATTCAGGAGTGGCTACAGCACAATAGATCATGTCCACGTGCTGAGAGAACTAATTGAAAGAGCAAGGGAATATGAACTTCCATTGTGCATGGCTTTTATCGATTATGAAAAAGCCTTTGATTCGGTGAAACCATCAGCAGTTACAATGGCTCTGAAAACCTGCGGTATTGAAGATGCATACATTAATATTATTAATAACATCTATGAAAATGCAAGTGCAAAGATTAGGCTGTTTGAAAATACAACACACGTAAAAATTGGAAAGGGAGTGAGACAAGGTGACACCATATCTCCGAAGCTCTTTAATGCCACATTGGAGGGTGTTTTTCAGTCGCTGAGCTGGGAAAACAAGGGGATAAAGATTAATGGAGATTATCTAACCCACCTTCGTTTTGCTGATGACGTAGTCATTTTTGCAACTACCCCATCAGAGCTGCAGAGTATGATCCAGGAACTTACTGACAAGAGTAAAGAAGTGGGATTAAAAATGAACTTTCAGAAGACAAAAGTGATGTTCAATGCTTTTACAAGAAATGAAGATTTATCGATTGATGGAGAAAAGCTGGAGATAACAGACACGTACGTTTATCTTGGACAGCAGATATCAAGTGAGGGTCACATTGGTGAAGAAATTAATCGGCGTACAAAACTTGCCTGGAGAGCTTTTGGAAGAAACAGCATAATTTTCAAGAGCAATATGCCATTATGTCTTAAAAGAAAAGTATTTGATCAATGCATCCTTCCAGTGCTTACGTATGGTGCAGAGACGTGGACCTTAACTAAAAGAGACATACAAAGGCTGCAGACAACTCAAAGCAGCATGGAGAGGTGCATACTTGGTGTAACCAGGAGAGATAAGAAGAGGAACTCGTGGATCCGAAAAATGACAAGAGTGGAAGACATCATGATCAGAGTTAAATCCCTGAAATGGCAATGGGCTGGACATACTGCCAGAAGGACAGATCATCGATGGACAGCCGAAATTTTAGATTGGATTCCAAGGGACAGGAAAAGACCCAGAAGAAGACCACATGGGAGATGGGTGGATGAAATTCGAAAGTATGCAGGGGTGACATGGAGGAGAATGGCACAAGACAGACCGTTGTGGAGGAAACTTGGGGAGACCTTCGTCCAGCAGTGGATTGATAATGGTTGACAATGATGATGATGATGATATTCGAAAGTATGCGGGAGTGACATGGAGGAGACTGGCACAAGACAGACCGTTGTGGAGGAAACTTGGGGAGACCTTCGTCCAGCAGTGGATTGATAATGGTTGACAATGATGATGATGATGATGATATATATATATAGCATTCAAATAAATTTAATTAATATACATCACGCCAGATATAGGAGTGAAATCAACTTATTAAAATGAAGCACGGTATGAAATCTCCAGCTTCTCTTCATCATCTAGCATAAGCTGCAGGAAATGCGTATTCTCTGCAACTTTGATTTTTCATTGATGTATACCTTGTATCTTTCCTGTCTGAACACCTATTCATTTCTTCTTCCAAGAGTGGTGGATCTACAGCTTCACGCCTTTACCGTTTGTCAGGGCTCGGTGGAGTTTGGACAAATGGGAAAGGCGACTAAACCTGATAGGGAAACGACTAAATCTGATAGGGACAAGGAGATGAAAACGTTATCAAATTATGCAGGGGACTAAACCTGATCAAGGCAAGAGAGACGAAGTCCTTATCAAATTATTGAGGCTTCACTTCAAAGTTTGAGTCTTCGATTTTTGTTTTTGTTTGTTCTCTGATAATCGTCAGTATCATTTTTCCCAGTTCCGTTCCAGCCGCCGCAGAGGGAAACCTTTTCGAAGAAACTCCGAGTTTTTCAATTGTTTTTCAAAAAGGTTGTTCGATCGTACTCATCGAGTCTTCTATACTTCAATTCTCCCTAAAAGTGTACTACTGGGAAAGGCGGGAGAGCTTTATCACATCTCGTCGTGGAACCCAAGAACGGTATCCATCCACGTTAATGTGCTCTTCTACTGTTTCCTTTCTGATCTCCCACCCAACCCACCCACACATCTCACAAGCAGTGGGGATTGTGAGTTGGGGTCTGGTGGAGGCCGAATTTCTTAACCAACTGCATTTTAAGTAACGCACCCTTCGAGTTTTCCCGATTGTCAATTTCTTGCCTCTGTGTTTTTAATGTTGGAAGGGGTTGTATCCCAAGTGGGCAGAAATAGCCGAAAGAGTGAATCTCGTGATTCAGCAAATTCTCACAACAAATTTATTTCTAAAAGCGCTCTAACTTCTTGAATTTTTTTTAAATAGCAATTTTGTCTGATAAACTTTTGAGCAAACAAAAATGGATTCTAAGCAATAATTCTGATGCTTTTCGCTCTAAATGCTAGGAACTATTTTTCGTAGCGGAGATAGCTGTTTCGTAACCTTCATAGTGGTTCACTCTTAGGTGGACTCGGAGTATAGTGTTACACTGCACGTGAAAGTTTCTTTTCTGCTGCGACGGATCGCCTTTCATGAATGAAAGTTCTTCAAGGGGAATTAAGGAAACTACTATTAAAGATCCAGCTACATCAAGGAAATAAACTGAGACAGCATGTCAGCCAATCCCAATCTTTAAGGAATTTTCTGGGAAAGCATGACCAACAACCCCTCTTCAGGAAATATTTTTGGACAGCATGTCAGCCAACCTCAAACTCTTCAAAATAAGCCAGCTATAAATTCATTTTTGGATGCAACTCAAGAAGCGGACGTCAAGAAAGAAAGGTTGTTTTCAGAGCCATGTGGTAGCAACTTTTTTAAAAAGGGATTGCAAAAAAACATACATAAAAATAATAACAAAAAAGGATACAGCAAAATAGAGGATGTACAGCAAAAGGATATAATAGGAGAGCAGAGTAAGTCAAGCATGGCGAAAGTTACCATAATACTAAAATAATAATAGAGATATAATTAAATATCCCTCTTTTCCAAATTTTTAGAGAGTACTTCTGTCCAAAAAGAACGTATATAAATCTTTAAAATAGCAAAAGACGAAAGAATTCCGCGTTTATTACGTTCGGATCTCCATATCACCAAAGACGAGTATGTTAAAGCTATCAAGGCAAATAAAAGATGAAAACCTAAGTAATAAGAGATAATTAAAAAAAATGCACCAGGCCCAGCCACTGTTAATACTTAGCCACTATTATGCTTATAATTATTTATAAATTTCAAATATAAAAAAAAAATATTTCCTGCGCGCAGTCACCCCGCAATATATAAATATAGTACTATGCTGGCCACCCAAAATGCAACACCAAGAAGGAAGCATCCGATGGGCCTGAAATTCGCAGCATGCGTCGCCCGCAAGAGGACATGCAAACGATTAGCATTGCAGGGCATATGCAAATCATGTGCGCCCGTCACGCCACCGTGAAGCACTATAAGAAGGGTGCACAGAAGGCGGGGTGTAAGTAGTGGAAGTGTGTTTTTCTGCCGGACCTGTGCGTGGGAAGCTTCCTGATGCGTCGTCGCAGAATACGGCAGTCATTCCAGCACGTTTCGGAGTTCGACCGAGGACGAATAGTGACTTATCGCGACAGCGTTTTATGGTACCGAGACATCGGTGCCCGTGTGGGACGATATCCAGCCAGAGAGAGGCGAGTATAGATTCGGTGGGTGCAGGAGGGACGGACGGACCGACGTGAGCGATTGCCGCAGCCGCGGCACACCACCAAGCGAGTGGACCGACGTGAGCGATTGCCGCAGCCGCGGCACACCACCAAGCGAGTGGACCGACATGTAGTGCGACGAGAACTGACGGCTCGCACCGCCACATCACGAACGTTAGCGCAGTAATTAGGGTGTGTTGCGAAACAACCTGTGTCAGCACGTACGGTTCGATGTCGTCTGCAGGAGCGGGGACTTGTCGTACGGCGCCCATTGCTCCGATTACCGTTCACGAAACACCACCGACGAGTGCGGCGGTGGTGGGTCGTTGAACGCCGCACCTGGACTACGGAATGGCACGACATTGTCTTCTCCGACGAATCCCGCTTCTACCTGCAACATTACGATGGTCGGACCCGCTTGTGGTGGCACCGCGGCGAGAGACTGTATGACGCTTGCATTATGCTTCGCCATATCGGTCCGTCGCCTGGCGTTATGGTTTGAGGCGCAATTGGATATGACACCCGCACCCCTCTGGTACGCATCACCGGTACACTCAACAGCCACCGCTACATCTGCGACGTTATGGAGCCTGTAGTCCTCCCTTACCAGCAGGACCTGCCATCGGCCACGTTTCAACAGGACAATGCGCACCCCCCACATGGCACGTATCGTGCAACAATTCTTCACGGCCCACCAGGTGTAACTGCTTCCATGGCCCGTCTGTTCTATCGATATGTCATCGGTCGAACACGTCTGGTCGCTGATGGGCAACCGAGTGGCCCGGCAAGCACCACCCGCGGCTACGCCTGATGAACTGTGGCAACGTGTGGAAGCAGCCTGGACCGAAATACCCCAAGCCCATATCCAAAGCCTGTTTCGTTTGATGACGCGGCGTGTAGCGGCCGTTATTGCCAGCCATGGGGGCCACACGAACTATTGACGTCTGCGTGTTCCGCAAGTCTCACGGGCCTGTAAGCTCAATCGTTTCATCTTTGTATCTGTTGTTATGTGTCCAGTAAATCTGTTTTTGCTGTCTCGTGTCCTTCTTGGTGTTGCATTTTGAGTGGCCAGCAGTGTAGTTTCAGCTAACGGATCCACTACCCTTGCTTACATTCCACGACATTCTTAGCTTTAACACATTTCAGTGGACGGCATACTTCCTAAAACTCTTAACTTTTTTTAAAAACTTTAAACTCTTCCTTTATGTTTTCCTACCTGCCCTTCACCAACGCTTATCACCGGAGGCCTACGTCGTCACGGTGATTTCCTGGGTTGGCATGCTTCGGAATAATCTACTAAAGTCATTAGGGCTACTTATGTAATTGTCAGTAGTGATCACAATGGAAAAAAAACAAAGGCTTTTTCGAAATTCGGCAAAGGGCTTACTGCGTGTGCCCGTCCGGCTGGAGCGACGATTTTGGAAACAGCAGAGTTATCTGGTTTCTCAAAAGGTACAATATCCACACTCTTTAATCAGTGGAAAAAATAAGCCCCATTGCATGTCTAAGAGGCGTAAGTGCTACAACAATTTGTCAGGAACGAGATCGCCGTCGCCTGACGAGGCTTGTACGGAAAAACAGTACTTTCTGTGTGCAATAATTGACCAAAGCATTCAATGAATAAATAAAGGCTGTTCCTGACCCATGAAGCAGCCACCAATGCGCTGGGAATAAAAAAGGATTGGTATTGAAAGACGCATGGGCCTATAAAGAAAGCAGTGGGAAAATAAGCTCCACTGCTTTACCGTGAAGAACCAGAAAGTTCATCTATATTGGTGTCAGGAATACCATTACCGGACACTGGAAGACTGGAAAACAGTCATGTAGCAGACGGGTCGCGGTACACATTGTTCTGTAACGACGGTAGG
The DNA here is from genome assembly GCA_039090855.1 of Macrothele yani. NCBI lineage: Eukaryota > Metazoa > Arthropoda > Arachnida > Araneae > Macrothelidae > Macrothele > Macrothele yani. Next base: position 118,958,982 of record CM077008.1, read on the forward strand.
CAGGAGTATAACGGAAACCCCATGAAACAATGGACTAGCTTGCTTTGTAAACACAACAAAAGGTTCTGAAAGTGGTCTGATGATGTGGGGCACGTTCTGTGAGAACAGACTGGGTTCCCTGATATTGATGGGAGTCGTATGTCCTCCAAGCGTCATTAGAACGTTGTTGGCAATCGAGTCCGTTCCATAATGTTGACTTTTTATCCAGCAGGTGACGGTTCTTTCATGGACGCTAATTCTACTGCCCATCGCACAAGGTGTGTGCAAAAGTGGTTCAGCGACCATAACAGCGGCTTTTGCCTTCTTACCTAGCCACCACAAAGCCCGGATCTGAACCCCATAGAGAATGTATGGGACAGATTAAAAAACAGAAAAGGAAGCAAATTATTCTTCCGTCAGATCTGAGTGAGTTAAAAGACTGTCTGGTGGGAGGCCTGGTATACACTGAAGAGCAATTGAATTAAAGATACCTGTCTAGTAACGAGTAGTTTCGTCCTGATGACGGCGATGATTCGTCTCGGCATGGACTCGACAAGACGCCGGAAGCGTTGGGAAGCCATACGGATACACGACCCCTGAACAAGCTCTCAAAGTTTACAAAGATTTGATGGAGGGGAGTCAGAGCCTCGAACATCTCTCTCGATGGCATCCCAGATGTGCTCGATGGGATTGAGGTCAGGTGATCTAGATGGCAAAGGAAGCGAGGTCGCGTCGGTGGGGTGTTCATCCAACCATTCGGATACAATTCGGGAGCGATGGCACGGTGCATTGTCTTGTTGCAGGATGAGGTCCTAGTGGGAAGTTGAAGACTCACAAACGGGAGCAAATGGTCATCCAGGATATCCCGGTAACGTTGGCCTGTGAGGAACGATGTCACACATACCAGGGGTCCCATTTCAGTCCACGTAAACAGTCCCCAGACGAGAATGCCACCCCCACCAGCTTGAAGAGTACCCTGCTGGCAAGAAGGATCCATCGCTTCATGTGGTTTATGCCGTACTCGTATCCTGCCATCAGCATGTACCAACGTGAATCTCGACTCATCAGTCCAAGCAACATTTTTCCACATGTCTAAGGTTCAATGGCGATGTTCCCGCGCCCATGCTAATCTTTGCACCCTGTGATGTGCGGTCAGCAGCGGTACCCTCGTGGGACGATAGCTTCTGTCCCCCATAGCGAGGAGATGGTTCTGGATGGTGTGGCTGCTTACACGTTTTTGTGCACTAGCGTTAAATTGCAGAGTGATTTCTTGCACTTTGGCCCGGCTATCCGCTGTTACAATGTCAGCTAGCCGACGATGACCCAGCTCATCATTACGCTGTTGTCCACGGCAGTTGGCCCTTGCAGGGATGGTTTTACCGGATTCGATGTACTCACGGTGCACCAGTGACACAGTGGCTCGCGAAAATCCCAGTGCCTGCACGACTTACGAGATGGTGTGACCCATTCGTCGGGCCCCGACAATTTTCCCACGACCAAATGCACTTAGATCCTTCGTCTTACCCAGACTGCGTCCGACTTTTACTGATTCCCGTCGCATCACTCCTCATATTGTGGGATCGCTGCATGCGTCATGTTGTTTCCGTTTACAGGGTAGCCCACAGCGTCACATTTGCATAACGCCAGCTGTCTCTATTTTAATTGCTCTTCAGTGTACTCTAGACGTAGATGCACTCCAACACCTAGTGGAATATATGCCAAACCGCATTGCTGTAATTGGGGATAAAGGAGATCCAACAGGTGTAGAATAAAAGTTTATAATTCAGTGGCCGGTATATGTAGCTACTGCGCATGTTTAACTGAAATCATGATTATTTCTCAGAAACGCGCTGCATATTGTTACTGTTAAATCTCTTAATACGTTAAATGATCTTCACGGTTATTATAGCATTCCATTAAAAAATCGGAGTGTTTAATCAGTTGGGAAAGCAAAGAAAACATTTATAAAATTTCATAGCCCAAGAAAAATCACACGAAATAAGATTTTACTTCGGTTAGCTCAGCCATTTTGGGGTTCATTAGGCTTACAAAATAGCTAAGGCCCTATCAGTGACTTTTGGCTGAGGGATCACCTGAAAAGCATGGTAGGGGAGACTGGGTCATGTAGGACTGTCGGGCACAAGGGTCCACGGCAATATTAGTGCGGAAGGTGCTGACACGTACAAGCAAATGCGTGAAATACGAACCTTTAAACGTTTATGTTAAGTGTGCTGTAAGCCATTGCTATAATCAGTCGCAAACCCGTGCTGTCGTGAGAAAATGTGATTTCAGAGGTAAGCGGTACATCATTTTAAATTAAAATTTAAACTAAAATTTTACTACAAGCGTGTAAGAAATATTGAGCGCTTGAATATTTTGCTTTAACTATTAGCTTTTGTTTTCAAGTAAAGTCGAAAGAAACCGTTTGGTTGTATGGTTGTAGCATGCTATGTAAAAGAAAATGGCGTTTCGGGTCAGAAAGGACCAAATCATTTAGGGCACAGAGGACCGGTGTTCCTCTGTGCCCCATGGATAGTATTATCTTTGTGATTACAAAAATACTTTATGCTGGTTGTAGGCCTACCTACGTTTTGATAGTACTAATCCGTAACTTATATAAAGTCATGTTTTTTTTTCTGATTTGCAGATGGCTCAAACGAAAGACGAATGGGCCCAAATGGACGGCAGAAACAGTTTCAAAAGCTGTTAAAGCTATAGCTGATAGAGTGACATTCTCCGTCATCTATAGCTTTAACAGCTTTGATGGAGTGACATTCTTAGGAATATCAAATAAAGCTGATCTATTAAGAAGACTGAAAAGTAAGCAAACCACAGGACCTAGAAACGATAATTTTAAACCTGTATTTTCGGCAGAGCAGGAAAAACTGCTAGTTGACCATCTTTTGCAAATGTAAATGAAGTTTTACGGTTTGACTTCTCAAAATGTAAGAAAAATAGCCTATGAATTACCGGAAAAACTAAACCGGCCACACAGTTTCAATAACAATACGCGACTTGCAGGCTATGACTGGCTTGCATCATTCAGAAAACGGAATCCATCAATAACGTTAGGAGCTCCGGAACCTACAAGTGTTGCAAGAGCATTTGGATTCAACAAACCCCAAGTTGATCGTCTTTTCGATATTTTAAAGGGCGTAATGGGAAAATACTCTTTGGGGGCTGGTCAAATATATAATGCAGATGAGACGGGACTAAATACAGTTCCCACTCTTAGGCGAATCATTGCAATCAAAGGTCGAAAACAAGTTGGAAAAATTGTAAGCGCAGAAAGAGGAGGGGATGTAGTTGCTGTTTGCACGATTTCTGCCAGTGTTCAACATGTCTCACCATTTCTCTTATTTCCTAGACAACGCATGCCACCACAGTTCTTAAAGGGTTGTCCTCCTGGATCTAGTGGATATGCGAATGGTTCAAAATGGATTCAAAACTAATGTCTCCCATTTCATCACCTAGCTCTTACACGACATCTGTGGCATCCGGTAGCAAAGAAATGAACACAATACCAGCAAAGAAAATAAACCTTCGCAACAGACAACTTTGGAGGTCAAGTGCTGACAGCAGCGAAACTGATGATGACGATGTTCTATGCATCCATTGCAAAGAGGAATTTTATTCATCCAAAGATGGAAAAGAGTGGGTACAGTGTTCTGAGTGCAATAACTGGGCAAACGATACCTGCGCGGGTGTCGATGAACCCGACGGCAATCTAGTATGCATGTTTTACCAATAGCTTGTGAGGTACCTGCCAGCAGGACGCACACGACATAAAGGCAGACAGCAGTCAGAACGAACGTCCGCGTTGCTCAATTGGTAGAGTGACTTATTCCGGAATAAGTGGACTCGGGTTCGAGCCCTGGCGTGGACAAATATGACGGAGAACTTTACTTCGTTTTAATGGCGCCCAAACTTTCCGGATGATCCGGCCGTTCAAAATCTCGCAATGGTGTGATGTTATTTCCACACCGCGAGATAGGAAAAATAAGAGAATCCTTTCTCCAGCGCTTCGAAAAAAATGTGTGATGTTGCATTCCACACACCAGATTGACTGGGAGTTCTCAAGTGCACGTTCTACAGCGGATGGCTGCCTGCAACGATTCATGGTAACGGCTGATCCGTGGGACATGCCCCGACCCTCTTTCGGGGGGGGGGAGATGTGACGTACCTGCCATCAGGACGCACACGACATAAAGGCAGACAGCAGTCAGAAGGAACGTCCGCGTAGCTCAATTCGTAGAGTGACTTATTCCGGAATGAGGGGACCCGGGTTCGAGCCCCGGCGTGGACAAAAATGACGGAGAAATTTACTTCGTAATAAACTTTAAATACTTTGTCTATATTTTGTAATTCGAAAGTTATCGATCATCTCGTATGTTTATTTTGCCAGTAGCTTCGTTAATTTGGCAATATTTTGTTATTCCAATGTTTTGTTTTATATTTAATCAAAATATATATTCTTTGTGATTGTAACATTGTACCTTGTATTGAATACATTGTTAATAAATCATAATACTATCCGTAAATAGAAGATATAAACTGAATGCGATATATTGTCTTCATAACGGGGCACACGATGGTCTCCTGTGACCCATGTTAGGGGGCAGATAGGACCATTTAAGTTACTTCGAATTTTGTGCTTTTTTCCCCGTAAATAAAACAAATGTATAAATAAAGTCCATGCCACGACAATATTACAAATATCATTATGTCATCTTTTTCTCTTTAGTGCTGTTTTAACTTGCGAGTTTTATTCGATTTTCTTTATTAGGTCCTATGTGCCCCAGTCTCCCCTATACAGGGGCAATGTTCTTCAGTTGAGAAACTCTAAGGATGGAATAATACAGCCTCTGAGAAACATCAATCTAAGTCAGATACGTTCTGCATTCGAAAGCACCATTTGGAAGATTCGGCTTTGAGTCTATCAGAAAGGCAGAAACATTGAGGGACGCTTATGATTTTTTCAACAGCATCCAGCCGTATGGTTTCTTTGTGTTAAGGTAAGGCCCAGTAGCTCTTTGCGTTAAAGTACCACGTCTATGTCAGTACATTTATGTTTGGAAAGAACACAAAAAAATTAAGGGATTAAGCTTCAGATATCGCCAAGTATGGGTCATTTGCTAATAAGGAATAACACACTCACACAAATAACGAAATTGTTGGTTCCCAAAGTCCAATTTTCTCCTGATTTGGGGAATGTGTTTTTTTTATTTTCCAAATCTTTTCGCTATTTTCTGCTAAGTGTTCCTACCTAAACACATCGAGTTTTACTTACACTGATTTCCATAAATTAAGGAACAAAATCTATAAGAACTGCACTGCCTGGCCAATTAAAAGTCGCGCATGCCACCTTTAGCACGAATTACAGAGCGCATTCGGCGTGGCAGGGTGTCTATGAGTTCATGCACTGCTTCCCCACTGATTAGTGGCCAACTTTGCAGTAACTATTTCGCCAAAATCCTTAGTTGATGACGGAAGAGTGATATTTCTCCTTAGATTCTTCTCCAGTATATCCCACAGACCCTCAATGGGGTTGAGGTCAGGACTTTGTGGTGGCAAATTTAAGTGTACGAATGATGCCTCGTACTCCTCGAACCAATCTTACACAATTTTAGCGCGATTAATCGTGGCATTGTCATCCTGGAATAGGCCATTGCCTTCAGGGAAGAAAAATTCTTATGATGGAATAAGGTGGTCATTCACTATGCTAAGATACTCAGGTGACTTCATTTTACTGCTCCATAGTGTTGCTGCGACTAGACCAGCCAAATAGAAGCAACCCCAGATCATAACACTTCCTGCTGAGGCCTGTACGAATGGTAGAGTACAGGAAGGGACCAATACTTCACGCGGTTCCCTTCGAATCCTGATGCGTCCATCATGTTGACACAGTGTATACTTCGGCTCATCAGACCACATGACTCTTCCCCATTGCTCAGCAGTCCAATCTTTATGTTCCATGGCGAATTGGAGTCTACGAAACATGTACAAGGAACCTTCACACACGTAACTCACTCGAAGAAACTCCGTAGTGATTTTTAAGAACATTTCTAAAAGACATACGACTACAATCAGTAAGATCTTTCGGGACACCTTGTTCCCATCTTCAGACAGATTCTTCGAGTACGTTACGTGTGTGAAGGTTTCTTGTACATATTTTGTAGTTTTATCAGCACGTAAACCTCAGTTCATTTATTAGAATTGGAGTCTTTTTTCCGATTACTCTCACTAACCAGTGGTTTCCTTTTTGCGACACAGCTGTTTAATCCCAGTCCTTTGAGGTACCGTCTCATCGTGCGAGTGGAAATGGTCTTGCTTCCACTATTGAACATGGTTGTGAGTTCTAGTGTCGTTTTTTTTTTTTTTTTGCGATGCGATTTCACTAAGCGTTTTAATGTTATTTGGTCACGATTATTCAGGACTATTTTCCTACCAGACATTTTCCGCAAAGTTGATACTTCACCGCCATCATTGCAACATTTAATAATGCCTTGAACAGTTCGTAATCCGGTGCCAGTGATTTCAGTAATCTCCTTGCAGGTCTTCTGCCCTTGCCGCAGGCCAACAATTTTTGCCCTTTTTGAACTCTGTCACATCTTTTCCGCGACCGCGTATAACGTCTTCCGCCATGATCGCTTAGAACTGATGAGCTTCACGCTTATCCCGTTCCATTTAAAGATTGTATTGGCTGCATCATTAGGCAAATTTTCGAAATGCTTCATCAGTCATGCCGTCCTCGGTGTTTGCATGTTTCCATTCACACCGTGACTTTTTTTGGTGGCCAGGCAGTGTGTAAACATATGGAATTTGAGGAAAATGTATTATTCCATATGCTCTTTCACTTTATATGTACAAAACAAGAAAACTAATTATTAACTAAGGGACAAATAGCAAGGTAAAATACCTGATCCACAAGGCATGCTTAACTCTTTAAGTGGCCGATGAATTTGAACCAAATGGTGCCCAAAATTTTCTGCCCTCCTCAAACAGAACTGTTGACATAGCGGCCGGGTTTTACGAAAGCTATGGCAAAACTATTTCTTTCCTTATCTCATCTCAGCCGAATCGGCTATATATCTGTAGCTCGTAGTAAGTGCTCCCTTATGGTCCTTAGTCCTATAGTCTGATTCCCTTATAGGGTTTATTCTCTGCTCCAGTACTCAAGGAATGATTCGGAAGGGTCCTGTGACGTGAACATCATGGCACTGGGTAGAAGCAAGTTGCTGAAATATATTTTCTTTCCTTTCTTAGGTTCTTCGCCATTTTAGCAGTATTTCCGGGAGAAAAGGTAATAATATGATGGGAAGGATTAAGGAAAATCATTCTCCTTAAATTACCTTTTTGAATGACAAACCTATGAGAAAAGCACCGCTTTCTGCTGTGCAGGTTCGCTTGTTCCTGTCGAGTTCAGAGATAGCGAATATATTTGTTCGAGCTGATTCCAAATCATTATGGTGACCCCGAGTTAATTCGTTCCAGCCGGTTGAAGGGTTAAAACGAAATAGTCAACGTGAATCAGTGTGGAGTGCAATCACACCTCAAAGCAATATGTGCTTCAGAGCGATGTTTCATGCTGGCAATGAGAGTGCACAGAAGTTGTCCTGGCAAAAACATCATGGCTCCATCACGGCTATTTAACGCTTCTGTAGGTTTCGGGGAGGCGTTTGAATGAGTGTAAGGTGTCTTCCTAAAGCATCCAAGGCATTCTCAATAGCATTTAGGTTAGGCGAACGAGCTGCCAACTCCATGCGGTTGATCACGTTCTCCTCAAGATATTTGTAAACAATTCTGGTTCAGTGAGGACGTGGATCATCGTTCTTCAACGAAAAAAATTGTTGCCGATTGCTTCTGCACAATGCCTAACAAAGCATTCTGGGAACTAATACCTATAAATCATAAACATTCATAGAGCCGGTTTGAAGCCCATAGAGATCTGCGCAACCCCCAAAGAATAGATGATGGCGTATCCCTGGTTCTTTTCAGATAAGTCTTCGTCTGAAGTCACCCTAGACATCAAATATGGACTTACCCGTAAAGAGAACAGAGCTCCATTGATCATCGGTCTAATTTACACCACTGTGACACCAATTGGCACATCTCTAAACGCGGTTGAACAGATGTGGCAGTCTTTCTTCTTCGAGAAGTTCTTGTAGAATGTCTATTGGAAGCACACTATTAGTCTCCTAGCATGAATTTCATGAAGCCTCATGCGCCCAGGGCACAAGATACCACATCTCCTGTTCCTTCTATAACATCTGAACGCAGTTGAACAGATATAACAGTCTTTCTTCTTCGAGAACTGAGCTGTAGATTGAATGTGGCCGTCTTTCTTCTTTGAGCAGATCATATAGAATGTATCTTCGAAGTGCATTATTGGTCTCGTAGCATGAAGACCCTATTTCATGATGCCTCCTGCGCACCAGAACACAAGATACCACATCTCCTGTTCCATCCATAACATCTGAACGCAGATGAATGGATGTAGCAGTCTGTCCTCTTCGAGCACTAAGCTTGAAGTTGCTGCCTGAGGTCTTCCGTTACAAAACCTTCTCGATGTCGTATTTATCCTCTGGAATGTGGTCCAAAGCCGATGGACTAGGGAGCGACTCACATTGAGTCACCTGGCTACTTGAGTTGGAAACTTACTGGCTTCGAGCCTTCTAATGGGGAGAGGAGAGGATATCCGTCTTAATTCTTCTCCTAAATGATGTCTAGAATGCCCCATAAGAGTAAAGTAAACTTTCGAAGCACCGTGTTCTGCTTGGAACCCAGAAGCGAAATGCGCTCACCTGCTTCCTAACCTAAAAATAGTTTACATATTTAGACGCTCTTTATGTTAATTGTTTTTTTATCATATTAGACATCGTAGAGTTAAAATACCTCTAATATGTTAGGTTCATTGAATTTCACTGCGGATTTTTCACAAAAATCGCTAATTTCATGTAGTTTCTTAATTCACTGAGACCAATGTACCGATTTCCACAAATGGGTTTGAATAGCGATAACTACTTATAATCCCCTAGCGTTAATCTTCTTTCTCTAAGTTTATCAGAACTGTTTCCCAGCAAGGTGAGGTTGTACGTCAGACGAAGAATTAATTGCTGCGAAAATGAACACGGAATCTGAAAAAACAAATCGATAACTATGGCGACTTTTCATTTAATTTTCATTTTCATTTCATTTATTTCTTCATTCAGTTGCCACTACAGCAACTAGGAAAAGGAGGGAAATGGCCGGGAGGCCTGACATAGCCCTCCTCTCCCCAGAACACAAAAACATAAAGCTTAACAGAACAGGCAAGCCAACACATATATGGTAGGTTAATATGTGAATATACACGTACTAGCTCACAACCAACATATATATCAATGTGTTCCATCATCAATAGCCTTCATTATATCTAAACAAACAAGTGTCAAATACACCACTATATAATCACATATATATTTATAAATAAACAACAAATAACGTTTGCATCTCACTTTATAATCATACTAACCCACATTTCTTCCATTCAATCGAAATTGCCTATTGTTTACTAATTATTTCATAAGATGTGTCTTTAGTTTTATTTTAAATAAGTTAAAATTATTAATTGATGTTAGTTCTTGGGGCAATGAGTTCCAGAATTTTGGGCCACTATAATTTATATTCATTTTAAGTTTCTCAGTTTGTGGGAACATTGGAATTAGTAGTGATCTATTCCTAGTATTGTGGTAATGAGTATGCATATTTAGCGTCATTATATCATTGTGTATACCATTTTAATTATTTTATACATTATTTTTCCCAAGTTATAATCATATAATTGCTTTATCGTTAAAATATTATATATATTGGGGTTCACTTTTGACCGAATATATGAGATTGGTTGAAAATTAACTTTCCTTTCAAAACACTTACCACGGTTACTGTTTTGAAAAAAAAAACACAACCATAGTTTGGCGTTTGAAAGAAGCATAACTATGATTAATGTTCGGGTGAAACAAATTATTTACGGTAGCGACTAAGATCTAAGACTTTTATCTAGATCGGGATAAATAGTCACTTTGTAACGTACCAGGAGATGTGACGTACCTGCCAGAAGGACGCACACGACATAAAGGCAGATAGGAATCAGAATAAAACGTCCGCGTAGCTTAATTGGTAGAGCAACTTATTCCGGAATGAGTGGACCCGGGTTCGAACCCCGGCGCGGATAAAAATGACGGAGAAATTCACTTCGTTATAACTTCAGCTGCCGAAAATGGTTTCATACAATAAAGATCGTTGGATGAATCAAAATGATTACGGTAACCACTTAGGCGTTCATCTAGATCTGAAAAAAAACCAGTTACTTCCGCTGCCGAAAATTTTATTTTACACTCAAGATTTGTTGTTTTTGTACTAGCGCAGCACTAATTCAAGATTTTAAATGCAATTAGTAGGAGAGTATGATTGCTTACATAGTGTTTTTCCTTTCTAATGACCTGACATTACAAAAGTAACAGAATGTTTTGATTTAAGAATACTTTTCTTTTGTTTAGCCCATGTTACTTAAGCCCTGAATGAAGATCTTCTTCCTATCTCTTCCCTCTTCCCTTAGGATGTGTTGCTTTACTTTCAGAGCTATTTCATCCTGAAAATGTCATTGCCCTATATATCCACCAGTACTTAGATCTTCCACATTTACAATGCCCTTGAACCAGTTTCCATTTGTCAGATATCCGGTTCATTTGCCATCTTTTTCTCAAGCTAGATGACCTCCCCACAGGAACGTAAGCCAATGGGAAGGTCCTAGAAAAATTTCACTTGTGCTATTTCTTTGATTGTTTTCATACAATCTTTTCAAAGGTCATACTTTTAATGATAAAATGTTATACAATTTAAGCATTGTTTTAATCTCCAAGTTCGTAAGATACATTTTGTAATTCGTAGTCATTACAACTGAATTTGAAAATACATTTTGTTACACGTTCAACATTTTTTCTCTGGTCATTATACTTTTTATGTGTGCTGTCTTCTTCTGCATCACTTCGAGCTTTATTTTGAAAAACTGTGATTCGTATAGCAGTAAAGTCAGAATATCTTATGTTGTGTGAGAAATGTAAATGAACGTATAATCTAGAAAATTTAATACTTACTCGCCAACGTTCCCACAGCGTTTTGTTGCCTGTGAACAGGAATTCTACGCAAGTATTCGAAGGACATATGCACTTGGAGTGCCACTTTTCCAAAATAAGAAATCAACGCTGCCAAAGTTTTGCACTAGTTTTGTACAGATTTGTACACCCAAAAGAAAATTTTGTACCCCACCGGAAGTGGTACTTTTCGGCTCTCTAAACGTGGCACTCCAAGTACATGCTCAAGGGCTACAAAGGAGAGTCAAAAAGTACCACTTCCAGTGGTGTAAAAAAATTTCTTTTGCGTGTACAAAACTGTACAAAACTAGGACAACACTCTGGCAGTGTTTATTTTCGATTTTGGAAAAGTGGCACTCCAAGTACATGCTCGAGGACTACAACGGAGAGTCAAACAGTACTACTTCCGTTGGTGTACAAAACTTTTCTTTTGGGTGTACAAAACCGTACAAAACTAGTACAAAACTTTTGGCAGTATTTATTTTCGATTTTGAAAAAAGTGGCACTCCAGCATGTTCTTGGAGTGCCACTTTTAGAGAGCCGAAAAATACCACTTCCGGTGGTGCACAAAATTTTCTTTTGGGTGTACAAAACTGTACAAAACTTTGGCAGCGTTGATTTCTTATTTTGGAAAAGCGGCACTCCAAGTACATGTATCTGTATTCGAAGGCTATTAAACGTTTTGTGTTAACCCTCAATCTGAACAGTAAAAAAAAACCCGATCCCTTGCGATGATGAACAGGATTAATTGTTTTAAGGAACAAAACTGGACAGCAATTATTGAATTGTTTAACCCCTTTTTTCAGTTTATTAAAATGTCCCTCTTAGTGCAGATGAAGTCTTAGATGTAATGTCTCCTCTCCCACGGTGTCTTTCTTTTGCTCCCCAATGAAATACTTTTATATTGATGAAAAATTTTCAATTAATAATTACGGTATAAAACATGAAACGCATATATGTTATGAGATACAGTATAAACATATATAATTTAAGTTACTTTTGTTAAGTTTAAAAGGGAGGGAGACAGACAGACAGACAGAGAGAAAGAGGGAGAGAGATAGAGAGGTACCCTGGAACCCCGTTTATACGTTTTTAATGGAACCAAGTAAAATTAACATATGATTGAAGAAAACGTATAAATGATAAAGGGAAATTTTAACATAAAGGGCAATTCAGAATTTGGGGATCGGAGACATTTTACGTATAATTGAGAAATGGATAAACGAGGTTCTATATATATATATATATATATATCATCATCATCATCATCATCATTGTCAACCATTATCAATCCACTGCTGGACGAAGGTCTCCCCAAGTTTCCTCCACAACGGTCTGTCTTGTACCAGTCTCCTCCATGTCACTCCCGCATACTTTAGAATTTCATCCACCCATCTTCCATGTGGTCTTCTTCTGGGTCTTTTCCTGTCCCTTGGAATCCAATCTAAAATTTCGGCTGTCCATCGATGGTCTGTCCTTCTGGCAGTATGTCCAGCCCATTGCCATTTCAGGGATTTAACTCTGATCACGATGTTTTCCACTCTTGTCATTTTTCGGATCCACGTGTTCCTCTTCTTATCTCTCCTGGTTACACCAATCATGCACCTCTCCATGCTTTTTTGAGTTGTCTGCAGCCTTTGTATGTCTCTTTTAGCTAAGGTCCACGTCTCTGCACCATACGTAAGCACTGGAAGGATGCATTGATCAAACACTTTTCTTTTAAGACATAATGGCATATTGCTCTTGAAAATTATGCTGTTTCTTCCAAAAGCTCTCCAGGCAAGTTTTGTACGCCGATGAATTTCTTCACCAATGTGACCCTCACTTGATATCTGCTATCCAAGATAAACGTACGTGTCTGTTATCTCCAGCTTTTCTCCATCAATCGATAAATCTTCATCTCTTGTAAAAGCATTGAACATCACTTTTGTCTTCTGAAAGTTCATTTTTAATCCCACTTCTTTACTCTTGTCAGCAAGTTCCTGCATCATACTCTGTAGCTCTGATGGGGTAGTTGCAAACATGACTATGTCATCAGCAAAACGAAGGTGGGTTAGATAATCTCCATTAATCTTTATGCCTTTGTTTTCCCAGTTCAGTGATCGAAAGACATTTTCCAATGTGGCATTAAAGAGCTTCGGAGATATGGTGTTACCTTGTCTCACTCCTTTTCCAATTTTTATGTGTGTTGTATTTTCAAATAGCAGAATCTTTGCACTTGCATTTTCATAGATGTTATTAATAATATTAATGTATGCATCTTCAATACCGCAGGATTTCAGAGCCATTGCAACTGCTGATGGTTTCACCGAATCAAAGGCTTTTTCATAATCGATAAAAGCCATGCACAATGGAAGTTCATATTCCCTCGCTCTTTCAATTAGTTCTCTCAGCACGTGGATATGATCTATTGTGCTGTAGCCACTCCTGAATCCAGCTTGTTCTCTCGGTTGAGCCATGTCCAGTGTACCTTCAAGCGGTGTGAAAGAACTTTAGTGAAGATTTTATAAACCACTGATAGGAGGCTGATAGGTCTGTAGTTCCTGAGATCCTCAACGTCACCTTTTTTATGTAGCAAGATCATTGTAGCGTTGTTCCAATCCTCAGGAATTTTCCCTTGATTAAGGCATCGAGTGAAAATTTGGGCGAGTACTGTTTCGATTTCTCCACTTGCTTCTTGCATGATGTCTACAGTAATTCCATCTTCTCCTGGAGCTTTTCCCCGCTTCATGTTCTGAATTGCATGTGGAACTTCTGCTGGAAGGACTGGAAGAACTCTGGTACCTTTCATGATGCCTGAAGTACATATATCATCAATTTCATATAATTTGGAGTAGAACTCTTTCACTCTTGTCAAAATTTCGCCTCTATTTCTTGTTACAGAACCATCTTCTTTTCTCAGTGCCATAATCTGTTTTTTTCCCTTACTGAGATGTCCCTTTGCTATCTTTAGGCTTTGGTTGTTTTCAATTGCTTTCCTTACTAGTTCACAGTTGAATTTCCTTACGTCTTCAGTGATACATTTTCGTACTGTCTTGCATAGCTCTATATATTCCACTTTGGAAGTCACATCTTCTTTAGTTGTCCTCATCTCTCTTCTTTTTTGCATCAACATTTTGGTTTTTCCTGATAATTTGTTCACATGCAATTTGTTCTTAGACCCAGCTAATTTTGTTGCTGTTTCCATAAGAGCTTTGGTTACTTTTCTGTTAACTTCAGAAATATCCACTTCTTCCGATGTTAGGCCTTCTAAAGCAGAGAATCTGTTCTTCAGTTCCAATTTGAAGGTATTATGGTGTTTTTTAAGGTTGGTTATGTCAATACATTTTGTTTGTCTTATGAGCTTGCTATGTTCGAGTTTAGTGTTGAGGTGCATCTTACATCTCACCAATCTATGGTCACTGCCTGTGTTGAACTTGTTTAGCACACTGCAGTCTTCTATGACGAATTTTTTGTTACACATAATAAAATCAATTTCACTTGTCGTCCCGTTTGCATGTCTCCATGTCCATTTCCTGTGTGGCTTTTTCTTGAAAAAGGAGTTCAAGATGAAAAATCCTTCTGCCTCTGCAAACTCTACGAGAGTATTTCAACGCTGGTTTCTGTTGCCGTGACCGAATTTACCTACTGAAGTTTCATTCTGTTGCCGTTGCCCAATTTTTGCATTGAAATCTCCCATAATTATCTTCAAGTGCTGTTTACCTTTATTATTTAGATCACGAATTTCCACATACAATTCTTCAATTTCTTCTTCAGCATGACTTGTGGTGGGTGCATAAGTTTGAATAATCTGAGCCTGGTATCTTTTCGAGAGTTGGATAACAAGTCGTGCAGCTCTGTCAGAGGAACTTTCAACTTCTACAACTTTATCCTTCAGTTTCTTGTTTATTATAAATCCAACACCACTAGTTCTGCCAGTATCTGTCCCACGATAGTAGAAGAGATGTCCACTTTTCAGTTCAATGAGATCTTCTCCTTTTCTCCTTACCTCACTTAGCCCGACGATGTCCCACTTGATCCTTTGTAGTTTCTCTTCCAATTCAAGAAGTCTTGAATCAGAAGATAGGGAGCGTCCGTTATACGTAGCCAAGGTCAGCATCAGATGGCAGCCTAGTCCGGTTTTCCGGGGATTCTTAGCACCCTCTGCCTTCATGTCGCACTGGCCGCTGCCTTGGCCAGGTACATTCCAGCTGCCGGAGACTGAGGGCCAAGATTTAAGTTGTGGAGTCATTTTGGAGGGGTTTGGCCATAACTCACCACGCTGGCCAAGCGGGTTGGTGAGTGTGGGATAGCATTTCCTCTAATCCCGATGGTATAGTTATACCGCTATTGGCGGTCGTCAGAGCCCCTTTAGTGGGAACAGGATGTACCACGAGAAGGTGTGGTTGACATTTGTCAAGGAGAGGCTGTGATGTTACGCATCACCTGACCTTACATGTATGAGCGAGGTTATATATATATATATATATATATATATATATATATATATATATAGAACCTCGTTTATCCATTTCTATATATTCACGTGCACATGCATATCCATTCAATAAATTCACGTTTATCCATTCAATAAATTCACGTGCACATGCGGTGGAACCTCGCTCATACCTTTTTCAAATGACCAAGTAAAATTTACGTTTAATTGATAACATTGTATAAACGAAAGAGGGAAAATTTGTATTATACGGTGTCCCGTATTTCTTTCATGATTTATCTGCTCCTCCGGGCAGTCACGGGATAGGATTCTTAACCTCCAGATTTGCTGAACATGAATGCCGGTTGCTTCGACTAGCGAATCCTGTGATGGTTATATTCAAATTTAATCGGAAACTTGAGACTTGGTCGTTCTGGGTGGTGTAGTGGTTAGCATACCCGGGCGCTATCTGTGAGCGGGTTCGAGCCCGCTCCAGGACGGTGAAATTTTCAAATTTTCGGATATTATCTGACTTACCATCCTTGTCACATTTACACCAAAAATCGGATTGTCATCTTCAAAATTTGTATTATGAGCTGTAATCCCTTATTTCTTTCATGAGGGAAAGTTTGTATTAAGGAGAAATTCAAAATGTTTTTTTGGATCTGCGACATTTTACGTAAAAATGAAAAAAAATATATGTATAAGTGAGAAACCTATAAACGAGGTGCTACTGTCTATGTTTAGTAAACACACACACACATACATACACGTGATACAAGTGGGAGATAGGACACCGGACTCCACCCCAAATGAAATTCTGGTTACGGCACTGCCTGCCTATTTCCAAATGCACTTCTTTGTCTGTTTGAAAGTTTTATTCCCTGTAAGCCTACTTTCCGCTACGAATGTCGCTCCAACTCGACAGACCCAGAATTGTTTTCTTAAAAAATATGTTAAACGAGTTCGTAAGAGGAAAGGAAATACTCCTGTGTCTGGAGACATTGCTTCAAGCAACCCCTGTGGTAGTCCAAAATGAAATCCCTTTTCTCGAAAGGTGTGTTACGATATTTACCGATTACGTTTGCCAGTAGGTATTAATTGAAAACTTTATGCACCTCCATTCACCATCGTAAGCTGCATACAAGAAAGAGAGCTAAACTAACAGCTCCTGAGTAACGGGTAACACTTGCAGGTGGTGCTATCTGCCCGACTACGCGCTATTCTATAAGGAAATGTATTGTGTTATGCTATCATTTGCTTCTGTCTACCTTTTGCAGAGATTCTTGCACTTTGTTGAATTACGCAGATGAAAAGCCCTACGTGAAAGTGATAATTTTCATGTAGTTTTCTCACATATAAAGAAAAGACATGTAAAACGGATTTTTGCGTTATGAAGGGGGGGGGATTTCATAAAAGGGAGGGAATACCTTCAAGACATGCAAAACATCCGCGTGTGCTAAATATCAGGATGAAAAACCCTGGCTGAATGGATGGAGAATAAAATTTCTGTATAAAGATCATCAAATATCTTAATGAAGAAAATAAAAGCATGCATGTAAACATTTACTGAATGTTGCCAACAACAACAGAAATCTGATCACGATCCTTAAAACTTGATCTGGCAAAACATCATTCCAAGATGATGCACGTGTTTTAGGCTTGGGAAGAAACCTGCTCTATTTCCGCGTTGTGGCATTCATTGTTCGCCTGCGCTTCATTACCCACTGATTTGTTCTCATTTTCTTTATCTTCTTAATTTTGTCAACGGACAAAGACCGCTTTTGTTTTTCTAAATATCATACTACACGAAACCCAGATCTGTTTTTTTTTCGTCCTGTAGTTTTTGATGATGAGATACAAATGTCAAGAAATAGTTCGTAAGAAGGAACAGAGCAATAAGGCCATGTAAGATATTTTCAGTAGAACGATAAAGCGTGTGACGGTGAATATCGGTTATGCAACAAATATTGAAGACTCGTGCGACATTAATCACTGAAACGATGAAAGTTTTCCGTCTTTAGCACGATTTAATGATTAAAGGATGAGAAATATATACAATTAAAACCATGAGCACTTTCGAGGCAGCGGCTGCCTCTTCTTCAGATAGACGGAAAACTTTAATCGTTTCAGTGATCGGTTATACATTTTTCTAAGGAATGTCTCTAAAAAGTATCAATATAAAAATCGTATAAAAGACATTTCGAAATGATGAGTAGTATCGTAAAATTTCGAATCTTTCAAAACAAACAAAATGGAAAAAGGAACCACGTAATTTTAGATTAAGATAATTTATTATGTGAGACATACATACATACATGCATACAAACATACATACATTTAAGAGCAATTGAATTAGAGATACCTGTCTAGTAACGTGTAGCATCACCTTTCGCCTTGATTACGGCGGCGGTTCGTCTCTTCATGGAAGCGTTGGGAAGACATACGGATCCACGACCCCTGAACAAGCTCCCACAGTTCACGGAGGTTTGATGGAGGGGGTCAGAGATTAGAACATCTCTCTCGATGGCATCCCAGATGTGCTCGATGGGATTGAGGTCAGGTGACCTAGATGGCCAAGGAAGCGAGGTAACGTCGGTGAAGTGTTCATCCAACCATTCAAATACAATTCGGGAGCGATGGCACGGTGCATTGTCTTGCTGCAGGATGAAGTACCCAGTGAGATGTTGAAGACGCACAAACGGGAGAAAATGGTCGTCCAGGATATCCCGGTAACGTTGGCCTGTGAGGAACGATGTCACACATACCAGGGGTCCCATTTCAGTCCACGTAAACAGTCCCCAGACGAGAGTGCCAACCCCACCAGCTTGAAGAGTACCCTGCTGGCAAGAAGGATCCATCGCTTTATGTGGTTTGCGCCGTACTTGTATCCTGCCATTCGCATGTACCAACGTGAATCTCGACTCATCAGTCCAGGCAACATTTTCCCACATGTCTAGGGTCCAGTGGCAATGCTCCCGCGCCCATGCTAATCTTTGCACCCTGTGATGTACGGTCAGCAGCGGTAGCCTCGTGGGACGATGGCTTCTGTACCCCATAGCGAGGAGATGGTTCTGGATGGTGTGGCTGCTTACACGTTTTTGTGCACCAGCATTAAATTGCCGAGTGATTTCTTGCACTGTGGTCCATCTATCCGCTGTTACAATGCGAGCTAGCCGACGATGACCCCGCTCATCAACACGCTGTTGTCCACGGCAGTTGGCCCTTGCAGGAATGGTTTTACCGGATTCGATGTACTCACGGTTCACCTGTGACACAGTGGCTCGTGAAAATCCCAGTGCCTGCACGACTTCCGAGATGGAGTGACCCATTCGTCGGGCCCCGACAATTTGCTCACGATCAAATGCGCTTAGATCATTCGTCTTACCTATACTGCATCCGACTCTTACTGATTCCCGTCGCATCACTCCTTATTATGTCGGATCGCTGCATACGTCATGTCGTTTCCGTTTACAGGGCCGCCCACAGCGCCACATTTGCATAACGCCAGCTGTCTCTAATTCAATTGCTCTTCAGTGTATAATAAGTTATTTTAAGAACAAGAGCAGGGAAAACAAGCTATGAAACAGAGTTTATTTCATAACGTATGCAAATTCACAAAAATCAACAACACAGCGATTTCCGTGTTGAGTTCATAAAATTGTGAAAAGGCAGGTACACCATGATTAATAAGGGATGTGGTGACCCCTTGCAGATTGCTTTCTAACGCTTTCATAAAAAAAGAAAAGAAAGCAATCCCGAGAGATTTTGCGACTGGCTACTGTTACTTGTTTACGATATTTCATCAGCTGCCTATAATGACTTAAAAAATTACTGTGCATATCTTATTTTTCCCACGTCATTCTTTTCGGGCTTTTACCTTGTATTTTAATAATTACTTATGAGTGTTTCCTTCGTAGAAACGATACGATGATGTGCTGAATAAATGGACTTATATTCTTTTTTGGTTTATACACAATCTCCGAATTTATGAGAATTAAGGTTTCGATCTTGTCGCTTAAAAAACCAAGACCGGTTTTGAATAAGAAGAGACGTACTTAAAGGAAAGTAACCCAGTGATCACGTGGACATATAGTTCAGTGTCTCACCCTCTTTCGTCCAAATTCAAATCCCGAGAACGATATGGATGATGTTGCCTTGTCATTCAGAATTTGGTTCTCTTAATTCAACTAGTTCTGAATTAAGTCGGTTGGTGCTACATTATACCCTTAGGTATTCATCAGGGGTTATTAAACTCCATATAAAACCTATATAATAGGCAACATATGTCTCTAAAGTTCTGACATCATTCAGTATTTGCAGCGCCATCGGCTTTTATCTGGTGGACAAAATCGGAACTAAGCTCACCGATATCTCACGATACGTAAATTCAAGGAGAGATATCGGAAAATAAAATCAAGTTAGTAAGACAAACGACGTCAACTGTGGCAACACGCACGTGCTTGAACAACTGTTTGCGACGTCTGTTCTGTTACGTAGGGGTTATGTCGTGTTTTATTTCATTTTCTTTGCATTGCAGAGTAATTTAATAAAAATGAATCAGCGTTATTATAAATATATATATATATACCCAGATCTATTTAAAACGATGTAACCTACAATAAAAACTGAAATTTTAGATGTCAAAGTGAGCAAAATCGCATTTAAAAACATTTTCAGCTCTTACAGAAGGAATATTTACTACATTTCCTTAGAGAAATCCGGCGCCTATTTGATACGTTTTCCATCTGCTTCAATTAAAAATTGCACCCTGTCCTAGGGCGGGCAACATCCTCTATACATGGATATTTATTTACAGCATAAAAACAGTGTCCTATAGGAAGGGCTGCAGGCTAGATAATAGTAGAGTAGACGTTATCATAACAAATAGTATCCGTGCGACAACAAAGAGGACTATCATTGCCACGCTACGCACTTAAGGATGAAATTATTCCTGTGTTTTCATGTATTACTAATATATTCAAATATCACTTAAACATCTTTCGGAAGTAATTAGTGAAACAGAACACGAAGTATCCCCACCCGAGTCAATAACGAAAACGCTAAGTGCATTTTCCTGCCCGTATGCTTTTACACGTGAAATTAGTTACTCTTCTACGTAACCGGAAAAAATAAGAAAGGTGCCCTCGTTCATGAAATTCTTTACGACGAGGTCCGCTTTCACTGGCCCAGTTATCGAAAATTAGCGCTGTGGGTAATCCCGTGAGTGCAACTGTGCGTGGAAAATTAGCCATTCACGAGACCGTTTTGCGCACAGGTTTAAGCTGCGTTGGAACGTTTACATGACTAAGCGCTCGTGTAGGATCATTTACATCGCAGCAGTTGTATATGTAATGATTTTATTTCATTTTATTTCAGCATTTCTTTGAGACCCCATTTCGAAGCATTTCGATCTCCTCTTAACAATAAACTATGTGTGTAGCATGTGGATGGAATGGTTGTAAAAAAAGTATGGGAATTTTGTTTCTTTGTTAATGGGTTTAGTGATCGCCATGAGAAACTCCGAGGGCTATAAGCGATCGTCCATCTCTGATTTAAGGCCGATGGCACCAGGGAAGGGAGATAGCCAGCGGCGTAAGACAAGCGCACCACCTCTGCCGCATTCGGGCTAACAATCCCGAAGTCTACACCTCGTGTAACTATCGGGCGCCGGGGAATATCGTGCTATGGTACGTATTTGTTTAATACCATGATCCACAGCAAAAGACAGCATCACTGATCCAGTTGTTGTTGGTTTATGCGAACTGGTTTTCGCTGTGAAAAACTTGACCCAGATATTTTTTTTTTATTAAAGGTTTAACGACCACCGTGAGCAACTCAGTGGGCTATAAGCTTTCGCCCGTCCCTAATTTAGGGTCACTAGTTCCAGGGAAGGGAAAGAGCCAGTGCTGTAAGACAAACACAACATCCATGTCTCACCGGGATTCGAACCCGGACCCCTTTCGGATGAATGATCAGAGGCCATCGCTTAAACCACTGCGCCACCTTTTTTTTTTTTTTTTATTGGAGGTTTAACGACCACCGTGAGCAACTTAATGGTCTATAAGCATATAAGCAATCGCCCGTCCCTAATTTAGGGTCACTGGTTCCAGGGAAGGGACAGAGCCAGTGCCGTAAGAAAAACCCAACATCCATGCCTCACCGGGATTCGAACCCGGGCCCTTTACGGACGAATTATCAGAGGCTATCTCTTAGACCACTGTGCCACCGGGGTGGCCCAGATATGAAACAAGACGAATACCAGCAAATTCCCGAACATAATAAACACATCTTTCAACACAAATCTCAGATATACTGTAATGTGTGAAGAAAGGCCGTTTTTGCCAGTGGTGGATTTCGAACTCAAGCCTTCTTAATCCGGTGCGGGATATTTTACCGACTGAACTACGCCGGCGACTGTAGCCTTGAAGCTTGCAGTTTTTGACTGATGTGTCACATCAATAACACATCAAATGTACCACCCCTCTCCCCCCGAAAAGGGCGGGGACACGAAATCGCAGGTTTCCGGGCTACCAAAAAAAAAAAAAAAAGAAAAGAAAAATGCTTGAGGGAGCTCAACGAAGAAGGATTTTTATTAATTCCAGAAGCATCACACATTTCTTCACTGTTTGGGCGGCAATGTGCAGAAAAGCCCTTTTTGCCGGGGTCGGTTTTGAAGCCAGATGTTCCTACTCCGGAGTGAACTATTCTTCTCACTGAAGTAAACCGGCAAGGCTTATCACTGCAACTTGCCGTTTTTTGACTCATCCGTCATCTCAGCAGTACGTCAAAAGTACACTATATTGACAAAAGTTCCCGGACACCTAGAACACAACATAGCATTTATTGTCATACATTAGTACGGTGTCGGTCCACCTTTAGCCTTAATGCATGCACTGACCCTTCGAGACATGCTTTCGACAAGGTTTTGGAACACAGCGATAGGTGTGCGATTCCATTCAGTACATAATGCTGCCCCTGACTGTTGCTTAGTAGTAGGCTTTGGTTCCAAACTTTTTTTATGGCGCTCTAATTCATCCCATAGGAGCTCTATGGGATTAGGATCAGGGGTCTGTGCTGGCCAGTCCACACACGATACGGAATTATCATCAAACCACACCGTAACAGTCCTTGTTTTATGGCTTGGTGCATTATTCTGCTGGTACCAACAAGGCTCGGTTTCATAGTATTGCCACAGAGTTGGAAGGGCATAAATGTCCAAAATATTGAGGTAGATGTGCTGGTTAACAGGTTTGTCCACGATAACGAATGGGCCGGGACCATGCCACAAGAAACACTCCCCACACGAGTACACTGCCGGCTTCTAACTTGACCATAGGAACAGAAACTGTGGCAAATGGCGTTTCCCCGGCTGCCGCCATACCTACACAAGGCCATCAGACTGATGGATCGTATATATGGATTTATCAGTCCATAGAACCCGTTTCAATTGATCTACGGTTTACGACAAATGTTCTTTACACCATGCTAAACGACGAGTAGCATTCCGAGTGGAGATAAAATGCTTATGAACAGCCGCCCGACCACGGTAACCCATGGAATTAAGTTCTCTGCGAATGGTACGTGTACATACCGAGGTTCCAGCATCATTTTAACATCTTTACTCATCTGTACACTGAGGTCTTGTGCAGTAAGTACTCCATCGATTAGCTGTAACGACTCTCTTGAGGCTTCGACGTCCTCTATCACTGATTTTCTTTGATTAACCGTACGTTTTGCTACTTCAGGCACGCCATGTGTCTTCCAGTTATTCAGTACATCCAAAACAGTTGACTTCGGTATGTTTAAACGCCTCTCGGTTTCTCTTATGGACAACCCACTAATATATCACCCAACAATCTTTCCATTTTCAAAATCAGTTCTCTCTCGCCGCGACATTTCCACTCAACTTCACAATGCGATATGATCGCAGTCAGCAGCGGGCTTGTTTTTATACCGTTTGCAGCTGTTCCGCGCATCTTAACAACGCAGCGGATCCGCTAATTTGCTTTTGAAGGGTTGTCCTGGTGACTTTTGTCAATATAGTGTATGCTAAACGTATTTCAATATGTTTCATTTTAAAGAATGTTCAGTAATTTAAAAAAAAATTAAAGCTGAACTTCAACAAGAGGCTAAATTATGCTTTATAAAACTACAAAACTGTAAAGGCTAAAAATAATTATTTCCCTCTTTCCAGCAATAAAATGTAAAAATAAATTCTAAAAATAAAACTCTTGGAAGCATGGATATGGTGTAACTGGTATATTGTTACACCACCTAGTGGGAAAATTGTGCATGTGGAAAATCACAAAGTATGTAATGTAGATAGCCCGTAACGCAGTTAGAGCTACACAATGCTAAATTATATTCCAATATGGCGTGAAGAAATTTGAATTCCATAGTATTAAAATTTATGGCATCTAGCAGAAAAAAACTTCATTAGAAGAACACGAAAGCAGGAAAAATGACGGTCAGGGTTACATCAATCGGATGCAAAAGGATGTGACGTACCTGCCAGCAGGACGCACACGACATAAAGGCTGATAGCAATCAGAATGAGCGTCTGCGTAGTTCAGTTGGTAGAGCGACGTGTTCCGGAATAAGCGGACCAGGGTTCGAATCCCGGCGTAGACCAAAAATGACCGAGAAATTTATTTCGTTATAATGGCGCCCGGATGACCCGACCGTTCAAAATCTCGCAATGGTGTGATGTTATTTCCACACCGCGAGATAGGAAAAATCAGAGAATCTCTTCTCCAGCGCTTCGAAAATAAAAATGTGTGATGTTACATTAAACACATTGGATTGACTGGGAGTTCTCAAGTATACGTTCTACAGTGGATGGCTGCCAGCAACGATTCATGGTCACGGCTGACCCGTGGGCCATGCCCCCGGCCCTCTTTCGGGGGGGGGAGATGTGACGTACCTGCCAGCAGGATGCACACGACATAAAGGCAGATAGCAATCAGAATGAACGTCTGCGTAGCTCAGTTGGTAGAGCGACTTGTTCCGGAATAAGTGGACTCGGGTTCGAATCCCGGCGTAGACCAAAAATGACGGAGAAATTCACTTCGTTATAAGGATTAAACTATATCGGAATTTTAATACCGCAACATGTTCTTGTTGTCTTACGGCACTGGCTCTCTCTGGAACCAGTGGCCCTAAATTAGAGGCGGGTGGTTGTTTATAGCCTATTCATTTGCTCACGGTGGTCGTTAAACAAACAAACAAATGCACCGATGGCGCAGCAGTCTAAGTACTGGGTGTTGATCATTCTTCCGAGAAGATTCCGCGTTCGAATCCCGGTGAGGCATGGATGTTGTGTTCGTGTTACGGCACTGACTCTCTCCCTTACCTGGAACAAGTGACCCTAAATTAGCGACGGGCGACTACTTATAGCCCATCGAGCTGCTCACGGTGGTCGTTAAAGCCCCAAACAAATGCTCCGATGGCGCAGCGGTCTAAGCACTAGCTGATGACCATTCTTCTGAGAAAAGTCCGGGTTCGAATTCTGGTGAGGCATGGATGTTGTTTGTCTTACGAAACTGGCTTTCTCCCTTCCCTGGAACCAGGGACCCTAAATTAGAGACGGGTGACTGTTTATAACCTATTGAGTTGCTTACGGTGGTGGTTAAATTCTCAATCAAAAAAATCTTTCAGTCTGGCTTTTTTACTTGTCTGATGTGCTCACCTTCTGTCGTATCTGATCCTCTAGATTCAATCTACTGTAACTTCGTTTCTGATACGCAGCACAACAGTAACGTGGAACATAAATAGTTGTATCTAAACCTTCCCTGTGTAGCAAACACAAATTGAAGTTGGGTGTAGAACACAAGTATGCTACTTAGCTGGGTAATTTCGCATAAGAAAAGGCTGGAAACCCATTAGAAATGATTGTTATAATCGCAGCTCAAATGCAGTTTCGTTTCCTAATTGAACCTTACGAAGCAAAGATATATATATATATGGTTTTGTGAAAACAGGCTTTTAAAATTTTTTTTGTATAAACGTGCATTTACGGCACCTAACAGAGACATTTCGTGTCAAAAACATTTTTCGACTTTTCAGGCCAGAAATGGACGAGGAATTCGAAAAGAAATTGAAACACTGCCAAACTTACAGGATACACAAGATAGTAGGCATTTATGAAATGACAGCATTTTCAGATGTAAAGAAGCAGAAACAAGGACTGCAATTTGCGATGATATATCTGCGAAACAAGGACTACTATCTACGATTATATGAAGTAAATTGTCCTTGATGAGCAATATATTCGACCACTCTCCGCTGCGTAGAGTTGTACACATATGATCCTAAAGCACTGACAGCCATGCTTTTTCGAGATGGTATAGCTAGGCACCTGTTGGGGGAGGTAGTTGACGCAGAGACAAGATGTACCGTCCGAGCTTAACTCATACATGCTCTGTTGGCGACAAATCTAACAAGAAAGATGACACCGAATTTTCGGGTGTAATAAGCACGTCTTTGGAATCCGTTCTGACGCAAATTAAATTTATCAAAGCTATTCAAAGTCAATGAAACCGGCATGGAAAACAATAGATCTGACGAAAAAAGAAGATTTTCAATCGGGTTTTTAATCCCTCAGATATTGCTGTAAACGGAATCGTGAGATTACGAACTCTTAGAAACACAGATGTCGACAAAAATAAGATGCGGCTTTACGTCCTCTGGTGGGAAAACCATGCATTATTTTAGGAAGAAAGTATTCTCAAAAGGCTTATCCGTATAAGCGGTATCAGTCGAAGAAAAAAAGAATCGTCGAGTTTTCAGGAGCCCAGATTTTACAAATACTTCAGAAGCATAAATTAACACTTATGACCCCTGGTAACTAAACCATTTTTTACCAAACATTAGAAATTATGTGAAAAATATTTTGCATTAGGTCTTGTATGCGATACAGGAAGAATTTTTCAAATCGGAGCTTTAGGAGCAGAAATAACGCAGAAAACGCAATTTACCTTTGTGCCCCCTAGCGGAAAATCTAAGATTTACTTGAAATATTTGAATTTATAGGAAAAACATTTCGCATCGGAAACACTATCCAACACAGAAGGAATTTTTCAAATCGTACTCTTAGCAGTAGAGATACCGACAAAAATAGGATATACATCTACGCCCCTGGCGTAGAAACCATGCATTTCTTCAAGAAGAAAATTTTCCTAAAAGGTTTGTATCGGTCAACAAACGACTTTTTTTTTCAATCGAGATTTTAGAAGCTCATATTTTGCTGCAAATAAAACAGAAGCGGAAATTAAGACTTACGCCACTTGGTGGCCAAACTATTTCTTACAAAAATTAAAAATTATGTGCAAACCATTTCCCATCAGGAGCTGTATGCGGTGCAGAAAGAATTTTTCTAATCGGAGATGTAGAAGCAGAGATATAGGAGGAAACGCAAATTAAATTTACGCCCACTAGCGGAAAGTCTATGAATTACTTGAAAATTTTGAAACTATATGAACCACATGTCACACTAGAAACACTATTCAACAAAGAAGGAATTTTTCAAATCGGACTGCTAGAAGTAGAGATATTTACAAAAATAAGATATACATCTACGCCCCTGGCGTAGAAGCCATTAGTAATTTTAAGAAGAAAACGTTTCTTGAAGGTTTGTCAACATGAGTAGTATCTGTCAACAAACGACGTTTTTTTCAATCGAGAATATGGAAGCTCATATTTTGCTGCAAATACAACAGAGGCGGAAATTAAGATTTACGCCCCTAGTGGCCAAAATATTTTTTTTATAAAAATTAGACATTATGTGCAAACGATTTCCCATCAGGAGCTGTATCCGGTGCAGAAATAATTTTTTAAATCGGAGATTTAGAAGCAGAGATCTAGGGGGAAACGCAATTTTCCGCTACGCCCCCCAGCGGAAAGTCTATACATTACTTGAAAATTTTGAAATTATATGAAAAACATGTCACACGGAAAACACTATCCAACAAAGAAGAAATTTTTCAAATCGGACTTATAGAAGTAGAGATATTGACAAAAATAAGATGTATATCTACGCCCCCTGGCGGAGAAACTGTGTAATATTTTAAGAAGAAAATATTCCGAAAAGGTTCATCGATGTGAGTGATATCAGTCCCCCGAAAGAATGTTTTCAATCGAGATTTTAGAAGCTCAGATTTTATGGCAAATACATCAGAAGCGGAATGTAAGGTCAGGTCATGCGTAACATCACAGCCTCTCCTTGACAAATGTCAACCCCGCCTTCTCGTGGTACATCCTGTTCCCACTAAAGGGGCTCTGACGACCGCCAATAGCGGTATAACTATACCATCGGGATTAGAGGAAATGCTATCCCACACTCACCAACCCGCTTGGCCAGCGTGGTGAGTTATGGCCAAACCCCTCCAAAATGACTCCACAACTTAAATCTTGGCCCTCAGTCTCCGGCAGCTGGAATGTACCTGGCCAAGGCAGAGGGTGCTAAGAATCCCCGGAGGACCGGACTAGGCTGCCATCTGATGCTGACCTTGGCGACGTATAACGGACGCTCCCTATCTTCTGATTCAAGGCTTCTTGAATTGGAAGAGGAACTACAAAGCATCAAGTGGGAAATCGTCTGGCTAAGTGAGGTAAGGAGAAAAGGAGATCTCATTGAACTGAAAAGTGGACATCTCTTCTACTATCGTGGGACAGATACTGGCAGAACTAGTGGTGTTGGATTTATAATAAACAAGAAACTGAAGGATAAAGTTGTAGAAGTTGAAAGTTTCTCTGACAGAGCTGCACGACTCGTTATCCAACTCTCGAGAAGATACCAGGCTCAGATTATTCAAACTTATGCACCCACCACAAGTCATGCTGAAGAAGAAATTGAAGAATTTTATGAGGAAATTCGTCATCTAAATAATAAAGGTAAGCAGCACTTGAAGATAATTATGGGAGATTTCAATGCAAAAATTGGGCAACGGCAACAGAATGAAACTTCAGTAGGTAAATTCTGTCACGGCAACAGAAACCAGCGTGGAAATACTCTCGTAGAGTTTGCAGAGGCAGAAGGGTTTTTCATCTTGAACTCCTTTTTCAAGAAAAAGCCACACAGGAAATGAACATGGAGACATCCAAATGGGACGACAAGTGAAATTGATTTTATTATGTGTAACAAAAAATTCGTCATAGGAGACTGCAGTGCGCTAAACAAGTTCAACACAGGCAGTGACCATAGATTGGTGAGATGTAAGATGCACCTCAACACTAAACTCGAACGTAGCAAGCTCATAAGACAAACAAAATGTATTGACATAACCAACCTTAAAAAACACCATAATACCTTCAAATTGGAACTGAAGAACAGATTCTCTGCTTTAGAAAACCTAACATCGGAAGAAGTGGATATTTCTGAAGTTAACAGAAAAGTAACCAAAGCTCTTATGGAAACAGCAACAAAATTAGCTGGGTCTAAGAACAAGTTGCATGTGAACAAGTTATCAGGAAAAACCAAAATGTTGATGCAAAAAAGAAGAGTGATGAGGACAACTAAAGAAGATGTGACTTCCAAAGTGGAATATATAGAGCTATGCAAGACAGTACGAAAAAGTATCACTGAAGACGTAAGGAAATTCAACTGTGAACTAGTAAGGAAAGCAATTGAAAACAACCAAAGCCTAAAGATAGCAATGGGACATCTCCGTAAGGGGAAAAACAGATTATGCCACTGAGAAAAGAAGATGGTTCTGTAACAAGAAATAGAGGCGAAATTTTGACAAGAGTGAAAGATTTCTACTCCAAATTATATGAAAAGGATGATACATGTACTCCAGACATCATGAAAGGTACCAGTACCAGAGTTCTTCCAGTCCTTCCAGCAGAAGTTGCACATGCAATCAAGAACATGAAGCGGGGAAAAGCTCCAGGAGAAGATGGGATTACTGTAGACATCATACAAGAAGCAAGTGGAGAAATCGAAACAGTACTCGCCCAAATTTTCACTCGATGCCTTAATGAAGGGAAAATTCCTGAGGATTGGAACAACGCTACAATGATCTTGCTACATAAAAAAGGTGACATTGAGGATCTCAGGAACTACAGACCTATCAGCCTCCTATCAGTGGTTTATAAAATCTTCACTAAAGTTCTTTCACACCGCTTGAAGGTGACACTGGACATGGCTCAACCGAGAGAACAAGCTGGATTCAGGAGTGGCTACAGCACAATAGATCATATCCACGTACTGAGAGAACTAATTGAAAGAGCGAGGGAATGTGAACTTCCATTGTGCATGGCTTTTATCGATTATGAAAAAGCCTTTGATTCGGTGAAACCATCAGCAGTTACCACGGCTCTGAAATCCTGCGGTATTGAAGATGCATACATTAATATTATTAATAACATCTATGAAAATGCAAGTGCAAAGATTCGGCTGTTTGAAAATACAACACACATAAAGATTGGAAAATTAGTGAGACAAGGTGACACCATATCTCCGAAGCTCTTTAATGCCACATTGGAAAATGTCTTTCAATCACTGAACTGGGAAAACAAAGGGATAAAGTTAATGGAGATTATCTAACCCACCTTCGATTTGCTGATGACATAGTCATTTTTGCAACTACCCCATCAGAGCTACAGAGTATGATCCAGGAACTTGCTGACAAGAGTAAAGAAGTGGGATTAAAAATGAACTTTCAGAAGACAAAAGTGATGTACAATGCTTTTACAAGAAATGAAGATTTATCGATTGATTAAGAAAAGCTGGAGATAACAGACACGTACGTTTATCTTGGACAGCAGATATCAAGTGAGGGTCACATTGGTGAAGAAATTAATCGGCGTACAAAACTTGCCTGGAGAGCTTTTGGAAGAAACAGCATAATTTTCAAGAGCAATATGCCATTATGTCTTAAAAGAAAAGTGTTTGATCAATGCATCCTTCCAGTGCTTACGTATGGTGCAGAGACGTGGACCTTAGCTAAAAGAGACATACAAAGGCTGCAGACAACTCAAAAAAGCATGGAGAGGTGCATGCTTGGTGTAACCAGGAGAGATAAGAAGAGGAACACGTGGATCCGAAAAATGACAAGAGTGGAAGACATCTTGATCACAGTTAAATCCCTGAAATGGCAATGGGCTGGACATACTGCCAGAAGAACAGACCATCGATGGACAGCCGAAATTTTAGATTGGATTCCAAGGGACAGGAAAAGACCTAGAAGAAGACCACATGGAAGATGGGTGGATGAAATTCGAAAGTATGCGGGAGTGACATGGAGGAGACTGGCACAAGACAGACCGTTGTGGAGGAAACTTGGGGAGACCTTCGTCCAGCAGTGGATTGATAATGGTTGACAATGATGATGATGACATCAGAAGCAAAAATTAACACTTACGCCCTCTGGTGGCCAAAGTATTCTTTACCAAAATTTTCAAATTACATGCAAAAGATTTTCCATCAGGAGATGTATCCGCTGAAGAAAACATTTTTCAAATCGGAGTTTTAGAAGAAGAGTTATCGGGAAAAAATGTTATTTACTTTTACGCCCCCTAGCGGAAAATCTATGCATAATTTGAAAAAGCAACTATATGTAAAATACTCTTCGGCATAAATGGAATCGAAAGATAAAAAAATTTTTCAATCGGATGTTTAGAAGCAAATATGTGGAGTAAAACGTATTTTTGAATTCGACATCATCTGCGTTTACGCCCTCTAGCGGCGAAATTGTACATCCTAAAAAAAACGAAATAAAGGATGATCATTTGCATATTTCAAGCTTCCCAATGGAAAAACAATTTTTTAAATCGGATTAATAGTTGCAGAGATATCATGGGTACAGGCGGACGGACGGACGGACGGACAAACCGATGACAGAAGCACGATCTTTTTTTACAAAAGACGCTAAAAATCGAGCTTGCCAAATTATCATTCTGACACACTGTACAAATTGCTTCAATACAATTGTAGCATGAGGGAGAACGATGCGTTATTTTACCCTACAACGAACGGTGACACAACGGGTTAGAGGATAACAACACGCTATTCTAGTTCCTGTAACAAGCATTAATCTAGAGCAAAAAATCAATGGCGGTAACAGATTTTCACTATTCAGGCAGTGTGTCGTTCAATGGTATTCGCTGGACTGTTGCGTCTACCACATCAGCTTCACCCGGTTTACAATGACTGATCACATTATCTTAATATCAGGCGTGATTCCGGAATTCTATACGTATGTAAGGAAGATGCTTGTTTTCGTAGTTGAGACAAAGGAAATCGAATATTATAAAATAATATAATAAATATCAATAGCACTTCTTGAGGTTGGTTTATCTGTTGTTACACTGCCTGTGATGACTTTCCAACAGGATTCACTATTAAACAATCTGCGGCCATGTTACTTGATTGACTTCGTGGCCAGATTCAAGCTGTTATAACAGCTTCAGCTTCCATCGGATGGTTCCAATAGTATTATTGCATATGCGCATATCACAGTCCTGCCAATTTACATGCAAATCGCAATACTACATAACATTACAATGGTTTTTTTTTTTTTCTTTTTTAATTTTTTTACGAAGTCGTTTTCCCATAAATGTACGCTTTCGCCAGTAAGCTGTAGAAATTTGCATCGTACAAAGAGATACATAGGACAGTTTTATCTAGTTCAACGTCTGATATTTAACGCAAAGTGACAGTTTTCATTGCAAATTTTAATTACGTGCAAAAATGGCAATATGTTTGCACCATGTAAGAGCTGAGAAACCCTATGGCCTCTGATCATTCGTCCGAACGGGGTCCAGGTTCGAATCCCGGTGAGGCATGGATGTTGTGTTTGTCTTACGGCACTGGCTCTTTCCCTTCCCTGGAGCCAGTGACTCTAATTTAGGGACGGGCGACTGCTTATAGCCCATTGAGTTGCTCACGGCGGTCGTTAAACCTCCAATCAAAAAAATAAAAAAAAATATCTGTGATATATTCGACTTATGGTTAGCAATTTCTGGTGTAAAAATAATTTTTTTGGATCCGGCCCTTTTATTTTTAATTTTTTTAATTGGAGTTTAACGACCACCGTGAGCAACTCACGGGCTATAAGCAGTCGTCCGTTCCTAATTTAGCGTCACTGGTTCCAGGGAAGGGAGAGAGCCAGTGACGTAAGACAAACACAACATCCATGCCTCACAGCGCGCCCCTGGCGCAGTGGTCTAAGCGATGGCCTCTGATCATTCGTCCGAAAGGGGTCCGGATTCGAATACCAGTGAGGCATGGATGTTGTGTTTGTCTTACGGCACTGGCTCTTTCCCTTCCCTGGAGCCAGTGACTCTAAATTAGGGACGGGCGACTGCTTATAGCCCATTGAGTTGCTCACGGCGGTCGTTAAACCTCCAATCAAAAAAATAAAAAAAAATATCTGTGATATATTCGACTTATAGTTAGCAATTTCTGGTGTAAAAATAATTTTTTTGGATCCGGCCCTTTTTATTTTTTAATTTTTTTAATTGGAGTTTAACGACCACCGTGAGCAACTGAACGGGCTATAAGCAGTCGCCCGTCCCTAATTTAGCGTCACTGGTTCCAGGAAGGGAGAGAGCCAGTGCCGTAAGACAAAGACAACATCCATGCCTCACAGCCGCCCCTGGCGCAGTGGTCTAAGCGATGGCCTATGATTATTCGTCCAAAAGGGGTCCGGGTTCGAATCCCGGTGAGGCATGGATGTTGTGTTTGTCTTACGGCACTGGCTCTCTCTCTTCCCTGGAACCAGTGGCCCTAAAATAGGGACGGGCGACTGGTTATAGCCTATTCAGTTGCTCACGGTGGTCGTTAAACCTCCAATCCAAAAAAAAAAAAAAAGTTTCCACATTTGTAACTGGCGCTACCGTCGTATAAAGGCTTTGAAGCACGCCACGAATTTTATCAGTTCTGAGGTGTAATCTCGTGAGTCATGTTGAGCAACTGCCAGTAGGATTATGGCAAGCCGACGTGAGTTATCGGAATTTAAACGAGGCATGGTAGTGGGAGCTAGACGGATGGGACATTCAATTTCCGAAGTTGTGCGAACATTCAGCATTCCTCTATCCACGGTGTCACGTTTGTATCGAGAATACCTCCTGGAAGATATTACCACCCACCGTGGACAGAGCAGTGGTCGACCACGGGTGCTGAATGACCGTGACCAGCGGCAACTGACCAGGACTGTCCATGCTAACAAGACAAGCGACATTGGCTCAAATAACATTTACATTCAATGCAGGAGGTACCAGAGTCATATCCATCAGGTCCGAGCAGCGTAATTTAACGTCCATGGTGTATGGGAGCAGACGACTAACCAGATTGCCTTTGTTAAAACCACAACATTGGACACAGCGCCTCACCTGGGCTCGTGAACATGATAATTGGACCCCGGAAGACTGACAACGTGTGGCATTGTCCAATGAGTCACGATACCAGTTGTTATGAGTTGATGGTAGGGTTCGGGTGTAGCGCACATTCCATGAGGCCATGGACCCAAGCTGTCAACAGCTGCAAGCTGGTTCTGGTTCCATACATGTGTGGGGTTGTTCTTACGTGGCACGAATAAGGTCCTTTGGTCCTCGTAAACACGTCAGTAACTGGTAATCGCTTTGTTTCTCTGCTGGATGACCATTTTTAGCCCTTCGTGGATTTCATGTACCCCAGCAACGATGGGATTTTCCAAGCGGACAATGCACCATGCCATCGGGCCTAAGTTGTCCAAAACTGGATCGAGGAGAATTCTGGACAGTTTCGACAGATAGTGTGGCCACCACGTTCGCCCGACATTAACCCAATAGAGCACTTATGGGACGTGGTGGAAAGGTTCATTCGCACCCAAGATCCTGCACCTACAAATACCAGGCAACTGCGGGCGGCTATACAGACGACATGACTGAACATCTCCCCAGAAGTCTCCCGACCACTTGTGGAAGACTTCTGGAGAGATAACTTTTGGCACTTCAGTAGGGTGGTCCTTATTTTTGAAATTTTGATATGTTGTCGTCCGACCCACCTATAGTATTCTACCATGTAAAAAAATATTTTTTGTAAAGTTTCAGGCAGATCTGACTGTATTTAGAGGTCGCTCAAGTCAGTTGAAATATTCACTTTCCGTATTATCTCCGTCACCTGACTTCTCCATTCACCTTCTCTTGTCTTATTTGACTTAAGTGCAAATACTCCACATAAATAAGGTAATGTCCAGTTTAATCTTATTTCATATAGTTGGAAAATTTTGTACAGTTCCAGAAACAAGCTTGCTTATATAAACCTCGAAGAAGACGATTCGTGAGAGTTGTAAGACTGTTGTTAAGGAAACTGCTGTGTTTTGTCAAAAGACACGTATTCCCATTCGCCATGAACAGGATTGTATCAAGAAATTGGAGAAACTAAATGAAAAGTGGCTCAAACTGGAAAAAAATTGCAATAGGAAAACAAAACGTGTCTACAAGTACACAAAACGTGCCTGCAAGTCCAAATTAAAAAAAACTGTGCTTCGGTCCCTTAACGAAAAGGACGGGGTCAACGAACCTGTTAAACACATGAAGCTGAATGGCAAGATTTCTCGTGAAATGAAGATTGAAGATTTTGTGACAAAAAACACTATGAATTTCTTTAATTGCCCGTGACGTGACTGCACCTCAGGACGCACATGAGATAAAGGCAGATAGCAGCGAGAGCATACGTCCGCGTAGCTCAGTTGGGAGAGCGACTCATTCCGGAATGAGAGGACCCGGGTTCGATGCCCGGCGTGGGCAAAAATGACAGAGAAACTAACTTACTTCTTTATATCCCAAGAAAGTATTTAGATTTTGGTGCTGAAATTGCCAGCCGGTGGCGCCGTGATCTAAGGCATGGCTTCTGATCATTTGTCCGAGATGGGCCCGGGTTCGAATCCCGGTGAGGCATGATGCTGTGTTTTTTTTACGTCACTCTCTCTCTCTCTCTCCCTTCCCTGGAACTAGTGGCCCTAAAGTAGGGACGGGCGACTGCTTATAGCCCATTGCGTTGCTCACGGTGGTCGTTAAACCTCGAAAAAAAAAACAAAAAAACAGAGATTGCAGCCCCTAAGCAATATTTTATTACAAGTTGCAGAACAACATATGTGACGTTATTCCGACTGCAAGAGAAAAAAGCTTACTCTCAGATGAGTCAAGTTACAAGGAACACTGATTTTCTCAATGTTAATGAATATTACTTAAAGTGGAAATAATGTTCTGTTGTCTTTGATAGGCATAATTAATTTAGACAAGGATTTGTGTTTGGAATTTTTCAGAGTAATTAATAAATCAGTATTTCTGCACTAATTGTTGTGTGATTTTATGATGTACAATATATGCAACCACAAGTAAAACTTTGAGCATACTCAGCAACCACTAAATGTTAATTAAAATGGTAGAAATTTTACACACATTTTTTTTTACACCGTGGAACACTTTCGGGGGTTTAGAGCATATCAATTGTTGAAAACAAAAATTCATAGTATTTTAAGGACCACCCTAAACTTCTGTGTATTAAGATTTGATACACCATCGTTTTTGGCACTTCAGTGTGTAAAGATTTGATTACCCAAAGGCCTTTTTCTGAGAGATAGCAGCAGAAAGACTGAATATTTTAGCCATGCAGCAAAAAGGGATGCAGTTTTGCTGAAAGGTACTTGAAAACTAAAATGGAAGGAAAATATAAGGTTTACTAACCGGCAGATTGAATCAGAAATCTTCGAATTTTTTACCGTGAACTTTTTCGAAGATCTACATGCAACATAAAATATTTCTTTTTGTAGGAATTTTATCATCTCATTATGTATCTATACGTCAGAAATAGATTTTGTAAAAATGATGATATATAGTTTTAAAGTATGACATACAGTTTTAATTAATTCTTATCTCTTTCAGTTAAATTAGTAGTCATTATAGCATCTGAGCTATCACTGCAACAGCTGCCTAACGAACACAAAGTACGGAAGGCTTAGAAAAGTAACTTCCCACGTATTCATTGACAAGACTTTTATTTGCTGCTTCCTTCACAAGATAACTGGAACGGAACTTGCTCTCGCAAATAATTAGCACTTGTCATGCTAATTTGAGCAGCATTTTAACACATTGAAGGCTTATATGACATTTGTAAAAATAAGTAACACCCGTAAACGAATGAGCATGGAAATATTTCGACAGGTCAACCTGATACAGTTTAATCATTAATCGTATTTTAATCGTGTGTTTTGTCAGTTTGCTCCTATTCCACACTAAGTGACATTTTGTAATTACGTTATATACAACATTATATGTACGTTTGGGGATAGCCCATCTTTCTCTTTCTTAGTGTATCTGATGATGGACTCCGGTGCGGGTGCCCGAGGTCTTATGATTTTAACCTGTTACTTTTGTGTTTTAATAAAAACCTATCTGTGTGTTCCAGTGCGGACCCTTGAGTATACCGGGCACAGACGGTATTTTTTCATTATTGTACAAGTTTTGCACGTAGTTCTTCATTATTAAACATGAAGATGATGCACACGGTTTTACATGAAATAAACCTCTTCTCACTCACACGCACTTCCACACCACGTGTGGCCTTTTTATTTTCACTTTAATTTGCTGTCATTTGTTGCCACAATGTATTAAGAAACTTGAATGTCCTGTGTGGCATTCAGAATAAAATTATACGTGAGAGATAAAATTTATATAAGAAAATAAATTAAAAAAAGATTAGAATAGAGATATACGTCACAAAGACTACAGTACCTCGCAATTTATGCTCTGAAATGAAAATGACGTACTTTTGAACAACGCAAGCAATTTGAACAGAAAGTGTTCCTTATAAAAGTTATCAATTCAAAAGTATTTCTGACAGTTACTTTCATTTGTTGCAGGAAAGCCCTCATAGCGTTTGCTCTTGATATTTTCGCGTATTTATTTCTACGAATTTCAGCTGAAAATTTTCAAAAGGAACCCTTTCACCATTCACTGAAGGGTTTAAAAGCATAACTTCATTTTTTATTTACGCTTTACAACCGTAGGTTGAAGAAGAGTATATGCCCCAGCTTTGTCCATCTGTCTGTTTGTCCGCACAATTATTCGCGTAAAAATGGTTCGCTTTCGATGAAATTTTAATATGTGGTAGGGAACAACCCGGGTAACGAATTCTATTGAAATCGGACGAAATGGGGTCAAAGGTCATGACATAGGAGCAGGATCCATTCGATCGCCCTTATGCGTCATAATTAACGCAAAAATGCTTCGATTGCGACAAAACTTTAGTATGTTGTTCCGGAGGTATACTGAACTGGCTCTGTTAAATATCATCTATAACGAAGTAAATTTCTCCGTCATTTTTTATCCACGCCAGGATTCGAACCCGGATCCCCTCATTCCGGATCAAGTTGCTCTACCAATTGAGCTACGCGGACGTTTTATTCTGATTCCTATCTGCCTTCATGTCGTATGCGTCCTTCGGGCAGGTACGTCATATCGCCTGGTACGTTACATCATCTCCCCCTTATTTTTTTTTTTCGAAGTGCTGGAGAAAGGATTCTCTTATTTTTCCTATCTCGCGGTGTGGAAATAACATCACACCCATGCAAGATTTTGAGCGGTCGGGTCATCCGGATAGTTCGGGTGCCGTTATAACGAAGTGAATTTCTCCGTCATTTTTTATCCACGCCAGGATTCGAACCCGGATCCCCTCATTCCGGAACAAGTTGCTCTACCAATTGAGCTACGCGGACGTTTTATTCTGATTCCTATCTGCCTTTATGTCGTGTGCGTCCTTCGGGCAGGTACGTCACATTTCCTGGTACGTTACACATCGAAATGGGGTCAAAGGTCAGGGCACAGGAGCGAGATTAATTCCACAGCCTTTATCCTCATAACTTGAGTAATAACATGACTAATGATTTCTGTTTTTTTGGAAAGCGTATCATAATCAATGCGTTGCCTGATTTTACTATCTTGTTCCATCTCTTTAGATTTGAGTTAAATGACCCTCATGACATTTAACATAGCAGAAATGTTTCTTTCCTAACTTAGGGATGCTGGTTCTAGTGAAGTGAAAGAACCGGAGTCGAAAGAACGAAAACATCATACAATCGAAAATTGGAGCCCAGACCAGCTACAAGAGAGACAACAAGTTAGTAAAATCATGCAATGCATTGATTATGATACGCTTTCTAACACACCAAAAATCATTACTGAAATTATGAGGATAATGGCTGTGGAATAAATCTCGCTTCTGTGCCCTGACCTTTGACCCCATTTCGATGATATTCAATAGAACCGGTTCAGTATACTTCCGGGACAACATACTGAAGTTTTGTCTTTCAAAAACGCTTTACTAATGGCACATATTTATTAATGATACATGGAAGTCGAACATATACAAGGAAGGGAAGAAAACATAGAAAGTCGTGAGCAAAGTACATGAAATTACGCAGGGCATACATCATGAGACAGTGATACATACACTATGGGCGAGACAAACATGTTCTTGAACATAAAAACAAGAAAATAACAATGAGAAAAACCAGGAACACCATGGAAGATACAGATGAGCAGGGGAATGACTGATGATGCAACAGCAAACAACAAATATGCAGGACAAATACATAGATAGACAAACACTCACAACTCAATGGACACATCATAACCCAAATGTCAATAATACGCATCACGGAATTGCTGACGCTTAGACCAACGGACATGGGCACGCAGGTAATCATCATGAGAAGCATATTTACTTTCCGAAGGAGGATCATGGGAAAGTAGACACGGGGACGGCGCTTCCGAGAAGCACCTTCAGAATAAGGCTGAAGAGGACCGGGAGTAGAAGCAGAAATAGGTGCAAGAGAAGCTCAGGAAACAACTGAGGGTGTAGCGGCAGAGGATGACATAATCGGAGACTTAGAAGCACACTAGAAGCTGGAGGAGGCGAGCTCCATTGGCAGAGTGCCCAACGAATCGAGCGAAAAGTTAACAGGGATGGCTGGTGAGGTAAAGCTGAGTAGAGATACTGCTGGAGAAGATGGCGAACGCGGAGCACAATGAGAGGTCGAGGTAGACACAGGCGAAGTGGAAAAAGTATCCGGCAGAAAAGATGCATGAGGTGGCGAAGGTGATCGTGAGAAGCAGAAACCAGAGGGCTCGATTTCGAAAAATTCGAGAGCATTCTCTCTCTCTAAACAAGCAGACATATAGGCGCCCGTATAGAGAAAATGTTTCCTACGGGGTGGGGGAAACTTGAGAAGTTCAAGATACCTAAGAACCGTTTCAGTTCCCAGGTCTTCAACCACTCGATGAGACACAGTAGCATGGAGGCGGCGCTGAGAGGCGGAAAGATGAGCGAATGGGTCTGGTGGAACAACAGAAGTATCGGACAATGAGGTAGCTGCTTATGAAGGAGAATCAGGTAGCACAGACGAAAAAACAGTAAGAGAGACGAGCAGGGAATCAGGAACATTTCCAGGCATCCATGAAGAGACTAAAGAAGATGTGACTCCAGGTGACGAAGCTGAGTCAATAAGCACGGTATTAGATGAGATGCACTTGGAGCCAGTGGAGGCAGCAGACAAGGGACAACTGGGTTGAATATCCTCCGCAACACCGGAGAGCTGGACCTCAGGTGTAGAGATATTATCCATAGGTAAAGGCAGAAGACATACAGTGGCAGCAGAAGAATGTGACGAAGAATAAGACACTGGGCGTTTCAATAAAGTCTTGTTGGAATATGGGATTCATGGAGGCGTGCAAGGTGGCGTGGTGGTGGCTGAAGAAGTAACATCCAAGACAGAAGACGGGAGCAGATGATTTGATAATGTAGTGTCCTCAGGGACAAGGGAAGAAGAAAAATCAGAGGCCGGATACAATCCACCCGAACCGGGAGGAGACACTAACAGGGAAGAACAGACAAGCAATGATGTAATAGGAGTAGTACCAGAAGATGAAGCCGAAGCAGGAACGATGTCTTTATCTGGGCATGTAGCACATAGATGAGTGGGGGATTTGTAAATAAAACAGTGAAGAGCAGCACAGGACATGAATAGTTCGAGTATGACGGCCACAGACTACTTGGAATGTGGTTGGACAGGAAGTAATGAAAGATTCGTCTGGAAACATGACGTGGGTCTGTCGTCGGAAACTGAGATAAGGACGAGCTCCTTGCTCGTCCGATGCTGCTGGTAACGTGCGAATTGTGCCAATAACAAGGCCACAACGGGAGAGAAAACTATACAGGATATCGTCGGAGATTTCTGGAAGAACAGGCGACATGCTGACAAGTATGGGACACCGTGCTAAAGGAATGGCGAACAGACTTTGATCGCCTACGGAAATGGGAGAAGAAATGACCCGCGCAACCTGATCGGGATATGAAAAATAAACAAGCACATAGCGGGGTTTTCGTGCGATATGGGTAATGCCATCAGGGGAATAAGCGCATGAAGAGCTGATGTACACGCAGTGAGTTTAGTATTAGGGAGTGCAATATATTTCACCCCCAAGGCTAAAGAGGCAAGTGTAAGGACTTACCTCGTGGTGAAGACTCAGGGATATGAGCGGTGAGAACTGTATCATGACGAGAAACAATGAAATCCAAGCAGGACGGTAAAAAGGCAGAGTGTATGGAAGTGGTGGCATGCGAAGAGAGATGAAGTTGATCTTCAAGCAGAACATCTTAGGTAGGCGTCAGTGATGGATAATAATCAGTAGATGCAGCACAGGCCGTTAGAAGTTGAGTAGAAAAGCACAATCACGAGGATGGTAGACGTTGAAGGCGGAGAAAGCACAATGAACAGGAGAACGAAGGCAGAAAGTTGAGCGATGATGTTTCGAAAAGAGCTGCTAGGGATGGGTGATGCACAACTGAAGAGTAGAAGACGTCACTCGAGGACCACTAGCAGAAGGCGACGTCATACGGGAGGTGTTGAGATAAGCACAGAATAGACGCACAGAAGGCAGCGTGTACGAACGCTGATAAGGGAACTGAAGATAGTCAAGGCGAGTTACGATGTTTACCGGAGAAAACGACGAGGGTTTAGTACAAGACAAGAAAAGACGTTGAATATGAAATATATCTCACTTACTGGGCAAAACAAGTCACAGGAACGAAACACACGAGCTTCATAAGCTAGAGAAAAGTACTCACATGAGCTAAGGTGACCATAGTCCATCAGTATGAGGCAGAATATCAGGAGCGGAAAGTAGGCGTGACCGGCAACAAACGTTTTGCCGCAATCGAAGCATTTTTAGTCAAGTTATGAGGATAATGGCTGTGGAATAAATCTTGCTCCTATGCCCGGACCTTTGACCCCATTTCGATGATATTCACCAGAACCGGTTCAGTATATCTTCGGAACAACATGATAAAGTTTTGTCGCAATCAAAGGATTTCTGCGTAAGTCATGACGCATAAAGGCGATCGAATAGATCCCGCTCATATGTCATGACCTTGACTCCATTTTGTCCATTTTCAATAGGGTTCCTCCCCAGGTAGTGCCCTAACACATGCTAAAAGTTCATCAAAATCGAACCATTTTTACACGAGTTATCGTGCAGACTTGCAGACAGACAGACAGGCGAACAAAGCTGGAACATATACGCTTCTTCAACTTCCTGTTGGAAAGCGTAAAAAAGCTTACACCCAAGGCTTCTCGTTCATCAAGATGTATTTTCTTTTTGTGTGAATGTGAACCTCTTCTAGAGTAACCATGGACGACAAGGAGGGTCAACTGATTCCCTGGAAACTGGAATATCCCCTAAATATAAAACTACATATAATAAAGGCAGAATAGAGAAGAGGATGAATTTCGATCATCTTAAAGACCACGGGCTGCACTCCCAGTCTTGCCCGCTGGGTTCATTACCGTAAAATAACGTTTGTCCTTTGCGTACTTTAATTATAACAATTTGTCATTTGCGTACTTTAATTATAACAAGGAAGTTGAACTTCCTTGTTATAATTAAAGTACGCAAATGTTTTTTTACAAAACTATTCTCAGTTGTTTTGGGCAACATTTGTGCCATCAAATTCGGCGGAAGAATATTACCCTCCAACCTATCTACACTCCGTAGTTTGATTCTTTGATAACTTTTCTGGAAAGTAGAATCTCAAAAGAGAAGAAACCCTCATTTTTTATTTTTTATTTACTTTCCAAATATATTAACAAACTTGACAAAGCTAAATTTCATTTATCGGTCAAAAACATTTCTGCAACGTGCGGCGTGTGTCTTGACAATTGAGACGCAGACTGAAGGTGACACTTTTGGGAAAACACTTTGGTAGCGGAAATTGAAAAGATTTCCTTTTTAGAAAATTTACAAGATGGTCCGAAATTGCACACTGAACTTTCAAGTACACTACAAATTGCAGCCACATTCCTCGCAACAATATGTAGCATGCAAATGTCTTCCATTTCCCTGCTTAGAGTAAGATCAACTATGACCGAGGAGAGAATAAATGGTTTCTCTGTATAATGAGTTTCCATCGAAATTGGGAGTACCGAAATACATACTTTATAAGAATGGTTGTAAGCGATTCTGACAAAGCAATAGAAGACTGCAATTCTTATTTTATTCCATCAAGGAGTGCCACAATTACAATCGAGCTTATTTATCTTAAGAAGTTGTTCTCTTCTATATACAAGGGGCATCCTGAAAGTAATGCCTCCTCCTAATTAACTTTTGAAATTTTGAAGTGATTTTACTGAAACTACACTGGCATGTACTATGATATGTTACAAATGTGGGAACAAATTGTTTTCAGAATCGGAAGTAAAGATCACGAATGACAGAGAAAAGCAAAGAGCTGTAATTGAATTCCTGGAAAAAGAGGAATGTGAGGCTCCAGAAATCCACAGAAGACGCCTGGAGGTGTATGAAGCTTCCAGAATCGATATCAGTGATGTCCGAAGATGGATGAAGAGGTTTCGAGAGGGAGATAGTTCAGTATCCGACGAACAACGGAGTGGAAGATCCGCAACTGCAGTGACATATGCCAACAAGCAAAGAGTGAGAAACCTCATCACAGTTAATCGTCGTGTCCCCATCCAGGAGTTGCAACAATGAACAGTTGCAGACATTGAAGAAGCTGAAGGAAGCTATCAGAAGGAAAAGAAATCACATTCCACTTCATAGTGTGTTTTTACACGATGATAACGCACGTCCCCACACCTCAATGGAGACTACGCAGGCTATTGCCAAAATGGGGTGGACGATGATGCCCCAACTCCCCCAACCCTCCTTCAGATCTGATTTATCTCCCTTAGACTTTTCCTGTTTGCCCCTTTGAAAACCTTCCCTTCGTGGGAAACGTTTCGACGATGTGACAGACGTTAAACTGGTTGGGAACTCATGAGTGAAACGACAGCCTCAGGAATTTTTCCAAAATGAATTTTACCAATGGGTTCAAAGATGGAGGAAATGTATAGAAAGTGATGCACAATACTTCGAATGGGCTAGCGCTATTAACATTATGTCCAAGTGTTTTGCCACCAAGTTTCACATTTTTACTGCTACAAATAAAAACCTTATGAGGGACGAAGCATTACTTTCAGGATGTTCTTTGTAAATAGGTTTCGCAACATTTACTCAATTAGTTTATACTTAAATTGCCATTTAATACTCTGTAACATTATTTTTCTCTTTGTATTAAACAATAAATACACTTTCCTTTACACAGTGAGACTGAAATTGTGTTACTGTCATTTATCTTGATTGACTTAGAGCTCAGAGAGGTCATGTGTGCTTGAACTTTGCTTTGACCCCTCTGGAAAAAATCCTGCGGGTAACCAGGAGTGTAACCTACTTTGAAATTGGAAAGTAATTGAAAGGGAAATCGCTTTCAGACTAATAAATATA
Organism: Macrothele yani; assembly: GCA_039090855.1. Taxonomy (NCBI): domain Eukaryota; kingdom Metazoa; phylum Arthropoda; class Arachnida; order Araneae; family Macrothelidae; genus Macrothele; species Macrothele yani. Next base: position 119,003,334 of record CM077008.1, read on the forward strand.
ACCACGCATCGTTTACCCACTTAATTGGGAACTCTGTCAAACAGAAACTTAAAAATTAAATGCTCATCAAAACCAACTGGGAGGTTGTCTTCTTCTGATTCCTCGCACGCACGACCTTAGAATCTACCGCATATCTTAAATACTAACGTCTGGAATTTACTAGAACTGAATGTTACTTGTGTCATTACAACCGCAGGTTTCGTTCAGCTGCAGAAACGCTCAAAGATGCTGACAAACATCGTCATAATCCGTGAACCGAAAAAAAAGTTCTACTACATTAAGTTATTTGAACTGAATCACATAAGCCACGTCAAATTGTGACCGAAGATAATTCAAATTTCTCAAAGACAAAGCTTTTCTTCCCTTTAGCATAAAAAAGGTTTTTGCACTAAAAAGAAGAAGAAAATTTAAGATTTAACGAATCCCACGATTTTCTGAAGCTAAAAAAGATTGTCCACTGCTAAGTACGAGATCACTGATGCCAGAGATAACAAAAAACCAGTGCCTTCATGACAAACACAACATCCAGTTTTTACCCCGGATTCTCAAGAAGCCAAGCTCGAAGGAAAAAGGATAAAAAAATCCTTAGCGCAGACTTTTGGTCCTCTACTTAAGAACAGGAAAATCTTCTTTTGTGATAATGGTAATGAAAATGTACACTGAAGTGCCAGAAAAACTGGTACACCAGTCTAATACTTCGTAGGTCCCCACGGGAGTGCAGGACTGCAGAAATACGACGGGGCATGGACTCCACTAGCTTCTGGAAATACGCTGTATGCAATGCGCATCAAACTTTCTGCAGAGCCCTCCACAAGTCGGGTGTATTCCGAGGTCTCAGGTTCCTGTGTTCGATAGCGCGTTGCATGGCATCCCAAATGTGTTCTATCACATTCAGATCTGGGGACTTGGGTGGAAATGGCAACACTCCAAACTCAGGTGAATTCTCCTCTAACCATAATGTGGTGTCCCGACACTCGTGTGGAGGTGCATTGTTCTGTTGGAACAGGCCCAACCCATCAGCATGAATGCAGGACATCAACGAGTGAATGTAACTCGTCAGAAAGGATGCGCACATAATGTAGGCCGGTCACAGACGTTTGTAGGCGTACCAGGAGTCCCAGTGAAGTCCAGTTAAATACACCCTATACCATTACGGACCCCCTCCCACCAGCCGGTACAGTTTCCTGTTGACAGGATGGTTCCATGGCTTCATGGGGTTTGCGCCACACACGAATCCTTCCATCTGCCCGATACGGTTGGAAACGCGACTCGTCAGACCAGGCTACTTGTTTCCAGTTATCAAGTGTCCAGTAGCGGTGTTGCCGTGCCCAAGCGAGGCGCATTGCTCTGTGTCGTGCACCCATCAAGGGGACTCTAGTTGGGCGTCTGCTCCCAAAGCCCACATTCTGCAGGGTACGTTGCACAGTCCGAACGCTGATGCTTGTTGAGGCTCCAGCATTGAATTCCGATGATACCTGCGAGAGTGTTGCACACCTATCGCGTGAAACGGTTCTTGACAGCCGACGATGGTCACGTTCACCCAATGTCTTTTTACGGCCACACTGGTGTCGTAGATTGGAGGTTTTGCCGGAATTCTTGTAATCACGGAACACCCTTGCAATGGTCGTCCGTGAAAATCCGAACTTCGGTTCCACCTCCGAAATACTATGGCCCATCTCACGAGCGTCAACTATTTCATCGCGTTGAAAATCGCTTAAATCGTTTTTACTTGTCATTTTCATGCCAAAAACAGCTCTGACAGCTGGCAAGGATGTCTATTGCTTTATATACGCACTGGCGGATGCAACCGAGTACGCGTATAGGTGACGTTGCTATGTATTTTGCATAAGCTCGTCTGTACCAGTTTTTCTGGCACTTCAGTGTATTTTAATGCTTAGTCATTACTTCGAACACTCGATGTTTCTTATTATTTTTCTAGCATTCTTATGTTTTTTCAAACTAAGACTTATCCTAATCAAAAGGTGCTTATAGCGTGGTAAAATATTTTATTAACTGGTGTAAAATTAGATTATTATTAGATTGGAAGTTTAACGACCACCGTGAGCAAGTCAGTGGGCTATAAGCTAACTGGTTTTAGCCCACTGACTTGCTCACGGTAGTAATATGGAAATTGAGAATATATACAACCAAGGTCTAAAGGATAGATATAAGAAGGATGATATAGGTAGAGTACATATAGAAATGTAAGAAATGGTATAATGGCTGCGACAACAAAATCAATTCGTGCGACAATGAAATACGTAGGATCCATCACATAAGTCTCAGGCTTTATATTTTGGTTGAAGAATATATAACGTAAATACAACATTTCAGTAGCAATGAAGTCACCTACCCCTTTATCACATATAATATGAAGCTGGAAGGAGAGGCAGTGTAAACATGTTAGTAAAATCATGCAATGCATTGATTATGATACGCTTTCCAACATACCAGAAATTATTACTCAGGTTATGAGGATAATGGCTGTGGAATAAATCTCGCTCCTGTGTCCTGACCTTTGACCCCATTTCGATGATATCAACAGAACCGGTTCAGTATACCTCAGGAATAGCATACTAAAGGTTTGTTGCAATAGAAGCAGTTTTACGTAAGTTATGAGAATAATGGCTGTGGAATAAATCTGGCTTTTGTGCAATAACCTTTGACCCCATTTCATTTATATTTAACAGAACTGGTTCACTATACCTCCGGAACAACATGGTAACGTTTTGTCGCAATCGAAGCATTTTTAGGTAAGTTATGATGCACAAGGGCAATGGAATGGATCCTACTCCAGTGTCCTGACCTTTAACCCCATTTCGCCCATTTTCAATAGGGTTCGTCCCCAGGTGGTTTCTTACCTCATATTAGAGTGATATCGAAATCAAACCATTTTTACACAAGTTATGCCTCATAAGGGCAATGGAATAAATCCCGCTCTTATGTCCTGCCTGACCTTTGACCCCATTTCGCCCATTTCCAATAGGGTTCGTCCCCTGGTGGTCCACTACCACATACTAAAATTTCATCGAAATCGAACCATTTTTACGTGAGTTATCGTGCCGACAGACGGACGGAAAAAGCTGGAGCATATACGCTTCTTCAACCTACGGTTGGAAAGCGTAAAACAGGAAAAGCGGGTCCGTACACTATACCGTTGGTGTATGCTTACTAACAGAAAATATATATATCGGAATGACAAAGCTATTATTAGGCGGTAGATGTAAAGAACTGTGAAAACACAATTTTCTTCGCGCCCCCTCACTCCGGGGTAAATTGCACTCCCAACTGAGCTACGCGGACAGAATATCTCGTTACAGATTTGTCGTCTTGACACATGTTTTCACCTCTGTAGTACGTCACAGAACACATGCGAAGTATCAACAGCGACATGCAGAATACAACACTTCCCAGAGAAGTCATGTATTTCTCGGCAACTCTTATGTGGAATAATATTAGACGAATTGCCCCTTACACGAACTTTAAAGAGACTGCCATCAGAGAAACAGTCGAAATCGTCTACAGCAAACTAGCAAGCAATAATATGGTCTCTATAGAACTACCAATGGTTTGGCATGCGTTAGTAAAATATAGAAGCACATCGCAGCACTGCGTATAATTGCGTGATAAATATTCACGTAATATTGCTCGTGATGTCAACCACGTTATTTTCAAAAAGTCATCTTTTTCTTTCTTACGTGCTCGATTTCCCTGCATTTGATGTCTACCCATTGCCTTGAAAAAAACCTTCCAGTGGAGAGCGAAAGCTTGGCGAACCCATATACGTCTGATACCAGTCAATAAACTGATTTTACTAAGCTATAAGTGCCGTTTGATTTTGCACAGTCTAGTGTACTTTGAAGTAAGATATATCCTGTTTTTTCTCACGACTAAAGTTCAATGTGTGAAAGATTCTTCAAAATAAAATAAATGCTCTGCTTTCTCCCTTTGCAGTGGACAACTACATAAGAGAGACGTCACGATTGGAATCCCCTACGAGCTAAATACAGTGTCACCGCCGACCAGAACAAAAAAGGATCACAGTGGAGATTCATCTAATTGTATACTTTTGCAGCGTTCAAATTAAACATAATGGCAAAAATATGCATGTTTGTCCTCTCAAAAATAATTGATCCATGTTCCTGAAATCGGAGACTACAGTCTTGGAGATGATTATATATTTTAAGAAAATATAACGTTCCTCACAAATATTTTATTTTTCAAGTCGACCAAGGCTTTGCTGGGCACTTTCATTAGGACGAATGGAACGTAAATATTCAAATCGTATATGATACCATCAATGGTGTTTACAGTCACGTATTTTAGTTAGCTGCATGGTATCCGCACCATAGAAATAGAGTGGATGCCATGTCGTTAACAATTTGCGAAGAATCCTGATATACTGTACATGGAAACCATTCAAAATATTAAGATTGGTGGTTAAATCTGACTTGTAGATTAGTTTTGCTTCTTTAAAGAGAAATTTATGGTCATTCCTGAATGTGTTTAGCCATCGATGACTTCTTTAGGTCGCAGTTCCGAATGTAGGTATTGTTCTCCATTAATCCGAAACGCAAGGCTGTCCCTATATACGTAGCCCCACATTCACATGGGATTTTATAAATTCCCCACGAGTTTTTATCTTCAACATAGTCCTTTGATCCTAAAAATTTCATTTTGTTTATGGGTTTAAGAATCACTTTAAAGTCAAAGGTTTTGAGAATTTTTGAAATTTTGAAGGCAACGCCACAAGAAAATAGAATAATGGCAAAATTCTCTCATAGTGAGCGCATCACAGGAGTTAACGTGGAGATAGGTTTCAGTTTCCGGAATTTTGTTAGAGCCTTGTCTATAATGGAATGGGTGTATCCTCGCTGTACTGCAACACGCTTAAGGAAATCAAGTTCTTTTTTCAAACCATCTTTACCCGAACATATAAAGATGCTTTCCCTTTGAAGAAGCAAAACTAATCGACAAGTCAGATTCAACTACTAAACTTGATATTTTGGAAGATTTTCATACATAACATAATTCTTCGTAACGACATTGCATCCACACCATTCCTATCAAGCGCGTGGAAGCAACTAACTAAAACTCATGACTTTAAACACCATTGATTATGTCATATACGATTTGAATATTTACGTGCCATTTGTCCCGATGAAGCTAGGCCAGAGCCCAGCGAAACCTTGATCGACATGAAAAATAAAGTATTTGTGAGAAACGTTGTATTTCCTTAATGTACTTGAACCATGTGTCTGAGAACAAAACAAGCAAGTAAAAAAACGAACAAAATGATAATGAGGTAGAATCACTTGTCAATTAGCACATATGATGTGCCCCATAAGAAGCTGAAGCGCCAGTTGACTGAAGACAGTTTGAAGACTTAATGCCCTGGCCTATCGTATTGGTTCGGCGCACTTAATGTGTGAAGTACTGATTTTTCTGACCTTAATAAAAAATTCAGTAACAAAAATTCCTCTAATAGGAAAAAGCATTCGCATATTGCTGAAATGAGATAAATAAATGTCTCGGAGTTTTATGTAAGGGCAGTATATCAGCAGAAACACAGGAAGCTAGTTTTTTTCTGCTCTATGGCCAATCATCATAGCAGCCACCACTCCACGATATCACTAGTTTCGGCATGTGCTTTAGGAAAGGCACCCAAATGGTTTCATGATGGAAAATAAATGCCCTCGAGTATTACTCAAAAATTATTTCTTTCATTAACCACGCTTCAAAGAGTTTGAAAGAATCTAAAACGTTGTTCCGACTGTGCGAACAAAAAGTAGCCTAACGAGAAAATGATACGATATCAACATGACTGAATGTTTTTAAATTGACACCAACGCATTAGAGAGTCGTTTTGCTATTATCAGTTAACCGAATTTCATGTTTGAATCTATGAAAAAGGTTTACGTGATTTTTCGACGCAATATAGAACTGTTTTGAAACACAACTAAAATGAAACAGGCACTTGAGACCTACAGTGGAATTTATATTTCGATTTGTTTAGTCTTAATTGCAAAACGTTGGTGTTAACTAAGCGAAAAAGTTTATATAAATCAAGGAATAAGGCAAGGAGACACCATTTCTCCTAAACTCTTCACGCTAATACTGGAATATGTGATGCGTAATTTTGAATGGCCCAATAAAGGTGTCAACATTAATGGACTTAAAGTAAATAACCTAAGATTTTCTGATGACATTCTTATTATCGTAAACAATGTGGGAGATTCAAAAGAAATGATGTAAGATTTAATAACACCACCCGGGGGTGGCGCAGTGGTTTAAGCGATGGCCTCTGATCATTTGTCCGAAAGGGGTCCGGGTTCGAATCCCGGTGAGGCATGGATATTGTGTTTGTCTTGCGGCACTGGCTTTCTCCCTTCCCCGGAACCACTGACCCTAAATTAAGGACGGACGACTGCTTATAGCCCATTGAGTAGGTCCCGGTGGTCATTAAACCTCCAATCAAAAAAAATATTAACTAAATAACTAAATCAACAGAAATTGGATTAAACATTCACTCTGAGAAAACCAAAATAATGACAAACCGAAAAGGATACGATGAAAGAGACAATATTTATTAAGGTAAACAATAAAGAAATTGAAATTGTAGGTGAGTATGTATACTTAGGAAAATTGATAACAATGTTGAAATAGGGAGTCATGGAAGAAGTGAAAAGAAGAATAGGAACGGGATGGGATGGTTAGCTTTTGGAAAATTGAAGATATTTTTAAATAGTAAAATAAATCCAGAGAATAAAGTAAGATTCTTAAACCAATGTGTATCGCCTGTTATGATATACGGAGCAGAAACCTGACCAATCAAAAAAGAAATCATAGACAAAATGCTAAAAACAGAAAGTAGAATAGAAATATGTTTGCTAAGCATAAGACTCAAAGGTAAAATCAAAAGTGAAGAAATAATAGCTAAACCCAAATTTTTAGATATTGGAGAAAACATACTTCGAAAGAAATGGGAACGGCTGGCGCAGTGGTCTAAGCGATGGCCTCTGATCATTCGTCCGAATGGGATCCGGGTTCGAATCCCGATGAGGCAAGGATGTTGTGTTGGTCTTACGGCGCTGGCTCTCTTCCTTCGCTGGAACCAGTGACTCTAAATTAGGGACGGGCTGCTGCTTATAGCCCATTGAGTTGCTCCCGGTGGTCGTTAAACCTCCAATCAAGAAAAAAAAAAAGAAATGGCTGGACACAATGCAAGGACAAGACATGGATAACAGTTATGCTAGAGTGGCGGCAAAATGAAGGTAAAAGATCAGTTGGAAAACCTGAAAGAAAATTGTCAAATGATATAAGGAAAACAATTGGAATTCTTTGGGACCAACAAGCTTAGAATAGAAATAGATGGAAAGAATTGGGAGATACCTATAGCCAGAAGTGACTATAAAAAGGGTTACAAAAAAGAAAATGAATTGAAATAGAAACGCTCTTCCTAAACTGCGTTTAACATTCATGACAAATTTTTCATTAATTGCTTCATATATCGAAAGAAATTTAATGATGATTGGAAAGAAAAACAGTTGATTTTTGCAGAAAGGTACCATTTTTAAACACAGTTAACAGTTCAAATACTTGAAATACATTTGAAACATCGCCTGTTTCTGCATGTCGAGAAACGATGTAAATCAGAACTCAACAAGGTGAAAGGAAATTAATCTTAGCTCTCAGCTAAAATTAAATTCCTATTATGCAACTTTAAAACTATTATGACAACCGTAATTCTGAGACATGCATCATACACCATTAACTTCAGCTTCCACATGATGTTTATTATTAAACAGCAATTTTCGGTTGAATTATTTTGCAAAAGTGCCGATGGTCAAATATTGAATCTCTTTTGGAAAATCAGTTTCCAAAATATACTTTTCATCCACACTAAACTTCCTTTAAAAAATCAGATTTCAAAGGTACCTTTCATCCGACTGATATTTTTAATGCTATGGCATCTTTCCCGAGAGTAACAAAGCAAATCCCAAGCAAAAAATTTCGATGTCACGGAAACGGATAACTATGCGTAATTATCAAAATCACTGTTTAAATGTGATCGTGTGGCATGCTTCCCATGAAGTGACGCAACAATAGTTAAATTCATACTTACTCAACCATACATTTTAATAAACTATCGCTATTTCATTACGTTTCACATAAACGTAACAATGTTTCATTGCAATCTACGTAACTTACGAGAACCTGGTACAAAATGTTCAAAAAGCAATTACAAAAATGCGTTTTGATGCTGTAGTTGGTGAGCCACCTATGGTGATTTTCTCAAATATCTCGAAAATGTTGCGTCGTAGCGAAATTTTGCTTCCTCTCGAACTCCCCAAATTTAAATTACCTGCTATTGACGAGAGCTTTAAAATGTGTATGTATAACACGATGGGGATATCCTAGACCAAACATTGCCAGTCCCCCCCCCACTAAACACCCTTGCGATTCAGCTTTTCTTTCTTGAAGTCAAATTTCAACTTACGCATGCGCAGACGGACTTTCATAGCTACATCACATTTCATTGGTGTCATGGTCGTTTCTTGCGTTCGTCTAAACTTGAATAATACATAATAATAATAATAATAAATGTTGTTTTTGAAAAACTAAACAGTTGAAATACTTACTATTGCAGCCGCCATAGTTTAGTAAGTAGTTACTTTTATGATTCACGTATCTTCTTTTATTGGTTTTACGATAATAATATTCATTAATCCACTAATCCACCTACCTAGTACCGCTCAGTGTCAGGAATTAGTAAACCTTATTGTTTATTTGTTATGTTTTAATTCCACTTAATATGTACCAAACTGTGGCTAGGTGTGGTCGTGAGTGATGCGAATAAATGCATTGTGTTGTAGGTAAGTAAATGCATACTCTCGGATCACTCGTTTTATCTCACACCTACAAAGGATCTTGGCATGCGAAAGATGCATAACATAAATTATAATACGTACAAAGAGTATCACTGTACTCTTGCGCAATGCCCTCTCGATTATCTTTTTTGACAACCAGCTTACAGAGATTTGTTTATAATCCAATAGCAACTTTGTTTAAGAATTTAGCTTCCAAATAATACCTATGACATGATAAAAAGATTCATTTTGGAACAAAGGTTATAAAAGACATTTACCGCTCAGCATTCACTTTTTCTTGATATCTTCACAGTGGAAAGATACATGGCATCCAACAGAAAATGTCCTTGGAAACTCAAATTTCAAAAGATTCCCATTATTCAGTACTAATCCTTCACATTTTCTTGTCTACTCAACTTATATGAGCTGTATATAATCAGTCATTGAACTTTATTCCAATGCTAGTCATGTAAAACGGCCTTTCCAGACGACACTTGTTAGTAGACTTCAGTTTATTCTACAACGCATCGCCAGAGAACCCTTCTAGATAACGAGCTAAATGCAAAGTCTAAATACATCAAAACAATCATTCAAAAATGCTGATAAAGATATGCATACCAATCATCATATCGAAAGCGGTTACGATATGGGCCACGAAATAACAAGGATTAAACAGCCTGAAGTCATTTGAGATTTACGTTGTGATGTCTAGTAGGTCATAACATAAATGCTGAGTTGAGAGTTAAAAAACGAAAAGGGAATCTCATTTTTCAGTCGTAATGAGAAACGAACGGAAAGCAAGTGCAGAGAAAAACTATGCCGGAATAAATTATTTTTCCAAATCTTCCATCCAAACCTGGACTTTATTCACTCCGTAGTTTGACAAAAAAATATCACGAAAGATGTTTGGCTAAAATCAGATCAGATGTAGAGGATTTTAGGAAAATAGTGTCTGACCCCATGTCCTAAACAACCCTTAGAAATAGGAAGCTAGGAGATGTGGGCTAGAGTGCCCGATAGGAGAGTGACAGGAAGACGCCCATATTTATTACTGGGAGGCCAGTACCAGGGGCCCGACGGCTTAGCGTACCCATCCGACGCACGGTAGATATTTAGTGGTTCGAACGTTCGTACCTGCCTGTGATCGAACCCGAGGTCTTTCCCGTGGCAGTCACGAACGTTGACCACTAGCCCATCCGCGGCCCGATGTCGGAATAAATTTTTTTTGAATTCTAATATTGCGCATCTTCCCTTGTTTTTATCAGGGGTTTATCCAGGGATTTCGAATTTGGAAAGAAACAGGTGCTGGGGGAGGGGGCTTGATGAAATAATTTTTTTTAATGGCTGAAAATATTTATAGTGAAATATTTAGGCTTTAAACACAAGATTAAAAATGGAGGGCTTGAATTTTTTCATAGTTGAAAATGATTGCAAAAGCTATTAAGTTATATATTGATCACTTTGCTGATCTCGTGTACACTGCAAGGATTCAGAAGACCATCTGAAAATTTTGTAGCAGACTGAAGTGAAGAAATACGTACCTATATTTTGTGTTTGTAATGACTAAGTTTTAATGTGCTTTAAACAACGAAAACTAAAACAGAGACATTAGACCGCTACATATTACTTCAAATTAAAAAAAATATTATAGCACAACGGTAGAAGACACTTCAAGGAAATGCTGAATAATTCATGTAAATGCGAGCTGATATTGATAACTGTGCTGTATAAAATACTTCAAAATTGGAAAAAGTGTGATATATACTATATTGGCAGAAGTTACTAGACACCCCTTCAAAAGCAAATTAACGGATCCGCTGCGTCGTTAAGATGCGCGGTACAGCTGCAAATGGTATAAAAACAAGCCTGCAGCTGATAGCGATCATATCGCACTGTTAGTATGAATGAAAATGTCGGGGCGGGAGAGAACTGACTTTGAGAAAGGAAAGATAGCTGGATGTTATAAACTGGCGTGCAAACATTAAGGACGAGACGCTTTTTCGAATGTAACGTCGTGCAGAAGTGCTCCACATCGACTCAAATCATACCATAAGATCCCCAAGATGCAAGAATATGGGACAAGTGAGCAAAACCGTCCAAACAAGGAATCCAAAATATACAAAGGCACTTTATTGAAAATGTAGCTTCGAGCACAACTGGACAGAAACGTCCATGTGACAGGCGACACCTAAGAAAAATCCGATCTTAAGTAGGGGATATGATCACCACTGACTGCGTTGCAGGATTTACAACGTCTGTCCATGCTGATGACGAGGTTGTCAAGGGGCTGTTGAGGCATTGCGGCCAATTCCTCTTGTAGCGCCAATCGCAGCTGCGGAATCGTTGCTGGCGGCTGGTGACGTGCTGCCAAGCGTCTCCCGAGAAGGTCCCACACGTGTTAGATTGGATTTAGGTCCGGGGACCTTGCAGGCCAATCCATGTGTTGAATATTTTCACTCTCCAACAGCTCTGGGACAGCCACTGTACGATGAGGTGTAGCGTTGTCGTCTACGAAGAACTCAGGACCCACAGCACCTCTAAACAGACGCACGTGAGGCAGGAGAACCTCGGTACAATAGCGGACACCAGTGATTGAACCTCCTTGGAAGATGTGGAGGTCAGTACGGCTAACAAGCATGATACCGCCCCAAACGAGAACTCCGCCACCTCCAAACCAGTCCCTTTCGATGATGTTGGAGGTGTGATTGCGTGTGTGATTTTCCTGCTCTCTCCAGATGTGTATACGTCCAGAATCGCTCGTCAGACTAAATCGGTTCTCATCCGTAGAACTCGACCCCATTACTGATGTGTCCAGTTTTTGTGTTCCTGGCACCACAGAAACCGTCGTCTCTGGTCAGCAGGCGTTAATGGCACACACCGTACTGGTCGTCATGCAAATAGACCACCTTTGTGCAGCCTCCCGGCCACGGTAGAACGAGATAACGGACGTCCAGTTGCCTGTTGCATGTGCCTTGCGATTTCTGCCGCTGTCTGCCGTCTGTCTTTTCTCGTCTATAGGACAAAATACCGATCTTTCGCTGCCGTGGTTGCTTGTGGACGACCACTGCTAAACTCTCGGACAGCTATTTTTGTCGGTTGAAATGCTCTGCAAGCTCGTGAAACGATGCTGTGAGCGATCCCGAACTCCTCGGCCACACTAGTCACACTTCGGCCTTCTTCCAACTTCCCAACGACGCGACTTCGGGTAAAGTCATCCAGATGTCGTCTACTGCATTGCCTGTTGGCCAAATCACACGGTGGCAGCAATTCGACGTCGTTCAAACCGATGTACACCGTGCAATAGCTTTCACCAAATTGCTGAGTATACACCGGCCGTGTGCTTTATAACCTTCCGACCCCCCCGTCATGCTGCATATATGCGCATGCCCTACCGTACCGAAACCTTGTCTATATCTTGAGTGGTCTTTCCGTCCGTTCTGCCTGCTCGTTCCGCTGTTATGCTAATTTCTCCTCTTCGTCCTTAATTTTTGCACACCAGTGTATTAGTGGGTTGTCCGTAAGAGAAACCGAGAGGCGTTTAAACATACCCAAGTCAACTGTTTTGGATGTACTGAATACGTGGAAGACACATGGCGTGCCTGAAGAAGCAAAATGTACCGGCGGATCAAAGAAAATCAGTGGTCGAGGACGTCTAAGCCACAGGGGAGTCGTACAGCTAATCGACGGAGTATTGCACAAGACCTCAGTGTACAGGTGAGTAAAAATGCTGGAACCTCTGTGTGTAAATGTACCATTCGTAGAGAACTTCCTTCCATAGGTTACCATCGTCGTGTGGTTTCTCATAAGCCTTTCATCTCCACTCGGAATGCTACTCGTCGTTTAGGATAGTGTAAAGAACATTTATCGTGGACCATAGATCAATGGAAACGGGTCCTGTGGACTGATAAATCCAGATACACCATCCATCAGTCTGATGGCCGTGTGCGGGTATGGCGGCAGCCGGGGGAACGCTATTTACCACAGTGTACTGTTCCTACGGCCATGTTTGGAGCTGGCAGTGAACTCGTGTGGGGGTGTTTTTCGTGGTATGGTCACGGCTCATTGGTTATCATGGAGAAACCTGTTAACCAGCACGTCTACCTCGATATTCTGAACAATCATACCCTACCAACTCTGTGGCAATACTATGGAACAGAGCCTTGTTGGTACCAGAAGGATAATGCACCGAGCCATAAAGCAAGGACTATTACGGCGTGGTTTGACGATAATTCCGTATCGTGTGTGGACTGAACAGCCCAAAGCCCTGATCTTAATTTAATAGAGCACCTATGGGATGAACTAGAGCGCTGTATAAGAAGTTTGGAACCATGGCCTACTACTAAGCAACCGTTAGCGGCAGCATTATGCATTGAACGGAAGCGCATACCTATCGCTGTGTTCCAAAACCTGATGGAAAGCATGTTTCGAAGGGTCAGTGCATGCATTAAGGCCAAAGGTGGTTTCAAAATATCTTTATTCAAGGTAGAAATCAGGAGACGAACTAATAAGGACGTCTTAATACAAATAAAATACGATCAAAGATCGTTAAACTACTAAAACCTATATAAAAATATACAGCATAGTGCACAAGTTGAAAAATGGAGCAAAATTACAGCTCGTGATAAATGATCAGCGACAAGCATGTCTGGGCATTTAGGAAGGATTTTAACAAAAAACTTATTGCTCATAAGTGCATTGCTGTGCGATTAACAAACTTGTTCAAGAAAATATTGAGAGCTTCAGGAGACAACATTTCTCTTGCAAAAAAAAAAAAAAAAAAAAAAGTACAATAAGACAGTAAGTTGTAACACATCATAGTTACAAGAATGTACAGTACAAAGCAATTGACAAACTGATCATAAGACAAATCAATGAAATGATGAATATCAGGAGAAGAACAAACTTGGACTTCCTGGTGTAAATATAATATATTACCTGTTCGGCAATATTCAGAAACAATGTACAGATATACAGCACAGTGTCAACATGTTACAAATCAAAATCGGACCATATACAGAAATGGAATACTATTCTGTTGACCAGATAGAAAATGTAAGTATAATAAGAAAACACACGATGAATAAAGCTTTAACATATTCTCACTATCCATATGTAGTAATAGAAGAATGATAGTACCAAGCATCACCTCACACAAAAGAACAAAATAGGTAAAATGTTTTTCAAAATATAGTACTCATGAGTACAACACCATGCAATTGACTAACTTGTGCAAAAATAAAAACAGTAAGAATCATTAGTCAACATGTCTCTTGAAAGAAGGTACGATATGACAGTGAGTTTTAACACAACATATTTACAAGGATGTACAGTACTATGCAATTTAAAAAAACTGATTATCAGACAAATCATTGGAATGTTTAATAACAGGAAATAACTAAACTTGGACATCCTGATGCAAATAAGATGGATTACTTGTTCCGCAATATTTTTAAAACTATGTACAATTATACAGCACAGTGGAAACATGTTTGGGAAACAAAATAGAACAAAATTACAAAAAACTACACTGCAGAAACAATTTCTATGTGTATACAGCACTATGCTAATGACTAACTGCAATATTTATACTCAAAATGTAAACTAAAGACGAACTAACTTGAACGTCAATGTAAGAAAAAAATACAAGATGAGTGTCACAAAAAACAAATTGCTGTGTAAAAACGGACAGCCCTTTAGAAAAAAAACCCATGCGGTAAATTTCCAAGCTGTGCAAAGATCTTGAAAACAGATTGTTGATATTTACATATGCATTTCTGATTCAAAAAGGTCAAATACCAAATCTGCCGACCGTCAGGTACAATGACGCTGGCGAGCTGGTAAACCATGAGGCAGCCGGTGACCAGGTGGCAAGGAACTGGCTCTCCCAACGCTGAGTAACTGCAACAGAATACTCTAGCCGAAGTCGAGATGTCAGACGGTCGCGGAAATGGCATAATAATGCCGTAGAAGCTTCATGCACAGTCAGAGGAGTAGTCAAATATCTGCAGCGTTGATGAAACACGTAGATTACATGCTTCGCTAAAATAAAAATATAGGCACAGACTGATGGGAGCTTGACTGGGGGATAGTTCTGTAGCAGAAGAGTCCGATATGCATCAAATGTAAGATCTGCTGTAATGGAACATTGGGCGATAGTAAATGCCAAGTTCAGCATTGGGAGTAATATAACACAGTGTTGATAGACATGGGAGACATCAGCCTCCCGAGCACACAAAGGGCAAAGAGGGGAATCGAGAAGAGACATTCGGAAAAGAACGGAGGGAACAGGAAGGCGGCGATGGAGGAAAAGCCAATGGGTATTAATTTCTAGAGGAGCAGAAAGAGGAGACAGGGCAGCTGACCACACCGTAGCAGTGGCAGCAGGGGGAACATCAGGAATGGGGAGAGGAGGAGAAGAATGGGACATAGAGAGGAACCGATAAAGAGCTGACACCGAGAGAGAAGAAATGAGATGAGCTGAGCCAGAAGTAAGCAAGAAAAGAGGAAATGGGAGAGAAGCAGAAGGAACAAAGGAAAGACCTGAGTGGGAAGCAAGATGAGGAAATTGAGAAATGATAGATGAAAGAATAGAGTCGTAGATGTCACGAGAGGAGGAGGAGAGGAGAAGAGAGGGAGGGAGGCTGGCGAAGGGTCGCCAAGAAAGGTCAGGGTTAGTGAGATCTTTAACTGTTACTACACCTGCTCGGAGCCAGGTAGGATAGGCAAAGTACGGAAGATGAGAGGGGTGAATAATCGAAGAATAAAAGAGGGGTTCAGCAAGGAGCTCAGTTGTGGAATCAGGTGGAGAACGAGAAAGAGGGAGGGAACGAAGGAAAGTTAGAGCTTCACGGTAAACAGGGGGAAGTCGAATGAGGGTGAGGGGTCGGTGGTCCATGAGTAGTAAGGAGAGAAAAGAAAAGTTAGGGTTGCTCGGGGAGGCGATGACGTCCCTAGCTAAAACGGCATCTGGTACTGGCGACGTGAAGAGACGGAGAAAAGTAGTAATTCTGACGGCCTTGTAGTATTCCTGTGTATCAAGGAGTCCGATGCCGCCGTGATCCGGAGGGAGGCAAAGCTTTGTGACACTGACCCAGTGGTGGCAGGTCCAAATCAGAGAAGTAAGACATCGGGTAATTTCATGAAGGCGGAGTTGTAGAGACTTGACACCAAGCCAAGAGTGTGTGCACAAGGAAATCAGGTAAGTTCGAGAGAGGCGAGCTCTCTGGAAGAATGATGAGCAGAACTGGGCTCTCCTCCAGGAGGCAGTTGACCTGAGCAAGCGTGGGTGAATAGCATTCCACGTGTAGAGGGGGTCAGCTTGCAAGGAACCAAGATGAACTCCAAGGAAGCGCTGTGAGATGGACGACCAGCTTGCTCCCCAAGGGGTGTCTACACGATGTGCCCATGAGCCGCACCATAAACCAGTGCTTTTAGATGAGTTGAGCGCTGCACCGGAGCATGAGGCATAAGCTGCGAATAGACGTTGGAGACACGGAAACTGTGAGTCATGACGGATGCAGATGGTGACATCATCTGCGTATGCAACAGAGGTAGTGGCATGATGTCTTGTGCAGGCAGAAAGTGGTGGCAGAACTGCTTTAAAGGATTGGTGTACAGAGCGGAGGAAGGGTTCAATTGCGATTGCAAAGAGTTGTCCGGAGAGTGGGCAACCCTGTCGCACTCCCCGGCGGAAGGGAATAGGCGCTGTGAGAAAGGTGGGCAGCTTGACCTGGAGAACGGCGTCTTGATAGAGTGAGAAAAGAAGAGAGACGAAGGAAGGAGGAAAACCGAAGTGAAGGAGTGTAGCCGATAGATAGGAATGTGAGATATTATCAAAAGCGGATTGTTGGTCAAGAGAGAGAAGGGCGAGGGGTTCAGAGCGAGATCGGGCAAGATGGATTAGATCATTTAGTAGATGGATGTTATGAGAAAGTGAACGGCCGGGAACTGTGTAAGTTTGATTTGGGGAGAGAATGTGAGTGAGAATGGGGTTAAGGCGTTGGGAAAGAAGTTTAGTATAAAGTTTATAATCTAGATTTAAGAGGGAGATAGGGCGCCAATTCCCCAGGTCAAGGAGATCACCTTTCTTAGGGAATAGTACAACATATGCTACTGTGAATCGCCTTGGTAGAGGGGAGTGATTGAAAGCAGCAGAAAGTGCAGAAAAGAGAAATGGTAGAAGGAGAGGTAGAAAGGTTTTATAGAAGAGGAAAGTGAGGCCGTCCGGACCCGGTGCGGCCCTAGAGTTTAAAGAAGAAAACGTAGAGGATAGTTCAGAGAACGTGGGAGGAAGGAGGAGGGAAGAGGCAAGATGGGGAGGAACTTGTGGTAGGTTAGAAAGAAGTGATGCCAAAGCTGAAGAGGATGGCGGAGGAGATTCACAGAACTTCTCTGTATAGAACTTTCGGACCTGGGAACATAGAGTGAGTGGATCATCAGACACCTCTCCAGATGCGAGGCGAAGGTGCCGAAGTGAATTCGATGCTGTTCGTGTTTTTTCCATGGATGTAAGGAAATCGTAATTGGATGCGTCTGGCGATAGATGTTGTAGCCGGAGACGTCGTAGAGCTTGTTGAGCCAGAGGAAGGAGGATTGATCGCAGTTCTTCTTGATAGTGGCAGAAGAGAGGATCACTTAGGCTTAGGATGGAGAGCATGGAACGGACATGGTTGAGACGCATGTTTTCGAAGCGTTTTTGCTTTAAAAGAAAGATTGCGAACGTGGAGAACGAGTTGCTGTTTAATGTCCAACCAAAAATTCAGACCACAAGGAGCTGATTGAAGTTGAAGTCGTTTGTCCTCAAGGAAGGAGCGTACTGAAGTACAGAAGTCTGGATCTGTAAGAAGAGTGTCGTCAAGAGTCCATGGACGAATTGTACGGGGTTGTGCTGGAACTGCTTGAATAATAAGAACGATGGCACAATGGTCAGAAGAAGCTGTAGGAGTGATAATAGATTCTGTCACAGCTGTAAGCAGAGTAGATGAGGCGTAGTATCTGTCAAGGCGAGCTGTGTACGGATTTTGATTATGTTGCGAGCGCCAAGTATGTACAGTCGATGAAGGATAGAAGTGACGGTGAACATCAATGAATGAGTTGTCGGAGACCACTGACTGAAGAAGATTCACCAAGTTAACACGGCGTTCTCTGGTGGAAGGAGATCGGTCCAGGGTAGGATTCAGAGTGCAATTGAAATCCCCTCCAATTAAAACATGATCTATGGGAGGAATGCGAGACAAGGCACGACGAAGGCGAGTAAAAAGTATTGTCAAGTGGGTTGAAGAGCTTGGAATATAAATATTAAATATATGATAAGATGTGGAAGCTATGGTGAATGATGCACACTGTAATAGGTCTCGACATAAGTTTCGAACCGAAAAAGAGGTGATTATGGAGTTGAAAGTATGGCGGATACCTATAGCTAGACCACTATGGGATGATAGTTGGTAGGCGTGGTGAAATGTGTAGTTCCACTGGCGCCATCGTGAGAATATCGTAGTGGATTGGCAATTCGTCTCTTGTAGTAAGAGAAGATCAGCTCCTAACGGAGTGAGGTCTTCATGTACCAAGGCATTAGAAAATGGGGATGCAAATCCCCTGCAATTAAGAGATACAATCTTGAAGACTTTTTCCATTAATGCTTGCTGAAGAGCCTTCACAACAGGAGGAAATGATTTGAGTCGATTAAAATAGGTTTTAGCCCACGGATGTTCCTTGCGAAGGTGGGAGATGCATTGATTAAGGACTTGGATCTGATCATACACTAGAGGGAGAAACGATGCATACTTTGAGAGTAAAGCATGCGTTGTGGAGTGGTCTGTCTTATGTGACAGGTATTGGTGTAAATCTTCAAATGAAATCGGCCCAGTAGGAACCGAGCCATTCTTAAGGTATTCGACAAGATCTTCAAATTTAAGAGGAGGCTCTTCGTCGACCTGGACAGAAGAGGTAGCAGCCTTTGATGGTGAATTCTTTCGAGAGGTACTACCAGTACGGGGAGAGGTTCGGGGTGATGCGGCAGTCGGCTTCTTCGGTGGGCGTCTGCGAGAAGAACCACGACGTTTCAGCGAAGGCTCAGTTGAGCTCTCATCAACTCAAGATTCGTGGCCAGAAAATCCGTCATCAGCAGATTTAGAAGTATCAATGATAAGGGCAGTGGAGAAACCCCTGAAGGGGACTCCGCTACAGAATGACAACGCATGGGAAGCGAACAATTAAGTGAGGGAAAATCCAGTTGCTGGTTGAAGGATAAAGGGTCCGTAGACACGCGTTGACCAACTCCTGCAGTCGACTTTTGTGAAAGTTTCGATTCTGAAGCTTTCTGTGCAGTGGAAGAAGGTGTTGCTCGGCTCAGAAGAGGGCCAGAAGTTGTAGGAGAATTATTAGGAGCCTGTGATGCTAGATGTGGGCAATGCACACGTAAATGATTCTCTCCGTGGCAAAAAGTGCAGTGGAGGAAGGTAGTCACTTCAATTCTCCTACGTTGCTGTCCACAACGAACGTTGAGCACCTTTGGGCAGGCGAGCAAATGTTCATCAGATGGAAAGATCACTCTTGCATTTCGGCGAACTCCTCCTATGGATTTATCGTCTGGATCTCTCGGCGCGGCTGAAAGAGTAGTAACTGGCCCAACAACTCGGCCGAACTTACTGAGTACAGTGCACAGCGCAACGTCTGACACCTCAGGTGGAACCGGATAAAATGTAACCTGGATTGGACGCTGAGAGACAGGTTCTGGTAGAAGACGGACGTCTTTGAGGGACAAACCTTCTGTCAAGACAAGATCCGCATGCTCTTTAAGAGCAAAGTACACCAACACAGCTCGAGGTTTTCGAGCCATGTGAGTAATACTGGCTCCAGCTGGAAGTATCTGCTTGAGAGCCATACTATATTCTTTCAACTTTGTGTCTGGGAGCGCATCAAAACACACTCCGAAGTCCATTCTAGAATAGAATTGTTTTCCCGCTGGGGAATCTTCGGGAATATCTATGGTGGCAGTAAGGCCATCAACAATGACGTACGAGTCTGGTAAGACTTCTGCAACAAACTTGGAAGGAGCTTTTGTTCCAGTAAGAGCGGCAGAGTATGCCCTAGGAGCAGGACTCGAGCGTGAGGGCTGCAACGCAACCGGCTGTTTGAACTGAGTTGAAGTAGAGGGTAAATTAGCAGCGCTGTCAGACACATCCATGTCTTCACTTAAAGCAACAGAGAGTTGCGCTGCACTGACGTCACCGGTCGAAGCAGGGCAAGAAGCTTCAGCTGTAGTTGAATAGTCACTTTCCACTTCTAGTGGTTGGGTGACGTTACCTACAAGCATTGGAGGAGATTGGTCTCGTGTCGAGGAGAAGGAGGAGGCGGCAGGAAATGCCTCGCTGATATGGGCGTGGACATCGCTCTTATCAGCAGCAGCCGCCGCCATTGTTAATGACGAGGGCTGCCTGAGAAATCGACCAGCTAGGTCGACAATTCAAATGATGATAACAGAAAAAATAAACTACTCACCAACTTGGGAGATGTATCAAAACAAACCACGAACCTTCAGCTTGAAGGAACACGAAAGGAAAATGACGAACCACACGATAAAACACACTGAATAGGCACACAACACGGAGCTCAGAAAAACGTGACTTTGGCCAAAGGTGGACCGACACCGTACTAATGTATGTTAATAAGTGTTACGCTGTGTTTCTCTTCTCGGTGTCCGGTGACTTTTGTCAATATAGTGTATATACTGTTTTCTTTTGGGGGGGGGGAGGAGTTTAAAGACCACCATAAGCAACTCTTTGGGCTATAAGCAGTCGTCCATCCTTAATTTAGGGTCTCTGGTTCCAAGGAAGCCTTTGCCGAAAGACAAACACAACATCCATGCCTCACCGGGATTCGAACCCAGATACATCTTGGTCGGAAGAATTGTCATAAGCCATCCCTTAGACATCTGTACTGTGTGTGCGTTTTAACCACCTTCAAATGGAGTAGTGTTAAGATATTTTTAGGAGGGGTGTCTGAGAAAATTTGGGGTGTGTTGGAGGAGTGTTAGTGCGTGTGTGTTATAAATCTCGGGTTGTGATGACTTATGATTTCCGTACTGCTGAACGTAGAATCAAGTTCTGTATAAGACATTCAAGCACGTTGTTTTCGTTTTTTCAGCACTCGCGCTTTCTTATGCCCTAGAACTGATGACTTTAAACTAGGGAGAGGAAACTCAGCTAGCCTTAGATAAGAATGGTGGTCGTTAAATTTATAACTCTGTTCCTCAGCCCATAAAAATAGGGATACCATATTTTTCGAGTTCAAAACCGAGACAAAATGAGGGACAGAATTGAACTTGACCGCGACAAAATCTGGACAGTTTTTCTAAATGGTACTATAATCAAATTGTAATGATACATCATAAAATACTTAGATTTGTGAAAATTCAGTCGTGTCTATATCCCGTAGTTCTTCTTTCATTCAACAAAAACCGGAACAAACAGACTCTAGAGCAAGAATATTTAAAAAATGATGAAAATATTGTAGATACTTCATAATTTGTTTATCTGAAAAATTGAAATCAACTCATTGAGAGGACTGTGCTTCAATATCATACAGACAAAAGCATGAACATAAATGGAAAGCTATATAATATAATTTACTATAGGGGTAACAAACTTACTACTTAATATGGTAGAAACAATGCGTATTTGTTCGTAGCCAAACCTATTTTAGAAGTCTGTTGTTAAATTTTTCGTAAATTTCTGTACAGAGCAATTCATTGTGGACTGTGTAGTATATTAGATCATTCAAACTGTTGGTTAAGTCACTCTACTGTTCTTCAGCCCATACGTTGTTCAACAAAAGAAACGACCTTTCAACAGAAACCAAAGTGCGTAGTAGGCCGAAAATACACTCCACAACTCGCCTGAGATTTGAAGAACCGGCGGCTGTTATCAAAACTGGCCTTTCATATTTCGCATTGTCATTTATGTGGGAAATCTCTCTATGAAACACTAAAAATTCAGGGAACACTGTTCACATTTAACCAAACCAACATAGCCAAACACATTTTTCAGAAAACGATATTTTTCTTTTAAAGAATAGATGATATACATTTACTCTTCGGCACTTTTAAATCGCAAATTTGAAGGTTTTATCGAAAACCAACTTCACGATGTTCCATTAACTCTTTCTCTGTTTTCCTATTAACTCCTTCGAAAGGTTGCTGTTCAGATTAGGAGAGGTTTCTATCAACTCCTTCGGGGTAGAGCTTACGAAACGATATTTACTAAAATGTTCATTAGTACGTATAGCGATCATGCAGTAAGTCTATTGGCCCGTCAAAGAACAACACGCACGACGCAACTGGTTGCTGTTTGGATTAGGAGGGGTTCCTCATATAGAGAACTTCCTGTTTAATAAATTTGTTTTTTCATTCTGACCGGGACGAAACAGCTAACCGGCCCGCAGAAGACACCAAAAACCGGGATAATCCCTATCAAGCCGGGACGTATGAAATAAACCTGCATAGAAAGGTAACAACTCCAGCATAATGGTAGAAAACGAACACAACAAAATGTTTTTAACATCTGTTTTGGGAGTGGTTTAACGTATATTTTGAGCAACTGGAAAGGCTGTAAGTAGTCGCCAACCTTTAACTAGGGGTCACTGGCTCCAGGGTGTGGGGAAGAGTCAGTGACATCCGTTAAGCACACAACCCCTGTCTCAGCCGGGACTGGAGCACGGGTTCATCTTGGACGGCTCCTCTGAGGCGCACCTGAGACCACTCGGCCCGTGACGCAGCATTTTTGACATTGGGCTTCCAGGGAAATTAAGAAAGTAGATATAATATACAAAAAAAAAGCTGGACATGTGTGTATGATACATTGCTCGACATAGGAAATTCCACACTAGGTAGTATTTGTCGACGCGCAGGACCAAAATTCAAATGTATGGGTATGGGGATGGTAAATGTTGTGAACCGATCACCTGATAGGTTTGCTCTTTTTTACCTGGCCATTTGCGTTGGAGTGATCTCAGTGGTGAAAGCTCATGTAAGACTGAGAATGCCTGGGAAACGTCATCAGAAATCCTACCACACACTGACAGAAGCTTCATCATAAGGTTACGTGCAGCTGGTTGGTCCCTGGGTCGCATAGAGTGGGGGAGAGGGCAGACCACATCGGAATACAACTACTGTTGGCCGAATTGGCGACAGTGGGTTGGAGGCAGAGATGGCAACGGGTCAAACATTTGGGACCCCGGACGTTACATAATTGGATCCGAACCGGATCCGTTAGGGACCCGGACAAATATGCTTTAAACCATTATATATATCATCATCATCATCATCATCATCATTGTCAACCATTATCAATCCACTGCTGGACGAAGGTCTCCCCAAGTTTCCTCCACAACGGTCTGTCTTGTGCCAGTCTCCTCCATGTCACTCCCGCATATTTACGAATTTCATCCACCCATCTCCCATGTGGTCTTTTTCTGGGTCTTTTCCTGTCCCTTGGAATCCAATCTAAAATTTCGGCTGTCCATCTATGGTCTGTCCTTCTGGCAGTATGTCCAGCCCATTGCCATTTCAGGGATTTAACTCTGATCATGATGTCTTCCACTCTCGTCATTTTTCGGATCCACGAGTTCCTCTTCTTATCTCTCCTGGTTATACCAAGCATGCACCTCTCCATGCTTCTTTGAGTTGTCTGCAGCCTTTGTATGTCTCTTTTAGTTAAGGTCCACGTCTCTGCACCATACGTAAGCACTGGAAGGATGCATTGATCAAACACTTTTCTTTTAAGACATAATGGCATATTGCTCTTGAAAATTATGCTGTTTCTTCCAAAAGCTCTCCAGGCAAGTTTTGTACGCCGATTAATTTCTTCATCAATGTGACCCTCACTTGATATCTGCTGTCCAAGATAAACATACGTATCTGTTATCTCCAGTTGTTCTCCATCAATCGATAAATCTTCATTTCTTGTAAAAGCATTGAACATCACTTTTGTCTTCTGAAAGTTCATTTTTAATCCCACTTCTTTACTCTTGTCAGCAAGTTCCTGGATCATACTCTGCAGCTCTGATGGGGTAGTTGCAAAAATGACTACGTCATCAGCAAAACGAAGGTGGGTTAGATAATCTCCATTAATCTTGATCTATTTGTTTTCCCAGTTCAGTGATTGAAAGACATTTTCCAATGTGGCATTAAAGAGCTTCGGAGATATGGTGTCACCTTGTCTCACTCCCTTTCCAATTTTTATGTGTGTTGTATTTTCAAACAGCCGAATCTTTGCACTTGCATTTTCATAGATGTTATTAATAATATTAATGTATGCATCTTCAATACCGCAAAATTTCAGAGCCGTGGTAACTGCTGATGGTTTCACCGAATCAAAGGCTTTTTCATAATCGATAAAAGCCATGCACAATGGAAGTTCATATTCCCTCGCTCTTTCAATTAGTTCTCTCAGTACGTGGATATGATCTATTGTGCTGTAGCCACTCCTGAATCCAGCTTGTTCTCTCGGTTGAGCCATGTCCAGTGTTACCTTCAAGCGGTGTGAAAGAACTTTAGTGAAGATTTTATAAACCACTGATAGGAGGCTGATAGGTCTGTAGTTCCTGAGATCCTCAATGTCACCTTTTTTATGTAGCAGGATCATTGTAGCATTGTTCCAATCCTCAGGAATCTTCCCTTCATTAAGGCATCGAGTGAAAATTTGGGCGAGTACTGTTTCAATTTCTCCACTTGCTTCTTGTATGATGTCCATAGTAATTCCATCTTCTCCTGGAGCTTTCCCCCGCTTCATGTTCTTGATTGCATGAGCAACTTCTGCTGGGAGGACTGGAAGAACTCTGGTACCTTTCATGATGTCTGGAGTATATGTATCATCCCTTTCATATAATTTGGAGTAGAAATCTTTCACTCTTGTCAAAATTTCGCCTCTATTTCTTGTTATAGAACCATCTTCTTTTCTCAGAGCCATAATCTGTTTTCTTCCCTTACTGAGATGTCCCTTTGCTATCTTTAGGCTTTGGTTGTTTTCAATTGCTTTCCTCACTAGCTCACAGTTGAATTTCCTTACGTCTTCAGTGATACTTTTTCGTGCTGTCTTGCATAGCTCTATATATTCCACTTTGGAAGTCACATCTTCTTTAGTTGTCCTCATCTCTCTTCTTTTTTGCATCAACATTTTGGTTTTTCCTGATAATTTGTTTACATGCAACTTGTTCTTAGACCCAGCTAATTTTGTTGCTGTTTCCATAAGAGCTTTGGTTACTTTTCTGTTAACTTCCGAAATATCCACTTCTTCCGATGTTAGGCCTTCTAAAGCAGAGAATCTGTTCTTCAGTTCCAACTTGAAAGTATTATGGTGTTTTTTAAGGTTGGTTATGTCAATACATTCTGTTTGTCTTATGAGCTTGCCACGTTCCAGTTTAGTGTTGAGGTGCATCTTACATCTCACCAATCTATGGTCACTACCTGTGTTGAACTTGTTCAGCACACTGCAGTCTTCGATGACGAATTTTTTGTTACACATAATAAAATCAATTTCACTTGTCGTCCCAATTGGATGTCTCCATGTCCATTTCCTGTGTGGCTTTTTCTTGAAAAAGGAATTCAAGATGAAAAATCCTTCTGCCTCTGCAAACTCAACGAGAGTATTTCCACATTGGTTTCTGTTGCCGTGACCGAATTTACCTACTGAAGTTTCATTCTGTTGCCGGTGCCCTATTTTTGCATTGAAATCTCCCATAATTATCTTCAAGTGCTGCTTACCTTTATTATTTAGATGACGAATTTCCTCATAAAATTCTTCAATTTCTTCTTCAGGATGACTTGTGGTGGGTGCATAAGTTTGAATAATCTGAGCCTGGTATCTTCTCGATAGTTGGATAACGAGTCGTGCAGCTCTGTCAGAGGAACTTTCAACTTCTACCACTTTATCCTTCAGTTTCTTGTTTATTATAAATCCAACACCACTAGTTCTGCCAGTATCTGTCCCACGATAATAGAAGAGATGTCCACTTTTCAGTTCAATAGGATCTTCTCCTTTTCTCCTTACCTCACTTAGCCCGACGATGTCCCACTTGATCCTTTGTAGTTCCTCTTCCAATTCAAGAAGCCTTGAATCAGAAGATAGGGAGCGTCCGTTGTAGGTAGCCAAGGTCAGCATCAAATGGCAGCCTAGTCCGGTCCTCCGGGGATTCTTAGCACCCTCTGCCTTCATGTCGCACTGTCCGCTGCCTTGGCCAGGTACATTCCAGCTGCCGGAGACTGAGGGCCAAGATTTAAGTTGTAGAGTCATTTTGGAGGTGTTTGGCCATAACTCACCACGCTGGCCAAGCGGGTTGGTGAGTGTGGGATAGCATTTCCTCTGATCCCGATGGTATAGTTATACCGCTATTTGCGGTCGTCAGAGCCCCTTTAGTGGGAACAGGATGCACCACGAGAAGGCGGGGTTGACATTTGTCAAGGAGAGGCTGTGATGTTACGCATCACCTGACCTTACATCCCATTATATATATATATATATATATATATATATATATATATACAAGGCGTTCAAAAACTCTCTCTGCAGTGGGTACCTTAGGTTATACACTGAGTGACCACTTTATTATGACCACCTGACAGTTTTAAGCAAATGAGCTATGGCTGCATGCTGTTGCCGCCAGAGGGCGAGGTTAATATAAAAAGGGAAAGCTTAGTGCTTGCGACAGTAGTAGGAGTGTTTTTTGGGTGACGAGATGGGTAAAAAATGCGATTTGACGGACTTTCAATGTGGGATGATTGTAGGAGCTCGGAGCCATGGAGCGAGAATCACCGAAACCGCCGCATTTGTGAAATGTTCAAGAGTAGCTGTTGTTTACAGACTGGCCTGCCAGCCAAAAAACTGGGTCTCTACGTGCAACGTGTGGTCGTCATCGACTAGTGACTGCTCGGGCGGAACGGAATGTGTCCAGCATGGTAACAGACAACAGAAGGGCAACAGTGCAGCAAATTACAGACCATCTTAATCAAGGATCACCTCAAATGATCTCTGCATGCACTGTTCTTTGTGCATCGGATGGGATATGGCAGCCGAAGACCTGTTCGAACACCTTTGCTGTCTGCAGTTAACAAGAGAAAACGTCTCCAGTTTAAACAGGAGCACAAGGATTGGACAGTCGATAATTGGAAACAAATTATGTGGTCCGATGAATCACGTTTTCAGTTGCACCATGCCGATGGCTGAGTGAGAATTTGGTGGAAACAGCACGAAAGCATGGACCCCAAATGCATTGCTACAACCCTTCAAGCTGGTGGAGGCAACGTTATGGTTTGGGGAATGTTTTCCTGGCATGCTTTGGGCCCTTTAATTCGTGTTGATCAAGGTCTGACTGGCACATCATATCTAAACATAGTTGCGAACCAAGTGCATCCTGTCATGTGGATGGTTTATCCCAGTGGCGATGGCTACTTTCAACAAGATAATGGGTCCCAACATAGTGCTCGTATTGTACAGGATTTGTTTCAGGAACATGCCGGTAAGTTTAATTTACTTAGGTGGCCCCCACAATCTCCAGATCTCAACCCCATTGAGAATTTGTTGGATGAAGTTGAACGAGCCATCAGACAGCTGGATCCACAATCCTGCAATATCACACTCCTGGAAAGTGCTATTCATCAAGCATGGTTTCAGATTCCACAAATTACTTATCAACATCTCGTGGAGTCCATGACACGAAGAATCGACGCAGTATTAAAGGCAAAAGGTGGCCCAACGAAGTACTGAGGGGGTGGTCATAATAAAGTGGGTACTCAGTGTATACACATCAAACAAATGCATCATGGGAACGCATAATTTACTCACTTACAGGAAGTATCGAAACTGTCGTCCCTCATTTGCATACATAACCCATCTGACTGTTTTACACATGTTTTCAAACACATCTGTGATAGTCAAAAAGTTCCTTCCTCAGTAATGTTAATGCTGTTCCACCTAATTTTGATGGAACTACAGTCGAAATTTTTGAATCAAGCACCTTGTTTTACGTTTAATTTCAGTTTTTGCTGTTTTCTTGATACCATATCAAGCTTCAGAACATGTTTCACAGCAACACCAGTTTTTACAAGTTTATGATGAGTTGAAAGTTTCCAAAATGTGGAAGTTGTTTTCATCCAAACGTCCGCATTTTGGAAACTTTCGTGGTTTCCCCTCAAAAGGAAGGGACGCTCTTCCTTCATATTGCATGACAAATCATTTTTCAGTCTGCGGGCACCAGTATCGAGCACAGAATTCCACAGTGCGCATTTTTCTTTGAAATTTTTTTTTTTTTCAAAAATAAAAAGGTAACAAAACCGGGTCGAAATCGGGGCAGGAACATCTTGAGCCGACCGGTTTGATCCGCTAGAAATTGTCGATCCGCTGATTCTCTGCACCGTGACCCGTTTCCATCTCTGGTGCGTCGTCGTAGTACCCTCTGGACCGTGACCCGTTTCCATCTCTGGTGCGTTGCCGTAGTACCCTCTGGACCGTGGCCCGTTTCCATCTCAATGTGCGTCGCCGTAGTAGCGCTGGTACATGTATGGGGAGACTTACTAATGTCTCGATATATTCCCAGCGGGTGACCTTCAAAGAAGTGTAGAAGCAACTACAGACATCCCGTATCGACACGGACTGTGAGTCGCAGATGGCGTGAGGCATGTTGGCGCTCTGGCCACCCATTACGACGACTCCACTCATCGCATCACATCCTCGTGCAAGGTTGCAGTGGTGCCATTGAAGACATGCGTGGCGGGAGAAGTGGAACCATATCGTCATCGACTAGTCTTGCTTCTGTCTCAGTGACGACAATCTGCGATTGTCATTCTGGAGACAATGTCGTCACCGGAATGATCTTGCTATCGTCCATGAGCATCATGGGGCCCATCAACTTCGCGTTTGGAGCAAGGTTGATGGGCAGTTTCAACAGTCGTTCGCCACTCGTATGCATAGTGCGTACAATGACGTCATAGGGGTTCGTCGATGCGTGCTGTAGCTCGTTCTGTATCTCCTTTGTATCCCGGATGCCCTGTTTCAGCATTATGACGTCCACCATCACACTGCCAACACCAGCAGACAGTGCAACCAAGGTGTCTAGGTCTGCTCTGGCCAGCGCGTTCCCTCAACGTTTCGCCAATAGGGAATGGGTGGGACGTCCTTGTGAAACGACTTAGCGCCCTTGCCCAACTCTCTCGCAATGTGGATGGGTTGTGGACACAGACCCAGTTGCACGACGTCCGTATCAGAGAGACTAGCCTTTCCTCATCATTCCTTGGGTAATTAAGCAGGTAATAAATGATTACAGGCGAGCACTCTTCACCAGTGACAGGTTTAACTGTGCTGAAAGCTGCAGAGAAACTGTTTTGCCGTAGCTTTTGTATAAACCGGCCGCTATGTGAACATCATTTCTGTTTGGCACGCATGGGAAATTTTGTGCTCCACTTATTTCAGGTTCGTCGGACGCTTAAACGGTTAGGCTTCAAGAGCAACAAAAAGACGTTTTGGAGACATTTTCGTGAAATCTATCAAACAATCTTGTGACGTACCTGCCCCGCAGGACTCACACGACATAAAGGCAGATAGCAGCGATAACGAACGTCCAGGTAGCACAACTGGTAGAGTGACTT
Source organism: Macrothele yani (assembly GCA_039090855.1). Lineage (NCBI taxonomy): Eukaryota > Metazoa > Arthropoda > Arachnida > Araneae > Macrothelidae > Macrothele > Macrothele yani. The sequence goes on from CM077008.1 coordinate 119,032,839, forward strand.
ATTCCGTAATGAGGGGGCCCGGGTTCGAGCCCCGGTGTGGACAAAAATGACGGAGAAATTAACTTCGTTATAATGGCGACCGAACTTTCCGGATGACCCGGCCGTTCAAAATCTTGCAGTGGAGTGGTGTTATTTCCACATCGCGAGAGAGGAAAAATAAGAGAATCCCTTCTCCAGCGCTTCGAAAAATAAATGTGTGTGACGTTGCATTCCACACACTAGATTGACTGGGAGTTCTCAAGTACATTCTACAGCGGATGTCTGCCTAGGACGATTCATGGTCATGGCTGACCCGTGGGCCATGCCCCCTGCCCTCTTTCGGCGGGGGAAGGAGATGTGACGTGCCTGCCCCACACGACTCACACGACATAAAGGCAGATAGCAGCGATAACGAACGTCCGCGTAGCTCAATTGGTAGAGTGACTTATTCCGGAATGAGGGGGACCAGGGTTCGAGCCCCCGCGTGGACAAAAATGACGGAAAAAATTACTTCGTTATAATCTAAGATTCTGAATTTCCCAGGTCAAAAGAGAGATTAATGGTTCACTTGGAAATTACTTTTCAGACTTGTTCATTTATTTTAAAATGTTTTCCATTTATTTTTCGCTTTCGTGTTGTTGTTCTTTTCATAATGTCTGTTAGGCAAATTCTTTTTCTGAATATTTCTCGCTATATATCTCTGAAAAATAGAATTCCTATAAAATAATGTCGTGCAGTTAATACACTGAAAATTTAAGATAGAGAAGGTGAACCGGTTTTCGAAAGACAAAACACAAAGCTTTTTATTTCAGGTGAACAAATTTTATCTGAGCACTATGTATAGCTCATACATTCAATCTTGACATCTCCCTGGTATCACATTTGACAGTAAAAAGTAAAACCAAGGGAATATTTTTTGCAGAAATACATATCTAATACACCGGCCTATTCTGTGCATTTGGGATTATGTAAAGAATACACTCATCTAAAACTATTGTCCTACACATTTTTTTAAATATAAAAAAGAGACTTTGCGACTTCAGTTGCTGTAGAAATGTTATAATATTTACGGTAAGAGCAGTTTAGGTGTTTGAAGTATGCCAAACTTAGTGACTCGCAATACAAGTAGTAGTTGATACTATGCATGGCATATATCAATATTAGTAACCCACAGTACAAGTAGGGACTGGTTTAATTCTGCGCTTATGATATTCTCCATTGAAAATGCAAGTTATGTAAATTGTGGTATAAAATGCAAGTTTGTATAAATTGCGCAATTTATCGCACTTATGTGATAATACACATATTTTTAATATACCGAAACCAATCCGCTTAATATAAACTTTTTATTGTTTTTAAAAATCATCATTGTCGGTACCATTGTTTGCAATTCATGTCAAGAAATAGGTTTACCTTTTATGCACTTTTCAACATTTTCGATAAATAGAAGTAATATTACTAAAGAATATCTTAAACTGTCGAATTTTATTGAATATTGTTTTCAACCGTGGCGAATGCCTGCCCTTCTCCTGTGATCAGTTCTCTTAACTTCTTAGGAGTGATTTAGTACCACCTACAACAACAACCCTCTTAACAACACTCTCTTCAAAAATGGCAGTCTCAGTTTTAAATTCGTCCGCCATTCTCATTTTCCTTTCATTTCTTAAAAACAATTCTCTTCCTGGCAATTGTCGATCATACATTAAAATTGAAAATTTACAAAAAATTAATTTGGTGTTTTATTCCCCAAGTTCTGCTACTAAATTTCATCTCTTGTATCCAAGGGTTGTATGAAGTTAAACTTGAAAGCACAACAAGTCATAAAAATTGCAGGAAGCGAAAAAATTTAAAAAAAAAAGGGAAAAAACATTGCATTATAAGTTTGCTAGATCCATTCTTTAAGGTGGTTCCACTTAACATCTCTGCCTTATGTTTCCAATGGTAAAACTTTTTTACATATTTTCTTCGCAATTAATGTATTCCCAAGGATGAAAATTTTCTGATCGATCAAACTAACTTTTAAGTTATATATACTTAATACTTGCTAAAACATAACCATAATTATATAAAAATCTATCATTTTTCTTTGAGTAATGTTCAGACCTGCTAATAGACGGCGCGACCTGTACTTTGATGACGTTACCAGACAAAAATGTTGGATTGCTTAATAATAGATATGTTTTATTTTTATCAATGTGCAAAACTTTCATTTTTGCGAATACATTAATTGCGAAGAAAATATGTAAAGCAGTTTTACCATTGGAAACACAAGGCAGAGATTTTAGGTGGAACCACCTTAAGCGACGCATAGCAACAAGTGACGCCGAAAACATTAAATAACGGTTTCCGTCAAGCAAGGTTTTTTTTTTTTAGAGAGAATGCAGATGAAACTCACGATGAACAACCATTCAGCAAGATACCTAAAAAGTTGCTCAGAGTTGATTTTTTTTTTTGATTGGAGGTTTAACGACCACCGTGAGCAACTCAATGGGCTATAAGCAGTCGCCCGTCCCTAATTTAGGGTCACTGGTTCCAGGGAAGGGAGAGAGCCAGTGCCATAAGACAAACACAACATCCATGCCTGACCGGGATTCGAACCCGGACCCCTTACGGACGAATGATCAGAGGCCAGCGCCTTAGACCACTGCGCCACCGGGGCGGCTGCTCAGAGTTGTATTGTGCAAAATTTAGATGAATTAGTAAATTCAGATACAATAGGAATTTTCTGGCTGCAGAGATAGAAATGAACATTGAGATTGTCCGAAAAATTAAAGAAATCGACGTAAACAATGCTAGGAAACGTGATGAAGAAAATGGAAACGTGATAAATGAAGAAGGAAAATCAGATTGAAGAAGATGCCTTTGATGTAAAAGATATAATGGAAGCCTTACCAGACAGGAGAAAAGAGAGAAACAGTGCGTTACCAAACAGGAGAAAAGAGTCAAGGAATGTTGCAAAATATCACTGTTGAGAGCGTGCCTTTAAAAGTAACGCAAACGAAAATACAAATACACATTTCTTCCCCCTGTAATAAATTGTAAAGTACCCGGCATCGTAGGTATAGTCATCTCTGAAAAGAGTGCAGCATTCTCTTCCCATATCTGACGTTTCGGTCGTAGCCGGAGTGGCGGTGCATACCTGTGAAGTTCAAGGGCGTATAAAGCGTTATCTGTGATACGTGCAGTATCAGTCGGAGCTGAAATGGTGACTGTAATAGGTTAGGGACGAGATTTGACCCACTTGAAAATGGGCATGATCATCTGTTACAGAGCAGACAGTGGAAGTATCCCAGAAACCGCTAACTTTGTCGACTGTTCGTGGGTGTCCGTAGTTAAAATGTACTACGAATGGATGGAAGCCAGCGCAACCCATAAACGGAGTGTGAGTGTCGGACGGACGCTGCAGCTGAATTCTCTGGGAGAGAAGCAGCTTGACCGTATTGTGCGGAATAATAGACGTTCTACTTTAGGAAAAATGACTATGGTCTGAAACCAGGGAGTACAAAAGAGTGTTTCCATAGCTGCAGTTCAACGATCCCTTCACTGTATGAGCTTACAGTGTGAAAGCATGATCACAGCACCGATCACCACAGCATGTCATCATCGATAACAACTGGAGTTTGAAAAAAATCATCGGGAGTTGAACCTATAAAATTGGAAGAAAGTTGCCTTCTCTGATGAATCGCGTTTTATATTTCATCGAATAGGTGGAAGGTGATCGGTAAAGCTTGCAGATGCGTAGAGGATGGTAAAATACACCTTGGCCCCTCGGGAACAGCCAGTTAGTGAGGGTAATACTCTGTGGAATATTTTCCTGGGGTACACTTGGGTCTTTGATAGCGGTTGATTTATCCCTGAACGCCAGCGCGTACTTGTCCATCATTGCCGACCAGATTCATCCGTTTATTCTGCCAACGTTTCCAGACCAACATGGAGTGTTCCAACAGGACAACGCGCTGCATCGTAAGGCCCGTAACTTCTAGAGGAGCCAGACGATGACTTTCATGTCTTCCCATCTCTCAATTCACCCGACATTGACCAAATTAAACACATTTGGGTCATATGGATCGTCAGCAGAGGCATATGAACCCTCCACTACGGACACTAGACGACCAGCACTTATACAAATATAGTACTGCCAGCACTTAAACAGATACAGTACGGCATGCCAGTGGGTATCTTCCGAAGACTTGTGGAGTCCATTTCACATCACATGGCAGCAATGGTGGAGGCACAATAGGAAGCTACCAAATGAGAGCTACAAGTGATCACAATGATTTGCTCCACCAGTGTATATTTCGTTTATTTGCTGAAAGTGCATTTCATTCATTTTTCAAATTAGAGAATTCAATTTAGTTGGCTTCGGGCTTGAATTAGGAGCGAATTAATTCTGTTCATCAAAGCTCTGTCAAGTTTTATCATTCGTTTGGATGCGCGCATCATTTGAAGTAAGATTTTTCAGCACTTGTGCCACTGCACTTTATTCTGATATGAATCATCCTTGGATAAAATTACGCTCTGACATAACACAAGGCTGTCTAGAAGGAAAGAGGTCATTTCAATAGAGAGATAATTTTCCTTCTTTTGTGATGTCACTCTCATTTTACATGACCTGATACGTCCGTGTCGTGCTTGACGTCACACATGACAGCGTTTGAAACCAATCGGAGGTCTTCAGTTTCGCATGGCATCACTAAAACAAGGAGCCGATATACACCGCTGGCCACCCAAAATGCAACACCAAGAAGGACGCGAGATAGCAAAGCCAGATTTACTGGACACATAACAACAGATACAAAGATGAAACGATTGAGCTTAAGGCCCGTGCGACTTGTGGAACACGCAGACATCAATTGTTCGTGTGGCCCCCATGGCTGGCAATAACGGCCGCTACACGCCGCGGCATCGAACGAAAGAGGCTTTGGATGTGGGCTTGGGGTATGTCTGTCCAGCCTGCCTCCACACGTTGCCACAGTTCATCAGGCTTAGCCGCGGGTGGTGCTTGCCGGGCTACTCGGTTGCCGATCAGCGACCAGACGTGTTCGATGGGCGACATATCAGGAGAACAGGCGGGCTACGGCAGCAGTGATACCTGGTGGGACGTGAAGAATAGTTGCACGATGCGTGCCACGTGAAGGCGCGCAATATCCTGTCGAAAGTGGCCGCTGGCATGTCTTGCAGGTAAGGGAAGACTACCGGCTCCAAAACGTCGGAGATGTAGCGGTGGCTGTTGAGTGTACCGGGGATGCGTACCAGAGGGGTGCGGGTGTCATATCCAATTGCGCTCCAAACCATAACGCCAGACGACGGACCGGTATGGCGATGCATAATGTAGGCGTCATACAGTATCTCGCCGCGGTGCCGCCACACGCGGATCCGACCATTGTGGTGCTGCAGGCAGAAGCGGAATTCGTCAGAGGAGACAATGTCGTGCCATACCGTAGTCCAGGTGCGGCGTTCAACTGCACACTGCCGCCGTAGTCGCCGGTGGTGTAACGTTAATGGTAATCAGAGCAATGGGCGCCGTGCGACAAGTCCCCGCTCCTGCAGAAGACGTCGAACGGTACGTGTAGACACAGGTTGTTCCGCAACACACCCTAATTCCTGCGCTAACGTTCGTGATGTGGCGGTGCGAGCCGTCAATGCCCGCCGCATAACATGCCGGTCTCCTCTCGTTTGGTGGTCTGCCGCTGCTGCGGCAATCGCTCACGTCGGTCCGTCCGTCCCTCCTGCACCCACCGAATCCATACTCGCCTCACTGTGGCTGGATGTCGTCCCACACAGGCGCCGATGTCTCGGTACGATAAACCGCTGTCGCGATAAGCCACTATTCATCCTCTGTCGAACTCCGAAACGTGCTGGAATGACTGCCGTATTCTACGACGAGGCATCAGGAAGCTTCCCACGCACAGGTCCGGCAGCACAACATACTTCCACTACTTACACCCCGTCTTCTGTGCACCCTTCTTATAGTGCTTCTCTGTGGCGTACCGGGCGCGCATTATTTGCATATGCCGTGCAATGCTAATCGTTTGCATGTCTTCTCGCGGGCGACGCATGCTGCGAATTTCAGGCCAATCGGATGCTTCCTTCTTGGTGTTGCATTTTGGGTGGCCAGCAGTGTATATCTCTTTTGTCGAGGCCACCTGCTTTCTATACGGCCCTTTAAAATATTGTAATGAACCCTCCTGCAAATGAAGTGGGTTACTGATGCCAAATTGATAATTGAGATTTTTATTTTTAACTGTTAAGAAATCGTTCAACGAAATTCTGTTGTAGCACTCTTGCGTCTGGGTGGCTCTAAAACAAATGACTTGTGAACTTTGGGGATCATCCTGTCAGAGGAGGTTAAAAGATTTTCCCCATTACCCAGTGCTGATCTAGAAAGCATTTCGTCTTTCATCTCAATGTCAAACCCCGTGAGTAAGTAAATTTTTCTTATGCGGGCCAGCAACAGGGTTAAGTAGAAATGAGTTGCGAATTTTGCCAAAAGCTTTTAGCCATGAAAGTGCTCATTTTCATGTGGTAAAAACATTTCTCCCACGACCTCGTATAGCGGCTGAAACAAAGAAGCAGTTCAGCAGTCTGAGGTTAGATTCAGTGGAGAGAAGTCGCAAAACAAATCGCGCTGCATTTGTGGCGACCGTCTATTGCATACAGATGAAAACTTCAGTATAGCTCTACAGATCAGTCCTGCAAGACTACCTATAACCCTACTACTCTTCCTCAATGCTCATTGAAAATCCTTTTTGCCTATGATGACAACCTGAGAAAGAGAAAAGCAAAGAACTGAAAAGGGAACCAGCGGGAAAGATGATCAGCCATGGGTTGGCCTGAGAAAATGAACAAGTTAGTAAAATCATGCAATGCATTGATTATGATACGCTTTCCAACATACCAGAAATTATTACTCAAGTTATGTGGATAATGGCTGTGGAATAAATCTCGCTCCTGTGTCCTAACCTTTGACCCCATTTTGATGATATTCAGCAGAACCGGTTCACTATACAACTGGAACAACATGATAAAGTTTTGTTGCAATAGAAGCAGTTTTACGCAAGTTATGAGAATAATGACTGTGGAATAAATCTGGCTTTTGTGCAATGACCTTTGACCCCATTTCGTTGATATTCAACTGAACCGGTTCACTATACCTCCGGAACAACATGATAAAGTTCTGTCGCGATTCAAGCATTTTAGGTAAGTTATGATGCACAAGGGCAATGGAATGGATCCAACTCCAGTGTCCTGACCTTTGACCCTATTCCGCCCATTTTCAATAGGGATCGTCCTCAGGTGGTTCCCTACCACATACTAAAATTTCATCGAAATCGAAAATGTTTACGCAAGTTATGACGCATAAGAGCAATGGAATGGATCCCGCTCCTATGTCGTGACGTTTGACCCTGCTTCGCCTATTTTCAATAGGGTTAGTCCCCAGGCGGTCCCCTACCACATACTAAAATTTTGTCGAAATCGAACCATTTTCACGTGAGTTATCGTGCGGATGGACGGACGGACGAAGCTGGAGCATATACGCTTCTTCAACATACGGTTGGAAAGAGTAAAAAAACACCCAGTAAGGAAGGTTTCACCAATCTCCTTAACCAAACAGAGAAGTGTCACGCATGTGACAGCACTTAGCAATCCTTAAGAGTGTGAAATCCAGAGACCAACGGCTGGCTCCATTCTGCTTAGTTGAAAGGACAGAATCCAACAGTAGACGACTCCGAGAGATAGAACGAGAGAGAGAGAGAAAGAGACTGAGAGGACCCTACTCTGTTCTGGGTATTTTTTCCATCCTCTTTCTTCGCTTTTCTGTATAATCGTCAGCATCATCATCGTCAACCATTACACAGGCCTGCAACCAAAAAAGTGTTTAAAAACCAATAGCTGATTCTGATAGATTTTTGGATGCTGATTTCAGAAAAAATAGTCAAAAAATTCCATCACGTACCATTTTTTCACAAATTGAAAATTTTGATTTTCGTAGCCACCAATCCATTGTGTTAATCTACTAAGGAAGGGGAGGAGCATTTAGTGTCATAAGTCGTCATTACTGGCGAAAACTGGAGATTTTTAGGGCAGTCTCTGGTGCGAAAAAACAAACAAACAATTTTCAAGTAATAATATGTCCAAAAACAAGTTTTGTTTGGACAGATTTTACTTCAAAATGGCTCTTATTCGTCGAGAGCCTACGTTAAAAATCACCATGATTCACCAGTCGTTAACATGAGGAGAATTCCAGGAACATCAAGTGTGACCGGAAATGAGTCAGTTGATGACTCACTTCCTTTCGTTCCTCTCCTCTATTCGACGCTTCCCGCTCTCTGCTCAGTTGTACTTTGATCTTTGAGCGAAACGGTTGTTTGCTGAGCAGTGCAATTTTTCTCAAGATGCTATATCTGTAGAGGTTAAAATTTTTTTCCCGTAGCGGATGAGTATACTCATTTTTATAGTTTTCATATTTAAAGTTTTAACCTATAAAATGTACTAAATGGCAGCAAGGGCTTGTCTTAATTCACCTGATTCCTTTTGTTATATTTGTGGGGAATTTGTAGTGAAGAAACATCAAAGAAATATAACAGATTTTGTGAAGAAAGTCTATTATGCATATTTCGGTGTAAAACTTGGTGACCAGAATAAGTCATGGGCCCCACATAAAGTGTGTTACCCTTGTGTAGAAGAATTGCAAAAGTGGTCAAAAGGCACGAAAAAGTCTTTCCGTTTTGGAATCTCTATGATCTGGAGGGAACCTAAAAATCTTAGTGATGACTGCTACTTCTGTTCATGTAACGTGTAGGGGTACAATTTAATTAATAAGAGAGAAATATTTTAGCCAAACCTCCCGTCGGCAATACGCCCTGTTCCTCATAGCTCAGAAATACCTGTACCTAACCCTACTGAGAAACTAGAAGACATTCCTGAAGACTCTGAAGACGAAGGTCAGGCTTATGACGAGGATTTTCACGGTGTTTCAGATAGCAGCGAGCCCCAACCTTTTTCCCAGCTGGAATTGAATGATTTAGTCAGAGATTTGGGCCTTTCTAAAGAATTTGCAGAACTCTTAGGCTCTAGACTAAAGGAAAAGAATTTATCGGCTCCTGGCACCTCTTTCTCGTGGTTCAGAAAGAGAGAAACAGATTTCGTTCCATACTTTTCTCAAGATAGTGGCTTGGTTTACTGTAGCTATATCCCGGGATTGAAGGAGATGTTTAATATACAGAATGACGTGAACGAGTGGAGGCTTTTTATTGACTCGTCAAAAAGAAGCCTCAAAGCAGTGCTTCTGCATAATGGCAGTAATTATGCTTCAGTGTTATTAAGGCATTCTGTGTACCTGAAAGAATGTTACGAGAATTTAGCCTTGATTCTCACCAAATTGAAATATAAAAATATTAGATGAACGATATGCGGTGATCTAAAAGTGCTTTCCATGCTTCTTGGACAACAAGCAGGATACACCAAGTACCCTTGTTTCTTGTGTGAATGGGACAGTCGGGATAAGGGCAATCACTAGATCAAAAAGGAGTGGCCGCATAGGAAAGCATTAAAACCTGGAAACAAAAATGTAGTAAAGGATAGTTTGGTTGATCCCAGTAAAGTCCTCTTGCCTACACTTCACATCAAGCTTGGCTTGATGAAACAATTTGTTAAGGCTCTATCAAAAGAAGGAGAGTGCTTTAAATACCTTGGCAACAAGTTTCCAGGACTGTCCTAAGCAAAACTTAAGGAAGGTGTTTTCGTAGGTCCAGATATTCGGAAACATTTTACAGATGAAGTGTTTGAAAGTAAAATGGTTTTGAGTGAAAAAGAGGCCTGGGGAGCTTTTAAGGAAGTCGTCAAAAAATTCCTCGAGAACTTTAAGGACCCCAACTTTAAATGTATTGCGGAAAACATGTTAACGAAATTCAAAGACTTGGGTTGTTGGATGAGTTTGAAAGTGCATTTTTTAAAATCGCATTTGGACTACTTTCCCGAAAATCTTGCTGCTGTTAGTGAAGAACAGGGAGAAAGATTTCACCAAGTTATCAAGGAAATAGAGCGTAGATACCTAGGTAGGTGGAACGTCAATATGATGGCGGACTACTGTTGGATGCTGCACAGAGAAGACCCGCATACTGCCTACAAGAGACAAAGTGCCAAAAGGAGCTTTCAGGGGAAAAGGAAAAGACAGCATAAGGACCTATGAATACCAGGATGTATTAACAATGGTAACTGCTCTTATTAATATAATTTAGCAAATCATTTCCAATAGTTTGATGAATAATAAATTTTTAAATAAAACACTTAAAAATATTTTGAAAAGACCTACTTTTCGCCAGAATATGTAAAATAGGCTTTCTTCCCCATATATTAAAGCCCATTTTGTGAAAACTCCTTACGTGATTGAGAAAAATGGATGCCATATTTGAAATAAGCGCACCAAACAATATAAAAATCAGTCATTACATTGCAAACACTTTTTCGTGACTCAAATTTTGCAGGCCTGTGAATTATCAATCCACTGCTGGACGAAGGTCTCCCTAAGTTTCCTCCACAACGGTCTGTCTTGTGCCAGTCTCCTCCATGTCACTCCCGCATATTTTCGAATTTGATCCACCCATCTCCCATGTGGTCTTCTTCTGGGTCTTTTCCTGTCCCTTGGAATCCAATCTAAAATGTCGGCTGTCCATCAATAGTCTGTCCTTCTGGTAGTATGTCCAGCCCATTGTCATTTCAGGGATTTAACTCTGATCATGATGTCTTCCACTCTTGTCATTTTTCGGATCCACGAATTCCTCTTCTTATCTCTTTTGGTTACACCAAGCATACACCCCTCCATGCTTATTTGAGTTGTCTGCAGCCTTTGTATGTCTCTTTTAGTTAAGGTCCACGTCTCTGCACCATACGTAAGCACTGGAAGGATGCATTTATCAAACACTTTTCTGTTAGACATAATGGCATATTGCTCTTGAAAATTATGCTGTTTCTTCCAAAAGCTCTCCAGGCAAATTTTATACGCCGAGGGGGTAAGACTCCGCAAGCGATGTAGTGTGTGTGTGTGTATGTGTTTGCACGTGTCTCTGTTTCTCCGCTAAAGAACATTTAGTGACGGCATCTTCGTTACGTGTAAATACTCTGTTATTGTGGTGGTATGTAAATTGCGAACTAGAGCGTGTGAATTGCCAACCAAAATCCGACCGCCATTAAAACTCTGCATGTAAATTGCGAACTCCACCCGCTCTATGTAACTTCCGAGCCCACTTCTTTGAACATCTGCGTGAATTCACTATTTGGGATCTGGCAACATATTTTTTTTTTTTTTTTTTTGATTGGAGGTTTAACGACCACCGTGAGCAACTCAATGGGCTATAAGCAGTCGCCCGTCCCTAATTTAGGGTCACTGGTTCCAGGGAAGGGAGAGAGCCAGTGGCGTAAGACAAACACAACATCCATGCCTGACCGGGATTCGAACCCGGACCCCTTACGGACGAATGATCAGAGGCCAGCGCCTTAGACCACTGCGCCACCGGGGCGGCCAACATATTTTCTTCAAACCTTTGTGATCTGCAACTGATTTTGTTACAATCTTGTTACCTAAGCTACCTCGTCTTTTCGTCTTTTTTGATTGCCTTACTTTAGATATATCTTTTGCTGTTCGACAAGTTTTACGATGGAAGTGACGCGATCGTTCTCTGAAATAGGAAAAGATTTGTTAATCGTAGACGCTTACATTTGTCGCCCCAGTGGCGCAGTGGTCTAAGGCGCTGGCCTCTGATCATTCGTCCGTAGGGGGTCCGGGTTCGAATCCCGGTGAGGCATGGATGTTGTGTTTGTCTTACGGCACTGGCTCTCTCCCTTCCCTGGAACCAGTGACCCTGAATTAGGGACGGGCGACTGCTTATAGCCCATTGGGTTGCTTACGGTGGTCGTTAAACCTCCAATCAAAAAAAAAAAAAAAAAAGACGCTTACATTTACCGCAAAATGAAGATATTGAAAAGTGAGGAGTGTTACTGGTTGTGCGCAGTTAAAAACTGTAAAGCAAAGTTTTTACAATCGTCACGGAAAATGTGGTAAGTAGAAGCGACACGCATCATTCGCATGAAAAAATGTTCAAGCAGTTGTTAGAAAACTAAGCAATAGTGCAAAAAGAAAAGCGGAAGAGGACATTTCTCAGCGACCATCGAAAATGATCAACGCAGCAGTTGAAGAAAATGTGCAGTCATACGAAAAAATATCCGAAAAGGATATTAGTTGTGTCCGACGGAATCTATACAACCACAGAAGAAGAAAACAACCGCCATTACCCGACACTCGCAAAACTGCTTTCTCCCTGGAGAAAATGAACTTACTAACAATAAAATCAAAAACATTTTTATTGATTTCTGATAAAGTCTCTGGTATTGTGATGTTCCCTTGTGAAAGCAACATGTAATTTTTGTGTAGATGAATTAAAATTTATATGGACGGAACTTCTGAATGCTGTACAAAGTTTTGTAAACAAATGTTCATCGTTCATGTTGTTGAAAATGAACATTACATTCCTGTAGCATTTTGTTTGCTGCTTAATAAAACCGAAGAATGTTACAGAATGCTTTTTAACCTTCTGAAGAAAAAGTGATCAAAGTTAGGTTGTACTTTTGAGCCTGAAGTAACTGTTGCCGATTTCGAAAAAGCGATTCATAACGCCGTACAAACTCAGATTCTGAATTTCTGCATGTATATAAGATTGAGGTAGGCCGGTAGCTGCGAAACTTGTTCGGACTGTCATTTTTGGATCCTGTAGAAGTAGGTGCGTGTTTTAAATTGATTTAGCCGAATTCCAATCGTTTCATCCAAGTGTCACGAAAACGGCAGATTATTTGACTGACAATTATATTGACAGCAGTTCGAATTTTCTTCCAGATTTGTGGGCAGAGGCCAGTGCATCTAATGAACACACTTCAAATCCATGCGAGTCCTTTAATTTTAGATTCAACGTCCATTTTTATTATCCGCACCCAATTTTGTATAATTTCGTAGAAGTCTTCAAACGCAAACGTGCATTAAAATTCAAAGTGTGAAAGATCCAAAGAGAAAAATCAGTAAAAGTGCACTCCAACGAAAAAACATTTGTAAACAAAAATGGACGATTACAAAAGAGGGCTTATTTCAAGAGTTCCTTAAAGCTCTACGAGACCCGCCATCTTGTATTGCTGCCTTCTCTTATTAACCAACGGACAAGCGTATTTTGCAAATTGCTCGGGCAATTTTGCACATTTGGGAACACCGTTTGTGGCTAACGCAAGATATATGATAAATAAAGAGTTCCCTGGTTTCCGATTTTTATTTTGGACCCTTTAAGTATTTTTTATTAATTAATAAAACTATGGAAGACGCCTTGGTACGACTTTCGCTGCAGATAAAAAATGAAGGGAAAGGTCAATTAAAATTCTGAAACCAGGGAACTCTTTATTTATCAAATATCTTGTGCAAAATTGCCCGAGCAATTTGTGAAATGCGCTTGCCCGTTGGTTAATCAGAGAAGGCAGCAATACAAGATAGCGGGTGTCGTAGAGCCTTAAATACAATTTTCATCGCGTCATTATAAAATGCGATTGTTTCCGAACGAAAATGGGGGGGGGGGAGATTAACATCGCGCCTGCGCAAGGATGACAAACTGATTTTCTTGTTTTCGTGAATACATTGCTTTACATTGTTTTACATTGTTTTCATCATTATTTGTTTACTTTTGATACTGTTTAAGTGCATATGCAAGTATACTTACTTAACACATTGGTTGTTTTCGTGAATACACTGATTAAGTATACATGTATTAAATATGGAACATTACAGAGAAAATTAACATAGCCCCTGCGCAAGGATATCAAACTAGTTTTGTTGTTTTCTTGAATACATTGCTTTAAATTGTCTTACATTGTTTCAATCATTATTTTTCATACTAGTTTATTTTTTGATATCGTCAGAATGGGCGTAGAAAAGTTGGTTCGCAATTTACACGATCGGGTTTTTTACTGTTCAGATGGTAGCTTGTAAAAAAAGCGCTTGTCGGCAGATGCTGTGTTTAATCTGACGCTGAGACATCCGCACCTAAAAGCAGAGAATAGGGAAATGCTGTAGCTGCCGATATTACTCCAATATATAGGAGTGCATTAACCACATGTGCAAATAGCAAGTTAACCATTAAATAGATTATGTTGTATACTGCTCAACTGAGTTTTTTGTCTAGTGTACTGCATGCTTTGTAGTAATCTATCCGTATCCCTACCACAGGGTCCCCGGGTTGGTCAACCTTCCCAGTTTTAGTTGTGAGAATAATATTTTCCGCAACAATATAATTAAAATCGCAGCCCTGCTACGCTAGGGTTGCACACAATTTCAACTCTAATTAGCACCTATGGATTTTTTTTCGTTTGTCTCTAACTCATTCTAGCAATTCCAGGTATTTTATGTCACAGCCATAGATCTTAATCACGTTTCTTTAGTTACATTCATCTTGAATTAATCATAAGAAAAGGGAAAAGACATATACAGCTTGCAGTTTAAGTCATCCTCAATGCTCATTATAAATCCTTTTTGACCCAAAGATCATCCAGCCCAGGAAGTGTCCTAGCACCCACATTTTACTCTATTTTTACATCAGTTTTCCTACATTTAATAACAGAAATCTGACGGTGGCCTTATATGCTGATGATACAGCAATTGCCTATACATCTAGAAACAAAAATCAGGAAAAATCAGGCAGCCTTTATGCTGCAATACTACGTCAGCAAGTTAGAAAAGTACTCTCTCGACTGGAAAATCAAAATTAATACTAAAAAAACGCAGGCAATTTTTTTCTAAAAGAACCAGAAATTGTAACCCAGAATTTGAAATCACTCTTTATAGGAAAACATTCCCTAGGTAAAGGATGGAACTTAGGCCTAAAACTAGACCATAATCTAAATTGCAATAGGCACATTAATGAAACTCTTTCTAAAGCTTTGAAACTCAGAGGCTGCCTTCAGTCGTTCATTAAAAATAAATAACTGAGTCTAAAAAATAAAGCATTGTTGTGGAAAGCCTGCTTCATTCCAGTTATTACTTATGGATGTGCGATTTGGAGTAACTGCAATAAGCAGCAAAAAAAGAACATAACGTCCTAAAAAATATTTCTAATCAGGAAATTAGAAATATGCCTAATGTCAATGCAATTCACTACACTATGTACGGTCTAGCAAACCGATACTATGCAAAACCAATGGATCACCGTAAACCCTGTAAATTTCTGGGACTAATGAAACTCGTAGTTGAATAAAAAAATATTTGCTGGTTGCTCTTTTTCCGTTCTGGAGTCGAGTAATAAGTTTCAGACCCGGCGACCAATCAGAGTCGAGAAATTTTTCTATTGGCTGCTACAGCACTCCGGAACGAAAACAGAGCATAAGCACAAATGTAATACGGACTGCAGGAAAAACTCACCTTATATGTATAACTGTTAGCAGTCATTCATATACTTACCTGTAAAAAAACTAACGTACTTTTAAATATACATTTGTGCCTTACAATATGCACCCAAGTGCCCTTCTAATTTAGTTAAGCAGTGAGCAAGGACGACAGAAAAAAAAGTATACTTTGAATTTCTCGTTCTTACAGCTCATGATTTTTGTGTGAACTGGGTATTACTCTCTTGTGTGTCGTTTCTCTGATTTTGTTGCTTTGCAGATTTCCTTCTTTTCCTTGACCTTTTCTTCCCTTCCCATGGTCTGCTGTTGCTGTTCATGAATGACTGCTAACAGATAAGTACATAGGGCAGCTTACAACTTCCTCACTTAACGGGATACCGTATATTTATATAAGTTTAAACTTTTCGGCACTTTGCTGTTTTTGTACTTTCTCTGTCAGGGCACATTGTTCCAGATTCTAAAATATTTTCCTTTTTTTCCACCCTCCAAATGGCGCAGCGCACTGTAGGTTTGTGGGATCTGAACCTTTATAGGAGTCCTTCGATTCGATTCGATCCTCCAGCACGTGGTTTAGAAATGGTGAACTTGCGTAATCGTTCAATCCTGACATCGCATTAATCGTACAGTGATTTTAGAATTAACTTGAGCAGTTGCTTTGTTCTGTTGTCCCACGGTTTGCAACAACCTACTGCCTAGACGCAAATGGGTTGCACGAAACAGGAGCTTATCCTCTGTTATTTCATAATCGAAATGAACGAAGCTCATCAACCGTAATAACTTTCCGAAGTTATGGTTTATTGAAAGGCAATCATGTGAAACGATCGTACTTTGAGGTTAAAGAACAATCTGAAACCCGTTATTTCGGTGGAATAACTTTGAAAGCCACGTGCAGTAACCCCTTAAGACATTCGGTCATTATATTCGAGATAAAACAAAAACACGCTTTGATGCGGTAGCGTTCTTTTCAATCCTGAGGGCAATCAGGTCTGACTAGCAGTGTTGTTGTTACCTTTCGAAATCCATGCGCAATCGAAAGAATTGTAACAATTAAGTGATGAACTATGGTTTGTCTTCGTATGACGTATTTATCATACGCAAATCTATGATCGATATATACATACTCCCCAAGGAAACTGAAAAAAAAAAGTCGGTGAAAAGGAAATGCTGTGATTTGCGGCATACAAATGACAGTGAACTGATGCTATCACCGCCAAGTTTCGAAATATTGATGTCGGACACACTAGAAAGAATTTGAGTGAGATGCAAATGCTGCTTGCTGATCAGCGATCTTTGTAAGTTATTATGGTGTAGTAAGTTACAACATCGGCACAGATGGACAAGTGATCTTGTTGGTTTGCAGTTGGACATGTGATCAGTCTCCTGATTATTCGTAGAAATAAGGATTTTTTCGAATCCCTGATACGACATGTTTCTGTTGTATTTAGTTTTAAGGATATGAATAACGCATAAGGCACAGAAGGCGTAGTTAATTAACGGCATCAATGTTGACAAAAGTGGTATGTTTCCTTAAAATACATGGATCCTGAGTAAGATATGGATGATGTGTTTCATTTTAAGACATGCTTTCTGAATAAAACATGAATGAATGTGTTTCATATAAAGATGCAGACCTGCGAGAAGATATGGACGAGGTTCCTAAGTGTAAGGCGTGGAACCAGAATAAGATATAAACATAAAGTTTGAACGTAACATGGATGGTATATTTAATTTAAAGACGGAAATCCTGGGCTTGAAAAATACCATGCCTGAAATGCCTGGGCATGCAAAATATTGGCTTAGGCAGGTAAATTAAAAATATAGTTGCCCGGCCTTGGTAACTAGACTTAAAATAAAAGAAAACAGTTTAGAATAGAATTTTCTACTACAAGAAAAAGGACAATCGTCGCATGTCATGTTTCATTTTAATGCTCATCACCGGAAGTAGTAGTATTGCTACTGAGTGCCAAGGGCAGATGAATATCATTTCTTTAATAATATTATGCTCTAGATCCGAAAATTGGAACCATATGTAGTTTTGCTTGAAATGTTTTTTATAGTCAGCGACAGGATGTATGCCTCTGATGGAACTAGCCTCAGGTGTTTAGTGACAACAGCGAAAACTTAAACAAAAGGAATGTGGCAGAACCACTAAATTTCTCCAATACCAATTTCGTTATCATCATACCATTTCATACCACTTTCATTATCATCATACCATTTCATACCAGTTTCAGCATCATCATCTTAAAACTTGAGTACACGCTTTTGTGTATTGAACGTTTTGAATACATATCCTTAAAACGGAAATGCAAAACATGTAAAACAAGGTCATATTTTTAACTTTAAAAAATGAGGGTTTTGATTTGTTACCTATAAAGTAAATTTTCCTGGGCATGCAGCTTTTACTACCTATGCAGGTAAATAATGTCTGCACATGCCCAGCTGGACATATAATTTTTCAGATGTCTTTCAAGCTGTACTGGTAATAATAGATATAGATCAATTTAAAAGCATAGATCTCGGATAAGATGTGAACGATGTATTTAACTTAAAACATAGATCGTGTGTTTTATTTGAAGTGATGAAGAGTGAAAAACACGTAGGAGATGTCAGAGACTCACTGAATGTCATGGACATTATTCAAGTCATAGATTGTATTTTAAGTGATGAATTCCAGATAAGAGGTGGATAATGAATTTCATTTAACGGCATGTTTCCGGTATTAAATGTAGAGTATTCCATTTACATATACAGAAATGAATGAATGCATGGATAGCGTGTTTTATTTAAAGAAAAAGATCCCACACGCTGCATGTGTGGCGTTCTTAACTATTTAAAACGTATGTAGCCTTGAGAACAATTACGCACGATTTTCCTCTTCTTATTTACTCCCTCGAAGTGAAACAAAGTCACTGAAATAAAATTGAAGAATGATATACTCACAGTTCTTTTATTTCAGCTGCACTTAACTCAAGCATCGCTCCAATAGCATAATAAGCACTTAGTCGAATTAACGTGAGTTAGTAAGCATACAACTTGATTAACTCCAACACGAAATATGTAACAACACAATTCGAATACACAGACTTCAAGAAAATACAGTTTCAGCCTAGTACAGCTTCCACCGCCACATTTTTTGGCTGCTGCTTCAACGTTATACACTGAAGAGCAATTGAATTAGAGATACCTGTCTAGTAACGCGTAGCACCACCTTTCGCCCTGATGACGGCGGCGATTCGTTTCGGCATGGAATCGACAAGACACCGGAAGCGTTGGGAAGCCATACAGATCCACGAACCCTGAACAAGCTCCCACAGTTCACGAAGATTTGATGGCGGGGGTCAGAGCCTCGAACATATCTCTCGATGACATCCCAGATGTTCTCAATGGGATTGAGGTCAGGTGACCTAACTGACCAAGGAAGCGAGGTCACGTCGGTGGAGTGTTCATCCAACCATTCGGATACAATTCAGGAACGATGGCACGGTGCATTGTCTTGTTGCAGGATGAGGTCCCCAGTGGGATGTTGAAGACGCACAAACAGGAGCAAATGGTGGTCCAGGGTATCCCGGTAACGTTGACCTGTGAGGGACGATGTCACACATACCAGGGGTCCCATTTCAGTCCACGTAAACAGTCCCCAGACGAGAATGCCAACACCACTAGCTGGAAGGGTATCCTGCTGGCAAGAAGGATCCATCGCTTCATGTGGTTTGCGCCGTACTCGTATCCTGACATCCACATGTATTAACGTGAATCTCGACTCATCAGTCCAGGCAACATTTTCCCACATGTCTAGGGTCTAGTGGCGATGTTCCCGCGCCCATGCTAATCTTTGCACCCTGTAATGTGCGGTCAGCAGCGGAACCCTCATGGGACGATGGCTTCTGTACCCCATAGCGATGAGGTGGTTCCCGATGGTGTGGCTGCTTACACGTTTTTGTGCACCAGCGTTAAATTGCCGAGTGATTTCTTGCACTGTGGCCTGTCTATCCGCTGTAACAATGCGAGCTAGCAGACGGTGACCCCGCTCATCCACACGCTGTTGTCCACGGCAGTTGGCCCTTGCAGGGATGGTTTTACTGGATTCGATGTACTCACGGCGCACCCGCGACACAGTGGCTCGTGAAAATCCCAGTGCCTGTACGACTTCCGAGATGGAGTGACCCATTCGTCCGGCCCCGACAGTTTGCCCACGATCAAATGCGCTTAGATCCTTCATCTTACACATACTGCGTCCGAATCTTACTGATTCCCGTCGCATCACTCTGTATATTGTCGGATCGCTGTATACGTCATGTCGTTTCCGTTTACAGGGCCGCTCATAGCGCCACATTTGCATAACGCCAGCTGTCTCTAATTCAATTGCTCTTCAGTGTATATCTGTCGTTTTTATCTGTCAACATCCATACGTCACGCTCTTTGACCTCAGGATTGTTGCCAACATCATTACGCGAGCGAGAAAATAAGATGGTTGTACCGAAAGTAATGCAAAAGTGGGCATAACGCTTTTATTAACTGACAGAAATCATTCAAATTGCACATGTTGGTAGAGTAACTTTTCCTCTATAGTAACCCTACTTCTTCATTCCAGGTAAGTAATGGATTCCAAGCAGAAGCAACGTGCCGTCATTGAGTGCTTGACGAAGGAAGGGTTAAGGCTGTCGGGCATCCATAGAAGGCTACGTAATGTTTACGCCGATGACACCATTGGCAAGAGCAATGTGCACAGATGCATGGAGAAATTTAAAGACGGGGAAACCTGAATTGAAGACAAACCACGCTGGGGTAGGTCATCATATGATTCGCGAGGAGAGGCGAGACACAATCCGTGAGCTTGTTGCAGAACTGTACTGTGGTCACAATGCTATATATAAGTTGGTGAAAGACTTAGCGTATTGGAAAGTGTATGCAAAGTCGGTACCTCTGCATCTGACACCTGATTTGAAGGAGAGGAGGGTGGAAGTCTGCTCTGATCTGCTAGAAGGGTTTGAAGTCAATGACGCCATTTTTTGTTTTCGATCTGGTGACAGGGGATGGTACTTGGGAGTATCTTTACAATCCGAAAACGAAGAACCAATCCATGGTATGGCGTTACACCTCTTCACCACGGGCTGAGAAGTTCAAGAGCCAGAGATCAGCACAGAAAGTCATGATGACTGTTTTTTTGGATGACATAATTATAATTACCGCAAAAAGGATATTCAAAGTGAAGTTATTTGTTTCGTCATTTCTCAAAAAATATTGATTTGCACCATCTAGTGGTGACTGCACATTCCTCAAGGAATGCAACTAATGGAACGTTTAGTCAATGGCTTCCGGTATCTAATGCAAATTCAAGTTTCCGATTCGACTTTTAATAACATCAGGTAATGTGAAAATAGAAAAATACCTTTTCGCCATCTAGCGAGAAGGCTATGCATCCCCATTGCCAATACAATTGAAAACAAACGTTATTTTTTAAATCCGATTTATAGATGTGGTGATATCGGATCTACAAGCGGGTGAAAATGGACGGACAAACTGATTTATTAGTTTACGCTTTTTTTTTCGAAACATTTGCTAAACAAAAGGATAAATATGGAAAGGGTATAGACGCTGAGTCACAACCGTATGCTTAGAATCACGCATTACTCGATAAATGCAGACTTAGAAAGTAAAAAAAAAAATACCTTCAGACATCTATGTTGTCTGAAGGTATGTTAAAAATATAACATCTATGGAAAAAATACCTGGATTAAAAAATTAATCCAGGTATTTTTTCAATACCAAAGAAACAAATTCCTATTTTACAAATCCGCAGTCAGAGTGTGCTCGATTCAATCGTGAATAAAAAAAATGTACTGTATATATTTTTTGTTTAATGTAATTTATAAGATGGAATTGCGTCAGCTGTTACGATGCTGATTAATTTTTTGAAAAGTACGTTAATGAAATAACTTAAGAATAACATTCGTGCTTTTGAGACAGTATATTTAAGTATGAAGGTAGAACAATGGATTTGAAAGATGTTCCAAATATTTAAACTTGGACGAAAATGCTTTAATTTCAAAAAAATGTCCGAATTGAATTTGTTTTTCGAAAAATGAAAATAAGGACCAGTGGATTAAAAGGGGCCAATAAAAGAGCGAGAACTCATTTATAGTAAAGCTTCACATGATTGTTCATGAAGCCTCTGATTGGCTACTATTATGTGCAGCGGAAGAACTGTACAAGGAGATATTACCTACCAGTTCATTAACAAGCTAGTTAAACGAGTATGAATGGAAAAGCGGTATTTAAACACATGTTATTTTACAATAAACAACAATTACATAAATATAATGATCCGATTTATTGGTGTCTAAAGTAAGAAATCACACAAATTTCACTCCGCAAGCTTTCTCCGTCAACGGACGGCTTCATCAGGCGGTTACATAGAGAATATAGAATCAAAATTGTAGACAGAACGTTAATTCTAATATGACAAATGAAATCATGCGTGAAGACCGCGCGCATAAATAACCACGAACGTGGTGAATACAATATCTTAAAAGCTAATGCAAAAGTAAACAATGAAACTTTAGGAAGAAACTGGAATCATGAAGACCATCTTGCGATCCCTAGCATGTATGTTGTTTATGTCTACCGGTAGTTCGAAAGAGACATCAGACAAAAAAGATATCATCTGCATAGCGTAGCCATACTCTTGATATCTTTTTTGTCTGGGAGCACGGAGAAGCCTACTTGCAAGACTTTATGGTAGACATAAACAACATACATGAAGACATTAAATTTGCGATGGAAATAGAAAATCAAGGAGAGTTACCATATTTAGATGTACTTGTGAAGAAATCGATTTCAGGTACACTCACTACCAAGGTCTACTATAAACCCATGCACGTACCTAACCCTATTCCACCAGGATCAGCCAACCCAACAACACACAAGTATGCGCTATTCAAATACCGGGCTAAAAGAGCCAAAGATTTTTGCACCTTGAAATCTGACTATGATGGCGAAATTAAGTCTTTAAAAGATCTTGCCTTTGCAGGAGGGTTTGACGTCTCCCGTGTAGAGGACACAATAGCGAAAGTTGAAGCCAACACACTTGCTACACCGAACAGAAGAGCACCTTTAAAATTTGTTGGTTCGATCCCGTACATCCCAAAAATATCTTATTTTATTAAAAATCACTTTCAGAAGAAAGGATTGGATGTTGGCCTTAAAGCTTCTAAAAACATGGCAACCATCCTCGGCGCAGCAAGAAATAATAGTACCTTGAAGCTCACAGATGCGGGCATCTATTGCATCCCATTGTTATACCCAGACTCCTCAACTAAATTTTACATAGGTCTAACAAAAAGGTCCTTTGAGGAGAGAATGAATGAGCATAAGAGGGATGTTGCACAAAAGAAACTTTCTACGTCACTTGCCAAAGAAGTAGCTAACCATCAAGCTCAACCCCAATGGCAGAATATCACGAAGATCGCACCATATGGAGACGCAAGAACAGCTGCCATAAGGGAAACAGTTGAGATATTAACGAAACAGGATGTATGCAACACCGATGTCTCTTTCGAACTACCGGTGGCTTGGAACCATCTGCTAGGGATCGCAAGATGGTCTTCATGATTCCAGTTTCTTCCTAAAGTTTCATTGTTTACTTTTGCATTAGCTTTTAAGATATTGTATTCACCACGTTCGTGGTTATTTATGCGCGCGGTCTTCACGCATGATTTCATTTGTCATATTAGAATTAACGTTCTGTCTACAATTTTGATTCTATATTCTCTATGTAACCGCCTGATGAAGCCGTCCGTTGACGGAGAAAGCTTGCGGAGTGAAATTTGTGTGATTTCTTACTTTAGACACCAATAAATCGGATCATTATATTTATAATTAGTTTTCTGGTGTTGGCGTCCCACAAGCTATATAACAATTACATATTTATAATCTTTATTAAAAAATAATCCTGCTTCAATATTCCCTTAACTGCAAAAAATGTTACTAGACAGAGCTGCATTTAAATATAACATATTTATTTCTCTTAGCCCAGATTATATTTCAAGTTTCACTGTGCATGAAAAGCACGCTTCAACAAAATTCTAGATGAACTAAGTGCTGATAATTAAATTACGATTATCCAGCTCTGAGAAGAATTACCATTTTAGAATGGGTATAAAAATACTGGTGGCTAAAAAATTTCGAGTAAGCTTCAAGTGCTCAGCAGAAAGCCATAATATTCACAGAACCTACGCAGCAACCGAACAGCGAGGTAGGTAGTCCCCATCCCTGGGAACAGGGCCAGATTTAGATCTTGTGGGCATCGGGGCACTTCAGGTTCGTTGGGCCCCTCGAACTCAGAAATTAAAATACACAGCTAAATGGAAAATTCACCAAATTTACGCATCACAGAAATTTTACTGCATGTAATTGGAACTGTTATAATAGTGTCGTACAAATGATATAATGGAAACAATGTATCCCTAAAGAAATGGATGGTGCATTATATCTTTGGAAACCTTTTTCTTTTGAGCTCCAGACAGCTGAATTTTCCGTGACATACTACAATCTGGAAAAAAGCAAAAAAAAAAGAAAAAGAAAATATAGTTGTAGCTATATTGTCTTCGTGCAGCGTACGGCGACGTAAGCGGCCACCGTATACTGCACGTCGTCGATGACAACAGAGAAAATACTCCGAAATTTCAAATATAATCGCAACATTAGTAACGAAATTAAAAGGTTGGTCATTGTTAAAAATTGTTCGTCATAATTTTTTATTTTTATTTTTATTTGAATTAAATTAAGTAATCTTTTAGTTATTATGTTTTTGTGTAAAGGGGCCCTTTGGCTGGGGCCCCCGGGAGAATTGCCGCTTTTACCACCTTATAAATCTATCCCTGCCCGGCACCCTGCGTTTGTTTAAATAACATATAATACAATTTATAATTAATCCACGTAGAAGAGAGAGAGAGAGAGAGAGAGAAACACATATATTTATTATAGCCAAATTTAGCTGTACTGAATGTGCTTTTTACTTGGGAAAATTATGGATGCCTTCATCGATTCGAGATTCCAAAGACTTTTGATCAGAATAACATTTTGCTAACGCGACAGACGAAGTCCTATTAAACAAATAGCAGATACCAAATCAATAAATGCAATGAAGCAAAACTGCTGAGTTCTGTTTCCACTTTCATCGTAAGCAACACACTAAGGTTTATTCACCGCATTGCCAGATTCCTACTTAGCAAGAGAGCGTGGTTTTGCGTCCCGTCCAGCCAATCGTTCGTTTTAGGTTGTCTTCGAAATAAAATGACACCGATTAGCAATTAAGTACTTCACCTCATTGTAATTCTAATGGTGTTAAATAACGCAACGACCTTTTGGAACAACCTCTAAACATAGCTATCCGAATCTCATATCCGTGTGCCATTTCTGCCGAGAACTCTCTCTGTAAAAGATAATTGGCTTGTTACCAATCAAAGTTTTTTTTTGCTGATCCGCCGGGTGCTGGAAAAGTTTGGGGAGTTTCGAAAACATCGGGGAAGAGGGTGGTATTGAATGAAAGCAAATTTTTCGGAGACTGAAAATTTTTATAGTGAGATATTAAGGTTTTAAATCTTAGGATAAAAAGGGAGAAAACTTCAAAAATGGAATAACAGGAAAAATATAACCGAGCTTAATTGTTACTGCTGTGGTCCAAAATTTAGCATAATTACTGCTACGGTTAGTTGTTTCTGCTGTCTCCACCAACTTACACTAACATTTTTGTCAACGAATTATTATTTTCAATTTCAGAATACTCACTTATTTCTTATAGTAAGAGCATGGTTAAAACCGAGAAACTCTGTTTTCCAAAACTACGCAAGATTATTTCGTTCATGTGCTGTTTTTTTTTCTGTTTTTTATCGTTGATGTGTAAACATTTTTCTGAGCAAGACTATAAAGCAAAGAAATAGTAACGTGAGTTTCTGAAAGAGTAGAGTTTGATAGTTTTACTAATCTCCTGCATATACTGTATAACATCTCTCTGTCTCGTCCGCCCATGGCGGATTCAGTCCCGCAAACACGATTATGCGCCCTTGAGGATTACTGGCAAATTAATGCAGCCGGCTCGCCATTCCTCTGCTGCATTTGCTTATATGACAAAGTGTGTCCGGGACCGACCACAGGGAACCATCGACGGATTCGCGTCCCCAACCACAGGGAGCCTGCGGAAAACGCCGGAAAAACCGCAGACTAGATGGTCGGCAGGACCGGGATTCAAACACCCGTCAGAAGCGTCCGTTACCCACATAGCGTATAGGTACTTAACCATAAGCGCTATGGCGGTGGTCTGCATATACACGTGTTGTCCAAAATAATGGAAACACCATGAAACAATAGGTGTTACGCACCTAATATGGCGTGGGAGCACCCTTGGCATTTAAAACTGCTTGAATCATCCTTGGAATTGACGCATACAAGTCATGGATGGTGGTAAGTGGTATGTTGTACCATTCTTCCTGCAGAAACTGCTCCAAATCCTTGAGAGACGTTGGAGGAGGATAACGGGATCTCACTGTTTCCCAACACAGATCACAGGGGCTCAATGATGTTTAAGTCCGGTGATTGTGCAGGCCAGAGAAGGTGTGCAACTTCATCCTCATGTTCCTCAAACCATGATTGAACAGTTCGACTTCTGTGAATCGAGGCATTATTATTTTGAAAGGTGCAATATTCTGACGGAAACAATGTCTGCGCCATTGGATGCACGTGGGCGGCCAAAAGAGTGACGTAGTCACTTCTAGTGATCCATCTGTGTAAGGTGATAATGGGACCTGCTGCAAACCACGAGATCATGGCCCAAACCATTACGGAACCACCCCCATACTTCACTGTAGGAAGGAGATAGTCTGTGTTGTAGGCTTCTGCGGGGGTTCTCCACACCTAAACTCATCCTGTGGTGGGCGAGGTTGTAGGCTTCTGCGGGGGTTCTCCACACCTAAACCCATCCTGTGGTGGGCGAGGTTGTAGGCTTCTGCGGGGGTTCTCCACACCTAAACCCATCCTGTGGTGGGCGAGGTTGTAGGCTTCTGCGGGGTTCTCAGCACGTAAACCCATCCTGTGGTGTGGAACAGTGAGAAACTTGATTCATCGGAAAACAAGACATGTTTCCATTGATCCGCAGTCCACGTTTTATGTTCCTGCCACCACTGTGGTCTTCGCTTCATATTCCCCTGTGACACCAAGGGTTCTGCAATCGCAGCTCTGCCGTAAATATTGTGCTTATTTAATTCTCTTCGCATGGTATGGGTCGACACTGGATTTTGGAGATGTGCATTAAGCTCAGCAGTCACTTTCGTCGCCGTGGTCTTCTTCCTTGCGGTCACAATCCTCTTTAATGTCCTCCTGCTTCTCACAGTGAGTTTGGTTTTCCTTCCACAGTTGTTTCTCGCAGATGATGTTGTGCCTTGAACATTGAATGCTGTAATGACCTTCGACACTGTACCACTCGATACCCTCAATACCTGTTCCACTGTTGTTACCGATGCACCAACCAGACGGGCTATTACAATCTGCCCTCCTTGGAACTCCGACAGGTCACTCACTGTGCCTTCACCAAGAAAGAAATTATGCAAACACCGATTTACAATGCAATCACACAGACCCTTCCGACTATAAGCAACACTTTTTTACAAAAAAAAAAATGTAGCTACATGTTTGTTTTACTCAAAAAGCAGCACATACCAAAGTCACTGTTTTCAGCGAGGTGTTTCCATTATTTTGGACAACTTCTGTATATGATGAAGTTATATTATATATATAATATTCAGAAGTATGTCTACAAAATCGGTAAGAGACTGAAATGAAGAGATACGTTCCGCCTCGGTGGCACAGTGGTCCAAACTCTGGCTTGTGATTATTTGCCCGAGATGGGTCCCAGTTCGAATTCCGGTAAGACATTAATGTTATTTTTGTATTACGGCACTGGTTCTCTCCTTTCCGTGGAACCACTGGCCCTAAATTAGGGACCGGCGACAGCTTATAGTCCACAGAGTTGCTCACGGCGGTCGTTCAACTTCCAAGCAAACAAACAAACATAATAAAAGAGATACGTACAAACATTTTGTGGTTGTAATAACTGAATTTGAACATATTCCTTAAAAAAGAAAAACTAAGAAAGAAACATTAGACTGCTATATACAAAATAGAATTCAAATTACAAACAGAATTAAAAAAAATTATTTCATTGTGTTAGAAGATACTTCAAGGTTTAGCTGAGGAATTCGTGTAAATCAAAGTAGAGCTGAGGGATTCTGCTATTAAGAACTGTGCTGAAAATTTTACTATTAGCAACCGTGTTGCAAATTCTACTATTAGCAACCGTGCTGAAAATTCTACTAGTAACAACTGTGCTGAAAATTCTACTATTAGCAACTGTGCTGAAAATTCTACTACTAGCAACTGTGCTGAAAATTCTACTATTAGTAACAATTGTGCTGAAAATTCTATTAGTAACAATTGTGCTGAAAATTCTATTAGTAACAATTGTGCTGAAAATTCTACTATTAGCAACCATGCTGAAAATTCTACTATTAGCAACCATGCTGAAAATTCTACTAGTAACGACTGTGCTGAAAACTATGCTAAAAATTCTACAATCAGCAGCCGTGCTGAAAATTTAACTAGTAATAACTGTGATGAAAACTCTGCTATTAGCAAATGTGCTGAAAATTCTACTATTAAGAAAAATTTTGAAGATGACAATCCGATTTTTCGCGTAAATGTGACAATGATGGTAAGTCAAATAAAATCCGAAAACTTTGGAAAATTTTTCAAGTTTTCGGATTTTATTTGGCTTACCATCATTGTCACATTTACGCGAAAAATTGGATTGTCTTCTGCAAAATTTTTATTATATGGCGTAATCCCGTATTTCTTTCATGATTTATCTGCTTCTCCGGGCAAACACGGGATATGATTCTTAACCTCCAGATTCGCTAAACATGAATGCCGGTTGCTTCCACTAGCGAATCCTGTGATGGTTATATTCAAATTTATCGGAAACTTGAAACTTGGTCGTTCTGGGTGGTGTAGTGGTTAGCATACCCGGGCATTTACTGGGAGACGCGGGGTCGAGTCCCGCTCCAGGACGATGAAAATTTTCAAGTTTTCGGATTTTATTTGACTTACCATCATTGTCGCGAAAAATCGGATTGTCATCTTCAAAATTTGTATTATATGACGTAAGCCCGTATTTCTTTCATGATTCTACTTTTAAGAACTTTAATTATTTTTAAAGTGAATTTTAAAATCCTGTTCTTTGTCTCTGCCTTAAAAAAAGCTGTCATAATTTCGTACCAAAAAAAAAAAAAAAGGGTAAAACTACAATTCACAAGTAGCTAAAGGAAATCAATGCACCATTTCGATCAAAACTCTCTCATATATCGCATTGCACATTTGACCATGGTATTAATAAAGTGTGAAATGGTATTAATTCGCACTGGGCGACTGTATTAAGTACAAGTACTCCCTTCATATCAATGGATTATTCCAAAACGTAAGATGATACGTGGCCCGTAGGTAGACTAGCTCGTCAGGGATCAGTTTGATTGAAGATATTAATGGGCAAAACAATGGATCTGAGCGAATTTGTACGTGGTGTGCCGGTTTGGAATCTCCCAGATGGCCGTACTCCAGGGCTTTTACGCACCATCTTAGCAAGGGTTTACCATGAATCATGTGACACGCACCAAACTTTTAGCCATCGACGACCCTGTAGACGGAAACACTTGGTAGGTCAGAGGGGTCAAAGGAGATTGACAAGAATCGTGTAAGTGAAAAGCCGGGCTACACCCCGGCCGATCACTACCGAATTCAACAGTGATATGCCGAGGATAATCTCCGAACGCACCACGTACCGGACCATGTCACGAATAGGCTACAGCTGCCAATGACCCTGTCTCCCGTCTCCTTTGACCTATATGACACGCAAGCGGTATTCTGTCCAGAGGACTACAGATAGCTGGAAGTTTTTGAGTGTAGTACCATTCACGGTAAACCCTTGCTATGGTTGTGCGTGAAAAGCCCAGGAGTTTGGCGGTCTGGAAGATGATCGAATTCGCACTCCAGGTGCCAACTATCATGGCTTGTTCACGTCACTCAGATCACAGGATTTGCCCGTTCCGAACCTTAACCTTAATCGAAAGCTAATAGAGGCTCAATGAGCTAGTCCGTTTCATTTAAACTGAAGAGCAATTGAATTAGAGACAGATGGCGTTATGCAAGTGTGGCGCTGTGGGCGGCCCTGTAAACGGAAACGACATGACGTATGGAGCGATCCGACAATATAAGGAGTGATGCGACGGGAATCAGTAAGAGTCGGACGCAGTATATGTAAGACGAAGGATCTAAACACATTTGATCGTGGGCAAATTATCAGGATCCGACGAATGGGTTACTCCATCTCGGAAGTCGTGCAGGCACTAGGATTTTCACAAGCCACTGTGTCACGGCTGCACCGTGAGTACATCGAATCCGGTAAAACCATCCCTGCAAGGGCCAACTGCCGTGGACAACAGCGTGTGGATGAGCGGGGTCATCGTTGGCTAGCTCGCATTTCAACAGCGGATAGACGGGCCACGGTGCAAGAAATCACTCGGCAATTTAACGCTCGTGCACAAAAACGTGTGAGCAGCCACACCATCCAGAACCATCTCCTCGCTATGGGGTACAGAAGCCATCGTCCCACGAGGGTACCGCCGCTGACAGCCCATCACAGGGTGCAAAGATTAGCATGGGCGCGATAACATTGCCACTGGACCCTAGACATGGGGGAAAATGTTGCCTGGACTGATGAATCGAGATTCACGTTGGTACGAGTACGGCGCAAACCACATGAAGCGATGGATCCTTCTTGCCAGCAGGGTACTCTTCAAGCTGGTGGGGGTGGCATTCTGGTCTGGAGACTGTTTACGTGGACTGAAATGAGACCCCTGGTACATGTCACATCGTCCCTCACAGGTCAACGTTACCGGGATATCCTGGACGACCATTTGCTCCCGTTTGTGCGTCTTCAATATCCCACTGGGGACCTCATCCTGCAACAAGACAATGCACCGTGCCATCGCTCCCGAATTGTATCCGAATGGTTAGATGAACACTCCACCGACGTGACTTCGCTTCCTTGACCAGCTGGGTCACCTGACCTCAATCCCATTGAGCACATCTGGGATGCCATCGAGAGAGATGTTCGAGGCTCTGACCCTCCTCCATCAAATCTTCGTGAACTGTGGGATCTTGTTCAGGGGTCGTGGATCCGCATGGATTCCCAACGCTTCCGGTGTCTTGTCGAGTCCATGCCGAGACGAATCGCCGCCGTCCTCAGAGCGAAAGGGGATGCTATACGTTACTAGACAGGTATCTCTAATTCAATTGCTCTTCAGTGTGTATTGCACACGGCGCTCACGTAACGTCTTACGTGTTGGAGATTACATTTTATGGGATGAAAGCAATAGATAGATAGATAGATAGATAGATAGATAGATAGATAGATAGATAGATAGATAGATATACAGAGAGAGGGAGAGAAAGAGAGAAAGGAAGAGATAGAAGAGAGAAAGAAAGAGAGAGATAAAGAGAGAGCGAAGAGAGAGCGAAGAGAGAGCGAAGAGAGAGCGAGAGAGAGAGAGTGTGGGAGAGAGAGAGGTGAGAGATGAGGTACATAGATAGAGAAGAAAGACAGAAGGGAGACAGAGATCGATAGATAGATAGATAGATAGATAGATAGATAGATAACAGAGAGGAGGGAGAGAGAAGAGAGAGAGAAAGGGGGAAATGAAGAGAAGGGGAAGACAGAAAAAAGAGAGAGGAGAGAGAGAGTAAGGGAGTAAGAAAGCGAAGAGATAGAAGAGAGAGAGTAAGAGATGGATGAGAGCACAAAGATAGATAGAGATAAAAAGAGAGAGGAGGGCGAAGAGGTTCATAGATAGAGAAGAGAGAGAGAAGGGAGACAGAGACGAGAGAGAAAGAGTAAGAGTGAGATGAGATAGATTGATAAATAGATAGATAGATAGAGAAGATACAGAGAAGGGAGACAGAGACGAGAGAGAGAGAGTAAGAGTTAGATGAGATAGATAGATAGATAAACATAGATAGATAAGTGAGGGAGACTAGTGAGTGAGAGAGAGAGACAGAGAGGGGGGAAAGACTGACAGGGAAATAAAGAGAAGATAGAGAGATAGTGGGAGAGAGAGAGAAAGAAAGAAATGAAGAAGGAAAGAAAGAGAGGATAGAGTGAGAGAGAGAGGTGAGCGATGAGATAGATAGATAGATAGATAGATAGATAGATAGATAGATAGATAGATAGATAGATAGATAGATAGATAGATAGATAGATAGATAGATAGATAACAGAGAGGAGGGAGAGAGAAGAGAGAGAGAAAGGGGGAAATGAAGAGAGGGGGAAGATAGAAAAAACGAGAGAGGAGAGAGAGTAAGGGAGTAAGAAAGCGAAAAGATAGAAGAGAGAGTAAGAGATGGGTGAGAGCACAAATATAGATAGAGATAAAAAGAGAGAGGAGGGCTAAGAGTTTCATAGATAGAGAAGAGAGAGGGAAGGAGACAGAGACGAGAGAGAAAGAGTAAGTGTGAGATGAAATAGATTGATAAATGGATAGATAGAGAAGATACAGAGAAGGGAGACAGAGACGAGAGAGAGAGAGTAAGAGTGAGATGAGATAGATAGGTAGATAAACATAGATAGATAAGTGAGGGAGACTAGTGAGGGAGACTAGTGAGTGAGAGAGAGACAGAGAGGGAGGGAAAGACTGACAGGGAGATAAAGAGAAGATAGAGAGATAGTGGGAGAGAGAGAGAAAGAAAGAAAAAAAGAAGGAAAGAAAGAGAGGATAGAGTGAGACAGACAGAGAGAGAGAGAGAGAGTGTGTGCGTGTACCCAATAAACTGAGACCTTAGTAAGTTCCGAAGTCATTAGTTTAAAATTTTCTTCAGCAGATTCGGGTTATTTCTTCAATAAATTTTTACGACACGTCGTAAACATTAGTAAGTTCATGAAAAATCACCACTAAACGAAATCAATAGGAAATATTCGAATTTAATAACTGAACTTTTTCTGTTCGTTCGTATGTTGGTTTCAATTTGCCGTTAAAAAGTAGCACTTTCTCCCTCAAGATTATTCAACAATATGTGGGTTAAACCACGAAAGAAAAGCAGCAAAATTATTGTGTGCTCAAGAGATTATCCCAAGCTCATCTTAACTCTCCACCAACCAACTGGAAACTTCGACATAGTTGTAGTTCGTGATTACTTCAGAGTAATTTAATAGGATAATGGGAATAAGTCATGCAATTCTGATGTAGACAAACAGGCACCGTCTAGATATGATGTAAAGCAAAAAAGGCAGATAAAATCCCAAGTTACGTTAATAAATCCATCTTTTGTCGAGTCCAGTAGACCATATTACGATGATAAGCTCCGTAACCATGGGGATGGGGAAAGTATGGTACGCCCTCAAATAGCAGATGATGTGTGGAAAATATTTTGTAGACTCATTTTGCTCAAGGCAGGAAAACAAATAATAATGTTTTGGTTTTCTTTTTTTCAAATTTTATATTAAGAAGGGATAAAAGAGATGTGTAATTTAGTTTTACGAGGCATTAAATAAAATTGAAAATAAGGAAAATCGAAGAAAACCTGAGAAAATATTACAAGGAAATGTTAAATCGGCCCAATGATTGAAGGATGATAAAGAATTGATATTAAGAATAACCACAGTTGATAACAATAATCGTCTTCATTAAACCATCATATACAACGTTTTTTTTAAAGATTTTGGTTAAACCATCACATGCAGGATTTCTTATTCAAACAGTTTAAATGCCACGCAACTCCTGCCCGGAGTTCTTTTCTCGCCATATTCTCAGAACATATATAATATAATATAATATAATATAATATAATATAATATAATATAATATAATATAATATAATATAATATACACTCACGTACAATGAAGTTTGCGCACTGAGAAGAAAACATGCTACAACTGCGAAACTTTGCATATAGATAGAGTGTGTGCTGTTATGCAAATGATGCTCGTTTGGTGCGATTGCGCATGACCGCACACCCTGTTGTAGCGCTGCAAGCACGAACCGACAGCCTTATGAATCGGCGTGTAGTCGATGTCCCATGAAAGCGAAAGGCACCGGTCGATTGTTTCCTTTCGTGCAAGCAAGAGTACAGAGTGACAAGAATGTCGGGTAAACCCCAGAGACGTCGATTTACGCAAAACACAGACTTTGAGAGAGGCCTGATCACCGGACTGAAAACCGCAGGGTGGTCGGTGCGCCGTATAACCCGCCACGTGGATCGTTCTGATCATACCGTCCGACTATGTTGGTAGCAGTGGACACGTGACGTCACTGCCACACGGAGGAGCGGCTCTGGACGGACCAGGAGGACCACCGGTAGAGAGAATCGACGGGTCGTGCTCCATGCATGAACGGATCCCACGGGGACCCGGTTCACTATACAGGCAGATGTAGCGGCTCATGTGTGCCCACGAACCATTTCCCGACGCTTCGCGGAAGCAAATCTGCGATCCCAAAGACCCTTACGTGTGCTGCGATTAACACCGGAACATCGCTGGCTCCGTGTGCAGAGGTGCCAGGCCAGAGCAACGTGAAACACCACAGACTGACAACGTGTGTTGTTTAGCGTTGAGTACCGCTTCGTTTTGGGGACAGATGATCATCGTGTCCGGGTGTGGAGATTCCCGGGTCAACGGCACAATCCCAACCTTGCTATCGAGCGCCACAGCTTCCCACTGCAGGCATTATGGTCTGGGGAGTCATTGCCTACGATAACCGATCAGCTCTAGTAGTGTTGCGTGGATCACTGACGGATCAGCGGTTTGTGGAGGAGATACTACTGCCCCATGTGCTACCATTTCTGGCCTGGATTCCCGGTGCGATATACCAGCAAAATAATGCCCGCCCGCCCGCCCGCGGCTCGGGTTGCCCAGGACTGCCTACGTCATGTTTAGACACTTCCATGGCGTTCTCGCTCCCCGGACATGTCCCCTATTGAGCATGTGTGGGACCAGTTGAAACGCCAGCTGCCGTCGTGCCACGCTATCTGGGATTTGGAGCACACCGTCCAACACGTGTGGGCCAGTCTGCTGCAGGACAACATAGTAGCGATAAAATGATGTCCTTCATACTCTGACATGGTGGGTGTCCTTTCCCATACAGAAGCGGGATTCGTCGCTGAACACTATACACCGCTAGTCCGTAGCATTCCATGTCGCTCGCTGCTGACACCACTGAAATCGACGCCAACGATGGTCAGGTGTTAATGGCAGAAAACGTAAGGATCGTCGAGAGCGCAGATTCGCCTCTGACAGGCGTCTTGAAATGGTTCTGGCAGACATAGGAGTCACTTGTTCAGACGCCACATGTCTCTCGATATTGGAAAAGGACCTCGTGTGATCTGTTCGTGCGGCTTTCACGATACCACGGTCCTCTCTGCTGGTAGTGTGTCTGGGTCGTCCAGAGCCAGTCCATCGTGTCTGGGTGCCTTCCCGTGTCCATTGCCCCAACATGATGGCACCGTACTGTCTTACCGGCCCAAATGGCGGCCGATTCGGCGCGCTGTATTAGCCACCATTTACTTCTCTACCATTACCCTGCCTATCTCATCCCGACGATACGGCCTTGTTCAAACTCCGTCAGTTGCCCGTACGCACATCTACGGCGGCTCCTCGGCATATCATTCGCTCAGAGATCTCACCTGACTCTTACCGTGCACTTCGGCACGAATGTAGAGTCCCCTGCGTGGTGCCTTATAAGCTCCAAGGATTATGATTGCAGTGCCGGTCTTGGACACGCAGGCATACGGAATCGCACGAAACTTTAATAATGTGCATGTCTGCCCACGCCGTAGCTATTCGCCGAGTTTCGCGTTTATCGCACGGTTTTTACTCGGTGCTCGGATTTTTATGACAATGAGTATATGTCCTTTTTAGTTAAGGTCCACGTCCCTGCTCCTTATGTAAGCACAGGAAGAATGCATTGATTGAACACTTTTCTTTTAAAATGTAATCACAAATTAATCTTAAAAATTGAATTGTACTGTTTTTTCCAAAAGCTCCCCAGCCACTTTTTATACGTCGAGTAGTTTCTTCATCATTGTGACCATTACTGGATGTCTTCTGTGCAAAGTAAATGTAGGTATCGGTTATCTTCAACTTTTCCCCATCAATCAATAAATCTTCATTTCTTGAAAAATCATTGTATATATATATATATATATTTATGTAATTTGCTAACCAAGTTCAGCACAGGTAGTGACTATAGATTGGTGAGATGTGAGATGCACCTCAACACTAAACTCGAACGTGGCAAGCTCATAAGACAAACAAAATGTATTGACATAGCCAACCTTAAAAAACACCATAATGCCTTCAAGTTGGAACTGAAGAACAGATTCTCTGCTTTAGAAGGGCTAACATCGGAAGAAGTGGATATTTCTGAAGTTAACAGAAAAGTAACCAAAGCTCTTATGGAAACAGCAACAAAATTAGCTGGGTCTAAGAACAAGTTGCATGTAAACAAATTATCAGGAAAAACCAAAATGTTGATGCAAAAAAGAAGAGAGATGAGGACAACTAAAGATGTGACTTCCAAAGTGGAATACATAGAGCTATGCAAGACAGTTCAAAAAAGTATCACTGAAGACGTAAGGAAATTCAACTGTGAACTAGTAAGGAAATCAATTGAAAACAACCAAAGCCTAAAGATAGCAAAGGGACATTTCAGTAAGGGAAGAAAACAGATTATGGCACTGAGAAAAGAAGATGGTACTGTAACAAGAAATAGAAGCGAAATTTTGACAAGAGTGAAAGATTTCTACTCGCCAATTATATGAAAGGGATGATGCATGTACTCCAGACATCATGAAAGGTGCCAGTACCAGAGTTCTTCCAGTCCTCCCAGCAGAGGTTGCACATGCAATCAAGAACATGAAGCGGGGAAAAGCTCCAGGAGAAGATGGAATTACTGTAGACATCATACAAGAAGCAAGTGGAGAAATCGAAACAGTACTCGCCCAAATGGTACTGTAACAAGAAATAGAAGCAGAAATTTTGACAAGAGTGAAAGATTTCTACTCGCCAATTATATGAAAGGGATGATGCATGTACTCCAGACATCATGAAAGGTGCCAGTACCAGAGTTCTTCCAGTCCTCCCAGCAGAGGTTGCACATGCAATCAAGAACATGAAGCGGGGAAAAGCTCCAGGAGAAGATGGAATTACTGTAGACATCATACAAGAAGCAAGTGGAGAAATCGAAACAGTACTCGCCCAAATTTTCACTCGATGCCTTAATGAAGGAAAGATTCCTGAGGATTGGAACACCGCTACAATGATCCTGCTACATAAAAAAGGTGACATTGAGGATCTCAGGAACTACAGACCTATCAGCCTCCTATCAGTGGTATATAAAATCTTCACTAAAGTTCTTTCACACCGCTTGAAGGTGACACTGGACATAGATCAACCGAGAGAACAAGCTGGATTCAGGAGTGGCTACAGCACAATAGATCATATCCACGTACTGAGACAACTGATTGAAAGAGCGAGGGAATATGAACTTCCATTGTGTGCATCGCTTTTATCGATTATGAAAAAGCCTTTGATTCGGTGAAACCATCAGCAGTTACAATGGCTCTGAAATCCTGCGGTATTAAAGATGCATGCATTAATATTATTAATATCATCTATGAAAATGCAAGTGCAAAGATTCGGCTGTTTGAAAATACAACACACATAAAAATTGGAAAGGGAGTGAGACAAGGTGACACCATATCTCCAAAGCTCTTTAATGCTACCTTGGAAAATGACTTTCAATCACTGAACTGGGAAAACAAAGGGATAAAGATTAATAGAGATTATCTAACCCACCTTCGTTTTGCTGATGACATAGTCATTTTTGCAACTACCCCATCAGAGCTGCAGAGTATGATCCAGGAACTTGCGGACAAGAGTAAAGAAGTGGGATTAAAAATTATCTTTCAGAAGACAAAAGTGATGTACAATGCTTTTACAAGAAATGAAGATTTATGGATTGATGGGGAAAGCTGGAGATAACCAATACCTACATTTATCTTAGACAGCAGATATCAAGTGAGGGTCACATTGATGAAGAAATTAATCGGCGTACAAAACTTGCCTGGAGAGCTTTTGGAAGAAACAGCATAATTTTCAAGAGAAATATGCCATTATGTCTTAAAAGAAAAGTGTTTGATCAATGCATCCTTCCAGTGCTTATGTATGGTGCAGAGACGTGGCCTTAACTAAAAGAGACATACAAAGGCTGCAGACAACTCAAAGAAGAATGGAGAGCTGCATGCTTGGTGTAACCAGGAGAGATAAGAAGAGGAACTCGTGGATCCGAAAAACGACAAGAGTGGAAGACATGATGATCAGAGTTAAATCTCTGAAATGGCAATGGGCTGGACATACTGCCAGACGGACAGACCATCGATGGACAGCCGAAATTTTAGATTGGATTCCAAGGGACAGGAAAAGACCCAGAAGAAGACCACATGGGAGATGGGTGGATGAAATTCGAAAGTATGCGGGAGTGACATGGAGGAGACTGGCACAAGACAGACCGTTGTGGAGGAAACTTGGGGAGACCTTCGTCCAGCAGTGGATTGATAATGGTTGACAATGATGATGATGATGATGATGATATATATATACTACAACCTCTCCTTGACAAATGTCAACCCCGCCGTCTCGTGGTGCATCCTGTTCCCACTAAAGGGGCTCTGACGACCGCCAGATATCGGTCTTGGCCAGCGTGGTGAGTTATGGCCAAACCCCTCCAAAATGACTCCACAACTTAAATCTTGACCCTTAGTTTCCGGCAGCTGGAATGTACTTGGCCAAGGCAGCGGCCAGTGCGACATGAAGGTAGACGGTGCTAAGAATCACCGGAGGACCGGACTAGGCTGACATCTGATGCTGATCTTGGCTACGTATAACGGGCGATCCTATCTTCGGATTCAAGGCTCCTTGAATTGGAAGAAGAACTACAAAGAATCAAGTGGGACATCGTCGGGCTAAGTGAGGTAAGGAGGAAAGGAGAAGATCTCATTGAACTGAAAAGTGGACATCTCTTCTATTATCGTGGGACAGATACTGGCAGAGCTAGTGGTGTTGGATTTATAATAAACAAGAAACTAAAGGATAAAGTTGTAGAATTTGAATGTTCCTCAGACAGAGCTCCACGACTTCTTATCCAACTCTCGAGAAGACACTAGGCTTAGATTATTCAAGCTTATGCATCCACTACAAGTCATCTGTGACGTACCTGCCAGCAGGACGCACACGACATAAAGGCACATAGCAATCAGAACAAATGTCTGCGTAGCTCAGTTGGTAGAGCGACTTGTTCCGGAATAAGCGGCCTCGGGTTCGAATCCCGGCGTAGACCAAAAATGACGGAGAAATTTAATTCGTTATAATGGCGCCCGAACTATCCGGATGACCCGGCAGTTCAAAATCTCGCATTGGTGTGATGTTATTTCCACACTGCGAGACAGGAAAAATCAGAGAATTCCTTCTCCAGCGCTTCGAAAAATAAAAATGTGTGATGTTGCATTCCACATAGCAGATTGACTGGGAGTTCTCAAGTGCACGTTCTACAGTGGATGGCTGCCTGCAACGATTCATGGTCACGGCTGACCCGTGGGCCATGCCCCCGGCCCTCTTTCGGGGGAGATGTGACGTACCTGCCAGCAGGACGCACACGACATAAAGGCACATAGCAATCAGAACAAATGTCTGCGTAACTCAGTTGGTAGAGCGACTTGTTCCGGAATAAGCGGCCTCGGGTTCGAATCCCGGCGTAGACCAAAAATGACGGAGAAATTTACTTCGTTATACATCCTTAAGAAGAGATTGAAAAACTTTATGAGGAAGTTCGTCATCTGAATAATAAAAGCAAGCAGCACTTGAAGATCATTGTGGGAGATTTCAAGGCAAAAATAGGGCAACGATAACAGAATGAAACTTCAGTAGGGAAATTCGGTCACGGCAACAGAAATACTCTCGTAGAGTTTGCAGAGGCAGAAGGGTTTTTCATCATGAACTCCGTTTTCAAGAAAAAGCCGCAAAGGAAAGGGACATGAAAGCATCCCAATGGATTGACAAGTGAAATTGATTTTATTATGTGTAACAAGAAATTTGTCATGGAAAACTGCAGTGTGCTAAACAAGTTCAACACAGGTGGTGACCATAGAATGGTAAGATGTAAGATGCACCTCAATGCTAAACTCGAGAGTGGCAAGCTCATAAAACAAACAAAGTGTATTGACACGATCAACCTTAAAAACATCATACCTTCAAATTGTAAATGAGGAACAGATTCTCTGCACCAGAAGGTCTAACGTCGGAAGTGGACATCTCTGAAGTTAACAGAAAACTAACCAAGGCTCTTATGGAAACAGCAACAAAAATAGCTGGTACTAAGACCAAGTTGCATAAGAACAAATTATCAGAAAAAACCAAAATTCTGATGCAAAAAAGAAGATAGATGAGGACAACTAAAGGAGATGTAACTTCCAAAGTGGAATATATAGAGCTATGCAAGGCGGTACGAAAAAGTATCACTGAAGATATACGGAAATTCAACTGTGAACTAGTGAGGAAAGCAATTGAAAACAACCAAAGCCTAAAGAGAGCAAAAGGACATCTGAGTAAGGGAAGAAAACAGATTATGGCTCTGAGAAAAGAAGATGGTTCTGTAACAAGAAACAGAGGTGAAATTTTTACAAGAGTGAAAGATTTCTACTCAAAACTATAAGAAAGGGATTATACATGTACTCCAGACATTACAAAAGGTACCAGAGTTCTTCCAGTCCACCCAGCAGAAGTCACACATGCAATCAAGAACATGAAACGGGGAAAAGCTCCAGGAGAAAAAGAAATTACAGTAGACATCATACAAGAAGCAAGTGGAGAAATTGAAACAATGCACGCCCAAGTTTTCACTCGATGCCTTAAAAAAGGGAAGATTCCTGAGGATCGGAACAATGCTACAATGATCCTACTACATAAAAAAGGTGACATTGAGGATCTCAAAAACTACAGACCTATCAGCGGTTTATAAAATCTTCACTAAAGTTCTTTTACACCGCTTGAAGTTGACAATGGACATGGCTCAACCGAGAGAACAAGCTGGATTCAGAAGTGGTTACAGAACTATAGATCATATCCACGTACTGAGAGAACTAACTGAAAGAGCGAGGGAATATGAACTTCCATTATGCATGGCTTTTATTGACTATGAAAAGGACTTTGATTCGGTGAAACCATCAGCAGTTACAATGGCTTTGAAATATTGCGGTATTGAAGATGCATACATTAATATTATTCATAACATCTATGAAAATGCAAGTGCAAAGATTCGACTATTTGAGAATACAGCATCCATAAAGAATGGAAAGGGAGTGAGACAAGGTGACACTATATCTCCCAAACTCTTTAATGCCACATTAGAAAATGTCTTTCAATCACTGAACTGGGAAAACAAAGGGATAAAGTTTAATGGAGATTATCTAACTCACCTTCGTTTTGCTAATGACGTAGTCATTTTGGCAACTACCCCATCAGAGCTGCAGAGTATGATCCAGGAACTTGCTGACAAGAGTAAAGAAGTGGGATTAAAAATGAACTTTCACAAGACAAAAGTGATGTACAATGCTTTTACAAGAAACGAAGATTTATCGATTGATGGGGAAAGCTGGAGATAACCAATACCTACATTTATCTTGGACAGCAGATATCAAGTGAGGGTCACATTGATGAAGAAATTAATCGGCGTATAAAACTTGCGTGGAGAGCGTTCGAAAGAAACAGTATAATTTTCAAGAGCAATATGCCATTATGTCTTAAAAGAAAAAGTTTGATCAATGCATCCTTCCAGTGCTTACGTATGGTGCAGAGACGTGGACCTTAACTAAAAGAGACATACGAAGACTGCAGACAACTCAAATAAGCACGGAGAGGTGAATGCTTGGTGTAACCAGGAGAGTTAAGAAGAGGAACTCGTGGATCAGAAAAATGACAAGAGTGGAAGACATCATGACCAGAGTAAAATCCCTGAAACGGCAATGGGCTGGACAAAATGCCAGAAAGGCAGACCATCGATGAACAGCTGAAATTTTTGACTGGATTCCAAGGGACAGGAAAAGACCCAGAAGAAGACCACATGGGAGATGGGCGGATGAAATTCGAAAATATGCGGGAGTAACATGGAAGAGACTGGCACAAGACATACCGTTGTGGAAGAAACGTGGGGATACCTTCGTCCAGCAGTGGATTGATAATGGTTGACAATGATGATGAAGAAGCAAAAGAAGAGGAAGATGATGATGATGATGAAGATACGTCGTTCAGCCTGACCTCATGACTGTTGCCAGATAACTTTCCGTGAGTGAGAAATTATAACGTTAAGATTGAACTCTTAAAGAGAACGAACTCAAAGTTTACGTAATGAAGGAAACTAAAACTGAGAACGTTAAGTTAGAATAAACATCATAAATAAACCAGTGTTACAATCAAAATTGCCTTTTTCTGTATATGAACCACACGAAGTGCTAAACAGTTCTGTCTTTTGTTATGACAACTACTTTGCCCACTCTTTTTCAATAACTTCTTTAAATATCTCGTGAAAAACAAAGTTTTGTTTTCTTCTTCACGAATGGTAGGAAAAGCTTTACGTGTGGGTTACATTTCTGCTTTAATTAAACTTTTCCTTCCTGCTTGTGTGTGTGCTATATTTACATGACTGTCGCTACAAAGCAGTTTTTTTCTCATGGATACAATAATCGTTTCTTGTTAAAAAGTCTGGCGTGATAATCTTAATGTAACATTTCAATTTGGGCACGCAGTAGTCCATTCGCTTCGTTACTCAGATTCATTGTTTCCAAGTATTAGCTATTCTGGCAAAAGCCTTTTCTTGGAATTCGCTGTAGCAAAACACAAAGGAAGCGCGTGAATCTCTTCCTCTCCCAGCATTTGTGTCAAATTCAGTTCTTTTTATTTTTTTTATCGGACGCTATTTCCCGTAGCATCATCATCAGCGTATGTAATCATCCAACTACTGAATGAAATGAAGTAGAAAGACGTTACGCTTTCTTGAAATTCGAGAAAATAAAAATAAATTTAGAGGTTAATAACGCGATTGTGTCGTTGGTAATCCTAAATAA
Organism: Macrothele yani; assembly: GCA_039090855.1. Taxonomy (NCBI): domain Eukaryota; kingdom Metazoa; phylum Arthropoda; class Arachnida; order Araneae; family Macrothelidae; genus Macrothele; species Macrothele yani. Next base: position 119,075,518 of record CM077008.1, read on the forward strand.
GGAAAACGATTTTCTCTCGCTGCTGTCTTTAAATGCTATCAAATTTTGCGACAATCCGCTTTCCAGGATATCCAAAAGCACCGCTGAAAAGATGCTCATCATAATGAGCACGTGGTACCTCTCTTACCTATACACGGAATTCTTGCGCTGTCCACAACGCAAAACTGGAATTTTGCTCTTAAAAAATTAGAAGTTTGAAAGCCCACAATAAAATAGTCTTTCCTTAGAATTTATCCACAATAGCATTCTCGCATTCACAGTGGAAGAAATTAAATTCTGGGGTTAGTGAAATACCTATCACTTAGAATCTATCCATAGAATTATTATTCACATTGAGTACTAAAAGTCGTTATTGTTACGATTATCCCTCAGTGTTAAGGTGGACGTCAAGCAATTTTGCTTCCCATACTTCCAATGGAAAAACTTCTGTACACATTTTCTGCACAATTAATGCGTTCCCAAGGATGCAAATTTTAACACTGATTAAAATAGTTTCATTTTATGACTTGGAATACTTAATATTTTCTGAAACATAAACGTAATTATATTAAAAATCAATAACTTTTCCTTTGGTGGTGTTGAAACCAGAAAAAAGATGGCGCGATCTGTACTTTGATGACGTCAGTAGACAAACAAATGTTGGATTGCATAATTATGGTTATGGTTTAGAAAATATTAAGTATTCTAAGTTATAAAATAAAGATATTTTAATCGTTCAAATTTTCATACTTGGGAACGCATTAATTGTGAAGAAAATGTGTACAGAAGATTTTCAATAGGAAGTATAGGAAGCAAAATTGCTTGACGTCAACCTTAATGAACGATAAGTTACTGAGATCGTCGCGACTGTATATATTATTACAACAGTAAAATACAATAACAAAAAACAGTGGCTGACCCAGAATTTCTTTATGGGGGTGACCCAAAATATTGAAGATGCTAAACAAAAACACTTCAGAAAAAAACATCTTCCAAAATATGGAGAAGCGTTTCCAATTATTCGTAAAATATATTTTAACAACATGTACAAATATATTTAAAACTAAGCAGCCAAGAACACAGAACAAAGGATCAAATGTTACCTCATGGGGAGGGCCACTGACAAGAAATGTGGCAATGAATTTTCGGATGTAATGATCTCGTCCTTTAAAGTTTTGTATAACACATAAACAATTTTTCAAATGTGATCTTAAAAATCAGCGAAAAAAAAGATTTCATTTATATTCCCTAGCGGAAAAACTGCAAATTATCTAAAACATATGATATGCACATTGCTTTCCAAAGTGAGTAGGAGCAGTTCTAAAAAAACAAAAAACAAAAAAAAATCAGGAATTGTAGAATATGTAAAACATTACAAAGCAGAAATAGCTGCTTTCACCCAATGGCGAAAGAAACGCGAGTTAAAAAGAAGTCCCATATTGCAATCAAAATGTTCCTCATAGACGAAGATACATGAAGCAATCTTTCGATTCGAACTGTTAAAAGTAGAGATGAGGAAAACATGATGTAACTTTACTATTCTTAACTGGAAAGTTCTGCTTTATTTGAAGAAAATAAGCACACACACACGCACACACACAATTTATAACGAAAAGTCTTCTACAAACAAAGGATTTTACCATAGGATTTTTAAAATCTCTGATACTCTTACTAGTACAGTACAAGTAGACAATATTTAAGCTGCCAGCAGAAGTAATTCCCACAAAGCTAATTTTTGGTAGAGACGTTCTGTAGATCAACTTTACAACACACAAGAAAGCCCTGGTAGATCCGAGTCGAGCTTTCGTCGGTATCTTGGGAAAATTGCCGCTGAAATTATATTTCCGTATTTTATGGGAAAACTATGCATTGTAATGCTAAAAATGCAAAAAAAAAAATTATTTGAATGTAAATTGGCAACATGTCATCATGAAATTTGCATTTCTTATACTGTTCTATGTTGTTCTGCTTTCAGGATTTGGCAGTACTGATGACGGATCGGGTGGAGTGAAGTACAATTAGTAGAGTGAAAGAATCCCACAGGTGCGATTACGCAGTGTACGAAAGCAGGACATTGTTTGCGCTTGTATTTGTTAAACAGTATGCTAGAAGTCATTATCTCAGTTAACATCATGGATATTACCGAAACGTGTTTTGTTTGCGAAACCAATCTATCCGTAGGACAATGTGTAACTGTTAAAAAGTTAGTAAAATCATGCAATGCATTGATTATTACACGCTTTCCAACACCAGAAATCATTTCTCAAGTTATTACTCAAGTTATGAGGATAATGACTGCTGAATAAACCTCGCTCCTGAGCCCTGACCTGTGACCCCATTTCGATGATATCCAGCAGAACCGGTTCAGTATACCTCCGAAACAATATGATAAAGTTTTGTCACAATCGAAGCATTTTTACGTAAGTTATGACGCATAAGGGCAATGGAATAGATCCCGCTCCTATGTCCTGACTTTTGACCCCATTTCGCCCATTTCAATAGGGTTTGTCCCCACGTGGTCCCCTACCACATACTATAATTTCATCGAGATCGAACCATTTTTTGTCAAGGTGAATATATTTCAAATACGTGGAGATAATATAAATAGACGATGTCATCGCTCTGTCCACGTTATTTTATAAACAACGCATAGCAACTGAAAAATTGTTTATCCTACACCGCTGGGATCTAACCCCAGATCTCTTGTTAAACCACGCATAGCGCTGTGAATTGAATGCACTCGGCTAGTTATCGAGAGATCTGGGGTTCGATCCCAGCGGTGTCGGATAAACAATTTTTCAGTTGCTATGCGTTGTTTATAAAATAACGTGTACTGAGCGATGACATCGTCTATTTACATTTTTAGTCAAGTTATGACGCATAAGGGCAATGGAATGGATCTCGATCCTATGCCCTGACCTTTGAACCTATTTCGCCCATTTTCAATAGGGTTCATTCCCAAATGGGTCCTACCACATACCAAAATTTCATCGAAATCGAACCATTTTTACGCAAGTTATGACGCATAAGAATAATGGAATGAATCCCGCTCCTATGTCCTGACCTTTGTACCCATTTATACCATTTTCAATAGGGTTCGTTCCCAGGTTGTCCCCTACCACATACTGCAATTTCATCGAAATCGAACCATTTTTAGTCAAGTTATGACGCATAAGGGCAATGGAATGGATCCCGATCTTATGTCCTGACCTTTGAACCTATTTCGCCCTATTTCAATAGGGTTCATCCCCAGATGGTCCCCTACCACATATTAAAATTTCATCGAAATCGAACAATTTTTACGCAAGTTATCGTGCGGACGGACAGACAGACAGACGGACAAAGCTGGAGCACATACGCTTCTTCAACCTACAGTTGTAAAGCGTAAAAAAGGGAATTGTTACCCTTAGAAATTCCAGTGTGAATAGAAGAGATGAAAAGCATCTGCAATTAGAAGATGTCGAGAGTGTACAAGTTCATGTAAGGTGCCGAAAAGATTATACTAGATTAGATTCCATTAAAAATGCACAGAGAAGGTGGTGGTTAGCTCAGTTGTATACGTAAAATCAAAATTAAGATCAGCTGTCGAGGTGACAAAATTCAATTTTCGCACCTCTTGCTTCTTTTGCGGAGAAGTTTGTAGTGAGGCAGATGAGAAGAAAATATCATTTGCCAGACGACGGTAAGTAAATCTTGTTTCTACTTTAGCATTTCTAACTACCGTAACGAAACAAGTAAGTGAAGGAAGAGATGAACCGAGCAAAGAAGTACGACTTCGTGTATCCGATCTTGTGACCGAAGAAGCGAGATATCATCATGATTGCTCAATGAGTTTTTTAAATTCAAGGAATCAAGTGGGAAAGGTAGAGGTCGTCCTGAAGACGTACATCAAGCCAACAACTCTGTTTACATATCAAAAATTCTGATGAATGTCAATTCACACTCTCTGAATCGTCACCGGTTGGCTACTAGGGAGGATATTTATTGGAGTTAGGCATCGTATTCTCCCCATGCGATGGAAAGTATTGTGTCCATCAACTGTCCGGACATCAAAGTCTACATTGTCTTATACGAATTGGGGGAACACTCCTGACAGGTTAGGAGGATGTATTACGATTGATGCGTCATACATCTGCACGTCGTGGTAAGACAAAAAGCAGCCAAGATGAGATGTAACATGTACAAGAAGGCAGGAACCATATTTCCTATTCAAATATACACCTAGACTTAATTGGATGGGTAAAGTAAAACGTCTTGGTCTGAGAGCTGACATAATTGCAAGGGCAATTGAAACACATTCCTTTCTTCAACCTTCGAAGTCGTCGTTTTCTTTCCAGTCATCAACTGCTTTAAAAACAATTGTAAAGAGACTGGAATAACATCAAATTCATCTCCCATAAAATTGGCACTACTAGGGTAGGTGTCTGTTTCTAGTACTCTTGATTTTATATCTGTTCTAATTATGTCTGCAGCCGCCATAATTATCCGAAGCCTTTCTCATCTTCAGGGTTCGTTTCTCTTTCATTATACGATGACTGCGTTAATATTTTGTGCCCTGCTCCACGTAAGGTTTAAAACGCGTTCCACTTGTTATGATTATCTGGTCACCATATTTTGCCTCTAATTTAATCTTTAACCACTTATCAGAGAGGGCATATTCCTCCAGTAAATTTGACAATTCAGAGAGTATGAATTGACAGTCAGTGGAATTTTCGATATGTAAACAGGGTTCTCCAAATGTCGAGACTTGATGTATGTCTTCAGGACGTCCTTAACATCTCCCACCTGATTGCTTGAATTTGAAAAACTCGTTGAGCAATCATGGTGATATCTCACTTCTTCGGCAACAAGATGAGATATTCCCATTACACGAAATCGTACTTCTTTGCTCCGTTCATCACTTCTTTCACTTACTTGTTTCATTACGGCAGTTAGAAATGCTAAAGTAGAAACAAGATTTATTCTCTGTAGTCTGACAAATGGTATTTTCTTCTCACAAAAGCAAGAAGTGTGAAAATGTAATTTTGTCATATCGACTGCTTATCTTGATTTTGATTTTAATGGCGATACAACTGAGTCAACCTCCACCTTCTTCTAAGCAGCTTTAATAGAGTCTAATGTAGTATAATCTTTCCGGTACTTTACATGAACTTGTACACTCTCAACATCTAATTGCAGATCCTTTCCATCTCTTCTATTCACATTGGAATTTCTAAGGGTGACAATTCCCTTTTTTACGCTTTCCAATCGTAGGTTGAAGAAGCGTATATACTCCAGCTTAGTCCATCCGTCTGTCTTTCGGCACGATAACTCGCGTAAAAATGGTTCGATTTCGATGAAATTTTAGTATGTGGTAGGGGACCACATGGGGACGGACTCAATGGAAAATGGACGAAATGGTGTTAAAGGTCACGGCATAGGAGCGAGATCCATTCAATTGCCCTTATGCGTCATAACTTGCGTAAATATGGTTTGATGTCGATGAAATTTTACATATTGTAGGGGACCACCTGGAAATGACCCCTATTGCAAATGGGTGAAGTGGGGTCAAAGGTCACGGCATAGGAGCGGGATCCATTCCGTTACCCTTATGCGTCATAACTGGTTCTTTGATTGCCGATACTTTTAAATGCCTGGTTGAAAAATAATTTTGCTCCGGATGCCTACCTTAATTGGAAATATTTCGTGTAAATATTTAATTTTTATATATACTCCATATCGAAAGGCATACAAAAAGAAATTTTGAGTTCCTTTCGCTATGGCACTCTACAGCAACATAGCAAAAATGAATATTCTCAGCTTGTGAAAGATCTATTTGAAAAATTATTTCTATGTCGAATGCCATTTACTTCCTGGAATATTTTGCATATACTCTTATGTTTTTTATACTGCATAGTTCTGCTGCTAGGTAGCATAAGATTGTATTTTCTGCTTGAAATTCTATCTGGGTTTCTAAAAATTCTATTGCAAAATTTCTTCTTGTACGTCTTTCGCTATGGGAAAAATTGGAGATCTTGTTCTTTTTAAATAGTGTACATTTTCCCATGTAGAATCATATATGTTATTCTTTTTCTTGTTTGCTATCGCAGCTTCTAATGGTAGCAATTCGAATTTTTTTATATATATATTTCTGTTTGTATACTGCAGTCAAAATAGCGTTTTCAACGGAAGTAATTCCCACAAAGCTTATTTTTGGCAGAGACGTTCTGTTGATCAACTTTACAACACACAAGAAAGTCCTGGTCGATCCGCGTCGAGCTTTCGTCGCCATCTTAAAAAAATGGCCGCAGAAATTAGATTTCCGCAATTTATGGGAAGACTATGCGTTGTAATGCTAAAAATGCAAACAAAAATTATTTGAATGTAAATGGGCAACATGCCATCATGAAGTTTGCATTTCTTATACTGTTCTATGTTGTTCTGCTTTCAGGAGTTGGCAGTACTAATGACGGATCGGGTGGAGTGAAGTACAATTAGCAGAGTAAAAGAAGCCCACAGGTGCGATTACACAGTGTACGAAAAAAGGACATTGTGAGCAAACATGCTTCGGTTTCCTAAATTTTTGGACAGCTTTGTCTATAACGGAAGGGCTATATCATCTGTGTACTGCAATTCGTTTAAGAAAATCAAGCTCTTTCTGCAAGGAATCCTCCGCTGAGCATATATGTATTACACGATATACGTATGTGTAGAAGGCAGAATTTTTTTGTTTCCATGGGTGATTTGATTTTGCATGTGCCACATGCAAAATTAAATCACCCATGGAAACAAAAAATTTCTGACTTCTACACATACGTATATCGTGCAATTTCTACCTTCCACACATACGTATATGTCCAGCTGAGGATTCCTTGTAGAAACAGCTTGATATTCTTAAACGAATTGCAGTACACAAAAGATATAGCCCTTTCGTTATAGACAAAGCTGTCTAAAAATTTAGGAAACCGAAGCATGTTTGCTCACTCACACCGGTAGACAACCCAATACGACAGAATTGGGCGGTTATCCCATTTTCTCCACAGATTTGCTTCAGAATTTCAAAAATTCTGAAGAGTTTTAATTTCAAAGTTATTTTCAAACCCATAAACAAAATAATTTTTTTCCGATCAAAAGATTACGTCGAAGACATAAATTCCAGGGAATTTATAAGATACCTTGTGAATGTAGACTTTCATATATAGGACAGAACCGCAGGGCTTTAAATTTCCGTGTGAAGGAACACAAGACATACGTACGGAATTGTGAACTGAAGAAGTTGTCTATAGCCCAGCATTGTCACGAAAAGAACCATAAATTTCTGTTTGGAAACGCTACGATCATTGACAGACCTGAGTCAACGATCAAGCTTAATGTATTAGAAGCTTTTCACATATACCGGAACTCTTCACTGCTTGTCAACGACATGACGTTGACTCCGTTTCTTTCAAGCGCGTTGAAACAGCTCACCAAAAACCATGTCCGTCAGAACTCTGATATCACAATGATTTTAATGTTTACGCTCCATTCGTAATGATGAAGACAAGCCAGAAGCTCTGCGAAATAATAGTCGATACTAATAAAGCTCTTAATTGTGAATAAACGTTGATAATTTATTCTTAAGAACAAAGTTCATATCTCGCCCCGGGCACCAGTCACCTTCGCTACGCTATGGCATACCCCTATGCCTCATCCGGGACTCGAACTCATGTCCAGTTCGGGCCACTGGTCAGAAGAAATGAACTTCAACAAATCACTGTGGTGTGCAAGAAAATGAACTTCCTTGCACACCACTGTGATTTACGTGTTTGAACGGGAAGGTCCGTTGAATTATGACAACAGGGGTGACTGATTCTTTTTGCAGAATATAGTATGTGGTTCGGATAAAAAAAGGAAGCTTGTTTCGTCTCATCTGTGCGTGCCTCTAAATACATAAGCACGGTGAACCAGAACGACAATTTGTTTTTAGCTTGTCCTGTACTCGTGATCTGGAAATCAATAGAAATTTAAGGAATAGAGGAACATCACAGACTAAACGCGTTTCAAATCTATTTACTCCCTAAATGAATAAGAAACAACAAAGAAATAGAACGATACGTCTTCAACTCGCAAAATGCAGTGTCAATTGCTGTTTTTCTTCTTTTCTTTTATTACAACAGTTTTCTCGGTCAAGAAAAAGTTTTAGTGACTGACTCAGATGAAAACCTAACGTTTTTTCCGGGTGATTTTGAACTTCGGTTTAAATGTTGAACAACTTGGCATGTATGGTAAAAGAAAAAAAAAACATCCTCTACTTAAGTAATCGATAGCAATGATGTGGTTTGGGTAACCTGTGGGAATTCCAATGACGGCTCAATTTCGCAAGCGCTTCATTAGGCGTATCAAAACATGTGTCTGTCACGGTTCCGTGGACAAAACACAAAATTCGGGAGCAGGGTTTTACATCACTGATTTTTCTTGCGTAATGTTACCCAATCGGACTGTTACGCACTCTACTCCCTCCTTCTCTTTTTTTCTTTTTTAATGCTTTTATATTATGTAATTATTTCTATCTGCCTACCATGAATATTTCATACATAATCATGATACATTTTTCAAAGAAGAACTAAACATATAAATAAATAAAGCACTTTTTAACGAACAACTTTGACTTAAAAATGGATTATATACTTTTTAAAATAAGTGATTATTTTGTTTTAAGGAAGGACTAACTGTCAGATGAAAGTCCTTTAAATCTAAAAATACCGGGTTTTTTTATGTGTTCTGTTCCTTGATTCAAATAAGCATTGTTTTAAAGAACAACTATAAATGTTTCAAAAGAAGATGTCTTTAATGTTAACGTATATATTAAGTAAATAAATAAAGCACTTTTTAACGAACTTTGCCTTTAAAATTAATTGTATACTTTTTAAGGAGTAAGTGATTATTTTGGTTTAAAGACGGACTGACCGTCAGATGGAAAACCGAAATTTTATGTTCTTTAAGTTGGAAAATATCGCTTTTTTTGTGAGTTTCTGTTCTTTGACACAGATAAGCATTGTTTAAAAAACAACTATGACGGTTATTAACAAACAATTTTACTTGTTAAATCCTTTTTTTTTTTTCAATGGGCACATAGTCATGAGCTGTTGTTGGAAAATCTTAGTGCTTCATTTATTTATAAAAAATATATATTTTGTGCTTTTAAAACAACAGATCAGTTTTTTTACAATGGTTCCAAGGTTACGCTATTTAAAAAGATATAACTTTCATAATTAGCAATCGCTATTTCATTTTTTGTCTGGGGTTTAACGACCACCGTGGGCAACTGGATGTGCTATAAGCGGTTGCCCGTCCTTAATTTAAGGTTAGTGGTTCCAGGGAAGGGTGAGACCCGGTGCTGTAACACACACACAACAGCCATGTCTCAACGAGTTTCGAACCCGGACCCATCTCGGAAGAATGGTCAGAAGCCGGAGCCATCGGGATGGCACTATGGTTTTGAAGAATAAATATTAAATGTTTACATTTCAAGAACAAACACTCTGTACATTTTTTTTTATTAAAAATCGAATTTTGTACTTAGCAACGCACACCTTATACATTTTTAAACTACGTAACTGCTATGACATGGTTTGAGGTTATTCATCCTATCAAATATGCAAATATGTTGATATTAGCATATTTGAATGGATGAATAACGAGTCATTAATCTTATTCCGCCTGAAAGCAGACTGAATTTCTATCTCAGCAAATACGTTGAAAATGTTTTGATCGAATACATGAAATTCCTGATTGAATTTAATAGATCCGTCAGTAGTTTACTTCTGCTCCTTCAAATACTAAGCTTGTGTAAGTAAACTATTTATAGGAGATCTGCGTGATTTTGTGTATGACATCATTAGTTCAGTTTTACGGATAAAACCACAGACAGCGAAATTATCTGTGTTGCCCTTATATTTTAACTACATTTAGCAAAGAAGATTAAGTAGGAAATGATACCGAACAACCTAAAATAGGCGAGATGTATTTCAAAAGTTATTTGAAACTTAAGAATAGACACATTTATTTTTTAGGAATATATGCATGCTTCAAATTATCTTATCGGTTATACTCAGATTAAAATTAACTATATTAACTATTTTACGTGTTGATATCCTAAGGCCAGCCATTGTACCATCGCAAGAAACAAGGAAGAAGCTGTATCAGTTATAATAACAAATATTTATTTACTTAAAATGACAAGAATATGCTTATGCTCTGAAAATTTAGTTCTATTGCGATATTCAAAATGCTCCATACTTAATATTCAAATGTTCCATAGTAAGGACATTTTCAACTGAAAATGCAGTTTTGGATACTTTTGAAGTGAGTGAGATAAAGATGATCAATTTTAGGAACTACCTTAATGAATTGATTATGTGCAATAATTTAAGAAAATGTTTGGTTTCCAAATTGTGATCTCAAACTTGCAAGTCATACGAGTCTAAATTCTCCTTTAATGACGTAAATGCAAGCACTCAATATCTGCCGAGCTTTGCATTCCGCCGAGAGGCTTCGTTTGCGTTTAATTCTATAAATCGTTTCATCGTTGTCTGTGACCATTTTAAACTCTGAAAATTAAGCCCAGACGAAGCCTCCCAGCGGAGTGCAAAATCTCGGTATATATTGAATGTTTGTACTTACGCCATTAAAGGAGATTTCAGACTCATCTGAGTCGTGTTTCTAACAGTAAGGTCAGTCTGAATCATTTCAGCGTGCGTTGTCTGTGACTGTTCTAATCTCTGGGAATTAAGTCCAGACGAAGCCGCCCAGGGAAGTGAGTGGAAAGTTCGGCAAATATTGAGTGTTTGTATTTACGCATTTAAAGGAGATTTTAGACTCGTATGAGTCCTATGTTATAATATATTGATTGCGTAGTGTATTCAATAATTATGTAAAGCTCAAGCTTAGGACAGTCGGTTCAGCAATTGGGAAACACATTTATGTCATTTCAATTTCTCCCCCTGACATCCTCTGACTTCCCTAGATAAAAATCTATCACCTAGTAGCTGATATTCTCGCAACTAGAAAACCGTGCTCCGTAACGTACACATAATCTGGAAAGATTGGCAAACGTTTCGCCATCATATGCCGTAGATTTGACAAGTCCGTAGAAATCGCGAGTATTTTACGCTTTGTCGCAACAACAGAAATCTATCTACATCTCGATTTTTTAGAATATTACAGAATATTTCTCTGCTTCGGACACCCGCAGGACACGGAAGAGTGGACGCTTATAGAATTTTGTTGACCATAACCGTCGAATGGCAGTCATGAAACGAAATACCAAGAAACCGTAATCCTTTCTCTTAACGTGACAATCACAGCATCAGAATTTTCTTTCTTCCATTCTTTTGAGTGGTACTTCCGTGATTGTAAGAAAAGAAGAAGCTAAGAGTGTCTTTGTATCTTTTTGAAGTGTTTAGATTTCGTCAAGCAGAAAAGGTCACCTCCTTCGCGCTTTTCACCATGGTTGACATTCTCCGTTCACTATGTGGAACTGACATTTAAAGAGGACTACTTTTCAAATCGACACTCTTTTCCTTAGAAAGGCTTAAAGAACTTCTCAAATCCGAAGTATGAGTTAGGTGTGTTATAGAGCCCAATTAAAATATCGATGTGTGACAAAAACTTACGAAAGTATTCGCGGAAGCGAATTCGTAATGAAAAACTGTCTTTATATAATCCGCATACTTGACCGCAGTTCATTATAGCGAGGTTAAGCCAATTGCCTTAATCAATTCTTTAAAATATTAGCTCTTGTTGCGTGAGAAAATTGTCTTTCTTTCTTACCTTTCATGCGTAATAGGTTAGCATGACGGCTTTCTTACTTAAGTATGTACTTTGATAATAATGCCATACAAGTCAGTTGATTCACGCGTTTGTGATAATACTTGCGCTTTCCGTAAACCGTCCAATTAGATAATGAGAACGCAATTTAGAAACACAGAGCCAATTTAGCAGCATGAATACGAAGTTTCGCAGTTAAGTAACTGAAGTTATTTCTCTAAACCGAAACGCTTTGTCACTGACTTGGATTTTTTTCTACTTTTACAATCCAAGGCATCTTTCCATTTCTGGCGATTTTACTTGAAATGCCCTCTGAAGAAATTTGATATACACTCCCCTAAATGTATTTGAAAAAGTACCCTTTCCGGCGAATTCTTTTTGCACGGATACTAAAAAACGAAAATTCCATAAGTATCAGTTTGGTGCCGTGTATCTGAAGATTGCAGTTAGTGCGCTTCAAATTCCTATTACCTGAAGTTTTATCGCTAGGTTTCCTAAACTTGGTTTTAGTTTTGGCATGATCGGCACACTTCGAAATGGCGGATTGAAAAGTGTTTTTTTTTTCAGTCTCCATGGATCAAAATATGAGGAAAGCTTTACATAAATTTCTTGCATTGCTCGAAGTTTAGCCATTACGTGTGTATTTGTAAAGTGATAAATGAAAATAAATTAGCATTATATGGCCACGTCTAAAAACCAATTTCAAAACATTCCTTTTGCAGCTTACAGCTTACATTTACGACCAAATTATGTTTTAAGCATTTTTGAACTTTTTCTGGTGTGAAATATTCTCCCTCGGTGGCGGAAATTTATATTTTTGGAACAACTATATACATCTATTTCTAACTGTCGGAAATGAAATATTTTTTGGTATTGTCTATCTCTAGTCTCGATCACTATAATTCGCATACTATCGGATTTCCATGTCTGATATATGTGTCCCCACACTGTCCGGTTTGCATATTTTCATACTGTCTGATTTATGTGTCCCCACACTGTCCGGTTTGCATATTTTCATACTGTCTGATTTAGGTATCTCCATCATTATAATACGCATACTGTTTGTGACGTACCTGCCAGCAGGACGCACACGACATAAAGGCAGATAGGAATCAGAATAAACGTCTGCGTAGCTCAGTTGGTAGAGCGACTTGTTCCGGAATAAGCGGTCTCGGGTTCGAATCTCGGCGTAGACCAAAAATGACGGAGAAATTTACTTCGTTATAATGGCGCCCGAACTATCCGGATGACCCGGCCGTTCAAAATCTCGCATTGGTGTGATGTTATTTCCACACCGCGAGACCGGAAAAATCAGAGAATTCCTTCTCCAGCGCTTCGAAAAATAAAAATGTGTGATGTTGCATTCCACACACCAGATTGACTGGGAGTTCTCAAGTGCACGTTCTACAGTGGATGGCTGCCGGCAACGATTCATGGTCACGGCTGACCCGTGGGCCATGCCCCCGGTCCTCTTTTGGGGGGAGATGTGACGTACCTGCCAGCAGGACGCACACGACATAAAGGCAGATAGGAATCAGAATAAACGTCTGCGTAGCTCAGTTGGTAGAGCGACTTGTTTCGGAATGAGCGGCCTCGGGTTCGAATCCCGGCGTAGACCAAAAATGACGGAGAAATTTACTTCGTTATATGTTAGATTCACATATTCCGATACTGTATAACGTAACACTTTTTACGTTATGTAAGTTGGTTATTCTAAGTTCCAAATGCCCGGATGAATAGATGTTAAACTAAGGGTAAATGCGATGCAACTAATTGTACCGGATAGCTCACTTTAAATTAAGGTTTTTAGGCTCAGACGAAACATATACAGAAAGTCAGTTCACTTACGTAAACTTTTTATTGGTCCAGTAACTTTAGACGAAATCCATAACATATTACGGCGAGGTACACACACAACTTCACATACCTTAATTAGCTGTCATACAATCAAACTCAGCAACGATCTAACATCTTCTCAAGCAGATGAGATCAGATCATAAGTAGAGAATTTTTTTAGGAAGGAAGTGTCTGACCCCAGGTCTTAAACAACCCTTAGAAATAGGAAGCTAGGAGATTTGGGCTAGAGTGTCCGATAAGAAAGTGACACGGAAGCGAGGTAGAAAGGGGGAAGAGCACTCCCTTATTTATTACCGGGGAACCACTACCCGGGGCCCGACGGCTTAACGTGACCATCCGACGCCCGGCAGGTATTCAGTGGTTTGAGCGTTCGTACCTGCCTGGGATCGAACTCGAGGTCTTCTTCGTAGCAGTCACGAACGTTGACCACTAAACCACTCGCTATCTGCTCAAGCTAGCGGTGCATCGCATTTTTATCTAACGTTCTTATCAGTACCCACATAAGTACGTCACTTTCGTTCCGACCTCAGATTTTTGTCAACGTCATTCTCCTTTGAGGGAAAAGACATAACGTTAAGGTTTGAAAATGCCTGAGAGAACGAACTCAAATTTACATAGTAAAAAGAAACTCAAAATGATAGTTATACTAGAATATACGTTACAAATGTCAGGTTTTCGTGTCTCCATCATTATAATACGCACAATGTCTTATTCCTATGCTCCCATACTGTCCGATTTCAATGTTCTTACCTGTATAACACGTATCTTGTTATATTTCGAAGTCCCCATACTGCCTGATTTTCATGTCATCATAACATCTGATTTCTATGTCACACATTGTCTGACTTCCATGTCTCAGCCATTATAATACTCATATTGTCTGATTTCCAAGTTTCCATCATTACGAAACATGAAGTGTTCTCGCTTCCACGTCCCCATACTGTTTGATTTCCATGTGTCAATCATTTAAATACGCATGCTACTTGATTTTGATTTCCCCATGCCCTGTGATTTCTATGTCTCCAGCATTATACAGGGTGCATAGGAAAGTCCTTTTAGCCTGGAATAACTTGCGAACGGAGAGAGGTACAGTTATGCAAATGAGGTAACGGTATAGTAAAGTGACTATGACCGATCGAATGCAACCAATAGCAGCGCCCCTAGTGGCGAAATGCGGTAGTTAGCCATTGCAAATCGAAAACGAAAAGAGATAGAGCAACATTTCCAATTACAAAGCTATAGAGCATCAGTTAATTAGTACAAAACGACATTTGTTTTACACGGATAAGATAAATTGTCACCTGAATACCCTAAAATTTCCGAAATCGATGCGCGACCTTCTGAGTGAACGTTTGAAGGGAACAGGCATAGGTATGAGCAAATACACACAATTTATTGCATAAATGCGTACTTATGTCAATAGAGTTTGATGACGCCAGACAAAACAAAAAAGGCAAACTGGCGCACAGTGATTAAATGTTAATGTCGAGTATGTTCGAAGAGTTCGCCATTGCCCACGATGCATATTTGTATTCGCGAAAGTAACTCTGTATGCACATTTGTAATCGTGAAAGTAACTGCATGCAGATTCCTCATCATGGAAGGTGTCACACTATTGCAAGCATCTGTAACACGACGACGTAGATCCAGCAGACTTGCAGGCGCTGTTGCATACACCTGTTTTTTTACGTCACCCCAGAAATCCAAGCTCGCCATTCTCACATAGCGTACGTAGACCTAAACTTCTGATCAGGGTACATCCTGCTACTGGTTTTTATATCGTAGATACGGTACAACGTCACAAACTGAATTTGCATACGGTTACATTTGCGAAATGTGAATATGCAGATTCGAATCGTCGTGCATCGATTTCGGACATTGTAGGGTATTCAGGCGACAATTTATCTTATCCGTGTGAAACAAATGTCGTGTTGTACTAATTAATTGATGCGCTACAACTTTGTAATTATAAATTTTGCTCTATCTCTTTTCGTTTTCGATTTCCAATGGCTAACCCGCATTTCGCCACTAGGGGCACCACTATCGGTTGCCTTCGATTGGCCGTAGTCACTTTATTATACCGTTATCTCCCTTGCATAACTGTACAGTTATTCCAGGCTAAAGGGACTTTCCTATGCACCCTGTATGTATTATATATTCGTATAACGTCTGATTTCCATGTCCCCATCATTTTGATGCGCATATTGTCAGATTTCCACGTCCCAATACACAATTAAAAATTATGTGGTGTGTTACACCAAAATGTGGGGTTACACTAGCTGCACCAAATTTTGGTGCAAAAAGTAAGCCATTGTGTGATGCATGAATAACGCATGAAAACGTGATTTCGCATTATTTACCAGATGACAAGTAGCAGCGGTTAGTTGTAGCTTGTCGCTGTTCTCATGTCATCCCAAGAAGCCCTTTCTCAACAGTGTGTTTTTTTCTTTTCTTTTTGGTTGGAGGTTTAAAAAAATATTTATTTGACCTGGTGGTACAAATACAATAACAGGATAAACAGACATAGACAGTACATTCATTTTACATCAACAATGTACAATACCGAACATGGTATATAGTATGCCAAATGATCAAGTAACACGGTGAGCTAGTGCTGACCAAGTAACACATAAACATAGGGAACATGGTTTGCAGTACCCCAAATGATCAAGTAATACAGAGAGAGAGAGAGAGAGAGAGAGAGAGAGAGAGAGAGAGAGAGAGAGAGAGAGAGAGAGCCAGTGTTGATTAAGTAACACACTGAGAACCAGTGTCGAAAGACAAACACAAACATCCATGGCTTAACCGGGATTCGAACCCAGGCTCCTCCCTGGGCGAATGATCAGAAGCAATCGCTTTAGAGTCTTAGATCACTGAGCTACTGAGGCGACATCGTGTGTTCCCTTGCAATGAGAAGTGCTAAAATATCTTACTCCTGAACGTACCCGACACTGGTTGTCATGAAATGAAGCGATACCACATCCAGTAAACTACCTTTAAGATGAGATTTCGCTGTGTTTGTGATGTACGTTCAAAAACATAATGAATTAGGAGCTCCTCCCACGTGATACCACCACAGAGTACCTTTACTCATGCCACCTGCAACTGGTTCAGGGTAGACTGATCTGCAAGAATCCTGCATTGGGTAATCGGAAAGGTGTGCGGTTACTGCAGGACAACGCCAGTCTTCACGTAACTGACAAGACTTCTAGAAACCATAAAGCATCTTAGCTGGGAAACGCTGTGTCACCCAACATATTCATTTCTCCCTAGGATTGCCACCTTTTTCGTCTATTAGACAATCACCTCAAAGGACAGGAGTTCCAAAACGAACAACGGATCCGAAATGCACTGGATTCCTTTTTTACATCTAAGAACATGGCATCGTACCATCTGGGAATCCGCAGGATAGTATTCCTCTGGGAAAAGGTTGTGGCCACACATAGAGAAAATTTTGATGTACTTTATGTTTTCTAATATGTGCTACGAGTATTCTGTAACGGCACGAACTCGTTTGGTTACCCAATAGTAATTGATTACCAGTATTCAAAAGGGAAGGGGAAAAAGTTGCAAATCTGTTCCACATGGTCACTTCACCCTTTAACCGGCTGGAACGAATTAACTCGGGGTAAGCAAAACGGGTTAAAATCAGCTCTAACGGATATATTCGCAATCTAAGAAGTGGACCACACCCGGTTAGAACGAGTGCACCTGAGCAGCAGAAGGAGTTGCTTTCCATTTTGCTTCATCACAAAGTTCTCTTTTAGGGAAGGATGATTAACTATAAGGCTTTCTGACGGACTGCCTGCAAAAAGGCATAGAACAACAAGACGGAGAGATACATTTGAGCCACTCGTTTCTTATCAGTGTCATGGGGCCCGTGTCAAAGAGAATGGCTTTTCTTCATCATACCTCGGGTCATGAACAAAATATTGAGAATGAAAGACTAGAATGAAATAACTGTCTGAAAATAGAAGATTAATGCAGAATGAAATAAAAAACTAATGTAAAATGAAATAAAAGACTGAGAATAAAAGTGTAATGTAGAATGAAATAAAAGACTGAGACTGAAAGAGTAATGTAGAATGAAATATATGACTGAGAGTAAAATATATCTTTGAGTCACTATATATATCTTTGAGGCACTATATACAGAATATCTTTGGGTCACTCGTTTCTTATCACTGCCATGAGGCCCCAGTCAAAGAGAATGGCTTTTCTTCATCATGCCTCGGTTCATGAACGAAAAATTGGGAATGAAAGAATAGAATGAAGTAAAAGACTGGGAATAAAAGACTAGAATGAAATAAAAGACTGAGTAAAGGACAAGGACGAAATAAAAATTTGAGAATAAAAGACTAGAATGAAATAAAGGACTGGGAATAAAAGATTAATGTAAAATGAAATGAAAGAATGGGAATAAAAGAGTAAAGTAGAATGAAATAAAAGATTGAGGATAAAAGAGTAATGTAGAGTGAAATACATGACGGAGAGTAAAAGACTAGAATGAAAGAAAAGACCGAGAATAAAAGACTAATGTAAAATGAAATAAAAGACTGAGAATAAAAAACTAGAACGAAACTAAAGACTAAGAATAAAAGACTAGAATGAAATAAAAGAACAAGAATAAAAAACGGAGAATAAAAGACTAGAACGAAATAAAAGAACAAGAATAAAAAACGGAGAATAAAAGACTAGAATGAAATAAAAGTCCATAAATGGAAGACTAATGCAGAATGAAATAAAAAAAACAGGGAATAAAATATAAGAGCAGGATAAGAACTAGATTGAATAAAAGACTGGAAGCTCACCAGTGGCAGGTAGGTATATCATCGGTACTGCTGAGATGAAAGGTGGGGGGGGGAGAGAAATAGTTTTGCTGTAGCTTTCGTAAAACCCGGCCACTATAGCTTAACATTTTTGTTTCGGCTGTTTGGTGAGCGCAGAAAATGTTGGGCACCATTTGTTTCAGGTACATCAGCCGCTTAAAGAGTTAATAGCTCTTTAATTTGAAAACTGAGAAACAGGTTTGCTATGCAAATCGAAAAAGTTCTTTAATCCCTATTACCATGAACAAGATTCTCAATTCATTTTCAAGCTATTTCTGAGCTGAAGTTTCTTGTTAGATGCCATAAGATGAATTTCTTCTTTTTTTTTTTAGAAGATGAATTCTTCAGCTGTTTATTCAAAAGTTCTTCAATAACCTTCGCGTGCCGATTTTGACTTTTGTCAAAAGACGTGCTCACTAAGCCCAATAATTCTGTGTCATTCTTCTTCATATTTTGTAAACATAAACAGGGCACGTAAAACAAGATTCCACATTCTTCGAAAAATTGAAAAAAATAAATAATATATATATATATATATATATAACGCTAACACTTGACCGTGTGAAAACAAATCTGAAAGAGTTCTGAAACAGTGCATTCCTGCGGAACGATAAACACTTAATCACGGGAATACGGGACGAAACAGAAAAACAAAAAGAAGGTGAACTGCGACTAGAGTGCTTAAGTTAAGTAAAGATCGAAACAATCGCTGAAGAAAATCAAAACTGGGCTGCAGACATGTTTGCAAAAACAATAATGACAAAGGAAAAGATCAGATTAAGCAGTTCACGAAATAAATATACAGGGCAGGCTTTGACGTTCTTGGCGCCCGGTGCGACAATATTTGTAAATGCCCCCACAAGCTCTTCTGTGTGAACTGGATTGGATGGTTTTTCAGCCACACATGAAAGATATACAGTATGAATTTATAGTATATAAAATAAGAGCTATTACTGTGCTTTGTAGAACTGGCTTTTTCGTTAACTTCGCTTAAAGCTCAATGAATTAACTTCACTTTAATACAATGATTATTCTTAGTCGTTTGTATCATTGCTGAAAACTTAATTAGGCATCGAATATTACTTTCAATATAATGGCCAGAGTTCAATGACAAAAGAATTCTACTGACCGTATTTTCCGATTATAACGCCGTGGCGATTTTACAAAAGCGCGGTCATGAAACGCAGCGTTTGACTAAATGCGGCTTATAACCGTTTTCAGTAACATTTTAAATTTCAACGTGCGGCCCTGAAATGCAGCGTTTTAACTAAATGCGGCTTATAACCGTCTTCATTAACATTTTAAATTTCAACCGTCGTTTACCATATTACAACAGATCGTTTTGTGAACCGTATATGGCAAATACTTAGCCATAAAGAATTTGGGGTACCGACTCTGATTACCATGGGACCCACCTTCCACGTAAATGAAGTCTCGAAACGTGAGAGATTATGCGTGAATTGGTAATTTGGAGAAGTGCAAGGATTCAATCCGTCCTTTCGTTTTGCGGGCAGATGGTTTACAACTGACTGTTAAAAAAATTGTATTAGTGATTAATAAACTATGCTTTAGAGCTTTTGCTTTGCTCTTAGTCAATTTTTTTCTTTACTTATCTGGTGCTAGGAAGGGTAAAACACTGTACAGGCCTTGCGGGCTGTACAGTGCTTGAGCCCATAATGGGAAAAGTCGCAACACTGTACGCGCTTTCACTATCTCATGAGATATTTGATTGATGCCTCCGACTTTCTAAACACATAAACCACTGGAGATGTCAAGCACGGGGTAAACACCCTTAAACTCCCGCCGAGCGTGGTGATAACAAACGACTCGCTGCAAAACACGTTCTCTTTCACATCCTTTTTTTTTTTTTTTATTTCATCGGTTAAGTGAAAACTTTCTAGCCTGGGCTGGTGCAGGACTGTTCTGGAAGGTTTAGCGCTTTGCTCCTAGATTAAGGAAAAACGTTTCGACTTACAAAAGAAAATAACTTACGAAAAAATCAGATGGCGAAGCCACTGAGTGAAACGAAAAACAGGCAGTATATTATAATTAATACACACAACTGACGTGGACTAGGAACATCAAACAGAAGTCATCGCTCTTTCCAAGTTTATAAGTGAGTCACGGAAAAATTCTCATCGGCCGCCACCGGGAATCAAACCCATGGTCTTCCAGTTACGCGCTACTTATGTGAGTCTGGAGAATTCGAGGCCGCTGTGGTGCAGTGGTAGCATGTCCGGCGCGTAACTGGAAGACCCTGGGTTCAAACCCCGGTGGCGGCTGATGAGAATTTTTCCGTGACTCACTTATAAACGTGGAAAGAGCGATGACTTCTGGTAGTATATAATGATAATAAGATGCGTACGTCATGTTATTATTATTATACTGTATATTACAGCTGAAACAGACCCGCTTGTCAAAATATATATTGATTTCGTTTGATTGAAATGTGGGCAGAAATGGACTATATATCTTCATGGAACCACATGACGACGTTCTGGAGCCAATTGCTGCTACTACTGAAATGAGAAAGTTCAAATTATTTGTTTACGTGCTGGGGTGTACAGAAAAAAAAACCGATGTTTTTATATAGGACAGTTCCACGACGAGAATATGTATATTTTCTGTGGGGCAGTTTTTCTGCGCTGCAGATAAACGAAAGCGCGTAGTGTGGAGAATCGAACGAGGAGTGAAGCATATGTCACGACCCATGCTTTGAACTTGTACTGCGCTCAGTTGTATTGGCTACGAAGTTTAAAATATTGGTTCTATTGCGACATTACTGGAAACAACGATTTAAAGCTTTTAAAGCAGTCTTAAAAATTAACTAAGTTAAAGATGAAGGTCTGGCGTTTACTCGGACCGCGCAAACATAATTCAAAAAATTAACGGCTGGTGACTGGAGCTTGAAAGAAAAATAATGTTCATTCGGACGCTCTGCAAGCGGCTGTGGAAAGGCAGTTAACGAAAAAGCACTCGCAAATTGTCAGATGAACTGGGAGTCTCTTAATCTGCCATCGCTGAGAACCTGTACAAGGTTAGGAAGATTTACAGACGATGCCATGAGGTGCCTCATGAACTCACCCCAGCTCAAGCTCAACGCCGTGTCGGCGTATGGAAGGAACTTGCTCAAAATTCCACGCGATACTCGACTTATCAAACGATTAGTTACTGGAGATGAAAAGTGGATGTACTTCCGTAGATTCTTCACAACATTGGTGGAATAAAGGTGTACCAGCTTTGCAGCTTTACCCTCTCCCAAACGCGGGTGTTTTTCAGAAAAAGTTCATGCTGTGTATTTGGTAGAATTACGAAGGCGTAACCCAATTTGAGCTCATTCCGAATGGTCAGTTTATCAGTGCCGAACTGTATTCTCAGCAGTTGGACAGGATGTATGACAAACTTTAGTGGAAGTATCCTGCCTTATTAGTGAAACGAAAGTGAGCATCTCTGCAACAAAATGTAAAACCTCATACTGCTAATCGGATCCATGTTAAACTTCAATAACTGCATGGAATCGAGCTGCTACCTCATCCAGCATACAGCTCCGACCTTGCCCTTTCAGACTACCATTTGTTTCGAGCAATGACGCATTTTCTCCGTGGCAAGTAGTTCACTATTTTGGACGATGTCGAACTCGAGTGCCAAGAGCTCTTTGCCTCTAAACCGAAAGATTGGTACCGCGTAGGAATTGAACAAGTGGCAAACCGATAGGTTCGAACTATTGAATATGATGGCATGTTCTTTGAAATTTAGCTTGGATTCTTCTGAGGTTTGGGGTAAGTAAACTGTTGTATCAAAACCGCCGTTTATTTTCCGGACACCCCAATCCTTCGGGATTGAAGCTACCTTGTTCATATTTAAGTGTGGAAGAGGAAATGCGATTACATTTGTAACAGAAGGAGGTAGTCAGGTATGAACCTCATCTGTGGGAGGAATTCCTACGAGAAATGGCACATCTCTCTGCACTACACTCTGCTTACTACCGTGGTAGTTCATCTCAGCAGAGCAACTTTTTTCTCCAACTTTTTTAAGTCTTGCATTATTCGCAATAAGTGGCGGAGAACGCGCGACGAAAGTCTTTAAAACAGGCCGGGCCGTAACTGGTTGGTCTGAACCGGGTCCCCCTAAAGTCCGAGGTCAAGCGGGGCTTTCCAAGTTAGTGCCCATTCAGACCTCTAGTGTTTGTAAAAAGGAGATCTTTTGCTCATCAGAAGGAAGAGTTACACAAGGACAGCAATTAAGTAATAGTAACGACAGCCATTTAGTGCCATAACTTTCCGCTTTATTTTCGGTGTCATTTGTGCAGGCGATTCGAAGTGAATTAAAAATAAATAGTTTTCTTAATAGTTTTCATCCTTCACTGGGACATTTATCTCCTATGAAAGTCATACGATAACTACTATTAGTAGTAGCCCCTCCCTAAATTGGGGCCACTGGTTCCATAGCCCTCACCGTGAACAAGGACATGACTCTCTTTTTAGCACGGCACTTTCTGATTAACCCTTTAAGCGACCGAAGAACCTGAACCATATAGTACCCAAAATTTTCTGCACTTTCTAAACGAAAATGTTTACAAAGCGGCTGGGTTTTAGGAAACTACGTAAAAACGATTACTTTCCCCCACTCATCTCAGAGGTACGGACCATAAGCCTGTTATGCGTGAGAGGATATCCCCTCAAGTCCTATATTCTTTGCTCCATTATCCAAGGTATGATGGGGAAGAGATAGTCCCTCTGACACGGACGTCATGCCACTGGGCAAAAAACAAAAGACTGAAACATCATCTCTCTTCTTTTGTAGGTTTGCCACCATTGTTATAGCCTTTTTATTAGGTAATCAGTCAGAGAGGGTTAGTGTCAATCATCCCCGAAAATTACCATTTTCTTTGAACAAGAAAGCTAAGTGGAAAGCAACGTTTTCTGATGCGCAGATTCACTTGTTGCAGTCTCTTTTTAGGCAGCGAATACATTCGTTGGAGCTGATTTCAGTTCATTTTGCTAATAATTCGTTCCAGCCGGTTAAAAGGTTAAATATTTCCCTTAAAAAATTTTTTCAGGGTGAATTACGGTTACTGTGAAACGTTTTAATCTATACTTCAATTCACCCTAAGATGACCCTGCAGTTTAAGGTACAAAAGCCTACGCACTCACTGAGCTTTCGGGGACGGCAGAGAGTTATGTTCATTGGCGTCACTTCCCACTGTGTCTTGCTATCAGCAGCCGTCAATCACTTTCCCCATCCACCCATTGGCATTCATGTCTCCCAAACACTGCAAATCTACGCATGCGTGTGTTGGTCTAATTTTAAAACTTAATTTCTGAAAATAGATCATTTTTAGATTTGTCTAAAATAACTCTATGTACATATAAGAAAACAGCTAGGACAATATAAAGTATGATTCTGGGCATAGGCGCCGACTATAGAGGGGCAAGGTGAATCTTGCCCCTCCCTAATAATTTTACTAGAGAGGCAGTGCCCACCCAATATTTTTCTTCCCGTTTAATTAAATAAGTGGACCAAGTTCCACCTTATGAGGCCAAAACGATTTATTTCCGAAAAATTTATGAACAATAAAATAAGTATACTTTTTTTCCCATATAAAGCATTGCTTATTTGATAAGAAACTTGATTGTCAGCCCCGTATTTTGTTCGACATGTTCTCGGGATATTTAAAACAATTATGAAAAATAAAATAAATAAAAATGCAGAAACGTATAATTTCTGGCACCTTTGTGTATCTATCTTTTGCTCTTCTCGTTCTAATTTTTCATACTTTTGTTAAACGTTTGGAAATAAAATCTCTCTCTAGATATTTTTATAAAATCACAGGCTGAATTTATTTTTTTTAAATATTAATATTCATCAAAAGAATATTTCTATTTCCTTGTTCATTTGCTAATGAGCAATTACAATTGTGTTTCAAACTATACGTCGAATCTCATAATTTATCTTTTTCGCTCTCCCTTTTTTAATTTTTATTTTCCTCCTGACAAAGAAGCAGACGTGCTCCTCCCACTTCTCAATAATTTGGTAAAGTCGGCGCCCCTGATTCTGGGTGATAAATGCATTGGTTTTCACGGAAAATGCTGGGAACTACTTCTAGTCGCGGCGATAGGTTTCACGTATGTGACGTGCCTGCCCCGCAGGACGCACATGACAAAACCCAGATAGCAGCGAGAACGAACGTCTGCGTATCTCAGTTGGTACAGCGACTTATTCCGGAATAAGTGGACTCGGGTTCGATTCCCGGCGTGGACCAAAATTGACGGAGAAATTTATTTCGTTATACGAACCTTTCCCTTCAGTGTCATCTTAGGGTGAATCGAAGTATAGTTCAGTTCTTCTTCGTTTTGAATTAAAAGAAATAAGGGAAATAGGAATGGTTAATTTTATGTCTCATCTCTTCTAATTCAAAACAAAATGTCCCAGCTAAATTAAAACCTTTCATAGTAACCGTTATCTACTTTGAAAAGGAAATCATCAAAAACATAATATCTTTTGTATAGGTCATGGCTTCACAAAAAGAGTGTAATGACTTTGCACTTCCCGAAAGCCATAGTTCGATCTACGGTAGATAAATTAATTCACACTATATCCGCGTTGTGTGCTTCTTAGAAATACTGTACTAATATTTGAATGTGATATCCAAATGATCGAAAGGATGTTTTCTCGTACAGATGCTGAAATCACGGACATCTTTCAATGGTAAAAAGAAAAAGAATAAAATTACTCACTTCGTTCAGGGCCGTCTTTTACACAAACATTACTGCAAATTTGTGGTAATCAAATCATTCTGATCGTAAAGTACAATTCATGGGAAAAACATTGAATCTCCGCATGCCTACACTTCAGCTATGCTGAGATGTCTTCATATGTCACCACAGAAAGTGCATAGAATCTTCTGAAATCTTCAGGAATGGATTCTGTCTTTGTTTATTCTTACAGTAAAGCAAGATTTATGCTCCTTATAAAATTCCGTGTACACTGCATGAAGAACATGCAACACCGTCCTTAAGTTTTTCAGAAGAGAAACCGGAAAGGGATGGTGGAGATTTATTTAAGATGTCGAAAACAGTGCTACCAAAATTTTTTTTGAATGGTACCAGCAGTCATCCGTGCGCATCACACCTGTCTCATTCAGGAGTGTTTGTTTTCCACAAATCATATAGTGATTGCTATTAAAGCTACTGGCTCTTTTAAGAACGGTATGAAACAGATGGATTGATTGATAGACAGACATTACCATTGTTTATAAAGTAAAAGCCAAAACTCACTAAGCTTTGATGTGGTTTATGACAAGCCATTATATGCGCGTGTGTCTATGACCTTGCAATGTTTATTCTTACAATATAACATTTCTAAGCTTTCATTTTTTTAAAGAAAGGTACGATAATGTTTACTCTTATGCACTGTAACTGTTTAGCAGTAAACTTAAATTTTACCGTTTCAAATGCATTTACACCAATTTTTTTTTAGAAACGTACCTACACTACTTTTTCCGCAAGCGTTCTTGACCTGTTACTCTTTTAAAGTGTCTTAACGCTTGTTTTTCTTGAGAATGTTCTTAAATCATTTCATTTTAGCAGCATTGTTAAACTGTTTTGGAAGTTATTTTATTAGAAGTTACCCATTTGTTAAGCTGTTTTGGAAGTTATATTATTAGAAGTTACCCATTTATCTTTTTGGAAGTGTTATTACACTATTTCCGGTTACAATAATTTTTACAGCCTGTTTTAGAAGTATTCTCTCTTAAAAAATAAATTCCCGCATTGCTTTGAACTGCCCTTACACATCTGCGCTTTAGAACAATTGTTACAGCATTTTATTTTAGAAGTAAATTTATTTCATTTGTTTTTTAAATTAATTTTCGCACTCTTTCCATTTGGAGCTATTATTACCCTGTCTCATTTGTTCTAGGATTGATCTTCCACTATTTTTTCTGTGAATCATTTTTAGATTATTTTTTGAAACTACAAGTACTATCGTAATATTTGATTTGAAATTATTGCCATGCTATTGACCTTTTAGAACATAACATTTTTCTCGGAATTTTTTCCATTTCTTGCTTTTAGAAGTAATCTTGCAATTCTTCCTTTTAGAATAATTCTTACACTATTTATTATTAGAAGCACTCTTATCTTATTTCCGTTTCAGAAGTACTGCTACAGCATTTTATTTAGAACTGATCTTAACACTGCCTCTATTTAGAACTGTTTTTCTATTTCCCTTCAGTCTTTCTTTGTAAAAGTGTTTCAACACTTCTTTTTAGAGATATTGCTAAACAACTCATTATCAGTAATATCCTTACTTCGCTTCTTTCTCGGATATTCTTAAAATATTTCCTAATAGCAGCATTCTCACGCAGTTTCTAATAAGAAATATTCTTACAATACTCCTTAAAAATAAAAATAAAAACAAAACATTATATCCTGTCATTATCAGGTTCTGTTTCCTATAAATTTACGTATGTCTTGAATTTCGGCAGAATGAGATAGTTAAAAAATATTTGTAGGAAGTGTGTTTCCAGACAGGTAAAGTTGCGACTTTTTAAGGATAAATTTGCAATTAATCTATTATATTTAGTTTGGTGCATATTGAAAAATAAAGAGGATAAGCCGCAGCGAAGTAGTACTGAGAATTAAAAATTAATTCTTTGCTCTAAATGGAACTGAAGTGTGATCAAGGCTTGCGGCAAGAAAGACCACTCTAGTATTTCTCTGGAGAGATTTTTTAAATATTTATAATCTATCAATCTAATATCTCTCTGAAAGTATTTTTTAGGAAAAGATCAGTCTAATATTTTTCTGGAAGGATTTTTTTGATATTAGCAAAAGATCAATCCAATGTTTCTCTGGAAGGATTTTTTTGATATTAGCAAAAGATCAATCCAGTGTTTCTCTGGAATGATTTTTAGGTATTCGCAAAATAATTCTTGCGCCAAGAAATGTACAGTTTTCATATTCAGATTTCTTTTTTAGTTGGTTTGACAGATTTAATGAATAACGGCTGTGTCATTCTGTAGCGCAGTGATGGTCTAAGGGCTAGCTTCTGACCGTTCGTCCGAGATGGATCCGGGTTTGAATCCCGTTAAGCATGGATGCTGTGTTTGTCTTACGGCACTGGCTCTTTCCCTTCTCTGGAACCCGTGACTCTAAATTAGAGACGGGCGACTGCTTGTAGCCCATCGAGTAAATCACGGTGGACGTTAACAAACAAATGAAGGCCGTGTTGTTATGCATAGACATATTCGGCTTGTTAATGACATTATTAACTTTGCTAATAATCTTGAAAACTGCAGATTCTGATTCAAAAGTTTGCAGAAAAGAGAATAAAATGCAAATTTGTTGGAGACAAGATTGCCTTTCCCAGAAAATCGCCAATTGACGGCGTAAAATCATGAGAAATTAGTGTTTGTGGCAAATACTGAAAATTGAGAGGAAGAGAGTAACAGAAGGAAAGGAATTTAGGCTGCATTTAGTAGAAACGACGCCGTTTTTGGTAACAAATTACAGTCAATTCTCGTTAGAGCGAAATCCGATATAACGAAAATTCGGCTTTACCGAATGTCCTGAATTATCTAACGCGTATGAGATTTGGAAATCCATACAAGCTACGAGGAATTGGAACACATTCACGTACGCGATGCCATTGTCAATTCCCAGAGCAGGGATTCCTTTAGACCGTTGCAATTAAGATCTCCTTGCAAACAGCTTCAATTTCCTCAGTTGCTTTTGTAGGGCTAATTACGCACTCGTATAGTCGCTGGAGGGGAGGGACTCCACAAATGACTCCACAACTTAAATCTTGGCCCTCAGTCTCCGGCAGCTGGAATGTACCTGGCCAAGGCAGCTGCCAGTGCGACATGAAGGCAGAGGGTGCTAAGAATCCCCGGAGGACCGGACTAGGCTGCCATATGATGCTGACCTTGGCTACATATAATGGACGCTCCCTATCTTCAGATTCAAGGCTTCTTGAATTGGAAGAGGAACTACAAAGGATCAAGTGGGACATCGTCGGGCTAAGTGAGGTAAGGAGAAAAGGAGAAGATCTCATCGAACTGAAAAGTGGACATCTCTTCTACTATCGTGGGACTGATACTGGCAGAACTAG
Organism: Macrothele yani; assembly: GCA_039090855.1. NCBI lineage: Eukaryota > Metazoa > Arthropoda > Arachnida > Araneae > Macrothelidae > Macrothele > Macrothele yani. The sequence continues at coordinate 119,104,083 of CM077008.1, forward strand.
TGATGTTGCTGAAGCGATGAAAGATTTCCGTCTTTAGCACGATTTAATGATTAAAAGATGAGAAATATATACAATTAAAAACAATTAAAACCATGAGCACTTTCGAGGCAGCGGCTGCCTCTTCTTCAGATGTAATAAATAGATACACATTTAATCTATATATAAAATAGATCATTGCATTGTGAGAAGCATGGTAAGTTAGCCAATAGTAATCTACATGCGTCAAAAATGTTGCGTATACTGTTGGCTCAATGGTCTCAAGAAGAAAACATGGAAATATATAATAGAAATAAATGGTGTAGGGTGAACATTCAATTTTAAGTTTATATTACAATTTATAATTTACATTTTTAATAAGGGATTTCTAAACGTTATGTAACTCATAGGGGGCATGTTCATTACAACATTGCTCACCGGAAGCCTCTATATACACACTTTCAGCAATTAAAAGATCACCAGGTTTACTAGGAGTATTAATTATTCTAACATTGCTCCAGTCGGGATTAAGATCATCTTGTGTAACAGATTTGGCTAGTGATGTACAATACATGCCTGTTTTAATATTGTATTTGTGTTCTTTAATTCGTAATGCAATATTGCGTTTTGTAGAACCCACATAATTAGAAGCTGCTTGTCCTGTAGTTGGTTTTATAATAAACAAGAAACTGAAGGATAAAGTTGTAGAAGTTGAAAGTTCCTCTGACAGAGCTGCATGACTCGTTATCCAACTCTCGGGAAGGTACCAGGCTCAGATTATTCAAACTTATGCACCCACCACAAGTCATCCTGAAGAAGAAAATTGAAGAATTTTATGAGGAAATTCGTCATCTAAATAATAAAGGTAAGCAGCACTTAAAGGTAATTATGGGAGATTTCAATGCAAAAATAGAGCAACGGCAACATAATGAAACTTCAGTAGGTAAATTCGGTCACGGCAACAGAAACCAGCGTGGAAATACTCTCGTAGAGTTTGCAGAGGCAGAAGGGTTTTTCATCTTGAACTCCTTTTTCAAGAAAAAGCCACACAGGAAATGGACATGGAGACATCCAAATGGGACGACAAGTGAAATTGATTTTATTATGTGTAACAAAAAATTCGTCATAGAAGACTGCAGTGTGCTAAACAAGTTCAACGCAGGTAGTGACCATAGATTGGTGAGATGTAAGATGCACCTCAACACTAAACTTGAACGTGGCAAGCTCATAAGACAAACAAAATCTATTGACATAACCAACCTTAAAAAACACCATAATACCTTCAAGTTGGAACTGTAGAACATATTCTCTGCTTTAGAAGGCCTAACATCGGAAGAAGTGGATATTTCTGAAGTTAACAGAAAAGTAACCAAAGCTCTTATGGAAACAGCAACAAAACTAGCTGGGTCTAAGAACAAGTTGCATGTGAACAAATTATCAGGAAAAACCAAAGTGTTGATGCAAAAAAGAAGAGAGATGAGGACAACTAAAGAAGATGTGACTTCCAAAGTGTAATATATAGAGCTATGCAAGACAGTACGAAAACGTATCACTGAAGACGTAAGGAAATTCAACTGTGAACTAGTAAGGAAAGCAATTGAAAACAACCAAAGCCTAGCGATAGCAAAGGGACATCTCAATAAGGGAACATAACAGATTATGGCACTGAGAAAAGAAGATGGTTCTGTAACAAGAAATAGAGGCGAAAGTTTGACAAGAGTGAAAGATTTCTACTCCAAATTATGTGAAAGTGATGATACATGTACTCCAGACATCATGAAAGGTACCAGTACCAGGGTTCTCCCAGTCCTCCCAGCAGAAGTTGCACATGCAATCAAGAACATGAAGCGGGGAAAAGCTCCAGGAGAAGATAGAATTACTGTAGACATCATACAAGAAGCAAGTGGAGAAATCGAAACAGTACTCGCCCAAATTTTCACTCGATGCCTTAATGAAGGGAATATTCCTGAGGATTGGAACAACGCTACAATGATCTTGCTACATAAAAAAGGTGACATTGAGGATCTCAAGAACTACAGACCTATCAGCCCCCTATCAGTTATAACGAAGTAAATTTCCCCGTCATTTTTGGTCTACGCCGGGATTCGAACCCGAGGTCGCTTATTCCGGAACAAGTCGCTCTACCAACTGAGCTACGCAGACATTTTATTCTCATTCCTATCTGCCTTTATGTCGTGTGCGTCCTGCTGGCAGGTACGTCACATCTCCCCCCGAAAGAGGGCCGGGGGCATGGCCCACGGGTCAGCCGTGACCATGAATCGTTGCAGGCAGCCATCCACTGTAGAACGTGCACTTGAGAACTATCAGTCAATCTGCTGTGTGGAATGCAACATCACACATTTTTATTTTTCGAAGCGCTGGAGAAAGAATTCTCTGATTTTTCCTGTCTCGCGGTGTGGAAATAACATCACACCAATGCGAGATTTTGAACGGCCGGGTCATCCGGATAGTTCGGGCGCCATTATAACGAAGTAAATTTCTCCGTCATTTTTGGTCTACGCCGGGATTCGAACCCGAGGTCGCTTATTCCGGAACAAGTCGCTCTACCAACTGAGCTACGCAGACATTTTATTCTGATTCCTATCTGCCTTTATGTCGTGTGCGTCCTGCTGGCAGGTACGTCACACAGTGGTTTATAAAATCTTCACTGAAGTTCTTTCACACCGCTTGAAGGTGACACTGGACATGGCTCAACCGAAAGAACAAGCGGGATTCAGGAGTGGCTACAGCACAATAGATCATATCCACGTACTGAGAGAACTAATTGAAAGAGCGAGGGAATATGAACTTCCATTCTGCATGGCTTTTATCGATTATGAAAAAGCCTTTGATTCGGTGAAACCATCAGCAGTTACAATGGCTCTGAAATCCTGCGGTATTGAAGATGCGTACATTAATATTATTAATAACATCTATGAAAATGCAAGTGCAAAGATTCGGCTGTTTGAAAATACAACACACATAAAAATTGGAAAAGGAGTGAGACAAGGTGACACCATATCTCCGAAGCTCTTTAGTGCCACATTGGAAAATGTCTTTCAATCACTGAACTGGGAAAACAAAGGGATAAAGATTAATGGAGATTATCTAACCCACCTTCGTTTTGCTGATGACATTGTCATTTTTGCAACTACCTTATCAGAGCTGCAGAGTATGATCCAGGAACTTGCTGACAAGAATGAAGAAGTGGGATTAAAAATGAACTTTCAGAAGACAAAAGTGATGTACAATGCTTTTACAAGAAATGAAGATTTATCGATTGATGGAGAAAAGCTGGAGATAACAGCCACGTGCGTTTATCTTGGACAGCAGATATCAAGTGAGGGTCACATTGATGAAGAAATTAATCGTCGTACAAAACTTGCCTGGAGAGCCTTTGGAAGAAACAGCAAAATTTTCAAGAGCTATATGCCATTATGTCTTAAAAGAAAAGTGTTTGATCAATGCATCCTTTCAGTGCTTACGTATGGTGCAGAGACGTGGACCTTAACTAAAAGAGACATACAAAGGCTGCAGACAACCCAAAGAAGCATGGAGAGGTGCATGCTTGGTGTAACCAGGAGAGATAAGAAGAGGAACTCGTGGATCCGAAAAATGACAAGAGTGGAAGACATCATGATCAGAGTTAAATCCCTGAAATGGCGATGGACTGGACATACTGCCAGAAGGACAGACCATCGATGGACAGCCGAAATTTTAGATTGGATTCCAAGGGACAGGAAAAGACCCAGAAGAAGACCACATGGAAGATGGGTGGATGAAATTCGAAAGTATGCGGGAGTGACATGGAAGAGACTGGCACAAGACAGACCGTTGCAGAGGAAACTTGGGGAGACCTTCGTCCAGCAGTGGATTGATAATGGTTGACAATGGTGATGATGATGATAGTCGCTGATACTTATCAGTTAGTGAACCCTTAATCCGCGATGGGCTATTAAGAGCCCGTCTCGCGCATCAAAAATTCTACTGAGGTAATGCACTTTTAATTTCAATACAACGAAATTTATTTTCGTGCATTGTTTATTACAACAAAAAATTTGTTCATATTTGCAAGGAAAATAATTATTTAATTAGAACAATATTTACAACTCCGGCAAAAATGTTGAATTCGGATCATCACGCTGTTTTTCTAAAAGAAACGAACTTCCTTCCCAGACAAGTGATTTCCGCTTTCAGTTATGGCAAGAGCGGCTCAAACTCGTTTGGAGAGTAAAAAGTTATTGGGAATCCACAGAAACCAGACCTGTCGCTTAATCCCTTTCTACCCTCCTTTTTGTTCTTTACAATTTTTCTTTGTTCAATTTTTGAAATGAGTTCTTTGGAATTCACTGAAAATAAAGAAAATTTGATTCTGGAGTGAAGAAGGGTGATGTTTAAAACACATATGGCATTATTCTATCACTGTTTTGGCTACTTCCAAGACATCGGGGGAAAAATTGAACAACAATTGCAAAAGCCGGTTATTGGGCCAGAAGGAAGAGAATACGGCTGGTGCAATTTTATGATGCCCACTCAAAGATATTTGCGTGGTTCCAAGACGTCCATTACTGAATTGCCCTGTTAGTGAACTCTTAATCTGCGATGGGCTATATAAGCAGTCGCCCGTCCATAAATTAGGGCCACTGGTTCCAGAGAAGAAAGAGAATCACTGCCGTAAGACAAACAGAACATCCATGCCTCACCGGGATTCGAACCCGGACTGATCTCAAACGAATGATAAGAAGCCAGAGCTTAGACCACTGATGCCATGAGAACTTCGGGTCCAGTGTTGTATGGATGAATTGTTTCTAGGAACAGTATAGTAGTGTCGCCAAAACAATCTGTTGTCAGGCAGCTGCTGTGTCTGCCTGACAACGTGAACGAACTGAGAGGAAAATAAACTTCGGCAATTTTATTGCGCATATTTCCATTATTACGTTTGCATTTTTATAAGCATAATTCCTTCCCAGCAAAAACACAAGTGTTGGGAATCTGCTGGCCACCAGCTGGCAGTGATGGGTCACTGCTGGCTGAAATCTGCAGCTTACGGCCCGGTAGCGGTCCGTTGGTGGCAGCGCCATCAGTTGGCGAGCCATTGATGATCCTGCAGCATCGCCGTGAATGGCGGGCCACCACGCAAGTGGCACTTGCTGGCAACCGATGAAACTCCAACACCCGGTGGAAGCAACGGGACTGCGCATGCTCAGAAGCAAACACGTGCTGTGCATCTCGTGGTACCAGTTAGTTGAAAACGACACTATCACCATCGTGTTATTTTAGTGGATGTTAAGAAAAAAAAAGCCATTTGTAGAGAGACGAATCAATTTCCTAATGAAATGCCGTCGACGAAGATATCAGATTAAGCCATGAAACACTAGATTACAGCCATGAAATATATCCACTCCATTCCCATGAATAACAAGAAATAATTTGAAACCGCTTGAAACAACAGTCCTGGAAAAACATTAAAAAAGCGTTTGCTGGAAAAAAAAAAAAAGAATTATACGCATACAAAATTTATCAATTATTTGAAAGATGGAAAAAAAAAAAAAAAAAGTGCAACGCTATGTGGATACAATGTACTCATCCATGGGTTGAGTACAGAAGACTGGAGGAATTCGCTTCTAAAAATAACGAGAAGTAAAATAAAATATCTTTCCTCTTTAAAACAAATGTAGCTTCGGACAGCTGAAAGGAAAGATACAACGTAAAAAACGTAACAGAATGTGACATGAACGGGTAACTATATAAATTCAACAATCGCCTTTCAAGACGACAAGGACAGCACGAAACTTCAGAAAGGACCTTTAAGTTGGTACACTCCTTGAAAATGAGTGAAGTTCCCTTAAGGTAAAAAAAAAAACAAAAAACTATCGTTACTTTGCAAAATAAATTTATGAATTATATGAAACTGACATTTATAAAAAATACCTCGCAATATTGCAAAATTAAAGACAGAAACATTCGATTACACATTCCGCAGGAAAGAGACAGCTTCAAGCACACGTTCATGCGTGGCAAATCAGTGCTGTCGTTAGAGAGCTTGCCTCCCAGGCTACCAGGTTTGGTTCGTTTCCACCCAGATCCAAACTGGTGTTTTTCCGGTCTGTTGAGAAATTACCCCAGCGCAGTGCTGTAATTCAGATGTTTCGTAAGGGGGTAAAAAGATTTGTAGCTTTGAGAAACTGCGGCTATCCTTGAATTTTTTTTTTTTTGTTGGCTACTACTGCGAAATTGGCGGACAAGATTCTGTAAGCCATCAGTTACGTCACGTGATTGCCGGCTGCCACTGCCGGGAAACTAGCGGACCACATTAGGCCAGCCATCATTTATGGCACGTGCTTTCAGCGCCCGCGGAAGGGATACTTGTGGCAGGTGCTGCCTGTGATGGATAACTGATGGCCCTGTTGTGGCATATGACAACTGATGGGGGTGCCAACTGTTGGCCTGAACTGCTGGCCCTTTTGTTGGCCGCCCGTCCATTTTATTGACGGTTCGACAGCGGCATCATAGTGCTGTACCAGCAAGACTGTTTTTGCTGGATTAAATTAAAATATTTTATTTGAAATTTTCAGAATAAAGGCACTTATTCACTGAAATTGTTTGACAAAATTTCAAATCCAATTTTTACGAAATTTCGTTAGAGCGAAATAGGTTAGTATTTCCATGAAGTTCATCCTAACCTGATCCGACTGTACCGTCAGATTTTAGTGGGAAGGATCGTAAAGAGAATATCCCATTAATCATCACTTTGTGAAGGAAAACATGGCTGCAGTCAGCAAAGATATGCAAAGACTTCAAATAACTCGAATAACCACCACTCAGCTCACGTGAACACAAAATTCACGATAAAAACGCACTTAGTATGAACGCCTGCCTCTCCCAAAACGACACTATGCAGACATGTTAACTTTAAAGTGAGAGGCATCTAACGGTTTGCCATTCAGTCTACCACATGATATTGGTCGTATATGCCTTGGAGATAGGATACAGATTCACAGCTGCTTATGTAACCCAATTCATCCCGGATCAAACGTTTTACGGTACGATTGCGCTGTATTATAAGTCGCGAGCCATATTACGTCTCTTGTACAACATCGGCCAAAAAATATATACTGTATATATATATTTGTTTTTCAAAATATAATATATATATATATATATATTTCCTTATGACTCCCATAAAGAGCATATGAAAGACATAGATGAAGGAAGAGAAGCGGCTGCGTTCGCCAAGGAGGTAATTTACAACGTTGGAGTTCCCATATGGAATGAAAGGAAAGGAAACTGGTGGTCCCTTTCACTGCTTATAAGGGAACTATGGTCAGGGAGATTCTTGAGATTATCATAAGAAGCAATGTCTGTAATGATGGGGTTTCGTTTGAACTGCCGTCACAGTGAACCTTTATTTTCCGCAGCCTCTGAGTTTGAGATTACTATGAAACATCACTTGATACCTTGCATGATGTGTAACGTGAACACTGGACCCATGGTTAACAACAATTCGCGTGTTCGTAATGCATTACATGTATTTGTGTTTAATACGCATGCTATTGTCTGATTTGAAACTCCAAACGGATCGTTGTTCTAGTGTAAGTTCGCCTTGAAAAAGCCCTCCGTTAGTAGGCGAAAGTTTGCCATGATTAAATATCTTTGATGTATACCATTCTCACGGATTATATGGCCTTGTTATCTTCTTAGTTATATACAATGGTATTCGTTTCAGGAAAATTCAAGTCAACTGTGGGTTTGGTGCATGAACATCAAACAAAATGCTTTTACTCGTGTAAAGAAAAACGTGAGTCTTTATCCACAAAGGAAATATTTAAATATTTGGCCGAAGTTTAAAAGGTTTTATATATACACAGTGCGTCAAAGAAGTTTTAAGACTGGATCTGTAAAATGAAATAGAAATAAGAAATTATTATTTGTTTCGGTTTGTTATTCAAAATAAGTCCCTCCGGCTTCAATACACTTGTTACAGCGATTTAATAATGATTCGAATGCCTGTTCCAGTTCACTTTGCGGAATTGCCTCCAAAGCACGCGTCGAAGCTGTTTGTATGGTCGAAATATCATTACAAAAACACCCATTTAACGTCATTTTAAGTTTTGGGAACAAAGAAAAGTCGCAGGGTGCTAAATCAGGTGAATACGGTGGAGGATTCAACACACAGACGTTATTTTTGCCAAAAATCTACGAACAAGAAGTGAGGTGTGACTGGGTGCATTATCGTGCAACAAACACCAACTGTTTTCATCTCGACATTCTGGACGAATGCGACCAATTCTGCCCATCAAACGCCTAAAAACATTTAAATAAAACTCACCAGTAATTGTTTGTCCACTTGGAACAAATTCTTTGTGAACAAATTCTTCCCTTACTATCGAAGAATGTAATGAGCATTGTTTTGATTTTCGATGGAACTTTTCTTGTTTTTTTGGCTTGTGGCGAGTTTTTTTACTTCCATTCCGCACTTTGTCGCTTTGGTTTAGGATCATATTTCAAACCCCATGTTTCATCACCAGTAACAATCTATTTTAAGAAGTTTGGATCCTTTTCAGCGGCTGAAATGATGTCTCTGCAATGTGCATTTTTGTTCATTGGTTAACGTGGTTGGAACAAATTTAGCACAGACTTTTGTTTTGCCCAAATCTTCATGCAGGATGGTTCGAATCGTTTGTTTGTTGATGTTTAAAGACTCTTCCATCATTCTTAGTGACGCACATCGATTGTTTGCCACGAAATCAAGCACTTTTTCAATAATCTCAGGTGTCCTAGATTAACTTGGTCTTCCGGTATGCTTATCATCTTCTAGCGTCTCTCTTCCGTCCAAAAAACGTTTATGCCACAGAAAAACATTTGATCTGCTTAAACAAAACTCACCGTAAACTTGTTTCATCATTTGGTACGTTTTCGAGGCACTTTTACCAAGTTTTGTGTTAAATTTAATAACAGCCCTTTGTTCCATCTTAATAATTCAACATGAAAAAATTTTTACTTCTCTAATGAACGGCCGTTTCGTTTGAGTTACTTTAACAACTGCGCAGTACTTTTGAAAGAAAGCAAGCAGATGGTCACGGTTTACAACGCATTCGCGATTACACTGGTGGCGTCACCGTAGGCTGAAATCTAGCGTCAGTCCTAAAAATTCTTTGACGCACTGTGTATTACCCGTGCGCAATACGTTAATGTTGTTCCAAAGCTTTAGTTGTGTAAGAATATTCGTTTGGGACTGAAAATGTCTACCGATAAGAAAAGTTAGAAGTAACTTAATAATTCAAACATAAAATCCTTTCTGTACATTTTTTTTAAAACTCGTTCAGTTCCATGCATGTTTGCAGTTGTTTACATGCAGGAGTATATGAGCTACTAGACCCTGCTCTCTTCAACTAGCATCATGTCTGCAGATAAAAGGAAAAGCCAACCTATTTCTCAAAATACAGATATTTGTTTAGATAATAAGGAACGATTAATGGCACATCCGTGATATTTTGAAGTTTTGAATTCTATGTTTTTCATTTGTGTATTTTATATGCTTTGTTTATTGATAAAATGGGGATTAAGTATCAATTTAAATAAAACAAAATATTTATGCATTGGAAGTAATGAAACAAACCTACAGCTAAAAGATAACGAAGTAATTGAAAGATGTGATTATATAATTACCTAGGTGTTAAAATTACACAAGAAGGTAGAGATACAATGGAATTAAGAAATAGAATTGCACAGTAAAAAAAAGCTGTTAAACGTCTGAATGTAATCTGGTGGAGTGCAGAAATAACCAGAAAAAGGAATTAGGGTATTTATAATAGTATTGTTAAGAGCATCTTACTATACGGGGCCGAGGTCTGGCGATTAAGAGAAGCCGATAGAAAGAAAATAACAGCCGTAGAGATGGATTCTTTAGAAGATCATGTAGAGTATCTAGAAGACATAAAATAACGAATGAAAGGGTTAAGAATTGATGGAAGTGAAAGAAACAATTTTAAAAGACATACAGAAGAGACAATTGCATTGGTTTGATCACGTTAAAAGAATGATAAATGAAAGACTGCTCAGAATTGCCATGGAATTTAAATCAAACAAACAAAGAAATGGAGGCCGACCTAGAAGAACATGGTCTGATGGAATAAAGACAGCACCTGATCAAAATGGCCTGATGGAAGAATGATGTTTAGATGGAGAAAAATGGAAAAACTCTTGGAGATCGGAAGGCGACGTCAGACCCCATAAACCGATTACATATATGCACTCTTTGCACGTTTGGATTTTTAGGGTAATGACATTTGTTTAGATAATTTTTTAAAAGGCTTTTCTAGAATATCTTTAATGCTTTTTTAAATTTTATTCATTTTTTTCTGATGTTTGTTTATCAATTATGTATATATATGTATAAAGACTTCAAAATACCCAACAGTAACCTGAACTCAACAACGAACAGCATTTCGAAAAAATTTTCATTCAGTAATTTTTCACACACACACACACACATAAAATTCTTCATTTCAACTTTTCATTCAGTAATTTTTATTCATTCATTTTCATTTCGATCGTATATTTTGTATTTTGACTATTGTATATATATATATATATACACTGAAGTGCCAGAAAAACTGGTACAGACGAGCTTATGTAAAATACATAGCAACGTCACCTATGCGCGTATTCGGTTGCGTTCGCCAGTGCATATATAAAGCGATAGACATCCTTGCCAGCTGACGATTTAAGCGATTTCCAACGCGGTGTCGTAGTTGGTGCTCGGGAGATGGGTCATAGTATTTTGGAACGTAGAAACGAAGTTCGGATTTTCACTGCCGCCATTGCAAGGGTGTACCGTGACTACAAGAATTCCGGCAAAATCTCCAACCTACGATACCAGTGTGGCCGTAAAAATACATTGGGTGAACATGGCCATCGTCGGCTGTCAAGAATCGTTTCACGCGACACTCTCGCAGGTATAATCGCCTCAACAAGCATCAGCGTCCGGACTGTGCAACGTACCCTGCACCATATGGACTTTGGGAGCCGACGCCCAACTCGAGTCCCCTTGATGGGTGCACGACACAGAGCTATGCGCCTCGCTTGGGCACGACAACACCGCCACTGGACACTTGACGACTAGAAACATGTAGCCTGGTCTGACGAGTCGCGTTTCCAACTGTATCGGGCAGATGGAAGGATTCGTGTGTGGCGCAAACCCCATGAAGCTATGGATCCCGCCTGTCAACAGGGAACTCTACCGGCTGGTGGGGGTCCGTAATTGTGTGGGGTGTGTTTAGCTGGACATCACTGGGACCCCTGGTACGTCTACAAACGTCTGCGATCGGCCAACGCTAGGTGCGTATCCTTTCAGACGAGGTACACCTGTTCATGTCCTGCGTTCATGCTGATGGGTTGGGCCTGTCCCAACAGGACAATGCACCTCCACACAAGTGTCGGGACACCACATTATGGTTAGAGGAGCATTCATCTGAGTTTGGGGTGTTGCCATTCCCACCCAAGTCTCCAGATCTGAACGTGATAGAACGCATTTGGGATGCCATGCAACGCGCTATCGAACACAGGAATCCTAGACCTCGGAATACATTAGAATTGTGGAACGCTCTGCAGGAAGTATGGTGTGCGTTGCGTACAACATATTTCCAGAAGCTAGTGGAGTCCATGCTCCGTCATATTTGTGCAGTCCTGCGCTCCCGTGGGGGACGTACCAAGTATTAGACTGGTGTACCCGTTTTTCTGGTACTTCAGTGTATATATATATACCTATGGGATGTAAGGTCAGGTGATGCGTAACATCACAGCCTCTCCTTGACAAATTTCAACCCCGCCTTCTCGTGGTGCATCCTGTTCCCACTAAAGGGGCTCTGACGACCGCCAATAGCGATATAACTATACCATCGGGATTAGAGGAAATGCTATACCACATTCACCAACCCGCTTGGCCAGCGTGGTGAGTTATGGCCAAACACCTCCAAAATGACTCTACAACTTAAATCTTGGCCCTCAGTCTCCGGCAGCTGGAATGTACCTGGCCAAGGCAGCAGCCAGTGCGACATGAAGGCAGAGGGTGCTGAGAATCACCGGAGGACTGGACTAGGCTGCCATCTGATGCTGACCTTGGTTACGTATAATGGACGCTCCCTATCTTCTGATTCAAGGCTTCTTGAATTGGAAGAGGAACTACAAAGGATCAAGTGGGACATCGTCGGGCTAAGTGAGGTAAGGAGAAAAGGAGAAGATCTCATTGAACTGAAAAGTTGACATCTCTTCTATTATCGTGGGACAGATACTGGCAGAACTAGTGGTGTTGGATTTATAATAAACAAGAAACTGAAGGATAAAGTGGTAGAAGTTGAAAGTTCCTCTGACAGAGCTGCACCACTCGTTATCCAACTGTCGAGAAGATACCAGGCTCAGATTATTCAAACTTATGCAGCCACCACAAGTCATCCTGAAGAAAAAATTGAAGAATTTTATGAGGAAATTCGTCATCTAAATAATAAAGGTAAGCGGCACTTGAAGATAATTATGGGAGATTTCAATGCAAAAATAGGGCACCAGCAACAGAATGAAACTTCAGTAGGTAAATTCGGTCAAGGCAACAGAAACCAGCGTGAAAATACTCTCGTTGAGTTTGCAGAGGCAGAAGGATTTTTCATCTTGAACTCCTTTTTCAAGAAAAAGATACACAGGAAATGCACATGGAGACATCCAATTGGGACGACAAGTGAAATTGATTTTATTATGTGTAACAAAAAATTCGTCATTGAAGACTGCAGTGTGCTGAACAAGTTCAACACAGGTAGTGACCATAGATTGGTGAGATGTAAGATGCACCTCAACACTAAACTGGAACGTGGCAAGCTCATAAGACAAACAAAATGTATTGACATAACCAATCTTAAAAAACACCATAATACTTTCAAGTTGGAACTGAAAAACAGATTCTCTGCTTTAGAAGGCCTAACATCGGAAGAAGTGGATATTTTGGAAGTTAACAGAAAAGTAACCAAAGCTCTTATGGAAACCGCAACAAAATTAGCTGGGTCTAAGAACAAGTTGCATGTGAACAAATTATCAGGAAAAACCAAAATGTTGATGCAAAAAGAAGAGAGATGAGGACAACTAAAGAAGATGTGACTTCCAAAGTGGAATATATAGAGCTATGCAAGACAGCACGAAAAAGTATCACTGAAGACGTAAGGAAATTCAACTGTGAGCTAGTGAGGAAAGCAATTGTAAACAACCAAAGCCTTAAGATAGCAAAGGGACATCTCAGTAAGGGAAGAAAACAGATTATGGCTCTGAGAAAAGAAGATGGTTCTATAACAAGAAATAGAGGCGAAATTTTGACAAGAGTGAAAGATTTCTACTCCAAATTATATGAAAGGGATGATATATGTACTCCAGACATCATGAAAGGTACCAGAGTTCTTCCAGTCCTCCCAGCAGAAGTTGCTCATGCAATCAAGAACATGAAGCGGGGGAAAGCTCCAGGAGAAGATGGAATTACTATAGACATCATACAAGAAGCAAGTGGAGAAATTGAAACAGTACTCGCCCAAATTTTCACTCGATGCCTTAATGAAGGGAAGATTCCTGAGGATTGGAACAATGCTACAATGATCCTGCTGCATAAAAAAGGTGACATTGAGGATCTCAAGAACTACAGACCTATCAGCCTCCTATCAGTGGTTTATAAAATCTTCACTAAAGTTCTTTCATACCGCTTGAAGGTAACACTGGACATGGGTCAACCGAGAGAACAAGCTAGATTCAGGAGTGGCTAGAGCACAATAGATCATATCCACGTACTGAGAGAACTAATTGAAAGAGCGAGGGAATATGAACTTCCATTGTGCATGGCTTTTATCGATTATGAAAAAGCCTTTGATTCGGTGAAACCATCAGCAGTTACAACGGCTCTGAAATCCTGCGGTATTGAAGATGCATACATTAATATTATTAATAACATCTATGAAAATGCAAGTGCAAAGATTCGGCTGTTTGAAAATACAACACACATAAAAAATTGGAAAGGGAGTGAGACAAGGTTACACCATATCTCCGAAGCTCTTTAATGCCACATTGGAAAATGTCTTTCAATCACTGAACTGGGAAAACAAAGGGATAAAGATTAATGGAGATTATCTAACCCACCTTCGTTTTGCTGATGACGTAGTCATTTTTGCAACTACCCCATCAGAGCTGCAGAGTATGATCCAGGAACTTGCTGACAAGAGTAAAGAAGTGGGATTAAAAATGAACTTTCAGAAGACAAAAGTGATGTTCAATGCTTTTACAAGAAATGAAGATTTATCGATTGATGGAGAAAAACTGGAGATAACAGATACGTATGTTTATCTTGGACAGCAGATATCAAGTGAAGGTCACGTTGATGAAGAAATTAATCGGCGTACAAAACTTGCCTGGAGAGCTTTTGGAAGAAACAGCATAATTTTCAAGAGCAATATGCCATTATGTCTTAAAAGAAAAGTGTTTGATCAATGCATCCTTCCAGTGCTTACGTATGGTGCAGAGACGTGGACCTTAACTAAAAGAGACATACAAAGGCTGCATACAACTCAAAGCAGCATGGAGAGGTGCATGCTGGGTGTAACCAGGAGAGATAAGAAGAGGAACTCTTGGTTCAGAAAAATAACAAGAGTGGAAGACATCATGATCAGAGTTAAATCCCTGAAATGGCAATGGGCTGGACATACTGCCAGAAGGACAGACCATAGATGGACAGCCGAAATTTTAGATTGGATTCCAAGGGACAGGAAAAGATGCAGAAAAAGACCACATGTTAGATGGGTGGACGAAATTCGAAAATATGCGGGAGTGACATGGAGGAGACTGGCACAAGACAGATCGTTGTGGAGGAAACTTGGGGAGACCTTCGTCCAGCAGTGGATTGATAATGGTTGACAATGATGATGATATATACGTATAAGCGTTTTTTAAGAATATAGATTATTTCTTTTCCCAGGGTTTACTGCCGACATGAGCATCTAAGTCTGTAAGAAATCGCGTGTAGCAAAGTTGGGGACGCTGGTTCCAGGAAGGAAGCAGAGCCAACGTTCAAATACACCAAACACCCATGTCTCATCCGGGACTGTAACCGTGACTCAGCTTGAACGAAGGGTCAGATGCCAGCACCTCAGCCATTCAGCCACCGGGGGCCTGATCATACTGTATGAACAAGAGGAGAAAAACAGTTTACAAATGGTGCAATTATAACACACGACTCATATAAGTCGAAAATCTTCTCCAGTGGTGTAAATACAAACACTCAATGCTTGCGGAACTTTCGCACTCCGCTAGGAGCTGGGTTTAGTTCTCAGAGCTTAGAACAGTTGCCTGAAAGAATTTAAATCGTTCAGGACTGAATAAATTTGAATTGTTATATTGTATAACTTTTAAATAGTTTCATCGTTGTCTGGGACAGTTCTAAGCTCGGAGAAATAAGTCCAGATGAAGCCTCCCAGCGGACTGCAAAAGCTCGGCAAGTATTGAGTGTTTGTTTTTACGCCATTAAAGGATATTTTAGACTCATGAGTCGTGTATTATAATATTTAAATGGTGAAGTGCATTTGGTAATGCTGTAATTATACTGTAAAAGAAATTCGCAAAAATCAATTGAGTAGATATAAAAACAGTTTGAAACAACAGAACAAAGTTTCGGGGAAGTTTTGAACTCCTTAGAATATGTCCCTTGCCAGGCAGCAAAGGGTATTTTATGGGTGTTCAGAAAAGTTTCACAGGATGTAAATTCTTAAAAATGATATCAACTGCGTTCCAAGTACTAAGCATTGTAAATAACTAAATTGCCAATGAAAACATAAATAACATTTCTCACCTAAGAAGAATGACGTTATCCTAATGCATTCCGCCCTTGAATCTGCCCATTGCGAATGGGATGGGGTCGGCGTCTCAAGAAATTATACGGAATTGTCTTGAGTTGGGTGCATTGTTTTGTTTTCATTTCACCGCAGAGTGTAATAAAAACGGTACCGGCTTCGTCGACGTTGGTGTCGGGTTAGCCATGCATGTGTGATCACGTGACGACGAACCTTCCACCCTCTTCGCGCGTTCTCGTCAGGACGCAACGCCTCGCTTCCCAGGAACGTTTTCACCCCCCCTTCCACATCGAAAGCATTGGCCCGAAAATTCGGTCTTCTCCATTGACCTTCCTTTGTGTCGTTTTATACTGTTCGCTTCTCTCTCTCTTTTTCTCTTTTCGGTTTTTATTTTCATTTTATTTGTCACATGATTACAAGTTAGTGACTTTCGGATCGCCAATTTTAGGCCATACGACAAACATGCGAGCATAAGACTATATTTCCAAACAAAACAGCAATGACCATCATTTGCCTCTCTTATCAAGGTTAAAATTAAACGTCAAAGCTCATTTCGTTTGTTTTCGGAAGGATATCACTGCCACAGGCAGGAAATAACTTTATGTATGATTTAGTAGACATCTATCGCCCTAAAGAAAATAATGCATGTTGTACGTAATAATTATCTTGTAAATGCATCCTGGTTTGACTTTTGAAGTCATTTTTTTCTTGACCTTTGGATAGCATGGCCTATGCACGTATGATGTAACAGCTGCATCATTTTCTCTTTATAGAATCTTTTCACTAAAATGAAATGGCAGTGTTTACATCACGAACAAGGACGAGCTAAAAATGGTTATTATTAAATTTCCTTTAAAAGCGCATCACCGAATAAAGGGTTATCCGATGCCATACTACTTTCTCTTTCAACTGCATTTTTTGTGCTCTAAAACAAAGAACAGTTGACCTTGTTTTGGGAGAAATTTTATCGTAGTTCGCTGCGAACACTGTACATTTGCTGCCACGCTGGTATTTTGATGACGTAATCTTCCGGTCGGTGAGTGGGTTATAAAGCCATTTCAACCAACTGAGGGTGTAGATTCAACTTCCGGGTAATCTAACTAACGTGAGTTTGAACAATATTCGATTTAACGCGGTTTTCAGGTTTCTTTGTTTTTTTATTTATATTGCGTTGGTGGGAATGAAATATCCGATAAAAGTCCAGCACACGTGGACGGCAAGAACGGAAAAATAGGACAACTTACTTAGGCAAAATAATGCCCTAGGCATCGACACATAGTTGCCATCTGTCCGGCATGAGCACGAAACGAAAAAATGTCTTGTGTCTGGGACCCGAAGTAGTCCTCAACTGCACGTTGAACCTCGTTGTCTATCGTGAACTGTTTCCCGGACAGGAAGTGATCCAGGCGACGAAACAGATGATAGTCTGTCGGAGACAAGTCCGGGGAATAGTCAGGACGACGTAGTGCTTCATAGCCCAATGCACTTAATGTCGGCATCGTTCGTTGTGCGACATGAGAGCGAGCGTTGTCCTGGAGCAGAAGAACACCATATCTGTTGACCAAAGCCGGTTGTTTCTGCAGCAATTTCAGGTACATCTGGTGTAATTCAGCACAATAACGTTCTGCAGTGGTGGTTTGGTCTCTTGCCTAGAAACTCCGACGAATTATCCCGGCTGTGAACCACCAGACAAGGAGCATCATCTTCTTGGTGTGTAGAGGTGGCTTAGGATGCCGTCCAACAGGTTGTGCCGTATTTAACCATTGTGAAGGTCGTTTCCGATTATCATAAAGGACCCACTTCTTGTCGCAGGTGACGATTCGATGCAGCCGAGGTTTCTGTTTATTCCTGGCAAGCAGCAGAGTGCAGATTTCCAAACGTCTAGTCTTGTTGGCAGTTGTCAACTCATGCGGCAGCCACATGTCCAGCTTTTTGAGCTTACCCAACGCAGCCAGACGCTGAAGAACTGTCTTGTGGTGGACACCTACCTCTGCCGCTATCTCACGACACGTTTTTCTGGGGTACGCTTCAACCACACGTAACAGAACATCGTCAGAAACAGCTACAGATCAGTGACCACGTGCTTCGTTTCGCAGGTTCGTATCTCCGCTTCGAAACTTCACAAACCATCGCCGAATGGTTCGTTCGTTGACTGTATTCTTCCCAAACGCTTTGTTAACGTTTCGAGCGGCAATTCCTGCAGAATGTCCCAGTTTAAGTTCATACAGGAAGATGACTCTCGAATCCGGCACCTGCATGTTTCCTTTGCAAGCCACGTTACGTCCAAACAAACCACGCTTGAACCTTGTTCTTCACACACGTGCTAGCTATTTATAGTAACTCTGTGACGTAATACCCGCAACACCTGTGGGTGGTTCCATTCCGCTCTGGTGGGGGCCTGTCTCCACTGCTCGTTCGCGCCGGACATTTCATTCGCACTTACCCAATAAATAAAACAGATTCTAACACGTTTTTCTCCAAGGTCTGAAAAACGAAAGAGATGGGCATTGAAATTATGATCGTTGTTCGCTCAACCTCTTCCGAGTACTCGAATCTCACAAGTATGTAATTTTAGCTTTCAGACGGACTGTGCCCACCATTATTAATTTCGTAACTTAACAGGGACCGGTAAGCTCCATTAGAGCCCATGTTAGATATGCCTTTTTTAGGTACATTTTCTCAAAAGCTATCCAATATTTTATAACAAATTTTTTACCAGTTATTGGAAACATGTACGCATTTTAACAAGAGCTTTTACCAATATTTTAATTTCTTGAAAATTTACAAATTTTTAATAAATATTTCATAATTTTACCCTTAAAACGACACATTTTTTATTTGTAATAATTCTTAAAAATTAGAAAATTTTAATCCGCCTCGTCCGTTTGTACAATACATCGTACGTGCATGGGGTAAAAATAACAGATTTGATGGATTCTGCGAAAAATGTGCCTAAACATTGCAAAGAAGGCTTTGGTGGATTCTGAGAAAAATGTACCTAAACATTGAAAAGTAAATTTTGAGATAAACGTGTCTAAAGTAAAAATATAAGCATTTATTTAATAATTTCCAGCAGAGTAGGAAGGTTCACCTGGACCTTCGTCTTCCAGGAAATCATTTTCTAACATAGTTTTTCTTTCTTTTCATTTTGGCAGGCTTTTTTTTCAGTTTCATTCATTTTTCGTTGCGCTACCTAGACGCGCAAAATATCAAGATTTTCATAATCTGTACTCAATTTGCTCCTGGTTCATTTCCGGCAGTCTTCAAAACATATTCATCTCAAAGCATATACATATCTAATATTATTCTCATAGAATTTACCTTCTTCATGTGTTTTAGAGTTGTAGCATAAAGTTTTATTTGAACATGTTGCACAAGATATTTGCAATTGCATAGCTAAGCCTATTCTTTTTTCGACAGTTATAATTATATCTTCTCCACATTCCTTGCACACAGCCACATTTCAAATAACAGAAGCCAGTATAGACAAATCTAGAATTTTATAAGTACTTTTCTGGTCATTGAATCCCTCATATTCTTCAAAACGTTGCCCAGCTTACCTGCTGAAGAAGTTTCACTTTTCGGCAATCCATTTTCAATAGACATGTTTTTCTTTCCAATAGCAGCAGGCTTTTTAAAAGCCTACCAACTCGAAGCATGACTGGTTGTTATTAATTCACAAAAGTACAAAAATCTGCACAAATATATATATAGGAAATGCTTCAGATATTCCAACACACACGCGTCACATATACAAAGATCTGACAAATAAATTCGAAACGTGGCCATGTGCAATCAAGTTATGGTTACAGTTAATATAACAATAAACAAATCAAAGTTGCAGTTATAGTTAAAATCTACAAAAACAAACCCTCTTTTATAAATTGATTGTAAAATTAAAATTTGTGTGCAATATAAAAGTATTTGTAAAAAAAGTGATAGGAAGTGAAAAAAGAAATTATGTTTGCGACTTTTATTGAAAATATAATATTTTGATATTTCTTTCAAATAATTCTAATGCTCGAAGTTTCTTATGCAATACATCGTTGTAAAGGTAAGATTCCAAACTTTCATAAAAGCTTATGAAAACAGAGTACGATTTTTCGTCAATGTTAGAGTACCGGTTCCCCTTAAATTACCATCAATTCATGTAACTCTCCACTACATTTACTCTCAAAGTGATATACACTGAAGTGCTAAAAGTCATGGAATAGCAGTATGCAAATTTTTGACTGGCGTTGCTGTCGTATAAAGGATTCGACGAACGCCACGATTTCATCAGTTGCAAGATGTTATCTCGTGAATCACATTGAACAACCGTAAGTAGCATTATGGCAAGCCGACGTGAATTATCGGAGTTTAAACGAAGCAGGGTAGTGGGAGCCAGAGGGATGGGACATTCAATTTCCGATGTTGTGCAAATATTCAAAATTCCTCGATCCATGAATGTCACGTATGTACCGAAAATATCTCCTGGAATGCATTACCACCGACCGTGGACATCACGATGGCCAACCACGGGTGTTGAATGACCGTGACCAGGGGCGTCAGACCAATATTGTCCATGCTAACAGACAAGCGACACTGGACCAAATAACATTCAATGCAGGAAGTACCAGAGACATATCCATCAGGTCAATGCAGCGTAATTTAGCGTCCATGGGGTATGGGAGCAGAAGACCCACCAGAGTGCTTTTGTTAACACCACGACATCGGACACAGGGCTTCACCTGGGCTTGTGAACATGGTAATTGGACCCTGGAAGACTGGCACAATGTGGTGTAGTCCAATGAGTCACGCTGCAAATTGTTACGAGCTGATGGTAGGGTTCGGGTGGGGCGCAGACTCCATGAGGCCATGCACCAAAGGGGTCAACTAGGTTCTGTGTAAGCTGGTGGTGATTCCATACATGTGTGGAGAGTCTTTACGTGGCACGGTATGGGTACTCTGGGTCTCGTAAACACTTCAAACACGTCATGGGAATCGCTTTGTTGCTCTGCTTGGTGATCATTTTTAGCATTTCATGGACTTCATGTATCCCAACAATTATGGGTTTCTCCAGGTGGACAGTGCACCATGTCATCGGGTCGAAGTTGCCCGAAATTGGTTCCCGGAGCATTCTGGACATTTCCGACAGATGGTGCGGCCACCATGCTCGCCTGACCTGAACCCAATAGAGCACTTATGGGACGTGGTGGAAAGGTCCATTCGCACCCAAGATCCTGCACCTACAAATACCAGGGAATTGTGGGAGGCAATTCAGACAGCATGGCTCAACATCTCTCCAGAAGTCTCCCGGCCACTTGCGAAATCACGTCAAGTCGTTGCACTTCGCAAGTCTAGAGGAGATCCTACACGACACTAGGTACGCATCCCATGACTTTTGGCGCTTCAGTGTAATGAAAAACTAATTCAGAAGCATTGTTACAAGCGTAGTATTCAGAAAACTTCATAACGCGATTACAAAATCTGGATGGACGTGTGCAAGAAGAAAACGACGAGTAAGTATTTTATGTGGATCGTGATACAAGTTGTAACATACAAACTTTCTGCCGGAAGAGGGATTCGAGCACATGTCTTCTTCTACCGGAGGCAGCTATTCTTCCAACTGAACTAGACCGGCAAGAATAGCCGGTGTAGTATAGCAAGGATAGAATCCTCAACGGGCCTTATTTGGTGGGCTCGGACCTGCTCGAACCCGTGCGTCAAAGGCCCAGTTCGGCCCGGCACGTTGTGACGTGCCTGCCACGCAGGACGCACATGAGATAAAGGCAGATAGCATTGAGAGCATATGCCAGTGTTGTATAGTGGACAGCACTCGGAGCTGAGAGTTGTGGATTTGAATTCCGCCCCTAGCCTAAAAAATGATAGAGAAATTTACTTCTTCATATTAGAGCCCGAACTTCCAGGATGACCTGACCGTTAAGTTTCTTGCAATGGTGTGATGTTCTTTCCACACAGCGAGACAAGAAAAATGAAAATCCTTTCTCAAGTGTTTCGAAAAAATAAATCAGTGTGATGTTTCGTTCCACACACCAAATTGTCTGAGATTTCTCAAACGCACGTTCTTCATGGGATGACTGGCTAAAGCGACACGTGGTCCCGGCTGACCCGTAGGCCATGCCCCGGCCCTGTTTCGGGAGGAAGTGGAAGATGTGATGTCCTTGCCTCGCAGGACGCACATGAGATAAAGGCAGATAGTAGTAAGAGCACATGCTAATGTAGTATAGTGGATAGCACTCGGAGCTCCGGAGGCGAGAGTTATGGGTTCGAATCCCGTCCTTGGCATAAAAGTGATGGAGAAATTTACTTCGTCATAACGTCAATTGCAGCTATTATCTAGGTCCGGCCCGTGATGTGACATTTTGTATAATTTTGTCTTTCTATTGTATCTTATCAAACTGTGTAAATTAAATAATGAAATGAGATATTATTGGTTGAATGTAATCCTAAAAATAGTAACTAAATCTTAGCAATTACTGAAGAATGTAACCTTCAAAGAGAGAGAGAGAGGCAAATGAAAACAAACAAACAAACAAAAAGAACACTAAGCACTGAACTATTTAGAAGGGGTAACACTACAAAAGTCAATCGCCATACGGCTTAGGGATGAGAGAAGCAATCGATGTCGTCCCACTCTCTCATACAAAACAGACGCGCGCGCACACACACACACACACACACACACACACACACAGCCCCACTGCAGGCACCCCTTTCTCCCATTCTACACAACACACACACTCGCTCAGGTCAAATCTTTTTAATATCAACAAGCCCCAAAGGGTTTTTACCATCTTAATACCTACACATGGTATAAACACTGTGTGCCTCTTCTCGCATCTATGATTACGCCCTGGGCTATGTCCTGGCAAAGCCAGCAAAACTGGCTTTACTTACATCCATGACATGTGCGGTAAGGAACATTATCAGTGTGTAACCCTAATGTCATATCATTTTGTCCACGCTGTCGTTGGTTCGAACGGTTTCGAGAGGTAAATTTTGACCTGTTAGACCGTCCCAAAGCCTGAAGACCCGCAGCAGTGGATATGGACATACTGAAGGCTTTAGTGGAGACTGACCCACGCGTGACCACGCGGGAGTTGGACGAACAGCTGGGGACTACCTGCACGAACATTATCGCATACCCGCGTTAAATAGCGAAGGTGCACAAGAGGGGAGTCAATTCACAGTTCAGCAGAAAGCAAATCGCATGAGTTCATGCGATTTCCTGCTTGCGCGCGACCAAGTAGAACAGTTCGTGGACTGCATTGTAACAGGTGACGAGAAATGGGTCACGTACGACAATGTCAGCGCCTTAAAACAGTCGTTGGACCTAAAACAGAAAGCCATGCCGCCTCCACCTAAAGCCGGCTTACATCCACGTAAGGTCGTACTGTATATTTGGCTTATGCGGGTGTGTTTTTTGAGATGGTGCCGGACAACACCACTATCGCCGCCGATGTGTACTGCTGTCAGATCGATGATCTGCACGCATCGCTCAAGTCAAGACGACCAGCACTGCTGAAACGCATTAGCGTTCTCCTACAGCAGGATGTAGCAAGACCTCACACAGCACGTCACAAGATCAGATACATGGGCTGGGAGCTGCTGCGGCACCCAGATTGTTGCCTGGACAATGCCCCAAGCGAGTAATACCTTTTCGGGTCGTTGCAGCATTTGCTGGACGGACAACCGTTCACCAAACTGGACAATGTCTAGCGCGCACTTACTCACTTCTTTCCATTCAAGCTGCCGTAAATCTACAGGGACGGTATCCAACAGCTGTCCAGATGATGGAAGCAAGTCGTGGCAAACGATGGCCAGCCATTACTTTCTTTCCAACCCAATACCTAGTGATAAATAAATATAGACCCCCACCGGTATAGCGCAGCTGGTTAAGTCGCTATGCACTATGTGAGCCGGACGTTTCTGACGGGTGTTCGAATCCCGGTCCTGCCGGCGTTCCAGTCTGCGGTTTTCCGGGGTTTTCCGTAGGCTCCCTGTGTTAGGAGACTCTAATCTGAAGGTTCTCAGATATCTGCGTTCGGTTGCTTGGAATTCCCTTGTCCTGGGTAGTTTATTGACTAGCATACTCGGCCGGAAATCGGGAGATGCGGGTTCGATTCTCGCTCCAGGACGATGAAAATTTTCAAGTTTCCCGAAGGAAAGGGTTACATGGAGTACAGTGAAAATGTGCCAATAATTAGCATGTGTGAAGTAATTCTTTAATAACCAGGTATTCTTTTCGTTTGTGATGTCTAATTGTGAAAGTACGAGGGCTATACTGAAATTAATGAGCAACACAGTTTTAAAAATTGCGAGTTGCAATGATTGAAGAGCTAAGTACGACACTTTAATCAACACTTCTTAATCTGTTTTTCTACAAAATATCCGTTATTTGGACACATTTCCCCCATCGTTTTGGCAGTTTAAAGATAGCCATGCGGAAGAACTCTGTTTCAATTGCGCGAAGACAGCAACGTACAGAATGTTGTATTGCTTCAGCGCTGTGGTAGTGTTGGCAGCACATCTGGTCCTTTTGGAATCCAAACCGATGATACTCCGAGGGTGTCAGGTCTGGATTGTTGAGTAGGGTGAGGAAAAGTTCCCATCCGAATTTCTGGAATTTTTTCGAAATCAAATGAGTGGGACCTAGTATTGTTGTACTGGAGGACTCTTACTTTCTCGGCCGTTTACCACGCAATGCACGACAGAACTTTTCTAATTATTGGACATAACGCGCTGCATTTACGGTTTCTGCAAGCTCTAAAAAACCAATGAATGAAAAACGAGATTACACCTTTGTGCAATACAAATTTGCAAGTTGGGAATCCGTTTATTGGTGTAAACGGATTCATATTGTGATTATTCTCATAGCCGGTCTATCGATTTCCGCTTGAGTATATCCCGCGTCTCCGGCATAGCGCCAGAGTATGCTAACCACTACATCACCTAGAACGACCAAGTTTCAAGTTTTCGATTAATTTGAATATAACCATTACAGGATTCGCTAGTCAAAGCAACTGGCATTCATATAAAGCGATTCTGGAGTCTTAGAATTCATTTCCGTGATTGCCCGGAGACGTGGAATATCCGTGAATGAAATACAGGATTACACCATTGTACAATACAAATTTGGAAGTTGTGAATCTGACGAATTCACAACTTCCAAATTTGTATTACTCTAAAAAATAGACCAGGTGTAATCCTGTGTTTCATTCGTTCTTTTAGAGCTTGCAGAAACCGTAAATGCAGCACGTTATGTCGTTACTTGAACTAGTTTAAACACAGCACGTTATGTGCGTTACTTGAGCTAGTTTAAACACGTGGCATACCCGCAACAGCACATGCGTTTATGCAAATACTACAAAACTTTCGACTCACCCTCTGTATCACAGTGCGCTGACGAAACGATGTATCACTGTCGGCCATCTTTTCTCGTGTCTGTTTGGTCATATGACTATGGCTGGTGACGCCATTTGGCATTCTTGGACACAATGAGGGATGGATTACCTGTCCATGGACTACCATTCTTCCAATGCGCAGTCTGCTTGTCTAATGCAGTTTTGTTCACTGAGCGAAGTGAGGCCGAAGGCCGAAAGGAGCTCTCTTGACGAGACTCGAGACAATTAGTTGTTCGGGCATAGGTACGAGATGACACATCCGATCACCGTGATTTTTGTCATGCGATTGGATATTGTCCATGATCAGGTTTTGACGCCTTCCGATTCCCGAAATTCCGTGTCATTAAGGAATAATCGCCCACAAACTTGCATTTTTAGGGGATTTTCCGGGTTTTGAGAAGGGGTCGTTTGTTACCTATCTCCTTTAAAGAACTTCAGCCGATCGCGGTGACACTTGTCACAGAGAAAGGGAAGACATGGTGAGTGACATGGGGTTTGGTCGCGTTGTATAGAAATAAAGACCATTAAAAAACTGACCAATTTTAATAATAATTGAAAAAATTCGCTTTCTATACGAGACTCGGGACAATTAGTTGTTCGGGCATAGCTACTACACTAGGACAAGCCGCCAACGGTAACCGATAACTCGGGTACAGTTGGCAAAAATTTCGAGCGAAGCTATTGCAAAATCTAAGCTCATTAAGACGTCTATTGTAACAAATTTTAAAAAAACGAACGCCTAATATTTATGACTTCCAGAACAAAAGTACGAAACATTCTGAAAAAGAAATGCCTACAATTTATCATGAACTACTTTCCTTAACGCTTTCACGTTTGTTGTGAGCAGGTTGCATGTAAACAAAGCGGAAAGACGCACTCAGATCGGGAACCACGTTTTTCATTTTGTATAGCGAAAGACAGACACACACACACACATAGACAAACTTCCTTTTATTATTATAGATTAAGCAAGTGTTGAGCTAACGGACGGAGTCTTTCCATTTCTTCGTTTTTCTATTCAAACGATTTTTTTAAATTAATGTTAGTGAGCCGACTTTCGTGAAACGGTTCAAGTTAAAGGCCATCTAATTGAAATTCCTGAATGACATGGGATTTCGAGAATCGGAAGGCGTTAAAACGTGACCATGGACCATGTCCAATCGCATGCCAAAAATCACGGTGATCGGATGTGTCATCTCGCACCTATGCCCGAACAACTATCAATAATTGTCTCGAGTCTCGTAAAGAGAGCCCTGCTCTGCTTCCGGCCTCGGTGCGCTCAATGACACATCCGATCACCGTGATTTTTGGCATGTGATTGGACATCATCCATGGTCAGGTTTTGACGCCTTCCTATTCCCGAAATTCCATGTCATTGAGGAACTTCAATTAAAACTAGTTGGTCTTTTACTTGAACCGTTTCACGAAATTCGGCTCACTAACATTAATTTAAAGAAATCGATTGAATAGAAAAATGAAGAAATGAAAAGTCTCCGTCCGTTAGCTCAACACTTGCTTGATCTATAAAAATAAAAGGGAGTTTGACTATGTGTGTATGTGTGTCTGTCTTTCGCTATACAAAATGGGAAACGTGGTTCCCGATCAGAGTGTGTCTTTCCGCTTTGTTTACATCCAACCTGATAACAACCAACGTGAAGGTCTGAAGGAAAGTAGTTCATGATAAATTTTAGGCTTTTCTTTTTCAGAATGTTTCGTACTTTTGTTCTGAAAGTCAAAAATTTTGCACGTTAGTTTTTTAGGACTTGTTACAATAGACGCCTTAATGAGCTTAGATTTTGCAATAGCATCGCTCAAAATTTGCTAACTGTACCCGAGTTTTCGGTTACCGTTGGCCGCTTGTCCGAGTTATTTTCAGTATGGCTGACGTATGTTTCATGAACATTACAATAATAAACAAGAAAGACACACCAAATCTTCGGTTGTGGTGAGCACGTCTTTTGAATCCTCTGTGACGTCAATTAAATTCATCAAAATTATTCAAAGTCAATTCAACCGGTTAGAAAAAAACACTAACGGATTTCTACAATCGATAATACAGTACATCCAGAAATAGAAACAGCTTTTTACGTCCACCAGCGGCTAAAAAGCATGTTACGAAAATTAACAAATGGTGCACAAAGAGTTTCTAATAGCAGAAGGAAGGAATCGGAGACAAACAGATTTTAAAATCGAACAGTTAAAAGGAGAAATATAGAAGGAAGCAAGACATAACTCTATGCCTTCTAGCGGGAGAATTTTGCATTATGGGAATATTAAAACAAGTTATTAAATCATGCAATACATTGATTATGTTACGCTTTCCAACATACCAGAAATTGTTACTCAAGTTACGAGGATAATGGCTGAGGAATAAATCTCGCTTCTGTACCCTGACCTTAGACCCCATTTCGATGACATTCAACAGAATCGGTTCATATACCTCCGGAACAACATGATAAAGTTTTGTCGCAATCGATGTATTTTTACGTAAGTTATGACGCATAAAGGCGATGGAATGGATCCCGCTCCTATATCGTGAGCTTTGACCCCATTTCGTCCATTTTCAATAGGGTTCGTCCCCAGGCTGTCCCTTACCACACACTAAACTTTCATCGAAATCGAGCCATTTTTACGCGAGTTATCGCGAGGACAAACATACATACAGACAGACGGACGGACAAAACTGGAGCATATACTCTTCTTCAACTTATGGCTGCAAAGCGTAAATAGGAGAAAAGTATTATCATGGAAAAAGCTATACTAAGAAAAAAGAACTTTCCAAATACGTCTCCCGGAAGCACAGATCGAGAAAAAAAGTACTGATCATTACGCCTTCTAGCTGGAAATCTTGGTATTATTTGAAAAGGATAATGCACAACATCTTTATTGTAGCAAATGCCGTATAGTAAACAAGAAATTTATCAATAGAGTGTTTAGTATCAGTGATAGAGCTGCAAATAGAAGTAGACAAGCGCCACCTAGGTACAGAACTGTGAACAATAAAACTCCTCAAATACTAACCTAAAATGTTTCACAAATAAATGACATCCGGTGTCGAAAGAAGTTTTTTAATCGCACATTTAGAAGTAGAGATATTAAGAAAAGCAGATTACATATTGGCGCCCCCTAGAAAATGGGCACAAATAATTTCCATTGTTTGTAGTATTGAATCCAAAAGATTTCTTTACATCTGGTTTTCAGTCCCTTAGAAATTGCTGTAAACGGAAACGTGAGCTTACGCCCTCTAGTCGCTAACTTTTGTGTAAAGGAAATTTGGAAATTATATGAGAAACATTTCACCGCTAAAACTCTCCCCGACATAAAAAAAAAAAAAAATTTTCAAATCGGACTCTCACAAGTAGAGATATCGACAAAAATAATATATACATCTACGCCGTTGGAAAAACTAGGAATTATTTTAAGAAGAAAGTGTTCTATAAAGATTTTCCGAAGTGAGCGGTATCGGTCCAAGAAAGAATTTTTTCAATCGAGTTTTCAGAAGCTCTGATTTTGCTGCAAATACATCAGAAGCAGAAATATACCTTCGCCACCTGGCAGCCAAATAATTTTTTGTTTATCAAAAATTAGATATTACAATCAAAACCTCTCCCATCAGGGGTTGCATCCGATGCAGGAAAAAGTTTTTCACATAGTTTTCACATAGGGAGTTTTAGAAGCAGAGATATCGGAGCAAACGCAATTTATTTCCTTAAGGCCCCCAGCGGAAAATCTAACGCCTTACTTGAAAAAATTGCACTTTAAGAGAAACATTTCGCACCGGAAACTCTCTACAACAAAGAAAGAATATTACAAATCGCATTCTTAGAAGTAGAGATATTGACAAATATATATATACCTAAGCCCCTGGCGAGAAAACTATGCACTATTTTAAGCAGGAGTTATTTTCAAAAAGTTTTCCGAGGTGAGCGGTATAGGACCACGAAATAATTTTTCAAGCGAGTTTTTAAAAGCTTAGATTTTGCTGCAAATACATCAAAAGTACAAATAGACACTTATGTACCCTGGTGGCCAAACCGTTCTTTATCAAAAATCTGAAGATTATGCGCAAAACATTTCCCATCAGGAGCTATTTCGATGTACGAAGAACTTTTCAAATCTGACTTTTAGAAGAAGAGATATCGGGGGAAACGCAATTTACCTTTACGCCCCCTAGCGGAAAGTCTATGCATTACTTGAAACAGAAGCTGTACCTAAAACAGTCTTCGTTATAAATGGCATCGAAAGGAAAAATGATTTTTTCAATCGGATATTTCGAAGCAAATATATGCAATAAAAGGTGTTTTGAATTCGATGCATCTGCATTTGCGCCCTCTAGTGGCGAAGTTGTACATCGGGAAAAAGCGGAATGCCAAAATCATCATCTCACATTTCCAGCTTCACAATGCAAAAGGAATTGTTCAAATCGTACCACTAGTTGGAGAGATATGGTGTCCACAGACGGACGGACTGACAAATCGGTAACAAACGCACGATCTTTTTTTACAAAAGACGTGCTAAAAAGCATATTTGTTGAGGCACGGATTCAACAATTAAAACAAGCAACGCTCTTTCCACTGCGTCGCCAAAGTAGTACGAACATTTAAACAAAGGAAATTATATTGTTCGTGATATGTTATTGAGTAAGAATTAAAAAAAAGAAAAGAGGAAATAGAGGCTTCATTCTGATTTGTGCCTTGAGTTGTAAACTTATTAAGTTTTTATTTCCTTCGTCGGCGATATTTTCTACGACTTATCTTGGAGATTAGGTATGTTTTTTTCCATTTCAATCCTTCCGAAAAAGAGAAAAAAGATGTGTGACTTGAATTTCGAGAACACTAAATAAACCGTCAACTTTTCATGCTGTAAAAAAAAAAAAGCAGTTTAGCTGATTTTTAAACAAATGTTAGAAAATACTATCGTAGAGTGAAAATCAAAGATATCTTTGCCTTCTACTATGATCAGTAGTTGCATGAACTGCGTCTGTCAGCCCTTAATCAACTCCGGTAGTTTCCTCTTTGTAATACAAGAAGAACGATCACTCATAAGCCATTTTGCGCTGACCTGAATAGATATTGCATTAATCATGTAACCAGTTTATTAAGCCTCTGCAGCTCTAAACCACCGAAATTATTTGACCTATTAATCGTTCTTGCCCATTATTAGACTGATAATTGGAATGTCTCCTGCCTGAACACACCTGAAACCAAAGAAAAGTGTCTTTGTCAAGGTCACCGAAATAATTTTTATTTTCACCGAAGTCCTAAAGACTAACTCGTATGCAGTTTTAAAACGATATTTTAAGAACTTAGACATAATTGAAGAAGCTACATCGAATTACTTCGCAGTATTGCGTTTTCCTTTTCTACAGAATGTACACATTTAAAAATGTCCCTTTTTTTTTTTTTAATCCATAATGAACTGTTGCGTTATCGACTTTTATATACAATTTTTCCGGCTAAATGAAGACGGTAAACTGAAAATAAACTCTTGGAGACAACCTCTAATGAGACAAAGACCCGGGCGTCTCTGTGGATTCAGCAATATTTCTAGCGCTAGAAACACTTTTTATTAGAAATCAGTGCAGTATTTTATTTCATTCGGGTAACTAATGAGCATAAGTGCCTGAACTCTAAGATAAAAGTAATAATTAAAAATTTCTATGGTAATAATATGTATGCATTTTTTTGCGAAAAATTTCCAAATGTTAAGTCTCCTTTTAATTACGGCCAGCAAACTGGTCAGATATTGCTACTGCTGTCGGCATGTGCAGTTTTTTTTTATTTTTGTGGCTAAAAGACAGTTATGCAGTTTATAAACGAAAAGTGAAAAAATAAAAATGCAATTCAGTTTGGTAAGATTAGATACATTTATTCAAAAAACACTGGAAATAAAACAAACAATAGAACTCCAGGAGAGTGTGAGTAACCTTAACAAAATATGATAGAACTTAACAGTTATGATAGAATTATTTAATTGCCGATTAAAAGATTACAAAATGGAGAGGCCATCGAATGACTGGGACATGGCATAAAGTACAAGACACAGTGGGATTCGTTTCACACAGGCGGAAAAAATCCGTCGAAGCAATAAAACCTTCCCCCGGTGCAGCGTTTGACGATCATAATGATCATGATCATATGTATAGAGGATTTTAGGAAGGTAGTGTCTGATCCCAGGTCTTAAACAACCCTTAGAAATAGGAAGCTAGGAGATTTGGGCTAGAGTGCCCGATAGGAAAGTGACACGGAAGCGAAGTAGAAAGGGGGAGGAAGACGCCCTTATTTGTTACCGGGGGCCAGTACCAGCGGTCCGACGGCTTAACGTGCCCATCCGACGCACGGCAGATATTTAGTGGATCGAATCTGAGGTCCTTTCCGCCGCAGTCACGAGCGTTGTCCACTAGGCCGCCTGCGGCACAGTGCTTAACGAGATGAGCGGCAAAGAAAGCAAGCATTTTAAGCCCCCCCCCCGTTGGAATGATTAATTGTTTAATTGCAGTCGCGGGTGAACCTCCGGCCATCCGTGTATAAAAAACACCTACAACATATTATAAAAAGTGTTCTGACACCACCAAATATTTGAATAAGTGCAAAAAATGATTGCGTAGAAAGGTGCTCCATGAGTGGGGAATGATTGCGTAGAAAGGTGCTCTGTGAGTGGGAATGATTGCGTAGCAAGGTGTTCTGTGAATGGGGAATGATTGCGAAGCAAGGTGTTCCGTGAGTGGGGAATGATTGCGTAGCAAGGTGTTCTGTGAGTGGGGAATGATTGCGTAGGAAGGGACTCTGTGAGTGGGGAATAATTGCGTAGGAAGGTGCTCTGTGAGTGGGGAATGATTGCGTAGGAAGGTGCTCTATGAGTGCGGAATGATTGCGTAGAAAGGTGCTCTGTGAGTGGGAAATCGTTGCGTAGAAGGTGCTCTGTGAGTGGGGAGATACGAATATAAAGCTGATATTTTTTTAGGGAAGGTTTAACGACCACCGTGAGCAACTAAATGGGCTATAAGCAGTCGCCCGTCCCTAATTTAGGGTCACTGGTTCCAGGGAAGGGAAAGAGCCAGTGCCGTAAGACAGACACAACATCCATGCCTCAACGGGATTCGAACCCGGACCCTTCACGGACGAATGACCGTAAGCCAGCGCTTAAACCACTGCGCCACCGGGGCGTCAAAGGTGAGATGTTCCGTCGTGTTATCTGTAACTTTGAAGTGGATATGCCACGTGGAGTTTCAGCGTGGTCTGGTTATAGGTTGTCATTTGAGCAACGTTTTCATATGAAGCAGTGCAGGTAAACTAAACATACCAAAAACAGCTGTAAGTGATGTCTTGACAAGATGGAAGCAGGGCGGTGGAACTACAGAAAAAAAAAAAGTCCAGGAAATCCGCACAAACTGTATTAACGTGATAGAACAGCCCTGGTAAGAAACGTTGAGGAATCCCGTTCTTCTTCTGCCGTTTCCATCGCTGATAAAGTAGGATGCTTGTAATGGCCCGATATCTGCAGAGAGTTGCACAGTGTGGCCGTGTTATCTATGGTAGAGCAGAGGCAAACAAGCCACACATCACTACAGTGAATGCGAAGCGCCGTTTGTAGTGGCGTGTCTCCCGTCGTTCCTGGGCTGTGGTCTTTGAGGTGATGAGTCAGGAATTTCATTCTTCATATCTGATGAGCGTGTTTGGATTTGGCGACAGCCAGGCGAACGATTTACGTAGGATTGTGTTCTTCCAACTGTTAAGTTTGGTGGAGGCTCCATCATGGTATGGAGTTTAAAAACCAGAGGTTGTACTTTCGTGCAACAAGTCAAAGGGTAATTAAGGCTGTCAATGCACACGATCAAATTCGTCTTGATATAGAGCACAAACACCACACCTCCCAATCACTATCTAAAAACTTAGGTTAAAAAACGACTTTATTTGCAATTAGAAGAGTGAGTTTAAAAGCTCTAGCGAGCACTTTCGCGAACCACTATGGTCGCATCATCAGGCTAAGGAGTGAAATCACTATGAAGCGGTATATGATTTATATAGTAACAGAGATGAGCACAAGATTACAAATATGTAAATGAGATTAGTAAAAGATATTAAATGTCAATCACTGCAAACTGTTTACAAAATTACCTAAATTATTTTGAGGGTTCCTCGCTTGGATATTCCAACATGAGATCTCTCCAGGCACTAGGAACATAAGCAGATATATCTTCATTGCAGCACTTAGGTCCCAGTTTTATAATGTGAAGACTCTCAGTAAACAACATAGAACTTTTTGTCGAGGCTGTTGATAGCAAGTTTGCATTGTCCCAATCCGGTTTTAGGTCTCCCTCAATGACAGTTCTTGACAAAGTTGAAGTAACTACTCCTTTACGAATTGCATATTTATGTTCAGCCCATCTAATTCCCAGGCTTCTGTAGGTCGAACCCACATAGCAGAGATTTGCAGTTTGTCCATTAATGTCCAACAGTAAACACCAAAATGGGATAGAGTTGGTATTGCGTCTCTATCATGCCTAATCATAGAAAAAAGGTTTTGGGTCTTTGACACCAAAACCCAAAGGATATTTTTGCAGGTGGTGTTTTAGCAAAGTAACAACTGGTTTCAAATAGCTTATCCTTCCCACGTATAACCTATTTGAAACCTGTTGTTTAAAAAGTTGTCGGTACACTTCTGGCGAGGGTTATAGAAGTCTTCCGTTTATATTGTTGTATAAGTTTTTTAACACAATCCGTGGGGTACCCATGTACTTTTGCAATCTCGTTAATCTTCATCGATTCCTGATTACAATAATTGGGATTTGAAGAATCGGTAAAGGCTCTATTAACTAGAAAACTAAGTGCTGAAAACTTATAGGGAGTTGGTGTACAAGAATTGGAGGTGATGATTGGGAGGTGTGGTGTTTGTTCTCTATATTAAGACGAATCTGATCGTGCATTGACAGCCTTAATTACCCTGTGGTATAGAGTTGTTTTTTTGTGGATGGCACTGGGCCCGTTGATTATTGTACCGCAAATCATGAACTCTGAAATGTACCCCGACGTTCTGGATAATTCTGTCCTACCAATAATGTGGCAGTACTATGGAAATGACTTTTGTCTCTTCCAACACGATCGAGCGGCAAGCAGTTCCTGTCAAGACCTACCGGGAATTGGTTGATATTATGCCTTGAAGTGTTGCCCCGGGTAATATAAGAAAAGAGTGGATCGACTAACGATTAATTACGATAATAAAGCCATTTGTCCGAAAACATTGTGGTGTCCGAATACTTTTGATAATATAGTGTATGCTTCTTTAACTTTGAACGGTGTTTTGACGTAGGACTAGGTCTAACTCCGCGGATAGTATGTATGGGTCGACTTACGGCCGACCACCTGTGCCAAAAATAGGTCCCACTTGAAATCATTATAGCTTTAAAAATACGTGCAGCATACTAATCGTGTTAAGCATATTCGTAAACAGCATGGAGTCCAATTCGCGTACTGCGCAATACATCGTGCGCGCGACGCTCCCCTAGCTCCCTGTGCGTGGGGGAGATGATGCAATATTTCTTGGTGTGCCGCCGCTTTTGACTTAGTCTATCTCTGCAACCGTGAGCGCAACACGACTGGGCGTGGTATCGTTTTAAAGCTCTCGAGGAGATCTATTAAAATACACGAAGAACATTTCGCAGTGGTTTGAACTGAATATTTTAAAAATTGTTTTCGTGTGAATGGATTAACATTTTTGACAATGCCGCGGAATACGCAGAATGAATGCAAGCGAAAGTGGAGAAAATCAAAATGAGAGGCAAGTGATGAGGAATGTAAGAAGCCCAAGAAGACAGAGCACCACGTTGGGTAATTCGTGTATATATATCTGATTTATGTAAGCTACTTTTTATATCATAGACCTGTGTTGGCTATAACAAATTAAATAAACGCTTTGAAACCATACTCTACTAGCTCATTTCATCTCTCCGATCTGCAAGTCATTGTCCTACGTTCTAAACTGAATGACTGTTCAATCAGAACTGAGGCTATCTGTATGTTGTTGTTGTTTTTCTGTACGATTTGTGGATGAAACCACGGTAGTCTACCGGTTGCCGCGTCGGAATTTCTACCGCTTCCGCGCATGCGAAAATCTCCGTACAATTCTATAGTACGCCTGAAAACGAGCGGTAGAGCAGCCTAGAGGTTTATTGCTTCGACGGATTTTTTCCGCTTGTGTAAAACCGGCAAGAAAGCAACAACCAACATTTCAAACTTTACCACGGAGAGTGAAAATATCTGCAGCGGTCTGTGATCAATCTCACTGAGTTTAAAAATGAGATCATAGAACAGAGGGTCAACTGAATGTTAAGCTATAAAACAGAAGGGCTATTCTACACTGTCAAAAATAAGTGGTGTGAATTCACGGAAGATTTCTGAAAATAACGAGCCGCAAATTTGCCGGTATAGGTGTCCGTATTTTTTCAGAAATTTCCGTTTTTAAAAGTACCCGCTTATCTTAACTTTCGTATTTTCAAAGATTTTCCGTAGTCATAAATTACGTTTATTCAACAAAAATCCATTTCAAGTTTTTCCGAATTTACACTTAAATTCCGCAAGCCTGCAAATCCCAATCCTTACCTCTCACAATCTTTCTGCTGCGTCAGGATCGAACGACCGTCTGGGCTTGGGTTGGGTTGGTTTAATAGGTCACCCACGCCTTTAATCACTGAGCCACATACACTCGGAAATGTGAATCACGTACAGCGTAAAACAAATTGGGCGACGATTTTTTTTTCTTTTTTGTCATTAATGCGAATGATTTAGTCATTTTAGTTTCTGTTGGAGCTTATTATTTTTCCGAATGGGTTTGTAAAAATGTTTTTTCTGTAGGAGGACTTTTCACAAATTAAGCATTTTTCATCGTGATTTTTTGATGCAACAAAATACTTTGCAACTTCATTTTTTTAAACTGAAAATGACTTTCAGTTATCTTTAGAAAAGGTGAAATGTACCCTTTGCCGCCCCCCGGTGGCGCAGTGGTCTAAGCGATGGCTTCTGATTATTCGTCCGAAAGGGATCCGAGTTCAAATCCCGGTGAAGCATGGATGTTGTTGTGTTTGTCTTGCGGCACTGGCTCTCTCCCTTCCCTGGAACCAGTGACCCTAAATTAGGGACGGGCGACTGCTTATAGCCCATTGAGTTGCTCACGGTGGTCGTTAGACCTCCAATAAAAAAAAAAAAAAAAAAAAAAAAAAACGTACTGTTTTATAGTATTATCTCACAAAAAAGTACTTCCTAAAAATAAAATTTACTCATGATAGCTATAATAGCTTTTGTTTTAAAGACTCCACATACTGATACATAGACATTGTACAGTATAATCATCTGTACCATAAGTTAAGTACCCGGATTCTTACAGTAACATAATGTATAATAAGTAGCTGGTGCACCAAATAGGAGAAAGGAGAAGAAATATCCTGTGCCACAAACAGCCAAATTCATGCGATATGCTATTCACAATATCCGATCTCGTTACGGAACTTCAAAATTCGACAGATGATTGAAATTTAAAAGTTAATCAAACCTCAAGTATTCTCACCAATCGCTCTTATTACGGGTAATTTCTCATCATACGGATACGGAAAAAGTGAGAACGGAAATTTTCTGTTAATATACGAATAGAGCTGCGGAAAGGTTTCTGAAAGTTCAGAATTTTCCTTTAACACATCTCTAAAATGGTAATTTACTGTCAATATAAGAAAGAAACTGCGGAAAGTTTTCTGAAAATACAGAATTTTCCCATGGTACGAAAAATCCGTGAAATTTCAGGTTTTCGCATAGTCCTACATCGTTGATATACTACTACTTAAAGATGAAGAAAAAGAACTACATGCTTTGGAAGCATAAATAGAATTTTCTAGACACGGAAGATGAGTTCCAACTTTGCCACTACCATGCTATCTCATTAAAACAACTCCTGCTGTTTGGCGAAGAATGTAAACTAATTGCCCGTTCATAGAATGTCAGTGACACCGCGAAGGCCGCTATGATAGCTGATGTTTTTTACAACACATTCGAGAGAGAAAGGAACGAAGAACGAAATAAATGGTACTTAATTTCCACGTTTATAATGATCTCGCATTTCGGGGAAAAATAAAAGAATCAATTTAATTTCCTCAGTATTACACAATTGCCGTGGCACCAGGAAAGAACTAAACGTATGAGAAAAGATGGGGTACTTTTACCTGAATTCAGCTTAAACCCAATTATTTTTACTTCCTCTGCAAGTATCGGCATTGTGACGAACACAAATATACATTCCCGCTACCCAGTGAAAAAAAAATGAGCTAAATAAATAAATAAATAAATATGAAGAAACTGATGGAAATGAAAAATATTATGCTTATGTCTCTACAGTTGAAATACGTTTTCCCATCTTCTGGACAATGGGTAAAAAAATGCAATTCCGTATTTTCGTTTCGAAGAGAGAGATGTGCGTCAGGGAAAACGGAAAAAACATTAAATATAATATTGATTTTGCTCATATACCCTCTTACGAGAAAAACAACAACGAAAAAACAAAACAAAAAACGAAGCACCCAAAAGGAATCATCCAACTGAGATGAAAATCGATATGTGCAATATACATGTATTGGAAAGGAAATTATTGCAATTCCAGAGCAGTTGGGCAATTTATTCGGATTAAACAGCTGCACGAGTGAAACAAATCAGCACACTGTAGCGCTAGATCTGGCTCGGACACAAGATGTTACCCGCGTAGCCACACCCAGTTCACGGATACTGTCCTGCGCTGCTGTATATCATGCCAGATCGTGTCCAAATGGCGAGCCAGTTCACCGACATTCCTGAATGGGGAAAGGTGACGTCCCAAACCTGTTCGATCTGGTAATCGGGCTGGCCATGGAAGGGCGTTGATATTACGGAGGCACGCCTGGGAGAGTGGTGCCGTGTGCGACCGGGCATTATCCTGTTAAAAAACTGCTGAGTGATATTGCGACAGCAATGGCATCACAACAGGTCGTAAAATGTCGTCTACATACCGTTGAGCCGTAAGGTTAGTACGGACGTCTACCAAGGGTTTTCGCTATCGTAGGAAATGGCTCCCCAGGTAGTCATTCCCGGTGTGCAAGCTGCCTACCGTTCCACGGTAAAGGCAGGATTTTGCACTGGACATCAGGGCCAAGTGCAAACTGTGACTCATTACTGAAGACAATAAGACGCCGCTGGATACTATCCCATATTGATCGGGCCCGACTCCATTGCAACCGGTGCCGGCGATGCTCGCTGGTCAGTCGCAGGTAGCGGGATGGCCTCCTCGTATGTAATCCGATGGGGTACTTTTACCTGAATTCAACTTAAACCCAATAATTTTAACTTCCTCTGTCAGTATCGGCATTGTGACGAACACTTGTGACTCATTACTGAAGACAACAAGACGCCGCTGGATACTATCCCATATTGATCGGGCCCGACTCCATTGCAACCGGTGCCGGCGATGCTCACTGGTCAGTGGCAGGCAGGGGGTGGCCTCCTCGAATGCAATCCCCGTGCCATAAGTCGTCTGGCAGCGATCCAGATGGCTACTTCCGTACTTGTAGACTACGTAACGTGGATACGGATGTTTGAGACAGGGAGAGACGAATTCGGTTCTGTTCGTGCACCTCTCACAATAGCTTGATCTTCACTTTTTGTCGTTGCCCTCGGCAGTCCACTGCTAGCGTTCTGTTAAGTTTTGTCGTACTCGACCAATTGGCGTCGACATCATTTGATTGCCGCGCTCCGACCCAACTACTTGACCAGTGTGACCAGTCGTCCGGCGTTTGGAGGACATGTCCTCCTGTTCTCCATGCATTAAGGGAAATAGCCCGAATGTCTGGCTTTTTCAGTAAGGACTAATTCAAATACTTTTGATCAAATTCTTCTATTGTAATCAAATATCCTATCAAGCCACGGCTAAAATGTATTAATTCATTCTAGCTTCTCGCTCGCACCCTCCCTCTTCCCCTGGTCAGTGTATTCCTGCAGTACTGCAGTAGCAAGTCACTTGTGAGTCAACATCTCAGAGAAAACTCGCCAGTGCCCGTTAGTCTGTCTGTTCATCGTACGTGAACGGTGCCGGGTGGTATAGTCGTGTAAACAGTCAGCTCATACTGCTTGTTTTGTGTGTTGTGAGTCGCTGCTGTGAGTTTTTTCTGTTTATAATACAAGTTTCTTAATCAATCAGTGAGGGGTATACCGCTAGTTAAATACAATTTGAAAGACGTGTGATGCTTTGAATTTCACAAATATTTGTTAAGGAAACCCGATCTACTGAATAAAATATCTTCCAGTGAAATCTATATATAAAAATGTTCAGTAGACTAAAATATTTCTTTCTTTTTTTAAATTTTACACGTATAAACTCTCTAGCTGTAAAATTTAAAAAGAGTATAGCAATCATACTTATTTTTGTAAAACGTTATTGTGTCCTCCTTTTTCTCCAAATGTCCTTTTTTTAGCCTACCGCAGAAAGGGTGTTAGGCTATTAAAGCTATTTTAATTAAAATTCCACCGAGTTAAAGGGAAAGGCATAATTCCAGTATTCTAAAATATAGGAATTACAAGTAGCACTTACCGAATGAATGTTACGAATAGATAAGAATTTTCCAAAGACTTATTCTAAGAACAGTTCGTGACAAAAAGGTTCTCACTACATCATCCAGTTTCACTTAGTATGTTTGGTGTGCGTGAGTGCCAGATGTGTTAGCCGTTTTTGTGACATTGCGGATCAAAGGTACGTTTTCAGCCGTTTCAGTGCCGAAAACCTTCTGAGGCATAAGGATTTCGTGGGGAGCAATGCCCGTTCAGGTTTTAATCTGTGGGGCACGTGCTTCCATCTGACCCCACTGGTTAGGTGCTACTGATTACCAGGTATTTACAGTAAGTGGCTAAATACCAGATTATTCTGAATTTTGCAACAGCAACATGAAGTATTCACGGTAAATGTCTGAGCAACATAAACCAAATGTAGATAGGTCTCTGAATAAAATACTGTTTTTTCAACTTGAGGCAGTAAAGTATTCTTGCATATTGCGTGTCAAGTACTATAGAGGCGAATCACGTGTCAAGACGATAAATCTGCAGAGATACATTACGTCAGTGTAGCTTAGTTGGTTAGAGAAACTCAGCCCGGAGCAAGGGGGCACGACTTCGATATCGTCACTGGTAAACTCTTGTTTTCACATGTGGTCAGCGGCTGATGAACCAGAATGCTTTAAACTTGTTAGGGTAACATAACACTTGTGACGTATACCCCTTCGCTTCTCACCATTCGGCCGATATGGGTCCTGGTTCTAATATCGGTGAGGCATGGATATTGTGTTTGTCTTACGTTATTGGCTCTCTCCCTTCCCCTGAACCAGTGACCCTAAATTAGGGACGGCCGACTACTTATAGCCCATTGAGTTGCTCACGGTTGTCGTTAAATCCCCAAAGTATACATCTAATTAGCCTTCCTTCTGAATTGCTGTGATCATATCAAATTGCGCTACTTCTTGGTTAAATATTTTCTCACTGAATGGCACATTAATTCCCCAAACATCTTTTATAATTTAGCAAACCTGGCAGTGTATCACAACAAGATAAAAGATTGAAAGTAGCGTAACGTAGCTCCATAGAGAAACGAGACTTATGTACAAGAGAGAGTAGAGATTGTACCATCATCATTAACCATTATCAATCCACTTCTTGATGAATATCTCCCCAAGTTTCTTCCACAATGGTCTACCTTGCCCCAATCTCCTCCATGTAAATCCCGCATGCTTTCGAATTTCATCCACCCATCTCTCAGGTGGTCTTATTTTGGGTCTTTTCCTGCTCCTTGGAATCTAGTCTAGATTTTCAGTTGTCCATCGGTGGTCCGTTCTTCTGGCAACATGTCCAGCTCATTGCCATTTCAGGGATTTTACTCTGATCATGATGTCTTCCAATCTTGTCATTTTCCTTATCCACGAGTACATCTTCTTATCTTTCCTGGATATACCAAGCGTGAGTGAAAAGTCATGGGATACATACCTAGCATCGTGTAGGACCTCCTCTAGCTGGACGGAAGACTTCTGGAGAGATGTTGAGCTACGCAGTCTGATCATGGTATTTGTAGGTGAAGGATCCTGGGTGCCAATGGAGTCTTCCACCACGTCCCATACTCTATTGAGATCATGTCGGGCAAACGTGGTGGCCATACCATCGGTTGGAACTGTCCAGAATGCTCCTCGAACAAATTTCTCAAAAATCAGACCCGATGACATGGTTTATTGTCCATGTTTAAAACCCCATCGTTGTTGGAATCAATGTAAGGTTGCAAATGGTCTGCCAGCAGAGCAACAAAGTGATTACCCGTTAATGACGTGTTTATGAGGACCAGAGGACCCAAACCGTTCCACGTAAGACACCCCACAC
The DNA here is from genome assembly GCA_039090855.1 of Macrothele yani. Taxonomy (NCBI): domain Eukaryota; kingdom Metazoa; phylum Arthropoda; class Arachnida; order Araneae; family Macrothelidae; genus Macrothele; species Macrothele yani. The sequence goes on from CM077008.1 coordinate 119,145,750, forward strand.
ATGTTTGGAACCACCACCAGCTTGCACAGTGCCTTTTTGACAGCTCAAGTCCATGGCCTCATGGGGCCACCACAACCGGACCCTACTATCCGCTCGTAGCAACTGGTAGCATGACGCATCGGACAACGCCACATGTTTCAGGTCTTCCAGGGTCCAATTGCCGTGTTCAGGAGCCCAGATGAGGGGTTGTATCCGATGTCGTGATGTTAACAAAGTCCTCTAGTCGGTCTTCTGCTCCCATACCGCATGGATGTTAAATTACGCTGCACTGACTTGATTGATATGTCTCTGGTACCTCCTGCATCGAATGTGGATGTTATTTGAGCCAGTGTCGCTTGTCTGTCAGCATGGGCAATCCTGGTCAGACGCAACTGGTCACGGTCATTCAGCACCCGTGGTCGGCCACTGCGCCCACCACGGGTGTTGTGGGTTAAGTGATGATATAGCACCGACCACGGGCGCCATATATAAAATACATTGAGTGGAAATGTTACGTAAATGTCAAATACTAATTCTATTCTCTGGGTGTGAGCAGTGGTACTTAAATATTCATAAAGTTTGAATATACGTTTTACGGAGTTTACTACAAACATATCAAGCAGAGTCGCTTAATCATCACTTAATCCACTGCATCCAAAGTTGGAAAGTTATATATATTCTACAATTCCAGTGAGAGTATAAGAGTTGAGGTACTTTAAATCCAAGTTTCGTAATTTCGTTTCATAAAAACTATTACTGATGATACATTTTTATTTTCGGAAAGAAACGAGAAGAGCAGTCAAACTTTCGAAAATACCTCAGCAGGAAATCTGGCGTAATTTACAACGAATAAAGTGTTTGACAAGTTATTACTGCTGTGACACGCTGAGTGACAACAATGTGGGTCACTGATTGGAGCAAAAAGGAAACAGCCTTAGCAAGATAATTCTTCTAAGACGTCGGTGCTTATATTCAAAGAAGGTTAATAGATCGATGAACACGAAAGATGACTTTGACTCCTGAAACTAGACTGGAAAACACAACCTGCGGAGATGGAGCGGTGGTTCAAGTGAAATTCCGTTTTCTTGTGTTACATAATGGACGGCAAATTCTTTCCTCCATTATCGTATCCCACTTTTCTAAGAGAAAGGAGAAGCTGTGTCGAGTAAAAACCACATACGTTTTTGATCAGTCTGCGTCTTTTCGACCGTGTCGGTATGACCTAGCTGAAAATGCTGCCACCCTAGTTCTTTTTGGGAAAACTCTTAACTGATATTCGCGTGTGTTGTCAAGTGTCAACAACACGTAGTCTGACTTTTGATTAACTTAAACAATTTCCCTGTGGTATCTTTTAAGTAGAGCACTTACGAAATCGCAGTGACAAACAAATTTAATTAATCGGATATAATTAGTACAGGCTGAGTAGTTTGGTTTAATTTAAAACGTGTGATTACTTTGGAGAAAAGGTAAACCAAATGGAATGAATGCATGAGGGTAAACGCTTATGTTTAGAAAAGCTGGACGCTAGTAATTTGACAAAGGTTTTACCTCGAGAATCAGATGTCTGGAAAAAAATATTCGTTAATTCATAAATTAAATTTTTAAAGAAGTTTTGAATCCAATCCGAATCCACATTCTTCTGCTCCGGTGTCGAATGTTTTCCCAATCAAGCTTGTCCGGCATGGGTTTGTCATTGCCATTTGCCGTCTTGACATATGGGTCACCCCTGCAGTACTTCACTCATATCTTCCTTGAAAAGGGGGGGGCACAAAACTCCTGCTTAGGGACCGCCGCAAACCATGCGTGAAATAAATTTCTGTAGAAGAAGGAATTCTCGCTAATTCCACACGGTGTATGAAAGAAGCATCACACATTTTTTTTTTAAACGGAGGAGGAATTCTCATTAATTCCAGACGATGTGTGGAGTGAACATCACACATTTTTTGAATACCCTAACTGACAGCAGATCCATTTTCACGTTGGGGGGGGGCAATGTGAACCCCAAATTTACCGGTGGTGCGACTCGAATACACATCCTTCTTCTCCGGAAACGAATGCTTTCCCAAATGGGCTACGTCGACAAGGGATTATAACTGCTAATTGCCGTTTTGTTATGTGCGTTATAACGAAGTAAATTTCTCCGTCATTTTTATCCACTCCGGGGCTCGAACCCGGGTCCCCTCATTTCGGAATAAGTCACTCTACCAATTGAGCTACGCGGACGTTCGTTCTGACTGCTATCTGCCTTTATGTGGTGTGCGTCCTGCTGGCAGGTACGTCACAGCGTCATCAATGTAGTATATCAAAGTTTAACGAAAATCTGAATAATTAAAATTTAATAAAGGTGATACAGTGACCACCGTTTACAAGGATCATTGATCAGTGACTCAGCAAAGGTGGCTGGCATCCGGGGCTTCGGTTACACGGTTTCCTAGGGAATGGCCTTAGAAAACATATAAATGCGAAAGAATAAATTTCAAAATATTAGATACTACTAAGAAATTAACACTTTGGAAGAGCACAAGATATTCCTTAATGATGGTTTATTTAAAGTCGAATTGGCGGCGAAAGTAGAAAGAAAAGTATTACAAATTCTAATACGTTTTATCGCACTGCAAATATCATAAAACCTAACTAACTAAGTAAATGAAACTTCTCTCTGTGTTGTATATTGATATTAGCAAATATCAAGCGAGAGTCATATTGATGAAGAAATTAATCAAGGTATAAAACTTTTTGTAAATACTACATACAATGTGTAGCAATTATCACTGCTACTCACGTTTTATTATAAACGTAGTGGTTGTTGGACAAGGACGCATTTAGGGCTATATTATTGTTGTAATTGATAAAAACGTTCAGAATTAACCATTCAACCTGGGAGCTCAGTAATCAATGGGTGGATTATATCTAGATTTCAGTTCTTTGTTCTAACTTCACATTAAAATCTTCTGATATTTTATCGCTACAGGATATTTTATCATATTGATGATACACCTGAGTTCGATATTGATGATACACCTGAGATTCAATTCACGCCACAAAATAGTGGAGCCACAATGTTAGGTACCAGAGATTTATAAATTTTTAAATAGCGCACATGTGTGTGAGTCGTGAAATGCAAAACCAATTTTTCGTCCAAAACAAAAATAAACAACATATCATTATCTCATGGGGTAAACGATCAACTTTGGCTGCTCCAAGAAGACAATTCTCTCAAAGTTGTAAAATACTGGGTTACGATTCTCTCAAAGTTGTAAAATACTGGTTTACGTATGAATGAACAGTGTACTTTCAATAATCTGAAACTCAAATATAAACGTATAATCGCGAGAAGCGTATAAAAGAATCACGTATAATCGAGTGGAAAAAAGTGGTAGAAAGTACAGAAAATATCGGGAAAAACGCAGAATTCCGAAAAAATGTGAAAAACGTATAACAGTGTTTATACTGTAAATTTCCAAACCTTGGAAAATTATAACACAGACGACTGAGAATGTGGTTTCGGGAAATGACTTCAGTATCTGTAAGCTCCTAACCATGAAAAATGTGTTCTATTTCTGTATTCAATATATTCCGAAAGTTTACATAACAAAAGAAAAAAGAATACACACTATATTGACAAAAGTCATCGGACACCCCTTCAAAAGCAAATGAACGGATCCGCTGCGTTGTTAAGATGCGCGGTACAGCTGCAAACGGTATAAAAACAAGCCTGTAGCTGACCGCGAACATATCGCACTGTGAGGTTGAGTGAAAATGTCGCAGCAGTTGGTTGTCCATCAGAGAAACCCAGAGGCGTTTCAACATACGCAAGTTAACTGTTTGGTATGTACTGAATAAGCGAAACACACATGACGTGTATGAAGTAGAAAAACGTACCGGCAGACCAAAGAAAATCAATGATAGAGAAAGTCGAAGCCTCAAGAAAGTCCTTACAGCTAATCGACGGAGTACTGCACAAGACCACAGTGTATAGGTGAGTAAAAATGCTGGAACCTCGATATGTACACGTACCATTCGCAGAGAACTTCATTCCATGGGTTACCGTGGTCTTACGGCGGCTCATACGCCTTTCATCTCCACTCGGAATGCTACTCGTCGTTTAGCATGGTGTAAAGAACATTTATCGTAGACCGTAAATCAATGGAAACGGGTCCTATGGACTGATGAATACATCCAGATACACGATCCATCAGTCTGATGGCCGTGTGTGGGTATGGCGGCAGCCGAGGGACCGCTATTTACCATAGTGTACTGTTCCTACGGTCAAGTTTGAAGCTGGCAGTGTACTCGTGTGGGGGTGTTTTCTGTGGTATGGTCCAGGCCCATTGGTTATCCTAGACAAACCTGTTAACCAGAACGTCTACCTCGATATTCTGAACAATTATGCCCTACCAACTCTGTGGGTGTAAAGGATGATGAAAAACTTGCAATACTTATTTCATTATAATGAATTTTTTATTATGCTTTATGGTACACGACGTTGGACAGGATAGACAGAAACTCTGCACTCATTCTGGACCTCCATGCCATACTAGAGTAACCATGAAAGATACGCATTTCAATTATACTATTTTCTCGTAATAAACAAAGATACCAGAGATTTTGTGTTCGTCAGCCGAGCATTCTTCGAATTTATGACTTACAAATCGTGACGTATAACTGAAATGGCTCAAGTGTGAAAACGGCAAGTTTCAGAGATAATCTTTGCCGGCCTAGTTGAGTCGGGAGCATTTTCGACTCCGGAATGGGAAGACGAAGAAAAACACTTTACTGCCGGTGGTGAAAGTCACCACCGGCAGTAAAGTGTTTTTCTTCACAAAATGAAATTTCATATATTTTGATTAAACCATCTTACCTTCCCTTTTAATATTTTTCTTTCCTTTTCTGAGAGGCAAAATAATGGATAACAGAGACATTTCTATGTGACATAATATTTCCTTTAAATTTTAAAAAGCGTCATACAGTGAAAAGCACTTGATATGTTAAAATTTAATTAAACAGGTTTCATACTGCAAACGAAAACTTCTAGCTCCCACGGGGTGCACGATGTTATAAGATATATTCGCATCAGAATAATGATTAACTTTGAAAACAGGGATGTGGAAATGAATTATTCTTATTTTGAAAAATTATCTATTTATACCACCGGCAGGAAAGTGTTCTTCCTCACAAAATGAAATTTCATAACTCTGGACTACACCGTCTTACTTTCCCTTTCATTATTTTACTTTTCTGAGAGGCAAAATAATAGATAACAGAGACTTTTTTAAAATTTAAACGAAATTTTATACGTGATATAATATCTCGTTTAAATTTTAAAAAACATCATACAATAAAAAACACTTCGTATGTTAAGTTAAACAAGTTTCAAACTGCGAACGAAAACTTCCAGTTCCCACGGGATGCACGATCTTATAAGACAGACTCTCATCAGAATAATAATTAAGACAAAACTTTTAAAACAGAGATGTGGAAATGAGAAATCCTTCTTTTAAAGGATTTTCATTGTCGTCTTTCAATTTGAAAAATCATTTATTTATCACCATTAAAACACTGATATGAAGAAACTTAACGTAAAGTAACTAGCTAAGTCGGAATTCATCCCCCAAATTTCTGGTAAGTTTCATAGTTCTTAAAATAATATCGTTTTAAGAAATCGCGTATCTATTACCCATAAAATATCCACACGAAGGTACTTAAGTTATCTAGGTTGGAATTCTCTGCCACAATCTTATTTCTGGTAAAGCTTTCAACTCGTAAAGGTATTCCTGTTATTTTGGGAAAACCATGATACTTAATGGTGGGAATAGATAGCACAGAGGTGTCATTGTACTTGTTACTAGGATATATCAGAGAGATTAGGAACATAAACTCTGCCTCAGAATTCATCATTGCTTTTAAGTTTACGGTATATTTTGTAAAATGATTTACTAAAGTGTTACCTACCTTGTAACTCGACAATGAGGTAGAAGAAAATGCTCCGATCACACGTACTGGCTTATAGTTTTTGCTTGGATGAACATCAATATAACGAGCACCTCGGGACTTTCAGAAAAATATACAATTGAATTCGAGCTGATATTCCATAAAAAAAAAACACCAAACTTCTGTTCACACTTAATGACCGTATTCACTGTTGCGATGAGCGCTTTGGTAAGTCCACCGAGCGATTATTAGCATTTTTTTCGGAAAGTAGGTGCAAGAAAAGTTGCCAAGATATCACTGAAGGGATATTTTCTTCCGTTTACTTCTTTCTTTCTTTCTGATGAAATTCATACGTCTTTGTGGGACCTCCTACAAAAGAGGTCAGGTAAAAGAAGGAAAAAAAGTAAGATAAAAGCGAAAAAATCGTAGAAATGTTTATGGCGGAAACTCTAACAATAAGAGGGACCTTAGTTAAATCCTGTGTTGTCAAGGTGGCTCGTGTAATGGGTAAAGAAAAATAGTTGAACGGTTTTCAAAAGCTGAATCACTGGCCAAGTGCTGCCGGTTTTTCACCGCGGAAGCGACGGCCCTCGTTCTGTGGGAGGCAATGCATGGAAACTGAGAGATTTCCAGTGGTGAAACCGGGTCGGACCTGCATTTTGGGAACACCGTGACGTCATGGCTACGAGCACCGAAGTCTGGCAGTGGGTCAGATCCTAGGGGGAATCTCCGCCTTTGCGCTGATTTAACAGGACATTGAGAGGCATGCTCACCTGTTGCGATACAATGAGAGAGGGGAGGTTTTTTCCTCCTCTTCCTTTTTTTTATTTTTTATTTTTTCATAGCTCTGGACTCGATCAAGCGGACTCGGCGAATAAACCACCGAAAGTCAAAAGTGAAATTTCCATAATCAACAGGTGAGGAAAATTATGACTTTTCATTTTGATCTTGAACGTCGGAGACAGCTTCGTGAATTTCCAAGGCTAACTGCTTTAAAAGTCAAATACGAATAAATTTTATGCACTGTGCTCACGTATTTATTATCTGATGTTTTTTTTTTTTTTTTGCCTTTCAAAAGAACCTACAGAATCGCAGAATTTCTTGAGAATTATGATACAGTTCTCGATGCGCTAGTCAAGAAAATTCAGACTGTAAGGTTAGAAAGTGTTCTGGTTACATGGCGGCAGAAATGTGTAAAATTTCGGAATTGATCATTTTATGTAACAGCGATAAACTTCCGATACCAGCCGCTCTCTCTCACGTCAAACGGAAAAAAGTTTTCTTCTAAGAGATAATTATCATGGGTTGATCTCATTAGTCTGAAACCGGAAAAATGCGAAACTCCAAGACTAAACTGTCTCTCATAGTGCGGGTGCATTTAAAAGGAGGGATTCCTGAGAAATTTCTGTCTTATTCGATAGCTTCTACGAGCTGTTCAATTTGATATGCTGTTTACTAAAAACTTCACGAGAAAAGCATTAAACTAAACCTAATCTCATTAGTCATAAGAGGTCGTCCATAAAGTACGTCCGAGATCACAGGGGTACGGGGCGTTCCTGACTACCGGACCAAACGTGACATGGGGAAGGGAGAAGGTTTAGTAATTCGGACGTCCAGCGGCAAAAATATAGTGGATGGTATGTCTTCGTTTTTTTCTCTTTTTTTATTCTTTTAATATTTAAAAAATGGTATGAAATATTTCAGATTTCTGATGATATTTACCTAAATCAGAATAATAAGTTCTCGTATTTGTACTACCAAATCTACCGTGTTTTGTAGATAGTATAATCGGTGGTGTTGCAACCTTGAAATGGCAGCCCCGGTGGCGCAGTGGTCTAAGCGATGACCTCTGATCATTCGTCTGAAAGGGGTCCGGGTTCGAATCCCGGTGAGGCATGGATGTTGTGTTTGTCTTACGGCACTGGCTCTCTCCCTTTCCTAGAACCAGTGACCCTAAATTAGGGACGGACGACGGCTTATAGCCCATTGAGTTACTCACGGTGGTCGTTAAACCTCCAATAAAAAAAACTTGAATGCGTGCGTTCATTTGTATATCTTGATTTCAGAATGATAAAGTTGGGGTAGCATTTGGAATGAATTAATACGTAAATGATAAATATTTTCTGAAGAAAAAGTGTAAATATATGGAAGATTCCTTTAAATAATTACACGTTTTCTTTCTGTTTCTCAACGGATTTCTAAAAGCAGTCGTCAAAAATAAAGGGGGTTGATAGAATTAGGACTCAATTTTTATAGGGAGGGGTGTTAACAATCGGACAAAATGTGACATGGGGGAGGGGCAAGAGTAAAAAAAATAACAAAACATCACGCACGTACTTCATGGACGGCCCCTAAGTATTACAACGTGTATAGCAGCAACGCTATATATCTATGAAAGCTAAGGCCAATAAAGTTTTTATACTAAAACTCACTGTTTTGCCCATAACTCCACTGAAAATACATCATACTGGAATCCCCCAGCAAGAGAGATAGTGAGAAGCTTTCTTTGTCAACTTGCTGTTTCTGGTAGACATTGTGGGTGTGTACACCGAGTAGCCAGTACATTATGACCACCCACCAACAATCTGAAGGACCCCATTCAACCCCCAAAATAGCGCCACTGGGTGAGTCTTCGATTTGATGAGGTGACGATAGGTATCCTGGGGTCATCATCATCATCATTGTCAACCATTATCAATCCACTGCTGCACGAAGGTCTCCCCAAGTTTCCTCCTCAACGGTCTGTCTTGTGCCAGTCTCCTCCATGTCACCCCTGCATACTTTCGAATTTCATCCACCCATCTCCCATGTGGTCTTCTTCTGGGTCTTTTCCTGTCCCTTGGAATCCAATCTAAAATTTCGGCTGTCCATCGATGATCTGTCCTTCTGGCAGTATGTCCAGCCCATTGCCATTTCAGGGATTTAACTCTGATCATGATGTCTTCCACTCTTGTCATTTTTCGGATCCACGAGTTCCTCTTCTTATCTCTCCTGGTTACACCAAGTATGCACCTCTCCATGCTGCTTTGAGTTGTCTGCAGCCTTTGTATGTCTCTTTTAGTTAAGGTCCACGTCTCTGCACCATACGTAAGCACTGGAAGGATGCATTGATCAAACACTTTTCTTTTAAGACATAATGGCATATTGCTCTTGAAAATTATGCTGTTTCTTCCAAAAGCTCTCCAGGCAAGTTTTGTACGCCGATTAATTTCTTCGTCAATGTGACCCTCACTTGATATCTGCTGTCCAAGATGATCGTATGTGTCTGTTATCTCCAGCTTTTCTCCATCAATCGATAAATCTTCATTTCTCGTAAAAGCATTGAACATCACTTTTGTCTTCTGAAAGTTCATTTTTAATCCCACTTCTTTACTCTTGTCAGCAAGTTCCTGGATCATACTCTGCAGCTCTGATGGGCTAGTTGCAAAAATGACTACGTCATCAGCAAAACTAAGGTGGGTTAGATAATCTCCATTAATCTTTATCCCCTTGTTTTCCCAGCTCAGTGACTGAAAAACACCCTCCAATGTGGCATTAAAGAGCTTCGGAGATATGGTGTCACCTTGTCTCACTCCCTTTCCAATTTTTATGTGTGTTGTATTTTCAAACAGCCTAATCTTTGCACTTGCATTTTCAAACAGCCTAATCTTTGCACTTGCATTTTCATAGATGTTATTAATAATATTAATGTATGCATCTTCAATACCGCAGGTTTTCAGAGCCATTGTAACTGCTGATGGTTTCACCGAATCAAAGGCTTTTTCATAATCGATAAAAGCCATGCACAATGGAAGTTCATATTCCCTCGCTCTTTCAATTAGTTCTCTCAGCACATGGATATGATCTATTGTGCTGTAGCCACTCCTGAATCCAGCTTGTTCTCTCGGTTGAGCCATGTCCAGTGTTACCTTCAAGCGGTGTGAAAGAACTTTAGTGAAGATTTCATAAACTACTGATAGGAGGCTGATAGGTCTGTAGTTTCCGAGATCCTCAATGTCACCTTTCTTATGTAGCAGGATCATTGTAGCGGTGTTCCAATCCTCAGGAATCTTTCCTTCATTAAGGCATCGAGTGAAAATTTGGGCGAGTACTGTTTCGATTTCTCCACTTGCTTCTTGTATGATGTCTACAGTAATTCCATCTTCTCCTGGAGCTTTTCCCCGCTTCATGTTCTTGATTGCATGTGCAACTTCTGCTGGAAGGACTGGAGGAACTCTGGTACTGGTATCTTTCATGATGTCTGGAGTGCATGTATCATCCCTTTCATATAATTTGGAGTAGAAATCTTTCACTCTTGTCAAAATTTCGCCTCTATTTCTTGTTACAGAACCATCTTCTTTTCTCAGTGTCATAATCTGTTTTCTTCCCTTACTGAGATGTCCCTTTGCTATCTTTAGGCTTTGGTTGTTTTCAATTGCTTTCCTCACTAGTTCACAGTTGAATTTTCTTACTTCTTCAGTGATACGTTTTTGTGTTGTCTTGCATAGCTCTATATATTCCACTTTGGAAGTCACATCTTCTTTAGTTGTCCTCATCTCTCTTCTTTTTTGCATCAACATTTTGGTTTTTCCTGATAATTTATTTACATGCAACTTGTTCTTAGACCCAGCTAATTTTGTTGCTGTTTCCATAAGAGCTTTGGTTACTTTTCTCTTAACTTCAGAGATGTCCACTTCTTCCGATGTTAGGCCTTCTAAAGCAGAGAACCTGTTCTTCAGTTCCAACTTGAAGGTATTATGGTGTTTTTTAAGGTTGGTTATGTCAATAGATTTTGTTTGTCTTATGAGCTTGCCACGTTCAAGTTTAGTGTTGAGGTGCATCTTACATCTCACCAATCTATGGTCACTACCTGTGTTGAACTTGTTTAGCACACTGCAGTCTTCTATGACGAATTTTTTGTTACACATAATAAAATCAATTTCACTTGTCGTCCCATTTGGATGTCTCCATGTCCATTTCCTGTGTGGCTTTTTCTTGAAGAAGGAGTTCAAAATGAAAAACCCTTCTGCCTCTGCAAACTCAACGAGAGTATTTCCACGCTGGTTTCTGTTGCCGTGACCGAATTTACCTACTGAAGTTTCATTCTGTTGCCGTTGCCCTATTTTTGCATTGAAATCTCCCATAATTATTTTCAAGTGCTGCTTACCTTTATTATTTAGATGACAAATTTCCTCATAAAATTCTTCAATTTCTTCTTCAGGATGACTTGTGGTGGGTGCATAAGTTTGAATAATCTGAGCCTGGTATCTTTTCGAGAGTTGGATAACAAGCCGTGCAGCTCTGTCAGAGGAACTTTCAACTTCTACAACTTTATCCTTCAGTTTCTTGTTTATTATAAATCCAACACCACTAGTTCTGCCAGTATCTTTCCCACAATAGTAGAAGAGATGTCCACTTTTCAGTTCAATGAGATCTTCTCCTTTTCTCCTTACCTCACTTAGCCCCACGATGGGTATCTGGTACTATAATGTCACTAATCATTCACAGTCGAATCTCGATTATCTTGGACCCATTTCATGCGTTGTTGGCGATGAAGTGCAGTGAGCATGCTGTGTCTTCCGCTACGCAGGCTCATGCGTTGAATCCTGCAATGAAGTGTGTGCTGTGACGCATTGTCCTGATCACCACTGTTGTAACTGCGAGTGATTTGTCGCACTGTGGCCCTGCGGTCGCTGTGAACGATGTGCGACAGTCTCCACTCCCCTCTGGCATCTATGAGCTGCGGACCACACCCGGCTAGACGATGGTTCGTCGTTTGGCCATCTATTCACCACTTTTGATATGTACTTACTACAGCGGCACGTGAACAATCCACAAGCCGCGCCGTTTCCGAGATCGTAGGTCAGAGGCGCCGCTCCGTTCCTTCACAATTTGTCCTTTATCAAACTCCGATAAATCGGCAACTTTTCCCATTCTGACTCGAAACACTCTACTAACTGAAAGCTGGTCCTCGGTTTGTATATATACTGTTTTGTGAACTTCGCCTGCGCCACCGTTTGGTCTCAAGGTGCCTTCATTACTGTAGGCTTTGGGTGGTCATAATATAATGGATCATCGATGTGCTATCTGAATATGCTCCGGGAAGTAGTAAAAGGTCTCATAATGAAACGAATGTGAGCGTTTTGCCGACAAGTGAGGGACACCGAGTGTGGAGTGCGAAAATGAAGAAGTTTCTGTTCGTTGTGCACATTTTAAATTGTTAAATTATTTGAATAGTTGTAATTCATAAGTAGTAATAACGTTTTGTCCGAATTAGAGAGATACTACGCTTTCAGTGTTCGGTTATTAATGAAGATATTTTAAATAGATGTGTAGGTTTTAACCTAAACCTTTTACTTTCACGTTCATTTTTCTTATGTGTTAGTATTAGTGTGTAGTGAGTATGAGGAACGTTTGGGGTTGAAATGAGGTTTTAAATTTGGTGTTGAATGTTTTTCATGCTTCCCACCGGAATTGCCCCAAAATAGATGTCGAAGGTTGTACGTGTTGAATATGTGTTTCCCGTGGAGTTATGGGCAAAATGGTGAGATTTGGTATAGAAAAACTTCACTGGTCCCAGCTTTCATAGACATGTAGTGTTCAATTTAAGATATACGTGTTTTACATTTTTAGAAATTCAAATGAGGATCCTTTTTGCCTAAATTCTAATCATATTGATAAAATGTAAAAATCTCAATTCAAACTGACTATTCGTAACCTGTAATGAATGAATTAACTGCGGGTCACTGAAAATGGGCTGAAGACAGCTGGTTCGCTGTCTAAGCAATCGGCTGAACGCGGCTGCCACGAATATGTTCGCTTTTTAAGCAATAGGCTGAACGCGGCTAGAACGATTATGTTCGCCATCTAAGCAATCCGCTGGAACGAGTGAACCTCCTCATTAAAAAACGTTGCTTTCGCCTCAGCTTTGTTATTTAAAATAGCCATTTGGGAGTTTGATACTAATCCTTTTTGACTGATTACCTGCTAAAAGGGCTATAAGGACGGCGACGAACGTAAGAAAGGTGAGAGAAGATGATCGAATGCTTGTATTTCTTTCCAGTTGCATGCTGTCTATGTCAGGGGGACTAGTCCTTCTCCATCCTGTCATAGAACAGAAAATAAAAAACTACGCTGTAGAAAATTTCCTGAAATTCACGAGTTACTTTACGCCATTTGTGTTGTGAATTAGTGAAACATGTTTCTGAAACAACCTTTTCCGTGAAATGACGGAAAGAAACCTAAATTTCACGAAGTTTTCGTAACACGGGAAAATTCTGAATTTTCAGAAACCTTTCATCAGTTTCTTTATTATATTGACGATAAATTGTCATTTTAAAGATGTGTTAACGGAAAATCTTGAATTTTCAGAAACCTTTCCGCAGTTCCATTTGTATATTAGCGGAAAAAATCCGTTCTCACTTTTTCCATATCCGTATAACGAGAAATCACCGGTAATAGGAGCGATTGGTCAGAATACTTGAGGTTTGATTAACTTTTGACCTTCAATCGTCTGTCGAATTTTGAGGTTCTGTAGCGAGATCGAACACTGTGGACAGCATATCGCATGAATTTTGTTTATTGTGGCAGAGGATATTTCTTCTCCTCTCCCTTATTTTGTGCATCAGCTATTTATTATACTGTATATTGCGTTATTGTAAGAAACCGGGTGCTTAACTTATTGTACAGATGATTATACGATGTCTATGTATCAGTCTTTGGATAACTTAATAAAAGCTACACTGACTGAAAAAAAAAATCCCAACACCACGAAAAAATAGTTGTAGAGGAATGAAATGGCGGCAATACATTTGTATAGGTAACATATTTAATCGATTAAGGTTTCAAGATCACAGCTTATTGTAAGCGCGAGAAGAGCCATTTTAAATGTGAAATGCTGGTGCATTAATAACCGGTGTAACCGCCAGAATGTTGAATGCAAGCACGCAAACGTTCATGCATTGTGTCGTACAGGTGCTGGATGTCAGTTTGTGGGATGGAGTTCCATGCCTGTTGCACTTGGTCGGTCAATACAGGGACGGTTAATGCTGGCTGGGGGTGACGCTGGAGTTGTCGTCCAATGATTTCCCATACGTGCTCGATTGGTGAAAGATCTGGTGATCTAGCAGGCCACGGTAACATGTCGACACTCTGTAGAGCATGTTGGGTTACAACAGCGGTATGCGGGCGAGCGTTATCCTGTTGGAAAACACCCCCTAGAATGCTATTCATGAATGGCAGCACAACAGGTTGAATCACCAGACCGACGTACAACTGTGCCGTCAGGGTGCGTGGGATAACCACGAGAGTGCTCCTGCTGTCATAGGAAATTGCTCCCCAGACCATAACTCCAGGTGTAGGTCCAGTGTGTCTCGGCCACAGACAGGTTGGTTGCAGGCGCTCACCTGGCCTTCTTCTAACCAACACACGGCCATCACTGGCACCCAGGCAGAACCGACTTTCATCAGAAAACACAACAGATCTCCACTCTGTCCTCCAATGAGCTCTAGCTTGACACTACTGACGTCGCAAACGGCAGTGGTTTGGAGTAAGTGGAATGCACGCTACAGGGCGTCTGGCTCGGAGCTGTCCTTCAAGTAACCGATTTGTAACAGTTCGTTGTGTCACTGTGGTGGCAACTGCAGCTCGAATTGCTGCCGCAGACGCGGTACGATGCGCCACGGCCATACGCCGTACACGGCGGTCTTCCCTCTCAGTAGTGCTACGTGGCCGGCCGGAATCCGGTCTTCTTGAGGCAGTACCTTCTCTTGACCACCGCTGCCAACAATCATGCACAGTGGCTACATTCCTGCCAAGTCGTTCTGCAATATTGCGGAAAGAAAATCCACCTTCTCGTAGCCCTATCAGACGACCTCGTTCAAACTCCGTGAGCTGTTGATAATGGCTTCTTCGTCTTCTTAAAGGCATTCTTGACTAACATCAACACCCTACGTCGAATCTCAACGATAATTAACGCTCACGAACGTTACAGCGCGTATTTACAGCAAACCTCTTTTGCATGTTCCGAGGGGCCCTACTAGCGCCACACGCATGCGCCGAGCGCGAAATTTGCATAGACGTCATCTTACAGATGTACTCTCACCGCCTACCAACTGCCGTTTATCTAACACAACCCCTTCTTGGTGTTGGGATGTTTTTTCCCGTCTGTGTATTATAGCTATTAAGATAAAAAATTTCAGATTTAGGAGCTTTTCTTTTGGTGATATAATACTAGAAAAGAGTACATTTTACATTTTTTAAAGATAACTGAAAATCATTGCCAATTTAAAACAAGAAAGATGACACCGAATATTCGGGTCAAATAAGCACGTCTTTTGAATCCGTTCTAACGAAAATTAAATTTATCAAAGCTATTCAAAATGAATGAAACCGGTATGGAAAACAATAGTATCTGACGGAAGAAAGAAGTTTTTCATTCGGGTTTTTAATCCCTTAGATATTGCTGTAAACGGAGTCATCAGCTTACGCCCACTGGTTGCAAGCTTGTGCGTTAAGAAAAACTTGAATTTATATGAAAAACATTTCACATCGGAAACGCTCTCCAACAACGAAAGAATTCAAAGTAATCGAGGTAGTCGCCTTCAATGCACGATCTTAATAACTAGAGTCACTCACAATACAAATTTAAATTCGTTGGCTGAATTTAAAGATTTTATTGTATACAAATATAAGAACTTTCGGGTTTCCATAGAACCCATCATCAGATACAGGACAAGGAATAAGTTTGAATAGAGTGTTACGTGACATAATAATTAGAAGAATTCAAATGCACGAATTTGAATTCTCCTAATACCGAAATAATTTTTCAAATCGGACTCTTAGAAATAGAGATATCGACAAAAATAAGATGTGACTTTACGTCCCCTGGTGGGAAAACCATGCATTATTTTAGGAAGAAAGTATTCTCAAAAAGTTTTTCCATATGAGCAGTATCGGTCCGAGAAGAAAAACATTTAGTCGAGTTTTCAGCAGCCCATATTTTGCTGCAAATACATCAGAAGCAGAAATCAACACTTATGCCCCCTGGTGGCCAAACCATTCTTTACCAAACATTAGAAATTATGTGAAAAATATTTTCCATGAGGTCTTGTATGTGATACACGAAGAATTTTTCAAATCGGAGTTTTAGAAGCAGAACTAATGCAGAAAAGGCAATTTGCCTTTGTGGTTCCTTGCGGAAAGTCTATGATTTACTTGAAAATTTGGAATTTATAGGGAAGACATTTCGCATCGGAAACACTATCCAAAAAAGAAGGAATTTTTCAAATCGGACTCCTAGAAGTAGAGATATTGACAAAAATAAGATATACATCTACGCCCCCTGGCGAAGAAACTGTGGAATATTTTAAGAAGAAAATATTCCGAAAAGGTTTATTGATGTGAGTGGCATCAATCAGTCCACGAAAAAAAAAATTTCAATCGATATTTTAGAAGCTCAGATTTTATGGAAAATACATCAAAAGCAAAAATTAACACTTACCCTGTTGGCCAAAGTATTCTTTACCAAAAGTTTGAAATTATATGGAAAACATTTTCCATGAGGAGGTGTATCCGCTGAAGAAAACATTTTTCAAATCGGAGTTTTAGAAAAAGAGTTATCGGGGAAATGTAATTTAATTTTCCCCCCTAGCGGAAAATCAATGCGTAATTTGTAAAACTACATCTAAAATACTCTTCGACATAAATGGAATCGAAAGATAAAAGAATTTTTTCAATCGGATGTTTGGAAGCAAATATGTGGAACGAAACGTAATACTTGTTAAAAATTCGTACGTATAGGAGATAATTACTTAGAGGCGTGCTGTCTCCGTACGATATCATCAAACCAACATCTCTGACTGTACAATAAAACTTTATTTACAATAAAAGATATGATTTTAAAATATTTAAAAAATGGCAAGATCTTTCGTCAATACCTGTCCTCAGGCCACCCAACAGTGCCACAAAGCATAGAAGTGCCGCAATATATAACCAAATTTTGTCTCCCCGAGACCCCCCAATACATTTGTTCAAAAACCGCAGGTGATGCCAATTGAGAAAAAGCAGCAGAACAAAAAGTAATATGTACAAATAATATAATCGATTAATTAAGGTCCCTTCTTCAGTTTTTGAATGGGAGAAGTAATTATTTTTCTCCATTGTCCAGGAACAAAAACAGGTAAGTCCAAGTTACAACAGGTATTACCATAAGAGATTAGTATACAGATACTCGGTAAAAAAGACAGTTTGTTTGTTTACATTGGAGGAGAGTACTATTGTTAGGCCAATCGGGAGAGTAACCTCCCTGACGAACAGCTGTAGTAAATGAAGTAGAAATGCAGTCAGTTTCGAAGTGCATATTTATGTTCAGACAATCTAATGTTCAGATTCTATGCAGGTAGAACCTATGTATTTGATATCTTCGTTAGAGCCGAGGGAAGCAATGGGATACGATATATTCCTGTTTTATTCAAAGTGGCAACTTTATCTCTGTCGTTACGTATGGTAGAAAAAATGTTTTTTTGGTGTAAAATTCCAAATTTAATATTATATTTATTACATATCTTCCGCAATATAGAAACTACGGAGGGATGAAATCAACTTTACTCAACGTATATAGGGGAACGATTTCCCTTGACAACGTCGTAAAAAATCTTAGTCTTTCAAATTTCTGTAGAAGCAGCAGGCGGGATATCCAAATGATATGGCCATGTTCTGTATAAGAGCTAGTTCTGTCCTGACGTATCTTACGGGTAGAGGAATGAGTAAAATGCTCGTTTAATTAAAAAAAACATGAGTTTAAAGCTTTGTGTTCGAAGTGCGAAGAGATAAAGGTATCAGACAAGGTGTGAAGGTCGGTTTTCTATAGACGGATAATTTGATAAGGTTAGTCAAGTCACGAGTTAATTAAATGTCCAGAAAGGGTAATATACCATTTTGTTCAGTTCCATCGTGAAGGTGATAGTAGATATTGGTTGGACAGAGCATGTGGTAAATTCGTTCAGAAGTACCATGGAGTGAGGCCAGAAGACCAACATATCATCCACGTATCTTAAGAGGAGTAGCCGGTTGTGAATTGGCTCAGAACTTTATCTTCCACGATGACTGCCAGTATAAATTCGGCCAAAACAGGGGAGAGGGGAGACCCCATTTGGTGCTCCATTTGTTGGTAGAATTTGCTATCAAATTTGAAATAAGAACGTTTTGCAACTGTTTCAAAGCAGAAATGATTGCATCAACCTTCCAAAGGGGAAATTGAGTTATCAGCAAGCAATTTCAATAATCGAGTGGACTACTTTCAAGGGAACATTTGGAAACAGAGACACTACATCAAGAGAAGCCATAACAAATGAGTTTTTCTTGGGATCAAAAGATTTTATTCGCGTTAATGCCTGATTAATAGTTCTACTCAGGCATTAACGCGAATAAAATCTTTTGATCCCAAGGGAAACTCATTTGTTATGGCTTCTCTTGATGTAGTGTCTCTGTTTCCAAATGTTCCACTTGAAGTAGTCCACTCGATTATTGAAGGGAAATTGCTTGCTGATAACTCAATTTCCCTTTGGAGGTTGATGCAATCATTTCTGCTTTGAAATTGGTTGCAAAACGTTCTTATTTCAAATTTGATAGCAAATTCTACCAACAAATGGAGGGGGCACCAATGGGGTCTCCCTCTCCCCTGTTTTGGCCGAAATTTTACTGCAGTCATTGAAGATAAAGTTCTGAGCCAATTCACGAATCAACCGGCACTCCTCTTTAAGATACGTGGATGATATGTTGGTCTTCTGGCCTCCTCCATGGTACTTCTGAACGAATTTACCACATGTCTGTCCAACCAATATCCTACTATCACCTTCACGATGGAACTTGAACAAAATGGTATATTACCCTTTCTGGACATTTTATTAACTCGTGACTTGACTTCTAACCTTATCAAATTATCCGTCTATAGAAAACCGACCTTCACACCTTGTCTGATACCTTTTATCTCTTCGCACCCCCGAACACAAAGCTTCAGCCTTACGTTTTTTAATTAAACGAGCATTTACTCATTCCTCTACCCGTAAGATACGTCAGGACGAACTAGCTCTTATACAGAACATGGCCATATCATTTGGATATCCCGCCTGCTTCTTTCGGGAACTTCTACAGAAATTTGAAAGACTAAGATTTACGACGTTGTCAAGGGAAGTCGTTCCCCCTATATACGTTGGTAAAGTTGATTTCATCCCTCCCGTAGTTTCTATATTGCGGAAGGTATGTAATAAATATAATATTAAATTTGGAATTTGCACCAAAAAACATTTTTTCTACCATACGTAACGACAGAGATAAAGTTGCTACTTTGGAATAAAGCAGGAATATATCGTATCCCATTGCTTCCCGGCTCCTAACGAAGATATCAAATACTACATAGGTTCTACCCTTAGAAGTCTGAACATTAGATTGTCTCGAACATAAATATGCACTTCGAACTGACTGCATTTCTACTTCATTTACTACAGCTGTTCGCCAGGGAGGTTACTCTCCCGATTGGCCTAATACAATAGTACTCTCCTCCAATGTAAACAAACAAACTGTCTTTTTTACCGAGAGTCTGTATATAATCTCTTATGGTAATACCTGTTGTAACTTGGACTTACCTGTTTTTGTTCCTAGACAATGGAGAAAAATAATTACTTCTCCCATTCAAAAAACTGAAGAAGAGGACCTTAATTAATCGATTATATTATTTGTACATATTACTTTTGTTCTGCTGTTTTTCTCAATTGGCATCACTCTGCGGTTTTGAACAAATGTATTGTGGGTCTCGCGGGGGAGACTGGTTATATATTGCGGCACTTCCCTATGCTTTGTGGCACTGTTGGGTGGCCTGAGGACGGGTGCTATTGTAGCCCTGAAAGATCTTGCCATTTTTTAAATATTTTAAAATCATGTCTTTTATTGTAAATAAAGTTTTTTATTGTACAGTCAGAGATGTTGGTTTGATGATATCGTACGGAAACAGCACGCCTCTAAGTAATTATGAACGAAACGTATTTTTGAATTCGACATCATCTGCATTTACGCCCTCTAGCGGCGAAATTGTACATCGTGAAAAAAAAACGAAATAAAGGATCATCATTCGCATATTTCAAGCTTCTTAATGCAAAAATAATTTTTCAAATCGGACCAATAGTTGCAGAGATATCATGCGTATAGATGGATCGACTTACGGACAAACCGGTAACATAAGCACGATCTTTTTTTACCAAAGAAGTGCTAAAAATGACTAAATCGCTCTCATTTATGACAAAAAAATCATCATCGCCCAATTTGTTTCACGCTCTACGTGATTCAGATTTACAGCATACGTGGCTCAGTGGTTAAAGGCGTGGCTTACTTGTTGAACCTTCCAAAAGGCAGCGGTTGTCCTAGTGGTCAACGTTCGTGACTGCCACAGAGAAACCTCAGGTAGGAACGCTCGAACTTCTAAATATTCGAAGTGCGTCCAATGGGCACGTTAAGCCGTTGGACCCCGGGTACTGCCCCCTCCCTCCCCGTTAATAAATAAGGACATCTTCCTACCCCTTTCTACCTCGCTTCCGTGTCACTTTCCTACCGGGCACTCTAGCTTATAGCTTCATGTTTCTAAGGGTTGTTTAAGACGACCTAGAGTCAGACACTCCCTTCCTAAAATCATCTACATATGATCTAAACCACCCCAAGCAAAGACGAGGGTTCGATCCTGACTGCAGCGGAAGGATTATCTGGTGTAAGGGCTGAGAAATGCAGGATTGTCGTTTCTGCGGAATTTCAGTTTAAATACAGAAAACCTGAAATGGATTTTTTCTGAAATAAACGAAATTTTTCACCACGGAAAATCTGTGAAAATACGGAAGTTAAGATAAACGGGTACCTTTAAAAATGGAGGTTTCAGAAAAAGACGGATACATACCGGCAGCTTTGCTGAACGTTATTTTCAGAAATTTTCCCTGAATTCACGCGACTTATTTTTTACAGTGTAGAAACAAGTTCCTTTCACTGGTAGAAGTTTTATGCTCGGCATTGCTGATATCAGACAGGGGAAGGAATTGTTTTGGTGTAACTTTCGTAAAATCCGGCTGCTTTATGAACATTTCTAGCAAGGGAACACCGAAAATTTTGGGTGCCATTTGGTTCAGGTACTTTGGCCGCTTAAAGGGTAAATAAATTCAACTTGGTGTTATTATTTAAAAGACACTGTTTCCAAAGCTTCTCTTGATAACTGCGTCACGTAAGAAGCTAAGCTTTCCTTTCAGCAAATCGGAGAAACTTAGAAGAAATGCACCTGTTAGTTCTGCATCGAATGGTAAAATTCATGATTCTCTTGATGAATACTTTGCATGTGACTACTGGGGCCAACCGCGTGGGCAATTGGTGATCAAGCATACACTAAAACTATTAGAGAGAGAAGTAGAATACCTGCTAAATTTTTACTTAAGTCTTTCGCATATGTGAATGTAGAAGCGCAATTTAAATTCAGAAGTTTCATTCTTCTCATTGCTACCGAGAAGCTCTGCAAAAGTTTAATAATATTCAATTAATTCTACATGTACTGTGAAACATATTAACATTAGAAGAGAGATGTATGCGATTAAAAATTGGAAAGACAGCTAAAAGAGGAAGAAATATTCGAATTTCTCTACTGCATCTTCTTCTGATTCTTCTAACGAAGACCTTCTAATTTTGCCCAAACCGAAGTACCAATTCGATATATCCGTTCAGTCTGAAGTATGGTTATGTACAGTCATCACTTAAGATGAAGTACGCTGTTAGAAATTTTGTGGTATGTTGCAGCAAAAAGGGGTGCTACATCAGCTGCCCCACTTTCTTAGAAAAGATACGCCATTGTGTGGTGTAAACAAAACCATACAACGTGGTTTAACTTCTCACGACGTTATGGTACAAGGTTTCACGCAAGGTTGCACCGTCTTGTTGGGTTTGTTTTGCAACACACAATGGTGTATCTTTTCTAGGAAAGTGATGCAGCTGGTGCAGCACCACTTTCTGCTGCAATCTATCACAAAATGTTTAACAGTGTACTCGATAATTTTCCGGTAGCTACATTCCTTTTAGGGTTTTCTTGTGAACTGATACTAAACTTAAGCATTTCTAAAAATCTATTCATTTCTAAGAAAGTAATAAACGCGCTACGTCTGGTGTCGGACTGACGGGTTGTACATGCTTATACGGTTGGGCCAAATTCATGGGCGTCCGCTGGAATGGGGTGCAAAAAAGGCCATTTGACCCCCTGAATCAGGCCACTGTAACAGGGTGAAAGTCACGAAAAAGTCCCGAAACCAGAAAACGGTCACGAAAAAGTAAGTAACGAATTTCGTTCGAAGGTCAAAATTTGTGTGTGTGTGTTTGCGGCGGTGGTGTCAATTTTAGTGGAAAATTCTCTAGAGCTGATCTGGCAGCTCTGGAGAATATAAGCTTTTTCGCAAGAGTCTATAATGAATTAGCTTTTAACTAAGCTAATTATAATGAATTCAATGCTTCTGCTAAGCTAATGCTTCTTCTAAGCTAATGCTTCTTCTAATGCTTGTTGTGTTATTAATTATATCATGAATAAACTTTCCTGCTAGTAATGTAGTAATAATAATGAACAAGCTTAGCTTATAACTGGTAGTAATGTTGTAGTAGTAATTAAGATGAATAAAGTCTTATTCTGGTTGTTACTAATAACACTTAATGAAATAAACCTAACAGCCAGACAGAGATCTGACAAAACTATGAACTGAGAAAGACGTACTTACTTAAAACTCTTTTATTTGGTAAACTTCTCGCTCTCACATAAACGAAGATCTCTTTATACAACAACAGCTCTCTGACACATAAACCACAGCTCACTTCGTACAACAACAGCTCACTCTACGCACATCAACAAAAAGCTCTCCTTCACATAAACCAACGCTCTCTCTATACAACAACAAACGCTCTCTCTATGCCACAACAAACGCTCTCCCTACGTATCGTTGAACGCGCCTATTTATACTGGCTACCACCACGTCATGACTTACACTCATTGCCAGATCTCATTCAGCGGGTGAAATAACATCTCGTTCAGTAAGAAGATAATTTACATAGTAAAATAAAATAACCAGAGATAGTAAAAATCAAAAGGAAAGTGAATCTAGAGTATACGTTACATCATCTCCCCCTTAATTTTTTTTTTTCGAAAAACCTATCAATTTTGGAGTGTAAGTCTTACACTTCGTTGATTGACGTTTATCGACCTCTTTTTTGTTTTGTTGTTTGGTGGCAGCAGTATGTACAATCTCAAACTTGGCATGACAAAATCAAGAAATCTGTATTCGTCTGTGAAACACTTTGTATACTTGAAAAAAACAAACCTGCATCGGCATACCTTCCTTTTATTCTGCCTAGCAGGAATCACTTTTTTAATTTCAAATTACGTTCTCATTATTCGTTGAATACACACCAACTGTATCAGCAGCGAAGATTGCCTGGAGCTGCCTAACAGTAACAATTATATTATTTTACCCCTAAGCACATAGATATATATAAAAAATTTGGATTAGTAGATGGACATAGAGGAAATATAAAAAAAACACATATATACACAAAAAAGAATGCATAGGCCCACACGAAAAAAAAAAATTCTGACACGCCAACTGGTCGTGCAGGAAAAACAACAAACGGAGAAAAGAACCTGTCCACGAGAACTTACTTATCTCGAGGACGCATAAAAAACTCTGGTACGATAACGTTTTCCAGTCCTAATCGGACTGATAAATTCAGGTGGCGTTGAGCGTTTCAAGGATTTGAATGGATCTGGAACATCTGTATGCTGTCGGTCAAGAAATCCCGGCGGCTGACAGGAACGGTCAGGAACGGCTGAAATCCGTCGGTCAGGAACGGCTGAAGTCTGGCGGTCCGGAAATCCCTGCTGCTGATAGGAACGGTTGACGTCCGTCGGTCAGGAACGGGTGAAGTCTGGCGGTCCGGAAAACCCTGCGGCTGACAGGAACGGTCAGGAACGGCTGAAGTCCGTCGGTCCGGAAATCCCTGCGGCTGACAAGAACGGTCAGGAACGGCTAAAGTACGGCGGTCCGAAAATCCCTGCGGCTGACAAGAACGGTCAGGAACGGCTGAAGTCCGGCGGTCCGGAAATCCCTGCGGCTGACAGGAACCGGCTCCCCCAGGCTTTTGATATGTAGTCCCTTTGTGCTGGGGCCCGTGGTGTTCTTCCAGCATTCTTTTGGACGGACGTGGCTCCGGCCACATCGTTTGCTTTCGCTTTCGCGCTCGTGGCATGAGAGTAGCAGCAGGCATCGGCCCTGTTTGCCCTGAGCGTAGGTTCCAGGGGCGAAACCCGGGCGGATGCAAGGATCTCTGCCTTCGTCGCTGTTGCGGCGAAGCAGATTGGGGAGACAAGCTTCGTTTTCGACCAGCTTTTGGTGGTGCTGGACGGTTTGTAAATGGTGTCTGACGTTTAGGAATAGTCAAATTATTGTTCATAACTGAAAAATCCGAAATATCTGAAGCCTCTGAGTCGCTGCTGTAATTTAGTGGTCGTGCAGGGCGATGTTTATGTCTGCCTATAGGAATACTCTCTGACGAGGTATTCAAGGAAGTAGGAGCTTGTGGTGTTGCAGAGTTATCAGGAAATGGTGCAGCAATAGTCTTGGCAATGGTTGGAGGGAAAGGAACGATACTAGTATTTGAAGAACTTGATTCGAGCCTTGGTCTCATGGGAGAATCAGGTTGCGTGTTTGGAAACCCGTCTTGAGGAGGGGAGGGTGAAGAAAAATCACTCGAGATTCTTCAAAAATGTTTGTTGGTTCGTCCAAAATTTCTGGAGGTTGATCGTGAGATATAGACTCTTGAGTTTGTGAAACAGAAGTTTGAGTAGGGTTGATTATAAAATCGATATTTCGTTCATGATACTTGCGACAATGAGCAACGTGTACGTATTGAAATTGATTGTCAGGTTTTTCAAGAATAATGTTATTTTCAAACACATTTGCCACCCGATATGGACCTTCGTAGCTGAGTGCAAATTTCTTCACTAAAGTATGAGAAGCAGATGACTGAAAGTGCGTTTCCACGAGAGTGAGATCTCCAACGGCAAGATCTGGTTCCCTACGCCTAGTATTATAATATCTTGCTTGAGCCGCTTGTGCTCCTAGCATTGCAACACGAGCTTTTTCTGCCATGATTCGTACTGATTGCGGAGTTGGTCGCTGGTTTAGTTCGTCGATAATCCCCGTTAAATTTTCAAAAGGGGTTTTAATTTTGCGACCCAGAAAAAGTTCTGCAGGAGTAATTTTAGTAGATTCGTGAACAGACGAGCGGAGGGCGAACGAAAAAAGCTCAAGATGGTCATCCCATCGCTCGTGATGATCCATGACAAATGTAGCAATCATTTTCACTAGCGTGCGGTTTACTCGTTCCGGGAAATGAATTTATGCTTAATGTGTAGTCTCGCACACATTCTTTCAAAAATGTCAGAAATAAATTGTGGACCATTATCCGAATCTACTTTATTAGGTGCACCATATCTAGAGAATACTTCATTAATTAATACATAACAAATAACTTCTGCCGTAGCGGCTTTAATGGGAAAAACTTCAACCCATTTAGAAAAATTATCAGTTAATACTAAAACGTAACGAGCTTTGTTTTTAACAGATAAAGGATAAGGTCCCAATAAATCTATTGAAATAATGTCAAAAACATGAGAACTTGAACTAGATTTCAAGTGACCGGCCGGTCTTACATTACGGTAATTATTAATCTGACACAAGTGACATGATTGAACGTATGCGAGCACACTTTGGTACATGCCAGGCCAATAGGCAACATCCCGCAATTTACAACGGGTCTTGCGAATACCTAAATGGCCTGCAAGAGGTTTGTCATGAAATTCGTTTAAAAGGGCCATTCTAAGGGTTCGCGGAATACATGGGCGAAACTCTGCCTTAGTAGTCCTAGATTTCGTATAGTAAAGAAGACCCTCTATGACTTCAAAATGCTGTGACCTTCCAGCCAGAGAAGGATCACTCTGTAGGGGCGAACCCGCAAGCAAAAAAAAATAGATATCCCCAAAATCTGGATCATTTGTTAATTCTGCCATTATCTGCTCTCTGGATGTTATATCAGCTATTAGAAGTAAAGGCTGACATCCAGGAGTAGTTTCTGTGGGGACCCCACTAATCGGAACGCGAGACAATGCGTCCGGTAATTGATTCTTATGACCTGGCTGATACGAAATTTTAATATTGCTCTCTTGTAACTTCAGAGCCCACTTCATAAGTCTTTGAGATAGGTGCTTAGCAGAATTCAAATACTGAAGGGCAGAACGATCCGTAACTATGTTAACTGTCAATTCGTTAAGATAACATTGAAATTTGTCAAGAGCATACACAACAGCAAGACATTCACGTTCCGTAGCTGAATAATTGCGTTCAGCTTTGGCTAAAGTACGAGACGCAAAAGCTATTGGATGTCCAGCTTGTGACAAAATGCAACCAAGACCAACTCCGGATGCGTCAGTATAAATATCAAATTCCTTAGTATGATCCGGGAAAGCCAACACAGGAGGCTGAGTCAATGCAGACTTCAGTGTTTCAAACGCAGCGTTAGCCTCAGGTGTCCAAACAAACTTCTTGTATTTACGTTTCAAAGCATACAATGGCTCACAGATTGTAGCATAAGCGGGGACGAACTGCTGATACCATCCGGTCATTCCCAGAAAGCGTGATAGTTCTTTTGCTGTTTTAGGCCGAGGAAAGGCAACAATAGGCCTAATTTTTTCATTATCAGTAAATAAGCCGTGGGGAGTGATTTTCAACCCCAGATATACAATCTCGTCCCTCGCTATCTGGCATTTACTAGGTTTTAACGTCAAGCCAGCACTGTATATGAGTTGGAACACCCGTTTGAACAGAGAAAGGTGCTCGTCAAAAGTCTCGGATGTAATAATAATGTCATCCAAATATACATGCACATGGGGACCCAGAACAGGTCTGAGAACCGTATCCATAAGCTTTTGGAAAGTAGCAGGTGCAGAAGCTAATCCAAAGGGCATACGTAGGTATTCATAAGCCCCAAAAGGAGTCACAAAGCCTGTTTTATCGACAGAGTCCGGATGTACCGCCACCTGCCAATATTCACTCGCCAAATCCAAGGTTGACTTCCATTTAGTTGATGATAGGTCATGCAAAATATGCGACATGACAGGTAGTGGATAATTGATCGCTTTTGTGACTTGGTTGAGCTTGCGGAAATCTGTCACGGAAATTCATTGGGTTGTTTCTTTGGAACCAAAAAAGGCAGGAGCTGACCAGGCGCTTGTTGATTCCCTTATTATGCCCTGTTTAATCATTTCAGAAATTTGACGTTGCATTTCCTGTTTCTTATTGGGAGCACAAGGGTAAGGTTTCGTCGCTATTGGTTTCGAACCCTCAGTGTCAATGACATGATAAACCACCTGTGTGAAACCAGGTTGATCAGAAAATAAGCCAGGGCTTTCCTGTAAAAGGAGAGAAAGCTGGTTTCGTTGCCTCTCATTCAATTGGTTACTCAATAACAAACTCGTTATATCCATAGGAACCGTAGGAATCACTTCGATAGGTTCCGGAAAGGAAATCACATGTTGTACGAAATTCAAATTTATTTGAAACGTATGAATAAAGTCCATTCCCATTAGACATTTAACAGGTAGTTCGTCTATAAACAGGAAAGAATGCGTAAAACTAGCCTTTCCCAGCCCTAGAGATAATGTGACAGTTCCTGTGATACTGAAGATTTCGTTATTTGCACCTCGCAAATACTGCGTCGCAGGCTGAACGAGTATTGCAGGAAAATTGTCAGTGCAAAACTTCGTATTTAGGGCTGATATTTCAGAACCAGTGTCGAACTTTGTCTCGACAATAATATCTTCAATTGTCAAGAATACATCAGGCAACTGAAGAGTTTGGACAGTCACTAATACTGTTTTAGGGTCAGAATGCTTGGTAGCAGGAAGCAGGACCGACCCTTGGTCTACTTCCTTTGGAAGTTTAAGGGATTCCTGGTTGGATTATCATGCGGTCTGAAACCTCGACCCTGCCGGGTATCGGGAAAATTTTCACGATGAGGAAAACTGCGTGAAACCTGCGTCGGGAACTCCGCGTGTCTGTTGACATTGTCATATCTATTACTTCTTCCCTCAGCACGGGCAGAAAAATAATCATTGCCCTGAGCATGAAAACGTTCCGAATGCTGCGGATTGGCACGGGGTCAAGCATACTGTGCATTTGTACGATATCCCGAAGATTGTTCAGAAATTCGCGGTTGGTTTGCCACTCTTCTGTGTGGTGGAACGTATGAAGCTTGGGTGTGCACTTGTGTATGCTCGCGCTGAAAGTTATTAGGCCTATTATGCCGCTGAGGGTTTTCGTAATAAGCCTCGCGGGGTGCCCGAGCATGGTGAGTTGAACCATGTTTGCCGTGTCGCTCTTCATACGTTCGTATGAGGCGAAGGCATTCATGAATTGTAGCAGGGCGTCGAACCTCAAGAAAATCTTGTAAAAATGGGTCGAGCTGCTGCAATAGGGTATCCAACATGTCGACATGACTGGCATGTGGATCCCATAAGTTATATAAGCGTGTTGTTTCCAACGCAAATGCAACAGGGCTATCGTTGGGTCCTTGCTGACGAGAAAAAAGTTGTTGTGCAAGGCTAGCTCGACTGAGGCCGAAAGGAAAGACCTCCAAAAATTCTTCTCGGAAATTCTCATAATGAGAATCCGGGTTCGACACTCTCCACTGCCGATACCAGGTCTTAGCGGTATCCTTCAAGCAAGTGCCTGCGATTTGTACTTTGCAGTCTTGAGGAATATTATAGAGATCAAAATGATCTTCCAAATCTTCGAGGAATTTTAAGGATCCCTCCAAAAGCATTGAAAAGAATTGTTCCTGCATGCGGCACGAAATGGGCAAGCATTCTGCTTCGCTGAGAGGATTGAACTCCCTCAGGTACGACCCGCGACTCACAGTAATAGGAAGCTGGTGAATTACGAAATTGTGAAGAATGCCTGGGTACGTGTAGATCATTCATATCAAAGTGAGACCCACAGGCTTCTTGCAAATTGTCAAAAAAAAAAAAAAACAATCACCATCGAAACTTGCCTTAGGGTGAAAAATTGAAGTTGTCTCAGGTAAGGAAGACATGGGTAATAATTGTCAAGATCTCGTGTTTGAGAAAAGTTCGGGCGCCAATTATAATGAATATAGCTTTTACTACTAAGCCAATTATAATGAATTCAATGCTTCTGCTAAGCTAATGCTTCTTCTAAGCCAATGCTTCTTCTAAGCCAATGCTTCTTCTAAGCTAATGCTTCTTCTAATGCTTGTTGTGTTATTAATTATATCATGAATAAACTTTCCTGCTAGTAATGTAGTAATAATAATGAACAAGCTTAGCTTATAACTGGTAGTAATGTTGTAGTAGTAATTAAGATGAATAAAGTCTTATTCTGGTTGTTACTAATAACACTTAATGAAATAAAGCTAACAGCCAGACAGAGATCTGACAAAACTATGAACTGAGAAAGACGTACTTACTTAAAACTCTTTTATTTGGTAAACTTCTCGCTCTCACATAAACGAAGATCTCTTTATACAACAACAGCTCTCTGACACATAAACCACAGCTCACTTCGTACAACAACAGCTCACTCTACGCACATCAACAAAAAGCTCTCCTTCACATAAACCAACGCTCTCTCTATACAACAACAAACGCTCTCTCTATACCACAACAAACGCTCTCCCTACGTATCGTTGAACGCGCCTATTTATACTGGCTATCACCACGTCATGACTTACACTCATTGCCAGATCTCATTCAGCGGGTGAAATAACATCTCGTTCAGTAAGAAGATAATTTACATAGTAAAATAAAATAACCAGAGATAGTAAAAATCAAAAGGAAAGTGAATCTAGAGTATACGTTACAAGTCCAAAGTGAAGACATCTTATACCAAGTGTGCCATTACTATGTGAAACACGCTGGACTGCAAATTATAAAAGTACTAGAGTTTTTTACAATAACTTTGAAAAGATTTTTGATCAGTTATGTATACTGGCCACTACAGCTTCAGGTAAAACAGACCAAGAAGCTCATTAGTTGGAATCTACTTCAAGTACAGCAGCATTTCTCGTCTGTCTGATTATAATTTCAACCTATTCAGCACGACTGGAATCTGTAGCACAGGATCTCCAAGCTGTTCAGCTTGATGCAATGAAAGTGTGTAATCATGTCCAGGAACTCATAAGTGTATTCCACTGCCACAAACAAAAAGCAGAACAACAATTCAAGGAAATGTTTTTCAAAAGTCGAACAGCTGGCAGAAAAATTAGACATTCAGCTAACCCTTCCCAGACAGTGTGGCCTACAAAATTTCCGTTCCAATGTTCGTGTTTCAACAATAGAAGAATATTTTCGTAGATCAGTCTATGTGCCATATTTAGACTCCATCATATCATCATTTGAAAACCGATTTACTGCGGAAAATTTGCAACCTTTTAGCCCCTTTTCACTTCATCCACTACAAATGGCGAAGCTTACAAAGGAAGAATTCATGAAGCACATTGTTAAGATCATTAAGCTATATAAAACTGAGAACTTAGAAGCTGAAGCAGTGACTTGGTTTTAAATATCGTTAGGAAGGAAGAAACAAGATGATGAATGTGAAGATGGACTTCAAAGCATGCTCAAACACACTGATCTATTTCCTTCTGTTCTACAGGCCATTCTTATTACTCTAACATAACCAGGAACAACCTGCACAATGGAGAGGTCCTTCAGCACTATGAGAAGGGTAAAAATCTAGTTAAGGTCAAAAATGGCAGATGAACGTTTATCTGGACTGTGCATGATGAGTGTTCATCGAGAAAAGGTTTTTGAGAATAAACATGCACTCATTCCAAATGTGATTGATAGATTTGGACAAAACCCAAGACGCTTTCAGTTTTTATTCCATAGTAGCTCTTCTAAAGTGCAAGAAACAGAAAATTGAAGAGGGTATAAAAAAGATCAGTGTCTTCCAAAAAAAAAAAAAAAAAAAAGGTGGAGGCTTTATACTTAATAAAGGACAATGGAGCAGTACAATTGTTTTATGTAACCGCAAGTTTATTTTTCATACAAAAAGACTGAATAAATACAAATTTTGTAGATGACAATCCGATTTTTGGCGTAAATGTGACAAGGATGGTAAGTCAGATAATATCCGAAAACTTGAAGATTTTCATCGTCCTGGAGCGGGAATTGAACCCGCGTCTCCCAGAAAACGTCCGGGTATGCTAACCACTACACCACCCAGAACGACCACGTTTCAAGTTTCCGATCAATTTGAATATAACCATCACAGGATTCGCTAATCGAAGCAACTGGCATTCATGTTTAGCGAATCTGGAGGTTAAGAACCTTATCCCGTGTTTGCCCGGAGAAGCAGATAAATCATCAAAGAAATACGGGATTACGCCATATAATACAAATTTTGAAGATGACAATCCGATTTTGGCGTAAATGTGACAAGGATGGTAAGTCAGATAATATCCGAAAACTTGAAAATTTGCATCGTTCTGGAGCGGAACTCGAACCTGCGTCTCCCAGAAAACCCCCGGGTATGCTAACCACTACACCACCCAGAATTGTATTCGTAATCCCGTATTTCTTTGATGAGACTGAATTAAGTTGATTATTAAATTTAGCAAGAAGCCTGCAGTAAGGTTAAACTTTTGACTCAGATATGAATAATTAGCGGCCAGTAATTGGTAAATGACATATTTATTATGATTGTCCGTTACTTCAATACTAATATTTACTATAGAAAGAAAAATGTGTCCAAGTTCCCATTTCATGATATTGCCTCAAAATTCCTTTTTAAATTGGTGTAATTTAAAAAAAAAAAAGTCGGGGGGATGGGGGTAACAGTGCTCCGAACCCACTCTTTAGCTGCGGGGGCTCGCTGCGCTCGCCTGATCCAACCCCAACTATGCCATATAAGGGCGCAGGGGTACCATAAATTTAAGCAATAATTATGATAGTGGGAGTATATCCGTTTGCTCCCCCTCCCCCTTAAAAAGTTGCAGCGAACGCCCATAGCTAAGTTCGGACTCCGAGGAGAGGAACGAATTTTGTTTTGCTTCCGCTTTTCTATAATCCAATATTCCTGGTGCATCACGTAGACGGCCGAGCGCGGATATTCCGATTTTTTATCAACGGAGGCTATGGCACGTGGGCGCCCTGTTGGGCGGAAACAGGCCCGCATCTGCGGTGTTATGCTGTGGACGATGCTTTCTTGGGACACTTTCAGCCCTATTATCCCAATAGCACAATTCCTGGCAGCTGTCAGGTATGTGAACATCGTTGAGGACCAAGTTCACACATTCATGGCAGCTGTGTTTACTGCTAGTGATAGCCATTACCAACAGGATAATGCGCCATGCCACACGGCCAGAATCGTCAAGGGTGGTTCAAAGAACATGCTGGTGGCTTTCTGTTAATGTCCTGACCTCCAAATTCACCTGACATGAACCCAATCGAGCATTTGTGGTTCGAATTGGAATAACGGGTTCGCGCTTAATCACCACCACCCCGATATGTATGGGAAGTAGAAGATCTGTTGTTGACATTATGGTACCACATACCTAGAATACCTATCGCCACCTCATCGAATCGATGCCTCGCCGAGTGGCCGCTGTTTTGCGCTCTAAAGGGGGTCCTACGGCTTATTAGGTAGGTGGTCATGATGTAATGGTTCATCCGTGTAGGTTTAAACAGAGTGAAAAATTAAAAAAATTAAAAGGAAGGAATTGAAATTTTGAATGGACTGGTTGAAGGAGCTTTTTGCTCAAGAACACCCAATCCGTATTTCTTTCGTGAGAATTCTCTGGTTGCATTAAATTAAATGTGACATGATATTGTGATAATTATCAGAAACACATCTATTGTGATGATTATTTAAACGCGAATAGAGATATTAATAAGCAAATTCTCAGTAAAATTTTCTTTCCAGGTTCTTCGCATAGTACACATTACTTTAGGAAGCATGCCCCTGGTTTTAAAATTGATGAAGTAACAAGAAGGGTAGAATTCTTACGTGTATGTGGGTTTGAAATATGAAGTTACGAGAAGTCTTACGGTTTCCCACTATTCACGGAGCTATTCTGTAAAGACCCTAATTCATTTCCATGTATGAAGGTAAGCATGAAACCTTAACTAAATTTTCAAACAATATTTTGCTCATAACTGAAAGTATTACTTTATAATCCACACACAAAAAGATTGCAGAAAAGATTTTCCATTTTCCTTACAATCAGAAACGCATATTGGTAATCAGAATACAGTTACATGAAGAAATCAAAAGATTTGAATTGCTTCATAAAAGGAATAAGGTACACTGTAAAATATTTTTTTCGAATTCCACGTTCGAGTGTTGGCTTATAAAACATAAAAGTTTTCGATTCAACAATAATATGAGAAAAATGACTTATCGTTATGAAGAACTACTGAAAAATAAAACTGAGGAGTTTTTTTCAGCTTTATATGGCGCCACAAGTGCTGCCTTATGAAAAACGAAAACACCTACGTAAATGATGAATTTCATTAAAATTTTACATAAATTTCTGGTTTTGTGAAACGAGGTTAAATGTACAAAAAGTGGAAGTGTGGTTTATAAGGCGGTAAAAAGTTCTAATAATGATTGATTTGTTAAAGACAAAAGAGTGTAATATGAAGAGCTTTGATAAATATCTCAAACCTCTCACAGAATATGCTGAGGCAACAATAGATGGAATAAGCAAAGGTGTTTCCTTAAGAAAAGGAAGAAAGGTAAGGTAAATAATTTCACGAGATTTTCTGGATTTTCACGACGAGCCGAAATGAACAAGGTTTACGAAGAAGGTTCGCATGTTGAAATTATATTTTTTTTCGGCTTTTGCACAACAGGGCCTAGTGAACAAGATATACGAGAAACGTTCGTACGTTAAAATTTTATGCACATTTTTGAATTTGCACGAGGAGGTGAAATGAACAAAGTATACGAAGAAGGTACGCTTGATGAAATTTTATATACGTTATGTAGTTCTTCGCAACGAAACTAAATAAACAAGAATACGAATAAAGCTTGCAAGTTGAAATTTCATTTAAATTTTCTGGGTTTTAACGAGCCGAAATGAACGAAGATTACGAAAAAATTTCGCATGTTAAATTTTATTTCTATTTTCTGAATTTGTTCTACGAAGCTAAATGAACAAGCTATACCAAGAAGAAATTTAAAACGAAAATTACGAAGAAACGTTTTTGGAGGTTATAATTTCAGTAAGAAAATCACGAAAATGATGAAGAGTCCGACAGCAGAAAATCAAATATTTTTTCCCGTTTCGAAAGCAGCACAAATTGCACCAATGCGGAAATATTGGTTTTCGGTTCAAGCAGAAATATTGAGGTAACTATTTGACAAAATGACTTCAGTTGATGGAGAGTCAGACAATAAAGTATCAAAACTCTTTCCAAGTTTTGTATGGCACCCCCAGATGCGCCAATGCGGAGGTATCGCCATATAAAACAGGGAAAAGCTATAAGAATTATTATCTAAGAAAAAATATCATGCTGAGGGCAAACACCAGAATTGCAAAAAGGTCATATATTTCTTCTCGCTTTGCATTGGAACATGAGATACGCCAATGAGTAAGTGTTTTCCAATGAAACAGGAGAAATATTATGATACCAAATTGGAGAAATTGTTTCACAAAAAGGTTTCAGTAGATAGAGAGTCCAACAATAGGGTATCAAAACTCTTTCCAAGTTTTGTATGGCACCACCAGAGGCGCCAATGCAAAGGTATTGCCATCATATGAAAAATGAAAAAAGTTATGAGAATATTTTTTTAAGAAAACATATCTTGCGTAGGACAAACCTTAGACGTGTAAAATTTCATATATTTCTTCTCGCTTTGCATCGGAACATGAGATACGATAATGTGGAAGTGTTTTCTTCTCGCTTTTCATCGGAACATGAGATACGCCAATGTGGAAGTCTTTTCCAATGAAACAGGAGAAATATTATGTAACTAAATTAGAGAAATTATTTCACAAAAAGAATTCTGTTGATGGAGAGTCCGACAATAGGGTATGAAACCTCTTTCCAAGTTTTGTATGGCACCACCAGATGCGCCAATGCGCAGGTATTGCCATATGAAACAGGAAAAAGTTACGTGAATTATTATTTAAGAAAAAAAATCTTGCGTAGGGTAAACACTAGAACTGAAAAATTTCATATATTTCTTCTCGCTTTTCATCGGAACATGAGATACGACAATGTGGAAGTGTTTTCCAAAGAAACAGGAGAAATATTATGATACCAAATTAGAGATATTATCTCACAAAAAGACTTCAGTTGATGGAGAGTCCGACAATAGGGTATGAAAACTCTTTCCAAGTTTGGTATGGCACCACCAGATGCGCCAATGCGGAGGTATTGCCATATGAAACAGGAAAAAGTTATGTGAATTATTATTTAAGAAAAAATATCTTGAGTAGGGCAAACACTAGAACTGTAAAATTTCATGTATTTCTTCTCGCTTTTCATCGGAACATGAGATACGCCAATGTGGAAGTGTTTTCCAAAGAAACAGGAGAAATATTATGATACCAAATTAGAGATATTATCTCACAAAGAGACTTCAGTTTAAGGAGAGTCTGGCAATAGGCTATCAAAACTCTTTCCAAGTTTTGTATGGCACAACCAGATGCGCCAATGCAGAGGTATCGCCATATGAAACAGGGAAAAGTTATTAGAATAATTATTTAAGAAAAGAAATCTTGCGTAGGGCAAACACTAGAACTGTAAAATTTCATATATTTCTCCTGGCTTTTCATCGGAACGTGAGATACGCCAAGGTGGAAGAGTTGTCCAATGAAACAGATGAATTATGATATCAAATTGGAGAAATTGGTTTACAAAAAGGCTTCAGTTGATGGAGAGTCCGACAATAGGGTGACAAAACTCTTTCCAAGTTTTGTGTGGCACTACTAGATGCGCAAATGCGGAGGTATTGTTTATATAAAACAGGGAAAAAGTTATGAGAATAATTATTTATTTAAGAATAAAATCTTGTGTAGGGCAAACACCAGAAACTGTGAAATTTCATATATTTCTTCTCGCTTCTCATCGGAACATGAGATACGCTAATGTGGAAGTGTTTTCCAATGAAACAGGAGAAATATTATGATACCAAATTAGAGAAATTATTTCACAAAAGAAATTCTGTTGATGGAGAGTCCGACATTAGGGTATAAAAACTCTTTCCAAGTTTTGTATGGCACCACCAGATGCGCCAATGCGGAGGTATTGCCATATGAAACAGAAGAAAGTTATTAGAACAATTATTTAAGAAAAAGAAATCTTGCGTAGGGCAAACACTAGCAAACTGCGAAATTTCATATATTTCTCCTCGCTTTTCATCGGAACATGAGATACGCCAAGGTGGAAGTGTTTTCCAATGAAAGAGATGAATTATAATATCAAATTGAAGAAATTGTTTCGCAAAAAGGTTTCAATTGATAGATAGTCCAACAATAGGGAATCAAAACTGTTTCCAAGTTTTGTAGGGCATCACCAGATGGGCCAATGCCGAGGTATTGCAATATGAAACATGGAAAAAAGTTATGAGAATAATTTTTTCAGAAAACATATCTTGCGTAGGACAAACACTAGACGTGAAAAATTTCATATATTTCTTCTCGCTTTGCTTCCGAACATGAGATACGCCAATGTGGAAGTGTTTTCCAATAAAACAGGAGAAATATTATGATACCAAATTAGAGAAATTGTTTCACAAAAGAAGTTCTGTTGATGGAGAGTCCGACAATAGGGTATCAAAACTCTTTCCAAGTTTTGAATGGCACCACCAGATGCGCCAATGCGGAGGTATTGCCTTATGAAACAGAGAAAAGTTATATGAATTATTATTTAAGAAAAAAATATCTTGAGTAGGGCAAACACTAGAACTATAAATTTTCATATATTTTTTCTCGCATTTCACCGGAACATGAGATACGCCAATGTGGAAGTGTTTTCCAAAGAAACAGGAGAAATATTATGATACCAAATTGGAGATATTATGTCACAAAAAGACTTCAGTTTATAGAGAATCAGACAATAGGTTATAAAAACACTTTCCAAATGTTGTATGGCACCACCAGATGCGCCAATGCGGAGGTATTGCCATATGAAACAGGGAAAAGTTATGTGAATTATTATTTAATAAAAAATATCTTGAGTACGGCAAACACTAGAACTGTAAAATTTCATATATTTTTTCTCGCTTTTCGTCGGAACATGAGATACGCAATGTGGAAGTGTTTTCTAATGAAACAGGAAAAAAATTATGATATTGAAATTAGAGATAGTATTATTTTACAAAATGACTTCAGTTGATGGAGAGTCTAACAATAGGATATCATCAATCTTTCCAAGTTTTGTATGGCACCACCAGATGCGCCAATGCGGAGGTATTGCCATATGAAGCAGGGAAACGTTATGTGAATTATTAATTAAGAAAAAATATCTTGAGTAGGGCAAACACTAGAACTGTAAAATTTCATGTATTTCTTCTCGCTTTTTAACAGAACATGAGATACGGCAATGTGGAAGTGTTTTCCAATGAAACAAGAGAGATATTATGATACCAAATTAGAGAAATTATTCCACAAAAAGAATTCTGTTGATGGAGAGTCCGACAATAGGGTATGAAATTTCTTTCCAAGTTTTGTATGGCACTACCACATGCGCCAATGCGTAGGTATTGCCATATGAAACAGGAAGAAATTATGTGAATTATTATTTAAGAAAAAATATCTTGAGTAGGGCAAACACTAGAACTGTAAAATTTCATATATTTTCTCTCGCTATTCTTCGGAACATGAGATACGCCAATGTGGAAGTGTTTTCTAATGAAACAGGAGAAAAATTATTATACCAAATTAGAGATAGTATTTCACAAAAATGACTTCAGTTGATGGAGAGCCTAACAATAGGGTATCAAAACACTTTACAAGTTTTGTATGGCACCACCAGATGCGCCAATGCGGAGGTATTGTCATATGAAACAGGGAAAAGTTATGTGAATTATTATTTAAGAAAAAATATCTTGAGTAGGGCAAACACTAGGACTGTAAAATTTCATATATTTTTTCTCGCTTTTTATCGGAACATGAGATACGTCAATGTGGAAGTGCTTTCCAATGAAACAGGGGAGATATTATGATACCAAATTAGAGAAATTATTCCAAAAAAAGAATTCTGTTGATGGAGAGTCTGACAATAGGGTATCAAAACTCTTTCCAAGTTTTGTATGGCACAACCAGATGCGCCAATGCGGAGGTATTGCCATATGAAACAGGTAAAAGTTATGTGAATTATTATTTAAGAAAACATATATTAAGTAGGGCAAACACTAGAACTGTAAAATTTCATATATTTTTTCTCGCTTTTCATCAGATGATATACGCGAATGTGGAAGTGTTTTACAAAGAAACAGGAGAAATATTATGATACCAAATTAGAGAAATTATTCCACAAAAAGACTTCACTTTATGGAGAGTCTGACAATAGGGTATCAAAACTCTTTCCAAGTTTTGGAAGGCACCACCAGATGCGCCAATGCGGAGGTATTGCCATACGAAACAGGGAAAAGTTATTTGAATAATTATTTAAGAAAACATATATTGTGTAGGGCAAACACTGTCAGAACTATGAAATTTCATGCATTTCTTCTCGCTCTTCATCGGAACATGAGATACGCCAATGTGGAAGTGTTTTCCAATGAAACAAGGGAAAAATTATGATACCAAATTAGAGAAATTATCTCACAAAGAGACTTCACTTTAAGGAGAGTCTGACAATACGGTATCAAAACTCTTTCCAAGTTTCGTATGGCACAACCAGATGCGCCAATGCGGAGGTATTGCCATATGAAACAGGGAAAAGTTATGTGAATTATTATTTAAGAAAAATATCTTAAGAAGGGCAAACACTAGAAATATAACATTTCATATATTTCTTCTCGCTTTTCATCTAAACATGATATACGCCAATGTGGAAGTGTTTTCCAAAGAAACAGGAGAAATATTATGATACCAAATTAGAAATATTATCTCAGAAAAAAACTTCACTTTATGGAGAGTCTGACAATAGGGTATCAAAATTCTTTCAAAGTTTTGTATGGTACCACCATATGCGCCGATGCGGAGGTATTGCCATATGAAACAAGGAAACGTTATGTGAATTATTATTAAAGAAAAAATATCTTGCGTAGGGCAAACACTAGAACTGTAATATTTCATATATTTCTTCTCGCTTTTCCTGGGAACATTAGATACGCCAATGTGGAAGGGTTTTCCAATAAAACAGGAGAAATATTATGATACCAAATTAGAGATATTATTTCACAAAATGACTTTAGTTGATGTAGAGGCGGACAATAGGGTATCAAAACTGTTTCCAAGTTTTGTATGGCACTCCCAGATGCGCTAATGCGGAGGTATTGCCATATGAAACAAGGAAAAGTTATGTGAATTATTATTTAAGAAAAAACATCTTGAGTAGGGCAAACACTAGAACTGTAAAATTTCATATATTTTCTCTCGCTATTCTTCGGAACATGAGATACGCCAATGTGGAAGTGCTTTCTAATGAAACAGGAGAAAAATTATTATACCAAATTAGAGATAGTATTTCACAAAATGACTTCAGTTGATGGAGAGCCTAACAATAGGGTATCAAAACTCTTTACAAGTTTTGTATGGCACACCAGATGCGCCAATGCGGAGGTATTGCCATATGAAACAGGGAAAAGTTATGTGAATTATTATTTAAGAAAAAATATCTTGAGTAGGGCAAACACTAGGACTGTAAAATTTCATATGTTTCTTCTCGCTTTTTATCGAAACATGAGATACGCCAATGTGGAAGTGCTTTCCAATGAAACAGGAGAGATATTATGATACCAAATTAGAGAAATTATTCCACAAAAAGAATTCTGTTGATGGAGAGTCTGACAATAGGGTATCAAAACTCTTTCCAAGTTTTGTATGGCACAACCAGATGCGCCAATGCGGAGGTATTGCCATACGAAACAGGGAAAAGCTATGTGAATTATTATTTAAGAAAACATATATTGTGTAGGGCAAACACTAGAACTATGAAATTTCATGCATTTCTTCTCGCTCTTCATCGGAACATGAGATACGCCAATGTGGAAGTGTTTTCCAATGAAACAAAGTAAAAATTATGATACCAAATTTGAGAAATTATCTCACAAAGAGACTTTACTTTAAGGAGAGTCTGACAATAGGGTATCAAAACTCTTTCCAAGTTTTGTATGGCACAACCAGATGCGCCAATGCGGAGGTATTGCCATATGAAACAGGTAAAAGTTATGTGAATTATTATTTAAGAAAACATATATTGTGTAGAGCAAACACTAGAAGTATGAAATTTCATGCATTTCTTCTCGCTCTTCATCGGAACATGAGATACGCCAATGTGGAAGTGTTTTCCAATGAAACAAAGGAAAAATTATGATACCAAATTTGAGAAATTATCTCACAAAGAGACTTTACTTTAAGGAGAGTCTGACAATAGGGTATCAAAACTCTTTCCAAGTTTTGTATGGCACAACCAGATGCGCCAATGCGGAGGTATTGCCATATGAAACAGGGAAAAGTTATGTGAATTATTATTTAAGAAAAATATCTTAAGGAGGGCAAACACTAGAAATATAACATTTCATATATTTCTTCTCGCTTTTCATCGAAACATGATATACGCCAATGTGGAAGTGTTTTCCAAAAAAACAGGAGAAATATTATGATACCAAATTAGAAATATTATCTCAGAAAAAGACTTCACTTTATGGAGAGTCTGACAATAGGGTATCAAAAATTCTTTCCAAGTTTTGTATGGTACCACCAGATGCGCCAATGCTGAGGAATTGCCATATGAAACAAGGAAACGTTATGTGAATTATTATTTAAGAAAACATATATTGTGTAGAGCAAACACTAGAAGTATGAAATTTCATACATTTCTTCTCGCTCTTCATCGGAACATGAGATACGCCAATGTGGAAGTGTTTTCCAATGAAACAGGAGAAAAATTATGATACCAAATTGGAGAAATTAGTTCGCAAAAAGAATTCTGTTGATGGAGAGTTCGACAATAGGGTATGAAAACTCTTTCCAAGTTTTGCAGGGCACCACCAGATGCGCCAATGTGGAGGTATTGCCATATGAAACAGGAAAAAATTATGTGA
Source organism: Macrothele yani (assembly GCA_039090855.1). Classification (NCBI taxonomy): domain Eukaryota; kingdom Metazoa; phylum Arthropoda; class Arachnida; order Araneae; family Macrothelidae; genus Macrothele; species Macrothele yani. Next base: position 119,186,996 of record CM077008.1, read on the forward strand.
ATTATTATTTAAGAAAAAATATCTTGAGTAAGGCAAACACTAGAACTGTAAAATTTCATATATTTCTTCTTGCTTTCCCTGGGAACATCAGATACGCCAATGTGGAAGTGTTTTCCAATAAAACAGGAGAAATATTATGATACCAAATTGGAGATATTACCTCACAAAAAGACTTCAGTTTATGGAGAATCTGACAATAGGGTATAAAAACACTTTCCAAGTTTTGTATGGCACCACCACATGCGCCAATGCGTAGGTATTGCCATATGAAACAGGAAAAAATTATGTGAATTATTATTTAAGAAAAAATATCTTGAGTAGGGCAAACACTAGAACTGTAAAATTTCATATATTTCTTCTGGCTTTTCCTGGGAACATCAGATACGCCAATGTGGAAGTGTTTTCCAATAAAACAGGAGAAATATTATGATACCAATTTAGAGATATTATCTCACAAAAAGACTTCTGTTTATGGAGAATCTGACAATAGGGTATGAAATCTCTTTCCAAGTTTTGTATGGCACCACCAGATGCGCCAATGCGGAGGTATTGCCATATGAAACAGGGAAAAGTTATGTGAATTATTATTAAAGAAAAAATATCTTGCGTAGGGCAAACACTAGAACTGTAAAATTTCATATATTTCTTCTCGCATTTCATCGAATCATCAGATACGCCAATGTGGAAGTGTTTTCCAAAGCAACAGGAGAAATATTATGATACCAAATTGTAGATATTATCTCACGAAAAGACTTCAGTTTATGAAGAATCTGACAATAGGGTATAAAAACAATTTCCAAGTTTTGTGTGGCACCACCAGATGCGCCAATGGGTAAGTATTGCCATATAAAACAAGAAAAAATTATGTGAATTATTATTTAAGAAAAAATATCTTGTGTAGGACAAACACTAGAACTGTAAAATTTCATATATTTTTTCTGGCTTTTCCTGGGAACATCAGATACGCCAATGTGGTAGTGTTTTCCAATAAAAAAGGATAAATATTATGATACCAAATTAGAGATATTATTTCACAAAATGACTTCAGTTGATGGAGAGGCGGACAATACGGTATCAAAACTCTTTCCAAGTTTTGCATGCCACTACCAGATGCGCCAATGCGGAGGTATTGCCATATGAAACAGGGAAAAGTTATGTGTATTATTATTTAAGAAAAAATATCTTAAGTAGGGCAAACCTAGAACTGTAAAATTTCATATATTTTTTCTCGCTTTTCATCGGAACATCGGTTACGCCAATGAGGAAGTGTTTTCCAAAGAAACAGGAGAGATATTATGATACCAAATTAGAGAAATTATTCCTCAAAAAGAATTCTGTTGATGGAGAGCCTGACAATAGGGTATCAAAACTCTTTTCAAGTTTTGTATGGCACATCCAGATGCGCCAATGCGGAGGTATTGCCATATGAAACAGGTAAAAGTTATGTGAATTATTATTTAAGAAAACATATATTGGGTAGGGCAAACACTAGAACTGTAAAATTTCATATATTTTTTCTCGCTTTTCATCGGATGATATACGCGAATGTGGAAGTGTTTTACAAAGAAACAGGAGAAATATTATGATACCAAATGAGAGATATTATCTCACAAAAAGACTTCACTTTATGGAGAGTCTGACAATGGGGTATCAAAACTCTTTCCAAGTTTTGGAAGGCACCACCAGATGCGCCAATGCGGAGGTATTGCCATACGAAACAGGGAAAAGCTATGTGAATTATTATTTAAGAAAACATATATTGTGTAGGGCAAACACTAGAACTATGAAATTTCATGCATTTCTTCTCGCTCTTCATCGAACATGAGATACGCCAATGTGGAAGTGTTTTCCAATAAAACAGGGGAAATATTATGATAACAAATTAGAAATATTATCTCAGAAAAAGACTTCACTTTATGGAGAGTCTGACAAAAGGGTATCAAAATTCTTTCCAAGTTTTGTATTGTACCACCAGATGCGCCGATGCGGAAGTATTGCCATATGAAACAAGGAAACGTTGTGTGAATTATTATTTAAGAAAATATATATTGTGTAGAGCAAACACTAGAAGTATGAAATTTCATACATTTCTTCTCGCTCTTCATCGGAACATGAGATACGCCAATGTGGAAGTGTTTTCCAATGAAACAGGAGAAAAATTATGATACCAAATTGGAGAAATTAGTTCGCAAAAAGAATTCTGTTGATGGAGAGTTCGACAATAGGGTATGAAAATTATTTCCAAGTTTTGCAGGGCACCACCAGATGCGCCAATGTGGAGGTATTGCCATATGAAACAGGAAAAAATTATGTGAATTATTATTTAAGAAAAAATATCTTGAGTAGGGCAAACACTAGAACTGTAAAATTTCATATATTTCTTCTGGCTTTTCCTGGGAACATCAGATACGCCAATGTGGAAGTGTTTTCCAAAGCAACAGGAGAAATATTATGATACCAATTTAGAGATATTATCTCACAAAAAGACTTCTGTTTATGGAGAATCTGACAATAGGGTATGAAATCTCTTTCCAAGTTTTGTATGGCACCACCAGATGCGCCAATGCGGAGGTATTGCCATATGAAACAGGGAAAAGTTACGTGAATTATTATTAAAGAAAAAAATATCTTGCGTAGGGCAAACACTAGAACTGTAAAATTTCATATATTTCTTCTCGCATTTCATCGAATCATCAGATACGCCAATGTGGAAGTGTTTTCCAAAGCAACAGGAGAAATATTATGATACCAAATTGTAGATATTATCTCACGAAAAAGACTTCAGTTTATGAAGAATCTGACAATAGGGTAAAAAAACAATTTCCAAGTTTTGTGTGGCACCACCAGATGCGCCAATGGGTAAGTATTGCCATATAAAACAAGATAAAATTATGTGAATTACTATTTAAGAAAAAATATCTTGTATAGGGCAAACACTAGAACTGTAAAATTTCATATATTTTTTCTGGCTTTTCCTGGGAACATCAGATACGCCAATGTGGTAGTGTTTTCCAATAAAACAGGATAAATATTATGATACCAATATAGAGATATTATTTCACAAAATGACTTCAGTTGATGGAGAGGCGGACAATACGGTATCAAAACTCTTTCCAAGTTTTGCATGGCACTACCAGATGCGCCAATACGGAGGTATTGCCATATGAAACAGGGAAAAGTTATGTGTATTATTATTTAAGAAAAAATATCTTAAGTAGGGCAAACCCTAGAACTGTAAAATTTCATATATTTTTTCTCGCTTTTCATCGGAACATCAGTTACGCCAATGAGGAAGTGTTTTCCAAAGAAACAGGAGAGATATTATGATACCAAATTAGAGAAATTATTCCACAAAAAGAATTCTGTTGATGGAGAGCCTGACAATAGGGTATCAAAACTCTTTTCAAGTTTTGTATGGCACATCCAGATGCGCCAATGCGGAGGTATTGCCATATGAAACAGGTAAAAGTTATGTGAATTATTATTTAAGAAAACATATATTGGGTAGGGCAAACACTAGAACTGTAAAATTTCATATATTTTTTCTCGCTTTTCATCGGATGATATACGCGAATGTGGAAGTGTTTTACAAAGAAACAGGAGAAATATTATGATACCAAATGAGAGATATTATCTCACAAAAAGACTTCACTTTATGGAGAGTCTGATAATGGGGTATCAAAACTCTTTCCAAGTTTTGGAAGGCACCACCAGATGCGCCAATGCGGAGGTATTGCCATACGAAACAGGGAAAAGATATGTGAATTATTATTTAAGAAAACATATATTGTGTAGGGCAAACACTAGAACTATGAAATTTCATGCATTTCTTCTCGCTCTTCATCGAACATGAGATACGCCAATGTGGAAGTGTTTTCCAATAAAACAGGGGAAATATTATGATAACAAATTAGAAATATTATCTCAGAAAAAGACTTCACTTTATGGAGAGTCTGACAATAGGGTATCAAAATTCTTCCAAGTTTTGTATGGTACCACCAGATGCGCCAATGCGGAGGTATTGCCATATGAAACAAGGAAACGTTATGTGAATTATTATTTAAGAAAACATATATTGTGTAGAGCAAACACTAGAAGTATGAAATTTCATACATTTCTTCTCGCTCTTCATCGGAACATGAGATACGCTGATGTGGAAGTGTTTTCCAATGAAACAGGAGAAAAATTATGATACCAAATTAGAGAAATTAGATCGCAAAAGGAATTCTGTTGATGGAGAGTTCGCCAATAGGGTATGAAAACTTTTTCCAAGTTTTGCAGGGCACCACCAGATGCGCCAATGTGGAGGTATTGCCATATGAAACAGGAAAAAATTATGTGAATTATTATTTAAGAAAAAATATCTTGAGTAGGGCAAACACTAGAACTGTAAAATTTCATATATTTCTTCTTGCTTTTCCTGGGAACATCAGATACGCCAATGTGGAAGTGTTTTCCAATAAAACAGGAGAAATATTATGATACCAAATTATAGATATTATTTCACAAAATGACTGCAGTTGATGGAGAGGCGGACAATACGGTATCAAAACTCTTTCCAAGTTTTGTAAAGCACTTCCAGATGCGCCAATGCCGAGGTATTGACATATGAAACAGTGAAAAGCTATGTGTATTATTATTTAAGAAAAAATAACTTGAGTAGGGCAAACACTAGAACTGTAAAATTTCATATATTTCTTCTCGCTTTTCCTGGGAACTTGAGATACGCCAATGTGGAAGTGTTTTCCAATGAAACAGGAGAGTTGTTATGATACCAAATTAGAGAAATTATTCCACAAAAAGAATTCTGTTGATGGAGAGTCCGACAATAGGGTATGAAATTTCTTTCCAAGTTTTGCAGGGCACCACCAGATGCGCCAATGCGGAGGTATTGCCTTATGAAACAGGGAAATGTTATGTGAATTATTATTTAAGAAAGAATATCTTGCGTAGGGCAAACACTAGAACCGTAAAATTTCTCACATTTCTTCTCGCTTTTCCTGGGAACATCAGATACGCCAATGTGGAAGTGTTTTCCAATAAAACAGGAGAAATATTATGATACCAAATTGGAGATATTATTTCACAAAATGACTTCAGTTGATGGAGAGGCGGACAATAGGGTATCAAAACTCTTTCCAAGTTTTGTATGGCACTACAAGATGCGCCAATGCCGAGGTATTGCCATATGAAACAGGGAAAAGTTATGTGTATTATTATTTAAGAAAAAATAACTTGAGTAGGGCAAACACTAGGACTGTAAAATTTCATATATTTCTTCTCGCTTTTCCTGGGAACATCAGATACGCCAATGTGGAAGTGTTTTCCAATAAAGCAGGAGAAATATTATGATACCAAATTAGAGATATTATTTCACAAAATGACTTCAGTTGATGGAGAGGCGGACAATAGGGTATCAAAACTCTTTCCAAGTTTTGTTTATCACTACCAGATGCGCCAATGCGGAGGTATTGCCATATGAAACAGGGAAAGTTATGTGAATTATTATTTAAGGAAACATATATTAAGTAGGGCAAACACTAGAACTATAAAATTTCATATATTTCTTTTCGCTTTTCATAGAAACATGATATACGCCAATGTGGAAGTGTTTTCCAAAAAAAACAGGAGAAGTATTATGATACCAAATTAGAGATATTATCTCACAAAAAGACTTCACTTTATGGAGAGTCTGACAATAGCGTATCAAAACTCTTTCCAAGTTTTGGAAGGCACAACCAGATGCGCCAATGCGGAGGTATTGCCATATGAAACAGGGAAAAGTTATGTGAATTATTATTTAAGAAAACATATATTGTGTAGGGCAAACACTAGAACTATGAAATTTTATGCATTTCTTCTCGCTCTTCATCGGAACATGAGATACGCCAATGTGGAAGTGCTTTCCAATGAAACAGGAGAGATATTATGATACCAAATTAGAGAAATTATTCCACAAAAAGAGTTCTGTTGATGGAGAGTCTGACAATAGGGTATCAAAACTCTTTCCAAGTTTTGTATGGCACAACCAGATGCGCCAATGCGGAGGTATTGCCATATGAATCAGGTAAAAGTTATGTGAATTATTATTTAAGAAAACATATATTAAGTAGGGCAAACACTAGAACTGTAAAATTTCATATATTTTTTCTCGCTTTTCATCAGATGATATACGCGAATGTGGAAGTGTTTTACAAAGAAACAGGAGAAATATTATGATACCAAATTAGAGATATTATCTCACAACAAGACTTCACTTTATGGAGAATCTGACAATAGGGTATCAAAACTCTTTCCAAGTTTTGGAAGGCACCACCAGATGCGCCAATGCGGAGGTATTGCCATACGAAACAGGGAAAGTTATGTGAATTATTATTTAAGAAAACATATATTGTGTAGGGCAAACACTAGAACTATGAAATTTCATGCATTTCTTCTCGCTCTTCATCGGAACATGAGATACGCCAATGTGGATGTGTTTTCCAATGAAACAAAGGAAAAATTATGATACCAAATTAGAGAAATTATCTCACAAAGAGACTTTACTTTAAGGAGAGTCTGACAATAGGGTATCAAAACTCTTTCCAAGTTTTGTATGGCACAACCAGATGCGCCAATGCGGAGGTATTGCCATATGAAACAGGGAAAAGTTATGTGAATTATTATTTAAGAAAAATATCTTAAGGAGGGCAAACACTAGAAATATAATATTTCATATATTTCTTCTCGCTTTTCATCGAAACATGATATACGCCAATGTGGAAGTGTTTTCCAAAAAAACAGGAGAAATATTATGATACCAAATTAGAAATATTATCTCAGAAAAACACTTCACTTTATGGAGAGTCTGACAATAGGGTATCAAAATTCTTTCCAAGTTTTGTATTGTACCACCAGATGCGCCGATGCGGAAGTATTGCCATATGAAACAAGGAAACGTTATGTGAATTATTATTTAAGAAAACATATATTGTGTAGAGCAAACACTAGAAGTATGAAATTTCATACATTTCTTCTCGCTCTTCATCGGAACATGAGATACGCCAATGTGGAAGTGTTTTCCAATGAAACAGGAGAAAAATTATGATACCAAATTGGAGAAATTAGTTCGCAAAAAGAATTCTGTTGATGGAGAATCTGACAATAGGGTATGAAATCTCTTTCCAAGTTTTGTATGGCACCACCACATGCGCCAATGCGGAGGTATTGCCATATGAAACAGGGAAACGTTATGTGAATTATTATTAAAGTAAAAATATCTTGCGTAGGGCAAACACTAGAACTGTAAAATTTCATATATTTCTTCTCGCATTTCATCGAATCATCAGATACGCCAATGTGGAAGTGTTTTCCAAAGCAACAGGAGAAATATTATGATACCAAATTGTAGATATTATCTCACAAAAAGACTTCAGTTTATGAAGAATCTGACAATAGGGTATAAAAACAATTTCCAAGTTTTGTGTGGCACCACCAGATGCGCCAATGGGTAAGTATTGCCATATAAAACAAGAAAAAATTATGTGAATTATTATTTAAGAAAAAATATCTTGTTTAGGGCAAACACTAGAACTGTAAAATTTCATATATTTTTTCTGGCTTTTCCTGGGAACATCAGATACGCCAATGTGGTAGTGTTTTCCAATAAAACAGGATAAATATTATGATACCAAATTAGAGATATTATTTCACAAACTGACTTCAGTTGATGGAGAGCCTGACAATAGGGTATCAAAACTCTTTTCAAGTTTTGTATGGCACATCCAGATGCGCCAATGCGGAGGTATTGCCATATGAAACAGGTAAAAGTTATGTGAATTATTATTTAAGAAAACATATATTGGGTAGGGCAAACACTAGAACTGTAAAATTTCATATATTTTTTCTCGCTTTTCATCGGATGATATACGCGAATGTGGAAGTGTTTTACAAAGAAACAGGAGAAATATTATGATACCAAATGAGAGATATTATCTCACAAAAAGACTTCACTTTATGGAGAGTCTGATAATGGAGTATCAAAACTCTTTCCAAGTTTTGGAAGGCACCACCAGATGCGCCAATGCGGAGGTATTGCCATACGAAACAGGGAAAAGCTATGTGAATTATTATTTAAGAAAACATATATTGTGTAGGGCAAACACTAGAACTATGAAATTTCATGCATTTCTTCTCGCTCTTCATCGAACATGAGATACGCCAATGTGGAAGTGTTTTCCAATAAAACAGGGGAAATATTATGATAACAAATTAGAAATATTATCTCAGAAAAAGACTTCACTTTATGGAGAGTCTGACAATAGGGTATCAAAATTCTTCCAAGTTTTGTATGGTACCACCAGATGCGCCAATGCGGAGGTATTGCCATATGAAACAAGGAAACGTTATGTGAATTATTATTTAAGAAAACATATATTGTGTAGAGCAAACACTAGAAGTATGAAATTTCATACATTTCTTCTCGCTCTTCATCGGAACATGAGATACGCTGATGTGGAAGTGTTTTCCAATGAAACAGGAGAAAAATTATGATACCAAATTAGAGAAATTAGATCGCAAAAGGAATTCTGTTGATGGAGAGTTCGCCAATAGGGTATGAAAACTTTTTCCAAGTTTTGCAGGGCACCACCAGATGCGCCAATGTGGAGGTATTGCCATATGAAACAGGAAAAAATTATGTGAATTATTATTTAAGAAAAAATATCTTGAGTAGGGCAAACACTAGAACTGTAAAATTTCATATATTTCTTCTTGCTTTTCCTGGGAACATCAGATACGCCAATGTGGAAGTGTTTTCCAATAAAACAGGAGAAATATTATGATACCAAATTATAGATATTATTTCACAAAATGACTGCAGTTGATGGAGAGGCGGACAATACGGTATCAAAACTCTTTCCAAGTTTTGTAAAGCACTTCCAGATGCGCCAATGCCGAGGTATTGACATATGAAACAGTGAAAAGCTATGTGTATTATTATTTAAGAAAAAATAACTTGAGTAGGGCAAACACTAGAACTGTAAAATTTCATATATTTCTTCTCGCTTTTCCTGGGAACTTGAGATACGCCAATGTGGAAGTGTTTTCCAATGAAACAGGAGAGTTGTTATGATACCAAATTAGAGAAATTATTCCACAAAAAGAATTCTGTTGATGGAGAGTCCGACAATAGGGTATGAAATTTCTTTCCAAGTTTTGCAGGGCACCACCAGATGCGCCAATGCGGAGGTATTGCCTTATGAAACAGGGAAATGTTATGTGAATTATTATTTAAGAAAGAATATCTTGAGTAGGGCAAACACTAGAACCGTAAAATTTCTCACATTTCTTCTCGCTTTTCCTGGGAACATCAGATACGCCAATGTGGAAGTGTTTTCCAATAAAACAGGAGAAATATTATGATACCAAATTGGAGATATTATTTCACAAAAATGACTTCAGTTGATGGAGAGGCGGACAATAGGGTATCAAAACTCTTTCCAAGTTTTGTATGGCACTACAAGATGCGCCAATGCCGAGGTATTGCCATATGAAACAGGGAAACGTTATGTGTATTATTATTTAAGAAAAAATAACTTGAGTAGGGCAAACACTAGGACTGTAAAATTTCATATATTTCTTCTCGCTTTTCCTGGGAACATCAGATACGCCAATGTGGAAGTGTTTTCCAATAAAGCAGGAGAAATATTATGATACCAAATTAGAGATATTATTTCACAAAATGACTTCAGTTGATGGAGAGGCGGACAATAGGGTATCAAAACTCTTTCCAAGTTTTGTTTATCACTACCAGATGCGCCAATGCGGAGGTATTGCCATATGAAACAGGGAAAGTTATGTGAATTATTATTTAAGGAAACATATATTAAGTAGGGCAAACACTAGAACTATAAAATTTCATATATTTCTTTTCGCTTTTCATAGAAACATGATATACGCCAATGTGGAAGTGTTTTCCAAAAAAACAGGAGAAGTATTATGATACCAAATTAGAGATATTATCTCACAAAAAGACTTCACTTTATGGAGAGTCTGACAATAGCGTATCAAAACTCTTTCCAAGTTTTGGAAGGCACAACCAGATGCGCCAATGCGGAGGTATTGCCATATGAAACAGGGAAAAGTTATGTGAATTATTATTTAAGAAAACATATATTGTGTAGGGCAAACACTAGAACTATGAAATTTTATGCATTTCTTCTCGCTCTTCATCGGAACATGAGATACGCCAATGTGGAAGTGCTTTCCAATGAAACAGGAGAGATATTATGATACCAAATTAGAGAAATTATTCCACAAAAAGAGTTCTGTTGGTGGAGAGTCTGACAATAGGGTATCAAAACTCTTTCCAAGTTTTGTATGGCACAACCAGATGCGCCAATGCGGAGGTATTGCCATATGAATCAGGTAAAAGTTATGTGAATTATTATTTAAGAAAACATATATTAAGTAGGGCAAACACTAGAACTGTAAAATTTCATATATTTTTTCTCGCTTTTCATCAGATGATATACGCGAATGTGGAAGTGTTTTACAAAGAAACAGGAGAAATATTATGATACCAAATTAGAGATATTATCTCACAACAAGACTTCACTTTATGGAGAATCTGACAATAGGGTATCAAAACTCTTTCCAAGTTTTGGAAGGCACCACCAGATGCGCCAATGCGGAGGTATTGCCATACGAAACAGGGAAAAGTTATGTGAATTATTATTTAAGAAAACATATATTGTGTAGGGCAAACACTAGAACTATGAAATTTCATGCATTTCTTCTCGCTCTTCATCGGAACATGAGATACGCCAATGTGGATGTGTTTTCCAATGAAACAAAGGAAAAATTATGATACCAAATTAGAGAAATTATCTCACAAAGAGACTTTACTTTAAGGAGAGTCTGACAATAGGGTATCAAAACTCTTTCCAAGTTTTGTATGGCACAACCAGATGCGCCAATGCGGAGGTATTGCCATATGAAACAGGGAAAAGTTATGTGAATTATTATTTAAGAAAAATATCTTAAGGAGGGCAAACACTAGAAATATAACATTTCATATATTTCTTCTCGCTTTTCATCGAAACATGATATACGCCAATGTGGAAGTGTTTTCCAAAAAAACAGGAGAAATATTATGATACCAAATTAGAAATATTATCTCAGAAAAACACTTCACTTTATGGAGAGTCTGACAATAGGGTATCAAAATTCTTTCCAAGTTTTGTATTGTACCACCAGATGCGCCGATGCGGAAGTATTGCCATATGAAACAAGGAAACGTTATGTGAATTATTATTTAAGAAAACATATATTGTGTAGAGCAAACACTAGAAGTATGAAATTTCATACATTTCTTCTCGCTCTTCATCGGAACATGAGATACGCCAATGTGGAAGTGTTTTCCAATGAAACAGGAGAAAAATTATGATACCAAATTGGAGAAATTAGTTCGCAAAAAGAATTCTGTTGATGGAGAATCTGACAATAGGGTATGAAATCTCTTTCCAAGTTTTGTATGGCACCACCACATGCGCCAATGCGGAGGTATTGCCATATGAAACAGGGAAACGTTATGTGAATTATTATTAAAGAAAAAATATCTTGCGTAGGGCAAACACTAGAACTGTAAAATTTCATATATTTCTTCTCGCATTTCATCGAATCATCAGATACGCCAATGTGGAAGTGTTTTCCAAAGCAACAGGAGAAATATTATGATACCAAATTGTAGATATTATCTCACAAAAAGACTTCAGTTTATGAAGAATCTGACAATAGGGTATAAAAACAATTTCCAAGTTTTGTGTGGCACCACCAGATGCGCCAATGGGTAAGTATTGCCATATAAAACAAGAAAAAATTATGTGAATTATTATTTAAGAAAAAATATCTTGTTTAGGGCAAACACTAGAACTGTAAAATTTCATATATTTTTTCTGGCTTTTCCTGGGAACATCAGATACGCCAATGTGGTAGTGTTTTCCAATAAAACAGGATAAATATTATGATACCAAATTAGAGATATTATTTCACAAAAATGACTTCAGTTGATGGAGAGCCTGACAATAGGGTATCAAAACTCTTTTCAAGTTTTGTATGGCACATCCAGATGCGCCAATGCGGAGGTATTGCCATATGAAACAGGTAAAAGTTATGTGAATTATTATTTAAGAAAACATATATTGGGTAGGGCAAACACTAGAACTGTAAAATTTCATATATTTTTTCTCGCTTTTCATCGGATGATATACGCGAATGTGGAAGTGTTTTACAAAGAAACAGGAGAAATATTATGATACCAAATGAGAGATATTATCTCACAAAAAGACTTCACTTTATGGAGAGTCTGACAATGGGGTATCAAAACTCTTTCCAAGTTTTGGAAGGCACCACCAGATGCGCCAATGCGGAGGTATTGCCATACGAAACAGGGAAAAGCTATGTGAATTATTATTTAAGAAAACATATATTGTGTAGGGCAAACACTAGAACTATGAAATTTCATGCATTTCTTCTCGCTCTTCATCGAACATGAGATACGCCAATGTGGAAGTGTTTTCCAATAAAACAGGGGAAATATTATGATAACAAATTAGAAATATTATCTCAGAAAAAGACTTCACTTTATGGAGAGTCTGACAATAGGGTATCAAAATTCTTCCAAGTTTTGTATGGTACTACCAGATGCGCCAATGCGGAGGTATTGCCATATGAAACAAGGAAACGTTATGTGAATTATTATTTAAGAAAACATATATTGTGTAGAGCAAACACTAGAAGTATGAAATTTCATACATTTCTTCTCGCTCTTCATCGGAACATGAGATACGCCAATGTGGAAGTGTTTTCCAATGAAACAGGAGAAAAATTATGATACCAAATTAGAGAAATTAGATCGCAAAAGGAATTCTGTTGATGGAGAGTTCGCCAATAGGGTATGAAAACTTTTTCCAAGTTTTGCAGGGCACCACCAGATGCGCCAATGTGGAGGTATTGCCATATGAAACAGGAAAAAATTATGTGAATTATTATTTAAGAAAAAATATCTTGAGTAGGGCAAACACTAGAACTGTAAAATTTCATATATTTCTTCTTGCTTTTCCTGGGAACATCAGATACGCCAATGTGGAAGTGTTTTTCAATAAAACAGGAGAAATATTATGATACCAAATTAGAGATATTATTTCACAAAATGACTGCAGTTGATGGAGAGGCGGACAATACGGTATCAAAACTCTTTCCAAGTTTTGTAAAGCACTTCCAGATGCGCCAATGCCGAGGTATTGACATATGAAACAGTGAAAAGCTATGTGTATTATTATTTAAGAAAAAATAACTTGAGTAGGGCAAACACTAGAACTGTAAAATTTCATATATTTCTTCTCGCTTTTCCTGGGAACTTGAGATACGCCAATGTGGAAGTGTTTTCCAATGAAACAGGAGAGATGTTATGATACCAAATTAGAGAAATTATTCCACAAAAAGAATTCTGTTGATGGAGAGTCCGACAATAGGGTATGAAATTTCTTTCCAGGTTTTGCAGGGCACCCCCAGATGCGCCAATGCGGAGGTATTGCCTTATGAAACAGGGAAATGTTATGTGAATTATTATTTAAGAAAAATATCTTGAGTAGGGCAAACACTAGAACCGTAAAATTTCTCACATTTCTTCTCGCTTTTCCTGGGAACATCAGATACGCCAATGTGGAAGTGTTTTCCAATAAAACAGGAGAAATATTATGATACCAAATTGGAGATATTATTTCACAAAATGACTTCAGTTGATGGAGAGGCGGACAATAGGGTATCAAAACTCTTTCCAAGTTTTGTATGGCACTACAAGATGCGCCAATGCCGAGGTATTGCCATATGAAACAGGGAAAAGTTATGTGTATTATTATTTAAGAAAAAATAACTTGAGTAGGGCAAACACTAGAACTGTAAAATTTCATATATTTCTTCTCGCTTTTCCTGGGAACATCAGATACGCCAATGTGGAAGTGTTTTCCAATAAAACAGGAGAAATATTATGATACCAAATTGGAGATATTATTTCACAAAATGACTTCAGTTGATGGAGAGGCGGACAATAGGGTATCAAAATTCTTTCCAAGTTTTGTATGGCACTACAAGATGCGCCAATGCCGAGGTATTGCCATATGAAACAGGGAAAAGTTATGTGTATTATTATTTAAGAAAAAATAACTTGAGTAGGGCAAACACTAGAACTGTAAAATTTCATATATTTCTTCTCGCTTTTCCTGGGAACATCAGATACGCCAATGTGGAAGTGTTTTCCAATAAAACAGGAGAAATATTATGATACCAAATTGGAGATATTATTTCACAAAATGACTTCAGTTGATGGAGAGGCGGACAATAGGGTATCAAAATTCTTTCCAAGTTTTGTATGGCACTACAAGATGCGCCAATGCCGAGGTATTGCCATATGAAACAGGGAAAAGTTATGTGTATTATTATTTAAGAAAAAATAACTTGAGTAGGGCAAACACTAGAACTGTAAAATTTCTCACATTTCTTCTCGCTTTTCCTGGGAACATCAGATACGCCAATGTGGAAGTGTTTTCCAATAAAACAGGAGAAATATTATGATACCAAATTGGAGATATTATTTCACAAAATGACTTCAGTTGATGGAGAGGCGGACAATAGGGTATCAAAACTCTTTCCAAGTTTTGTATGGCACCACCAGATGCGCCAATGCGGAGGTATTGCCATATGAAACAGGGAAAAGTTATGTGAATTATTATTTAATAAAAAATATCTTGAGTACGGCAAACACTAGAACTGTAAAATTTCATATATTTTTTCTCGCTTTTCGTCGGAACATGAGATACGCAATGTGGAAGTGTTTTCTAATGAAACAGGAAAAAAATTATGATATTGAAATTAGAGATAGTATTATTTTACAAAATGACTTCAGTTGATGGAGAGTCTAACAATAGGATATCATCAATCTTTCCAAGTTTTGTATGGCACCACCAGATGCGCCAATGCGGAGGTATTGCCATATGAAGCAGGGAAACGTTATGTGAATTATTAATTAAGAAAAAATATCTTGAGTAGGGCAAACACTAGAACTGTAAAATTTCATGTATTTCTTCTCGCTTTTTAACAGAACATGAGATACGGCAATGTGGAAGTGTTTTCCAATGAAACAAGAGAGATATTATGATACCAAATTAGAGAAATTATTCCACAAAAAGAATTCTGTTGATGGAGAGTCCGACAATAGGGTATGAAATTTCTTTCCAAGTTTTGTATGGCACTCACCACATGCGCCAATGCGTAGGTATTGCCATATGAAACAGGGAAAAAATTATGTGAATTATTATTTAAGAAAAAATATCTTGAGTAGGGCAAACACTAGAACTGTAAAATTTCATATATTTTCTCTCGCTATTCTTCGGAACATGAGATACGCCAATGTGGAAGTGTTTTCTAATGAAACAGGAGAAAAATTATTATACCAAATTAGAGATAGTATTTCACAAAATGACTTCAGTTGATGGAGAGCCTAACAATAGGGTATCAAAACACTTTACAAGTTTTGTATGGCACCACCAGATGCGCCAATGCGGAGGTATTGTCATATGAAACAGGGAAAAGTTATGTGAATTATTATTTAAGAAAAAATATCTTGAGTAGGGCAAACACTAGGACTGTAAAATTTCATATATTTTTTCTCGCTTTTTATCGGAACATGAGATACGTCAATGTGGAAGTGCTTTCCAATGAAACAGGGGAGATATTATGATACCAAATTAGAGAAATTATTCCAAAAAAAGAATTCTGTTGATGGAGAGTCTGACAATAGGGTATCAAAACTCTTTCCAAGTTTTGTATGGCACAACCAGATGCGCCAATGCGGAGGTATTGCCATATGAAACAGGTAAAAGTTATGTGAATTATTATTTAAGAAAACATATATTAAGTAGGGCAAACACTAGAACTGTAAAATTTCATATATTTTTTCTCGCTTTTCATCAGATGATATACGCGAATGTGGAAGTGTTTTACAAAGAAACAGGAGAAATATTATGATACCAAATTAGAGAAATTATTCCACAAAAAGACTTCACTTTATGGAGAGTCTGACAATAGGGTATCAAAACTCTTTCCAAGTTTTGGAAGGCACCACCAGATGCGCCAATGCGGAGGTATTGCCATACGAAACAGGGAAAAGTTATTTGAATAATTATTTAAGAAAACATATATTGTGTAGGGCAAACACTAGAACTATGAAATTTCATGCATTTCTTCTCGCTCTTCATCGGAACATGAGATACGCCAATGTGGAAGTGTTTTCCAATGAAACAAGGGAAAAATTATGATACCAAATTAGAGAAATTATCTCACAAAGAGACTTCACTTTAAGGAGAGTCTGACAATACGGTATCAAAACTCTTTCCAAGTTTCGTATGGCACAACCAGATGCGCCAATGCGGAGGTATTGCCATATGAAACAGGGAAAAGTTATGTGAATTATTATTTAAGAAAAATATCTTAAGAAGGGCAAACACTAGAAATATAACATTTCATATATTTCTTCTCGCTTTTCATCTAAACATGATATACGCCAATGTGGAAGTGTTTTCCAAAGAAACAGGAGAAATATTATGATACCAAATTAGAAATATTATCTCAGAAAAAAACTTCACTTTATGGAGAGTCTGACAATAGGGTATCAAAATTCTTTCAAAGTTTTGTATGGTACCACCATATGCGCCGATGCGGAGGTATTGCCATATGAAACAAGGAAACGTTATGTGAATTATTATTAAAGAAAAAATATCTTGCGTAGGGCAAACACTAGAACTGTAATATTTCATATATTTCTTCTCGCTTTTCCTGGGAACATTAGATACGCCAATGTGGAAGGGTTTTCCAATAAAACAGGAGAAATATTATGATACCAAATTAGAGATATTATTTCACAAAATGACTTTAGTTGATGTAGAGGCGGACAATAGGGTATCAAAACTGTTTCCAAGTTTTGTATGGCACTCCCAGATGCGCTAATGCGGAGGTATTGCCATATGAAACAAGGAAAAGTTATGTGAATTATTATTTAAGAAAAAACATCTTGAGTAGGGCAAACACTAGAACTGTAAAATTTCATATATTTTCTCTCGCTATTCTTCGGAACATGAGATACGCCAATGTGGAAGTGCTTTCTAATGAAACAGGAGAAAAATTATTATACCAAATTAGAGATAGTATTTCACAAAATGACTTCAGTTGATGGAGAGCCTAACAATAGGGTATCAAAACTCTTTACAAGTTTTGTATGGCACACCAGATGCGCCAATGCGGAGGTATTGCCATATGAAACAGGGAAAAGTTATGTGAATTATTATTTAAGAAAAAATATCTTGAGTAGGGCAAACACTAGGACTGTAAAATTTCATATGTTTCTTCTCGCTTTTTATCGAAACATGAGATACGCCAATGTGGAAGTGCTTTCCAATGAAACAGGAGAGATATTATGATACCAAATTAGAGAAATTATTCCACAAAAAGAATTCTGTTGATGGAGAGTCTGACAATAGGGTATCAAAACTCTTTCCAAGTTTTGTATGGCACAACCAGATGCGCCAATGCGGAGGTATTGCCATACGAAACAGGGAAAAGCTATGTGAATTATTATTTAAGAAAACATATATTGTGTAGGGCAAACACTAGAACTATGAAATTTCATGCATTTCTTCTCGCTCTTCATCGGAACATGAGATACGCCAATGTGGAAGTGTTTTCCAATGAAACAAAGGAAAAATTATGATACCAAATTTGAGAAATTATCTCACAAAGAGACTTTACTTTAAGGAGAGTCTGACAATAGGGTATCAAAACTCTTTCCAAGTTTTGTATGGCACAACCAGATGCGCCAATGCGGAGGTATTGCCATATGAAACAGGTAAAAGTTATGTGAATTATTATTTAAGAAAACATATATTGTGTAGAGCAAACACTAGAAGTATGAAATTTCATGCATTTCTTCTCGCTCTTCATCGGAACATGAGATACGCCAATGTGGAAGTGTTTTCCAATGAAACAAAGGAAAAATTATGATACCAAATTTGAGAAATTATCTCACAAAGAGACTTTACTTTAAGGAGAGTCTGACAATAGGGTATCAAAACTCTTTCCAAGTTTTGTATGGCACAACCAGATGCGCCAATGCGGAGGTATTGCCATATGAAACAGGGAAAAGTTATGTGAATTATTATTTAAGAAAAATATCTTAAGGAGGGCAAACACTAGAAATATAACATTTCATATATTTCTTCTCGCTTTTCATCGAAACATGATATACGCCAATGTGGAAGTGTTTTCCAAAAAAACAGGAGAAATATTATGATACCAAATTAGAAATATTATCTCAGAAAAAGACTTCACTTTATGGAGAGTCTGACAATAGGGTATCAAAATTCTTTCCAAGTTTTGTATGGTACCACCAGATGCGCCAATGCTGAGGAATTGCCATATGAAACAAGGAAACGTTATGTGAATTATTATTTAAGAAAACATATATTGTGTAGAGCAAACACTAGAAGTATGAAATTTCATACATTTCTTCTCGCTCTTCATCGGAACATGAGATACGCCAATGTGGAAGTGTTTTCCAATGAAACAGGAGAAAAATTATGATACCAAATTGGAGAAATTAGTTCGCAAAAAGAATTCTGTTGATGGAGAGTTCGACAATAGGGTATGAAAACTCTTTCCAAGTTTTGCAGGGCACCACCAGATGCGCCAATGTGGAGGTATTGCCATATGAAACAGGAAAAAATTATGTGAATTATTATTTAAGAAAAAATATCTTGAGTAAGGCAAACACTAGAACTGTAAAATTTCATATATTTCTTCTTGCTTTCCCTGGGAACATCAGATACGCCAATGTGGAAGTGTTTTCCAATAAAACAGGAGAAATATTATGATACCAAATTGGAGATATTACCTCACAAAAAGACTTCAGTTTATGGAGAATCTGACAATAGGGTATAAAAACACTTTCCAAGTTTTGTATGGCACCACCACATGCGCCAATGCGTAGGTATTGCCATATGAAACAGGAAAAAATTATGTGAATTATTATTTAAGAAAAAATATCTTGAGTAGGGCAAACACTAGAACTGTAAAATTTCATATATTTCTTCTGGCTTTTCCTGGGAACATCAGATACGCCAATGTGGAAGTGTTTTCCAATAAAACAGGAGAAATATTATGATACCAATTTAGAGATATTATCTCACAAAAAGACTTCTGTTTATGGAGAATCTGACAATAGGGTATGAAATCTCTTTCCAAGTTTTGTATGGCACCACCAGATGCGCCAATGCGGAGGTATTGCCATATGAAACAGGGAAAAGTTATGTGAATTATTATTAAAGAAAAAATATCTTGCGTAGGGCAAACACTAGAACTGTAAAATTTCATATATTTCTTCTCGCATTTCATCGAATCATCAGATACGCCAATGTGGAAGTGTTTTCCAAAGCAACAGGAGAAATATTATGATACCAAATTGTAGATATTATCTCACGAAAAGACTTCAGTTTATGAAGAATCTGACAATAGGGTATAAAAACAATTTCCAAGTTTTGTGTGGCACCACCAGATGCGCCAATGGGTAAGTATTGCCATATAAAACAAGAAAAAATTATGTGAATTATTATTTAAGAAAAAATATCTTGTGTAGGACAAACACTAGAACTGTAAAATTTCATATATTTTTTCTGGCTTTTCCTGGGAACATCAGATACGCCAATGTGGTAGTGTTTTCCAATAAAAAAGGATAAATATTATGATACCAAATTAGAGATATTATTTCACAAAATGACTTCAGTTGATGGAGAGGCGGACAATACGGTATCAAAACTCTTTCCAAGTTTTGCATGCCACTACCAGATGCGCCAATGCGGAGGTATTGCCATATGAAACAGGGAAAAGTTATGTGTATTATTATTTAAGAAAAAATATCTTAAGTAGGGCAAACCTAGAACTGTAAAATTTCATATATTTTTTCTCGCTTTTCATCGGAACATCGGTTACGCCAATGAGGAAGTGTTTTCCAAAGAAACAGGAGAGATATTATGATACCAAATTAGAGAAATTATTCCTCAAAAAGAATTCTGTTGATGGAGAGCCTGACAATAGGGTATCAAAACTCTTTTCAAGTTTTGTATGGCACATCCAGATGCGCCAATGCGGAGGTATTGCCATATGAAACAGGTAAAAGTTATGTGAATTATTATTTAAGAAAACATATATTGGGTAGGGCAAACACTAGAACTGTAAAATTTCATATATTTTTTCTCGCTTTTCATCGGATGATATACGCGAATGTGGAAGTGTTTTACAAAGAAACAGGAGAAATATTATGATACCAAATGAGAGATATTATCTCACAAAAAGACTTCACTTTATGGAGAGTCTGACAATGGGGTATCAAAACTCTTTCCAAGTTTTGGAAGGCACCACCAGATGCGCCAATGCGGAGGTATTGCCATACGAAACAGGGAAAAGCTATGTGAATTATTATTTAAGAAAACATATATTGTGTAGGGCAAACACTAGAACTATGAAATTTCATGCATTTCTTCTCGCTCTTCATCGAACATGAGATACGCCAATGTGGAAGTGTTTTCCAATAAAACAGGGGAAATATTATGATAACAAATTAGAAATATTATCTCAGAAAAAGACTTCACTTTATGGAGAGTCTGACAAAAGGGTATCAAAATTCTTTCCAAGTTTTGTATTGTACCACCAGATGCGCCGATGCGGAAGTATTGCCATATGAAACAAGGAAACGTTGTGTGAATTATTATTTAAGAAAATATATATTGTGTAGAGCAAACACTAGAAGTATGAAATTTCATACATTTCTTCTCGCTCTTCATCGGAACATGAGATACGCCAATGTGGAAGTGTTTTCCAATGAAACAGGAGAAAAATTATGATACCAAATTGGAGAAATTAGTTCGCAAAAAGAATTCTGTTGATGGAGAGTTCGACAATAGGGTATGAAAATTATTTCCAAGTTTTGCAGGGCACCACCAGATGCGCCAATGTGGAGGTATTGCCATATGAAACAGGAAAAAATTATGTGAATTATTATTTAAGAAAAAATATCTTGAGTAGGGCAAACACTAGAACTGTAAAATTTCATATATTTCTTCTGGCTTTTCCTGGGAACATCAGATACGCCAATGTGGAAGTGTTTTCCAAAGCAACAGGAGAAATATTATGATACCAATTTAGAGATATTATCTCACAAAAAGACTTCTGTTTATGGAGAATCTGACAATAGGGTATGAAATCTCTTTCCAAGTTTTGTATGGCACCACCAGATGCGCCAATGCGGAGGTATTGCCATATGAAACAGGGAAAAGTTACGTGAATTATTATTAAAGAAAAATATCTTGCGTAGGGCAAACACTAGAACTGTAAAATTTCATATATTTCTTCTCGCATTTCATCGAATCATCAGATACGCCAATGTGGAAGTGTTTTCCAAAGCAACAGGAGAAATATTATGATACCAAATTGTAGATATTATCTCACGAAAAGACTTCAGTTTATGAAGAATCTGACAATAGGGTAAAAAAACAATTTCCAAGTTTTGTGTGGCACCACCAGATGCGCCAATGGGTAAGTATTGCCATATAAAACAAGATAAAATTATGTGAATTATTATTTAAGAAAAAATATCTTGTATAGGGCAAACACTAGAACTGTAAAATTTCATATATTTTTTCTGGCTTTTCCTGGAAACATCAGATACGCCAATGTGGTAGTGTTTTCCAATAAAACAGGATAAATATTATGATACCAATATAGAGATATTATTTCACAAAATGACTTCAGTTGATGGAGAGGCGGACAATACGGTATCAAAACTCTTTCCAAGTTTTGCATGGCACTACCAGATGCGCCAATGCGGAGGTATTGCCATATGAAACAGGGAAAAGTTATGTGTATTATTATTTAAGAAAAATATCTTAAGTAGGGCAAACCCTAGAACTGTAAAATTTCATATATTTTTTCTCGCTTTTCATCGGAACATCAGTTACGCCAATGAGGAAGTGTTTTCCAAAGAAACAGGAGAGATATTATGATACCAAATTAGAGAAATTATTCCACAAAAAGAATTCTGTTGATGGAGAGCCTGACAATAGGGTATCAAAACTCTTTTCAAGTTTTGTATGGCACATCCAGATGCGCCAATGCGGAGGTATTGCCATATGAAACAGGTAAAAGTTATGTGAATTATTATTTAAGAAAACATATATTGGGTAGGGCAAACACTAGAACTGTAAAATTTCATATATTTTTTCTCGCTTTTCATCGGATGATATACGCGAATGTGGAAGTGTTTTACAAAGAAACAGGAGAAATATTATGATACCAAATGAGAGATATTATCTCACAAAAAGACTTCACTTTATGGAGAGTCTGATAATGGGGTATCAAAACTCTTTCCAAGTTTTGGAAGGCACCACCAGATGCGCCAATGCGGAGGTATTGCCATACGAAACAGGGAAAAGATATGTGAATTATTATTTAAGAAAACATATATTGTGTAGGGCAAACACTAGAACTATGAAATTTCATGCATTTCTTCTCGCTCTTCATCGAACATGAGATACGCCAATGTGGAAGTGTTTTCCAATAAAACAGGGGAAATATTATGATAACAAATTAGAAATATTATCTCAGAAAAAGACTTCACTTTATGGAGAGTCTGACAATAGGGTATCAAAATTCTTCCAAGTTTTGTATGGTACCACCAGATGCGCCAATGCGGAGGTATTGCCATATGAAACAAGGAAACGTTATGTGAATTATTATTTAAGAAAACATATATTGTGTAGAGCAAACACTAGAAGTATGAAATTTCATACATTTCTTCTCGCTCTTCATCGGAACATGAGATACGCTGATGTGGAAGTGTTTTCCAATGAAACAGGAGAAAAATTATGATACCAAATTAGAGAAATTAGATCGCAAAAGGAATTCTGTTGATGGAGAGTTCGCCAATAGGGTATGAAAACTTTTTCCAAGTTTTGCAGGGCACCACCAGATGCGCCAATGTGGAGGTATTGCCATATGAAACAGGAAAAAATTATGTGAATTATTATTTAAGAAAAAATATCTTGAGTAGGGCAAACACTAGAACTGTAAAATTTCATATATTTCTTCTTGCTTTTCCTGGGAACATCAGATACGCCAATGTGGAAGTGTTTTCCAATAAAACAGGAGAAATATTATGATACCAAATTATAGATATTATTTCACAAAATGACTGCAGTTGATGGAGAGGCGGACAATACGGTATCAAAACTCTTTCCAAGTTTTGTAAAGCACTTCCAGATGCGCCAATGCCGAGGTATTGACATATGAAACAGTGAAAAGCTATGTGTATTATTATTTAAGAAAAAATAACTTGAGTAGGGCAAACACTAGAACTGTAAAATTTCATATATTTCTTCTCGCTTTTCCTGGGAACTTGAGATACGCCAATGTGGAAGTGTTTTCCAATGAAACAGGAGAGTTGTTATGATACCAAATTAGAGAAATTATTCCACAAAAAGAATTCTGTTGATGGAGAGTCCGACAATAGGGTATGAAATTTCTTTCCAAGTTTTGCAGGGCACCACCAGATGCGCCAATGCGGAGGTATTGCCTTATGAAACAGGGAAATGTTATGTGAATTATTATTTAAGAAAGAATATCTTGCGTAGGGCAAACACTAGAACCGTAAAATTTCTCACATTTCTTCTCGCTTTTCCTGGGAACATCAGATACGCCAATGTGGAAGTGTTTTCCAATAAAACAGGAGAAATATTATGATACCAAATTGGAGATATTATTTCACAAAATGACTTCAGTTGATGGAGAGGCGGACAATAGGGTATCAAAACTCTTTCCAAGTTTTGTATGGCACTACAAGATGCGCCAATGCCGAGGTATTGCCATATGAAACAGGGAAAAGTTATGTGTATTATTATTTAAGAAAAAATAACTTGAGTAGGGCAAACACTAGGACTGTAAAATTTCATATATTTCTTCTCGCTTTTCCTGGGAACATCAGATACGCCAATGTGGAAGTGTTTTCCAATAAAGCAGGAGAAATATTATGATACCAAATTAGAGATATTATTTCACAAAATGACTTCAGTTGATGGAGAGGCGGACAATAGGGTATCAAAACTCTTTCCAAGTTTTGTTTATCACTACCAGATGCGCCAATGCGGAGGTATTGCCATATGAAACAGGGAAAGTTATGTGAATTATTATTTAAGGAAACATATATTAAGTAGGGCAAACACTAGAACTATAAAATTTCATATATTTCTTTTCGCTTTTCATAGAAACATGATATACGCCAATGTGGAAGTGTTTTCCAAAAAAAACAGGAGAAGTATTATGATACCAAATTAGAGATATTATCTCACAAAAAGACTTCACTTTATGGAGAGTCTGACAATAGCGTATCAAAACTCTTTCCAAGTTTTGGAAGGCACAACCAGATGCGCCAATGCGGAGGTATTGCCATATGAAACAGGGAAAAGTTATGTGAATTATTATTTAAGAAAACATATATTGTGTAGGGCAAACACTAGAACTATGAAATTTTATGCATTTCTTCTCGCTCTTCATCGGAACATGAGATACGCCAATGTGGAAGTGCTTTCCAATGAAACAGGAGAGATATTATGATACCAAATTAGAGAAATTATTCCACAAAAAGAGTTCTGTTGATGGAGAGTCTGACAATAGGGTATCAAAACTCTTTCCAAGTTTTGTATGGCACAACCAGATGCGCCAATGCGGAGGTATTGCCATATGAATCAGGTAAAAGTTATGTGAATTATTATTTAAGAAAACATATATTAAGTAGGGCAAACACTAGAACTGTAAAATTTCATATATTTTTTCTCGCTTTTCATCAGATGATATACGCGAATGTGGAAGTGTTTTACAAAGAAACAGGAGAAATATTATGATACCAAATTAGAGATATTATCTCACAACAAGACTTCACTTTATGGAGAATCTGACAATAGGGTATCAAAACTCTTTCCAAGTTTTGGAAGGCACCACCAGATGCGCCAATGCGGAGGTATTGCCATACGAAACAGGGAAAGTTATGTGAATTATTATTTAAGAAAACATATATTGTGTAGGGCAAACACTAGAACTATGAAATTTCATGCATTTCTTCTCGCTCTTCATCGGAACATGAGATACGCCAATGTGGATGTGTTTTCCAATGAAACAAAGGAAAAATTATGATACCAAATTAGAGAAATTATCTCACAAAGAGACTTTACTTTAAGGAGAGTCTGACAATAGGGTATCAAAACTCTTTCCAAGTTTTGTATGGCACAACCAGATGCGCCAATGCGGAGGTATTGCCATATGAAACAGGGAAAAGTTATGTGAATTATTATTTAAGAAAAATATCTTAAGGAGGGCAAACACTAGAAATATAATATTTCATATATTTCTTCTCGCTTTTCATCGAAACATGATATACGCCAATGTGGAAGTGTTTTCCAAAAAAACAGGAGAAATATTATGATACCAAATTAGAAATATTATCTCAGAAAAACACTTCACTTTATGGAGAGTCTGACAATAGGGTATCAAAATTCTTTCCAAGTTTTGTATTGTACCACCAGATGCGCCGATGCGGAAGTATTGCCATATGAAACAAGGAAACGTTATGTGAATTATTATTTAAGAAAACATATATTGTGTAGAGCAAACACTAGAAGTATGAAATTTCATACATTTCTTCTCGCTCTTCATCGGAACATGAGATACGCCAATGTGGAAGTGTTTTCCAATGAAACAGGAGAAAAATTATGATACCAAATTGGAGAAATTAGTTCGCAAAAAGAATTCTGTTGATGGAGAATCTGACAATAGGGTATGAAATCTCTTTCCAAGTTTTGTATGGCACCACCACATGCGCCAATGCGGAGGTATTGCCATATGAAACAGGGAAACGTTATGTGAATTATTATTAAAGTAAAAATATCTTGCGTAGGGCAAACACTAGAACTGTAAAATTTCATATATTTCTTCTCGCATTTCATCGAATCATCAGATACGCCAATGTGGAAGTGTTTTCCAAAGCAACAGGAGAAATATTATGATACCAAATTGTAGATATTATCTCACAAAAAGACTTCAGTTTATGAAGAATCTGACAATAGGGTATAAAAACAATTTCCAAGTTTTGTGTGGCACCACCAGATGCGCCAATGGGTAAGTATTGCCATATAAAACAAGAAAAAATTATGTGAATTATTATTTAAGAAAAATATCTTGTTTAGGGCAAACACTAGAACTGTAAAATTTCATATATTTTTTCTGGCTTTTCCTGGGAACATCAGATACGCCAATGTGGTAGTGTTTTCCAATAAAACAGGATAAATATTATGATACCAAATTAGAGATATTATTTCACAAACTGACTTCAGTTGATGGAGAGCCTGACAATAGGGTATCAAAACTCTTTTCAAGTTTTGTATGGCACATCCAGATGCGCCAATGCGGAGGTATTGCCATATGAAACAGGTAAAAGTTATGTGAATTATTATTTAAGAAAACATATATTGGGTAGGGCAAACACTAGAACTGTAAAATTTCATATATTTTTTCTCGCTTTTCATCGGATGATATACGCGAATGTGGAAGTGTTTTACAAAGAAACAGGAGAAATATTATGATACCAAATGAGAGATATTATCTCACAAAAAGACTTCACTTTATGGAGAGTCTGATAATGGAGTATCAAAACTCTTTCCAAGTTTTGGAAGGCACCACCAGATGCGCCAATGCGGAGGTATTGCCATACGAAACAGGGAAAAGCTATGTGAATTATTATTTAAGAAAACATATATTGTGTAGGGCAAACACTAGAACTATGAAATTTCATGCATTTCTTCTCGCTCTTCATCGAACATGAGATACGCCAATGTGGAAGTGTTTTCCAATAAAACAGGGGAAATATTATGATAACAAATTAGAAATATTATCTCAGAAAAAGACTTCACTTTATGGAGAGTCTGACAATAGGGTATCAAAATTCTTCCAAGTTTTGTATGGTACCACCAGATGCGCCAATGCGGAGGTATTGCCATATGAAACAAGGAAACGTTATGTGAATTATTATTTAAGAAAACATATATTGTGTAGAGCAAACACTAGAAGTATGAAATTTCATACATTTCTTCTCGCTCTTCATCGGAACATGAGATACGCTGATGTGGAAGTGTTTTCCAATGAAACAGGAGAAAAATTATGATACCAAATTAGAGAAATTAGATCGCAAAAGGAATTCTGTTGATGGAGAGTTCGCCAATAGGGTATGAAAACTTTTTCCAAGTTTTGCAGGGCACCACCAGATGCGCCAATGTGGAGGTATTGCCATATGAAACAGGAAAAAATTATGTGAATTATTATTTAAGAAAAAATATCTTGAGTAGGGCAAACACTAGAACTGTAAAATTTCATATATTTCTTCTTGCTTTTCCTGGGAACATCAGATACGCCAATGTGGAAGTGTTTTCCAATAAAACAGGAGAAATATTATGATACCAAATTATAGATATTATTTCACAAAATGACTGCAGTTGATGGAGAGGCGGACAATACGGTATCAAAACTCTTTCCAAGTTTTGTAAAGCACTTCCAGATGCGCCAATGCCGAGGTATTGACATATGAAACAGTGAAAAGCTATGTGTATTATTATTTAAGAAAAAATAACTTGAGTAGGGCAAACACTAGAACTGTAAAATTTCATATATTTCTTCTCGCTTTTCCTGGGAACTTGAGATACGCCAATGTGGAAGTGTTTTCCAATGAAACAGGAGAGTTGTTATGATACCAAATTAGAGAAATTATTCCACAAAAAGAATTCTGTTGATGGAGAGTCCGACAATAGGGTATGAAATTTCTTTCCAAGTTTTGCAGGGCACCACCAGATGCGCCAATGCGGAGGTATTGCCTTATGAAACAGGGAAATGTTATGTGAATTATTATTTAAGAAAGAATATCTTGAGTAGGGCAAACACTAGAACCGTAAAATTTCTCACATTTCTTCTCGCTTTTCCTGGGAACATCAGATACGCCAATGTGGAAGTGTTTTCCAATAAAACAGGAGAAATATTATGATACCAAATTGGAGATATTATTTCACAAAATGACTTCAGTTGATGGAGAGGCGGACAATAGGGTATCAAAACTCTTTCCAAGTTTTGTATGGCACTACAAGATGCGCCAATGCCGAGGTATTGCCATATGAAACAGGGAAACGTTATGTGTATTATTATTTAAGAAAAAAATAACTTGAGTAGGGCAAACACTAGGACTGTAAAATTTCATATATTTCTTCTCGCTTTTCCTGGGAACATCAGATACGCCAATGTGGAAGTGTTTTCCAATAAAGCAGGAGAAATATTATGATACCAAATTAGAGATATTATTTCACAAAATGACTTCAGTTGATGGAGAGGCGGACAATAGGGTATCAAAACTCTTTCCAAGTTTTGTTTATCACTACCAGATGCGCCAATGCGGAGGTATTGCCATATGAAACAGGGAAAGTTATGTGAATTATTATTTAAGGAAACATATATTAAGTAGGGCAAACACTAGAACTATAAAATTTCATATATTTCTTTTCGCTTTTCATAGAAACATGATATACGCCAATGTGGAAGTGTTTTCCAAAAAACAGGAGAAGTATTATGATACCAAATTAGAGATATTATCTCACAAAAAGACTTCACTTTATGGAGAGTCTGACAATAGCGTATCAAAACTCTTTCCAAGTTTTGGAAGGCACAACCAGATGCGCCAATGCGGAGGTATTGCCATATGAAACAGGGAAAAGTTATGTGAATTATTATTTAAGAAAACATATATTGTGTAGGGCAAACACTAGAACTATGAAATTTTATGCATTTCTTCTCGCTCTTCATCGGAACATGAGATACGCCAATGTGGAAGTGCTTTCCAATGAAACAGGAGAGATATTATGATACCAAATTAGAGAAATTATTCCACAAAAAGAGTTCTGTTGGTGGAGAGTCTGACAATAGGGTATCAAAACTCTTTCCAAGTTTTGTATGGCACAACCAGATGCGCCAATGCGGAGGTATTGCCATATGAATCAGGTAAAAGTTATGTGAATTATTATTTAAGAAAACATATATTAAGTAGGGCAAACACTAGAACTGTAAAATTTCATATATTTTTTCTCGCTTTTCATCAGATGATATACGCGAATGTGGAAGTGTTTTACAAAGAAACAGGAGAAATATTATGATACCAAATTAGAGATATTATCTCACAACAAGACTTCACTTTATGGAGAATCTGACAATAGGGTATCAAAACTCTTTCCAAGTTTTGGAAGGCACCACCAGATGCGCCAATGCGGAGGTATTGCCATACGAAACAGGGAAAAGTTATGTGAATTATTATTTAAGAAAACATATATTGTGTAGGGCAAACCCTAGAACTATGAAATTTCATGCATTTCTTCTCGCTCTTCATCGGAACATGAGATACGCCAATGTGGATGTGTTTTCCAATGAAACAAAGGAAAAATTATGATACCAAATTAGAGAAATTATCTCACAAAGAGACTTTACTTTAAGGAGAGTCTGACAATAGGGTATCAAAACTCTTTCCAAGTTTTGTATGGCACAACCAGATGCGCCAATGCGGAGGTATTGCCATATGAAACAGGGAAAAGTTATGTGAATTATTATTTAAGAAAAATATCTTAAGGAGGGCAAACACTAGAAATATAACATTTCATATATTTCTTCTCGCTTTTCATCGAAACATGATATACGCCAATGTGGAAGTGTTTTCCAAAAAAACAGGAGAAATATTATGATACCAAATTAGAAATATTATCTCAGAAAAACACTTCACTTTATGGAGAGTCTGACAATAGGGTATCAAAATTCTTTCCAAGTTTTGTATTGTACCACCAGATGCGCCGATGCGGAAGTATTGCCATATGAAACAAGGAAACGTTATGTGAATTATTATTTAAGAAAACATATATTGTGTAGAGCAAACACTAGAAGTATGAAATTTCATACATTTCTTCTCGCTCTTCATCGGAACATGAGATACGCCAATGTGGAAGTGTTTTCCAATGAAACAGGAGAAAAATTATGATACCAAATTGGAGAAATTAGTTCGCAAAAAGAATTCTGTTGATGGAGAATCTGACAATAGGGTATGAAATCTCTTTCCAAGTTTTGTATGGCACCACCACATGCGCCAATGCGGAGGTATTGCCATATGAAACAGGGAAACGTTATGTGAATTATTATTAAAGAAAAATATCTTGCGTAGGGCAAACACTAGAACTGTAAAATTTCATATATTTCTTCTCGCATTTCATCGAATCATCAGATACGCCAATGTGGAAGTGTTTTCCAAAGCAACAGGAGAAATATTATGATACCAAATTGTAGATATTATCTCACAAAAAGACTTCAGTTTATGAAGAATCTGACAATAGGGTATAAAAACAATTTCCAAGTTTTGTGTGGCACCACCAGATGCGCCAATGGGTAAGTATTGCCATATAAAACAAGAAAAAATTATGTGAATTATTATTTAAGAAAAAATATCTTGTTTAGGGCAAACACTAGAACTGTAAAATTTCATATATTTTTTCTGGCTTTTCCTGGGAACATCAGATACGCCAATGTGGTAGTGTTTTCCAATAAAACAGGATAAATATTATGATACCAAATTAGAGATATTATTTCACAAAATGACTTCAGTTGATGGAGAGCCTGACAATAGGGTATCAAAACTCTTTTCAAGTTTTGTATGGCACATCCAGATGCGCCAATGCGGAGGTATTGCCATATGAAACAGGTAAAAGTTATGTGAATTATTATTTAAGAAAACATATATTGGGTAGGGCAAACACTAGAACTGTAAAATTTCATATATTTTTTCTCGCTTTTCATCGGATGATATACGCGAATGTGGAAGTGTTTTACAAAGAAACAGGAGAAATATTATGATACCAAATGAGAGATATTATCTCACAAAAAGACTTCACTTTATGGAGAGTCTGACAATGGGGTATCAAAACTCTTTCCAAGTTTTGGAAGGCACCACCAGATGCGCCAATGCGGAGGTATTGCCATACGAAACAGGGAAAAGCTATGTGAATTATTATTTAAGAAAACATATATTGTGTAGGGCAAACACTAGAACTATGAAATTTCATGCATTTCTTCTCGCTCTTCATCGAACATGAGATACGCCAATGTGGAAGTGTTTTCCAATAAAACAGGGGAAATATTATGATAACAAATTAGAAATATTATCTCAGAAAAAGACTTCACTTTATGGAGAGTCTGACAATAGGGTATCAAAATTCTTCCAAGTTTTGTATGGTACTACCAGATGCGCCAATGCGGAGGTATTGCCATATGAAACAAGGAAACGTTATGTGAATTATTATTTAAGAAAACATATATTGTGTAGAGCAAACACTAGAAGTATGAAATTTCATACATTTCTTCTCGCTCTTCATCGGAACATGAGATACGCCAATGTGGAAGTGTTTTCCAATGAAACAGGAGAAAAATTATGATACCAAATTAGAGAAATTAGATCGCAAAAGGAATTCTGTTGATGGAGAGTTCGCCAATAGGGTATGAAAACTTTTTCCAAGTTTTGCAGGGCACCACCAGATGCGCCAATGTGGAGGTATTGCCATATGAAACAGGAAAAAATTATGTGAATTATTATTTAAGAAAAAATATCTTGAGTAGGGCAAACACTAGAACTGTAAAATTTCATATATTTCTTCTTGCTTTTCCTGGGAACATCAGATACGCCAATGTGGAAGTGTTTTTCAATAAAACAGGAGAAATATTATGATACCAAATTAGAGATATTATTTCACAAAATGACTGCAGTTGATGGAGAGGCGGACAATACGGTATCAAAACTCTTTCCAAGTTTTGTAAAGCACTTCCAGATGCGCCAATGC
Organism: Macrothele yani; assembly: GCA_039090855.1. Lineage (NCBI taxonomy): Eukaryota > Metazoa > Arthropoda > Arachnida > Araneae > Macrothelidae > Macrothele > Macrothele yani. The sequence goes on from CM077008.1 coordinate 119,219,086, forward strand.
CGAGGTATTGACATATGAAACAGTGAAAAGCTATGTGTATTATTATTTAAGAAAAAATAACTTGAGTAGGGCAAACACTAGAACTGTAAAATTTCATATATTTCTTCTCGCTTTTCCTGGGAACTTGAGATACGCCAATGTGGAAGTGTTTTCCAATGAAACAGGAGAGATGTTATGATACCAAATTAGAGAAATTATTCCACAAAAAGAATTCTGTTGATGGAGAGTCCGACAATAGGGTATGAAATTTCTTTCCAGGTTTTGCAGGGCACCCCCAGATGCGCCAATGCGGAGGTATTGCCTTATGAAACAGGGAAATGTTATGTGAATTATTATTTAAGAAAAAATATCTTGAGTAGGGCAAACACTAGAACCGTAAAATTTCTCACATTTCTTCTCGCTTTTCCTGGGAACATCAGATACGCCAATGTGGAAGTGTTTTCCAATAAAACAGGAGAAATATTATGATACCAAATTGGAGATATTATTTCACAAAATGACTTCAGTTGATGGAGAGGCGGACAATAGGGTATCAAAACTCTTTCCAAGTTTTGTATGGCACTACAAGATGCGCCAATGCCGAGGTATTGCCATATGAAACAGGGAAAAGTTATGTGTATTATTATTTAAGAAAAAATAACTTGAGTAGGGCAAACACTAGAACTGTAAAATTTCATATATTTCTTCTCGCTTTTCCTGGGAACATCAGATACGCCAATGTGGAAGTGTTTTCCAATAAAACAGGAGAAATATTATGATACCAAATTGGAGATATTATTTCACAAAATGACTTCAGTTGATGGAGAGGCGGACAATAGGGTATCAAAATTCTTTCCAAGTTTTGTATGGCACTACAAGATGCGCCAATGCCGAGGTATTGCCATATGAAACAGGGAAAAGTTATGTGTATTATTATTTAAGAAAAAATAACTTGAGTAGGGCAAACACTAGAACTGTAAAATTTCATATATTTCTTCTCGCTTTTCCTGGGAACATCAGATACGCCAATGTGGAAGTGTTTTCCAATAAAACAGGAGAAATATTATGATACCAAATTGGAGATATTATTTCACAAAATGACTTCAGTTGATGGAGAGGCGGACAATAGGGTATCAAAATTCTTTCCAAGTTTTGTATGGCACTACAAGATGCGCCAATGCCGAGGTATTGCCATATGAAACAGGGAAAAGTTATGTGTATTATTATTTAAGAAAAAATAACTTGAGTAGGGCAAACACTAGAACTGTAAAATTTCTCACATTTCTTCTCGCTTTTCCTGGGAACATCAGATACGCCAATGTGGAAGTGTTTTCCAATAAAACAGGAGAAATATTATGATACCAAATTGGAGATATTATTTCACAAAATGACTTCAGTTGATGGAGAGGCGGACAATAGGGTATCAAAACTCTTTCCAAGTTTTGTATGGCACTACAAGATGCGCCAATGCCGAGGTATTGCCATATGAAACAGGGAAAAGTTATGTGTATTATTATTTAAGAAAAAATAACTTGAGTAGGGCAAACACTAGAACTGTAAAATTTCATATATTTCTTCTCGCTTTTCCTGGGAACATCAGATACGCCAATGTGGAAGTGTTTTCCAATAAAACAGGAGAAATATTATGATACCAAATTGGAGATATTATTTCACAAAATGACTTCAGTTAATGGAGAGGCGGACAATAGGGTATCAAAACTCTTTTCAAGTTTTGTATGGCACTACAAGATGCGCCAATGCCGAGGTATTGCCATATGAAACAGGGAAAAGTTATGTGTATTATTATTTAAGAAAAAATAACTTGAGTAGGGCAAACACTAGAACTGTAAAATTTCATATATTTCTTCTCGCTTTTCCTGGGAACATCAGATACGCCAAGGTGGAAGTGTTTTCCAATAAAACAGGAGAAATATTATGATACCAAATTGGAGATATTATTTCACAAAATGACTTCAGTTGATGGAGAGGCGGACAATAGGGTATCAAAATTCTTTCCAAGTTTTGTATGGCACTACAAGATGCGCCAATGCCGAGGTATTGCCATATGAAACAGGGAAAAGTTATGTGTATTATTATTTAAGAAAAAAAAATAACTTGAGTAGGGCAAACACTAGAACTGTAAAATTTCTCACATTTCTTCTCGCTTTTCCTGGGAACATCAGATACGCCAATGTGGAAGTGTTTTCCAATAAAACAGGAGAAATATTATGATACCAAATTGGAGATATTATTTCACAAAATGACTTCAGTTGATGGAGAGGCGGACAATAGGGTATCAAAACTCTTTCCAAGTTTTGTATGGCACTACAAGATGCGCCAATGCCGAGGTATTGCCATATGAAACAGGGAAAAGTTATGTGTATTATTATTTAAGAAAAAATAACTTGAGTAGGGCAAACACTAGAACTGTAAAATTTGATATATTTCTTCTCGCTTTTCCTGGGAACATCAGATACGCCAATGTGGAAGTGTTTTCCAATAAAGCAGGAGAAATATTATGATACCAAATTAGAGGTATTATTTCACAAAATGACTTCAGTTGATGGAGAGGCGGACAATAGGGTATCAAAACTCTTTCCAAGTTTTGTATGGCACTACAAGATGCGCCAATGCCGAGGTATTGCCATATGAAACAGGGAAAAGTTATGTGTATTATTATTTAAGAAAAAATAACTTGAGTAGGGCAAACACTAGAACTGTAAAATTTCTCACATTTCTTCTCGCTTTTCCTGGGAACATCAGATACGCCAATGTGGAAGTGTTTTCCAATAAAACAGGAGAAATATTATGATACCAAATTGGAGATATTATTTCACAAAATGACTTCAGTTGATGGAGAGGCGGACAATAGGGTATCAAAACTCTTTCCAAGTTTTGTATGGCACTACAAGATACGCCAATGCCGAGGTATTGCCATATGAAACAGGGAAAAGTTATGTGTATTATTATTTAAGAAAAAATAACTTGAGTAGGGCAAACACTAGAACTGTAAAATTTCATATATTTCTTCTCGCTTTTCCTGGGAACATCAGATACGCCAATGTGGAAGTGTTTTCCAATAAAACAGGAGAAATATTATAATTACCAAATTAGAGATATTATTTCACAAAATGACTTCAGTTGATGGAGAGGCGGACAATAGGGTATCAAAACTCTTTCCAAGTTTTGTATGGCACTACAAGATGCGCCAATGCCGAGGTATTGCCATATGAAACAGGGAAAAGTTATGTGTATTATTATTTAAGAAAAAATAACTTGAGTAGGGCAAACACTAGAACTGTAAAATTTCATATATTTCTTCTCGCTTTTCCTGGGAACATCAGATACGCCAATGTGGAAGAGTTTTCCAATAAAACAGGAGAAATATTATGATACCAAATTGGAGATATTATTTCACAAAATGACTTCAGTTGATGGAGAGGCGGACAATAGGGTATCAAAACTCTTTCCAAGTTTTGTATGGCACTACAAGATGCGCCAATGCCGAGGTATTGCCATATGAAACAGGGAAAAGTTATGTGTATTATTATTTAAGAAAAAATAACTTGAGTAGGGCAAACACTAGAACTATAAAATTTCATATATTTCTTTTCGCTTTTCATAGAAACATGATATACGCCAATGTGGAAGTGTTTTCCAAAGAAACAGGAGAAGTATTATGAAACCAAATTAGAGATATAATCTCACAAAAAGACTTCACTTTATGGAGAGTCTGACAATAGCGTATCAAAACTCTTTCCAAGTTTTGGAAGGCACAACCAGATGCGCCAATGCGGAGGTATTGCCATATGAAACAGGTAAAAGTTATGTGAATTATTATTTAAGAAAACATATATTGTGTAGGGCAAACACTAGAACTATGAAATTTTATGCATTTCTTCTCGCTCTTCATCGGAACATGAGATACGCCAATGTGGAAGTGTTTTCCAATTAAACAGGGGAAAAATTATGATACCAAATTAGAGAAATTATCTCACAAAGAGACTTTACTTTAAGGAGAGTCTGACAATAGGGTATCAAAACTCTTTCCAAGTTTTGTATGCCACAACCACATGCGCCAATGCGGAGGTATTGCCATATGAAACAGGGAAAAGTTATGTGAATAATTATTTAAGAAAAATATCTTAAGGAGGGCAACCACTAGAAATATAACATTTCATATATTTCTTCTCGCTTTTCATCGAAACATGATATACGCCAATGTGGAAGTGTTTTCCAAAGAAACAGGAGAAATATTATGATACCAAATTAGAAATATTATCTCAGAAAAAGACTTTACTTTATGGAGAGTCTGACAATAGGGTATCAAAATTCTTTCCAAGTTTTGATTGGTACCACCAGATGCGCCAATGCGGAGGAATTGCCATATGAAACAAGGAAACGTTATGTGAATTATTATTTAAGAAAACATATATTGTGTAGAGCAAACACTAGAAGTATGAAATTTCATACATTTCTTCTCGCTCTTCATCGGAACATGAGATACGCCAATGTGGAAGTGTTTTCCAATGGAACAGGAGAAAAATTATGATACCAAATTAGAGAAATTATTTCGCAAAAAGAATTCTGTTGATGGAGAGTTCGACAATAGGGTATCAAATTTCTTTCCAAGTTTTGCAGGGCACCACCAGATGCGCCAATGCGGAGGTATTGCCATATGAAACAGGGAAAAGTTATGTGAATTATTATTTAAGAAAAAATATCTTGGGTAGGGCAAACACTAGAACTGTAAAATTTCATATATTTTTTCTCGCTTTTCATCAGATGATATACGCGAATGTGGAAGTGTTTTACAAAGAAACAGGAGAAATATTATGATACCAAATTAGAGATATTATTTCACAAAATGACTTTACTTTATGGAGAGTCTGACAATAGGGTATCAAAATTCTTTCCAAGTTTTGTATGGTACCACCAGATGCGCCAATGCGGAGGAATTGCCATATGAAACAAGGAAACGTTATGTGAATTATTATTTAAGAAAACATATATTGTGTAGAGCAAACACTAGAAGTATGAAATTTCATACATTTCTTCTCGCTCTTCATCGGAACATGAGATACGCCAATGTGGAAGTGTTTTCCAATAAAACAGAAGAAATATTATGATACCAAATTGGAGATGTTATTTCACAAAATGACTTCAGTTGATGGAGAGGCGGACAATAGGGTATCAAAACTATTTCCAAGTTTTGTATGGCACTACAAGATGCGCCAATGCCGAGGTATTGCCATATGAAACAGGGAAAAGTTATGTGTATTATTATTTAAGAAAAAATAACTTGAGTAGGGCAAACACTAGAACTGTAAAATTTCATATATTTCTTCTCGCTTTTCCTGGGAACATCAGATACGCCAATGTGGAAGTGTTTTCCAATAAAGCAGGAGAAATATTATGATACCAAATTAGAGATATTATTTCACAAAATGACTTCAGTTGATGGAGAGGCGGACAATAGGGCATCAAAACTCTTTCTAAGTTTTGTTTATCACTACCAGATGCGCCAATGCGGAGGTATTGCCATATGAAACAGGGAAAGTTATGTGAATTATTATTTAAGGAAACATATATTAAGTAGGGCAAACACTAGAACTATAAAATTTCATATATTTCTTTTCGCTTTTCATAGAAACATGATATACGCCAATGTGGAAGTGTTTTCCAAAGAAACAGGAGAAATATTATGATACCAAATTAGAGATATTATCTCACAAAAGACTTCACTTTATGGAGAGTCTGACAATAGGGTATCAAAATTCTTTCCAAATGTTGTATGGCACCACCAGATGCGCCAATGCGGAGGTACTGCCATATGAAACAGGGAAAAGTTATGTGAATTATTATTTAAGAAAACATATATTGTGTAGTGCAAACACTAGAAATATGAAATTTTATACATTTCTTCTCGCTCTTCATCGGAACATGAGATACGCCAATGTGGAAGTGTTTTCCAATGAAACAGGAGAAACATTATGATACCAAATTAGAGAAATTAGTTCGCAAAAAGATTTCTGTTGATGGAGAGTCCGACAATAGGGTATGAAAACTCTTTCCAAGTTTTGCAGGGCACCACCAGATGCGCCAATGCGTAAGTATTGCCTTATGAAACAGGGAAAAATTATGTGAATTATTATTTAAGAAAAAATATCTTGAGTAGGGCAAACACTAGAACTGCAAAATTTCATGTATTTCTTCTCGCTTTTTATCAGAACATGAGATACGCAAATGTGGAAGTGTTATCCAATGAAACAGGAGAGATATTATGATACCAAATTAGAGAAATTATTCCACAAAAAGAATTCTGTTGATGGAGAGTCCGACAATAGGGTATGAAATTTCTTTCCAAGTTTTGTAGGGCACCACCAGATGCGCCAATGCGGAGGTATTGCCATATGAAACAGGAAAAAATTATGTGAATTATTATTTACGAAAAAATATCTTGAGTAGAGCAAACACTAGAACTGTAAAATTTCATATATTTCTTCTCGCTTTTCCTGGGAACATCAGATACGCCAATGTGGAAGTGTTTTCCAATAAAACAGTAGAAATATTATGATACCAAATTAGAGATATTATTTCACAAAATGACTTCAGTTGATGGAGAGGCGGACAATAGGGTATCAAAAGTCTTTCCAAGTTTTGTATGGCACTACCAGATGCGCCAATGCGGAGGTATTGCCATATGAAACAGGGAAAAGTTATGTGAATTATTATTTAAGAAAACATATATTAAGTAGGGCAAACACTAGAACTGTAAAATTTCATATATTTCTTCTCGGTTTTCATCGGAACATCAGATACACCAATGTGGAAGTGTTTTCCAAAGAGACAGGAGAAATATTATGATACCAAATTAGAGATATTATCTCACAAAGAGACTTCAGTTTAAGGAGAGTCTGACAATAGGGTATCAAAACTCTTTCCAAGTTTTGTATGACACAACCAGATGCGCCAAATGCGGAGGTATTGCCATATGAAACAGGGAAAAGTTATGTGAATTATTATTTAAGAAAAAATATATTGTGTAGGGCAAATAGTAGAACTATAAAATTTCATACATTTCTTCTCGCTCTTCATCGGAACATGAGATACGCCAATGTGGAAGTGTTTTCCAATGAAACAGTAGAAACGTTATGATACCAAATTAGAGAAATTAGTTCGCAAAAAGATTTCTGTTGATGGAGAGTCCGACAATAGGGTATGAAAACTCTTTCCAAGTTTTGCAGGGCACCACCAGATGCGCCAATGCGGAGGTATTGCCATATGAAACAGGAAAAAATTATGTGAATTATTACTTAAGAAAAAATATCTTGAGTAGGGCAAACACTAGAACTGTAAAATTTCATATATTTCTTCTCGCTTTACCTATGAACATCAGATACGCCAATGTGGAAGTGTTTTCCAATAAAACAGGAGAAATGTTATGATACCTAATTAGAGATATTATTTTACAAAATGACTTCAGTTGAAGGAGAGGCGGACAATAGGGTATCAAAACTCTTTCCAAGTTTTGTATATCACTACCAGATGCGCCAATGCGCAGGTATTGCTATATGAAACATTTAAAAAGTTATGAAAATAATTTTTTAAGAAAACATATCTTTGCGTGGGACAAACACTAGACGTGAAAAATTTCATATATTTTTTCTCGCTTTTCATCGGAACATGATATACGTCAGTGTTTAGGTGTTTTCCAATGAAACAGGAGAAATATTATGATACCAAATTAGAGAAATTATATCTCAAAAATAATTCTGTTGATGGAGAGTCCGAGAATAGGGTATCAAAACTTTTTTACAAGTTTTGTACTGCACCACCAGATGCACCAATGGGGAGGTATTGGCGAATGAGTATCAGGCATATGACAACAAATAAGAGAGTAAATATAATGTATTTCTTCTCGCTTTTCGCGGTGACATGCGATACGCCAATGTGGAAATGCCGCCTAAAGAAACAGAAGAAGTTTTACGATTATAAATTTGAGAAAAATGGACATGTATATCACACAGTCACAGATCATGAAAAGAAGATCGCATATTGAAATTTTGTATAAATTTTCTGGTTTTGCTCGATGAGGTTAAATGTATATATACGGAAGTATGGTTTCTAAAACATAAAAAAATTTAGTATTTTAATAATGATTGATTTCTTAAAGACAAGAGCGTGTAAGATGAAGAGTTTTGATGAATATCAAACATCTGACAAAATATGTTGTGGTAAAAATAGGTGGAAATAAGCAAAGGTGTTTCCTTAAACAAAAGTAAAAAACTAAAGTTAATAATTTGACGAGATTTTCGGAATTTTCATAACGAGGTGAAGTCAACAAAGTTTCCAAAGAGGAAGGTTCGCATGTTGAAAGTATATATATATATATATATATATATATATTCCGGTTTTGAACGCCGAAGCTGAGTGAACAAGGTGTACGAGAAAAGTTCGCATGTTGAAAACCTATGTACATTTTTCGGTTTTGCCCGACGAGGTGAAATAAACAAAGTATACGAAGAAGGTACGCTTGATGAAATTTTATATACGTTATGTGGTTTTTCAGAATGAAACTAAATAAACAAGTATACGAATAAGGTTTGCAAGTTTAAATTTTATTTAAATTTTCTTGGTTTTCACGAGGCGAAATGAACGAAGTTTACAAAGAACTTTCTCATGCTCGATTTTATTTCTATATACTGAATTTGATCTAGGAAGGGTAAATGAACAAGGTATACGAAGAAGAAATTTAAAATTAAAACTACGAAGAAAGGTTTTTGGAGGCTATAATTTCAGAAAGAAAATCACGAAAATGATGAAGAGTCCGACAGTAGAAAATCAACTATTTTATTTCGTTTCGAAAGTAGAAGAAGATGCACCAATGCAGAAATATTGGTTTTCGGTTCACGGAGAAATATTGAGATAACTATTTGACAAAAAGGCTTCGGTTGATGGAGAGTCCGACAATAGGGTATCAAAACTCTTTCCAAGTTTTGTATGGCACCACCAGATGCGCCAATGCGGAAGTATTGCCATATGAAACAGGGAAAAAGTTATGAGAATAATTATCACACAGTGTCAGATTATGAAAAGAAGGTCGCATATTGAAATTTTGTATAAATTTTCTAGCTTTGTACGATGAGGTTAAATGTACATATTTGGAAGCATGGTTTATAAAACATAATGAAATTTTAATATTCTAATAATTGATTTGTTAAAGACAAAAGCGTGTAAGATGAAGAGTTTTGATGAATATCAAAACTAATTTGATGAATATCAAAACTATTTTGATGAATATCAAAACTATATTGATGAATATAAAAACTATGTCAAAATATGTTTTGGCAACAATTGATGGAAATAAGCAAAGGCGTTTCCTTAAACAAAAGGAAACAAGAAAGATGACACCGAATTTTCGGGTGTAATAAGGACGTCTTTTGAATTCGTTCTGACGCAAATTAAATTTACCAAAGCTATTCAAAGTCAATGGAACCGGTACTGAAAACAATAGTACCTGACGGAAGAAAGAAGTTTTTCAATCGGGTTTTTAATCCCTCAGATATTATGTTAACGGAATCGTGAGCTTACGTCCTTTGGTTGCAAACTTGTGCATTAAGAAAAACATGAACAAGTAGCCATGAGAAACGTTTCGCACCGGAAACGCTCTCCAACATAGAAAGAATTTTTCAAATCGGACTCTTAGAAACAGAGATATCGACTAAAGTAAGATGTGACTTTACGTCCCTTGGTGGGAAAACCATGCATTGTTTTAGGAAGAAAGTATTCTCAAAAGGTTTTTCCATATGAGCACTGTCGGTCCAAGAAAAAAAAAAATCAGTCGAGTTTTTAGGAGCCCAGATTTTGCTACAAATACATCAGTAGCAGAAATTAACACGTTTGCCCCTGCTGTCCAAACCATTCTTTACTAAACTTTAGAAATTATGTGAAAAATATTTTCCATCAGGTCTCGTATGCGATACAGAAAGAATTTTTCAAATCGAAGTTTTAGAAGCAGAAATAACGCGGAAAACGCAATTTATCTTCGCGCCCCCTAACGGAAAGTCTGAAATAATTGAAAATTGTGAAATTATATGGAAAACATGTCACACTGGAAACAATATCCAACAAAGAAGGAATTTTTCGAATCGGTCTTTTAGAAGTAGAGAAATTGGCAAAAATGAGATATAATTCTACGCTCCCTGGCTTAGAAACCATGCATTATTTTAAGAAGAAAATGTTTTTAAAAGGTTTGTCGACATGAGTAGTATCTGTCTACGAACGACAAATTTTTTCAATCGAGAATTTAGAAGCTCATCCTGTGCTGCAAATACGTCAGAAGTAGAAATTAAGATTTACGCCCCTTGGTGGCCAAAACATTTTTTATACAAAAATTAGAAATTATGTGCAAACGATTTTCCATCTGAAGCTGTATCCGGTGCAGAAAGAATTTTTCAAATCGGAGATTTAGAAGCAGAGATATAGGGGGAAACGCAATTTACCGCTACGCTTCCTAGCGGAAAGTCTATGAATTACTTGAAAATTTTGAAATTATATGAAAAACATGTCACACTGGAAACATTATCCAACAAGAAAGATTACACCGAATTTTCGGGTGTAATAAGCACGTCTTTTGAATCCGTTCTGACGCAAATTAAAATTATCAAAGTTATTCAAAGTCAATGGAACCGGTATGAAAAACAATAGTGTCTGACGGAAGAAAGAAGTTTTTCAATCGAGTTTTTAATCCCTCAGATATTGCTGTAAACGGAATAGTGAGCTTACGCCCTTTGGTTGCAGACTTGTGCGTTAAGAAAAACATGAATATATGTGAGAAACATTTCGCACATGAATTATATGAGAAACATTTCGCTCTCTAACATAGAAAGAATTTTTTAAATCGGACTCTTAGAAACACATCATCATCATCATCATTGTCAACCATTATCAATCCACTGCTGGACGAAGGTCTCCCCAAGTTTCCTCCACAACGGTCTGTCTTGTGCCAGTCTCCTCCATGTCACCCCTGCATACTTTCGAATTTCATCCACCCATCTCCCATGTGGTCTTCTTCTGGGTCTTTTCCTGTCCCTTGGAATCCAATCTAAAATTTCGGCTGTCCATCGATGATCTGTCCTTCTGGCAGTATGTCCAGCCCATTGCCATTTCAGGGATTTAACTCTGATCATGATGTCTTCCACTCTTGTCATTTTTCGGATCCACGAGTTCCTCTTCTTATCTCTCCTGGTTACACCAAGCATGCACCTCTCCATGCTTCTTTGAGTTGTCTGCAGCCTTTGTATGTCTCTTTTAGTTAAGGTCCACGTCTCTGCACCATACGTAAGCACTGGAAGGATGCATTGATCAAACACTTTTCTTTTAAGACATAATGGCATATTGCTCTTGAAAATTATGCTGTTTCTTCCAAAAGCTCTCCAGGCAAGTTTTGTACGCCGATTAATTTCTTCATCAATGTGACCCTCACTTGATATCTGTTGTCCAAGATAAACGTATGTGTCTGTTATCTCCAGCTTTTCTCCATCAATCGATAAATCTTCATTTCTTGTAAAAGCATTGAACATCACTTTTGTCTTCTGAAAGTTCATTTTTAATCCCACTTCTTTACTCTTGTCAGCAAATTCCTGGATCATACTCTGCAGCTCTGATGGGGTAGTTGCAAAAATGACTACGTCATCAGCAAAACGAAGGTGGGTTAGATAATCTCCATTAATCTTTATCCCCTTGTTTTCCCAGCTCAGCGACTGAAAAACACCCTCCAATGTGGCATTAAAGAGCTTCGGAGATATGGTGTCACCTTGTCTCACTCCCCTTTCCAATTTTTACGTGTGTTGTATTTTCAAACAGCCTAATCTTTGCACTTGCATTTTCATAGATGTTATTAATAATATTAATGTATGCATCTTCAATACCGCAGGTTTTCAGAGCCATTGTAACTGCTGACGGTTTCACCGAATCAAAGGCTTTTTCATAATCGATAAAAGCCATGCACAATGGAAGTTCATATTCCCTCGCTCTTTCAATTAGTTCTCTCAGCACGTGGATATGATCTATTGTGCTGTAGCCACTCCTGAATCCAGCTTGTTCTCTCGGTTGAGCCATGTCTAGTGCTACCTTCAAGCGGTGTGAAAGAACTTTAGTGAAGATTTTATAAACTACTGATAGGAGGCTGATAGGTCTGTAGTTTCCGAGATCCTCAATGTCACCTTTCTTATGTAGCAGGATCATTGTAGCGGTGTTCCAATCCTCAGGAATCTTTCCTTCATTAAGGCATCGAGTGAAAATTTGGGCGAGTACTGTTTCGATTTCTCCACTTGCTTCTTGTATGATGTCTACAGTAATTCCATCTTCTCCTGGAGCTTTTCCTCGCTTCATGTTCTTGATTGCATGTGCAACTTCTGCTGGAAGGACTGGAGGAACTCTGGTACTGGTATCTTTCATGATGTCTGGAGTGCATATATCATCCCTTTCATATAATTTGGAGTAGAAATCTTTCACTCTTGTCAAGATTTCGCCTCTATTTCTTGTTACAGAACCATCTTCTTTTCTCAGTGCCATAATCTGTTTTCTTCCCTTACTGAGATGTCCCTTTGCTATCTTTAGGCTTTGGTTGTTTTCAATTGCTTTCCTCACTAGTTCACAGTTGAATTTCCTTACGTCTTCAGTGATACTTTTTCTTACTGTCTTGCATAGCTCTATATATTCCACTTTGGAAGTCACATCTTCTTTATTTGTCCTCATCTCTCTTCTTTTTGCATCAACATTTTGGTTTTTCCTGATAATTTGTTCACATGCAACTTGTTCTTAGACCCAGCTAATTTTGTTGCTGTTTCCATAAGAGCTTTGGTTATTTTTCTGTTAACTTCAGAGATGTCCACTTCTTCCGATGTTAGGCCTTCTAAAGCAGAGAACCTGTTCTTCAGTTCTAACTTGAAGGTATTATGGTGTTTTTTAAGGTTGGTTATGTCAATAGATTTTGTTTGTCTTATGAGCTTGCCACGTTCAAGTTTGGTGTTGAGGTGCATCTTACATCTCACCAATCTATGGTCACTACCTGTGTTGAACTTGTTTAGCACACTGCAGTCTTCTATGACGAATTTTTTGTTACACATAATAAAATCAATTTCACTTGTCGTCCCATTTGGATGTCTCCATGTCCATTTCCTGTGTGGCTTTTTCTTGAAGAAGGAGTTCAAGATGAAAAACCCTTCTGCCTCTGCAAACTCTACGAGAGTATTTCCACGCTGGTTTCTGTTGCCGTGACCGAATTTACCTACTGAAGTTTCATTCTGTTGCCGTTGCCCTATTTTTGCATTGAAATCTCCCATAATTATTTTCAAGTGCTGCTTACCTTTATTATTTAGATGACAAGTTTCCTCATAAAATTCTTCAATTTCTTCTTCAGGATGACTTGTGGTGGGTGCATAAGTTTGAATAATCTGAGCCTGGTATCTTTTCGAGAGTTGGATAACAAGTCGTGCAGCTCTGTCAGAGGAACTTTCAACTTCTACAACTTTATCCTTCAGTTTCTTGTTTATTATAAATCCAACACCACTAGTTCTGCCAGTATCTGTCCCACGATAGTAGAAGAGATGTCCACTTTTCAGTTCGATGAGATCTTCTCCTTTTCTCCTTACCTCACTTAGCCCCACGATGTCCCACTTGATCCTTTGTAGTTCCTCTTCCAATTCAAGAAGCCTTGAATCAGAAGATAGGAGCGTCCATTGTAAGTAGCCAAGGTCAGCATCAGATGGCAGCCTAGTCCGGTCCTCCGGGGATTCTTAGCACCCTCTGCCTTCATGTCGCACTGGCCGCTGCCTTGGCCAGGTACATTCCAGCTGCCGGAGACTGAGGGCCAAGATTTAAGTTGTGGAATCATTTTGGAGGGGTTTGGCCATAACTCACCACGCTGGCCAAGCGGGTTGGTGAGTGTGGGATAGAATTTCCTCTGATCCCGATGGTATAGTTATACCGCTATGGGCGGTCGCCAGAGCCCCTTTAGTGGGAACAGGATGCACCACGAGAAGGCGGGGTTGACATTTGTCAAGGAGAGGCTATGATGTTACGCATCACCTGACCTTACATCCCTAGAAACACATATATCAATAAAAATAAGATGTTACTTTACGTCCCCTGGTGGGAAAACCATGCGCTATTTTAGAAAGAAGGTATTCTCAAAAGGTTTGTCATTCTGAGCAGTATCGGTCCAAAGAAAAAATTTAGTAGAGTTTTCAGGAGCCCATATTTTGCTGCAAATACATCAAAAGCAGAAATTAACACTTATGCCCCCTGGTGGCCAAACCAGTCTTTACCAAACATTAGAAATTATGTGAAAAATATTTTCCATCACGTCTTGTATGCGACCTGCAGCAGGACGCGCACGACATAAAGGCAGATAGCAGTCAGAACGAACATCGAACTCAATTGGTAGAGTGACTTATTCCGGAATGAAGGGACCCGGGTTCGAGCAACGGCTTGGACAAAAATGACGGAGAAATTTACTTCGTTATAGTGCTTATTACACCCGAAAATCAGTGTCATCTTTCTTGATTTTTATGTGAGGGGCCTACCATTATTTATCATGTTGATGCTTTATTATACCGCTTGAAGGAGAGAAAGAATTATTTTGGCCTTTTTCCATTTTGTTCAGAAATAGATATCTAATACATATTGTACTTTAAAGTGCAACATCCTTATAAATATTCATTGAAAAAGTGAGGGGTTCATTTTTTTGTAGACAATATATATTTTTTTTTCTTGTGGAAGTGGGGCTACCACTATTTTCCATGTTGATGCTTTATTTTGCCTCTTGAGGGCTAGAAAGAAATTATTATTTTCCCCTTTTCCATTTTGTTCAGAAATACGTATCTAATACATATTGTATTTTAAAGTGCAATATTCTTTCAAATATTTATTTTTAAAAATGCAGCTGTATTATTTTATGTTGACAATAACTGTTTTTCTGTTTCTTTCTTCTTTTTTGTGTGTATGTGTGTGTTTGGCGTTTTACCACAATCGCGAGCAATTCTGAGGTTTTAAACAGACGTCCGTTCCTCACCTCGGCATGCAGGTTCCAGGGAAAGGAGAAAGCCAGTGCCATCAGACTAGCTGGTACCTAGCCTCTTCTCGGACAACTGATCGGAAGATCGCGCCTCAGACCAATCTTCCACCAGGAGCTGCGTTGCAGACAAGAATGCGTGTTTATGAACTGGAAAACTGTATGAACTAGATAATGGATAATTTAAAATCCAATGTTAAAAAAATACACTTTCCTGTCAATATTTTTACATATTTCTAGCTACAGCAATTTACAGTTTTGAGTTTTATGTTTTAAAATATGTTACAAATAATGATCAGAACTAAGTGAAAAATGTAAAGATGAATTTATTTGCAATTTGTTTTAGTATTTAGCTGTAACTGCGATATGTGCTTTTAATTTAAACCTAAACATTAAAAAAAAGCAAAAGGAGCTACTTTTTACAGGAAGTAGCTCTTCAGGAAAAGTAGTTGTAGTTGCAGCAGTAATTAGCTACTTTTAAAAAATAGTTTTCCAAACTCTGCAAATCGTCCATAAAATCATTTTTGGAAAAATAGCAAGATCATAGAAATCATATTGCCGTCTGAGACGTCGTTAGCCACCTTGCAGGGACTGTGAATATCTACACAGTCATATCAGAGTAATATGACCACCTACCTAATAATGGGAATAACTAACCTTGGCCCGGATGACAGCGGAGAGACGGCGTGGTATGGACGCAATGAGGACCTGGAAGGTGGCCCGAGGCACACGTGCCCATTCGGACTGCAGCAGAGCACGTAAGCCTTGGAGATGATGTGGTTGTGAGTCGGGACGTCGAACATGACGATACAAATAGTCCCACAAGTGTTCTATGGGATAGAGGTCGGGCCATTTTAGCGGCCAAGGGTGACCGGAGACATCGCTGTCGTGTTCCTGGAACCAGTTACGCACCCCCTTAGCGACGTGGCACGGCGCATTGTCCTGTTGGTAGACACCATCACAACCAGGGTAAACGTCCAACATGAAAGGATGCATATGGTCAGCGAGGATGGACAAGTAGCCATCGGCGTTCAGTGACGCATCCAGCGACACCAGTGGTCTCAGGTCGTACCAGGTAAAAATCCCACATACATGCACATTACCACCGCCGGCCTGTGCTTGACCGACAAGCGTGTCCGGGTGTTGGTTCTCGTGTGTCTGACGTCATATCCGCCACCGTCTGTCACTTCTATGGAGTTGAAACCTCGATTCGTCGGAGAAAGCAAACGTTTTCCACTCTTCCACACTGTCCAATGATGGCAGTCTCATTAGAACAGCAGGCGTCCTTGCAGATGGACCTGGGTTAACATGGGCGCCTTGACGCAGTATCGACACAGGATGCCCATGCATAACAGGGTTCGCTCTACTGTTTTCGGGGCCACGTACCTGTATGTCCCAGCGTTTATTTGCATTGTCAATTGCTGCACTGTTGCGCGTCGATCGCCCTTTACCAGTCGACGTTCTCCTCTGGAGTCGATGTCCTTTGGGGCTCTACAGGTATGACGTCGTGAGGTACTCGATGCGCCAGCGGTCCATTTTTGGTACACCCTTGCTACAGCACCTCGCGGACAGCCAACGAAGTCTTCTGTTTCTGATATGCTTCCACCCTTGGCGCGGTAGATGATTATCATTCTTCTTTGAACGTCCGTCAAATCACTGCCTCTGCCCACTGTTCTCACGCAACGCACTATTGCTCGTCTGTCCTGACCGGCCACTTATTTCTCCGTGTGATCAACCTTGTCATGCGCACAGAGTGCGCATGACAAGATTGATCTGAGCAGGTACACTGTGATTCCGGTGGTGATCATATTGTTCTGACACGACCGGGTATGTTTGCCATATCATCTAGGAAATGACAAAACAGCTTCATTTTAGTACACTAAGTTATTACATAAAGCGGTTGTGAGGCAAATCAATGCATTTTAATATGGAGCTGCTGAAAAAAGTCAAGGAACAACATTAAATTTCTATTTTACTTCACTACTACTGCATTTTTACGCTTTCCAACAGTATTTGAAGAAGCGTATTCAGGATATAGTCACATTCGTTTCGAGTTCTTTCATTGTGCCCGGTTTTGGAAGTGTATAGTGCATTTTGTTCCTATTTTTCGTGTTCCCCTTCAAGAAGTAGGTCTTTACTTTCTTTTAGTTCAGCTCCCAAGTCGGTGAGTAGCATATTTTATTTGCATTCAGTGTTTCATTATTTTCGATCAAGCTGATCGATACTTAAGTTAGCCCTCGCCATTAATAATGGCAGGTCCTGATAAGGGTGAAGTTCACGCCGACATCAGTGATGCTCATCCAACCTCCTCCTCCACCTTCTCACTCTCAGGAAATCAATCAGCATTTATTCACGCCAGAGACGTCATACGCATACAAGATGTGGCGTGCGACTCCTCTGCAAAGGCTCAAACTGATATCCCTGCCCAGGAGAGTGACGTCACCTTGACGCACGTCCCTGGTTCATTTGACGAAGCCATGGATGTGACCGATAGCACGTTTGCGTTGCCTTCCATTGGCTCAACTCAGTTTACCAAGCCGCTACCAGCAATCAGCACTGTTTCGCCTCCCTCCCCTGCCAACTCTACTTCTCTCACTTATTCCAAAGAGACCTCTGGACCAAGTGTTCCTTCCAAGTTTACTGCTCCGGTTTTTCCTGACTCTTACGTCACTGTTGATGGCAGTTCTGCCACCATCGATATTCCAGAGGACTCCCCAGCCGGGAAACAATTTTTTCAACAATAGATTTCGGTTTCTGTTTTGATGCTTTACCAGACACGAAGCTCAAGGAATATACACTGCTGGCCACCCAAAATGCAACACCAAGAAGGAAGAATCCGATTGGCCTGAAATTCGCAGCATGCGTCGCCTGCGAGAGGGCCTGCAAACGATTAGCATTGTAGGGCATATGCAAATCATGTGCGCCCGGCACGCCACCGAGAAGCACTATAATAAGGGTGCACAGAAGGCGGGGTGTAAGTAGAGGAAGTGTGTTGTGTTGCCGGACTTGTGCGTGGGAAGCTTCCTGATGCCTCGTCGCAGAATACGGCACTCATTCCAGCACAGTTCGGAGTTCGACAGAGGACAAATAGTGGCTTATCGCGACAGTGGTTTATCGTACCGAGACATCGGCGCCCGTGTGGGAACACATCCAGCCACAGTGAGGCGAGTATGGATTCGGTGGGTGCAGGAGGGACGGACGGACCGACCTGGGCGATTGCCGCAGCCACAGCACACCACCGAACGAGAGGACCGGCATGTTGTGCGGCGGGCATTGACGGCTTGCACCGCCACATCACGAACGTTAGCGCAGGAATTAGGGTGTGCTGCGCAACAACCTGTGTCAGCACATACCGTTCGACGTCGTCTGCAGGAGCGGGGACTTGTCGCACGGCGCCCATTGCTCCAATTACCATTGACATTGACGTTACACCACCGGCGAGTGCGACGGCAGTGGACCGTAGAACGCCGCACCTGGACTACGGAATGGCACGACATTGTCTTCTCCGACGAATCGCGCTTCTGCCTGCAACACCACGGTGGTCGGATCCGCGTGTGGCGGCACCGCGGCAAGAGACTGTATAGCGCTTGCATTATGCATTGCCATACCAGTCCGTCGCCTGGCGTTATGGTTTGGGGCGCAATTGGATATGACACCCGTACGCCTCTGGTACACCTCGCCGGTACACTCAACAGCCACCGCTCCATCTCCGACGTTTTGGAGCCTGTAGTCCTAACCTTACCCTCAGGACCTGCAAGCGGTTACGTTTCAACAGGACAATGCGCACCCGCACGTGGCACGCATCGTGCAACAATTCTTCACGGCCCATCAGGTGTCACTGCTACCGTAGCCCGCCTGCTCTCCCGATATGTCGCCCATCGAACACGTTTGGTCGCTGATCGGCAACCGAGTGGCTCGGCAATGAACTAATACGCCTGATGAACTATGGCGACGTGTGGAAGCAGCATGGTTCGACATACCCCAAGCCCAAATCCAAAGCCTCTTTCGTTCGATGCCGCGGCGTGTAGCGGCCGTTGTTGCCAGCCATGGGGGCCACACGAACTATTGATGTCTGCGTGTTCCGCAAGTCGCACGGGTCTGTAAGCTCAATCGTTTAATCTTTGTATCTGTTGTTATGTGTCGAGTAAATCTGGCTTTGCTATCTCGTGTTCTTCTTAGTGTTGCATTTTGGGTGGCCAGCAGTGTAGTATTGCCCTAAAGAAGATGCTTCCTACAGAAGCTTGTATTACTCATATGGCCCGAAAGCTACGGTCCGTATTAGTGTATTTTGCCCGTAAAGAACACGCAGACCTTGTGATGACTGATGGCTTATCCATCAAAAATGTGCATCTTGTGGCTGAACCTGTGGCGCAGCGACCTATCCAGGTCACTTTCCACCCAGGCCCGCCTGAAGTCTCAGATGTCGCTCTATGCACTTTACTCAGCAAATTTGGCCGAGTGGTTGGACCAATAACGACCCTTTCAGCGGCGCCCAGAAACCCCGATGACAAATCATTGCAGGGTTTCGTCGAAGTTCGCGTGTCATCTTTCCGTCGGACGATCATGTGCTTGTGTGCCCGAAGACCCTAACCGTACGGTGGGGCCAGCGACGTCGGATAATCGACGTCATTACCTCCTTGCACTGCACGCTTTGCCATGGCGAAAACCATCTACGCGTGCACTGCCCTCATCAAGTTCCACCGACTCCGACTGGCGCTCCAGCAGGTACTGTTCCTACCTCGAAGCGTTCCACACCATCTTCTTCAGAACAGCAGGCCTCTTAGCCAAGATATGATGGGAAAAGTTCGCTTACAGATGTTGGTCGACGCGATGCTCCTACGGCCGCTTCATCGTTTTCACCAGAGGACTTCAATACAATTGCCTCCTCACTCCCGCAACGTCGTCGCTCCACCACTGGGTCCTTTTCAGAGGGTTTACAACCACTGTTACCACTGGAACCTCCGAAACAGCTGATGTGGAGTCCGTTGGTCCTGAAACGCAGTGTGAGGATGAGACGACCGAGCCTCCACTGAAGCGCCGCGGCTCTGGCCGCAGCAGGCGTGTAGCGAAGTAGCAAAACTCTACTTCACCACGTTCAACGTCCCTCTCCAGCAGTTCTTCTCGACACACCTCGCCAGCCGAAGTCTCCTTCCCCACGATCGAAGAGTTCGCTGCATCTCTCCAGGCAGCCAATATACCTCCCGTGCCACTCTCATACATTGATCTCCATACATACTTAACAAATACAACCAGCTACGCAATAGCACGTGCCTTAGCAATAAATAATCCTTCGCTTCGCAAACTTGTGCCGGAGCAGATCTTCAATGTGTCGCATTTCTGCCGTCAGAATGTACCCACCCATCCGTGGGCACAAATCTTCTATAATCGTCTAAAGTCTTTTCCTCCAGCTCTGAAAGATCTTCAGCTAGAGGCAAGGAACCCCACAATTCGAGATCGTGTCACTTAATTGCAGGGATTCGCTTCCCTCCTCAACAGCTCTCTGGCATATGAAGACCTCAACCTGTTAGGGGCTAATATTCTACTCCTTCTAGAGACAAACTGCAAACCAACTACCGTCTATTCTCGATGGCGCCAGTGGAACTTTGTGTTTCACCACGCCTATGGACTAACATCTCATAGCGGCCTTGCCATCGGCATTAGTCATATTCTCAATTCTAATGTCACATCCCTCTCTGTGCGAAATATTTGTCGAGATCTCGTACAGCATGATCCTTTACCATCGCGTCTTCCAGATACCATTTATACAATATCTATATTCCATGCACTACAACTCATCCATCGATTCTCTTCACACCTCTTTGCATCCATCGATTCGTACTCATCCATCGATTCTCTTCACACGTCTTCGCATAGCACTGGATCGGTATCCCACCGTCAGATCATGTTCTCATTGGTGGTGATTATAACTGTATCCTGGATCCTCTTCTGGATAGGTCTTCTACCAATAGAGAGCGCCGCCATTCCCTGGTGAACCTGCTCCAGACACCAACAACGCTCTTCATGATGTACATCGGCATATTCATCCATAGTCGACTAATTACACTTGGCGCTCCTCTCATGCGCAAAATCCTTTCTTAGCCCGCCATGACAGGTTTTATATCTCCAGTACTCTACTTCCAGCCGTGACAGAATTGAGTGTGCATCCCACGACCTCATCTGACCACTGCGCCATTGCCATCATAGTCCATGCTGCATCATTCAAACCCAGGATAATACCTTCAGTGGACATTTTATGATGCACTTCTCTCCGACCCGGCATTCTGCTCTTCGGTCCGGTCATTCCTGAGTGACAGACGACCGCAACTTCAATCTGCTCTCTGTGGATTACATTCTTGGATGGAGATCAAGCAACAGCTCGTTCTGCATGTCCGAAACTACTCATTCTAATTAAAGACACTCCAGAACATGCGCCTAGGCTATGTTCGTTCAATGCTATTCATGCTCAGGCTCAGTGATCCTCTCTTCTCCTCCTTTCAAGAAGAGCTCCGATCTCTTCTCACTCTTCTAGCGCAACAAGCTCTCCGCCGACTTCGTTTACAACATCTGACGCCGGATGCTCACAACTGTGAGTTCCTGACGTTCGTGGAAAACAACTGACGAGCTTCGACCATACTTCATCATCTACGCCTTTCTTCTGGGGAGGTAACAGATGAACCGATTGCGCTTTGTTCCCATGTCCGTCAGTACTTTTCCACGAAGTTCTGTGAACCTGCTCAACCATCCTCTGCAGCAATGGATTCTATCCTTACAAATCTACTTTAGCCACCCCCCCCATCTCGCTTCTTCTCTTCTCCTTTCCTCCACACCCTCTGAACTAAACACTACATTCTCTTCTCTGAATTCTAGTGCCGCTCCGGGTCCGGACCTCCTAACCTTTTGCTTTCATCAAACTTTTCTGCCTCTTCTTCTTCCGTTTCTCTTATCCGCTTTCTCTGCTGCCTTTACCTACTATCCTCTCCCGAGGATATTCACAGCTGCATACATTGTTCTTTTTCCCAAGAAAGGTGATCTCCTTGACTTGGTGAACTGGCGCCCGATTTCTCCACTAAATCTCGCCTACAAACTTTATACCAAGCTTCTTTCACAGTGACTAAATCCCATCCTCACTCACACCGTCTCCCCTAACCAGACTTACACAGTTCCCGGCCGTACCCTATCTCACAACATCCATCTCCTGACTTACCTAATTCACCTTGCGCTCCCACTCTGAACCCCTCGCCCTCCTCTCTCTCTAGACCAACAGTCCGCCTTTGATAACATCTCCCACACTTATCTCTCCGCCACACTTCTCCGATTTGGATTTCCACCTCCGTTTATTTTTCTCCTCACCTCCCTCTACCAGGACGCCAGTTTCCAGGTCAAGTTGCCCACCTTCCTTACAGCACCGATTCTCTTCCGCCGTGGAGTGAGGCAAGGCTGCCCACTCTCCGTTCAACGTTTCGCTATAGCCTTAGAACCTTTTCTCCGCTCAGTTCAACGCTCCTTTCAAGCCACCCTGCCTCCACTCATCGCCCGCACGAGACACCATGTCACCACTTCCGTGGCGTATAAAAACGACGTTACCTTATGTATACGCCTGGATTCACAGTTCTCTTTGTTACAAAGCCTTTTCGCCGATTACGCCTCCTGCTCCGAATCTGCGATTAATACAACCAAATGCACAGGCCTGTGGTGCGGCTCATGGGTTGACCGCTTGGATTCTCCATGAGAAGCGCACTGGTCTTCAGCCTCTCAACGTTTCCTTGGCGTACATCTTGGCCTCCCAGGTGAAGCCTCCAGCACAACGTGGAATACCATCCAGCCACGTCTACATCGATGAACTGCGTCTTGGCGAAAAGTGCAGTTCTGCACTTCATATTTTCAACGTGCACTTCTTGCGCAAACCTATCTTCTCTCCATGTGCACACATTCCTGGCTTGCTACTAAATCCCCACTTCTTCGACTCAATGATATCACTTGCTGCTTCACCTCAGTTATCTGGACTGGACAACACTGGCTCAGTGCCCCCAAGCGCAGCCTTCCTCCTGACCAAGGTGGCATTGGCTTAATTGATACACGATTGTACTATCAAGCTCTCCGGATTACTTCGTTCCTACGTCTTCATACTTCACATGTTGCCGACGCCGTTACCGCAAGGAATGTCATCACCTCTTCGAGCAACACTAATTTCACTTTCTCTTCCTTCATTCTAATGGACCTCCGAACTACCACTCACTCTCGTCTTCCTCCTGCCTTACGGGAGGCTCCTACCTTTCTCTACTCTCTCTCGCTCACTCGATGATCACCTGATTCCACCACTGAACTCCTTGCCGAACCCCTGTTCTTCTCCTCTCTTCTTCACTGTCTTCATCTTCCATGCTTCGCCTATCCTTCTTGGCTCCGAGTCGGAGTTGTAACAGTCAAAGACCTTGTAATCTCAGACCTGTCCTGGCGACCCTACGCCAGCCTTCCCCCTCCCACTCTTCTTCTTTCACCCTACTCTCGTTCTGTCTATGACTCCCTACTCTCTAATATCATTGCTAAGTTCCCTCATCTCGCAACCCCAACCGGTCAAACCTTTGTTTCTTCCGCCTCCCTTCCCCCTCCTTTCTCTCTTTCAGTCGGCAGATCCACACTTCCACTCTCCTCTCTTTTAACCTCAGTTCTCTATCGGTTCCTTTTAAAATTCCACTCTCCTTCTCCCCTCCACATCCCTGATGTCTCCCAATCCTCTCTCACCGCCGTCTGGTCTGCCGCCCTTTCTCCGCTTTCGGCTCCTCTTGAAATAAACACTCACTGGCTTTTTCTCCACCGCCGTCTTCCCGTTCCATCTATCCTCCACCGCATGACCATTCTTGACTCACTTCTTTGCCCCTTCTGTGCTCAAGAAGCTGATGTCTCTCACGTTTATCTACATCGTGTCATCCTTCTTCCACTACTCCATCTTGCATTTTTGCATAACTCAACGTTCAGCCGCAACTGATCTTCCTTTCGATGCCTATAAGAAACTCCTCCAGCAGGTCTCTCCGTCAGTCAAGCTTCCACCCATCTGCTCATATATTTTCATCCTGGTGAAACACGTCATCTACGTATTTCATCAGCGCTGCCAAAATATCTCATCTCCTTATACCATCCACCAAGCTTCTGTGGAATTGCTGTGCTACTTTCGGGAGCGTCTCCTCTCAAAATTCATCTAGAGAACCTTGTGGCCGTCGCCCTACAGAGAGAGCAACATATCCGTCCCACCTGGTCTCCGGCCGCCTCCTGGTTCGCCGGCATGCCAGCAACGTTGCAACTGACTGTCGGCAGTTCATAACCTCGATACCCCTAGCTCTGTTGAACTTCAATTCAACGTGCATGCTCACCATTGGTTTTTGGAATCAAATTTCAACATAAAGCTTATATCTTCTAACAAATGTGAATATAATATGCACCATGCTGTACAAATGTATATAGTCTTACTTGTCTTCCCTATGATTATCATAATTTCTCTCAGTACTAAGATATCCTAATTCTGTTTGCCTTAGGTTTCACATTGTCTACTTGGTCATCTACAGTTCTCCTTTTGCACAGTGCTTCATTATTATATTCTCGTTCTGTTATTTGTCAGCACTATAATGTCTCCCAATCCTCTCTCACCGCCGACAGCTCCGAGACGAAATGTTCCGACAGTCTCTTTTATTGTTCTTGTGCAAAATGTCTGCATCTCTTACCACGAGGCTCCTTTGTGAATCAATACATCGTGCTGTATATAATGCACATAGATTTTAGTGTTTTTATATTTTGCCGTACAACATATGTATCAGGACGCCCATATTGGCCTCCTGAACCCAACCTTGTTAATAAAATTGTGTTGAACTGAAGAAGCGTATACGCTCCAGCTTTGTCCGTCTGTCTGCCTGTCCACACGATAACTCGCGGAAAAATGGTTCGATTTCGATGAAATTTTAGTATGTGGTAGGGGACAACCTAGGGACGAATCCTATTGAAAAGGGACGAAATGGGTTTAAAGGTCAGGACATATAGGAGCAGGGTCCATTCCATCGCCTTATGAGTCATAACTTGCGTAAAGATGCTTCGATTGCGACAAAACTTTATCATGTTGTTCCGGAGGTATACAGAAGCGGTTCTCTTGAATATAATCGAAATGGGGTCAAAGGTCAGGGCAACAGGAGCGTGATTTATTCCACAGCCATTATCTTCATAACTTGATTAAAAATGTTTCTATCGCGACAAAACTTTAGTATGATGTTCCGGAGGTATACTGAACCAATTCTGTTTAATATAATTAAAATGGGGTCAAAGATCAGGGCACAGGAGCGAGATTTATTCCACAGCCATTTTCCTCATAACCTGAGTAATGATTTCTGGTATGTTGGAAAGCGTATCACAATTGCATGATTCAACAAACTTTTTTTTTAATGGTATACCAAATAAGTCAATTTCGTGGCAAATCTATTTTCCACTTCCGAATTTTTCTTTCTTTATCAGTTTAACAACACTATGGAGCTGAGAAACTATTATCTCCTCAGCGCATAAAAAAAAGGTGATAATTTATTTCCCACACATCATTTTCCGGAACAATGCTCAACTACAAAACTTTTTAACCTCAGAATAAAATAAAAATGTGTTTCTCCGCCCGCATTTCCATATGTGGCAATCCAATTTTACGTTTCAATTAATTTCCAATTAGAAATAGATGAATTTATTTTTCTGTCCAGTTTCTATAAGTAATTATTAAGATTCTTTTTTTTATATACGTAAATTATCGTCTTTACATACCAATATTTTGAAATGTAATCCCTTCAAAATGACTATTGATTCGGTGAGCCTATTTATGCTAACTAAAGTAAAAAAGAAGGAAATATATACTTGTGCTCATCGATATTCTTGTAGGAGAAAACCAAGTTTTACTAAAACGGCAAAGTTTGTTTACCACTTTGACGGCTTCAGAAAAAAAAAAAAAAAAAAACTACGTAGCAAATGTTCTGTTGACCCAAACACTGTTTTATTATACACCCGTTCCCATTTATCTAATTCCAAATTTAAGCTGCTCCGTTCCTTTGGACTCATATCCCGTACATCAGTCTGGTTTTGCCAATTGCAGTTGAATATAATTTGGGGTTTACAGTTACGCGAATTCTTGAACTGTAGTTTTAGAAAATCTGTTTCAGCTACAGCAAGAATACTTTTTTCCATTTGAAAAGAATAAAATAAAAATTTATCTTCGCATTCCTTAATTTTTCTCACGTTTGCACTGAAATTCTTGCAATTCAGAAAATTCTGAATTTTCTCAAGACATTGTTTCGTACTTAGTTTATTAACAATAGGCAAATCTTGAAAAAAAAATTGGCCCAGTCGAATTCCCGTTCTCCCTAAAAAGCAAAGAAACTGTAACAAATTAAGGGGCAGGAGTTCTCTCTTGGCTGCCCAGGGCGAAGCTCAAGAGAGAACGCAAAAATCACTGCTTACAATTTGATCAAAACTGAAACTTTTGCTCCACATTGAGGTACAGGTTTTTCGTGCCATACTTTGTCATTTGTACATTTATAGAATTTGCTTATAATATCTTTCAGCAGTTTCGGTAGCCTTGGAAGCTTAAAATTTGCACTTCTTGCTCAAAATTTTCACGGGAAGTCAGTTGCTCACATCCAGAAATGAAGGCATAGTTTTACGTACGTTGCAAGATATGAAATGTAGTTAACATTGTTGAAGATTCTTAAGGGCTACTCGATCATTAAGAAACGACATTCATCCATCGCTACGAATGCCAACGGCAATTCGATTCGTGAAGACCCGGCTGCATGTAACTTTGCAAGGTACGGATGCTGTTCACATTGTTGAAGATTCTTTGGGGGCAATTCCATCATAACTGCGACTGCGAGCAACGATCGCCACTTGCATTCGGTCCGTTTGACCGAATGCAAGTGGCGATCGTTGCTCGCAGTCGCAGTGGTGTAGCAAGGACCTGAACAGTCGCAGTGTGGTAGCGAAGACCTGAACCAGTTGGGAAAAGCCGTACAAACAGTTTGATTGCCATCCACATAGATGTGATGTTAAATTTGTTTTACTGAGCGAGGTACACTGGCGTGCAAAAATTAAGGACGAGACGGTATTTCGAATGTAACGTCATGCAGAACTGCTCCACATCAACTGAAACCATACCATAAGATCCCCAAGATGTAAGAATATGGGACAAGTGAGCAAAACCGTCCAAACAAGGAATCCGAAGGATACAAAGGCACTTTATTGAAAAGGTAACTTCGAGCACAACTGGACAGAAGACAGAAACGTCCATGTGACAGGCGGCTGCCAAGAAAAATCCAGTCTTTAGTAGGGGATATGATCACCTCTGACTGCGTTGCAGGATTTACAACGTCTGTCTATGCTGAGGACGAGGTTGTCAAGGAGCTGTTGAGGCATCGCGGCCCATTCCTCTTGTAGCGCCAATCGCAGCTGCGGAATCGTTGCTGGCGGCTGGTGAAGTGCTGCCAAGCGTCTCCCGAGAAGGTCCCACACGAGTTCGATAGGATTTAAGTCCGGGGACCTTGCGGGCCAATCCATGCGTTGAATATCTTCACTCTCCAACAGCTCTGCTACAGCCACTGTACGATGAGTTGTAGCGTTGTCGTCCTTTGAAGAGGAACTCAGGACCCACAGCACCTCTAAACAGACGCACGTGAGGCAGGAGAACCTCGGTACAATAGCGGACACCAGTGACTGAACCTCCTTGGAAGATGTGGAGGTCAGAACGGCTACCAAGCATGATACCGCCCCAAACGAGAACTCCGCCACTTCCAAATCGGTCCCTTTCGATGATGTTGGAGGTGTGATTGCGTGTTCCCTGCTCTCTCCAGATGTGTATACGTCCAGAATCGCTCGTCAGACTAAATTGGCTCTCATCCGTAAAGAGAACTCGACCCCATTGCTGGTGTGTCCAGTTCTTGTGTTCCTGGCACCACAGAAACCGCCGTCTCCGATGAGCAAGCGTGAATGGCATACACTGTACTGGTCGTCGTGCAAATAGACCACCTTTGTGCATCCTCCTGGCCACGGTAAAACGCGATAACGGACGTCCAGTTGTATGTTGCATGTTCATTGCGATTTCTCCCGCTGTCTGCCGTCTGTCTCTTCTCGCCTGTAGGACCATATACCGGTCGTCCGCCGCTGTGGTTGCTCGTGGACGACCACTGCTAAACTCTCAGGCAGCTGTTCCTGTCGTTTGAAATGCTCTCCAAGCTCGTGAAACGATGCTGTGAGCGATCCCGATCTCCTCGGCCACACTAGTCAAACTTCAACCTTCTTCCAACTTCCCAATGACGCGACCTCGGGTAAAGCATCCAGATGTCGTCTACTGGATTGCTTGTTGGCCATATCACATGGTGGCAGCAACTCGACGTCGTTCACACCGATGCACACCGTGCAATAGCTATCACTGAATTTCTGAGCGTACACTGCCCGTGTGCTTTATACCCTTCCGACACTCCCCCCCCCCCCCCGCCATGCTGCATATATGCGCATACCTTACCGTACCGGACCCTAGCCTATCTCCTGAGTGGTCTTTCGGTCCGTTCTGCCTGCTCGTTCCGCTGTTATGCTAATTTCTCCTCTTCGTCCTTAATTTTTGCACACCAGTGTGTATTTATACGGATGTTTGTGTGTATGCGGGTTTGAGAAATAGAAAGACAGATAGGGAGCGCAATATTTTGTAGTTTGCCTCAGGCGCAGAAATACCTAGTTACGCCTCTGTAAACAGGGTCGCGCCACGCGGGGGTTCAATGGGTGGAAAGCCCCCGTGCGCCAGCTACCGGGGGCGGCAGGACGCCTCAATCGAATTTCACAGTTGATAAATGACGTGGAAGAAATTAGTGACGTGGAAGAAGTTAAGAAAATGTTTTACTCTGAGAAATCTTAATGCTACGTGGCACGTTTATTTTTCTAGTAAAAATGTTCATTATATAAATCAATAGAAAACGACCTGAAATCAAAAAATAATTTTTATTGTTTTGTTCAGTTACGGATACCGCGGGCAAAGGACTAACAAATTTTTTCTAAATTTCTTTTAAATTTTGAAGATTTCAGTAACACGATATGCATGGGCAGCGCTATAACAATAGGACCAATATGAAGGAAAAACACAGTGAACGTCAAGGAACATAATTTTTCGATCTAAAACCCTGATGCGTTTTACGTACTTTGAGCGGCTCATACTTTAAATCTGGTCCTAAATAACGATGAAACATTTTTACTAGAAATTTTCAGCATTTATCAAGAAATATATGCTTTCTTTTCTGAATTACCTTACCTTTTGCAAATTTTAAAGAAATAGCTTCCACCGGTGACCATTAAACCCTGCTCTGAAACAAGTTGGGAAATCGATGCAATAAGAGTATTGGGGGAAAAAATTTAATATGAAAACCAGTTATTTCGAATTCTGTTTTTAGTTTTACGCAACTTATTTTTATATGTAAAAATATTTTTATTCAAATATGAAAACCAGTTATTTCGAATTTTGTTCTTAGTTTTAAACAACTTATTTGTATATGTACCCATATGAGAGATTTTTTGGTTAGTTGGTTTGGATAGCTAAACAGACGCCCGTCATGTTCTATGATATATATATATATTGTGAAAACTCTTACTTTAAGGGAAATAGAAAGTGACATTGCTAAAGATATTTATTTTAATGTAAAAATGACGAAAAATTGAAAATTACTCTTTTACAAGGGGCGGAAAATCGGTAGGGGGACGCCCTTGGCGCGCCCCTGTCAGTAAAGTGGTAAAATTCGTAAGAATGGAATAAAATCTTCGACAGTCTCTTAGAGAATGTACCTTGTTGTTCTTCAGCAACGGTAGAATTTTTTTTTTTTACGCTAAATTACTTGGGTTGAAAAAATGTTTAAACAGTAAATGTCGATGCTGATATACCGTTTTTTTTTTTTTTTTTTTAACGGATGCTGATTTTTAAGTGGGCCTTAAAAGTGGGCCACTCAAAATCAGCTTCCAGGGCAATCAATAGATTGCCAGTCGTCCGACTCTGTTCCCCTTCCACGAAAAATTATAATAATATTAATATAATAATAATAAGTTCTCCTCAACTCAGCTGGTACGTATAAATGCTTCGAAAAGAAACGATCAAGTAAGAAACGGCATTTATCTCATCCTTAAACGTTCCATTTCGAGTTCCAGAAATAAATCGTGCCAAATTTTGTCTCCCACAGTTCCAAAGTGCTGCAGTGTGAAAGCATGCTCTTTGAGAACGTATATTAAGGAAATCTTATTAATTCCTTGTGTTTCCTTTAAACCACACTATTTGTTAAGTTTAAAAGAAAAACAAAGGATAATTAAAAATTCCCATGCGTTATTGTCACTTAAAGAAAAAATCTTTACCCTAAACAAACAAAGGAGTTTTGGTAAAATGCTAATCAGATCCAATGAATAATGATTTTTCTTTCCAGCCCCTGTTTTTATGCCATCCATCACATTTACTAGAAATTATATAGAAAATCTGAGATGCGCCTTTTGTAAGTAAGACGTTTGTATCTTTTTAATATCCATAAAAATTTAGCTTCACAACAAAATATTCAATTATTCCTAATAATGACATGTAGATGGCGCCACAAGTTCTGTAAAAGTTACGAAAATTCAAATATTGCTGAACTAGATTGTGCATATGGATTTCTTATAATGGGGTTGATCACTGGGACAGCCTGGATCATAGCCAGGCACGACGCTAAACTTTACTTTGGGTCCACCCTTTAGATTCCCTCCCCTAAAAATATTTAAGCAGTTGGAACATATGGCGGGTGTAGCCATCTGAGATTTTAGAAATTCCTTCAAATCTTAGATGGGCTGTGAATTTCTCGAATTCACTAAAATTTTGATATATAAATGACTTTTTTTTTTTTTTCCAAATTAGTGTTTGTACTTTTGTGAAATGGAGGAGTCCTCTGAGCGAATTTCTAAGATAGTAGTAGAAGCACACCATTTTGGTAATTATGGTTTAAAGGACGAGAGAAAGATATATACTCCTTATCGGTTATACAAACTAAAATTCATAAACAGTTTTATGAAAGCAACAAGTAAAAAAAAATGCTACCTAAGTAAGCTGAAATTGCGAAAAAATAGTAACTTGCCACAGAGATTCGCATCTTTGGTTCCCATACTGCGAGTATATACACAATAAATACTATGTACGTACGGTATTCACTTGAAAACATTTTTTACTAGAGATGACAATATCACCGTCGGGTAAAATCCATACGACCGGAATTTTGGACCAAAATTTCTGCCAAATACTTCAAAATCCCCCCCCATCATGCTTAGCCCCCCAACAGCCCACCCAGTTCTGAGCGGCTGGCGTCGCTACCATGGACGTCACCAAGGGGGTGCAAGGGTGGGCTCAAGCCCACCCTGAAATTCGTCTTGAAGTTCAAAATGTGCCATTTTTCAATATATTTAAATTATAATCTGGACTTTGCCAAGTAACAAGTCTTGTATTTTATTTCATGCAGCCCCTACGTATTTTCCCCTAGGAAGTGCGTTGTTTACGTCTCCGTTAAAAGGTTATCAAAATATTAGGTGTGCGACCTTATTCTCGGCTCCTAAGCGCAAGCGATCATGGAACGTCGGAAAATGCAAATAGCTGTGTGCGATAATGGCTGATTGCAGCGCCATCCAACAGCTTTCCAGGCAATCTTAACCGCTCACAGCTGTTGTGACAGAAGGGACGAAAGTTGACGGTGAAAGCAATGTCGTTCGAGAAGAAAAATTTGAGGCACTGCCTCCTGTTCGCGTTTCAACTGAAAAAAAGTGCCGCGAAAGACCAGCAAATTATCTGTGCTGCTTTGGGTGAGGCTCCTTTGTCCTACAGCACGTGTCATAAGTGGTTCCAGAGGTTAAAGCAGAAAAATTTCGATCTGCGTGATGCCGAACGTCCGGGACAGCCACAGAAAATTGACGATGAGGAATTGGAACAACTGTTGGACGCGGATGCCTGTCGCACACAGTCAGAGCTTGCTCAGGAACTCGGAGTAACACGGCAAGCCATTGCAAAGCGCCTGCACAAGCTTGGACGGATTCACAAGGAGGGCTGTTGGGTGCCCCACCAACTCACAGCTGCGAACAAGTCTAGGCGCTACGATGTTGCTGTGTCCTTGCTCTCCAG
Organism: Macrothele yani; assembly: GCA_039090855.1. Taxonomy (NCBI): domain Eukaryota; kingdom Metazoa; phylum Arthropoda; class Arachnida; order Araneae; family Macrothelidae; genus Macrothele; species Macrothele yani. The sequence goes on from CM077008.1 coordinate 119,251,311, forward strand.
ATTCAAGAAGAAGCGTTTCCTCCACAAGATTTTGACCTGTGATGAGAAGCGGATCCTCTACGATAATCCAAAGCGGCGCAAATCGTAGGTTTATCCAGGTCAGCCTACCACCAGTACCGCCAAACCGAATATCCATACCAGGAAGTCAGTGGCGGCTCGTGGTGTAAAATGCTGGTGAGGCGAACGGTCTTGATGTAAATGTAAAACAGTAACACATATGTTATTGAAAAATATATAAATTCGTATAACGTTATAGGAACATATATATATATCAGTGGCGTAGCCGGGGGTCGTGGTTTGCACCCCTAAGTAGGCGAGACAGTTAGCTTTTTCTAAGCACGTTTTATAGATAATTTCCCTATTTAAATTCATTGATTTTTACATAACTTACAATGTAATACAAATAAATTACATTGATACATAATATCAATGCAATTTCTTGATAATAGAACAGAAAGTAAAGCAAAGCAGCCAAAGAAGTTGCTTTATTAACTTTTTATTAAAACAACTATAATTTATTGCATTTTCTTCATTTTATTAAATTAGCTTTCGTTTTGTATTAATGTCCAAGATGTGCGTACGTACAATAGAGAAATATTTGTCGAAGCGCCCCCCCCCCCCCAAATTGTTACATGTACTTATACACAGTTATACAGCATAAATGCAGAACCCCGCCCCACCCTCAAAAAGTTTCATGTCAAAGGCAGTATCACCCATCGGATATCTTTGAAGTCCTGGGTTCGAGTCGGCTGAATCATTAAAATCTACTGAGATTCGGAAGTCTCGTTAAGCCATTGGTCTCGGTTAGGCGCCTTGTTATAAACAGCTGTAAACCCCATCCCTTAGGACTTCAGCCCATGCCATTTAGCCCTTATATACAAATATTATTCAACAGTAATGGAATAAAATTATAGAAATATATGAAACACGGCGTGGGGAGTCTTTCTTCACGAAAAAATCCAAAACTTTTAGAGGAAAAATGTGCATATACCACTATATATATATATGTGTGTGTGTGTGTGTAATATACGCTACTTTTGCAACAATATTTTTATGAAAACAATTATTCAATAATTTTACAACAAAGAAAGAAATATTTCACCTGTATTCTTTTATGTAATACACTTGAGCGAAAATACGCAATTTGTGCGGTTTCTTTAGCTAGTCAATGCGTCACTCACATCCCAACGCCAGTCGGAGATCCACTTCTTAAAAAATTCAAAGTAAATCATTTGAATAGAAAATTGTTTTCTTACGAAATGTTTCTTGAGCTTGAATAAAAGTCACAGTTCGATTGGCATATTAGTGAAGGTGCATTTAGCACGGGTCATAGACTGAAGTCCAGGCTCGTGATAATTATTAGCTTCGTTTTGTATTAATGTCCAGGAGAAGTCAAGGAAGCACATTTCTATATAAAAAAAGTATTAGGTAATTTAAACCTGGAATTAAAAACAGAGGAATGCGATATTAATTTGCTTTGGTCTCGAACAGAATGCTTTCAGTTTATGTTTTATAAATAAGTTCAATTCTGCGATCCTTTTTGGCTGCAAATTTGTCTATGATCAGATCATAAAATGGTTGAGTGGACATTAGATGGTTCAGCAATTCTTTCTTCGATTGAAATTTTAGCGAGTGAAGACAAACGATCTTGTGCCGTTGTATTACGGAGGTAAGTCTTAATTCTCTTCAAACAAGAAAAACTCCTTTCAGCAGAAGAACTTGTTGATGCCAGTGTCAATACAAGAGAAAATAATTTGTAGGCTTCTGGTAACACATCTTTCAGGTCGTTTTCCTTCATTGTTTTCAAGGTTTTCTGAACACCGAGTTCCCTGAAGTTGTGATCATTATATAAAAAATCTAATTCGTTTTTTAGTCGTTGTGTGTCTGTAAAAATGTTTGTATAAATTTTTTTGAGAGTGTTAAGGGCACTGGATGGAAATGACTCTGAATAACTATGGTATTTTGAGCTGTCAACTAGCTGCAGAAACTCGAGCTTTCCCATATCTTCAAATCTGGTATTTATTTGGACTATTATGCTGTCAACGATTTCGTAAAACAAATTTTGTAATAGTTTTCCACTTCTTCTTCAGTCAAATGTTTCTTTGGCGACATTTAGGACCTCCACTCAAACTAATTGCTTCACTGAAATGTTTCAAGTAAGTGGTTACATTCCTTTTCTTATTTATTCGTTCGCAACATTGTTTAATTTGTTTTTGGCAATAACTGATATCTAAAGTCTTTTTTTGTAAAACATCAAATAATACATCCGTAATTCTAAAAATGTCATCAAAAATCAGTGATAAAAAAGCAAAATTCAAAATTAGTGAAATTTTTCAAATATCCTATGGCTCCGTTGATTGATTCTGCCGTTGATTCCGGGTCATTCATTATGTTTTCAAACACATTCTTTAGTTTGCCCCATTCGCTTACAATTAAACGCAAAATGTGTGAAAGTGATGCCCAACGTGTTTCCGCTATTTGAGGAATCCGTTTCCCAACAACTGAATCTGCTACGTGGGTTCTCTTGGCAGATTTATGAAAAAATGAGGGCATGCTGGATACAGTTGCGAAATATATGCGACAATTTACAATACTTTTGCACCCCTGTTGTAGGACAAGGTTAAGGCGGTGGGCGAAACAGTGGGTAAACAAAGCTTGCGGGGCTTCTACCTTGACTCTTTTCTGCAGACCGCTCAACTCTCCAGCCATAACGCTTGCACCATCATAACACTGGCCTACTAACTTTGATTTAAAATCAAACTCCTCCAAAACCGATGCTAGCAGATCATACAGTGCCACAGCAGTCCTGTCAGTGCTGATATCATAAAAACCAAGGAAGCGCTCAACTACTTCACAATTTGAGTCCAATATGTATCTGACAATTATTGAACACTGTGATTTTTGAGTAATATCAGTTGTATCATCAACTTGCACTGAAAAATTTTGACTCATTAATTTCGCTTTTAACACATTCGTTTATATATTCATGAATACACTCAGTAAATCATTCTGTATCGTTTTAGATTGTCCAGAAAATAAGCTTCGTATTTCTTCAAAATGTGCTTTAATTCTGGGGTGCTCCTACGAAGTAACAAATGGAACATCTCCTTGAAATTACCTTTATTTAATGAGGAAATAGATTCATCATGTCCTCGAAAAGGCAGTTCTTGCTTGCTTAGAACGACAACTAAATCGATTATATGTTCCATAAAAAGCCTATTTAGTCTGACCTTTTCATTAAACTTAGCTTTATGAAGAGCAGCATTTTCTTTGAGCATATCAGAAATAGTGTTTATATTTTTTTCCATCCGTTTCAGACCTACGTGATTAGTTATATGCTCTTTAGAGCTTTCGTGCAATTTTGCACTACGAGAAAAGTTTTTCAGATCAAAATAACCCGTTGTATTCCACACATTTTTCTTATTGCTCAAAAGTAAACATGGCCAGCAAAAGAGAGTTTGCTTGTAATAGCTACCAGAAAGCCAGGGGAAAATCTCGTACCATGATTTATTGAAAGACCTAAGAAACGATTTGCCGCACTTCTTATCTTTAGATATTGAACTTATTACAGGTGTCGGTCTTCCAGATATGAGAACATCCTTTATTATAATCTTTCCAATGTTTAAAAGGAATTTCTTCCAGAACACAAATCACGTCGTTTATTGGGCCATTCATATTTTCCAACCCAAATCAAAATATGCTGTTTAGTAACAATAACAAAATAAAAAAGAAGAAAAACTCAACATTACTATGAACTAGCCAACACCCGCAAAAGAGAGGATTGAAAACACACTACAAAAAGTTAGACTCAAATATACTCTGACGAATAGTTAAAGCTACGTAGAAATCATCCTACTTCAAAGCATAGAGAGGCGAACGGCGTCATCGCCTGTAAAACCACTTTTTACCAAGGTCATCTGCTCATTTTCCCGCGCCCATTGGATACACAATCCTTGGGTTCTCCAATAACAGCAGAGATGCGATTCCAGTTTAAGCGAAATGGAGGGTCGCCTCAGAAATTTCCTTTCTCTTACTGGAAGTCCGGCACCTCCTTAGGTAGACCTCGGACCGTGGGGGTGGGGGGTTCACTCTGTAGGGCTCTTCTCTGATCCCCAGTTCCCAAAACCGGCTTCTCATCGAGACGATTCAGCCGGTCGCCTCTAAGCGCTTAAAACATGCAGCTGCTTTGCAAAAATAATGATTCATTCCTCTTCTTGAAAGCCTTTTTTTAACCTAATTCATGAATCACAATGTAAATTTCAGTGTTTCATTTATCCTGCAAAGTTCTTATATCTTCGTTACTGACCGAAGTTTTTTTTTTTTTTTCACTTCTCATTCTGCGGAATTTCAGGTGAGGCGGCGCCTCACTTGCCTCATCTGACGGGCCGCCACTGCAGGAAGTTGTTGCTGTGCATATGGTGAGATCAGCGCGGTGTCGTACACTATGAGTTGCTCAAACCTGGTGAAACGGTCAATGCTGAGCGTTATTGTCAGCTACTCATTCGTGTGAGTGACGCCATGGAGGCGAAAAGGTCATACACCGACAAGGGCAGAATGTCGGTCCTGTTGCTTCAGGATAACGCGCGTCCCCACACCGCGAAAACGACTTTAAACACGATCACCGACCTGGGATGGGTGATTTAGTCTCACCCGGCGTATTCTCCAGACTTCGCCCCGTCGGATTATCACAACTTTTGCTCCCTGCAACATCACCTGAATGATACGCACTTGACTTCTGTCGAGGAGGACCTCACAAGTATTGATGACTTTATCACGAAATGGCCCTCTTTTTCCCGCAGTGGCATTCGGCAGCTCCCTGACCGATGGCTTAAATGTATCCAACACGACGGGGATTATTTCCCTGATTAGGTACGTATTCGATTTGCTATAATTTGCTGTCAATGTGTCGTGATTGTGACCGAGAATTAAGTTGCACACCTAATAGCATCCAAAGGGCCAATAAAATTCAATTGCTCTCCACTCTACCAAATCCTTAGTTTAAGCCACTTTTTCATGTTAGTATGGCCAGGGGGCTAATGAGAAGGGTAGATAGTAATTCACTGAGGGGGCACAGCTAATTGGTATGGTTTTTGTTTTCTTTACAAAACAGGATTTCAACACGGAAAGTGGAATCGAAAGCTACATCAGTGCTCTTAAGACTGTCCTGGGACAGTAAAAGTGCAGGAAGTGGCCGAAGAATGCTTTGTAGGAGAAGGGTGCAAGGCAAAGAACCTCCCAGTGTAACTGTTCAAGGTTTGATTTCGTGGTGGCACCGACATATGATCTGGTATTATCGTGTAACAGGATGACAGGACGGCGTCCTTTGCCTGTTCATGGGCGTTTTTACTCGACTGCAGTGTTCAGTTTCATCAACTGTTCGCTATATCGTTGTGCAGTGATTGTTTCGCCCGGTTTCAACAGTTCGAAGTACATCACTCCATTCATATCCCACCACAGACACACACCAGCACCTTTTTCCCGTGGATATCTTGTTTTGCAATGGATGTTGATGGCTGGCCTGGGTTGATCCATGATCGCTTGCTTACGGGGTTGTCGGAAGAGACCCAATTTTCATTATTGGTGACAACCTTCTACAAGAAATTCTTCCCTTGAAACCTCTTCAGCAACGACATGCAGATGCCCAGTCGTTGACAAATATAAAAATCTCCGTTAAAACAATGCAGAACCCACTTACCAATCTTCTGGATCTTTCCCAAGGTCTGTAGACTCCGTACCACCGTCGACTGAGCCACTTTCAGACGTTTCGCCAGTTGCGTGGTCGTATGTGTGGCATCTTCTTGCAACATCTATTCCATTTCCTCGTCTGAGAGTTCCTGCAGTCTACCCGCACGTGTCTTGTCTTCCAAGATTAGATCACGTTTCTTAAACCTGCCAAATCATTATCGACATGTCCGCTCACCCATAACCGTTTCGTCATACGTCTGACATATTGAACCGTATGCTTCACTCGCACTTTTCCCTAAATTAAACATGAATAACAAACAGTGTTGCAAATTAATTTTATCGACCGCCATGCTTGGCTTCATGTACGAACTGACAGGACGGGTCGCCCGCCGGTTAGACCCCTACAGTGCCCGCTAGCGGGGAAAACTTTTGCTTACCCCTAATATATAATCCTATAATTCTTTAGCCTATGCACACATCAGTTTAATAAAAACAAGAAAGATGACACCGAATTTTCGGGTGTAATGAGCACGTCTTTTGAATCCGTTCTGACGCGAATTAAATTTATCAAAGCTATTCAAAATCAATGGAACCGGTATGGCGAAGAGTAGTATCTCACTTAAGCAAGAAGTTTTTCAATCGGGTTTTTAGTCCCGCAGATATGGCTGCAAACGGAATAGCAATCTTACGCCATCTGGTTGCTGAATTGTGCGTTAAGAAAAATTCGAAATTATATGTGAAACATTTCGCACAGGAAACGTTCCTCAACAGAGAAAGAATTTATCAAATCTGACTCTTAGAGGCAGAGATATGGACAAATATAAGATGTGCATCTACGCCCCCTGGCAGGGAAACATGCATTATTTTAAGAAGAAAGTATTCTCAAAAGTTTTTCGATGCGAGTAGTATCGGTTCCAGGAAAGAATTTTTTCAGTCGAGATTTTGAGAGCTTAGATTTTGCTGCAGATACATCAGAAACAGAAATGAACTCTTATACCCCTGGTGGCCAAATTATTCTTTACCAAATGTTAGAAATATACGAAAAATACATCAGAAACTGTATGCGATAGAGGAAGAATTTTTCAAGTCGGGGGTTTAGAAGCAGTGGTATCGGGGGAAACGCAATTTACCTTTACGCGGCCTAACGGAAAGTCTATGAATTACTTGAAATTTTTGAAATTATATAATGTAAAGCATTTCGCACAGAATAAATTATCCAACAAAGAAATAATTTTTTATATCAGACACATAGAAGCACAGCGATTTACAAAAATAAGACATATATCTACGTCCCCTGGCGGAGAAACCATGCATTATTTTAAGAAAAAAATATTCCAAAAAGCTTTATCGACGTGAGTAGTAACGGTCCACTGACGAATTTTTTTCTATCGATATTTTAGGAGCTCAGATTTTTCTGCAAATACAGCAGAAGCGGAAATTAAAACTTACACCCCCTGGTGGCCAAATTATTTTTTACAAAAAAAAAAATAGAAATTATATGCAAAAGATTTCCCATCTAGAGCTGTATACGGTGCAGAAAGAAATTTTTTCAAATCGGAGTTTTAGAAGTAGATTTATCGGAGAAACGCCATTTACCGAAACGCCCCCTGGCGGAAAGTCTATGAATTACTTACAAATTTTGAAATTTTATGAAAAATATGTCGCACCAGAAACTCCATCGAATGAAGGAGGAATTTTTCAAATTGGACAATTAGGAGAAGGGATATTGACAAAAATAAAATATACATCTACGCCCCCTGGCGGAGAAAGCATGCATTATTTTAAGAAGAAAGTATTCCGAAAAGTTTATCGACGTGAGTAGCAGCGATTGACGAAAGAATTTTTTCAATCCAGATTTTAGAAGCTCAAATTTTGTGGCAAATACATCTCAAGCGGAAATTAACTCTTACACCCCCTGGTGGCCAAATCATTCTCTACCAAAAATTAGAAATTGTATGCAAAAGATTTCCCATCAGGAGCTGTATCTGCTGAAGAAAACAATTTTCAAATCGGAATTTTAGAATTAGAGATATCGGGGGAGACGCAATTTAGGTTTACGCCTCCTGGCGGAAAATCTATGCGTAACTTGAAAAAGTAACTATGCCTAAAATACTCTTCGACATAAATGAAATCGAAAGGTAAAATAATTTTGTCAATCGGATGTTTAGGAGCAAAAATAGTGTATATGGAATAAAATGTATTTTCAATTCGATATCATCTGCATTTACGCTTTTTAGCCGCGAAACTGTATATTGTAAAAAAAAAAACGAAATGAAGGGTCATCATTCACATATTTCAAGCTTCTTATTGCAAATAATATTGTTCAAATCGTACTAATAGTTCCAGAGACATGGTGTTCACAGACGGACAGACAAACCGATAGCACAAGTACGACCTTTTTTTTTTTTTTAACAAAAGACGTGCTAACAAGATTGGGTCATACGACATGCTTAAACAGAGGGCATATAAATCCTTGTTGAAGTAATATAGCATATGATTAAGTACAGCATTTGAAAAATAGGCAGTATTAAATATTAGGGGTATGTAAAAGTTTCCGCTGCCACCGCTAGCGGGGGCTGTAAGGGTCTAACCGGCCGGCGATCCGTGCTGTCAGTTCGTAAATGAAGCCAAGCATGGCGGTCGATAAAGTTCATTTGCTGCACTGTTTGTTATTCATGTTTAATTTAGGGAAAAGTGCAAGTGAAGCATACGGTTAAATATGTCAGGCGTATGGCAAAACGGTTATGGGTGAGCTGACGTGTCGAGAATGGTTTTCCATATTTAAGAAACGTGATCTAAGCTTGGAAGACAGCCACGTACAGGTAGACTGCAGGAACTCGCAAACGAGGAGCTGGAATCACTGTTGCAAGAGGATGCCACACAATCGACCACGCAACTGGAGAAACGTTTGAAAGTGGCTCAATCGACGGTGGTACGGCGTCTACATACCTTAGGAAAGATCCAGAAGATTGGTAAGTGGGTTCCGCATATTTTAACGGAGTGTAATATTTATCAACGACTGGGCATCTGCATGTCGTTGCTGAAGAGGTTCCAAGGGAAGAATTTCTTGTGGAAGTTTGTCAACGGGAGTGAAAATTGGGTCTATTGCGACAACCCTAAACTCAAGCGATCATGGATCAACCCAGGCCAGCCATCAACATCCATTGCAAAGCAAGATATCCACGAGAAAAAGAGGCTGTTGTGAGTGTGTGTGTGTGTGTGTGTGGTGGGATATGCATGGAGTGCTGTACTTCAAACTGTTGAAACCGGACGAAACAATCACTGCACAACGATATAGCGAACAGTTGACGAAACTGAACTCCGCAATCGAGCAAAAACACCCATGGACAGGTAAAGGACGCTACCCAGTCATCTTGTTAAACGATAATACCAGACCATATGTCGGTGCCACCACGAAATCAACTCTTGAACAGTTACACTGGCAGGTTTTACGGCACCCGGCTTAATCCCCGGACATTGCACCCTCCGACTTTCATCTGTCTCGCTTTATGCAACATGCCCCAGCCCAACAGCGGTTCACCACAGTTCCAGAGGTGTAAAATTTCGTCACTGCGTTCTTCAGCTCAAAACCCGAGTCCTTCTATCATAGGGGTATTCATTTGTTGCATGAAAAAAGGCAACAGGTGCTTTGATGCTGACGGCCAATATTTTGTTGAATAAATGTGTACTGGTTTCCTGATTGTTCCTGTTTCCCTTTTCCTTAAAACGGCGGACACTTTTGCATAGCCCTAATAAGAGAATTTTGTGTCCAAATAAAATGCGACAGAGGAAAAACTCAACCCATGTAAAACGTACGGAGAAAATTAATTTTCAAATTCAGAAAACCTCCCCGAAAATTATTTTTGGCTACGGCCCTGTCCTTATGCGATTTTTATTTTGTATTCAATACCTGTATTACACTATAACGAAGTGAATTTCTCCGTCATTTTTATCCGCGCCGGGGTTTGAACCCGGGTCCCCTCATTCCGGAATAAGTTGCTCTACCAATTGAGCTACGCGGACAATTGTTCTGATTCCTATCTGCCTTTATGTCGTGTGCGTCCTGCTGGCAGGTACGTCACATCTCCTCTCCTGGTACGTTACATCATCTCCCCCTTATTTGTTTTTTTTTTTTTTTTTTTTTTTTTTTTGAAGTGCTGGAGAAAGGATTCTCTTATTTTTCCTATCTCGCGGTGTGGAAATAACATCACACCAATGCGAGATTTTGAACGGTTGGGTCATTCGGATAGTTCGGGCGCCATTATAACGAAGTGAATTTCTCCGTCATTTTTATCCGCGCCGGGGTTCGAACCCGGGTCCCCTTCTTCCGGAATAAGTTGCTCTACCAATTGAGCTACGCGGACAATTGTTCTGATTCCTATCTGCCTTTATGTAGTGTGCGTCCTGCTGGCAGGTACGTCACATCTCCTCTCCTGGTACGTTACAACACATTCACTCTTTTCAAAGCAGTTTGTCCACTAGTTGATTTAACATTATTGTCGAGTAAAATATTCTTTAATTTTTGCTTGTTTCACATTCCGTGAATTCAGAGCAAAAGAAAAGAGTACTGTGAATGTTTTTTAATAAATTTTTAGTCGTGTCATTTGTTTCGTGGCCACAAAGAAAAAAAAAGTTGTCTCGGTGTTCTTAAAATGGTAACATTCCGAGTTACGTATAAAAGAATCGTGTATTTTGGATAATCCGAAATTCAGAATTTAACGTACAACCGCAGAAAGGGTACAAATGAATTACGTATAACTGATAAACTGATAACGAGGAACAGTACACCAATTAAGTAGTAAATAGTAACACTGTACTAGTGATCCAATTTATTGGCGTAGGAAGTAGACACCTTAGCGTTTCCAAGCTTTCGCACATCAACCAGATGGCTTTTTCAAGGAAGTTGGGCAGTTTCTGTCTAACTTACTTGAAAAAATCATCTGGTTGATGTGCGAAAGCTTGGAAACTCTAATGTGTCTACTTCCTACGCCAATAAATTGAATCACTAGTAGAGTGTTACTATTTACTACGTATAACTGAATTGAAAACAGTTCAATTTAGTTGTACGTAATTCATTTGTACCCTTTACTGTATAGTTCATCGCGTTTTCCAATTCAGTTATACCTAATTCATTTATTCCCTTTACTGTATAGTCTATCCCTTTTTTCAATTCAGCTATACCTAATTCATTTGTATCCTTTCCAATTCAGTTGTACGCAATTCATTTGTACCCTTTACTGTACAGTCTATCGCCTTTTTTAATTCAGTTATACCTGATTCATTTTTACCCTTTTTAATTCAGTTATACGTAATTCATTTGTATCCTTTACTGTATATCGCTTTTTCCAATTCAGTTATACCTGATTCATTTGTACCCTTTCCAATTCAGTTATGCGTAATTCATTTGTATCCTTTACTGTATAGTCTATGGCTTTTTTTCAATTCAGTTATAGCTAATTTATTTGTACCCTTTCCAATTCAGTTATACGTAATTCACTTGTACCTTTTACTGTATAGTCTATCGCTTTTTTCAATTCAGGTATACGTAATTCAATTGTACCCTTTACTGTATAGTCTATCGAGTTTTTCAATTCAGGTATACGCAATTCATTTGTACCTGTTCCAATTCAGTTATACGTAATTCATTTGTACCTTTTACTGTATAGTCTAGCGTTTTTTTCAATTCAGGTGTACGTAATTTATTTGTACCTTTTACTGTATAGTCTATCGGTTTTTTTCAATTCAGGTATACGTAATTCATTTATATCCTTTTTCAATTCAGGTATACGTAATTCATTTGTATCCTTCACTGTACAGTCTATCTCTGTTTTAATTCAGTTATACGTAATTCATTTGTATCCTTCACTGTATAGTCTATCGCTGTTTTAATTCAGTTATACGTAATACATTTGTACCCTTTCTGCGGTTGTACATTAATATCTTACTTTATAGTCTATCGCTTTTTTTTTTTTTTGTAATTTGCCCACTAGTTGATTTAACATTGTTATCGAGTAAAATATTCTCTAATTTTTGCTTGTTTCCCATTCCTTGGATTCAGAGCAAAAGAAAAGAGAACTGTGAATATTATTTAATAAATTTTTAGTTATGTCATTTGTTTCGTGGTCAAAAAAAAAGCTGTCAAACTTTTCTTAAAGTGGTAGCATTCCAAGTTACGTATAAAAGAATCGTGTATTTTGGATAATCCGAAATTCAGAATTTAACGTACAACCGCAGAAAGGGTACTAATGAATTACGTATAACTGAATTGAAAAAAGCGATAGACTATACAGCAAGGTATCCGGACTAGCACTGAATTGTGACTAAAAGTGAAAAACGGAGAACTGAATTAGGTGAAGCGTGGTTTCACTGTATATCTTTTCAAGATACAAATTTTCAAATTGTAATATCACTGTTATACAGGGTGTGTCTAAAGTCTTTCCCTGATTGCGATTAATATCGTATTAAATTAACCACTCTCGCTAGACACATACGGTTTTCCAATACAGCTTACCTGACATCCAGAGTTTTTTCCGGGTCGTCAGTATACCTCAACGTGGGCTCCTTCTGTTGTACGGTGAACATCCAGTCGATACTCTATCTCTTTCCATGTCTGCTGCAACATGTCATATGTGATGGTCGCAAACGCTTCAGTTATTCTTCCCTTCAAAGGGTTAATATCTGCAACTGGTGTTGCATAAATTTGATCCTTAATGTATCCCCATAAAAAGAAGTCAATGTCTGGGGGATCTTGGTGACTATGGTATGGGACCATCTCTGCCTATCTATCTGTTAGGGAATTTGTCATCTAAGAATTGACGGACAGATACACCCCAGTGCGGAGGTGCACCGTCCTGCTGGTACATTACCCATGGTTGCAGCTCTTCCAGTTCAGGCGCAACATACAGCTGCATCTTGTTGAGGTAAATACCCTGCGTAATAGTGGGCTCAATATAAAAGAACGCTCCAATTACTTTGCTGTGCATTAGTCCGCACCAAACATTGATTTTAGGGCTATCCCTCTGTTTCTCCCAAACCACACGTGTGTTCTCTGTACCCAGGATACGGGCATTATGCGTGTTCACTTTACCTGAGGTATGAACAATTGATTCGTTTGAAAAACAAATCCGCTTCAGGTAATCATTATCTTCGTCTATTCGTTCAAGAATATCCATAGCGAATGTCATGCGTCTGGGCCCATCATTAGGTTCCAAGGCTTGAACAATTTGCAATTTGTATGCAAAAAAACGAAGCCGCTTTCTTAAAATTGCGGTGCACTGTCTTCATAGGCGTTCCCAGTTCACTAGAGGCATGAAGAATCGATTTCCTCGGGCTTCGTACGAATGCATCACGCACGACGTCGACAGTTTCCTCACTAATAGAAGGTCTTCCACTTATTGCACGGTCACTGACACTGCCAGTCTGTTTAAACTTTTGATATCAGTTCCTAATGCTCTTCACATCAGGCGGAGCTCTATCATACTCACGCCTAAACTTCCGCTGCACTGGAATTTCAGATTTGGTTTCATGAAGCCAGAGAACACAATTAGCCGTCTCCTGCATGGAAGCCATTTCGCCGACTGACGCTTTCAACGACAAACTACGCCAAAGACGTGCAGCGCCACCTATTGTTCCAAAAGTACAACGAACAAAAATCTTGAAAATATGACCCAATCAATGCAACAAACCGCATTCGTCTAACTCGCTCGGTTCATTTTATACGATTTATCGTAATCAGGGAAAGACTTTAGACACACCCTGTATAAATAATACAATTTTGGGACAAAACGATTTCATATTCAATCGTAATATCTATGTGTTACAGGGATGGGTTCATCAGCGAGAAACATCGATGATGGGCATCGGTGGTTACTCGCTCCTGAAACATTGATGCATCTATGGTATCGGTGGAAATTTTCCATGTATCGTGAAAATCTCGATGTTTTTGCTAATAAGTCGAATAATGTCTTACTTTTCCATTTGCAGCAGTGAATGGGCACATTGGTGGGTAAAACATCCACTCACTATAACGGTGATTACTCACCAATTCAACATGACTAACTGATTGACTGATTTAATATTTGTTAAAACGCTGGATGTATAGGTGGAAATCTCGATGTTTTCTCGGTGTTTGTGCAAAACTTCTACCCGTTTTTGTAATAGATGCAAATTGCGATCGGAGTAGTTACGTCACAGGTGACGCTGCGACGCCGAATTTTCGGCCAATAAAGCGTGGAGCAGTAGAGCATAAAGAGGCATTAGGTTTGTCGGAGCAAGTCATTCGTAATGGAAATCACGGATGGTGTAGCATGGAATACGATAAGGAGCATTATACATTGCTTACTGTACGAGTTTGATAAAGGCAGTACTGCAGCCTCGGCTTGCCGCAACATCTGTCAAGTATATGGGGAGGATACAGTTAATTATAGCACATGCCACAGTTAGTTTCGGAAATTCGGGGACAGAGACAGAAGCTGTAAAGATCTGAAGGAAATTGTTACATTGAATACAATGAAAATACGCCAATTGCAATGCCTACCATGTATTTATGAAGAATTATATCTTCGGGATAATTTGTTTCCCAATTGTATATGATGTAAGACCAACCACGCCCTGAACGTCCATCCGTGGTTTCAGACGAGGATGTGGACCAAGCCATAACAAATGACCGACATCCAACCGTTCAAGAATTAGCGGGAAACGTTGTCGGTACACAGACCAACAGTCAAAAGACGGATGCATGCGCTTTGGTTCATCACCAAGTTCGATAACTTGGTTCCGCTCCAACTTTCTGCAAACCAACGAGAGGAGAGAATCCGTACATGTGTTTCTTTGCTTTCTCGTCACAGAAATGAACCGTTTTGGGGACGAATTGTAACGGGTGATGAGAAATGGGTACTGTACCGTAATGTAAAGCGTGGACAGACTGTGTGCCAAGGTGCGGAGTTTCCTCTATCGACCTCAAAAGAGGACTGCATCCCTAAAAGGTTTCCTTAAGTTGTTTGGTGGGATGTCCAGGGAATAATCCACTGGGTGGTGTTGGCACCTATAATCGAACGATAAATGCTGACCTCTACTGCCTACAGCTGGACAGATTGCGAGAACAACTGACATCGAAGCGGCCAGCACTCGTCAATCGCAAAGGCGTGATCCTTCATCACGATAACTCCAGACCTTATGCTGCTTTAATCACTCGGCAAAAATTACTGGACTTTGGTTAGGAAGTGTTACCTCACCCGGGGTATTCCCCTGATTTGGCACCTACTGTCTACCACCTTTTTCGTTCATTACAAAACTCTTTCGCTCATCAAACCATCGATGATGTGGGCGATGTGCAAACGGCATCACATGATATTTTTGACTCTAAAACACGGGAGTTTTTCCGGAGTGGGATTCACCTACTCATAGACTTTGGCGCCCCCTTGTGAACGTATTATGTATCACAATTCAGTTTTTTCCGGAGTGGGATTCATCTACTCATAGACAGTTGGCGCCCCCTTGTGAACGTATTATGTGTCAAAATTCAGTTTTTTCCTGAGTGGGATTCACCTACTCATAGACAGATGGCGCCCCTCCCCCCCCCCCCCCTTGTGAACGTATTATGTGTCAAAATTCAGTTTTTTCCGGAGTGGGATTCACCTACTCATAGACAGATGGCGCCCCCTTGTGAACGTATTATGTATCACAATTCAGTTTTTTCCGGAGTGGGATTCACCTACTCATAGACAGATGGCGCCCCCTTGTGAACGTATTATGTGTCAAAATTCAGTTTTTTCCGGGGTGGGATTCACCTACTCATAGAGAGATGGCAAGAGGCCATTCAGAATGATGGCAATTATGTGAAATCCTAGGTATGTCATTTGTTGTGTTCTCCCCCTTTCTTTGTAACCTACAAAAGCGGGTAGAACTTATTCACACACCCAATGTCAGCTCCCGTAGAATCGATGAAAAGAACATAATTTTTGCCAACCATTCATCGACCAAATCACCCAATAAAAAGTTGATATTTCCTTCCTCTTATAAGAATATAACAAAAAGACATTCATTTACTTTTCGCAGAAAATATTCTTTACAAGTTTGAAATATCGGCCACGGAACCTCGGTGTTTTTTCGGTGTGTCGTCTTCTGCAACATCAAGGTTATACCATCGATTATCGGTGGCAAAACTTCGCTGTTGTGAAACATCGAGGTTTTTTGGCCCATCCCTAATATGTTCCCAAATAATCTGCCAATTTGGGTGCACCACACTATTTTGTCCTCAAATTAGTTTTCGAATATCTGGTCACCTCATCTTAAAAACAATTAAAAAAAAATGTCACGTGTTACGGAGCCTCATGATGCCAGCGAACGGAAGGGACGACATCTACTGTAGTTTAGAGAAAACACACACAGCGGGAGCTAATCCGATAAGTGCCGCCCCGTTGGCGCAGTAGGGTTAAGCACTGGCTTCTGATCATTCGTCCAAGATGGATCTGGGCTCGAATCCCGACGGGGCATGCATGTTATATTTGTCTTACGGCACTGGCTCTTTCTCTTCCCTGGAACTAGTGGTCCAAGCACTAGCTTCTGACCATTCGTCCAAGATGGATTTGGGTTCGAATCCCGAAGAGGTAGGGCTGTTGTGTTTGTCTTACGGCGCTGCCTCTCTCCCTTCCCTGGAGTCAGTGGCCCTAAATTAGGGACGGGAGACTGCTTACAGCCCATCGAGTTGCTCATGGTGGTAGTTAGATCTCCAAACAAACAGAAATAATAATCCGATCAATGAACCGTATTGGGTTTTCAGAATAAACTGGAAATGATCAAGCAGTTAAAGACGCTCTATCAGCACCGCGTCAGTGTATGACGTAGGAAGAACAAGTTAGTAAAGTCATGCAATGCATTGATTATTATACGCTTTCCAACATACCAGAGATCATTACTCAAGTTATGAGGATAATGGCTGTGGAATAAATCTCGCTCCTGTGCCCTGACCTTTGACCCCTATTCGATGATATTAAACATAATCGAAGCATTTTAGTCAAGTTATGGTGCATAAGGGCAATGGAATGGATCACGCTCCTATACCCCGACCTTTGACCTCATTTCGCCCATTTTCAACAGGGTTCGTTCCCAGTGGCTCCTTACCACATACTAAAATTTCATCGAAATCGAACCATTTTTACGCAAGTTATGACACATAAGGGCAACAGAATGGAATGGATCCCTCTCCTATGTTCTGATCTTTGAAACCATTTCGTCGATTTTCGATAGGATTCGTCCTCAAGTGGTCCTCTACCACATACTAAAATTTAATCCAAATCGAACGATGTTTACGCAAGTTGTGACACATAAGAAGAATGGAATGAATCCCGTTCTTATGTCTTGACCTTTGACCCCATTTCACCCATTTTCAACAGGGTTCGTCCCCAGATGATGCTCTGCCACATACTAAAATTTCATCGAAATCGCACATTTTTACGCGAGTTATCGTGCGTCAGACAGACGGGCGGACAGACGTACAAAGCTTGAGCTCATACGCTTCTTCAACCTACAGTTGGAGAGCGTAAAAAACAGAATGGCATGAAGGACGGTGCTCAAAAAACTGAAAGCTATGAGTCTAAAATGGAAACTATCGATGGCAATATAAAAAAGTTTAAAACAGCATTTGCGAGAAATGAGCAGTTCGACACCGCGATCTTTCAGTGCGAGAAATTTCGAAACCAATAAAAATCGAGAAGGTTATTGAGATGAATAAAAAGCTTGGTTGAGGTCCTTTATTCCTGGCGAGCGTAGGATGGCTGGACAAATATAAATCGCGTCAGGATACTGGATAGCTATCATTCAAGGGAGCGCTGATAGTGCCGCAATGTTTTCCCGTTTATCTCAAAAAACTGCAGAAGGAAATGAAAGTCATATGACTGGCGAGAGATGAAATTTACAGCTTTGACGAAACTTGTCTCAGCTGAAAAGCGCTTCTTCAAAGAACTTTAGCTTCTCTAACGGTAAATATGGATACGGGATACAAAAAAATCGCGTTAGAATTAAGATGTGTTGCAGTGTAAGCCGCAGTCGCAAGTTCCAATTACTCGTTATGGGAAAAATCTAAGAAGCCTAGACCTTTTTACAATTTAAATGTATTACTAGTTAACTATTTTGCACCCATATGTCCATGGATGAGTTAAAAAATACCCTGAGTGCTCACTGCTTACGACTACACTAAAACAAAGTGAATTACACCCAATACAAGCATAACGAGGAGCGGGAATGGCCTGTATAGACTCCGGGGTTGTACATAAGAGGTTGGTTGTTCAGTTGAGAGCAAAGTCACCCACATGATGGGTAAAGCCAAGGGCAAACTGGCCCACCGGGATATCTTCCGGCGGACCACTCGAGAAATGATCCACTTTCTGGCATCCTCTTTGTCTGGATTTTTTGGAAAGAACGAATAATCATTTTGGCACTTATGTATAAGAATCGTTAACTCCATTTGAGCTATCTGTCTATAGCGTTATTATCTTAAAAGAAACAGGCGTTTCCTTTTATCTATTTATATGTTGCACTAAAATGACAAAGCAAAATTGTATCTACCTCAATGAAAAATTTGCTGCCGGACGAAGTGCGCTGTTGTAAATATTACGCTAACTATGGTTAAGCGTAGGTCGTTGGACTTGGAGATAAGTGGTCATTAGTAGGCCCTACCATTCTTTTGTAAAGTTGAAGGCAAAGCTAGAAACAATTTTGATGGTCCATCATCCCCACATGCTTGTTCACGTACAGATACAGAGAACAAAGCGATTCTCCAGCAGAGTTGTTCCGAAATCTGTGTCCCACCAATATTTATCTTAAAAGAAAATACAATTTACCTGTAGTGGTTTATGGATAAAAATGGTAGTTCAAGAGTTCAAATAATGGGTAGACGTAAACAAGGTGTCAATTCAACACGGTGGTAGGAATAGCGTTGCTCGGAAGACGATCAGTGACCAAAGAAGTGTAATCATCTGGTTACAGCACCCCATTTTGAGCATAGTTTGATGCTACGTTCAATACGGATATTTTAAATTCTTTCACCCATACTTTGCTGTTAAAATTTATCCACGACCGAATTATTTTTACAATGCATATTTCAACAGTTCTTCATCCAGGAGTTTAGAGAATTTTTTAATGAGGAAATTTATGAGGTGTTCCCCTGGGGAAATTTGTCTTTCAAAATTGTGCAGTATTTATTTGTCTTTCAAAATACTGAAATCTGGCTGGATTTACTGAAATTTGAATGTATTTTTCTTACAAAGTACTGAAATCTGGGTGGATTTACTGAAATCGGATGGATTCACTATTGTCTGTCACTGAAATTGGTGGATTCACTATTTGTCTCACAAAATAGTGAAGCCCCGGTGGGGTCAAAGGGATGGATTCACTATTGTCTGTCACTGAAATCGGTGGATTCACTATTTGTCTTACAAAATAGTGAAGCCCCGGTGGGGTCAAAGGGATGGATTCACTATTGTCTGTCACTGAAATCGGTGGATTCACTATTTGTCTTACAAAATAGTGAAGCCCCGGTGGGGTCAAAGAGATGGATTCACTATTGTCTGTCACTGAAATTGGTGGATTCACTATTTGTCTTACAAAATAGTGAAGCCCCGGTGGGGTCAAAGGGATGGATTCACTATTGTCTGTCACTGAAATCGGTGGATTCACTATTTGTCTTACAAAATAGTGAAGCCCCGGTGGGGTCAAAGGGATGGATTCACTATTGTCTGTCACTGAAATCGGTGGATTCACTATTTGTCTTACAAAATAGTGAAGCCACGGTGGGGTCAAAGGGATGGATTCACTATTGTCTGTCACTGAAATCGGTGGATTCACTATTTGTCTTACAAAATAGTGAAGCCCCGGTGAAAGTCAAAGGGATGGATTCACTATTGTCTGTCACTGAAATCGGTGGATTCACTATTTGTCTTACAAAATAGTGAAGCCGCCCCGGTGGGGTCAAAGGGCTGGCTTGTGACCATTCGTCCGAGATGGGTCCGGGATCGGATCCCGGTGAGACATGGATGTTTGTTTTACGGCACTAGCTCTCTCCCTTCCATGGAATCAGTGGCCCTATATCAGGGACAGGCGACCGCTTATAACCCACTGAGTTGCTCACGGTGGTCATAAAATTGCCAAATTTAAAAAAGAGAAAAAAAATACTGAAATTTGGGTATATTTACTGGAATCGGAATGTATTTGTCTTGCAAAATACTGAAACCTGGGGGTATTTACTGAAATCGGAATGTTTTTGCCTTGCAAAATACTGAAACCTGGAGGTATTTAGTGAAATCGGAACGTATTTGTCTTGCAAAATACTGAAACCTGGGCGTATTTACTGAAATCGGAATGTATTTGTCTTGCAAAACACTGAAATCTAGGGGTATTTACTGCAATCGGAATGTATTTGTCTTATAAAACACTGAAACATGTATGTATTTATTGAAATCAGAATGTATTTGTTTTACAAAATATTGAAATCTGCGTGGATTTACTGAAAGCGGAAAGTATTTGTTTTACAAAACACTGAAAATCTGCTGCAACCCATGTGGATTTGTTTCGCGCAGTTCCGCAGAAATCCGAGTTGATTTATTTTTCTCGGAATTCTAAAAAAATATGGGAAGATAAGTTTTATAGAACTTTATTGAAATCTGTCTGGATTTGCCATACATAATTCTTTATTTGTTTTAGAATTTTCTAATCTTTTAAAACGTTTTGTTTCGTTTTAAAGATTTCCAAAGAAAAGAACTGTAAGAGATTTTTTATGAATTTCTTTATTTTTAGTATATGAATTTTTTAACCGGTCATTCTGTAATTTTAACTCTTTCCATAATTTAGTATCAGGAGTTGTGAAACAAAGCAGCATGTATATAAACAGCATAAACATACTGCAAAAAGGAAAAACTCAGATGATCATGAAATAACAAGATTCAACAAAAGTCTAGTTGTGTAACTCAGTTCCTGGTTTGAGCACATTCAAGCGGTAATAATTACAACAATATTTCGTACAGCAGTAGTTGTGTTTAAGATAAATTAAAGAGAATGATTCAGACAGCAGAACAAATTCATACGCTTACTTCTCGCGGATTGTTTATCTTTTCCGAAATATCAATGCTGAAATTATTAACATACATGTTTCCCATTTGGATGTCACTTGTTCGCGGGACAAACGTTCAAATGAAATATCACTGAATTGTGCATCTCCAAAAGTTATACTTTCGAAGTAAGTTTATGTACAGATGACTTGTGCAAGCTAAGTGCGTGTCATTTTAAATAATTTTTCTGGGTACAACATTTCAACATTATGTTTCTACCCAAAAGTGGATGAGATAGGCACAAGTCCTGCCAAAGTTTTCGTTACATTTTCCTTGAAATGTTACATTTCTTGCAACTGGGTTTTTGATCATTTAGGGCACGTGAACCTACATAAGAGAAGTATTTCTATTTCCACGTAGCTCTCAAATTCTGCAGAAACTGGGCCTACTAATGGCATTTCGGTGTATCAAGAAACTTGAATGCCTAGTAGTGATGTCCTCCGGAGAACCAGATAGTCCGTTTTGGTGGTCAGATGAGAAAACTTGTCGCTTTTCGTTTTGGCAATACGATATTGCGAGAGGCTTCAGTATATTTCCAGCCATGTTTCTGCAGATCCTTCAGAACTCAAACAACGACATGCTGGCTCGTATCACTTTCAGTTGGTGTCTATGTGGTCAGTAAAGATTCGTGGATATCCAGTCTGAAGTGCTGCTCACACGGTGGTAAATTCCCGGCTGAAACTGTTTGGCGCAGGAGTATCCAGCGGATACAATGCCTACCAGGTACCAGATACCGAAGTGGTTGATCATCAGTGGACCTCCGGAATCTCCCTGAAAGAAACAATTAGCAAAAGTCATTCAACAGATCGTAATAAACAAACTTTATGAAATGCAGAAGTAAGATCCATTTGAATATACGGATCTAAAGTTCGTTTCCTTCAGTTTTATTAAAGCACCTTCCTTCCGCAAATTCGTGTTCTTTAAAATTTCAAAATTTGAAGAGGAAAGCTGACATGATACTGTAGAAAGAATGCATTTGAATCTGTACAGATCAGATCATATGTAGAGGATTTTAGGAAGGGAGTGTCTGACCCCAGGTCTTAAACAACCCTTAGAAGTAGAAAGCTAGGAGATTTGGGCTAAAAAATACCCGATAGGAGAGTGACACGGAAGAGAGGTAGGATGAGGGAAGAAAACGCCCTTATTTATTACTGGGGAGCCAGTATCTGGGGTCCGGCGGCTTAACATGCCCATCCGACGCACAGCGGATATTTAGTGGTTCGAGCATTCACACCTGCCTGGGATCAAACCTGAGGTAATCTCCGTGCAGTCACGAATGACGTAATCTCCGTGGCAGTCACTAGACCACCCGCGGCCCTTGAATCTGAACAACTAAAGTTTTGCACTTTTTAAAAGGACCTTTCAGGACTTTGCTAGTGGTAAACTCTAGGGAAGGCTAGAAAAGTTTTAATGCACTCATATCCCGAGAGCACCTTCTCTTAATCCAATGCCATTAAAAGCATTAACAGATGAACTTTTTTAGAATGAATTGACTCAAAGGCTTTTTAACCAATAAAAACTGCCGCCCCGGTGGCGCAGTGGTCTAAGCGATGGCTTCTGACCATTCGTCCGTAAGGAGTCCGGGTTCGAATCCCGGTGAGGCATGGATGTTGTGCTTGTCTTACGGCACTGACTCTTTCCTTTCCCTGGAACCAGTGACCCTAAATTAGGGACGGGCGACTGCTTATAGCCCATTGAGTTGCTCACGGTGGTGGTTAAACCTCCAATAAAAAAAAATCAAGACTAAATTTGACATTTCAAGCTTTGTTAAAAATAATGTTTATTCTACATTTAGTTGAAATTTCACACGAAAAAAAAAATCCTTTATACAATGAGATACCGTCTCTTATTTCCACTAAGCCAAGTGATTTAACAAAATGAATAAAATGTGTTTGAGAACTCTAACGGAAAGTCATTCATGAAAGATCGAAGAGAACAGAATGACTAATTTTTATAATATGAATAGTTAATCAACTATTAATATTTTTTTATTGAAGGTTTAACGACCACCGTGAGCATTGGGGAACTGGTTCCAACAAAGGGAGAGAGCCAAGGCCGTAAGGAAAACACAACATCCATGCCTCACAGGGATTCGAACCCGGACCTTTCTCAGACGAATTGTCAAAAGCCAGCGTTTAGACCACTTCGCTACCTGGGCTGCGATATTAATTTCAAATTGCGTTAAACGGAAACTCTAGATAATTTAATTTTTCCAACGCGTTTCTGAGCTGACAGAGGCTTCTGAAAATATTACAATATACATGTTTAATAATGGTATGTTTTGCATTACGTTTCTGTTGTGCACAAAACTTATGAGACATGTAGGTTCTCCATTTTCCACGCCAAAACTATGCATAACTATATCCATTGCATATATTACTTTCCTATCGCGTAATGTATCTCAGTTTGTAGTGTTTCAGCTGTCCCGGTGGCGCAGTGGTCTAAGCACTGGCTACTGACCATTCATCCGGGTTTGAATCCCGGTGTGATATAGATGTCATGTTTGTCTTACTGCCCTGGCTACTCTCCACCTCTACCTTCCCTGGGACCAGTGGCCCTAAATTAGGGATAGGCGACTGCTTATAGCCCATCGAGTCGCTCACAGTGGTCGTTAACTACTCCAAAAAAATTTTTCACTTGCTTTTCAATATTTGTGTTCCTTTGTTTCGTATTTTTACATCTAGCGTCGATATTTATTTGTGCCTAAATTTCTGCGACGGACCTTACCGAAAACACAAAGCATACTGGGACGTCCTACAGAGATGAAAACATGTGTTAAGACGACACATCTGCAGCGAGACATCCTGTCTGCGTAGCTCAGTTGGGAGAGTGACTTACTCCGGAGTGAGGGGGCGCGTATTTGATGTTCGTTGCGGCCAAAACTTGTTTTTTTTTTCACAATTTCTAAAATGAGTAATCATAATGAGTACGGGAAAATGGATGGAATGATTGTGCAACAGTTTATCATGTAAGACAAAGCAATAAATCGATCTGCGAACTCTATTGCCGTGTCTTTAACAAGCTTCTGTAAAAACACTTCAGTATTTCAAAGCTTCCAGTTTCAATAGTGATAGCTTGACATACAAGATCTTGTATCCACTGATTTACGAACTTTCTCCTCAATTAGATCTTTATATAGCGCTTTGAGTTTGATATTGAAAATTTTCGTTACTTTTTTTTTTCAAATATGACATGTGCTCATTACTATTACGTTCGTGGGGTCTTTCGTAGAGTAAGGTAAAACATTTCAGGAGGTGGCTGAGCGTCCCTGGCTTCTCCCAAGCTACGACCCTGCGAAACTTATTCCCTCAGTGCACTCATTCTCAAACCAAATCCCTGATTTTCCCAGTTCTTCCCAGATTTGTCAGGCAAAAGGTTTGACAAATTTAGGAACAAAGTTATCGATCAGGTAGAAAGAAGTATAGATGGTTAAACAGAGCCTCTTGACACCATGAAAAAAACAAATACCTGATTAAAATCGGAAAAAACTGTGAAATTAAACTTACGACTTTACCAGATAATTAATATAGAATTTAAAATAATGTTGACTAGATATCTGAAGCGGCTGCTGTGAGTGTGTGTCCGTGCAGCATTTGATTCTCTGTGCTGCGGTACTTGTTGGAACACCAGATAAGGGGAATTTGATTCTTCACGAAAACGGAAAGCAATCAGAAGTAGACGCGCGTCGCCATGAAAGTGAACAACAGGTAGCAGCGGATGCATCAATAAAGATTAAGAGCAGCGGATATATCACTAACGAGTAGCAAAGCATTTGCCTCTGAAGATGAGTATTAACAACAGATTTGTACATAGAGATGAATATTACCGAAGGTTGTTTCTCTGAAGATGAACAGTAACTAAGCCTGGGGCTCTGATGATGACCAGTACCAAAGGATATGTTTAAGACGATGAACAGTAACAAACACGTCTTTGTCTGTGAAGATGTTTTGCAACAGAAAGCGACTCTGAAGACGAGAAGCAACTCAGAACATGTCGTTGAAGATTAACAGTAGCAACGAATTTGTAATGAATATGTAGATGAGCAGTAACAAAGGATCTGTCTAAGAAAGTAAACAGAAGCAAAAGATGTTGTGACTGAAGACGGACAGCTTGCATCTTCTGAACACGAGGAATGACAAACTATTTTTATTTGAATCTGAACAGTGGTAAGGGACGCCATGGTGTTTACAGAGGCGTAGTAATGAAGGTGATGTCTATGAAGATGAATAGTAAAGGATGTGCAGGGTAGATTCTGCGCAATAAACACATTCATTTTAACGATGATGGGCTACAGAAATTGCTTTTAAAAATTTTGCAATTTTATATAACGTTGATCTGTCACTTTTATTTCTATTATACACTGATTGCTCATTGAAATACGACTACCTACATATTATTCCTTGGAAAACTGGCTCCAGCCAGAATGGGTGCCACCCTGTTTGGCATCGACTCCCCGAGGGGGTTTGTGCAATTGTATGGGGATATGCAATGAAATATTTTGCCTAGCGGTCCATAGTTTCGGTATGTAGAAGGGTGGTGTACTCAACTGTCTCACCTGGCCATCCACAACATATCGGTTGAAATCAGGCGATATGTAGTTTGAGAACAAGCCAGTTTGGGGTGCATTCAAGATGTCTCATATCATCACTAAGTTCGCTGAACTTGCGCAAGGTGGGCTCGATGAAATGGGGCATTATCGTCCTGAAATAATCCGCCACCGTCTGGGTGACAACATTGTGTGGCGTACAATGGTCACGAGCAGTCTCTGGTAGTAACCGGTGTCCGTACGTTAGTCTACACGTAACAGGATCCCCAGTTCATGCAAAATAAAAACGCCCCATATCATACAACCGCCAACACCAGCTTGGATAGTGAATATCATGTATGAGAGATCCATAGTTTCATGTTACTGACGCCGAATACGGGCTCGACAGGCGGAAGAATGGAGTACATATTGTGATTCATCAGACCAGCATACCTGCTTCCTATCTTATATCATCCAATCCACACGCTGTTGGTATCAGGAGAGTCTTTTAATTCGATGGATTGTTGTTAGGAGACGATGGCGTATTAGGAGTCTGCTTTCGTAGCCCATCCGTGCCAGCGAACAACATATAGAAACGCAGGATATTGTTTCTGGTTGAGCCATATTGTGTTGAGCCGTCAACTGCTAAACTGTGCTGCCCTCTGGTGGCGCAGTGATCTAAGCGATGGCGTCTAGCAATTCTTCCGAGATGGGTCCGGGTTCGAATACCGGTGACGCATGGATGCTGTGTTTTTCTTACGGTATTGGCTCTCTCACATCCCTAGAACTAATGGCCATAAATTAGTGACGGGAGACTGCTTACAGGACACTCAGCTGGTAGTTAAATACCCAACGAAAACAAAACCTTCACGGTGGTGGTTAAGGCCTCAAACGAAAACAAAAATGTGCAACGCGAATTGCCCTCTACAAGGCGACGTACCCATCTTCACTTCTGGAATCCATCTTTCTCCGTCCTTTACAGTTGTATTAGTGGTTGGTTGTTCGACATTTTCGTAACACTCTTAGTACGCTCAAACCATGGAGCCCTTCCGTCAATAAATAAGTGAAGACATTTCCAAAATGGTCGACCCAACCCTTTGTGTACTTATATAATTTGCTTTTCGAAAACTCCTTTTAATCCTTGGTTTTACTCACCACGTCCCTAAATTCGCTCTCAACTTTAGAGATTAGAGAGATTTACGTAGAGAATTCTAGGAAGGAAGTGTCTGACCCCAGGTCTTAAAGTACTCTTAGAAGTAAGAGACTTTCGTTATAGTGTCCGATAGGAAAGTTACATGGAAGCGCGATCGAAAGACAGTAGAATGGATGACCTTATTTGTAACGGGCGTCCAATGCCCCGAGATCACCATTAGCGTGCTCTCAGAGGCACGGCGAATATTTAGTGGTTAGGCTGGAATCGAACTCACTCCCAACCATATGGTTGGAATACGGATACACTACCACAGGGCCATCCGCGGCCTTCGCTCTCGACTATACTACCAGCCCCTCATATGCACCTTTTTAGCTTACAGGCCACGCCCTTCTCCTGGTTACGTCAATTTCGGGTGTAACTCACTTTACCTAGGGGTAATCGTAATTCACTAAGCACTCAGTGTGCGTTCACTTGGAGTCTTGATCCAGCTTTGTCAGGACAATGGTGCTAAAACCCTCCTGACGAAGCTAGATCAGAGTTTCCTGCGAAACTGTTGTAGACCTCAAAATGACTCATAACTGGCTTTAAATCGTCATTCATATTTCGATGCCAAAACATCTTCTTACACAGATTACTGCTTAGGTTTTATTCACTTGATGATCTCGTTCAAGTTCTGTTTAGTATGTTTCCTTAGTTTCAAGGATATCAATTTCCCCGAGCCTGACAAATACGGACCATACAATAAGCTCGATACAGAAATGTACTGTGTACTACACCGATGAGCCATTGCATTATGATCACCCCCATCCTAAGGAAATGAGCGCGCCTGAAGACCGAACGGTGGCGCAGGCGAAGTTCACAGTGCAGCATATATATATGCAACACTAGGACCGGCTTTCGGTTTGTATAGTGTTCGGACTCAGAATAGGAAAAGCTGTGATGGCACGATGCCTCTGAACTACGATCTCGTACCGTTGTAGTGAGTACGTATCAAAAGTGGTGCACAGATGACCAAAGAACGAACCGTCTTCCAGCAGTGTATCTTCCGCAGTTCATTGATGCCAGAGGGGAGCGGAGATTGTCGCGCATTGTTGACAGTGACCGCAGGGCCACAGTGCGACAAATCACCCGCAGCTACAACACTGGTGATCAGGACAATGTGTCACAGCACACAGTTCATCGCAGCCTTCTGCGCATGGGCCTGCCTGCGTTGCCGAAGACTCAGCCGGGTCCCCATGCTCACTGCACGTCATCGCCAACAACGCATGAAATGGGCCTAAGATCACTGAGATTGGACCGTGGGTGACTGGAAGAAAGTGGGATGGTCTGAAGAATCAAGATTCCTGGTGCATCACGTGGACGGCCGAGCGCGGATACGCCGATTACCAACGGAGGCTATGGCACTTGGATGCACTGTTGGGCGGAAACAGGCCGGCGGTGGCGGTGTTATGCGGTGGGAAATGTTTTATTGGGACACTTTAGGCTCTATTATACAAATAGCACAATCCCTGACAGCTGTCAGGTATCTGAACATCGTTGCGGACCAAGTTCACCCATTCATGGCAACTGTTTTCCCTGCTGGTGATGGCCATTACCAACAGGATAATGCGCCATGCCACACTGCAAGAATCGTCAAGGTGGGGTTCGAGGAACATGCTGGTGACTTTCTGTTAATGCCCCGGCCGCCAAATTCACGTGACATGAACCTAGTCGAACATTTGTGGTTCGACTTGTAAAAGCAGGTTCCCGCTAAATCACCGCCACCCCGAAATGTAAGGGGCCTTCCCGGTGGCGCAGTGGTCTAAGCGCTGGCTTATGACCATTCGTCCGCGAAAGGTATGGGTTCGAATTCCGGTGAGACATGGATGTTGTGCTTGTCTTTCAGCACTGTCTCTCAGTGTTTTATTTGATCAACACTGGCTCTTTGTGTACATTGGTCACTTAACATACTGTAAAAACCATGTTTGATATGTACTTGTTGATGTGAAATATCTGTTTCCTGTTTATGTCTGCCTGTTTGTCATGTCTCTGTATCATCAGGTCCAATAAATCTTCAATCAAAAAAAACCTTCAATCAAAAAAAAAAAAAAAAATGTAAGGGAATTGGAGGACCTGCTGTTGACATTATAGTATAAGATACCCCATGATACCTATCGCCAATTGAACGAATCCGTGTCTCGTCGAGTAGCTGCTGTTTAGCGGGCTAAAGGGGGTCTTACAGCTTATTAGGCAGGTGGTTATAATGTATTGGCACATCGGTGTACATGCTATAGATATTTGAGGATCGGCTATTCGATAAGTTTTCAGGGCACGTATATGAGATTCTCATTTTTATCTCTGCTAAGGACAGTGCGGATCTAGTCCACCAACCGCAGAGAAAATTGTAGCAGCTATGCGACTATTTTCTAAGTATTTCCTGCAACAAATTTCGAAACATCATATCGTGAGTGCGAGTATTGGATGACTCAAGACGGATAATGATACGTGAATCTTTTTCGATTCACGTATCCGTCTTGAGGCATACAATGCTCGCACACTCACACTATGTGAAACCACTAACTCTTTAGTGACTTTAAAAACTTTCCCATGTGTGACGTATATTCTAAATTAACTCTCCTTTTTAGTTTCTTTCCCTATTTAAATATTGAGTTTGCTCTCAGTTATACTTCACACTTAACGTGATATCTTTTCTCTCAAATGAATACTGTTGGCAACATAATTGAGGTGGAGTGAACGTGACGTATGCCTGTTATGAGATAAGAACCAGAGTTATAAACTACGATACAACAGTTGCTAGCGTGGTGTGTGGAGCGTTTAATGTGGAATGTTGGTGGTTGATTTGTGTTATGTGATTTCCATACTATCGTGAAGTGCTATATCTGTGCTGGAGAAATAAAGAATCATTTCCGTAAGTTTTGACTTTTGTATAAATGTTTCGTCTGGCAGTTAAGGTTTAAATTAGGAACTATTTCATCGTATGGTTATGTTTTTAAAATAACGTATCAGTACGAAAAGACGTTTACGTTATACATGTCACAGTTTAAAATTATTTGCAATATATTCACTTCAGTCCAACTATGACCTCAGAGCTGTCGTTGCAGTGTTATCAAGCTGGGTCCTAGGGGCCCACGGATTTTTAAAAAGTGAATACTTTGTGAAATATGCTGGGTCCTTTTAAAAAATCAAAAAGATCAAGAGATAATGAATATTTATACTTACATAAGCAAATGGTAAATAAATAACGCACATTATTCGACACTTTAATTTATGCTCTTCGAAAGCGATCGGTAGAAAAAATCAAGTACTGACAGTTAAATTTTATCATATTCAGCTAAATTTTATCATAATGGAACTACACAAAGACAGTGCGTTTTAAATCTGCTCAGGACACCAGAGCGAGTTTTATTTTTCAAAACACAGGAACTGTGTGTGATGACGACTCTTGATCAATTTTTTTTTTTTACTTTTAACGAACAACTTTTAGTACAGTATAATCGTTCACAGTGCTCTCACTAAATGTAAGTTTATTTTTCTTGTTCTAAATTTCAAATGTTCCAATATTGATTAAAAGAGCTGAAAGGTTTAATAAATTAATCAGAACATTTGTATATTTACATAATCGTATATTGTATATTTACATAATCGTATATTGTATATTTACATAATCTTGAGGTGCATTGTTTTTATCTTGAGGGACGGCACTGATTGTTTGTTTTCTGTAGCTTCCATATTTCTTGCATTGATCTGTTCCTCTATCGATTTGCCATGCTCTTACTATTAGGTTGTCGGAAGAGTCATGACGTATTTTGGCACCCGATGGCGGTTGGGCAGTTTTGGAAGTACTAGAGGCATGCGCAGCTCTGTTATCACTATGGCATTCGGCAGGTGCCAGTTCTAGCTGAAGTCTAAAAGGAATAGTGAGCGATTTGGTTGATTTGCGGAGATTTGACATCAAGTTGAAGATGAAAGACCAAACTGTGCATTTTTGCCATATTTTACTCTTTTACTTCCGGAAAGGGAAGAACGTGCGTCAAGTTTGTGAAAAGTTACGTAAAGTGTACAGTGATAATGCTCTACAAAAACGTTAGTGCCAGCGGTGGTTCGCAAAATTCCGTGCTGGTGATTTTGACCTCAACGATGCTACTTGGTCGGAGAGGCCCACCGAGGTTGATGACGACCAAATCAAGGCATTGATCAAGTCGAACCCACGTTACACGACACGAGAGACTGCAGATACATTGCACATTCATCAGTCAAGCGTTCACGACCACCTGAAGAAGCTGGGATACGTAAGCAAGCTCGATGTGTGGGTTCCTCATGAACTCAAAGAAGCTCAATTGACGACGCGGATAAACATCTGCGATATGCTCATTAAACGTGAGAAAAACGATTCTCTTTTGAAGCAACTGATAACTGGTGACGAAAAGTGGATTGTGTACAACAATGTGCTGCGCAAACGGTCTTGGTTCCGACGTGCTGCTTCGCCTTAAACGACATCCAAAGCGGGTACTCATCAGCGGAAGGTTTTGGTCTCAGTGTGGTGGGATTTTAAAGGTGTCGTATTTTTCGAGCTCCTACCACGAAACCAAACAATCAATTTCGAATGTGTACTGTCGGCAATTGGACAGTTTGAACGAATCCATCATCCAGAAACGTTCAGAGCTCGTTCATCGTAAAGGTATTGTGTTTCCATCACGACAACGCGAGACCACACACAAGTTTGATCACCCGGCAAAAATTATTGGAGCTTGGGTGGAATGTGTTGCCACACCCAGCATACTCGCCTGACCTTGCGCCGTCAGACTTCCACTTGTTTCACTCTCTTCAACAGTCCTTGCGTGATATAACGTTCAATTCAGATGAGGCTATAAATCAGCACCTTGTACAGTCTTTCGCCACGAAAGACAGGTCCTTCTATGAACGAGGCATTCTGCAGCTCACTGACAGATGGCGGCAAAAGGTTATCGAACAAAACGGGCATTATATCATTGATTGATCTTTGTTCTTTCAATCAATAAATGACCTTTGCAAAACATGGCTAAAATACGTCATGACTTTTCCGACAATCCAATACATTAACAACACACTGATAGTGCAACTTCTTATCATACACACTGCACCCATCCAAAATAATGCAGCTAGCCGAAACCACCTGAGAAAAAAAATGAGTAGATCAGACACCTTCCTCCTGAATTGGGTACTCGAGATGGTGATAATGGGTAAACGAGCGATATGAGCAAGTTTGAACCTGGGCAGAGAGTAGTGAGAAAATGGTGCATTCCGCCTCCGCGCCTGCAGAACGTATGGGATTTCCGCGTGAGACCGTCGCTTGTGTGTACCAGAAATAAATAAAAACCTGCAGAACCAACAACCGCAGGGAAAATTGTAACTGTAAATTTATCTTTGACCTTAGAGGCTAGAATTCACAATGAGATGATAAGAGCGCTATTAAAAGACGAGACATCTACGAAAGTTTGTGAAAGAATATTTTACGTATTAGAGAATATTAGAACGACTGAGCTATTGCTGTGATGCCCACATCTAGGACATACGATGTCTTGACTGGGTTATGGCATCGATGCCCAGATCTAGCACCCTTGTTAACAGCACGTCACTCCTATATGTGATGCAATGAACATCCTCACTCTATCGTGAAAGACAGAGAACAGACACCTTGGTCTAATGAATCGAAGTTCCAACTACAACACGCCGACAGGAGGGTCTGTGTATGGCGTAGACCGTACGAGGGCTATAGAACTCAGCTAACAAGTGGGAGTGTTACATTACGCTGGGAGCCGTGTACTGTTCAAGGGCATGTATACGTGCACCTCCTTGGGGCCCCTTGTTCTTTTTAAGACCATCATCACACCAGAAGGCTAGTTTGGAGTGCTGTCCGAACACCTACACAAATGAATGGATATCCCTTTCCTACAGCAGAATGCGACAACGCCCCTTCTCATGACTCCCAGTTGGCGATAGATTGGTGGGAGAATCATTTCATTGATTTCACAACGCTTTGGATAGTCCCCTAACTCTCCGGATTTTACACCCATTTGATCATATGTGGGACAAAGTAAAGCGATGTAATGTAGCCCGAAATCCACCACCGGTAGTGTCCATGGTTTGCGAACGGCTCTTCTCGAATCATATGCCGCAATACAATCTGAAAATCTTCAATGCACCAAGTATTCAAAGTACATGCCATGATGGATTGCTGCTTTTGTGGGGGCAAAAAGTGGACCGTTCCGTTATTAGGGGGCAGTATATTACAATGTTTACAACACCTGGTGGAGTCCATGACCCAACGTGTTGTTGTTGTTGTTGTGCAGGCGAAAGGTGAACCAACAGTTTATTAGGTGACAGTGTACAATAATGTTTACAACACCTGATGGGAGTCCATGCCACAACGTTGGAAAGGCGAAAGGTGAACCAACACGTTATTAGGTGGCTGTGTGCAATACTGTTCATAACACCTGGTGGGATCTATGCCGCAGCGGTTTGTAGCTGTTGGGAAGGCCAAAGGTTGACTCGCACGTTATTAGGTGGCCGTGTATAATTTCAAGCACCTGGTAATTTCATACCACGACGTGCTGTTGCTGTTGAGAGGGACAATGGTGAACTCATACGCTATTAGGTATGTGTGTGTGTGTGTGTGTGTGTGTGCGTGTGTGTATGTATGGGTGTGAGTGTTATAAATTGCCCTTTTAGTGTATATTCACCAAAAAGGTTGGAGCGGAATACTGACAAAGAACATTTTACCAGCGGTGTATATTAAAGACCACCACTATAGGGCGTAGCTGGTGTGTTGACGTGTTTCCTACCGTTGACGAGACATGTTCACGAAATACAAAAGATTTCCTAACGAAAAAGGAAAGCAAATATCATACTATTTTATTTTTCTAATTCGTATATGTGCGATAACTGCAGTCACGAACAATAAGCAATTCTTAGGGCTATAATCAGTCTCCCGCTTCTCATTTTGGGCCACTGATTTCGGGGTAACGATTAAGCCGATCTTAGGGTAACGCTTAAGCCGATCCTGCATCAGGAACTAGGGGAGGCGTAGTCGATTTATGTTCTAAAACACTAACCTGAAGCTGAAAGTACCGCCCGGTGGCACAGTGCTCTAAACGATGGCTTCTGATCATTCGTCTTAGATGGGTTCCGGGTTCGAACACTGGTGAGGCATGAATGTTGTGTTTGTCTAACGGCACTAGCTCTCTTCCTTCCCTGGAGCCAGTGGCTCTAAATTAGGGATGGGTGACTGCTTATTTATTTATTTTTTTGATTGGAGGTTTAACGAGCACCGTGAGCAATTCATTCAATGGGCTATAAGTAGTCGCCTGTCCCTAATTTAGGGTCACTGGTTCCAAGGAAGGGAGAGAGCCAGTGCCGTAAGACAAACACAACATCTATGCCTCACGGGATTTGAACCCGGACCCCTTCCGTGTGAACGATCAGAAGCCATCGCTTAGACCACTGCACCACCGGGACTGCTGGGCGACTGACTGCTTGTAGCACACTGAGTTGCTCACGGTGGTCGTTAAACCCAAGTCAAAAAAAAAGTAGCTTGAAAAGTAGCTTTATTGGTTTTAAATTACAGTGGAGTTAAATCAAAATAAAAATTAAAACGGAAGTGGTAAATTACCTGGCAAGAATCCCTTCCACCAAACTCATAACCAGCGCACATCATTTCGTCATAAATGACAATGTTGATCCCCCTTCTTCTGTGCCATCCTTCGCACATTTTGTTATCAATTATTGGCACTGGGACGTATTGAAGAATTTTAGGCCTCAATTTAGAACCTGTAAAATATTTTAAAAAAATTATAATTTTTCACATTTTTCTATGGACAATACAAATACATTTTAGTATAAGGTTTGTTGATTCTTCCTGTAAATTCCGAATGTTTATAGTGATGACTGTGACACCAGTCAATTAACACAATAAACTGAAAAATATATACTATTAAAACACTTAAAGTTAACTCTTTACAACACCCAGAAAATTCAAACTGTGGACACATTTTCCATTTAAATTCACACTGTGGACACATTTCTCGAAAAAGTGAGCTGGATAGTCAAATATAACGCCCACAATAACAGAACAAATTACGGAACAGTCATAAATTAAATAAAAATCGATCTACGATGGAAAATTTAAAAGTATACACCCATTAAAATATTCAAATGTGATTAAGCAATAAATAAGGGGACAATAAAGTTAGAGTTGAGAACATTTATACCGATTTTTCTTTTTGAGTTATTTGTAACTTTTTATGTTGCTGTAACGGAAAATGGACGTTTTCTTTCTTACGATCTAAATTGTATTTTTAAAGTAAAGCGAAATGATTACTTAATTATGGCATGGGCAAATACAGTTGAATCGCTATCTAACGTTTCCCAGATCTAAAGATTTTCTGCATTCAACGTTACATTTTGAAATCCCCGATTTTTTTTTCTATGTACATGATGTTAAAAATATCCGAATCTTGAGTTTTAATGTTAACGCTTTCCTGCATGTAACGTTCCTGCTTGTTAGCCCCAGATCTTTTTTCATCCCAAATTTACCGTTTATTCCTTTGCAGTTCGGACAGAATGGCATAAGCTAGCAATGCCATTCCCTATTTCCTATTTTCTCCTGCAGAAGTGGAAAGAGTATAACACTTTGTAAAGTGGCGGCAATGAAATGGGTTGTCTAGCAATATTTTCAGCGTCACAGGCTTTATTTCCCACATTCACACACACACACGCGTGTAACACGTAAGAGCGCAAATATTCTCCAGAGAACTGATAACAAAGTGTCACGTGACTAGCTGCCCATTTCAGCCGCGATATAACTTGAAGTTTTGTTTGGTCAGGTCAGTCAGTGGTTTCTCAATCACAACAGTGAAAATGTCCATAAAACATCATAAGATTTTAACTTTGAACGAGAAAGCAAACATTACTGAAGAAGCAGGCAGAAATAAAAAATTTAAATGCTGAGCGTACAGAAAGATTGAACTTAACAACCATTTATTTAAACATAATCGTAGGAAATCGAGATCCAATCAGCTCTGCTATAGAAAAGTCTTGTTGCTGAAAGCAACACCTTCCTGTCACTAAATGATAAAACGTATTGCTGAAACAAAGATTTTCTGTTGAAAGCGACACCTTTCAATTACTAGTTGATGAAACGTGGGTTTGGGACTTCAAACGTGAGTTGAAATCGCAGATCAAAGAGTGGAGGCTGAAACAAAGATTCGTTGTTGAAGGCGACACCGTCCTGTTACTAATTGATGAAACGTGAAACAAAGATTTTTTGTTGAAGGCGACAACTTTCTATTATTAATTGATGGAACGTGGGTTTGGTACTTCAAACGTGAGTTGAAATCGCAGATGAATGAGTGGAGGCTGAAACAAAGATTTCTTGTTGAAGACGTTACTTTCCTGTTACTAATTGATGAAAGGTGAAACAAAGATTTTTTGTTGAAGGTGACACCTTCCTGTTACTAACTGATGAAACGTGAAACAAATATTTTTTGTTGAAGACGACACCTTTCTGTTACTAGTTGATGAAACGTGAAGCAAAGATTTTTTTGTTGAAGGCGACACCTTCCTGTTACTAATTGATGAAACGTGGGTTTGGTACTTCAAACGTGAGTTGAAATCGCAGATGAATGAGTGGAGGCTGAAACAAAAATTTGTTGTTGAAGGCGTTACCTTCCTGTTACTAATTGATGAAACGTGAAACAAAGATTTGTTGTTGAAGGCAACACCTTCCTGTTACTAATTGATGAAACGTGGGATCGAAAAGAAAGAATTCAGAGGACGCTCCGTACAAAGCCTTACAACACCTACTGAGGATGGTTCCCCAGAGATACATGATGATAACCTTCCTATTAATGGTGTGATCTTACGGGAAACAGTAAAAGAAAATCGCATGTACTGTAAGTCGGGACTTAAACAGTTAACTGCATCTTCTGATTCGATCGATATATTTAAAAGCCGACGTAGACTAGTGTACATAGCGTTATCTGGTGAGTCGCAAGTGTAAATCCCTCGAGAACAGAAAAGTGAGATAACGGTGATTTGCTGATCACTATGGGCAATCATCACAAACGTTTTCAAGCGTTCATGTAATAGCGCTCCCCTTAGCAACATATCAGACTATGCATGCACTTTGATCCGATAGGGGTCAGGGTTCGAATACCGGTGAGGCATGGATGTCCTGTTTGCCTTACGGTGCTGGCTCTCTCCCGTCCTTGGAGTCAGTGGCCCTAAATTAGAGACGGGTGACTCCTTGTAACCCATTGAGTTGCTCACGGTGGTCGTTAAACCTCCAATAAAAAAAACTATGCATGCACGTACAGCGGATGGACAACGAAACTGAAACATCTGCGCAAATAACACGCCACGTGTCACGCCGCTGTACGCGCTACCTGGTTGCCAACCTGCATCTATTTCGCAGTCGATCAACAAGAGTGGAGAGTAAAGGTTGCATTAGTAGAGAAGTCGCGCAGGTGAACGTCAGAAAGTGCGGTCCACACAACATAATGGGAGACATATCCGAGTTTCAAAGAGGACTGATTTTTGGTGCGCGTTTCGCCGGTGCATCTGTGTCCAAAGAGACACAGATGCACCGGCAAAACGCGCACCAAAATCGAGCCACGTTATCCAGGGTTCTTTCAGCATACCAGCAAGAGGGAAGAACCACATCCAATGGGAGTGACTGTCGAGGTAAGAGGAAGCTGTCTGACTGGGACGTCCGGGTACTAACACGGATGGCAGCCAAAAATCATAAAACCACAGCTGCCAAACTCACCTCAGAGCTGAATGCGTACCACGACTCTCCTGTTTCCATTAAAACTGTGCGTCGGGAGCTTCACTGGGTCAACAATCACTCTCGTGTTGCTATCATCAAACCCTGGGTCACCAGTGTGAATGCCAAACGTCCGTTGTAATGGTGCCAGCAGCGTAAATCATGGACATTGGACAACATCAAATGTGTATTGTTCTCCGATGGATCGTTTTTCACTGTCTTTCCCACAACCAGGAGAGTTTTTTTTTTTTTTTGATTGGAGGTTTAACGACCACCGTGAGCAACTCAATGGGCTATAAGTAGTCGCCCGTCCCTAATTTAGGGTCACTGGTTCCAGGGAAGGGAGAGAGCCAGTGCCGTAAGACAAACACAACATCCATGCCTAACCGGGATTCGAACCCGGACCCCTTACGGACGAATGAACAGAGGCCAGCGCCTTAGACCACTGCGCCACCGGGGCGGCCCAGGAGAGTTTACTTGTGGGACATCCCTCACAGGCTTGCCACCCGAACTGTTTATTGCCCACAGTGAAGCACGGAGGTGGATCGGTGATGGTTTGGGCCGCAATATCGTGGCAGTCTGTCGGCCCGCTGATAATTTTTGAGGGGCACATCACTGCTAAGGACTATCGGACAATTCTGGAGGACCAGGTACACCCAATGGTTCAAATATTGTACTCTGACGGTGGTGCTGTGTAGCAGGATGATACAAACTGTATTCGTTTAGAAATACAGATCCAAATTTTGCATTCCGTTTGCTAATTTACTTCACTTCTCTCTCTGAACGGAAAACTTGAAAGAAAAATTTATTTCAAATTACGAAAGGGGATGGAGGCGAAAACTGAACTCTTTTGAAATATGAAAAATAAATCACATTATCAGAATGTGTTTGCCGGTGGTTGAGTTGCAGGATCATTTTCGCTGAAGAAAGATAACTTCTAACAAGCGTGAAAAAAACATTTATTTATTTCTTAGTTT
Source organism: Macrothele yani (assembly GCA_039090855.1). NCBI lineage: Eukaryota > Metazoa > Arthropoda > Arachnida > Araneae > Macrothelidae > Macrothele > Macrothele yani. The sequence continues at coordinate 119,289,553 of CM077008.1, forward strand.
ACTATTCTAGTTCCTTTCCGTGAATCCTCGCAATAAAATCGAGGAATTATTGATCCCGAATTTTGGCCGTTTCTTCTCCGTGTTTAATCGTGAATTCTCCTTCGCGGGTATTCGCAGTTAGCTGCTCCTTACCGTGGTCAGCAGCCAACAACTCCGATTTCCGCGAAGAGGTTGACTCTTCATCCCTGCCTCTTTCCCATTCCTCCAAAAAAAAAAAATTCTTTAAATTTTATTTTATTTTGTCATTTTTCCCCATTTTTGCTATTAATTGTTCCATCTAGTAAAATGATTTCCACAGTGGTATGACGCACATGTCAGAAACTGAAACTTGAAGTTGATCCCATTTCCTAGTCTCGTGAGAAATTCTGCACTCTTTCCTTTTCTAATATTTCAGATTTGTGAACAACTTTTCTTCCTGCAAGCTGTTTAATAACGTACTACATGTATCAACTTGATTTGCTTGGTTGCATTGATAGAAATGAACATAATCATATGGATGTAGTACACGAAGCTGCCATTAAATCTTGAATGTAACGACTAGCATGCATTTCTGCTTCTTTCAGATCTAATGCTTGAGGACGTCCCCCATAAAGGTGGAAACTGTGCGTGGTCCGCAATATAAGTGCCCTTTATGTAACCACTGAATTTAATAATTTGATCATCTGAAGGTTGATGAGACATTAATCCTCTAGGAAGGAATATCCAAGGAATACCCCGTTTTACATTTCCCCTTCTAGTAAGCAAGGTCTGGATGGATGAGTAGAGTCGATCCCTATTGTCCTTCTGAGTGCAATTGGCCCAACAGATAAGGAATTACGCAGACGACTAACTGAATTAAGGATTACACTTCCTTAATTCAGTTAGTCTGCATCGCGTGGTTATTTTCCCCCTTCGCACTTTTGCCTTTCTTAAGCTTTCCTACAAGCTATGAGGACTTTGTAAAATTTAAAAATATTTGGTTAAAGTTTTTTGGTCTCATCATAGGCGGAGCATACTTACAGATGTTGGGGCGGGGGGGGTCATAACTCCTACACGAAACACCTTCCCCATACTGTAATAGCAAATTTTGAGAAGGCTAAATGCTGCTTTGGCGGGATTAACATTTCCAAGTACCCACCCGCACCTATTGACCTTTCCCTTCTGGATACATCCCTGGGTGTGTGAGTGTGTGTGTGTGTGTGTGCGTTGTACTAGTGAAGTGATATTGGGAAACTTACCCACTGTGCATGTCTGTTTAAGCAACATTTTAAATTAAATTAATAAGATTTTCTCCACACAGCTGCTTAATAAGCATTCCAAAATAAAAAAGCTTTCTAAGGATGCTGGAAAGAAAACTTCTGTACCGTCGAAAATTATAGGAAGAACATTAACAGCTCATTTAAATATGGAATTTTGAAAGCCATGTATGTTTTCGGACGTGCGCATAAAATTCAAGTCGCGATGGGAGACGAACACTCCTTTGGCTGAACTGCTAGTACTGCCAGTGCTCATAAATAAGCCAAAAGTATTAAAATGGCGACAGTATTAAAATGACCCATGGCGCAGTGATCAAAGCGCTGGCTTCTGACCATTCGTTCGAAATGTGGTCCGGGTTCGAATCCCTGTGAGGCATGGCTGTTGTTTATGGTTTCCTTTACGGTACTGTCTCTCTCCTCCCTGGGACCAGAAGACCTAAATTAGGTACTGGCGACTGCTCACAGCGCACGAGTTGCTCAGAATGGTCGTTAACCCCCCCCCAACTAAAAACTAATAATAATAACATTAAAAGATGTAGGTCCCATTTTTCGCCTTACGATTATAAGAGTAATTTGGGAAATACAGAAGTTCATTTCTTAGGCTGCGAAGTGCCAGGTACGTATCCAAGACCTGAGGGAGGAACCTGGGGTCTGGACCCACCCCTCCGAAATGTTTAAATATGCATCTTATAGATAGATAGTTCTTTGCAGTAGCACAAATATTACTCTTGAATAATCGCAAAACCATTGCAATTAAACATGAGCCTTTTGCAAATTATTAAATTGATGTCAATATTCATGGGTTGATGTAGAGGTCTACACTGATCGGGCTGTGTTCGGGTAAGAAGAAAGTCAAGCATAATGAACCGCGGTGGAAATTGAAAGTAGTTTAACGTGCCAGCTTTTAACTATGTTATGCAAAATCTCGCCCTTAAGAGTTATTTGTTAAAATCTCACTGTGGTTCAGTGGTATTTTTTTTCATCATATATATATATAAATATGTGCAATTTTTCAGCTCCTCACCACAACAGAAAAGCTGGAATCGTGACTGCGAAGTGCTTTCATGCCCATCCAACTTAAAGAGGTGATCGCTATTTGTTGCCGAACGCAAGGCACTCCTGCTTAAGATGCGTAGATGTGGCGACACCTATCGGCATTTAAACTACGTAAAAACTCTAAGGAAAGCAAGTAAAAGTTTAACCACTGTAGCGTGTCTCTTGATTCAGGGCCGTAGCTAGCCAGGGCTAGTAGCTAGCAGGAAGCTAGAGGTTGGTGAGTACAGATGTGTACTGATAGCACCCCGCATGTCCCTGCTTTTTTCCGCGAATAACACCTTTCAGTTCATTATATTCTGAAGCATGCGTAGTTACGTGCAAACAACTGTAATACATAACACCTTATCCTCATTGGTAAACACTTTTCGTTCGTTGAATTCTTATTAATATACATGTATAAGAACTATTGCTATAGCTGTGAAAAGGGGCCTGAGGTCCTCTGGAAACACTGCTTTCCCGTGATGCAGTTTTTTTCTTATTTTAACCGCGAAAAATTATAACAATGAAAAATGAGGTTTTTCTTTAATACCTCTTTCAAAGATGCTGCAAAAGATTTCTGGTTATTTGAGTACGAAACTTCCGCAAAAGATTATGTAAAATATTTTTACTGAGGCTAGAGGCCCCCTTAGCCGTGAGCCCCCCCCCCCCCGCAATGGGGGGCAGTAAATATTTTTACTATGTGCAAAATCATATAGCATTACAATATGTTAAGTGTGCTTTCTCATATTCAAGAATAAATAATTTAAGCTTATTTTTTGTGCCACAATTCTTAATTGTTATTTGCTTACTTATGTTCTGTATTGTCGTATAAATCGGAAAAGGACATTAGACACTGTCATATGAAATTTTCGTGTTTCAAATGTGTAATCGTGAGGCATTTCAAAGAGGCTGGCCTTAGTTTTCCAAATGAATAAAATTTGCGTGATATATTCAACTTCGGCGTAACTGTTTTGTGTTACAAAACCGTGCAGCTTTTTCAATTACAAGGCGCACATTAGCGTTACATGCAGTAAAGTGCGATAATTTTCGTTTTGCGAAAAATACCCGTAGGTTTCAAATAATTTTAATTATTAAAACGCGTATAAAGCCTAGTTAATAATATGGAATTAAAAATTTAATTGAGTGCCATTAGATTTTTGCAAAAGGGCATCGAAGAGATATTTCTGGGGTGGCCCTGAGATTTTCCAGTAGGCCACTGGCCTCTCCCTTTCCCCCGTGCTAGGCAAACAAGAGGCCTTCCTCCTGGAAGACGCACGCTGGAGCAGCTGCACCAAGGATTCACTGCCACATGGTGACAGGGCTTGTTGGTGTTATGGGCTAGGGTAGAAAGAGGGAAATGCCGTATTTTTTTCCTTTTCCGGAGAAACGTAAAATTTTAAAGAATATTACCGAAGAAAAAGAAGAAAGAAAAGCAGAAAAGATAGAAAGAAGGAGACATGGAGGTGGAGGCGTATTTGCACAGAAACCAAAACCCATGTTCGTCATTTGGCAAGTTACTATGAGATGCTAAGCTGAGAAAATACAAAGAGAAAAAGAAAGAGTTATGGAGGTGGAGGCGTAGTTGTGCAGAAGGCAAGAACCCTGTTCGTCATTTGGCAAGTTACTATGAGATGCTAAGCTGAGAAAAGATAAACAGGGAAAGAAAGAGTCGCGGAAGTGGAGGTGTAGTTGTGCAGAATGCAAAAACCCTGTTCGTCATTTGCCAAATTACTATGAGATGCTAAGCTGAGAAAAGATAAAGAAAGAAAGAAAGAAAGAGTCATGGAAGTGGAAGGTTAGTTGTGCAGAAGGCAAAAACCCTCTTCGTCATTTGGCACGTTACTATGAGATGCTAAGCTGATAAAAGACAGAGGGAGAAAGAAAGACTCATGGAAGTGGAGGCATACTTGTGCAGAAAGCAAAAACCGTGTTCGTTATTTGGTAAGTTACTATGAGATGCTAAGCTGAGGAAAGATAAACAGGGAAAGAAAGAGTCGCGGAAGTGGAGGTGTAGTTGTGCAGAATGCAAAAACCCTGTTCGTCATTTGCCAAATTACTATGAGATACTAAGCTGAGAAAAGATAAAGAAAGAAAGAAAGAATCATGGAAGTGGAAGGTTAGTTGTGCAGAAGGCAAAAAAAACCCTTCGTCATTTGGCATGTTACTATGAGCTGCTAAGCTGACAAAAGACAAAGGGAGAAGAGTCGTGGAAGTGGAGGCGTAGTTGTGCAGAAAGCAAAAACCGTGTTCGTCATTTGGCACGTTACTGTGAGATGCTAAGCTGACAAAAAACAAACAAAGAAAGAAAGAGTCAGGGAAGTGGAGTCGTAGTTGCGCAGAAAGCAAAAACCGTGTTCGTCATTTGGCAAGTTACTGTGAGATGCTAAGCTGAGAAAAGATAAAGAAGGATGGAAAGAGTCGTGGAAGTGGAGGCGTTGTCGCGCAGAAGGTAAAACCTTTTTCGTCATTTCCTAAGTCACTGTGAGATGCTAAGCCGACAAAAGACAAAGAAACAAAGCAACAGTCATGGAAGTGGAGGCGTAGTTGCGCAGAAGGTAAAACCTTGTTCGTCATTTCGCAAGTTACTGTGTGATGCTAAGCCGACAAAAGACAAAAAAACAAAGAAAGAGTCATGGAAGTGGAGGCGTTGTTGCGCAGAAGGTAAAACCTTGTTCGTCATTTCGCAAGTTACTGTGAGATGCTAAGCCGACAAAAGCCAAAGAAACAAAGCAAGAGTCATGGAAGTGGAGGCGTAGTTGCGCAGAAGGTAAAACCTTTTTCGTCATTTCGCAAGTCACTGTGAGATGCTAAGCCGACAAAAGACAAAGAAACAAAGCAACAGTCATGGAAGTGGAGGCGTAGTTGCGCAGAAGGTAAAACCTTGTTCGTCATTTCGCAAGTTACTGTGTGATGCTAAGCCGACAAAAGACAAAAAAACAAAGAAAGAGTCATGGAAGTGGAGGCGTTGTTGCGCAGAAGGTAAAACCTTGTTCGTCATTTCTCAAGTTACTGTGAGATGCTAAGCCGACAAAAGACAAAGAAACAAAGCAAGAGTCATGGAAGTGGAGGCGTAGTTGCGCAGAAGGTAAAACCTTGTTCGTCATTTCGCAAGTCACTGTGAGATGCTAAGCCGACAAAAGACAAAGAAACAAAGAAAGAGTCATGGAAGTGGGGGCGTAGTAGCGCAGAAGGTAAAACCTTTTTCGTCATTTCCCAAGTTACAGTGAGATGCTAAGCCGACAAAAGACAAAGAAACAAAGCAAGAGTCATGGAAGTGGAGGAGTAGTTGCGCAGAAGGTAAAACCTTGTTCGTCATTTTGCAAGTTACTGTGTGATGCTAAGCCGACAAAAGACAAAAAAACAAAGAAAGAGTCATGGAAGTGGAGCCGTTGTTGCGCAGAAGGTAAAACCTTGTTCGTCATTTCGCAAGTTACTGTGTGATGCTAAGCCGACAAAAGACAAAGAAACAAAGCAAGAGTCATGGAAGTGGAGGCTTAGTAGCGCAGAAGGTAAAACCTTTTTCGTCATTTCGCAAGTTACGGTGAGATGCTAAGCCGACAAAAGACAAAGAAACAAAGAAAGAGTCATGGAAGTGGAGGCGTAGTTGCGCAGAAGGTAAAACCTTGTTCGTCATTTCCCAAGTTATGGTGAGATGCTAAGCCGACAAAAGACAAAGAAACAAAGCAAGAGTCATGGAAGTGGAGGCGTAGTTGCGCAGAAGGTAAAACCTTGTTTGTCATTTCGCAAGTTACTGTGTGATGCTAAGCCGACAAAAGACAAAAAAACAAAGAAAGAGTCATGGAAGTGGAGGCGTTGTTGCGCAGAAGGTAAAACCTTGTTCGTCATTTCGCAAGTCACTGTGAGATGCTGAGCCGACAAAAGACAAAGAAACAAAGAAAGAGTCATGGAAGTGGAGTCGTAGTAGCGCAGAAGGTTAAACCTTTTTCGTCATTTCCCAAGTTACTGTGCGATGCTAAGCCGACAAAAGACAAAGAAACAAAGCAAGAGTCATGGAAGTGGAGGCGTAGTAGCGCAGAAGGTAAAACCTTGTTCGTTATTTCCCAAGTTACGGTGAGATGCTAAGCCGACAAAAGACAAAGAAACAAAGCAAGAATCATGGAAGTGGAGGCGTAGTTGCGCAGAAGGTAAAACCTTGTTCGTCATTTCGCAAGTTACTGTGTGATGCTAAGCCGACAAAAGACAAAGAAACAAAGAAAGAGTCATGGAAGTGGAGGCGTTGTTGCGCAGAAGGTAAAACCTTGTTCGTCATTTCGCAAGTTACTGTGAGATGCTAAGCCGACAGAAGACAAAGAAACAAAGCAAGAGTCATGGAAGTGTAGGCGTAGTTGTGCGGAAGGCAAGAACCCTGTTCGTCATTTGGCAAGTTGCTATGAGATGCTAAGTTGCTGCTTAAAAACTTTCAGGAAGTTCGTTTACATCAAAGAAGTGCTGTCGTGGGGACATTTAAACTAAATGTATCCCTCTACGCGTTGGAAAATATTGCTAAAGGAAGATTCTTGGCGCATGTGCGTGTGAGAAAGAGGTCACAACATCTTCTCATTGTTTTTCGTCCAGTAGTTGTGCTGGAATAGTGTTTGTGTTGGAATAAAAGGATATAACGAAGTAAATTTCTCCGTCATTTCTGTCCACACCAGGATTCAAACCCGGATCCCATCATTCCGGAACAAGTCACTCTACCAATTGAGCTACGCGGACGTTTTATTCTGATTCCTATCTGCCTTTATGTCGTGTGCGTCCTTCTGGTAAGTACGTCACATCTCCTGGTACGTTACAAGGAGGTTTTCGTCCAGTAGGAGTTATTTTACGGCGTTTGTGTTGAAATAAAGGGTGTTTTTTTGGCGGGGCTCTGGTGCTCTTGGTTTTTGATAGGGGTTTGGAAATTGACTACGCTAAGAGGCGCCTATCACATAGCACCAGCGAAGGGGAATACACGATTAAAGGTAGGGAAAAAATGGAACCGAAGAAGAGGAGTAAAAATAAGTTGAAATATGGCATCTATAAATCCTCGATGTTTTTGCGTGGATTCGCGGAGAGAAAAAATATGAAAATCACTCTATTTTAAAGTTAGTTTTTTGTCACCGGCGATGAAATGGTGTTCAACCACCATCAAGCAAATTCAAAGAATGTGATTTATTTTTTATATTTCAAAATAATTCTGTTTCCTTTGTCCCTCTTTTTATCTCACGTTTTGTATTTTACCTAATTGCTTTTTCTTTTTGTCATAATTGTTCGATAATGAAGTAAATTACAAAAGGAGATCCAAAACAAAACAAAACAAAACTTGCGTCTGTATTCATCTTAAAATTTGTAGTTGAACACAGAGCCTCCAGATGACCATTGAGCCTCCCAGATGACTTTCCAGCCCCCCCCCCTCCTCCTACCTTAGTTCTGGGGCCAAGGTACTGCCCTGCTCTGATTCAATAGCATCATTATTCTCCCATGCAATTTTTCCATTCTTATGCACAGAGAATTGCTATTATTGTGGATTAAGGTAGAGAAGACCTGAATCCACGATCTGCTACAAGAAAACGGTATGAATGATCATAATGCTAAACATGAGGACCGTGAACTATAGGTAAATAGATATTTTAAGGAATCTAATTTGTATTTGACTTTTGCATGTACTCTGCAGTCATTTTTCCTTTCATTTTTCTTCTTCTTGTATATACAACGGCCGTTCCCTAAAACAGGACAGTAAAATCACAAAAAGAGAAGAAATATAGGTATAGCAAAATATATTATTCTTTCTGAAAGTATCTTCCCTCGGACGATATGCAACGATCCCATCGTTCTGTCCACTTCTCAAAGCATGTGGCGAAGACATCCTGTGGAAGCTGCTTTAGCGACTCCTGTGCAGCTTGAATAACTTCAGCATCTGTGTTGAATGTTGCGCCACGGAACTTCTCCTTCATTGTTGGAAACAATCAGAAATCGCACGGGGCAGGATCAGAACTGTAGGCAGGCTGTGGCATGATTTCAATACTCGTAAGAAAATGTTGAACACAAGCAGCCACATCTGGGCGAGCGTTATCATGGTGTAAGGTCCACTTGCTTACCATTTCCGGTAGGGTCGTTTAATCGATATGTATCGTCGCAGACGCTTCCAGACTGAAATGCAATACTCAGCATTGACAGTAATTTGTGGAGGAACGCCATGCTTGTAGACTACACCTTTATGATAAAAGAAAATTATCATCATCACCTTCCCAGTTCATTTGGTTTGGCGGACTTTTTTTCGGAGGAGGCGAGTCTGTGTGTTTCCAGACAATCGTTGCGCACTTCATGAGGAGGTCGAAATAAGGGACCCGTGTTTCATCGGAAGTTATTACTGTGTTTAGAAAGTTTGTATCCTTTGTAATCGTTTGTTTGAGTTCATGATATACCTGAACTCTGGCTAACAATTGTTCTCTCGTCTGGTGATGAGGTACCCATCTGGAACACACACGATGCAGCAGTAATTTGTCACGTAGAATGCGGAATGTCGACGTTTTTGAAATATTAGTTGACGCCCTTATGTCTTAACACGTCATTCGTCGATTTTCTTGCAGGATTTCCCAAACAGTTCTAACAATTCGCTCCGTAACAACACTTTCAGGTCGACCAGGCCTAGGAACGAGATCTGCCGACAAATGCCCTTTCTTGATAACATGGTGCCATCTAAAAATCGTTGACTCACCCAAACATTTATCTTTGTAAGCCTTTTTCATCAAATCAACTGTTTCTGGAGCTGTTTTACCCAAACGATAGCAAAATTTTAATCGTGCAACGCATTTTACTTCTGAACTCTGAATCACTCATCTCCATGGCTGTATGGCGAAATGCAAACGTACCTTAAACAACTGCGAGTAACAAAACCAGAATCGTCTGCCACGGCTAATAGCTGCTTCTATAGATAATTCCTTAATTTAGTTAGTCGTCTGCATGGTTATTTGCCCCCTTCGCACTCAAAAAAACAATATTCTCAGTTTTTATGGAACAGTCTTGGTATATATAATTTTTTTAATGTTTATATTTCAGGTTGCGACATAAAAGTTTTAAATATGTGCAGTTCATGTTGCGATTTTAAAATTAAAATCACAGCAACCATGTTAAAATCATGTTGTGATGTAAAAGCTTCAAATGCAAAGCATTATTGCTTTAAAAAAAAAACACTCAAAAGTAAGTGTCTGCTGTAAATTTAAATTACATGCATCTGATAATTATTTTAAATTGAGCAATTAATTTCACATGAAAAAAAAATCAGACTGATTTATGGCAGTGAAACTACGTGCTATGCTAGAGAATAAAATTCACTCTAGTGAGAATATTTTTTTTATTTCTAGTGGGAAGAGAAATGCAAGTTTTTCAAGCCACTTTTGTGATCTTACCTGGTTCCAGAGCACCCCAACCAGCAGCGTATCCGACTCTTCCCAGAAAATTAGTCCCTTTTTCTGGCAAGCAGATGGGTTTCATGTTGAATCTATACCCAACGGGTCGTTCGAGGAGTAGAACGGCAACGTCAAACCTGTCCGCTTGTGGCGTAAAACGAAAATTCGGGTGAACTTTCACCTCGTCAACTCCAAAGGATTCACTGGGTAAACCTTCGAGATCAGAATTTAGGATGTAATCTCCTAGGGTAACACGGATGTTACCTGGGTTGTGTTGAGTTCTGAAAAAAAAAAAACGTGAAAAAAGTATTCGAAAAAAATTCCCATAATGTTTATCAAAAAAAAAAAAAAAAACACGCACACACAATGTCAAAAAGAAAAAAAAATTAAAGGATAAATGAAAACAGTTGTAACAAATCATGAGTAGTTTTCTAATAATATTGGTGTAGGACATACGTCAGTATACCAACTTAGTTTTGAAGTACGAACACTTTTACATATTCAGAGCGATAACGAAGTACCACGTGATATCAACGTCCCGTGCGGCTACTGTAAACTGTTCACACCTATTCTCTCTACGTAATCGGGGCAGCGGATGGCCTTGTGGTCAACGTTCCTGACTGCCACAGCGAAACTTCACGTTCAATCCCAGGCAGGTACCAATGCTCGAACCACTAAATATCCGCCGTGCGTCGAATGGGCACGTTATGCCGTCGGACCCCGGGTACTGGCGCCCCCGGTAAGAAACAAGGCCGTCTTCCTCCCCCTTTCTACTTCGCTTCCGTGTCACTTTCCTATCGGGAACTCTACCCCAAATCTCCTTAGCTTCCTATGTCTAAGTGTTGTTTAAGACCTGGAGTCAAACACTTCCTTCCTAAAATCCTCTTCATATAATCTGTAAGTAATCAGTAACCGTTTGCCAGTAATGGGCCCCAACTATCGGGCCATGGTCATATTGCCTTAAGTTTCCACGTGCGGCTGTTTCAGTATTTCTGAAACAGGCGCACTTGTAGGCTACTTCCGTATTACCGTATTAAGGGTGTTCCAGGACTGGATTATCCATGTACACACATCCAGCAGAAAAGCTCACATTAGTCAGCCACCTGCAGTTGATCCTAGAGGTGAGCATCTGGTGTCACAACTGGAATCTGAGCAATGACGTGCAACAATCACCCAGCTCACCCAACAGCACAACAGCGGTGGAGTTTGACCTATTTTCATGCGCCATACCTTGGTTCGCCTGGGTTTCCACAGCCGAAGACAAAGGAGGGTACCCATGATGACGCACGGTCATTGCAAAAACAACGTCTCACATGGGCCAAGGAACGTCGATAATGGACTCTCGACAGATGGAAAAAGATCGTCAGGAGTGATGAGCCCCGTTCCCTGCTGCATCATTCTGATGCCAAGGTTTGCATATGTCGTAAACACAATAAAGCCCTATCCCCTGGTTGCACACTTGGGGTTCAACAAGCCGGTGGAGGTGGTGTTATGGAATGGGGAGCTTTTTACCGGCTACCCCCTACATTCATTGGTCATCATCCAAGAAACACTGCATGGTGGACGTTGCAGGGATCTTTTAGCTGACCATCTCAATCCATATCTGCAGGAGGTTTACCCGAACCACAGTGCCATCTTTCAACAGGACAACGCACCATGTCATCAAGATCATTTAACTACTGAGTGGTTGGAGGAACACGACAACAAATTCAAAACATTGTCTTGACCCCCAGACTCACCTGTCTGTAACCCAACTAAGCATTTGTGTGACACTCTAGAAGGGGGTGTGAGAACTGCTGATCCTCCTGTATGGAATGAGAGTTAACTGGTGGAGCTGCTGCAGCGTACATGGGCCAAATTACTCATGGAGGATGTTAACCACCTTGTAGAATCTGTTCCTAGGTAGTGATAGCAGCGAAAGGTGGACCAACGGGATGTTAAGTAGGTATCCTGAATGCAAAGCTAACTCAGTGTACACTGGCGTAGCAAATCATAAGAAACGCCCAGTAGGAATCAGACATGGGACATCCTCACTTACGTAGCAAATTATAAGGAGCACCCAGTAGCAATCAGAACGGGACATCCTCACTTACGTATAACGAAGTAAATTTCTCCGTCATTTCTGTCCACGCCAGGATTCGAACCCGGATCCCCTCATTCCGGAATAAGTCGCTCTACCGATTGAGCTACGCGGACGTTTTTTTATTCTGATTCCTATCTGCCTTTATGTCGTGTGCGTCCTTCTGGCAGGTATGTCACGTCTCCTGGTACGTTACATCCTCTCCCCCTTATTTATTTATTTTTTTTTTTTTTTTTTGAAGTGCTGGAGAAGGGATTCTCTTATTTTTCCTATCTCGTGGTGTGGAAATAACATCACAACATTGCGAGATTTTGAACGGTCGAGTCATCCGGATAGTTCGGGTGCCATTATAACGAAGTAAATTTCTCCGTCATTTCTGTCCACGCCAGGATTCGAACCCGGATCCCCTCATTCCGGAATAAGTCGCTCTACCAATTGAGCTACGCGGACGTTTTTTTATTCTGATTCCTATCTGCCTTTATGTCGTGTGCGTCCTTCTGGCAGGTACGTCACGTCTCCTGGTACGTTACATACGGAGCAAGTTTTAAGGAACACCCAGTAGCAGTCAGAATAGGAAATCCTTACTCACGTAGTAAATTATAAGGAACACCCAGTAGCAATCAGAACGACACATCTTCACTTACGGAGCAAATTATGAGAAACATCCAGTAGCAATAAGACATGGGACATCCTCACTTACGTAGCAAGTTATAAGGAGCACCCAGTAGCAGTCAGAACGGGAAATCCTTACTCACGTAATAAATTATAAGGAACACCGAGTAGTAATCAGACATGGGACATCCTCACTTACGTAGCAAATTATAAGGAACACGCAGTAGCAATCCGATACGGGACATCCTCACTTACGTAGCAAATTATAAGGAACACCGAGTAGCAATCAGAACGGAACATCCTCATTTGCGTGGCAAATTATAAGGAACATCCATTAGCAATCAGACACGGGACATCCTCACTTACGTACGCAACTATGACGTTGAGATGGATTTATGACCAGCTCATTGCAAAGGATTTAAAGGAGTTCGAAGAGTAGATAGCTCCGACTTTGAAAAAAGGCATGATAGTGGGTGGTAGGCGGGCAGGGGCATCTCAGAAAAGGCAAACTTTCTCGGCTATGCAAGAAGAACTGAATCAAGATTGTACTAAGAGCTGTGCACAAACAACAAACTGCCAAGTTCGAAATTTCCCTGTTGGTAGAAACGACTGGTCGGTGTTCAAAGGCAACCGCCGCTGGAGAGGATGATTGTACGAAGTAACACACGAGGCCCATTGCATCTTGTAACCGCGCACCACAACAATGGTATCCAGTACAGAATTTCGGCGTACACGGCCTGCCGAATTAGGACGAATGAGCTATAACTGCAAACGTTCCCTTTCTGTACCGCTTGTCTCTCCTAGAAACCAACATATTCGTCTGTAGTTGGAAAAGGAGCACCAAACTTCAACACGTGAGCACTGAAAAAAGTGGCCTGATCAGATGAATCACTCTGTCAGTTAAAAATACACGCCAATGGATGGGCGGACAGAATATGGGGTCAACAGCGTGAATCAGTGGATCCTAGCTGTCTATATAGCCTTAACTGTACAAGATGATGGAGGCGGTATAATGGTCTGGGGTCTGTTTTGATGTCGAGCATTGGCTTCCTTAATATATCTAGTTGGATGCCACTTGATACCTTAACATCACTGCAGAGAAGGCACACCCATGTGCATGGTGTTTCCTGATGTAAATTGCTTCTTCACGGAGCAGCATAAGGCGCCAAGCCATAAGTTCACATTGACTCCCAGTGGTTCAAGGAGTATGAATCAAAGTGCAAAAAATGGCTTTCATAGTCGCCAGATTTTAACTTCATTGAACACTTGTCAGATGAAGTTGAGAGAACCATTCGTTTCAGATATTGTTCTCCAGATAACATTCTGCAATTGAGGGAAGCCATCATATCCGCATGGCCGAACGTGCCTACAGGAGCAGATACAGAAGTTTACTCTAGGGGGGGAGTACAAAAAGGGGACAGAAGCCCACCTACTCTGATTTCATATACTGTATATATATAATGTTAGTAGCAGGAGATGCCGAAAATTACCTCGTATTAGCCACGTTGCCTAAACCCCAGCCCACCACACTCAAGTGGGGATTGACTTCGGAGTGGGTGGAACAACGGGAAGCACCCGTGAGGCATGAGAGAGCAGAAAATATAAGAAAAAGAAAGAAGTCCTAAAAAGACCATCTGGGAGGAAGCGGTGGGGACATTTTTACGAATTTTCTTTATGACACAATTAAGATACGTACGTAGATCAAATTGTTACAGTTTCTCCCACCTACTCTGATTTCAGTACCAAGCTCTGCCTTACCCTGTTTCGAGACGTTGCAGCTGCTAGACAATATGACAATAGCAAAGAACTAACGAAGAATATCCCCATGTTTTTTACCCCCGCTGTCCTTGTTTTCCCTTTATCTTTTGCGCTCTCTCTCTCTCTCTCTCTCTCTTTTTATTGTATTCCTTTCTCTTTCTTTTTTTGTTGAACCTAAATCAATATAATAAGTATTTAAAATCCTTCGTAATAAGTTTAATTGTTAATTTTTTTTTTTTTTTTTGAAAAACTGAAAACAAAATATGCAAAGTTAATTATTTACGATCTTCGCCTCTTTAGACGTAAAAACTTCATTAGGTTTTAGGGGTGGGGCCGATAGCCCCAGTTGCCCCCGTTGGGTCCGCCACTGTATGCCTGTAGGATAAAATCACTTTGTTGAATCCATGTCACATCGGATTAAGGCTGTTTTGAAGGCTAAGCGCAGCCCAACACGCTCTTTAGGGTAAGTATTTCTAATTAATTACCTTCAGAATTTAACGTAGACTGCCATGTTTTGTGTTCAAAAGAAGACCTTTTATGATAAACACAAATGGCATTCTTTCTTTTGTCACTTGTGTTTGGTTTTCATCGATTAGAATCGGCAAACGAGATTACGAGAAACCAAATGATTATGTAATACATAATGACTTCGTCCAGTGTAGACTCGGTGGCCTGACGCGCTGGCATCGGGCCATTCGTCCGAGATGGGACGGAGCTCGAGCACCGGTTGAGGCATGAGTGGCATGCCCGTTTTACGGCGTTGGCTCTATTCCCTTCCTGGAACCTGTGGCCCTGCAAGTTCATGGTAGTTGTTTACCCCTGGAACTAAAAGAGGTCCACTCAATTAAGGACGAACTACTAGTCTTATTTATGGCATTGATCCCTGGTTCTCCTTTAGCATGAGGCCTTTCTTTTGCATATATTTTATCGGCAATGTCTGAAATTAGGCATTGTACAGAATGCAGAAAATGGGAAGTCAGAGTGTGAAACGCTTAACTTTTCGCACATGTCCTACGCATTCAATGGATTTTTCATTTCATTTCATTTATATATTCCTTCAGTTGCCACATTGTCTTACACATAATGATTTATCTATAAACAATATATGTACTGCAGCAACTAGGAAAAGGAGGGAAAAGGCCGTAAGACTTGACATAGCCCTCCTCTCCCTAGAATAGAAAAAACATGAAGCTTAACAAACAAGACCAGCCAACACATATATGGCAGGTTAATATGTTAATAAAACCGGATTTAGCTGATAACCAACACATATCAATACGTTCCATCAGTAATAGCCTTCCTTATAGTTAAATAAATAACAAATACCGTTTGCACCTCACGCTATAATCACATATATATTATGACGAAGTAAACTTATCCATCATTTTTTATGCCAGGGGCGGCATTCGAATCCGCAAATCTCGGCTCCGAAGCGTTATCCACTATACAACACTGGCGAGTGCTCCACTACTATCTGTCTTTATCTCATGTGCATCCTGCGGTGCAGGCATGTCGCAGTATATATAAAAATAAACAACAATATCGTTTGCACCTTACTCAATAATCACATTAACCCACATTTCTTCAGTTTTACTCTTTTAATTAGTCTTGGCAACTATACCTGTATCCTTTCACTTTACAGTATAGTTATCATCCTTTATCGTATCCCTTTTCCCATGTAATATTATGCGTATTCAAGATCATCATCATCATCATTGTCAACCATCATTAATCCACTGCTGGACGAAGGTCTCCCCAAGTTTCTTCCACAACGGTCTGTCTTGTGCCAGTCTCCTTCATATTACTTCCGCATACTTTTCGAATTTAATCCACCCATCTCCCATGTGGTTTTCTTCTGGGTCTTTTCCTGTCCCTTGGAATCCAATCTAAAATTTAGGCTGTCCATCGATGGTCTATATTTCTGGCAGTATGTCCAGCTCATTGCCATTTCAAGGATTTAACTCTGATCATGATGTCTTCCACTTTTGTCATTTTTCTGATCCACGAGTTCCTCTTCTTATCTCTCCTGGTTACACCAAGCATGCACCTCTCCATGCTGCTTTGAGTTGTCTGCAGCCTTTGTATGTCTCTTTTAGTTAAAGTCCGCGTCTCTGCACCATACGTAAGCACTGGAAGGATGCATTGATCAAACACTTTTCTTTTAAGTCATAATGGCATATTGCTCTTGAAAATTATGCTGTTTCTTCCAAAAGCTCTCCAGGCAAGTTTTGTACGCCGATTAATTTCTTCATCAATGTGAACCTCACTTGATATCTACTGTCCAAGATAAACGTACGTATCTGTTATCTCCAGCTTTTCTCCATCAATCGATAAATCTTCATTTCTTGTAAAAGCATTGAACATCACTTTTGTCTTCTGAAAGTTCATTTTTAATCCCACTTCTTTACTCTTGTCAGCAAGTTCAATATAAACAGCTTATAGTACACTACCCAGTATCGTCATTCATTCAATCAAAATAACCTATTGTTTACTAATTATTACATAATTTTATTTTAAATAAATTAAAATTATTAATAGATGTTAGTTCTTGGTGCAATGAGTTCCAAAATTTTGGGCCACTATAATTTATGATCATTTAAAGTTTCTCAGTTTGTGGAAACTTTGGAATTAATTTTGATGTTTTTGTGGTAATGAGTATTTACATTTAGTATTATTATATCATTGTGTAAGCCATTTTAAATTCTTGTATATATTATTTTCCCCAAGTTATTGTCATATAATTGCTTTATAGTTAAAATATTATATATACGTTGGTGTTCACTTTTGGCCGAATAAATCAGATTGAAAATTATTTGATGTTTTAAGGTCTATTAGTCTTATAAATATATTTTTCAGTGTCTGTAGTTTATTGATATTATATTGTGTAGTTTGTCCCCATGTTTGAATTAGTGTATGATAAATTGAAATTAATGTTTTTCGTGTTAAGTTTAGCAAGGTACTACTGACCATCCCGATATTTCTAGAAATCTTGTTACCTAAATTTTCAGTGTGTTTGTTCCATTTCAAGTCATTGAGTACAGTTGTATCTAGATAACAGTGCGTTGAGACAGTATTAATCCTGACTCCATTTAACAGAATCGGTAAATCGTATAAATCTGAAGTTTGTGAATTTGAGAAAACCATTAATTTAGTTTTGTTAGTGTTAATAACTAATTCATTTGAATTTAACCAATCTGTTATTAGTTTGAGCTGAGCCATGCAATGCCAAAAGGAACATTTTGTCGCCCCGGTGGCGCAGTGGTCTAAGCGATGGCTTCTGATCATTCGCCCGAAAGGGCCCGTGTTCGACTCCCGGTGTGGCATGGATGCTGTGTTTGTCTTACGGCACTGGCTCTCTCCCTTCCCTGGAACCAATGGCCCTAAATTAGGGACGGGCAACTGCCCATTGAGTTGCTCACGGTGGTCGTTAAAACTACAATAAAAAAAAATGCCAAAAGGCAAATCGGCAAAGTATAAAATACTCCCAGCAGTGAGTTGTTGTTGTTTTTTTCCACGTGGCAAGGCACGTGACTTTAAATGCTCGCAAAATTGAATCTAAATTGAAGCTGGAAATACAAGCCAAAAAGAAAAAAAAATTAAAATGGTCTCTGACAAAATAAATTTCTCCTGCAACTTTGGGGGCCATTTTTCGAGTACGTATTCCTTACGTCGATAAGAGACGGGGTGACTCGCGCAATCTGTTGGCAATTATTATGAGTGTGACAGAAGACGACTTTTACCGACTTGGAACTACTCGAGGAATTTTGAATCAGCTCTATGCCAGGTCACATTTCACTTTATGTCCAAAGGACTTACTAGTTGAAGATGTTCCCGACGACGAAATTCCTCTTAGATCAGCTGCTACCGCTCAGTCCACAGGAAGTGGTCAAGGATTCATCAAGGTGTATGTGCAAGACCTAATGCCAAAATAATAAGTGCTCTTTTGTGAAAAAGAAAATTAAGTGTAATTCAAAATGCCATTCTAGCCTTCTTTGTTGCATTCTAACCTTCCTTGTTGCAACAAGTTGGTCAGTACTAGTCTTTTTCTCTTGTTCTTTCAGTAAGAAAGTCGTATACTTTACTTTGTACTTCTTCCTTGATTTTCATATATGTCTTTTCAATAAAAGCCTTTTTATGATTCTATTTTCATACTTTGCCTAAATAGTCCTTGTCGTTTTATATAATGCCTAGGATTTATATAAAATGCCTAGGAAAAGTATATACAATATTAAAATAACAAATATTTCATGTTTTGCCTGAAAACGTCACGCATTCTATAGATTTCCTAGGCATCCTGTACAATGCCTGTTTTTCACACATTGCTGGTAACATATACACTATATTGACAAAAGTCACAGGACACTAGAAGAGAAACCACAACATAGCATTTATTGACACACATTAGCACGTTGTCGGTCTACCTTTGGCCTTAATACATACACTGACCCTCCGAGACATGCTTTCGACAAGGTTTTGGAACACAGTGATAGGTATGTGCTTCCGTTCAGTACATTATGCTGCGGCTAACTGTTGCTTAGTAGTAGGCCTTGGATCCAAACTTCTTATGCGGAGCTTTAATTCATCTCATAGGTGCTCTATGGGATTAAGATCAGGGCTCTATGATGGCCAGTCCACACACGAAGCGGAATTATCGTCAAACCATGCCGTAACTGTCCTTGCTTTATGGCTCGGTGCATTATCCTGCTGGTACTAACAAGGCTCGGTTCCATAGTATTGCCACAAAGATGGTAGGGCATAATTGTCCAGAATATTGGGGTAGACGTGCTGGTTAATAGGTTTGTCCACGAAAACCTACGGGCCGGGACCATACCACGAAAAACACCCCGATACGGGTACACTGCCAGCTCCAAACCTGACCGTAGGAACAGTACACTACAGTACCGTACGAACAGTACTCTGCAGCACCGTAGGAACAGTACACTGTAGTAAATAGCGTTCCATTGGCTGCCGCAATGCCCTCACACGGCCATCAGACCGATGGATCGTGTATCTGGATTCATCAGTCCATAGGACCCGTTTCCATTGATCTACAGTCTACGATAAATGTTTTTTACATTATGCTAAACGACGAGTAGCATTCCGAGTGGAGATGAAAGACTTATGAGCAGCCGCACGACCACGGTAGCCCATTGAATGAAGTTCTCTGCGAATGGTACGTGTACATACCGAGGTTCCAGCATTTTTACTCACCTGTACACTGAGCTCTTGTGCAGAACTCCGTCGATTAGCTGTAACGACTCTCCTGAGGCTTCGACGTTCTCTATCACTGATTTTCTTTGGTCTACCGGTACGTTTTCCTGCTTCAGGTACGCCATGTGTCTATTATTCAGTACATCCAAAACAGTTGATTTGGGTATGTTTAAACGCCTCTCGGTTTCTCTTATGGACAACCCACTAATATAACACCCAACAATCTTTCCTTTCTCAAAGTCAGTTCTCTTCCGCCGCGACATTTTCACTCAACCTCACAGTGCGATATGATCGCGGTCAGCTGCAGCCGTGGTTTTATACCGTTTGCAGCTGTACCGCGGATCTTAAAAACGCAGCGGATCCGTTCATTAGCTTTTAAAGGGGTGTCAGGTGACTTTTGTCAATATAGTGTATATAACTTCTATATCAGCATCATTGTCACCACTATTAATCCACTCCTTGATGAAGGTCTCCCCAAGTTTCTTCCGCAACCGTCTGTCTTGAGCTAGAGTTTCATTCCTTCACTCATCTCCCACGTGGTCTTCTTCTGGTTCTTTTCCTGTATCCAGTCTACAATTCCGATTGTCCATTGGTGGTCCGTTCTTCCGGCAATATGACCAGCTCATTACCGTCTCACGGATTTTACTCTGATCATGATGATTTCCACTCTTGCCATTTTCCTGATCCACGAGTTCTTCTTATCTTTCGTGATTACATCACGCTAGCATCTCTACATTCTTCTTTCAGTTATCTGCAGCCTTTATATGCATCGCTTTTTTTAGTTAAAATCCAAGACTCTGCTTTGTACGTAAGAACTGGAAGGATGCATTGTTTAAACCCTTTTAAGACACAATGGTGTATTTCCCTTGGAAGTTGTACGAGCGAAAACCATATTGTTCACGACAGAGTCGCCATACATATCGTCCGAAACTTATCTTTGTAACAGTTGCACACCGGTATTTTGATTTTGGAAATGTTGGCTACGTAATGTCCTAAAAGAACTCAAATAAAACAATTCCAAAGAAATATCCACTTAACAGACTTTGGCAAATCACCGTCGCAAATAGAGCTACCAAATTGGATCATCCCTGTGGCCGAGCGGTCTGAAGCGCTGGCATCCAGACTTTCGATCGAGTTGGGCTTACGCTGAAGTCCCAAATGAAACATGTGAGTGTACGCTTGTAGGATTGCGTTGATAATGTCCCTTACTCGGAACCAGTAGCGCTAAATTAGGAAGGGATGACCGCTAATAATACTAATAAAATACTTGTAGTTGCTTTGCGTGGTCTTTGAACCCCGAAACAAATGAAAAGCTACCGGGATCTGCTATTTCATGGTCTCTTAGAAATCCGGTTACTCGTATGCTCCAAGTGCTTTTTATTTCTGTCTTTTGTTCTCTCGATATATAATATCATTGGACAGAATGTTGAAAATACTTCTAACTCCACAATGATATTTGAGACACTTTATGTTTCTATTTATTTTTTCTTAATGAAATAAATAGAGATCATGAGCCTGTAAACAAACAAAAAATCAGTTGTGGGTTTGCAACTGTCCTTGAAATTTTCATGAGCTGAAACTTGTATTTATGTTTCCTTGATAAAAATCTTAATTAGTGCGATGAGTCTTAATTACGTGATTAAGCTTGTCAAGTTTTTCAACAGCTGTATCATAGGATTGTTGACTCAGTTAGGGCATGCAAGTCTGTGTTACGCAGATTTTTTTTATGGGAATCCAAAAGACGATATCTTCCCATCTCAGCAAAGTAGATCAACATGGAAGATAGGGTGCGTTCGTAGCCCTAAGACAAAAGCAGTCATCCACTGTATCGGGGCTCCAAGATTAATGATCAGGTACAATGAACAGACAGGCGAAAGGTGCCCAGAGTGTAGTTCTCAACCGCAAGAGTCCTGTCTTAAAACCGCTCTCCATCATTCGCGTAAAAACAACTAACAATTATTCATTATCTCTGTTACTAGGTATCAGATACAGGTTGTAGGATAGAGATTCTATTCCATCGGCTAAATGGAGATTAGAGTTTCAAAGATTTCTTTCGAGGCTTGGCCTCATTATGTGGTCTTTGTTAGATTTCGATCTTAAAACTAACCTCTTAGCATGCGATTCACAAGAGGGCTTAGAAAACTGGCATAATTAGCACAACGTTTGCTAAACAAATACTTACACATCAGAAATTGCAATAGCACAACAAAGAAGGCTAATGTATCATGATGTCGCTTTTATCGATACTCTCAAGCAATGGATCATATAAGAGAATGTTTTCCTAACTGTCAATCGTAAATTAAAGGAACGGAAAAACGAAATAAAAGGGAAAAAATACATTTCCTTCTAAGAAAACTGGAAACTTTAGAGATGAGCTCATGGTAGACACTCCAAGATTAGGCGGATTGGTTTTAATTGTTGTCCAAGTTGAAGTTGCAAGATTCAAGTTGAAATTACCAAAAAACGTGTGATACATACCCAGGAGCGGATCCGGAAGTATACCTTAGGAGGGGAGGACGGCAGTTGCTGAGATCTTAAACAAGTAAAGATGAATAGAGAGATTTTTGTGAATGGGTCTTTCCTCTCTCTCTTTCGCACACACACACACAGACACGCACACACGTTGGCTCAGTTATCCTTAATTGGTATTGCACGGCGTCTTAAAACTTTTTCCATAAAGATACACTATGTTCCTGGGCGTTCAAAATTGCCAGTTTTGCAAGGAATCGAGGAAAAGTGTTTTTGAAATATGAAGTCTGGACAGAACCTTTCGAAATAAATTTGAGCCCTTCTATTCGGTAGGCTTATTTTAATACGAGGGTCATTTCAAAAGTGTTGCACACTGTGGGTTATCTCTTAAAAAAACGTATTTATTTCACAACATTCCTTTACAGGCCTTCAAAGTAAACTCCATGTTTCTTTATGACAGCGTTCCAACGTCTGGGCAAGTCTTGTATTCCACCGCCATTTTTGAGGCGTCGGATTACTCGGATCACCTCATTAGAAACATACTGAATCGTACCGAATCGTTTCCCGGGGAGAGGCTTCTTCAGGTTTGGAAACAAGTCATTGTCTGGTGGGCTCATGTCAGGACTGTATGGAGCGTGGGGAAGCAATTCCCATCAATACTTTTCTAGAATGTCTCTTCCTGTACAGGTAGCACGCGGTCTCGCATTGTCGTGCAAAATGTCATCAGCTTTGACCATGTTGGGCCTACTTTGGCGAATCTTTGGGTGCAAAACATTTTGCAGAAACTTGCTGTAGTATTCCGCTATTTCAGTGGTTCCCTCGGGCACTCTGTCTATTGCTATCACTCCAACCTTGTCATAGGACATATTCATCATCAGCTTAACTTCGATTGTTCCAGCGGAATTTTTTCTGGCGTGGTGATTCTGGATGTTTCATCTGAGTGGTCTGAGATTTCAGTTCTAGTTCAAAATTTCGTATCCAGCTTTCGTCGATCCTCTGCACTAACCCCACAAGTTTCACACAAAGCTTTATGAATTTCGGTAGGGGATTTCCCTCGCAAAGTTTCAATTTTAATGTAGGATCGCTGGTCGCTACTCGAGATCTGACCTGGTTCACTTTATTCTTCATTTCTAGGCAGAAGTTTTCGGAATAGGAACAAATTAGCCAGAAAACGTGGACACAACTTTGTATATTGAAGTCTAACTCACAACTACTGGAGTGATTGCATCATCCTATGGGCAGCGCCTGCGCAGTGTGCAAAACCTTTGAAATGACCTACGTATAATAATTTCCAGACTGAATTATCGTATTATTCCTGCGCAATATGAAGTGTAATTCAGTTTTAAATATTCGTTTATTCTTTCGCAATGCATGCAGGATTTTCCACTTTTGCAGGGAAATTCCATTTACTTCACTTCATCAAGTCGTTCCTCCGACATTCATTGTCTTACTGGTGCTTTTCTGTCAGATGTTTGTGGAAATATTACATACGTAGGTCATTTCATATGCAATTCATACAATCTTTTTTCATGCATACGAGAAGTGTCTTTGTCGATATCTCTCTACAGCCTTTCTATGTAGTCTCCATTTGCTTCTGAATGACGGCGTCCAAAAGTTTTGGAAGGTCCACAATTCTAGCCAGGTCTTCTCTTTTCTTCAGAAGTCGGGCGCGCTGGGTGACTTTTGCTGAAAGATCTCCCACGGAGGAAACTCGCTGTCCACTAATGGGTTATTTGAGCTTGGGGAATAAGTCAAATTCTGGTGCACTCATATGGACTATAGAGTGCGTGAGGTAACACTTCTCACCTGTACTTCTCCAGCAAAGCGGTCACCACCTTCCCCATGTGTGGTCTTGAATTATCGTGAAAAAAATGAGAGTCCCATCTCCGAGCAAGCCAGATCGATTGCTGTGCATTCTTCTGTTCCAGTTTTGCAGGAACTCGTGCTAATAGGCTGCTGTGACACTGGTTCCATATAGTACTGTATGTGTCATGATGCCAAGGTGATCATACGTAAAAATCATCATTTTCTTGAACTCCGATTGCTCCGTCGGATTTTTTTTTAGTCGTGGGGAGCATGGACTTCTCTACTAACTCATCTCCGATTTCAACTCAGGTTTGAAGTCTGTAACCCACTGTGACGATCACCCCCCCCCCTCGCATAATTAATTGGCGAGAGGCGTGGCTAATGAATGGTAATTGAAACTTGATTGGGGGTTTAATTAACAGGGAGCTATAATTTAAACACTTGCAAGGGGCGGTATAAAAAGATCTTTTAGCACTTTGAATTCGAGTGGTGAAATGCAGGTGTTTACCATGAGAACAAAGAGCTCGTAATCGGAATTGGGGCAGGTCAGGGTTTAAGATCTCTTTCCTATAGCTCAAAAGTTGTTTGAACGGCAAGTACTTTTGAAGCTTTTGTCTGAAGGCGAATCCGGGCGCGAAAAACAGTGGTGGAGCGTTTGGACTTAAAACGTTTTGTAATAAACATGCCGCAATTTCAAGTGGTGAAATTCACCGCTTACCACCTCTTGGAGACGGGAGATTGTTTTTCGGGGCAGAATCCGTTTGATAACCGAGAGAAATATGATGGAGGCTTCCTCGCGCTAAAAATTTGTTGCCGTCTGCTGCCGCTTTTAAAAAGCTAAGCATCGGGAAAACCAGCGAAGATATACGCTGAAGACAGCACTAGTTTCGCCTTGGAACTTTCATCAACTCGCCGGACAGCCGATACCGAAAGTTGCAGTAAAAAGGAGCCATTTCAGGTGACCGGCAGCGAGAAAAGAGACACGGAACCGCCGCTCAAAGCCCAGAGAGAGAGAGAGAGAGAGAGAGAGAGAGAGAGAGAGAAAGAGGACCGCCTGCTTTGGATGTGAAGAACTAAAGAGACCCCCCCCCCCCGCACAGACAGAAACCGAAGCTAATCTTTGCCTCTGCGTGTTTGTTCGGAGAAATATCGTCTATGCGTTTGAGAGCGCACAGCCAACTGCGAGGAGCAATGCCGACTACTCCAAGAGGGAAAGAGAAAGGTACCCGTTGTGCCAACATACCCGCGTGTGTGTGAGTGTGTCTGTGTCCAAAAGTTTCACCAGTATTTAGATACTCGAGGACATACGTAAGTACTTTATAGTATTTCTTTGAGGCCTTTTGTGAACGAACAGACTTTTCGTTACGCCATATTTTAGGAAACACTAAAGAGAGCCAAATCTGGCCGGAAATTATAGCTTTTACTTTTACATGAAGCATCCAGTGTAAATTATGCCTGTATCCATCAAATCTCTGTTTTAATTATTATGCTGTGCCTCCATTGGTTTCTTGGTGAACTGTGCAGTCTAATTGGTTAACGAGGTATATTTGCGGATCCAGCGATCGTATTACGTTGGGAAATGTTGGGTCCCTGATTATCGGGGACCCGATTGGGCCCGAAGTCGTAACACCACGTTTCATCAATTGGTAATAAGAAGGCGTCGCCTTCAACAACAAATCTTTGTTTCAGCAATGTTACCTTGTCCACACGAGTCTGTTTCTGTGCGGCTGTCGAGTCACGAGGGACCCATCAATGCACAGTGTGACAGTACCTACCATGTTTCAGAACAGTTGACGCGGAAACATATGGTAAACTCCAATAAAAATATAGCGAAATTCGTTTTTCGAACTTTAAGAAAAGGTGTCATAGTATGTGGTACAAATTTCAGAAGACATCTCACCGATCAGATTATTTATTTCAAGTACATATTTCTTTACGTTATAATGTGTTTCTTTAAGTTAGTACTTTCGTCCTCAGTTATACTATAACTTAGACCATACATTCGTGCCGTGTCTGTCATCTGCTGCTGTTCCTGTTATGTTTCCTTTTTCCACACCACCTACGCTTTTTTTTTTTTTTTTTTTGCATTGGCTATTTCGTCATGTAACGTCTGCAAAAGGTTATTTTCGCCTTGTTTCCTTAGCGCGAACAGACATAATTTTACAATCACACCTCCTTTGCAACATTTTTTCTGGTACCTTCCGGAGTGCTGTCATTATACTCTGTTGTGTCATATTTCGTTCCCATAAATTTAAGTGAATTTTGTTTCTAATGACCTCCATGAGCATCTAAGTCTATAAGAAGTCACACTAAATGTACTTTGGGTAAAATATTCATATCGGATGAGGGAAAGCAATGTGGGTTTTTGTTGTCCATTTGTGCGGTGTTTCTAAGAAACGGAAAAAGATGACGGAGAGATTTTGCACTAACACTCCAAGGCGATACTCCTACTTGTTGTAAATGGAGAGACTTCCACTAACACGGAAGATGTAGGGAAGTCATTTAAAACTCTCTACATTGTTTGGTAGAATGGTTTAATCATGGGTAACTCAATGATATATATATATATATATATATATATATATATATATATATAATGTGTCTACCAAATAAAATGTGTGCAATATTTATTTCCTTTACATGGATAATTTAAAAGTTTCAAATTTTCAAACCAACTCAACTTAGCTGGTGGGATGGCGAAGGGGTGGACTTAATAATTTTGCCACCCCAACCTGTCTATTTCCCCTTTCTCTAATCACGGGCTGACTGAAACAAAAGCCAAAACATCCAGGAAACAAAGGAAAAGGGAAGAAAGGAACCGGTGCTGCTCTGTTTTTCTGAGTCATTCCCCGAAGCAAACGTTACAAATGAATCAACTGCCTCGGAACTTAAACACATCATCATTGAAATCTTTGTGACGTCCCGGTGGCGTAGTAGTCTAAGTGCTGGCTCGTGCCCGTTCGTCCGAGAAAGCGTCCGAGTTCGAATCGCGCCGGTGAGGCATGAATGTTGTGTTTGTCTTACGGCACTGGCTCTTTCCCTTCCCTGGAACCAGTAGTCCTAAATTAGGAGTGGCCGACTTCTCATAGACCATTGAGTTGCTCACGATGGTTATTAAACCATCAACCAGTAAAAAAAAAAAAACGAAATCCATGGCTCAACAAAATTAGATACTAAAATAAATCCAAAGGCACTTACTTGGCTACACAGTGTCCTGCTGTTACTACGTGTCTCCAAGCGACCAGCGCGCCACCACAACGACTTCCTCCAACTTGGATAAATGCCTAAAAAGAAAATAATACGTAGTTACATTTTCAAACATAAAATTTATTTGAACAGTGAAACATTTGTAACAATAGTCAAAATTAAATCAGGAGGCTTCACGCGGTTAGAAAGCTCCAGCTGTTAAAAAGAAGTTAGTAAAATCATGCAATGCTTTGATAATTATACGCTCTCCAACATACCAGAAATCATTACTCAAGTCACTCAAGTTATGAGGATAATGGCTGTGGAATAAATCTCGCTCCTGTTCTCTGACCTTTGATCCCATTTCGATGATATTCAACAGAACCGGTTCAGTATAGCTCCGAAATAACATGATAAAGTTTTGTGGCAATCGAAGCATTTTTACGTAAGTTATGATGCATAAGGTCTATGGAATAGATCCCGCTCCTGTGCCCTCACCTTTGACCCCATTTCGCCCATTTTCAATAAGAGTTGTTCTCAGGCAGGCCCCTACAACATACTAATATTTCATCCAAATCGAAGCACTTTTACGCAAGTTATGACGCATAATGGCGATGGAAGTGATTCCGCTCCAATGTCCTGACCGTTGACTCCATTTCGCCCATTTTCAATAGGGTTTGTCCCCAGGTGGTCTCCTACCACATACTAAAATTTCATCGAAATCCAACTTTTCTTACGTTAGTTATGACGCATAAGAGCAGTGGAATGGATCCCGCTCCTGTGTCCTGACCTTTGACCCCATTTCGTTCACTTTCAATAGGATTCCTTCTCAGGTGTTCCCCTACCACATACTAAAATTGCATCGAAAACAAACGATTTTTGTGCAAGTTATCGTACGGACGGACAAACGCACACAACGCGTGACGTAATGAAGCAGATGGGAATTGTGACCATCTGCTCGCAAGTGTGTGACGTCATAAAACTTTAATAGGATCCACACACAACGCGTGACGTAATGAGATAGATGGCGTGACCGCGTGCCAACATCTCAATCGCGAAAGTGTGACGTCATAAGATTTCTAAGCATGGGCAACATTAATAGGATGACGCCATAACACTAAAACGTGTTAATTCTGGGTGGTTATTTAACCCACTAAACGAATTTTCCTAAAGTTGAGATCAAGCTAAATCGATTTCTAGTACCAGAAAACGTAACGACTTTCATCAAAATCCTTAGGGCCGTTTTCAAAATAAAATTTACGCACATAGAAGAATTGCTCCTTTAATAGTATGGGATAAGGGCTATGGAATGAATCCCGATCCTATGTCCTGAGCTTTGACCCCATTTCGTCCATTTTCTATAGGGTTCGTCCCTGGGTGGTCCCCTACCACATACTAGAATTTCATCGAAATCGAACCATATTTACGCAAGTTATGACGCCTAAGGGTAATGGAATGGATCCCGCTCCTATGTCGTGACCTTTGACCCCACTTCACCCATTTTCAATAGGGTTCGTCCCCAGGTGGTCCCCTACCACATACTAAAATTTCATCGAAATCGAACCCTTTTTACGCGAGTTATCGTGCGGATAGACAGACGGACGGACGGACGGACAGACAGACAAACAGACGGACGGACAAAGCTGGAGCATATACGTTTCTTCAACCTACAGTCGAAAAGCGTAAAAAATAAGAAATAGATGTCCATTAAAACGTTAAGATCTCTGATAATCTGCATGGATACTTCACATGCAATCGGCACAGAGGTACTCAAAGTGCAATTGTTGATAACGAGTCTGAGTTCAATTTTTTTTTCAGAGTTAAGCCTTTATCAAGAATCTTTCATTACAAAGAATAAATATGTGTCTGAAATAGTGTAAGATAATCTTCGATGGTAATAGAAATTTCAAAGAAAAAAGTATTGCCATTCAATTTTTAAAGTGCATCCCTCCTAACTCAATGGACCTGTCTGCACAGTCGTGAAGCTTCTGTATGGCTCTGTGACTCTTTTTAACATCTGTTTTGGATCTCTGAAAAGCTGTCACACTGTGCCCTTTCAGTTAAGCAGAATAGAAGGTAATCTGTAGTTACGAAATCCAGCGAATACGGGGTATGGTGAAGCAGTGTAGCGCCCTCGCGTGCGAGAAGCTTCTTGATGATGACCGCATTGCGTGCAAACGCATTGTTGTGAGGAAACGGCCAGTTACCCTACTCAGCCGCTCATCTCGAATTCTTTCCAGCCATCCGTCCACCATTCCTTCGTAAAATTCAGGCTTTACAATATGTCCTTTAATTGGAAAGGAGTTGTTCTTGGGCACAAATACTTACCAACACACACACACACACACACACACACACACACACACACACACACACAGAAAATAAGATCGTTTTAGTTTGAGATTTTTGTCTCAAGGTCGAACGCAAATCCTCGGGATTCATCATCAGTTAATAAAAAGTCTGGATCGTTGTCTGCAATGTCAATCAAATCTCCACATCGCAACAACTCGCTCCTTATTCTCCTCTACCGTCAGTGTACGCGATAAGAAGCGCAACACACTCTTCTTTTTACATCTTCGAGTACAATCAAACGCACAATATCCTTACTGATGTGAAACTCCTTTGCTCTCATTCGGAAAGGCAGGAGGGTGCTTTCCATTAATAGCTGCAGAACTTGGTCTATGTTGGAGTTCGCATAAGTATAGAAGGGACAACCACTCCGCACGTCAACCTCAACGATTCCAGTGCTAAATGCTGGATCGTTATAGTACTTTATCTCCATTAGGTGCACGCACCATCGCAACCATTTCAGTTGCACGTTTTCCGACTTCAAATCAAAATTTAATTGCCAGTCTTTAATTAGTATTTGAATCCATGACGAGATGATTTTATTGAACCAATATCATCACAACTTTCTAGTAGAACCGCTTTGTGCACACTGTTGAAACTTGGCACTGAGCCAGTTCATTCAGAATGTGGCAAAGAATTTTTAAGACTGGGTCTGTAAAATGAAATAGAAACAATAAATTATAATTTGTTTTGGTTTGTTATTCAAAATAACTCCCTCCGGCTTCAATACACTTGTTACAGCGATTTAATAATGATTTGAATGCCTGTTCCAGTTCACTTTGCGGAATTACCTCCATAGCACGCGTCGAAGCTGTTTGTATGGTCGAAATATCTTCAAAATAACACCCTTTTAACGTCCTTTTAAGTTTTGGGAATAAAGAAAAGTCGCAGGGTGCTAAATCAGGCAAATACGGTGGATAATTCAACACCAAGACGTTATTTTTCGCCAAAAATATACGAGCAAGAAGTGAGGTGTGACTGGGTGCATTATCGTGCAACAAACACCAACTGTTTTCATCTCGATATCCTGGACGAATGCGACGATTTCTGCCCATCCAACGCCTCAAAACATTTAAATAAAGCTCCCCAGTAATTGTTTGTCCACTTGGAACAAATTCTTTGTGGATTACCAACGAAGAATGTAATGAGCATTGTTTTGATTTTCGATAGAACTTTTCTTGTTTTTTTTTTTTTTTTTTTGGCTTGTGGTGAGTTTTTTGACTTCCATTCCGCACTTTGTCGCTTTGTTTTAGGATCATATTGAAAACACCATGTTTCATCACCAGTAACAATCGATTTTAAGAAGTTTGGATCATTTTCAGCGGCTGAAATGATGTCTCTGCAATGTGCACTTCTCCTTGATTTTTGTTCATTGGTTAACGTGTGTGGAACAAATTTAGCACAGACTTTTGTTTTGCCCAAATCTTCATGCAGGATGGTTCAAATTTGTTCTTTGTTGATGTTTAAATACTCTTCCATCATTCTCAGTGACGCACATCGATTGTTTGCCACGAAATCACGCACTTTTTCAATAATTTCAGGTGTCCTAGATGAACTTGGTCTTCCGGTACGCTTATCATCTTCTAGCGTCTCTCTTCCGTCCAGGAAACGTTTGTGCCACAGGAAAACATTTGATCTACTTAAACAAAACTCGCCGCAAACTTGTTTCATCATTTGGAACGTTTCCGAGGCACTTTTACTAAATTTTGCGTTAAATTTAATAACAGCCCTTTGTTCCATCTTAATAATTCAACATGAAAAAAATGTTACTTCTCTAATGAACGGCCGTTTCGTTTGAGTTACTTTAACAACTGCGCAGTACTTTTGGCAGAAAGCAAGCAGATGGTCACGGTTTATAACGCATTCGTGATTACACTGGTGGTGCCACCGTAGGCTGAAATCTAGCGCCAGTCTTAAAAATTCTTTGACGCACTGTGTATTTAAACAAAACTTGATGGTTACTCTTTACTCAGTACTGGAATCCATAATGAGGGGATTTTACTGCACAAACTTAAATATCACTTTTCAGTAGAATCTCTCTGTGCGCCGTACTGAAATTTGGAACCGAGACAATTCAGATTTAAACAATATTTGATTGTCACTCTTTGCTCAGTACTTGAATCCACGACGAAGTGACTTTATTGAACCAACTTAAACACGACTTTCTAGTTGAACCACTTTGTGCATACTGCTGAAACTTGGAATCAAGCCAGTTTAGAATTAAACAAAATTTGATTGCCGCTCTTTACTCGGTACTTGAATCCATGACGAGATGAATTTACTGCACCAATTTAAACACGACTTTCAAGTAGAACTGCTTTGGGCAGATTGCTAAAACTTGGCCTTGAGCCAGTACAAAGTTAAACAAAGTGCCACTCTTTGCTCAGCACTTAAATTCACAACTAGGTGATTTTACTGCACCAATTTCACCACGACGTTTCAGTGGAACAGCTTTGTGCACACTGTTGAAACTTGGCAAATTATTCCAACAGTGGTCAATGGATGCCACTAGTAATATCGTTTAAATGAAATCTGTGTTTTGTATTTACACGCAAAATTCTGTTTCAAAGCAATATGTAATGTCGAGTAAAACGGAATATTTTAGTACGGAACATTAAAAATGAAGTGCCACTAGAGAAAGATGTACAATTAGAGGTTGTGTCTCTCTTTTATTTTTAATTAAAATGTTTTCCGTATATGGTCTGAGTCAATAGTAATCCAAATGCCTTCAGATGATCAGTATTCCTAGAAGTGTACGAGAATTCCTCTGACGCTTTTTCCGGATATTCAGTTTGTAAAGGTGATTTGAATCAGATCGCGAAATAAGCCTTTCGTGCGTGCTAATTAAAGAAGACAGAAGTAACTTCAGCTGCTGAGAGTTCCGTCACATGAAAGTAATAAATGGCGTACTTGGTAAGAAAAACTTGCCAAGCACGCCAAGAACAGTCACACACCCGAGAGTGTGTGACTGTGCTTCTAAAAAAGAGCATTGGTAGAGTCCAGTATTTTAGGAATGTATCAGTTGCAGGATACGCGTGTATCTTAAAAAAGTAAGAAAGGTGCAAAATTAATTAGAAACTGTGAAACTGAAAATTCCAAATAGGTGTGCCGTACGTCAGCATAGGTGATTCAATTCGCGAAGACACAGAGGTACCGGTAAACGACCATAATTTCTAACGGATATCATTCTGCTTTCTAATGCTCACGGTGTGATAGGCGGCTTTCCAAATTCGAAGCAAAATCATTGCTGAAACTTTCAACTCTGGTAGTGGAAATCTAGTAGTTGAAGTAGGAGGAAGTTTCAGTCCTCGGTGTGCAAGATGTCTCCCAACTAATACGATATTTAAACGGAATTTCTGGGGATACAGGTAATTTTCATATCAGACCAGTATCGTCAAGTAGGTCCGGGAGTTGTGATTTCAAGTTCAGTATTACAGGTGAATCAGACATTTTCCAAAACAGATGATCATCGCCAGGCCTCATGATTCATCTCCAAAATAAAAAGTTATTGCATAAGGAATCAAAACAAGTCAGTAAAACCATGCAATGCATTGATTAATTATTATACGCTTTTCATTATTCAAGTTATGAGGATAATGGCTGAGGAACAAATCTCGCTCCTGTGTGCTGTCCTTTGACATCACTTCAATTATATTAAACAAAATTGTTTCAGTATACGTCCGGAACAACATACTAAAGTTCTGTCGCAATAGAAGCATTTTTCGTCGAGGTATGAGGATAATGGCTGTGCAATAAATATCGCTCTTATGCCGTGACTTTTGATTCCATTTCGATGATATTCAACAGAAGTGGTTTAGTATATCTCCGGAACAACATGATAACATTTTGTCGCAATCGAAGTATTTTTACGCAAGTCATGACGCATAAGTACAATGGAATGGATTCCTCTCCTATGTCCTGACCTTTGACCCCATTTTGTCCAGGTGTTCCTCTACCACATACTGAAATTTCATGGAAATCGAATCACTTTTACGCGTGTTATCAAGCGGACAGACAGACAGACAGACCAAACTGGAGCATATACGCTTCTTCAACGTATGGTTGGAAAGCGTAAATAAAAAGGACTGCATTAGTACATTTCCTATTGTCTGTTTAATTTAAGACTCCATTCCCTCCCCCAAAAGTTCTTTTAAGTTCTTTTCATAATTTTGCTCAAAGTTTGATGTAGCATCAAAATACCATAAGCAGCTTTTAGTGTTCCACGGTACTTCCGAGTAACGA
Organism: Macrothele yani; assembly: GCA_039090855.1. Classification (NCBI taxonomy): domain Eukaryota; kingdom Metazoa; phylum Arthropoda; class Arachnida; order Araneae; family Macrothelidae; genus Macrothele; species Macrothele yani. The sequence goes on from CM077008.1 coordinate 119,322,924, forward strand.
ATTAATCCGTAACAGATATTTCAATCGTATTGAGTTTCATGTGATCTCCGATGTACATTTTACAAGTTTTGCAAATTCCGATGTTTTAGTTCTTATGATTTCATTGTAATTAATTTTAAAAAAATGTGACTGTCAGAAAATAAACATTCATTGACCTTGCTAAAATTCATCTTAATTGTAAACAAGCGAAGAAAAATGTATTATTTCATGAAAAAAAAACACACAAAAAAAAACAGCGTGATATCAAAATTGAGCAACGGATAGAGGCAGTTTTATTCAACACTTCGGTGAGAAAAGAAAAGAAACGTTTACCAGCCAAGGAAACTGCCCAAATGCAGCGTCGTCGCCACCAACAATTCGACTAGTTGACGTAGAACTTCGTCCACACCCTAATGAAACAAGAACAACAAATGTGATCTTTATTTAAATTGAATTTTAACAAGTTAGTAAAATCATGCAATGCATTGTTTATGAAACGCTTTCCAACATACCAGACATCATTACTCACGTTATTACTCAAATTATGAGGATAATGGCGGTAGAATAAATCTCGCTCCTATGACCTGACCTTTGACTCCATTTCAGAACCGGTAAAGTATACTTCCGGAACAACATGATAAAGTTTTATCTCAATCGAAGCATTTTTACGTAAGTTTTAACGCATAAGGGCGATGGAATGGATCCCGATCCTATGTCCTGACCTTTCACCCCATTTCGTCCATTTTTAAGAAGGTTCGTCCCCAGGTTGTCCATTACCACATACTAAAATTTCATTGAAATCGAACCATATTTACGCAATTATGACGCATAAGGGCAATGTAATGCATCCCACTCCTATATCGTGACCTTTGACCCCATTTCGTCCATTTTCAATAAGGTTCGTCCCCAGGTGGTCCCCTACCGCATGCTAAAATTTAATCGAAATCGAACCATTTTTAGCGAGTTATCTTGGGGACAGACGGACAAAGCGGGAGCATATACGCTTCTTCAACCTACGGTTGGAAATAGCAAACAAGTTATGGCGCATAAGGGCAATGGAATGCATCCCGCTCTTATGTCATGACCTTTGACCCCATTTCGTCCATCTTAAATATGGTTCGTCCCCAGGTGGTCCCCTACCACATACTAAAATTTCATTCAAATCGAATCATATTTACGCAAGTTATGACGCATAACGGCTTTGGAATAGATCCCGCTCCTATTCGGTGACCTTTGACTCCATTTCGTCCATCTTAAATAAAATTCGTCCGCAGGTAGTTCCCTACCACATACCAAAATTTCATTGAAATGGAACCACAGTTACGCAAGTTATGACGCATAAGGGCAATGGAATGGATCCCGCTCCTATGTCGTGACCTTTGACCCCATTTCGTCTATTTTCAATAGGGTTCGTGCCTAGTGGTCCTCTACCACATACTAAAATTTCACAGAAATCGAACCATTTTTACGCGAGTTTTCGTGCTGACAGACGGACAAAGCTGGAGCATATAAGCTTCTTCAACCTACGGCTGGAAAGCGTAAAAAATGCAATGTACCTACAAGAATAGAACATTTCACATTAATTTCCAACAAATGGCACAGATTGGTAATGCATGCAGAACTTTAGAATAAATCACATAAAGAAAGAAGAACAGTAAAATATCGCTGCTTGTCGCCCTGCCTTTTATAACTTCTTCAATTAGCAGTTAATTTTTTTCTTTTCAACGGAATTTTGTAGTTCGATTTTAAGAGAGTTGTGAATTAGGTGGCTTGGGCGATGCGTGCAGACACATGTGTAAGGGTCGTTCAAGTGACACGTAGACTCTACGTGGCTATGCCGTAGACCTTGGACATGCTGCCATTGCAGTCGTCATACCGACGCTGGTCGAGCAGCCATTCTACCCAGGCAGAAAGGAGCAATGCGCCACGGCAGGTGGTCAGTTGTAACAGTGGTGTAAAATGCTACAGACCGTTATTTGACGCTCTATACAATCCAAGCAAGAGCAACGCATCGTGATCCAGTTGCCGACCAAGGAAGAAGCTAGGCAGCCGAGATTTTTCAGTGCATGCTGTGAGTAAACGAGATAGCCTGCTTAGCACACAGTACGGTGTACTTAAATAATAGAAAGAATATTGAGAAGGACATCACAGGATACTGGACCTTTCACGACCTGTGCAATGTCACAGTGCCATCGCACAAAAAACCATTGCTCTGTGTACACGGAAAACCGCAAAGCGAACTTTGGACAACTAGCAAAGGTGCCGCGTTGGATACCTTACGCTCTGCCAGAAAGCGGAAGACGGGTATTTATCGCAAATTTTCGGCTGCTACGAAACTTGTCACTATTTGAAGTTACCGATGAGACTAAGTGTTACTATTTCAAGCTAGCGACGAAACTTGTTGTCACTATTTGAAGTTACCGGTGAGATTTAGTGTTACTATTTCAAGCTAGCGACGAAACTTGTTGTCACTATTTGAAGTTACCGGTGAGATTTAGTGTTACTATTTCAAGCTAGCGACGAAACTTGTTGTCACTATTTGAAGTTACCGGTGAGATTTAGTGTTACTATTTCAAGCTAGCGACGAAACTTGTTGTCACTTTTTGAAGTTACCGGTGAGATTTAGTGTTACTATTTCAAGCTAGCGACGAAACTTGTTGTCTCTATTTGAACTTACCGATGAGACTTAGTGTTACTATTTCAAGCTAGCGACGAAACTTGTTGTCACTATTTGAAGTTACCGGTGAGATTTAGTGTTACTATTTCAAGCTAGCGACGAAACTTGTTGTCACTTTTTGAAGTTACCGGTGAGATTTAGTGCTACTATTTCAAGCTAGCGACGAAACTTGTTGTCACTATTTGAAGTTACCGGTGAAATTTAGTGTTACTATTTCAAGCTAGCGACGAAACTTGTTGTCACTATTTGAAGTTACCGATGAGACTTAGTGTTACTATTTCAAGCTAGCGACGAAACTTGTTGTCACTATTTGAAGTCACCGATGAGACTTAGTGTTGCTATTTCAAGCTAGCGACGAAACCTGTTGTCACTATTTGAAGTCACCGATGAGACTTAGTGTCACTATTTCAAGCTAGCGACGAAACTCAGCAGAACCACCACCAAAGGAAGCGCATGTCTCCTCTGGTCTTACGTACTCTTTCTTTGATTAGCAACATTGTCCTTCGTCAACCTGCGGTGAAACCCAATAAATTAACACTGAAGCGTAGTGTCAATCCACGTTTTATTTGAACGACCTGAATTTGCAAATCATTAGGAATACCCAATACCGATCAGGCCCATGCCATCCTCACTTGCGTACGCAAGTATGACTTTGAGATGGTTTGTGCTCTTCGGAATTTCAGAAGCCGAAATTCACTTGCACATTGAAACACGAACTTACGCCGACTAGCCACAGCACTCCGCATTATGAAAATGAACCCAAAACTTTCTCATAGTGGAAGATATCCGACACGAGGAAAACCTTTTCGATTCGGACTTCTAGAAGTTGACATATCGAAGAAAATGTAACTTAACTTTATCTCCCGGGAGCTAGAAAAATGCAGTAGACCCATTCACACTGAACGCGCATTTAGCGAGATTCCGGATTTAACGAGCAAAACGGGGAACTTTTGTTAGGTATAATATTAATTCGAAGCTTATGTGATCGTTTTCAACGAACTTAATTTACTGAAATCGCTGAATTTAACGACGGAGAGGAAAGCTAAGATGATCAGTGATTTAACAAGCGTAGCAATAAAATTTACCAAAAGTTCCTATTTATTGAGGCAAAGAAAATCTTCTGTGTACTGTTCTGGAATGGAGGAATGGAAATGGTGACACATACATGGAGAAATTTCAACAGCGCAGGAAATGTTTGGTGTGCAAGTGGAAGAATGTTGATAGAAAAGCAATTTGAAGGAAATTCATCAAATTCTCAAGAATTGAATTGCGCTGAAGACCAGTTCCGCCATCCATTTTAAGGTCCTATGCCCAGCGAGTATCTTTTTTCAAAAATGTTCCACATGGTGTCCGTTTCAGAATTCGTTATTACTATGTATTCATGTAAGAGAAAGAGAGAGAGAATATACATGATAAGCAGAAAAACTGAAAAAAAGAAAGAAACTGATTGAAAAAATGGAAGAGAGAAGTAAGAGATGTGCTGCAAGGCGAACAGACAAAAATATAGAAAGGAAGGATGGTAAAGAAATTAGCATTTTGAAATTTTCTCAAGAGGTCTGCGGAAGAAAAGAATTACTTTACATAACTTTTCATTCACTTTTATTTTTATGTGGTGACCCTGAAACATTTTTACAGCTCATGTTTTCTTTCAGTTGACTTTTTCTTTCTTTCTTTTTAACCGCGACAAGAACATGCGAAGAGGAAAGTGATAGAGCTAAGGAAAACGCAAAACCACACTGATAGCTCTGTTCTGAAAGATTTGACTAAGAACTGAGTAAATACCCTACAAGACAGGAAAGCTCAAAACTGAGAATAGCAAAGGTGGAGTGCTATAAAGCAGGAAACTTCTAAGTGGGAGAGCGCGGAAGATGTAAATAATGAGAGAGAGAGAGAGAGAGAGAGAGAGAGAGAGAGAGAGAGAGAGAGAGAGAGAGAGAGAGAGAGAGAGAGAGAGAGAGAGAACTGAAGCAAAAGTAAGGGAAATTGTGCCAAAAAAAAAAAAAAAAAAAGAGGAAGAGTGAGAAACAGAAAAAAACAACGAGAGAAAATGAGACAAAGATAATGGGAAAACAAAAATAGAGATGGATAAATTGGGGGCAGTAAAAGAAAGGAAGAAAGTACAAAGAAATACAAAAGGAAACTGATAATATATGAGAAATTGAGAGAGGGTGGATAGCTGGAAGAGAGGTATAAGCGGGAAGAAAGTGACGTGGGAGATAGAAATAAAAAAGGGAGAAGTGGAACGTGACAGGTACAGAGCTAGCGAGAAAATGGACAGACAGAGCGAAAGAAAAGAAAAGAAGAGGATATACCGAAAAGTGTGAGAAACACAGAATTATACGTAATCATGTAGGATTAGAGAAGATGCTGAAAAGGAAATTAACGTTTGAATGCTTTTAGAGGGGAGAAAAGATAATATCTTTTAAAAAAAAAAAGAGTCCTGTGGTCCTGAAAAGTGAAGAACAGCTGAGAGGAATCACCATGCTGCTCAGCACATAATGGAACAAAGTGAAATATTCGTGAAAATATAATGTCTGAAATGAGTAGTTCGTGGGTAGTTTGTTGTTTCATTTCTTGTTTAGTTTAACTCCTAGGTACATGTATGGAAAGACATTAAATGGGGAAAGAAAGATAGAAAATGGAAGTAAAGCCACTTAATTGCACATACGTGGATCGTTCCTAACTGGTCCAAAGTGGAGTTGATGGACCTGTTGATCGTCCCGACTGTCTTCGCTGCCGCAGCAAAAGAAGAATGGTCCGCAAGAAGTCCCAACCGAATCACCTGACCACCAGCACGAAAGAATGAAAGAACATCGGGTGTTTGCTGGGCACCCAGAGAAGAGGTTTACGCGACGAGGTTTGAAGATGTTGCGGATCACTCCACGACGGGAAGATTGGGAAGAGTCACCTAAAAATAAATAAATTAATTAATAAATCAGTATATGTACAAGCTCTGTGACTTAGGCTTCACTTAAAAGGCAGATATTATGCCATACTAAAAAAAGTGACAACAATTAAATTTGGAAGATGACAATCCGTTTTTTGGTGTAAATATGACAAGAATGTTAAGTCAGATAATATCCAAAAACCTGAAAATTTTCGTCGTCCTGGAGCGGGAATGGAACTCTCGTCTCCCAGATAGCGCCCGGGTATGCTAACCACTACACCACCCAGAACGACCAAGTTTCAAGTTTCCGATTTCGTTTCCGTTCTGGGTGGTGTAGTAGTGAGCATACCCGGACGCTATCTGGGAGACGAAAATTTTCAAGTTTTTGGATATTATCCTGCTTAACATCCTTGTCATATTTATACCAAAAAAAAACGGATTGTCATCTTCCAAATTTGTATTGTATGGTGTAATCCCGTATTCCATTCATGAAGAATTATATTATTTCCTAATCATTTTACAAAAGTATAGTTAAATTCATCATCATCATCATCATTGTCAACCATTATCAATCCACTGCTGGACGAAGGTCTCCCCAAGTTTCCTCCACAACGGTCTGTCTTGTGCCAGTCTCCTCCATGTCACCCCTGCATACTTTCGAATTTCATCCACCCATCTCCCATGTGGTCTTCTTCTGGGTCTTTTCCTGTCCCTTGGAATCCAATCTAAAATTTCGGCTGTCCATCGATGATCTGTCCTTCTGGCAGTATGTCCAGCCCATTGCCATTTCAGGGATTTAACTCTGATCATGATGTCTTCCACTCTTGTCATTTTTCGGATCCACGAGTTCCTCTTCTTATCTCTCCTGGTTACATGAGCAAAGAAATAAAGACATCTATTAATACAACTCTTTACTAGGTAACTAAGGTCCGATTTTTTTACGATAGTCATATAGTGTTCTTTTTTCAACAAATAAAAATTTCAAACCACTAATAATTTACTTTGCATAAATGTCTTGAAGGCCGTATGGAATACATGGCTCAATTACCTTGTCTTTCGGAAAAAGCCATGAAATTAAATAACTCAACGATATTTTCAGCTGATTAAAGATGTGCGTACGATTTTATGCAATAGCTGTTCTAAAACTAAAGATTTCAAAGAATCTTTATTCTGGAATTCAAATAATATACACTGCCAGAAAGTGAAAAAGAACACCAAGAAGGAATTGGCGGACGATCATGAAATTTACATATGTTAATGGGGTCGAGTTTACGTAGGTGTGATGTTAATTTCGCGACCAACCAGTGAGCGCTTACGCCACAGCACGGCATAATATGCAAATTATCGTCGGTGGTATTTAAGGAGTACGGCGAAGTGAATGTAATCAGTCGTCGGCGTACGGACACATGCAAAGACCCTGAAGAAGCTGCAATGCCTGGACACGGAAGACGTGTATGATTTCAGCAGTTATCAGACTTTGAGCGAATTCGTCTAGTCGGACTCCGCGAGGCCGGGTGGCCGTATCGTCGTATTGCGGAGGGAATTGGACGGGAAGTATCGGTGGTGGTACGATGGTGGCGTAGATGATCCGAGGAACATTCCCACACGAGAAGACGTGGAACCGGGAGTCACAGACGGACTGATGAGCGGACCGATCGACGCATAACAAGAACGGCGTTGTCAAGCAGAACATCCAGTGCGACGCAAATCCAAGCTGCCGTTGCACCTGAGGTGACTGTGCGAACAATCCGCAACCGTCTACTGGATGCAAGACTACGTGCACGTGTGCCTCTGGCATGTGTACCTCTGACTCCAGCCCACCGTCACGAACTGCTGCAGTGGTGTCGCTAACGTCTGCACTGGAGAACGCAATGGCCATCTGTCGTGTTCAGCAATGAAAGCAGATTCTGCTTGGGAGCCTCCGATGGCCGTATGCGTGTTTGCAGACGCACAGGAGAGCGTCTCCACCCTTCTTGCATCCGCCAGCGACACACGGGGTCTACACCTGGTCTCCCGGTGTGAGGAGCGATCAGTTATCACTCCCGTGCGCAACTAGTGTTTGTACCGGGTAAGTTAAACAGCATCTCCTACATCAACAACATCATTCAGCCCATTGTTGTGCCATTTGTAAGGTCGGTCCATCGTGGTGTTTTTCAGCAAGATAACACACGCCCACACACGGCACGTGCAACGCAACATGCACTTCAGGGTGTGAGACAACTTCCATGGCCTGCGCGTTTACCGGATTTGTCCCCCATTGAGCACGTGTGGGATTTTATGGGACAACGACTTATCCGGTCTCCACGGCCAGCCACGACCATCCCCGATTTACGCGTCCAGGTTGAGGATGCTTGGAACTCAATACCCCAAATTTACATCCAACATCTGTACGACAGACTCCATGCCAGAATTGCACAGTGTGACGCAGTTCATGGCGGTTCAACCTCGTACTAGCCATGTTACATGGAAATGTTATTTTTCAGTTTACCAGCAAATACAGCAGTATTTTGCCATAATGTTTTGATCACGTTATCCTCTGTTGTCCGTTATTATGCTGTATACATTTCGTTGGTATCAGACGTCTCCTTCTTGGTGTTCTTTTTTCACTTTCCGCCAGTGTATACACAAGGGGATGCTGAAAAGTCTTTGGCTGCCACGCCTTCCTCTCCTTCCCAACAAATGAAATATATCTGTACATATTGCAGCAACGTTTGACCTATTTTGATCGTATTGTGACATGAACAGCTATTTCATTTCCAGGCTTGAAGCAAGAATGGTGTCAGAACACAGCAGGAATTCAGTTTCTATTCCTGAGCGGCAGCGTAGCGAAAGAAACCCAGGGTGAAATGTCAGAAACATAATATGGCGAGTGTTTTTCCTTTAGCACAGTTAAAACTTGGGTTGCCAAATTCAAGAATAGACTTCATCAATGAGGACGAAGATTGTCGAAGAATTGCTGTTGTGGTCATCTTTCCAAAAAAATGTGGAGTCAGTCCATAACATAGAAGACCGAAGAATTTCCGCAGGAAAGAAGCCGATAGCGGATATTCTTTGGATGTCCCTTAAACGTACTGTATTCATCATCTACGAGGTACTGGGCATGAGGGAACTCTCGGCCAAATGAAATGCCTCACTGCAGAACAGATAAGTCGTCGAGTTACAGCAGCCAAGGCAATGTTGCAGCATTTTCAACAGGATGCGGATAATTTCTGGCTTGATTGGTACCCATGGGTGAAACGTGGATACATATGTACACATATTGGTCACTGAAGTAGAAACTTAGATTCAATACCGTTTGGACCTCCATCCCGAATTGTAGCACGTCTATCGTTTGTCATACTGTAGATTCTACATGGCGCTGGACTGCATCTAACAACATTGCAGGCTTTCACCAGACAGTCCTTAAACTGGCTCATGTTTGACGGAAAAGGACTTTACACCCGGATTTAGTTTTCTAACATGTCCCATAAACTCTCAATGGGGTTCAGATCTGGGAATTGTGGTGTCCAGGGAAGATGGTGGAAATGGTTTTCATACTCGCTGAACTACTTCTTAACACATCTCGCGCGATGGACAGTAGCATTGTCGTCCATAAAACAGCTATCCCTTCTAAATAAAAAGTTGACACTGCAGGATGGATTTGAACGGCAAAAATGCTCAGATACTCTTTAAGGAACACCCGACCTCCCAGAAATATCAGGGTATCCGTTCAGTACCACCAGAACGTGTCCACACCATGGCACCACCCCCAGAAGCTTGAGTTGTGTTTACAAGACAACTGGGTCCATAGCTTCATGCGGCTTCCCCCAAACTTTATACTTAGCGCCGGTTCAGAACACGGTGTGCTGCAACTCGTCAGACAACATGACTTTCCCCCGTCTTTCAGTGTCCAGTCACGGTGTTCTTGACATCAATGTAGACGAACTTCCCAGTTCTTCGCAGAAATTGGTGGTTACCATATAGGCATGCTACTGCCAATACAAATCATCTCATAGTTCGAATGATCATATCTATGCACAGGTATAGTTTGCTGAGATATGGGTTGGAAACGATCTCCATTGAACTCTTCAGTTAACTGCTGCGCACAGAAAGTCCTGTTTCTCAGTAGAAGCCTTCTCAGACGACGGTAATCTCACTTCCTAACTGACTGTCGTGGGGCCACAGTTACGCCTATTGGACAAGCGAAGTGGGTTAATTTTCCATTGATTCAAGACGCGGGATATCCCATCTTTGAGAAACTGCTGCTTTCAAAATCGTCGCTCCAACCAGATGGACACCCATGATAAGCCCCTTATTTAAATCCGAAAGATCCTTTACTTTTCCCATTGTGATCAACACTCAGAAATTTATATAGAGGATTTTAGGAAGGGAGTGCCTGACCTCAGGTCTTAAACAATCCTTAGAAGCAGGCAGCTAGGAGATTCGGGCTAGAGTAGTCGACAGGAAAGTCACACGAGAGCGAGGTAGAAAGGGGAGGAAGACGCCCTGTTCGTAACCGGGGACCAGCGCCCAGGGTCCGACGGCCCAACATGACCATACGATGCACGATGGATATTTAGTGTTTCAAGTGTTCCTACTTGACTGGGATCGACCTTTGGACTTCTCCGTGGTAGTCATGGACACTGACCACTAGACCATACGCCGCGCGTGATCAACAGTACTAACGAGCAGCAGTCTTAAGTAGTTGACTGGATCACGTGGTGACGAACGTGTCCATGTGTTTACGCACATCTGCATAAAGGTTTCTAATTTGGTGGCCAGTGTATGTATGATTCGGAGTCCAAGGAACAATTCAAAAAATGGATACAGTGGTTCCCATTGCCCAGAAAGGCCTCGAGCACGGAAATCTGCACCAAAGGTGATGGCGTCTGTGTTCTTGAAAAATGACGGAGACTACCTGAAAAAGCGACATAAATTGGACTGTTAGGTAAGTTGGTTTCAATTAAACGTAATCTGGTGGTATCTGATTTTGTTTTATATGCTAATGTTAAAGTAATTGCCTTACGACAAACAATATGTAAAGCATGACCTTAATATATTACTCTTGCTAATGGCAGTAATACAGTATCTTTCCTTATGGAAGACGAGCATCTTTGAATCGTATAAATGCAACCATGGGACGAGACTTCCAATCTTTTTCATTTCCATCTACGCAGAATTTTCTTGTTGATGACATTAATGTTGATGTGTGATTGATTTTAAAAAGAACTGTCCTTGTATATGACGTGAAAGATATTTTATGGTCTACAGACTTGACTTTTACGTTTGCATTTACCTCCAACTTCTCTCTCTCTCGTCCGCCCATGGCGGATTGAGATCCACAAAGACGACTATGCGCCCTTGAGGATTATTGGCAAATTAATGCAACAGGCTTGCTATTCCTGCGCTGCATACGGGTAAGGGACAAAGTGCATCCGGGGCCGACTTCACAGGGAACAATCTACGCATTTGCGTCCGCAATCACAGGGAGTCTGCGGAAAACCCCGGAAAAACCGCAGACTACGTAGCCGGCAGGACCGTGGGATTGGAACACTCTTCAGAAACGTCCGCCTGCCCCACACCGTATAGCGACTTAACTAACTGAGCTATGCTGGTGGTATTGCAACTTCAATCTTACTCAAAACTTAGATTTTCGTTGAAGAAGAATAATTCTCAGTCGTTTCTACCGTAGTAGCTGAAAATCTTAATTAGTCAGATATATAGCACTTCAAAATCACGGCCAATCTTGTGACAACGTCATAATCACGAGCTAATCTCGTGACACGTGATCATGAAATGAAGTCTAGTTATGAGTATCCAAACCACTTTATTCAAGCATGTCCAAAGTATGTAATCAACAGATCTGCAGTACCTAGTAGTCTTTCATCGTAATACGCGTGAATCAATTATCTTAATAGAAGACGTTGCCACAAGATTAGCTCGCTCTCAACATTGTATGCCACAAATCGTTCAACTCATGTTACACACAGAATCAATATGCACAAACTTGTCTATCGCTCATCTAACATTAAACATTGAACTCATTAGTTTTTATCTACCTTATTTGCCCCTTCATCCTTTGTCCTGAATGTCAACTTTAAATTTCTAGGCGAAACTCTGTGGAATGAGTTTAGAAATTATTTAACGAGAAGAAAGCACATTTATATAACAAGAAAGGAGCTCAAAAGGTAGGTTAAATAAAAGGTATATGTCACATGTACGTGTACTTTCGTTGCCTTAGACATTTTCAGGAAGCTTCATGTGATCATTCAAATGAAGCTTCCTGAAAACTGACATTCGCCCTTTTTCGAAAAAATCACTCATGTGACAATCAAGGTTTATCTTTTCTTGCCTTTCATTGTAGGGATTTCCATAACACGTTACGACGTATATTCTAACTGAACCTTCCTTTTTAGTTTCCTTTCCCTAAGTAAATTTCGAGTTCGTTCTCCCATACTGTCTTAATCTTAACGTTATATTTCCTCACTCACTGAATGTTATGTGGCAACGGTCTTGAGATTAAGAGTGAATGAAGTGTACATTATAACGAAGTAAATTTCTCCGTCATTTTTGTCCACGCCGGGGCTCGAACCCGGGTCCACTCATTCCGGAATAAGTCGCTCTACCAATTGAGCTACGCGGACGTTCGTTATCGCTGCTATCTGCCTTTATGTCGTGTGCGTCCTGCTGGGCAGGCACGTCACAACATGTTTGACAAGCATGTACATGTTTGTTCGAGAGTGAAGGACGTGTACATGTTAGATGAGCATGTACATGTTTGTTTAAGAGTGAAGGACGTGTACATGTTTGTTCAAGAGTGAATGACGTGTACGTGATTTGTGTGAAAGAATCAATGTTAAACGAGAGAAAATTAAGCACAGAGGACAAAAAATTAGTCACCCCTAACAGAAATGATAATAGAAATTTACTGGTTGCAGAGAGGGCGCCGTGATAGCATTGTTGGGAGATAAATAGCACTAATGAGGTCTACAGGATCATTTCTGTCTCGTGCAGTGGTGAAGAGCAGCGTCTGTGTTGAATTTAGTCTGCAATATGTATGGGTCGTAAGACAGACGTGACTGAGTGGCAAAATGAAGCCATCGTGTTTCGCAGTGCCTACGGACGCAAAATGAATGAAGTCGCCCAATTTGTTTGTGTGTCGAAGCGTACTGTCCAACGGGTCTATAAACAGTGCTGTAGTTCGCGGGCAAATGAAAATAGGTGACGTAACTGTTGCCGGAAAAAGATTCTCACCAACAGGGACAGCCGCCGTGTTTCATGCCTAGTAGTAACAGCATATCGGTTTCAAACCAGGCAACAATTGCTGTAAACAGTCAATGAAAGTCCACTCCAACCAATTTATGAAAGGACATTGCGACGAGTACTGCATGCGATGGACATCTGGAGCAGAATACCACGGAAGAGTCCTTTTTAACAGCAAACCATAAAAACGCACGTTATCAATGGGCTCAGAGGCACCGAAACTTTACTGTGGCGGATTGGAAGCGAGTAATTTGGTCTGATGAGTCTCTTTTTGTTTGTACTCCAATGATGAAAGGCGAGGAGTGCATTGCAAGACTAATAAAGCCTTTAAAAATTAATCATTGTGTCGAAGATGTTGTGGAAGCTGGAGTGGGTTCTGTCATGTTTGGGGGATGTTTTTCATACCACGAAATGGGCCCTTTCGTTTCAGTGACGATCAATTTGAACGAGCATGCGTACCTTCGCATTCTGAATGATGAAGTGTTGCCCTTTGCCCTACATCTCCAGGGGCGGCATCATACTGCTACTCCTGTATTCCAAGATTACAATTGCCGTGTTCACGGGGCTAAAAGTGTGTCTGAGTGACACGACCAACAATCAGAAACACTGCCTCACCTCTACTGGTCCGCCAAATCCCCAGATTTAAATCCTATTTAAAATCTGTGGGATCATTTGGAACAGAAGGTGAAATGACGGAACAGACAACCACGTACTCTGGCTGAACTTCGGGACCAATTGACACACGAGTGGCTGCAAATCGATGTTCGATACATCCACAACCTCGTGGAGTCTCTACCACACCGGATTCATGCTGTTATCAAGGCAAGAGGTGCTGTCACCTCTTCGGGACCAATTGACACACGAGTGGCTGCAAATCGATGTTCAATACATCTACAACCTCGTGGAGTCTCTACCACACCGGATTCATGCTGTTATCAAGGCAAGAGGTGCTGTCACCTCTTCGGGACCAATTGACGCACGAGTGGCTGCAAATCGATGTTCAATACATCCACAACTTCGTGGAGTCTCTACCACACCGGATTCATGCTGTTATTAAGGCAAGATACCCGTTATTAGGTAACTTCTGACAGGGGTGACTAATTTTTTGTCGTGTGTGCTTAGTACAGTTTTGTTCTGCTTGTGAAATCTTCTTTAAGCATAACAGTTATAAGCTAGATCTTTAGTGTTGGCTAAGAAGTTAAAGTTTTCATGAAAGGCGTACTAGTTATGATGTAAAGTGTTGGCTAAGAAGTTAAAGTTTTCATGAAAGGCATACTAGTTATGATGTAAAGTGTTGTCTCAACGAAGATGTTTTAAAGAGGAATAAATCTCTTTTACTGTTCCAGTAAGTAATACTTCGTTGAAGATTTTTGAGTGACTATTTTATACCGTAAGCTATCCAGGGTTTCACTTAAAGTGAACTAGAACAACAAACTTCACGTAGTGTTTCTGAAGTTGAATTGACTTTACACACTTAATAACACCCGTTGTGGAGCACTACAGCGTATAGAATACAAATAATACAAAAAAGGATGCTTACGTTTGATAAAGGGTGGAATAAGGATAGTCTTGTTCCTTCGAATTCTCGGAGTGTCTGTTGACGAGAAAGGTACTGCCACAGTGAACCACAGCAGCAGGAAGAACACAGATCGCATTATGTATCCAACTCATGTGGAATGGTGGGTCTGAAATAAATATAACTTAGAATATAAATCAAATAATTCATGATTTACTCAAATATTATACAAACAGAATTACAATCTTAAGTTTCAGTTTATCTTCTTTAATAAACAACGTCCTCCAACTTAACGACTGCATACCGCATCGTTGAGTTAGTTGTCTTCTCTTCTCTTATCGCGTTTCAAACGCAAGATTCTAATGTCTGTAGAATCATGAATAGGTTAACCAATATTTTTCAAAATTCGTTACATTATTCCCGTTCGTATCCTACTTTACAAACTTTTTGTGCCATTCTGGATTTTCCTTCTGCCTGGAACTTTTGTTTTCCTTTATTTATCTTTTGTTTGTTTGTTTCGGGGTTTAAAGACCACCACGAGCAACCCTAAAGACTATAAGCAGTTTCTATTCCCTAGTTTAGGGCCACTAGTTCCAGGGAAGTGACAGAGCTAATGCCATCGGGAAAACACATCAACAATGTTTCATCCGGTAATTAAAACCGGGCCCATCTCGGACGAGTGGTCAGAAGCCAGCAACACGGATAGCTCTGCCTTGAAATTTAGAGCATAGCTAATATCACTATACTGAAATCTTAAATTTTTGCTTAAAATAAAAAGTTAGGCGTCAATACGTCGTGTTGCGAACTTTTATTTATATGCAAATCGTGTGCAGGAAAGCGTAGGATTTGGGTTATCTTTCACCAGTCTTTTTCTCCCCCGCCTGTCTATCTATCTATCGTTCTCTCAGGTTAATCCAACAAGTTTTTCTAATTCTCAGGGAACATTACATAGTCATATTATTGTTGTTGAACCAAATGATAAATACAACACCGAATATTTTTTTATTCATTCCTACATATTTAAACGAACTAAAGTAAATCCGAATGATTACAATATTCTTACCGTAAAACAACTATATGATTACAACCTAGGTAAAATGATGTTCAAAAGGATCGAAAATAACCTCTATCGCGATTTAATATCACTAAATATCCGTACATATCAGCATGAAACTAGAAACAAGACAAAACTTATTCCAATGTTTCCCCAGCTGGAATCGGCTAAAACGAACTGTGACTATCTAAATTAACTTTCCTTTTTAGTTTCTTTCCTTATGTAAATCTTGAGTTTATTCTGTTATTCTTCACTCTTAACGTAATATCATTTCTCTCAAACGAATACGTTTGGCAACACAATTGAGGTTGATTGCACGTGACGTATGCCTGATATTGATAAGAACAAGAGATAAAAGCGACGACTAAATTGTTGCTTGACGAGCGTTGGGTTGTAAACTGATTATTGAAAGGAGCGTTGTGAAAAGAGCGTTGTGTTAAGAGTTGTTTGGTTTGTGGAGAGTTTAGTGCAATATGCTATGCTACGATGTGTTTGCTACATCCTGAATAAAGCATCTTTTCCGTAAGTTTGACTTCTGTTGTTTACATGTTTCGTCTGACCTTTAAGGTTTCTTTCATTTAGGAGCTATTTCTTAGTATGTTGATGTTTTAAATTAACGTAGAAGACAAGACTTCTATGTCATAGAACATAAACTGCTCTGGTCCTAAATTATGGAATTTATTGCCTTTTGACCTAAGATCTGTAAATAACATTGACCTATTTAAGAAAAAACTAAAATTATATCTTATGGAAAACATTTAAATAAATAATAATTTTGGAGGGAATTACAGGAAATGCCCAATCAAATGTATTGACACTTCATACTAATAATCTGTGGTCTCTGGTTGAGTGTCCGGATCTGGGAGTGTTTGGTCCCGAATCGAAATTAACTCAAGAATCAACTTGGTGTAATACTGGTATTAGATGGAGATCTTATGTATGTGTAACATTGTAAACTATTGTCAATTAAACTGGTTTTGACTCTGAGAATTATAGCTGAGAGGTTAACAGTAAGGAGGTGGAATATGGAGAGGGGTGGGTGGGGAGTAATTGTCTTTATGTAGTTAAATGTTGTCGCATGCTGGTTTGTCTTAGTGTTTGTAACTATTGGGTTGTCGGAAAAGTCATGACGCATTTTAGCCATGTTTTGCAAAGGTCATTTATTGATAGAAAGAACAAAGATCAATCAATGATATAATGCCCGTTTTGTTTGATAACCTTTCGCCATCTTTCAGTGAGCTGCAGATTGCCTCGTTCATAGAAGAACCTGTCCTTCGTGGCGAAAAACTGCACAAGGTGCTGATTTACAGCCTCATCTAAATTGAACGTTATACCACGCAAGGTCTGTTGAAGATAGCGAAACAAGTGGAAGTCTGACGGCGCAAGGTCAGGCGAGTATGCTGGGTGTGGCAACACATTCCAACCAAGCTCCAATAATTTTTGGCGGGTGATCAAACTTGTGTGTGGTCTCGCGTTGTCGTGATGGAACACAACACCTTTACGATAAACGAGCTCTGGACGTTTTTGGATGATGGATTCGTTCAAACTGTCCAATTGCCGACAGTACACATTCGAGTTGATTGTTTGGTTCTGTGGTTGGAGCTCAAAAACAAGACATCTTTAAAATCCCACCACACTGAGACCAGAACCTTCCGCTGATGAATGTCTGCTTTGGATGTCATTTGTGGCGAAGCAGCACGTCGGGACCAAGACCGTTTACGCAGCACATTGTTGTACACAATCCACCTTTTGTCACCAGTTAGTTATCAGTCACTTCAAAAAAGGATAGTTTTCCTCACGTTTAATGAGCATATCGCAGATTTTTATACGCGCCGTCAATTAAGCTTATTTGAGTTCATGACGAACCCACACATCGAGCTTGCTTACGTATTCCAGCTTCTTCAGGTGGTCGTGGACGCTTGAATGATGGATGTGCAATGTGCCTGCAATCGACTCGATCAATGCCTTGATTCAGTCGTCATCAACCTCGGTGGGCCTCCTGGGCCGAGGAGTACCGTTGAGGTCAAAATAACCAGCACGGAATTTTGCAAACCACCGCTGGCACTGATGTTCTTGTAGAGCATTATCACCGTACACTTTACGCAACTTTTCACAAGCTTGACGCGCGTTCTTCCCTTTACGGGAGTAAAACAGTAAAATATTGCGAAAATGCACAGTTTGGGTCTTCCATCTTCAACTTGATGTCAAATCTCCGCAAATCAACCAAATCGCTCACTATTCCTTTTAGACTGCAGCTAGAACTGGGATAGCGATAACAAAGCTGCACATGCCTCTAGTACTTCCAAACCCGCACAACCGCCTTCGGGTGCCAAAATACGTCATGACTTTTCCGACAACGCAATATTTCTTTCAGGGAGGAGAGGGCTATGTCAGGCCTAAATGGCCTTTTTCCTTTTTCTTCCAAGTTGCCATTTACATTGTCTCCGCGTGTTTGATATATATTAACCATTTCTATCGCCCTTTGAATTTGTCGGCTACAATTAAAATAGCTGTTGCGTTAAATGCCACCAGATGGCGACGTCTCAGTTGCTGGGGCCATCGATACGCGTTCGTGTGGTCGGGTGCTGACTGATAAACCACGCATTGCGCTGAGAATTGTTGGTGCTGTAGCGTAAATTCGAACGCACTCGACTAGTTATCGAGAGTTCTGGGGTTCGATCCCAGCAGTGCCGGAATACAATTTTTCAGTCGCTATGCGTTGTTTAAAAAATAACGTGGCGAGAGTGATGACATCGTCCATTTACATTGTCTCCGCGTGTTTGATATATATTAACCAAGTTGCCAACAATCATTAATTGCCATGCTATGTATCTTGATGCAACTACTAAGTAAATGAAATGAAATAAAATTTGTGTTTAAAGGAATCGTATCTCAGGAATATTTTAAACACGAAAATTTTAATAAATTTTTTGAAAAGTTATTTTTTTTAAATCTTGATTAAAAATATGATGAAAAATTTTCGTCATCTTCGGGCGACGAATAAAATTTTCAATGATTTTCATTTCATGAATAGAGTTATCTTTTTTGTTGTTGTTGTTTCGAGATTTATTTACTGCCGTGAGCAACTCTAATGGCTATAGATAGTCGCCCGTCCCTTATTCTGGGACACTGATTTCTGGGAAGGGAGAGAGTCAGAGCTGTGTTACAAGCACAGTACCTTTGTCTTATCCGGCACTGGAAGTTGAGCCCAACGACTAGCCATACATCTTCGATTATGAATATTCGTCCACCGTGACAGCTGAATGGAGTTAATTAGAATTTTAAAATTAATTGTGGCAAACTAAAACACAAAATGAGGAGCAAAACAATCATCATTTTAGTGGTAAAGCATTTTAATGAACATGATGGTAAATTAATCCACACTCTTGGGACGTGTGGTGAAAACCGCATATCTCCCAGTGGAATGAATGACGATTAAGTTAAAAAATGTGCTTTAAAGACACGCAACTTTAAAAACAAAAAATATATCTAAAGATGACATATATTATGCTACTTTTAGTTCCCATATAACGTAATGAAATAAAATCTAGCATAATATTCTGAACTTTTATTTTTTGTCGTTGTGATTAAAATGTAATCTGTACTCAAGTTATAATTCCACCCTGCAGATCTGGACGGTTCCATGCGAATGCAACGTAATCAGTACTCAAGTTATGATTCCATCCTAAAGGTCTGAACACTTTCACGCAAAACCAGGTTCACACCAAATGTAAATCTTAACACACTTGTTTTACAATTAACACACTTTTTTAGAAGTGACAAAATTGTTATAGAACGAATCTGAATTTGTTTGCTTCAAAATGATTTTCTTTATTAAATTAATATCTACTTATATGTTACCATCTACTTCCAGTCCGACAAACCGAAGAAGAGATATCGTGTCAACTATACATATGCTCTTATCTCTTATAGGAAGTATAACGCATCTGCATATTCAGAAGGCGTACTCGTTTATGAATAAAGTTCATCATTATTATTATAGGTGCTACCTTGAGAGAATTTTTTCTATTCGCCGACTTTGAAGCGGAGATGTCGTTTACCAAGAATGTCTGTGTGATTATTACGAGAACCACCATATCAAAATTCGGATTTCTCTATTTAATTTAAGAAAGGGAGGCCATTTCAAAACAATTTCCCCTTTTGGTACATTATAAACTTCAGCATCCCTGATCAAAGAAAGATAAAAAACCATATAGACTTTCTGAAAATAATGGAGATCTAAATGGTTTTATTTCCTTTGTTTAAAATGACTTTCTCCTCGGTTGTTCTTCCGCAAAACTCCTTTATCAAAAAGCGAAGGTCACATTTTTCGGCTTCCTCAGCAGAATCATTACACAAATTTTCGAAACTCACTGCTAGATTCATTTTCGTTCCGGAGCCAGTATAACATATAGCTTCTTTGCCTGTGGGGGTTTTCGATTTCATGTCTTCCCACTTCGGAGTGGCAATTCTACCAACTGAACTACGCAGACAACGCTTATCGCCGCAACTTTCTGATTCGACTCATACGCTATGGCAGTAGTAAGGTATCTACGTCATATTGCGTAATACGTCATCTACGTCATGTCACGCAGTGCGTTACACAGGCGACGGTTAATGAAAGTGCTATCAAACTATACAGCAGAAAAGTGAAAAAAGAACATAATTAAAAATTGGAGCTGCAGCCATGATACTTACGCCGTAGCAATAACTTGTTAAAAGAGAAAGTGATCACACATTTGAAGTGATTCAATATTTATTTTACCTTTTAATGCGTATTACAGTATACAGAGGGAACATTTTAATAAGGTGTTGCATCTCCTTCAGCAGCAATGCAAGCTTCCAATCTAGCATGTAATCGGTCATACAAATGCTGGATATCAACCTGAGGGATAGCATTCCATGCGCTTTCAACTTGGACGTGTAATTCAGAGATGGTCGTTGCCTGCCGGGGTTCGAGGAAGAGTCTTTGTCCGATCCAGTCCCAGACATGCTCGGTTGGAGACAAGTCTGGAGAGCGTGCTGGCCAAAGAAGTTGAAGCTCAGCCTAAGGAGCATGTTGAGTTGCTCAGACGGAGTGTTGGCGGGCGTTATCCTGCTGGAATATCGTATTTGGGATCGCACTCAAAAATGGCAGGACGACCGGATGCATGATGTCGCTGACGTAAGTACTGCTATTTGGTGTACCCTGTACAAACACCAGACTCGTACGAAAGTGATAACTAATCGCTTCCCACACCGCGAAGCCAGGCGTGGAGCCTGTGTTTAGTTGGAGGGTGCTGGTATGTAACGATTGATCGACAAACGGTTGGTCGACATAACGATTGGCCGACACACGATTGGCCGACAGTAACGATTGGTCGACAGTAATGATTAGTCGACAGTAACGATTGGTCGACAGTAATGATTATAGTCGACAGTAACGATTGGTCGACATCATGTTTGATCGACATAACGATTGGTCGACAGTAACGACTGGTCGATATAACGATTAGTCGACAGTAACGACTGGTCGATATAACGATTAGTCGACATTGGTCGACATAAAATGGTGAACGGAACTTGGGAAAAAAAAGCAAAATTTGAATAAGTGCAAACAGTTTGGCGGTAAATTGCCCCACCGGAAAATTGCCACATGGTTTTCATTAAGGGGACGAGCACAAATCGCCGTCCGTCCGAGAAACGCTTTGAATGTGTGGCAATTTTCCGAGTTTTCGAATTATGTGTGGCAGTTTCCCCAAGGTACTTATACCTAAAGTGCCCCGGGGCCCTTTCGGAAATAACATCGTTCAGAAGACCCTCTATATAGATTTCACTTAGAGTACAAAAGATGACACGGGGCCTATTTGGAAATAATATGTTATAGTGCTGTACGTTCTGAGGACTACATTCTAAAAGATATTATTTCCAAAAAAGGAACTTTACGTTTTGAGAGGTCAGTATGTTCTGAGAGGTACCGCTGCGAATGTAAACCATAATCCTCTGAACCAATGGTTATCTCGACCAATCGTGCTGTCGACCAATCGTTATTCTACCAATCGTGCGACACCGGGCGGGTGCACGATGGCAGAATCCGCTCATGTTGTCATCTTTGGACGCGTACAGGACCGTCAGATGCTCCCAAGCAGAATCGGCTTTCGTGACTGAAGACCACAGACCGCCATTCTTCCCTCCAATGAACTCGTTCTTGACACCATCGCAAACGTGCTCGACGGTGACCAGGGGTCGGTGTTTTTCGTGCCAGCGGCACGCTAGTCCTGCTCCAAAAAACGATTCCGTATCGTTTTGCTAGACACCCTTGGTATGACAGAGGATCGAATTTGTGAAGTAGTAGCCGTTCGCTATGCCAACGCGGACCTACTGATAAGACGATCCTTTCTTGAATCCGTAACTCTGTGTTTCCCGGAACCACGTCTGCGAGTGCGCGAATGCTCCTCTGACAACAGATGCCACCATCTTACCACGGCCAATCCTTCTCGTCTCACTCGGTCCGCAATTTGACGAAAGGACCAACCTCTTTCCCGCAGACCAACTATACGGCCTCGCTCGAACTCCGATAACTAAACAAATGTTGCGTCGTCCAGGTATGGTAGCTTCTTCAACGAGTACTGAACAACACGACACCAGAAGAATGACTACGTTCTGCACGCCCTAATCCTTAAATACGCGCTGTGTGCATGTTGTCTTCCGCAGTGACGTCATTATTTCGTCCAATGACATTCCACCTTGGATCACAGTTTCTTCTGCCCTTAAAAATTAACATATTATAATATGACGTTCCTAGCGGCACTCCTTCTGGGTGTTCTGTTTTTCACTTTCCGGCAGTGTATTTCAAGGAATAAAACAGCATGACGAAAACAACCGTCCCCGCATCGGTATCGCGGTGGTCTAAGCACTGGATTCTGAACGTTCGTACAAAGCTGGCTCGAGTTCGAGTCCCGGATGAGGCATGGGTGGTGTGTTTGCCTTATGAAACTGTCTCTATCTTTTCCCTGGAACCAGTGGCTCCAAATTAGACACGGGTGACTGCTAATAGCCCTTAGAGTAGCCGATGGTGGTTGATAAATCTAGAAACAAACGAACAAATAGGCATCGATGAAAAATCCATAAGACCATCCCAAGGCAGAAAGTGTGTAATAAAAGCAATCGTCAATCAAACCGCTATCAGATCACGCTAGAGTATAAACCCGAGTGATAAAAACAACCGTCATTGGAAAGACCATGAGACCGCTTCAAGGCAGGAAAAGAAAAAAAGGAGAAAAAAAGTTATATATGATAAGAATCGTCAATCAACAGGTCATCAGATTATTACAAGCCATAAAAAAGTATGGAAGAAAAAAACCTTTTATCAAAATACTATGCCAGAAAGGAAAAGGATAACGCGATTAAAACCGGCTGTCAATCATAAACACCGTAAGAACATCACAGTGTCTTAGAAGTCAGCCGTCAATCAAAAACATCATCTCGAGCACAAAGAAAACGATAGAAAAAATAAGAAGGCGACCATCATAACATTCCCGGCAGAAATTAATGTTATAAGAACAACCTTCAATCGAAAGATCATTTAAAGATGCAGATAATAAATAAATAAAAAAATTAAATAAATAAGATGTGGCCAAAGAAAGATGTCAATCACAATCCTATGTGAGGAGTAGATAAAAAAAGGAAAATAAGAAGTGCCAATTAAAAGATTCAGCTGGGAGTAAAAAATAACAGAGACACATCATCTCAAGAAGATATGAAAGAAAGAAAAATGATAAGAATTGTCAGTCACAACATTATGCGAAGCATAAAAATAAACATAAAAACAATCACATGATAATAGAAACCGCCAATCCCACGACTATTCTTGGCAAGAAAGGAAAAAGTAGAAGCCTATCAGAGAAAAGATATCCATTCCAGGCAGAAATAAGGAGGAAAAAGTAGAGGTGATAAAATATAAGGTCTATCAGAAAGAAAACATCGTTTTTGCCCCCCACTTCCCGTTTCGGGTTCAACGACCGTCATGAGCAACTCAATTTAGGGCCATGAATTACAAGGTAGGAACAGAACAATCAGACAGGAAAACCAACCATGGTTAACCAGGGACCCGGCTGAGACTAATCATCAGAAGCCAGCGCCACAGACCACTCAAACACCGCGGCGGTTGAAAAATCCATCTAGAAAATAAAGATGTCCCAAGTGATTGACAAATCAGCAATTTTTTCATGATTACCTGACAGCCTAAGACTCAGCTTTTAAATTGAAAAAAAAATACCCGTGTTTGTTTCGTCAGCCAAATCTTAAATTTTTTATAGCATAGCACATTCCCACACCACTTATTTCAAGCTTTACTTAGTCACTTCGCAATTAAGGGCATCTGATTTTTATTTCTCAATGCAGCGACTGGGGCATTGGAGCGGTGTGTCTTACTCACATTCCGGTCATACTTGCTCAAGCTGGTTGGATGACTGACTTTTCCTACTTCACTGGGCGATCGTCTGAGGCCACTATTCCATATGCAAATGAAGACATTGTGCTTTTTGCGCGTGCGTGTATGCGTGCGTGATGACACTCAATCCATAGCGACTGCGTAATTAGGGCTGAACATCAGACACAAAGCAGAGGAAAATGCTGAAATGCCCTCACGACCCTCAGAAGACCCATTCAAGATATTTTTAGCAATTAACGAAGAGGAGCGGCGTTCAACATTTATTTTTTTTTCTTTCTCACAAACTATTCAAGATGGAGGAACAAAACTTAGGTCAGCTTTTAACATATTCTCTTAGAATTTCTAACCATTTTGGCGTTTCCAAGATGGAAATGGCTCACAAAAACCTATGAAGTGAGTTACAGAAATAATAATGAGAGAATCGGCTGAGATGAAAGGCTTTAAAATCTCTTGTAATGTAATACGAGGGTTATTTCAAAAGTTTTGCACACTATGGGTTATCTCTTAACAAGTTAGTAAAATTATGTCGTGCATTGATTATGATACGCTTTCCAACATACCAGAAATCACGCGCAGACAAACCCTCCTCCCTACCCTGACTATTGATTCGTTCAGTATACCTCCGGAACAACATACTAAAGTTTTGTCGCAATAGAAGCATTTTACTCATGTTATGCGGAAAATAGCTGTGGAATAAATCTCACTCCTGTGCCTGACCTTTGATCCCATTTCGATGATATTCAACAGAACCGGTTCAGTATACCTCCGGATCAAAGTTTTGTCGCAATAGAAGCATTTTTACGTAAGTTATGACGCATAAGGGCAATAGAATGGATTCCGCTCCTATATCCTGACCTTTGACCCAATTTCACCCATTTTCAACAGGGTTCGTTCCTAGGTTGTCCCCTACCACATACTAAAATTTCATCGAAATCGAACCATTTTTACGTGATTTATCATGCAAACAAACAGACGGGCAAAGCTGGAGCATATATGCTTTTTCAGCCTACGATTGCAAAGCGTAAAAAAACGAATTTATTTCACAGCATAACTTTTACATGCCTTTGAAGTAATCTCCATGTTTCTTTATGACAGCGGCCCAACGTTTGGACATGTCTTGTATTCTAGTCAGGACACATCCATTGTTGAGGTATCCGATTACTCGGACACATAACGTCTTAAAAGAAAAATGTTTAATCAATGCATCCTGCCAGTGCTTACATATGGAGCAGAGACATAGGCTTTAACTGAAAAAGAAAAGACATACAAAGACTACAGACAACTCAAAGGAGCATTAAGAGATTCATGCTTGGTGTAACCAGGAAAGATAAGAAGAGAAACTTGCGGATAAGGAAAATGAAAAGAGTGGACGACATCATGACCAGAGTGAAATCACTGAAATGGCAATAAATGGGCTGGAGATGTTGCCAGAAGAACGGACAACCGAAATTTCAGACTGGATTCCGAGGGACAGAAAAAGATCCAGAAGAAGACCCCATGGGAGATGAATGCATGAAATTCAAAAGCTTTACGGAGTGACATGGAAGAGACGGGCTCAAGACAGACAATTGTAGAAGAAACTTGGACAGACCTTCATCCAGCAGTAGATTGATAGTGGTTAACAATGATGAGCAAACACTCATTTTAGTGCAAACACTCAACATATGTATGTGTGTGTGTGTGTGTGTGTGTGTGTGTGTGTAAGATGTACCTCAATGCTAAACTCGAGCGTGGCAAGCTCATAAAACAAACAAAGTGTATTGACATGTTGACATGACCAATCTTAGGAAACATCCAAATACCTTCAAATTAAAACTGAGGAACAGATTCTCTGCTCTAGAAGGTCTAACGTCGGAAGTGGACATCTCTGAAGTTAACAGAAAACGAACCAAGGCTCTTATGAAAACAGCAACAAAAATAGCTGGTACTAAGAACAAGTTGCATGCGAACAAATTATCAGGAAAAACCTAAATTCTGATGCAAAAAAGAAGAGAGATGAGGACAAATAAAGGATATGTGACTTCCAAAGTGGAATATATAGAGCTATGCAAGACCGTACGAAAAAGTATCACTGAAGATGTAAGAAAATTCAACTGTGAACTAGTGAAGAAAGCAATTGAAAACAACCAAAGCCTGATGAGAGTAAAGGGACATCTGAGTAAGGGAAGAAAACAGATTACGGCTCTGAGAAAAGAAGATAGTTCTGTAACAAGAAATAGAGGTGAAATTTTGACAAGAATGAAAGATTTCTTCTCAAAACTATATAAAAGAGATGATACATGTACTCCAGACATTACGAAAGGTACCAGTACAAGAGTTCTTCCAGTTCTCCCGGCAGACGTTGCACATGCAATCAAGAACATGAAACGGGAAAAAGCTCCAGGGGAAGATGGAATTACCGTAGACATCATAGAAGAAGCAAGTGGAGAAATTGAAACAGTACTCGCCCAAGTTTTCACTCGATGCTTTAATGAAAGGAAGATTCCTGAGGATTAGAACAATTCTGCAATGATCCTGCTATATAAAAAATGTGACATTGAGGATTTCAGGAACTACAGACCTATCAGCCTCCTATCAGTGGTTTATAAAATCTTCACTAAAGTTCTTTCACACCGATTGAAAGTGACACTGGACATGGCTCAACCGAGAGAACAAGCTGGATTCAGGAGTGACTACAGCACTATAGATCATATCCACGTACTGAGAGAACTAACTGAAAAAGCGAGGGAATATGAACTTCCATTATGCATGGCTTTTATTGACTATGAAAAGGACTTTGATTCGGTGAAACCATCAGCAGTTACAATGACTTTGAAATCTTGCGGTATTGAAGATGCATACTTTAATATTATTACCAACATCTATGAAATTGCAAGTGCAAAGATCCGGCTATTTGAGAATACAGCACCCATAAAAATTGGAAAGGGAGTGAGACAAGGTGACTCTATATCTCCCAAACTATTTAATGCCTCATTGGAAAATGTCTTTCAAATCACTGAACGGGGAAAACAAAGGGACAATGGAGATTATCTAAAATTCGTTTTGATGCTGACGTAGTCATTTTTTCAACTGTCCCATCAGACCTACAGAGTATGATCCAGGAACTTTCTGACAAGAGTAAAGAAGTGGGATTAAAAATGAAGTTTCAGAAGACAAAAGTGATGTACAGTGCTTTTACAAAAAAATGAAGATATATCGATTGATGGGGAAAAGCTGGAGATAACTAGTACCTACATTTATCTTGGACAGCAGATATCAAGTGAGGGTCACATTGATGAAGAAATTAATCGGCGTATAAAACTTGCGTGGAGAGCTTTCCGAAGAAACCGTACAATTTTCAAGAGCAACATGCCATTATGTCTTAAAAGAAAAGTATTTGATCAATGCATCCTTTTAGTGCTTACACAAGGTGCGGAGACGTGGGCCTTTACTAAAAGAGACATATAAAGACTGCAGACAACTAAAACAAGCACGGAGAGATGCATGCTTGGTGTAACCAGGAGAGATAAGAAGAACAACTCGTGGATCAGGAAAATGACAAGAATGGAAGACATCACGATCATAATAAAATCCCTGAAAGGGCAATGGGCTGGACATATTGCTAGAAGGAGTGACCATCGATGGATAGCTGAAATTTTAGACTGGATTCCAAGGAACAGGAAAAGACCCAGAAGAAGACCACATGGGAGATGGGTGGATGAAATTCGAAATCATGCGGGAGTAACCTGGAGGAGACTGGCACAAGACACACCGTTGTAGAAGAAATTTGGGGATACCTTCGTCCAGCAGTGGATTGATAATGGTTGACAATGATGATGATGATGATGATATACTGTATATATACACTGAAGAGCAATTGAATTAGAGACAGCTGGCGTTATGCAAATGTGGCGCTGTGGGCGGCCCTGTAAACTGAAACGACATGACGTATGCAGCGGTCCGACAATATAAGGACTGATGCGACGGGAATCAGTAAGACTCAGACGCAGTATGGGTAAGACGTAGGATCTAAGTGCATTTGATCGTGAGCAAATTGCCAGGACTTGACGAATGGGTCACTCCATCTCGGAAGTCGTGTAGACATTGGGATTTTCACGAGCCACTGTGTCACGGGTGTACCGTGAGTACATCGAATATTATAAAACCATCCCAGCAAGGGCCAACTGCCGTGGACAACAGCGTGTGGATGAGCGGAGTCATCGTCGGCTCGCTCGCATTGTAACAGCGGATAGACGGGCCACAGTGCAAGAAATCACTCGGCAATTCAACGCTGGTGCCCCAAAACGTGTAAGCAGCCACACCATCCAGAACCATCTCCTCGCTATGGGGTACAGAAGCCATCGTCCCACGAGGGTACCGCTGCTGACCGCACATCACAGGGTGCAAAGATTAGCATGGGCGCGGAAATATCGCCACTGGTCCCTAGACATGTGGGGAAATGTTGCCTGGACTGATGAATCGAGATTCACATTGGTACATGCGGATGGCAGGATACGAGTACGGTGCAAACCACATGAAGCGATGGATCCTTCTTGCCAGCAGGGTACTCTTCAAGCTGGTGGGGTTGGCATTCTCGTCTGGGGACTGTTTACGTGGACTGAAATGGGAACCCTGGTACGTGTTACAGCGTCCTCCACAGGTCAACGTTACCGGGATATCCTGGACGACCATTTGCTCCTGTTTGTGCGTCTTCAACATCCCACTGGGGACCTCATCCTGCAACAAGACAATGCAGGTCCCGAATTGTATCCGAATGGTTGGATGAACACTCCACCGACGGGACCTTGCTTCCTTGGCCAGCTAGGCCACCTTACCTCAATCCCATCGATGACATCTGGGATGCCATCGAGAGAGATGTTCGAGGCTCTGACCCCCCTCCATCAAATCTTCGTGAACTGTGGAGCTTGTTCAGGGGTCGTGGGTCCGTATGGCTTCCCAATGCTTCAGAGTCCATGCCGAGACGAATCGCCGCCGTCATCAGGTTGAAAGGTGGTGCTACACGTTACAAGACAGG
The DNA here is from genome assembly GCA_039090855.1 of Macrothele yani. Lineage (NCBI taxonomy): Eukaryota > Metazoa > Arthropoda > Arachnida > Araneae > Macrothelidae > Macrothele > Macrothele yani. The sequence goes on from CM077008.1 coordinate 119,351,724, forward strand.
TATCTCTCATTCAATTACTCTTCAGTGTATATGTTGTGTGTTTGCACTAAAATAACAAAGCAAAATTATCTTTACTTAAGTGAAAAATTTGCCGTCGGACCAAGCATACTGTTATAAATAATTAATCTTGGAGAAAAAAAAAACTACACATAGCACCGTGGATTGTTGGCCCCCGTGGCGTAAAGGTAACGCACTCGGCGCGATACCGAGAGTTCTGTTGGTTCGATTCCACAGCGGCGGCTAAAAAACAATTTTTCGGTTGCTGTGTGTTTCTGGAACGTGGAAAGAGCGATGTATTTATTTATTAACTGTCGCCACGTATTTGGAATATTTTCATCTTGGAGCCAAAAGTATTGGTAGGCCCTATCCTTCTTTTGTGATCTTTCAGGGGGCACTAGTAACAATTTTAATGGTCCGTTATCCACACTCCCTCATCCACGTACATACATAGAGCACAACGCGATTTTCTGGCAAATATTTTTCCAAATCCACCCGCATTTTTCTTAAAAGAAACAACGATTTACCGGCACTGGTTCATGGATCAAAATGGTACTTCATGTGACCAAATAAATATATATACCTGGTACAACAACCCATTTTAAGTATGTTTGACATGTTACATTCAATCATGAGAAAATTATTTCACCTTTTCAATTGCTGTTAAAATTTGTTCACGACTGAATTAGTTTTACAATGCATATTTCCACAGCACTCTTCCATCCAGGAGTTAACAGATTTTTTTTCATGAGAAAGTTTACTAGATGCTTCCCTGTGGTTACTTGTGTGTCTGAAGTAGACCACAAGGCTAAAATTCCTTGCCTGGTTTCTTCGACGCAATCCGCACCTGTCAGCGCCTTTTTTTCTTTGTATTTTGTGAATAACGTCCAAGAGAGAGGTCTGAATACTATTGGTCCACAACATAACATAGCAGGCTGTCATCTATAATGGAGGAGTGTTTTATCAAGCAAAAGTAAACATTGCAGAAAGTTCAAAGTGTATCAACATGAATGGCTCACGAATTGGAAACTTACTTATATTTTGGGTTGGTGCGAATGAAATGTTCAGCAAGCACACGTGGACGGGGAGAACGAAAAAGTAGTAAAACTTACCTCGGCAAAATAATCCCCCTCGACATCGACACATAGTTGCCATCTGTCCGGCAAGGCCATGATCCCGGAACGAAAAAAGTCTTGTGGCTGGAACCCGAAGAAGTCATCAACTGTGCGTTGAATTTCGTTGTCTGTCATGAACTATTTCCCGGACAGGAAGTGATCCAGGCGACAAACAGATGATAGTCTGTCGGAGACAAGTCCGATGAGGTAGTGCTTCATAGCCCAAGGCACTTAGTGTCAGCATCGTTTGTTGTGCGATAGGAGGACGGGTATTGTCCTGGAGCAGAAGAACACCATGTCTGTTGACCAAAGCCGGTTGTTTCTGCAGCAATTTACGGTGCATCTGGTGTAATTCAGCACAATAACGTCCTGCAGTGATGGTTTGATCTTTTGCCAAGAAACTCCGATGAATTATCCCGGCTGTGAACCACATGACAGGGAGCATCATCTTCTTGGTGTGTAGGGGTGGTTTAGGATGCCGTCTAGCAGGGTGTGCCTTGCTTAACGATTGTGCAGATCGTTTCCGATTATCATAAAGGACCCACTTCTCGTTGTAGGTGACGATTCGATGTAAGAGATTTCTGTTTATTCCTGACAAGCAGCAACGTGCAGACATCCAAACGCCTAGCCTTGTTGGCAGTTGTCACCTCATACGGCAGCCACATGTCCAGCTTTTTTACCTTACCTAGGACTGCCAGACGCCTAATAACTGTCGTGTAGTGGACACCAACCTCTTCCGCTATCTCACGACATGTTTTTCTGGGGTTCGCTTCAACCAGACGTAACAGAACATCGTCAGAAACAGCAACAGGTCGGTGAGTACATGCTTCATTTGGCAGGTAAGTATCTCCGCTTCGAAACTTCACAAACCATCGCGGAATGGTTCGTTCGTTGGCTGTGCTCTCCCCAAACGCTTTGTAAACGTTTCGAGCGGCGATTCCTGCAGACTGGCCCAATTTAAATCCATACAGAAAGATGACTCTCAAATCCGGCGTCTGCATGTTTCCTTTGCAAGCCACGATACGTCCAAACAAACCACGCCCGAGCCTTGTTCTTCACACACGTGCTAGCTATTTATAGTAACTCTGTGACGTAATACCCGCAATACCTCTGGGTGGTTCCATTCCGCTGTGGCGGGGGCCTTTCTCCACTGTTCGTTCGCGCCGGACATTTCCTTCGCACCAACCCAATAGTAACTCTGTGACGTAATACCCGCAACACCTGTGGGTGGTTCCATTCCACTGTGGTGGGGGCCTGTCTCTACTGCTCGTTCGCGCAGGTCATTTCATTCGCACCAACCCAGTATTACAACGTTAAGGTGAACTTAGTCCATATTGAACCCTTAAGCGGCTGTAACGAATTAACTAAGTATTAGAAAAGTAGATTACATTCATATCTAACGCATATTTTCGCTGTCTAAGAAGCGGGCGAAACGCAGCTAGAACGATGCACTTGAGAAAGCGTTACTTTCACCCTCAGCTATGATATTGAAAGTGATTATTTACGAAGATGATTGACACACTTCCCTTCTGATTGATTACCTGCTAAACGGGCTACGACAATGGCGACAAATCTAAGAAAGGTGAGAGAGCATTTTTTTGCCACTTATTTCTATCCAGTGTCATAATATCCTAGTCAAGGGAGGCTAGCTCATTCCCATCATGCTTTAGGTCATTGTGTATAGAATAATGGACTAGAAAGGATCGCGTATCACCAGTGTTTGGTTTATGTTTGGTACTGCTGAGATGAGAGGGAAAAGGAATTGCTTTTTTGTAGCTTTCGTAAAACCCGGCTGCAATGTGGTGAACATTTCTGTTTGGGGAGGGCAGAAAATTTTATGCACCATTTGGTTGAGCTACACCGCCCACTTAAAGGGTTAAAACGTTTTTTAGCTTTGATATTGAAAGTGATGCTTTATGAGGAAATAATCATTGAAGATTCTTTATCTCAAAGACTACAGTCTTGTGACAATTATATATAGATTAAGATAATACATATAACGTATTTGTCACAAATGTTTAATTTTTCAAGCCGATCATGGTTTCGCTGGGTATTGACCTAGCTTCATCAAGACGAATGGCACGTAAATATTCAAATTGTATATAACATTAAGAAGTGGTGTTTACAGTCTCGTGTTTTCGTTAGATTCTTCCACGCGTTTGATTGAAATGGCGTGGATACCATGTCATTTACAAATTGCGAAGACTTCTGATATATATGGAAAGTTTCCAAAATATTAAGTTTGGTGGTGGAATCTTATAATACACTGCCGGACAATTGCTAAGGCGGATGACAATAGCAACGATAGCAACCATAAACTGGAAGGCAGGAAAATGTGGAAATTAGCATAAGTGCGGGATACAGTAAGACGTGTTGTGCGTATGCAAATTTTGAATTGCCGAACTTGTTCGTGACGTCATATCGCTGATAAGAGATATAAAGGATTTGACGCGTATTGACCGTTGTTGTTCAAACGCAAAGTTGAAAGGGAAAGAATCAATTGACGAACTTGCAATTTTCAGTATGTCTTCCCGACATCACCTAGATGATTTTACGCGTGGCCGTATTATTGGTAAGATTGAAGAAGGGCGAAAAATAACAGATGTTGCCAGGGAGTTCGACGTCAGCCACAGTGTTGTTTCAAGGCTTTGGAAATAATTTCAAACAAATGGAGTGTGTAGCAAACGTCACGGGGGAGGTCGTGTTCGCAGTAAGACACCTGCAGAAGATCGGTACATAGTGCTATCAACAAAAAGACACCGGCGCAACACAGCTAGTGAGGTAGCAAATCAGTTTATGGCTGCTACTGGCAAGCGGATCTCCCGAAAAACTGTGCCAGACGTTTGCATGAAGGAGGACTCTACGCCCGCTGTCCTGTTGTGTGCATCCCATTGTCCAGACGTCACCGTACCGCCCGTTTGCAATGGTGCCATCAACATCGCAATTGGACTGATAACGACGGGTCTGCTGTCCTCTTCTCAGATGAGAGTAGATACAGTCTATCGTCTGCTTGTCGACGACAACTGATCTGGCGTGATAGTGGTACTGCATATTGTCCAGCAAACATACAGGAAAGGGACCGATATCCGACATGTAGTGCCATGGTATGGGCTGGCATCATGATCAATGGCCGTACGTTCCTCTATGTGCTTCCAACTGGGACTATGACTGGCCAACGATACATTAATGATGTTCTGCTACCTCATGTTCGCATGTTCCGTGGTGCTGTCGGAGATAGATTCATTTTCATGGACGACAACGCAACATGTCATCGAACAGTCGCTGTCCAGGAGTGTCTTGAGAGCGAGGATATTCAACGCCTCGTATGGCCAGCACGTTCTCCAGATCTGAATCCCATTGAAAATGTGTGGGATGCTTTGGGGAGGAGTCTTGCTGGTCGCCAATGCCCTCCAATAAACAAGGACACCCTCATCCGTGCACTGACAGAGGAATGGGATAAATTACCCCAAAAGCTGCTTGATAATGTTGTGCAAAGCATGACACGACGTGTGGAATCTTGCATCGCCCTCCATGGTGGCCATATCCCGTATTGACATCTTACGCCGGAACGCCTGCGGACGGTAATTGCATTTTTTTCACGTTTACGTATTCTGCACAAAATGGCCTGCTTTTCCCTTGAACATGTTCCAAAGCCTTCTGGATTTCAGAGCACAATAAATTGTCTTTCTTGTAATGTCCTGGCATTCTGACATTATTTTATTTCACTTGGTATCCAACCACACTTACTTTTTTATGCGCTATATAACAGTTTATGATCCGTCCTTAGCAATTGTCCAGCAGTGTAATACATAGGACAGAACCGTAGAGCCTTGCGTTTTCGATTGAAGGTGCACAAGACCTACATTCGGAATTGTGACCTAAAGAAGTCATCGATGGCTAAACACTTTTACAAAAAGGACCATAAATTTCTCTTTGAAGAATCAAAACTAATTGACAAGCCAGATTCAACCACCAAACTTAATATTTTGGAAGCTTTCCATATATATCAGAAGTCTTCGCAACTTGTTAATGACATGGCATCCACGCCATTTCTATCAAACGCGTGGAAGCATCTATAACCAAAACACGTGACTGTAAACACCATTTATGATATCATATACAATTTGAATATTTACGTTCCATTCGTCCTGATGAAGCTAGGTCAATACCCAGCGAAACTATGGTCGGACTGAAAAAATAAACATTTGTGACAACTACGTTGTATTATCTTAATATTTAAATCATTGAAGATGCTTTGATATTGAAAGTAATGATTTACGAGGAAATGATAAATGAAGATGCTTCGATATTGAAAGTGATGATAAAATAGAAGATGATCATTTCAGTGATTATCTTCCTATTTTTATTTGCTATAAACAAAATTGTAATGTAATACAGGAACATGAACTCTACATCACTACATCAATTAAATACACGACGCTTGAGAAATTTCAATCTCAATTGGAGGACATAAATTGGGGTTTTGTAGTGAATGTTGATTCACCAAATGAAGCATATCAAAAATTTATAAACATACGGTGTCATACGATCAAATATTTGTAAAATCTGATCGTCAGAGAAACCTAATGAAGAAATTCAGGAAACCTTGAATAACTAATTCAATACTTAATCACATTAATAAAAAAAAATATTCTCTAATTTTTTTAAAACTAGACAGCACTCTGATTACCTTAATTTAAAAATATACAGGAATAAGCTAAATTCTATTATTAGTACTACTAAAAGGAAATTTTACATAAATATTTTTTCACAAAACTGTTCTAGCTTAACTTGGAAACGTTTAAATACATTAATGGGAAAGAATACTAAATCAATTATTCCAGAGTACCTTACTGATGCAAATAACCAACAAATACTTGAGAAAAAGGAAATAGCTACTCAATTAAATTCTTACTTTACTTTTATCCCTCAACTTATTAAAAATAACCTTAAAGTAAAAACTACTAAATATTCCAGTTATCTTCACAGTACGTTTAGAACTACCCCTTTTTACCTTACTGATATTGCTCGAGATGAACTATATATTGAATTAAATAGAATTAATATTAATTCGACTCCTGGTTATGATGACATCCATCCTAAGGTTGTTAGGGATGTGGTAGACATCTTAATAAATCCTTTATTAAAAATATGTAGTCTTGTATTTCAAACTGGCATTTATCCAGATGCACAAAAGATAGTGAAACTTTCTCCTAAATACACTGGTGTTCGAAATTAAGAGAATCTGCACATTTTGTCAATTTTAACAAAAAGAACGGAACCAAAGGTACAAATTATGGCGCCGAAAAAGAATGCAAATCTGCAGTGTCGAATACGTTAGCGTACACGTGCGTGTGGGCGGAGCTGTGACAGCGAAGGGCATGAAAAGCACACGTGGCTTTTTCCGCAATTAATTCGCTCGTACTCCTCGGCGACATTCGTTGTGTTTCTTGCAGGAGTAGGTTCAATTTCATAAGCAATCAGGTAAAATTAGTTGCCACGAACGTATTGATGATGGAATGAGGTCGAGAATCGTAAGTAGATTGGAGGCAGGGCAATCGCAAGTGTCGTCTGCAATGTGTGGAAATAGTTTAAGGACACCGGGTCCATATCAAGAAGGCCTGGGCAAGGTCGTTTAAGAGCCACGACGGTCAATGAAGATCGTTATTTGGCACTTTCAGCGAGGCACCACAGGGCTGCACAGGTATCTCGTGAGCTGCATGCCGCCACTGGAACCCGAGTTTCAAGGGTTACTGTTTCCCGAAGGCTTCATGAGAGAGCGCTTTTTTCCAGAAGACTCGCTGTTTGCGTCCCGCTCACTTCAGCACAAAAGAGAGCGCATTTAGCATGGTGCAGACAACATCAGCCTTGGACCAGACTCCAGTGGGGTAACGTTCTCTTCACAGACGAGTCGCGATTCAGCCTGGACACTGATTCTCGACGTACCTTCATCTGGAGAGAACCTGGGACCCGATACCTTTCCTCCTACATCCGAGAAAGGGGCCGCTATGGCGGCGGAGGTGTCATGGTCTGGACAGGCATCATGTTGGACAGCCGCACACACCTCTCGTTACGTTTGACAGAGGCTACCTGACTGCTTAGAGATATAGAACTGAGATCTTACAGCCCTATGTTCGACTTTTCAGGGGCGCTGTTGGCCCTCGGTTCCTTTTTATGGAAGACAACGCTCGTCCACATAGGGCTCACCTGGTCGACGATTATCTTGAAAGTGAGGATATTCGCCGGTATGTATTGGCCAGCCAGATCGTCAGACCTAAACCCTATGGAACATGTCTGGGACGCTCTTGGGAGGGCAATCGCAGCTCACCATCCCCGTCTGAGAATCATCCAGGAGCTGAAAACTGCGTTGCTGCAGGAGTGGGACCGAGTGCCACAGGGACTCATCAACTGCCTCATTTCCAGTATGACGTCATGCTGTGAGAGCTGTACGACTGTGAGAGGGAATCATGCCCCATATTAGAGCCATTTTATGTTTGATCTTGTAACGTGGATTTATGACATTCCTGCGCTGATGAGCCTTACCGACGATCATGAGTGCGTACCATGACTGTTGTATGGTATAATTTTTTCTTTTATATAACTGTGTATCCGTACCAAATTTCATTAAAATGTGTCCATTAGTTTTTCAGAAATTCGACAAAATGTGCAAATTCTTTTAATTTTGAACATCAGTGTATAAATCAGGTTCGAAGAATCAAGAAAACAATTACAGAACTATTGCAAAAATGTCGATTTTTGCAAAACTTCTAGAAAAGCTTATTTACAATAGACTTATCTCTTACCTGCAAAAATATAACTTATTAATCCTAACCAATTTGGCTTTCAGTCTCATAAATCAACCTCCACAGCTTTACTTCATATGCAAAATATAATACAGAAAAATATGGAACAAAAACAATAACGCTTGCATTATTTTTGGATCTCACTAAAGCGTTTGTTATATTGAATCATGAAATTTTATTAATAAAGCTACATAATATTGGAATGAGAGGTATTTCTCACAGACTCCTTAAAAATTACCTATCTAACAGACAACTAACATAAATTGATCAGTTTTGTTCTCCATTAGAATATATGAATTCGGGTGTACCACAGGGCTCTATTTTAGGTCCGATCTTATTTAATATTTATATTAATGACTTATTCTCAGTATTATCTGATGCTCACATTATTATTTATGCTGATGATACTACTATTCGTTTCACTGGTTCAGACATCTCTGACATTATTAACCGATGTAATCTTGAATTATTAAAATACTTTAATTGGTTGACTTCAAATGAGCTTGTGGAAAATATAAAAAAAAAACAAGACAATAATATTCACAAATCGTCAGATAAATCTAACACCTCCTAATTCTATGATTTTAGATGATACGACAATAAAAATAGTAACTGATTTCACATATCTAGAGATAAAATTACAGTCTAACGTGAAATGGAATAACCATATTAACTTTTTAACGAATAAAGTGTAATCAAGTGTTCGAACAGTTAGTCGCGTTCTTACTAACTTATCAGTTTCAATACTAAAGCTTCTATATTATTCTCTGGTACAATTACATTTAAATTCTTGCATTCTATCTTGGGGACAAAGAACTAACTCTAATTTTAGGAAACTTCAGACATTACAAAATAAATTTATTAGACTCTTAGAATTAAAACATAATTCTGATATGAATCACTTTTCACTAATGAACTCACCTATATACACTGAAGAGCAATTGAATTAGAGATACCTGTCTAGTAACGTGTAGCACCACCTTCCGCCCTGATGACGGCGGCGATTCGTCTCGGCATGGACTCGACAAGACACCGGAAGCATTGGGAACCCATACGGATCCACGACCCCCGAACAAGCTCCCACAGTTCACGATGATTTGATGGAGGGGATTCAGAGCCTTGAACATCTCTCTCGATGGCATCCCAGATGTGCTCGATGGGATTGAGGTCAGGTAACCTAGCTGGCCAAGGAAGCGAGGTCACGTCGGTGGAGTGTTCATCCAACCATTCGGATACAATTCGTGAGCGATGGCACGGTGCATTGTCTTGTTGCAGGATGAGGCTCACAGTGGGATGTTGAAGGCGCACAAACGGGAGCAAATGGTCGTCCAGGATATCCCGGTAACGTTGACCTGTGATGGACGATGTCACACGTACCACGGGTCCCATTTCAGTCCACGTAAACCGTCCCCAGACGAGAATGCCACACCCACCAGCTTGAAGAGTATCCTGCTGGAAAGAATGATACATCGCTTCATGTGGTTTGCGCCGTACGTGAATCTGGACTCATCAGTCCAGGCAACATTTCCCCACATGTCTAGTGTCCAGTGGCGATGTTCCCGCGCCCATGCTAATCTTTGCACCCTGTGATGTACGGTCAGCAGCGGTACCCTCGTGGGACGATGGCTTCTGTACCCCATAGCGAGGAGATGGTTCTGGATGGTGTGGCTGCTTACACGTTTTTGTGCACCAGCTTTCAATTGCCGAGTGATTTCTTGCACTGTGGCCCGTCTATCCGCTGTTACAATGTGAGCTAGGCAACGATGACCCCGCTCATCCACACGCTGTTCCACGGCAGTTGGCCCTTACAGAGATGGTTTTACCGGATTCGATGTACTCACGGTGCACCCGTGACACAGTGGCTCGTGAAAATCCCAGCGCCTGCACGACTTCCAAGATGGAGTGACCCATTCTTCGGGCCCCGACAATTTTCCCACGATCAAATGATCATATGTAGAGGATTTTAGGAAGGGAGTGTCTGACCCCAGGTCTTAAACAACCCTTAGAAATAGGAAGCTAGGAGCTTTGGGCTAGAGTGCTCGATAGGAAAGTGACACTGAAGCGTAGTAGAAAGGGGGAGTAAGACGCCCTTATTTATTACCGGGGGCCAGTACCCGGGGTCCGACGGCTTAACGTGCCCATCCGACGTACGGCGGATATTTAGTGGATCGAGCGTTCGTACCTGCCTGGGATCGAACCTGAGGTCCTTTCCGTGGCAGTCACGAACGTTGCCCACTAGGGCACCCACGGCCTGCCCACGATCAAATGCGCTTAGATCCTTCGTCTTACCCATACTGCTTCCGATTCTTACTAATCCCCGTCGCATCACTCCTTATATTGTCGGATCGCTGTATATGTCATGTCGTTTCCGTTTACAGGGCCGCCCACAGCGCCACATGTGCATAACGCCAGCTGTCTCTAATTCAATTGTTCTTCAGTGTACGTAAGCGTTGACCCAAATAAATATAACATATTAACATTATAACAATAATATAATTACAATTTGGGTAAAGCCACGTACAGGAGAATAAAAAATGATATAGATCATACATTAATTGAAATTTCATTACCTACACATGATTATAATACTAAAGGTAGATCTCAACTGAGACCAAATTTTCCCAGGACTCAGTATGTTAAAAAGTCACTAAGTATACTGGGCCTTAATTTTGGAATTCTCTATCTCACGATCTTACAATAATAAATAATTTAAATCTATTTAAAAAAATAAAACTTTACATTCTGGGACTACAAAAAATGTAGAAAAGGGAAATAAAGGAATTAGAAGATATGAAACGGAAAATGCAAAAAAAAAAAAAAAGAAAAAAAGAAAGGGTAGCGGGAAGAAGTGACTAAAAGGTCAAAAGGACACATTAGGAGAATGGGAACAAGTACTAGGGAAGGGGGAAAAGTTGGGATGATGGTGGAGAAAAAAGGAGATGGGAAAAATGTTTACTAATGCTAATCTCTACTAATACCTTTGAATGTTATGTGCAATGTTTTCAAGTGTAACTCTGACTTGCCTACATTTGTAGAGGGAGATCAGGACCTTGTCAGGTCTTTTGTGGCCATTTTCTAGATCTCCCTTACTGTTACAATTATTTACACTGTTGTTGCATTACATTGCATTTTTTTTTCATGTAACAGCTAAATAAAGTGAATTGAATTGAAGTGTTATTGAAATATTTGCATAAAGAAATTTTAATTTTTTCCCGTTTGCAAGAATTATTGTGGCACGTTGTAATTTACTAAACATATGGTTCCATTTGCTGGCGTACATATGTGTTTATTGTAAACGTGTCTTTCGCCACTTTTATAAAATTTTCAAAGCTATGAAAAATAGTTATAAAATGGCGCCAAAGGTAGGAATTTCACTAAAAGGAACGCAGTGACGTAACTAGAACTATTTTTTTTTTTTAACTTGGGGCTGCGCCTCTAGACTCGCTACGCTCGTTTCCAGAGTAGCAGCCCGAACTCCAAGTATATCACATGAAATAAAAACTGGAAAATTCATATAGATCTCAATCCTTATTGCATGTCTAAGCAAATAAGTCTTGTTATTCAGAAATTTCAGAGTTTTTTTTACTGTCGTTAATTTTTGGAAGGTCGGACTTTTGTCGTTTGAACTTATGGCACTTACTAAATTTACCAAGAAAAACAAGAGCGGTCCAAAAGCATTTCCGTTAACCGTTATGCTAAACCGTTAAGGTAGACGTCAAGTAATTTTGCTTCCTATACTTCCAATGGTAAAACTTTTGTACACATTTCCTTCACAATTAGTGTGTTCCCAAGGATGAAAATTTGAACATCGATTAAATAACTTCATATCATAACTTGGAATACTTAATATTTTCTAAAACATAACCATAATTATATAAAAAATCAATAACTTTTCGTTTGGTGGTGTTGGAACCAGAAAAAAGATGGCGCAACCTGTACTTTGATGACGTCAGTAGACAAACAAATGTTGGATTACATAATTATGGTTATGTTTTAGAAAATATTAAGTATTCCATGTTATAAAATGAAGCTATTTTAATCGATGTTCAAATTTTCATCCTTTTTTTTTTTTTTTGATTGGAGGTTTAACGACCACCGTGAACAACTCAATGGGCTATAAGCAGTCGCCCATCCCTAATTTGGGGTCACTGGTTCCAGGGAAGGAGAGAGCCAATGCCGTAAGACAAACACAACATCCATGCCTCACCGGGATTCGAACCCGGACCCCGTTCCGACGAATGATCAGAGGCCATCGCTTAGACCACTGTGCCACCGGGGCGGCTTTCATCCTTGGGAACACATTAATTGTCCAAATAAAAGAGCCGCCCCGGTGGCGCGATGGTCTAAGCGATGGCCTCTGATCATTCGTCCGAACGGGGTCCGGATTCGAATCGCCCGGTGAGGCATGGATGTTGTGTTTGTCTTACGGCACTGGCTCTCTCCCTTCCCTGGAACCAGTGATCCTAAATTAGGGACGGGCGACTGCTTATAGCCCATTGAGTTGCTCACGGTGGTCGTTAAAAATCCAATAAAAAAAAAAAAGATTACGCGACCTGTATTTTGATGACGTCAGTAGACAAACAAATGTTGGATTGTATAATTATGGTTATGTTTTAGAAGATATTAAGTATTCCAAGTTATAAAATGAAGCTGTTTTAATCGATGTTCAAATTTTCATCATTGGGAACACATTAATTGTCCAGAAAAAAATGGCGCGACCTGTACTTTGATGACGTCAGTAGACAAACAAATGTTGGATTGTATAATTATGGTTATGTTTTAGAAGATATTAAGTATTCCAAGTTATAAACTGAAGCTATTTTAAGCGATGTTCAAATTTTCATCCTTGGGAACGCATTAATTGTCTAGAAAAAAGATGACGCGACCTGTCATTTGAAGACGTCGGTAGACAAACAAATGTTGTATTACATAATTATGGTTATGTTTTAGAAAATATTAAGTATTCCAAGTTATAAAATGAAACTATTTTAATCGATGTTCTAATTTTCATCCTTGGGAACACATTAATTGTCCAGAAAAAAGATGGCGGGACCTGTACTTTGATGACGTCAGTAGACAAACAAATGTTGGATTGCATAATTATGATTATGTTTTAGAAATTATTAAGTATTCGAAGTTATAAAATAAAGCTATGTTAATAGTTGTTCCAATTTTCATCCTTGGGAAGGCATTAATTGTGAAGTAAATGTGTAGAGAAGTTTTTCGATTGGAAGTATAGGAAACAAAATTACTTGACGTCCACCTTAAACAACTGAGATAGCTTTTACCAACAAAACATATGCATAACAAATTCTCTGCGTCACCATGGCAGCAGGTCACGAGAATAGGACGTTCCTCTGTGGTTATCGTGAAGACAACGGATGAAGACAAGCCGTTCGTTTCTTTCCTTTGCGTGTTTAAAACATGCTTAAAAATCAGAAAATTACTTTTTCTTATTTATTTTTTTGTAAAAAAGGGACTATAGTTGCACGTTTATGCTGTAAAAATTGCAATGCGTTATAATATATAGTTTGCCATATATCCGTTTTTTTAAATGGATCCCATCGCAAAATAGAGAATTTTGTGAAATTTAGAAATTTAATTTCTCGTAAACTAAATCGAAATTAAAAAAAGGGTGACGAAGTGCGAAAATTCGGTCACGGCACTATATGCCTAAAAAGTTTTGTGGTTAAGTTGCTGTTAGTGTGCCCGGAACGCGACCTGATACACTTTTTTGCGTACCTTGACTTTGAAATACAATAGCTCTTGTAGTTTTGCTATAATCGAGAAACGGTTTCTTTCAGCGTATTTTCCGAACAATTCTGTACAAACGAAGTAAATTTCATATTTTTGCGTTCAATACGTTTTGCGTTGCGAGCTAGGAAAGCAAGAGTGTCGCGAAATTTCTAAAACAGCGGCGGCAGTTACTTCTTTTTAGAATAGAGAGATATTTTTGAGCTTTTTGGCTTAGCTATATGCTTAGCGATTATTATTATTACTAATATTGTGTTTCTTGGCTGGCCTCAATTGCTATAGGCAGTCGCCATTCCCTAATTTGTGACCAATGGCTCTAGAGAAGGGAGAGAGCCAGCTCAGTGGCACAGAACCGTAGGAAAATGCTTCATCTTTGACTCAAACTTGAGATCAGCTCGGATGACCAATCGGAAACTAGCGCCTCTTACCACTGGGTCATGGGGGATTAGAGTTGGACATCAGGTGGGACCGAAGTGTGATACGAAAAAAAAAAAAAAAAAAGCAGGGGGCGGGGGCAGAAAATATCAATTAACAAACAGGCGCCACTTTTACTTATTATCAAGAAATATATAGATTAAATGAAATATAAAATAAAACGACATTTCATTTCCCAGAACTTCCGTACAAAGGGAAATCAAATAGGAAATGGCTCCATAAGTGTTGACAGTCGAAATATGCACTTAAGAAATTTTTACGCCAGGGGTGGAGAAGATGTTGCCTTCTGCGCCATTAAGTGAGGCCTTTTGAGTGAATCCAAATTTTGCAGAACAAATCCTTTTGTTTCTTTTTTAATTTCTTTTTGTTCGTCTTTTATTATTTTTACTTTAATCTTAAAATGACCGTATTTAAAATACCAAACAGTAAAAGATAATTCAACGAAATAATGCTTCCCGACTGACGGCCACAATTAAAACATTAGTAAGTCATAAGGGCTATTTTGACACCTGCTATACGCTCATTATTTCGTTCTATGGCTCCTAAAGAACTGCAGATGGAGTTGATTGAGCTCTCAGAAGATGACTTTTCAAAGTCCTTATTTGACGCTAAGAAACATCCAGTTTAAATATGGAAAAATTCAATAGAATACCCACGCCTTCGGCAACGTGCACGAAAAATGTTTTCTTGCTGTTCAACCATTTATTGCTGCGAAACTAAATTCTTCTACCAAACCCAAATTAAGATGCCATTATTGTCCAAAAACAACGAATGGCCACCTAGAGAATCAGCTAAAACTGGGACCTCCATGTTGCAACCAAATATTTAAATGTTTTCCAACAAAATGCAGCCGCAACAAAGTCATTAAAAGGTTAGTTAACTTTAATTTAAGTTTTTTTTTTCCTTTGTTGAAGTTAGTACACAGTAAGAGTTTTACAAAATAATTTACAATTTGAAGTATATCAAATTGAAGTTTTTCAGTGCGGCCTTATTAGATTACAGTTGACTTAATGCAGCTTTCCACCACGAAAAGGATTCTCACCTCTGCTTTAAGTCTTTTTTTTTTTTATTGAAGGTTTGACGACCACCGTGGTGAGCAACTCAATGGGCTATAAGCTGTCGCCACTGACTCCAGGGAAGGGAGGGATCCAATGCTGTAAGACAAACACAACATCCATGCCTCAGCGGGATTCGCACCCGGACCCATCTGGGAGGAATGATCAGAAGCCGTCATCGCTTAGACCACTGCGTCACCGGAACGGCGGGCTCACGCGAAAAAATTTATTTGCGCGGGGTTGGGGGGGGGGCTAGCGACACCTCGTTCTACCCTTTAGTTATGTCGCTGAAGGTACGGTCCCTGCTAAAAATTCGAATAATTTCCACGTATTTTTATATAAGTATGAACGTGCTTATTTGAAAGTAGGTTAATGTTAATTCGTTTATCAACTTCAATTTTTCAAATCATGCATAAACATGTAAGCAATTATAACGTTACCATTCACTTCTTCAGGTAATCCATTCAATTTTTTCCACGATGCCTCAATCAGTTTCTCCTCCATCAATGCTGCATTCAATATCTCCCAATCATTAATCCTGAACCCAGTGAGTCACTCCCGTGAAACACACGAAGAGATGGTTTTTGTGCGTTTCTCCAACATTTATCGCACGACACCTCCAAGAAACGGATGAAGCCTACATTGGTAACCAGCACTCATCTTCGTGGGGAAAGGAATTCGCGGAGTTGTCGTCAGGTGATCGAATGGCCTGCATTTTTTCCAGTGTTACGATCGCGTTCCGGCAAGGTCGTCGTAGTCTCGCCTTCCCCTTCCTTCTCGCAAGGGCGGTCAGTCTTCAGGAGACGGCGCCCTCTGGGGAAGGATAACGGCAGGGTCAGGCAGGTTTGGGAACCAAACCTCATCATCTCGAGCTCTTATCTAGATGACAGACACTTAAACGAAGTTCTAATATAAAGGGCAACGAAGTTATCTCGGAAGTTTTAGATGTGAAAAAATCGTACGGCTCGAATAAAATTTGGGGAGAAAGAAAATGAAGCTACACTGTTGTTCACAGCAGTGTAGTTTCTTTTTTTAATAAAATCTTAGACTACATGAGATCTCCCATCTGCTCGCGGTTCAGTCTTGCGTTACCTTACACAAAAACTTTTTTCACGCAATTTGCCCAGTTCCGCTATCATTTATCAGAACTTCCAGTCGATTTTCAAACAGCATTGTACCGATGACGTGAAAACCATCTAACCGAAAAAGTGCTGTTCAGAAATGATTTTTAATATAATCTTATCTAAATTCTTATTCACGTAATTACACAGTACCTCGTCATTTTTCAAGTCTTACTCTACTCTGCTTTCCAAACATTTAGAACAGCACGGCTGCTCGAAAACCAATAAACCAAAAAAAAAAAAATGAGTTATTCGAAAACCAATAAACCAAAAAAAAATGAGTTATTCGAAAACCAATAAACCAAAAAGAGTGAGTTATTTGAAAACCAGTAAACCAAAAAATGAGTTATTCAAAAACCGATAAATCAAAAAATGAGCTATTCGAAAACCAATAAATCGAAAAATGAGTTATTTGAAAACCAATAAATCAAAAAATGAGTTATTCGAAAACCATGGTTTTTGAATAACTCACTGTTTGGTTTTGTTAAACAAAACCAAAAAGTGAGTTATTCAAGAACCAATTAACCAAGAAATGAGTTATTCGAAAACCAGACTCTGTATTTGTTACCTTGCTCTAAATTCTCCTTCATGCACTTGTCACCGTCATTCCATCACATTTTCAACTTTCCTTTAGTCTGTTTTCTAGACATTGTACATCACCGATTATTCGAAAGCTAAAATGTATATAAAAAGGCAGTTAGCCCAGTTCCGCTATCATTTATCAGAACTTCCAGTCGATTTTCAAACAGCATTGTACCGATGATGTGAAAACCATCGAACCGAAAAAGTGCTGTTCAGATATTATTTTCAATATAATCTTATATAAATTCTTATTCACGTAATTACACAGCACCTCGTCATTTTTCAAGTCTTACTCTACTCTGCTTTCCAAACATTTAGAACAGCACATGATGCCAAAAACCAATAAACCATAAAATGAGTTATTCGAAAACCAATAAACCAAAAAAAAAAAAAATGAGTTATTCGAAAACCAATAAACCAAAAAAAAAAAAAAATGAGTTATTCGAAAACCAATAAACCAAAAAGAGTGAGTTATTTGAAACCAGTAAACCAAAAAATGAGTTATTCAAAAACCGATAAATTAAAAAATGAGCTATTCGAAAACCAATAAATCGAAAAATGAGTTATTCAAAAACCAATAAATCAAAAATTGAGTTATTCGAAAACCATGGTTTTTGAATAACTCACTGTTTGGTTTTGTTAGACAAAACCAAAAAGTGAGTTATTCAAGAACCAATTAACCAAGAAATGAGTTATTCGAAAACCACTCGGTATTTGTTACCTTGCTCTAAATTCTCCTTCATGCACTTGTCACAGTCATTCCATCACATTTTCAACTTTCCTTTAGTCTGTTTTCTAGACATTGTACATCACCGATTATTCGAAAACCAATCATTCAAAAACTCAATTATTCGAAAACTAATCTCGGCATTGTTCTAAATTCTTCGTGTAATCTACACAATCACTCCATCACATTTCAGAGCTTTCTTTAGTCTTTTTGTCTGTTTCTGGATATAGTACAGTACCTATTAGTTGAATTTTAATTAACCTAAACTAACTTCAACACTTAAGTTCTTTTCACATAATTTACACAATCCTTCTTTCATATTTGTCTGGTGTTTCTGCAACCGTCTTTTCAAGTAGAGTGCAACTTAGTTGTCGGAAAATCGTTTATCTGAAAAAAGATTAGCATTTCAGCATTCAGAAACGAAAAAGCGAAGATCTATTTTTTTTAATGTGTGCAGTTAATGCGTCGCATATACGATCTGATACCTGTACAACATTTTAAGTGTATTTAATTATCTGTAAAAATAGAAACGTACATCTTTATCATATCAAATTAATGATTCTAATGTTTTCTTTACTAACAGCTTTTATATACATTTTTAGCTTTACTAATTAATATTGTCTTTCCCATAGAGCCAATTATTTTGAAACACTGCTTTCATATATTAGTTGCCTCTTCTCAGTGTAAATACATGCAAGAGGAATCTTAAATTTCGCGGACTCCTCTGAAAACTTCGTCACCTGCTGCTCTGATTTAGTGAATTTAAAATTCACTCCAATTCTAGGTTTAATTTCTCATTCAGTTGCTCTAATTCCCAGTCTTGAACAACTTTTTCAACTGTCTGAAGCTCCTGAAAAAATTATGGGGAAGGAAAAGGCTTATTTGCAAAATAAGGAAAATCGTCTTGTCTTTCCTCTGCTTCAGTGGTAATTCTGTTCGTAGATTTCTACCTTAAGACCACAAGTGGAGCAATATTGAGGATCGATTACTCCATTAGTTGGATCAGGGTTTAAAAAAAAAAAAAACAGGAGAAAATGGTCGTCCATTATTTTCTAATTTAATCTCGTGTGAAATTTTCTTTCATCAGCGTAACGGGAAATTCCCAAGAACATTTTTGTTTTTAAGAAATGGACACGGAAACTTCCATTTGAATCCTGTGGATGTAAGCATGACCGAGCTTTAATTCAGGTCGTACGAATAGCATAAACTGTGACTGGAAAAACATATACCTGGATTTTTCAGCGGACATGACAGCTTCGTCTACTCCATTAGAAATTGCTCCGTTCCATGTGATTCCACAGCATTATAATTATAAGATGTTGCTTCTTTACCATAAAAAGTGAACTGCGAGATCTTCTGTCTAATTCTATAAATTCATTTAGGATGATATTTTGTGGCATTTACATCCCTTGCAATCTGTTTCACTCTCATTCTCTTCTGCAGTCTATAACAGCTGTAAAGAGGAGCTCTTCGGAACAAAAAATTTATTCATTACAAATAAATTCGCTCAAAAATAATTGCAGTTAATAGTCCCGAGATTTATAGGAAAGGTAAGCGCAGATGGGGGTCAGTCCTATTTCTTCAGGGAGGGAAATAAAATGCGCCATCCATATCATAACCTCGATTCGAAAGCCAGTTCGAGAGGACAGAAACCTACATCTGAAACTCTCGACTACAGGACGATACCTGAAAATATTAAGGGTCCTTTTAAGTGGTGAATTAATAGGGAAGCTTATAAAATGAGGAATTGAAAGGGAGCTTTATGTACAAAATGGTGAATTGAAAGGGAAGCTTATAATATCAGGAACTGAAAGGGAGCTTTATGTACAAAATGGGGAATTGAAAGGGAAGCTTATAATATCAAGAATTGAAAGGGAGCTTTATGTACAAAATGGTGAATTGAAAGGGAGCTTTATGTACAAAATGGTGAATTGAAAGGGAAGCTTATAATATTAGGAATTGAGAGGGAGCTTTATGTACAAAATGGTGAATTGAAAAGGAAGCTTATAATATTAGGAATTGAGAGGGAGCTTTAGTGCAAAATGGTGAATTGAAAGGGAAGCTTATAATATCAGGAATTGAAAGGGAGCTTTATGTACAAAATGGTGAATTGAAAGGAAAGCTTATAATATCAGGAATTGAGAGGGAGCTTTATGTACAAAATGATGAATTGAAAGGGAAGTTTATAATATTAGGAATTCAGAGGGAGCTTTATGTACAAAATGGTGAATTGAAAGGGGAGCTTAATATATCAGGAAGCTGCTCTTCTATAGAAGAGTAGCTTCCTGATATATTTGTTCAGAACTTCTCTGAAAATCAATTATATTTTCTGAATTTTAATTTATGGAAGCTCCGCGCAAAAATGTCAAACTATAAGTGAAACAGAGTTTTCAGTAGATACTGTTTTAAATTTAAAAAAATAATAACAAATGAACGCGTAGCAAGTTGAGATATCAAACACAAAGCACTAGTTTCAAAAACTCATTATATAGAACATGGATTCGAAATGTGAAACTCTAGTTTTCATGATAAAGCTATGATATGAAAAAGGAACCATAAGACTCTCAGACTCCATTTGTTTCAGTCCCTATTTGATCAGAAAGTCCTTTGTTCGCACCAATTTTTATTTGTTTGGGAGTTTAACGACCACCGTGAGCAACTCAATGGGCTATAAGCAGTCGTCCGTCTCGAATTTAGGACCACTAGTTCCAGGAAAGGGAGATAGTAAGTGTCGTAAAACAAACAGAACATCCATGCCTTACCGGTATTCGAACCCGGACACATCTCGGACGAATTGTCAGAAGCCAGCGCTTAAAACACTGTGCAACCGGGCGGCATTCGCACCAATTTTGTGAACAGTCATGTGAACGGATACGTTCCAGACAGCGCCAAAAGGAGAAGATAGCAAGGGAGTAAAAACTCTTGTAAACATTTTAATAATGTGGGCCCATCCCAAATGTAATAGATGCCTTACTGTCGAAGAAAAGCTGTAGAATTCTAGCTATTCTTCCAATGTCATGTGTTATTCCAAAGCGTTGCGTTAATGTGCCGACACGTGTTAGTCCCTTTCATGTCAGTGGATGGAGAAAGAACTAGGAAGTGTAGGGATTAGTGTTTTCTATCATGCCTTAAGTAAAGGGATAATACACCGCCAAAGGTTTTGATGAAACATATAAGCGATATGTTTTGACAAAGGAGAGGGTTTTTTCTGTGTTTCTTGCGTTAGTTGCTTGACTTGCATAAAAAAGCGGACTCGTTTGACCTTGTCTAATAGATTGATAGCGTGCGTAACCGAGATGCCAGGGAAAACAATCGTTGGTGCTCAATATCGGAGCGTGGGGGAACGCTATTCTCGCCACAAAAGCGGGCTTGTGTCAGTACTTTTAAGAGTTTAACAAGACCGCGGGTATGGCAGAAGTTAAAGTTTTCTCAATTAGCTGACTAAATGGAAAGCGGCATGGAGCAACAATTGAAGTGTTCTGTTAAATTGAAAAAAATATTTTGCGCCTTAATAGAGACTGGTCCTAATTTGAGTGCAATTATTTCGTTTCTCAAATGCATCTAAAAAAGAAGTGGATCTATAATGGCGTGTGAATAACGAACCAAAACCACATGTGATGGCTCGTGCGTGATTCTAATGCTGATCAAGTGTAACGGTGACAAGGGAAAAGTAAAGGCCGTTACATTAACTTAAGCAGTATCTCGAAAGTTTTGATGATAAAGTTATCCTTTTTTTTTTTTTTTTTTTTTTCGTGAAACACCTTTAAATTTTGTGAAAGCATTCCAAGCGTTTTTGTCATTAATTATTAAAGCTCTCTGCAGATGTGAGACGTTTAACTTATGATGTAAATATAACTTTTACATAACTTATCTGATGAGTCGCACAGAGTTCACTGTTAACAAGTTCTTTTGTATCTTTGTTCTTGTTGTTAACTTCATAAATATTGCGTGGTTGAGTTGCTAAGTCTTACATAGTTGAAGATGATAGTAATTAACACGTAATAACCAAATAATAATACAAGGAGTGTTCAAATGAAAAGGTACGAAACGACACAGTGGGTATAAATGAAGACTTTATTCAAAGTATACACCATAGGCCGTAGCACAACGATCCCATTGATTAACGAGCCGAAGGATTCCTTGTTCCCAGAATTCCTGTGGCCGTGACGAGACCCAGTCCTGCACAGCGTCCTTGAGTTCGTCGTCCGAGTGGAAGCGCTTCCCTTTCAGATGTTTTTTCAGGGAACCAAACACATGGAAATCGCAGGGCGACATGTCCGGGCTGTAGGGCAGATGGTCAAGCTGCTCCCACTGGAACTTGGCCAGTTCCGCGTGTGTGACCCTGGAGACGTGTGGATGCGCGTTATCGAGGAGCAGAACCACACCCTCCGTGATGAATAGCGGCCGGTTTAACACCTTCCGCTGTCAGAAATCGGATAACGCCTCGCTGCTCCTCAATCGTCGAATTTTGCAATGTGAACGCCATCCTGTCCTCACACGCACTGCCGCGTCAATTGGACGGCGTTCTTTATAAGAGCCTCTGCTCCTCCAGCGCATGCGGGCGCCCGCGCATGCTCCGATCCATGCTGGCGACTCCAATCGCATCCCTAGATGTGTCGCTACGTTCTCCCATAGCAGCATAGGCAAATATGTTAACGGTTACGTTCTTATGACGTTTCGTACCTTTTCATTTGAACACCCTTAGTAATTGTATGCAAATAATTCTTGCGATTTGTAAATATGTCTAAGAAACTTTTATTCTTTTCTTCATTTGATTGCCTGCAAAGGTTGTATATTTCCTAACCCTCCCGCTTAAAACTCCAATTCCTTTTTCTTAAGTCCTGTTTTCCTTCATCTCTCGCTCTGTCGTGAAATCTCCTGACCTGCCGGTCCACCTCAGACCACCCAGCCTACCCTGGGGCAATAACGTCGTCGTACTTTCGTGACCGCTCGCTACCTAAACCTAGAGACAAGTGTCTTCTCGCCTCCCCTCTCTTGTCTCCATAAAATGCCCTTAAGCATATCCTAATGTTCCCCGAGAGAAAGAACCCCACCGTTTTCGGTAAATCTTAAGCCTCAAAGTAAAAATGTGAGGGCTAGTGCATTAGTCTGCACCATTGAAATTTAAACCTGAAAAGCATCAAAAGAGGCGTGATAGAGTTAATCTCCATTCAACATACAAAGTGCAAATACTACGCATACACAAAATGTCGTCTTAGTAAATAACCGTGCATCCGGTGTCTAATGGGGAACTGACTCTGAGAAATTTCTCTCACTCTTTGTGGAGACAAAGGAAGTGGAGCACGAGATGGAATAAAAGTTGCATTTTGAAATTTTATATGAAATCCTAAAACCCCGTACAAAATCTCTGTAACATCATTGTCAAAAAAAAAAAAAAAAAAAAAAGTTGCAGCTTTGGGAAACTGTGGCTATCCTTGATTTTTTTATTTTTTTATGGCTACTACTGGGAAATTGGCGGACAAGATTCGGCAATCTATCAGTTACGTCACGTGATTGCCGACTGCCACTGCCGGGAAACTAGCGGACCACATTTGGCCAGCCATCATTTATGGCACGTGCTTGCAGGGCCGCTGAAGGGCCACTTGTGGTAGCTGCGGCCTGTGATGGATAACTGATGGCCCTGTTGTGGCATATGACAACAGATGGGGGTGCCAACTGTTGGCCTGAACTGCTGGCCCTTCTGTTGGCCGCCCGGACATTTTATTGACGGTTCGGCAGCGGCAACATAGTGCTGGGCCAGCAAGACTGTTTTCGCTGGTTTCCTTTTGATATTGAAATTTCACTACGCACATGCAACTTTGTTGAGTCTAGAAAATAAATAATTGCAAATAAAAACGAGTAACTTTTGTCCTTTTTCGGCTGAAGGGTGTTCCTTTCTAAAAAGTCTTCGTCTCGCCCCTTTTAAAGTTCTAGAATAAGCCACGATGTCGCCCGGGCAGAAACGTTTTGAGTGTGGGGTTGATGGGAGAGAGAGAGAGAGAGAGAGAGAGAGAGAGAGAGAGAGAGAGAAAGTTTAATATGTTCCTATTTCTCCGTGCAAGGTGCATGAGCGTGAAAAAATTTATACTTAATAATTCGAGGTCTCAAGACTTTAGCTACAGAACATGTGTGATAAATATCAGTCATCATGTGAAGATCCTCAAAACCGCATACTTCTGCTATATTATGCAGCCCGAGCCCGGTTCACGGGCCCGAACAGGGCTCGGCCTGTACAATAATTACTAGGGATTGTACATTCGAATCCTCGAATCCCGCAAATATTGAAAAAGATTCAAGATTCGAAAACTCGAATCTTCGCGCTTTTTTCGTCACTCGAATCTTTCGAATCTTAACCTAAAAAACTTGGCGTTTGGTGCTTGTTCTAGAGCGATATTTGTTCGAATTTTTGTCAGCATGACGAGTTCTGATATTAGAAAACAATCCAAGAAGACCGTCTATTGTGTGTACACAGCTATTTGAAATAGCACGTTACTTCCAAACCGGATGCAACAGTGAAGGAATTGTTCAGCCAAACACAGAGAGCAACCACCGAAGCGACTGGCGTCTCCCATCGGACAGTGACTTAGCCACCATACCTCAAGTATAGTGGGAAAAGTGACTTAACCGCATTTTAAATCTTTCCCAGCAGCTGTTACCGTGGTAACGAGTGTGTGAACTGATGGGGGAGTGTGACCTTGAGCCGCGTCGCGCACATGACTAAAGTTACTCTGTCTACAGCTCAGCGTTTCTAGTTCTACTCAACTCTCCGCAGCGTCTCACTTGCACATACTATCTGTATACGCTTGGCGTTATCCAGTCTGTATTTTTTGTCTCAATCTCAGCTTTTCTCACGCTTTATTGTTTTTATTCCTACGTAGTTTCTATCGCTAACCACAGCATTTAAGCATTCTTAGGAGCGATTTATCTTGTGTCTGTCACACAACCATCTCATCTCTTGTTACCTGCAACGAATGTCAACCCATGAGATGACATCATCTCGAGCATCTTCTAATATCTGGAACTACTTCCAAATTTCGGATAATGAAAATTATGCGAATTGCAATCTGTGTTCTGCAAAAATATCCAGAGAAAAAGGATCACATACTACTTCAGCAATGTGGAACCATTTAAAAGCCAAGCATCCATCCAAATTTCAAGAACTGAAGGATAGAAGTTCACCATCCCCATTACTCAGATCATATGTAGAGGGACTTTGAAATTCTTTCTCTTCTACTCACTTTTGGACAGTTTTTGTGTGGAACATGCAGCATGTGAACTCATACAATTAACACAGCGCAAGGTGTCGGCAGCAGAATCTTGCGAAACATGTTCTGTGGCGCCACAGCACCCATTGCAAGACTGCTGATTTAACGCAACAAGAGCGGAGAAACAAAGGTGAAAAAAAAAAGGAGAAGGGAATACAAAGAGATAAAAAAATTCGGGCGCGATAAATAGTCACAGCCTTAGCTGTCTGCAACTGAGGCGAATGGTTGTCAAGATTTCAACAGAAGACTAAAAACGCGAAACATCGTACAGTGTAAGTAGGCTCGGGCCGTGGGGTTACCACTCCCCAAATGACTGGAAAACCAGTGATTCCTATGTGAGTTAAGGGAAAGACGGGTAGTCATATAAAATACCGAATTAAGGAGCAACTCGGCCATAAATAACACCAATAACACATCAGTCTCTAAATAGGGTAGTATTAAGTGATATTACTTTCAAATGACTTTTGCTCAGCCTGCATTTAAGGTAGCAACTAGTACTTGTTCGAATCCGAGAAAATCGAAGTTCGAATCTTGTCCGAATCCGGGGAAACCTTAGTTCGAATCCGGGGAAAACGTTGTTTTCATTTATTGAGAAGCAAAATAAAGAAAAGAAACAAAAACAAGAAGAACTCTTTATTTTAGGGCCCTCCATCATCACTAGGACTACTGCCTGGGCCCCGTGGGCCGTGGTTTTCCAATAAATTCACCTTTGCTTAACATTACTTTTATGGGACAAATTTAATTAATTTTTGCGATGCAGCTATTTATTAGAGGAGCTAAATTTAATTTACCGGTGAGAATTTTTGGTACTATGCGGGAGAAAATTTATTTTACTAGAACTAGGTGTCGATTGAAAGTAGTCTGAGAATAAAAACAAAACTGAAATTGCTTCAAAATCTAACACACACACACACCACGCAAGTAACCTTGGGAAAAATCGCAAAAAAAAAAGTTAAATACTTAACGATAAGTCAAGTGATTGATTAACATTTTTCAAAGAATTTGGTATCTGCGCAAAAAAATAAAAATAAAAAAAAATACGTAGTTGAACGGCTGTAGTGTCGGTCAACGTGTTCCTTCTTTTTCAATCTATTAAAAGAAGCTACAGCAGCCACGCTTCAGTGCATGTTCTTCTTTTTCGGGATCGTGTGAAAAACCGCGATCTAGATTTACCTCTAACACGGCGATAAAATTTAAGGTCAAGGAAAAATAGAAGGCATATATAATTCCAAGCGAGGAAAGTTCCCCGAAAAATCTACGTCCTCCGAGAAACCACGCCAGCCGAGCCTATCTGTCGGACGCCAAGCCAACTGTTTCCGGGCCAACGGTCCTCGATGGTCGAATGTTTTAATCAAACTGGTTTTCCTTGCTGCTCGGTTTTCAGGTTTGACCCTTTACGCCGAAGCATTCGATACCGACAGCCACATAAACTGCACACAGAAAGAGTGAACGGGACTAGGAGCCCGAAAAAAAAAAAAAAAAAAGAAAAAAGGATCAACAGAGAAGGGAGATTTGAAGGGGGAAAAAACCTTTTTTTTTTCTTTTTCTCCTTTTTTTCTTTTAGGAAGCAGAGGTGAAGAAACCCAGCTTGTGGCTGCCCATAGGAAAACTGGTTAATGACTAATGACATGAAAGCGCAGATGTTTGGCGTACTTCCGCTTTTGTATCATCGTGGCACCTGTCGTGTTTGTACCCACCCAAGTAACCCTTATGTCCTTTTGCTCCGTTGTTTTCTTGTTTTGTCAAGGTTTTTGCTTTGCCTCTGGACATGGAAACTACTGGGAATTCTGTTGATTTCATTAGGTTGTAAAATTTGATTGCTTTCCGAACTGCTACTAAGTAAGGTACGATCACATACAGGACACAAAGGATGGGAGGGAGAACCCCCTGTCATTTTTATACATGTTTATATTTTGTACCTGTTCTAAAAAATGATAAAAAAAACGAGAGAGTAACATGTTACCCTTTATGGATAATTTATGCTATACATCTTTCGCACGCTAAGATCTCTGTGGGTGTGAAATAAAACGAGTGATTCGAGAGTATACATTTATTTATGTACAACACATTGTATTTATTCACGCCACTCATGACCACACCATGCCACCGTCCGGTACATACAAAGTGGAATTAAATCATAACAACAAACAATAAAGTTTCGTAATGATTAACACAGCAATCAGAAATCTCTGAATTGACTGTATTTACTGTTCCACGCGTAATATCAATCACAGCAGAAAACTCCAGGGCGATGAAAATTTTCAAGTTTTCTGATGTGATTGATATTACGCGTGGAACAGTAAATACAGTCAATTCAGAGATTTCCGATTGCTGTGTTAATTATTATGACGTATTTTCCACGTTTGAGAGGAAGGAATATTTCTTCCACATTATATACTTGGACGACTGGTGATATGCTTAACAAAGCTAGATGGCAGCACAGTTGCTTGATTTAGAATGCGGTCGGACTACTTTCCGATGCTTGTGACTTTCTCGTCCTGGGTGGTGTAACGGGTAGCATACTCGAACGGTAATTGGGAGGTGCGGGTTCGATTCATCCGCTTCAGGGCGATGAAAGTGTTCAAGTTTTCTGATGTGATTGATATTACGTGTGGAACAGTAATTACAGTCAATTCAGAGATATCGGATTGATGTGTTAATTATTATGACGTAGTTTCCACGTATGAGAGGAATATTTCTTCCACTTTGTATACTTGGACGACTGCCCAGCAAAAACATAAGTGCTGGGAAACTGCTGGCCACCAGCTGCCAGTGATGGGTCACTGCTGGTTGAAATTTGCCGCTCATGGCCCGGTAGTGGTCCGTTGGTGGCAGCGCTATCAGTTGGCGAGCCATTGATGGTCCTGCAGCATCGCCGTGAATTGTGGGCCTCCAAGCAAGTGCCACTAGTGGCCCGTTGCTGGCAACCAATGCAACCCCCAACAGCCGGAGGAAACAACGGGACTGCGCATGCGCAGAAGCAACACTTGTTGTGTCTCTCATGGTACCAGTTAGTTGAAGACGACGCTATCGCCATCGTGTTATTTTAGTGGATGTTAAGAAAAAATCCATATGTGGACAGGCGAATTAATTTCCTAATGAAATTTTACGTAGACGAAGTTATCAAATTAAGCCGTGAAATACTATTACAGCTATGAAATACACCCACTCCATTCCCATGAATAGCAATTCATGGAATGGAGTGGATGACTAACAAGAAAAAATTTGAAACCGCTTGAAACAAATATCCTGGAAAACCATTAAAACAACGTTTGTTGGAAAAAAAAAAAAATAATTATACGCGTACAAAATTTATTAATTATTTGAAAGAAAAAAAGCAACGCTATGTGGTGTACTCTTCCATGGGTTGAATACACAAGACTAGAAGGAATTCGCTTCTAAAAATAACGAGAAGTAAAATAAAATATCTTTTACTCTTTAAAACAAATGTAGCTTCGGACAACGGAAAGGAAAGACACAACGTTAAAAATGTAACAGAATGTGACATGAACCCGGGTAAATATATATTTATTCAACAATCTCTTTTCAAGACGGCAAGGACAGTACAAAACTTTCGAAAGCGACTCTAAGTATGTACACGCCTTGAAAATGAGTGAAGTTCCCTTAACGTAAAAAAAAAAAAAAGAAAAAACTATCGTTACGTTGAAAAAATTAATTTATCAATTATATGAAACTGACTTTTATGAAAAATACCTCGCAATATTGTAAAATGAAAGAGGGAAGCATTCGATTACACATTGCATACCAAATAGACAGCTTTAAGCATATGAGGAAATGTGGCAAATTAGTCCGGTCGGTGGAGAGCTCAGCTATCACGCGAATGGCCCAGGTGCAAGTCTTCTCAGATCCAATGAGTGTTTTTCCGATCTGTTGAGAAAATTTCCCCAGCGCAGTGCGTCAATTCACAAGCTTCGTAAGGGTAGAAAAAAGAATTGTAGCTTTGGGAAACTGCGGTTGTCTTTGCTTTTTTTTTATTATTATTATTATGGCTACTACTAGGAAATTGACGGACAAGATTCGGCAAGCCACCGGTAACGTCCCGTGGTTGCCGGCTGCTACTAACGGCACACTAGCGGGCCACATTAGGCTAGCCATCCTTTCTGGCACGTGCTTGCAGGGCCACTGAAGGGCCACTTGTGGCAGCTACTGTCTGTGATGGACCACTGATGGCCCTGTTGTGGCATATGACAACTGATGGGGTGCCAACTGTTGGTCAGCTGTTGGCCTGAACTGCTGGCCCTTCGGTTGGCCGTCCGGACATTTTATTGACGGTTTGGCAGCGGCAACATAGTGCTGGGCCATTGCTGGCAGTGCTGGCCCAGCAAGACTGCTTTTGCTGGGTGGCGATATGCTTAACAAAGCTAGATGGCAGCACAGTTGCATGATTTAGAATGCGGTCGGACTACTTTCCGATGCTTGTGACTTTCTCGTCCTGGGTGGTGTAACGGGTAGCATACTCGAACGGTAATCGGGAGGTGCGAGTTCGATTCATCCGCTTCAGGGCGATGAAGATTTTCAAGTTTTCTGATGTGATTCATATTACGTGTGGAACAGTAAATACAGTCAATTCAGAGATATCGGATTGCTGTGTTAATTATTATGACGTATTTTCCACGTATGAGAGGAATATTTCTTCCACATTATATACTTGGACGACTGGTGATATGCTTAACAAAGCTAGATGGCAGCACAGTTGCTTGATTTAGATTGCTGTCGGACTACTTTCCGATGCTCTTAACACTCAGATGTTCGTGACTTTCTCGTCCTGGGTGGTGTAACGGGTAGCATACTCGAACGATAATCGGGAGGTGCGGGTTCGCTTCAGGGCGATGAAAATTTTCAAGTTTTCTGATGTGATTGATATTACGTGTGGGACAATAAATACAGTCAATTCAGAGATTTCTGATTGCTGTGCTAATTATTATGACGTATTTTCCACGTATGAGGGGAATACTTCTTCCACATTATACTGTATAACAAAGTTTCTAATTGCTGACATTGAGTGATGCCTAGGTAGGTGGATTAATGAATGTTATTGTCGTAAAACCACTGAGAGAAGATATGCGAGTCATAAAAGCAATGATGTAGTTCTAATTAAAAAAGTGCCTTAGCGGTAAACTGATTAGGTAAAAAAAGGTTTGAAAAGACAATTCAAAGGCTTCAAAAATATCTTGAATTCTGATTTGCTATTTTTATTGTCCAGTATATTTAATTAAACTGTAATTACTAATTACTTCTTTTTTAAATCGCTAAATTTGAGCAATTTTTAATGCAGGAAAGAAACGTTGTTTTTTAGTCACATCCTGAAGATATGCAGTGTTGTTTAAGTAACGCTCGGTCATTTCACACGATTTCAAATGTTAAACGAACAGATATAACCTTTCAAATGTTAAACGAACAGATTAACAATGATTAACAATAAATGTATTTAATATTGCCACGTCTATTCAGTGTGACTAATGCGTATTTTCCTAAGATTCTGAAGTAAATGAAAGAGATATATGTTGGGTTTTCCTTAAGTTATCAAATAAAGGGTAGCTCAGGAAAAATATTTTTCGCACGCATAAAACTGGTATCACTTAGCCTTAGTGGCTTCTTAATTTCTCTCTACAGCTTTTTCTCCGAGCAATTAAATAATTTTCAGGACTGCAGTCTAGACAATGGACTTTATATTCTCTTTAAGCCATCCCGGCGAGAGGCGTAGGCTTCTGGTTAGTGGTCTGGGCTCCGAATGAAGCATAGGTGGTGCACCTCTCACGCCCCAAATCAAGACTGTCTACGGCATATAGCCCTGATAGCAATAAATAAACAAAGACCGCTCTTTCCACGTTTCAACACACGAAAATGTTTTATTCGGTCACCGCCGGGGAATTGAATCCCGGATCTCTCGATATCTAGCCCGCTCGGCTAGATATCGGAAGATCCGGGATTCAATTCCCCGGCGGTGACCGAATAACAATTTTTTGGTTGCTGTGTGTTAAAACGTAGAAAGCCTTTGTTTATTCACTGACGTCATGTATTTGGAGGATTTTCACATCGCCTTGATAGCAGCTCACGGTGAAAGTTATACCCCGAAACAAACAGCATTCTCTTTACCTTTATGATCTGTGAAATGTCCTGTTGTGTGATCCGACGGTATAATTTCATCCTTGCAATACGAATATTTCGGTTATAATTGCATATAAAGCATAGTATTCGCTGTTTCCGAATACATGGTTATTTAAAAAAATTCTTAACCCCATCTTCTGCAACCACCTAACTATGAAAAGTACCTTAGTGCTGCTAAGCCTAGAAAAATAGTGCCTTAACGCCGCTAATCCTAGAGAAGTAGGCCTTAGCGCCGCTAAGCCTAGAGAAATAGTGCCTTAGCATGACTCACATATATGTAGTAAGTACATTCGATTGTTTAGTATTCGAAAAATAAATAATATTTATTTTTATTATTACTATATATTATTCGGATTTAGTCTAATGTAAGAAACGCACCTGACACCGATGAAATGTGATTTAGCTAAGAAAGTATATCGGCGCATGCGCAAGCTGAATTTGACCTCGAGATAGAAAGAAAAGCTGAATCGCAAATGTGTGAGTGATTGGGATTGACAACTTTTGACCTAAAGGATATCTACAGGTTACATACCATCATGTTATACAACATTTTATAGCACTTGTCAAAAGCAGTAATTTCGCTACAACGCACCCTTTTCAAAGCATCAAAAATACATTTTCGTAATAGCTTTTTCGGCATCAGCTTCTCGTAATTTACGAGGATTGCAATGAGATATTATTATATTTATGTAAAACGTTATGGAATAATTTTCAGTAATAGTTCATGTATTGTTGAATAACAATGAAGTTAAGAAGTTAACTATTGTTGCGTCACTTCATGGGACAATATTCAAATATCTGAGTTCAACAGTGGTTTTGACTGGTTCCTTTACCCATTTACGCTGCATCGAAATTTTATGCATGAGATTTATTTTATTTTTGTCGCGAATGATGCATAGCATCAAAAATGTCACCCTCGATATAAATTTTGGTAAAAGGTTGAACGTTTTTTCTGATATGCAGTGTATGTAATATTTATTCAGTTGCACAGTTCAGTTTGCACTGTGTACCCACTAGCTGACTGTCCCAGAATGTTATACGGATACACGGTTGTATCAGAATAATATGACCACCTACCTAATAATATAAATAACAACCCATGGCCCAGAAGACAGAGGCGAGACGGCGCGGCGTGGCATGGACTCAATGAGGTCCTGGAAGGTTGCCCGAGGCACACGTGCACATTCGGACTACAGCAGAACACGAAGGTCCCGGAGATGACGTGGTTGTGGGTCGACATGTCGAACCTGCCAATCCAAATAATCCTGCAAGTGCTCTATGGGATTGAGATCGGGCGATTACGTCGGCCAAGAGAGAACGAAGACATCGCTCTCGTGTTTCTGGAACCAGTCACCCAACCCCTTAGCAACGTGGAGGGCCCATTGTCCTGGTGGTAGACACCATCACCACCAGGGTAAACGTCCAACATGAAGGGATGCATGTGGTCAGCGAGGATGGACAGGTAGCCATTGGCGTTCAGGGACCCATCCAGTGGTGCCAGAGGTCCCAGGTCATACCAGGAAAACATCTCCCAGACATGCACACTGCCACCGCTGGCCTGTACTTGTCCGACTGTTGGTTCTCGTATGTCTGACGCCGTATCCGCCACCGCCCGTTTCTTCTGTGGAGTAGAAACCTCGATTCGTCGGCAAAGGCAACCTTTTCCCACTCTTTCACTGTCCAATGACGGTAGTCACATGCAAACTGAAGGCGTCGTTGCCGATGGACCTGGGTTAACATGGGCTCCTTAACGCAGGGTCGACTCCTGAGATCCATGCGTGACAGGGTTCGCTCTGCTGTTATTGGAGACACGTACCTGGGTGCCCCAGCGTTCATTTGCACTGCCAATTGCTGCACTGTTGCGCGTCGATTGCCATTTACCAGTCGACGGAGGAGACATTCTCCTCTGGGGTCGATGGCCATTGGGGTTCCACAGTTATGACGCCGGGAGGTACTCAGTGTGCCAGCGGATCATCCTTGGTACACCCTTACTACAGCACCTCGCAAACAGCTCACAAAGTCTGCTGTTTCTGAAATGCTTCCACCCTTGGAGCGGTATCCGATGATCATCCCTTTTTGAACGTCCGTCAAATTACTACCTCTGCCCATTGCGCTAACGTTACTCACTATGGCTCATCTGCCCTGTCCGGCCACTTATATCTCCGCGTGGTCGACCTTGTCACGTGCACCCTGTGACGCGCCTGGATGAGTACACTGTTTTTTCAGCGGCTGGTGGTATTCTGATACGACTGTGTATGTACACATACAACAGACGACTAGAGAAAGTCTTAAAATTTAAGCAAGCTCAGCTTCTCTTCTCCTATTCCTGCTAGATCGCGTTTTTGCTTTTCGTATGGTAGCCATTTCATGAAAGTGAAATTAAAATAAAAAATGACAAAAAAATCATGCAAGACTTCTTATCAACCGCGGAGACAGAAAAAAGGCAGGGTGATTTCTCCAAAATCTAGAACACAAACGAAGAGGATTCCTTATAAATCCCAGGGGATCATTTGACAATCACAATATGTTTGTAATTTTTTTTGTTTTACTTTAATAAAAATTTAAAAATCAGAAGTACTTTTTTTTTATTCGTGTATTAGTAATGATTCGATTGCAAAATAGAAGGAAAAGGGAAAATGTTATTTTGATCTGCGAGAGTTTCATCGATCTTTTTCGGTTTTTCTTTCGCATTCTATCATATTCGTAAATTAAAAATGTTGCTAAAAATAGTTTGCTTGTATTTGTCGTCTGCTGTATGTGTACATTAGTACATATCAGTACAACCTTTGAGAAATTCGACTAGGGAGTACACTATAAAAAAAACTTTGTAATCGAATAGATAACAAGTTGACGAAAAAAATTCTTAAGTACTTTGTTTTTGAATTTGCTGTTGAGGACGAGGAGATATTTCAACATGTATAAAAGTAATAGGGGATAGTCCTCTGGACTCCCTATCAGTCCACGCCTCCAAATAAACTTGTCAAAATCAGAGCACACTCTGTGTCAAAAGTTTTTGGATCCTCCGCTAATGACCCCAGATGACCAACCAGGGAAGGGTTATGAGGGTTAACCCCCGCCTCCAGAGCCCAAAGTTTTTGTTTTCGCATTTTTTTTTCAAGTGTTTAGCATTCATTTGTTTAGCACTCATCGTGAAAAAAATAGTTGCACCCAGAAAGACGTGTCGGATTGCAATGCTATTCGGGAGGAAGGTAAATGTGACCAGGAACAATAAATAATTAAACATTAGGACTGATATAGGCAATATTTATTGAGCTACACGCCAATAAGTAGTGTCTCTCAGTATGACGTCGGGCCGCCATGTTTGCTCACACAGCATGCCAGACATCTCGGCATGGAGTTGTACAGGTTCCTAATGGTGTCCTGTGACAAGCCATCCCATGTAGCTTGAATCTTCTCACGCAGTTCCTGCAGATTGTGCGGTAGGGGTGGAGTGTGGATAGCGCGTCCAATAGCATCCCACACATTTTCAATTGGCGATACGTCTGGCGATGTGGCTGCCCATGGCAGAGTGTCAATGCCTTGAAGGCAAGCTCTCCAAACAGCAGCATTATGCTGACGACCGTTGTCCTGTTGGCAAATCGCACCGGAGTGAGCGTTCAGAAAAGGTAGGGCCACTGGTTGCAGGAGCTCATTAACGTAACATTGGGCTGTCAAAGTGCCTGTAATGCACACCAAAGGTGATGTGGCAGGCAAGTGTACCCCACACCGTGATACCCAGGGGCGGCGGAAAGTGAGGTTCGTTGACCCGGGCCCAATATTTCGAATCGTAGTGCACTCCCCCACCCCTTCCCGTTTCCCGGAACAAACAGAAGAAAAACAATGCCTAAGGAGCTTTGTTAGGGATTAGGACCACCTGACCACTTAGGGGCCTTCTATAAAGTACGTCCAGGATTTTTTACTATTTTTAGACTCGCCCCCCTCCCCCATTTCACATCTTGTCCGATTGTTGACTCCCCCCGCTAAAAAGTACGTCCTAATTCCCGCTACCCCGTTTATTTTTGACAACTGCTTTTAGAAGTCCGCTGAGAAACAGAAAGAAAACATGTAATTATTTAAAGGAATCTTCCATATATTTACACTTTTTCTCCAGAAAATATTTATTATTTAGGCATTAATTTATTCCCAAACGCCAGCCGAACTTTATCATTCTGAAATAAACATCTACAAATGAACGCACGCATTCAAGGTTTTCAACACTCAAGATCATAGCATCCTCAAAACACGATAGATTTGGTAGTACAAATACGAGAACTTAATATTAATTTTCTGATTTAGCTAAATATCATCAGAAATCTTTAATATTTCATACCTTTTTTTAACTATTTAAAGAAGAAAAGAAGAGAAAACAAAACGAAGGCATACCATTCACTATATTTTTGCCGTTGGTTGCCCGAATTACTACTCCCCCCTACCCTATGTCACATTTGGTCCGGTTGTCAGGACCCCCCCTTCCCCCTGTAATCTCGGACGTACTTTATGGACGGCCCTTTACCTAGAGAAACTTTCTAAGGCACATCAGAACAAAAAAGCGCACATTCGCCAAATAAAAAAAATGGAAGTAAAAATCTTGGCTAAAATTATTGACCGGGCCCGGGTGTTTCCGCCGCCACTGATGACACCAGGCCTTCTGGACGTGTAACGCTCGACAACAAAAAGTTTATTTTGGCGCTGACCACGGTGATTCCACACACGGATTCGGTGGTCTTTTCCTCCAAGACAAAAGCGGGACTCGTCACTGAAGATCACCCGCTGCCATTCTGAGTGGCTTCATGAGAGTCTGGAACGACACCATTCTAAAGTAGATATCGTGTCAGACACTCGTGGAGCCACCCAGGACGGCGACGATGCAATGGTGTTAAGGGAAGTCGTCGTAACGGTCTGCATGCTTGTAGTCCTACGTCATGCAGCCGTCTGCCAATGGTGCTGGCGCCAATCGGACGATATATATAGAGGGCACCACTGTTCGCTGAATATCCGCAATCGTGGCTGTTGGGTCACTCCGCTCAAGTCGGACAGCCCGTCGGTCCTTTCTCTATCTCTCTGTGGTTCGTCTGGGTCTCCCAGAACCTGCCTGTCGCTGCTGCGTGCCTTGTTCTACCCACTGCGGCCAACACCGTGCTGCTCGTATTTCTTCCAAACTAATTTAAACTGCTCGTATTTCTTCCGAACTTTTCTCCGAGGCATGCTTTACTTGCAAAGTATGCAACCAACACAACAGCACGAGTCAGAATGGCAAGCACGCGCAACGGGACGACCTTATATAGCCGGTCAGGCACTCCTCCTTGCTAGAGTCGCATGCGCGGCCGAGCGTGATTCTTGAATAATGTGCATGTCTCACGATGTCAAACCTACCCACCAAGTTTCATTCTTGTCGGTTGATTCCTTCTGGGTGCAATGATTGTTTTGACGATGAAAGTATATTTTACCATCTCTTATGGCTCCGTCTTAGTTTCATTCAATTTTCCTCTCCGGCGTGCCTTCGAAGACAAAATTGTAAGCGTTTTGCGTTCCCACATTTTCTGGTTTTCTAACTATAACCTGACCCTAGAATATAGACTACGCAGTTGCTCGACTTTTTCCGTTTCCCAGACATCCCATTGGGACAAAGGGTTGGATAAACTGCTTCTCGTGAGGATATCGACGAAATCTACATGTATATGAACAGTACATCAATAATTTGCATGCATTATTAATATATTATTTATATCTTTCGGGAAAAGAAATTTTTGCACCAATTTGTATCACTAGATCCTTAATAAGTATTATCAAAATAAGTATTATTATTGAGAGAATTAAAGTATGCTAAAGCAATTTAAAATAAAAAATAATAAATTCCATTTGGAATAATCAGATAAAAATAATGAAGTACTTTGTCACAGGAGTAAAGAAGTGGGATTAAAAATGAACTTTCAGAAGACAAAACTGATGTGCAATGCTTTTACAAAAAATGAAGATTTATCGATCGATGGGGAAAAGCTGGATATAACGCATACCTACATTTACCTTGGAAAACAGATATCAAGTAAAGGTTACATTGATGAAGAAATTAATCGACGTATAAAATTTGGTTAGAGAGCTTTTGGAAGAAACAGTATAATTTTTAAGAGCAATATGCCATTATGACTTAAAAGAAAATTGTTTAATCAATGCATCCTTCCAGTGCTTGCGTACGGAGCAGAGACGTGGAACTTAACTAAAAATGACATACAAAGACAGCCGACAACAGAAAGAAGCATGGAGAGAAGCATGCTTAGTGTAACCAGAGAGGTAAGATGAGGAACTCGTGGGTAAGGAAAATGACTAGCGTGGGAGACATCATGATAAGAGTAAAATCCCTGGAATGGCAATGGACAGGCAATGGATGCCATTCCAGGCAATCTCTGGAATGGCAATGGGTGTTGCCAGAAGAACGGACCACTGATGAACAAACGAAATTCTAGACTGGATTCCAAGGGACAGGAGAAGACATAGAAGAAGACCACATGGGAGATGGGCGGATAAAATTCGAAAGCATGCGGAAGTGTCATGGAGGAGAGTGGCGCAAGATAAATTGTTGTGGAAGAAACTTGGGGAGACCTTCATCCAGTAGTGGATTGATAATGGTTGACAACGTTGAATATACATGTGAAGGCAATAACTGTGAAGAACTGTTTCTTCCGTCTGAATAAACAAGGGTGACTGCCTTTTAATTTTATTATTCTGGTGGAATGTTTCGTTGAATGCTCAATTACATCCAGAAAATGAAGGAATCTGGTGATCGATTTGGAAGCTTGACGACAGACGTCCACTATGCCTTACAAATTTTAAAGAGCCGAACGATCGGTAACAGAAAATCCTCTAATCTCCGCACCCTACCCTACCTCATGGGTTTAGATCCTAGTGGGTTTGAACAGGTAGGAAGGAGTATGGGTCACACCAGCTCCGACCCTGGTTATACGGCTTTACAAGGACAAGTTTATCCCACTTTTTGTTTCAATGAGATATATGAGAATTGGAAAAAGTCAAGTAAATGTGCCGTCTGTATTCTAGGGTCAGGTTACAGATAGAGAATCTGAAAATTTAGGAACGTAACGCGTTTACAATTGTGTCTTAGCAGCTGAAAACAAAACCTGAATCAAACTAAGACAGATACATAGGAAATAGCAAAATAGCGTTACTAATGCGAATAATAATAATAAAAAAAAAAAGACAAGAATATTCTGTTCTCTGGAGAGGGTTCTAACCTTCAAAGCCATATCTTGGTTGAGCACATCAGTTGTGAAACCGTCTAACAAAGGTCAGGGTTGCTATAAACTCCCTACGATTAGCTGTTCCAACCCGCTAGAGTGTAACCGTTTAGGGTAGGATGAACGGATTTCAGGATTTTCTGTTACCGGTCACTCGGTATTAAAATTCGTCCGGCATGTGAATGTCTGTGGTTAAGTTTCCAAGTCGATGAACATCCTTCTTCCCAAGTAACACAGCCTTGCCAGTTAATGTAGGCCCAATACTTAGCCACCATCTTTAAGGTATAAAAGACAGTGGCTCAGTATTGGGCCTACGTTAAATAGCAAGGCTGTGTTACTTGGGTTTCTTTTCTGAAAGCATAATGAAGCATTCAACGAAACATAATGTAGTGTAAAAGCCATTTGCCGGTGGCGGATATACATTTTACTGACAAAAGTCACAGGACACCCTTTCAAAAGCAAATGAACGGATCCGCTGCATTGTTAAGATGCGCGGTACAGCTCCAAACGGTATCAAAACAAGCCTGCAGCTGTCCGCGATCATATCGCACTGTGAGGTTGAGTGAAAGTGTCGCGGCGGGAGAGGACTGACTTTGAGAAAGGAAACATTGTTGGGTGTTATATTAGTGGGTTGTCCATAAGAGAAACCGAGAGACGTTTAAATATACCCAAGTCCACTGTTTTGGATGCACTGAATAAGTGGAAGACACATGGTGTGCCTGAAGCAGAAAAACATACCGGCCGGCCAAAGAAAATCAGTGATAGGAGACGTCGAAGCCTCAGGAGATGCGTTGCAGCTAATCGACGGAGTACGGCACAAGACCTCTGTGTACAGGTAAGTAAAAATACTGGAACCTCAGTATGTGCACGTACCATCAGCAGAGAACTTCATTCGATGGGTTACTGTGGTCGTGCGGCTGCTCATAAGCCTTTCATCTCCATTCGGAATGCTACTCGTCGTTTAGCATGTTATAAAGAACATTTATCGTGGACCGTAGAACAATGGAAACGGGTCCTATGGACTGATGAACCCAGATACACGATCCATCAATTTGATGGCCGTGAGTGGGTATGGCGGCAGCCGGGGGAACGCTATTTACCACAGTGTACGGTTCCTACGGTCAAGTTTGGAGCTGGCAGTGTGCTCGTGTGGGGATGCTTTTCGTGGTATGGTCCCGGCCCTTTGGTTATCGTGGACAAACCTATTAACCAGCACGTCTACCTCGATACACTGGACAATTATGCCCTACCAACTCTGTGGCAATACTATAGAACCGAGCCTTGTTGGTACCAGCAAGATAATGCACCGAACCATAAAGCAAGGACTGTTACGGACTTGTTTGACGATAATTCCGTATCGCGTGTGGACTGGGCAGCACAAAGCCCTGATCTCCATCCCATAGAGCACCTATGGGATGAATTAGAGCGCCGCATAAGAAGTTTAGAACCAAGGCCTACTACTAAGCAACAGTTAGCGGCAGAATTATGTATTGAGTGGAAGCGCATACCTATCGCTGTGTTCCAAAACTTTGTCGAAAGCATGTCTCGAAGGGGTCAGTGCATGCATTAAGGCCAAAGGTGGACCGAAACCGTACTAATGTATGTCAACAAATGCTATGTCGTGTTTCTCTTCTACGTGCCCGATGACCAATATAGTGTATAAATTCCGCATTCTTCTGCTCCGGAGCCAAATGTTTTCCCACTTAAGCTACACCGACAAAATTTATCGCTTCAGCTTTGCCGTCTTGTCTTGAACTTCACTCCTACACATATATTGCCCCTTTGAGAAAGAGCTGGGACAAAATCATTTGTTTCGTGGTCAGCAGGTGAAGTATGCTTGAAATACCTCTCTGCAGAAGAAGGAATTCTGATTAATTCCAACTGATGTGTGGAACGTACATCACACATTTATTTCGAAGCGAGAAGGAATTCTCATTAATTCCAGACGATATGTGGAAATAACATCACATTTTTTTTTTTTTTTTGTTTTCGAAGAACGTAACCGCCAATAAATCCATTTCCACAATCGGGCGCCAATGTAAATTTTCCTGTGGCGAAGATCGAATCCGCATCCTTCTGCTTCGCAGCCATATGCTTTCCCATCTAAGCTGCTGCCGTCTTGACATGGGCTTTACCTTTGTAGTACGTCACAATACCACTAGAACAATAAAAATGAAATGTATTCTCCATTGATCATTCAGACAGAAGAAACAACTTTCTTCATTGCATTCCCTATACACTATAGTGTGCTTGCATCACTTTTATCTGGTTGTTCTTCATGGAATTAATCATTTCATCTTTTTTTATAGTATATTACCTGTTAGTTTCAGTATTTTAAAAATTTGCCCAATAATGAAAATTAGTGAAGTTAATTGATGGGAAAATATCTTTTCCCTAAAGATAGCAATAATATATCGATACCGCATGCAAATCATTGACGTACAGTTCATATATCGCTTTCATGGATATCATAACCTCCTTTTAATATATGCACATTTGCCGATTATTTTTTAGGCTTGTCACCTTTGCAGTGGAGGGAAAGAATTTCTCATCTACCTATGTACTATATACTAAATACAGAAAATAAAGAAAGAGGTCAGGCATCTCGCATTTACTTCTTCGTGAGACGTACCAGTTGGTTTGTGCTGAGAAATTTACTTATACATGCAACGCACTTATTCTACTTCAGCGCTTTCGGAACTATTTGAGATCTCGCTCAGTCACATACGGCCATCTACTAAAACTTTTCGTGCCCATTTCCTGCTCAGAATAATGCAAAATTTATTATCTAGAAAGCGCGAACATGTAGACAAATTTTCCCGATGTCTCTTCTTCAAAAAGTCCAATTTGAAAATTTATTTTACCACAGCGGATACCATTCACATTGTAGAACATTTTGCATATATAATCTTTGATTTTTTACAGTACACATTTCTGATGCTAGATAGAGTTGCTGTGTATTTCTGTTCAGAAATCCATATGCATTTCTGAACATCCACTTGAAATGAATTTAACTAAAGAAATATGATCTGAAGAAGTAGTCCGTAGCTCAATATTGCCGTGAAAATAACAATAAATTTCAGTTTGAAAATGCTAAACTTATTGATAATCCTGATTCAATTATCAGTCTTGATTAAGTTTCCGCGTACGTTAATACTCAAAATCAAAGGATAATTTACAGAAACCTATACACTGAAGTGGCCACTTTATTATGACCAACTGATAGTTTTAAGTAAATAAGCTACACGCTGTTGCCCCCACAGGGCGAGGCTAGTATAAACAAGTTAGTAAAATCATGCAATGCATTGATTATGATACGCTTTCCAACATACCAGAAATTATTACTCAAGTTATGAGGATAATGGCTGTGGAATAAATCTCGCTCCTGTGTCCTGACCTTTGACCCCATTTCGATTATATTCAACAGAACCGGTTCAGTACACCTCAAGAATAACATATTAAAGTTTTGTCGCAATAGAAGCAGTTTTACGCAAGTTATGAGAATAATGGCTGTGAAATAAATCTTGCTTTTGTGCAATGACCTTTGACCCAATTTTGTTGATATTCAACAGAACCGGTTCACTATACCTCCGGAACAACATGATAACGTTTTGTCGCAATCGAAACATTTTTTGGTAAGTTATGATGCACAAGGGCAATGGAATGGATCCCACTCCAGTGTCCTGACCTTTGACCCCATTTCGTCCATTCTCAATAGGGTTCGCCCCTAGTGGCTCCCTACCACATACTAAAATTTCATCGAAATGGAACCATATTTACGCATGCTATGACGCATAAAGGCAATGGAATGGATTCCACCTTTATGTCCTGACCTTTGACCCCATTCCAACCATTTTCAATAGGTTTTGTTCCCAGGTACCACATACCAACATTTCATCGAAATCGAACCATTTTTACGCAAGTTATGACGCATAAGGGCAATGGAATAAATCCAGCTCTTATGCCCTGCCTGACCTTTGACCCCAATTTGCCAATTTTCAATAGGGTTCGATCCCAGGCAGTTTCCTACCACGTACTGAAATTTCATCGAAATCGAACTATATTTACGCATGTTATGACGCAGAAAAGCAATGAAATGGATCCCGCTCTTATGGCGTGACCTTTGACCCCACTTCAACCATTTTCAATAGGGTTCGTTCCCTGGTGGTCCCCTACCACATACTAAAATTTCATGTCAATCGAACCATTTTTACGTGAGTTATCGTGACGACAGACGGACGGACGAACGGACGGACGGACGGACAGACGGACGGAAAAAGCTGGAGCACATACGCTTCTTCAACCTACGGTTGGAAAGCGTAAAAAAGATGATTAAACTAAGGAATTGGAAGAGTGTAAAACAATTGAAATTTTCATGGTCGTAGGGAGGCTATTTCGATAACCTTTCTACGCAGACGTGAATACCGCATTTCCTAGGGGGAAATACGTAGGGCTACATTAAGTAAAACACAAGTTAGTAAAATCATGCAATGCATTGTTTATAATACGCTTTTCAACATTACAGAAATCATTACTCAAGTTATCACTCAAGTTATGAGAACAATGTCTGTGGAATAAATCTCGGTCCTGTGCCCTGACCTTTGATCCCATTTCAATGATATTCAGCAGAACCGGCTTGGTATACCTCCGAAATAACATGATAAAGTTTTGTCGCAATCGAAGCATTTTTACGTAAGTTATGATGCATAAGGGCTATGGAATAGATCCCGCTCCTGTGTTCTAACCTTTGACCCCATTTCGCCCATATTCAATAAGATTTGTCACCAGGTGGTCTCCTACCACATACTAAAATTTCATCGAAATCTATCCTTTTTTACGTTAGTTATGGCGCATTAAAGCAGTGGAATGGATCCCTCTCCTCTGAACTGACCTTTGACCCCATTTCGTTCACTTTAAATAGGGTTCCTTCCCAGGCGATCCCCTACCAGATACTAAACTTTCATCGAAATCCAACGGTTGTTACGCGAGTTATCGTGCTGACGGACATACGCACACAATGCGTGACGTAATGAGGCAGATGGGAATCGCGACCATCTGCTAGCAAGGTGTGACGTCATAAATCTTTATTAGGATCCACAAACAACGCGTGACGTGATGAGATGGATGGCATGACCGCGCGCTAACATTCCCAAACGCGAGTGGTGACGTCATAAGATTTCTAAGCATTGGTAACATTAATGGAACAACGCCATCACTAAAAACGTTATAATTCGGGGTGGTTATTTAACCTACTAAACGAATTCTTCTAAAGTCGAGATCAAGCTAAATCGATTTCTAGTACCAGAAAACGGTAGGTTAACGACTTTCATCAAAATTCTTAGAACCGTTTTCAAAATAAAATGTACACACATACATACAAGAATTGCTACTTTAAGGTGGACGTCAAGTAACTTTGCTTCCTATACTTCCAATGGAAAAACTTTTGTACACATTTTCTTCACAATTAATGCGTTCCCAAGGATGAAAATTTGAACATCGATTAAAATATCTTCATTTTATAACTTGCAATACTTAATTTTTTCTAAAACATACCCATAATTATGCAATTCAACATTTGTTTGTTCTCTGATGTCATGAAAATACAGGTCGCGCCATCTTTTTTCTGGACAATTAATGCGTTCACAAGGATGAAAATTTTAACATCGATTAAAATAGCTTCATTTCATAACTTGGAATACTTAATATTTTCTAAACCATAACCGTAATTATGCAATTTAACATTTTTTTGTCCACTGACGTCATCAAAGTACAGGTCGCGCCATCTTTTCTCTGGTTTCAACACCATCAAAGGAAAAGTTATTGATTTTTAATATAATTAAGGTTATGTTTTAGAAAGTATTAAGTTTTCCAAGTTATAATATGAAGTTATTTTAATCGATGTTCAAATGCTCATCCTTGGGAACACATTAATTCTGAAGGAAATGTGTACAAAAGTTTTTCCATTGGAAGTATAGGAAGCAAAATTACTTGACGTCCACCTTAATAATATGGGATAAGGACAATGGAATGGATCACAATCCTATGTCCTGGCCTTTGACCACATTTCGTCCATTTTCAATAGGGTTCGTCCCCAGTGGTCCCCTACTACATACTGAAATTTCATCGAAATCGAACCATTTTTACGCACGTTATGACGCATAAGGGCAATGGAATGCATAACGATTTTATGTCC
Source organism: Macrothele yani (assembly GCA_039090855.1). Classification (NCBI taxonomy): domain Eukaryota; kingdom Metazoa; phylum Arthropoda; class Arachnida; order Araneae; family Macrothelidae; genus Macrothele; species Macrothele yani. The sequence goes on from CM077008.1 coordinate 119,396,147, forward strand.
TGACCTTTGACCCCACTTCACCCATTTTGAATAGGGTTCGTCCACAGGCGGTCTCCTACCACATAGTAAACTTTCATTGAAAACGAACCATATTTACGCAAGTTGTGACGCATAAGGGTAATGGAATGATCACGCTCCTACGTCGTGACCTTTGACCCCATTTTTCCCATTTTCAGTAGGGTTCGTCCCCGGGTTGTCCCCTACCACATACTAAAATTTCATCGAAATCGACCCATTTTTACGCCAGTTATCGTGCGGACAGACGGACTGACGGACAAAGCTGGATCATATACGCTTCTTCAACCTACGGTTGGAAAGCGTAAAAAAGGGAGAGGTTAGTGTTTCCGACAGTAGTAGAAGTGATTTTTGGATGACGAGATGAGTAAAAATGCGATTTGACGGACTTTCAACGTGGGATGATTGTAGGAGCTCGGAGCCATAGAGCGAGTATCACCGAAAACGCCGCATTCGTGAAATGTTCCAGAGCAGCTGTTGTTAAACGGTTTAAAGACTGGACTGTCAGCCAAAAAATTGGGTCTCTACGTGCAACGTGTGGTCGTCATGGACTAGTGACTTCTCGGGCGAAACGGAGAATTTCCAGACTGGTAACAGACAACAGAAGGGCAACAGTGCAGCAAATTACAGACCATCTTAATCAAGGATCCTATCAAATGATCTCTCAATGTTCGCCGTACACTGCATTGGATGGGATATGGCAGCCGAAGGTCTGTTCGAAGACCTTTGCTGTCTGCAGTTAACAAGAGAAAACGTCTCCAGTTTGCACAGGAGCACAGGGATTGGACAGTCGATAATTGGAAACAAATGATGTGGTCCGATGAATCACGTTTTCAGTTGCACCATGCCGATGGCCGAGTGAGAACTTGGCGGAAACAGCACGAAACCATGGGCCCCAAACGCATTGCTACAACCCTTCAAGCTGGTGGAGGCAACGTTATGTTTTGGAGAATGTTTTCCTGGCATGCTTTGGGCCTTTTAATTCATGTTGATCAACGTCTGACTGGCACATCATATCTCAACATCGTTGCGGACTAAGTGCATCCTGTCATGTGGATAGTTTATCCCAATGGCGATGGCTACTTTCAACAAGATAATGCATCCTGCCATAGTGCTCGTATTGTACAGGATTGGTTTCAGAAACATGCCGGTGAGTTTACTTTGCTTAGGTGGCCCTCACAATCTCCAGATCTCAACCTAATTGAGAATTTGTGGGATGAAGTTGAACGGGCCATCAGACAGCTGGATCCACAACCCTGTAATATCACACTCCTGGAAAGGGCTATTCATCAAGCATGGTCTCAAATTCCACAAACCACCTATCAACATCTCGTGGAGTTCATGCCACGAAGAATCGACGCAGTATTAAAGGCAAAGGTGGCCCAACGAAGTACTGAGGGGTGGTCATAATAAAGTGGCCATTCAGTGTATACATAGCTGTCGATGTAGGTAATATAATAAGTTGGCAGACATGCAAATTTCGCAACGCAGAAGGCTATCTGCCTTTACTTTTGCCGCAGGTAAGCCAGAATATGCAAACTGGGATTGTGTTAAAAAGAGGCACGAGTCTACTCTTATCTTGTAACTGTTCCAGGCAATTCATGCTTTCACTTCAGTGGCTCGGTTTGATTATGCCAGCTCGAGCCACTAAAGCTGATTACTTCTTGTCGAGCTGTTTATGTCACAAAAGAACATCGTTTGAATGATTTTCAGAGGTGGAGAGCGATATGATGAGCCGTACCACCAATGTTTCACGCGGAGTTCAGACCAGTAACCAGAAACCCACACCTCTGACCAATCGGCCACCGAGACGGCGTATTGCTCGGAGAAAAAACTGCAGAGAGAAATTACACGCCCATTTAGGCTAAGTGACGGGAGTTTTTATGCGTGCGAAGAAAATTTTTACTAAGCTACACTTTCTCTTATTCCTAAAGAATAACACAACAGATATCTCCTATGATCGTAGGAAAAAGGCGTGTTAATCGCACTGTAGAATAGATGTGATTGTATTAGCTACGTTTATTCAATGCGACTGTATTAGTTACATCTAATGTGAAATGACAGAGAGTTGCATAGAAAAATCTTCATATTTTTAGGATGCGACTAACAAACATTTTTTTCTTTTTTTTTTTTTTATTAAAATTTGCGATTTAAATTAAAATATTTAGTAATAAAAATTTTGTAAAATATACTGAACAATAAAAATAGCAAATCAGAATTCACAATGCTTTTAAAAACTTTGAGTCTTCTTTCCAAGGCATTTTTACCTAATCAGTTAACCGCTAAGGCACTTTTTTAATTAGAACTACATCACTGAATTCTGCTGTGAAACAGAAACCTTTAATGATAGGGGAAGGTCGCCCACACTAACTCAGAGCTTCAAAATCTTGCCTGGTCCAGCGTAATCTAAAACGATTTGTCTTCACCCGAAAGACAAAACAACACCTGTTGCTGGCACGGGAGTGACACGCTGACACCACAGAAGATAAAACGACACGCAGACATCTTTTACACGAGATGTTATGTGTCGCCATCTATTGCATATGTTTAGAGATTCATGCATTCTGAGCCTGACAGAGATTCTGTGAGGAAAAGCTAATGGTCCTGAGTTGCACTAATTACAGAAAACCGAAAAACATGTATATAGTTTGTAGTATCCAAGATACAATTTTTTTTTTTTTTTTTGATCTATCAAATAGCAAGCAACGGATAACAAACATTTTACACATAAATGTTTTTTTTGTTTTTGAAGATTTGACGAAGAAATACTTTCTTCCATTGGGGATGGGAGAAGTGTAAGAGGATAGGCAATGGATTACAAAATCACCAAATTTTTTTACTTCTGTTTTTTGACTGTGTATTCAGTTTTGTACAACCCTCCCCTTCCAGTGCCATCCCTCAACATGCTTAAGATTCAGAATTTAAATAACCTGTCACAAAAATGTTCATTTCTATTTATTTATTTGTAAGCAGATACCTACAGACAGTAGGCCTATAGCATTGCAATAGCATCATTATGCTTTAGTATCATTCTGTGTTAAAAGTAATAATTCCAATATTGAAAAATATAGTTACGAAAGAAATCATGACTTACATTAAAAATAACCGGGCAGTCTTCAAGGGAGCCTATTGATTTGAATAATTAGAGAGAATTTTACCTCGCTTCAGTCCTGCAGATTGGCACTGCGATACTTCATATTTTGTCCTTGGTAAACGTGGCACGCCGAAATGTAATCGGTTTACAATTAGAAAATCATCTCTCTCTCCATTGATGACACTGAACAGAAACTTAAGTTGGAGAACCTTCGTCTCCAGGGACGCGCCAAGCGGGGGTTCAACGAGTGCGCAGCACCCGGGCGTCAGCTCCTGGGCCCGGCAAGACGCCTCAGTCAAATTTTACAGTTGATAAATTAATATTAGTGACGTGGGAGAAGTTAAGAAAACGTTTTACTGTAAGAAATGGTAGTGGCACGTTTATTGTTTGTCATTATATAATTCAATAGAAAACGTCTGGAAATAAGAGAATAATTTGTATTGTTTCGTTCAGTAACGGATACCGCGGGGAGAGGACTAATGATTCTTTTTCTAATTTTTTTTTCAGATTTTGAAGATTTCAACACTCATGGTATGCGTGGCCAGCGCTAAGCCAGTGGGACCAATATGAAGAAAAAACGCAATAGACTTCAAAAAACATAATTTTTTGACCTAAAACCCTCATGCATTTTACGTGCTTTGAGCGCCTCATACTTTTAAGCGAGTCATAAATACGAATCAAAATTTCTCTCCTCTCAGTATATTATGAAAGTCGATCTCCCCAAGTTTCTTCCACAACGGTCAGTCTTGGACCAGCCTCCTCCATCTCACTCCCGCATGCTTTCGAATTTCATTCACCCATCTCCCACGTGGTCTTCTTTTGGGTCTTTTCCTGTCCCTTGGAATCCGGTCAAAAATTTCGGTTATCCATCGGTGATCCATTCTCTCGTAATATGTTCAGCCCATTGCCATTTCTGGGATTTTACTCTGATCATGATGTCTTCCACTTTTGTCATTTTCCTTATCTACGAGTTTCTCTTCTTATCTTTCTTGGTTATATATATAGAGAAGCTGACTTCTTGGATTATTCGCAGTGTCATCTGAACTACAGTTTGACAGATTTTTTTTCCCTTCAGTTTTATATGAGACAATTGTGTTTTATGAAAACTCTCAATTTACGGAAAATAGAAAATAATGCTGCTAAAGATATTTATTTCATGTAAAAATGAATAAAAATTGAAACATTTTCTCGTCCCGGGTGGCAAATGCCCTTGGCGAGCTCCTGTTCTTCTCGAATGTCGAGAGGTCATCTTGAAGAATGACAGAAGGTCATCAGTTGGGATTTCCACGAAATAAACTCCAGTAGATCTATGAAAAATGTGTCGTGGAAATCTTTTTTGTAATTGATTAATTTCATTTATTTGTGTTTCGAGACTAGAGCTCCAAATAATCGCAGCATGACGGTTGCTTTAATCAGCTAAATGCTTCAATATAAACAAGCAGTTTAATCTGAACTACGAGTGTATTATTACACTGAGAAGACCTACGAGATAGAAAGTAATAGGGTGCTGACCAGAACCCATTAAAGGAGACAGGGGTCCCGGGGGCTGGACAGTATTTTGGGACCCCAGTATTAGTAGCACATCTAGGATTTCACTATGGGTGGATGAATAAAAATACCCAGGAGAAAACATTCCCAAAATATGATGAGGAAGCCATAAAATAAAAATATCCCCTTCGTATTAAATTGTGGATCCCGTGATTCATGGACGAATCAGTGGTAGCAAGAAAGTGTAAAAATGCATGGTTGAAAAATGGATGCCAGTTCAGTTCTGCTTTAATCATTCCCCCTCAAGGTTCAGCTTGTTCAAATTACATCGAAGTAGAGGGCAAAATAATATGATCCAAATATCATGATTTAAATGAATTCTTAATGTATGAAAATTTACCACAATTACATATTGTAAAAAAATAAAAAAAAACATCTGTAATGCTTTCGAAAGATTTGAGGATGGATTGGGGGAGACTATGTCTTTTGCGGACTCCTAAAACAAGGGGACAGAAATAGAAATCTTTTTTACAAGGCAGTTGCTTACAGTTTTTGCTGTGCTATACGCAAAAAATAAATAAATAAATAAATAAAAGCTGTCAATTCTCCAAGCATTCTGCATAATTCTGGGGCCCCTTGAAAATGCAGGGCCCGGGGCTGCATCCTCCCTAGCCTCCCTCTAAAATGGGCTCTTGTGCTCACTCTTTTGGCTGAAGTCCACTTGAGCAGATGGATTTTGAACGGTCGTGTGCCAAATCTATTACGGGCATGGTAGGGGATTTTGATTTCAGTGGAAGGGGCGTAGTTTTTCCATAAAAACAGTACTATGCCGATTTCTTGTATAACATGCAACTGCACCAAACGATTGAGAAATGGAATAACTTTTCACAGGTTTGTGGGCTAAATTTATTGAAATGTTTTCCCTATCAGTATTTCTTTTTTTAATGGTCTGCTTGTAAGAAAACAGAAGAATTTTGCCCAGAAGAAACTAGAGTTCGACAGGTTTGCTTGTAATTGCTATGAATACGGTACAAATATTCTATAAGATTGAAAAAATATGTTTCTCTGAAATACGTTCAGCACGTCGTTTTTTATTTTTTATTTTTTAAAAAGAGCATGCTTGTGTTGTATACTTATGTCCATCCGTCAGCCCCTGGAACCATATCTCTGCAATTGTTACTCCGATTTGAAAAATTCTGTTCACGTTGGGAAACCTCTAAAGTGATAACGATTATCATCGCTTTTCAATCATTTTTCTGAAGCATAACTATCGTAAGAGAGTGTATTTATTACAATATTATTGCTTCTGAATACTCGCTTGAAAAAATGCTTTATTTTAATACATTTGGCAAGGAAGGTGATTTTGGGTACAGTTTAGTTTCCAAGCAACGCACTGTTTCTCCGCTAGGGAATGTAAATATAAATAGCATTTCCCCGACATCTCTGCTTCTAAATGTCCCATTTGAAAAATTATTTTTGCGTCGGATAGACTCGGTGGTGAGGAATGGTTTACATATAATTTCTATTTAGGTGTTTGTGTTTGTGTGTGTGTGTGTGTGTGTGTGCTTGACGAATAGTTTATTCTCTTGGGTGGAGTAAGTGTAAATTTCTCTTTTTTGATGTGTTTGAAGCAATATCTGCGCTAGAGGTCCGCACGGGCGCTGGCCGGGTCGGGCCTTTGCTCATTTCTAAGTTGGAAAAACGGGCCGGGCCTTCAATATTTAATGTAAAACAAACACGGGCCGAGCAGGGTTTTTATTTTATTATTTTTTTCTTTCTTTTATGAGCATAACAATCGCTGTACGGTGCCTTTCTCGTTTGGAAAACTCGCAACATACAGCAGCAAGATAAGATTGAATAATTTCTGCTGATGGCAAAAATAGAAATTTTACGACGTCCTCCCCTCCTACAAAACAATAGGAGTGGTTCAGCCCTCTTAGATTTTCAATGTGAATGAGGTCCCTTCTCTCTCTCTCTCTCTCTAACTTTCACCCTCCTCTCATGCTTCAGGGCAGGTTATTGACTGCAGAATTTCTAAACCGAGCCACCCGCTCGCAGACGATCGCATTTATTGTTCTGGTCGGCGAACTTTGTTCTCTAGATGTGTGAAAAGTTTTTAAGTTGTCTTAAATGGCACGGGAGAAATGGGCTAACTTACTTCAGTGTATAAATCTGTGCCGTATTTTCCCCATTTGTACTCTCAGGCAGCCGTTTTTAAAACTTCGGCGACCCTGTTTAGGTGGGCAGTCTGTCGTTGTTTTCCCTTAGCATACACTCAGTTCAGAAAGCAAAAGATTTTCGCGAATAAATCGCTTCCGGAGAATATGTGCTTGTAGACAATGTAAAGGGGGAAAGCGATATTTGGAAATATTTTAAATTACTGTCCCGTTCTGAAACTAGTCGGCCGGAAAACGCTGTGCAGTGCACTAAATGCAAAAACTTTTTGAGTTACGATAGCACAAAATCTGGAACATCGCATCTTAAGCGGCACAAATGTGCCTTCCCCCCCCCCTCAAACACACACACGAGAGACATATTGGGTTCCAGCGATATGACATGCCAGTAGAGATAGGTGCAGTTTATAAAGCCATAAAATCTTTCAGTAGAACGATCGGACTCATAATTCTGGATATTTCGTACTTTTCGAAATAACACCCCCTCCCCCTCCTTATCCCCAAGGATATTTCCGGGTCCGGCGGTAGGGAATGATAATTTGAAAACCCAGAAAATTTGAAAGCCATGGAAATTCTCATTTTCATGCAATATGTTTGAGTGTACAAGCCTCCTACCTCCTCGGACGTCACGTGACTTATACAGAGTCTCAGAAATTATGAATTAACGTTTATTTTAATAGAATACGTGCAGCAATTAAGAAAACGAAAACTCTTCAGTAGTCGAATGACCGAATGCACCAGCTGTCAAATTCGAGTTTTGGTAATTGCGGAAATTTTACGGCCCGGTCCGGGTCTTGGAAACAGGAGAAATATACGGGCCGGGCTTTAAAAATTAAGGCCCGTGCAGACCTCTAATCTGCGTTCCGGGACACTTTATTGAAAAAAATATTTTTTTAACCAAATAACCAAGAAAAATATTTTGAGCATATTTTCCGCTCATATCAATGCAGAGTTTTTCCGTAGATATATATTCTATTACAATGATCCTGCTACATAAAAAAGGTGACATTGAGGATCTCAGGAACTACAGACCTATCAGCCTCCTATCAGTGGTTTATAAAATCTTCACTAAAGTTCTTTCACACCGCTTGAAGGTAACACTGGACATGGCTCAACCGAGAGAACAAGCTGGATTCAGGAGTGGCTACAGCACAATAGATCATATCCACGTACTGAGAGAACTAATTGAAAGAGCGAGGGAATATGAACTTCCATTGTGCATGGCTTTTATCGATTATGAAAAAGCCTTTGATTCGGTGAAACCATCAGCAGTTACCACGGCTCTGAAATCCTGCGGTATTGAAGATGCATACATTAATATTATTAATAACATCTATGAAAATGCAAGTGCAAAGATTCGGCTGTTTGAAAATACAACACACATAAAAATTGGAAAGGGAGTGAGACAAGGTGACACCATATCTCCGAAGCTCTTTAATGCCACATTGGAAAATGTCTTTCAATCACTGAACTGGGAAAACAAAGGGATAAAGATTAATGGAGATTATCTAACCCACCTTCGTTTTGCTGATGACGTAGTCATTTTTGCAACTACCCCATCAGAGCTGCAGAGTATGATCCAGGAACTTGCTGACAAGAGTAAAGAAGTGGGATTAAAAATGAACTTTCAGAAGACAAAAGTGATGTTCAATGCTTTTACAAGAAATGAAGATTTATCGATTGATGGAGAAAAACTGGAGATAACAGATACGTATGTTTATCTTGGACAGCAGATATCAAGTGAGGGTCACATTGATGAAGAAATTAATCGGCGTACAAAACTTGCCTGGAGAGCTTTTGGAAGAAACAGCATAATTTTCAAGAGCAATATGCCGTTATGTCTTAAAAGAAAAGTGTTTGATCAATGCATCCTTCCAGTGCTTACGTATGGTGCAGAGACGTGGACCTTAACTAAAAGAGACATACAAAGGCTGCAGACAACTCAAAGCAGCATGGAGAGGTGCATGCTTGGAATAACCAGGAGAGATAAGAAGAGGAACTCGTGGATCCGAAAAATGACGAGAGTGGAAGACATCATGATCAGAGTTAAATCCCTGAAATGGCAATGGGCTGGACATACTGCCAGAAGGACAGACCATAGATGGACAGCCGAAATTTTAGATTGGATTCCAAGGGACAGGAAGAGACCCAGAAAAAGACCACATGGGAGATGGGTGGATGAAATTCGTAAATATGCGGGAGTGACATGGAGGAGACTGGCACAAGACAGACCGTTGTGGAGGAAACTTGGGGAGACCTTCGTCCAGCAGTGGATTGATAATGGTTGACAATGATGATGATGATGATTATCCATATATCTACTTCTAACGGTGCGATTGGAAAAATTCTTGCTTCGTCGCACAACGCTTCTATTGAGGAATGTTTTGCTTATATGTTTCTACACTGCTGGCCACTCAAAATGCAACACCAAGAAGGACACGAGATAGCAAAGCCAGATTTACTGGACAGCTAACAACAGATACAAAGATGAAACGATTGGGCTTACAGGCCCGTGCGACTTGCGGAACACGCAGACATCAATAGTTCGTGTGGCCTTCATGGCTGGCAATAACGGCCGCTACACGCCGCGGCATCGAACGAAAGAGGCTTTGGACTTGGGGTATGTCGGTCCAGGCAGATTCCACACGTTGCCACAGTTCATCAGGCGTAGCCGCAGGTGGTGCATGCCGGGCCACTCGGTTGCTGATCAGCGACCAGACGTGTTCGATGGGCGACATATCGGAAGAACAGGCGGGCCACGGAGGCAGTGACACCTGGTGGGCCGTGAAGAATTGTTGCACCATGCGTGTCACGTGCGGGAGCACATTCTCCTGTTGAAACGTGGCCGCTGGCAGGTCCTGCAGGTAAGGGAGGACTACAGGCTCCAAAACGTCTTAGATGTAGCGGTGGCTGTTGAGTGTACCGGCGATGCGTACCAGAGGGGTGCGGGCGTCATATCCAATTGCGCCCCAAACCATAACGACATGCGACGGACAGGTATGGCGATGCATAATGCAGGCGTCATACATTCTCTCGCCGTGGTCGCGCTACACGCGGATCCGACCATCGTGGTGTTGCAGGTAGAAGCGGGATTCATCGGAGAAGACAATGTCGTGCCGTTCCGTAGTCCAGGTGAGGCGTTTAACGGCCCACTGCTGCCGCACTCGCCGGTGGTGTAACGTCAATGGTAATCGGAGCAACGGGCGCCGTGCGACAAGTCTCCGCTCTTGCAGACGACGTCGAACGGTACGTGCTGACACAGGTTGTTGCGCAACTCACCCTAATTCCTGCGATAACGTTCGTGCTGTGGTGGTGCGAGCCGTAAATGCCCGCCGCACAACACGCCGGTCCTCTCGTTCGGTGGTGTGCCGTGGCAGCGGCAATCGCTCACGTCTGTCCGTCCGTCTCTCCTGCACCCACCGAATCCATACTCGCCTCACTGTGGCTGGATGTCGTCCCACACGGGTGCCGATGTCTCGATACGATAAACCGCTGTCGCGATAAGCCACTATTCTTCCTCTGTCGAACTCCGAAACATGCCGGAATGACTGCCGTATTCTGCAACGAGGCATCAGGAAGCTTCCCACGCTCAGGTCCGGCAGCACAACACACTTCCACTACTTACACCCCGCCTTCTGTGCACTCTTCTTATAGTGCTTCTCGGTGGCGTGCAGGACGCGCATGATTTGCATATGCCCTGCAATGCTAATCATTTGCATGTCCTCTCGCGGGCGACGCATGATGCGAATTTCAGGCCAATCGGATGCTTCCTTCTTGGTGTTGCATTCTGGGTGGCCAGCAGTGTAATTTTTTGCGAGGCACAACTTTACCACTACAGCGCGTAACTTCATATCTCTGCTTACATAATATCTGCAGCAATATCAACACATCTGAAAATCGGATTGCGAAAATTCTTCTTTTGTCAAATACCGCTAACCAAAAACCAAACCCATGCTAATAATCTGCCCCAAATTATACACAAATTATGTGCAATGGAGCGCAAATATTTAATCTATTTTCAGGGCCGGATTAAGGCCTTAGTGGGCCCCTAGGCTAAGACATCTCAGTGTGGTGCCAAGGCTACGACATCCGAGTGGCCCTCCAAAGAACTTATGACAGAAAATCATTACTGAAGTCCGTTAAAGCACGAAATTCTAGCAATATGCTGGTAATCATAGATACGTAGTTCATTCTTCAAACTAATATATTACCTTCAGAGTTTTTTCATAAAAAGTCACTGCGTTTTCTACTGTTCTCACAAGAACATGAGTTAAAAGCTTAAGATTCCCAGATTTTGTCTTGGAATTTTTAATAATTTAGCATTTTATATTTTTCTTGGTGCATCTTTTTTGTTATGCAATATGAAGTCAGAGTGTATTTTCCCCATTAACGGTTCCAAGTCCAAACAGAGAGGCGTGGGTGGATGGTAGTGAAAAAGCTGAAACAGTTTCGCTGTACTCAGCGTCAGGGAACATTCACCCTTAGTGAGTCACTACCTTGAAATCTGTTCGTCTTATAATCACTGTTTATATGATAGAGTGGAAATCACACGAGATAAAACTAAAACTATTTTACTTCCCCTATATATTAATAGAGCAATTCCTTTAGAACAGAATTCCACAGTTAGTGTGAAATTCTGTTTACAACAGTATATCCGCTTCTAAAACTCTTGTTGACAAAGATTCATTTCACACTGCATGCCATTCTCTATGATGATGATTGAAAACTTTATTCTCTTTAAATTATGCACAGTTTTCACGCTAGGTACTTGTAATATCTTTTTTCGCGGTATCTCTGCTTTCAGAAGTCATATTTGAAAACCTCTCTTTTGTTACGGAGATTTAATACAAGAATTTTTAGGCAAAAATGTTGAATCTCATTCCTAACTATTATTTCGCTTTCCTGCTCCATTTACTTTGTATCCACGATGCGCGAGAAACTCGTCATCCCAGTCAAAAAATATAAGGAAATACGGTTTATTTAGGGACGCCAGGTTGTCGCATCTGAAAAGTCTAGGCTTTGTATTTCGTAGCGGCATTTGGCAATGGCAAATGCAATTTGCACCTTTCGGCTCTAGGCTCAAAGGTTCCGAAGAATATGCGGGAGTGACAATTCTCAGCCTTGAGACTTTTGTCTTGGAACGCGGCTCTTAATCCGTGAGAGAGGAAGTATTCGCTGTGTGTGTTAGGAGGGGTTAGCCATCCTTTCGCTTGCGGCAACGTGGCGAGAGAAAAAAGCAGTCAACTAGGAAAGAGAGAGGGGGCGTGAGTCGTGTAAGAAACCAGAGGGCTTTCTTTAGAGGACAGAAGTTTCTTAGCAGCGGGGGAAAAGAGGATTTTTTCGCGATGGCGGCAAGAAACAGCATGGAAGGTTATCGGTAACGAATATCCATAGGAGTGGAACTTTTTGATCGCTAAGGAGATCGCACTACGCAGCTATCAAAAAGTTTTGAAACTAGATAAGCAGCGCGCCAACAGATGGCAGCACACGGATGCGTGCCCAGCGGTCGAGGGAAGTGACCTTCATGCGTCATTGTGCCGAGTGGTGCCGTTCTGTGAACATCGGGAGCTGTGGTACATCATATTTGGTGACCACGTGTAGAACACAGCTGCGATTTCGGTATGGACTGCAATCTAGAGCAGCAGCGAGCGAACATCAAATTCAGAAGTTGCTCACGGTGGTCATTAAACCTCCAATTAAAAAAAAAGACAAATTCAGCATTCATGCTTCACGGGATTCGAACATCTTTTCTTATTTAAAGAACAAAAAGATGTTGAAATCCCGTGAAGTATGAATGTTGTATTTGTCTTACTGCAGTGGATCGCTCCTTTCCCTGGAATCAGTGTCCCTAAATTAAGGACGGGCAACTACTTACAGCTCATCGAGTTGCTCACAAGGGTCATGAAACGCCGTCCCGCTGGCGCAGTGGTCTAAACAGTGGCTTATGGCCGTTCGTCCGAAATGGGTCCGGGTTCGAATCCCACTGATGCATGGATGTTGGGTTTGCCTTAAGTCACTGGCCCTCTCCCTTCCCTACAGCCAGTGGCCCTAAATTAGGGGCGGGAGACTGCTTATAGCCCATTGAGTTGCTCACGGTGGTCGTTAAACCCCCAGTAAAAAAAAAAAAAAAAAAAAAAAAGATGGGTCCAGGTTCGATTTCCGGGAAACATGGATGTTGTGTTTATATTACGGCACTAATTCTCTCCCTTCCCTAGAGCCAGTGACCCTAAATTAGGGACGGGGGACTGTTCATAGCCCATTGAGTTGCTCACGGTGGTCGTTAAACCCCCAATCAAAAAAAAAGATGGGTCCAGGTTCGATTTCCGGGAAACATGGATGTTGTGTTTATCTTACGGCACTAATTCTCTCCCTTCCCTGGAACCAGTGGACCTAAATTTAAGACGGGCGACTGCTTATAGTCCATTGAATTGCTCTTGGTGGTCATTAAAATTTCAATTAAAAAAAATAATAATAAACGTCGCTATTTTGAAAGACTCAAAAGAAGTAAATTATTAAAAGAAAACTGCAGCATGAGTACAAAACAATATTTATTTTGAAGGTAGTAATGATTTCTGACCCACATGTGGTATTGATTCCCTCGCAGCAGGCATTTAAGTCACGTTTTCATTTCCCATATTATTCATCCACGTGACCTGTTGTCACCTTACAGTTAGTTCGATCGTATTTCGAACAATAGCTTCGTGTCAATTTCGGGTCCCCTCGACATTCGCACCAAATCTTCTGTTGGAATTAGTCCCAAGGCAGTTAAAAGGCGAACAGTAATTGATTAAGCGAATATTGTCTTCGAACAAGTGGGCGAGGCAGTAGAAGCTGCAGGCGATCGGCCTTATTCGATGAGGCTTTTTGAATCCTATAGCAATTAACTCCCTCTTCTCTTCGCGGCGCCTACCAGACAGATGAAAGCTAAGTGGAGGGCTTAGCGTGTTTCTTTCTTTTGATATGTCCTTTGTGCAACACAATGGGTGGCAACAAATTTTCTTTCGGAAGAATGATTTGTTGTTGTTCTGCGGTGCTTTCAAACACTACGTCTTGCTCAAACCTTTGATCAGAAAGCTATCAGTTATGATCTTTCTTGCTAATTGGGTGTTGCTTGAATGATTTGTCTACAAGTAGATTTGTGCCAAAAGGGTATGGGCCACACAGGTCTACTCAATGAAGTGATAAAAGGTAGTAAATAAAGTACATATGAAGTCTTAGCGGCATGTAACTAATATTCAAGTGTCTTCAAACACCGATTTACAAACAATTTTAGTCCATTTGATTCACGTATGGCCACGAGATAATACAAAATTACTCCCAAAATTATAAGACAGGGAAAACATTATTACACTTTTACCACTATCTTATTAATTGAAAAATAATCCTAATATTTTATTTTGTCTCAATCTGCCTTGAATATTGTGGGTTGCGGTGATGAGCAAAGTCGGAACCTTTCGGTACTCGTTACTTTCTGTATCTTCATTTTTTTTGTAAAAATCCAAAGTAGCGAGGACAAATACCGGTATTGGTCTTTTGGTAGTGAATATACACTGTATTGACAAAAGTCACCAGACACCACTTCAAAAGCAAACGAACGGATCCGCTGCGTTGTTGAGATGCGCGGTACAGCTCCAAATAGTATAAAAACAAGCTTGAAGCTGACCGCGATCACATCGCACTGTGAGGTTGAGTGAAAATAACGCGGCGAGAGAGAACCGACTTGAGAAAGGAAAGATTGTTGGGTGTTATTTTTTTTTTTTTTTTTTTTTTGATTGGAGGTTTAACGACCGCCGTGAGCAACTCAATGGGCTATAAGCAGTCGCCCGTCCCTAATTTAGGGTCACTGGTTCCAGGGAAGGGAGAGAGCCAGTGCCGTAAGACAAACACAACATCCATGCCTCACCGGGATTCGAACTCGGACCCCTTTCGGACGAATGATCAGAGGCCATCGCTTAGACCACTGCGCCACCGGGGCGGCTGTTGGATGTTACATTAGTGGGTTGTCCATAAGAGAAGCCGAGAGGCGTTTAAACATTCCCAAGTCAACTGTTTTTGATGTACTGAATAAGTGGAAGACACATGGCGTGCCTGAAGCTGCAAAACGTACCGGCAGACCAAAGAAAATCAGTGATAGAGGACGTCGAAGCCTCAGGGGAGTCGTTACAGTTATACGACGGAGTACTTCACAAGACGTCAGTCTACATGTGAGTTAAAATGCTATAACCTCGGTATGTACACGTACCATTCGCAGAGAACTTCATTCCATGGGTTATCGCAGTCGTGCGGCTGCTCATAAGCCTTTCATCTCCACTCGGAATGCTACTCGTCGTTTAGCATGATATAAAGAACGTTTATCGTGGATAGTAGATCAATGGAAACGGGTCCTATTTACTGATGAATCCAGATACACGATTCATCAGTCTAATGGCCATGTGTGGGTATGGCGGCAGCCAGGGAAACGCTTTTTACCACAGTGTACTGTTCCTGCGGTCAAGTTTGGAGCTGGCAGTGTACTCGTGTGGGAGTGTTTTTCGTGGTATGGTCCCGGCCCATTGGTTATCATGGACAAACCTGTTAACCAGCACGTCTACCTTGATATTCGGGACAATTATGCCTTACAAACTCTCTGGAAATACTATGGAACCGAGCCTTGTTGGTACCAGAAGGACAATGCACCGAGCCATAAAGAAAGGACTGTTACGGCGTGGTTTGACAAAAATTTCGTATCGTGTGTGGACTGGGCAGCACAGAGCCCTGATCTTAATCCCATAGAGCACCTATGTAATGAATTAGAGCACCGCATAAGAAGTTTGTAACCAAGGTCTACTACTAAACAACAGTTAGCGGCAGGGATGGAAGTGCATACCTATCGCTGTGTTCCAAAACCTTGTTGAAAGCATGTCATTAAAGCCAAAGGTGGACTGACACCATACTAATGTATGTCAATAAATACTATGTTGTGTTTCTCTTCTAAGTGTCCGGTGACTTTTGTCAATATAGTGTGTGTATATACAGGAATCGACCCTGTGCGATTAGCTTGGATCTAAATTTGCACTCATTTCAGCTGAACGTTATCTATGTAACGACATCATGCAACCACGTACGAGGAACGACAACCGTAAACTGTTACTTGTCACGAGATTGGAGAAGAAACGTGGCGCGATGACCGAGGTGGAAAGTAGCGAATAACGATCAAAACGCAGAAGTACCGATCAATTATACTCGTTAAACCATCCAAACACTTGGCTAACAATCACTAGTGGTTAGCCTGGTGGTTGGAGCAGCCGGCTATCAAAATAATTGTTGAAAGTTCGAGACCTATTGCTGTAAATCGTAAAACCCATACCACGCATTGGAAAGTGCGTTAAGCCGATAGATCCGGTGTAACCCCCCCCCCTCATCAAAACTTAAAATTTCGCTGCCTGCTATACCGTTTCATTTCCAGTCTGCTGTGCTCCTCCTCTTGTCTCGTGATTTTTCCATCAGGGTGCTCTAACTCGCCTCTCCATTCCTTCCGCTCATCTATCCGACACAAAGGTATGTTCAGACTTGGAAAAGTAAGTTTAAACCTAACTTCAGGAGGAATATCTACGTAAAAATGCCTGCCCGCTGATCTGTTATAAGAGAGTAGCTAACACCGCTACGGTTTTCAGTCGCGATAATATACTGTGTCTCCTTCACCATGCGTACTTTGTTCCACTGTCTCTGCTTTCAGATGAGCGCACTGGAACCCGCATCTCCAAATTTTAAACTTCTTTCTGACACGAAATTCGTCTTGAGATGATGAAATCAGTTGACTTTTGTAATAATACCCAATTCAATTAAAACACAAACAAGCATACTACAAAATTTCATTTCAGCTTTTTGCTCGGGAACCTTTCTTTTTTGGAGGTTTAACGACCACTGTGAGCAACTAAATGAGCTGTAAGCAGTCACCCCATTTTTGGCAAAAATTTCGCATTTTTTTAATTATACTACTTGAAAGAGTAGACTTTTAGGAATCCAAAACACTTTGATTTTTGTTTTTACGCTTATTAGAACAGAAGTTATAGCCAATTGAATGAACCGGAAGTGAGATCGACCGTACAGTATAAAGTTAAACATTGTAATTCATAAGTGATTTTCTTCGCTTATATATTTTTTAATGCTAACAGAATTTATTTGTAATGATTTTGGATTCATTTATTTGCATTTGGCTACACTTAATTAATTAAATAATATATTTTATGTTCTGTGGAATGGCAATCAGTATTATTCTGAGATTTGGTTACGTTTGCTTCGCGCTTTGTTTAGTCATAATTTCTGGTGAAATTTTGTATGTTCCGTTTCTATTTTAGTAGTGAACTTGCTTTAGATTTATTGTTTATCATTTGAAGTGAATTAAGATGCCAAAAGTAAGGTCTAAGAGATCGAAAAAACGATTCTTTTACGGCAATCGCTACACTGCCCTTAAGCCATGTGATAGTGACGATGTAATGACTGCAAGTTCAAGTAAGCTAAAAATTCCGAATATTGAAGTAAATGTATCCGACAATGAAACAGATGCGCCCAAAGGCAATAGAATATTTGATATTAAGACTTTAATATCTGTGTTGTCCAAACTATCTTGCCCAGAATGCTTTCAAACTGATTTGAAATTGGTTGAAGATTTCAAAATTTGGACTGTGCTCAAACTTGTGTTTAATTTGTAAGTGTGGTTTTAAAATGGGTTTTTCTTCAACTCGCAAGGAACACAACAAAAACTTGATAAATTCAGCATTAGTTCTTGGATTACGATTAATTGGAAAGGGTTATTATGCAGGGAGAAAGCTGCTATTCACTTTGAACTTGCCTTTTCTATCTAAAGCAGCTTTCAGACGGCATGAAGGCCACCTATTTGAAGCTGTACAAGCTGCAACTGAACAAAACATGCAAGAAGCAGCAACAGAAGTAAAGAATTTAAAAAGGAGTACATCTAAGAAAGGAACAAAAATTACAGCTTGTGGTGTGTCAGTCGATGGCACTTGGCAGCGGCGTGGGCGTACATCCCTCAATGGTTGTGTGTCAGTAATTTCCATTGACACTGGGAAAGTTTTAGATTTGGAAGTTATGACACAATATTGTTACAAATGTAAAAGAGACTATGATTCGAGTAAGGAGCACCTATGCTCAAATCACACAGGATCTGCATCAAGCATGGAATCAGTGGGAGTGTATAGAATATTTGAACGGTCTAAAAAAATCGACAACTGAAGTACACCGAATACTATGGAGATGGTGACTCCAAAGGCTATATGGAAGTAAAAGACATTTATGGGCAAGACACAGTTCAAAAACTGGAGTTTATAGGCCATGTGCAGAAAAGAGTTGGTTCTCGCTGGAGGAATTTGAAAAAAAGCAAAAAAAGAATCGGAGGGAAAGGGAAATTAACCGATAAGTTTATAGACAAACTGCAGAATTACTATGGCATTGCTATCCGGAGCAATGTAGGAAATTTGCAGAGTATGCAAACTGCGGTTATAGCTGCATTTTTTTACTGCTGTTCCAGCGACAAGAACATAATGCATGGACAATGCCCGACAGGATCAGACAGCTGGTGTAAATAATACCAGCGCGCATTATCTGCTGGTAATCAGATTTGTGATAAATCTCCTGGTCTTCCAGATTCTGTCATAAAGGTTATAAAACCAGTGTACATGAGTCTGTGTAATCAAGCTCTACTTTCAAAATGTTTGCATGGGAAGACCCAAAACTGTAATGAAAGTTTTAACAATTTGCTATGGACTGTTTTACCAAAAGAAACATTTGTTGGACTGCAGACCATGTTATTAGGAGCAAATGTTGCAGTTTTGCTGTTTAATTCTGGTTATTTTGGACTGTTACCTGTGTTTGAAATATTAGGAATACCATTTGAACAAAATATGGTTAATGATTACTTGAGACTGGACAATGAGCGAATAATGAATTCGAGACGTCAATCTTTACCCACTGCAAAACTTGCTCGGAAAAAAAGAAGACCTGCAAAAAAAAATCAAAATTGGCACGAAATGAAATCAAGGAAGGTTGTACATATAAGAGTGGTGAATTTTAAATGTGATGAACAAGTAGTATATAGAATTTTCTTCAAATCAAATCTTTTAACGCGTTTTCTGAAAAACTAAATTTTCAGCTATATTTCCGTACGAGAAATGTGATTACTCAAAAGTTTTCAAGATATGGTATCGAAATTTTGTTCTATTGTTTCAAATATTCTCTTCTATGCTTTGAACTAAAAGTTAAAGTGTACATGCATATTTGGTGTTATTATAAGTGTTTAAAGATGATGCGATAAGATTTTTTCAATAAATTTTCAAACAATTTTTGCAGTTTTTGTTCGATTTGCTATAATAATGTGAATTTAAGGAATATCACAAAGTTTTTAGTTCATTGCACAGGAAAGGGTTACAGTAATATACAGTATCAAGGAAATTGAAATATATAGAGTTTAATTGACTGTACAGTGTCTGGCGTCCGTATGAAATTTTACTTAATTTTTACTCACAATGACACGTTTCATAACATTTTAAAGAAATTTTGTCAAAGTTATATGTTTTTTTTCATGTTTTGCATTGCATATTAACTCGAATTGTGTGTATTTAATTAATTTTTTGTTAATTAAAAAAAATGCTTCTAACGTAAACAAATACTTTAAGGCCACTGGTTCCAGGGAAGAGAGAGAGAGCCAGTGCGCCGTAAGACAAACACAACATCCATGCCTCACCGGGATTCGAACTCGGATCTCTTTCGGACGAATAATCAGAAGCCATCGCTTAGACCACTGCTCCACCCGGGGGGCTGCGCGGGAACTCCAACCGCATCAATGGAAACTCTCGTACTACGTTACTTTCAGTTGCTTCTAAATTTAATTATTGTTCGTGTTTTAAACTGAAACTGGGATATGAGAATTCCATTACTTTTCCACGATGTTGCATGTTTTCAAGATTGATAGATTTTAAAGCATTGGCTACCGATAATTCCATTTTTATGTTCCAGGAATAATAACTCAAAAGTGATTTCTTGACTAAAATTGTAACATGATCAAACGGAAACTAAATCCTGACTTCTGATCATTGTGAAGTGAAATTTGATCATTGATTTTGACTTTTGTTCATGAAATTCGATCACTGATTTTGACTTTTCATAATTTTTACTACCACGAAATTTGATTTGATAATTGTGACATCAGTATTGTAAGTCCTGACTTTTGAACATTGTAACATGATCAAACGAAAACTGGGAGACGCGGATTCGATTCCTTTTCCACAACGTTGCACTTTTTCAAAATTGATAGATTTCGAAGCATTTGTTACCGATAGTATGTTCCAGAAATACTGACTCAAACGTGATTACCTTTTTTTTTTTTTTTTTGCTTAAAACAGCGCTCCTTATAACGGGAGGAGGGCTGAGATCGGGGAACTCATATATTTACGGTGTTTCACATGATTCAGCGAATTTTAAGGCTGCAGGGAAAATTTGCCAAGTCCTGAGGACAACAAACTTTTACGTCCTTCAGCAATTCAATCATCCTGTTAATAGGCCAACAAGAAAATATCTGCGGCTGTTTATCCTTACATTTATCGCAATGGTTTTCTGATTTCAAAATATGAGTCTTGTATGCTTCTGTTTAATTTAAGTGTATTTATTTCATTCCACGATAAAGACAAATTTTCAATATAGCATGTGTTCATTTTTCAATTTTTTTACTTTCTTTCCGTGTGTGAATGCTATCATTCTGCTAACTGAAACAGCATTTCATCAGCTAATTACTCTCAAGAATCATCAGCTAATTACTCTCAAGAACAGCACCTTTGCTCTTTTACCCCCAGAAAAAATTTCGATGATGTGTGTTCCCGGTGTTCGTTAGTCTTGTGTTTCATGCTTAGTGCTCATTAGCCCTAAATGTATTTTCATGTTTTCTGTTGTTTGTTGAATGGCTGTTTATGCAGCAACTGTTATGAAATGAGGAAAAATCATATTTCATGAGATCCATCCATTAGTGCTGTTGTCCTAATGGGGAGCAAGAACCTAATTTTCCTTAATTGCCAACAGGACATTTGTCGCAAACAGAATAGAATGACTCATACCTGCGAGAATTCTATGGACTTCGGGTCTCGCTTTGAAATACCGAACTTCGGTTTCGGTACTCGAAATTTGAATTTATCCCTTGATTTTGGTGAAACACATTTTTTAATGAAAGAGAGCTAATTTTTACTGCGCTGGCTTTCAAAACTTAACAGCTCATTTATTTTATAACTAACGAAAGATTATCGATAAAGTGAATCACAACTTGAAGAAAAGGCTGTACTAATTGAAACTTATCAATCTGTGCAATATACACGTGTCCTTCACAAAAACACATTTTTTTTAATTTGGCATAATTGCATTTTTACGAAAATTTTCCATTTAAGGGTAAATATTTATTGTATTTGGTAAAAATTACCCAGCATGTGACAGCCTTTTTCCATTTTTACAGCATGTGATTCTTTACACCACAGAATAGAGGAACTGCTGGGCGTTAAATATTAATATTTTGTGGTTCCATAATGCCACGGTGAAACTCTTTATGGACAGACGGCCGCTGTATCAGATTTAAAGAATGCACTAGACCTGATCAAACTCATTAAAACTGCAAAACTGGTAGGACGCTTCTTTTTAACTCACTGGAACTGCAATTCCAATACAACGTTTCTTCTTACCTAACTGGAACTACAATACTGGTACAACGCTTCTTTTTAACTCATCGGGACTGTAATACTTGTATAAAGCTTCTTTTTAGCTCCCTGGAAGTTCTAATATTGGTACAACGCTTCTTCTTAGCTCCTTGGAAGTTCTAATATTAGTACAACGCTTCTTTTTAGCTCCCTGGAAGTTCTAATATTAGTACAACGCTTCTTTTTAACTCACTGGAACTGCAATTCCAATACAACGCTTCTTTTTAACTAACTGGAACTACAATATTGGTACAACGCTTCTTTTTAACTCACCGGAACTGCAATACTTGTATAAAGCTTCGTTTTAGCTCCCTGGAAGTTCTAATATATGTACAACGCTTCCTTTCACCTCCCTAGAAGTTCTAATATTGGTACAACGCTTCTTTTTAGCTCCCTGGAAGTTCTAATATTGGTACAACGCTTCTCTTTTTTACTCACGTGAAATGCAATGCTGATACAGCGCTTCTTTTTAAATCACAGGAATACAACACTGGTACAACGCTCCTTTTTTACGCTTTCCAACCGTAGGTTGAAGAAGCCTATATGCTCCAGCTTTATCCGTCCGTCCGTCCGTACGATAACTGGCGTAAAAATGGTTCGATTTCGATGAAATTTTAGTATGTGGTAGGGGACCACCTGGGAACGAACCCTATTGAAAATGGGACAAATGGGGTCAAAGGTCACGGCATAGGAGCGGGATCCTTCCATTGCCCTAATGCGTTATAACTTGCGTAAATATGGTTAGATTGCAATAGAAGTTTACTATGTGGTAAGGGACCACCTGGGGACAAACCCTGTTGAAAATGGGACAAATGGGGTCAAAGGTCACGACGTAGGAGCGGGATCATTCAATTGCTCTTATGCGTCATAACTTGCGTAAATATAGTTCGATTTCAATGAAATTTTACTATGTGGTAGGGGACCACCTGGCAACGAATCTTATTCAAAATGGGTGAAGTGGGGTCAAAGGCCAAGACATAAGAGCGGGATGCATTCCATTGCCCTTATGCGTCATAACGTGCGTAAAAATGGTTCGATTTCGATGAAATTTCAGTATGTGGTACGGGACCACCTGGGGACAAGCCCTATTGAATGTAGACGAAATGGGGTCAAAGGTCAGGACATAGGATTGCGATCCATTCCATCGCTCTTATCCCATATTATTAAGGTGGACGTCAAGTAATTT
The DNA here is from genome assembly GCA_039090855.1 of Macrothele yani. NCBI lineage: Eukaryota > Metazoa > Arthropoda > Arachnida > Araneae > Macrothelidae > Macrothele > Macrothele yani. The sequence goes on from CM077008.1 coordinate 119,418,833, forward strand.
TGCTTCCTATACTTCTAATGGAAAAACTTTTGTACACATTTCCTTCGCAATTAATGTGTTCCCAAGGATGAAAATTTGAACATCGATTAAAATAACTTTACTATAACTTGGAATACTTAATATTTTCTAAAACATAACCATAATTATATAAAAAATCAATAACTTTTCCTTTGGTGGTGTTGAAACCAGAAAAAGGATGGCGCGACGTGTACTTTGATGACGTCAGTAGACAAACAAATGTTGGATTGCATAATTATGGTTATGTTTTAGAAAATATTAAGTATTCCAAGTTATAAAATGAAGCTATTTTAATTGATGTTCAAATTTTCATCCTTGTGAATGCATTAATTGTCCAGAAAAAAGATGGCGCGACCTTTATTTGCATGACGTCAGAAGAAAAAAATGTTGGATTGTATAATTATGGTTATGTTTTAGAAAATATTAAGTATTCCAAGTTATAAAATGAAGATATATTAATCGATGTTCAAATTTTCATTCTTGGGAACGCATTAATTGGGAAGAAAATGTGTACAGAAATTTTTCCATTCGAAGTACAGGAAGCAAAATTACTTGGCATTCACCTTAAAGGAGCAATTCTTGTATGTATGTAAATTTTATTTTGAAAACGGCTCTAAGGATTTCGATGAAAGTCGTTAACCTACCGTTTTCTGGTACTAGAAATCGATTTAGCTTGATCTCGACTTTAAGAAAATTTGGTTAGTGGGTTAAATAACCACCCCGAATTACCAAGTTTGTAGTGTGGTGTCATGGCTTCGCCGCATTAGATGTTGGCGCGCGGTCATGCCATCTATCTCATTACGTCACGCGTTTTTTGTGAATCCTATTAAAGTTTTATGACGTCACACCTTGCTAGCAGATGGTCGCGATTCCCATCTGCCTCATTACGTCACGCGTTGTGTGCGTATGTTCGTCCGCACGATAACTTGCGTAAAAATTGTTCGATTTCGATGAAATTTTAGTATGTGGTAGGGGAACACCTGGGAAGGAACCCTATTGAAAGTGAACGAAATGGGGTCAAAGGTCAGTACAAAAGAGCGGGATCCATTCCACTGCTCTTATGCGTCATAACTAACGTAAAATAGGTTCAATTTCGATTAAATTTTAGTATGTGGTAGGAGACCACCTGGGGACAAATCCTATTAAAAATTGGCGAAATGAAGGTCAAAGGTCGGGACATAGGAGTGGAATCACTTCCATCGCCATTATGAGTCATAACTTACGTAAAAATGTTTTTATTTGGCTGAAATGTTGGTATGTTGTAGGGACCTGTCTGGGGACGAATCCTATTGAAAATGGGCGAAATGGGGTGCAAGGTTAGGACACAGGAGCGGGATCTATTCCATAGCGCTTATGCATCATAACTTACGTAAAATTGCTTCGATTGCGACAAAACTTTGTCATGTTATTTCGGAGATATACTGAACCAGTTCTGTTGAATATCATCCAAATGAATCAAAGGTCAGGGCACAGGGGTGAGATTTATTCCACAGCCATTTTCCTCATAACTTGAGTAATAGCTTGAGTAATGATTTCTAGTATATTGGAAAGCGTATCATAATCAATGCATTGCATGATTTTATTAACTTGTTAATTCACTGGAACTGCAATACTAGACAATCTTCTTGTAAACTCACTGGAAGTGCAATACTTGTACAACTGTTCTTTTTAACTTATTGGAACTGAAATACTCGTAAAATGCATCTTTTTAACTCATCCTTACTGCAGCACTGGTACAGCGCTTCTTTTTAACTCACTGGAATACAATTCTGGTACAACGCTTCTTTTTAATTCATTGGAACTGTAATACTAGACAAAGCTTTTGTTTAACCCACATGAAGTTCCAATACTGGCACAATGGTTTTTTTAGCACACTTGAACTGCAATGCTAGTACAGCGCTTCTTTTTAACTAACCGGAACTGCAACATTAGTACAACGTTTCTTTTTAAACTCACTTGAACCGCAATGCTGGTAGAGCGCTTCCTTTTTACTCACTGGAACTGCAATACTGGTACAACGCTTCTTTTTAATTCACTGGAACTGCAATACTAGACAAAGCTTCTTTTAAATTCACTGGAAGTGCAATAAAGGTACAAAGCTTCTTTTTAATCCACTGGAACTGCAATACTGATACAATTCTTCTTTCTCTCAATGACGTAAACACAGGAAAAAGCGATCAACCAATTGTCCTGTGTTTGAAGGAGACCGCTCATGTTCTACACTTGAAACTATCAGAATACACGGATATTGTGCATTTCATTATAGAAAACCTCTTTTATTGAAAACGTGTGTCTCACATAAGGGATGGACGGCTCCTCACAACATAAAATACTCAAAGGGATAGCTCATAAGAAGATATTTTCTTATCAGCTATTCCTTTGATATAGCTGATACGAAAATATCAGTTATTCATTAATCGACCAAAAAGGGATAACTGATAAGAACACCAAATATGGCGGCCATTATTTGGAGCACAAAAACATTTGATACCCATATAATCAATTGAGATGTACATATATCATACATTATTCAAAATAGTAAAAAAACTCTATGCACATTTTTCTTCATGTGAGTAGCAAAGTCCAATTCTTTAATGGCTATAAGCAAAGCGCGGGAATTAACACAAAATTATGGAAGTGAATGTTGCAAAACTGAAGCACTTTACACAAAATAATATAATTTTAAAAAGGGTACCTTAAGTCTGACAAACAACATATTTCTGCATAGATGTAATAGTAATCAACTCTGCTCCATTCTCCAATACATTGGAGTAACACTTTAAAAAGGCTAGGAATCGGTTGCAGGTCGAAGTATGTAGTATAATACTAGTTCAATGCAGCTGCACTGTCCTATATATCGGAAGAGCACTTTGCAAAGTATAACGAAGTAAATTTCTCCGTCATTTTTGTCCACGTCGGGGCTCGAACCCGGGTCCCCTCATTCCGGAATAAGTCGCTCTACCAATTGAGCTACGCGGACGTTCGTTATCGCTGCTATCTGCCTTTATGTCGTGTGCGTCCTGCTGGGCAAGCACGTCACTAAAGCTTAGGAGTCAGTTGCAAGTCGAAGTATGTAGACAGTTCAAAAGGCACATCCAAACTCACATTTAGTGTAAACGCATATAACGAATGGAAGGTGAACAAAATTTAACTCCCCATTTGGGTACAGAAAAAAAGAGACGGAAACCTCGCTTCTTCACAAAAATATAAGCAAACATCGTGCGTTATTAGAGCACATGCTATGCATTTCACTATTTGTTTGTACTATTATCAAGCTGTGTTGTGGGGGCTCTGCTGGAAGATCGGGTAATTATATCCTATTTGATACCCTTGTTGCTAAACACTTGTATAAATTATTTTAAATACACAAAATATTTATACTGTATTCTTATGGTTTGAAATATTAATAGTAATTAGCATTGACGGAACATGTAAAATAAAGCAAAATACTAGTAAAAATTGCTTTGATATTATCTATTATATCAACAGTAAGGATGGTACTAATCATGCCAGAGGAGTATCTGCAACACCAAAACATTTCACCCGAGGTTCTATCTGCTTCAAGAGATTGTCACACTAAATCGCTTTTAAACGTTGCTTAAATTTATTTACTTCCAATACGCTCTTTCTGTAATTTTTTCATATTTTTCATTTCTGTCCATAGCTGCGCAATAATAAATCATAACCGTTCGCTCTTGGACGAATGGAGTGTAGCTCAGTCGTGTTTCAGACACTTTTTGTGGAATTCTTAGATATTTACCAAATTGGGAGAACAAATTTAAAGGTGGTGAAAATGTGAAATATGACTGAGTCTACATGTCTTGATAACTGCAAATCGCAGACACAAAACAATCGAGAAAGTATTCTTTGTAGAAAATTTATGCTACTCATCTTTCGCACGCCAAGATTTTTGTCCGTGTGAAATAAAGTGAATGATTCGAGAGTATATTCAGTGATCCATTTAAACAAAGTACCATGTGATTTACTTATAACTTTTTTATAAATAACAACAAAATCATACAGTAAGTTGAGAATTATACATGTGGTATTGGAAAATCATTTTATCAAAGCAAATGTTGGAACTGTCCTCCATTTTCTTGTAAACACAGTTGAACACGCCACACCGTATTCAGTGATGTCTCATGTAGAGTACGAGCTGTAACATTGCCAATTTCAGTCGTGATTGTTTCACGCAATGAATCCAATGTTTTTGGATGGGTTTTGTAAACTCTATCCTTTAAGTAGCCCCATTAAAAAAGTCAGGGGAAGTTAAGTCCGGAGATCGGGGAGAAAATATGTTTTTTGAAATTAATCTGTCATCAAAGAAGCTGGTTATGAGTTCCATTTAGACTTTCGATGTGAACACGTAGCGCCATCGTGCTGAAAGTAGCCCTCTGTCAATTCAATGTCATCAAGTTGTTCCACAAATTCATTGAATATGCAGCAATAAATGTTAGTGTTGACAGTCTCAGAGAAAAAAATGAGGCCAATAATTTTCGTAGACAAAACCGCACACCATACATCAACCTTTTGTGAATGCATCGGTGTTTCACACATAACGTGTGGGTTTTCGGCAGCCCAGTATCTGCTGTTTTGCGAATTGACGTAGCCTGACAGATGAAACCAGGTTTCATTCGTAAACCATGTGATGGAGAGAATATCAGATCGCAAATTAAGAAAATTTTGAAACCATTTGCAGTAACTTACTCTCTTTCGCTTGTCCGGTTCCTGCAGCAGATGGATTACGTGCACTTTAAATGGTCGAATATTCGCTTTTTTTGCTGCCCTTTGACAAGTTCCGTATGAATATCCTGTCTGTTGGCTTAATCTGCGCAACGATTTCGTCGGAGATTGAAGTAATCGTTGCCGAACATCGTCCACACGCGTTTGGGGCATCGGAGGGTGATGTCTACCGCTACCGCTGAGAAGAGAACTGGTTTGTTCCAGTTTTTTTGCCATCGATAGAATTTTTGACTTGCTTGGCGCTTTTTGAACTCCAAACTCTCTTCGAAATGCTCGTTGCGTTTTGATGACAGAATTGGTTACCCAATACGATTTCACTAAAAAAACACGCTCTGGAACAGAGTGCTGCATGTTTCCGAATGCACACAAGTGAATGAAAACGCAACAACAAGCAAATCACGAGCTGAGTTACTGTTACGGTTAACAATCTTCTTCACGGTGGCGGTTTTCATTCTCCAGGAGTTGATGCTTCTATTGAAAAAAAGAAGTTCCTTGCGCGATCCCTTGCAAAAATGTAAGGTTTTTTCAGGGTACTGGTTTAAATGGATCACCCTGTATTTATTTGCGTACAACACACTGAATTTATTCGCAACATTCACGACCACACCGAGCCACAGCGCGGTACATACAAAGTGGAATTAAATCGTATCAACAAACAATAAGGTTTACTTATTCCTGACATCGAGCGGTCCTTGTTAGGTGTACTAATGAATTAATTATTTTCGTAAAATCAAAGAAAGAAAATATGTGAATCATAAAAGAAAACATTTACTAAACTATGGCGGTGATAATAGCAAGTATTTAATTCAAAAACAAGGGGTTTTGTTTTCTTATATTATTTAGAATGGGGGCCGCAGGTGGTCAACGTTCGTGACTGCCACGGAAAAGATCGCGGATCCGATCCAAGGAAGTTACGAATGCTCGAACCACTAAATATCCGCCGTGCGTCGGATGAGCATCGGGCCCCGGATACTGGCCCCCCAGTAATAAATAAAGGCGTCTTCGTTCCCCTTTCTACCTCGCTTTCGTGTCACTTTCCTATCGAGCACTCTAGCGCAAATCTCCTAGCTTCCTATTTCTAAGGGTTGTTTGAGACCTGGGGTCAGACACTCCCTTCCTCAAATCCTCTGCATCTGATCTTATCTGATAGATTTAGACGAACGTAAGAAACGACCCTGACATCGATGAAATGCGATGTATGTAGCTATGAAAGTCCATCTTCGTTTAATTAAGTTATGAAGAAACGTAACTTCGTCGTTCATCTGTTTCACACGTTAACTTTACGAACTGTACTGTACTAATGAGGAATAGTCTGTAGTTTTACTCGCTGTGAAGAATATCATTTGCAAAGTACTTCAATAGACATTTTAATTTAAGGTAAACCAATATAATTGAAAAACAACAACTATTATCTGAGTAGGACTCAACTATTAGCCTCGTGGTTTTCTGGTAAGTGAACAAACTGAATTACACTTGCACATGGAAAGACTAAGCTATGCAGTAAACAGATTTAAGTATTTTAAAAACACTTGAACTAATTAAAATATACACGTTGATATCTGAAATCTTAATGATGATCAACGATGGCAGTCGTTCATTTCTAAAAAATGGGATAAGGGGCTGGTTAAGTTGTCCTAAAATACTGGTAACTGCGGCCTTCCAAAAAACGATGCAAACGGTAACACTTCACATGGACGAAATTAGGCTCACGATTTAAAAAAAAACCACTGGAATAGTTCACTAAAATATATCCCATGTTAGTTGTCACTAATATACACTGAAGAGCAATTGAATTAGAGATACCTGTCTAATAACGTATAGCACCACCTTTCGCCCTGATGACGGCGCCGATTCGTCTCATCATGGACTCGGCAAGACACCGGAAGCGTTGGGAAGACATACGAATCCACGACCCCTGAACAAGCTACCACAGCTCACGAAGATTTGATGGAGGGTGGTCAGAGCCTCGAACATCTTTCTCGATGGCATTCCAGATGTGCTCGATGGCATTGAGGTCAGGTGACCTAGCTGGCCAAGGAAGCGAGGTCACGTCGGTGGAGTGTTCATCCAACCATTCGGATACAATTCGGGAACGATGGCATGGTGCATTGTCTTGTTGCAGGATGAGGTCTCCAGTGGGATGTTGAAGACGAACAAACGGGAGCAAATTGTCGTTCAGGATATCCCGGTAACGTTGACCTGTGAGGGACGATATCACATGTACCAGGGGTCCCCCTTCAGTCGACGTAAACAGTCCCCAGACGAGAATGTCACCCCCACCAGCTTGAAGAGTACCCTGCTGGCAAGAAGGATCCATCACTTCATGTGGTTTGCGCCGTACTCGTATCCTGCCATCCGCATGTACCAACGTGAATCTCGATTCATCAATCCAGGCAGCATTTTTTCACATGTCTAGGGTCCATTGGCGATGTTCCCGCGCCCATGCTAATCTTTGCACCCTGTGATGTGCGGTCAGTAGCGGTATCCTCGTGGGACAATGGCTTCTGTACCCCGTAGCGAGGAGATGGTTCTGGATGGTGTGGCTGCTTACAGGTTTTTGGGCACCAGAGTGAAATTGCCGTGGGATTTCTTGCACTGTGTGTCCCGTCTATCCGCTGTTACAAAGCGAGCTAGCCGATGATGACCCCGCTCAACCACACGCTGTTGTCTACGGCAGTTGGCCCTTGCAGGGATGGTTTTACCGGATTCGATGTACTCACGGTGCACCCGTGACACAGTGGCTCGTGAAAATCTTAGTGCCTGCACGACTTCCGAGATGGAGTGACCCCTTCGTCGGGCCCCGACAATTTGCCCATGAATAAATGCGCTTAGATCCTTCGTCTTACCCATACGGCGTCCGACTGTCACTGATTTCTGTCGCATCACTCCTTATATTGTCGGATCGCTGCATACGTGATGTCGTTTGCGTTTACAGGGCCGCCCACAGCGCCATGTTTGCATAACGCCAGCTGTCTCTAATTCAATTGCTCTTCAGTGTATACGAGCGCGAGCGCACATTTGTGTGTGTGCGTAGCTTCAACATATTATTGGATTTTCCAATGTTAGGTGTAAGTAATTCTTCATATCGTTCTAAGTTACCTAATAGCTCTTTTGTTAGTATAGCACTGAACGCAAATTTTTGAGTTCACGAAGATCGGACTTAATAAAAATTTATAGTTAGAAGCAGTTCAGTCGAATAAAAGTTATAGGAAGCTGAATTACATGTGCGAAAATTGCTTGTCAACAGAAGTTCGTGTTGCAAACGTTGTATCAAACTGACGTGCAAGCACCAAATGAAAATTTCATCTGCCCTCCAGCTCCAAATTTTCTGAAGTTATTGACATAGAAATAGTTCCAAATGGCGTGTATCATTCCCAGATTACATCATAAATTGACCTTTGGTATGAATCTTGAGGTTGCGCCCATATGCTAACATAAGCAATGTTAGCACATGTACTCAACTTTCTTTTCCGTAGATCAATAATGTAAAAGAAACTTACGATTTATAAATATAGCTCAGAAACTCAGTTTTAAAAACATCACAACAGGATGTAAAAACGAATAGCTTCATAACTACTAAACATTTTGTGGTAGGTTGCCCCCAAAAGAGGCGCTACAGCAGCTGCACCACTTTTACGAAAATATGCCCCAATTGTGTGGTGCAAACAAAACAAACAACATGGTCAAACAAAACCAACAGCATGGTGCAACCGTGTACCATAATGTGGTAACGCCTTGTATCATAATTTGGTTCAACCTTGTACCATAACTTGGTTCAAAATTTGCACCATGTGGTTGGGTTTTGTTTGCACTACAGAACGGTGTATTGTTTTCTCAGAAGGTGGTGCAGCTGGTGTAGTACCACTTTTTGATGCAACCTACCACAAAAAAAGTTGTAGAACGACGAATGATGCAGTGGTAGAAGGACGGCGTGTAGTGGTAGAAGGACAAATGATGCTTTTCTATGAGTATATCATGAGGCACGCTATCTTGATTTCCTCGTACATTTCTTCATACGTTTTGACAACAACTGACAGTGGGGCGAAGGTAAATTAAAAGTAGTTTCCTCAGAACGTGGTGCAGCTGGTATAGTGCCACTTTTTGATGCAACCTACCACAAAATAGTGGTAGAAGGACGAATGATGCTTTACTAAGGGCATATTTTGAGGCACGCTATCTTGATTTCTTCATACGTTTCCTCATACATTTTTCATACGCTTTGACAACAACTGACAGTGGATCGAAGGTAAATGACAAGACGTTTTCTCAGAACGGAGTGCAGCTGGTGTAGTACAACTTTTTGATGCAACCTACCAGAAAACTTTTAACAGTGTAGTGGTAGAAATACGAATGATGCCTTACTAAGAGTATATTTTGAGGCACGCTATCTTGATTTGCTCATACGTTTTGACAACAACTGACAGTGGGTCGAAGGTAAATGAAAAGTAATTTTCTCAGAAGGTGGTGCAGCTGGTGTAGTACCACTTTTGATGCGACCTACCACAAAATGTTTAACAGTGTAGTGGTAGAAGGACCAATGATGCTTTACTAAGACTATATTTTGACGCACGCTATCTTGATTTCCTCGTACATTTCCTCATACGTTTTGATAAAAACTGACTGTGGGTCAAAGGTAAATGAAAAGTAGTTTCCTCAGAACGTGGTGCAGCTGGTATAGTACCACTTTTTGATGCAACCTACCACAAAATAGTGGTAGAAGGCTAAATGGTGTAGTGGTAGAAGGACAAATTATGCTTTACTAAGGGCATATTTTGAGGCACGCTATCTTGATTTCCTCAAACGTTTTCTCAAACATTTACTCACACGTTTCCTCATACATTTCCTCATACGTTTTGGCAAAAACTGGCAATGCGTCGATGGTAAATGAAAGGCTACGTCGGGAGTAATAAAGATATGTAGTGGTAGAAGGACCAATGATGCTTTACTAAGAGTATATTTTGACGAACGCTATCTTGATTTCCTCATACGTTTTAGCAACAAATGACAATGGGTCGAAGGTAAATACAAGTTACGTGAAGGGCAATAAAGAAATATTTTATTATTGATGCAAGTGCACAGTTAAGTTTAAAACGTTACAGACTGAAACTATTACAAGCAACCATTTCAAACTAAGCCTACATCTTCAGCAAGGAACATTAATCTCACAATTAACTTAAATATTGGTAAAGCAAATATACCATTGTAAGTTATATTTCTTGTCTATCGATCCCTAAGACCATTAGACATAAGATACAGTAATTGCTGTGTTTAACATTTAGTACTGTTTCAACGTACAACGACCTGAAACGTCTGGAATTATATCAAAGCGTTATAGATCCCCGTAATTGTTACGTTTATTTCAAATCAAATAACAGGTAGAAGAAGAAGAACATCTATAACGAAGTAAATTTCTCCGTCATTTTTATCCACGCCAGGATTCGGACCCGGGTCCTCTCATTCCGGAATAAGTTGCTCTACCAATTGAGCTACGCGGACATTTTATTCTGATTCCTATCTGCCTTTGTGTCGTGCGCGTCCTTCTGGCAGGTACGTCACATCTCCTGGTATGTTACATCATCTCCCCCTTATTATTATTTTTTTTTGAAATGCTGGAGAAGGGATTCTTTTATTTTTCCTATCTCGTGGTGTGGAAATAACATCACACCATTGCTAGATTTTGAACGGTCGGGTCATCCGGATAGTTCGGGCGCCATTATAACGAAGTAAATTTCTCCGTCATTTTTATCCACGCCAGGATTCGAACCCGGGTCCCCTCATTCCGGAATAAGTTGCTCTACCAATTGAGCTACGCGGACGTTTTATTCTGATTCCTATCTGCCTTTATGTCGTGCGCGTCCTTCTGGCAGGTACGTCACATCTCCTGGTATGTTACACATCCGTTTTATTGGCATAAAGCAGTAAACAACTGGTTGCAAGCTTTCAGTACCTACGGGTGCCTTTTTTACTCTTCAAATGACGCTTCCAGGATTGCGGAGATCGACAATATTAAATCGTTTGCCTCAGCTGCAGGCTATAAAGCGCACGTAATTGATGACATCTTTAGGAGCGCCGAACTTGCGTTTGTTAACCACCGTCGTCATATCAAGGTACCCAGTAAGAGGTTCATCCTATTTCATCGGAAATGCGTTTAAGAAGTTAAGACTTGGAATTTTTCACGCAATGTCCATATCACAATACCTTCTTTCACCTGGAAGCTGCAGCACTTTCCATAATATTCCATACTGCTTCGATACCAGGATGGAAATAGCAAGTTTTATATTGGTATGACAAAGAGGTCCTTTGCAACTCGTTTGTCTGAACACAAAAGAGACGTCTTGAGGAATAAATCATCCACTGCCCTCTCTCGGGAGGTCATGACATCTTATGCCGCCCCACAATGGGCCGATTAGCAACAGGTCGAACCGTACACTACCGCCAAAGGTACAGCCATTAGGGAGTCTTTGGAGATTTTGTTTAGCAGTGACGTCTGCAACGATGACGTGTCAATGGAGCTGCCTTTGGTATGGCACAGGTTCCTGCGTGTCTCTCGCTAAAGTATTTGATTCTTCACATTTTCGACTGTTTCCGCACGTGCCGTGCTGTCTCGTTTTTTATACATTTCACATGCATATTTAAATTTTCTGTTCATTCATTGAGGTTACTAACGTTGTTTTTAAACCACGTCTAAACCTGAAGAAGGCGCCCGTAGGTGCTGAAAGCTTGCAACTGGTTGCTTACTGTTTTATGCCAATAAAACGGGCCGCCCCGGTGGCACAGTGGTCTAAGCGATGGCCTCTGATCATTCGTCTGAAAGGGGTCCGGGTTCGAATCCCGGTGAAGCATGGATGTTGTGTTTGTCTTACGGCACTGGCTCTCTCCCTTCCCTGGAACCAGTGACCCTAAATTAGAGACGAGCGACTGCTTATAGCCCATTGAGTTGCTCACGGTGGTCGTTAAACCTCCAATACAAAAAAAAAAAAAAAAAAAAAAAAAAAACGGCTATTATTCTTTACTTAGTTGTTTGGCGTACTACTACCCACTTTTATCTAGTTTAACAGGTAGAATTCAGCCTTCCCCAAAAGTTTAGAAACCTATTTTTTGCCGAGAACTTCATTACGACGTCATGGATGTTGTTAGGTCTTGCACCAAACATACCGATTATGAAGTGACACAAAATCCAATTTACACTGAAGCATTCAAACCATAATGTGGGAAGCAAAATATTTAAAAAAACAGGTGTCTCAGATATTTATAAAAAATCATAAGTCATTTGTAAATGCATAGTCAGTGACATAAGTTTGGTGCGAATAAAACGGTGGCTCCCTAAGGTGAATGAGTTCAGTTTTGCTAGGGAACAAAATGCCTAACTCTTAGCAGCTACCAAGTGATTAGGTTGCCAAAATTTTCAACTGGAAGTTGGAAGGTAAACCTGTAATTGAAATTGCAAAATACTAAATCGTTGTAAAAGTATGATTTATCATGCTCTAGCTCGTGGTGAACCGCACCCACCAAAAACCTCGTTTAGCAAGGTCACGTGCAACAAGCTCCCGTGGATACAGTGAATGGTTTCGTAGAAAATGTTTGCTCGGAAAATGTTTGTACGTGCAAAAACCAAGCCTTACAATCGAAAAATACCGTACACAGACGTGCTAAAGAAAGTAGTTACATGATACACATGAACGTGGCTCATAAACCGCCACTCTCAAAGCGTCACCAAGAAAAGAGGTTGCCGTGGGCACGTGTGCACATGTCGTATACACCGATTAGCTATTACGTTATGACTACTTACCTAATAAGCTGTAGGACCCCCTTTAGCCCGCAAAACAGCAGACACTCAGCGAGGCATCGATTCGATGAGGTGGCGATTGGTATCCTGGGGTATCTGGTACCATAATGTCAACAGCAGGTCCACCAGTTCCCGTACATTTCGGGGTGGTGATGATTTAGATTTCAAAGTCAAACCACAAATGTTTGATTGGGTTCATGTCAGGTGAATTTGCAGGCCAGAGCATTAACAGAAGGTCACCAGCATGTTCCTGGAACCACATCTTGACGATTCCGATTGTGGTGGCATGGCACGTTATTCTGTTGGTAATGGCCATCACTAGCAGGGAACATATTTATCAAGAATGGGTGAACTTGGTCCGCAACGCTGTTCAGATACGTGACAACTGTCAGGAATTGTGCTACTGTGATAATGGGGCCTAAAGTGTCTCAAGAAAACATCGACCACAGCATAACATCTCCGCCGCAGGCCTGTTTCCGCCCAACAGTGCATCCATGGCTTCCATTGGTAATCGGCGTATCGGCGCTCGGCCGTCTACGTGATGAGCAGGAATCTTAATTCGTCAGATCAGGCCGCTTTCTTCCAATAATCCACGGTCCAATCTCAATTATCTTGGGCCCATTTCATGCGTGATTGTCGATGACGTGCAGTGAGCATGGGGACCCCGCTGGGTCTTCGGCTACGCAGGCCCATGCGCAGAAGGCTGCAATGAACTGTATGATGTGACACATTGCTCTGATCACCATTGTTGTAGCTGAAGGTGAATTGTCGCATTGTGACCCTGGGGTCGCTGTGAAAAATGCGTGTCAGTCTCCGCTCCTCTCTGTCATCAATGAGTTGCGGACGAAACACGGCTGGACGACGGTTCGTCGTTTGGCCGTGTCCTCGTATCGTTTACCTAATGGTTCGTGGAACCATTAGGTAACGATACGAGGACATTGTGAGATGGTTGCATTATCTTGCTGGTCGTGTTCATCTGTTTTGAGGATAAACGAGAGGCATGCATAGGGATAAATTTAGTCGGTAAGATGTTCAGATATGTCGTGGCGTTCAGATGTTAGATGTGTGTGACGCGTATCATGCGTTTAGATTTCTTTGACGCGTGTCATGGGGCCAAATGCATGCAAGGAAAACATTTCTTCAGTGTAGCACACCGCCGCCGCTAATCTGTATCGTTTGCACCAAGGCTGAACTGGATCCTACCAGGCTGTAACAGCGAGGACAGGAAAGATGAGTTGGGACGCAGCGCCATCTATTGACGTAGTTCGCATTAACAAACTGATTCCGTATCATTATTTACATTTGAGATTTTATTTATATTCACTTTCACATGAACAGATGAATATTTGCAATCTGAATTCGTAGTACTTGGGCAAGAGAATTTTTCGGTTGGAACTGGTGTAATTTATGTATAAATCTCATTCCTCCTTTATTCTTCAACGATCTAGGGCTGAGATTTTGGTAAATGTGTAGATTAGCGTCTTAAATTATTTCATCGGAAAAATGTTAGTACCTGGAAAAAGTGCGACGTACAAATTTTAGATTATGAAAATTAATGGCAAACGGTGCAGAAATTTTCTGTTTCAAATGTCTTTTAAATATTTTTATCGCAACATTTACCTGTAAGTTCGATGCTGTGAGGAGACGCTGCCGTAGGCCTAACGTATCGAACGTACAGGTAAATGTTACGATAAAAATATTTAAAAGACATTTGAAACAGAAAACTTTTGCACCATTTGCCATTAATTTTCATAATCTAAAATCTGTACGTTGCACTTTCTAATATTTTTCCGACGAAATAATTTAAAACGCAAATCTACACATTTACCTACTACTGTATTTTACTTAATATGAGTTTATATAGCTGAGGTTTTTTTTCTAAAATTGAATTAGGTACGTAATTATCAGAATGAAAATGCTTACCACAAACAATAGTTGAAGATAACTTGTCATTTGGAGCAAAATCCTGACGAGATATTTCTGTCAGCAACAGTTGCTTTAGGTTCTGATCTAAGGGAAACTCATGGAATAAAAATCCCACGTTTTTCTTCTCAGAAGATGTGCGTATCGGCACACAACAGTAAACCATTTTTAAAATGGGTTAGATTTTGTTGTGAAAACAACAGTTTTGTTTTAAAACGGTAAGTTTTTTTTTTTAAAGAAACAAGAAAAAACGACGAACATACACAAACCAACAGTTCAAACAAAGTGAAAACTGAGATGTTTATACCTTGGGACGCAGTGCCATCGAACGGCTGAAATCGTCCCTAACGCCCACTGGCCAATCATCAAAAGGCTATTGTCTTCAACTCTAATGTTATAGCCTTTTCTTCATCCAGTTAAGCCTTGGTTCGCACCTAGAAACATAGCTCCAGAGTCTCATGCTTCTTCCTGCGAATTCGGATTTCTTCATCCGCGCAATGCGCAGAATTGAGGTCCTCACGGGCCTTAATTTGGAAAGACCGACAAGGCCCGGATCAGAATATTTCAGGTTCACGGGCCTGTCCAGGCCAACTTGACCCGCTTCAGGCTTTCATCAAGCGTTCTTCTCCATTTATTGCAAATAACGCAAGGATTCCTCTAGAGCAGGGGATTTTTAACCCTTGGCCCACGCACCGCTTTCTAATGGCCCGCAAGACGTTGGCCACAAAGGAAATTCTAAAACGAAAAAAAAAAAAAAAAAACATTTTCGAAATGGAAAAATGAATATCTATGTACTTTTAGTACATGAATTCCCAAATCTGCTATGAGCTATGCTGCTATAAATTATATAATTGGAATTTTAAAATACAAGTAAAACCTGTAGGCCTTTTTTGCAGTTAGGGGGGTTTAACGGAAAGGTCTGCATGGGCCAGCCCGGTCCGCCAAGTTTGTTTGCAGTTTAAAGAACAAAGCAACGGGCCAGACCGGGCCAAGTCGACCCATTCTTTTTATCGCAATGGTAAAGAAAGAAGTAGAGTTTCCCGATTTCCTTATCTGTTTAACAGTTTGCTGGCTTTATTTACTTCCATGACATAGCCTAACACGTAATCACAGGGAAGAGGAGAGACACTCACAGTGTTTTTACCATCTGTAGGTATATGGTAAAAACACGTTGGAGCTTGTTGACTTCAAAAATAGTCGTCTTAGTGCGAGAGTGTGTGTTGTATGCAGTAAGGGACGGAGGGAAGAGTCTGCAGTGGGGTGGGGTGTATGTATGGGGGGGGGGACGATATCGATTCGATTGTTTCTGTTATCCCTATATAGGGTTTGACTTTTGTAGTGTTACTGCTTGCTAGTACAGAGAAAGAGAGTTTTTGAACACCCTTAGTCTCTCTCTCTCTCTCTCTCTCTCTCTCTCTTTAAAGGTTATATTCTTTGATAATTGCCAAAGTTCAGTTAATACTTTTAGGTTTACATTCAACTAAATGTTTTCAATAATATCTCACTTTACAATTTAATAAAATACAACAGAAAGACACAATAATGCAAAATGACACATCACGGGCCGGGCTTGGGCCTGGGCTAAATAATAGCTGCAATTGATGAGACGGGCTGAGTGTCTAATATCTGAAACTCCCGGCCTCAAAAGCACGGGCTTGAGCGGGGCCATGGTCACCAAATAAGGCCCATGCAGACCTCTAGTGTAACCTCTACCATGAACAACTGGATGGCCTATAAGCAGTCACCCGCCACTAATTTAGGACCACTGGTTACAGGGAAGGGAGCCAGTGTCGTAAGACAGACGTAACAACCGTGCCATCTTCACTGGGATCTGAACCCGGACTTATCTCGGACGAATGGTCACAAACCAAAGCTTAAATCCTTTTTTTTTGGGGGGGGGGACGGGGGATAACATAGTTATCATGTTAACTGCATCGTTTCTTTTTTCCGAAAGTAAGGCTTTACGATTCTAAATCTCTCTGAAATAATCTATTTTCATAATGAACACATGCACGTTCTCTCTTTTTTCTGAAGTGACCTGCGAGTCGTATTCCATTCTGTCTTGTTGATCGCGATTCAGAAAAGGTTGAAAATCCTCTGCTCTGGAGAAACAATGGTGTGCTACTGAACTGAACTACTTTAACAATAAGGGGAATGTAATGAAGAGAAACGAGTTATTTCTTCTAGTATTTCCTCCCACAATTTGACTTCATACTTCAGTTATGCCATCTAATTATCAAGTCAGTCTTCGTTTTGTCAGACGAAAATATTTTTTTAGTCTGGAATTAAATGCTAGTACCTTCTAGTGCAGTCACATGCAAACCACTAGTAGAAGGAGCTTTGATTCGTCCGGCCAGGCGACATTTTTACAGACCTTAGTGGTCTAGTGCTCCTGCGCTTTCACGGCGTGCTTTTGTGTTCTGCACTGCAATATCGGCTCACGACATGCCCATTGGCTGTTATATTCCGTTCACGACGTGGTTCAATGCATGGTGCCTTCGGAAACTGCCCTTGGAAGACCATTGTTGAATTCTACTACGTTTCTTTAGACTGTAGCCCGTCTGTTCCCTTGTACGATTATCTCTAGTCTGTTTTGCTCCCTTTTATTCAACACTTGTTTTTCTCTTCCACAGAATTATCCATTGCTTGAAGTACACTGAAGTGCCAGAAAAACTGGTACAGATGAGCTTATGCAAAATACATAGCAACGTCACCTATGCACATACTCGGTTACGTCCGCCAGTGCGTATATAAAGCTATAGACATTCTTGCCAGCTGTCAGAGCTGTTGTCGGCATGAGAATGACAAGTAATAACGATTTTTCAATTTTCAACGCGGTGTCATAGTTGGCGCTCGTGAGATGGGCCATTATTTCGGAGGTAGAAACGAAGTTCCGATTTTCACGGACGACCATTGCGAGGGTGTACCGTGACTACAAGAATTCCGGCAAAACCTATAACCGACGATACCAGTGTAGCCGTAAAAAGACATTAGGTGAACGTGACCATCGTCGTCTGTCAAGAATCGCTTCACGCGATAGGCGTGCAACACTCTCGCAGGTGTCATCGGAATTCAATTCTGGAGCCTCAACAAGCATCAGCATCCGGACTGTGCAACGTACCCTGCACGATATGGGCTTTGGGAGCCGACGCCAAACTCGAGTCCCCGTGGTGGGTGCACGGCACAGAGCTATGCGCCTCGCTTGGGCACGGCAACACCGCCAATGGACACTTGATGACTGGAAACAAGTAGCCTGGTCTGACGAGTCGCGTTTCCAACTGTATCGGGCAGATGGAAGGATTCGTGTGTGGCGCAAACCCTATGAAGCCATGGATCCCGCCTGTCAACAGGAAACTGTACCGGCTGGTGGTGGGGGGAGGGTGTCCGTATGTTCAACTGGACTTCACTGGGACCTCTGGTACGTCTACAAAGTCTGTGTCCGGCCAACGCTATGTGCACATCCTTTCTGACGAGATACACCCTTTCATGTCCTGCATTCATGCTGATGGGTTGGGTCTGTTCCAACAGGACAATGCACCTCCACAGAAGTGTCGGGACGCCGCATTATGGTTAGAGGAGCTTTCATATGAGTCTGGGGTGTTGCCATTCCTACCCAAATCCCCAGAACTGAACGTGATAGAACACATTTGGGATGACATACAACGCGCTATCGAACGCAGGAATCCGAGACCTCGGAATACACCCGAATTGTGGAACGCTCTGCAGGTAGTATGGTGTGCATTGCCTACAGCATATTTCCAGAAGCTAGTGGAGTCCATGCGCCGTCGTATTTCTGCAGTCGTGCACTCCCGTTGGGGACCTACCAAGTATTAGACTGGTGTACCAGTTTTTCTGGCACTTCAGTTTATTTTGCTTATCATACCATTGGCATTAAACTGTTGCTAAAATTGCACAGGAAAGTTCCAGGAGGGTGGGCGCGTTTGGTAAATGCTTGAACCGGTAGGTATGTCGTCAACGGTCAAAGTCTCCGTGATTACTCATTTTGCTCATTCTGATCCTCAATCGAACGCTCACGAACTGATCTGCTTATTTATACTGCACACTGCGCGTACGTGACTCTTATGTATTAAAGTTAACCATTTATGTAACTTGCGCAAGAGCACTTAACAAACTGGTCTCTCAATGTAATGATTAATGTAGAAATAGTTTAACTACCCTTATTCTGCTGATTACATAATGAGTTTTGCAAGTACCCACGCAGAGCTGCGCAGTGTGACTATGAGCTTGCGGAAGCTTAGTAGATGACAAGATTATGTTCATCCTGCACTTTGGATGATTGTTTTGTGACGCCACTGTCCAAATGGCCATTGAAAGATTACTTAATCGCATCGCTTCTTTGCATATGCACCATACAGCGTATCGGAACTATTATTCGCAAAACAGCTGGAATATTCTTCATAAATTCTATCAGCTTTTTTAATGCATAACGTTTTCAATTTTTAATTAAAAAAATTTGGAGACTGTTACCGAGATGCTTTTCCTATTCCTCATAAAGAAATTTTTGTAATATGATAATATGTCCTGCTGTGAGTTTTCCCTACTAAATTTATATGAAAACAGCAAAAATTCTCCATGTAGCTAACTTAACATTTAAAAGTATAACCGTTTCCCCCACCTTTTAGGTAACAAAAATGTGCGGGAGGTATTTTTAAAATCTCCGTTACTAAAATATTCACGCTACTGTGAATTTCTTCTGCGTTTAATGTAAATGTGCTTTTGCATAAGATTTTGTTTTGTGTTTGAGTTATAAAAATTGTTAACAAGACATCTTCCTCAATAGCTACAGTTCGGATGTACGATTCACATGTTAGGATGGTGATGTCCCTCAGTGACGTCACGATTATTCGTCCTGCCAGGAAGGCGGGATGAGCAAACCTTACTGTCTATGAACTTTGGAACTTGCTGACAAGATCGAAGAAGTGGGATTAAAAGAACTTACAAAAAACAAAAAATGATGTGCAGTTGTTTTACAAGAACTGTAAATTAAGAGGTTGATGAGGCAAATCTAGAAATAACTGATGCCTATATCTACCTTCGACAACATGTGTCAAGGTAAGGCCAAATCCCAGAAGAAATGAACAGGCTTTTAAAACCAGAGCCGTCTAGAGAACACAAGACCATGACATTAGAGAGATGAGTTCCCTCTTTCAGTGACGTCACGCTGAAACAAATGCTTTCGATTGGTTTCCAACCCTATCGTGTATGACGTCAAACATGACTACGACGTATCAGGCCGTATAACATGTGAGTACGTCACATAAGTAGGAAACTGATCTCTCTAATGCCATGTACTTTCTAGACGGCCTTGATAAAACTCAGCTGGAGAACATTTGAAGAAAACACAGAAATATTCAAGAGCAGTTTACCATTTTGTTTTAAGAAAGAAGTGTTTGATCAATGCTTTCTTCTCGTTCTTACTTACGGATCACAGACTTTAACTTAAAAAGAAAATAGATGATGCAGACAATTCAAAGAAGCATAGACCAATTCTTGCTTAGCCAAATCAAGGAAGATTGGAAAACGAATTGATGGATTAATAAAGCCACAAGAGATGATGACATCACATCAGCATAAAGTCTCTTACGTAGAAATGGTCTGGGCATATTGCTAGAAACTCAAATACTAGAATCAATACCAATGGACAGGAAAAGACTTATAAAGACTAAATGGGAAATCGGTGGATGCAATTCGAACGCATCACGTAGAGATATGGAAAAGAATCGCCCAAGACAGAGAGTTGTAGAAGAGAATTTGAGAGACCTTCATCCAGCAGTGAATTGAGAATGGCTGAATATATTCACTACTGATGAAAGCGTTGGCGTTTGACCGATTCATCCGAAATGGGTCCGGGTTCGAATGCCGATGAGGCATGGATGTTCTGTTGTCTTGCGACACAGGTTCTCTCCCCTCCGTGGTGCTAATGGCCCTAAATTAAGGATGGACGACTGATTGTAGCCCACCGAGTTGCTCCCACTTGTGGCTAACCCCCCCCCCCCCCCACACACACAAAATACTGATTGAACCCTTTTCCTGACTTTTCTCATTCGGCTACAGATGTGTAACACTTTATGAAGATTTTATGCCTCATTTATTATTTCTTTCGAATAACTGAAATCTTCATCTTGTTCTAACTATCTACATATGTACAAATTACTGCTTTTTTACGCTTTCCAACCGTAGGTTGAAGAAGCATATATGTTCCAGCTTTGTCCGTCTGTCCGTCCGTCTGTCTGTCTGCACGATAACTTACGTAAATACGGTTCGATTTCGATGAAATTTTAGTATGTGGCAGGGGACCGCCTGCGGACGAACCTTATCGAAAATGGGTGAAGTGAGATCAAAGGTCAGGAGATAGGAGCGGGATCCAATGGCATTGCCCTTATGCCTCATAACGTGCGTAAAAATGGTTCGATTTGAATGACATTTTAGTATGTGGTAGGGGACCACCTGGGGACGCATCCTATTTAAAATGGGTGAAGTGGGGTCAAAGGTCAGGACATAGGAGCGGGATCCTTTCCATTGCCCTTATGCGTCATAACTTGCGTAAATATGGTTCGATTTCGATGAAATTTTAATATGTCGTAGGGGACCACCTTGGAACAAACCCTAATAAAAATGGGCGAAATGGGGTCAAAGGTCAGGACATAGGAGCGAACTCACTTCCATCGCCATTATGCATCATAACATGTAAAAATGCTTCGATTTGGATGAAATGTTAGTGTGTTGTAGGGGCCTTTCTGGGGACGAATCCTATTGAAAATGGGCAAAATGGGGTCAAAGGTTAGAACACAGGAGCGTGATCTATTCCATAGCTCTTATGCATCCATCATAACGTACGTAAAAATGCTTCGATTGCGACAAAACTTTATCATGTTATTTCGGAGGTATACTGAACCGGTTCTGTTTAATATCATCGAAATGGGATCAAAGGTCAGGGCACAGGAGCGAGATTTATTCCACAGCCGTTATCCTCATTACTTGAGTAATGATTTCTGGTATGTCGGAAAGCGTATCATAATCAATGCATTGCATGATTTTACTAGCTTGTTAAAATTAAGGTTGCTTGATTTACCTCTCTGTTTTACCTGCTGCTTTCCTGCATGAAATCAAAATACAGTCGGGGAGCATTCTGATTTGCTAGTGCTGAATGCAGAGGGGTAGATAGAATTTTTGCGGGTGGTGAAGACCGAAATTGGAAGTTTTTGAAATCCATCAAGACAAAATAAAAGTTAATGAAAAGTAGAAGAAAAAATTAAAGCGCTATTTTCTGTTGTAAGCTGATGCATTTTTATTAAATTAAAGCATCTTTTTCTAGTGTAAGTCCCAATTTAACAAAGAAATGAAACACTTTCGCCCCGCCCCCCTACATTTTGAGTGTTTTTTTCTCCAGATGGTCTAATTGGTTTAATTTTCTCCAGATGGTTTGGAGGAAACTAAAACTACCGTTGAGGTACAGAGAAGATTAAATCTCTTCTTTTAAACTTTAAATCCAGTTATGGTGTTAAGTGTTCTGTAGATGTTTTTCAAATATCAGTTGTCGTAATAAAATCTTTCTTCTTGTAAAGAAAATTCTAAGTGCTCCATCAGTTTGAAACAATGGATGTAGAGAAAACTGCTGACACCATTTAAATTCCTTTCTCCTTTTTGAAAACAGCGTTAAAAGCAGATCGATTTGAACACGTTGTTAAAATTTCAGAACAATATCAGCAGCAGTTTCAAGCATCGCACAAGAAAGGCTTGACAGCCTCCTGTTTACGCTTCGCGCATGCGCGTCTTCTGCATAGTAAAAGCAGTGAAGCATTTCGAAATGTGAGTACGTTAATTAACTCGCAGTTGTCAGAGAAACCGCTTCGTTTTAAAAGGAACTTAATGTCCTTCTTTTGTTGTTTCCATACTTTTAGGACGTTATCCTCTTAAGTTGTCAATAAAAAAAAAAAAAGACGTGGTCCTTATCTTGTTAAAATTGTCATGTTCGAATATGATAATGAAGGTGAATTTAGCAACGGGAACTCGAGCATCCTGGACAATGCAAACTCAAACGTTGCGTGATCCATATTTAAAGGCAATTAACGATGACCGACGTTAATTCTGGGTAGTAATTATTTTTATGGAGCCATTGTTTCGAGTGTCAGGTTGGAGTGGTCTTCGAAAATGCTAGAAGTCTTGCATTACCTGTTTGAACTTAATTGCCGAGTTTTGCCTCTTTCTTCTCTTCATTTTTTGACGAGTTCATAGCAGTTCCTTAAATCACGATGAAAAATCTCATAGCGACACTTTAACGCGTATACGATAACAAAGCAGCACAACCAACGCTCTTTTCTAAAACGAAGTAAAGAAAATAAATCAAACAATCATACAGAAACTTGAAATTAGACAGTCACTGTTTTCAAGAAAAAAAAAGAATGACCCTGAATTCTCGAACCGAAAGAGAATGTCTTTTGGCAAAATACCCAGACCAAGTACGTTAAAGGTATTTCAAGATATTTTTAGCACGTCTCTTGTAAAAAGAAGTACGTGCTTATAGTATAAGTTTTTTCATTCGTCTGTCCTTCCGCCTGTGGGCATTATACCTCTGCAACTATTTGTCCAATTTGAAAAATTAGTTTTGCATTGGAAAGCCTGAAATGTGAGAACGATGCCTTTTGCTATGGGGTATTTTTTCGATGCAGAACTTCGCCGCTAAAGGGCGTAAACACAGATGCTATCGAATGAAAATACATTCTATTTCATATATTTGCTTCTATATATCTGATTAAAAAATATCTTTCGATGCCATTTTTAACGAAGATTATTTTTTGAGTGTAGTTTCTTTTTTAAGTAGTGTATAGATTTTCCGCTAGGGGGCGTAAAAGTAAATTGTGATTTCACGGATATCTCTGCTTAAAAAAAATATTTTAACACCGCCTACCTCCTACCTTGTGGAACACTTTATGCTTGCTTGCGGAGTTTTTTTTTTTCTGTAGTTCACAGTTCTGTCGCAAGGTGGTGTTTCTGCACTTTTGTTTGCAGCGGTATCTCTGCTTCTAAAAACTCTATGGAAGATTTCTTTTTTGTACTGTATGTCATTAGCTAAAAAAAAATGGGGAAAATTATCGTCGTTAAATAATGCACAGTTTTTCCTTTTCTTATAATGCTCAGCTTTACTTTAAAAAACTACACTGTAAAAAATTAGTGGTGTAAATTCACGGAAGGTTTCTGAAAAAAACATGCAGCACAGTTGCCGGTATCCGTCTTTTAACAAAAATTCTAAGTTTACGCAATCCATCCAGCGGGAAAATTTTGCATCAAAAGCAATGAAATTATGCCTGAATTTTATCCTCAGTTATTACAGATCCATGCAAACAATTTTTCATACTGCGCATTTAGAAAAATCGTATCGTGTCAAACATACGGACATCTAAGCCTCCCCGCAAAAAGATACATTTGGTCCCACTACCGTTAAAACTGTATATAACGCAAATTAAAACATAATTTAGTGCAAAAACAATTTTCACAAATTAACATTTAGGAATATATACGTAGTGTCAAACAGAACGGCACCTCACAAAGCAACGAGAGACTTATTGTAGAAATGCAAGAGTTATTTCTCTACCTAATGGGGGAAAATGTTATACTTTTAAGGAAAGTAGGAATGATTGCGCCATCTAACGGGGAAAGGAGAAACTTTTAAAATTGTAGGACTGATTGCGCCATATATATAAGTGGACAGTAGGGAACGTTTGCGAATATGGGCCGCGGGTGGCCTAGTGGTCAGCTTTCGTGACTGCCATGGAGATAACCTCAGGTTCGATCCTGGGCATGTACGAACGTTCGAACCACTAAATACCCGCTGTGCGTCGGATGGGCACATTTAGCCGTCGAACCCCGGGTACTGGCCCTCCGGTAATAAATAACGGCGTCTTCCTCCCCCTTTCTACCTCGCTTCCGTGTCACTTTCCTATCGGGCACTCCAGCTCAAATCTCCTAGCTTCCTATTTCGAAGGGTTGTTTAAGACCTGGGGTCAGACACTCCCTTCCTAAAATCCTCTACATATGATCTGTTCTGATCTGATTTTGCGAATGTAGGAATGATCACGTCCCATAACGCGGAACGAGAAACTTTTTTAGAATTTAGAAATGATTACGCCACCAAATAGAGAAAGGGGAGCTTTTGAAATGTAGAAATGATTATGCTACCTAATAGCGAAGCGGAAAACTTTTCGGAACAACGGAATGATTACGCCACATCACATGGAAATGTGACACTTTTCAGAATGTAAGAATGGATGCGTTTACCTAACAGGGACAGGAAACTTTTAGGAGTGTAGAAATAATTCTGCCACCAAACGGAAAAATTATAAATCAAAGAAATTCATTAATAACCATTCTCATGTTTAGAAAGTACAACAGTTGCAGGCTGGAAGAGAGCATCTGTAGAAAGTGCAACTCTGATTGTCTGGTGGATATCATCTGAAGAACGTACAACTGTAGCCGCCTTGTGGAGATCATCTGAAGAAAGTAAAACTGTCTGTGGCGGCTAGTGGAGGGCATCTGTGGAAAGTGCAGCTGTAGTCGCCTGGTGGACGTCATCTAAGAATTTACAATCCTAGTCGGCTGGCCTCTAGGGCACTGTTGCATTCAGAGAGTTTTTTTCCGGAGGGGGGGGGGAATTACAAATTTTGGGGGCTGAAACTTGTTGACTGATTATATACATATAATCACACTTTTATTATTTATATATTCATTAATATATATATATATTTTTTAAATAGAGTATAAACATTTTCTCATGCTTGTATGTTGCAAATGCAAATTCCAAGTAATCTACATATGCAAGTGATTAAAAATGTTATACCTTTGCTTTAATTCAGTAATGCACCACGGATTTCACCATGGAGTGGCGTAAAATATTGAAGATACTAGTAAGATCGCTGCGCCGGGTGAAATATCCTCCCCCTTAAAGCATTAGGATTGGTAAAAATGTCTTCGTCTTACACCGTCTTAACACTGTAATGATTCCTTAATAATGCCTGTTTGTCATTATTAAGGAATCATTACAGTGTTACCAGAAAACGTATGGTGTAAACCATTCCCCTGCCATTTGGTTTCAGAGCCTTTAGATTATTGAGAATAGCACATAGTAGTAAAGTAGTAATGCCAGTTTGAGGTGCCTCGATTTCTTTTTTTTTTTTTTTTTTGTTACAGAGAGTAAACCACCCACAGCCAGGAAAAAAAAACTTTTTATGGGAACAATTCCTAATAATTTGCTATTGTTAAAAATTAGGTAGCAAATATTTTGTTGTATTGGAAGCACTAACGTCTCGTTAGCTACACTAGAACTTAACCGTATACATGGAAAGTCGGCATCCAGAAGACTGAAATAAAGCTGAATGCCAGCTTTCAAAATATGATGATGCATTGCAGTACAAACATCTCTACTTTGTGGAAATATGTTTTCATTGCGGAAGTAGTTCGAGTTGTCGGTGCTTGAAAATTCATCCCTTCAGGGAGGACTATTTAATGTTTTACTGAAGAATGATAGAAATTTCAGATTGAAGTCCATGTTTTTTTTTATTATTATTATAATATTTTCCCTCATTTTCTTAAGTCTTTTTTAATTAATTTCTCAATTATTCAGGTATAAACGAAAACAATTAGACTAAATATAAGGGAAGATTGCCCCAAAACCTACGAGGGGGCGTTCATGGATTTTCGGGAGGGGGAATATGCCTGAATACATCACTGCTCTGGGGGAAATTACAACTGTTGTTGACTCGACTGGTGAAGGTCAACTAAAACTATGGCCAACTGGTGGAGAGCATTTGAAGAAAGAGCAACTGTGGGATCCTGGTGGAGAACGTCTAAAGAAAGTACATCTGTGGCCAGCTGATTGAGGTCATTTGGAAAAAGTTCAACTGTGTAGTTGGCTGGTGAAAGTCATGTGGAGAAAGTATAACTCTTAGGGGCTAGTGCAGGGTTCCTAGAGAAAGTACAACTATGGCCCGCTGTGGACGGCATATGGAAAACGTACAACTGTGCCAACCCAGTTAGCACATCCTTGCAATTTAACGTGAGCTCAACACTGAGCCACCGTCTTTTAGGTTAGAAGACGGTGCCTCAGTGTTGGGCCTACGTTAAATTGCAAGGCTGTGCTACCTGGGAAGACTGGTAAGGGCACCTGGAGAAAGTACTTCTGTGACCGGCAGGTGGTGGAGTATCTGGAGAAAGTATAAGCATGGCAAGCTGGTGGAAGATATCTGGGTACGAGGCGTGTAACAAACAGGTACAAAGTTCAAAGTAGTAGTGTGCCTAAGAAATTTATGGTCTCCTTCAGCATTCAATAGTCTCATTTAGAAGAATTTGGCCACCCTAAAGCTGTGGTAATGGCAGATGAATGGGCCGGATGTGGTCATTTGTAATACATGTGGTACGGGCACCAAACGATGAAAAATCCCACCAGTTTCGTAAGTATCCGAACCGGGACTCACACACAATAATTGAGGGCTCGTGGCGTCTGTCGAAATAGTATTTCGTTGCCGAAACTTCTAAACAGGACTTCAGAGAACACCTACTGGATTATTTGTTCAGAAGAAACTGCAGGCTTTCAGTCGGAACAGCATTTCGAAACATTTGTTCGCATAATTTATTATTCCTTTTCCAGGAGGTAACAATTACGTTGATAAGAAACGAAAAGTCTTTGTATTTTGTTTTTTTTTTGATTGGAAGTTTAACGACCACCATGAGCAACTCAATGGGCTATAAGCAGTCGCCCGTCCCTAATTTAGGGTCACTGGTTCCAGGGAAGGGAGAGAGCCAGTGCCGTAAGACAAACACAACATCCATGCCTCACCGGGATTCGAACCCGGACCCCTTTCGGACGAATGATCAGAGGCCATCGCTTAGACCACTGCGCCACCGGGTCGGCTCTTTGTCTTTTGAAGAAATACTTAGGCTCTTTCCAATTCAACCCCAAGACCACACAAAACAAAACAAAAAATCATTTTCAAAGTAACTCAAGAGAAGATTTTTTTCATGGTCACCACGTAAATAATAAAACAAATAAGAAAGCAGTGCCTCTCAGGATCATTACATTTGAAGGCAGTGAGTAGTCAAGTGGTTCGAGCCAAACCACTTGACTACTCACTGCCTTCAATTGTAAATGCATTCCGTCTGTATGGTCACGGGATCGATCCAAGATTCTTTGTCATGGGCCCTTTCTACCGAAATTATTCCGCACCTTTTTTTACTGAATCTTTTTTTTATTGGGGGCTTAACGACCACTATCAGCAACTCAGTGGTCTATAAGCAGTCAGCCGTCCCTAATTTGGGGCCACTGGTTCCAGGGAAGGGAGAGAGCCAGTGCGGTAAGACAAACACAACAGCCATGTCTCACCGGGATCCGAACCCATCTCGAACGAATGGTCAGAAGCCATCGCCCACCACTTGGTCGGCTTACTAAATTTCATTAAATTCTGTCCAGTCATTTTGTTGATATAACAGCATTTGTGCCTGTAACTCAGTTTTTTCTTACCAATGTAAATTAAATGAAGTTATTCCGTCGTCCAGTTGAAAGTAACTTTCTAAACAAGACTATTTCAAACATCTCTCGTACCGTACACGCGTACTTGCAGTAGTGAGGAGAGTTTTATGCCGGTTGCAATAGCTATTCTTCGCACAACAGGACAGAAGACGAAGAAAGCAATTGTTCGCGATGAAAGGTGTTAAACACTTAATAGGTCTTTTACATATGTCTTTCCATTACAAAAGCAACAATTTAAGTCTCAGCAATAAAGTACTGAACGTTTTAAAATATTTTATTGTGAAATCAACCGACGATTCATTTGATGTAACAGTGGCGGCAGGCTTCCGGTCAAAAGCAATTGTCGGCACTAAAAACTCTGTACTTTAAATTGTTTTCTTTTTTAAGTGGCAATAACCAACCCGGTCTTGAACAACCGTTTGAAGTTGACCTCATATTTCACTTCTGAGAGGAAGTGAGGTAAAGCTTTGTGGAAAATGTCTTCCTTTTCTCCTACCTCCCTAATAGGCACTTCCTTCTTTTGTCCCTTTTTGAGACCTCTTGTGACCTAAAGTTAACGTCTGTTCCATTATTCCCTGCATCAGTGAATCCCGAATATATCTTTTTCGTAGTACATCCGCTACGAGCTGAACCCCACTGAGTTTCCGTTGATGGCTGTAGTTAAGATCTACGCCCGTGTTTGAAATTTATTTTGAGTTATGCTGTATTGTACACTGTCTATTCTTTATGATGTCATAATTTTGGACGATCACATTATTTCAAACCTTAGGTTCTAATTATCCTCTCTGAAAGGATTAATATTTTATCATTTTTTTATTGTTTCTTCTACAAAAAAAAAAAAAGGTTTTGGGCCGCGAATAAAGAGACAGATGAGATTTACCTAGCATAAAGGATCATAATCACGAAATACGAACACGTAATTCCCACTTCAAATAGAGGTTCTGGTGCTTCTACTATAGAATTTAGTTAGAGAAATCTTCCATAATAAATGAAATTGTATCGATACAAATTTTAGCCAATTTTTATTTTGGTACGTGTATGTTAAAACAGTGTTTCCCAACCGCTGGTCCATGGACCGGTACTGGTTCGTGAGGATTCTTCTGCCGGTCCGCAGTAAACGAGTAAATTTATTTATTTTTCTTTTGAATCGAAATGAAGTAAGAGGAAATATAGATCTAAATCATTTTGAACACCTGTCGAGGAAGATTAAAGGAGGCTTGGATCGCTAATCTCTTCTCAGAAGATCTGAACTCCTGCAGGCTAACTCACCAGGAAAAAGAAAGCTTTGTTGAACTTTCTTCTCCCGCCAGTCTGAAATCGATATTCAGATCCAAATCTCTGACTCAGTTTTGGAGTATTATGGAGAAAGAATATCGAAGTCTAGGCGACAAAGCTCTAAAATTATTCGTGGCTTTTTCGACCACGTATTTATTGCGAAAAAACCTTTTCAGCCATTTCAGCAATCAAAACAAATCCAAGAACATAATGGACATTAATGGTGCACTGCGTCTTACAGAAACGACGCTGAAACCAAGGCTAAAGAAGATTATCGCAAAGCAGCAGCAACAGACGTCATATTGATCCCCAAAAAATTATATTAACGATAAGGGAATATTATGATACATTGATTATGGATTGCTCTTATTATCATTAAAGAATATTAACAGATTAAATTATACTAGCTGTAAGCAAGTGACATGGAATAATCTAGTACATAAATTATGAATTGTACGCAGTGGTCATAATGTAATCATCAGCTAGCGTTATGCAAATGTGGCGCTGTTGGCGGCCCTGTAAACGAAAACGACATGACGTATGCAGCTATCCGACAATATAAGGAGTAATCCGACAGGAATCAGTAAGAGTCGGACGCAGTATGGGTAAGACGAAAGATCTAAGCGCATTTGCTCGTGGGCAAATTGTCGGGGCCCGACGAATGGGTCACTCTACTCAGAAGTCGTGTCGGCACTGGGATTTTCACGAACCACTGTGCCACGGGTGCACCGTGAGTACATCGAATCCGGTAAACCCATCCGTGCAAGGGCCAACTGCCGTGGACAACAGCGTGTAAATGAGCGGGGTCATCGTCGGCTAGCTCGCATTGTAACAGCGGATATACGGGCCACAGTGCAAGAATTCACTCGGCAATTTAACGCAGGTGCACAAAAACGTGTAAGCAGCCACACCATCCAGTACCATCTCCTCGCTATGGGGTACAGAAGCCATCGTCCCACGAGGGTACCGCTGCTGACCGCACATCACAGGGTGCAAAGATTAGCATGGGCGCGGCAACATCGCCCCTGGACCCTAGACATGTGGAAAAATGTTGCCTGGACTGATGAGTCGAGATTCACGTTGGTACATGCGGATGGCATAATACGAGTACGGCGCAAACCACATGAAGCAATGGATCCTTCTTGCCAGCAAGGTACTCTTCAAGCTGGTGGGGGTGGCATTCTTGTCTGGGGACTGTTTAGGTGGGCTGAAATGGGATTCCTGGTACGTGTGACATCGTCCCTCACAAGTCAACATTACCGAGATATCCTGGACGACTATTTGCTCCGATTTGTGCTTCTTCAACATCCCACTGGGGACATCACCCTGCAACAAGACAATGCACCGTGCCATCGCTTCCGAATTGTATCCGAATGGTTGGATGAACACTCCACCGACGTGACCTCGCTTCCTTGGCCAGCTAGATCACCTGACCTCAATCCCATAGAGCACATCTGGGATGCCATCGAGAGAGATGTTCGAGGCTCTGACCCCCCTCCATCAAATCTTCGTGAACTGTGGGAGCTTGTTCGGGGGTCGTGGTTCCGTATGGCTTCCCAACGCTTCCGGTGTCTTGTCGAGTCCATGCCGATACGAATCGCCGCCGTCATCAGGACTAAAGGTGTTGCTACACGTCACTAGACAGGTATCTCTAATTCAATTGCTCTTCAGTGTATAATACAGAATATTATGATATTAAATGCTCGAAAATAGTTTTAAGGTTTTGTTTCGGCATCGCCGTTCCGCGAAAGTTTCCCCGCCGTTTTGCCGGTCCGCGAATGAAAAAAAAGTTGAAAACCACTGCTTTCAAAGACTAAATCTGAAACAGACAAATTTCGATAAAAATTAGCACTCATCTTAACTCTTCTCGTACATAATTTGGTTAAGTTTCTGTTTTCTTCTACCACGCAATGATTCCCGCAAATTTTAGTTTCCCGTCTCGATTTCATATAGGCACTGTGCCGGCACGTTTCAAATGAACACTAACAAACAATTACTTAGCTTATAAATCTTCGGAGCCGCAGGTTACGAGGGAGAGTGTTAAATCTTTGGCTCTCATATCTTCTTCTTATTCCCGATAAAGAAAACATACATATACATTCCGTGAATTGACTAATGAGAATGATTTTTTTAAATCCAGGCAAAGCACACATGGGTCTGGAAGGCATGGGCTTTTAACAAGTCATCTATCTGCTATGCAGTGGAAACGGGGTTCGCGCAGATCATTATTTACGCTGCGCATGACGTCATTTTGTGGAAGAACATTGTCATGGAGCAGATAGTGAATATTTGGTTGTGTTTGAAAATCAATAAAGCTGCATCTGAGACAATTGAATTGTTGCGTGATGTGTATGGGGGCTAATTCCCTATCTGCTGTACACATATTTCCAGGGTACGCACATTTCAAGAATGGGCGGGAAGATTTGGAAAGCGACGAAAGGTCCGGACACCCGATTTCAGTGTGCACGACTGAACACATTGAGAAAGTTTTCGAAAGGATAAAAAAGTGATCGTTGAGGATGTTGTAATGTGAGCTCGGCGTAAATAAGATGACGTTTCGTCAAATCTTAGTGCAAAACTTGTGGAGAAAACGTTTGTGCTCGTTTTGTTCCCCTTGCTTTGTCAGACGACCAGAAACATGAACGAGTGGATTACGACATCCTGGAGACTGTAGAAACAATGCAAAATTTTCTCCTCAGATCAGTATCCACGAACTACGTGCGTAGATGCTACGCCGGGTAATCTCTTGCACTCAATCCAGAGGTGGCCCTACAACGTACTGACTTGTTCAACTCGTGCAGCTGTTTCATTCGAATAAATGGCCCAACTGCTCTGGAATTGCAATCATTTCCTTTCATATAAATGCACATTGTGCACACCAGTTGTCATCTCGATTGGATGATTCCTTCTGGGTGCTATACACAGTATACACAGTACGTCAAAGAATTTTTAAGACTGGGTCTGTAAAATGAAATAGAAACAACAAATTGCAATTTGTTTTGGTTTGTTATTAAAAATAAGTCCCTCCGGCTTCAATACACTTGTTACAGCGATTTAATAATGATTCGAATGCCTGTTCCAGTTCACTTTGCGGAATTGCCTCCAAAGCAAGCGTCGAAACTGTTTGTATGGTCGAAATATCATCAAAATAACACCCTTTTAACGTCATTTTAAGTTTTGGGTGCAAATAAAAGTCGCAGGGTGCTAAATCAGACGAATACGGTGGATAATTCAACACACAGACGTTATTTTTCGCCAACAATATACGAACAAGAAGTGAGGTGTGACTGGGTGCATTATCGTGCAACAAACACCAACTGTTTTCATCTCGATATTCTGGACAAATGCGACGAATTCTGCCCATCAAACGCCTCAAAACATTTAAATAAAACTCACCAGTAATTGTTTGTCCACTTGGAATAAATTCTTTGTGGATAATACCCTTACTATCGAAGAATGTAATGAGCATTGTTTTGATTTTCGATGGAACTTTTCTTGTTTTTTTTTTTTTTTTTTTTTTTTGGCTTGTGGCGAATTTTATGACTTCCATTCCACACTTTGTCGCTTTGTTTTAGGATCATATTGAAAACACCATGTTTCATCACCTGAAACAATCGATTTTAAGAAGTTTGGATCATTTTCAGCAGCTGAAATGATGTCTCCGCAATGTGCACTTCTCCTTGATTTTTGTTCATTGGTTAACGTGTGTGGAACAAAATTAGCACAGACTTTTGTTTTGCCCAAATTTTCATGCAGGATGGTTCGAATCGTTTCTTTGTTGATGTTTAAAGACTCTTCCATCATTCTTAGTGACGCACATCGATTGTTAGCCACGAAATCATGCACTTTTTCAATAATCTCAGGTGTCCTAGATGAACTTGGTCTTCCGGTATGCTTATCATCTTCTAGCGTCTGTGGCACAAATGTCCAAGAAACATTTGTGCCACAGGAAAACATTTGATCTACTTAAACAAAACTCGCCGCAAACTTGTTTCATCATTTGGCGCGTTTTCGAGGCACTTTTTCTAAGTTTTGCGTTAAATTTAATAACAGCCCTTTGTTCCATGTTAATAATACAACATGAAAAAAATGTTACTTCTCTAATGAACGCCCGTTTCGTTTGAGTTACTTTAACAACTGCACAGTACTTTTGGCAGAAAGCAAGCAGATGGTCACGGTTTATAACGCATTCGTGATTACACTGGTGGCGCCACCGTAGGCTGAAATCTAGCGTCAGTCTTAAAAATTCTTTGACGCACTGTGTATATAGTAGAACACATTCGTTGACGGAATAAACAAAAAAACATTAACGTGAGTGAGGTGCCTCATCGGTACTGACCTTCGCGATGCGTGGTTCCTGTATCCTCTTATACTAATTGTTATCATGATTTGACTCATGTTCAGCTACAGCCAAGAGAAGAACTGAGACGTAACGTACAGTATGGAAAACATAACGACAAGTAATCAAAATTTACATAAGCGAAAGGCCATCAAAGACGGGTGATTTAAACGGCAGAATGCAGCACACTGGGTTTTAGAGCATTTCAACGACTAGAAGTACATACAGGATGTTCCACGTTTAAATTTCATTTCTGTTTCATTGGGAGCGGGGGGGGGGGAGAGTTCGGTAGCAAAGGCGGATCCAGAACAAAAGAAACGGGAGAAAGGGGGTTGATCCATATATACCCGGTCGAGTCACATTATTGTGACCACCAGCTAATATCCAGAGTAACCGCCATGTGCAGCGCGGACAGCAGCTAGATGGGCTGGGAGTGACTCAATAAAGTGCTGGAAGGTGTTCACAGGTATGTGGACCCAGCTGACTGCAGTGCATCTGGGAGCTGGTGGAGGGTGCATAGTGGAGGAACCATAGAGCAAGCAACATGATTGAGGTGGTCCCACAGATGTTCAATTGGGTTTAAGTCTGGGGAATTAGCGGGCCACGGAAGTACTTTGAAGTCTTCATCGTGCTTTTCGAACCACTCTCGGACATTTACAGCTGTGTGACACGTGGTATTTTCGTGCTGGAGGATCCGATCCGCCCGAAAGAAGACAATAAGCATATATGGGTGTACGTGGTTTGCAAAATATGGATTCATAACGAATTTGGTCCATAGTGTCTTCCGCAGGTATGAGTGGACCCAGGGAATGCCACGAAAACATCCTCTAGATCATAACGCTGCCCCGACTAGCTTGTGTTCTTCCAGGAATGGTGAAGAGTGTTTGTTCTTCGATGTTTCTGGCTTTATACGCCAACGTCCATCCGTTGGATGAATCAGAAAACGTGACTCAGCGAAGAAGGCAATCCATTGCCAATCAGCGGATGTCCAATTCCGATACTGCCATGCAAATGTAAGTCTTTTCTGCCGATGCACCTTCATTATCATAGGTGCAGTGAGCATCCGTGTTCATCGGAGCCCCATACGCAGCAGGGTTCGGTGAACTGTCGTTTTAGACACACTTCTGGTAGCCCCCCTGGCTCATTCGGCCAGTGAGTTGCTCCCTTGTAGCTTGTCGATCGGACCTCACGCATCTTCGTAGCCGACGTTCGCCTCTCACTTCAGAGGCACGTGGTGTTCCGCAGTTTCCTCGTCACTTATTCGCAATGGTGCTATTTCCTCAATCACGATACACTTTAACCACAGCAGCACGGGAACAGATCAAAAACTGCGCTGTTTCAGAAATACTGCCACCCTTGGCCCGAAAGCCGATTATCATCCCTTTTGTAGATCTGATAATTCGCTCCCTTCATCCATGACAGCAACGAGTAATGTGTTTTCAGAATGCCCTCTTAGGCAGCTCAAGACTGCCTTCTTTCAATGGCTTCGCAATTTTGAATTCAAAAGTAGGAGTTGGGCACAATAATGTGGCTCAACTGTGTATATACACAGGATTCAAACGAGCCCCGGAATCCTGAAAAAAGTCCTGGAATTTGACCCTCCCCCTCTTTTTTTTTACCAGGCCTGGAAATTCATTGATTTTTCATCTCATGCGATGTGAGACTGCAACGCAAGACGTTTGAGTGTCATATTTTCCTTGATTTGTGGTATACCAGTTGTGCGCAGTTGGAGTCACAACAGCGTGTGGAAGCCTTCCAGTGAGTTCAGGATGGTCTGTCCTTCTACAAGGTGTGGGCAAAAATGAATTATAATTTGTTCGTAGTTCAACAATGCAGCGCGGTTCGTTGAAAGCGGTAATACGTGGCAGGTGGCAGCACTGTTCCAAGATCTTTCACCCACAGCGTGTGTGCTACAGTGCCGTTGGTCTGTTGGGAGGATGATGAGCAAAGCGAAGGTACACGTTAGCGTGGAACAGGACATTGTAATCAAATTCCTCACGAAATAAGGTTGTAAACTGAGGGGAAATCTGTTCACGATTGAGTAGACACTACGATGAGAATACAATGTCCAATGTCAGTGTCTATAGGTGGAGTAGTGCGTTTAAAAATGGAAGGGAAATGGTGGAGAATGAACCATATGAAAACACAGGTTTGTCAACGCCGGGCATCAAAGCTCTCACTCCGGAGTAATTCACTCTCCCAACTGAGCTACGCGGGCATCGAAAGCGGGTCCTCTCACTTCGGAGTAATTCGCTCTCCCAACTGAGCTACGCGGGCATCGAAAGCGGGTTCTCTCACTCCGGAGTAATTCGCTCTCCCAACTGAGCTACGCGGGCATCGAAAGTGGGTCCTCTCACTCCAGAGTAACTCGCTCTCCCAACTGAGCTACGCGGGCATCGAAAACGGGTTCCCTCACTCCGGAGTAATTCGCTCTCCCAACTGAGCTACGCGGGCATCGACAGCGGGTCCTCTCACTCCGGAGTAATTCGCTCTCTCCCAACTGAGCTACGCGGGCATCGAAACGGGTTCCCTCACTCCGGAGTAATTCGCTCTCCCAACTGAGCTACGCGGGCATCGAAAGCGGGTCCTCTCACTCCGGAGTAATTCGCTCTCCCAACTGAGCTACGCGGGCATCGAAAACTGGTTCCCTCACTCCGGAGTAATTCGCTCTCCCAACTGAGCTAAGTGGGCATCGAAAGCGGGTCCTCTCACTCCGGAGTAATTCGCTCTCCCAACTGAGCTACGCGGTCATCGAAAACGGGTTCCCTCACTCCGGAGTAATTCGCTCTCCCAACTGAGCTACGCGGTCATCGAAAAGGGGTTCCCTCACTCCGGAGCAATTGGCTCTCCCAACGGAGCTACGCGGTAATCGAAAGCGGGTCCTCTCACTCCGGAGTAATTCGCTCTCCCAACTGAGCTACGCGGGCATCAAAAACGGGTTCCCTCACTCCGGAGTAATTCGCTCTCCCAACTGAGCTACGCGGGCATCGAAAACTGGTTCCCTCACTCCTGAGTAATTCGCTGTCCCAACTGAGCTACGCGGTCATCCAAAACGGGTTCCCTCACTCCGGAGTAATTCGCTCTCCCAACTGAGCTACGCGGTCATCGAAAACGGGTTCCCTCACTCCGGAGTAATTGGCTCTCCCAACGGAGCTACGCGGTAATCGAAAGCGGGTTCCTCTCACTCCGGAGTAATTCGCTCTCCCAACTGAGCTACGCGGGAACCGAAAACAGGTTCCCTCACTCCTGAGTAATTCGCTCTCCCAACTGAGCTACGCGGGCATCGAAAGCGGGTCCTCTCACTCCGGAGTAATTCGCTGTCCCAACTGAGCTACGCGGATATGTGCTCTCCTTGCTATCTGCTTTTATATCATGTGCGTCCTGCTGGGCAGCACGTCACAACCTCATGAGCGCCACGATCTCTGCTGAGAAGATTATGTCCACAGTCTTCTGGTATTCTAAAGATGTACGGTACGTGGATTTTCTCGCAGATCGTCGCACAATAAACGCCGAATATTACTCGACACTTCTTGAAGGCCCAGTAAAGACAACAATCAGGAACAAGCAAAAAAGGGCGCAAACATTTGTCAATCATAAAAGCTTAATATAGCAATTTCAAAAGCACGATAATTAAAACACTACGCAGGCTTCCGATGAAGTGAAGAACTTATTTAATATATAAGTTAAAAGACTAAAAAATATAGCCATAAGAACTTTCGGTCTGCCTAAAGACCATCATCAGATGGAAGTACTGAAGGAGCATTTTTGGGTGAGGAGACATATAAGTAACTTACAGGCGTGACGTATAGAACAGGTGATCATGTCGTCAATCCAAATATGATGATTTTAAATCGATATATGAATACATACAATCAAATGGTCAAATTATCAAAACTATTCATATATCGATTTCAAATCATCATGTATTCATATATCGATTTCAAATCATCATGTATTCATATATCAATTTAAAATCATCATATTTGGATTGACGACATGATCACCTGTTCTGTACGTCACGCCTGTAGGTTACTTATATGTCTCCCCACCCAAAATTGCTCCTTCAGTACTTCCATCTGATGATGGTGTGTAGGTTACTTATATATCTCCCCACCCAAAATTGCTCCTTCAGTACTTCCATCTGATGATCGTGAGTAGGTTACTTATATATCTCCCCACCAAAAATTGCTCCTTCAGTACTTCCATCTGATGATGATCTGTAGGTTTCTTCTGTCACCCCACCCAAAATTGCTCCTTAAGTACTTCCATCTGATGATGGTGTGTAGGTTTCTTATATGTCTCCTCCACCCAAAAATGGTCTTTAGGAAGACCGAAAGTTCTTATGGCTTTATTTTTTAATCTTTTAACTTATACGTTAAATAAGTTCTTCACTTCATCGGAAGCCTGCGTAGTGTTTTAATTATCTTTCTTTTAAGATTGCTGCTTTAAGCTTTTATGATTGACTCATTCCGCACGAGAACCTGATATCGTGCAAACATCTGTGTGCCGCCCCGGTGGCGCAGTGGTCTAAGGCGTTGGCCTCTGATCATTCGTCCGTAAGGGGTCCGGGTTCGAATCCCGGTCAGGCATGGATGTTGTGTTTGTCTTACGGCACTGGCTCTCTCCCTTCCCTGGAACCAGTGACCCTAAATTAGGGACGGGCGACTGCTTATAGCCCATTGAGTTGCTCACGGTGGTCGTTAAACCTCCAATCAAAAAAAAAAAAAAAAAAAAAAAAACATCTGTGTCATTTCTCCAGGATAATGCTCATCCACACGTGGCTACCCGGACCTTGGAAAGCATCCAGAGACTGAAATGGAACGTTCTACCACATCCTGCATGCCCTCAGACTATAATCTCTTTGGCCCTCTAAAGGCATATCTGGGCGGCAAAAGGTTTGGCAGTAATGAGGATGTGATACAGGCTGTTCGGGAGTGGCTACACCGACAACAAAAATAATTCTTCTTGATTAGCATCCGCAAGCTTCTGGACCGCTGGCGAAAGTAATCGCAAACTAGGGGGATTATGTTGAAACGTAGCACCTTCAGTTTCGGACAATGCATCAATGTTTTCTGGGAGACGCGGGTTCGAGTCCCTCTCCAGGACGATGAAAATTTTCAAGTTTTCGGATATTATCTGACTTACCATCCTTGTCACATTTACGCCAAAAATTGGATTGTCATCTTCAAAATTTGTATTATATGGCGTAATCCCGTATTTCTTTCAATATAAATCATATTTGCCCAACCTGATAGCACGCGCTTTCCTCACTAAAGCAGATTGACATCTGACCTCTCTGCCGCCAATTTATGACTCTGGAATAGGGAATCTTTATTGCCATGGCAAAGTTGTTTATTATCATCACTGTGCTAAGTTCTAGATTACTTCATACAAGTTTCATGCATGGCAATTTTTATAAGCGGAAAGTTTTTCACTTCATTGAAGATGTAACCCACTGAAGAACACTCTGTAACAGCGGAGCCCACAAAATTTCATAATAATTCTAAATGAATAGTAAATTTCACCCCAATTTGGAAAATTTAAAACAAAGCACTACGATTCTAGAAAAAAACTAACTCCTAGAATTTATGATGAACTGCTGGAAAACCCCTGGAAAAGTCCTGGAATTTATTTTGTGTAAACGCATACGAATTCTGCTATATACAGTGATCAGAATAGACCGTACAATAAACCTTCCGGACGATTCCTTATAGAGAAAGAAGCCGAAAACCGTTGTCCGTTGTCCGATCGGACGTTGCATTCCGGAGATATACGCGCCGTACGTTCGTGACGTCACATCCGTTAAGAACACAGACATTAGAAATAACTTACCCAATCACTTTGACAGAAAACATGTAATTTATTGATGTGTGCCACTGCAACACAAATGATAAAACACTGGGATTCGTGTCAGATTACAACATGTGTTCAAAATGACCGCCTTGTAGTGCGGAACAGGCGGCAGCCCACCGAGGAATAGACATCTGCATGCGTTGCAGCATAGCAGGGGTTACAGTTGTGAAGGCCGCGGTCGTTCAGGCTGTTGACAGGCCGTCTATATACCAGCTCCTTTAGATGACCCCAGAAGAAGAAGAAGTCCAATGGGTTAAGATCCGGTGGTCTAGTGGGCCATGCGACAGGACCACCACGGCCAAGTCATCGGCCGGGATATTTCGTATCCAGCCACTGGCGAACATTTGCAGCGTAATGCGCCGGTGCTCCATCATGCTGGAACCATAGATTGCTGAGAACAACCAATGGTACGTTTTCCAATAAGTCCGGCAGAACATCACGTAGGAACACTATGTAGTTGGCAGCTATGACACGTTCGGGAAGAAGATATGGTCCGACTAGGATATCGCCCACAATACCACACCAGATATTAACACCCCACCGGACCTACCCGGTGAGCGTCTTCGTCGTGTATAACAGCAAGTACGGTACTTTGGTGCACACCGAACTGTCGAACGATCGCACGGCTGCTGGTCGTTGGCTCCTCCTCTATGAACTCTAGTATGGCGTCCTCGAGGGATAGTGTTCGCACAGAGGGTCCAGCACCACTGTCTACACTTGGACGTGGCTCGACATTGCCTGTGAGGAGCGTCAAGACGCCGTATGACCTAGGCGTCCGGGTGTCGTCGTGCTGGGTATCGCTCGCTGTAGGCCCTTGCTGCACGCAATGCTGAACCATTGCATTCCCCCAATAGGAGACACATGTCACAATACTCTCTCAAACTGTACAACATATCGCTACCCACACTAATGTCAAATGTGCCAAAGCAGTATGAGCTTACCTGCTACAGTCGCCAACCCTTTTTATCCTTACCTGCCGTATCGCGCAGGCGTACTACTGATGGTTTCACGCCAACACGTCCTTCGAATTTGCATACCCACCCCGTGCTACACTTTAAATGTTGATTGCCTTTTTCTTTTTTTTTTTTAATTCGAAGTTTAACGACCACCGTGAGCAACTCAGTGGGCTATGAATAGTTGCCCGTCCTGAATTTAGGACCACTGGTTCTAGGGAAGGGAGAGAGTCAGTGCCGTAGGACAAACACAACATCCATGCTTCACCGGGATTCGGACCCGGACCCCTTTCAGGAAAATGATCAAAAGCCATCGCCTTAGACCACTGCGCCACCGAGGCGGCTTGATAGCCTTGTGATACGTGCGTCTGCATAACTATCCACGTCACTCTTCAACGAGCATTTGCGTTACCGGATGTGACGTCACGAAACTTTCGGCGAGAATATCTCCGGAATGCTGCGTCTGATCGGACAACATGCAACGGTTTTCGGCATCTTTCTCCACGAGGAATCGTTCGGTGGATTTATTGTGCGGTCGATTCTGATCACCCTGTATATAGGTTTGCTGGTCTGTGTATACATACACACACGCACATACATACGTGCTTATACACACACATACATATTGACACCCACGCATATATGTATCCGTGCTGGACGAACTAGGAATTGGTGGAAGCGGAGTCTATATATCATAATCACCATCGTCATTGTCAACCATTATCAATCCACTGCTGGATGAAGGTCTTTCGAAGTTTCTTCCATAACGATCTGTCTTGAGCTAGTTTCCTGCATGTCACTCCGTCATGCTTTGAAATTTTTTCCACCCATTTCCCACATGGACCTTTTTTGGGGTCCTTCCTGACCCTTGGTATCCAGTCTAAAATTTCAGTTGCCCATTGGTGGTCCGTTCTTCCGGCAGTGTGTCCACCCATTGCCATTTCAAGGATTTTACTCTGATCATGATGTTTTCCACTCTTGTCATTTTTCTGATACACAAGTTCCTCTTCTTATCTTTCTTGAAGCATGCATCTCTCTCTCTCTCTCTCTCTTCGTATTTACCTTTTCTTTTGTTGTTAACCGGAACAATCCCGATCTTCAAGGTAAGCGTTAGATTCTTTTCAATCGCTGTCGTCAATGGAGCGCAAATTAGGAACTCTGTGTGGTGGTGATTTGTGGTTTAAAACTCAGTCGAATCCAAAATCAATTAGAAACATGGAAATCTTTGTGCGCATGAGCTTTACCAGAAGCATACTAAACCCACCCTTCCCGCCTCAACACCTTCTCGCACGAAGATTCTGAGCGAGACCTAGCTGATATACTTTCTTATTAAACGAGGATTTAAAAAAATGGCTACCGTGTACTGTTTCCAAACGATCTTCTGTTGCATATGACAAGCACTCTGAATACATAAGAGTGCAGGAAAACATAAAGACACACTTTTTTCCAAGTAATACAACTTGACACATATTCATAAACGCAATTATTGCTCCTTTTTCTAGAAGAAATCTATTTATGTGCAAATCCGCCCGTCCAAAATTAAGCTGCGAAGCCTCTTTTTTCTTTTTTCTCCTTCTTTCTTTTTTTCTGGCTATTTTGTTCACAAAGATGAGATAACATCAGCATTTATTCAACATTTTAGGCCTTTTCTTCAAATGATTGGCAGAAATAGGTAGCCCGAGGTAGTCGAACCGGGATCCATCATGCGTGAAACGTTTATAATGTCCCCCTCCTGAAGATGCTAGAGGATATGTATAACTCGTAGGTGGACACTCCAACCCCCCCCCCTCTCCCCGCCTACTCCTCATCTCGCCTTCTGAAATACCTGTCAGTTCGAATCCGTGTTCTGGGACGAAAGAATTGTGATGTATGACAGGCATGTCTCTTGGTGAGTTGCTGATGACATAATCTTGCAGCCGTCTCTAAAGGATAATCGTCGGATATTTTCCGCTCAGAAGGACACAGAAAGGGACTAGGAATTGTTTTTCAGATCCTTTCTGATTCCAGAAACCTACTTCTGTTGCATTACACTCTCACAACCCATCCTTGTGGTTCGATGATCAACAATGCGTTTCTTCAAAAAAACGCATTGTTGATCATCGAACCACAAGGATGATGGGCCCGGGGCCACATCGGACCCTTTATTAGCAGTTAAAATTATTGCCTCACTCGTGATGCTTTCAATGTTTGAATACATATTATTTGCAACAGATGTAACTCATACTGGCATATAGAATATTGTAAAACTCAATTGAATATTCGAAACAGTGAAAAACCAGTTTAAAAATCGCGGTTTTCACTTAGACATGTGAAGTGATAAAAATGTTGTATCTGGGTTTTTAATTGATGGGCAGTTGTGACATTATTAATTTCAGCTCTCTGGGTTTACCACTAAATGGGAGAGTGCTTCTCCTCCACGTTATTTTTCGTTTGAGCAAACTGTTTGTGAAGGGCGAAAGAAAAAGGTTGCCACCCCAGCGACGCAGTGGTCTAAGCGCTGACTCTGACCATTCTTTCGAGATGGGTCCAGGTTCGAATGCTGGTAAGGCATGGATGCTCCGTTTGTCTAAAGGCACTGGGTCTCACCCTTACCTGAAATTAGTGGCCCTAAATTAGGGGCAAACGACTTCTTGTAGCCCATCGAATTACTCAAGGTGATCGTTAAACCCTCAGACAAAAGAGAAAAAAATGGTTTCTTCCCAAACAAATTCAGTTCGCCAGGGGGTCAGAAATCAAGATAAAAATA
This sequence comes from Macrothele yani, assembly GCA_039090855.1. Lineage (NCBI taxonomy): Eukaryota > Metazoa > Arthropoda > Arachnida > Araneae > Macrothelidae > Macrothele > Macrothele yani. The sequence goes on from CM077008.1 coordinate 119,462,009, forward strand.
GAAAGCGTCCAGTGTGTTCTTTACCATCACCTAAACAAAGATTTAGCATGCGTCGTACACATGATCAAAGCATCAACACTGCAGCGATTCGACAGTTACGTTTTTATGGAAAATATTTTTCATTCAATTTTATAGCAATTTTCCTCTCTTAGGTCTCTGCAAAAGGGCGAAAGGAAAATGTTTATTCTCTCAGAATCGTAAAGCAAAAGGCTTTAAAACGTTACTATATACCCCGCGAAACAATTTTCGGATCATAGACCTTCATTTATGTGTTGTTGTTTTTTTTTGTTTTTTTTTTTGCTACTGTGGTTATCAAGTTATAGTAACAGATATACAGCGCTCTTTTCTTGTAAGTCACTGGGTGGTAGTCGTGTAGTTTTCTATGTGCGGATTCAAGGTATTTTATTTTGTTCTTTTTCCTTGCACAGAATAAATAAAAAAAAGTAATCAGTCATACAAATATTCGACAACCAAATTTTTTCTGAAAACTAACTTTTGCTGAGTATTGTTCTATTATCTTCATCCGAGCTTGATGTCTTGCTCTTTAGGCCTTTCACTTGGTTGCTCCTTTTTTATTTCAACAACAGTAGTGAGCAAATCTTTTTTTTAAGTGCATTCTAATTAAATCACTATCTCTGTCTGTTCGTCCCTTTGAAGAACAATATTGCAGCATCTATACGTAGGATTTGAAAAATTATTCTTGCACGGACGGTATAATCGAGAATAGGAAGCAGATTAGTGTACAGTTGACCCGCAAGGTGAGGTAAAAGTATATTTTATACGATATCTGCACTTATGAAAGCATGACTGAAAGAATTTTTTTGCATTCTATACGTTTTGCCATATGCATGCTTTTTTCGCAACTTACGACGCACGAAATTTTATTTGGATCACACAGTTTACTTCTGCAAGTTTGCACTAATGTGTTATTTACAGTTGGTTATATATCTTCGCTTCTGCAGGTATTTTCTGGAAAATTATTTCTTGCAATTTATAGCTGTAGCTACAAAAAAAATTAATTTCATGAATCTCGAAAAGTTTCTTTGGTGTTAGTATTCCTACCAGTGTTGTAAGAGCATGCTTTTGGCCATCCGTACGAAAGTGTCTGGGTTCGAATCTCGGAATAGGCGCATACAGGGTGTGTTTCTCTTTGTTGACTTCCTCTCCCTCTCTTACCTAGAAGCTCTAAATTAGGTACGGGCAACTGTTTATGGCCAATTAAGTTGCTCATGGTGGTCGTTACTTCCCCCTTTGCCCCCAGAAAAGTATTCCTACCAGATGGCAACAATTTAGATTCTTAGTTGAGATCATCGAGCTTGTATTAGGTGGAGATACTATTCCTATCCACGCAGCATTGGCCGCCATAAGTCACCGTCCGTGCTGCACATGACGTCATATGCAGGCACGACGCAGCCGCAGAAAAGAAGCGGCTTTGAAGTTCGTTTTTGCCTGCTTGTGACGTCACGCCACAGATTAGCTGTGACCTATGGTGGCAGAGCCAGAGGTGTCTCCACCTAATACAAGCTCGATGGTTGAGATATATCTCCGTTTCTTTTCTTGTGATTGGAGGTTTAACGACCACCGTGAGTAACTTAACGGGCTATAAGCAGTCGCCCGTCCCTAATTTAGGGCCACCCGTTCCAGGGAAGGGAGAGAGCCAGTACCGTAAAACAAACACAAAATTCGTGTTTCACTGGTTTTCGAACCCGGACCCCTCTCGGACAAATGATCAGAAGACATCGCTTAGACCACTGCGCCACCGAGGCGTCATCTCCGTTTCGACTTGTCGAATGGTAATGGATAGTTGACACAATGGCCAGTATTACCAACACGCACAGGCGCCCATATGGAAATGAAAGGCAAGTAAGGGTACTTGGTATTCCAAGGAAAAAGCTGCCATCTCAGTTCTTGAGAGGTACTACAACCCTTTTCTCGATAACACTAGTTTTGATTGCTAATTTCTCTATTGAAACGAAAGTGTGTGCGCTAGCGTGCTTGTGTCAGTGTGTGTAAAAAATATAAGAAATTTGCAGTAGAAAAGCAGAAGTTATGATAGAAAGTAATGATAATAATACTGAAATTTTCCTTGTATGCGAAAGCCCAGAGTACATAGAAAGTACGAAAAGGTATGAAAAGCGGAGAAATAAAAAAATATTATCTACTGCAGTAGCCATTCACTGCTGGAGAAAATCTCAAGAAATTTCTTTTAGAACTTTGATGACAGGTTGTTTTTTCTTTCTTGAGTACCAATTAAGTAGTCTTTGAGATTTCGTAGCGTATGGGATACAAGCGGCCAAAAGACGCAAAACTCAAAGGAATAAAAAAATGTCCTTATTGTCCCAACATCCTATTTAATTTCATTTATCATGTGGCATCGATGTTTTGGTTTTAAATTAACTTTATCTGTTTTGCGCGTGTGAATGGTAAAAACGGTTAGAGAACTTATTAGGCGCATGGGAAATTTGCATATGGTTCTTACGTATGTATTTGCATTTACAATTTCCATTTGCTCCCTTCTGTAAACTAACCTACGAGAGCTCATGTCAACACGCCTTCTCATTTTCCAGATGCATAACTTTTGCGCTAGATAGCGTGACAATATGTTTTCAACTGTCACTGTACCTCCTTTTCCAAATTCTTGCTCGTGTCTTGTTATTCCATAACTATGATGGCAACCTGTGTTTTCCAAATGTTTTATGGAGTTCATAGTATCAGATTTTCCTGCTACTGGCAAAAAATAAAATTATAGTAGACGCTTAATGCATTGCGGAGTCTAAAGTAAAGAATAAAAAAAATGATTAGGTTAGAAGATTTAAGACTTCTGTATTGAAAGACTTATTCATACCTCTCTAAAATTCAATGTCTTCAATGAATTTCCAGTTTTTCTTTATCAGCTGCGCAGTCGCAAGCCCACCCAAAGTTTCTTGAAACAATGCTTTAGTTCCCTCCCATCCGAATTATTTAAAAAGTTAGAACACATTGCGAGTGCAACCACCTAATATTTTAGGGAACTTAGACAAACGTATGTGAATTTTTAATTCGCAGAAATTTTATTAAATAAAATAATTTTTTGTTAGATTTACAGTTGTACTATTCTGTTAAATGGAGAGCGCCCTCTAAGCGAATACGTGAAAGTAGCAGAAGGATGCCAGTTTTATATCTATAGCTAATAAATTGTATCCCTCAAACCGGCTGGTCAGCGTGGGAGATTCGACCGATTTACCCCCCCTCCCCCCTTAAAATGAAACGGAAATTTAGAAGTGCAAAATGTGGTGGACTGAGGTTAAGGATCGAGCAAGTTGGAAAAGACTGGGGGAGCCCTATACCCTGCAGTGGGTGTCAACAAGCTAAGAAGAAGAAGTTTTAAAAGGTGAGAGAGAGAGAGATAGAAAGGTAGTTTCCTTGTCATTTTACAAAGTAGCATTAATAAACAGCCTAATAACAACGAATATTAAAAAACGAGATTTAAAAAATAATGTATGTGAACTAAAATTGCGAAGACATAGTACCTTGTTACCATTGAGTATGGTATGCATGGATCCCAATACTATAATTCTTGAATAAATACTTTATACAGTATCCACCTCAAAATTTTTATAACATCATCACCATCGCGTAAAATCTACATGAACGGAATTATTTGGCAACATTTTTGCCAAGCACTTCCAAATTTGAAGCCCGTCGTTCTGAACTTCAAAATTTGTGTCCTCCTGTTCGATAGTAACCACCCTGTTCTGAACTTCAAAATTTGTGGCCCTCCGTACGATAATAACTTCCCGTTCAGAACTTCAAAAATTGTATCCTTCTGTACGATAATCCCCATTCTGAATTTCAAAATTTGTGTCGCTATGTACGATAATAATTCTGAATTTCAAAATTTGTGTCCCTCCGTACGATAATCCCCATTCTGAATTTCAAAATTTGTGTCGCTATCCGTACGATAATCCCCATTCTGAATTTCAAAATTTGTGTCGCTATGTACGATAATCCCCATTCTGAATTTCAAAATTTGTGTCGCTATGTACGATAATCCCCATTCTGAATTTCAAAATTTGTGTCGCTATGTACGATAATCCCCATTCTGAATTTCAAAATTTGTGTCGCCATGTACGATAATCCCCATTCTGAATTTCAAAATTTGTGTCGCTATGTACGATAATCCCCATTCTGAATTTCAAAATTTGTGTCGCCATGTACGATAATCCCCATTCTGAATTTCAAAATTTGTGTCGCTATGTACGATAATCCCCATTCTGAATTTCAAAATTTGTGTCGCCATGTACGATAATCCCCATTCTGAATTTCAAAATTTGTGTCGCTATGTACGATAATCCCCATTCTGAATTTCAAAATTTGTGTCGCCATGTACGATAATCCCCATTCTGAATTTCAAAATTTGTGTCGCTATGTACGATAATCCCCATTCTGAATTTCAAAATTTGTGTCGCTATGTACGATAATCCCCATTCTGAATTTCAAAATTTGTGTCGCCATGTACGATAATCCCCATTCTGAATTTCAAAATTTGTGTCGCTATGTACGATAATCCCCATTCTGAATTTCAAAATTTGTGTCGCCATGTACGATAATCCCCATTCTGAATTTCAAAATTTGTGTCGCCATGTACGATAATCCCCATTCTGAATTTCAAAATTTGTGTCGCCATGTACGATAATCCCCATTCTGAATTTCAAAATTTGTGTCGCTATGTACGATAATCCCCATTCTGAATTTCAAAATTTGTGTCGCCATGTACGATAATCCCCATTCTGAATTTCAAAATTTGTGTCGCTATGTACGATAATCCCCATTCTGAATTTCAAAATTTGTGTCGCCATGTACGATAATCCCCATTCTGAATTTCAAAATTTGTGTCGCTATGTACGATAATCCCCATTCTGAATTTCAAAATTTGTGTCGCCATGTACGATAATCCCCATTCCACGTTCTGAACTGCTGGCTTCGCCACTAAACCTTCTCAACGAAGCAAAATATTCTTATCCAATCTTCTTTCTTTCTTCTTCTACGCTTCCTTTCGTAAGGAGTATATGACTCTCATCGCATCAAAAGCTATTACGAGTTTCCCATCCCTAATTTTGGGTCACTAATATCAAAGAAAAATCAGAACTAACAGGTAGGACGAACGCACTACCCAATGCCTCTTCTGAGACTCGAAGTGGAAGACAACTCAGTTACTTAGCTAGATGCCCGCGTTTCTGACCACTCTTCTGACAGAAGATTTTTGTAAACCATAATATTGAAGTGTGTCTTACAGTAAGTGATGAAGAAATGAGAGAAACAAAAGACCAAATTGTGTGTTAAAACTAAGGAACTAACACCGGATATGACCGCCAACCACAGACAAAAAGTTAAAATTTGAATTTGCTTTAGTATCCCGGATGATAACATAGTAAAAAATCGACAGCTTAAAATTTTTACAAACCATTTCCCTAAAAAAAATAATTTTAAATAAAACGCAGCGATTTAATAGTTTCATGCCAAATTATATCGTTTCCTAATATGAAGAGCATTATCTTTTTTTAAGAATGCTTCTATAAAGGTGAAGAAACTGTTGCGAATTTTTTAGTAGATATGAGAGGGGAGATATTTTTACACTCATTAAGAAATTCAAACTGAAAACAAAATATTAGATTTCTACAAAGTTGATTTGATGTTGAAGAAATTGTTTCATTTCTTTGGTTTGTGATTCGAGAAATTTGCAATTAAGAGAAAAGAAATTTTTAACATCTTTTTGAAAGAAAAATGATAGCACAGATGTGACCAACTAAATCCGAATTAACCTAAGAAGAGAATACATGTGTATTAAAAGAACAAGTTAGTAAAATCATGTAATGTACTGATTATGATACGCTTTCCAACATGGCAGAAATCATTACTACACAAGTTATTACTCAAGTTATGAGGATAATGGCTGAGGAATAAATCTCGCTACCGTGCCCTGACCTTTGATCCCATTTCGATTATATTCAACATAATCTGTTCAGTATATCTCCGAAACAACATACTAAAGTTTTGTCGCAATAGACGAAACAAATTGATACTTTCGCAATCGTTATGTTATCTTTGAAGATCTGGCACAAATCTTATTACCTCTCGAGTTCCCATCATCTCTGTTTTAGCCACTTTCTACAACTACTGTTTCAATATTTGCACCAATTAAGATTATTTTTCAGTCGCTTATATTATCTGAGAAGATCTGGCACTGATTTTATTCAACTTTCGAGTTGACTATCATTTCTGTTTTAGCCATTTTCTACAACTACTGTTTCAATATTTGCGCCATTTAGAAGTGTTTCTCAATCGCTATGTTATCTCTGAATATCTGGCATAAATTTTATTCACCTCTCGAGTTGCCCATCTTTTCTATTTTATTCATCTCTAACATTCAACTGCAGTTTCAATATTGATTCCACTTGGGATTATTTCTCAATCGTTATGTTATCTGGAAAGATCTGGCACAAATTTTATCCACCTTTCGAGGTGCGTTTTAGCCGTTTCCTGCAACTGCTGTTTTAATATTTGCACAACTCAGGAGTATTTTTCAATTGCTGATATTACCTGTGAAGATCTGGCACAAATTTTATTCACTTTTCTAGTTGCCCACCATCATTGTTTTAGCTATCTCCAACACACAACTGCGGTTTCAATATTTACTCCGCTTAGGAGTATTTTTAATCGTTATATGTTATCTTTGATGATCAGGCACAAATCTTATTTACCTCTCGAGTTGCCCATTATCTCTGTTTTAGCCAACTCCTACAACGGTTGTTTCAATATTTGCGCCACTTTACGAGTATTTTTTACCATAATATGAAAAGTTTGTGAAAAAATACCGAGGCAATGTAGTTATTTCACAGAGGATTCCAGTAATAACATGCTCGTATTACATCAAGACAAAGCTGCGTTAACCAAAAAAAGAAAAAAATATCATCTGTCTCACCTGTCGTCAGTATTCCAATCATGAATAGTGTGTCCGCAGCAATCTCAGATTAAAGAGAGAATTTTCTTCAAAATGCCTCGGGATGTGTGAATAGCTGAAACGGACAGGGAAGTTCTTTCTCGTCCTTTGTTCTCCTTTTTTCAGCCAGATTATGTCGCCCGCATAGGCAACGGTGTTTTCCCGATGACCTCGAAAGCCACGCATGTGGATCCTTGATCTTGGATATTGACCTCAACTGTTGCTTTCTAATTTTCCTCCTAGGCCATAAGAAGTGACGTCTTAAATTGTCGTCTTCCACAATTCGCCACTTACTCCAACTTCCCTTTTCACTCTGAAGAGAAAAGGTAAAGAATGTGCTTAATATTACAATGGTTAGCACGTCCCGTCATCTTTCTGGGTTGTGTCCTGAGATGCATGTTGTAAGTTCAGGGCGGACTCGAACTGCTTCAGGCGTTGCCGAAAGTATTCTTACGTTGCATAGGTAAAAGAGGATGGGGATGATGTCGAAATTATCTATACTTACTTTGTGTTACAGTGATTACTACGTCGCGTATATTTTCCGGAATGAGTTTGAAAATGCAAATCATTGCTTCTTCTGGTACACGTATCGCCTATAGCAATTGTCAAATTAGTCATTCATTTTCTGCAGAATTTCGCCCTACTGTTCGCATCATCCATATCATTGTATTGCTCAGCTTAGGTGTGATGTACACTGAAAAAATTGAATTAGAGACAGCTGGCGTTATGCAAATGTGGCGCTGTGGGGGACCTGTAAACGGAAACGACATGACGTATGCAGCGATCCGGCAATATAAGGAGTGATGCGACGGGAATCAGTAAGAGTCGGACGCAGTATGGGTAAGACGAAGGATCTAAGCGCATTTGATCGTGGGCAAATTGTCGAGGCCCGACGAATGGGTAACTCCATCTCGGAAGTCGTGCAGGTACTGGGATTTTCACGAGCCACTGTGTCACGGGTGCACCGTGAGTACATCGAATCCGGTAAAACCATCCCTGCAAGGGCCAACTGTCGTGGACAACAGCGTGTGGATGAGCGGGGTCATCGTCGGCTAGCTCGCATTGTAACAGCGAATAAACTGGCTACAGTGCAAGAAATCACTCGGTAATTTAACGATGGTGCAAAAACGTGCAAGCAGCCACACCATCCAGAACCATCTCCTCGCTATGGGGTACAGAAGCCATCGTACCACGAGGGTACCGTTGCTGACCGCACATCACAGGGCGCAGATATTAGCATGGGCGCGGGAACATCGCCACTGGACCCTAGACATGTGGGAAAATGTTGCCTGGACTGATGAGTCGAGATTCACGTTGGTACATGCGGAAGGCATAATACGAGTACGGCGCAAACCACATAAAGCGATGGATCCTTCTTGCCAGCAGGGTACTCTTCAAGCTGGTGGGGATGGCATTCTCGTCTAGGGACTGTTTACGTGGACTGAAATGGGAACCCTGGTACGTGTGACATCGTCCCTAACAGGTCAACGTTACCGGGATATCCTGGACGACCATTTGTTCCGGTTTGTGCGTCTTCAACATCCCACTGGGGACCTCATCCTGCAACAAGACAATGCAGCTCCCGAATTGTATCCGAATGGTTGGATGAACACTTCACCGACGTGACCTCGCTTCCTTGGCCAGCTAGGTCACCTGACCTCAATCCCGTCGAGCACATCTAGGAGGCCATCGAGAGAGGTGACCCCCTTCCATCAAATCTTCGTGAACTGTGGGAACTTGTTCAGGGGTCGTGCATCCGTATGGCTTCCCAACGCTTCCGATGTCTTGTCGAGTCCATGCCGAGACGAATCGCCGCCGTCATCATGGCGAAAGGTGGTGCTACACGTTACTAGACGGGTATCTCTAATTCAATTGCTCTTCAGTGTATAACCACAAAAGACATCCGAGGGCCCAAGACGAGTAAAATGACGAGGGCTCCATCAAATCAAAATCTTTTGCTTTGATGGAGGAGCTCTGTATCAGGAATTATTTTTTTTTTCAGGGGATAGTGCATATACACTCATTGCCATTAAAATCCGCAGACCAAGAAAAAACCGTGCGATTAACGCGAAACTCGGCGTATAGCTTCAGGGAGGGCAGATATGCAATCCGTATGCCCGCGCGTCCAAGACCGGCGCTGAAATCGCAATCCTTGAGGCTTATATGGAGCCGTGCAGGGGACTCCACCTTCGCGCCGAAGTGCACGGTACGAGTCAGGTGAGATCCCTGAACGATAGACATACCGAGGAGCCGCCGTAGATGTTCGTACGGATAACTGATGGGGTTTGAATATGGTCATATCGTCGGGATGAGAGAAGCAGGGTGGCCGGCACGCCGACTCGGCCGCCATTTGGGCCGGTCGGACAGTACAGTGCGATCGTGTTGGGAGCAATGGGCACGGGAAGGTAGTCAGACACGGCGGACTGGCTCTGAACGATCCAGACACACCACCAGCAGAGAGGACCGTGAGATCGCGAGAGCGGCAAGCACAGATGAAACGACGTCCTTGTCCAATATCCAGAGACATGTGACGGCTATACAAGGGACTCCGTTGTCCACCCGAACCATTCCCAGACGCTTGGCAGTGGCGAATCTGCACTCTAGACGACCCTTACGTTTTCTGCTATTAACACCTGACCATCGTTGGCGTCGATTGCAGTGATGTCAGCAGCGAGAAACGTGAAATGCTACGGACTGACGACGTATAGTGTCCAGAGACGAATCCTGCTTCTGTATGGAAACGAACGACCACCGTGTCATAGCAGGTGAGCACTGCAATCCCAACCTTACTGTACAGCGGCACATATTCCAAACTTCAGGCGTGATGGTCTGGGGAGCCATCGCGTATGACAGCCGGACTTCCCTCGCAGTGATCCGAGGGACGTTGACAGCCCAGAGCTACATACAGGAGATCCTTCGTCTCCATGTGCTGCCTTTTCTGGTGGGGCGGCCCGGAGCCATTTTCCAACAAGATATCGCCCGCCCACACACGCGACTCGGATTTCCCAGGATTGCCTACGTCATGCTTTGATGGTTCAGTGGCTACCAAATCGCCTGATCTCTCGCCCATCGAGCACGTGTGGGACCAGATGAGACGCCAGCTTTCTCCATGTCCCAGTGTTTCGTACTTTAGAGCGTCAGTTGCAAGACGTGTGGGCCAATCTGTCCAACGATAACACCCCGCGTATCTTTGACTCCATGTCGGACCGTATCACCGCATGTATCCGAGCACGAGGCGGTCAGACGAGGTACTAACGCTGACCGAAATGTGTACCGTATGTTCGCGCGAAATCGTCCTGCTGCTGTGATAATGTAATCACTTCTGTCCTTGGTATGTACCATCTCACTACTAAAATCTCGTTTCAAGCCGACACCTCCTTCTTGGTGCGAGCATTTTTATGACCATGAGTGTACCTTCAGTCAACTGATATACCAATAGGTAGTGCTTTCTCTAGCACTTTGGCTAATATACAACTTTGTATATCTACATCATTTTGAAAGTAAGTTCCAGGAGAATACAAATAATAATCACGAACATATTATACGACACATCGACGATACGATTATTTTTGATAATGAGGATTTTCTGAAGATTGCTACCCAGTGAAGAAGATATCTACCCGATTGGCGGCCTTTCCGAAGCTTCAGGAAGGCTGCCAAGGCTACGATTTGATGAGAATCGTCCCTCCATATCCGTTTACTAGCGATTTAGTAAACAGATATGAAAGGCTGTGTATGTTACCCAGTTACTAAACTGCTGTACACATTTGCATTCAGAAAATCTGGAGACTGGCTACTGATATGGATTTTCTTTCGGAATGTCTCCAATTTAAAGAAAAAACGATTTTCCTCCTGATTTCCATGCAGGCTTTAGCCCTGGATGCCTATAACGATCCGATGCCACTGTTAGTATCATATATACAGCTACATCTTTCTTGGCTGCTACCGAATATATGGGTGTCTACATACTAAATTGACGTTTCGTTTTACTTCCGAAAGGTACGCTTGTACTCGGAAAATCCATTACATATGAGAAATCAAAATTATAGTAACGCAGTTATCTTTACATATCCTGATTAGCGTGAAATAAATCCCAAATTAAACACTTAGAAATTCTTGGGAGTAATTTGCACGCGTGCGCTGTTCGTAGATGTACAAAGGCCGTTCCATAAAAACTGAGAGTAATTTTTTTTTGAGTTGGCGACAGTGCGAAGTTGATAAATAACCACGCAGACGACTAACTGAATTAAGGAAGTATCTACGGCAACAGCTGTCAGTCATGGCCATAGGCGGCGACTGTAGGGGGGGGGCAAGGTGAATCTTGCCCATCCAACAATTTTACTCGGAGGGTAGTGCCTACCCAATATTTCTCATCCTGTTTAGTTAAATAATCGCTTTAGCCTCATAAGGTGAATCAAGCTGCACCTTATGAAGCCAAAGCGATTTATTTCCCAAAAAAAAAAAAAAAAAAAAAAAAAAAATTACAAAATTAATTAAAAAAGAATTCCCATTCTCTGCACATTTGATAAGAGACTGGATTGCCAGCTGCGTATTGTGTTTGACATGTTCACGTGATGTGTCAAAAAAAATAAAAAAAATACGGAAACGTATAATCTCTTGCGCCTTTATTTATCTATTTATTTTTTTGCTTTTCTTGTTCTTTGTTTGAGTAACCCACCTAGTTTCTCATATTTTTTTACTAAACTTCGGAAATAAAATCTATCTGGATATTTTTATAAAATACAGGCTGAATTTTATTTTTAGAAATATTAATATTCAGCAAAAGAATATTTCTGTTTCCTTGTTCATTTGCTGATACAGTTGCGTTTTAAAATATATGTCGAATCTCATATTTTATCTTTTTGCTCCCTTTTTTTTTATTTTCTTCTTCACAATGGAAGAGACTTACCCCTTCCACGTCTGATCTCTTCACGCCTGCTCCCCAATAATTTGGAAAAGTCGGCGTCCCTGGTCGTGGCAGACGATTCTGGTTTTGTTATTACGCAGTTGTTTAAGGTATGGTTGCATTTCGTCATACAGCTATGGAATTGAGTGATTCAGGGTTGACAAGTGAAATGCGTTGTGCGATAAATTTTTGCTACCATTTGGGTAAAACGACTCCAGGAACAGTTGATTTAATGAAAAAAGTTTGCAAAGATAAATGTTTGGGTGAGTCAACGATTTGTAGACGGCACCATGATTTCAAAAAAAGGCGTTTGCCTTACGAGCGCGGAATGAGGGTCTGGAAACACACAGGCTCGCCTCCTCCGAAAAAAATCCGCCAAACCGAATCAGCTGGGAAAGCGATGATGATAATTTTCTTTTATCATAAAGCTATAAGTCTACTAGCATGCCGTTCCTCCAAAATCACTATCAATGACGAGTAATACATTTCATTCTTGAAGCGTCTGCAACGACACATATCGATTAAGCGACTGGAACTGGTGGACAAGTGGACTCTACAGCATGATAACGCCCGTCCACATGTGTCTGCTTGTGTTCAACAGTTTCTCACAAAATGCAGTACTGAAATCATGCCACAGCCTGTTTATAATCCTGACATTTACCCGGGCAATTTCTGGTTGATTCCAACAATGAAGGAGAAGTTCCGTGGCGCAACAAGATGCTGACGTTATTCAAGCTGTACAGGGGTTGCTAAAGCAGCTACCACAAAATGTCTTCGCCATATGCTTTGAAAAGCGGAATGAACGATGGGACCGTTGCATGTCATCCGAAGGAAGATACTTTGAGAAAAAACAACATTTTTCTGTATCAATATTTCCTCATTGTGTGGGAATTTACTCTCAGTTTCTATGAAACCGCCGTTGTAGATATTTTGGGAAAGGAATTATGTGGAAAGTGAACATTTTTTCGCTCACCTCAAGCATTACGGCGGCGCTGTGTCTCAGGACTTTTATTGACTACCATGTACGTTGTGGTCTATGTACAGATAAATACTGCCCTGGCTTAATAAAAATGGTATGCATATATTTTTTGGGAAATTGATAACTAGATCTAACTAATGTTGCATTGATAACTAGATCTCAAAACATTTCTGTTCTCAATTTTGAGATATATGCTACATGCCCTTAGTAGCTTTTTTGTTGAAGCAAAGACTTAGCCCACAATTTCTGGGGAAACAAACTGTGCAGGAGAAGTGAAATGACGCATTGCGCAATTTTAATTTTCCGAAGCGTTTTTTTTTTTTTTCCAAATGATATGATTTGCGAAAGTTTTCTTTAGATATTACACGATAACGGTAAAAGAACAAAATATGTCACTCCAAATGCTTTATTAGAAACATAAATCTCAATCTGTGGTTTCGAAATGACCGAAGCAAAATTTTTTTTTATTTTCTTGAAAATAAAAAAAGGATTTAAACAAAGTTTTTGACGTAGAAATTAAAATAGGAAATCATCATCATCATCATTGCCAACAATTATCAATCCACTGCTGGACGAAGGTCTCCTCCAAGCCTCTTCCACGACGTTCTATCTTGTGCCAGCCTCCTCCATGTTACTCCCGCATACTTTCGAATTTCATCCACCCATCCCCCATGTGGTCTTCTTCTGGGTCTTTTCCTGTCCCTTGGAATCCAATCCAAAATTTCGGCTGTCCATCGATGGTCCGTCCTTCTGGCAGTATGTCCAGCCCACTGCAATTTCAGGAATCTTGTCATTTTTCTGATCCACGAGTTCCTCTTCTTATCTCTCCTGGTTACACCAAGCATGCACCTCTCCATGCTTTTTGAGTTGTCTGCAGCCTTTGTATGTGTCTTTTAGTTAACGTCCACGTCTCTGCACCATACGTAAGCACTGGAAGGATGCATTGATCAAACACTTTTCTTTTAAGACATAATGGCATATTGTTCTTCAAAATTATGCTGATTCTTCCAAAAACTCTCCAGGCAAATTTCGTACGCCGATTAACTTCTTCATCAATGTGACCCTCACTTGATATCTGTTGTCCAAGATAAACGTACGTACCTGTTATCTCCAGCTTTTCGCTATCAATCGATAAATCTTCATTTCTTGTAAAGTACATCACTTTTGTCTTCTGAAAGTTCATTTTTAATCATACTTCTTTACTCTTGTCAGCAAGTTCCTGGATCATACTCTGCAGCTCTGATGGGGTAGTTGCAAAAATGACTACGTCATCAGCAAAACGAAGATGAGTTAGATAATCTCCATTAATCTTTATACCTTTGTTTTCCCAGTTCAGTGATTGAAAGACATTTTTCAATGTGGCATTAAAGAGCTTCGGAGATATTGTAACCGGGGCTTCCATATTTATCAGAAGCGAGATTCTGTAGCCATTTTTGTGATACTGAATTGTAATCATTTCCTTTCAATTCCCGCCATTTGGACGAAAGGCAAATAGAGTATTTCCTTTCCCACGCGACGCAGCAGATGGCAATTAGGGAATCTTGCGATTTTCGGAGAAGATACATCTTAGGGTGTAGCCGGAGGGAACGTAGTGGCAGGGGTCGACGAAGCAAGATAGTTTTAGCAGAGGTGCAGTATGCTTGGGGACGAAAGGGAGAGAGGAGGAAATAGTTTTTGAGTGGCCTGGAAAGAGAGAGAAGGATTTTCGGCGGTGTAGAATACTGAGGGGGAACGGAAAGAATGAAAGCACGAAAAGGACAGAAGCTTGGTGACATTCCCCGTATGATCTGAATAAACGTTTTCCTCACTGCAAAATTTAGCTTCAGTCGATTCACTTTTCTACGGTTTGTATTGTTTTTATCTGCTCCAGTTGGAATAATTACGGATTAAACCACCGATACCGAACTTACGGCAAAGGAAGCACAAACGAATCCTCCACACAGGGTGCTGTTATAGAATTCAGCTCCACGCCCTGTAACAATAGGGTGTCACCTTGTCTCACTCCTTTTCCAATTTTTATGTGTGTTGTATTCGCAAACAGCCGAATCTTTGCGCTAGCATTTTCATAGATGTTATTAATTATATTAATGTATGCATCTTCAATACCGCAGGATCTTAAAGCCATTGCAACTGCTGATGGTGTCACCGAATCAAAGGCCTTTTCATAATCGATAAAAGCCATGCACAATGAAAGTTCATATTCCCTCGCTCTTTCAATTAGTTCTCTCAGTAGTGGATATGATCTATAGTGCTGTAGCCACTCCTGAATCCAGCTTGTTCTCTCGGTTGAGCCATGTTCAGTGTTATCTTCAAGCGGTGTGAAAGAACTTTAGTGAAGATTTTTTAAACCACTGATAGGAGTCACCTTTTTATGTAAATGTCACATTTTTTATGTAACAGGATCAATGTAGCGTTGTTCCATTCCTCAGGAATCTTTCCTTCATTAAGGCACCGAGTGAAAATTTGGGCGAGTACTGTTTCGATTTCTCCACTTGCTTCTTGTATGATGTCTACCGTAATTCCATCTTCTCCTTGAGCTTTTCCCCGCTACATGTTCTTGATTGCATGCGCAACTTCTGCTGGGAGGACTGAAAGAACTCTCTTACTGGTACTTTTCATGATGTCTGGAGTACATGAATAATTTCTTTCATATAATTTGGAGTAGAAATCTTTCACTCTTGTCAAAATTTCGCCTCTATTTCTTGTTTCAGAACCATCTTCTTTTCTCAGTGCCATAATCTGTTTTCTTCCCTTACTGAGATGTCCCTTTGTTATCTTTAGGTTTTGGTTGTTTTCAATTGCTTTCCTCACTAGTTCGCAGTTGAATTTCCTTACGTCTTCAGTGATCCTTTTTCGTACTGTCTTGCATAGCTCTATATATTACACTTTAGAAGTCACATCTTCTTTAGTTGTCCTCCTCTCTCTTCTTTTTTGCATCAACATTTTGGTTTTTCCTGATAATGTGTTCACATGTAACTTGTTCTTAGACCCAGCTAAGTTTGTTATTGTTTTCATAAGAGCTTTGGTTAGTTTTCTGTTAACTTCAGAGATGTCTACTTCTTCTGATGTTAGAAATATGGTAAATAAAATAATAGGCACAATAACGGAAATATGGCGGAATGTTACGGAAATCTGTTCAAAAGTCCTTCTGCTGTCAAGCTATTTCAGATTGTGTACATTTTTTTAATTTGTTCTCTTTCCTTTTTCTTCCCTTCCTTGAATCCCACGGGTCTACATACCGATTTAGTTTTTCATCAAGGTTGTCACACTCAAGTTTCGTTAAACGATGACACCAGAATCAAAATTTTTCCCGATCTTTTTTTATAAAATATGTTGCACAATAATTATTTTTCTACAGCAGTCTCTGACATTTGCATTTTATCTTCCTTTTTAATTTTAGGTATAATACTAGGGGCTGCGCCTCTAGGCTCGCTACGCTCGTTTCCAGAGTAGCGCTCGGGCCCTGTAGCCCGATCTCCAAGTATATCACATGAAATAAAAACTGGAAAATTCATATAAATTTAAGTTTTTATTGCATGTCTAAGCAAATAAGGCTTGTTATTCCGAAATTTCAGAATTTTTTTTTTGCTGTCGTTAATTTTTGGAAGGTCGGACTTTTGTCGTTTGAACTTATAGCGCTTACTAAATTTACCACTAAGAAAAACAAAAGCGGTTCAAAAAGCATTTCCGTAAACCGTAAACCGTTATGCTAAACCGTTAAGGTGGACGTCAAGTAATTTTGCTTCCTATACTTCCAATGGAAAAACGTTTGTACTCATTTCCCTCACTATTATTGTGTTCCCAAGGATCAAAATTTGAACATCGATTAAAATAACTTCATATTATAACTTGGAATACTTAATATTTTCTAAAACATAACCACAATTATATAAAAGATCAATAACTTTTCTTTTGGTGATGTTGGAACCAGAAAAAAGATGGCGCGACCTGTACTTTAATGACGTCAGTAGACAAACAAATGTTGGATTGCATAATTATGGTTATGTTTTAGAAGATATTAAGTATTCCAAATTATAAAATGAAGCAATTTTAATCGATGTTCAAATTTTCATCCATGGGAACGCATTAATTGTGAAGAAGATGTGTACAGAAGTTTTTCCATTGGAAGTATAGGAAACAAAATTACTTAACGTCCACCTTAAACAACTGAGATAGGTTTTCCAACAAAACATATGCATAACAAGTTCTCTGCGTCAATATGGCAGCAGAGCACGTGACCAGAACTATCCTCTGTGGTTATCGTGAAGACAGGCAAGCCGTTCGTTTCTTTCCTTTGCGTCTTTAAAAAATGCTTAAAAATCAGAAAATGACTTTTTCTTGATTTTTTTTGTAAAAACGGGATGATGCTTTTAAGTTTATGCTCAAAAAATTGCAATGCATTATGATTTATAGTTTGCCACATATCCGTTTTTTAAATGGATCCCATCGCGAAATAGAGAATTTTGGGAAATTTAGAAATTTAATTTCTCGTAAAAGAAATCGAAATTCAAAAAAATGGCGACGAGGTGCAAAAATTCGGCCATGGCACTACAAGCTTACAAAGTTTCGTGGTTGTGTTGCTGTTAGTGTGTCTGGAACACAACCTGATAGTACTTTTTGCTTACCTTAAGTTTGAAATACAATAGCTCTTGAAATATCACCAGAATCAAGAAACTGTTTATTTCAGCGTGTTCTCCAAACAATTGTCACGTAAATTTCATATTTTTGTGTTCGATACGTTCTGCGCTGCGAGCTAGGAAAGCAAGAATGTCTCAAAATTTGTGAAACAGCGGCGGCAGTTACTTTTTTTTAGAATAGAGAGATTACAAAATACATTACTTAAAAGCTATAAAATGCATAAAAATACATAAAATAATTTATTTAGAAACGTATCAAACATGTAAAAATACATAAACTAAATTATTTAGAAAAACATCAAAAATATTTCCAATAATAATACCAACGAGTACGGTCGAATCTGTTTATGACAAAGTTGAAGGGACAGTTAAAAACATTCTTGTCACACGAGAGCTCCGTCACAACTAATCAGATAAAAAACGGGAATTTTTTGGCATGTCAGTAAAAACTTGCCAAGCATAAACTGTTTAGCAGTTAATCGAAAGTAAAAAAATACTTGTTAATTAAAAACTATAGCTAGAAATTAAAAATATTAATAAAATCTCCAAGATGCAAAATTTTTAATTAATGTAAAAATTCAAGTAACTCCCAAAATTCAAATTTTCACCTGTTACATTTATTTCTATATTTACACATTATGTCAGAAATGTGAGTCAATTCTTGCTTGTTTTGTGCTTGTTGTGATAGCAGCTATCAAACTTCTTCAAACGTAGGGATTGAGATGTTTCAAAATGCAAATAAACTTAGTTTTTCTAACCTTTCAATAGCAAATCTATTTGAAATTGTTTTCTTTTCTATAGTGTTTTTCTCTTCGTCGCTTGATTGATCATAATTCTTACCCTAATTGAGCTCAATTATGGCCACATGTGCATGAATTCCCTCTAGAAAACATTTTTTTCTCCAGTCGACGAACCATCACGGAACTTGGGTTTCAAGTCGTCGTTGTTTTTTAGCACGTCTTTTGTAAAAAAAGATCGTGCTTATGTTATCAGTTTGTCAGTCCGGCCGTCCGTCTGTAGACACGATATCTCTGCAACTATTAGTCCGATTTCAAAAATTCTTTTTGCATTGGGAAGCTTGAATTATGCAAATGATCCTTCATTTCGATTTTTTTTTGTATGATGTACAATTTCGCCACTAGAGGGCGTAAATGCAGGTGATGTCAAATTCAAAAATACGTTTTACTCCACATATTTGCTTCTAAGCATTCAATTAAAAAAATTATTTTAACTTTCGATTCCATTTATATCGAAGACTGTTTTAGGTATAGTTACTTTTTCAAATTACCCATAGATTTTCCGTTAGGGGGCGTAAAAGTAAATTATGTTTTCCCGTCTTCTTCTAAAACTCCGATTTGAAAAAAAAAATCTTCAGTGGCTACAGCTCCTGAAGGAAAATATTTTGCATATAATTCCTAATTTTTGGTAAAGAATACTTTGGTCACCAGGGGGCGTAAGTGTTAATTTTTTATTCCGATGTCATCATCATCATCATTGTCAACCATTATCAATCCACTGCTGGACGAAGGTCTCCCCAAGTTTCCTCCACAACGGTCTGTCTTGTGCCAGTCTCCTCCATGTCACTCCCGCATATTTACGAATTTCATCCACCCATCTCCCATGTGGTCTTTTTCTGGGTCTTTTCCTGTCCCTTGGAATCCAATCTAAAATTTCGGCTGTCCATCTATGGTCTGTCCTTCTGGCAGTATGTCCAGCCCATTGCCATTTCAGGGATTTAACTCTGATCATGATGTCTTCCACTCTCGTCATTTTTCGGATCCACGAGTTCCTCTTCTTATCTCTCCTGGTTATACCAAGCATGCACCTCTCCATGCTTCTTTGAGTTGTCTGCAGCCTTTGTATGTCTCTTTTAGTTAAGGTCCACGTCTCTGCACCATACGTAAGCACTGGAAGGATGCATTGATCAAACACTTTTCTTTTAAGACATAATGGCATATTGCTCTTGAAAATTATGCTGTTTCTTCCAAAAGCTCTCCAGGCAAGTTTTGTACGCCGATTAATTTCTTCATCAATGTGACCCTCACTTGATATCTGCTGTCCAAGATAAACATACGTATCTGTTATCTCCAGTTTTTCTCCATCAATCGATAAATCTTCATTTCTTGTAAAAGCATTGAACATCACTTTTGTCTTCTGAAAGTTCATTTTTAATCCCACTTCTTTACTCTTGTCAGCAAGTTTCTGGATCATACTCTGCAGCTCTGATGGGGTAGTTGCAAAAATGACTACGTCATCAGCAAAACGAAGGTGGGTTAGATAATCTCCATTAATCTTTATCCCTTTGTATTTGCCATAAAATCTAGGCTTCTGAAATCTCGATTAAAAAAATTCTTTCGTGGAACGATGCCACTCACGTCGATAAACATTTTCAGATTATTTGCTTCTTAAAATATTATATTAATTCTCCGCCAGGGAGCGTAGATGTATATCTTATTTTTGGCAATATCTCTACTTCTAAGCGTCCGATTTGGAAAATTCCTTCTATGTCGAATAGTGAGTCCGATGCGAAATGTTTTTCATATAAATTCAAAATTTTTAAGTAAATCATAGACTTTCCGCTAGGGGGCACAAAGGTAAATTGCGTTTTCTTCGTTATTTCTGCTTCTAAACCCCGATATGAAAAGTTATTTCTGTGTTGGAGAGTGTTTCCGGTGCGAAATGTTTCTCAAATAAATTCATATTTTTCTCATAGCACAAGTGTGCAACCAGAGGGCGTAAGCTCACGATTGAGTTTACAGCAATATCTGAGGGATTAAAAACCCGATTGAAAAACTTCTTTCTTCCGTCAGATACTATTGTTTTCCATACCGGTTCCATTGACGTTGAATAGCTTTGATAAATTTAATTTGTGTTAGCAAGGATTCAAAATACGTGCTTATTACACCCGAAAATTCGGTGTCATCTTTCTCGTTAAAACTGTAAATAAAAAAAAAAAGAATTAGGTGGAATACCAAACTCCCTCGCCCCTTCATTTTTTAACTGTTTCTGCTCTTCTGTTCCTACTAAATTGATTGCTTTGATTTTTACTGAGCATTAAACGTTTGCGCTTGGCCATAATTTTTCGACGTTAGTAAACACATTGCACACACTACTGTGCAACTGAGCAATCGAAGTCCAACTAAATTTACCAAATGTGATCAACGTTAATCTTCGTTACCTAGGCGAAACTGCTTAAACAACACCCATTAAAGGGCAGGTTGATATCCCTTAAGAGATAAGGAATCCCAGTTGGGAATCATACCACTTCTAACCCGATGTCCTGCGCCATATGAGCGGACCCGCGGCAGCCCCCAAGCACAGATCACTTTCCTGACAGGTGGAGAGGGAATATCATGTAGGGTGGTTAAAGAAAAGAAAAAATTGAGACGCTCTTGTTGCAAACTAATATTGAAATAGGAAGGGCCAAAGACTTAGTGTGTGTCACCTATTTTGTTTGCAAATAACTGCGCTGAACTCCGATATATGTGGTTTTCCCAAAAATTCCTGTTCTTAGTATGCAGTTAAAATAACAAGGGTGAATATTACGAAGTTCCAGAAATACACTGCTAGCCACCCAAAATGTAACACCAAGAAGGAAGCATTCGATTGGCCTGAAATTCGCAGCATGCGTCGTCCGCGAGAGGACATGCAAACGATTAGCATTGCAGGGCATATGCAAATCATGCGCGCCCGGCACGCCACCAAGGAGCACTATAAGAAGGGTGCACAGAAGGCGGGGTGTAAGAAGTGGGAGTGTGTTGTGCTGCCGGACCTGTGCGTGGGAAGCTTCCTGATGCCTCGTCGCAGAATACGGCAGTCATTCCAGCACGTTTCGGAATTCGACAGAGGACGAATAGTGGCTTATCGCGACAGCGGTTTATCGTACCGAGACATCGGCGCCCGTGTGGGAAGACATCTAGCCACAGTGAGGCGAGTATGGATTCGGTGGGTGCAGGAGGGACGGACGGACCGACGTGAACGATTGCCGCAGCCGCGGCACACCACCGAGCGAGAGGATCCGCATGTTGTGCGGCGGGCATTGACGGCTCGCACCGCCACATCACGAACGTTAACGCATGAATTAGGGTGTGTTGCGCAACAACCTGTGTCAGCACGTATCGTTCGACGTCGCCTGCAGGAGCGGGGACTTGTCGCACGGCGCCCATTGCTCCGATTACCATTGGCGTTACACCACCGGCGAGTGCGGCAGCAGTGGGCCGTTGAACGCTTCACCTGGACTACGGAACGGCACGACATTGTCTTCTCCGATGAATCCCGCTTCTGCCTGCAACACCACGATGGTCGGATCCGCGTGTGGCGGCACCACGGCGAGAGACTGTATGATGCCTGCGTTATGCATCGCCATACCGGTCCGTCGCCTGGCGTTATGGTTTGGGGCGCAAATGGATAGGACACCCACACCCCTATGGTACGCATCGCCGGTACACTTAACAGCCACTGCTACATCTCCAACGTTTTGGAGCCTGTAGTCCCCCCTTACCTGCAGGAGGTGCCTGCGGCCACGTTTCAACTGGATAATGCGCGCCCGCACGTGGCATGCATCGTGCAACAATTCTTCACGGCCCACCAGGTGTCACTGCTGCCGTGGTCCGCCTGTTCTTCCGATATGTTGCCCATCGAACACGTCTGGTCGCTGATCGGGAACCGAGTGGCCGGGCGAGCACCACCCGCGGCTACGCCTGATGAACTGTGGCAATGTGTGGAAGCAGCCTGGGCCGATATACCCCAAGCCCACATCCAAAACCTCTTTCGTTCGATTCCGCGGCGTGTAGCGGCCGTTATTGCCAGCCATGCGGGGCCACACGAAATATTGATGTCTGCGTGTTCCGCAAGTCGTACGGGCCTGTAAGCCCAATCGTTTCATATTTGTATCTGTTGTTATATGTCCAGTAAATCTGGCTTTGCTATCTCGTGTCCTTCTTGGTGTTGCATTTTGGGTGGCCAGCAGTGTATATAAAAGCTTCGGTTTATGAGAAACTTCCTATTATGCGAGCTCGTTACATGGGGGTTGGACAGTATTATTCGTTGGGTATTATTTTTGCTGTCATCTCTGAATTTTTATAATAATCTTCGAAGCACATTACGTTTCATACCTTTTTCAAAAAATCACGGTGTTCAAAGGTTTTGCATATCACACAAAACAATTTAAAACTCGATCAAATTAAAAAAGCAGCACCCTGGAAATGAAAATGCAATTTATGAAACTTGTAGGAAAAAAATGGCGCAATTGCAAATATAAAAAGACCTGTTCAAAGGAGCAGACATTAACGATGTGCTGATAGATAGATTCATTCAGAATCACTTTCGGATAAAGGTGAACGTTTTACATTTTCAATGGAACAACGTCTTTGTTACATGACAAAAAATGATAAGCTCACTGTGATTTCAAGTTTCTGAGCTTTGCGACCCTAGCATAATCCGAAGCTCATGGAAGTCTTTTTTGAGTCCATTCAATTTTTCAAATCAGATTTTATTCATTTCATCACTGAGAAAGCTCTGTTCACTTTTTCACATGATGTCGGAAAACATGTGCATGGGCACACCTCAAAAAGTTGAGGGGGAAGTTTGTTATGATTACAACGACACATTTGGTATTAGAAAAATGGAGAACTCAATTGTTCTGAATTTTATTTAAATAATTAGCTTTTGAAACTGAAAAATTGAGAGAGGCATAGCATGTTGAGTGACAAACTGAAACCACAAGTCGAGGGGAATGTTTCTTAGTTAACAAAATGGTTCTACGCCAGTGTCGGCGTAGAATCATTCTCTTAAAGTGTTGACTGCTAGCACAATAAGTCATATCGCAGTTTTTAACAACATCTGATTTAATTACTCCTTTTGCTTAGTTCTGAAACTTGCATCACGAAATTACGTTTCGAAAATCCCAAAATCAATCCCAACCCCATACATAATGCGTCGTAAAGCGCCATACCACCCTGCTTTATTTTCACACGGCTGCTGCGTCAAGTAATTCATAAGACTGGTTACTAGTAGCTGGGGAAGGAAGGAAATTTCCTTGCTGCTGGAACATAAAAACATGCTAATCATTATTAATAGGGACCAACAGTGCCAATGATGCGACTTGTTTTCTCAGTACAGTAGATTAGCAGGTATACTGTTTCAGGATTTATATTTTGTAAAATGGTATCAATAGGGTGGACTTGCAAATGAATCTTGATATCTAATTGTTTACTACGATTTCTTAAATCACGAGAGTTGGCACTTCAGTTATACATATTTTTTTGATTGGGGGTTAAACAAACACCGTGAGCAACTCATTTGGCTATAAAGACTCGCGCGTCCCTAATTTAGGGCCACTGGTTCCAGGGAAAGGAGAGAGCCAGTGCCGTAAGACAAACACAGCATCCATGCCTCACTAGAATTCGAACCCGAACCCACCTCGGACGAATGGTCAGCAGCCAGCGCTTAGACCACTGCGCCACCGAAGGGGCTACTTTAATTGGGCATCAATTGCTCAGTCGCAGAACAATAACAATCCTAGACCAAAAAGGAACACTCTTATCACAATCCTTAATAACAACATCTCAAAACAGTCATAAAACTTAGCAACATAACGATAGTCGATCTCCTTGATAGTTTGCTGATTTCTGACACCTAACGCACCTGTTCTACTACTCTTTATCCAGGTCTGCTTGACTTGACTGACTTCCAGTGTGGTCTAAAGAAATAAACTCTTGGATGTTCCGCCGTGACATTCAGTACAGAAAGCATAACTAGAAATATTCAAAATTTACATAAAGTCTAAACAAAATCGGAAGGTGGAATGGGTAGTTATAATGTTTTAAGATTTTGAAGTAGTTGTTGTTAAGTAATTAATTACTGCGTTTAGCTGAACTTGTTGAGCACGCAACATACTAAGTGAATTTGAAATTAACGGACAGGTTCAAACGAAGAGAAACTTCCGTAAAGATAAGCCGGTTTTATTTTCTGAACATGAAATAGTAACGAATAGGAAGGTGTAGTCATAAATGCACTAAATAGTTGCTTATCTGTTCAGTTCACAATCGTAAACCCTCAGGTAATCGTAACAACAAGTTCATACACTTTTAAGAAACATAGCAATCTTACTTATATTTCTGTTACCCGTTTTTCATCTCTCCACCATATCTACTACACATCCTTTATCTCTCCAGAATATATCTGCTACCCGTTCTTCATATGTCCACAATATCTACTACACGTCTTTCATCTCTTCACAATATATCTGCTACCCGTTTTTCATATGTCCACAACATCTACTACACGTTTCTCATCTGTCCACAATACCTACGACACGTCTTTCACCTCTCCACAATATATCTACTACACGTTTTTCATCTGTCCACAATATATACTACACGTCTTTCACCTCTCCACAATATGCCTACAACACGTTTTTCATCTGTCCACAACATACACTGAAGAACAATTAAATTAGAGATACCTGTCTGGTAACGTGTAGCACCACCTTTCGCCCTGATGACGGCGGCGATTCGTCTCGGCATGGACTCGACAAGACACCGGAAGCGTTGGGAAGCCATATGGATCCACGACCCCTGGACAAGCTCCTACAGTTCACGAAGATTTGATGAAGGGGGTCAGGGCCTGGAACATCTCTCTCGATGGCATTCCAGATGTGCTCGATGGCATTGAGGTCAGGTGACCTAGCTGGCCAAGGAAGCGAGGTCACGTCGGTGGAGTGTTCATCCTACCATTCGGATACAATTCGGGAGCGATGGTACGGTGCATTGTCTTGTTGCAGGATGAGGTCCCCAGTGGGATGTTGAAGACGCACAAACGGGAGCAAATGGTAGTCCAGGATATCCTGGTAACGTTGACCTGTGAGGGACGATGTCACACGTACCAGGGGTCCCATTTCAGTCCACGTAAACGGTCCCCAGACAAGAAAGTCACCCCCACCAGCTTGAAGAGTACCCTTCTGGCAAGAAGGATCCATCGCTTCGTGTGGTTTGGGCCGTACTCGTATCCTCCCATCCGCATGTACCAACGTGAATCTCGACTCATCAGTCCAAGCAGCATTTTTCCACATGTCTAGGGTCCAGTGGCGATTTGCAACCTGTGATGTGCGGTCAGCAGCGGTACGCTCGTGGGACGATGGCTTCTGTACCCCATAGAGAGGAGATGGTTCTGGATGGTGTGGCTGCTTACACGTTTTTGTGCACCAGCGTTAAATTGCCGAGTGATTTCTTCCACTGTGGCCCGTCTATCCGCTATTACAATGCGAGGTAGCCGACGATGACCCCGCTCATCCACACGCTGTTGTCCACGGCAGTTGGCCCTTGCAGGGATGGTTTTACCGGATTCGATGTACTCACGGTGCACCCGTGATACAGTGGCTCGTGAAAATCCCAGTGCCTGAACGACTTCCGAGATGGAGTGATCCATTCGTCGGGCCCCGACAATTTGCCCACGATCAAATGTGCTTAGATCCTTCGTCGTACCCATACTACGTCCGACTTTTACTGATTCCCGTCGCATCACTCCTTATATTGTCGGATCGCTGCATACGTCATGTCGTTTCCGTTTACAGAGCCGACCGCAGCGCCACATTTGCATAACGCCAGCTGTCTCTAATTCAATTGCTCTTCAGTGTACATGCTACTGCATATGCATGTTGTTCAAAGAAATAAGGTGTTGTTCAGTAGGAAAATATCAAAAGGAGAAGTAACGAAATTTGCAGTAGCGATAGAAATTCAAAATGAAAATTAGAGATACATATTTTTTGGTATGCGTCACACTGGACAAATCTGTATTCGTTAGAACCACATAAATGAATTTTCCGTTTTTCAGGAAAAAGAAAGAAGCACGGAGATATTAAACACCTCGAATGACACGAACTACTAAACGGGATCTGTCCACGAAGATCTGATAGTAAAACAAAGAAAATAATGACTTAAAAAAATTTTGCCAAAAGTCTTTCCACTGTCTTCTGCTAAACGCAAAACTCGTACGCTGTATCTCCTGTCCAGAGTGGATAAGGTAGTGAAAGAGTGTTATGAGTAGTGATAAATTCATGTTCTGTGTGAGCCGTTCTGATTGTCAACAATGGCCCATTCGTCTTCTGTGACGTGACGACAGTCCCAAGTCTCTCTCTTATCAAATCTGTGGCGGTCGTCTTGGTGTTTAAGATGCAGTGACATTTGCCTTTCTCCAAGATCGTATGTCATTTTCATGCTTAGACTTTTTCTTTTAGAGATAGAAGTATTACGAAACTCGCAGCTGTAAATTTTGTTCTTCATCATGATAATTTTTTTGGAAGCATACGCCGTTGATCTTTAAAGGCCTACGCATAGGGACATGCCATATGTACATAGAGGTGGTGTTTTTTTTTTTTTTTTTTTTTTTTGTCTGACGATACACAACAATGTGTCAGTCACATGTTATGAAGCAAGACAATCATCATTTCGGATTCAACTAAAAACAAACCAAAAAAAAAAAAAAAACAAGAAAGATGATGCTGAATTTTCAGGTGTAATAAGCATGTCTTTTCAATCCGTTCTGGTGCGAATTAAATTTATCAAAGCTATTCAAAGTCAATGGAACCGGCATGGAAAACATTAGTATCTGGCCGAAGAAAGAAGTTTTTCAATCGGGTTTTTAATCCCGGAGATATTGCTATAAACGGAATCGTGAACTTACGCCCTCTGGTGGCAGACTTCTGTGTTAAGAAAATTTTAAAATTATATGAGAAACATTTCGCAGCGGAAACGCTCTCCAACAAAGAAATAATTTTTCAAATCGGAATCTTAGAAGCAGAGATATCGACAAATATAAGATATGCATCTACGCCCCCTGGCGGGAAAAACATACATTATTTTAAGAAGAAAGTATTCTCAAAAGGTTTTTTGATGTGAGTGGTATCGGTCCACAAACGAATTTTTTTCAATCGAGATTTTAGAAGCTCAAATTTTGCTACAAATACATCGGAAGCGGAAACTAAGACTTACGCCCCTGGTGGCCAAACCATTTTTCCCCCAAAATTAGAAATTATATGCAAAAGATTTCCCATCAGGAGTTGCATCGGGTGCAGAAAAAAATTTCATCGGAGTTTTAGAAGCAGGGATATCAGGGAAATGCAATTAACCTTTACGTCCCCTAGTGGAAAATATGAATTACTTGAAAATTTTGAAATTATATGAAAAATATTCGCACCGGAAACTCAATACAATAAAGAAGGAATTTTTGAAATCGGTCAATTAGAAGCAGAGATATTGACAAAAATAAGAGATACATCTACGACCCCCTGGCGAAAAAACAATGCAATATTTTAAGAAGAAAACATTTCAAAATGGTTTATAGACGTGAGTGGCATCGGTCCGCGAGCGAATTTTTTCAATCGAGATTTTAGAAGCTCAGATTTTGAGGGAAATACATCAGTAGCAGAAATTAACACTTACGTCCCCCTGGTGGCCAAACTCTTACTTACCAAAAAATAGAAATTATATACAAAAGAGTTGTATAGTGAGCTGTATCCGCTGAAGAAAAAAAATTTGAAATCGGAAGTTTAGGAGTAGAGATATCGGGGAAAGTGCAATTTACTTTTACGCGCCCAAGCGGAAAATCTACGCGTAACTTGAATAGGTAAATATATTAAAATATTTTTCGATATAAGAGGAATCGAAACGTGAAAGAAGGTTTTCAATCGGATGTTTAGAAGCAAATATATGGAATAAAATGTGTTTGGGATTCGATATCATCTGCATTTACGCCCTCTAACGGAAAAATTGTACATCGCAAAAAAATAAAAAATCACCATTTGCATATTTCAAGCTTTCCAATGCAAAAAGACTTCTTCAAATAGGGCAAATAGTTGCAGGGTTATGGTGTCCACCACAGACGGACGGACGGACAAACCGATAACATAAGCACGATCTTTTTTTACAAAAGACGTGCTAAAAAGTCGAGACAGTACCTTAGTACTTTTTGTACATAATTCATTTTATTTTTATTTAATTAATTAATTAATTTATTTATTTTTGTTGTCACATGCTCTTAGAAGAAGAAAAAAATAGTGGGAAAAAAATTGACAGTTCATAAATGATGAACATAGACTGTAACAACAGGGAAGACAAGGGAAAAGGCCAAAATGGCCTGACATAGCCCTATACTCCCCGTAGAAGAAACAAATGAAACAACAGATAGACACATCAAGTCAGACAATCAAAAGACGTTTTGACAATCTTTTCCTTTTTTTTTTTTAATTATTTGTGAAGATAGAGTTTGATTTTTTTTTCAAATAAATTAAAATTATTTAAGTTAGTCAAGTTGCTAGGTAAAGAATTCCAGTATTCAGGGCCTCTGTAATTTAAAGTAAGTTTAATTGATTCCGTTTTTGGAAAAATAGGTTGCAATTGTAGTTTATTCCTTGTTTCATACGAATGTGCATGTATATTAAGAAATTTGAGATCTGAATATAAATTATATTTAATTCGTTTGAACATAATTTTACCAAGATATAGTTGAGTAATAGTAAGTATATTATATTTATTAGGATATACTTTTGTTCTAAAATTTATTAAAGGTCGAGTATTTGGTTGTGATTCGAGATCAATTAGTCTGATAAATTTATTTTGTAGAATTTGTAATTTATTAATATTGTATTGTGTCGTTTATCCCCATGATAGTATGCAACGTTTGTCCCCATGATAGTTTATGCTACTCATCTTTTGCATGTCAAGACTTTTGTGGGTGTGAAATGAAACGAGTGATTCAAGAGTACACATTTATTTACGTACAACTCATTGCATTTATACGACCACACCGAGCCACAGTCCGATATATGCTAAGTGGAACTGAATTGCAACAAACAACGAACTTTTCTAATTCCTGACATTGTGCGGTACTTAGGTAAGTAGATTAATGAATGTTATTGCCGTAAAACCACTGAAAGTAGATAAGTGAGTCATAAAAAGTAAATATTTACTGAACTATGACGGTGGCAATAGTAAATATTTTGATCGTTTAGGTTTAGTTTTTCAAAAACGATATTTATTTTTATTATTATGTGTTAGTCAGGTTTAGACAAACCTACGAAACGACCATGATACTGATGAAATGCGATATAGCTACGAAAATCCATCTGCGCGTGTGCGCAAGCTAAAATCTGACCTCAAGATAGAAAGAAAAGTTGAATCACATGCGTGTTAGTGAAAGGGATTGGTAACTTTTGGTCTAGGATATCTACAGGTTACATCCCGCCGTGTATCATATCGTACATCATTTCAAAGCTCTTTTTTTTATCGATGACAGCTAAACCCTCTTGGGGAGGAGGCCGTGATGAAACCAACTTTCGTTTTTTTTTTTTGTTTTTTTTTTTTATTGGAGGTTTAACGACCACCGTGAGCAACAATGGGCTATAAGCAGTCGCCCGTCCCTAATTTAGGGTCACTGGTTCTAGGGAAGGGAGAGAGCCAGTGCCGTAAGACAAACACAACATCCATGCCTCACCGGGATTCGAACGCAGACCCCTTTCGGACGAATGATCAGAGGCCATCGCTTAGACCACTGCGCCACCGGGGCGGCCCAAATTTCGTTACGACGCATATTTTAGTCGGGAAAGACACATAGCATCAACATACGTTTTTGTAATGGCTTTTATCATGTTTAACATTAGGTTCTCGTAATTTACGCAGATTGCAATAAGATATTGTTACATTAATCTAAAACGTGATGAAATAATGTTTGGAGATAGTTTTGTAAAATGTATTGTTGAATAACAATGAAGTGAACTACACTGCAAAAAACTGCAGGGTCAAATTACGGTAGATACACCGGCAGCTGAGTGGCTAGTCAATAAACCGTAATTTTACAGTAGCATACCGTAATGCTCAATAACATGTCTAATGATCGGGAAATAAAACCGGCTAATGTCCATAGTGTTCATTAATATGTCTAATGACAAATAAATAATAATACATGTTATGTTCATTAGCATGTCTAATGGGAAATTAAAACGTCTAATGCCGTAATGTTCATTAGCATGTCTAATGACCGGGAATAAGTAATATATCTACTGGCCGGGAAATAAAAACGTGTTGCCCACAGAGGTGTTGCCAGTATACTGATGGCGCATGAAAAAAACAGGTATATAAATATTTTAAGAAGAACGTTGCCAAATTGTCAAGTTTAAAATACAGCAACAGTTCAAACAGTTTAAACACCATGAACATGCAGTTTTTCTACCGAAAATTTATACTTGACCGCCGGGTGGCGTGCTTACGATCTGTAAACCGCCTTAATCTGGGAGAAACACTAACTATTCACGGCAATTTTTTTCCAGTGTATTGTTGCGTTATTTCATGGAATAGCGTTCAAAAATCAGATTTCAACATTGTTTTTCACTACGTCCGTTACCCATTTCCGTTACATCGAGATTTTATGCATAGAATTTACTTTACTGCCGTCGGAAAAGATGCATAGCATCAAAAAGAGAGGTACAGTTCTAGAATTTTGCGAAATAATACTTAATTCAAAAGTGTTTCCGCAGAATTTGAAGCATCTAAAGAACTCTCTGAATGAGAAACTAATTTCATCAAGTGAATATGAGCGTGACTTTTATCAAGAGATTTAATCGTCAGTCGAATTAAGGCTTTTTTCCCCCTTGATTATACAGAAGAAAAAATCTTTCCCTACGCGTTTTCAAATTTCAGATGACCACACCCACGTTTGGATCCGCGAAATTTGGGATTTCATGGATGCTTCAAGAACGTCATTCATCCACATACGCGAGCAATAAAAAACGAAGTTGGGATAACTGCGTGTGAAATGAATTCAATAAAAGTTTTCAGGAAGATCTCTTCATGAAATCAAATGCCTTTTTATGCTTTAAAACCGTAGGTTGAAGAGGCGTATGTGCTCCAGCTTTGTCCGTCTGTCTGTCTGACTTTCCGCACGATAACTCGCGTAAAAATGGTTCAATTTCGATGAAATTATAGTATGTGGTGGGGGACAACCTGGGAACGAACCCTATTGAAAATGGGCGAAATGGGGGTCAAAGGTCATGACATAGGAGTGGGATCCATTCCATCACCCTTATGCGTCATAACTTACGCAAAAATGATTCGATTGCGACAAAACTTTATCATGTTGTTCCGGAGGTATGCTGAACTAGTCCTGTTGAATATCATCGAAATGGGGTCAAAAGGTCAGGGCACAGGAACGAGATTTATTCCACAGCCATTATGCGCATAACTTGACTAAAAATGCTTCGATTGCGACGAAATACAACACGTTGTTCCGCAACGATTTTAGAAGCAGTTCCGCCAAAAATGTTTTTCGTCAGCAATTGCGAGCAGTGAGCATGCGTGAAATTCGTTAGCCATTATTTTCTCACGATAACCTCTTTGAAAGTTGCTCGATTTAGATGGGATTTTTAATTTTAAAATGGCGTATGTGTGGTAGCTCCTGATAATAGAAGTAGGTAACACGGGCAGAAAGAGATTTAATTTTGATATATGTGAATCTCAAACGTTATACCATAGTTTAGTCCCCTCAAAACCAAGCACTGTCCTTGGATTTATGCTATGTTTCAAAGCGTATCGTAATCAATGCATTGCATGATTTTATTAACTTGTTTATGCATATTTTTAGTGATTTTACTTCAAAGTCCCCTGATGTGTCGTCAATGGACTATTATACCTTCACACTGCTAAAAAGAGTGCTTTCTAAACGCAGACCTAAAACAGTGATTGGACTATGGAAAGCAGTGGAAGAGGAGAGGAATAGAAGAATAGAATATCACTTCCAACTTTAGGAAATGCCCTGTTATCTTAAGAATCTATCTTAAGAATCTAGATGTTAAGAAAGAAATAATTTTATTTTAAACATTAATTATGTTGCTGAAAAATCGTTCTAAAATGTGGGAACATCCTCTATAGTATCTATAGTACTTGAAGAAGCCTTTTCGTCTCCGTGGAAATACAGTAATGCGTGACCTATGACATCTACTCCTCAAGCCCAGAATGAATAGCTCTCTGCAGTCCACTCTCCGTTCCCAGATCTATTTGTAGAAGAATTCCATTTACCAACTTAGAAGAGTAATTAAAGACTCCTAAGCTAAACATTAAATCACATTGAAATCACAATTAAAAAAGAAGAAATTTCAGAGCCCAAGCTCGCCAGAGCCCGAACCGTAGTAACTGTGTATTACATGAAGTCCGGCCGCATCTTACGGCTTTCGGGCTTGGCCCGTCTCTGCACTGATTTCCACCAATAAACGCACAATATCGCTTTCTATCTTCAACATCTAGCTTTGAATTTCCTGTTTCGTAATCTTGGTCCAATATGCTGCTGGTGTTATCTTTGCATACAAACCCATCTTCATCAGATTTATTTCGTCGGATTTCAACATCTAGGCCTACAATTTCTTTCTCGTAGCAATGGTTAAGCATACTCTAGTTTTTCAGCCTTCCGAATTCTTAAACCCAGCTTTATCAGACTTCTTCTTCCGGAGGAGAAATGGTTTTACCCTCTAGTCTTAGAGTTTCTTCGTCGTAGTAATGGTTAAGTATACCCTTGGTATGTAATGTACTTCGTGACATGATGACGTATACTACTTATCTACAATGAAGCAGCGGTAAGCCTTCCGGCGTGGTTCAGTTGAGAGAAGATCCGCTCCGGAGTAAGAGACATGCGTTGGAATTTACCATCGACAAATGTTTATATGTTGTAGGTTTTACTTTGAATATTCTTAAACAGCTTTACCAGATTTCTTCATTCACAAGAGAACGACTTCACAGTCTGGCTTTACAGCTCCTATTTTGTAAAGATGGTTAAGCATACTCCTTGGTTTTCCTTCGCGAATTCTGAATCCCAACTTTATCAGATTTTCAAATTCGAAACTGAAGATTCTTATTTTTCAGAATAACTGAGAATAACCGATTGTGACGTACAACAAAGGTAAAGCACGTGTCAAGACGACAAATCTGCAGCGACACATTCCGCCCGTGTAGC
Organism: Macrothele yani; assembly: GCA_039090855.1. Classification (NCBI taxonomy): domain Eukaryota; kingdom Metazoa; phylum Arthropoda; class Arachnida; order Araneae; family Macrothelidae; genus Macrothele; species Macrothele yani. The sequence goes on from CM077008.1 coordinate 119,495,503, forward strand.
TTAATTGGAAGAGCAACTTACTCCGCAGTGAGGGGGCGCGATTTCGATCTCCGTCACGGACCAACATGTGCTTTCACATTGGCGCCCGAATGTAAAATGAATGTACTGGCCGTTGGGTTCTTCGAAAAATGTGTGATATTTGCTCCATCTAGAACAGTGGTCTTAAACTCAGACCCTTTGTAGGGCCACTTTCCAGTTTTGGAGGAATGAATGGGACCGCATGAATATTAATAAATTTCTTATAAATAAATATCATCTTTACAAAACTACACCAATGACTTGGCACTAGAGAGGAATATTATTTTTAATTATTGGTAAATAGTAAAAACAAATGCTTCGTCAATCACTGAAAACAATCACTTTCACGTAACAATTATTTTTCACTTAAATCTTAAAAAATCATACTTTATCAACTGAGCACGGGACAAGGTACAGAAAATATTACATGTTCTGACCAGAAACTTGGGCTCGCTTTCCTGTCACTAATTTATCAATATGTTACCGGCAAAGTATAAAATACTCTCGCTAATGATGGTTATAATATGACGTGACAAGGCACGTGACTTTCAACGCTCGTGTAAGACGGAAAATTCGCCATTTGTATTTCAGTCTTTGTTCGGAAGTCAAGTATAAAATACTCCCGCCAATAATGTTTCTAACGTGAAGTCGTAAGGCACGTAACTTTCAACGCTCGCTTAAGACGGAGAATTCGCCATTTGCATTTCAGTCTTTGTTCGGAAGTGAAGTAAAAAATACTCCCGCCAATGATGTTTCTAATGTGACGTCGCAAGGCTCATGACTTTCAACGCTCGTGTAAGACGGAGAATTCGCCATTTGCATTTGTCTTTCTTCGGAAGTCAAGTATAAAATGGAAGAGAAAGGTGTATTTTCCCAGAAGGAATCATGGAATGTAGAAATGCACCGTCGATTTTACGATGAACTGTCTAAAGTGCGAGGCAATGCTGCCAAAAGCAGTGTTTTCCTAACCGCAACTACTTACCAGAAGTTAGTGAGCGCTGTGAAAAAAGCCAAGATCACTTCTAAGAAATAAAAAGAAGTGAATTTACTGACAATTGAAGACATTCCTCATCAAGAAATACCTCCCCGGCCAGCTGCTATTGCTCAGTCCACAGGAAGCTGCCACGGATTTGTCAAGTGTATGTGTAAGACAAAGTGCCAAAACATGAAGTGCTTTTGTGTAAAAAAAGTAATGAAGTGCAATTCAAAATGCCATACAATCCTTCCTTGTTGCAACAAGTAGGTTAGAAAGTTCTGTATTTTTTCATATTTTCTGTTTTCATTATTTTTCATATACGTCTTTTCAATAAAAGCCTTTTCATGAAACTATTTTAATACTTTGCCTAAATAGCATTAGTCATCCTATAGAATGCCTAGGTTTTCTATGCAACGCCTAGGTAAAGTATATATAATATTTGAAAATTTCATACTTTGCCTAAAAACGCCAGGTATTCTGTACAATGCCCTGGTTTTCCTACATTACCGGTAACAGATATTTGGAATAATGTCGTTGAACATGCTACTTTTAAAAGTCAGCATAAGTGACTGTCACTCAACCTATTCCTTTGACATTTTACTTAGTTCATTCTTGAAAACAATTGTTCACATGCGTATTTTGTTCCGAACATAGACAGAACCCGTGCAACTAAGTTATGAATGTTTACGTACTTGTCTTTTGAAACTAACTGGTAAAACTATATTAGATTGCAGCTGTTGAATTTTTCTTTCAGGAAAGAATCAGACTGGAAGTCTATTAATTGACGCTGATGTTCTTCAGGTGCATTGTCAGCATTATAGGAAAATGGAGACTTAAATATATTGGAAATATTTTCCATTTCTTTGAAACATTCAAACCGCCAGACAGTTATATTCCTCGTAAACAAACTTGTTACTTATAAAGCAGATGGCTTTGCCAAGCATAACTATGTTTATATTATATGTAATATAGTATAATGTACTTGAAAGAAGAATGATTTATTTTTATTTTGTAATAATTCGTGCGGGACGCAAAACAGTTTTCGCAGGGCCACATGTGGCCCACGGGCCGCGAGTTTGAGATTAATGGTCTAGAACTAATGAAAGTTCGTTTTTGGCTTTAAAAAAACAGAGGGAGATTATGTGACGTACTACAGAGGTAAAGCTCTTGGCAAGACGACCAATCTGCAGCGATACATTAAGTCCGTGTAGCTTAATTGGGAGAGCAACTTACTCCTGAGTGAGAGGGCGTGGCTTCGATCACCGTCATGGACAAAGTTGTATTTTCACACGATTCTCAGTTATTGTGCAATATAAACAGAATCTGTGTCTTTTAATTATAATATGACAATGATCATCAGCAGGTTTAGTGTGAATTTAATAATTGAACTGTGTATTCTCTCTTTAAAATAGTTCGTATTTAACGCTCAACTGTGCCTGACATGTATGTATATATGCATGTCTTCTGTTCACCAGCGCTCAATCATAACACGAAACAAAGGTTTCTTCTATTGCATGTGAGATCGATCGCTATCTGTTTCTCTTTAACGAGCGATGAGACTTCCCAGAAAGATGTATCAATTACGACTGAAGTTCTTCATCAGTCATCCTGCGGAACGTGATCCGTGTACCAAACATTTAAAGCTAAATCGGTCTAAGCGCTCGCTGATCTGAGCAAAAGAGAGAATTGACAGCAAAATAAAAGATCGCTCTTTACGCTCGAAAGCTCGCAATTTAGAAAGACTTGTTAAGAGAAACAGCTTTCATTTTTTTCTTTTTTTTTAAAAGGTTCACTACATACCAGGTTTAAAACGTGAACTTTCTTACTGTGTTATCACACGAGGATCTTTACCTATTTTCATTTTTCAACAAAGCCCTTTCCATTTTTGAAGTTCAAGTAGACCATGACTTTATCTTATTCAATTCCCACTTCCGCTAATGAATGAATTGAATTTCTTGTTCGCGAATTCGCAGTCTTGATCTCACAATGTCAGCCAGTTGATGTTTTAATTGCAACACATTACAGTAATAAAAAGCCAGTAGCTAAAGAACATGATGAAAGATCAATAAACGTAGAAAATAAATAAAATCTTCCCTACAGATGCTTAGTTTTCTACCTTTTGAAAAAATACAAAAAACGAAGTTTCTCAAATTTCGGATTTAGAAACCTGTAAAAATATGGGAAATAAATAACCGCCTTGCTTTGATTCAGAACGACTGGTTCCATTGAAGAGAGAGAGCTAAATACTGTAGAACAAACACAACATACATGTTATGTTTCCGGATTCCACAAGTCCTAGAAACTCCCGCCATAAATCACTCGGCTCATAATGTTTCACTCTTTTTAGTGACATCCTCCAAAATATGTGCAGGAGAAACTGAAATTTTGATTTGTTAACATGTTGTTTCCTCCATTGTGCTCTTATCATGGGATGACTCCTCTTCTGCAGGGTGATCATGCAATCTACTATACACTGAAGAGCAATTGAATTAGAGACAGCTGGCGTTATGCAAATGTGGCGCTGTGGGCGTCCCTGTAAACCGAAACGACATGAGGTATGCAGCGATCTGACAATATAAGGAGTGATGCGACGGGAATCAGTAAGAGTCGGACGCAGTAAGGGTAAGACGAAGGATCTAAGCGCATTCGATCGTGAGCACTCCATCTCGGGAGTCGTGCAGGCACTGGGATTTTCACGAGCCACTGTGTCACGGGTGCGCCGTGAGTACATCGAATCCGGTAAAACCATCCATGCAAGGGCCAACTGCCGTGGACAAGAGCGTGTGGATGAGCGGGGTAATCGTCGGCTAGCTAGCATTGTAGCAGCGGATAGACGGACCACAGTGCAAGAAATCACTCGGCAATTTAACGCTGGTACACAAAAACGTGTAAGCAGCCACACCATCCAGAAACATCTCCTCGCTATGGGGTACAGAAGCCATCGTCCTACGAGGGTACCACTGCTGACCGCATATCACAGGAAGCAAAGATTAGCATGGGGGCGGGAACATCGCCACTGGACCCTAGACATGTGGGAAAATGTTGCTTGGACTGATGAGTCGAGATTCACGTTGGTACACGCTGATGGCAGGAGGCGAGTACGGCGCGAACCACATGAAGCGATGGATCCTTCTTGCCAGAAGGGTACTCTTCAAGCTGACGGGGGTGGCATTCTCGTCTGGGGACTGTTTACGTGGACTGAAATGGGACCCCTGGTACGTGTGGCATCGGCCCTCACAGGTCAACGTTACCGGGATACCCTGGACGACCATTTGCTCCCGTTTGTGCGTCTTCAACATCCCACTGGGGACCTTATCCTGCAACAAGACAATGCACCGTGCCATTGCTCCCGAACTGTATCCGAATTGTTGGATGAACACTCCACCGACGTGACCTCGCTTCCTTGACCAGCTAGGTCACCTGACCTCAATCCCATCAAGCACATCTGGCATGCCATCGAGAGAGATGTTCGAGGCTCTGACCCCCCTCCATCAAATCTTCGTGAACTGTAGGAGCTTGTTCAGGGGTCGTGGATCCGTATGGGTTCCCAATGCTTCCGGTGTCTTGTCGAGTCCATGTCGAGACGAATCGCCGCCGTCATCAGGGCGAAAGGTGATGCTGCACGTTACTAGACAGGTATCTCTAATTCAATTGCTCTTTAGTGTAAATATTCCATGCTGCACATGAAAGTTTATTCGAGTTGCAAGTCTTTTGCTAAAGTTTTCATGACTTCCTCATGTTTCATGAACAAACTTTGCGTATAATGAACTGTCCTCTTACATTGGGAACCCGACATGTCAAATTATTGCACCACATTTTGTCTTATATATATATATATACTAGCTAAACACCCGTTATGATATTAAAAATATTTCTATAATACAGGATTTCATACTATACCATAATATAATTTGTACCATAAATTAATATACTAATAATACAGTTGATTGGTTTGTTCGATAACATTATTATATCATATCGGTAATAAAATGGATTCAAATAAATAATGTTTGTAGCATGAATTTCTGCATCCTTATAAGATGCAGAGTGTTGTCACTTGTAACAGAACATTTTTATAGCGATGAACGAATGGAAAAATAAAAGGAATATATTGACTTATGTTAGTACTTCTTTGTACACTACGTTGGTTGTTCTGGAATCATCCGCCAGTATTACCAAACTGCTAGGAGAACTAACTCTTGAGCACGCTACGTAAAACAGGCCATGAGAGAAACAGTTTTCTCTTAAGTCGATAGCAGCTATTTTTAAGGGCTGTCCTTGTGATTTATTGATCGTCATAGCAAAGCAGACCTTCAAAGGAAACAAATCTCTTGAATTCGAATGGGTAATCAGATGGAATAAGAGGTAAACGTGGAATAAATACAGATTCCCCATGTGCGCAACCAGTAAATATGGTGGCCTCAATGACATTGCAATGTAGAGCATTGACTTGAAGTCTTGTGCCATTGTAAAGTTTGGGAGGATTTTGAAATGGCTATACACTGCATATTTTTTCGCTCTTTTGGGAAACATATGTCTGCCTGATTTATTCTGCCAGACGACACATAAGCCATGTTGTTCATAACTGTAAATTTAAAACTTGAAGCCTGCACGAAACAAATCAAAATTCGTCTTTACTCTTCACTTTCATCGCTAAAATATTAATAGATAACAGAACAAAATAATAGTAGAGAACAGAACAAAATACGTTGTTACTTTCAGCATAAATGTAAAAAGAACCTTGCTTATAAAACATTTCGTAAGCAATTTCTTTCGAAACCGTACATTTAAAAGCTAGCAAGTCAGATGTTTTTGGAAGAGTGAGCAAAATCGTGTTGCCATCGCTAATATCTCAAGGACGAAACTTTTTTTTTTTCAAATTTCAATGACTATGAAAATCTACCCACATATTTATATTTATTGCAGTCACTTTACCATTTATATGCCGTCACCGTTGCTTCGATAAAAACGAATGTTTATTTGATTTTGACTCAAAAAAAAAAAAAAAAAAAAACACATGACGTCACCGTTGCTTCGGTGAAAACGAATGTTGGCAATTTCATTTTGATTCAAAAAACCTTGACATTCGATATGTCAAACGATATTATAAATGCTTCAATGCAAAGCATATTATTATATAGCGCTTTTTACGTGATATTTAAAAAAAAATTGTTAAATAAATTTAGAGCAAATCAAAAAACCTTAGCATTCGATATGTCAAACGATAATATAAATGTTTAAATGCAAAGCATATTATGATGTAGCGCTTTTTAACGTGATTTAAGGTTTTTTGTTAAATAAATTCAGGACAAATAAATTCAGAACAAATAAATTTAGAACAAAATATATACTGAGCAGGTCAACTCAAGTCATTCAAAACTTAGGACCGGGCTTCAGCTGCTGGGCAGCAATGGCTCGATCATTGAAAACCGTCCTAGCGTTGTCAAAGCTGGGTTATTTAAAAAACCCATTTCGAGCATCTTAAAGCTATCGTATGAAAAAAATCCTTTCATGGGACGCCTCTATGTTGTAAAGGGAACATTCCTGCCAAGTATGAAAGTTCTAAGTTTAGTAGTTTCTGAGATTCGGTGATGAGTCAGTGAGGGCTTTCAGTTTGATATGTAGAGAATTATATACAGGGTGCATAGGAAAGTCCCTTTAGCCTGGAATAACTTGCGAACGGAGAGAGGTACAGTTATGCAAGTGAGATAACGGTATCGTAAAGCGACTACGCCCGATCGAATGCAACTGATAGCAGCGCCCCTAGTGGCGAAATGCGGAAGTTAGCCATTGCAAATCGAAAACGGAAAGAGATAGAGCAAAATTTCCAATCACAAAGTTGTACAGCATCAATTAATTAGTACAAAACAACATTTGTTTTACATGGATAAGATAAATTGTCGCCTGAATACCCTAAAATGTCTGAAATCGATGCTCAACTTTTTGTGTGAACGTTTGAAGGGAACAGGCATAGGTATGAGCAAATACACACAATTTATTGCATAAATGCGTACTTATGTCAATAGAGTTTGATGACGTCAGACAAAACAAAAAAGGCAAACTGGCGCACAGTGATAAAAAGTTAATGTCGAGTATGTTCGAAGAGTTCGCCATTGCCCACGATACACATTTGTATTCGTGAAAGTAACTCTGCATGCACATTCCTCAGCATGGAAGGTGTCACATTGTTGCAAGCATCTGTAACACGACGACGTAGATCCAGCAGAATTGTAGGCGTTGTTGCATACACCTGATTTTTTACGTAACCCCAGAAATCCAAGCTCGCCATTCTCACACAGCGTACGTAGACCTAAACTTCTGAGCATGGTACATCCTGCTACTGTATTTTAAGTACAATCTGCATTTGCATACGGCTACATTTGCGAAATGTGAATATGCAAATTCGAATCGTCGTGCATCGATTTCGGGTTTTGCAGGGCATTCAGGCAACAATTTACCTTATCCGTGTGGAACAAATGTCGTTTTGTACTAATTAATTAATGTTCTACAACTTTGTACACTGCTGGACAATTGCTAATAACGGATCATAAACAGCTATATAGCGCATAAAAAGGTAAGTGTGGTTGGATGCCAAGTGAAATAAAATAATGTCAGAATGCCAGGACATTACAAGAAAGACAATTTATTGTGCTCTGAAATCCAGAAGGCTGTGGAACGTGTTCAAGGGACAAACACGCCATTTTGTGCAGAATACGTAAACGTGAAAAAATGCAATTACCGTCCGCAGGCGTTCCGGCGTAAGATGTCAATACGGGATATGGCCACCATGGAGGGCGATGCAAGATTCCACACGTCGTGTCATGCTTTGCACAACATTATCAAGCAGCTGTTGGGGTAATTTATCCCATTCCTTTGTCAATGCACGGATGATGGTGTCCTTGTTCATTGTTTATTGGAGGGCGACCAGCAAGACTCTTCCACAAAGCATCCCACACATTTTCAATGGGATTCAGATCTGGAGAACGTGCTGGCCATACGAGACGTTGAATATCCTCGCTCTCAAGACACTCCTGGACAGCAACTGTTCGATGACGTGTTGCGTTGTCGTCCATGAAAATGAATCTATCACCGACAGCACCACGGAACATGCGAACATGAGGTAGCAGAACATCATTAATGTATCGTTGGCCAGTCATAGTTCCAGTTGGAAGCAGATAGAGGGACGTACGGCCATTGATCATGATGCCAGCCCATACCATGACACTACATGTCGGATATCGGTCCCTTTCCTGTATGTTTGCTGGACAATATGCAGTACCACTATCACGCCAGATCAGTTGTCGTCGACAATCAGACGATAGACTGTATCTACTCTCATCTGAGAAGAGGACAGCAGACCAGTCGTTATCAGTCCAATTGCGATGTTGATGGCACCATTGCAAACGGGCGGTATGGTGACGTCTGGACAATTGGATGCACACAACAGGACGGCGGGCGTATAGTCCTCCTTCATGCAAACATCTGGCGACAGTTTTTCGGGAGATCCGCTTGCCAGTACCAACCATAAACTGATTTGCTACCTCACTAGCTGTGCTGCGCCGGGGTCTTTTTGTTGATAGCACTATGTACCGATCTTCTGCAGGTGTCGTACTGCGAACACGACCTCCCCCGTGACGTTTGCTACACACTCCATTTGTTTGAAATTATTTCCAAAGCCTTGAAACAGCACTGTGGCTGACGTCGAACTCCCTGGCAACATCTGTTATTTTTCGCCCTTCTTCAATCTTGCCAATAATACGGCCACGCGTAAAATAATCTAGCTGATGTCTGGAAGACATACTGAAAATTGCAAGTTCGTCAATTGATTCTTTCCCTTTCAACTTTGCGTTTGAACAACAACGGTCAATACGCGTCAAATCCTTTATATCTCTTATCAGCGCTATGACGTCACGAACAAGATCGGCAATCCAAAATTTGCATACGCACAACACGTCTTACTGTATCCCGCACGTATGCTAATTTCCACATTTTCCTGCCTTCCATTTTATGGTTGCTATCGTTGCTATTGTCATCCGTCCTTAGCAATTGTCCGGCAGTGTAATTGGAGATTTTGCTCTATCTCTTTTCGTTTTTGATTTGTAATAGCTAACTTCTGCATTTCACCACTAGGGGCGCTGCTATCAGTTGCATTCGATCGGGTGTAATCACTTTACTGTACCGTTATCTCACTAGCATAACTGTACCTCTCTCCGTTCGCAAGTTATTCCAGGCTAAAAGACTTTCCAATGCACCCTGTACAATATATACAAAGTTTATCTCTAAATTTAAAGGACATTTAAGGATACTTTAATCCACTCAATAATGATACTCATTTTGATGATACCGATTATATTTCTATTGATACTAATTGATGCAAAATGTTCATTCCCCCATAAATACCAATAATATATATCAATACTTCAAGCAAATTATTGATGTACTGTTCATATGTCTTTCATCGATATCATAATCCCTTCTAGAAAACATCTCTAGTTGCATGCCTGCTGACAACATAGAGTTTTTGAAAGTGCTCCTGAAAGCTACGCAGTACGATTCAGGAACATTTTAACAAGAGTAAATGATTGGGACTGAACATTAACTTTGAGAAAACGAATTTGATGTACATTGATTTTTACAAGAACTGAAGATTTGGATGTTGATTGGGGAAATATAGAAGTAACTATGCTTACACAGTCGTATCATAATAACATGACCACACCCTTAATAATGGGAATAACCACCCTTGGCCAGGATTGCAGCAACTAGACGGTGTGGCATGGACGCAGTGAGGCCCTGGAAGTTTGCCCGAGGCACACGTGCCCATTCGAACTGCACCAGAACACGGAAGTCCCGCAGATGACGTGGTTGTGGGTCGGCACGTCGAACCTGTTGATCCAAATAGTCCCACAAGTGCTCTATGGAATTGATGTCGGGCGATTTCTCTGGCCAAGGGAGAGCGGAGACATGTTCCTGGAACCAGTCACGCACCTCCTTGGTGACATGGTACGGGGCGTTGTTCTGTTATGTCCGCACTGTCCATCATCACCACCGAGGTAAACGTCCAACAAGAAGCATGCATGTGGTCAGCGTGGATGGAGAGGTAGCCATTGGCGTTCAGGGACCTATCCAGTGGTACCAGCGGTCTCAAGTCATACCAGGAAAACATCCCCCAGACATGCGCACTGCCACCGCGGGCCTGTACTTGACCAACAAGCGTGTCCAGTTGTTGGTTCTCGTGCGTCTGACGTCATATCCGCCGCCGCCCTTCTCTTCTGTGGAGCAGAAACCTCGATTCGTTGAAGAAGGCAACCTTTTGGAGAAGGCAACCTCCAAATCTCTTCCACTGTATAATGATGGTAGTCCCATGCGATCTGCAGGCGTCGTTGCCGATGGACCTATGTTAACATGGACGCCTTGACGCAGCGTCGATTCCAGAGAGCTATGTGTAGCAGGTTTCACTCTACTGTCATCGGGGGCACGTACTTGGGTGCCCCAGTGTTTGTTTGCGCGGTATATCTCCATGTGGTCGACCTTGTCACGTGCACTCTTTTTTTTTTTTTTTTTTTTTTTTTTTTTTTGATTGAAGGTTTAACGACCACCGTGAGCAACTCAACGAGCTATAAGCAGTCACCCGTCATTAATTTAGGGTCACTGGTTCTAGGGAAGGCAGAGAGCCAGTGCCGTAAGACAAACACAACATCCATGCCTCACCGGGATTCGAACGCGGACCCCATTCGGACGAATGATCAGAGGCCATCGCTTAGACCACTGCGCCACCGGGGCGGCCACGTGCACTCTGTGACGCGCCTGTGCGGGTGAGGGTACACTGTGATTCCGAGAGTGGTCATATTATTCTGATACGACCGTGTACGTTTGAATTTTATAATAGATATAACGCGAGAGTAATGTCAAAGAAGAATTGAATAGGAGTATAAAACTTCGCTGGAGAACATTTAGAGGAAAGAGTACAATTTTTAAGATCCTTTATCGTTATGTATTAACAGAAAAGTGTTTAATCATTGCAGCTTTCCAGCTGTTACTTATGGAGCTAAGTTATAGACCTTAGCTAGAGAAGACCTACAGAGGTTGCAGACAGCTCAAAGAAGCATGGAGAGAAGCACGTTAGTGTAAGCATAAAAGATAAAAAAGGCAGTCAGGGATCATTAAAATGACAAGAATTGATGGCATCATGACTAAAGTAAAGACGTGAAGTGGCGATAGTGTGGGCATATTGCTAGAAGAATTAACAACCGTCGTATAACTGAAATACTATAGACTGGCAAGAAAAGTCACTGAAGAAGATCACGTGGCTGAAATTCGAAAACATGCTGGAGTGACATGGAAAAGTACTGATCAAAGCGGAAAGTTGTTAAAGAGACTTAAGAAAAGTTGTGACGTATGCTCTAATTTAAATTTCTTTTTTTATTTCCTGTTATGTAAATTTGGTTCATTCTACAAATTTTGAAGATGACAATCCGTTTTTTGGTGTAAATATGACAAGGATGGTAAGTCAGATAATATCCGAAAACTTGAAAATTTCGTCGTCCTGGAGCGGGAATCAAACCCGCGTCTCCCAGATAGCTCCCGGGTATGCTAACCACTACACCATACAGAACGACCAAGTCTCAAGTTTACGATTAATTTGAATATACGTAACCATCAAATCTCTTTAGAATTTGTCATTCTCCTTAAGACATTTTTGAACTTAACGCTGCCTTTTCTCTCTCGCTGAATCTTGACTTGGCACCCTGATCGTAGGTCAAAGGTGAGTCAAGGACGGCCTAGTGCCGTTAAAAAGAAAGGGGGGGAAGCATTTACTTTGACTTTGATTTCTCAACAGCTTTCGGAAATTTGGGCACGATAATCAAAATTTTAATTCCCTCTTTCCTTTACCTTATATCGCAAGCCTTTGCCGCATTGTCATTAATAGGGTTTAATCCATTGTTTCATCTCCAAATAGACACAGTTCTCTTCAGAGCGGCAAAGAAAATTTTGAAATGGTGTTGAAGTTAAGGTTCTGATCCGTAGTGTTAGGAATTTTATCATTTTGCTTATTTTTTATTTTTATTTTAGCAATACGAAAACGTTGTTCAAGATTATACAAATATGTTTCATACAAAAGTAAGCTGATTTCAGTACCTTTGTTAAGGCATTTGTTTTGCATTTTTTCATGATTTTTAAGGGATATGGTATTTTTTCAGGTTTTCTGGTCATTTAAAAGCTTTTTTTTTGTTGTTGTTATTGAGTCATTTTGCATATTTTGATATTTTCAATAAATAGAGCATATTTTTGGATGTATTTCTCTTGGATAAAGAAGATTTACGACTCGTTTGACAGCAATGAAGCGGCCTCAATTAAAGTTGCGCAGAGACTAGTTTCTGATCTTGAAATATCAGGTACATTTTCTACATAAAGCCGAATTTTGGATTTCTCCCTGGTGCCAATATATTCTTGGAGAAGTCAGCACTGCTATTAGTGCATCAATTGTTAATATATAATATATATTCACAATTATATCTTGTGAATATATATTATATATTCACAATATGACTGGAAAAGTAGGGAAGGCTGCGCAAAAGAAAACTGAGCAAATTTTAAAAATATAATGTATGAAAAACTGTGCTTCATTGCAGATGTGCTGTCGGGGAGAAACTTTTCCCTCGGTGAAATTTCAGAAGACTTTGAATGAAGTAACACACTATTTCAGACATGCTCCGGTGGTTTCAGTAGAAGTGAAAAGCTTTTTAATGTTTAACGCTTTGTTAGAAGACAATAGAAAATCATTTTCTTTTGAAATTCTGGGCCTGAGTTTTGATGTGTATTGCAATTCTGGACTGATGTAATAAAAAACTTTTAGTTTGCTATGGCAAACTGAAATTATTCAAATAATTTTTCAAAGGAACTGTAAAAAGTTAAATTTTATTTTTAACTTTTTTTTTTGTCTTATATGACATGTTTTCGAGCAATAATTTTTTAGTTTGGCACAGAAACTGTGAAACAATTGATATATATTTCTTGCTTATTCTTTGTTTTGTTTAATGGGTCATGCGTGCGTTAGTAAAATAAAGAATTCCAGTTCACGCTGCAATTAAGTCAAAAAATTAAAATATATTTTTCAGATTCTTTTTGTTTTGTTTGATGCACCTCTTCTTTTTTTTTATTAATTAGTTTCGCAAGGAAATAAAAAACAAATACGCATTCGTTAGGTCATTTCATTTTTGTTTTATATTTGATTTACATTTGATTTAGTTTTGGGGTCATAAATGCATTTTTATAGGGCATTTTCTAGGAAATTTTAGGTCACAAAAATCTTAGCCCTACTGATCAGATACTGATATAGGAACGATGTGAATGTTAGGAATGAGAGATAGCCAGTTAAGTAAAAGTTCTTGCCACGAGATTAAGTAAGGAGCACAAGAAACTAGTACACCGGTGGTAAAGCAGGCCATCCGTACAACTTATCTTGGAGCTGCACTTAGTTCTTCATCCAGAGGAAACCAAGAACACCTGTCAAGAGTAAGATATTTTCCCCAGTTATCCAATGCCTTCCCTGATATAAATCATTAATGATATGATGTGAGCAGGGCCGTAGCTACCAGAAGGGCAGGGAGGGCGGTAGCCCTCCGAGAATGGTTCCTCCAGGGGCATAAATTCATGCTCTGGGGGATGTAACAAATAGAAATTGTATCTAAAAAAAGAAAATTACACCCTTTTAACATTGGACACTCCATTTCCTTAGGTGGAAGCTGTATTACAAGCACTATCTCTAGGTTACAAGAGATCTTACTTTAAGTTCGATGGGATAACATATCGGCTATGTGAAGAAGCACCAATGGGATCTCCCCTTTCCCCAATCCTTGCAGAAATTAAAAAACAAAGTTCTTCAGTCAACCAGTTACAGACCTATATTATATCTTAGATATGTAGATGATATTTTGGTGTTCTAGAACCATCCTTTGGAATACCTACTAACATTTGTATCTGAGTTATCAAATGTATTTAACACTATAAAGTTTACTGTAAAATATGAAAGTAATTATAATTTACCATTTCTAGATATCATGCTATAACGAAGTAAATTTCTCCGTCATTTTTATCCACCCCGGGGTTCGAACCCGGATCCCCTCATTCCGGAATAAGTCACTCTACCAATTCAGCTACGCGGACGTTTTATTCTGATTCCTATCTGCCTTTATGTCCTGTGCGTCCTTCTGGCAGGTACGTTACATCATCTCCCCTTATTTTTTTATTTTTTTTGAAGTGCTGGAGAAGGGATTCTCTTATTTTTCCTATCTCGCGGTGTGGAAATAACATCACACCATTGCGAGATTTTGAACGGTCGGGTCATCCGGATAGTTCGGGCGCCATTATAACGAAGTAAATTTCTCCGTCATTTTTATCCGCACCAGGGTCCGAACCCGGATCCCCTCATTCCGGAATAAGTCACTCTACCAATTGAGCTACGCGGACGTTTTATTCTGATTCCTATCTGCCTTTATGTCGTGTGCGTCCTTCTGGCAGGTACGTCACATCTCCTGGTACGTTGCAATGCTTACTAGAAACCCATCTAAATCAACTATTAATTCTTCAGTACATAGAAATCCAGAATCAGATACAATACTAATACCTTGGGCATCGGCACACCCATGGAGCTACAAGGAATCATCGATATCTTTTCTTATAAGAAGAGCTTTCACTCATTCGTCCACCACAGCTCTTAGAAAGCAAGAAATGGATACCATTTATAATATCACCTGTAATCACGGATATCCACAGATGAAACCATACATAGGATAGTAGCCACGATTAAAAGGAACAAGACTACAACATTAACATCTGTATATATAAAGAAAAAGATAGGAAATACATTGTTTCTCTTCCCTTTGTACCGAAATTGTGCTATTCCATGAAAACGATATGTCATAAATACGATTTTGATATTGGAATAAACACAACCAACATGAAGTCCTTACTTTTGAAAGACAGAGATCCTGTGCCTTTTGATGTGAAACATGGTGTATATGTTATCCCTCTTAACAGTATAGAAGAAAATGAACAACAAAAAGTGTACATGGGCTCCACTTTTCGTTCAATATCAGCTAGATTAAAAGAACATAAATATGATGTTAAAAATAGAGATACAACCACAGCTTTAGCACGACTTGTAAACCAAGGTAATTATCATTCTGCCTGGAACGAGATTAAAATTCTCAACACACCAAAATCTAGATCAACTTTAAGATTTGTTGAGAGTTTGTATATTATGAAATATGGGAATGTAATGATAATTTACCAGAATTTATACCTATTCCGTGGAAAACATACTTGGGTTTGTCGGGTTAGATATTAATAAATCAATAAATTATACCTATTAATTTTATGTTTGACCAGCAAAAAATGTTGCCCCAGACTCTCATTGGTTAAGCCCATATTATAATAGTTACGTCATTACGACTGTAGTCTTATATAAATAACACAGTGTTTGTCACGTTCGTTTGGTGAATTTTAAAAGCATCTGAAGATGGTACCCACTTTGGGCACCGAAAGATCTCATGTGTGTACATATTTTATTACATCATCTTTTTAAATGTACATATTAAATATTTTAACATTGAAGTTAAAATAGTTATCGTGTCATTTCGGTAGTTTTTCATGTATGTAGTTATCGGCACGAGTTAAATTCACAGTATATACACCCTTCAGCATTTTCTTTTTAAGGACTTTAGTTAATCTCATACAATATTCCATGCAGTTAACTGGGGTACAGAGTAAAATACACTATGAGGTCTGAACATCTCATATCCATGAAGGGAATTTTTCCAAAACAGTGGACGGAGGCGTAGAAAACAATATGCTGTTATACCTAACCTCTGTGACCTTTCCGAACATGTCGTTAGGATGAAGAGCTAGTTAATCATTTGTGCTCTGTCGTAGAAAGTTCTCTGAGGGTTTAACCTTGAAAGGAATTTTTCCAAGCCCTACCCCTTAAGCTTCTCCCTATTGTTACGTTCACAATACGATACTCATTCGTACTGCCCTGGTTTGTATTCCGTTCTGTACTTCTGTGGGGTGTGTTGTTGTCGGCGTTCGCATAACGTGTATGCTTTACTTGGTATTTACAACCTCTGGCTCTCGGGTATTTACCTAATTCTTACATTTTTAATAAAATTCTATCAAAAAGCTGAAATGAGATTTTAGAACGGTCATAATACTTTCCTATAACGGCCATGAGTGCTACATATTATTTGAGTACAACTCGAAGGGGTAATTTCAAGTCTCGCCCTACCATATTAGAAAATCTTGCTAAGGTCCTGCATGTGAGTGTAATATTGCTCTCACAGTACTGCACATGCTGGATTCGGTAGGTCAAAATTCACAGAATCGTTTGCCAAAAATCAGTTGTTCAGGTTTTCATGTTTTCTTTAGCTGTAGCAGTGATGTGCTATAATAAAGTTTATTTGGCCGTTATTACCATATAATTAGAGTAAGGAATCTATACAGGAATAATGTTTCATCACGAGAATGCATCAACGATGTTACGCTTTAATTTTACTTCGTAGCTGCAAGTAAGTTCTTACGAGACCTCACAAAGGCTTTTATGAAACATATTGCATACGTGCCTCAACCGTAAGACTAGGTCGTCGAACCAAGGTAACCTAGTGTCATCGTTGCTAGTATTTGACCATCTAAATTAACTGGAAACTTATGCGCTTTATGCCCCAAATTCCCGCACGAAAGGACTTGGCGGTAATAATGCCACCTAGAAGAAAATTCTGGAAAATCTAGATAATATAAGTTAAGTATTGGGCATGTTGGAAAGCATGTTGAAAATGTGCTTATGCTATAAGAGGTATTCCAAGACGTGCTGATGTGTGATAAATACTGATTCTATAGTTCCGAACAGGAAAACGTCTGCACCAATAAAACAGGACAAACTAATAGAAAACCCTGCTTATCTGGTGTTGCAAACAAATTTGTTACTTAAATCGCTATTTCGTGTTTCTAACTCTTGTTTACATGCCCGCTGCAAGATTTTCGACATGTCTGTCTTTCTTGTGATCCGTCAGTCAGCTTTCTTACTGTCAGTCCGTTGGTCTGCCTCACGACAGAAAAAAATATGAACGCTGCTAAAAGCCGTTTTGAAGAAGTTTTCCCTAATTTTTGTGTCTAAGACAGCACAGTATACGCACACAATTCAAGGGATTTATAACCTTCGGTTCATCCGTCAGCCAGTATTTTTGATTCAGGAAAAACCGGGAGAGAAAAAGTGTTTTAGATCTTATGTAAATGTTGTTGTTTTTTTATCGGGCACGGAAAAATTTATTTCAGCTCAATTTTAAAATAAAAGATGCCGTTTCTGCAGAAAGCAGACCCCCGACTATGTAATGAACAGACGGTAGACACGCTGGCACTAAAAAGAAATTCTTCAATCCAACATTCAGCTTCATGGGCATCGTTTCTTCAAGATACACAAACAGACTGGATTACAAATGAAGAGGAGAGAGACGTATCAAATCTTGTACATGCTTCTTCTGTATCCAATAGCGGAATAATTTTTGCAGTCTGACATTTTAAAGCGGTTATGAATTTGTCACTGCACCTAAATAACAAGATGTTTATAAATTTCCTGAAGTTAGACGGAAGGACAGCCTCTACTAAAATCTCATTACTTCCCCCACCCGATTTAAATACGACTAAGTGTTGTAAACGGTATAAATGTGTCTGCGGCGAACTAAAGAACCGTTCATGCTTACGTATGCTTGATTCAATAAGGTACCTTTTCCTGTACGATATGTAGGTGACGAAGAATATCCTTCTTATTGAAGGCTGACGGGCAAATCCATAAGATAAATTTTTTTTGATAATCATCTCCAAAAGTAGTGGTAAACGAACTGATGCATTAGCTTAGTGGATTTACTCTGAACAAAGAATCATGAAACTCAGCCACGAAGCAAAGCTGTATATGGCACAAAGATTGCTATACATTAATTGTTTAAGGCATGATTACCTGGGAGTTTAGAGTAATGAGGTATTATGGATTAAGCGGAAGTATTAAACCATAAAAGGTTTCGTCGTCATAAGGTGTAATTGTTAGATGATTATTGAAAGATTAATTTTAACAGATCAATGATAGTGTCCATATGACTTCATTGTTATCACTAATGTTTTTGTTTCTCCGTGAATTGCGATTATGTTGGCATAATTAAAATATGTAAGCCGGGGAAAGTTTTCAGGGTGCCACTTTATTGGGGTCATGGAATATTGTAAACAACTTTAATGTCGTAATATTTTCGTTTTTGGGGATGATAACAAGTGTAAGGCAGAAAAAATATTAAATAAATATTACTAAAACGCGTAAAGCCAAATGCGAGATGATTAAATTAAGCTATTATTTTTATATTACAGTACTAATCTACACATTCTCAGAAAGAGAATGCTTCTCTATCTTGGAATCACTTGAGGAATGTGCTTGAATGTTGGGCAGAAATTTGAGCAAAAAAAAACAAACTATTTTAATAGATCTACTCTTACTTTGAAATGCTTAAAAGAAGAAATAATGGAGAAACTAATATTGAAGTACGTGGAAATCATCTTGAAATACTTCGGAAACGTTGTAATATTAGAATCTCGAAATTTCTGTAATATTTCAAAATCTTGTTAATCTGAGAACGGTTGGGAGCCTATAAGAGGCAAGGAGCCTGTAAGAGGGAAACATATTAACATATGAAGCCTAAGAACCTCTTTAATATTTCTTACAGTACTTCTGAAGCAAATATTACATTTCACAAGAGTTTCCAGGGTAGCTTTAACGATAGAGAATATGGGAATTACCGTCTTATTATAACATTTGGGAACCACCTTCACATGCTGGAAACCACCTGGGCTATCTTCACATGTTAGAAACCACCTTGATATTTTAAAAAGAAATCGGGAATTGTTAATATTATAATACTAGGGAAATTAGGAAGCTTCTACATTAGAAGAGTTGGAACTACCTTCATATTCGAACCTTTAAGAACCATATTCGTATCAGAACAATCGATAAACACCTCCATGTCCTGGAGTGCTTGGGAAACTGTAATTTTCCAAAGAAATCGGAAATCTTTAATGTTGGATAAGGTAGAACTGCCTTCATCTAAGAACATTTAAGAACCATGTTCATTTCAGAACTCGTTAGAGAACTTGAGAAGCTTTAACATTAGATAAGTTCGAGCTACTTTCATGTCAGACCTTCTAAGAATTATATTCATATCAAAACGAGAAATACCTCCATGTACTGGAATACTTGAGAGGCTCTAATACCTATTTTAAACTGTTGGGGGGAGGGCTTCTGTTGTTGTACTGGGGAACACCCTCATATAAGAACACTTGGAAATCGCCTTAATATTTGCTAGAGTACTTGGGAAGCACATTACCATATAAGTATCTGAATGATATTCATATTTGACTAAACCATCTTGTTCTCAAAACATTAGGAAATAGCTTTTATATTTGCTGGCTATATCGTTCTGCTCGGGAATCATTTGAACAGTAGTCCAATGATTCCCGAGCAGTACGACATAAAAAAACGATTGGAATGAAACGATTGCAATGATAGAGCATTTGGCAATTATTTTAATGTTAAATTATGCATGTATATGATTTATATCTCTAACTTTTCTTTTGAGTTTCTGTTTTCTTATATAAATTTCGTTGCTTTTTGGTTAAACGTTTCCCAGTTTAACGGCGCGTTACTTCGCAGGACACCTTTTACAATTCGGCAACGCTGAATGCGTCATAGAAAGTTTAAATGAAAATATTGAATGTAAAGATATTAGAATTGGAGAGAGGGGGAGGAGAGAGTGAGCGAGACGATATTTACGAGAGAAAGAGAGAAAGCGGGAGAGAGGGAGAGGTTGGGAGAGAGGGAAGGAGAGAAACAGCGGGACGACATTTCGCAAGAGAGAGAGGGATAAACAGAGTACAGATATAGGGAGGAAGAGAGAGAGGGAGAAACAGAGTACAGAGATAGGGAGGAAGAGAGTGAGCGAGACGATATTTACGTGAGAAAGAGAGAGAGACAGAGAGGGTGGGAGAGAGGGAAGGAGAGAGACAGCGGGGCGACATTTGCACAAGAGAGAGAGGGGGAGGAACAGAGTAGGGATTTATGTCGAAAGATTGAGGCTAGATTGTATGCCAATGTATTACGAAAGAATTAAAGCCTATTGATACACAGTATATATGTGATAGACTATTGCTGTTATACGATTGAAAATTGCATAGAACACTAACGAGTAGCAGTGCATTATATTCATCTCTTACAGCCTTACAGTGAGTGGAACCATCTAAAAAGGCACGTTAAATTACTTCAATTTAAAGCTTAAGCTCTATACACCTTTTAAACATTTTGCTATTAGATTACTTAGAAACTATATCAGAATACTTGGAAAACCACTAAATATTTGTCGTTATACTTTGGAACGTCATTAATATTTTTCAAGGTATTTGGACCACTTTGTTATTAAATCTCTTGAGAACATTCTCAATGTCAGAAAAATACGATGACCCCATAGTTTAGAGTGCTTGGAAACACTGATATATTTGTTGAAGCACTGGCCAAGCACATTAACATTGAGTCCTTCGTTGAGTCTAGTTCAATATTAAAATATCGGAACCACTGTGCTAGAGTACTTGGGAAAGTACTTTAATATTGTAGTGCATCAAAACTATTTTAATTTTAGATTACTTGAGCATCATTGCATGTCAGAGAATTCAAAAAACCACCGGATTATTAGTAAATTTTTATGAGTCGATAAAGGTTACTACCTAAAGACTACCTCAGTATTTGAAAAACTATATGGTGACTAGTTTTTGCAATGAACCAACTTGTCCAATTTTCATGGAATATCGAAATCCGAGTATTGGCATTTACCTATTTTTAAAGTGTTATGCATTTCGAAAAATATTTTCAATGCAAAATGTACTTCTAAATTGAATTCAGAACTGTTTGAAGAACCTCTTAGTTATTATGACAGATGCTCGTTCTGATGAGAACACAGTGATCTCCGAAGGTTTAAATTTATGATCAACATTTTTGCATAGTGAAGACTTTATACGATAGAAATAAATGAACAAAAAATTATCATGAAAACGAAATGTTTATGTTGAAATTTTTCAAATATAGTAGTTGCAACGTTATACTTGGAAATCCAGTGATAAGAAAATTAGTGAAGATTTCATTAAATGCCAGTTCTTAATGATACGCAAATTACTTAATTTTTACAATTCGTTCATAAAGAAACTGATTTTTAAAACGCTTTAAGCTCATATTTCGCCTGCCTGATGTGTAACCTACAGTCGCCTGATTGAGAAAAAAGTGGTCAGACTAACTAAAGATCAAAAGTAAATTGAATATTGTAAAATTTCAATAAATTTTAAAACACAAATAGTGAATAAATGCTTCTTCAAACAATGATAGAACAACTAATGAAATATGTTTTAAACATATTCAGAATATCAGAAGATAGTTGAAATAAACTGGGATACTGAACGTCTTTCAACCAGCGAAGAGATAACTTTAAAAATATTTGTTTTTAAACACTATGAAATAGTAAAATTTAGACAAGTGATAAAGAAATACAAATTTTGAAGATGACTATTCGATTTTTAGTGTAAATGTGACAAGAATGGAAAGTCAGATAATATCCGGAAACTTGAAAATTTCATCGTCCTGGACTCGAATCCGGGTCTCCCAGATAGCGCCCGGGTATGCTAACCACTACACCACCCAGAACGACCGAGTCTCAAGTTTTCGATTAATTTGAACATTACCAGGTTCAACCTCCACGTTCGCTAAACATGAATGCCGGTTGCTTCGACTGGCGAATCCTGTAATGGTTATATTCAAATTAATCAAAAACTTGGGACTTCGTCGTTCTGGGTGGTGTAGTGGTTAACATACCCGGACGCTACCTGGGAAACGCGGATTCGAATCACACTCCAGGACTATGAAATTTTCTTCGGATATTATCTGAATTACCATCTTTGTCACATTTACACCAAAAATCGGATTGTCATCTTCAAAATTTGTATTATGTGGTGCAATCCCGTATTTCTTTCATAAAGTGATAAAGAAGTTTTCAGGTACTTAAGTTTAAAAAATGAGCCTTATAACAGCAAAAAGATAAATTTGCATAATTCTTCAATTTGTGGTTTGAGTGTATCAGGTCATTTATTTTTCTTGTATCTTTCCGCAAAATAAATTGCGACAACTAGTCGGGAGAATCGAATACATAGAACCACATGATGGATAGCTTTCACAAACATTGCTTAATAAAATCTTGCAGGAATAAAATTTCTATAAGTATTCAAAAGAAACTATAGCATAAATAATTTTCATATGAGAACGATTTAAAAACAAGGATATTTTAAGATTTAAAGAAAGGAAAAAAATTAGAAAATTTGCTGGAACGAAAAAATGCCAAAAAATATATGAGAAGCGTTAAATAAAATAGTAATATTAATTGGTGAAGATCTGATATGAAAAAAAAGACCTAAGAAATGTAGGAGGAGCATTAAATACGATACTCAATCTAATTAATATTATTCTAAAGAAAGAAATTTCGGCATCGAAATAAAAAATGGAAAGAGAATTCAAAAATGGAAAACTCTTAAAATATGAAATCAGACTTATTACAAGAAATAGTCGGAAAGCACGAATGTTCTACTTTTTTCAGCTTTTTTTCTTTAAGCATTATGCTTTCCCTCGAAGGATCGTTGGACTCTGCCTTCCACTGTTTTGCATTGTTGTAAATAATAAAAATGTGACTACTGATTTAAAAATTGTATCAAAAATTTAAATAATCAGATTTTATTAATTAACAAAAATATTCGGCAATCGAATAAAAAATGGGAAAAATATCTAAAAATGAAAACTCGGCAAATGTGAAAACAGACAAATTACACGAAATAGCTGAGAGAAGAAAGCAAGAACTCTCTATTTTTCTTTCTTTTCTACGATAAGCTTTACTTCAAGAAACCGCGGGCTCTGCATTCCAATGCTTTCCATTGCTGCAAATAATGAAATTTTGACTGCTCATTTAAAAACAGTGTCACAAATTTTTTAAGCTGAAATTGAGACAAAAATTCAATATTGAGACCCCAAAAGCTGATTTTTCTTCCGCTTTAAGAAATCAATGCAATAAAAATATTGACGAACTTGAATTCTAAAAGAAAAACAACTTTGTAAGTTGCTCCTTTTCCAAAATAATAATAATAATAAAATAATTATCGAGAGAGTTAGCTTTCATTCTTTTTAAATAATTTATGCTATGCATCTTTCGCATGCCAAGATCTTTTTGTGTGTGAAATAAAATGAGTGATTCGAGAGTATACATTTATTTACGTACAACACATTCCCTCACTCACATCCACAGCGAGCCACGGACCAGTACATGTTAAGTGGAATTAAATCATAACAACAAACCATAAAGTTTCTAATTCCTGACATTGAGCGGTACTTAGGTAGGTGGATTGATGAATGTTATTGTTGTAAAACCATGAAAGAAGATATGTAAGTCATAAAAATAAATATTCACTAAACTATAGTGATGGCAATAGTAAGCATTTCGACTGTGTAGTTTTTCTAAAAATAATATTTATTATTACTATTATATTCAAATTAAAATGACATGGCTCAACCGAGAGAACAAGCTGGATTCAGGAGTGACTACAGCATTATAGATCATATTCACTTACTGAGAGAACTAATTGAAAGAGCGAGGGAATATGAACATCTATTATGCATGGCTTTTATCGATTATGAAAAGGCCTTTGATTCGGTGAAACCATCAGCAGTTACAATGGCTCTGAAATCCTGCGGTATTGAAGATTCATACATTTATATTATTAATAGCATCTATGAAAATGCAAGTGCAAAGATTCGGCTATTTGCAGTAAAAATATTGACGAACACCCATAAAAATTGGAAAGGGATTGAGACAAGGTGACACTATATCTCCCAAACTTTTTAATGCCACATTTAAAAATGTCTTTCAATCACTGAACTGAAAAAACAAAGGGATAAAAATTAATGGAGATTATCTAACTCACCTTTGTTTTGCTGATGACGTAGTCATTTTTGCAACTACCCCATCAGAGCTACAGAGTATGATCCAGGAACTTGCTGACAAGAGTAAAGAAGTGGGATTAAAAATGAACTTTCAGAAGACAAAAGTGATGTACAATGCTTTTACAAGAAATGAAGATTTAGCGATTAATGAGGAAAAACTGGAGATAACCAACACGTACATTTATCTTGGACAGCGGATATCAAGTGAAGGTCACATTGATGAAGAAATTAATCGGCGTATAATACTTGCCTGGAGTGCTTTTGGAAGAAAAAGTATAATTTTCAAGAGCAATATGCCATTATGCCTTAAAAGAAAAGTGTTTGATCAATGCATCCTTCCCGTGCTTACGTATGGTGCAGAGACGTGGACTTTAACTAAAAGAGACATACAAAGGCTGCAGACAACTCAAAGAAGCATGGAGAGGTGCATGCTTGGTGTAACCAGGAGAGATAAGAAGAGGAACTTGTGGATCAGAAAAATGACAGGAGTGGAAGACATCTTGATCAGAGTTAAATCCCTGAAATGGCAATGGGCTGGACGTACTGCCAGAAGCACAGACCATCAATGGACAGCCGAAATTTTAGATTGGATTCCAAGGGACAGGAAAAGACCCAGAAGAAGACCACATGGGAGATGGGTGGATTAAATTCGAAAGTATGAGGGAGTGACATGGGGGAGACTGGCACAAGACAGACCGCTGTGGAAGAAACTTGGGGAGACCTTCGTCCAGCAGTGGTGTGAAATTGGTTGACAATGATGATGAATGATGAAGGAACGACCTTGCAGTTGACTTTTGTAGTGATGTAGCTACGAAAGTGAACTGCGCATGTGCAAGCTAAAGTCTGACCTCAAGATAGAGAGACAAGCTGAATTGCAAGTGTGTTAGTGAGAGAGATCGGGAACTTTTGGTCTAGGATATCTATATAGGTTACACCCCCATCGTTTTATGCATAATTTTAGAGCTGTAGTGAGCAGCATGTAACTACCCTCTTGGGGGGGGATTGGTCGAGAGAAAGAAAGTCAAATTTCTCTAGGACGCACCGTTTTAGTAGAATCAAAAATGCATTTTTGTAGTGGCTTTTATCACATTTAATATAAGGCTCTCGTAATTTGCGCAGATTTCAATGACATACTATTATGATTACAATTTAGATTACAATGACATTACTTTATGTAAAACGTTAAGAATTAACGTATGTAAAATGTGATGAAATAATGTAGGTAAAACGTGATGAAATAACGTCGGCGATGGTTTAGAAAAATCTGCTGTTGAATAACAATAAAATTAACTATTGCTGTATCACTTCATGGGACAGCATTCAACAATCAGATTTGATCAATGGTTTTGACTACATCCGTTACTCATTTCTGTAATATCGAAATTTATTTTACTGCTGTTGGAAAAGATACGTAGCATAAAAAAAAGAGAAAAAAGAAGAAAGAGAGTGTACCGAGTTATGCCTATGCTTTTTGATAATAGCAACATGGAAAAGAAAAGGAAAGAGTGAAGAAAAAAAAAACTCAGGAGTCAAGCGATCTTCAGAAATAGAAATATTTAACAATAACATTTGATCCATAGAGGCATTTCAAATTCTGTTGCGTGTTGAATAAAAGGGTTTTCAACCAGAAACGCGAAATTTGCACGCAATATTGCCCACAGTTCCATGCGTTATATATGAATTTCTCACAAATTTCTGAAGTGGATATTTGAACTTACCCTATGTCGTTCTGTCAGTTCCACATGGGTTTAGTATTAATAGTCCGTAGTAAAAACTACTTGAGGTAGTTGTTTGCTGAAATTTTTTGAAGGTAAAACGAAATCCTGACTCTTAGATGCTGAGGAGGAGCAGAAGCAACACACTGGAAGGGAAGAAGGTTTCAAGTAGATCAGAGTGTTTGTTACTCCCTCTCGGCTGCACGGATCTCTGCGTTGCCGATTGATGCGTTCAAACTCTCCGCGGCTGACCTCTTTCTTCACGCGGCAATGCCACTGGCCTTGCTACCGTCCTACGATCTTTGTTTCTGCACTACTGGCCGGAGATATGTGTTAGTGGGACCAAAGGAGGCTGTTTTCGTCTTCACTGTGGGGGAGACAACTTTCTGGGGGAAGACCTAGATTCGGTCTCCAGGCAACAGCCTATAGGCTAAGAAGAGAAGATGCTATTGAAACTGTGAGTGTTTCGCTTTGCCGGCAGTGAAGGTATTGCACCTGGCTTTGAACATAAGTCGAGCTGACACCGTTATATGCACCCTCCGGGGATTTTTAAGGAGACATAGGTGCATATTTTTTCTCTCTCTGTTTTTCATGCTTGACGAACCATATTTTTCTGCATCTTCATTTTCTCTCTGCCTCTTCTCTGGCTGTTTAGGAAGCCTGGGGCACCGGATTCTCTGGAACAGCTATTACGGAGCTCTTCGGTGATTTCCAATAAATGCATTTACCTATAATAATTACCAAAAAAACGAACTGAAAAAGAAATTGGGTTATGAAATTTTAATGTGTTTAAGTAAGTCTTTTTTTTTTTTTTTTTTTTTTTTTTGAATTATCAACAACGACCTTAAAAGAAAAAGGATTACAGCTGAGTTACAACACTCCCTTCACTTTTAGAAAGTTTCCTTTTACGAAGTCCTTAAGGCAAATTACGTTTTTACTCAAATGGAACACTTAATCACATGTTCAAATTCTGAACAGGGTAAAGGGTCCATTGGCATAATAATCTGTGTTCCTTTTCGTTTGGGTTCCAGAATAGGTTTCGGGAAAAGAAGAACCTAATTGTAAAAATTCAAAGTATTTCATCATTTTTTTAGATTCACTAAAACATTACTTACCTCTTACCACAGCGTGTCAAAGAGTAAAATTATTAATATCACTGAAAAATTACTTACCTCTTATCCATGGCAAGTTAAAGAGTAAATTTATTAGATTCACTGAAAATAACTTACATCTTACCCACAGCAAGTTAAAGAGTTAATTTATTAGATTCACAGAAAAATTACTTACCTCTTACCAACAGCAAGTAAACGAGTAAATTCATATTAGATTCACCGGAAAATTACTTACCTCTTACCCACAGCAAGTTAAAGAATGAACTTATTAGATTCACTGAAAAATTACTTACCTCTTACCTACAGCAAGTTAATAAGTAAATCTATATTAGATTAACTGGAAAATTACTTACCTCTTACCCATGACAAGTTAAAGAGTCAATTTATAAGATTCACTGAAGATTGCTTACCTCTTACCCACAGCTAATTAAAGAGTTAACTTATCAGATTCACTGAAAAATTACTTACGTCTTAGTCACAGCAAGTTAAAGGGTAAATTAATATTAGATTCATTGGACAATTACTTACCTCTTACCTACAGCAAGTTAAAGAACAAATTTATTAGATTCACTGGAAAATTACTGACCTCTTACCCACAGTAAGTTAAAGAGTTAATTTATTAGATTCACTGAAAAATTACTTACCTTTTAGCCACAGCAAGTTAAAAAGTCAATTTATTAGGTTCACTGAGAAGTTACTTACATCTTACTCACTGCAAGTTAAAGAGCAAATTTATGAAATTCACTGAAAGATTACGTGTTACCCACAGCAAGTTAAAGAGTAAATTTATTAGATTCACTTAAAATTACTTACCTCTTACCCGCAGCAAGTTAAAGACTTTATTTATTAGAATCACTGGAAAATTACTTACCTCTTACCCGCAACTAATTAAAGAGTTAATTTATTAGATTCACTGAGAAATTACTTACATCTTTTTCACTGCAAGTTAAAGAATAAATTTATGAAATTTACTGAAAGATTATGTCTTACTCACAGCAAGTTAAAGAGTAAAATTATTAGATTCACTGAAGAATTACTTACTTCTTACTCACAGTAAGTTAAAGAGTTTATTTATTTTATTCACTGAAAAATTGTTTACCTCTTACCCGCAGCAGGTTAAAGAGTAAATTTATTAGATTAAACGGAAAATTACTTGCCTCCTACTCACAGCAAGTTAAAGAGTTTATTTATTAGATTCACTGGAAAATAACTAACCTCTTACTCACAGCAAGTTAAAGAGTAGATTTGTTAGATTCACTGAAAAGTTACTTACCTCTTACCCACAGGAGTTTAAAGACTAAATTTATGTTAGATACACTGGAAAATTACTTACCTCTTACCCACAAGAAGTTAAAGAGTAAATTTATGCTAGATTCACTGGAAAATTACTTACCTCTTACACAGCAAGTAAAGAAGCTCGTGTGGTCTGTCCATTGGAACGCTCATACAACAGTAAACACGCTCTGAAATAAAAGCTTGGACACATGTAAATTTTTTCCTGTTGGTGATATACAAAAAGTTAGGCAAGTTATGAAATAAAATGCGGGAACACACAAGTTCTCCCATTATTAGAAAGCACATTCCGCAATCCAGCAAGTTACGAAACAGAATTTCGATAATATCAAAGTTTTTGTTCTGTTATGAAATTCAGTAAGCTCTGAAGTAATGCAGGGGAATCATCCAAGATTTTTGTTTATTGGAATTCCCGTGCAAAATACAAGAAGCAGAAACGAAATTCGGGGAGCGTCTACCTTTTCTGTTTATTGAGGGTAGTAACGGATCTAGAGGGGGGGGTGACTGGGGCGAACGTTCCCCTCCTGTAAAGCAGGATTTTCCTCTTTAAGTAGCCAATATCTAAAAATTTAATGCATTTATTTTTGTAGAATTATTGTAATAATAAATCCACAGGTTTTTGTAAAAATTTTCATAACAACTAAAATTTCTTGTAAATTTGGAGATAGGGTGTTCAGTTCTGGCTTCAGCAGAAATGAAAAAGAAAAAACTAGAGATTCAGAAACAGAAAGATGAGAGCGGAAGTGAAAAGAGGGTTCGACAGATCATGAAAACCAATGGGTGAGCTTTGTTCTGTTTTTATTTTTTATTATTATCTGGCATCATTAGCCATTGAGAGCAGAGGAAGTCACCGACTAGGGTTGATTTCGAAGTAAGGGTGAAATAGTGTGGGTGACAGACATAGGCGTAACCACTGGGGGGTGGGGGAGGTCGGGGAGGTCAGCCCCCCCCCAGATTTTAAAAGTCTGGGATCCCCAATGTAAAAGACCCCCCCCCAAAAAAAAAAAATATTTTTCGGGAATATAATGATATAATGTATACTTTTTTATGATGTGAAACAACTACATTTGATAATACTAGACAAACCCGTCGGAATTGACGGAAAGTTTTTTTTTTTTTTTTTTTTAAATAATTAACTCATATGAAACAACAAAATGTAAACTTCATTTGATTGACAAATTCATTCATCCACTTCAGTAAAGACAAGTCCAGGTTCGTGATTTTTTTCGACCACCGTGAGCACCTGAATGGGCTATAAGCAGTCGCCCGTCTCTAATTTCGGGTCACTGGTTCCAGGGAAGGGAGAGAGCCAGTGGCGTAAGATAAATACGACATCCATGCCTCACCGGGATTCGAACCCGGTAGACAAAACCCGTCGGAATCGACGAATAGTTGTTTTTTTCTTGGTAGATGAAGCCCGTTGGAATCGACGATTAGTTTTTTAGAAGTTGCCTGTCCCTAATTTAGGGTCAGTGGTTTCAGGGAAGGGCAAGAGCCAGTGCCGCAAGACAAACACAACATCCATGCCTCACCACGATTTTTTTTTTTTTTTATTGGAGGTTTAACGACCACCGTGAGCAACTCAATGGGCTATAAGTAGTTGCCCGTCCCTAATTTAGGGTCACTGGTTCCAGGGAAGGGAAAGAACCAGTGCCGTAAGACAAACACAACATCCATGCCTCACCGGGATTCGAACCCGGACCCCGTTCGGACGAATGATCAGAGGCCATCGCTTAGACCACTGCGCCACCGGGGCGGCACACCAGGATTTGAACCCGGTAAACGACACCCGTAGGAATCGACGAATAGTGTTTTTTTTTCCCGGTAGACAAAACCCGTCAGAATCGATGAGTAGTTTTTTTTTTTTTTTTTTTTTTTTTGAAAATAATAAACTCATATGAAAAATTTATTTGCATCTTTACATAATATGAAACGTCTTGCCTACATGAATAAACTGGATCGAATGAATGTTAAATTGTATGTATACATCACACAGTGCAATGGCACAACTGCCCGTTGGCGCAGTGGTCTAAGCGATGGCCTCTGATCATTCGTCCGTAAGGGGTCCGGGTTCCAATCCCGGTGAGGCATGGGTGTTGTTTTTCTCCTACGGCATTGGCTCTTTCCCTTCCCTGGAACCAGTGACCTTAAATTAGAAACGGGCGACTACTTATAGCCTAGAGTTGCTCACGGTGGTCGTTAAACCCCTAATCAAAAAATAAAAAAATAATAAAAAATGACACAAAGCAATCAGGTCTTCGAGTGTTCGCTGTTCCGATAAGAACTTTCAAACAAATTCCTGCTAGCGTTGTTTTGCACAAAGGTTCGCTGAGAAGAGAGACTTCGGACTATCTGAGTCCCACAATACTTCCGCCTTCAACAGCGCGTGATTCAACCGCAAGCGATCGGTTGTCAACCACAAGCTTCTCCCATAGACTTTACATTGGAAATTGGCGGCCCCACAACGCCCGAACGGTGGCCCCAATCTCATTTATCTCTTCGACTGGCACATCTACATGGTAAGACCTTTATTTGATACCTCAACCATATGTTTACGTTCAGCCGTTCTCTCCCGACTCGTCTTTCAGTAAAAAACCTTGTAGAATTAATGTACAGATAAGACTGTAATTTTTCGTAGAATGCAAACACGTGTATCATGTGTACTTAATAATACAGCGGTATCGATTCCTAATAAGCAAAGTCAGCTCTACAACTTTGTAATTTACATTTCTGCCCTATCTATCATAGTTTTACAGTTATGTTCGCTAAGTTGCACAATTCGCCAACAGAGGCGTCTATGACGTGCCCGTTAGATCGCGCTTCAACAACTGCTATGCTTTTGCGTGTGTGTGTGTAAGGGGAGGGGTCCAAAACTCTATCTTACACAGTATGTATATAATATTGTATCATCATCATCATCATTGTCAACCATTATCAATCCACTGCTGGACGAAGGTCTCCCCAAGTTTCCTCCACAACGGTCTGTCTTGTGCCAGTCTCCTCCATGTCACCCCTGCATACTTTCGAATTTCATCCACCCATCTCCCATGTGGTCTTCTTCTGGGTCTTTTCCTGTCCCTTGGAATCCAATCTAAAATTTCGGCTGTCCATCGATGATCTGTCCTTCTGGCAGTATGTCCAGCCCATTGCCATTTCAGGGATTTAACTCTGATCATGATGTCTTCCACTCTTGTCATTTTTCGGATCCACGAGTTCCTCTTCCTATCTCTCCTGGTTACACCAAGCATGCACCTCTCCATGCTTCTTTGAGTTGTCTGCAGCCTTTGTATGTCTCTTTTAGTTAAGGTCCACGTCTCTGCACCATACGTAAGCACTGGAAGGATGCATTGATCAAACACTTTTCTTTTAAGACATAATGGCATATTGCTCTTGAAAATTATGCTGTTTCTTCCAAAAAGCTCTCCAGGCAAGTTTTGTACGCCGATTAATTTCTTCATCAATGTGACCCTCACTTGATATCTGCTGTCCAAGATAAACGTACGTGTCCGTTATCTCCAGCTTTTCTCCATCAATCGATAAATCTTCATTTCTTGTAAAAGCATTGAACATCACTTTTGTCTTCTGAAAGTTCATTTTTAATCCCACTTCTTTACTCTTGTCAGCAAGTTCCTGGATCATACTCTGCAGCTCTGATGGGCTAGTTGCAAAAATGACTACGTCATCAGCAAAACGAAGGTGGGTTAGATAATCTCCATTAATCTTTATCCCCTTGTTTTCCCAGCTCAGCGACTGAAAAACACCCTCCAATGTGGCATTAAAGAGCTTCGGAGATATGGTGTCACCTTGTCTCACTCCCTTTCCAATTTTTACGTGTGTTGTATTTTCAAACAGCCTAATCTTTGCACTTGCATTTTCATAGATGTTATTAATAATATTAATGTATGCATCTTCAATACCGCAGGTTTTCAGAGCCATTGTAACTGCTGATGGTTTCACCGAATCAAAGGCTTTTTCATAATCGATAAAAGCCATGCACAATGGAAGTTCATATTCCCTCGCTCTTTCAATTAGTTCTCTCAGCACGTGGATATGATCTATTGTGCTGTAGCCACTCCTGAATCCAGCTTGTTCTCTCGGTTGAGCCATGTCCAGTGTTACCTTCAAGCGGTGTGAAAGAACTTTAGTGAAGACTTTATAAACTACTGATAGGAGGCTGATAGGTCTGTAGTTTCCGAGATCCTCAATGTCACCTTTCTTATGTAGCAGGATCATTGTAGCGGTGTTCCAATCCTCAGGAATCTTTCCTTCATTAAGGCATCGAGTGAAAATTTGGGCGAGTACTGTTTCGATTTCTCCACTTGCTTCTTGTATGATGTCTACAGTAATTCCATCTTCTCCTGGAGCTTTTCCTCGTTTCATGTTCTTGATTGCATGTGCAACTTCTGCTGGAAGGACTGGAGGAACTCTGGTACTGGTATCTTTCATGATGTCTGGAGTGCATATATCATCCCTTTCATATAATTTGGAGTAGAAATCTTTCACTCTTGTCAAAATTTCGCCCTCTATTTCTTGTTACAGAACCATCTTCTTTTCTCAGTGCCATAATCTGTTTTCTTCCCTTACTGAGATGTCCCTTTGCTATCTTTAGGCTTTGGTTGTTTTCAATTGCTTTCCTCACTAGTTCACAGTTGAATTTCCTTACGTCTTCAGTGATACTTTTTCTTACTGTCTTGCATAGCTCTATATATTCCACTTTGGAAGTCACATCTTCTTTAGTTGTCCTCATCTCTCTTCTTTTTTGCATCAACATTTTGGTTTTTCCTGATAATTTGTTCACATGCAACTTGTTCTTAGACCCAGCTAATTTTGTTGCTGTTTCCATAATAGCTTTGGTTACTTTTCTGTTAACTTCAGAGATGTCCACTTCTTCCGATGTTAGGCCTTCTAAAGCAGAGAACCTGTTCTTCAGTTCCAACTTGAAGGTATTATGGTGTTTTTTAAGGTTGGTTATGTCAATAGATTTTGTTTGTCTTATGAGCTTGCCACGTTCGAGTTTAGTGTTGAGGTGCATCTTACATCTCACCAATCTATGGTCACTACCTGTGTTGAACTTGTTTAGCACACTGCAGTCTTCTATGACGAATTTTTTGTTACACATAATAAAATCAATTTCACTTGTCGTCCCATTTGGATGTCTCCATGTCCATTTCCTGTGTGGCTTTTTCTTGAAGAAGGAGTTCAAGATGAAAAACCCTTCTGCCTCTGCAAACTCAACGAGAGTATTTCCACGCTGGTTTCTGTTGCCATGACCGAATTTACCTACTGAAGTTTCATTCTGTTGCCGTTGCCCTATTTTTGCATTGAAATCTCCCATAATTATTGTATATATACACCGAAGTGTCAAAAAAACGGGTACACCAGTCTAATACTTGGTAGGTCCCCTACGGAAGCGCAGGACTGCAGAAATGTGACGGGGCATGGACTCCACTAGCTTCTGGATATATGCTGTAAGCAATGCACACCATACTTCTTTTTTTTTTTTTTTTTTTTTTGATTGGTGGTTTAACGACCACCGTGAGCAACTCAATGGGCTATAAGCAGTCGCCCGTCCCTAATTTAGGGTCACTGGTTCCAGGGAAGGGAGAGAACCAGTGCCGTAAGACAAACACAACATCCATGTCTCACCGGGATTCGAACACAGATCCCTTTCGGACGAATGATCAGAGGCCATCGCTTAGACCACTGCGCTACCGGGGCGGCCACCATACTTCCTGCAGAGCGTTCCACAATTCGGGTGTATTCCGAGGTCTCTGATTCCTGTGTTCGATAGCGCGTTGCATGGCATCCCAAATGTGTTTTATCACGTTCAGATCTGAGGACTTAGGTGGGATGGCCACACCCCAAACTCAGAAGAATGCTCCTCTAACCATAATGTGGCGTCCCGACACTTGTGTGGAGGTGCATTGTTCTGTTGGAACAGGCCCAACCCATCAGCATGAATGCAGGACATGAACGGGTGTACCTCGTCAGAAAGAATGCGCACATAGCGTTGGCCGGCCACAGACGTTTGTAGACGTACCATGGGTCCCAGTGAAGTTCAGCTAAACACACCCCATACCTTTACGTTGAATTCCGATAAATTCCACGTAATGGTATGGGCATTGAATTCCGATAATACCTGCGAGAGTGTTGCACGCCTATCGCGTGAAACGATTTTTGACAGCCGACAATCGTCACGTTCACCCAATGTCTTTTTACGGCCACACTGGTATCGTAGATTGGAGGTTTTGCCGGAATTCTTGTATTCACGGTACACCCTTGCAATGGTCGTCCGTGAAAATCCGAACTTCGTTTCTGTCTCCGAAATACCCATCTCACGAGCGCCAACTATGACACCGCGTTGAAAATTGCTTAAATCGTTATTACTTATCATTCTCCTGCCGAAAACAGCTCTGACAGCTGGCAAGGATGTCTATCGCTTTATATACGCACTGGCGGACGCAACCGAGTACGCGCATAGGTGGCATTGCTATGTATTTTGCATAAGCTCGTCTGTACAAGTTTTTCTGGCATTTCAGTGTATATGCATACATATAATGTGTGTATGTGTGATCAGACCCCCCCCCCCTGATTTTGAAACATGGTTACGCCACTGGTGACAGAGCGAAGTACTCACCTCTGTTGGGCCAGAATGAAAAGCTAAGAATAAATTTCTAAGCTGGAAATTTTTCTATCAAGTTAACCCATCTGAATATAAGGGATCAAACTTTATTTTGAAAGGATTTATCCAGGCGTAGATTTAAAAACCATCAATTTATCTCAGAGCTAGATAAATTGATGGTTTTAAAATCTGAGTTGGTTTCTTCGAAAAACCGGTAATTGAACGTCATGAGAACAGAGCTGATATTTCAGTTCTCGTTCGCATTTTGTGATTTAAAAATTTCAAACTTTTTTTTTAAATGGAAAATTTTAAAAAGCCTTCGGACGCCAGAAAAAAAACAGCGTTGCAAGTTTATTTTGTGTGAATCTACCATGAAGATTCATCCTCTTTTTAGACTGGAGAAAGCCCCCCCCACCCCCAAGAGTAGCTTTTAGATTTGTTCCTGATTGGTTGCCCGTGCTTAATTGAGAAACCTGTGAAATAAAAATTTAAAGAACCCTTCTACGTTTCACCTCCTGGAAGACATACCAAAATTCAGCAAATTCCGAAAAAAATTATTTATAGGCTGTGAACATTTTACTCTCACTGGGAGATCCATGTAGAACTGAGATAAAATTTAGGTAACACCAACAAGTTTCGCCTCTTTGAAGGTCAAAAAGTTCAGTAAGCATTAAAATAAAACTAGAAGAATACCCACTAAACAAGCTGTGAAATAAAATTTCGGGTATTTTTTAAAATTTTTGTTGAAAGTCTGACGCAGCAAGGTCTGAATTAAAACGTAGAAACCCCAAGGCGTTTAGTCTACTGGAAGTCACTTAACAAAGTTCAGCGAGCTCTAAAACTATAAGCTAAACAGCACGTACTCTGATTTTCAATTTGAAGACATATGCAGATTTCATTAACTTATGAAGTAAAAATTAGAAAATATCCTTCTTATTTTCTTAAATAAAATTCAACACGTTTAAAGCAAAATTAGGGAAAACCCTGTCATATTGAAGAAATGCATTTGACTAGGAGAGGCTATATCATTCCAGTTTCATTGTCTGTTAATTCAACGACAGCATGAAATCTGATTGGACTTATTATAAAATAATAAATCCAATCATTTGGAAGAAATTATTGAAAACATTTTGATGAAAATCACGAAATTTGATTGGGGGTATTATGAAATAATAAGTCCACGTATTTTGGATGAAATTTATTGAAAACATTTTTTGCATCAAGGAAGAAGTTAACCCTCATAAAAAAATTCTAGTTGTAGTGCACTTCAAAGAGACTACATAGCTATTTAGGCTGACCAAGAAGTAATTTCCGATTATATTTGGCTGCCGATGAAGGACATATAAATCAGTATCTCCCAATGTCATTGCATTCTGCTGACTAGGCGGCGTTGTTTGGCTCAAGAGTTCGAATAAAATGGTAAGGTTACCAATAAGTAACTTCTGATGACATTCGGTGGCGTGTTAGATATGCGTAAATCGGTGTCTCCCAAAGTTATTAATTCTGTTCATTAGATGGCGTTGTTTGGCACAGGAGTTTGTATAAAAAGCAACGTGCTGGAGAACAGATTCAAGTAAAAAGGACAACACTTCTAGAAATATGGCCTCGCTCGGAGGTGCGCGCAGTGATTAGGTTGCTCTGGGAAGAAAACTCCGGCAGTGAAGATTCATTGCCAACTGCAAGAAGTCTGTGATCTTCAAGTCAAGAGTTTGTCAGAATAGTGTTTAAAATATGCACAATGCCGCAATGCGTTGACGAATGAGACAGTCCTTAGACATCAACAACAGACAACAATAAACAAAGTAAAAATCCTCCAAATGCCGTCACTGAATAAACAAAAACATCGCTCTTTCCACGTTTTAGCAACACACAGCAACCGAAATATTGTTATTCGGTCCCCGCTGGGGATTCGAATCACAGATCTCTCGATATCTTGCCGAGCGCGTTAGTCTTACACCACGGTGGCTAACAATCCACGGCGCTATGTGTGTTTTTCTGTCAGCTTCTGACATCATAAATCCGTAAGATGGGCTCAACTACTGAGATTTCTACAGCTGGTGGGCATTAGCGGCACTGGCTATATATTGATTACAGCAGTTAAACCCAAAGGGCGAGATCCAAAGTGAAAATCCTCCAAATATATGACGTCAGTGTATAAACAAAGACATCGCTCTTTCCACAAACAGCAACGTGACGCTAATGGAAGCTCTACTGCGGTGAGGCAGACAACTGAATTGGAGTCAGATTGCAGCAAATGCAAATGTTTCCATCGGTACCGCGCATCATGTCGTTCAATCTAATCGCGTACCTCTAAGTGAGACCATGTTTCCAGACGGGTAGTCACGTTCAATTGAATCTGTTCTTCAGCAATTTGTTTTTTTTATTCCAACTCCTGAACCAAACAACGCCCTCTAGTTAGGAAAGCGCAAAGTCGTTGGAAGATACCAATTTTCATATCCCTAATCCGCAGCCAAAGTTCATCGGAAGTTGTCAATTAATCAGCGCTCATAGTTTCATTCAATAATCGAAACGGCAACATATACGGGCTAGAGATTACATTAAAAATTACAAATAAGATGCATGCTTCGGAAATATTGAAAACTTTTAAACGGTTAGTGTTTAGCCAAATATTGGAGACTACTTGCTTGCCAGTGGGGTAAATGATCCGGTAAGAAGCCCAAAGAGAAGGGGAAGCGGTAGACTTCTTTGATCGTGGGCAAATTGTCGGGACCCGACGAATGGGTCACTCCATCTCGGAAGTCATGCAGGCACTGGGATTTTCACGAGCCACTGAGTCACGGGTGTACCGTGAGTGCATCGAATCCGGTAAAATCATCCCTGCAAGGGCCAACTGCCGTGGACAAAAGCGTGTGTATGAGCGGGGTCATCGTCGGCTAGCTCGCATTGCAACAGCGGATAGACGGGCCACAGTGCAAGAAATCACTCGGCAATTTAACACTGGTGCACAAAAACGTATAAGCAGCTGCACCATCCAGAACCATCTCCTCGCTATGGGGTACAGAAGCCATCGTCCTACGAGGGTACCGCTGCTGACCGCACATCACAGGGTGCAAAGATTAGCATGGGCGCGGGAACATCGCCACTAGACCCTAGACATGTGGAAAAATGTTGCTTGGACTGATGAGTCGAGATTCACGTTAGTACATGCGGATGGCAGGATACGAGTACGGCGCAAACCACATGAAGCGATGGATCCTTCTTGCCAGCAGGGTACTCTTCGAGCTGGTGGGGGTGGCATTCTCGTCTGGGGACTGTTTACGTGGACTGAAATGGGACCCCTGGTACGTGTGACATCGTCCCTCACAGGTCAATGTTACCGGGATATCCTGGATGACCATTTGCTCCCGTTTGTGCGTCTTCAACATCCCACTGGGGACCTTATCCTGCAATAAGACAATGCATCGTGCCATCGCTCCCGAATTGAATCCGAATGGTTGGATGAACACTCCACTGACGTGCCGTCGCTTCCTTGGCCAGCTAGGTCACCTGACCTCAACCCCATCGAGCACATCTGGGAGGCCATCGAGAGAGATGTTCGAGGCTCTGACCCCCTCCATCAAATCTTCGTGAACTGTGGGAGCTTGTTTAGGGGTCGTGTATCCGTATGGCTTCCCAACGTTTTCGGTGTTTTGTCGAGTTCATGCCGAGACGAATCGCCGCCGTCATCAGGACGAAAGGTGGTGCTACACGTTAGTAGACAGGTATCTCTAATTCAATTGCTCTTCAGTGTAGTTTAGGTCCGGGGCGATTAAGAATGGCATTTGGATCTGGTCCATCTCCCCCCCCTTGATCAGCCTGTTTAGTGGTTTTTCGTTCTACGGAAGAAAGAAAATTCTCAGAGAGTTTTTGGGCAAACTTGCTTAACTTTTAGACTTTGAGCCGGTCCCTTAGGTCTCCGGTGGGAGCCCATCTAGGAACTCCGGTGGTCGTGCGAAGAACTCTATTTTGTACCATCTCGATTATCTTCTTTTACTACTTTGGTGCTGCATTTTTACGGAAGTAGCAAGTGTCATTTATACAGAGGGTGAGTCGAAAGTTTTGCAATATTTGCATAAACGTATGTGCTGCGGCGGGTGTGTCACTGTTTAAACAAGTTCAAGTCACGCATTGCAGTGTATCGAAAGGAATATAAAGTGGTAGTTGTTGCTGTGGACAGCATAGCATGTCGTCGTTCTGTCTGTGGTTTGGACGCCTAAAAGATGAACAGCCACAACCGGCTAATTACGGAACTTTTGTTTTACGAGTTTAAATTCGGCCATAACGCTGTTCAAGCAACACAAAACGTTTGTAGTGCGAGAGGGAAAGTTTTCGCGGACCACAGCACCGCAACCAGATGGTTCAAGAAATTTTGTTCACGTGACAGAAACCTCGACAATCGGCCACGTTCGGGTAGGCAGCGAACCGTGGATTCTGGGGCCTTGCGCCAGGCCGTAGAGGCCAATCCGACAACCAGCACACGGAGATTATCAGGCAAGCTGAGCATATCACAGACCACCGTGGTTCGTCCCCTTCAGGATCTCGGCAAAGTCTACAGGAGCTGCCGCATTGTCCCTCACGAACTGGTGCCAGCAGAAGCAAACCGCCGAGTGGAAGTGTGCACGAAACTCCTAGAAAACCAGCGCGATGTACCTTTCGTCAAGAAAATTGTTACGTGCGATGAAAAGTGGGTCTATTTCCGTAATCCTGACACACAACGACAGTAGTTGAGTCCATGACAGCTTCCAGAACCTGTAAACAAACGTGGGCGCTTTGAGAATAAGGTGACGCTCTGCGTCTGGTGGAATTTCGAGGGGATAGTCAATTACGAATTTATTCCAGACGGTCAGACCCTCAACGCCAACCTCTACTCCGAACAGCTGGAGTGGATGTATGCCGTTTTGGAGGAGAAGTACCCGGCACTGGAGAACAGACAGAGCGTTTTTCTACAGCAGGACAACGCTAGGCCTCATACCGCGCGAACTACCCGGGCAAAACTCCAGTAAATTGAGGTCATCGAACTGATGCCACCCCCACCATATATTCCAAACCTTGCCCCGTCGGATTATCACCTGTTCCGGGCCATGGCCCACTTACCTCGCAGATGGCAATTCAACAACCAGGAGGAGATGGCAACTGGGGTGAAGGAGTTCTTCGTCTCGAAGGACAAGAACTGGTACTACCGCGGAATCGAAGAACTGGCAGAAAGATAGCTAAAGATGGTGCAACACGATGGCCTATACTTTGAATGCTAGTCAGCTTTCGTCGTAAAGGTACGTATGAAGATATAAAATGATCCAAATATTGCGAAACTTTCGACTCACCATGTGTATTTAAGCAGTCTTCAGATCAGATCATATGTAGAGGATTTTAGGAAGGGAGTGTGTGAACCAAGGTTTTAAACAGCCTTTAAAAATAGGAAACTAGGAAATTTGGGCTAGAGTGTCCGACACGAAAGTCACACGAAAGCGAAGTAAAAAGGGGAGGAAGACACCCTCCCTTATTTCCGGGGAGGGGGCAGTACCCGCGGTCCGACGGCTTACGTGGCCATCTGACACACGGCGGGTACTTAGTGGTTCGAGCGTTCGTACCTGCTTTGGGTCGAACCTGTGGTTTCTCCGTGGCAATCACGAACGTTGGCTACTATGCCACCCGCGAGCCAATGTATTTAAGCAGTCTTGAGTTTTAGACTGCTATTTATACTACTAGCCTAAAGGTACTATATTTTTATGCCGTTAAGCTTGAGGCTAAATTCCTGTACGCATTTTGACAGCTTTAAGCTTTAGGCAAATTTCCTAAAGGCATTGTAATACTTCTAGGGAAGAAAATTTTCGGCGTTTTTATCAAATGACGCAGTTTACGAAACTGAATTCAATAAACTGTGTAACATCCATTTAACATGCGCCGCTTCACTAATGCTCCATTGCTAGGTGAAGCATAACATTCAACTTCATGGCTGCGTCAAGCTTTGATTATGTAGAATGAACGCCAGGAAGGGCTATTGGTCAAAGAGGGCTGTGGGGGAGGCTTCTGACTTCCGGTATGTTTGTCATTCCTGTTCTGTTATCTCCTTTTGCTGGAACCAGTGGCTTTAAATAAGGAATCGGAAATTCCTTTTGGCATTAAATGCTCATGGGAGGATCGTTAAAAAAAATATCTGAAAATGCAAAGAAAGAGTTTCAACGGTGGTTATTAAAGAAATTAAGAAAAATACCTTATATAACGATTTCTCTTTTAAATATTTGTTACTTAGCATAGAAAATTCGTTACTGATCGTGTTTTTGCTTTTTATGTTTTCCCTATTCTTCGAATCTGATAAAAAGTGGATAATGAATTTCTGTGTTGGTGGAACATTTTTGCTGATTGAGGTGTCTGCTTCAAAGAGTTTTCCGTATCATTTTCTTAGAGACTGCCTCCAATTTTACAGCTCACTTTTACTAATATGGCGTAAGAGGAAAGTAAAATGCAAGTAATTTAATATCTGGCACAGACGAGCAAGCAAAGCACAACATGCTTGATGAAGTTTGTTGCATCCTGAACATCACCTGTCATGCTAACGGTAGATAGTACAAGGGGAGTTCAAAATGTTGTGTTTTAACCTACTTGTGCTGCATACGAAGATGCAGTATTTTTCTTGCATGTAGTACCTATTCTGATACTATGTAAGTGTATCAATTTTCAATGTTGTAAATCCATTCGTTCTTTTTCCTTTTTTTTTTTTTTTCATGATTTAGTGAACTTAACCGTGGAGATTTTGCAAGACGGAGGAAAATAAACTACGGGTGGTGATTAAATACCTGTATTTGAAAAATACGGAAGTCCATGATGATATGGCGCAGACATTGGGGGATAAGGCTCCTGCATGTTCCACAGCTTTCAAGTGGCACAGAAAATTTCGTTGCGACGGGGAATCTTGCGATGATGCATATCTTTCTGTACGGAACCTTGCGATGATGCATACCCTTCTGTACGGAACCTTGCGATGATGCATACTGTACGGAATCTTGCGATTATGCATATCCTTCCTTACGGAATCTTACAATGATGCATATCCTTCTGTGCGGAATCTTGAGATGATGCACATCCTTCTGTACGTAATCTTGAGATGATGCATATCCTTCTG
Organism: Macrothele yani; assembly: GCA_039090855.1. Taxonomy (NCBI): domain Eukaryota; kingdom Metazoa; phylum Arthropoda; class Arachnida; order Araneae; family Macrothelidae; genus Macrothele; species Macrothele yani. Next base: position 119,537,469 of record CM077008.1, read on the forward strand.
TACGGAATTTTGTGATGATGCATATTCTTCTGTACAGAATCTTGCGATGATGCATATCATTCTGTACACAATCTTGAGATGATGAATAACCGTCTGTACGGAATCTTGCAATGATGCATATCCTTCTGTACGGAATCTTGCGATGATGCATATCCTTCTGTACGGAATCTTGAGATGATACATATCCTTCTGTACGGAATCTTGAGATGATGCATATCCTTCTGTACGGAATTTTGTGATGATGCATATCCTTCTGTACGGAATCTTGAGATGATGCACATCCTTCTGCACGGAATTTTGTGATGATGCATATCCTCCTGTACGGAATCTTGCGATGGTGCATATTCTTCTGTACAGAATCTTGCGATGATGCATATCATCCTGTACACAATCTTGAGATGATGAATAACCTTCTGTACGGAATCTTGCAATGATGCATATCCTTCTTTACGGAATCATGCGATGATGCATATCCATCTGTACGGAATCTTGCAATGATTCATATCCTTCTGTCCGGAATCTTGCGATGATGCATATCCCTCTGTACGGAATCTTGAGGTGATGCATAACCTTCTTTACGCAATCCTGAGACGATGAATAAACTTCTGTACGGAATCTTGCGATGATGCATATCTATTTATCGCTGAGGAAAATATTAGCCATGTGCAAGATCTCTGATGCAAGATAAAGGAATGACTGTTCGTTGTAAAACTAAAGCTAAGTATTTCAATGGACCTTGTCTATTCAGTCCTGATGAATGTTTCGAAGATGAAAACGGTCAGTGTGCGATGGGACGACCCACGAATACTGACAGATGAACGAGAGGTATTCCACAAGCGAATGTGCATCACCAACATGAACACGCTTCGTGCAAATCCAACGCATTTTAGGTCAGCGATTGTTTCAATGAATGACACATGAGTTTATCATATTCATCCACACTGTAAACAATAAGTGGTGTGAATTCACGGAAAATTCATGAAAATAACATGCAGCAAATTTGCCGGTAGGTGTCCGGTTTTTGACGAAATTTCCGTATTTAAAAGTTTCCGATACTTTTAACTTCTGTAATTTCACAAATTTTCCGTGGTGAATAATTCCGTTTATTTCAGTAAAGTCCGTTTTAGGTTTTTTCATACTTGTACAGAAATTCCGAGACTCTGAATTTTTCCGCGCCTATGCCAGAGAATCCTTTCCCTTGGTGAGGATTCGATCCGGGGTCGTTTGGGTTGGGTCAACAGAAGCCACGTGTCTTAACCACTGAGCCAGAAAGACACAGAAATTGCAGTCACGTTCAATGTAGACATTCTAACTGCGCGATGATGAAATGTTTTTTGTCATTAATGCGAGTGAATTACTCATTTTATTTTCTGTTGGAGATTATTATTAGTTTTTGAAAAGGTTTGTAATAATCTTTTTCTGTAGGAGGACTTATCACAAATTAAGTATTTTTTCATCGTGATTTTTATTTTTATTTTTGAGATTTAAAGACCACCGTAAGTAACTCAATGGGCTATAAGCAGTCGCCCGCCCGTAATTTAGGGTCACTGGTTCCAGGGAAGCGAGAGAGCCAGTGCCGTAAGGCAAACACAATATCTATGCCTCACCGGGATTCGAACCCGGACTCCTTTTGGACGAATGATCAGAAGCCATCGCTTAAACCACAGGTCCATCCGGGCGGCCGTTAATTTTCGAAGCAACAGAATGCTTTGGAAGTTGAGATACACTGACGGAAAAAAAATCCCTACACCGCAAAAAAATAGTTGTAGAGGAATGAAATGGCGGCAATACATTTGTATAGGTAACATATTTAATCGATTAAGGTTTCAAGATCACAGCTTAATGTAAGCGCTAGAAGAGCCATTTTAAATGTGAAATGTTGGTACATTAATAACCGGTGTAACCGCCAGAATGTTGAATGCAAGCACGCAAACGTTCATGCATTGTGTCGTACAGGTGCTGGATGTCAGTTTGTGGGATGGAATTCCAAGATTGTTGCACTTGGTCGGTCAATACAGGGACGGTTAATGCTGGTTGGAGGTGACGCTGGAGTTGTCGTCCAATGATGTCCCATACGTGCTCGATTGGTGAAAGATCTGGTGATCTAGAAGGCCACGGCAACATGTCGACCCTCTGTAGAGCATGTTGGGTTACAACAGCGGTATGCAAGCGAGCGTTATCCTGTTGGAAAACACCCCGTGGAATGCTGTTCATGGATGGCAGCACAACAGGTTGAATCACCAGACCGACGTACAACTGTGCCATCAGGGTGCGTGGGATAACCACGAGAGTGCTCCTGCTGTCATAGGAAATTTCTCCCCAGACCATAACTCCAAGTGTAGGTCCAGTGTGTCTCGGCCGCAGACAGGTTGGCTGCAGGCGTTCACCTGGCCTCCTTCTAACCAACACACGGCCATCACTGGAACCCAGGCAGAACCGGCTTTCTTCGGAAAATACAACAGATCTCCACTCCGTCCTGCAATGAGCTCTAGCTTGACACCACTGACGTCGCAAACGGCAGTGGTTTGGAGTAAGTGGAATGCACGCTACAGGGCGTCTGGCTCAGAGCTGTCCTTCAAGTAACCGGTTTGTAACAGTTCGTTGTGTCACTGTGGTGGCAACTGCGGCTCGAATTGCTACCGCAGACGCGGTGCGAGGAGCCACGGCCATGGGCCGTACACGGCGGTCTTCCCTCTCAGTAGTGCCACGTGGCCGGCCGGAACCCGGTCTTCTTGAGGCAGTACCTTCCCTTGACCACCGCTGCCAACAATCATGCACAGTGGCTACATTCCTGCCAAGTCGTTCTGCAATATTGCGGAAAGAAAATCCACCTTCTCGTAGCCCTATTACACGACCTCGTTCAAACTCCGTGAGCTGTTGATAATGGCTTCTTCGTCTTCTTAAAGGCATTCTTGACTAACATCAACACCCTACGTCGAATCTCAACGATAATTAACGCTCACGAAAGTTACAGCGCGTATTTACAGCAAACCTCTTTTGCATGTTCCGAGGGGCCCTACTAGCGCCACACGCATGCGCCGAGCGCGAAATTTGCATAGACGTCATCTTACAGATGTACTCTCACCGCCTACCAACTGTGATTTATCTAACACAACTCCTTCTTGGTGTTGGGATTTTTTTCCGTCAGTGTATATAGCTGTGTCCACCTCAGAGTCAGAAGCATGTCATTTCCCACGGTTGATTCTCTTTAACTCGAGGAACAACTAAAAATATCCGGGAAAAAGTTCTGTAGTGAGTTCTGAAGCAACCGAAGTCCCGTAGTCTGTATGGTGGTCTTCGTACTCTGGAAGATATGACTCGATGCATTGCTTTGAAGAAGGAAGGCATTTTTCACAGCTTCCCGCGCCTCTTTTCCTCGGAAAAGTTTGAGTTTTAAGAAACCTTTCCGCACTTCCATTCGCATACTGACGCAAAATTCCCGGTGATAGGAGCGATTTGCGATTTGCGGGAAAACTTGAGCTTCGATTAATTTCTAAATTTCGATCGTCTGTCAAAGGATCTGATTTTAAAGTTCTCTATCGATATCGGATGTTGTGAATATCATATCGCATGAAGTTTTGGTTATTGTATCACCAAATATTCTTCCTCTCTACCACATTTTGTGCACCAGCTATTGTATACCATGTTACCGTAAGAAACCGGGTACTTAAATTATTGTACAGCTAATTGTTGGATGTCTATGTATCAAATTTTGAAGATGACAATCCGATTTTTGGCGTAAATGTGACAAGGATGGTAAGTCAGATAATATCCGAAAACTTGAAAATTTTCATCGTCCTGGAGCGGGACTCGAACCCGCGTCTCCCAGAAAACGCCTAGGTATGCTAACCACTACACCACCCAGAACGACCAAGTTTCAAGTTTCCGATCAATTTGAATTTAACCAACACAGGATTCGCTAGTCGAAGCAACCGGCATTCATGTTTAGCGAATCTGGAGGTTAATAATCCTATCCCGTGATTGCCCGGAGAAGCAGATAAATCATGAAAGAAATACGGGATTACGCCATATAATACAAATTTTGAAGATGACAATCCGATTTTTGGCGTAAATGTGACAAGGATGGTAAGTCAGATAATATCCGAAAACTTGAAAATTTTCATCGTCCTGGAGCGGGACTCGAACCCGCGTCTCCCAGAAAACGCCTAGGTATGCTAACCGTTCTGCAGAACGGTTAGCATACCTAGGCGTTTTCTGGGAGACGCGGGTTCGAGACCCGCTCCAGGACGATGAAAATTTTCAAGTTTTCGGATATTATCTGACTTACCATCCTTGTCACATTTACGCCAAAAATCGGATTGTCATCTTCAAAATTTGTATTATATGGCGTAATCCCGTATTTCTTTCATGGTCTATGTATCAGTTTGTGGAGTCCTTAAGACAAAAGCTATATAGCTACAAGAGTAAATTTCACATGTAGGAATTTTATGAAATAACCTAATACTATAAAACAGTACACTGCCCCATTTCTAAAAGATAATTGTCAGTTTAAAAATACACTGACGGAAAAAAAAATCCCAACACCACGAAAAAATAGTTGTAGAGGAATGAAATGACGGCAATACATTTGTATAGGTAACATATTTAATCGATTAAGGTTCAAGATAACAGCTTATTGTAAGCGCGAGAAGAGCCATTTTAAATGTGTGCTGGTACATTAATAACCGGTGTAACCGTCAGAATGTTGAATGCAAGCACGCAAACGTTCATGCATTGTGTCGTACAGGTACTGGATGTTAGTTTGTGGGATGGAGTTCCATGCCTGTTGCACTTGGTCGGTCGGTCAGTACAGGAACGGTTTATGCTGGTTGGGGGTGACGCTGGAGTTGTCGTCCAATGATGTCCCATACGTTCTCGATTGGTGAAAGATCTGGTGATCTAGCAGGCCACGGCAACATTTCGACACTCTGTAGAGCATGTTGGGTTACAACAGCGGTATGCGGGCGAGCGTTATCCTGTTGGAAAACACCCCCTGGAATGCTGTTCATGAATGGCAGCACAACAGGTTATATCACCAGACCGACGTACAACTATGCCGTCAGGGTGCGTGGGATAACCACGAGAGTGCTCCTTCTGCCATAGGAAACTGCTCCCCAGACCATAACTCCAAGTGTAGGTCCAGTGTGTCTCGGCCGCAGACAGGTTGGTTGCAGGCGCTCACCTGGCCTCCTTCTAACCAACACACGGCCATCACTGGCACCCAGGCAGAACCGGCTTTCATCAGAAAACACAACAGATCTCCACTCCGTCCTCCAATGAGCTCTAGCTTGACACCACTGATGACGTCGCAAACGGCAGTGGTTGGAGTAAATGGAATGCACGCTATAGGGCGTCTCGCTCGGAGCTGTCCTTCAAGTAACCGGTTTGTAACAGTTCGTTGTGTCACTGTGGTGGCAACTGCAGCTCGAATTGCTGCCGCAGACGCGGTACGATGCGCCACCGCCATACGCCGTACACGGCGGTCTTCCCTCTCAGTAGTGCCACGTGGCCGGCCGGAACCCAGTCTTCTTGAGGCAGTACCTTCCTTTGACCACCGCTGCCAACAATCATGCACAGTGGCTACATTCCTGCCAAGTCGTTTTGCAATATTGCGGAAAGAAAATCCACCTTCTCGTAGCCCTATTACACGACGTCGTTCAAATTCCGTGAGCTGTTGATAATGGCTTCTTCATCTTCTTAAAGGCATTCTTGACTAACCCTCCGTAAAACATTTCGGTAAAAGGATATTTTGTTAACACTTGGTGGCAAACTGGTGGCATTTTTCAGCACGTGCCGCAATTGCTTCTATGCCGTAGTTTTAGTTCGCTCGCTAACGAGTCGTGAACATGCCTCAGCAGCTGCTTGTGGCGTCCAAAGTGGAACTTCGTGCAGTGATTCATTTTTTGTGGGAAAAAGGGTGTAACTGCACTGAAATTTTTCGGCAGTTGAACGAAGTGTACGGTGAGAACGCCATATAGCGTCAAGCTTTCACAAAGTCGTGCATCCTGTTCGCGAACGGACGTACTGATATCGAGGACGATTACCGCAAGGGAAGACCGACAACTTCGACAGCGGCTGAGAACGTTGCGCGCGTGAATGAACTCATTCTTGCAAACAGACGAGAAAACGAAATCGCAAAAGAACTGGATATTTCACATGGAAGTGTGCATACGATTATTGTGCAGCATCTTGAATACCGTAAAGTTTGTGCTCGATGGGTGCCTCGTTTATTAACTGAAGAACGCAAAGGGAATCGTTTTGAAAGTGCCTTTGCATTCTTGAAGCGTTATCAGATCAGCTAGAAGGAAATGAGTTTTTGTACAAAATTGTGACCGGAGACGAAACGTGGGTGCATCATTTCTCGCCTGAAATGAAACGCAGCTCTCTCGAGTGGAAACATTCCACTTCCCCGAATGGAAGAAGTGCGAAACAGTTCCATCTGCAGGGGAAGGTGATGCTGACGCTATTTTTCGACAGAGAAGGTGTTGTGCATACCGAATTCATGCCGAAGGGTGCCACGATTACAGCATCGTCTTATTGTGAAACCCTGAAGAGATTGCGCAATTCACTTAAAAATCGACTGCCAGGTAAACTTTCAAAAGGCATTGTGCTCCTGCATGACAATGCGAGACCGCATGCGGTGAACCTAACGACTGGCTTTCTGAAAAAGTTTAGGTGGGAGGTTTGCAACCACCCTCCTTATAGCCCAGAACTTGCGCCATGTGACTTCCACGTCTTCGGTCCCATGAAATAAGAACTTTCAAAGCGACGATATCACTCGGATGACGAGGTGAAAGCTGCAACCCAGCAATGGTTATCGGAGGTTGGACGGAATTTCTTCGCGGAAGGCATAGAAAAAGTTGTGCCACGCCTCTACAAATGTTTCAATAAACTAGGTGATTACGTCGAGAAGTAACTTTTGTATGGAACTTTCAGGTACATACACTATCTACCAACAAGTAATTGGACACCGGTGATAGCAAAGGAAAACGAAGTTTATTCACCTTCAATAGTTGGTGGAGCCTCCACGAGCGGCGATTACAGCTGCGACCCTCCGGGGCATACTCTCAACCAGGCGTTGTACGACGGCTAGCGGTATTTTCTTCCACTCGGCTTGGAGAAGACAGTTCAGTTCCTTCACCGATTTCGGACGGTGGGGGCACCCCTTAAGTCGACGCTCCAACTCGTCCCAGAGATGCTCGATAGGGTTAAGGTCCGGGCTCTGCGCAGGCCAGTCCATTCGATTAACCCCATTGTCACCATACCAAGCCATGGTGGACCTCGCAACATGACAGGTGGCAGTGTCATCCTGAAAGTAACATGGGTCCACCCCGTAAAACTGCCACAACATAGGAAGCGCATGGTCACCCAAATGGTGCAGTAGGTCTCGGCGTTGAGTCTACCAGGAATTGCGACCAAAGGTCCCGTGCCATACCAGGAGAAACACCCCCATAGCATAATTCCACCGCCGCCGAACTTCACAGTTGGCACAATACATTCCGGCAGGAGGCGTTCTCCTGGCAGACGCAAAACCCAGACCCTGCCATCCGAACGGTAGAGGGTGAACCTTGATTCGTCTCTCCAGAGAACCTGTTTCCACTGTTTAACGGTCCACTGTCGACGTTCTTTGCACCACGTTAGCCGACCAGCGCTATTGGACTTGGTGAACAAAGAAGGCTTGTGGGCAGCAGCACGTCCATGATAACCGAGCAGATGGGCTTCCTGACGGATAATATACATCGAAAGAACACTCCCGGATGCCTGTTGAAACTTCTCGCGGATGTGGCCCATCAATTTGGTGCGGTTCTTCCGAATTTTTCTGGCCAGCACCCGTCAGTCTCTAACTCCCAGTTTTGTGGGTCTGCCGGGTCGGGGCATATTCCGACAGTCACCTCTCATCTTCCACTTGCCAATCACGTAGGCCACTGTCGATTTTGGGTACTTCAACTCTCTGGATATGTCACGTATGGATCGGCCATTTCTGTGATACCCGACGATTACACCTTTCTCGAAATCAGAGAGCTCCGAACTGCGTGGCATCTTGCATGCGACTGGTTGCATTGTTGTTTCCCACACGATATTTAACGGCGGCGGCCGTGACGTGTATCAGGAACGCAGATATCGCCGGATGCAGGGGTGTCCAATTACTTGTTGGTAGATAGTGTATATCATTTTTCTGTAATTTCGATCCTGTGTTCTTTTATCAAGCAGTGCGACTAACTTTTTGACTCACCTACGTATGTAAAGATTGTATTTTTACTTTTCAATTTACAGTTGCAATGTATGCGCATTATAAACAACAGCAAAAGGTGAGAATAAGTATAGAAGAAAATACTTATAGGGCAATACGATTAGGTGATAAATCTTAGCTCCGGTCAACGAACGAGCAGATGACTTCTCATTTCCGTTACAGATGACTCATGTCTTTATTATGTATTCTTACCCATTCGTCATTGTTTCCATTCAAACGTATTAACTGAGAGCCCGACGTACAAAAAGCAGCGTAATCCTGACATGAATTTTCGGCAGATTTAAACAAATTTTAACTGGTTTAAATACCTTCGTTATACGTTTTCTGTGACTGATGGACGAGATGGTCATCGCTTTAGTATTCACCTGCCAACCGCGAATATGAATTGATAATCTACCGTGAGAAGATCTGATTGCGTCATGGAAAATTATTTCAGGTAGTTGCGCCTTGTTGTGAAAGTTCATTGCTTTTAATCCTTTAAAGCATTTTCTTGCTGTTTTCCTATGCAATCTTCGAATAATCTCTTTGCGCGTTAAAACAAAGCAACAGGAGAAAAAAGCGAAATATCCTTCTTTTCATTAATTCCCTGATTTAAATCGGTGGTTTCACAGTAAATTCACATGGATGAGTAAGCTGACGTGCTAGCCCGTAACATTTTCTCAACGCGTCTGCCGCTCAGCCGGTGTCCTCCTCTTGCGGTTCTAATACCGGGTGAAATCCGGACGCTGCATTAAGGCTCTTTGGTTTAACTTTTCTCCTTTTCCTGGAAAAAGTCAAATTAAAACTGGCTTTGTCTCTCTACACGTCCAATGAACCGAAGAAGAAATGAGAGCTACTACTCAAAGTTAATATGAAAGATGAAAAATACGAACGTAAATTTAAAAGTAAAGGCAATTTGTAAATTGATCTCGTGCTGCAAGCGGCAGCAGCTGATCCACATTTAATATATCTCTACGTTAGTTAGACGAGGTGGCACCTGCATCGCGCACCACTACCCCTCCGGCGGGCAGTTTGCAAACAATGGAAGCTCATCTTACCACTGATTAAACACTGTGCTCTAATGAGGTTTCTTTGAGTGAAAGGAGTCCAGACAAGGCCGTCCAGAAAATATTGGGTGTTTGCATTGTAACGTACCAGGAGATGTGACGTACCTGTCAGCAGGAGGCACACGACATAATGGCAGATAGGAATCAGAATAAAACGTCCGCGTAGCTCAATTGGTAGAGCAACTTATTCCGGAATGAGGGGACCCGAGTTCGAATCCTGGCGCGGATAAAAATGACGGAGAAATTTACTTCGTTATAGCATAAATTCTACCCGTTTTTGTAGACTGCAAAGAAAGGAGGAGAACACGACAAATAAAGTACCTAGGATTTCACATAATTGCTATCGTTCTGTATGACCTCTTGTCGTCTGTCTAAAGTTGGTGAATCCCACGCCAGAAAAACCAACTCATGGACAGATGAGTTGGTTTTTCCGGCGTGGGATTCACCAATTCATAGACATGCCTTTTAACTCCTCACAGGAGTTAAAACTCATTGACATGACTTTTAACTATTGTGTTTTACAGCCAATAAAGTCATGTAATGCCGTTTTCACATCGTCCACAGCATCGAAGTTTTGGAGAGCAAAGGCGTTCTGTATTGATCGAAAAATGTGGTTGTCTGAAGGTGCCAGGTCAGGGGAATACGTCGGGTGAGGAAACACTTCCCAAGCAGAGTCCAGTAATTTTTGCCGAGTGATTAAAGCAGCATGAGGTCTGGATGAAGGATCACACGCTTGCGATTGACGAGTGCTGGTCGCTGCAAGGTCAGTTGTTCTCGCAATCTGTCCAACTGTTGGTAATAAAGGTCAGCATTTATCGTTCGGTTAGGCGCCAACACCTCCCAGGGGATTATTCCCTGGACATCCCACCAAACACTCAAGAAAACCTTTTTGGGATTCAGTCCGCCTTTTGAGGTCGATGGAACAGGATCTGCACCTTGGCACACAGACTGTCGACGCTTTACATTACGGTACAGTACGCGTTTCTCATCACCTGTTACAATTCGTCCCAAAAATGGTTCATTTCTGTGACGAGAAAATAAAGAAACACAGGTACGGATTCTCTCCTCTCGTTGCTTTGCAGAAAGCTGGTGCGAAACCCAGTTACCGAACTTGGTGATGAACCTAAGCGCACGCATCCGTCTTTCGACTATTGGTCCGTGTACCGACAACGTTTTCGCTAATTCCTGAACTGTTGGATGTGGGTCATTTGTTAAGGCTTGGTCACATCCTCGTCAGAAACCAGAAACCAAGTCCAGGACGTGGTTGATATTTACAGCTTCTGTCTCCGTCCCGGAATATCCGAAACCAACGGCGACATGTGCTACCATCAACTGCATCCTCCCCATACACTTGACAGATGTTGCAGTAAGCCGCGGCTGCAGTACTTCCTTTTATCAAACTCGTACAGTAAATAATGCCTAGTGTGCCCCTTATCGCATGCCATGTTGCACCGTCCGTGATTTCCGTTACGAATGTCATACTCGGACAAACCTGGTGCGTCTATATGCTCTACTGCTTCACGCTTTATTGGCCGAAAATTTGGCATCGCAGCGTTATCTGTGACGTAACTACTCCGATCGCAATTGGCATCTATTGCAAAAGCGGGTAGAACTTTTGCACACATCCAATACAAGGCCGTGACGTTAGAGACCTTCTTTTGTGAATTCACCCAGAAAGCAAGTCTTCCGATTGGTTTCCAGCGTTTTCGTGCATGACGCCAAACAAGACACTGACGTATCAAGCCGTGTAACATGAGAGTGACTTCACAAACGGAGAGAACTGATCTTTCTAATGTCACGGTCTTATATTTTCTAGACGGCCTTGGTCATGCTCGCTTAAAATGCACAGACAAATCGTAGCACTGCATGGTAATATGTTAACGGGCAGCAGAAAAAATTGCCACTCTGGTGGCACAGTGGTGTAAGCGATGGCTTCTGACTATTCGTCCTAGATAGGTACGGGTTCGAATGCCGGTGAGACATGGATGTTGTGTTTGTCTTACAGCACTGGCTCTGTCCCTTCACTGGAACCAGTGTCCCTAAAATAGGGAAGGGCGACTGCTTATATAGCCCAAGGAGTTGCTCATGCTTGTCTTTAAATCCCCATCAAACAATAAATAAAGGTTTACAAATGGGTAAACATTTTAAATCTTGCACAACAGTTGTGACAGACGAAGCTCGATCAGGGCGCCTGTCAACACCACGAACTCACGACAACGCCGATCGTGTGAACTCTCTCACTCAAGAAGACCGACGGATTACGGTGTCTTCAGTGACTGATATGTTAGAACTAAATTACAGTTTTGCCTATGCAATAGTGCATGATGACTTAGTGTACTGGAAAGTGTATAATATATTCCGCGAAGCAGCTGACCGATCATCACAAACAACAGCGTATGGAGATTTCTGCTCAGTTTTTGAAGCGTTGTGGCGTATACCTCTGATTCAATCTTCCCTTTGAGTTCCTGTAAATTTGGTTTCATCTTGTTAAAAGTTTTTGCGAATGAATGCCACAGATTCCTTCTCCATGAATTTGACGTTGGCAACACCTGTCGTAATGCAACTGCTTCGTAAGACTCAAGAGATAAGAGCTTATGTGTTCAATGTTCGGTGCTCTATGTTGATTTGAATATGCTAAGGTGATCTTTCGTGTGCTATGTTGATTTGGCTATGCATAGAGGATCTCGTGTGTTCCATGTTGTTTAGAATATAATCGAGAACGACTGATGTTATAATATACATACAATCTTTCAATCACACTTGATGTACGATTCTATGTTACGAGAGGATGCACAGCTTTATTATATTAAGAAAACTTTTGTAAATGTTTGAATAACAATGTGTTGATAGAAAATAATAAAAGATTGGATTTTTCTTTCTCTGAGCCCTTGACCGTATTGTTGCAGTAAGGTATTTATATTTTACTTAAGATTTTCAGCTGCTACGACTGAGAAGATATCCGAGATGTCATAGTGAAGCTCATTTCCTACGTTAAGTTAGACTTCATGTGAGATAAGGCAAAACGGCCTAGAAAGTGAAAAGCCATGGCATTAGAGAGATGAGTTACCTCAATTTGTGACGTCACTCTCATGTAACACGGATTGATTCGCTGGTGCACACACGATAGCGTTGGAAACCAATCGGAAGCCTTTGTTTTCGCGTGACGTCACTAAGAGAGGGAATTCATCTCTGTAAAGTCATGGCCTTGGGTTTTCCGGACGGCCTTGGAAAAGCTGTGGAGTGTTTTACAGTAAAGCTGAAGTCAAAAGAAAATTAACTAGCTTGGAGCTTTTGATTTCTACGAGGAAGTTATTTTAAAGTTAAGATAATATGTAGTTTCAGAAAACCTCACATTTAACGATTATTTTACAGTTATGAAAACGATCGAGGAAAGGGCTGTCATTGGTAATGGAACTTGGATGTACCATTTTAAACCTGAAAGATAAGAGACAAAGTATGGTGGGGGAATACCCTTCATCCCCAGCGAAAACAAAGTTCAAACGTGTCTTCTCCGTCAAAAAAAAAATAATAATAATCGCTAACGTTGTTTTGGGATATGTACGGGCCTACTTTGAAAAATCATCAGGAGCACGGACAAATTGTTAACCGTGTGACATATTCAGCAAAGTTTAAAGAAAAGCTGAAACCTACACTTCTCAACAAAATAGGGAATTGTTGTCAAAAACAGTTTATTTTCTCAACATGGCAATGCTCATCCCGTTATAGAAAACATGGCGGCAATTGAAAACTCAAATCTAAAGTTTTTCCGCATCCACCTTGTATCCCGGAAATCCTACGAAACGAATTTTTGTCATTATAGATCCATTTAAGCAAGAAATATATGGCCGGCACTTTAGTGGTGATGAAGAGGTGAAAGGAACAGTGCATATATGGCTTCAAAGACAACCAGCAATCTCTACTCCGATGGATCAAGATACCTATGGACCGTTGCATATGTGAAAGGAACAGAGCATATAGGGCTTTAAAGACAACCAGAAATCTCCCCTCCGATGGATTAAAAAACCTATGGACCATTGCATACATGATGGGAACAGTGCATACATATATGGCTTTAAAGACAACCAGAAACCTCTTCTCTGATGGATCAAGAAACCTACGGACCATTGCATATATGAAGGGAACAACGCATATATGGCTTTCAAGACAACAAGAAATCTCTCTTCTCCTCCGATGCATCAAGAAACCTATGGACCATTGCATATATGAAGGGAAAAGTGCATGTATGGCTTTAAAGACAATCAAAAATTTTTCCTACTATGGATCAAGAAACCTATGAACCATTGCATATACGAAGGAAACAGTGCATATATAGCTTTAAAGACAATAAGAAATCTCTCCTCCGATGGATCAAGAAACCTATGTGCCATTGCGTGTATGAAGGGAACAGTTCATATATGGCATTAAAGACAATCAGAAATCTCTCCTCCAATGGGTCAATATACCTATGGGTCATTGCATATACATGTATGAAGGGAACAGTACATATATGGCTATAAAGATAACCAGAAACCTCTCCTCTGATGGATCAAGAAACCTGCGGACCATTGCATATGTGAAGGGAACAGTGCATATATGGCTATAAAGATAACCAGAAACATCTCCACTGATTGATCAAGATACCTACGGATCATTGCATATATGAAGGGAACAGCGCATATATGGCTTTCAAGACAACAAGAAATCTCTCTTCTCTTCCGATGCATAAAGAAACCTGTGGACTATTGCATATAAGAAGGGAACAGTACATGTATGGCTTTAAAGACAATCAGAAATTTCTCCTACGATGGATCAAGAAATCTATGGAGCATTTCACAAATGAAGGGAACAGTGCATATATGGCTTTAAAGACAACCAGAAACCTCTCTTCCGATGCGATCAAGAAACCTATGTACCATTATGAAAAGTGTGCAAAACTACAGGCAGAAAAATTGGAAAAATAATGTAACTGTTATGTAAGTTTCACCTTGGTTTTGGAAAAAACCAAGAAATTGCCTTCGCTTTTAAATTTATCCCCGTATTTCTTGCTTTTTTCAACTTTAACATATCTTCTAAAGTGCTAAGTAACCCCGACTTTTGAAATTTTTGAATAAGTCAATACTTTCCACTCTCCGAAGATTGTTGTGACTTCGTAGACACCAGAAGATAGAAGATAAAGTGCTCCAGGCCTTGTACATTGTTTTACATTTTCATTCAGAATTCGTGTGGTTAGATAAATCTAAGCTAGATAACTCCTCCTAGCCTTAAATTAACATAGGGATTAAAATAAAATGCATGTAAGCACTTTTACTAATTTATTCATACATACACAGCATCAGAAAAGTACAGTATTAAGTGTGCTTGTTCAATACGTCTTATGAAAAAAATTGTGTTTGTAGTACTTATTGGGTTGTCGGAAAAGTCATGACGTATTTTGGCATCCGATGGCGGTCGGGCTGTTTTGGAAGTACTAGAGGCATGCGCAGCTCTGTTATCGCTATGGCATTCGACAGGTGCCAGTTCTAGCTGCACTCTAAAAGGAATAGCGAGCGATTTGGTTGATTTGCGGAGATTTGACATCAAGTTGAAGACGGAAGACCAAACTGTGCATTTTCGCCATATTTGACTGTTTTACCTCCGTAAAGGGAAGAACGCGCGTCAAGCTTGTGAAAAGTCGCGCAAAGTGTACGGTGATAATGCTCTACAAGAACGTCAGAGCCAGCGGCGGTACGCAAAATTCCGTGCTGGTGATATTGACCTCAACGATGCTCCTCGGTCCGGGAGGCCCACCGAATCAAACCCACGTTATACGTCACGCGAAATTGCAGACATATTGCGTATCCATCATTTAAGCGTTCATGACGACCTGAATAAGCTGGGATACGTAAGCAAGCTCGATGTGGGGGTTCCTCATGAACTCAAAGAAGCTTTATTGACGGTGCGTATAAACATCTGCGATATGCTCATTAAACGTGAGGAAAACGATCCTTTTTTGAAGCGACTGATAACTGGTGACGAAAAGTGGATTGTGTACAACAATGTGCTGCGCAAACGGTCTTGGTCCCGACATGCTGTTTCGCCTCAAACGACATCCAAAGCAGACATTCATCAGCGGAAGGCTCTGGTCTCAGTGTGGTGGGATTTTAAAGGTGTCTTGTTTTTCGAGCTTCTACCACGGAACCAAACAATCAATTCGAATGTATACTGTCGGCAATTGGACAGTTTGAACGAATCCACCACCCAGAAACGTCCAGAGCTCGTTCATCGTAAAAGTGTTGTGTTCCATCACGACTACACACAAGTTTGATCACCCGCCAAAAATTATTGGAGCTGGGTGTGATGTATTGCCACACCCAGCATACTCGCCTGACCTTACACCGTCAGACTTCCACTTGTTAAGCTCTCTTCAACAGTCCTTGCGTGGTATAACGTTCGATTCAGATGAGGCTGTAAATCAGCACTTTGTAGAGTTTTTCGCCACGAAAGACCTCATGAACTTCTTTGAGTTCATGAGGAAACCCCTTCCATGCACGAGGCATTATGCAGCTCACCGAAAGATGGCAAAGGATTATTGAACAAAACGGGCATTATATCATTGACTGATCTTTGTTCTTCCTATCAATAAATGACCTTTGCAAAACATGGCTAAAATGCGTCATCACTTTTCCGACAACCCAATATTAGCTTAAAATATTGTGGATACACCAGAGTTAAATAGAAACAAATAAGTGCAAGACTTTATGAGATAATAATCCGGGTTTTCTATACAGGTCTAAAGGGGATTACACAAGACCTGTCGAGCTTTCACTCGCCAGCCAACGGGCGGTTTTTTCAAGGCACTATAACGACTTACAGATTAACGCTTGTGAGGTACTACAGAAGTGGCACACATATCAAGACGGCAAGTAGCAGTGATAAGCCGTTTGCCGGCTTAGCTTAATTGGGAAGGCATTCGGCTCCGCAGCAGAAGGATGTAGGTTCGAGGGCCACGCCAGGCAAAACTTGAGCTTCACATCGGCGTCCGAACGTAAAAATGGCTACAGGCCGTTTGGTTCCTCGAAAAACGTGTGATGTTTCTTACACACATCGTTCTGAATTAGTAAGAATTCTTCCTTCAAGGCTACAAAAATGTGTGGTGCTTCTTCCACACATCGTCTGGAATTTATTGGGATTCTTTCTTCTAGAGCGAGATCTTTCAAGCATGGTTTGCTTACTGACTCCGGAAACCTACGATTCCGACTCAACCCTTTCTCAAGGGGGCCGGATGTAGGGTATGTGACGTACTTACCTCAGAGGTGTTGCGTATGTCAAGCCGGCAAACTTGCAGCGATACGTTTAGTCGGTGTAGTTTGTTTGGGAGAACAACGGGCTGCGGAGCGAGGAGACGTGACTTCGAATATGCCACCTGCAAAAAGGACTTATTTTCATACAGCATATTGTTTATCGGTGTAGGTGTGCTGTGTTTGACTGAACGTTCCCTCAGGAAATTTAGAAACGGCATCTCTCTACACTTGTCCGATTTCCATTGTAAGGCGATGCAGTTTACATGTTTTTTGGTGGAAGTTCGCATCTGATATTCAAAGATAACACTTGTATGCTAAAAAAGGAAATACATAAAATATTTCTTATTAGAGAATTCTTTTGCCGCCTTGACATGTGCATACGGTGGAAATGGGGATCTATCTGCGAAGCACAGCTTTTTCTAGGTCGTAGTATTATTTTACATAGGCATAACACGATATCTGCAATCGGAACTGCCGGATTGCAAAATTCTTTTTGCATTTGTTCTCTAGGATTGAAACTAAAGCTTTCCACGTATATTTCTGGCTGTGTTTTCTGCTTAGTTTTCCTTCTGCGTGGCGTAAACATAACGGGTGACGTATGTTTACCCCACGACAGCGTAACGTATGTTTAACCCACGACAGCGTGACGTATGTTTACCCCACGACAGCGTGACGTATGTTTACCCCACGACAGCGTGACGTATGTTTAATCCCACGACAGCGTGACGTATGTTTATCCCACGACAGCGTGACGTATGTTTACCCCACGACAGCGTGACGTATGTTTATCCCACGACAGCGTGACGTATGTTTATCCCACGACAGCGTGACGTATGTTTACCCCACGACAGCGTGACGTATGTTTATCCTACGACAGCGTGACGTATGTTTACCCCACGACAGCGTGACGTATGTTTACCCCACGGTAGCTTGACGTATGTTTATTCCACGACAGCGTGACGTATGTTTACTCATGACATAACCGCGCCGTCCGCTTATGCCACTATTTCCTACCCGTCTGGAAACACCAAGTCCGCAAACGCCACGACACCATTTTTTAAGTATCGAAAACTATCGATAATTCCCCTTCCCCACCTCTATCTTCTACACTTAAATACAAACAAGGTAGTCCTTGATTCTCAAACATGTAAACAAATACTTCGAACTTTCTCAGTGGCGTAACTAGCACAGAGTGCGACCTCCCGCAAGATTTACTGTACTTCAGCGCCGCTAAGCACAGTGATTTCCCCAGAATTTCGAATACGAGGGCGGATGTGTTTTTCGTGGTGTGTGTGTGGGGGGGGGGGTGTCGGTGTTGGTGGTGTCAGAAAGTCAGGGAGAGTGTCTGGAAAAGTAACGTGGTGTACCTTGAGCGCTGTAGTTTTAACTTCTTAAGTAATTTTTTGAATATTTAAAAATGGAGGTGTCGTACATAATGCAAGGTTATTATCAATCAGTCAGTCAGGATTGAAACGGTGCGCGAACCAATGTATGAACATGAATATGCATTTTATTGCACGATACGAATTCCGCAAAATATATTTAAATAGTTAAGGTTAATAAAACTATATGCTTCATAATCACTTTATTTATTTTTACTTGTTTCTGAAGTGCTTGGTTTTTGAAAAATGTTTGTTTCTATACTTTGCACAGTTGACGTACTAAAAAAAATCATCATTCTTTTCATCAGAAACGGCACCTGAGATTAATTGACTCTGTGGCAAAAAGAACTGGTCGAGTTTTGGAAGTTCCTTCGTGCTCTCTCCTTCTTTTTTCTTTCGTCGATACTGTGCACCAGTTGGATGCTTTTGTGACATTTTGCAAATGGGTGTCGTTCCCTTGTATATTAGAGTTTCAGTACAGTGAAGGAGATGGACATGCTTACTGTAAGGAAAAACTAAAAGCAATAGCAACGTCTATTTCTTTGTCCAAAACTAAAATAAATCATTTGAAGAAAATCACCCTCTTATACATTGCAGTCTGTGGCTACTGTGAATAAATGTTGGCGCCTGTCGTGCACGTTATCCTAGGTGACTGTTTTCCCACATCCTCCACTGGAAATCCCCATAAGGCCTCGCACTTTACCTCAGCATCGCTAACAGAGAGATAACGATTGGAGAACGATTGTGTAATACATATTTACATCCCATTGCAGAGCGATCATGTTACAACCTGCAGCCGAAGGACCGAATAGCTTCAATCTGCAGGCCATCCAGTGTTTCAAAGGTGAAACTTGGCGTTTATTTAGGCAGAGCTAAATACTGTACAATGTACATCTAAAAGGAAAAAAATAAATCTTTCGGTTCATTATTTATTTGTTTGTTTTTGTGCGTGTTCAGATTTTTGATAAACTATAACTGGCAGCTGCAGTACACCCCTTCGTTACCTGCGCCCCGCAGCCCCAGGGGTTGCGGGGGTGGTTGTTACGCCACTGAACTTCCTCATCTCTGCTTTAGCAAAGGATGGCGCTAGAAATTCGTTTTGGGTTCGAGAAGCTGATAACTCTATTCATGCAAACATTTCACGGAAAAGAAAAGAAAATGTTTTAGTCGCTAAAGCCAACGACGTGAAAACGAAAAACCGAAATCTAAATATAATTTCAACAGACAACTAAATATAATTTCAATAAACTTCAAATTCTTCAGAACAAATATACAAGATTAATAGATCTAAAATTTGATAGAAATACACAACTAACACTATATAATAACACAAGAGTTTTTCCAAACAAATACAACATTCTTACGATTAACCAATTATATTACTTCAATATCCGAAAAATTATGTTCAGACAAATTAAGAATAATTTACACGCCGACATCATACAAATTATACCCCAGATACACACACATGACACACGCACTAAATCACATATTCGACCTATTCATCCGAAAACTGAGACTATGAAGCAAAGTATAAATTACATTGGCCCACACTACTGGAACTCATTACCAAAGGAACTATCTTGTTTAAATAATTTTAACCTTTCTAAAAGAAAACTCAAAACCTTTATAATGAATTGCAGCACCTCTAATTAATGGTTACAGTGGATGAAAACTATGACTAATACTATGATTTGTATATCGTGATGTAAATTGTTTTTTCAATGGCATTATTTGTAATGTTAATGTTTATTATCTTTTCATATATAATTACCCATTTTTTTATTGTTACTACGAAACTTTGGTTTTTAACTGCAACTACCGATCTCAATGTAAAACTAGCCTAGGGAGCATGGGACTTTGTCAGGCCTGGCTGGCCTCTATCCCCTGCTTCCTTGCTGTGCCGTGTTTTAATAGAAATTTATGTAACATTAGTTCTTAGCTGAATGAATTTAACTGAATTGATTTCAACTTAAAAACAAAATTAACAGTCCCGTTTAAGACTTTCATCTTATAGTCCGACTTGTCGGTTTAAGTTGTAATTAATCAGTGCATTAGGTGGCAGATTTGTTTCACCCCGTGAACTTCGCCATCTGATTACTTAGTAAGTCATTCTTCAATCTGAGAAACGAAAAGATGTTTTTAACACTCAAGTGGCGTCGTGCGGTCCCACGGACCGCGTCAGTTGTTAATGTACAACGGAAGTTCCATAAAAACTGAGAGTAAAATCACACAAAAGGAAAAAAGTATGGGTATATATTTTTCTTTCTGAAAGTATCTTCCCCCGAATTGTATGCAACGGTTCCATCGTTCAATCCACTTTTCAAAGCATGTGGCGAAGGCATTTTGTGGAAGCTGCTTTAGCGACCCCTGTACAGCTTGAGTAACGTCAGCATCTTTATTGAATGATGCTCCACGGAACTTCTCCTTTCTTGTTGGAAACAACAAGAAATCGCACGGGCTGAGGTCAGGACTTTAGGCAGGCTGTGGCATGATTTCAATACTGCATTTCGTAAGAAACTGTTGAACACAAGCAGCCACGTGTGGGTGGGCGTTATCGTTGTGTATGGTCTACTTGCACACTAGTTCCGGTCGCTTAATCGATATGTGTCGTCGCAGAAGCTTCAAGACGGATAATGTAAGACTGACCATTGACAGATATTTCTGGAGGAACGGCATGCTGGTAGCCTACACCTTAATAATCATAGAAAATCATCATCATCACAATTCCAGCTAATTCGGTTTGGCGGACTGTTTTTGGAGAAGACGAGCCCGAGTGTTTCCAGACACTCGTAGCGCGCTTCGTGATAATGACGAAATAGTGGACTCATGTTTCATCGGCAGTTATCACTTTATTTAGAAAGTTTCGATCCTTTGCAATCATTTGTTTCCACTCATGACGCACCTGAACTCTGGCTAACAATTGTTCTCTCGTCAGGTGATGAGGTACCCATCTGAAATACACACGATGCAGCTGTAATTTGTCGCGTAGAATGCGGAATGCTGACGTTTTTGAAATATTAGTTGACTCCGCTATGTCTTCACACGTCATTCGTCGATCTTCTTGCAGGATTGACAAGTGTTAACAATACCCTCCGTAACAACACTTTCAAGTCGACCACGCCTAGGAGCTAGATCTGCCGACAAACACCCCTTTTTTTAAATCATAGGGCCATCTAAAAATCGTTGACTCACCAAACATTTATCTTTGCGAGCTTTTTTCATTATATCAAATGTTTCTGGAGCCGATTTACCCAAACGATAGCAAAATGTGATCGCACAACGCATTTTAAACTCTGAACCACACACCTCCATAGCTGTATGGCGAAATGCAGATTGCAGGCGTACTTTAAACAACTTCCCAATAACAAAACCTAATCATCTGCCACGGCTAATAACTGTTTCCATAGATTCTTCTTTAATTCAGTTAGTCATCTGCATGGTTATTTTCCCTTTGCACTGTTGCCAACTCAAAAAAATTGTTGTGGGATTTTATGGAACGGCCTTTGTATGTTTTATTCACATGTGTAATAGGCCTAATGACTGGTACCTTCTAGGACCTTGAAATATCTTATTAATTATAGGCAATCTGCATGCATGCTTTGTTGGGATCGCCATTGGTAGTATATTTTTCATTGATGCAGCTGTCCCATGGACTGCACGACGCAACTTACGTATCGCAAAACGTTTCATTCAAAGCTGTCATATGGACTACACGACGCAACTTACGTATCGCAAAACGTTTCATTCAAAGCTGTCCCATGGACTGCACGACGCAACTGCATCGCAAAACGTTTCATTCAAAGCTGTCGCATGGACTACACGACGCAACTTACGTATCACAAAACGTTTCATTCAAAGCTGTCCCGTGAGTTGCGTCGTGCGACGGTCTAATACAGGGTACGATGCCACTGATGCGTAGAAAGAATCTTGGCTTTCTTCCAAGTTTCAGTGGTTGGGTTTGGGAAAATTCGTCTGATGTTTCAGATCGTTCTTAGGTTACTCTGTGAACTTTAAACTGTTATTCGTCGTGCCACCATCTTTCTCATTGCTTTCGTGAAAGCTGAATACTTGTGTATATGTCACTGGTTTTTGGTCTCCAGAATGTTTTATGGTCAGTAACTGGGCATCATGACTAGCCCATCATGTTCGATCGCGAATACCGGTCTGTCACGACTTCACTTTGAGAGGAGGAGGATGTTATTATTTTATACTTACTGGAAAGTGATTTATCGGATTTGACAAATGAATAGAATTCTGGCGAAGAAGTTGATGAAATCCTGAAGAGTACTTACTCATGGAGGCATTTAAAAACATTTTAGAAGAAGGAACCATAGAAACATATCACGAACAAGAGAGTCCGCTTAGTAAAATAAATATCTATGGCAAAAATAGATACAAACAGATTCAAGAAGAATAAAAGTTCTTTGACACAGAGTGTATACAAACCGGAAATAATTCCTTTTTTTAACTGCACAAAAGGAGGCGTGGATGTATTAGATGAAGACCGCAGTTTTTATAACTCTACGCGTCGTACCAGACGTTGGCCGATAGCAACGTCTGGTACGGCAAGTGTACAGTGAAGGCATACCAGAAGCTAAGTGCACAGTGAAGGCATACCAGAAGCTAAGTGCACAGTGAAGGCATATGTATTCTGTACCAGTCTCATAGCAACCCGAATCCTCAATCAGAGTTGGAATTCGTGAAATCATTAGCTAAGCAATTATTTATAGATCCAATCGTAAAAGAGTGTTTGAATAACAGGAGACTGTCAAGGAAAAATTACGTTTGTCCGTGAAACTCATTCTCAGAATAAGGAAAGAGCAAGTTAGGAAGGGAAAAAAAAGAGGGAAAAGTTAGCAAGACAAAATAGAAAATATGCTTTCTATTTCCAGCAGCTCAAAAAACTGCCTCTTTTTGTTCTTCTTGAGATTTACCAATATGCGTCGAGTGTGCAAACTCTAATTCCAAAAGCTGAAGTTGATGTCAGTTGAACTCCTGCAGTTTTCTATAAATTCTCGCTGGAGGGATCTAAAATTTAAGTTTTATGAAGAATATTTCATCAACAGCAGACATTCGCAGTCTTAGAAGTGTGCTTATTTTATTATTTTTAAAGAGAATTTAAAACGCAATATGTGAGTTAGAGTAAAACTTATGTCTTCCAATAAAATTTTCGTGATTTCCAGTAACAAATTTTTTAAATATTAAAGTTTTTGTCACATTTGGGTGTTAGAGTATAATTACAACGATAAACAGTAGTTAATATCATTCCTTTTACAACAGGTCTTCATCTAGCGTACAGGAAGTACAGTGGTACCCTGGGCCGCACGACGCTCTTTACGTAATAAATATGCACGGCGCCACTTACGGATTAATGTAGCAGAAAAATTTTAAATATTGCAGTACAGGACCGGTCAGATCCCAAAATTTTTTATTTAATTGATGAAAAAAATCCCGCCTGGGTCCGGCCCTTGGGCAGGGTAAGGCTCAAACCTTGTCTTCCGGCGCTGGCTTCGAGGCCGGGCCAAGCCTGTATGCTTGTATTCCGGCGCTGGCTTCGTCTTTTTCCTGGCACCTGTGACCCTAAATTAGGGACGGGAGACTATTTATAGTTGCTTATGACGGTGGTTAAACATAGAAGCAAAACAAAAATCTCCAGTTCGTGGCTAGTCTTCCCACGAAAAAACATCAATATACATTTTACATCTGTCTCTTTCATCCATGAACATACATTAGTCCGCACTTATATCTGTCCTTCTTGCACATGAGGAGACATCTTCCATTGTATACCCATGTAAATACAAAAATTAAGGGGAATATAAGCATACGAGAACAACATTCCGCTTTCTTTCTCGCACTGAAGTTAGTCAACGGGATTCATATTTAAAACATGACTAGCCACAAAGAGAAATGGAACGAATAATGCATGACAGAGCAATACATCTTTGACCTCATTTCATTTCTTTTGTACCGCAGGGGAGAAAATGAAATTCCCGCAGACTTTTTCGGTTTCATTCCTTGGACAAGGTCATCGTCATTGAAAATGACATCATTGTTTTGGACCTGCATCTTTAAGAAATGAACCAGAGTAAATAATAACAAAAGCACGATCCGAATAACTGGATGACTTCGGCGGTAACGATCTCGCAAAACTGCCTCCATTGTTTTCCTGAACATGAGTCATGATCCTCTAGATTGGTGAAGTTTCAATGCAGCCTTCAGTTGAGACATTGAACCCGTTCGTTAAAATTTCTTTGCCTTCTGTTTCTAATATGTTTGCAAAAAAGAAAAAAAATTGTTGCCACTGAGTGGTTAGTTTATTAGGTCTACTTTCATATTTACGAAATGTTGAACAAGACAAAATTTATAGAAAAAGCTACATTGTAAAAAATAAGTGGTGTGAATTCACGGAAAATTTCTGAAAATAACGAGCAGCAAAGATGCCGGTAGGTATACGTCTTTTTCAGAAATTTCCGTTTATAAAAGTGCCCGTTTATTTAAACTTCCGTATTTTCACAGATTTTCCGTTGACAGAAATTCCGTTTATTTCAGAAAAGTCCATTTCAGGTTTTTTTCGTATTTAAACTGAAATTCCGCAAAATCGACGACCATGTATGCACTTCTCAGCCCTTACCCCAGATAATCTTTCCGCTGAGATCAGGTTTGAACCCCCGACGTTTGAGCTGGCTTATCGGGCAACTCGCGCCTTTGACGACTGAGCCAAAAACTCTCGGGAAGCGGAATCACGTACATCGTAAAACAAATTCCACGACGATAAATTATGGGGTTTTTTTTTGTTATAAATGGGAGTGATTTAGTCCTTTAATTTTCTGTTGGAGCTTATTATTTTTTCTGAATAGGTTTGTAATGTTTTTTTTCGAAGAATATATGTTCATATAAACTATGAAATATATACCAAATGTGATACTAAGGATATTAGTATCATTTGATCAAAACGTGTTATAGAAATATATAATATTAACATTACACACTTAACAAGAAGTGTGTATGTTTGTGAAAAACTCTTCACACGTTATTCTTGAGTAGCCAAGGACATTTATGTACGTTGAAGCATACCACATCCAATGTATGAGAGCAATAATATCTGCGACCATTTGCAATAGGCTGACTTATTACTGACATAGTAGTATCTGCGATCATCTGCTACAGGCAGACTTTTTCTTCTTTTTTTTTTTTTTCCTTTTCCTTTCCCTCTCTTCACTATATATACACTGACCGAAAAAAATCCCAACACCACGAAAAAATAGTTGTAGAGGAACGAAATGGCGGCAATACATTTGTAAAGGTAACATATTTAATCGATTAAGGTTTCAAGATCACAGCTTAATGTAAGCGCGAGAAGAGCCATTTAAACAGTGAAATGCTGGTACATTAATAACCGGTGTAACAGCCAGAATGTTGAATGCAAGCACGCAAACGTTCATGCATTGTGTCGTACAGGTGCTGGATGTCAGTTTGTGGGATGGAGTTCCATGCCTGTTGCACTTGGTCGGTCAATACAGGGACGGTTAATGCTGGTTAGGGGTGACGCTAGAGTTGTCCTCCAATGATGTCCCATACGTGCTCGATTGGTGAAAGATCTGGTGATCTAGCAGGCCATGACAACATGTCGACACTCTGTAGAGCATGTTGGGTTACAACAGCGGTATGCGAGCGAGCGTTATCCCGTTGGAAAACAGCCCCTGGAATGCTGTTCATGAATGGCAGCACAACAGGTTGAATCACCAGACCGACGTACAACTGTGCCATCAGGGTGCGTGGGATAACCACGAGAGTTCTCCTGCTGTCATAGGAAACTGCTCCCCAGACCATAACTCCAGGTGTAGGTCCAGTGTGTCTCGGCGGCAGACAGGTTGGTTGCAAGCGCCTACCTGGCCTCCTTCTAACCAACACACGGCCATCACTGGCACCCAGGCAGAACCGGCTTTCATCAGAAAACACAACAGATCTCCACTCCGTCCTCCAATGAGCGCTAGCTTGACACCACTGACGTCGCAAACGGCAGTGGTTTGAAGTAAGTGGAATGCACGCTACAGAGCGTCTGGCTCGGAGCTGTCCTTCAAGTAACCGATTTGTAACAGTTCGTTGTGTCACTGTGGTGGCAACTGCAGCTCGAATTGCTGCCTCAGACGCGGTACGATTCGCCACGGCCATACGCCGTACACGGCGGTCTTCCCTCTCAGTAGTGCCACGTGGCCAGCCGGAACCCGGTCTTCTTCAGGCAGTACCTTCCCTTGACCACCGCTGCCAACAATCATGCACAGTGGCTACATTCCTGCCAAGTCGTCCTACAATATTGCGGAACGAAAATCCACCTTCTCGTAGCCCTATTGCACGACCTCGTTCAAACTCCGTGAGCTGTTGATAATGGCTTCTTCGTCTTCTTAAAGGCATTTTTGACTAACATCAACACACTACGTCGAATCTCAACTATAACTAACGCTCACGAACGTTACAGCGCGTGTTTACAGCAAACCTGCTTTGCATGTTCCGAGGGGCGCTACTAGCGCCACACGTATGTGCCGAGCGCGAAATTTGCATAAACGTCATTTTACAGATGCACTCTCACCGCCTTTGAACTGTCGTTTATCTAACACAACCCCTTCTTGGTGTTGGGATTTTTTTCCGTCAGTGTATGTAATGTAATCACTACGTAAATTCTAGCATATTAAATATTTATTTTCCATATCTTATATAACAATCGTCCTTAAATCTTGCGCACCTGCGCAAGATTTAAGGTCGATGTCGCTCGATTTAAGGACTCACCCCAGCTCAAGGTGAACGACGTGTCGAGGTATACAAGGTAATGCTCAGAAATCCACCCGGTACTCGATTTATCAAATAAATAGTTACTGGGGAGGAAAAATGGATATATCTGCCTAATCCAGATTCTTCACAACATTGTTGAATAGAGGTGAAGCAACTTTACCTGCTCCCAAATGCGAATGTTTTGAGAAAAAGTTTACGCTATGCGTCTGGTGGAATTATGAAGGTGTAATCCGCTCTGAGCTCATTTCGAATGGTCGGTCTATCAATTCCTAACTGTTTTCTCAACAACTGGACAGGTTGTATGCCAAATTTCAAAGGAAGTATCCTGTCTGAATCTATCGAAAGCGAACTCTGCTGTAACAAGAAAATGCAAAACTTTATATCGTTAATTGGACTCAAGTTAAAATTCAAGAGCTGCATGGAATCAAGCTGCAACTTCGTCCAGTAAACAACACCGATCTTTTTCCTTCAGATTACCACTTGTTTCAGGAGATGGCGCATTTTCTCCGTGGCAAGCAGTTCACTATTTGGACGATATCGAGCACGAGTGTCAAGAGTTCTTTGAGTTTAAACCGTAAGCATGACACTGTGCAGGAATTAAACAACTGGCAAACTAATGGGTTCAAACTATTGATCATGATGGCATGTTCTTTGAAATTTAGCTTGGATTTTTCCGAGGTTTTGGGTAAGTGAAACTATTTTATCAGAAACACCGACTTTTTCTGGACACCCCAAAAAATTTGAATCTATTGGGTTGTCGGAAAAGTCATGACGTATGTTGGCACCCGATGGCGGTTGGGCGGTTTTGGAAGTACTAGGGGCATGCGCAGCTCTGTTATCGCTATGGCATTCGACAGGTGCCAGTTCTAGCTGCAGTCGAAAAGGAATAGTGAGCGATATGGTTGATTTGCGAAGATTTGACATCAACTTGAAGATAGAAGACCAAACTGTGCATGTTCGCCATATTTTACTTCCGTAAAGGGAAGAACGCGTGTCAGGCATGTGAAAAGTTGCGTAAAGTGTACGGTGACAATGATCTACAAGAACGTCAGAGCCAGCGGTGGTTCGCAAAATTCCGTGCTGGTGATCTTGACCTCAACGATGCTCCTCAGTCCGCGAGGCACACCGAGGTTGATGACGTCCAAATCAAGGCATTGATCGAGTCAAACCCACGTTACACGACACGAGAGATTGTAGACACATTGCACATCCATCATTCAAGCGTTCACGACCACCTGAAGAAGCTGGGATACGTAAGCAAGCTCGATGTGTGGGTTCTTCATGAACTCAAAGAAGCTCAATTGACGGCGCGTATAAACATCTGCGATGTGCTCATTAAACGTGAGGAAAATGATCCTTTTTTGAAGCTACTGATAACTGGTAACAGCTCACTGAAAGATGGCAAAAGGTTATCGAACAAAACGGGCATTATATCATTGATTAATTTTTGTTCTTTCTATCAATAAATGACCTTTGCAAAACATGGCTAAAATACGTCATGACTTTTCCGACAACCCAATATATGTAAATTCTATACGTTTTTTTCACTGTGAGTCCTATTTTGCGAGAACGGCTGAACGTAAAGATATGGTTGAGGTATCAAAATAAAGGTCTTACCATGTAGATGTGCCAGTCGAAAAAAATGAGATTGGGGCAACGGTTCGGGCGTTGTGGAGCGGCAAAGTTCCCATGTAAAGTCTGTGGTAGAAGCGTGCAGTTGACATTCGATCGCCTGCAGTTGATATTCGATCGCCTGCAGTTGACTCACGCGCTGTTGAACGCGAAGGCATGGAGGGACTGAGATAGTCCAAAGTCCAAAGTCCAAAGTCTCTTTCCTGAGCGAACCGTTGCGCAAAGCCACGCTAGCAGGCATTCCTAGATAAGTTCTTCTCATCGGAACAGCGAACACTCTCGAAGACCTGATTGCGTTATGCCGTTAGATTGTGTGATGTATATATACAATTTAATATTCATTCGATCCAGTTTATTCACGTAGGTAAGACTTTTATCATTATGTAAAGATGTAAATAAATATTCTGTTAACCATTGTTAGTGAAAATATTACGGGCGACTACTTATAGCCTCATATTATAGCCCATTGAGTTGCTCACGGTGGCCATTAAACTTTCCTTTAAAAAAAAATCACGAACCTGGACTATTGTCTTTACTGAAGTGGTTGAATGAATTTGTCAATCAAATAAAGTTTACATTTATTGTTTCACATAAATTTATTCTTCTTAAAAAAAAAAACTAACCGTCGATTCCGACGTGTGAAGAGTATTCGCAACGCGAATCTCATTCCAACAACATTTACAAACACATTTTTGACTGAAGATGAGAGTGAAAGAGTGCGCTATCCAGTTGAATTTTTGCACACGATCGAGATGAGTGGACTTCCGCCTCACATTTTACGATTGGAAAATGGTGCAGTCGTGATGCTCATCACGAACCTGGCCGCCCCGTGTGGCGCAGTGGTCTAAGCGCTGGCTTATGATGAATCGTTCGTGAACGGTCCGGGTTCGAATCCCGGTGAGGCATGGATGTTGAGCTTGTCTTACGGCACTGGCTCTGTCCCTTCCCTGGAATCAGTGACCCTAAATTAGGGACGAGCGACTGCTTATAGCCATTGAATTGAGCACGGTGGTCGTTAAACCTTCAGTCAAAAAAATATCACGAACCTGGACTTATTGTCTTTACTGAATGGTTAAATGAATTTGCTAATCAAATAAAGTTTACATTTGTTGTTTCATATGAGTTTATTCTTTTCAAAAAAATAAAAATAGTAAACTAACCGTAGATTCCGACGGGTTTTATCTAGTCTTCGACTATTTAAATAAGAAGAAACGCACTAGTTTTAATAACAGCGTTTTAAAACAGAACTATGATAGAAAGAACTATAGAATCTGCCTTTGATGAATCCCGTTAGAAAAGGATGTATTTCAGCATCAAACGGTTCTAAATTTCTTGTCAAGAACATTTTCTCATTTCGCTTTTGGAAGTACGCTTGACTTGTATCATCTTCCTATATCATTAACACCAAGAATTTTTTTTTTTAAACATATTCTGTCACACTAGCCTTTTCCGGACGTGATTCTTGCAGGTAGAACTGTTGCATCTATAAAAAGTAAATAAATAATGTATCGCATCGCTTGAAAAGGCAATAAATTACTAGCGGTCAGTTTCTACCAGCAAACCAACCAGTCGTTTCAAAAACAACTTGATAGGCGTGGTCTCCTTGAGCTTCTTTGAATTATACTTATGCAAACTACGCGTTGACCCCCTAATCCTTTCATAACAATGGAAAATATATTACTTTGAAGTCAGCTCTAAACATTCCTCCTTTCAAACTCACGCACGCATGTACCACCAACAGAGAGACGAACTCTGGCAAAGAACCCGGACGAAAGAAGCAACGTCACAAAAACTTACGAAAAAAAACTGTCGAAACAATGGGTTACCTCGCGTTTGATTGATTTTGATTTGTTATTTTTCCACCTTTGGTGTCGGCCTTGAAAATCGCCTTTTTGGAAACAATGCAGCGCAACTTCTTAAATGAGGCGTGATATGGAATTGTTGCTTTGGGCCGCATTCGCAATCGTTACGAAACGTGTTACATTTTCTCGAATCTTCCCTCTCTCGAGGTCTATGGCCTCTAAATTGATTTTTATACATTTTGATTACGGGAAATTTTGTTGATAAACCAATTACGCTGAGAAAATAACATTAGGCTTGTCTGACATACTCCTCCTCCGCAATTTTGATTAAGACTGCGTTCACATAAAATGCTTCTTCCAAAGAAAAGAAGTGTTTTTTCGAAGGAAGGGGAAAGAAAAGAGAAAAAAAAAGGTTTTCTGTTACGTAAAGTATTTCTTGAGGCTATGTAAAATTTAACAGTGCTGACATATGCATTGGCATCTGCAAACAATAATTCAAGAGTAAAAAAAAAAATAAGCCCCAAGTTTAAGGGAATGTCTTCCTCTTTTTCATAATCCATCTTTCACAGTGGCTTACAAAATGTCTTCATGTGCTGAGATATCTTGTAGAATTTTTTCATCAAATCTCTGAAAAGCTGTGAACTGGACAGCTTTTGAGAAAGTTCCTACTAAGATTCGATTTCTGGAAGAATTGTTTTCAGCAGCTGCACAAAGTGCTGAGCTGACTTAATTCCACGAAATTCTACAATTTGATGGGAATTTTTACCCAGAGGCTAGTTTTTCGATGTACTGCCGTTTTTGAGAACATTTTATCAACAACTGCGTTCCCCAAACGTTTCGATTTTTGAAGAATTTTTCCATAGATGGACATCGTGCTATGTAATTCGAGAGCTCTTGAAAAAACGTTAACGTGCTACCTAAATGGGGAAGTCTTGACTTAATTCCACGAAATTTTACAATTTGTTGGGAATTTTTTTCCAGAGGCTAGTTTTCTGATGTACTGCCATTTTTGAGAACATTTTATCAACAACTGAGTTCCCCAAAGGTTTTGATTTTTGAAGAATTTTTCCATAGATGGACATCGTGCTATGTAATTTGGGAGTTCTTGAAAAAATGCAAACGTAATTGGTGAGCTCTTGAAAAAACGTTAACGTACTACCTAATTGGGGAAGTCTTGACTTAATTCCACGAAATTTTACAGTTTGTTGGGAATCTTTTTCCAGAAGCTAGTTCTTCCATGTACTGCCACTTTTTGAGAACATTTTATCAACAACTGAGTTCCCAAAGGTTTCGATTTTTGAAGAATTTTTCCATAGATGGACATCGTGCTATGTAATTTGGGAGCTCTTGAAAAAATGCAAACGTAATTGGCGAGCTCTTGAAAAAACGTTAATGTGCTACCTAATTGGGGAAGTTTTGACTGAATTCCAAGAAATTTTAGAATTTGTTGGGAATTTTTTTCCAGTGGCTAGTTTTTCGATGTACTGCCATTTTTGAGAACATTTTATCAACAACTGAGTTCCCCAAACGTATCGATTTTTGAAGAGTTTTTCCATAGATGGGCATCGTGCTATGTAATTTGGGAGCTCTTGAAAAAATGCAAACGTAATTGGGGAGCTCTTGAAAAAACGTTAACGTGCTACTTAATTGGGGAAGTCTTGACTTAATTCCACGAAATTTTAGAATTTGTTGGGAATTTTTTTTCCAGAAGCTAGTTTTTCCATGTACTGCCATTTTTTGAGAACATGTTATTAGCAACTGAGTACCCCAAACATTTCGTTTTTTTTTAAAGACTTTTTTCATAGATGGGCGTCTGACAGCTAATGGACACCGTGCTCCCCAACTGGGGAGCTCTTAAAAAATTCCTTTATTAGATGCGATTTTTAATTTAATTCTAGATCCAGTTCTCTCAAGTACTGCCAGTTAGGGTGAAACTTTGACACCGGCTAATTCCGTGAAATACTGCAATTTTAGAATAATCTCGGCAACAGCTATTTGTTTAGCTCGGCAACGGCTAATTCCTCCTAATGCGCAATTTTTGAAGGAATTTTGCCAATAGTGCAGAGCTACCTGTCGGGAGGGATTCTGTCTTAGAACTCAGAAGTTAGTGAATTTCTCTGCGAATTTGGAGATAACTGGTTGCACAATTCGAATTTTAAGGAATTTTCCAGTGATTTTTGGAGAAATTTTGCGAATAACAAGCTAAAGACACCGCAGAAACTTTTTCCCAAAATTTTGTGAAAAGCAGTGCAAACATCTACGGGTCTAGAAAGCTGTTGAAAAATTCATTGCTATGCTGTGATCAGAATTTGGTCAACAGATGCGCCAGAAGTTGTGTGTCTGAACGACTGTTGAGATAATTCTGTAATATTCTGCAATCGTTGTTATAATTTTGTTAACATGTGTCCAAGTATCTGCGTGTCTGGATGGTCGTCAAAAAATTTTCGATGTCCTATCTCTGGTAAAACTTTTTCAACGGCTGTTGACAAAGTTCTTTCATGTGTTTCAGTCTACGGTAGAATTTTGTTAATAGCTGTCCAGGAAGCCGTGTACCGGGAAACGCTTTAAAAAGTTATTTGATATCCTAAAAGACCTAGCAGAATTTTATTAACCTTTCTTCAGGATGCTAAATTTCTGGAAACTGTTAAAAAAATTTATGGTATGCTGCGATCTCTGGAACGATTTTATCAGTAACTGTCCAAGAAACTACGTGACTAGATGATTGTTAAAAAACTTCTTCCGAATGCTGCACTTTTAAAGGATATACGAAACAGATTCCGATGAGCTCTGTATCTAAAGTACTATAGATATATTTCTCCAATAGCTACAAATAATTTTCGATAGATTTTTAAAAAGCGGTAAGACGAACTATGTGACTGAATATCATTTGACATATTTCTTTGCAGCGGCTATGGAGGATTTTTGCGAAGAGCAAATTTCTGGAATTATGAGTACTACAATTTTTGGAGGAACGTTTTCAACTACTGGCCAAGGAATTATATGACTGGATAGCTGTTGACAACTACTGGCCAAGAAACTGCGAGACTGGATAGCTGTTGACA
Organism: Macrothele yani; assembly: GCA_039090855.1. Taxonomy (NCBI): domain Eukaryota; kingdom Metazoa; phylum Arthropoda; class Arachnida; order Araneae; family Macrothelidae; genus Macrothele; species Macrothele yani. Next base: position 119,570,714 of record CM077008.1, read on the forward strand.
ACTACTGGCCAAGAAACTACGAGACTGGATAGCTGCTGACAACTACTGGCCAAGAAACTACGAGACTGGATAGCTGTTGATAACTACTGGCCAAGGAACAACGAGACTGGGTAGCTGTTGACAACTACTGGCCAAGAAACTACGAGACTGGGTAGCTGTTGACAACTACTGGCCAAGAAACTACGAGACTGGATAGCTGTTGATAACTACTGGCCAAGGAACTACGAGACTGGGTAGCTGTTGACAACTACTGGCCAAGAAACTACGAGACTGGATAGCTGCTGACAACTACTGGCCAAGAAACTACGAGACTGGATAGCTGTTGATAACTACTGGCCAAGGAACTACGAGACTGGGTAGCTGTTGACAACTACTGGCCAAGAAACTACGAGACTGGGTAGCTGTTGACAACTACTGGCCAAGGAACTGCGAGACTGGATTGCTGTTGACAACTACTGGCCAAGAAACTACGAGACTGGATAGCTGTTGTCAACTACTGGCCAAGAAACTACGAGACTGGGTAGCTCTCCTCCATGTCACTCCCTCATACTTTCGAATTTCATCCACCCATCTCCCATGTGGTCTTCTTCTGGGTATTTTCGTGTCCCTTGGAATCCAATCTAAAATTTCGGCTGTCCATACATGTTCTGTCTTTCTGGCATTATGTCCAGCCCATTGCCATTTCAGGTATTTAACTTTGATCATGATGTCTTCCACTCTTGTCATTTTTCGGATCCACGAGTTCCTCTTCTTATCTCTCCTGGTTACACCAAGCATGCACCTCTCCATGCTTCTTTGAGTTGTCTGCAGCCTTTGTATGTCTCTTTTAGTTATGGTCCACGTCTCTGCACCATACGTAAGCACTGGAAGGATGCATTGATCAAACACTTTTCTTTTAAGACATAATGACATATTGCTCTTGAAAATTATGCTGTTTCTTCCAAAAGCTCTCCACGCAAGTTTTGTACGCCGATTAATTTCTTCATCAATGTGACCCTCACTTGATATCTGCTGTCCAAGATAAACGTACGTGTCTGTTATCTCCAGATTTTCTCCATCAATCGATAAATCTTCATTTCTTGTAAAAGCATTGAACATCACTTTTGTCTTCTGAAAGTTCATTTTTAATCCCACTTCTTCACTCTTGTTAGCAAGTTCCTGGATCATACTCTGCAGCTCTGATGGGGTAGTTGCAAAAATGACTACATCATCAGCAAAACGAAGGTGAGTTAGACAATCTCCATTAATCTTTATCTCTTTATATATATGTATGATTATGTATCTATATATTAATTCTATAAGGTTTTTTACTGTAAAACCAGTTGTGAGAGAACGGCTGAACGTATACATATGGCTGAGGTATCAAAATAAAGGCCTTATCATGTAGGTGTGCCAGTTGAAGAGAAAAATAGGATTGGGTTAACGGTCAGGGGCGTTGTGGGGTGACAAAGTTCCCATGTAAAGTCAATGGAATAAGCGGGCGGTTGACATCCGATTGCCTGCGGTTCACTCACGCGCTGTTAAAGGCGGAAGTATGGAGTGACTCACATAGTCCAAAGTCCGAAGTCTCTCTCCTCAGCGAAGCGTTGTGCAAAACAACGCTAGCAGGAATTTGTTTGAAAGCTCTTATCGGAACAGCGAACACTCGGAAACGTGATTGCGTTGTGCCATTGGACTGTGTGATGTATATATACAATTTAACATTCATTCGATCCAGGTTATTCACGTAGGTAAGACGTTTCCCGTTATGTAAAGATGTAAATAAACGTTTCATATGAGTGTATTCTTTGAAAAAAAAAAATAATAATAATTGTCGATTCCGACGGGTTTCGTCTGCCGGGGGAAAAAAAATACTATTTGTCGATTCCTACTGGTTCGTATCCCGGTGAGACATGGATGTTGTGTTTGTCTTACGCCACTGGCTTTCTCCCTTCCCTGGAACCAGTGACTCTAAATTAGGGACGGGCGACTGCTTATAGCCCATTGAGTTGCTCACGGTAGTTAAATCTTCAGTCACACACACACAAAGAAAAAAAGAAAACATAACCTGGACTATTGTCTTTACTGAAGTGGTTGAATTAATTTGTCAATCAAATAAAGTTTGCATTTGTTGTTTCATATGAGTTTATTATTCACAAAAAAAAAAAACAAAAAAAAAACTTACCGCTGATTCCGACGGGTTTATTCCAGTAATTACTGTTTCGAATTTATAGTTCAAGTTAGATTATTTATCCGGGTCAGTTCCGTGACGGGTCCAAACTTTTTGACCCGTTTCCAACTCTGGAACACATGCAACTGTACTCCGCTGTTCCTCAGCTTTCACATTTACACAGTATTGTTTTTCAATTAATTCAGAGAATAAAAAAAGCTACAAAGCCAAACTGTTTCCTTTTGCTGATGCACTGAGGAATATTTTCGTAATTCTAATTTTCCTAAATACCATTTTTTTTTATTTCTTAACTTTGAATAACTGGGTTAATTTTGTTAAAGGGCGAACTCATTTCACCTGAGTTTTCGTTTCCACACTCCCTTTTTATTTTAAACAATCAAATTGTACACGGTAAAAGTAAAACTCTGTAACGTGTCTTCTACGCAGTTCATTCACAAAGAATATCACGGGTTGAAAATGTTCCAGTGAACAGACTATTAAACGGCTCCAAATGAATCATAAGTTATCCGTCATACCCATAGAAGCAACGAACCGTTTAAAAAATTAAAAGAAAAAAAGGAAAATTTTTCAGCTGGATGGGGAGGAAAACGTCACGTGATAGCAAGGAGTTAGCCTTCCGTGCATTGAGTTACTGAATGATAGTAGGAGCCATTAATGCAGTGCACGTCCTTACGATTGCATAACAATTACGTAAATTACCGAAGCAAGAGGTTCATGATGAGGCGTGCGATTCTCCTGCTGTTTCCAGCGTTTTCCGATGTCAAGGACCTAATTGCGAAAAAATGTAGCAAAACTAGGAAGAATTGGACCACAAGAAGAGAAGTAATTTCAGTCCCTGCTACGGATTTAAACAAAGGAATGAATTACCCAAGACAGAAAAATAGCTGTAATTTCAGTTAAAGTCCACTTAAAACTATCATTTGAAATAAAATTTAATGGGCTACGTAAATTGATTTTTTCCTTCCATTTCTAGATCATTTGTATGCAATTTAGAATGGAAATTAAAAATCCATTAAAAGTTTCGAGAGACAGTAATTAAGCGTGTTGACCTACTGTACTAAAGACAACTCTGACTTTCCTCAAAGAGCACCGAAGCCTACGCCTCGTTATGTTGTAGCATCATTAAGGGAGTAAAGCTCCGAACAGGCCGATATAATTTGAATTGGACAAGACATACTCTGTCACATACATCTTCCTATACCCGATATTCATGAAGCTGTAAATTATGGTGTGGAATCTTTCTTGACGTTTTGTCCTCCAAAAGGGTTAAGTGTCGATATAATGTATTAACGTGACAACAATGGAATTACATGAATCTAAGCTCGACAATCCCAGTTTCTGGTAAAGTTTGATGAAATTTCAGATTTTAGATGTGCTAAAAATAAGGTTCGCATTACATTACTGTCTTCTCGCGTTTGTGGGCGCACTATACCCTTACCTATAAGTCAGACTGGAAACATTATCTTTGAATCTGGTCGCTATAACTGTACAAAACTTTCTTGGCACACAATATTGCCTCCATGTTGCGCAAACATATTGGTTTGTACATGACAACTCCGCTGGTGGAAGTCATATTGGAAAAACCATCTTCGCTTCTTGCGGCTGTAACTGTAAAAATGATACAAGATCTTTCGCTGCTTTTCTTGATACACAATATTGCCACTATGAGGCGCAAATGTATTGGTATTGTGTAAGATACCTCTGCTTGTGGAAGTCTTATTGTGAAAGTTCTGCTCCTTCTGGCAGCTGTAACTGTGAAAATGATAGGACCTTCCCTTTTTTTCTTGATAAACAGCGTTGGCTCTTGATGGCGCGAATGGATTGGTACTGTGTGGGATATCGTAGCTTGTAGAAGTCAGGTTGAAAAATCCTGTTTAGCACACAACAGCTGTAGAAAGCGCCTTTTTCTTATGATTAGTTAGAAGGAACAAGGAACCAGCGTTTCATAACCCTTTAACCGGACGAAACGAATTAACTCTTAGGGTTAGCAAAATGAGCTGACTTCCACTCGGCGGTTTGTTTCAGCTGGCGTCAGTTCGTGAGGGACAATGCGGTAGCTCCTGTAGACCTTGCCGAGGTTCTGAAGGTGACGAACCACGGTGTTCTGTGATAGGCCCAGCTCGTCTGATTTTCTCCGAGTACTGGTTGTTATATTTGCCTCTACAGCCTGGCGCACGCCTCCGAATCCACGGTTCGCTGCGGCTGATCGTCAAGGTTTCTGTTACTTGAGTGAAATTTTTGAACCATCTGATTGCGGTGCTGTGGTCCACGGAACCTTCCCCTTTCGCATGACAAATGCTTCGTGTTGCTTGAGAAGAGTTATGGCCGAGTTCAAACTCGTAAAGCAAAAGTTCCCAAATTTGCCGGCTGTGCCTGTTCATCTTTTAGGCGCCCTAACCACAAATAGGACGACGACATACAATGCTGTTTACAGCAACGACTACCACTTTATATCTCTTTCGGTTGCCTGCAGTGCGCGACTTGAAGTTTAAACACGTGACATACCCGTTGCAGCACATGCGTTTATGCAAATATTACAAAACGTTCGCGCACTCTCTGTACAATGTTGTCGACGCCAGTGCAAAAGTCTTGGAGAGTTGCTCCGTTGTTTAGTTCGCTATGCATAATTTTATCCCACATTTGAACGAGTTCACGACCTGCTTCCTCAGCTGTCGTATCTACAGGTTCGTCCCTTCCGCTGTCCAGGCCATCCCTTAACTGAGTCATTCTCACCACAACACACTAAAAACCTCTTTTGTGGAAAGCAATTATAGGAAAGATGTTAGACGTCTGCATTTCCTTGCTTTATTTTTCAGACATTCCTCAGTTCCTCTTTTCCTTCTTTGCCGTTTTGGGCAATACAGTAAAGGAATTTCTAACACTTCGTAATTTCTGCAACCGAGAATTTTGATTTCTTTATAAATAAATAGCCTACTACTCAGTTTTCTACCTAAACCAAGGAGAATGTCAGTTCCTTTCCTGCAACCGTAAGTTCGTTGTAAGCGTTTTCGTTACAAATGGGCGGGCCCGTAACTGCAAGTTTTGCTATAGCTCTTGATGTTAGAAGTTTGCATCAAACAAAGATATTCGCTCTTTCCACGTTCATAAAACGAACTTACGGTTGCAAATATCTTTGTTTTACGTTAGCGAATATCTTTGTTTGATGTTTCTGGTCCACGTTAAGTTTCTGTATTAATTAGAAGTTTGCTTTTCCTTGCTTTATTTTTCAGAAAAGGTTTTAGAAGTTTGCTTTTCCTTGCTTTATTTTTCAGAAAAAGATGTTAGAAGTTTGCTTTTCCTTGCTTTATTTTTCAGAAAAGATGCTAGAAGTTTGCTTTTTCCTTGCTTTATTTTTCAGAAAAGATGCTAGAAGTTTGCTTTTCCTTGCTTTATTTTTGAGAAAAGATGTTAGAAGTTTGCTTTTCCTTGCTTTATTTTTCAGAAAAGATGCTAGAAGTTTGCTTTTCCTTGCTTTATTTTTCAGAAAAGAACTTATAAGTTTGCTTTTCCTTGCCTTATTTTTCAGGGAAAATGTTAGAAGACTGCTTTTCCTTGCTTTATTTTTCAGGCATTCCTCAGTTCCTCGTTTGCTTCTCTGCCGTTTTGGGCAACGCAGTATAGGAATTTCTAACACTTCGCAATTTCTGCAACCGAGAATTTTGATTTCGTTATAAATAAATAGCCTACTACGCAGTATTCTACCTAAAACAAGGGGTATGTCAGTTCCTTCTCTGTAACCGTAAGTTCGTTGAAAACGTTTTCGCTACAAACGGGGGTATCGTAACTGCAAGTTTTGCCAAAACTCTTGACGTGGGAGCGACAAATGACAGCAAGAGGAAGAAACGATCAAATCAGCAAGTATGCCTTTCTTTGCGGAATTAATTGCATAATTTTCGAAAACGGCTACATTGTATGCACGCATGAAGCCTTCGTGGACTCAAAATAGTCTCTTTTACCCCAAGAAGAAAAAAGGAAGAAACATACAAAAAATACGTAATTAGATTATCGCACGCATTGTCTCTGTGGCAAACAAACTGCACGCATTAAACTGATTTCCTAACTTTCGAATTCAAGTTTCCCGAAAGTATGCTGTTTGTATCTGGTAATTAATTCTGGCACGACACTATATACATATAAATATATATATTTTTTTACTTTCCTCTTCCCTTTGTCGTGCCAGATCGCTGTTGTATCACGCATAGTCACGCGTACCTGGTTAAAAGGGTTCGTCAGCGCAACCGCAGCCACGATATTTTCCGTACTCGTTACAGAGTTGCTAGTTTGAGTTGATGCTCGCAACAATGCAGTGAGACGTGTCAATCGGTGTTTACGCTCGTGCGAATAGAAATAAAGAACTATCGATGCACCTTTACGAAGCATTTTTTTTTTTCCTTTTTAAACCTGAACACTTGCGCGTGTCTTGTGTCTGGCGCTCTTTGGCCAAACGTGGCCTTTGCGTCATAAAAATTCACCAACCAAAACTAGCGCGGGTGTTCAGCAATATTGCATCAGCAGGGTTCTTCAACTTTCTTATAGGACGTGGACCTTTCTTCATCAATTCATTACGGTTACTTTCAGGTCAAGGGTGAGGGAACATCCAGGTCTCACCTTGACTTTCGGTAGTGCGCTTGCTCAGCGGAGAAGCTCGTGGACAACAGAAAGCGGGGTCGTGAGATGCCATCTTTGTTTTAATTCTTACTGTCCGCCTTATTAACCGGAAAGGAAGACCGGCATCGCTTGGCTAACCAATGAGTTCCGCGATTGCCTTCTTTTCCATGCTCACCCCTCTGAACGCTCTGATGTCCTCCATCAATAATTTCTTGTTTTTGTTCTTGTTGTAATTAAACGGTTCGTTCTGTAGTTCCTCCCAAGCGAGTTACAAGATCAGCTTTCGCCGTGCCCTGTTCTATTCACCTTCGGTAAATACCATATTAGGAACGCAAAGGAGGTAGCATTTAGGGCATGACGACTCTAATTCTTCTAAAAATAAGACTCTGATTTGAGTTCGCTTATCCATGTTTTAAAAGTTCGCATAATCCTAAGTAAAACTCAACACACTAAGGGAAATCAATTCTTTTCGCAGACTTTTTTTAATTATTTGACGCATCGTTTTATGTTGTATGCTCTGCAAATGATCGGTCTTTCCCTCCAAGGCCATTCAACTGTTGTTACGGCTTCCCTAACACGGTGTCTCTCCACTTTGGAATGTCTAGCAACGGAAAGTTGTGCGACATTTGTTGTCATAAGATGTTACACTCACGGACGCATAATAGTATGGAGACGGGGGGGGCTTGTCCCCACTCAACTTTTAGCTTTAGTTTGTCGCTTAAAATACTATGCTTCGCAATTTTTTTTAATACTAGCAGTTGTACCCGTTCTCCGAACGGTGAATCTATAATCTTATGAACATAAAATTAAAGAAAGGAAAATTAATTAAGGGACAGAAAAGTAATTTAAGATCCGTAACTGTTTCACGATTTAAAAGAGGGTCGTGACGTCAATGCATGCCGTTTGACGTTAAACGGATCAGGCGCAGGTGCCCCTGAATTTTAAATCCAAATTTCATGGAATTTTAGCAGCATTTCAACGTCACTGGCATAATAATCTTTAAACCTATCAACATTTTGAACAATAAAGCTAAGCCTCCTTTTTAAACTGTTTGGTTTTTAAACTATTTCAGGTATCCGGACCTTAAGGACTGTCAGCATGCCAATTTTCAGATCTCAAGGTTATTCAGAAGTGGTTGAACAATTCGCAAAAAATTCAAGCAGAGAACGTTCCAAAGCCGCCATTTTGATTTTTTTTTCTCGGACTCATCTAGGTATTCGGACTTTAAGACCTGCCAACATAACAATTTTCAAATCTCCAGGTTATGTAGAAGTGGTCGAACAATTCGCAAAAATTTCATGCAGAGAAATGTTCCATAGCCATAATTTTTATTTCTATTTTATTTTATTTTATTTTATTTTATTTTATTTTAGGCCGGCCGAAACCGCCGAACTTTAAAAGCGTCGCTGTGTCATTACCAGTTTGATTGTAGCCTGTCCTTACACCCAATGAGAAGAGAGTGCTAAAAATAGCAGCGTCACCGTGGCAGCAGGTCACGGGATCAGAACTTTCCTGTGTGGTTTCCGTTGAAGACAGAGGAAGCTGTTCGTTCTTTTCCTTTGCGTCTTTAAACAAATGCTTAAAAATCAGAAAATGATTTATCTTATTTTTTTCAAAGAGTTGTGATAGCTGTGAGTTTATACTGTAAAAATTCCAACGCGTTATGATTTATAGTGTGCCAAATATCCGTTGTTGTTTTTTTATAGATCCCTTTGCAAAGTAGATCGTTTTCTGAAATTTAAAAATTCAATTTCTCGTAAACTAAATCGAAATTTAAAAAAAGAACGACGAGGTGCAAAAATTCGGCCATGCCCCTACCTGCCTACAAAGTTTCGTGGTTCTGATGCTGTTAGTGTATCCGGAACAAGAACTGATAGCACTTTTTTTACTTACCTTAACTTTGAAATACAATAGCTCTTGAAGTACCGCCAGAATAGAAAACCGGCTTATTACAACGTGTTCTCCAAACCATTCTCTACAAACGATGTCAATTTCATATTTTTGTGTTAACTTTTTACGGTGCGAGCTAAGAAAGCGTGAGTGTCGCGAAATTTCTAAAACAGCGGCGGCGGCAGCAGCTACTTTTTTTAGAATAGAGATATTCAAGAACTCATTATTTTTATAATTTAATTTAAAATTCAGAATAATTGAGTACTACATTTTTCTGATACCAAACGTGTCGTTGTGAGGTTATTTTTTTTGCTTGCATGCTAATGTGTGTGATGTAATCACGTGGGAATGCAATTTGCTAGGTGACGTGGGTGGGCTGGGCATGGTCCGAGCTCTGAGCCTCAGCCCTCCAGCATTGTACTTTGTTTAATCTTCTCTTGCTCCGGATGTCTTATGCAATCTGCAGATCCAGAGTTACCCTCCATGTTATTCAAATAGCCGCTTCGTTCGATGATCTTCTCACTGTTAGTTACAAAAACTAAATAAAAATCGTTAATACAATAAATAAATATGGGTTTTAAATAAAATAGCAATAAATTAGACGTGTATCAATTTTTTATTTGCGTGAAACTGACTGTAAAGCCGCAGCGGTCATTTTTCGTCGGTCCCGAGCTTCCTGTTAAAAGCGGGTTCTACCGTATATAATCAATACCTTCCTCAAGTTATCGAATCTAAGACATTGCGATTTAGCGTGTATCTAAAACGGTTGAGTTTACACTCCAGAACGTTTTAATTGTAATTTCTTTATTACTGACTACTGCTACGAAATAAAGTATTTCTTTAATCTAGAAAATTTAAATGCACCAACACGAATTGACAATGACTGCTACTTTTCATTTCGTAATAATTTAATTTCTTATTCTCATTTTATCATCAGTCGCGAAAGGCCAGGACCTTTTTAATCTTCTGGCCGGTAAATTTTGCATACCTCTTTTTTTCGGTAATTTAGGCTTTCATATTTCTATGTTTACGGTGACTTTTAGTGGTATTTCTATGTTTACGGTGACTTTTAGTGGTATTTCTATGTTTACGGTGACTTTTAGTGGTATTTCTATGTTTACGGTGACTTTTAGACCGGTGAATATCCACAAAAACTGTTCCCCCTCCGAATATTGGTGATTACCATATAATTGCACGATATCAAATACTAGCGATCTGCAGATACATCCATGTTTATATTGATTACTCCAACAGCTTTTCTTCCCGCTTCTCCAAATTGTCACGTGATTACGGAAGATAGTCACGAAACGCTCTGTGACCGACCGAAGACTTTCTTTGCAGGTTCTTCGAAATTGCGCGCCACATGTTCCAGGTGAGGGACACAACCCCAGACACTAACAAACACATCATGTAGCGTGATCCGACCCTTGGACCGGCTACCAGCTGGGATGATTAGCCTGAATAATTCACCTCTGACCACTCGTCCACAGGTCCAAGCGGGCTTCCTGCTAATTTCAGCTTCGTAAAGATGATAGCTAATGATGGGATGAAGATGGCTAATTTCAGCTTCGTAAAAGAGATAGTGTGCAACCCTAATTGGGTGGAAAACTCCACCTCAGACTAAATACGGTCGTGAGACCGATAGCAAACAAGTACCGTGAGGGAAAGTTCCAAAGAACTTTGAAGAGAGAATTCAAGTATCCTTCTATTTTTTATTAAATTGAAATTGAGTATAAATAAGGGAAAAACCAAAGTTATGGTTTTTGAGCGAGGAACTATTAACACCAGTGGCGAAGCATGACTTTGTAAGTAAGGAAAGCAATGCAGTTAATATGCGACAAATAGATGGTAAAAGTAATATGAATAAAAAATTTTAATAATTAAAATCAGCAAGTGACCCGTAGTTTATATGCTACGTTGACAGTACGGCATGGCCCCCTACCCAAACGCGATCATGTGCGGTACCACGAAAAAGAAATGTCTATGTAGAAGTTCAAATGCAAAGATCTATAAAAAAAAATTCCGTGAAAATGTTGAAAGGGAAAGAAACTTGTCTACCCACACAACCAAAAGAATTGGGGGTTGCTTTTATCAGACCCGAGAAGGGCTGAGCCCGAGCCCGAACCCGGTTCCTGCCCGAAACAGAGCCCGGGCAGGAACCAGGGTCGGGCTGTAGAATATTTACTGCGGTTCGGGCTCGGACTGTTAGAGAGAGGGAGAGCGGGATAATTTTTTTAGTTATAAATGTGAGTTTATATTATTTATATATAAAATCACATATAAATTATCATATAAAGTCACATTTATGTAAATGGGACTTTATATGATTTTTACAGAGAATTTTTTTTTATAAATGTGATTTTATATGATTATGAAAATGATCCAAAAGACAGAGAAAGTATTTTTTCTAGAATGCAGTCTTCGGAGTTTTGGGAGTTCACGTGGCCGTGTACTGTAGATGTGCCAGAGTCCATTGCTTTCATGGCGCTTACATTCATTCCTCAGAAGAGTCACGGAAACAAATAGCTACACTAATTTGTTTCTGTGACTTTATATTCCTGAAATAATGACATGTCACAGCTAAAGAACGTGCAACATAAAATACTGAAAGTTCAAACCATAAGCCACTAATGGAACTGAATCAACTAATTATACTACCACACAAAACTTTTGACAAATTGTAACTTCAAACTTCTGTTACGGGAGTCCCCTGAGTGCTGAGTCTGACTGAACGTTTGGAAAGAGCGCATGCTCAAGTTAGTGGCTTTATCCTTGAAACTCTCTTGTGTGGTTCTGCCTTCGGCACCGTGGAAGCGTTTGGGAGAATGCTTCCCCACGCTCTATGCTTAGCATAGCATTACTGGCTGTGGCTTTATCCTTGAAACTCTCTTCTGTGGTACCGCCTCCGGCACCGTGGAAGCGTTTGGGAGAATGCTTCCCCACGCTCAATGCTTAGCATAGCATTACTGGCTGTGGCTTTATCCTTGAAACTCTCTTGCGTGGTTCTGCCTTCGGCGTCGTGGAAGCGTTTGGGAGAATGCTTCCCCACGCTCTATGCTTAGCATAGCATTACTGGTTGTGGCTTTATCCTTGAAATTCTCTTGTGTAGTTCTGCCTTCGGCACCGTGGAAGCGTTTGGGAGAATGCTTCCAGACGCTCTATGCTTAGCATAGCATTACTGGCTGTGGCTTTATCCTTGAAACTCTCTTGCGTGGTTCTGCCTTCGGCGTCGTGGAAGCGTTTGGGAGAATGCTTCCCCACGCTCTATGCTTAGCATAGCATTACTGGTTGTGGCTTTATCCTTGAAATTCTCTTGTGTAGTTCTGCCTTCGGCACTGTGGAAGCGTTTGGGAGAATGCTTCCAGACGCTCTATGCTTAGCATAGCATTACTGGCTGTGGCTTTATCCTTGAAACTCTCTTGTGTTGTTCCGCCTTCGGCACCGTGGAAGCGTTTGGGAGAATGCTTCCCCACGCTCTATGCTTAGCATAGCACTACTGGCTGTGGCTTTATCCTTGAAACTTTCTTGTGTGGTTCTGCCTTCGGCACCGTGGAAGCGTTCGGGAGAATGCTTCCCCACGCTCTATGCTTAGCATAGCATTACTGGCTGTGGTTTTATCCTTTAAATTCTCTTGTGTAGTTCTGCCTTCGGCACCGTGGAAGCGTTTGGGAGAATGCTTCCCCACGCTCTATGCTTAGCATAGCACTACTGGCTGTGGCTTTATCCTTGAAACTCTCTTGTGTGGTTCTGCCTTCGGCACCGTGGAAGCGTTCGGGAGAATGCTTCCCCACGCTCTATGCTTAGCATAGCATTACTGGCTGTGGCTTTATCCTTGAAATTCTCTTGTGTAGTTCTGCCTTCGTCACCGTGGAAGCGTTTGGGAGAATGCTTCCCCACGCTCTATGCTTAGCATAGCACTACTGGCTGTGACTGGTCACTCTGCGGGTGGGTATGCCGTGTTACTGAGGTTCAGGTGGATGCATAATCTGCGTTGCTTACAACGAGCGACTTACGTACGAGACAGTTGTTCTTGTTTTCGTAAAAATACCAATATGAATTTGCTTTCTTAAAAATAAAAGATACTGAAAAAAATGCACGCTGCGTTATGTTGGTGTAGCATTTTTATTTTGCTTTAATGCTGCATATTTTTAATTGACGCAAAGGAAAGCTCATGAACCAAAGGGAAGCAATGTTTCGCTTGCTTCCATTGACGCTTTGCCACTGATTAACACTGAATATAATATAAGTCTAAATGGCACAGTGATTGACCATGTGAATGAGTTTGAGTATTTAGGAAACATGTTTGACAGAGAGAACAAATAAGAAAGTGAAATAAGTAGGCGAGTGAATTCTTCATTGAAAGTCATAGCTGCTTTGCGAGGTTTTCACAGGAATGATGGTTTCTCAAAAGAGGCCTGCATGGCTCTGTGTGGAAGTGTAATTTTTCGTACTCTGATGAGTGGCAGTGAAACCTGGGTATTACGAAAAAAACATAGGAGTCGTTTGTGTGCTGGAGAAATGCGTTAATTTCCGCGGGGTTTGTGGTAAGACACGTTCTGATCGTGTGAGGAATTAAGATGTGTTGCAGTTGTGTAATGTGAAGCAAAATGTTGTTAAGAAGATGGAGACTAATATTCTTAGGTTGTTTGGATATGTTGACAGAATGAGTGATGAGATGCTTACTAAGAAATTTCTTTCAGCCCAAGTAGCAGGAAGGAAATGCAGGGAAAGGCCAAGGAAGTCATGAGAGGATCAGATTCAGGAGTGTCTGCATAAGAAAATATCATGAGTATGAAGTATAGAAGGTTTTGTGCACGTAATGTGATGGATGTTAGTGAAGCCCGAGTTGTGTGTCGAGATCGCTGTAAATGGAGAAGTTTGATACGGCAGCAGTAAGTAAGTCAGTTACAGATTTATCTGGTAATTTCATTCTGGAGCTAACATCTGAATCTCAGAGAACAGCTTAGTGATACTGATATGTAAAAAGATGGCGTATTTGCTCTTCATCTACAATTTTAGCATCTTCAGGCAGCGGCAGATTTAGAGTTACAGGGACCCTGTGCACAGCGTTGGTTTTGGGGCCACCTTACTTTGCCGGGCATCCTCAAAATATAACCCGTGCATTTTTACTCTCTCCCACTAATGCATAAAAAAGTATTGTAATCGCAAAAGGAAATTGATTTGTAGATTTCAACAGAAACACCCATTCTGATCTCCCCCGAACATGGCTTGACAATTTTCATGGTGGTGTCTGTGTGTGTGTGTGGTTTGTTGTCGCCGTAACTCAAAACCTATTTTAGCTATCAAGACGGAATTTACTACCAAGGTCTTTGTGCTACTCTCATGGAGAGGAAATGGTTGAACTTAAAACTGGTAAGCCCTTTGTCAAGGAAGAAAAGTCGAAACTTTCATAAAGATGACCACTGAACCACACTACTTTAACGTGTTACCCAAGATAATGGTACTGCTTTAATTGACGCTTATGTTACGTGCGGTGTGGGATCTGCTGTCGCATATCGTCCGATTCCACACCATTGACAGTTAGTTTCCATACAGACAGTCCGAACATGCATAAAATCAATTCTTGGGCCTCGTAGAAAAGTAGAAAACGTTTTCTAATGCCATTTTACTAGTATGGTAAGTCTTGTGATTACCTCTTAAACTGAACTTAATGGAAGGGAAATGAATTTTAAAGGAAATATGGGAAGTCATATAAAACACCGCCATAAAAAGATTACATTCTAAGAAAATTGGCCAAAAATAAAACCTTAGTTTCTAAGCTCAGTTGTAGTATAGCTTTAAGAGCGAATTTACTGTCACGTGTTGTAGCGCCGCCTCCTACTTATGTATCTGAGGCGTCCGCGCTATATGGTCTCTCACAACAACGAGGAAGTGTTTACGCTTCTCAGAAACACTCTCTCTCACTCTGTTCGAGCGAACAAACGAATCCTTCCCCACTTTAATATTAAATCTGTGATTCGGGAAGACAGAGTGACAACAGCTGAACGTACGGAATAATATTCACCTTTAGATATAATAATATCAAGAGGAAACTCGTTTGACAACACACAAACATTTATTTCATAACAAATTAGAAGTTAGACGGCGGCGGATTACTCGTTCTCTAACGTCAGGCCTCACTAAGGATTGGTCTTGACAAGAATCGTGAAAGCTAGTATGATCTCTTCCTGAGGAAATCTCGCTCAGCGCTGAAGTTCTAGCATAGAGACCTGCCTGACATTAGGTAGATCTATATCTCGTAGACTCTTAGGGAATATTATTCTAACAATTCTTCTCTATCTGATATTCCAGTCCTAGCCTGTGCTGAGTTCGTATTCTCTGTAGTGAAATATCTAATACACCAACGGAATCCCTGACTAGGGCCTATTCCGCTGCAGCAGCGATCTATCTCTTCTAGGATAGATGCTCGCAAACTCCCCGTGAACTTCTGGCGCTCTCTATCCTGGAGCGTCCCTTGGCCCACCACACAATGAAAGGCAAACGCGTCGCGTCTCCTTCTATCGGAGTACTGCTCTCTCCGTTGACCGAAAACAGACTAACTCACAGATCCTCTTCAATGCTAGACTCCCCCTTCCACACTGCGCCTTCCCCAAGGACGTCGGCGCTGACCTTGACCTCACGCTGACCTGTTCAGGTCGCTCGCCTTTCTGGTCACGTGGGTCACCTTTGGCGCCCTTCACCGACCACACCCATGGGCGTTGGCCCAGTTTCTTGCTGATGAATTTTAATCTTACCCTATGTGTCTTCTCGGTCCTCCTCAGGTCATCCATTAGTGAGTACCCCTTTGAGAAAGTAATCCTACCGCCGAAGTACATCCGTATAGTAACACAATGCACATTGTTACGTTCATACAAAGATGGATGGCTGTCTTCCAGACTTGTAAGCGGCTGGACGACACCAAAAATGTACAGCGAAAGTCGCTGTGTCTTGACGATACTATCAGTTCATCGAAAAAGGCCTCGCTCTTCTAAGGCGTGAGAAACTGAAGTCCTTTGTTACAGTACTTGACTTCTGAAAAAATAAAGAATGTTTGCGAACTGTCTGTCACCATTTTGGGGCTTGCCATGCTTCTTTCGTCATGAAAAAGCAACATAATGTTCATCATTAATATTAATTAACATAGTTAATGTGCCCGTTTTTACAATAGCACTAAGTAATATTACTTTCAAAATGATATTATGTGAGCCCGCATTTAAGCTAGTGTAGTTGTGACGTACCTGCCAGCAGGACGCACACGACATAAAGGCAGATAGGAATCAGAATAAACGTCTGCGTAGCTCAGTTAGTAGAGCGACTTGTTCCGGAATAAGCGGCCTCGGGTTCGAATCCCGGCGTAGACCAAAAATGACGGAGAAATTTACTTCGTTATAATGGCGCCCGAACTATCCGGATGACCCGGCCGTTCAAAATCTCGCATTGGTGTGATGTTATTTCCGCACCGCGAGATAGGAAAAATCAGAGAATTCCTTCTCCAGCGCTTCGAAAAATAAAAATGTGTGATGTTGCGTTCCACACAGCAGATTGACTGGGAGTTCTCAAGTGCACGTTCTACAGTGGATGGCTGCCTGCAACGATTCATGGTCACGGCTGACCCGTGGGCCATGCCCCCGGCCCTCTTTCGGGGGAGATGTGACGTACCTGCCAGCAGGACGCACACGACATAAAGGCAGATAGGAATCAGAATAAACGTCTGCGTAGCTCAGTTGGTAGAGCGACTTGTTCCGGAATAAGCGGCCTCGGGTTCGAATCCCGGCGTAGACCAAAAATGACGGAGAAATTTACTTCGTTATATAGTGATATATTGGTTTGTTTCCACGGGGAGCTCCACTGGGCAATGGCACACACAACAGCAACAGGGGCCTCTGTGATTCTTGGAAACTGATAAATTAATTTGAGGTACCAGCTATTTCTGTGTGGCATTGGCGAGAAGACACCAACTCAGTGGGTTTTGTTCCAGAATCCTTATGTGAATAACCAACTGGAACCGTCAGGCTGCGGACTAATCCCCCACACTGACGTACCTTCCTGATTAAAAGGACTCAAAGAGAAAAATTAAAGGACTCTAGTGTGGGATATGGTGGACCTACCACACTTGAGAAGGACGGTCCACCACGGAACGAGTTTAATGTTTATTTGGCACATGGTCTTTCTTTGAGGAGCTAACCTTTGAATCTCAGAGAACAGCTTAATGATATGTATGTATGCATTTAAGCTAGTAGTAAATTCATACGTACTTGGATTTCGGAGGGAATTATGCCTCCTCCCCCAAATCTTTCCAACTCCAGAACAGCGAATTTATCCCTTGCTCTATGACTTTCCTCTTTTTCAGAAGCAAAATTAAAATATATATATATAAATATTTTTTGAGGCCCTCCAGCATCTCGGGGCCCAGTTCCTTAGCTCAATTGGCTTCCCTGTAAATCCGCCTCTGTCTCCAGCTGAATGAACGAAATGCCTTCTTTGTTCTTCTTAATGTATCTTTATTTTAACAAATATGATATTCAGGAGCGTACTGATAGCCCCCGCAATTCCCGAGTTGCTGGAGGCTTCACAGCTAAGAGGGCCTCTAACCTCAGAAACAAGATTTTACGAAATGTTTTGCAGAAACTGCACATGAAGCTGATTAAAGAAATAGCCAGGATCTATTTTTACGGAAATTTTGAATGAAATATTAAAAAGAAAAGCAATTCTTGGTATTTATTTTTCAATAAATAAGTGAAATATTTGGAAATCATTTTCGCGGATTTAGTTTATAAAGTTGGATGACGAGAAAGCAGCTATTCCAGATCACTTGAGGCCCTGTTTTGCAGTCATAACAACAGTCCCTATCCATGAACTGTATTCATAAAAGAATGTGAAAGAAGTATCAGCTCAATAAATGAAATTTGTGTACCAATGAGGATAAGGTGTTATGTATCACAGTTTTTTGTCACATAGTTGCGCATCCTTCAAAAAAATAGTGTAATAAAAGGTGTTCTTTGCGGGGAGGAAGAAGCAGAAACCTGTGTCACTTTTTTATAACAGAATCAAAATTAGAAAGATTTACTTTGTGTAAAACATTGAGGCATTATGTTAAGTGTGCTTTTTTGCATATTCAAGAGTAAATAGTTTAAGTAGTTTAACTTTTCGTGTGAAATAATTCTTAGTTTTTATTTATTTGCTCACTGTGTATTGCTTACTATACTACTTTATGTTCCATGTTTTCCCCTAAACTGGAAAGCCGCACGAGTGGCGCAGTGTCTTCTGACCATTCGCCTGAGATGGGTCCGGGTTCGAATCCCAGGTGAGGCATGGATGTTGTATGTCTTACGGCACTGACTCTCTCCCTTCCCTGGAACCTGTGGCCCTAAATTAGGGACTGGCGACTGCTTATAGCCCACTGAGTTGCTCACGGTGGTCGTTAAACCCATAGTTAAAAAAAAAACAAGTACAGAAAAAAAAAAAAAACAATCATGCAATACAGTGATTATGATACGCTTTCCAACATACCAGAAATCATTACTCAAGTTATGAGGATAATTGCTGTGGAATAAATCTCGCTCATGTGCCCGCACCTTTGACCCCATTTCGATTATATTAATATTGGTTCAGTATAATTTCGGAACAACATGATAAAGTTCTGTGGCAATCGAAGCATTTTTAAGTAAGTTATGACGCATAAGGGTGATGGAATGGATCCCGCTCCTATGTCCTGAGCTTTGACTTCATTTCGCCCATTTTAAGTAGGGTTCGTCCCTAGGTTGTTCCCTACCACGTACTAAAATTTCATCGAAATCGAATTATTTTTACGTGAGTTATCGTGCGGAGAGACAGACGACGGACAAAGCTGGAGCATATACGCTGCTTCAATCTACGGTTGTAAAGCGTAAAAAAACAATCGGAAAATATCACTAGACACTGTCACACTACTGTTACGTGTCTTGTGTATGTGATCCTGAGGCATTTCAAAGATGATAATAGCCTTCGTTCTTTAAAAGAATAAAATTTGCATGATGCGATTAACTTTGACATAAGTGTTTTAAAGTACTTTGTAATAGTAAGGACAATACTTTTAATTGCAACGCATTTTGTAAATAAAAGAATTTGGAAAAAAAGTAATGAAAAGGATAATCTAATAAAAAACAGTCTTGTAATAGAACTAAGACAATCCTTTTAATTCCAATGTACACATTTGTGTTACAGTCAATGAAGTACAATAATTTTGATATTAATAATAACATCTATGAAAATGCAAGTGCAAAGATTCGGCTGTTTGAAAATACAACAGCCATAAAAATTGGAAAGGGAGTGAGACAAGGTAACACCATATCTCCGAAGCTCTTTAATGCCACATTGGAAAATGTCTTTGAATCACTGAACTGGGAAAACAAAGAGATAAAGATTAATGGAGATCATCTAACCCACCTTCGTTTTGCTGATGACGTAGTCGTTTTTGCAACTACCCCATCAGATCTGCAGAATATATGATCCAGAAACTTGCTGACAAGAGTGAAGAAGTGGGATTAAAAATGAACTTTCAGAAGACAAAAGTGATGTTCAATGCTTTTACAAGAAATGAAGATTTATCGATTGATGGAGAAAAGCTGGAGATAACCAACAGCTACATTTATCTTGGACAGCAGATATCAAGTGAGGGTCACATTGATGAAGAAATTAATCGGCGTACAAAGCTTGCCTGGAGAGCTTTTGGAAGAAACAGCATAATTTTCAAGAGCAATATGCCATTATGTCTTAAAAGAAAAGTGTTTGATCAATGCATCCTTCCAGTGCTAACGTATCGTGCAGAGACGTGGGCCTTAACTAAAAGAGACATACAAAGGCTGCAGACAACTCAAAGCAGCATGGAAAGGTGCATGCTTGGTGTAACCAGGAGAGATAAGAAGAGGAACTCGTGGATCCGAAAAATGACGAGAGTGGAAGACATCATGATCAGAGTTAAATCCCTGAAATGGCAATGGGCTGGGCATACTGCCAGAAGGACAAACCATCGATGGACAGCCGAAATTTCAGATTAGATTCCATGGGACAGGAAAAGACCCAGAAGAAGGCCACATGGGAGATGGGTGGATGAAATTTGAAAGTATGCGGGAGTGACATGGAGGAGACTGGCACAAGACAGACCGTTGTGGAGGAAACTTGGGGAGACCTTCGTCCAGCAGTGGATTGATAATGGTTGACAATGATGATGATGATGATGATGACACATTTGTGTTACACTCAATGAAGTGCAATAATTTTGATATTAGGCAAAACGCCTCAGTTCCAAAAAATCTGAAATATTAAAACACTTATAAACTCTAGTTAATAATATGAACTTAATAAAATTAATTAATTGAAAGCTGATAGAATTTCGCAAAAGGGCCTCGAAAATGTATTTCGTGGGGAGTCCCCAGGTTTCCCCGATACCCCACTGATTTTATTACTTCATCAGATTGTGGAAAACGTGTAAAACTGCACAAAATCCTACAGTCATTAGAAACGAAAGTTGGGTACTACGGAAAACACTGCAATTTTCCCGGAGGCAAGATAGAAAGGAGAAAATACTAAAAGAGAGAGAGAGTTCAACTTCCTAAATCTTCATTTGACCTTCACGACCTTGAAGCGCGAGCCAGGTCCTCGTCGTGCGGTGATGGGAATACGACACTGTGGTCGTTTATAACGGGTTTTCATTGTTTCTTTACGAAAAAGAGAAAAAAAAAACCGAGGCAAAATTTTTCTCGTGAGGAAAAATCATCACATCCTGAACAGATTCTTTATCAAGTTACATCTAGTTTACATTCTCAGAACGTGGCGTCATTGACCCTCATGCTTGTTCCAAAAACCGTCGAAATACACAAACACACCTTCTCCTGTTTCTGAAGAAAAAAATCAAAGACAGAAAAACCTGGATTCGACCTTCTTGACCCCCAACCTCCCACTTGTAATGCAGGAAGGTCAAGTGCAGCAGCATTCTCGTTAATTCAAAAGGATTTTTAGACCCACGTGCCTCAAGATTAGGGAGGGAACGTCGTCACACACACTTACACACAAACGGGAAGTGGGTTACGTTACTGAAAACATCCAGAAACCTTTTTACAATATGGAACGGATTGGTCGGGTGGAATGCAGTACAAAAGGTTTCAGTATTTTTCTAGCTCTGCCTTTCAGTTGTGACCCGCATATTTGCTTTTAAAGTCGCCCCATCCTTTCCGCAAAATGCATTTATTTCCTTGATCGTCACATTGTTAGTTGAAATATATTGAGAGGTTTCCTTTAAGCCAGGACATAAATCCCAGGCGTGTCCTGAGATATTAATTCTTAACGTACACGCACAAGACCTGTAACGATTAATTAATATTTTCGCACCGAAACTTCAGCTTTATACTAAATCTATACTAGACACCTGCATGGGATCTGTGATTGTGGAATTTGGTTGTGAAAAAGGTGATTCATATGTATTTCTGAAATTTGGGTGCGAAAAAGGGGCGTTTTTAGAGAAAGGGGCAAGGATCATTGATCCCCCCAAAAAGTGTTTCCTTTTTTTGTGTGATTTTTGTTAAAATGCGACTTACATTAGAAAAAAAATGCTTTAATTTGATAAAAATGCATCAACTTACATTACGAAAAAAGTTTTAACTTTTTCTTCTACGAGGGTTAATGCAAAAGTGGGGCATAACTTTTTTATTAACTGGCAGAGGCCGTTGAAGTTGCACATGTTGGTAAAGTAGCTTTTTCTCTATACAAAGGTACTACTCAACATAATCTCCATCACAAACGGTGCATTTGCGCCTTCGTTGAACCCAACTTTCGAATCCTCACTGAAAAAAGTCAGGTGTGGATTGTTGTACCCTCTTTTTCACAGCCACTTTCACCTCGTCTGTGTCCTCAAATCGCTGTTCCAAGAGACTGTCCTTCATTGGACAGAACTAATGCAATGTCGGGCTGGCTACAGCAAGTCTATAGCTAACTAATATTCAGAATAACTATATCCCGTGTAAGCCTGCCCTCGTAGTAACCACAAATAAACATTATTAGCACCCGGATACGAACCCAAACACGTTGTGTGGAATCTAGGGGCCCGCTATGGCTCTGGTTTGTCTTGAAAGATTATGAGGCCACTTTTTCCTTGTGTTGGGTCGAAGCAGTCTCATCCTCTGAAAACGAGCGTTGTGATTCTTTGTTTCTTTCGGGCTTAGAGATCACCGTGGGTATCATAGGACATACATATACCGCAATGTTTTATGATCGTCATTAAGACTTAAATAATTTTGTGTCTAAAACACATAAAATAAATAGCAATTATTTTTTATTCCTTCCGTTATGATGGATAATACTGAAGATGCCACTCTAACAAACTTAAACTACACTGCTGGCCACCCAAAATGCAACACCAAGAAGGACACGAGATAGCAAAGCCAGATTTACTGGACACATAACAACAGATACAAAGATGAAACGATTGAGCTTACAGGCCCGTGTGACTTGCGGAAAACGCAGACATCAATAGTTCGTGTGGCCCCCATGGCTGGCAATAACGGCCGCTACACGTCGCGGCATTGAACGAAAGAGGCTTTGGATGTGGGCTTGGGGTATGTCGGTCCAGGCTGCTTCCACACGTTGCCACAGTTCATCAGGCGTAGCCGCGGGTGGTGCTTGCTGGGCCACTCCGTTGCCGATCAGCGACCAGACGTGTTCGACGGGTGACATATCAAGAGAACAGGCGGGCCACGGCAGCAGTGACACCTGGTGGGCCGTGAAGAATTGTTTCACGATGCGTGCCACGTGCGGGCGCGCATTGTCCTCTTGAAACGTGGCCGCTGGCAGGTCCTGCAGGTAAGGGAGGATTACAGGCTCCAAAACGTCGGAGATGGTGCGGTGGCTGTTGAGTGTACCGGCGATGCATACCAGAGGGGAGCGGGTGTCATATCCAATTGCGCCCCAAACCATAACGCCAGGCGACGGACCTGTATGGCGATGCACAATGCAGGCGTCATACAGTCTCTCACCGCGGTGCCGCCACACGCGGATCCGACCATCGTGGTGTTGCAGGAAGAAGCGGGATTCGTCGGAGAAAACAATGTCGTGCCATTCCGTAGTCCAGGTGCGGCGTTCAACGGCCCACTGCCGCCCTACTCGCCGGTGGTGTAACGTCAATGGTAATCGGAGCAATGGGCACCGTGAGACAAATCCCCGCGCCTGCAGACGACGTCGAACGGTACGTGCTGACACAGGTTGCTGCCCAACACACCTTAATTCCTTCGCTAACGTTCGTGATGTGGCGGTGCGAGCCGTCAATGCCCGTCGCACAACACGCCGGACTTCTTGTCCGGTGGTGTGCCGCTGCTGCGGCATTAGCTCACGCCGGTCCGTCTGTCCCTCCAGCACCCACCCAATCCATACTCGCATCACTGTGGCTGGATGTCGTTGCAAACGGACGCCGATTTCTCGGTACGACAAACCGCTGTCGCGATAAGCCACTATTCGTCCTCTGTCAAACTCCGAAAAGTGCTGGAATGACTGCCGTATTCTGCGACGAGGCATCAGGAAGCTTCCCACGCACAGGTCCGACAGCACAACACACTTCCACTACTTACGCCCCGCCTTCTGTGCACCCTTCTTACAGTGCTTCTCGGTGGCGTGCTGGGCGCACATGATTTGCATATGTCCTGCAATGCTAATCGTTTGCATGTCCTCTCGCGGGCGACGCATGCTGTGAATTTCAGGCCAATCGGATGCTTCCTTCTTGGTGTTGCATTTTGGGTGGCCAGCAGTATAGATTGCAGTTGTACTGTAATTCTTATGGAATATCTATTGAATCTGCATCGCAAAATAATCGTAAGTTGTATGAACACCTTATTTCACTGTCGAACATATGCTAAGCCTGTACTCCAAAAATTAATTAAAATTAATACATACACTTAAACAACACACTGATTCAACTTTTGGAAAATTAACATAAATAGAATTTATTGTAATCTGTCACCTCTTACTGTTAATACACTTATCCTGGACCTTCTAAGTTACTAAAATCTAGTTTATTTCACACAAAAAAAGGAACAAAAAATATAGTTGTTTATTACGTTGAGCAATTCTGATTATTAATTTGCATGGCATATTTCACTGTCTCTCTTATTATGCTTGTCTTCTGTTCGGGGGTCTAGTGTTCTCCCTTCCGATCCATTTGCATTCTTTCTACTAATTTCATCCTACTGCTAATAATACAACTGAGATATGTTTAATAATTGCTGTTCAGTTATGACCATCATTAAGTTAGAAATTAAACATCGTATCCTACTTTAACCGCTCGCTACCTCTCCTAACTTCCTATGCGACTATTAAGATAGACACTTCGCTAGTGATTTAAAAAAGAAAAATTACCGCCCCGGTGGCGCAGTGGTCTAAGCGATGGCCTCTGATCATTCGTCCGAACGGGGTCCGAATTCGGATCCCGGTGAGGCATGGATGTTGTGTTTGTCTTACGGCACTGGCTCTCTCCCTTCCCTGGAACCAGTGACCCTAAATCAGGGACGGGCGACTGCTTATAGCCCATTGAGTTGCTCACGGTGGTCGTTAAACCTCCAATTAAAAAAAAAAAAAAAAGATTTAAAAAAACAACAACTTGAAATTAAACATGTTCTTTTGCAACTTCCAGGGAAAAAATCAGCTTTTAGCTTTGCTTCCATCGGCGCTCCTCCTTCGAGTGTCTGTCACCACTTTAGCGGAGTTGAATAAACACAAAGTTATTTAGTCGTCACAGTTCGTAATTTATATGGTCCTTACGCATTGGATTCACTCAATGAGGTTATATTACTGGAGACACCACTGGCTCTGCCGATTTAGGTCACAGCTGATCTATGGTGTGACGTCACAAGCAGGCAAAAACGAACTAAATCATTCCGTTGATGAAACAGTAAGATTGTGTACCATTGTTACAGATTATTGAATTACTCATTTTATCTGTTTATACGCTTAGAAGCTTTTGTTCCATTGGTTTCAAAGCAGCTTCTTTACTGCGGCTGCGTCGTGCCTGCTCATGACGTCATTTGCAGCATGGACGGTGACTTACGGCGGTCAATGCTGCGTGGATAGGAGTGGTGTCTCCAGTAATATAACCTCCTTAGATTCACTAGTCTTCCTTTGCTCTTTCGGATGTTTGCACTAAGTCCTCCTCATCCTATGAGTCATGGTATGGATAGGTCCTCGAAACGGTGTTCTCTCTCCGTGATTTAAGGGTCCCGGAATGCCGGTACTTCGTCCTCTTCTGGTACTTTACTTCGCTTTGATTAAGAAGACTGGGTTGGTTCCTCGGTTTCCGCACTATGTCCACATGGAACGCTTATACGTTGCTGATGTTTCTTGGGAGTTCATAACGAATTTCCCGACTGCAGTAAACTCGAAAAACTCAATGCTTGTCCTGGATAAGACTCCCTGTCGGGAGGTCAAGACGACCGACTCTTCTGAGAACTTATAGTAAATGCTTCATTTTAAAAAAATTGCGAGAGAGGTCCAAATGAGCTGCTCCTTCAAAACAAACCTCGATTAATGGCTCATTAAAAAGTGTAAGAGGTAAAGACGACCTACTCCCTCGAAAAAAACTTCGCTAATTTTGATTTCGGGTTGTCACTCCCTACCTCACTTTGCTTATGCCAAATTATCCAATACCTAAGTCTTCCTTTCTTTACCCCTGTGAGCCAATCTGCGGGCACCCATGAACATTAATTAATAATTCTGTACACCCTTCTGGTTCCCAGGGTGGTTACCCGTTATTTACCTAATTTCCATTCGTTAGAGGGAGGTCGAGACTTCCGCTCTGATTCGCACATCTCTAACATAGCTTAAAACGAGATGTCTTCCTGCTTTATGATACCTGGCCATCTGCAGTTGTTACCATGTTAATTTTTCCCTTCAAATTGGCCCATTTCGACTGTCAACGTAACTTCGGTGCATTGTTAAAGAATGGCTGTGTCCGGCAATTAAACCTATTCAGTATTACTTTATGTCTCTCCTCTGACAAAACTCTACCCGTGCAATGTTTCTCTCCTTCATCCAATAAAGTCATTTCCGAATTTTTATGCGATTGCCTAACTTTGCGCCGGGTTCCTTTAAATGACTACTAGCCCATCTATGCAGCCATGCCGTCGTACTTTCTATACTTCCTCTTTACGTGGGGTTGCTGCATTGACCTCCGTGAGCGACTTGGTGAGTCATGGATATCCAGCTTTTTTCCTTCAATCGCAAAATCTTCATTTCTTGTAATGGCCATCAGCGTTGTCTTCCAAAAAATTATTTTTTATCGCACTTCTTTACTCTTGTCAGAAAGTTCCTGGATCATACTCTGCAGTTCTAAAGGGGCAGTTGCGAAAATGACTACGTCATCAGCAAAACCAAGCTGAGTTAAATAATCTCCGTTAATCTTGATCTCTTTTTTTTTTTCCTTTGCTGAATACTTTACACTATTAACAGTTTGCCCGCGTTCCTTATAATGTTCCAAAAAGGGGCCCATTCATATTCCAGAACAAGGTTAGCAAGATTTTTTATTGTTATAGAGATCCCTTCTGAACGTCCTTTTGGCTGGGAATGAAGGGTGTTTCCACTCCATACTTTGTCTGTTGCTTTCAGGGTCAAAATGGTGTACCCTGGTCTTATCCCAAGTAACAATCCTTTCCAGTAATCCCTGATCTTCATAACGCTGCAAACACTGGGTTGAAGTTTCTATGCGCTATTGTTTGTGTTGTTCGGCCAGTTGTTTCAGGACCCACCTGGCCTACACCTTTTTGCATTTTAAATCGGTACGTACCAATGCATAAACAGAACCACAATTTATACTAAACATATCAGTCTCAGCAGACAGTTGAGTCAGTCGGTCTGTTTAAATAAGGGATTTTACACGATCGACATGGTCTTCAGTTCTCAACGCTGACCTGGTCGCGTTTGGTCAGCCACACTTGTTCCCGCAGATGTAAACTTTTCTACCCAGTCGTAAACTTTTGTCTGGGCCGTACGCTTATTTCCATACCGTGCTGCCATTCTTTTGTTAATTTCAGCAGGCAGACTCGTTTTGCCGAAAGAAACCTTATTACACAACTTGTTCAATAGCGGTTCAATCGGAAATCGGCGCTTCCATGCTTACACACTCTCCACTGAAGGCAGACTGGCGTGTAACATCACGCAGTGCAGTTTCCACCTTGTCCAACTACCGTTATGATGTATTAATATTTGCCGTACCAGTGTGTTGTGGTACCAGTGTAATTCACAAATTACCTTTACTTTTTGATATACCTAGTCTTTTCATTAAAAAACGCCGCCCACATGGCCGTGTGGTATGAAGCTCTGGCGTCTGATCAAGCCAAGGCCGTCTAGAAAGCAGAAGTCTATGGCATTAGAGAGATAAGTTCCCTCCATTTGTGACGCCATTCATTTACACGGCCTGATAAGTGCGGGTCGTGTTGACGTCATACACGACAGCTTTGGAAACCAGTTAGAAGCTTTGGTTTCCGCGTGACATCACTAAAGGAGGAAACTCATCTCCCTAATGGGTTTTCTAGATATTGCTGTAAACGGAATCGTGAGCTTACGCCCTCTGGTTGCAGACTTGTGCGTTAAGAAAAATTTTAAATTATATGCCAAACATTTCGCAGCGAAAGCGCTCTCTAACAAAGAAAGAATTTTTCAAATGGGTCACTTAGAAGCAGAGATATCGACAAATATAAAATACACATCTATGTCCCCTAGCGGGAAAAACATGAATTTTTTTAAAAAGAAAGTATTCTCAAAAGGTTTTTCGATGGAACGGTATCGGTCCAGGAAAGAATTTTTTCAGTCGAGTTTTCAGGAGCTCCGATTTTACTGCAAATTTTTCAGAAGCAGAAATTAACACTTATGCCCCTGGTGGCCGGACAATTCCTTACCAAATATTATAAATTATATGAAAAAACATTTCCCATCAGGAGTTGTATGCGATACAGGAAGAATTTTTCAAATCAGAGTTTTAGAAACAGAAATATAGGAGTAAACGCAATTTACCTAAACGCCCCCTAGCAGAAAGTCTATAAATACTTGAAAATTTTGAAATTATATGAAAAACATGTCACACTAGAAACACTATCAAACAAAGAAATAATTTCTCAAATCGGACTCTTAGAAGCAGAGATATTGACAAAAATAAGATATATATCTACGCCTCCTGGGGTAGAAA
This sequence comes from Macrothele yani, assembly GCA_039090855.1. Classification (NCBI taxonomy): domain Eukaryota; kingdom Metazoa; phylum Arthropoda; class Arachnida; order Araneae; family Macrothelidae; genus Macrothele; species Macrothele yani. The sequence continues at coordinate 119,598,577 of CM077008.1, forward strand.
CCATGCTTTATTTTAAGAAGAAAATATTCCTAAAAGGTTTGTCGACGTAAGTAGTATTGGTCCACAAACGATTTTTTTTTCAATCGAGATCTTAGAAGCTTAGATTTTGCTGCAAATACATCAGAAGATGAAATTAAGACCTACGCGTACTGGTGGCCAAACCATTTTTTATCAAAAATTAGAAATATAAGCAAAGGATTTCCCATCAGGGGCTGTATCCGGTGCAGAAAGAATATTTCAAATCGGAGTTTTAGAAGCAGAGATATCGGGGGAAAGCGCAATTTTCCTCTACGCCCCCTAGCGGAAAGTCTATGAATTACTTGAAAATTTTAGAATTATATGAAAAACATGTTGCATCGGAAACACTATCCAATAAAAAAAGAAACTTTTAAATAGGACCATCAGAAGGAGAGACATTGATAAAAATAAGATACACATCTACGCCCCCTGGCGGAGAAACCATGCAATATCTTAAGAAGAAAATACTCTGAAAAGGTTTCTCGATGTGAGTGGCATCGGTTCACGAACGAATTTTTTCAATCGAGATTTTAGAAGCACACATTTTATGGCAAATACATCAGAAACAAAAATCAACACTTTCACCCTCTGGTGGCCAAAGTATTCTTTGCCGAAAATTAGAAATTACATGCAAAATATTTACCATCAGGAATTGCATTCGATGGAGAAAACAATTTTCAAATCGGAGGTTTAGAAGAAGAAATATCGCGGACAACGTAATTTACTTTTACGCCCCCTAGCGGAAAATCTATGTGTAACTTGAAAAAGTAACTATACCTAAAATACTCTTCGACATAAATGGAAACGAGAGATAAAATAATTTTTTCAATCGGGCGTTTAGAAGCGAATATATGGAATAAAATGTATTTTGAATTCGACATCATCTGCAATTACGCCCTCTAGCGGCGAAATTCTACATCGTAAAAAACGAATTATAGGATCATCTTTCGCATGTTTCAAGCTTCCCAAAGCAAAATGAATTTTCCAAATGGTGTCTACAGACGGACGGACAAACCGATAACATAAGCACGATCTCTTTTTACCAAAGACGTGCTAAAAAGCGGTGATATTGAGACAACTGCAAATGCAGGGTGATTGTAATTTAACAGTTCTAATTCAGAGCTCTCTGCAAAGACAACTAGTGGACGAAATTCAATCCATCTTGGAAAGAACGCTTCTGAAAATATGAAGAGAACATTTTGGAAATACAAAAAGAAGTATTTTCTAAAGATCACCACCAGGAAAAAATTGCTTACTGCTAAAGGTGGAACGACTGGGTTTGCATATTGGTTACCTCCCTCTTTTAGCTAATGGATAGTATAAAAGGAGGAAGCGAGACTTCTTAATTCTTCCTGCGACACGATTGTCCTCATCTTGCCTGAGCATACCTTACTTGTGAAGCTACACTAACAGAATGGTGAAAGTGATGCTGTAGCACTTCGTGAATACAGACATTGCAGGGCATAGGAGGTCTCTAGACACGAAATGCGCTGCGATGAATGGTTCGTCGATTTGAGGTGACTGAGTACCTGACAGTCAGACAAGGAACAAGGCGCAAACCTATCCGTCTACAAGTGACTGAAGACGTTATTGCTGCAGTGGAAAAGTAATATATTTGTAATGCTGTTTGTTTTTTAATTGTACCGCGGTTTAATGGCCACTATGAACTCTAATGGTTATAAGTAGTGGCCAGTCCTTAACTTCGGGTCACTGGCTCCAGGGAAGAAACAGATCCAGCGACGAATGACAGGCATACACCTATACCTTATCTTTTTCCTGTTTTTTTTTTTTTTTTTGGCTTGCGGTTGCCTTTGTTTTTATTTTATTAGAGGTTTAACGACCACCGTGAGAAACTCAATGGGATACAAGCAGTTGCCCGTCCCTAATTTAGAACTAGTAGTTCCAAGGAAGGGAGAGAGCCAGTGCTGTAAGACAAACACAATATCCATGCCAATATCCGAACCCAGATCCCTCTAGGACGAATGGTCATAAGCCAGCGCTTAGACCAGAGGTCTGCACAGTCAGGGCTGGCACGCCAAGCCCGAGCACAACCCGGCTCTGGCCTTTTTTTTTTAGTTTAGAGAGCAAAGCAACGGGCCGGGTTTTTTCCCAGACACTTTCGACCGCGTCGGGCCAAGTCGACCCATTTCTTTTTATCGCAATGGTAAAGAAAGAAAAAAGTCGTGCTCCCCGATTTCCTGGTGTGTTTAACTGTTTTGCTGGCTTTACTTACTTCCATCACATAGCCCAGGGCGTAATCACAGAGGAGAGGTAAGGCAATCACGGTGTTTTTACCAATCTGTAAGTATTAAGATGGTAAAACCACTTTAGGGCTTGTTGGCAACAAAAGGATTCGACCGCAAGTGAGAGTGTTTGTTGTATGGAGCGGAGAACGGGGAGCGTCTGCATGGGGGTGGGGAGTCTATGTGTGTGTTTGTATGAGAGAGTGGGACGACATGGATTTTTCTCACATCCCTAATCTGTATAGGGATTGACTTTTGTAGTGTTACCGCTTACTAGTTCAGAGAAAGGGAGATTCCGAACGCGCTTAGTCTTCCTTTCTCTTTCTCTTATACTTTTCAATAATTGTCAAAGTTTAGTTAATATTTTTCAGGCTTACATTTAACTAAATATATCCAATAATATCTCATTTCATTACTTAACTTTCGCATTTTAATGAAATACAATAAAAAGACAAAATAATACCAAACGGCACGTCACGGTTTGGGCCTAAATAAGAGCTGCAATCGACGGGCCCAGGCCGAGTGTCTAATATTTGAAACGGGCAGAGCCGGGCTGAGCCTTGAACGCACGGCTTGAACCGGGCTCACCAAATTAGGCCCGTGCAACATCTAGTTTAGACCTCTGAAGCGCCGGGTGGGCGGTTTCGGGTTTAACGGCTACTGTGAGTAACTCTATGGTGTATAAAGGAGTCGCACGTTCCTTACTTGAGGCCACTAGTTCCAGAGAAGAAACAGAGCTAGGGCCACATGACAGGCATATCACTCATGCATCATACGCATCTTGATATTGTTTTGTCTAGGGGTTTAACGAAAAACTTGAGCAACTGCTAAGCAGGAAAGTGACAGCCAGAGCCGTATGACTGACACACCACTCATGCCTCATCCTTTTGAATCATGCTCAAATCTAAGGGCTGTAAGCAGTCGTCCGTCCCTAATTTAGGGCCACTGGTTCCAGGGAAGGAAGAGAGCCAGCTGTGCCGTAAGACAAAACACGACATCCATGCCTCAACTTGATTCATACCTGGACCCATCTCGGACGAATGGTCATAAGCCAGCGTTTAGGCCACTGCGTCAAAGGGGCTGCATGCCAACTTTGATCACCAGGCATTAAGCCTTATGACTTTCGTTTTTTGCGTCACCTGAAACGCATAGCGTATGGTGGAAATATTTTCTTATTCGGGAGTCTTGAAGGACAGAATTGTACAGCACGTGAGAACAACACTCCAGATCAGCTGCATTCTGTCGTTGAGAATACTGTTCCGCATTTTCAGCTTTGAGTACATCAGAACAACTGACACTGAAAGATGTCTATCATCTGTGACTCATCTCTAATTTAAGCTCTCTTTCTTAAGTTTCTGTTGTTATGTAAATTATGCTGTGTCTGCGCTGATTGCTATGTTAACGAAATGTCTGATCATCAGAATTTACTCATACTTTTTGGCAACGGATGACAGTGAGCCAGAGTTAAATAACAAGAAAGATGACACCGAATTTTCGGGTGTAATGAGCACGTCTTTTGAATCCCTTCTGATACGAATTAAATTTACCAAAGCTATTCAAAATCAATAGAACCGGTACGGAAAGCAGTAGTATCTAACCTAAGAAAAAAAAATTCAATCGGGTTTTTAATCCAGAAGATATTACTGTAAACGGGAACGTCAGCTTTCGCCCTCTGGGGGCAGACTTGTGCGTTAAGAAAAATTTAAATTTATATGAGAAACATTTCGCACCAGAAACGCTCTCCAACAAAGAAATAATTTTTCAAGTCGGGCTCTTAGAGCAGATATATCGACAAATATAAGATATGCATCTACGACCCCTGGTGGAGAAACCATGAATTATTTTAAGAAGAAAATATTCCGAAAAGGTGTATCTGCGTGAGTAGTATCAGTCTACGCAAGAACTTTTTCAATCGAGATTTTAGAGCTCAGATTTTGCACCAAATACGATAGAAGCAGAAATCAACACTTACGCCCCCTGGTGGCCAAACAATTTTATTCCAAAAGTTAGAAGTTTATTACATGCAAAATATTTCCCATCACGAGTTGTATCCGTTGAAGGAAACATTTTTCAAGTCGGAGTTTTAGAAGCAGATACATCTGGGAAAAAGCAATTTACTTTTACGCCCTTTAGTGGAGAATATATGCGTAACTTGGAAAAGTGACTCTGTCTAAAATTATCTTCGACTTGAATGTATTCGAAAAGTAAAAGAATTTTTTGAATTGAATGTTTAGAAGCAAATATAAGGATATGAAGTGAGGGTCACATTGATGAAGAAATTAATCGGCGTACAAAACTTGCCTGGAGAGCTTTTGGAAGAAACAGCATAATTTTCAAGAGCAATATGCCATTATGTCTTAAAAGAAAAGTGTTTGATCAATGCATCCTTCCAGTGCTTACGTATGGTGCAGAGACGTGGACCTTAACTAAAAGAGACATACAAAGGCTGCAGACAACTCAAAGTAGCATGGAGAGGTGCATGCTTGGTATAACCAGGAGAGATAAGAAGAGGAACTCGTGGATCCGAAAAATGACGAGAGTGGAAGACATCATGATCAGAGTTAAATCCCTGAAATGACAATGGGCTGGACATACTGCCAGAAGGACAGACCATAGATGGACAGCCGAAATTTTAGATTGGATTCCAAGGGACAGGAAAAGACCCAGAAAAAGACCACATGGGAGATGGGTGGATGAAATTCGTAAATATGTGGGAGTGACATGGAGGAGACTGGCACAAGACAGACCGTTGTGGAGGAAACTTGGGGAGACCTTCGTCCAGCAGTGGATTGATAATGGTTGACAATGATGATGATGATATGGATTAGAGTGTTTTGAATTCGATATCATCTGCCTTCACGCCCTCTAACGGCGACATTTTGTATCGTAGAAAAACGAAATAAAGGATTATATTCGCACATTTCAAGTTTCCTAATGCAAAAAGAATTTTTTCCAATCGGACTATTAGTTGCAGATATATCGTGTCTACGGACGGACAAACCGATAACATAAGCACGATCTTTTTTTACAAAAGACGTGCTAAAAAACCACCCCAGTGTAAACACATGTGCAGTTGTACGAAAGTAAGATGATTTACAGTTTGAAATATGGGAACCCATGTTGTCTTGATGCTGGACACGCCGAATAAGATTTATCTGCAAGACGATAACGTGATTCCATGCAGAAACTCTTTTGTTTTTTCATCGATACCTGTGACTTTTAGACGTCGTCTAAGTGTTAGTGTTAAGCACTTAGTACTTAACTGATTGTTGTTTTAAAAAAACAATCTGAATACGTAGGTCTTGTGTATCTTCACACGGAAACTTAAAGCCCTGCGGGTCTGTGTGAAGTTCCTTGTGAAAGAACTTGTTCAGTTCATAGTTTCCTACGTACGGAACTATGAACTGAAGAAGTCGTCTATAGCCCGACACTGTCACGAAAATAACCATAAATTTTTGTTTGAAAACGCTACGCTTATTTATAAACCTGGTTCAACTATCAAGCTTAATATATTAGAAGCTTACCACATACCGGAACTCTTCGCGGCTTCTCAATGACATGATGTAGACTCCATTTCTTTCAAGCGCGTGGAAACTCACCAAAATCCGTGACCGCCAGAACTCTGATGATGTCGCAGTGATTTAAATGTTTACGCTCCATTCCACCTGATGATGCCGTGCTAAACGCTCTGCGAAACTATAGTCAATGTATAATAAACATTTAATTGAGAGAAACTTTGCTATTTTTATTCTATTTCCTTCGTCATAATAGCATCTTTTCAATGCAAGGCAACAAAGAATATATTAGCAAATAAATACCGGGTGATCCAAAAGTCTTGCACATTTTGAAAACGTAATAACTAGCGGAGTTTTGAGAGTAGGGCAACGCGGTTTGCGTAGAAATAATCAGAATGGCATCGGGTTTTTTAAGAAATCACATAAATTTTTACTCATTTTACTTACATTTTTCATCGCCAGATGGCGCAGCAACCACAGGTTGGAAGTGTCGAGAAAAATAGACACCTGATTGTACCAGGTGTTCAATGTAATGGCCGTCCTGTTCCAGCACTGCCTGCAGACGAGAGAAAACACCATGGACGACATTGAAGAGCATGTCCGGTGGTACAGCTGCCATATGGTGTCAAATGGCATCTTTCAGCATGGCCAATAAAGTGTGGCGACATCTGTACACTTGTGATTTTAGATAACCCCAGAGCCAGAAATCGCAGGGTGTCAGGTCTGGTGACCGAGGAGGCCAGACCTTCGGAAAGTGTCAGCTCAACACACGATTTGCTCCAAACGTCTCTTGCAGCACTTGCTAAACGGAACGTGCGATGTGTGGTGGTGCTCCATCCCGCATAAACGTGCACAGATTAATTGCATCCCGCTCTTGCAAGGTATGGAAAACGTACTTTCGTAACATGTTCGCATAACGTGAACCTGTCACTGAAACAGTTTTGAAGGAGGTGCCGCGGACCTCTTAAAAAAAAGACCGTTAATGAAGGAAGCCGTGAATTCTCACCACACTGTCACTTTCTGATGAAGTGGCGCTTCAACGACTGCTCGGGGATGTTCCGTGGCCCAGATGCGGCAGTTGTGCGTGTTTACCGCTCCGTTTAGGGAAAAATGTGCCTCATCAGTCCATAAAACGTTCATCAGCCAGTTCTCGTCGACATCCATTTGTCGAAAAAACTATGCTGCGAACTCCTGACGCTGGACGTAATCGCAAGCTTGCAGTTCGTGATGCCGTTGCAGTTTGTACGGGTATCTGTGCAGAATCCGTCGTAGTGTTCGCCATACAGTCCCGTGTGTAATGCCTGTTTACCGAGAAACATGGCGAGCACTGGAGTCGCCATATGCGGATGACATTGCAATCACATCCATTTTCTGCGTAATCGTCTCTGCTGCAGCAGCACGTGTTCGAGGTCTACCGCTTCGTGGGCGTGCTGCCAAAGATCCCGTTTCCTCGAATTGTTTCATCATTCGCAGCAGCGCAGCATTTTCCATCGGTCCTTTCCCACTGCGATCACCTTTCAGTGACCGGTAGGCGCTTAACGCAGCACTCGCACATTCAGCGTTGCAATAGAACAGTTTCACCAAGAGCCCTTTGTCCGGTAATGACAGCACACTGACACGGACCGCTGTGACTTGTGGTTGCTTCCCAGCTGCTGCTTTTATGCCCACTATCCCAGAACTGTTCGCCTATGGCGCCATCTGGCGATGAAAAATATAAGTAAAATGAGTAAAAGTTTATGTTATTTCATAAAAAACCCGATGTCATTCTGATCATTTCTACGCAAACCGCGTTGCCCTACTCTCAAAACTCCGCGAGTTATCACGTTTTCAAAATGTGCAAGACTTTTGGATCACCGGGTATATTAAGCAACACACAGATGCCACACCGATGGCGCAGTGGTAAACGTTGGCTTTTTTATGATCATTCGTTTTTTTGTTTTGTTTTTAGGTTCAAATCCTGGTGAGGCATGGATATTATGCTTGTCTCGCGACACTAGCTCTCTCTCTTCCCTGGAGCCAGTCATCATAAATTAGGGACGGGCGATAGCTTATAGCCTATTCAGTTGCTCACGTCGTTGAACCTTCAAGTAAAAAAGTTAGTAAAATCACGCAATGCATTGATTATGATACGCTTTCCAACATACCAGAAATCATTACTCAAGTTATTACTCAAATTACGAGAATAATGGCTGTGCAACAAATCTTGCTCCTGTGTCCTGACCTTTGGCCCCATTTCGATGATATTCAACAGAACCGGTTCAGTATACCTCCAGAGCAAACTAAAGTTTTGTCGCAATAGAAGCATTTTTATTTAAGTTAAGAGAATAATGGCTGCGAAATAAATCTCGCTCCTGTGTCCTGACCTTTGACCCCAATTCGATGATTTTCTATAGAACCGGTTTAGTATGTCTCAGGAACAACATGATAAAGTTTTATCGCAATCGTAGCAGTTTTACTTAAGTTATAACGCATAAGAGAAATAGAATAGATCCCGCTCTTTTGTCCGAAACTTTGACCCCATTTCGTTCATTTTCAATAGGGTTCGTCCCCAGGTGGACTTCTACCACATACTAAAATTTCATCGAAATCGAACCATTTTTACGCGAGCTGGCGTGCGGACGGGCGGACGGACAGACGGACAAAGCTGGAACATATACGCTTCTTCAACCTAAGGTTGGAAAGCGTAAAAAAGAAACAAGTTTGTAAAATCATGCAATTTATTGATTATAATACGCTTTCCAACATACCAGAAATCATTACTCAAGTTATCACTCAAGTTATGAGAATAATGGCTGTGGAATAAATATCGGTCCTGTGCCCTGACCTTTGATCCCATTTCGATGATATTCAACAGAACCGGTTCGGTATACCTCCGAAATAACATCATAAAATTTTGTCGTAATCGAAGCATTTTTACGTAAGTTATGATGCATAAGGGCTATGGAATAGATCCCGCTCCTGTGTCCTAACCTTTCACCCCATTTCGCCCATTTTCAACAGAATTCGTCCCCAGGCAAGCCCCTACAACATACTAACATTTCATCTAAATCGAAGCATTTTTACATAAGTTATGACGCACAATGGCGATGGAAGTGATTCCGCTTCTATGTCCTGACCTTTGACCCCATTTCGCTCATTTTAAATAAGGTTTGTCGCCAGGTGGTCTTCTACCACATACTAAAATTTCATCGAAATCGAACCTTTTTTACGTTAGTTATGACGCATAACAGCAGTGCAATGGATCCCGCTCCTACGTACTGACCTTTGACCCCATTTCAATCACTTTAAATAGGGTTCCTTCCCATGTGATCCCCTACCAGATACTAAAATTTCATTGAAATCGAACGATTGTTACGCGAGTTATCGTGCGGACGGACATACGCACACAACGCGTGACGTAATGAGGCAGATGGGAATCGCGACCATCTGCTCACAAGAGTGTGGCGTCATAAAACTTTAATAGGATCCACACACAACGCGTGACGTAATGAGACAGATGGTGTGACCGCGCGCCAACATTCTCAAACGCGATATTGTGACGTCAAAAGATTTCTAAGCATTGGTAACATTAATGGAACAACGCCATGACACTAAAAACGTTATAATTCGGGGTGATTAGTTAACCCACTGAACGAATTCTTCTAAAGTCGAGATCAAGCTAAATCGATTTCTAGTACCAGAAAACAGTAAGTTAACGACTTTCTTCAAAATTCTTAGAGCCGTTTTAAAAAAAAACGTACATACATACATACATACAAGAAATGCTACTTTAAGGTGGACGTCAAGTAATTTTGCTTCCTATACTTCCAATGGAAAAACTTCTGTACACATTTTCTTCACAATTAATGCGTTCACAAGGATGAAAATTTGAACATCGATTAAAATAGCTTCCTTTCATAACTTGGAATACTTAATATTTTCTAAACCATAACCGTAATTACGCAATCCAACATTTATTTGTCCTCTGACGTCATCAAAGTACAGGTCGCGCCATCTTTTCCCTGGTTTCAAAAAAACCAAAGTAAAAGTTATTGGTTTTTAATATAATCATAGTTATGTTTTAGAAAATGTTAAGTATTCCAAGTTATAATATGAAGTTATTTTAATCGATGTTCAAATTTTCATCCTTGGGAACACATTAATTGTGAAGGAAATGTGTACAAAAGTTTTTCCATTGGAAGTATAGGAAGCAAAATTACTTGACGTCCACCTTAATAATATGGGATTAGGGTGATGGAATGGATCGCAATAATATGTTCTGACTTTTGACCACATTTTGTCCGTTTTCAATAGGGTTCGTCCCCAGGTGGTCCCCTACTACATACTGAAATTTCATCGAAATCGAACCATTTTTACGCACGTTATGACGCATAAGGGCAATGGAATGCATCCCGATCTTATGTCCTGACCTTTGACCCCACTTCACCCATTTTGAACAGCGTTCGTCCCCAGGCGGTCTCCTACCACAGTAAAATTTCATCGAAATCGAACCATATTTACGCAAGTTATGACGCATAAGGGCAATGGAATGATCCCGCTCCTACGTCGTGACCTTTGACCCAATTTGTCCCATTTTCAATAGGGTTCGTCTACAGGTTGTCCCCTACCACAGTGTAAACTTTCATTGAAATCAAACCATATTTACGCAAGTTATGACGCATAAGGGCAATGAAATGATTCCGCTCCTACGTCGTGACTTTTGACCCCATTTGTCCCATTTTCAAAAGGGTTCGTCCCAAGGTGGTCCCCTACCACATACTAAAATTTCATCGAAATCGAACCGTTTTTACGCCAGTTATCGTGCGGACAGACAGACGGTCGGACAAAGCTGGAGCATATATGCTTCTTCAACCTACGGTTGGAAAGCGTAAAAAAGAACACACAGAATAGCTTTTCAGGAAGTCATTTTTTACTTGTACGTGTAATACATCACAGGAAATAACAAACAGTATTTTAAAATTTTACGGACATACTTTTTAATTTTCTAACATCAAATTTAATAAAACCGTTTTACTATTCCGGTCTCGTACACTTAGTTGCAAATTTTAATCTTCAGAAGTGCCGAAATTTGTAGTTAAAGAATCTGTTAATTTTCAAGGGAACTGCAATTTCTTCCTGCTTTAGAAGAGTAGTACCCAATGACCCTCTCTTTTTTATGCGCATGTATATGTCTGGAGGAAAAGGTGTAGTGCATTAAGTTTCTGTTACAAGCCATAAATATGTGCACTGTGAATCTGCTGTCAAATGTAAAGGTTACACAAATGGTAATGCACCTTTTTTATGAGGACCACCTGGACATGTTCTGTGTCTTGCTTTAGCTTTAAGTTTGATTCTCTCCAAACTACTACATTTGTCGGAACCGGACACAAGGCGAAATCCGCGAACTACATAAATGAACCTCGTAACAACAGTATGTCAAAACAAAGGTCAAAACAGACAGCATGCTTTCGTTTCATTTTGCATGATGTTTCCTGTGAAATATATCCCAGGAAGTCATTTTGTACATGGGCTTGAATTCAAATTCTGAAAACGGAATCTCTCCAAAACTGACCAATTTTTCCATTTTGGCTCGTCCTTCGACAGGTTTTTAGGTTGTCTCTTAGGACTTCCGTCGATATGTCCATGGAAAAAATAAAAGAATATGTAAGCACTAGGTGCTCTCGTAAAACGTTCCTTCATGTGAGTGCATCGCAATAATCAGAACGAGAAAATGTGTAAAATATTTTTGTTTCCTTTACAATATTTTCAATTAGTATATTCTATTTTAGAAACACAATCAGTTTTAAATACACAAGAGGCATTTGTTTTATGGTAGCTAACATAGGAAACGTAAACTTGTGTGATGTATACTCTGATATAACTTTCCTTTTTAGTTCCTGTATCTATGGAAATAGTTCCATACCTAAACGAAGCAGTAGACGAAGGATTGCAGATGTGTAACTCTAAATGGAAGAAGTGTAACACATTTAAAGTATGCTGATGACATAGTTATCACTACAGAGAGCTAAGAAAAACTAGAAAGTATCCTGACCAAATTGTATCAAACAAGCAACAAATATGATATAAAAGTCAATTTTAGTAAAACAAAACTAATGGTAATGGGGAGAAAAGGGAAACAATCCAAATGAAAATAAGAAACAATAACATGGAACAAGTAAAAAGATTCCACTATCTAGGCTCAATGACCGCTGAAGATCTTAACTATTTTGAAACCATAAAACACAGAATCAATAATGGATGCATAACAATGGGCAGACTACAAAAATAGGGAACAATAAAAGATTAAGGAAAGAACTCAAACTAAAGATATATAAAACAATGATGATTTCCACAGTACTATATGGCTCAGAATGCTGGATCTTAAGGAAAAAGGAAATGGATAAACTATATGCTTTTGAAACAAAATGCCTAAAGAAAATCAGTATAACAAGCTAGACAGAAATAAAAAATGAAAAATCAGTGAAGAAATCACCTTTAAAGAAACAATACTTACAGTATTAAAAAAGAACCAGCTAAGCTGGTTTCGACATGTTTCAAGAATGAACCCAGAAAGACTACCAAACATATTATTAAATGGTAGAATTGAAGGACAGCCCAGTAGAGGAAGATCAAGAAAGATATGGATTGACAACATTAAAGAAAGCATCCACTTAAACTCTGCAATAGAACTACACAAAAGGACAGCAGACAGAAAGAAAAAACGAAAATACGTGTTTGAAGAACTAAACTCACCATGAGCGGAAGAGGAAGAAGAATCTAAGTAAATTTTGCTCCGTTCTTAAACGGTTTCTAAACTTAAAGCTACATTTCTTTCTTGAATGAATGTCTTTTGGCAACCTGAACTGAGACCAGAAGTTGAATGATATATGAGAAAAACAGATATACGGTTCATGTTTGCAATGTACATATCTTCGCTGGATTTTGAGCTGGGTGGTATTCTACCTATCTTTCGTCAAGTGCTTTCTAGTTGATTTCAGTAAAAAATGCTGTTTCTTGGATGTATTTAGCTAGTTAGATGTTTTGAGTCTACAGTTTGTTAGAAGTTGATTGTTGTACTGCTTCGACCTTACAGCATTAATCTATTACCAAGTTTGCTATACTTGAAGAGAGTTACACGCTACGAGTAATATGAATAAGTGTGCTAATCGTTAAAGTCACCAGTTTTGGATGAAATAAAGAAGTTAAAGTTTCAGTAAGTAGTCTTGTTATTTACTGACCATTCAAGATAATCAGTGTGTAATTAAGAAATATCTGTGAGGGATATTTAATTACCTGGTGCATCACATAAAAGCTACGGAACGTTTAAATCAAAGCACTATTCTGACACACGTAATATGAAATTCTAATGAAACTTGCTTTTCTTTACACGTAATTAACTAAAAACGTTACACATGTGTATTAAAGTTTCTAATCCACTTTGTAAAACAGCATTTACACAATGGCCTAGCGTGGGGAAAGCACAGGGGGTGCGTGCCCCCTTCTCCGCCCTAACTTAAAAATTGGGAGAAAATAATAACTGGTCGTTAGCCTTTTAAATGTTATTAAGTGTCACATATGGACAGCAGATATCAAGTGAGGGTCACATTGATGAAGAAATTAATCGGCGTACCAAGCTTGCCTGGAGAGGTTAATCGAATGGACTGGCCGGGCTCTGCGCAGGCCAGTCCATTCGATTAACCCCATTGTCACCATACCAAGCCATGGTGGACGTCGCAACATGACAGGTGGCATTTGTCATCCTGAAAGTAACATGGGTCCACCCCGTAAAACTGCCACAACGTAGGAAGTGCATGGTCATCCAAAATGGTGCAGTAGGTCTCGGCATTGAGTCTACCAGGAATTCCGACCAAGGGTCCCTTGCCATACCAGGAGAAACACCCCAATAGCATAATTCCACCGCCGTCGAACTCCACAGTTGGCACAATACATTCCGGCAAGAGGCGTCCTCCAGGCAGATGCCAAACCCAGACCCTGCCATGCGAACGATAGAGGGTGTACTTTGATTCGTCGCTCCAGAAAACCTGTTTCCACTGTTCAACGGTCCACTGTTGTCGTTCTTTGCACCACGTTAGCCGAGCAGCGCTATTGGACTTGGTGATCAAAGGCTTGTGGGCGGCAGCACGTCCATGATAACCGAGCAGATGGGCTTCCTTACGGATGGTATTCATCGAAAGAACACTCCCCCGGATGCCTGTTGGAACTCCTTGCGGATGTGGCCTATCGATTTGGTGCGGTTCTTCCGAAATTCTCTGGCCAGCACCCGTCGGTCTCTAACTCCCAGTTTTGTAGGTCTGCCGGATTGGGGCACATTCCGACAGTCACCTCTCATCTTCCACTTGCCAATCACGTAGGCCACTGCCGATTTTGGGTACTTCAACTCGCTGGATATGTCACATATGGATCGGCCATTTCTGTGATACCCGACGATTACACCTTTCTCGAAATCAGAGAGCTCCGAACTGCGTGGCATCTTGCATGCGACTGGTTGCGTTGTTGTTTCCCACACAATATTTAACGGCGGCGGCCGGGACGTGTATCAGGACCGCAGATATCGTCGATTGCAGGGGTGTCCAATTATTTGTTGGTAGATAGTGTATATAACCGTCATGAGAATTAATTATTCATTTGGAAGCAGACATTCAGAAGCACAAATGTCCCCGTTGAGCTAAGCATTCAAAGATATTGCAAAGGCTTGACGGTGGATGACTTCCATATATTGTGTTATTATATGTGGGGCCAGTCCGTATGTTGTACTCAGTAACTCCCACCACTCTAACTGTAGGTCGCTCTTTCGTACTGTAATGAGCAATCAAGGTTTGGAATGTCGACGTGTTCGTTACCAATGAGTCAAGTTTCACCTACAGTAATATCAGTACATTAGATTTTTCGGTAACTGCATTGGTGAAATCCATGTTGTGCGAAATTTCAAAACTAACTCGATATTGTTGAGACCACTATGAATATTCAGGCTTTTGTGGTCTAACCGGCTTAAAGGCGCAGGGCGAGCTCGATATAAAGGCATTCTTCCAGCTGTGGATACTTAATGATCCTTAAAATTGTATTGTTATTATTTTATTTTTGGAAAACAAGTTTGTTTATGTGGCTGTTGCAGATTCATGCAGTTAGCAGCCAATTTAGGAATTAACATGTCACGTGATGTGACTTGTGATATGCAAGTTTAAAGCGCCAAGGCGTATAAAATATTAGTAGTAACTTTGTTGGTGGCATCATTTCCAATGGGATTCGTGCTACAGTGGACGATACGACGGAACAGAGCTAAAGTCGTAATCATTTTCTTGTATGAGTTTAAACTTGGACGTCGTGCATTGGAGGAATATCAACGCCGCCGTTGAGTGTAACAAACAACGCAGGTTTTATAAATTCCGGTCTGCTGAAATGAGCCTCGAAGATCGGTAGACCAGAAGGGGCTGCCGATGATTCCGAATTAGAGGCCTTGATTGAATCCGATATACGTCAAACGGTACAAGAACACGGAGAAACACTCGGAGTACACGATGCAATCATTTACCGACATTTTTCAGCAGTAGGGAAAGTGACAAAAGATACATAAATAGGTCCCACGTGCTTTGTTGGAAAAGCACAGAACACGATCATTCGTTGTCTGCTCTTCTCTGTTTTTCCACAACCAAGGCTTGTCGTCACGTGTGAGGAAAAATGCACTGACTACTGCTATGATCATATGATCATATGTAGAGGATTTTAGGAAGGAGTGTATGAACCCAGGTCTTAAACAACCCTTAGAAATAGGAAGCTAGGAGATTTGGGCTACAGTGCCAGATAGGAAAGTTACACGGAAGCGAAGTAGAAAGGGGAAGACGCCCTTATTTATTACCGGGGTGCCAGTACCCGGGATCCGACGGCTTAGCGTGCCCATCAGACGCACGGCGGGTATTTAGTGGATCGAGCGTTCGTACCTGCCTGGGATCAAACCTGAGGCTCTTTCCGTGGCAGTCACGAGCGTTGCCCACTAGGCCACCCGCGGCTCTTGATTACTGCTAAAAAAGCTGCATGGCATTTTGCATTAGTCAATGCTTGATGGCGGCATTTTTTGACAATGGTGAACCGTCGGGTTCGAATACGTGTTAGGCATGGATCTAGTGTTTATCTTACTGCACTGGCTCTTTCGCTTCCCTGTAGTCAGTGGCCCTAAATTAGAGACGGGAAACTGTTTATAGCCCAACGAGTTGCTCACGGAAGTCGTTAAACCTCCAATAAAAAAAGAACAAGTTAGTAAAATCATGCCATGCATTGATTATGATACGCTTTAAAACATACCAGAAATCATTACCCAAGTTATGAGGATAAGGGCTGTGGAATAAATCTCTATCCTCCGCCCTGACCTTTGACCCCATTTTAATGATATTAAACAGAATTGGTTCAGTATACCTCCGGAAAACATACTAAAGTTTTGTCGCAATAGAAGCATTTTGAGTCAAGTTATGAGGATGGTGGCTATGGAATGAATCTCGGTACTGTGCCCTGACCTTTGAACCCATTTCGATGATATTCAACAGAACCGGTTCAGTGTATCTCCGGTACAACATGCTAAAGTTTTGTCGCAATCGAAGCATTTTTACGCACGTTACAAGGCATGAGGGCAATGGAATGGATCCCGCTCCTATGTCCTGATCTTTGCCCCCATTTCGCTCATTTTCAATAGAATTCGTCCCCATGTGGTCCCCTACGACATACTAAAATGTCATCGAAATTGAATCATTTTTACGCGAGTTATCGTGCGGACGGACAGACGAACAAAGCTGGAGCATTTATGCTTTTTCAACCTACGGCTGGAAAGCGTAAAAACCTGTATTTCGTGAAGATGTCGCATCCCGACATTTTTCTCGACGGTATACAGAAGCCTGTATCTTTCTGGTACAGCATGTTGTTATTGGAGGAGATTACTTAGATTAACATAATTTATTTTGCAACGACGTATTTGGTGTTTGAAATTTTCATCAATATTCCGACGTTTCATCTGCAGCAACCTAATATGTGACTTACGTATTTACTACTCGCAAACGCTCATGAGGTCGATTCATACCTCACTCAGCAAAAGTTAATTCTGAGGATACTGAAATTAGCAAAGTTCTTATCTTTCCCCTAAATAAGTTTCTTGTGACCAATGTTCCTTCTAAGCCGCGCGCGCGTGCGACTGCGCAAAGACTTAACTTCCTCCCAAGCTGCGCGCGCGTGCGGCTGCGCAGAGACTTAACTTCCTTTCGCGCAGTAATCATTTCAGATTAAAATTCCCAAGTCTGTAACAGTCTGCTTTAACTCTTTCCTTAGTTACCGAAATACAGTATGTTACAATTAGCAAATTGCAAGGTTCCTTGAGCACTGTAAACATCAATAGAGTATTAGGTCATTTAACAAAAGCGATTTGGTGTCTGATATAATTCTTTATTTTCGAGTAATTGCGTAATCAATTATTACTCCGGGTTACCGTGAGATGTCTGAACTCTCGCTACATTCATGCTGACCGCACGGGCGCGGAGGCCACGCACCATTTCTCAAAACTCTACCCTTCCTACGAAAATCTCCCAACTTCTCTCTACTACCATCAGTCGCATTCTTCCCTAAGACACATCATCATCCTACCTTCAAAGAAACGTTCCTCTTGTTTTTCGTACTGCTTCCAAAAAACGCGCCAGATGCCTCTGTTCCGAACACCTTTTTCTCAATGCGTCTCCATCTCCATTCCGAATCACCACCTCGAAGGAAACCCCTTAATCGAGAACGGAAGTCCTTCCTAATGAGTCTCTTCAAAACTCTAAAAACAGCCTTCTTCTCTGTAGCTATCTATGCACGAAATCCAGTGTGTTGTCTTTCTCCAGGAAGTCCGCCGATTAACTAATTGTTTCCGGTGACTTACTGGCTCTACCAAATCGAACTCAAAAATATATATTCCTAAGACGTTTCCCACGATTACTTTTCAAACATTCTAAAACTTCAAGGATTCTTAATCATTTACGTATTCATTAAAATACAACAATTAAAAGATATTTACATTACATTACATTTCATAAAATAAACATTCCCGTTCAATTGCGCTATTACTAAAGGTTATTTACATTTATCACTATTACAAATCCCTAATTAATTTTCATAAATCGAAAAATTACCTGCAAAAATAATAATAAGTAAATAAAATTCTCGGGCTCTCAAATGTCAAAACAACACCTTTCTTAAATGCCTTTTGCGTCCTTCTAAGTTCGTCTCATTGTCCTCTTCATGCTCAAATTCCTCTTGCAAAGTAGCCTCGTGCGAGCAGCAGGGTTGTTTTTAAGAAAACATCACTGGGGGGGGGGAGCAGTGTTTCATTAAAGAAAAGTTCCTGGGGTGTGGGGGCGTAGTCCTAGACCGGGTGTCTCGGGGCAGAACCCCACATAAGCTGAAGCATTATTGGGGTTGAAATACTCCTCCGGATTCGCTCGTCAACAACTACAATTAAAAATTCGTATGCGTATACTATTTGCATACATATATTTCTATTTCAATGAAGGAAGAAATATTCTTCATAACACATGGGAATTTCACAGAATATTCAAGCAAAGCAAACTGAATTTACTTGTACCACTTATTTTCAAGTTTTCTTAGAAGTGTTACATGGATGCCCAGTAAGTGGTAGAAACAAATTCAGTTTGCTTTGCTTTAATATATTTTTATTTATATTCCTTATATGTTTATGTAATTTTTACTTGCGATATGATAAAAAGAAATGTAATTACTGGTACAGAAAATTATGCAAATCGAGTTACTTCTCAAAGTTTCGATATTTCTGATTATCGTATGAGGTGTAAAGAACGGAGAAAATTAGTTTAGGGTAGCATGAGCATGTAGCATTATACGGTGGACGTTTTTCACCATGATAGTTATATACGTAACTCAGCAATATGCCATTATGTCTTAAAAGAAAAGTATTTGATAAATGCATCCTTGCAGTGCTTACATATATGGTGCAGAGACGTTGACCTTAACTAAAAGAGACATACAAAGGCTGCATACAACTCAAAGCAGCATGGAGAGGTGCATGCTGGGTGTAACCAGGAGAGATAAGAAGAGGAACTCTTGGTTCAGAAAAATAACAAGAGTGGAAGACATCATGATCAGAGTTAAATCCCTGAAATGGCAATGGACTGGACATACTGCCAGAAGAACAGACCATCGATGGACAGCAGAAATTTTAGATTGGATTCCAAGGGACAGGAAAAGACCCAAAAGAAAACCACATGGGAGATGGGTGGATGAAATTCGAAAGTATGCGGGAGTAACATGGAGGAGACTGGCACAAGACAGACCGTTGTGGAAGAGGCTTCGAGAGACCTTCGTCCAGCAGCGGATTGATAATGGTTGACAATGATGATGATGGTGATGATATTACAAAGCATTGCTACAGACTACTAAATATTTGTATCAGTACTATATATTTACATCACTACTACTTATTTGCATCTGCATTCTTTATTTTAATATAATTCCACTTATTATATAAGCAAGCAAAATATATTAAAAATATCTAGGAATATACAGGATTTTGATTTTTATGGAATTTTACTCTTTTTCCAATTCATTATTTTATTGGTGGGCCCTATTTTCACAAATGGTAGGCCAGATATGTTCACTGGTGGGCCAACGGTCCCATCAGTTACTATGTTAAAATATGCACTGGGGAGCAGATAGTGAAAGCGAGAATGCGGATTAGTGATTCTCCCACGCCGAGAAAGAGGCAGATATTGAGTCTTTTCTCAAAACAAGACATCAGCGCCAGTCAATCACAGCAAAACGTAACTAAGTTCATTGTACTAACTAACGCACCCATGCTAGTTGGCGGGGAAAAGGCATTCCGATCAGTTAAATTGTAAGCCGCTAGTAAAAGCGTTTTGCTCAAAACTTTGACAGATAATAAGGCAGATTTCTTCAAACATCAGAGACGCTGAAAAGTCATTTATCACAAAAGCCATAGACATCAGCCGACAACTTCCTCATATTCGTCCGTGACGGGTCCGG
Source organism: Macrothele yani (assembly GCA_039090855.1). Lineage (NCBI taxonomy): Eukaryota > Metazoa > Arthropoda > Arachnida > Araneae > Macrothelidae > Macrothele > Macrothele yani. The sequence goes on from CM077008.1 coordinate 119,618,381, forward strand.
GTTCGAATCCCGTGAGGCATAGATGTTGTGTTTGTCTTACGGCGCTGGCTCTCCCCTTCCCTGGAACCAGTGGCCCTAAATTAGGGACGGGCGACTGCTTATATAGCCCACTGAGTTGCTCACGGTGGTCGTTAAACCTATAAAAAAAAATCTTCCTCATAAATGGCAAACAATATTCAATATTTTCCGAATACTGTCAATGATGGTTGAGTCCTTAGTTCCCACGGTCGAGTCTTAGGTTTGTAGGAAAAAACTGAGAGGCGTTTTGTTCCTTGAAAGGACTGTCAGATCAGAACGATTTTGCACTTGTTCTATTTGAACTAATTATTTTGCATTTAATTATTATTTTGTTTCTTATTCGCCTTGGCATTTTGATGTGCAAAGAAACTATGTTATTATGCTTAAACATACATTTCCTAATATCTAGTGTTTTTATTCCAGAAGAAAATTTTAGCTTCTCACTTATTATAAAATGAAAATTTTAATTAATGAAATGCTTTTAAAGATTTTTTTGTATGTAATATCAATTGCGGAAAGAACGGTGATAAAAATGGGGATTCGAAAAAATAAGGGTTCCAATCCAAGTTCCAATTTCTACTGCATTAGTAAGAGCAGCTGAGAAAATAAAATGCTTTGCCCAAGTGGTTTTGATGGTTGCCCAGCTCATTGGGTTAGGGGCACATTGCCCATGGCCTCTTAATGGGAATATTGCTTGTGATCCTTGACATTTCTACGGCTGTTTCAAGCTTTTCTTAATATCATATTTTCACTAACAAATGAATTTATATTCGTGATGTTCAATAAAGCAGTGCGGGTGAAGTGGCGATATTTCACCATATAATATCGTTCTACTTTCTCCGAAGGTATGCTCCTTCAGAACAAAAGTTGATGACGTTTGCTGCAACTTTTGGGTTGCATTTATTGAATAACTTTACATAAAAAAATAAGCAGTCATCTGTGGCAATCTTACGACGGGATCTACACTTTGTACGTAAAGAAGCCTGCGGAGAAACGGGTGTTCCCATGCATGAAACGACGTGACATTCAAGTTGAATGACACTGTTCTCTCCGTTTGAGAAATGGAAATAAGAAGAACAAAGCAATTTGCTTTCTCCTGGAATGATTCATATGCAAACAACATGAATTTAAGTTTTAAAAATTTAATTTACCAGATTAGTTTATAACAAGAGTTACACGTATGTTCATTAGTTTGTGAAAGAAATAAAAATATATTTAAATAATTGCTTTACTGCTAAATTCAAACCACCACTATATGTGAATTAATTAAACACAAGAAAGGCGATACCGAATTTTCGGGTGTAATGAGCATGTCTTTGAAATTTGTTCTGATGCGAATTAAATTTATCAAAGCTATTCAAGATCAATGGAACCGGTATGGAAAACAGTAGTATCTGAACAAAGAAAAAAAAATTCAATCGAGTTTTTAATCCATCAGATATTTTTGTAAACGGAAATGTCAACGTATGCCCTCTGGTGGCAGACTTGTGCGTTAAGAAAATTTCTTATTTAAATGAGAAACATTTCGGAGCGGAAACGCTGTATAGCAAAGAAATAATTTTCCAAATCGGGCTCTAAGAAGCAGAGATATCAACAAATATAAAATACGCATCTACACCCCCTGCGAACAAAACATGCATTATTTTAAAAAGAAAGTATTTGCAAAAGGTTTTTCGATTTGGGCGGTATCGGTCCATGAAAGAATTTTTTCCGTCGAGTTTTCAGGAGCTCAGATTTTACTTCCGATACATCAGACACAGAAATTAACATTTACGCCCCCTGGTGGCCAAACCATACTTTCAAATATTAGAAATTATATGCTGAGAATTTCCTGTCAAGAGCTGAGCCAGTGCAGAAAGAATTTTTCAAACCGCAGATTTAAAAGCAGAGATACTGAGGAACGCGTAATTTACTATTACGCCCCCTAGCGGACTTGAAAATTTTGAACTTATGTGAGAAACATTTAACCCAGGAAACGCTATCTAACAAAGGAGGAATTTTTCAAATCCGACTTTTAGAGGCAGAGATATTGACAGAAATAAGATAGACATCTACGCCCTCTGGTGGAGAAATCATGCGTTATTTTAAGATGAAAATACTTTCAAATGTTTATCAACAGGTGCGTTATCGGTCCACGAAAGAATTTTTTCAATTGGGTTTTTAGAAGCTGAGATTTTGCTTCAAATACCTACGAAGCAGAAATTTAAAGCTTACGCCCACTGGTGGCCAAACCATATTTTATAAAAAATTGGAAATTACAATAAAAAATTTCCCACCAGGAGCTGTATCCGGTGTTGGAAGAATTTTTCAAATCGGAGTTTTAGAAGCAGAGATATCGGGGAAAGCGCAATTTACCTTTACTCCCCCTAGCATAAAGTCAATGAATTATTTGAAAATTTTGATATTATATTAGAAACATGTCGCTCCGGAAACTCTGCCTAACAAGGAAGAACTTTTTCAAATCGGATCATTAGACACAGAGATATTGACAAAAACAAGATATACATCTACGCCGTCTGGTGGAGACACTATGCTTTATTTTAAGAAGAAAATATTCCGCAAAGGTTTGTCTATATAAGTGGTATCGGTCTACGAAAGAATTTTTTCAATCGAGATTTTAGAAGCTCAGATTTTGCTGCAAATACATTAGAAGCAGAAATCCACACTTACGCCCCCTGGTGGTCAAAACATTTTATACCAAAAATTAGAAATTATATGCAAAATATTTTCCATCACGAGCTGTATCCTCTGAAGGAAATATTTTTCAAATCGGAGTTTTAGAAGCAGAGATATCTGAGGAAAAGCAATTTACTTTTACGCCCCCTAGTGGAAAATATATGCATAACTTAGAAACGTGACTATGCCTAAAATAATCTTCGGTTTGAATGGAATCGAAAAGTAAAAAAAGTTTTTGAATTGGATGTTTAAAAGCAAATATATGGATCAGAATGTGTTTGAATTCGATATCATCTGCATTTACACCCTCTAGGAGCGAAATTTTGCATCGTAAAAAAAAATCGAAATAAAGGATCATCATTCGCATATTTCAAGCTTCCCAAATCAAAAAGAATATTTCAAATCGGACTATTAGTTGCCGAGATGTCGTGTCTACAGACGGATGGACGGACAAGCTGATAACAGAAACACGATCTTTTTTTACAAAAGACGTGTTACAAAATATGCAGGAACTGTGCGTTGTTTATCGTAGCCCAAGTGCAAAACCATTAACAAGGACCCTTCCCCACGATATAAAATAAAATAAAATAAATCTTTGGCCATGTTTCATATACACTGCTGGCCACCCAAAATGCAACACCAAGAAGGAAGCATCTGATTGGCCTGAAATTCGCAGCATGCCTCGCCCGCGAGAGGACATGCAAATTATTAGCATTGCAGGGCATATGCAAATCATGTGTGCCCGGCACGCCACCGAGAAGCACTGTAAGAAGGGTGCACAGAAGGCGGGGCGTAAGTAGTGGAAGTGTGTTGTGCTGTCGGACCTGTGCGTGGGAAGCTTCCTGATGCCTCGTCGCAGAATACGGCAGTCATTCCAGCACGTTGCGGAGTTCGACAGAGGACGAATAGTGGCTTATCGGGACAGCCGTTTATCGTACCGAGACATTGGCGTCCGTGTGGGACGACATCCATCCACAGTGAGGCGAGTATGGATTCGGTGGATGCAGAGGGACGGACGGGCCGACGTGAGTGGTTGCCACAGCCGCGGCACACGACCGAACGAGAGGATCGGCATGTTGTGCGGCGGGCAATAACGGCTCGCACCGCCACATCACCAACTTTAGCGCAGGAATTAGGGTGTGTTGCGCAACAACATGTGTCAACACGTACCGTTCGACGTCGTCTGCAGGAGCGGGGACTTGTCGCACGGCGCACATTGCTCCGATTACCATTGACGTTACACCACCGGCGAGTGCGGCGGCAGTGGGCCGTTGAACGCCGCACTTGGACTACAGAATGGCACGACATTGTCTTCTCCGACGAATCCCGCTTCTGCCTGCAACACCACGATGGTCGGATCCGCGTGTGGCGGCACCGCAGCGAGAGACTGCATGACGCCTTCATTGTTCATCGCCATACCGGTCCGTCGCCTGGCGTTATGCTTTGGGGCGCAATTGGATATGACACCCGCACCCTTCTGGTACGCATCACTAGTACACTCAACAGCCACCGCTACATCTCCGACGTATTAGAGCCTGTAGTCCCCCCTTACCTGCAGGACCTTCCAGCTGCCACGTTTCAGCAGGACAATACGCGCCCGCACGTGGCACGCATCGTGCAACAATTCTTCACGGCCACCAGGCGTCACTGCTGCCGTGGCCCGCCTGTTCTGCTGATATGTCGCCCATCGAACACGTCTGGTCACTGATCGGCAACCGAGTGGCCCGGCAAGCACCACCCGCGGCTGCGCCTGATGAACTGTGGCAACGTGTGGAAGCAGCCTGGACCGACATACCCCAAGCCCACATCCAAAGCCTCTTTCGTTCGATGCCGCGGCATGTAGCGGCCGTTATTACCAGCCATGGGGGCCACACGAACTATTGATGTCTGCGTGTTCCGCAAGTCGCACGGGCCTGTAAGCTCAATCGTTTCATCTTTGTATCTGTTGTTAGCTGTCCAGTAAATCTGGCTTTGCTATCTCGTGTCCTTCTTGGTGTTGCAATTTAGGTCGCCAGCAGTGTAGATAAAAATCTTTAAAACCACTATCGTAAGTTTCATATTTATTATATTTAACAGCTAATTGAATAGACAATATACTCAACTAATATTTTATGAGTGTGTAATTTTTGTTTTGTAGATTACATAATTATTATGAGCCAAAAATTAATACAACACTCTCTTGCCCAAATATTCTTTGGTTGATCATCAACCATCACATAAGAATTCTAATGTCATTCAAATGACAGTAATAGTATTTGAGAATATGTTGCCCGTTGGTCATTCATGGCCATTTCGACTACACTGAAATTCAACAGTAAGCGAATTATAGTTGTTTGCACTAAAAATCAGGACATAAATGCTTTTTCAAAAACAGAAATAAATAAATGCAGCAGTCATTGTTGCAGAAAAATATGAACATACAGTAAAACCTTGAAAACCCGGCATCCAGAAAACTGGCAACTTTAGAAATCCTGGACTTTTCTGATTTCGTTTCCGTCAGAACATCCGATGTTTCACCAATAACCATGGACATCTCCCGATGTACCTTCTCAACAACACATCGCAACATCTTCCGATCTCAGCGTGCGAATTGTCGATAGCCGCCTACGTGTAACATCGGGAAGTTTCTCAAATTCGTCATCTCATTGAGCCGCGCTGAAGTGACGCGGACCAATGAGGCGACGAATCGGCGTGTACATTTGAAATGCGTGTCGAACGTGTGATGACGATCTGTGCTTGGTGGTGGCAGTATGTGGATTCGATCGTCTAAGGACATCTACATCGGCCTTCATGATGCCTCACGAAAATCGCCTTCGCGATGTATCGTAGTTTCGTCAATCGAAAAACCGTAACATCGCGATGTATCGATATATCTCCCAACCGTAGCGGTTGCTCTTGCTTTAAGTTTTTGCCTTACCATTCGCCAAATTCAATTTTTTTCGACGGAGTTTTATAATAAATTGAACAAAAAGGTAATCGCCAATATTTTCGCCAAAACGTTTTCCATCGCTAAAAAGACTTTTTTTTTTTTCGCAGATTGCGAAGAATGTGGTCGGCAGCGCGACCCCTGCATATTTATAAGGGGTAGATGCCCAAATTTTTGTTAAAGGGACCTGATACGTGTAAGTACGTGCTTTACGTAACGCCCATTACGCAGTTTTCGGATAGCTTCATAAATCCGGCACTTCTCCGGTCCCGTCGATGCCAGATTTTCGAAGTTGTACGGTATATATATATATATAGAAGTGCAAAGTCAAAAAAAAAATTTTACTTAAGAATTTAAAACCAAATTTGCAAAAAAAACTGATGTTCATGGCGCGCAACGCAGCAGTTATGAATATTCAGAATTTACATACTATTAAGAAGAGGCAGAAGCAAAAACAATTTTTTTACAGGTACTAAAACTATAAAGAAAAGCTCATATACTAACAGGTATGAGCAAAAAGAAGATAAATTAAAAGCAACCTGAATGTAGAAAGTGTCGAGAATGCCGAGCCTTGGCTTTATCAAGGACCAGCGAAACTCTGCATTTTCTCACTTCCACAAAGACCTAGTTGGAAATGGGTTTCTGCAAAGCCATAGATGCATAAAGCCAAGGCTCGGCATTCTCGACACTTTCTACATTCAGGTTGCTTTTAATTTATCTTCTTTTTGCTCATATCTGTTAGTACATGAGCTTTTCTTAGTAGTTTTAGTACCTGTTAAAAAATTGTTTTTACTTCTGTCTCTTCTTAAAAGTATATATATATATATATATTCATTATGGAATCTAAATCACACTTCTTTGTTTCTTTACTTTTTATGCTTACTATTGCTAAATATGACAAAAGATCTTGGGTCATGGTTGATCTTAAATGCGTTTTAATCATTTTTTGATTGACAAATGATCTTTCGGAACTTTGGACGGTTAATTAGTACAGTCAAATATAGTCGATCATCAAGTTTAGAAAAACACCACTGTAAGTGCTGTCAGTTATACGTGTTGAAGAAGTAAGTTTCGTAGGACGTTTTCTTTTGTTGTTTTTGTTGTCCGCCAGAAGATTTTTTATAATTTGCACCTTATCTAAGATATCATCTGATACGTCGTTGGGGAAACGGAAATTTGATTCATTAGACTACAGAATCCGAGAGATTTTCTCAATAAGGGCTGTTCGTTGTGAGTTTTCCTGCTTCCGATTTTGTGTTACATTTCTTAATATGACCACCGCGGACAGAATTTTTATTAACTAATTTGGGAGATACTTTTGGGCATCTGGTTGAATTCTTCACCTTGCAGGAGTTGTTTAGACTTTTTTATACATTGTAACATGAGATGCTTTATAAAGTATATTCCTATAATCGTAAACCTTTATTGAAGTTCTGACCGCCCCAGTAACCGAGTGGTCTGAGGCATGGGCTTCGAATGAGTGGCCCAAGATGGATCCGGACTCGAGCCCCAGATCTGGCAAGGGAAATGCGCCCACCGAATAGCGCAGGTTCTTCCTTTCCACAGTACCAGCATTCTCAAATTAGGGATGGCGAAAATTGCTTCTACTCTCAGAGTTGCTCAAGATGGTCGGTAAACCCCGAAACAAACAAACAAAGAGAGCTTTGCTGTACGAGGAAATTCACATACTTCTTCGGAGGTAGAATTTTGAATGTTTCAACTAAAATCTCTACCAAACAGAAGTCATCGCTCTTTCCACGTTTCTAAGTGAGTCACGGAAAAGTTCTCATTGGCCGCTTTCAGGAATCGAACCCAGGATCTTCCAGTTACGTGCCGCCGGACATGCTACCACTGCACCACAGCGGCCTCGAATTCATCCAGACTCACATACGACAACTGCCAAGCCACTTGGCAGGTTGCTTCTTGGAGCCCCGCCCAATGCTGTGGATTCACCAAAGATGGTAAGTAGCAACTGAACAAATAACTAGAAGGCGAATGAATAATTAATACAAACAATTGACACGGATTAGGAACATCAAACAGAAGTCATCGCTCTTTTCACGTTTATGTGACTTCTATTTGATGTTCCTAATCCACGTCAATTGTTTGTATTAATTAAAATCTCTATAAATTTAATTTCGGTTACGTAGTTGCTTAAGCGCTGTCTTCTGACCGTTCTCTTAGTGAGACCGAGTTTAACTTTGGCATGGATGGTGTGTTTGTCTTGCAACACTTGTACTCTCTCTCCTCTCCCTAGAACCAGCGACCCTAATTTTGGAAAGGGAGTCTGCTTATAGCCTAGGGAGTTGCTTGCGGTGATCTTTAAACCCAAAATGAAAAGGATATGTCTCTAAATGTTCACGTTTACGGGTGAAAGGGAGAAGTTAAATTCTTTGTATGCTTCACCGGAATTTTACTTTTATGCTTCACTTGATTCCTCTCTTAAACTCCATAAGTCTTCAGTTTTGATGCTGGTCTTTATAGCGTTATTGCCACTCTTTCTCGTCGGAGTTAAGGGAGATTGAAAAAACAATATACTTGGCAAATTTTATCAAACATTTTCTAAAATTATATTTCCTTTTGTATTCATGGTTGTCCGACGAAACATCGCAATGCCGTTCCATGGGCTCGATGGATATCCTGATCAAGAAACAAAATATTAGCTATCGCTGTTCTTAAAATTGCAGTGTGCTGGCCATATTTCCGGAGATATTTCGTAGTCAATTGCTTGAAATTGTTTGGGTTTAGGAGCATTACTTTTTTACTCGTAACTGAGGGCAACTTTAGAGGTGATTTTTGTGTTCACATTCGAATTTGAATAGGCTATCTCGATTGGTTTTATTGTAGTTTGCAGAAGTAGAAATTCTTTAGTCATATTCTATGTTCGAAACTGGCTGTGTATCGTATTGTGTTTGGGTGTAATTCCTTGGCGGAAATTTATCTTTAGTGGACAGTTGGATACGGTATATTTTTTGTCAATAAAGCAGTTGGTCGTTAGTTCAGATGTAAGCAACTAGTTTGCAGAAATACAGACGTCTTTAGTCACTGTAGCTGCATTCAGTTCAAATTCTCTGACTGCCAGATTGATGGATATTATATTTGAATGAAATTAGGAGTTTTTATTTTTTCAGTGACTATTTTTTTGTCGAGAAAACTCCCGCAAACTCTCTCTCTCACACACACACACAACACACACACACATGTGAGATCGATGTAATTGCGTTGGAGAGATATTGATTTGAGAGATCGATTTGCGTGGATATTGTATGACTAGAATTCCACGGTGAATATGACGCTTCATTGATATTAAATTATTGTTGAGTTATAAGTAGTTGTGGTATTCCGATATTGACGAGATAGTCGATTGATTACGAAGTGAAGTTATATGCAACGCATCCTATCACGTGCTAACAACCTGTGGGTTATAAGAGACATATATCAGACATAAATAAAGTTAGAATCTCTAAGTTGACATTGTTTTCACCGAATTTCTGTGCTTGGTTAAGGTCAATTTCCTGATGTTAAGTTTTCAGCTATTCAGGATTTCAGTTATGACGAATCAGTTACGATAATTCAGCAAGCTTCCCAGAGAAGCCGTTTACTTCAGCAGGTGTTACTTTTTAGCTTATATTCAGACAATAAGTTCATGTTGGGGTAGTACATAGGACCTACAGACAATTTCTACAACCAACTAAAAACATTATACCAGGAAGGGGATAGAGCAAGCGCTCTATCCGTTCGTCATCCAGGACCTGAACATAGAAAGGTCAGAAAAAGAAAAATCAGAAGCCAGCGACTCAGACCACATGGCCACTAAAGCGGCAAATACTCACACTGCTCGGTCATTGAGCTTGCCGCCCTGAACTTTCAACTTTTTTATTAGACTGAGAGTTTAACATTCAGTAACGTTTACTAGCAGCAACGGAAACGCAAAACTATTAGCAGCATACGAAAAGATACTTTGTACAGAGTTGTCTTTTCTGTTGTTGTGCAGGCCTTAATTGATTCGTCAGACTCTAACAGGAAAGCGCTTTAAGTAAATAGAATAATCGGAGCATTTGTAAAAACAACAACTCCGCCTACAACAGAAAAGTTTATTTTTAAACGAACTCGATTTTTAAATGGAAGAAAAATTGTAAAGAAACTATGTCAATGAACGAAAAATGAGACTTCAAAGCAATGAGGGAGGCGTGGCAGCTGTCAACCCGGTATAGTAAGTTCGTGGTTCTTTTAAACCATTTCATGCAATTTGAAATCGTGTTCGTCTGGGCTGCAACTTTTCTGGAGTGGGAAGTGGATTTTATTCCCACGACGGTTATTTAATGCTGATAACTAAGAAACGTTTTCTTTTCTTGTTGCATGGCTTCTAACTAGTTAGAGCAACCTGAAATACTGTGATAAGTAAACTTCTGTAATATTTTAATTTAAAGGAATGCAAATTGTTCTTAAAAGAAAGATGGGAAAATGCACATATCCATTGGTTGGTCCATTCAAAAAATATTTGTCTACATGCACTCTTGTTTATAGATGACAAAATAATAACTAGCTAAGACTGAGAACGCGAACTGTCGTTTTAGGAAAGAAATGTCACTAGCGGGTTTGACTCTGTATACTAATTAATTGTTAATTATTCATTGAAGTGCAGAGATAAAAACAAGAATTTTAAGATAAGAACAACGAGCGAGTTTAAATGTGTGACATCATTCATGCAAATTGACAGAAGAAATGGAAAGAAGGAAAATGAAAAGGCCTTTTGGTAGCTGAATTCTTTGGTTTGGAATAAAAAGAGAATCATTAGAAAAACGAAATTATTCTAGAACCCGTTATTCCGAGCATTAGGATTTTTGAAGTAAATGCCTCTGTAGTCAAGAAAGCAGCAAACAAAATAAGTTACTCTCTACAAAGATGGGCCATAAGTTATCAAGAAAAAAATATATTAGAAAAAGGCAAAGAAAATGTAGGTGCTTTGATGGCAATAGATGAAGATTTAATTGAAATTATTAAAACGAATAGACTAAAATGATATCGACACCTTAAATATAAAAAGGTTTCCTAAAAATTTAAAAAATGGACGGCATGGTAAAGTTTTACTTGATTAGCGCAATTTCATCTTCCTTTTTCACGTCCAACTCTTCCACCATTTAAAAAGAAAAAACGTTTTGCTTCATGTTCCTCGGTGGAGACTGTTTGGAAGTCTTACAATCCAAAAGGTGTTCATTCCTAATATGACACTGGTTACGAAAAGTGAATAGAGACAGCGCCCATACCGTATCCGGGGCTCGAGCTTTACCAAGTTCAGTCAGAGGCCCACGCTTCTGCCCTCTCGGCTTGTGAGGAAAGAAACGATGGTATTGAAGCAAAATGGCGGGGATAAGGGATATAACCGAATGAGTTGTTTACCTAATTTTTGCATTTTTCGAGCCGAATTATGGTGCAAAGCATAGTTTTTATCCTAATTTAGGGCTACTGCCTGTAGAAAGGGGAAGAAAATCGTGAATCAAATAGATTCCTGTCTGAACTTAACCTGTACTGAACTTCTAAGGCATTTTACATTTTTTTAAACGTTTTATTTTCCGGGGTTTAACAATCACAGTGCGAGTCTAAGCTGTAAGTTGTCTCTGTACAGTAGATTAAGTCGCACTAAGATGAAAATCTGCTTCAACTGTACACTTGATTAAATCGAGGATTCTTGTATTTTCCTGGAAACTAAAATTTAAATTGAGAGTATGTGCGTTCATATTTATTTTTGTACAAATTTATTGTGTCCTCCTTTTTTAATGTAAACGTCCTCCCATCCCAAAAAGTCATTTGGTCACCCTGCTCCGGACCGTACGATAGCCAGACCCCACTCTGGGTGCCGACGCTTCGTACTACTCGGCCAAAGAGACAGCGTCTCTCATTGGCCTGTTACAGTTAAAAACGCGATTTTTCATTGAACATGACTCTTTTCCAATCTCTTGGGGCTCAACCTTGAAGATCCCGAGCATGCTAAATACGTTTTGTTATATGTGACATACCACAAAACATATCCATCATGGTCGGGATGCACATATCAAACCGTCAAGTAGTAGCGATTGGCTTTGCTGACGTAGTTCAATCGATAGAACCACCGCTTCCTAGTAGGAAGATGTGGGTTGAAATTCCATTCCTTTCCAAGAGGGCTGGTTCGTTATACACGTTCTATGCGGACAGCAATGATGAAGGAAGAGGTCCTTCTTTGTTTGTTTCGGGCGTAACGAACAGTATGAGCGACTTATAGTGCTATAGGCAGTTTCCCATCTCTAATTTAGGGCTTCTGCTTTCAGGGAAAAGCCAGTGCCATCTAACCTCAGCGCGATCTCCGTTGAACGTATGGGACGCCATAAACAGACGACACAACGCATCTACATGAACCCCCTTTAAATGTCGAAGAATTGTGCACACATGACCAGCGATAACTCAGGACACCATCCGAGAGACTGTGTACTCCATGCCACGCCGTGTTGCCGAATGTATAACCCAGTATGGTAGTCATATGACCTACTGACTTATGCCACATTATACTGTCTCCTCACTCATCGCGTTTTTTTTTTTTTTTTTTTTTTTTTGATTGAAGGTTTAACGACCACCGTGAGCAACTCAATGGGCTATAAGCAGTCGCCCGTCCCTAATTTAGGGTCACTGGTTCCAGGGAAGGGAGAGAGCCAGTGCCGTAAGACAAACACAACATCCATGCCTCACCGGGATTCGAACCCGGACCCCGTTCGGACGAATGATCATAGGCCATCGCTTAGACCACTGCGCCACCGGGGTGGCACTCATCGCGTTCATGTATTCTCTAAGAAATTCAATCTCGTCTTTCCAATCAACAATTTTTTTGGGGTTCGAGGTTTAACGACCACCGTGAGCAACTCAATGGGCTATAAGCAGTCGCCCGTCTCTAATTTAGGGTCACTGGTTCCAGGGAAGGGAGAGAGCCAGTTCCGAAAGACAAACACAACATCCATGCCACACCGGGATTCGAACCCAGACCCATCTCGGACGAATGATCAGAAGCAATCGCTTACACCACTGCGCCGCCGCAGCGGTGGCACAGTGGTCTAAGGCGCTGGCCTCTGATCATTCGTCCGTAAGGGGTCCGGGTTCGAATCCCTGTCAGGCATGGATGTTGTGTTTGTCTTTCGGAACTGGCTCTCTCCTTCCCTGGAACCAGTGACCCTAAATTAGAGACGGGCGACTGCTTATAGCCCATTGAGTTGCTCACAGTGGTCGTTAAACCTCCAATAAAAAAAAAAAAAAAAAAAAAACCACCACTGTGCCACCTGGGGCGGCCCTGCCAACTTGTCTTCCTGTGTGTGGTAAGTTTCGTCTGATTTCTTGCACTCCTTCATGTGCTCACAGAAGTGCACTCCTTGACGTACGTTCAGCAGTGTACTCCTGTGGGCAATTGTGAAAAGCAAATGCACTTGCCGACAACTAAGTTGCTAATCTTATAGCTGTGTTACACAACAGCCATAAAGTTTGGTTTCTTTGATGGTCAAATGTAAATATTTTGTCAGTATCTTGCGAAATCTGACCTAATAATTGATTCGCCGTCTTTTTTCCGACAGCTTCCTGAATCTAACCTGTGACATGTGTGTATATACTCGTATAGTAGAAGTTTCCTGAATTCCAGTTTCCTAACCCTTTTATAAATGGGACTTCTGAATTGTGCACTTCTCAAACCAAACCTGCTGTTTTGAAGACCTTTCGGACATTCTTAAACGATTCCGAAGTCCAGTATTTCCGAAAACAATTACTTCCACTCGTGTTCATCTTTTATAGATCGTAAATCACAGGCCGTTGTTCCAATAGAATCCCGCTTGTCACTCAAGTTTCATGCACTTCATTTCAACTTAGTTCAGCAGGTCGTTTCGTAAGTTTTTTTTTGGATTGGAGGTTTAACGACCACCGTGAGCAACTCAATGGGCTATAAGCAGTCGCCCGTCCCTAATTTAGGGTCACTGGTTCCAGGGAAGGGAGAGAGCCAGTGCCGTAAGACAAACACAACATCCATGCCTCACCGGGATTCGAACCCGGACCCCTTACGGACGAATGACCAGAGGCCAACGCCTTAGACCACTGCGCCACCGGGGCGGCCGTAAGTTTTCGCTCATGTTGCGAGGAATTTTTATTTCGTGCTTCAATAAGAGGGCTATGAGCAAAATTTCTGGCTTCAGCGAGGAGATCGCATGGCCTTTTTCCGGACACAATTTCATTTCATTTAATTAAAAAAAAACTGCTATTTTATTTTGTTCCATAGGGCATCATCATCACCAGAGTTTTAATAGGGTTCTGGAAATGAATGCATCAATTCATTAAGTATTTCATTGCTTTTGCCATTTATCTTGTGACTATTTCGAATGCAGATATCTGATGAAATGAAAGAGCAAAATTCTTTGAACTGTAAACTCTGGACAAAAATAGCGAATCTTTCGAGAAATACAAAAAACGATCAAAGCATTTTTTTTAACGAGATGGAAGCCTGACTTTGTCCTGAACTACAAAATTTTATTTACACTAGCAGTTATGCCCGTCCTTCGAACGGTGAATCTATACTTTTTTTAACATAAAATTAAAAAAGGAAAAGTAATTAAGGGAAAGAAAAGTAATTTAAGATCCGTAGCTGTTTCACGATTTAGAACACGGTCGTGACGTCAATGCATACGGTTTGACGCAAAATGGATCAGGCTTTGACGCCCTTTAATTTCAAAAAGAAATTTCATGGAATTTTTACAGCATTTCAACGTTTCTGTCATAATTATCTTCAAACCTATCAGCGTTTTGAACAGTAACGCTAAGTCTCCCTTTTGAACTGTTCGGTTTTTAGACTTTTTTAGGTATCCGAACCTTAAGGACTATCAACATTCCAATTTTCAGATCTCAATGTTATTTATTGAGATGTGGTTGAACAATTCGCGAAAATTTCATGCAGAGAACATTCCGAAGCCGCCATTTTGATTTTTTTTTCGTGCTCTTCTAAGTATTTGGACCTTAAGACCTATCAACATAGCAATTTTCAAATCTTCAGGTCATATAGAAGTGTTCGAACAATTCGTGAAAATTTTAAACAGAGAGATATTCCATTGCCACCATTTTTATTTTATTTTATTTTATTTTATGCCATCAGAAACCACCGAACTTTAAAAGCGTCACTACGTCATTAAGCATTGCGTCATTCCAGTTTGATTGTAGCCTGTCCTTTCACCCAATGAGAAGAGAGTGCTAAAAATAGCTGCGTCACCATGGCAGCAGGTCATGGGGAGCAGAACTTTCCTTTGTGGTTACCGTTGAAGACAGAGTAAGCCATTCGTTTCTTTCGTTTGCGTCTTTAAAAACTGTTTAAAAATCAGAAAATGATTTTTTCTTAATTTTTTTGAAAAGAGGGATGATAGTTGTGAGTTTATGCTGTAAAAAGTGCAATGCGTTATGTCTTACAGTTTGCCATATATCCGTTTTTTTAAATGGATCCCATCGTGAAATAGAGAATTTTGTGAAATTTAAAAATGTAATTTCCCTTAAACTAAATCGAAAATCAAAAATAAAAAAAATAAAAAAAAAGCAACGTGGTGCAAAAATTCGGCCATGGCCCTACATGCCTACAAAGTTTCTTGGTTCTGTTGCACTGAGTGTGTCAGGAACGCAAACTGATAGTACTTTTTTGCTTTCCTTAACTTTGAAATATAATAGCTCTTGAAGTATCACCAGAATCATAAAACGGTTTATTTGAGCTTGTTCTCCAAATAATTCTCTACAAACGATGCAAATTTTATATTTTTGGGTTGAATACTTTTTGCGCTGCGAGCTCGGAAAGCGCGAGTATCGCAAAATTTCTAAAGCAGCAGCAGTTACTTTTTTTTTTTTTCAGAATAGAGAGACATTAAACTTTCACATGCTTCACTGTAAAAAAAAAGTGGTGTTAATTCACGGAAAATTTCTGAAACTAGCGTGCAACAAAGTTATCGATAAGTGTCCGTTCTTTAACGTAATTTCCGTTTTTAAAAGTTCCAGTTTTTTTTTCAACTTTTGTGCTTCCACAGATTTTTCGTAGTCAGTAATTCCGTTCATTTCAGAAAAGTTCGTTTCAAGTTTCTCGGTATTTATACAAAAATTTCTCAAAATCGAAGATGCTGAATTTTTCAGCCCTTACGCCAGAGAATCCTTTTAGAATATACAAGTTTTACAATATATTTAGATTATGCAATATATTTTACTCTTATTCCAGAGAATCCTTTTAGAATCTACAAACAAGTTTTACAATATATTTAGATTATGCAATATATTTTACTCTTATTCCAGAGAATCCCTTTAGAATCTACAAACAAGTTTTACAATATATTTAGAATTAGAAAAATTATCTTCACATATGGACCTAAATAGTACACTGCTGGACAATTGCTAAGGACGGATCATAAACGGCTATATAGCGCATAAAAAGTAAGTGTGGTTGGATGCCAAGTGAAATAAAATAATGTCAGAATGCCAGGACATTACAAGAAAGACAATTTATGGTGCTCTGAAATCCAGAAGGCTTTGGAACGTGTTCAAGGGACAAACAGGCCATTTTGTGCAGAATACGTAAACGTGAAAAAAAATGCAATTACTGTCCGCAGGCATTCCGTTGTAAGATGTCAATACGGGATATGGCCACCATGGAGGGCGATGCAAGATTCCACACGTCGTGTCATGCTTTGCACAACATTATCAAGCAGCTGCTGGGGTAATTTATCCCATTCCTCTGTCAGTGCACGGATGAGGGTGCCCTTGTTTATTGGAGGGCATTGGCGACCAGCAAGACTCCTCCCCAAAGCATCCCACACATTTTCAATGGGATTCAGATCTGGAGAATGTGCTGGCCATACGAGGCGTTGAATATCCTCGCTCTCAAGACACTCCTGGACAGCGACTGTTCGATGACATGCTGCGTTGTCCTCCATGAAAATGAATCTATCACCGACAGCACCACGGAACATGCGAACATGAGGTAGCAGAACATCATTACTGTATCGTTGGCCAGTCATAGTCCCAGTTGGAAGCACATAGAGGGACGTACGGCCATTGATCATGATTCCAGCCCATACCATGACACTACATGTCGGATATCGGTCCCTTTCCTGTATGTTTGCTGGACAATATGCAGTAACACTATCACGCCAGATCAGTTGTCGTCGACAATCAGACGATAGACTGTATCTACTCTCATCTGAGAAGAGGACAGCAGACCAGTCGTTATCAGTCCAATTGCGATGTTGATGGCACCATTGCAAACGGACGGTACGGTGACCTCTGGACAATGGGATGCACACAGCAGGACGGCGGGCGTATAGTCCTCCTTCATGCAAACGTCTGGCGACAGTTTTTCGGGAGATCCGCTTGCCAGTAGCAGCCATAAACTGATTTTCTACCTCACTAGCTGTGCTGCGCTGGTGTCTTTTTGTTGATAGCACTATGTACCGATCTTCTGCAGGTGTCGTACTGCGAACACGACCTCCCCCGTGACGTTTGCTACACTCTCCATTTGTTTGAAATGATTTCCAAAGCCTTGAAACAACACTGTGGCTGACGTCGAACTCCCTGGCAACATCTGTTATTTTTCGCCTTTCTTCAATCTTGCCAAGAATACAGCCACGCGTAAAATCATCTAGGTGATGTCGGGAAGACATACTGAAAATTGTAAGTTCGTCAATTGACTCTTTCCCTTTCAACTTTGCGTTTGAACAACAACGGTCAATACGCGTCAAATCCTTTATATCTCTTATCAGCGCTATGACGTCACGAACAAGTTCGGCAATCCAAAATTTGCATACGCACAACACGGCTTACTGTACCCCGCACTTATGCTAATTTCCACATTTTCCTGCCTTCCATTTTATGGTTGCTATCGTTGCTATTGTCATCCGTCCTTAGCAATTGTCCGGCAGTGTATTACGTACCTTATAATCCATAGCCGATATGAAGCACATTGTTGGTGTGTTAATTTATTTTCTTTGTGGACACACTGATGAATCTCAACCATGCCGCGATTCTTCCAATTATAACTCCTTCGGTAAGTGAAATATCTGAATTTATTTTTTCATTCATGTACATTTTTGCACGTTGATTTCTACACTCTAAATGCTAAGTATAAAGTATGTACATGCCAGTGACATTTCGTAATCCATCGTTGTTCATATGTAGCTGTTGCACGACCAGTTAAAACTTGTAGTCTAAAACATTTTGTCATTAAAATCCAAAAAACAGTCTAAAATCACGCCATGCTCAAGACCACCACTATTTTTCTAACTATAGAATTTTCGGCGTGAATTATCACTATATGACCCAGAAACACAAATTTTGGGTTCATATAAGATATTTATATTTAGAATATACAATATATTTTACCCTTATTCCAGAGAATCCTTTTAGAATATACAATTTTTACAATATATTTAGAATATACTATATATTTTACACACTCGCAAAGCTTCCCCTTTCCCCTAAAGCCTGGTTTTAGGAAAGAATTCGGGTAATCAAAGTCAGAAAAGAAAGAGAAACATGCAGATGATTAATTTCAATATGAATGGGAACATTGTATTCCTCTTGTATCTAAAAAAGGACAATGGTTCTTTCATCAAATGTCAACATTTGATGTATGCATGCTTGTTCTTGAAATTCCGCGCATCCAGTGGTGTTTACTCCGTTAATCAGAAATGCAGCATCCGCCTTTTCCTTCCTAACAGAGGCACCCAAGTGTGCGAGATTCCTTCTTGGTTGGTTGGTTACTGGAGTTTAGTGGCGCAAGGTGATCCCTTCTTGTAAAGTCACACCAGGTGTGTATGTCGGACCTCTTCTTGGGGAATCACCCCTGGTGTGTTAGACCTCCTTCTTGCTATTGAGAGAGAGAGAGACTATCCATACTTTCGGCTTATCGCATGATCCTTGGACAAAGCGCAATTTTTATTTGCGTCCGAAGTATGCCAGTGCCCTATGCTGAATTTACGACCTTCCATTATTCAGTTCAGCTAGATTAAGTCGTGTGAATGCATCATTTAGTCTAATGAAGTTTTCATATTTTTTCCCATAAAAGCAATCTCTTTAATGACAGTAAAAATTAACGCCAATCTTATACAGCATTCTTTAATCATGTTTGTGGGTTCCACGTTTCTCTATTCCTATAAGCAAATCTTTTACAGGGCGAATTTGTGTTAGAAATCGTCGTTCCTGTTCAACCGCGGAACTTTATTTCCATCGACCCGGGAGACAATCGGCGGTGTGCAAAAACAGGAATTTGTCTGTGATGAATTCCGAATCTGCGTCTTCTCGCTCCGGGATGAGTTTCTTTAACCGATCAAGCTACACTGTGACGTACTACTCAAGACGACAAATTTGCAGCGATACATTCGGTCCGTGTAACTTTGTTGGGAAAGCAACTTACTCCGGAGGCACGGACAAATTTATGTTCTCAGAGCTCTTTAAATATAGGAGTTAAAACATTATTTTGGTAATAAGTAGAATTGATTTTAACACTATTTTCAACTTTTCAGCATGTCTTTTGTAAAAAAAGATCGTGCTTATGTTACCGGTTTGTCCGTCCGTCCGTCCCTCTGTACCCACGATATCTCTGCAATCATTAGACCGATTTGAAAAATTCTTTTGCATTGGGTAGCTTTAAATATGCGAATGATGATCCTTTATTTCGTTTTTTTTTTTTACGATGTACAATTTCGCCACTAGAAAGCGTAAATGCAAATGATGTCGAATTCAAAAATAAGTTTTATTCCACATATTTGCTTCTAAACAGCCGGTTGAAAAAATTATTTTATCTTTCGATTCCATTTATGTCGAAGAATATTTAAGATATAGTTACTTTTTTCAAATTATGCATAGATTACCCGCTAGGGGGCGCAAAGGTAAATTACATTTTTCCCGATAACTCTTCTTCTAAAACTCCGATTTGAAAACCTTTTTCTTCAGCGGATACACCTCCTGATGGAAAATCGTTTGCATATAATTTCAAATTTTTGGTAAAGAGTACTTTAGCCACCAGGAGGCGTAAGTGTTAATTTCTGCTTCTGATGTATTTGCCATAAAATCTGAGCTTCTAAAATATCGATTGAAAAAATTATTTCGTGGACTGATGCCACTCACATCGATAAACCTTTTCGGAATATTTCCTTCTTAAAATATTCCACAGTTTCTCCGCCAGGGGGCGTAGTTGTATATCTTATTTTTGTCAATATCTATACTTGTAGGAGTCCGATTTGAAAAATTCCTTCTTTGTTGGATAGCGTTTTCAGTGTGGCATGTTTTTCATATAACTTAAAAATTTTCAAGTAAATCATAGACTTTCCGCTAGGGGGCGTAGAGGTAAATTGCGTTTCCCCCTATATTATCATCATCATCATCATCATTGTCAACCATTATCAATCCACTGCTGGACGAAGGTCTCCCCAAGTTTCCTCCACAACGGTCTGTCTTGTGCCAGTCTCCTCCATGTCACTCCCGCATACTTTCGAATTTCATCCACCCATCTTCCATGTGGTCTTCTTCTGGGTCTTTTCCTGTCCCTTAGAATCCAATCTAAAATTTCGGCTGTCCATCGATGGTCTGTTCTTCTGGCAGTATGTCCAGCCCATTGCCATTTCAGGGATTTAACTCTGATCATGATGTCTTCCACTCTTGTCATTTTTCGGATCCACGTGTTCCTCTTCTTATCTCTCCTGGTTACAACAAGCATGCACCTCTCCATGCTGCTTTGAGTTGTCTGCAGCCTTTGTATGTCTCTTTTAGCTAAGGTCCACGTCTCTGCACCATACGTAAGCACTGGAAGGATGCATTGATCAAACACTTTTTCTTTTAAGACATAATGGCATATTGCTCTTGAAAATTATGCTGTTTCTTCCAAAAGCTGTCCAGGCAAGTTTTGTACGCCGATTAATTTCTTCACCAATGTGACCCTCACTTGATATCTGCTGTCCAAGATAAACGTACGTGTCTGTTATCTCCAGCTTTTCTCCATCAATCGATAAATCTTCATTTCTTGTAAAAGCATTGTACATCACTTTTGTCTTCTGAAAGTTCATTTTTAATCCCACTTCTTTACTCTTGTCAGCAAGTTCCTGGATCATACTCTGTAGCTCTGATGGGGTAGTTGCAAAAATGACTATGTCATCAGCAAAACGAAGGTGGGTTAGATAATCTCCATTAATCTTTATCCCTTTGTTTTCCCAGTTCAGTGATTGAAAGACATTTTCCAGTGTGGCTTTAAAGAGCTTCGGAGATATGGTGTCACCTTGTTTCACTCCTTTTCCAATTTTTATGTGTGTTGTATTTTCAAACAGCCGAATCTTTGCACTTGCATTTTCATAGATGTTATTAATAATATTAATGTATGCATCTTCAATACCGCAGGATTTCAGAGCCATTGCAACTGCTGATGGTTTCACCGAATCAAAGGCTTTTTCATAATCGATAAAAGCATGCACAATGGAAGTTCATATTCCCTCGCTCTTTCAATTAGTTCTCTCAGTACGTGGATATGATCTATTGTGCTGTAGCCACTCCTGAATCCAGCTTGTTCTCTCGGTTGAGCCATGTCCAGTGTCACCTTCAAGCGGTGTGAAAGAACTTTAGTGAAGATTTTATAAACCACTGATAGGAGGCTGATAGGTCTGTAGTTCCTGAGATCCTCAATGTCACCTTTTTTATGTAGCAAGATCATTGTAGCGTTGTTCCAATCCTCAAGAATTTTCCCTTCATTAAGGCATCGAGTGAAAATTTGGGCGAGTACTGTTTCGATTTCTCCACTTGCTTCTTGTATGATGTCTACAGTAATTCCATCTTCTCCTGGAGCTTTTCCCAGCTTCATGTTCTTGATTGCATGTACAACTTCTGCTGGAAGGACTGGAAGAACTCTGGTACTGGTACCTTTCATGATGTCTGGAGTACATGTATCATCCCTTTCATATAATTTGGAGTAGAAATCTTTCACTCTTGTCAAAATTTTGCTTCTATTTCTTGTTACAGAACCATCTTCTTTTCTCAGTGCCATAATCTGTTTTTTCCCCTTACTGAGATGTCCCTTTGCTATCTTTAGGCTTTGGTTGTTTTCAATTGCTTTCCTTACTAGTTCACAGTTGAATTTCCTTACGTCTTCAGTGATACTTTTTCGTACTGTCTTGCATAGCTCTATATATTCCACTTTCGAAGTCACATCTTCTTTAGTTGTCCTCATCACTCTTCTTTTTTGCATCAACACTTTGGTTTTTCCTGATAATTTGTTCACATGCAATTTGTTCTTAGACCCAGCTAATTTTGTTGCTGTTTCCATAAGAGCTTTGGTTACTTTTCTGTTAACTTCAGAAATATCCACTTCTTCCGATGTTAGGCCTTCTAAAGCAGAGAATCTGTTCGTCAGTTCCAATTTGAAGGTATTATGGTGTTTTTTAAGGTTGGTTATGTCAATACATTTTGTTTGTCTTATGAGCTTGCTACGTTCGAGTTTAGTGTTGAGGTGCATCTTACATCCCCCTATATATCTGCTTCTAAATCTACAATTTGAAAAATTCCTTCTGCACCGGATACAGCTCCTGATGGGAAATCGTTTGCACATAATTTCTAATTTCTGTAAAAATGGTTTGGCCACCAGGGGCCGTAAATATTAATTTCAGCTTCTGATGTATTTGCAGCAAATATGAGCTTCTAAATTCTAGATTGAAAAAAACGTTGTTTGCAGACCGATACTATTCATGGCGACAAACCTTTTAGAAACATTTTCTTCTTAAAATAATGCATGGTTTCTACGCCGGGGGACGTAGATGTATATCTTAGTTTTGTCAATATCTGTACTTGTAGGAGTCCGATTTGAAAAATTCCTTCTTTGTTGGATAGTGCTTCCAGAATGACCTGTTTTTCACATAATTTCAAAAATTTTAAGTAATTCGTAGGCTTTCCGCTAGGGGGCGTAAAGGCAAATTGCTTTCCCCCCTATATCACTGCTTCTAAATCTCCGATTTGAAAAATTCTTTCTGCACCGGATACAGCTCCTGATGGGAAATCCGTTGCACATAATTTCTAATTTTTGTAAAAATGGTTTGGCCACCAGGTGGCGTAAGAGTTAATTTCCGCTTCTGATGTATTTGCAGCAAAATATGAGCTTCTAAAATCTCGATTGCAAAAACAGTCGTTTGTTGACCGTTTCTACTCATGTCGACAAACTTTTTAGGAACATTTTCTTCTTGAAATAATGCATGGTTTCTACGCCAGGGGGCGTAGATGTATATCTTTTTTATCAATATATCTACTTCTAGGAGTCCGATTTGAAAAATTTCTTTTTTGTTGGATAGTGTTTCCGATGCGAAATGTTTTTCCTATAAATTCAAAATGTTCATGTAAATCATAGACTTTCCGCTTGGGGGCACAGAGGTAAATTGCGTTTTCTGCGTTATTTCTGCTTCTAAAACTCCGATTTGAAAAAGTATTTCTGTATCTCATACAAGACCTGACGGAAAATATTTTTTCACATAATTGTTAAAAAAGAAATAATTTCCAATGTTTGGTAAAGAATGGCTTGGCCACCAGGGGGCATAATTGTTAATTTCTGCTTCTGCAAAATCTGGGCTCCTGAAAACTCGACTAATTTTTTTTTTTCTTGGACCGATAGTGCTCACATGGAAAAACCTTTTGAGAATACTTTCTTACTAAAATAATGCATGGCGGCATTTTCAACTTTTCTTAACTTTAATTTCCCATTGCACGCGAAACTAGAAAAAATCGTGAATCATTTACTGAAACATTTTTTGGCCGCCCCTGTGTCGCAGTGGTCTAAACGATCGATTCTGATCATTCGTCCGAGATGGGTCCGGGTTCGAATCCCGTGAGGCATGAATGTTGTGTTTGTCTTAGGGCACTGGCTCTCTGCCTTCCCTGGAGTCAGTGGCCCTAAATTAGGGACGGGAGACTGTTTATAGCCCATTGAGCTGCTCACGGTGGTCGTTAAACCCCCAATAAAAAAAAAGACATTCTTTAGATTCTTGGAAACAAATTTG
Organism: Macrothele yani; assembly: GCA_039090855.1. Taxonomy (NCBI): domain Eukaryota; kingdom Metazoa; phylum Arthropoda; class Arachnida; order Araneae; family Macrothelidae; genus Macrothele; species Macrothele yani. The sequence goes on from CM077008.1 coordinate 119,642,045, forward strand.
TAAATCTTTTTCTGCTCTTTTGAGATACTAAATCGATCTTCTTTCTTTTATTAAAGGCTTAACGACCACCGTGAGCAACTCACTAGGCTATAGACAGTCGCCAGCCCCTAATTTAGGGCCACTGACTCCAGGGAAGGGAGAGAGCCAGTGCCTCACCGGGATTCGAACCAGTACCCTTCTCGGACGAATAGTCATGAGCCATCGCTTAGACCACCGCACTACCGAGGCGACGCTTTTTTTGTTACCGCCGTTTAGTTAAAATAGTCAATAAATTTCGTTTTGTCTCCGGCTAAATGACTTTCATAAAGAAGTCTACACCGTGTACTGGGCTCAGCCACGTGCCTAGACGAAAGGTGGTGAACGTTATGTCTTTTTTTTTTTTTTTTTCGAATTCAAATCTGTATTTATTACCTTGTTTACAGTTGATACAGAGATTATTAACGACTTAGAGATTGCTCTTTGGGTCAGTGGATTTTCATTTAAGACCAGAAACCTTACTTTTGAAATAGTCGTCAAAGTACGTACCTTCTTTGGATATCAGTTTGGTGTTTTTTCTGCTGTTAAGTGCAATGCTTGACCATTTTCCCCTCTATTATTAAAAATATTACTTATTTTACGTTTAGAAATGCCAATTCCATGATTTTCACAGCGTTTTTTTACTTACAGAATGCGAATATTTCTCTTCGTAAGGAGCAAAAACACAACTTTCTATCCACAGCTTGTTTGCGTGCGCCATTTTCTTAGCAGACAATTTAACTGCAGCAGATGTTTCTTAAGTGTTTGTCTAACACGCTGTTGCCAATTTCAGTTCTTTGAACTTCAACATCCTCAGTATTTTATGGTACATTATCCATTGTCATCACGTTATTACACCTACATAGTGAAGTGAATCTGAGAAAACTTGGAAGTAATACAGAACGAATATTATAGCGTTTAAGTGTAAATTGCAATAATGTAAGTGATTATTTATGCACCTTGCTAGTTAATGTTTGTAGTAAATTTCGTTGAATACGTATTTTACTCCAGTAATAAAATAACAGTATGAACTGCCTGGATAAAAAAATGAACATTTATTGTTTAATAAACTCATTGCTTTATTTGTTCCACACCCGAGAAGTTCCATTCGACATCAGCATAATCCACTACCCAAAAATAATCTTTTTGGTATCACACAGCTATTAATTGTGTGGAAATGCCACTTATCCTTTGATCACGTTGTGACCTACTACAGAAGTAACGCACATGTAAAGACGGCTCACAGCGGTGAAAATCCATTGCCGGCATAGCTTAATTGAGAAAGCATTCGGCTCCGGAGCAGAGGGATGTGGAGTCTCGCCAGCGGCAAATTTGATTTTCACATCGGCACCTGAACGTAAGCATGGTTGTACTTATTGGCCGCTAGGTTCTTCGAAAAATGTGTAATGTTTCTTTCACACATCGTCAAAATTAATGAGGATTCCTTCTTCTCTTCGAAAAAATTGTGGTACTTCTTCCACACATCATCTGAAATTAGTCCGCATTCGTTCTTCTACAGTGAGCTCTCCTTCAAGCATGGTTTGCCAGCTGGCCCGGAAGCTTACGATTCCGTCCCACCCCTTCCTCAAGGATTTACGCACATGTCAAGACTACAAGCGGCAGTAATAAGACCTTGCCGGAGGAGTTAAATTGGGAAAGCAGTCAGCTCCGGAGCAGACGGATATGGGTTCGAGGACCACTCCAGACAAAATTTGGATTTCACAACATATAATTATATAGGTTTTATCTCTTTCGCAATGCTAACATTTAGCAATCTATCATCAAACTTTCGATATCTCTACCTCTCCAACGTTCTATAATCACTCTCTCTCACATAAATATCCAACCCCTCTCTCTCACACACACATACATTCCCTTTCTTTCTGTCGCTCTCCCCGGTAGCACAGTAATGTCGAATCGACGTCGATTTTTGGTTACCAGGTCGATATTACGTCGAGGCATAGTTTTCGACGTAAAATCGAAGAGCCGGAACGTCAAGAAAATTCATTACATTGAATTTCAGTATACAATGTAGACAAAATTCAATGTAAACGGTTTTCCGCCGTTTCCCTTTAGTTCCATTAGGTCGAATAATCGATGTTTTTATGCGATCTGTAAGCATCGCGCGTATGCGCCTTTGCAACCATTACGCCAAACAAATTTTGGGATGCAGGGGTGTTGGTCGGTTGTATCATTTCTGTTGTAAGAGGAGGTCCTTACCTGTCTCCATTTCCGCCGACAAGTTAAAAGTTGCGTTTTTTTTTTTTTTTTTTTTTTTGCTTAAGTTTGTTTATAAGAAGGCGAGTCTCGCTCCTTTAAGTAGAATTATTTTTTGAGATATACAATTTGTATGTACGTATGTCCCAATTAGGGATAGGCCCAGCGCGATGCTCACAGATCACCAAAAATTCTGTGAAATTTTTGAGAATTATGTGTCTTTTCGAATGCGTCCGAAAACACTTGGATGTTCAAACAATAAGAAAACGTTATGACTTTTTAATCATAGATAGCGTCGGAGAATCGTACTGCAAATAGGAATACATTCTACGTTTTATGCCACGATTAAACGTTTACAGTTTCATGTTTCAACATCTAAACTGTAGAGTAAACGTAGATTCGACACTACAACAGTACTAGAATCCATGACCAAACTACGTAATATCATCCTAGAATCGACGTCTACACTACGTAGCAACAATGTACATGTTTCTCTCGAGAGGTCGAATCTTCGTCTACTGTTGACTTGATATCGACTTAATAGGTTTAAAATTTGACGTCAAAAAGACGTAACAAAACTGGGCATGGATATCTATATTCGACTTTTCATATCAACCAAAAATCAATCAAAATTTCCACATCGAATCGTTGTAATGTGCTACCGGGGTACCCTCTCACGCATACACATTCAACGTCGTTATTTTTTTCAATTGCGACCCTCTGTCAGTGTTGCCAAATTTTTTAAGCTGTTCGGGGAACTAATGCGTAGTTAACCTAGAATATGCTTAACCTAGGATTAACAAAATGTATATAAGAACACAGAAAGAGATATGAGCCACAATGTCTAATGAGAAAGTGATGTGATTTACATTACTTCAAGCGTGGATTGATAGTGGAGGCTCAGGAGAGTTGTGTGGTACGGGTATAAACAAGGCTTGTAGAATGTGAAAGAGCACCAGTATCAAGAGTATTCATGGAGGGGTTGATGTAGCATAAGACTGGTAATGGGAGCATGATCTACGATTGGAGACGGCTAGTCGTAACCGAGGGAAACGGAGTATAGCCGAATTTTTGTGTGCCAACTGACATTCCCCTGTCAGTCACACGACAGAGGACTTGAATCGGAGACAACATTACCAAGGATACGACGGCCCAGTGCACCATACATTGCACCGTCTTCGTTACAAGAACAAAAGGCCTCTTCGTTTAACGCCCTCCTGAACGATTGGTCTGAGGCGTTGGCTTCCGACTATTTTTCCGAGTTGGGCTAGGTTTCGAATCCAGATGAAGCATGTGATGATTGGTCAGATGGCCTTTCATTGTTTTTGCCTTTTTTCCCTGGAAGCAGACGCCCTAAATTAGAAATAGGAGACTGCCTGTAGCACTATAAGTCACTTATAGCGACCGTTAGACCCGAAACAACCAAATAAATAAAGACCTCTTCGTTCACCACTGCTGTCGACGTAGAACATGTACTGTATAACGAACCTTCTATTTTTGCAGGTAGTGGTATTCGAATCCACATTTTCCTACTACAAAGTGGCAGTTCTGTCGATTGAACTACGTCGGCAAGGCCTATAGTTACTACTTGCCGTTTTGATATATGTTTGTCACATTTGTGGTACGTCACATATAGCAAAACATATCCAGCATGCTCGGGGTCTTCAGGGGTGAGCTCAAAGAGATTGGAAAACAGTCATATTGAATAAAAGAAATCCCTTTAATAACTGCACTACGCTAATGAGAGACGCCGTCCCAGTGGCCGAGTGGTACGAAGCGTTTGGACCTAATCATTCGTCCGAGGTGCGTCCGGGTTCAAATCCCGGTGAGCAATTCATGGTGTGTTTGTCTTAAGACACTGGCTATCTCTTTTCCCTGGAACCAGTGACCAAAATCAGGGACGGTTAACTGATAATAACCCTTTGTATTGCTCAATGAGAACGTTAAACCCTCCAAACAGAAACCCCAAATCAAGGACGCTTGGCTGCTTATAACCCTTTGTATTGCTCACGGTGGACGTTAAACCTCCCAAACAGAAAACCCAAAACAGGGACGGTTGACTGCTTATAACCCTTTGTATTGCTAACGGTGGACGTCAAAACCCCCAAACAGAAAACCCAAATCATGGGCGGTTGGCTGCTTATAACCCTTTGTATTGCTCACGGTGGACGTTAAACCCCCAAACAGAAAACCCAAATCAGGGACCGTTAACTGCTTATAACCCTTTGTATTGCTCAATGTGAACGTTAAACCCACCAAACAGGAAACCCAAATCAAGGACGGTTGGCTGCTTATAACCATTTGTATTGCTCGGTGGACGTTAAGCCCCCAAACAGAAAACCCAAACCAGGGACGGTTGACTGCTTATAAACCTTTTAATTGCTCACGGTGGACGTTAAACTCCCCAAACAGAAAACCTTAATCAGGGACGGCTGACTGCTTATAACTCTTTGTATTGCTCGGTGGACGTTAACCCCCCCCCCCCCAAACAGAAAACCCAAATCAGGGACGGTTGACTGCTTATAAACCTTTTTATTGCTCACGGTGGACGTTAAACTCCCCAAACAGAAAACCTTAATCAGGAACGGTTGACTGCTTATAACTCTTTGTATTGCTCACGGTGGACGTTAAACCCCCCAAACAGAAAACCCAAATCGGGGACGGTTGACTGCTTATAACCCTTTTTATTGCTCAACGTGAACGTTAAACCCCCCAAACAGAAAACTCAAATCAGGGAGGGTTGACTGCTTATAACCCTTTGTATTGCTCGCGGTGGACGTTAAACCCCTAAACAGAAAACAAAAACAATGAGAAGGTTAGAATCTAGAGGCAACACAGTGAAAGAGTATATTTAGGTTGTACGATCACGACTCTCCTTGATCAAGCTTATCCACTCACTGCCGTAGAAGTGATGGATAGTTTCAGCAGGATAAAATGAGATGCCACAATATCGATGTGGTTGCAGGAACATGATGGCTTCTCCGTTGTTGGTTGGACACCTCAGTCTCCAGATCTCAATCCGATGGAGCATTCACGGGATGAAATCGAACGAGAATTAGACATCTGGATTCACTGCTATCTGATCTGTGTAAACTGTAAGATGCTATTCAACATAAGTGACCAAATATTTCAGTGGATATGCTCTGGGAATTTTTCTAGACAATTTATCTATTAATTAATTCTATAAGGTTTTTTACTGTAAGACCAGTTGTGAGAGAACGGCTGAACGTAAACGTATGGTTGAGATATCGAGATAAAGGTCTTACCACATAGATGTGCCAGTCGAAGAGAAAAATGAGATTGAGGCAACGGTTCGGGCGTTGTGGGGCCGCAAAGTTTCGATGTAAAGCCAACGGGAGAAGCGTGCGGTTGACATCCGATCACGCGTTGTTGAAGGCGAAAGTATGGAGGCACTCAAATAGTCCAAAGTCCGGAGTCTCTCTTCTCAGCGAACCGTTGTGCAAAACAACATTAACAGGAATTTGTTTGAAAGTTCTTATCGGAACAGCGAACACTCGAAGACCTGATTGCGTTGTGCCATTGGACTGTGTGATGTATGCATACAATTTAACATTCATTCGATCCAGTTTATTCAAGTAGGTAAGACATTTCCCGTTATGTAAAGATGTAAATAAACGTTTCATATGAGTTTATTCTTTTCAAAAAAAAAAAAAAAATCACGAACCCGGACTATTGTCTTTACTGAAGTGGTTGAATGAATTTGTCAATCAAATAAAGTTTACATTTGTTGTTTCATATGAGTTTTTTTCTTCTCAAAAAAAAAAAAAAAAAAAAGAAAACTCACCGTCGATTCCAACGGGTTTCGTCCAGTATTGAATATTACCTTAACTTGCGTAGCATAAAAAGGTTTCCAAATAAGGAAAGCGAAGTGGAGTTCATTAATTTCCAGAGCGTCACTTGACGAAGCCCAATTTTTTCATTGCTGAAAACTATATGCGTTCACAACTTAAGAATGAAACCGAAGTGTTTTTCGTGATTTGATTTTAATGTGACATAATCTGCAATCATTTTTTCGCTGCCTTCCGTGGTCCAGTGCATATGGTATTCCGCTCACAGCAACCCATAACACTGTGACGTGCTGTTCATAAAGGTAAACGGTGTACCGTCGGTTGCTATATCCCAGTGGTCCATCGAATGATCTTTGGATAAACCTTCTTAGGTTTCCCGTCGTTGAATGCTGACGTTTTCCGCTTCACTGTGTCGTTCATTGACTCTTTTAGTGAACGATTTCCGCAGGAAATGACTCTCACGAATTGACTCTGAGTGGGATCTACCTGTATCGTTCGTTGACTCTTCGAGTTTCACAGAGAATGTCTGTCACGAATCGGTTCTGAGTCGGATAGAGTAGTGTCGTTCGTTGACTCTTTTCCGGTCCCGTGAATCGGTTCCGAATCTCATCAATCTGTCTCGTTCGTTGACTATTCTAGACAATGATTTCGGCAGGAAATGACTCCAGTGAGTCGGTTCTGAGTCGGTTCCATTTGACTCGCACGGTAAAAGATTTCTCTTAGAAATGACTCTCGCCAGTCGGTTCTGAGTCGGATTCGGATGCACTTGTGTTGTTCGTTGACTCTTTTCTGGTGAACAATTTCCACAGGGAACGAATGATTCACACGAGTCTGTTCTGAGTCGGATCCATTTGTGCCGTTCGTTCTTTCTTCAAATGAATGATTTCGGCAGGGAATGAATGACTCACGCTAGTCGGTACTGACTTGAATCCATTTGTGTCGTTCGTTGACTACTTCATTAAACGATTTTCGCAGGAAATGACTCTCGCGAACAGATTCAGAGTCGTATCTTTGACTCTTTCGGTTTAGCGAACGGTTTTCATTCTTAAATCTTGCAAAATATAGGTTTAGTAATTAGAACTGGTTCCAACCGTAAGTTATCTCATTACACTGAAGAGCAATTGAATTAGAGACAGCTGGCGTTATGCAAATGTGGCGCTGTGGGCGGCCCTAGAAACGGAAACGACATGACGTATGCAGCGATCCGACAATATAAGGAGTAATGCGACGGAAATCAGTAAGAGTAGGACGCAGTATGGGTAAGACGAAGGATCTAAGCGCATTTGATCGTGGGAAAATTGTCCGCGCCCGACGAATGGGTCACTCCATCTCGGAAGTAATGCAGGCACTGGAAATTTTACGAGCCACTGTGTCACGGGTGCACCGTGAGTACATCAATCCGGTAAAACCATCCCTGCAAGGGCCAACTGCCGTGGACAACAGCGTGTGGATGAGCGGGGTCATCGTCTGCTAGCTCGCATTGTAACAGCGGATAGACGGGTCACAGTGCAAGAAATCACTCGGCAATTTAACGCTGGTGCACAAAAACGTGTAAGCAGCCACAGCATCCAGAACCATCTCCTCGCTATGGGGTACAGAAGCCATCGTCCCACGAGGGTACCGTTGCTGACCGCACACCACAGGGTGCAAAGATTAGCATGGGCGCGGGAACATCGCCGATGGACCCTAGACATGTGGAAAAATGTTGCCTGGACTGATGAGTCGAGATTCACGTTGGTACATACGGATGGCAGGATACGAGTACGGCGCAAACCACATGAAGCGATGGATCCTTCTTGCCAGCAGGGTACTCTTCAAGCTGTTGGGGGTGGCATTCTCGTCTGGGTACTGTTTACGTGGACTGAAATGGGACCCCGGGTACGTGTGACATCGTCACTCACAGGTCAACGTTACCAGGATATCCTGAACGACTATTTGCTCCCGTTTGTGCGTCTTCAACATCCCACTGGGGACCTCATCCTACAACAAGACAATGCACCGTGCCATCGCTCCTGAATTGTATCCGAATGGTTGGATGAACACTCCGCCGACGTGACCTCGCTTCCTTGGTAAGCTAGGTCACCTAACCTGAATCCCATCGAGCACATTTGGGATGCCATCGAGAGAGATGTTCGAGGCTCTGACCCCTCCATCAAATCTTCGTGAACTGTGGGAGTTTCTTCAGGGTCGTGGATCCGTATGGCGTCCCAACGTTTCCGGTGTCTTGTCGAGTCCATGCCGAGACGAATCGCCGCCGTCATCAGAGCGAAAGGTGGTGCTACACGCTACTAGACAGGTATATCTAATTCAAGTGCTTTTCAGTGTATATAGGTGGCACACCGTATGCACATACTGCAAAAACCGAAAAAGTCCGTAATGCGTGGTACTTCTGACCCCAAGCATTTCGGATAACGGATGCCTTATCATCATCATCATCAACAACAACAACAACAATCATTATCAATCCACTGTTGGATGAAGGTCTCTCCAAATTTTTTCCACAATTGTCTGTCTTGGGCCTGTCTCCTCCATGTCACTGCAGCATACTTTCGAATTTCATCCTTCGAATTCTCATGGGGTCTTCTTCTGGGTGTTTTCCTGTACCTCGGAATCCAGTCTAAAATTTCGGTTGTCCATCGGTGGTCCGTTCGTCTGGCAACATGTCCAGCCCATTGCCATTTTAGTGATTTCACTCTGGTCATGATGTCGTCCACTCCTGTCATTTTCTTTATCCATAAGTTCCTCTTCTTATTATTCCTGGTTACACCAAGCATGCATGTCTCCATGCTGCTTTGAGTTGTCTGCAGTCTTTGTATTTTTTTTATTTAAAGTCCATGTCTCTGCTCCATACGTAAGCACTGGCAGGATGCATTGATTAAACACTTTTCTTTTGAGACATAATGGCATACTGCTCTTAAAAATTGTACTGTTTCTACCAAAAGCTCTCCATCCAAGTTTTATACGCCGATTAACCTCTACTATTTATGAAATGGCTTCTCAAATTCTCAAGTGCAGAGCTGGTTGGCGCAGTGGTCTAAGCTCCTGCTTCTGAGCATTCGTCCAAGTAGATCCGGGTTCGAAATCCGGAAAATTATAAGCAGGGATGGTGGGTTTGCCTTACGGCGCCGGTCCTGTCCCCATCCAGGAACCAGCGACCCTAAATCAGGGTCGGGCGATTGCTTATAGCCCACTGAGTTGGTGAAAATGGTCGCTATCGCCTTATCTGCTATGTCCAAAAGAAAAAGTTTTTTAAGTTAACCCTAACAGTGCAAACGCATTTGCCAATCAGTTTATTTATCAGGAAGAATCAGACTTCTTTACCGCCTTTTTATTCTTCCTCAAAACATGGTGGCTGGTAGAAGAATCTTATTTTCATAAAAGGTGTAAACGATGCTGATTTGCAATGGAAAACTGTGACTGAATGATATTAGGAAAACAATTAAGGCATTTGCGGTCAATATTTATTTAACCAGATCGCTGAGTGCTTGTCGTGTACTTCACTAACTTGTTACCTTTAAGCAACAGATCAAGCATTGTTTAGGTAGCACTTGAATCCTTGTCATTAAAACAGTGATTTAGGCTGTGTAGTCAAACTCGTTTCACTGCCTGATGTATATATAGGAAACAGACGAAAAAGGCGGTGGTGTTCACTGAACTTTTGAAGTGTCATCTTAGGAAACGAGGTAAAGTTTGCATCATTGCAATGAAAAGCAGTAACGTTGTGTCCTTTAGGCAATGTGTCGTGTTCGGAGTAGGTAGCATAAATTGAGACCACCAATTCCGGCCTGGAATTTTATCTTACGGTGTACTGTAAAAACAAACGTATCTACACATCATAAATTCCCTCACAAAAAAAATTTTGTTAGATCCTTTATCTTACGGTGTACTGTAAAAACAAACGTATCTACACATCATAAATTCCCTCACGAAAAACATTTTGTTAGATCCTTTATCTTACGGTGTACTGTAAAAACAAACGTATCTACACATCATAAATTCCCTCACGAAAAACATTTTGTTAGATCCTTTATCTCACGGTGTACTGTAAAAACAAACGTATCTACACATCATAAATTCCCTCACGAAAAACATTTTGTTAGATCCTTTATCTTACGGTGTACTGTAAAAACAAACGTATCTACACATCATAAATTCCTTCACGAAAAACATTTTGTTAGATCCTTTATTTTACGGTGTACTGTAAAAATAAACGTATCTGCACATCATAAATTCCCTCACGAAAAACATTTTGTTAGATCCTTTATCTTACGGTGTACTGTAAAAACAAACGTATCTACACATCATAAATTCCCTCACGAAAAACATTTTGTTAGATCCTTTATCTTACGGTGTACTGTAAAAATAAACGTATCTACACATCATAAATTCCCTCACGAAAAACATTTTGTTAGATCCTTTATCTTACGGTGTACTGTAAAAACAAACGTATCTACACATCATAAATTCCCTCACGAAAAACATTTTGTTAGATCCTTTATCTTACGGTGTACTGTAAAAACAAACGTATCTACACATCATAAATTCCCTCACGAAAAACATTTTGTTAGATCCTTTATCTTACGGTGTACTGTAAAAATAAACGTATCTACACATCATAAATTCCCTCACGAAAAACATTTTGTTAGATCCTTTATCTTACGGTGTACTGTAAAAACAAACGTATCTACACATCATAAATTCCCTCACGAAAAACATTTTGTTAGATCCTTTATCTTACGGTGTACTGTAAAAACAAACGTATCTACACATCATAAATTCCCTCACGAAAAACATTTTGTTAGATCCTTTATCTTACGGTGTACTGTAAAAACAAACGTATCTACACATCATAAATTCCCTCACGAAAAACATTTTGTTAGATCCTTTATCTCACGGTGTACTGTAAAAACAAACGTATCTACACATCATAAATTCCCTCACGAAAAACATTTTGTTAGATCCTTTATCTTACGGTGTACTGTAAAAACAAACGTATCTACACATCATAAATTCCTTCACGAAAAACATTTTGTTAGATCCTTTATTTTACGGTGTACTGTAAAAATAAACGTATCTGCACATCATAAATTCCCTCACGAAAAACATTTTGTTAGATCCTTTATCTTACGGTGTACTGTAAAAACAAACGTATCTACACATCATAAATTCCCTCACGAAAAACATTTTGTTAGATCCTTTATCTTACGGTGTACTGTAAAAATAAACGTATCTACACATCATAAATTCCCTCACGAAAAACATTTTGTTAGATCCTTTATCTTACGGTGTACTGTAAAAACAAACGTATCTACACATCATAAATTCCCTCACGAAAAACATTTTGTTAGATCCTTTATCTTACGGTGTACTGTAAAAACAAACGTATCTACACATCATAAATTCCCTCACGAAAAACATTTTGTTAGATCCTTTATCTTACGGTGTACTGTAAAAACAAAAGTATCTGCACATCATAAATTCCCTTACGAAAATTTTTTTGTTCGATCCTGGACGAAAGAGAACTGTTGAAATTATGCATCGTTAAATGAATTAAGCCCTGAAAAAATTTCAACAATTTTAATGGAATTTAAAAAAAAATCCACTTATGGTTGAATGTAGCATCAAAGCACGTTCAAAACGGAAGGTTGTACCGGTAAATTACTTTCTTTCGGAAAATTTAGTTTTGACAAGAAACAATCACGAACCTCTTGAAAATATCATTTCTAACTAAATCACCAAGAAGATCATTTCGAACGTTGAAATGTGCACAAAGCAATTTCCCTGTAGACTTAATTTTTGTATTTATTTGGTCACTGATCACCCACTACGCAGTGGTATTTGTATTATCTACAAGGTGGCCCAAAACATCCCTACCAAGTTTAATGCTGTATTATTCCTGAAAGAAAAGGCATACAAATTTCATCCAAAGTGTATTAAAGTCCACATCTGCCGTTTATATTGCAACATGTTCAATATGTTTGTCCTCAACCTCGACGATCTTGCGCAATCTGATCCCAAAATTGGACACCATCTTGTTGAGGACGTCTGTTGGAATGGCCAAGGTTTCACGCTCAATAGATGATTTCAGCTCCTCCAAACTCTTTGGGTTGCTCTGATGCTCTTTGTCTTTGAGATATCCCCATGCAAAGTCAAAAGGATTAAGGGCTGGTGAATACGGGGCCAGTCAATTCCGCCTCTGTAATGCTTTAGGTAATCCAAATCAATGACATTTCTCACGGAAATGTTCATTCAGAAAGCGAAAAATGGGTTCTGCGCGATGGGTATGAGCACCGTCTTTCATGAAAAAGTGACTTTTGAGGTCAGAACCATAGAAGCCCTGAAGGACAGGAATGAAATTGTTTTCAAGCAAGTTTCGTTAGCTCACTGCGGATACAGTTCCGTCAATAAAAACAGGTCCACAAATGCCTACTTTCGACAAGGCACGCCACACAGTCACACGTTTTGGGTGAAGTCTTGAAGCAATCAAAACATGAGGATGTTATGCGTCCCATATTCGCCAGTTTGCCTGTTCACGAACCCATCAAGCCAAAAATGTACCTAGCCCGGGTCAATTTCTTGGTTCTCGAGTCCTGTGATCATTGCATGAGCGAAGTCTAATCTTGCTGCCATGTTCGCCTCTGTGAGTGGCTGTTGGGTCTGAATTTTATAGGGAAACAAATGAAATCTTCTTTGAGAATTCGCTGAAGACTGCTGCTTTTGATTCCTAACTCCTAAAACGCTCTCCTGGTAGACCTTTTCGGGATTCTTTCAAATGCTTCTCGAACTTTTTCAATGTTTCGTTCAGTCCTGGGCCTGTTGCCCTGAGAGTGATCGTCCAACACTGATCCTAATATGTGAAATTTCTCGACGAGGTTTGATATTGTACGCTTGTCCGGTCCTACTTTGACACCAAACTTTACCTGGAACGCTTTCTTACCTCTTCGGGGCTTTCTGTTGATCGAATGTACTCTTCGATAATGAATATCTGCTGCTCCATAGTGTAGACTGCCATTTTTCATGTCCTGCAAAATGAAAAGAAAACACATGAGACACAAATAGCTTGATGGCTACAATGCGTTCGCAAAGTTTCTTCAAATTGTACTAACTAGTTGCAGAGCAGATTGGACTTAATCTTGGTAGGTATGTTTTGGGCCACCCTGTATGTTCTCCTTGAGCAGGCGCATTTTTAAAGCCTACCTATTACTCTGGCACATGAACCGGCACCTTTTAATTTTTAAAAAGCCTTTTTAATTTCATCTGATATGTTAATAGCAAACAGCATGTCAGAATTTTTTATATCTTTGCGTTTCACGTTTTTGTGACGTCACATCAGCAGCAGCAATGAGCTGGTGTTCCCTGCTAAGCTACGCCTTTTGCTGTACTTCAGCTTCCCTGTTCATTAAGGTGGATACAACTAAAGTTTTTGCCTTGTATTTCCAATAGGAAAAACTTTTCTAGCCATTTTCTGAACAATTAAGGCGTTCCCAAGGTTGAAAATTTGAATATCGACAAAAATAACTTCATATTATAGCCAAATATCTTCAATATTTTCTAAAATTTAACCAGAATTATATTAAAAATCAATAACTTTTCCTTTAATGGTGTTGAGACCAGAAAATAGATGGCGCCACATCTCATGTGACTTACTAAATGGCATCACGTCGCATTTTTTTAATAGTTTTATTAATTTTCGGAATGGATTCAAAATTTGAGTATGTCCATGCGACAGTGTGGAATGTTTAGAATGATTTGAGCCACTTAGATTAAATGTTCTGATAATAATTTAGCTGAAAGTTTTAACAGAATTGTTGATGCTGCTAATTTTTAATTCCGAAATTAACCAGCAAGCTCACTCTGCAATATTTTCAGCTGAATTAATGTTAGAATATTCCATCTAAATGGCTCGAATCATTCTAAACAATCCAGACTATCGCATGGATGGGCACAAGTGTTGATTTCAGTTCAAACATTAATTAAATTATTAAAAAAAGCGACGTGATGGAATTTAGTAAGTCACATGAAGATGTGGCGCCATCTATTTTCTGGTCTCAACATCACCAAAGGAAAAGTTATTGATTTTTAATAACATTATGGTTACGTTTTAGGAAATATTAAATACACTAGGCTATAATATGAAGTTATTTTTATGGATGTTCAAATTTTCATCCTGGAGAACGCATTAATTGTGAAGCAAATGGCTACAGAAGTTTTCCCATTGGAAATACAAGGCAAATATTTTAGGTTGATTTACTTTAATGGCGGTTGTGGGTTTTGACAGCGGATCGTGAAATGATTAAGAATTCCATCTAAATGGCTCGTGTTTTTACTCTTGGAATATTAGCAAAATTCTGTGAAATAGCCACAGAGTGGTAGTGTCTGTCATTGCGACGAATTCAAGTGCGTTGTTTTACTTTCAGGTCAATGGAATCTTAAGGATGGTATTTCACTTACTCCTTGTAGGATAATTTTTTCTTCGAGAATATAGTTTGTTCTTTTTATATATAACGCGTAATGACTCATTTCTATTATATCCGACTAACAATCTGATTATGAGACTGAAAATACAGGGCGTGCCATATAAAAGAGGCCCAAGTATAATGAACGACAACAGTCAGGCAATGTTACTATAAATGGTAAAGAATAGTTGAAATGACAGAAAACAGGAGCAATTTACCTGCGTTTACAACAAATGCTGAAAGTGCTGTCCTCCGACATCAAGACACAGCTGCACACGACGGAACATGCTGTTCGTAATTCGCCACAACCCATCGGCAGTAATCTGGGCTATAGCATACGTAATGTTCACTTTGAATTCATCAAGGGTGTGCGGATTAGTTGCGTACATTTTCCCGTTCAATGATCCCCACAGATAAAAGTCACAGGTGGAGGGACAATAAAAATCCGCTGTTCCGTACTTAAAACTATTTCCGTTGCCTTTGTTCTATCTTCACTTACACTTATGACCGCATACCTACACTGTTCTGACTGTGACTAACCACTCCGGAGAATTCCTTTGCAGTTATACACGCAGAAACCGGTTAAAAGTGGAACAAAGCGGTTTTAACTGGAAACCCGCCAAACAACTTTAACCTGCCTAACAGCGGTTGGCCACAAGGCCTCTTTTATATGGCGCACCCTGTACAACACCGGTGGGCAAACAGAATTTGATTAATAGCTGGCTTCTGAGCAGTGTTGCTATTCTGCTGATTTATCAGTAGATATACTGATTTTGGGATGTAAGGTCAGGTAATGCGTAACATCACAGTCTCTCCTTGACAAATGTAAACCCCGCCTTCTCGTGGTACATCCTGTTCCCACTAAAGGGGCTCTGACGACCGCCAATAGCGGTATAACTATACCATCAGGATTAGAGGAAATGCTATCCCGCACTCGCCAACCCGCTTGGCCAGCGTGGTGAGTTGTGGCCAAACCCCTCCAAAATGACTGCACAACTTAAATCTTGGCCCTCAGTCTCCGGCAGCTGGAATGTACCTGGCCAAGGCAGCGGCCAGTACGACATGAAGGCAGAGGGTGCTAAGAATCCCCGGAGGACCGGACTAGGCTGCCATCTGATGCTGACCTTGGCTACGTATAATGAACGCTCCCTATCTTCTGATTCAAGGCTTCTTGAATTGGAAGAGAAACTACAAAGGATCAAGTGGGACATCGCCGGGCTAAGTGAGGAAAAAAAGAAAAGGAGAAGATCTCATTGAACTGAAAAATGGACATCTGTTCTACTATCGTGGGACTGATACTGGCAGAACTAGTGGTGTTGGATATATAGTAAACAAGAAACTGAAGGATAAAGTTGTAGAAGTTGAAAGTTCCTCTGACAGAGCTGCACGACTCGTTATCCAACTCTCGAGAAGATACCAGACTCAGATTATTCAAATTTATGCACCCACCACAAGTCATCCTGAAGAAGAAATTGATAATAAAGGTAAGCAGCATTTAAAGATAATTATAGGAGATTTCAATGCAAAAATAGGGCAACGGCAACAGAATGAAACTTTAGTAGGTAAATTCGGTCACGGCAACAGAAACCAGCGTGGAAATACTCTCGTAGAGTTTGCAGAGGCAGAAGGGTTTTTCATTTTGAACTCCTTTTTCAAGAAAAAGCCACACAGGAAATGGACATGAAAACATCCAAATGGAACAACAAGTGAAATTGATTTTATTATGTGTAACAAAAAATTTGTCGTAGAAGACTGCAGTGTGCTAAACAAGTTCAACACAGGTAGTGACCATAGATTGGTGAGATGTAAGATGCACCTCAACACTAAACTCGAACGTGGCAAGCTCATAAGACAAGCAAAATGTATTGACATAACCAACCTTAAAAAACACCACAATGCCTTCAAGTTGGAACTGAAGAACAGATTCTCTGTTTTAGAAGGCTTAACATCGGAAGAAGTGGATATTTCTGAAGTTAACAGAAAAGTAACCAAAGCTCTTATGGAAACAGCAACAAAATTAGCTGGGTCTAAGAACAAGTTGCATGTGAACAAATTATCAGGAAAAACCAAAATGTTGATGCAAAAAAGAAGAGAGATGAGGACAACTAAAGAAGATGTGATTTCCAAAGTGGAATATATAGAGCTATGCAAGACAGTACGAAAAAGTATCACTGAAGACGTAAGGAAATTCAACTGTGAACTAGTAAGGAAAGTAATTGAAAACAACCAACGCCTAAAGATAGCAAAGGGACATCTCAGTAAATGAAGAAAACAGATTATGGCACTGAGAAAAGAAAATGGTTCTGTAACAAGAAATAGAGGTGAAATTTTGGCAAGAGTGAAAGATTTCTACTCCAAATTATATGAAAGGGATGATACATGCACTCCAGACACCATGAAAGATACCAGTACCAGATTTCTTCCAGTTCTTCTAGCAGAAGTTGAACATGCAATCAAGAACACGAAGCGGGGGAAAGCTCCAGGAGAAGATGGAATTACTGTTGACATCATACAAGAAGCAAGTGGTACAAAAGGTGAGATTGAGGATCTCAGGAACTACAGACCTATCAACCTCCTATCAGTGGTTTATAAAATCTTCACTAAAGTTCTTTCACACCGCTTGAAGGTGACACTGGACATGGCTCAACCGAGAGAACAAGCTGGATTCAGGAGTGGCTACAGCACAATAGATCATATCCACGTACTGAGAGATTTAATTGAAAGAGCGAGGGAATATGAACTTCCATTGTGCATGGCTTTTATCGATAATGAAAAAGCCTTTGATTCGGTGAAACCATCAGCAGTTACAATGGCTCTGAAATCGTGCGGTATTGAAGATACGTACATTAATATTATTAATAACATCTATGAAAATGCAAATGCAATTATTCGGCTGTTTGAAAATACAACACACATAAAAATTGGAAAAGGAGTGAGACAAGGGGACACCATATCTCCGAAGCTCTTTAATGTCACATTGGAAAATGTCTTTCAATCACTGAACTGGGAAAACAAAGGGATAAAGATTAATGGAGATTATCTAGCCCACCTTCGTTTTCCTGATGACGTAGTCATTTTTGCAACTACCCCATCCGAGCTGCAGAGTATGATCCAGGAACTTGCTGACAAGAGTAAAGAAGTGGGATTAAAAATAAACTTTCAGAAGACAAAAGTGATGTTCACTGCTTTTACAAGAAATGAAGATTTATCGATTGATGGAGAAAAGCTGGAGATAACAGACACGTACGTTTATCTTGGACAGCAGATATCAAGTGAGGGTCACATTGATGAAGAAATTAATCGGCGTACAAAACTTGCCTGGAGAGCTTTTGGAAGAAACAGCATAATTTTGAAGAGCAATATGCCATTATGTCTTAAAAGAAAAGTGTTTGATCAATGCATCCTTCCAGTGCTTACGTATGGTGCAGAGACGTGGACCTTAGCTAAAAGAGACATACAAAGGCTGCAGACAACTCAAAGCAGCATGGAGAGGTGCATGCTTGGTGTAACCAGGAGAGATAAGAAGAGGAACTCGTGGATCCGAAAAATGACAAGAGTGGAAGACATCATGATCAGAGTAAAATCCCTGAAATGGCAATGGGCTGGACATACTGCCAGAAGAACAGACCATCGATGGACAGCCGACATTTTAGATTGGATTCCAAGGGACAGGAAAATACCCAGAAGAAGACCACATGGGAGATGGGTGGATGAAATTCGTAAGTACGCGGGAGGGACATGGAGCAGACTGGCACAAGACAGACTGTTGTGGAGGAAACTTGGGGAGACCTTCGTCCAGCAGTGGATTGATAATGGTTGACAATGATGATGATGATGATGATACTGATTTAGCTCCTGTCTACTGATAGATTTTCGTTATCTAGTGATTTTTCTCTTTTTTAAGGCCACCATTTGATTTTCTACTGTTATGCCTAATTTTTTTTGGCTTGAGACGCAATTTTTTTGTTATTTGACAGACGTTTTTTTCTTCCTATATAAAGTATATAATAATTTGCATGATGCACTTCTGATTCGAATTTTATAGAATTTTTCAAGCACCCGGTTACGGTTTCTTTTATCGAATGCCTTAGAGAAGTTAAAAGTTCAACACTTCTTTCAGCGGAAAGATAGTGTCTGCGAAAGGTGATTAAAAAAGAACGATGAATGAATGCTGTTGAAGAGGAATTTAGTGAGGGAGTGTCTGACTCTGAATCCCAAACAGCCTTTAGAAGTAGAAAGCTAGGAGATTTGTTCTTGGGAGTCCGATAGGAAAGACATGCAGAAGTGAAGTACAGAAAGATACAGGGGTTGGGCAGAATAATGTGAACACCACGCTCAGAAACGTGACTTTCAATGCAACGGCGTACGTCGCAATACGCAAAGGTATCCACCACTTTTTGGTTGTAATGGCTTTGTTTAGAAACTCAAAGTCCTGTTTAAGTGCGTTTAAAGTGTCTTGTTGATGAATATTTTCAGGGTGACGAAAAAATGAGCGACCTAACGGACTTCGAAAGAGGACTTGGTCCTCTGTGACAAGAGTCGCCAGGGTAGTTGGAGTATCGAGAGCTACGTGTCTATCGTCATGACAGCGTACCGTGTTCGTGGTCAAAAACTAGTCTGCAAAACACAAGAGCTGCAGGAAAACGACCCTGACTGACAGAGACAGGAGAGCATTAAAGAGGATTGTTGCTCATAATAAGGAGACCACGGCACCGAAAATTAGTGCGGAGTTCAATCTGCATCTCCAGACTCCAGTATCAATGAAAACAGTGCGCAGGGAACTGCATAAACAAGATATTCATGGCAGAGCTGCTATTGCACAAACTCTGATGACGCGGATGAATGCACAATGGCAACGGCAGTGATACCAGGAGCATACAACATGGACTGCCGATGCATGGAAGCGTGTAATGTGGTCGGATGAATCCACATTCACACTATTCCCCACCGCAGGACGTGTTTACGTGTGGAGAACACCTTCAGAAGCGTACAACCCAGACTATCTGCTCCCAACAGTGCAGCATGGTGGTGGTTCTGTCGTGCTCTGGGCGGTCATATCGTGATTTTCAGCATGTCCTATGGTCACCTTGAAAGAACGTATGACTGACAGGGCGTATGAAACCATTTTGGTCAACGAAGTCCATCCAAGAGCTCGGGCATTGTGTCCTGCATGGGATGCCATCTATCAAGATGATAACGCCCCAGTTTACGGAGCTCGGAATGTCCAATCATGGTTTAAGGAACATGAGGACGAACATTCACACCTTTCTTGGCCTCCCCAATCACCAGACCTAAACATCATTGAGTCACTGTTGTCTGTGTTGGAAAGCAGTGTAAGATCCCGTAATCCTCCTCCTGCATTTCTCAAGGACCTGAAGCAGCTTCTGTATTAAGAATGGTGTAAGCTCCCGCTAAGCACCATACAGAATTCGTATGCGTCCATTTCAAGGAGGATTCAGGCTGTTTTGAATGCCGAAGGAGGTCCAACACCCCATGAGTTGCGTAAAATCTTTTTCAAGGTGTTCACATTATTCTGTGCAGCCCTTGTACGTGTTTGTCAGTCAGTTCCGACTTCCACCCAGGGCTGTAAGGATCTTGGATGACCAGGCAAGGAGCCTCTGTAGGAAATGGAGCTGCGAAATAGAGTACCTGGGTGTGTTTTATCTTACACACTCAGGGGAATGTTCTCGAAGAATGTCTGAATCGTTGCAGTACTCACTACCTACTGATCCAAGACTCACCTCAGAAGTGATTTGAAGAGAAAAAGCTGACCTGCTGACGAGACCAAGAGTTACCCAGCATCTGCTACCTATTTTTTTTTCAAAATTAATACTGTTGTGATTGTTTTTTTTTATTCTAGATGACTAATTTATCTGTTATACAAATACCCCCCCCTAATATTTTGTTAAAACTCAGAGCATTAGGAAAACGTCTGTTCTAAAATATTTGTGTTAATGATACTTTTTTTAAAGTACCGCACGTACCTTGGGAATATCTGGGTATCGTTTAGTAAGGAGTGTCAACATCATCATCCATGGATAATATCCCGTAGGTGTCGTATGCAATGTGGAATCAGATTTCATTCGCCTTACTTTGTTTTACCACCAGCGTATCGACACTCCTCTGGTAAACATAGGCATCCACGGGGAAGGGGATTCAAGGACAAAGGGCGTCCAGGGCTGCCTTCAGAGGGAACCATCTACGCATTCGCGTCTCCAGACACGAGGAATCTGCGGAAAACCCTAGACTAGATGACCGGAATTAGAACATCAGTCAGAAACGTCCGCCCCCCACACGGGGTTCAAACATTTGGGCACCGGACTTTTGGGCACCGGACATTTGGGCACCGGGCATTTGGGCACCCGGACATTTGGGTGCATTCCCTTTTAAAGCAATGAAATTGCGCTGGGTTAAAAATTATAAAGTTCCTATATTTCTCCCTACTTGAGCAAGTGGTGTGCACAAAAATTTTTTCACTTATATCTCATAATCATTAAGAAATTGAGACATATTTATGATTTTCTGTCTGAAAGACGGGGCGGACATTTGGGCACCCGGACATTTGGGCACAAATGTTTAAGGGGCCGTATAACAATTGCCGTTTCTTGGCTCAATAGTAAGAGTTTGACCGAGAAAATGTTCGCCGTAAGTTACTTAGGCACTAAATATTTACGGGCACGTGCCTACTCAGCAAACCTATCGGGGGGGGGGGGGTACTAAAAGTGTAAAATATAAAACATCTCTCGTCCGATCGGGAGATTTTCAGCATTTACAAGCTACAACGCGACACATTGATTGTTTGAGCGCACGTGCCTGCCTCGAAAACGTTGGGGGGGGTATACCAAAACTGTAAAATTTGAAAAATGTATCGTCCAATCAGATTTTCAGCATTTACAAGAAACAACTCGACAGATTATTTGAGGGCACGTACCTACTCAGCAAACCTGTCGGGGGGGGGGTATATGATAGTTGTGAAATATAAAGAATTTCTTGTCCGATCGGGAGATTTTCAGCCTTTACAAACTACAACTGGAGACATTAACTCAGGGCATGTGCTTACTCAGTAAACCCAATGGGGGGGGGTGTTCAATACCAAATGTGTAAGATATGAAAATTTTCTCGTTCAATTGGGAGATTTTCAGCACTTCAACTCGACACATTATTTGAAGGCATGTGCTTACTCAGCAAACCTGTCGGGGGGAGGGGGGGAGATTGCCAAAAGTGTAGAATATGAAGAATTTCTCTTCCTACCCGGAGATTTTAATCATTCACATGCCTTCAGATAATGTGCAGAGTTGTAGCTGCTAAATGCTGAAAATCTCCCGATCGGACGAGAAATTCATCATATTTTACACTTTCGGTATCCCCCCCCCACACACACACACACCACACACACACACAGGTTTGCTGAGTAGGCACATACCCTCAAATAATGTGTCCAGTTGTAAATGCCAAAAATCTGCCGAACGGACGAGAAATTCCTCGCATTTTACACTTTTGAAATTAATCCCCCCGGACGGGTTTGCTGCTTAGGCTCATGCGCTCATAACAGAAAATTTGTCGAGCTGCAGCTTGTAAATACTGAAAATATCCCGATCGGACGAGAAAGTCTTCATATTTTACACTCTTTTGGTATCCACCCGCCTCACATACACAGGATAGCTGAGTAGGCACATGCCTTCAAATAATGTGTCGAGTTGTAGCTTGTAAATGCCAAAAATCTCCCGATCGGACGAGAAATTTTTCATATTTTACACTTTTGGTATAACCCCCCCCCCCTTCCCATCGCCGACAGGTTTCCAGAGAGTGCACATGCGCTGAGAAAACTTGTCGAGTTGCAGCTTGTAAATGCTGAAGATCTCCCGATCAGAAGAGAAATGAGAAATTCTTGATATTTTACGCTTTTGGTACCTCCCCTCCCCCTCTCCACTAGTTTCCTGAGGCAGCAGACGCCCTCAGGCAATTCGATTACTTGTAGCTTGTAATGGCTGAAAATCTCCCGATCAGACAAGAAATTCTTTATATTTCATATTTTAGGTTTTAACCCCCCTCCCCCCGACAAGTTTCCTGGGTTTGCTCATACTGGCAGAGAATTTGTTTAGTAATAGTTTATAGAAAAATATCGTAAATAAGAAAATACGAAATTACGGACATTTTATGTGGGGGAAGGGGGGCTAAGAAAAATCCTTACCTCCTTCAAGGCTGTCAAACATTCAAAAAAGGTTTCGTCTATTTTAGTGTTTTAAATTTATCAAAAATTTGGCTATATTACGGGGGGGGGGCTCTCCCACCATGGACACCCTTGGTGCTATGTAATCATGAATATGATGCAATCCATATTCATGATTATGAGCTATGTAATCCCGATCCAGGACGACGAAATTGTCAAGTTTTCGGATATTATGCTTGCCATATTTACACCCAAAAAAACGTATTGTCATCTTCAAAATTTGTGCACTGTAATATTTTTTTAAATTCAATTACAATTGTCGTTTGTGTTACTGGAAACGTTTTCTCCATTCAATTCCCCTCACAGCGAAAAAAAAACGGCAATTTTTGTACGGCTCCTCAAGATTTGTGCCCAAATGTCCGGGTGCCCAAATGTCCGGTGCCCAAATGTTCTAAACTCCCCCATACACCGCATAGCGACTTAACCAACTCCGCTGTGTCGGTGGTAGTAAGGCATCATCATCATCATCATCATTGTCAACCATTATCAATCCACTGCTGGACGAAGGTCTCCCCAAGTTTCCTCCACAACGGTCTGTCTTGTGCCAGTCTCCTCCATGTCACTCCCGCGTACTTTCGAATTTCATCCACCCATCTCCCATGTGGTCTTCTTCTGGGTCTTTTCCTGTCCCTTGGAATCCAATCTAAAAGGCATATAAGTACGTATATATAACTATGTGTTTTTAGGAAGACAACAAGTAGGACCGATGCAACTGTGACTACATTAGTGCCATCATTATTAACACCAATATTAGTTTTAATGGTGAGCATTAATTTATAAACCTGACATTAGTGATATAGTGTAAAAAAGTGACTCAGGGTTGTATTGGTTTGAACTTTTATTCAGATGTTTAATGGTAATTTGTTAAGTACTGGTATTGTTGCAAATACCAGTAGATTTAAGTGGTCCTTAGTATTGAAATTACATTCAATGCTGCATTACGTTTGTCTGGTGGTGCATATTTCAAACAAAAAACCTGATCTACTAATTTTTTGAACTGAAGTCAACCGATTTCAGTTAAAAGTCTTTGGCAACACTATTTCTGAGTTACGCCACTCATCCAAATCTCTTTTCCTTATCTGATGGATCACTCAGAAGGAAAACAACAACAGCGTTCGACTGCACTCATCCACCCAGCCCTTGCACACTAAAAAAGGAATGTGAAAAGTAGAGATGTTTTGGATATTCTTTTGTGGAGGATTTAATGTCTGAACATCCAAATCTCTTTTCTTTATCTGATGGAGCAATTGCACTCAGAAGGAAAACAACAACGGCGTTTGACTCCACTTATCCGCCCTGCCCTTGCACACTAGAAATCGAATGTGAAAACTGGAGATTTTTCGGTTATTCTTTTGTGGAGGATATAATATCTGAACAACCAGCAGATGGTCGTGTTGTAAAATTCAGTGATTAATTATTATCAAAAGAAACTTATATTGCGGGATATACGCAGTTTTTCTCTTATAGAAAAGGAGTAAAAATGCATGCGAATCGTTTCATTCAAGATTTAATGACATCTTCATGTATCACATCTAAATATTTTTTTCGTTTTAATCGATGTAATGAAGCAAACACAAGTTGATATATGCACATTATTAAACATCTTGCAGGTGAGAAGCATATCACGAATATGAAGTATAAGAAAAAGAGAGAAATATGTACGTTATTCTCCAGCATGCAGTAGGAAATTTCATATTACTTTCTAATGCAAATTTCTGCTTTTTCTTCTGGAAATTCTCAACATTTTCCTTATTTTTATGGAGACAATTCCAGGATTTCAGTTTCTGAAATGTGCGTTGTACCACTGCGGGAAATAATTATTTTCTCTGTAGATGGAAAAATAAATAGCAGCAATGGAATATTAATACTAAAAAATAAAGGAAACAGAAGAAAAATGAAAGCTAAAAGAATAAGTGAAAATTATAAAAAGTGAGAAAATAAAATGAAAAGTGAAAAAAAAAACTGTCTGGGAAATGAAGAGTTTACATTTACCTCCAACCCTAGGTAATGTACTATATCGAATCCCCCAAATAGCAGTCCAAGCCCCCCCCCTCCCCTCCCCATATATATATATATCTCGAAAAGATTAATGACATATATGTTTACATACAATAGATTCCGGTTTACTGGGACATATCGATGCTAAGAACACCCGCCCAGTTATGCGAAGTATTATCCCAAAGCGTTTATTCGGGATGCTCCTCAAGAATTTTCCCAAATAAACTGCTACCTCCCTCGATTAACGGAATGCACAATTAACCGAAATCTAATATATATAAATACATACACACACGTACTTACGGTTCTATGTGCGCACTTTCCCTAATAACGAAAATAACTTTTAGGAAGTTTCTCAGTGCAGTAATCTCACATCAGGAGAAAACTTCTAGATCTCTGAGTGCAATTAGCCAAGGCACTGAATGCAACTGATCCTTTTTGCAGATTTTTGAGAGCAACTGAACAACTCTATTTTACTAACTGCAATCAGGAAAGTGATCAAATTATGTCTGTCACCAGAATAAAGACCTAGGCAATCTCGTAATAACAAGGAGGGAGGGAGGGAGAGAGAGAGGGGAAGAGGGAGAGGGAAAGAAAAGACACGAAGATAAATGTGCACAGACAAAGTTAGGAAGTGCAATGATTTGTAAAGAAAAGTTCTGAACTCACAACAAAAATTTTCGAGAGATCTTTGCCCAGCAGCTATTCGCTGCTACAGAGGATGATAAATTTATCTATCGCTCTCATTTCTTCGTATTTAACACTTTTTCATACGGTACGTACAGTATGTACGTTATTCTCCAGCATGCAGTGGGAAATTTTATATTACTTTCTAATGCAAATTTCTGCTTTTTCTTCTGGAAATTTTCAACATTTTCCTTATTTTTACTATATATACACGCATCCAGAAGTTCTACAGAAAAATTAGCAATTACGACTACAGTTATAGCGAAAATCTCAGTAGTACCTTTCCAGAACAGGAAGGGCACGGTCAAAAATCAAGGGGAGGGCAAATGCCCCCTCTTGTTCCCCTATATGGGCGTCCATGTCTCCTGTAAGTTGTGAGACACCACTTTTGCCAGTCAGAATGCGGGAAGAGCTCCTGAAATAAATATCGGTTACACAAACACTAGGCGGGTTTCCTTCAAACGCTCCGTGACACAGTAAAACCAGACAGAACCTTTGGGAACGACACATGTGTGAAGCGCAGAAAATAAGAAAAGGAATTCCTCAGTAAGACCCCCCCCTCTCCGCCCCCCAACGAAATCGTCTAGATGGCTTCAGAGCAAATCACAAAGGGTAGAGGGAGCGCTCTTAGTTCTTGCGTGATATTTCGTCATTAAACGTCCCCTGTTTGAACTTTGCCACCGCCTGTGAACTTCCCTCATGCCTGGTAGACTGCTCTTCTGTAAACCGTGTTTGAAAAAAAAGGCTTGCCCACGTTGTTCTTCGAAAGAACGAGAAGTGGAACAAAGTTGGCTTTGAAAACAATTCTTTCTCACTCCCTACGCAGGATTTTCATCTTAAAACCGGACCCTGTAACCAGCGAAATCCTTGTTGTTCTTCTAAAAATAGAGCCACGAAGTCTCACGCCTCTATGACAATGACCTTCATTCCCACCCACACTGCTTGCCGTTCTTTTATTTTTCACTCCAGGTTCGTTTTTTATACGACTTCCGTGGTGTCGTCCTTCAGACTCCACCTTCAAAAAAGTGGAACTTCCACAGGGCAGAAAGGCGCCAACTTTCTGGTCTGCTTTTTAACATCATTTCTCTTAAGGATATATATTCACTCTTTATTCTTTTTTTCCTTTCTGATTCTTCCTTGAAATTATTATCTAAACGTTTTGCTTTCCTCCTTTCTCAGGTTCTACCTTACTTACCGAGGGCATTCTGATTGTTTTCTGTGTATTCAGCAAACGTTCAGCTTAATGTTTCTATTCTTTCCCCTCGTAACTCTTAAACGATGTGTTCAAAAATTGTTAGACTTGATACATGGCGGCGTCCTTCATGACTACCACCAAAAATCCGTATGTGTTTTGTTTTGTTTTTTATTTTAGTTAAGGAAATTAAAACCACACAGACCTGGCAGTGGTTTAAACGCTGGGTTCTGGCCATTCGTCCAAGATGGGTCTGGGGTCGACTCTCGTGAGGCATGGATGTTGTGTTTGTCTTACGGCACTAGCTCTTTGCCTTCCCAGTGACCCTGAATTAGGGACGAGAGACTGCTTATAGTCCATCAAGTTATTCACGGTGGTCGTTAGCCTCCCCAAAATAAAGAAGTAAAATCACACGAAATTTTATTTGCGATCGGAATATTTTGGCGCCCCGGTGGCGCAGTGGTCTAAGCGATGGCTTCTGATCATTCGTCCATGATCGGTCCGGGTTCGAATCCCGGTGAGGAATGGATATTGTGTTTAGCTTACGGCACTGGCTCTCTCCCTTCCCTGGAACCGGTGGCCCTAAATTAGGGACGGCGACTGCTTATAGCCCACAGAGTTGCTCACGACGGTCGTTAAACCTCTCGCTCCCCAAAAAATATTGTGACGTGTACCTCTGAATATCATTCCTTTTGAGCAGAGGCGTAATTTATATACACTGAAGAGCATTTGAATTAGAAACAGCTAGCGTTATGCAAATGTGGCGCCATGCGCGGCCCTGTAAACGGAAACGACATGACGTATGCAGCGATCCGACAATATAAGGAGTGATGCGACGGGAATCAGTAAGAGTCGGACGCAATATGGGTAAGACGAAGGATGTAAGCGCATTTGATTGTGGTCAAATTGTCGGGGCGCGACGAATGGGTCACTCCATCTCGGAAGTCGTGCAGGCACTGGGATTTTCACGAGCCACTGTGTCACTGGTGCATCGTGAGTACATCGAATCCGGTAAAACCATCCCTGCAAGGGCCAACTACCGTGGACAACAGCGTGTGGATGAGCGGGGTCATCGTCGGCTAGCTCGCATTGTAACAGCGGATAGACGGGCCACAGTGCAAGAAATCACTCGGCAATTTAACGCTGGTGCACAAAAACGTGTAAGCAGCCACACCATCCAGAACCATCTCCTCGCTATGGGGTACAAAAACCATCGTACCACGAGTGTACCGCTGCTGACCGCACATCACAGGGTGCAAAGATTAGCATGGGCGCGGGAACATCGCCACTGGACCCTAGACATGTGGACAAATGTTGCCTGGACCGATGAGTCGAGATTCACGTTGGTACATGCGGATGGCAGGATACGAGTACGGTGCAAACCACATGAAGCGATGGATCCTTCTTGCCAGAAGGGTACTCTTCAAGCTGGTTGGGTGGCATTCTCGTCTGTGGACTGTTTACGTGGACTGAAATGGGACCCCTGGTACGTGTGACATCGTCCCTCACAGGTCAACGTTACCGGGATATCCTGGATGATCATTTGCTCTTGTTTGTACGTCTTCAACATCTCACTGCGGACCTCATCCTGCAACAAGACAATGCAGCTCCCGAATTGTATCCAAATGGTTGGATGAACACTCCACCGACGTGACCTTCCTTCCTTGGCCAGCTAGGTCACCTGACCTCAATCCCATTGAGCACATCTGGGATGCCATCGAGAGAGATGTTCGACCCTCCATCAAATCTTCGTGAACTGTGGGAGCTTGTTCATGGGTCGTGGATCCGTATGGCTTACCAACGCTTCCGGTGTTTTGTCGAGTCCATGCCGAGACGAATCTCCGCCGTCATCAGGGCGAAAGGTGATGCTACACTTTACTAGAGAGGTATCTCTAATTCAATTGATCTTCAGTGTATAATGGTTAAAAGAAATTACTATTACAAATTTTTTCTCAAAATTGCCCCCAAAAAACGTAGCAAAATCTTAACCAATTATTGAGGGAAAATATTATAATAAAAATACCGGAATTTTCAATTGATGAGAATAACAAGGAAATTCGAAATCAAAAATACATTGCTACACATATAAATCATCATTTCATAATAACATCAAATACCTTAAAACAAAGTTTGAGTAAACTTAATTTACTATTCACAGCTTACTTCGAAGAATCAAATCGAACAACTAACTTTTATCTTAGAAAAATAACATATCAAGAATTACTAATGGAACTTAAAAAAATAAAAATAAACTCTACTCCAGGATATGATGACATTCATTCAAAGGTAATTCAATTTGTTGCTGACATAATTGCAGAGACACCTCTTTCGATGTTTAATTTGGTATTTAAAACAAGAATCTTCCCTGACGATCTTAAGATATTTAAGATCTCTGCTAAAACAAATCAGGACATATTAATAGCATGAATAATTATCGACCCTTAGCAAAAATCTCTATTTTTGCTAAGATTCTGGAAAAGTTATTTTATAACAGACTTCTATTATATTTGGAAAAGTATACTAATCAGCATGGATTTCAACGGTGTAGATCCACCAAAACAGCTATATTATCATTACAAAATGTTGTATTAGAACAACAAGATAATAAAATACTTACATTTGCGTTTTTTCTGTATCTTACAAAAGCCTTTGATTGTCTAAACCATAATATTCCCATAACATAATTATATAATATAACTATAAGGAGTACTTCAGTAAAACTAATTAAAAATTATCTAACTAATAGATTACAGTTCACGCACATTAACCGCTATAAATCACCAATGGAAAACGTTATCATGGGAGTTCCACAGGGTTCTATAGTTGAACCCATGCTTTTTAACATTTACATAAATGATATTTTTACAGTATCCAGAAACACACACTAAGCACTTTATGCTGACGATATCACAATTCTGTTCAGAGTACATGATAGTACACAACCTCTATAATAATCAAATAAGTAAATATCACGACTGGCTGACCTCTAATGAACTTATTGCAAATACAGTTAAAACTAAGGCTATGTTTTTTTCAAGACAGAATCTAAACCAATATCAAGATATAACTATTTACTATAATAATAAAATTTTCATAGTGAATTATTTCACCTATTTAGGAGTAACACTACAACATAACATAAAATGGGATCGACATATACTGTAGAACAAACTGTTAATAAAACTTTTAGAAGCATAGGCGTAGTTACCCGAGTACTTAATAATCTTACTCATAAAACCCTTAAGTTGTTACACTACACTATTGTGCATACACACTTTAACTAATGTCTGTCCTGTTAGGGACAAACAACACAAACTAATATGAAGAAGCTCCAAGTACCCCAGAATAAATTTATTAGATTATTTGACCTTAAACTAAATACTAATGCTTATAATACACATTATCCAAATATTTATCATTACATTTGAGTAGATGTTAATAAACATAGCATTTTAAATATAAAATAATTATATCCATATGCTTTGAGATTAAAGATGTTTAGAAGGATTAAACAGAATGTTAATACAGATACCATAGATATAAATTTGGATATCCATAACTGTGAAACTAGAAATAGGCTTCAGATAAAGCTATGCTTGCCTACAACACAACGAATGGAACAAAGTATCAACTATCAGGGACCAACTTTTAGGAATCTTTTACCTGAAAAACTAAAGTACATTAACAATTATAACTTGTTTACAAAAAGATTAAAACATACTTGCTTTGCTTGTAAAAAAACACCTCAAATTACTATATACCTTTTCAATCCCTTTATAATTGCTACAAATACACTGACTGAAAAAAAAAATCCCAACACCAAGAAGGGGTTGTGTTAGATAAACGACAGTTGGTAGGCGGTGAGAGTATATCTGTGAGATGACGTCTATGCAAATTTCGCGCTCGGCGCATACGTGTGTCGCTAGTAGCGCCCCTCGGAACATGCAAAGCTGGTTTGCTGTAAATACGCGCTGTAACGTTCGTGAGCGTTAGTTATCGTTGAGATTCGACGTAGGGTGTTGATGTTAGTCAAGAATGCCTTTAAGAAGACGAAGAAGCCATTATTAACAGCTCACGGAGTTTGAACGAGGTCGTGTAATTTGGCTATGAGAAGGTGGAGTTTCTTTCCGCAATATTGCAGAACGACTTGGGAGGAATGCAGCCGCTAAGCATGATTGTTGGCAGCGGTGGTCAAGGGAAGGTACTGCCTCAAGAAGACCGGGTTCCGGTCGACCACGTGGCACTACTGAGAGGGAAGACCGCCGTGTACGGCGTATAGCAGTGGCGCATCGTACCGCGTCTGCGGCAGCAATTCGAGCTGCAGTTGCCACCACAGTGACACAACGAACTGTTACAAATCGGTTACTTGAAGGAGAGCTCCGAGCCAGACGCCCTGTAGTGCGCATTCCACTTACTCAAAACCACTGCCGTTTGCGACGTCAGTGGTGTCAAGCTAGAGCTCATTCGAAGACGGAGTGGAGATCTGTTCTGCCTGGGTGCCAGTGATAACCGTGTGTTGGTTAGAAGGAGGCCAGGTAGGCACTTGCAACCGACCTGTCTGCGGCCGAGACACACTGGACCTACACCTGGAGTTATGGTCTGGGGAGCAATTTCCTATGACAGTAGGAGCACTCTCGTGGTTATCCCACGCACCCTGACGGCACAGTTGTACGTCGGTCTGGTGATTCAACCTGTTGTGCTGCCATTCATGAACAGCATTCCAGGGGTGTTTTCCAACAGGATAACGCTCGCCCGCATACTGCTGTTGTAACCGAACATGCTCTACAGAGTGTCGACATGTTGCCGTAGCCTGCTGGATCACCAGATCTTTCACCAATCGAGCACGTATGGGACATCATTGGACGACAACTCTAGCGTCACCCCCAACCAGCATTAACCGTCCCAGCATTGACCGACCAAGTGCAACAGGCATGGAACTCCATCCCACAAACTGACATCCAGCACCTGTACGACACAATGCATGAAAGTTTGCGTGCTTGCATTCAACATTCTGGCTGTTACACCGGTTATTAATGTACCAGCATTTCACATTTAAAATGGCTCTTCTCGCGCTTACATTAAGCTGTGATCTTGAAACCTTAATCGATTAAATATGTTACCTATACAAATGTATTGCCGCCATTTCATTCCTCTACAACTATTTTTTCGTGGTGTTGGGATTTTTTTCCGTCAGTGTATATACTAAAAATTGCTGATCTACTGCATGACCTACCTACTATTTACCTTCACTCTTTGACAATTTTTACACGGCTTGAATCTATTAAATAGAGAGATCAGGGCTTTAGTCAGGTCATTAAGGACCTTTTCCCTGATTTCCCTGGCTGTTATAATAATTACTTTTGTTACACTCAAATGTAAATATAAACTTGATGTAAGGCATGATGTAACAGTTAAAAGAACTAAACTATATAGACTGAGTGGCCACTTTATTATGACCATCCCTTCAGTACTTCGTTGGGCCACCTTTTGCCTTTAATACTGCGTCGATTTTCGTGGCATGGACTCCACGAGCTGTTGATAGGTGGTTTGTGGGATCTGATACCATGCTTGATGAATAGCACTTTCCAGGAGTGTGAGATTGCAGGATTGTGGATACAGCTGTCTGATGGCTCGTTCAACTTCATCCCACAAATTCTCAATGGGGTTGAGATCTGGAGATTGTGGGGGCCACCTAAGCAAAGTACGCTCACCAGCATGTTCCTGAAACCAATCCTGTTGAATACGAGCACTGTGGCAGGACGCATTATATTGTTGAAAGTAGCCATCGTCATAGGGATAAACCACCCACATGACAGGACGCACTTGGTCCGCAACGATGTTTAGATATGATGTGCCAGTCAGACGTTGATCAACACGAATTATAGAGCCCAGAGCATGCCAGGAAAACATTCCCCAAACCATAACGTTGCCTCCACCAGCTTGAAGGGTTGTAGCACTGAATTTGGGGTCCATGCTTTCGTGCTGTTTCCGCCAAATTCTCACTCGACCATCGGCATGGTGCAACTGAAAACGTGATTCATCGGACCACATAATTTGTTTCAAATTATCGACTGTCCAATCCTTGTACCCCTGTGTGAACTGGAAACGTTTTCTCTTGGTAACTGCAGACAGCAAAGGTGTTCGAACAGGCCTTCGGCTGCCATATCCCATCCGATGCAGTGTACAGCGAACAGTGCGTGCAGAGATCATTTCAGGGGATCCTTGATTAAGATGGTCTGTAATTTGCTGCACTGTTGCCCTACTGTTGTCTGTTACCAGTCTGGACACTCTCCGTTCCGCCCGAGCAGTCACTAGTGATCCAGTTTTTTGGCTGACAGTCCAGTCTTTAAACACTTTAACAACAGCTGCTCTGGAACATTTCACGAATGCGGCGGATTCGGTGATACTCGCTCCATGGCTCCGAGCACCTACAATCATCCCACGTTGAAAGTCCGTCAAATCGCATTTTTTACCTATCTCGTCACCTAAAAATCACTTCTACTACTGTCGCAAGCACTAAGCTTTCTCTTTTTACCCTAGCCTCGTCCTCTGGCGGCAACAGCCTGCAGCCATAGCTCATTTGCTTAAAACTGTCAGGTGGTCATAAAAAAGTGGCTACTCAGTGTATATCTATTTTCACTAAGATTCTTTCACATCGCTTCTTGAAGGTAACACTGGCCATGGCAATACCAAGAGAACAAGCTGCATTCAGGAGTTGCTGCAGGCACCATGGATCATATTCATATACTGAGAGAACTAATTGAAAGAATGAGGGAATTATGCATGGCTTTTATTGATTGTGAAACCATCAGCATTGATTCCCTGAAATCATCAGCATCTATATACAATGGCTTTGAAATCCTGCGGTATTGAATATTCTTACATAAGCATTATTAATAACATCAATGAAAATGCAAGTGCAAAGGTTTGGCTATTTGAGTATGCAGCACCAATAAAAATTGGAAAGGGAGTGAGAGAAGTTGACACCTTTTCTCACAAACTCTTCAATGCCACATAAAGTGTCTTTCAATCATTGAACTAGGAAAACAAAGAGATAAAGATTAATGGAGATTATTTAATTCACCTTCGTTTTGCTGATGACGTAGTAATTTGTTTCAACTATGCCTTCAGAGCTGCAGAGTATGATCCAAGAACTTGCTGACAAGAGTAAAGAAGTGGGATTGAAAATCAACTTTCAGTAGACAAATGTGATGTACAATTCTTTTACGGAAAATGAATATTTATCACTGGATGAGGAAAACCTGGAGATAAGCAATACCTACGTTTATCTTGGACAGCAGATATCAAGCGAGGGTCACCTTGATGAGGAAATTAATCAGCGTATAAATATTGGCTAGAGACCATTTTTTTTTTTTTTTTTTTTTGGGTGGAGGTTTAACGACCACCGTGAGCAACTCAATGGGTAGTCGTCCGTCCCTAATTTAGGGTCACTGGTTCCAGGGAAGGGAGAAAGCCAGTGCCGTAAGACAAACACAACATCTATGCCTCACGGGATTTGAACCCGGAACCCGTTCGGACGAATAATCAGAGGCCATCGCTTAGACCACTGCGCCACCGGGGCGGCCTAGAGACCTTTTGGAAGAAGCAGTACAATTTTTAAGATCAATATCTCATTAGGTCTTAAAAGATAAGTGTTTAATCAATGCATACTTCCAGTTCTTACGTATGTAACACAGACATGGGCTTTAACTAAGGAAGACATACAAAGGCAACTGAAAAAAGCATGGAGAGATGCATACTTGGTGCAACCAGGAAAGATAAGCAGAATAACTCATGGATAAGGAAAATGAAAAGAGCGGAATACATCAGGATCAGAGTAAAATCCCTAAAATGGTAATGGGCGGGACATGTTGCCAGAAGAACAGACCACAGATGGACAACCGAAATTTTAGACTGAATTCCAAGGGAAAGAAAAACACCCAGAAGAAGACCACACGGGAAATGGATGGATGAAATTTGAAAGCATGCAAGAGCAACATGGAGGAGAGTGGCTCAACAATTATGGAAGAAATTTGGGGAGACCTTCATCCAGCAGTGTATTTTATTAATGGTTGGTGTGTGCCACCTAAAGAAAAAAAGAAAGAATTAAATTTTGCCACATGAAAACTAGTGTATGCCCGCCTACAGAAAAAAAGGAAGGATTATAGAACAGCTATCACCTATGGCTTTTTCAAGGGCCGACACAGATCACAACATTCTTACTTCTACACAGACCAAAAAATGTGGGTTTGTGCTATACTCAGTTCGCAATAATCTTAATAGAGAACCAATAAGTAATTGACTGAGCCTTACATTTTAAATAAAAAACCAAATTTTAAAAGAGCAACAGAGCCCTCCGAAGAAAACTTCTCATCGAGAAGAAATAAAAAATATTGTTTTTAAAGTTAAATAAAAAAAAAAGGAACTAAGACGAACGAATGATTTAGAAAACGTACTAAATAACTATATAAAAAAATTCATTGTAAACTGAATATTGAGGTTCGACGGACACTTCGATCCAGAAATTTACAACCCAATGGTCTGTTGGAAATAAATTGCTTCCAGAAAACAACATGTATATGCAAACACAATACAGATACACGGCATTGCACAAATTAAATTAACATAACTAATTATATACAGGGTGCATAGGAAAGTCCCTTTAGCCTAAAATAACTTGGGAACGGAGAGAGGTACAGTTATGCAAGTGACCGATAGTAGAACCCCTAGTGGCGAAATGCGGAAGATAGCCATTGCAAATAAAAAACAAAAAGAGGTAGAGCAAAATTTCAAAATACAAAGTTGTAGAGCATCAATTATTTAGTACAAAACGACATTTGTTTCACACGGATAAGATAAATTGTCGCCTGAATGCCCTAAAATGTCCAAAATCGATGCGCGACCTTTTGTGTGAACGTTTGAAGGGAACAGGCATAGGTATGAGCAAATACACACAATTTATTGCATAAATGCGTACTTATGTCAATACAGTTTGATGACGTCAGACGAAACAAAAACATAAAAAGGCAAACTGGCGCACAGTGATAAAAAGATAATATCGAGTATGTTCGAAGAGTTCGCCATTGCCCACGATACTCATTTGTATTCGTGAAAGTAACTCTGCATTCACATTCCTCAGCATTGAAGGTGTCATATTATTGCAAGCATCTGCAACACGACGAAGTAGATCCAGCAGACTTGTAGGCGTTGTTGCGCACACCTGATTTTTAGGTCCCAGACCCTTCCTGCCGCTGTTGCTTCCTTTGTTCTATCTTATGCCGCCAACAGTGTGTTATGGTGATGTCCGCAGGACCGGTATGGCTCGCAATACAGTGAAAAGACCCCCCCCCCCCGTCTTGCAGGAGCCCGATGATGCTGCCCCTCTCAATCCCCTCCAACTGCTCGAATTGCTTTCGAACTTTACTCCTAGGCATACTTCGCTTGCAATTGCATGTCTCACGATGTCAAACCTACTCACTAAGTTTCATTCCTGTCAGTTTCTTCCTTCTGGGTGCAACTAATTTTTTGACGATGAGTGTATTTTCAGATTTAAAGGGTAACAAAGACCATTACTGTTGTTCTTTCCCTTTTTCTTTTTTTACATAAGAAAGCCTGTTTCACTGGAGCCAAGGAAGGGTCCACGAAGATTGATAGAAGGAAAAAGTTCATTTTTTTTTATCCCCTATCTAAACAGAAGGTAAACAACTTTCAAATAGCCGTTATAGTCCAAGGAGAGTTTGTTTTTCACATGGAGTTTCTTTATAAGGAAGTTACATAACACACTCATGCTCAAAAATTAAGGAAAATTGTGAATCACAGGAGAATGTTGCACGACACAAAATGATTCGTCATACAGACTACTCCATATCCCTTCCGGAATGATGAAGGTCCATCTGCTGTTTCAGAGAACCGATGGCGGCGCTAGGAGCACGACATATATCACATAGCACGTGGCGGGTTATGAAAAGAGAAATCAGAGCATCAGAATAGAGCAAGTGTTTTGCATTTAGGAGGAGCGACAGTGCTGTAAACCAAACGAATATGACTCAGTGAACCCATTGATGATGTTATGTGGGGCAGAATCATGGGCCGACTCGAGGCTGGCCAAACTCAGAAGAAGTGTCCCAGGAGTTGCATGTCCCACAAAGTGTCATTTCCACGGATTACAATGCCGCAACAAGACCGTCTTTTGTCATAAACTGTCAGACGGTATAAGCAGAGTACAGTAAGGAAGCTTGCCAGAGACCTTTCAGCTGCCACAGAGACCAGGATTTCAAGGCATACCGTGTACATACAATTGAGTGTACGACCTGTATGCCCGCAGGCCTACCAGATGCATCCCATTAACTGCAGCCCATCGAAGAGAACATCGTGCTTTAACAGCTGACCAAAGGGCCTGCGATTTGTTTACTGACCAATCCAGGCTTAGTCTACACAATGGTTCTCGACGTATCTTCGTCTGAAGGGCACCTGAGACTAGGTAGAACACCTCCAACATCCTTCAACATCATCGCTTTGGAGGTGGTATGATTCTAGTGTGGGGCGGAATAATGTTGGGTTCACGTACACCCCTCCATGTGTCCGAAAGAGGAACCATGACAGGCCAGGCGTATAGCGATGACATACAGGAACAATATGTCCGGCTATTCAGGGTTGCAATGGGACCAGAGTTCGTGTTCTTGGATGACAACGCACGTCCTCATCAAGCCGCCCTAGTGGAGGAATATCTAGAAAGTGAAGATATCACCCGCTTATAGTGACCAGCTCGCACTCCCGATCTAAACCCTTGTGACCTATATTCTAAACTAACTTTCCTTTTTTGTTTCTTTCCGTATGTAAATTTTGAGTTTGTTCTCAGTTATACTTCACAATTTAACGTGACATCTTCTCTCTCATGAGAATACCGTTGGCAACACTTTTGAGGTCAGAGTGAATGTGACGTGTAACTGTATGAAATAAGAACGATAGATAAAAACTACAATACAACAGTTGCTCGTGTGGGGTATTGAATTGTGTTAGATATGTGGTACGTGATTTTTATGCTATACCCCAGTGTCTTATGCTTGCTGGAGAAATAAAGCATCATTCGTCTGGCCGTTAAGGTTTAATTTAGGAACTACGTATTTCATCGTGTGGTTATGTTTTAAAAATAACGTAAGAAGAGCGACAAAAGTTCAATACGAAAAGAGATTACGTTATACCCTATCGAGCATACATAGGACACATTCGGGAGATGTACTGCAGGACTTCATCCACCTCCTACAAGTCTTCTGGGACTTCGGACAGCATTGGGGCATGAATGGGACTCCGTACCCCAAGCACAGTTTGATAATTTGTGTTGAGAATGTCCAGACGCTGTACTACATATGTCTCTTTGACAGGCCAACATACAACATACTGAACACTTTCTTCAGCGTAAAACGTTTGTCTTCTGTACGAGATGTGCATTGCAAATTAGCTCCAGGGAGCTGTTTTTCTTTATTTTGAACACTATGGCGGATCCTCAAGTGCGTTTTTTAATTCTGAATTTTCGTTTAGTTCAATATGTTCCGTATCTAGAACATTTTGATTGAAGTCCAAAGCGTGAAGGAGTTGAAACTGACATTAGTCTTAATGAGTGCCATAATGATAATGATAATAAGTGGAAAGCGACACATGTCAGCAATTCCATCGAGCGCCAGAGACTATCCAACATATCTCAGCAGGGTGCAGAGTCCTCACACAAACAGAGTAAACTAACAGGCACAATCAAGTCGTCAAGATTGTCCATCAGAAATTGGAAAGAAAGCACCACCTCATTGCAACTGAGCCTGCCCCCTACTACAAGTATGAGCCAACAACGCTTCTATAGAACAACACTCACAAGATGTACTGGGACAGATCGATCAGAACAGATAAAACCATTCCCCACAATCGGCCCTATATCGTCCTGGTCGACAAGGAGAAGAAGTCAACATACCTCATTGACATAGCCGAGCCCAACACGTGCAACATCCAGAAGACGCACGGAGAAAAACTGTCAAAGTATAACGACCTACGATACGAAGTCAAGGAAATGTGGCATATGGAGAACGTCACCACCGTCCCCATAGTAATATCAGCCACAGGAGTTGTACCTAAGACCATTCACAGCACTATACAGACACTAAAACTTCAGCATAACACCTACATGGAACTACAGAAGACAGCTATCCTGAACACTTGTAAGATAGTAAGGAAGTTCCTGGACAACTGAGAGAAAGAAATACCACTTCCCAGACTTGGTACGTCGTACCAGTCCCGAATGGAAGAGAAGAAAAAACCTCAGGAAGAGGTGGAATCTCATTAAAAAAAATAATAAGTCAGACAGCATTTTGCATACAAAAGTCAAATTTCTGACTCAGAGGGAGTACATCAATAGAGTACGAAGAATATTGAAATCAAAACTTAATGGTGGAAATACAACCAAAGCCATAAATATATGAGCTATTCCAGTAATCAGATATCCAGCTGGAATAATTGATTGGACCCAAAGTGAATGAGAAATATTGGATCGGAAAACTCGAAAGCTATTGAACATGCGCCATGCACCCATCCAAAAAGTGACGTTGACAAATTATATTTACCTCGGAAAACTGGAGGCAGAGGACTGCTACAAGTACAACAGGTAGTATAGGAAGAAAAGAGAAGCCTGAATGATTACTTCAACAGAAGCAGAGAAAAGCTACTTAAGACAGTAAAAATTGAAAATATGTTAAAAACAACAGAAATCAAGGCTGAATACAAGAGAAAGTAGTTTAAAATCAGATTAGATGGCTGAAAGAACAAACCCCTGTATGGACAATTTCTAAAGAATATTGAAGAAAAAAATGACAAGAACTTGACTTGGGCATGGCTGAAATTGGGGATTTTCTATCAAGAAAGAAACAGAAGATCTGATTTTTTCTGTGGAATTGGAAACAAATGTTGTGAAGGCTAAAATCCTGAAAGTCAGTGATAATCCAAAGTGCCGATTTTGTCAAGAAAAAGATGAAACTGTGTCTCATCTTATATCTCAATGTAGTAAAATTGCACAGACAGATTACAAAACTAGACACGACAGGATCGCAAAATTTATTCACCGGTCATTATGCAGAAAGCACAATCTGCCAGCATCGAAAAACTCATGGCAGCATCAGGCTGAGAAAGTCGTAGAAAATGATCAAGTCAAGATTTTGTAGGATTTTCGAATTCAAACCGATCTGCACGCAAAACATAATACACCAGATATAACAGTCATAGAAAATCGGAAAGTCTGGATAATTGATATAGCGATTCCTGGAGATGCCAGATTCGATGAAAAAGAACTGGAAAAAATGGCTAAATATAGAGACCTGTCCATAGAAGTTACCCGATTATGAACTAAACACATAACGGTAGTCCCCATTGTCATCGGGGCACTTGGGACAATATAAAAAAAAATTATGAATCATTTCGAAAAATTGCAGCTTTCTGATATCCCACCTACAGAACTGCAGAAGACAGCTTTACTTGGGACATCATATATTTTGTGCCGCTTCTTAGGTCTCCGGTGGAAACTCGTATCAGCTCAATAACACCAGTCAATGATAATTTTGTTGTTTTTGTTTGATTGACATAGGCTGTGTTTCTTATATTTCGAATAAAGAAGATAATAATAATAATATAGAAACGTCTTCACGTTTTTATAAATGAAACAGCATGATTTCGACAAAGTACGCCTCCGAAACACGCAATTTCGTTCATCCACTTTTTAATTCTCCAAAAGTTTGCCAGTTGCTCTTCATTCGAAACGGTTCGTATTTCCATATGAAATAAAGGTGATTGTACCGAACACGTTGTTGTTTTGGAACCCATGATGAACTTCGCACACGTGATGCATATACCAATTACTTTTGTGTGGTTCAATGTTTATTTCAGTGCTTGCGTGTCGGGATGACGAGCAATGTTGATGCATATCAGACGTAACCACTGGCTGTGTTTACAGTGTAACCTTATTTTCTCACGAAAGACACGTGCAAAAATCCAAATAAACAACAAGCGGAATTTCAGCCTAGCTGTACTGCACGACGCAAGGGTGGCTCCAAAATGTCTTTGTCAACGTTTATTTTCTTATTTTTTGTTTGGCGCACTGTATCGTTTTGAATATTGATGTCCAAATGAGTCGTGAATCTTTAATACCGTGACCGCCACTTTTAAGGTTCACTGGGCATATGATTCAGACGCTTATAAGACTCAAAATTGGGAATCTCAATTCAAATCTAGATTTTTTCCTAGCAAAATCTCAGCTCATAAGAGTCACTTTGGCAGGGAATGTTTAACAGGCTTACCGGGGGAAAAAATCCGAGGAAAAAAGATCCACAGAGGAAAAAGCCAGGAAAAAAAAAATCCCAGCGGAAAAATAATCCAGGGAAAAAAAGTCAAAGGAAAAAAGCCAAGGAAGAAAACTCCATGGACATAAAGTCCAACGGCTACTTTCATGTAAGCTAACCAGTAAGAAACTTAGGGAAGACATATAAAACTTTCATAGATTTTTTCGTGAATCTGTGTTCATGTTAAATGACATGTCAAAATCATTTTTTTATTATAACTTTATGCAAATTTCTTTACTTTTTATACCCTAAGTTTACCTACCCTCATATTACATATTGTGAAATCATTTTGGGAGGGGAGGGTGGCTGTTGCCGCGACAATTATTCTAATTTCGGGCACATTGCTTTCAGTATAGAATTGCTCCAATTTGGGATTCAAATACAAAATTAATTGTTTTTAATTATGTTAATTAATTAACATAACTAATTACGTGACTGCTTAATTGGAGTAATTTTTAATTAGGTGCACGAACTATCATCCCAACCCAGGCCGCATAGGGAGTCGCTGGGTTCTTTTCTTCTTATTTCTCCATTTTCCCTTCCGCGGGGGAAAGGAGATCTAAATTGCAAGCGCCAGGCCAGGTGCAAAATTTCATAAACTAGGCGAAAGGCATTTTCTTCCATTCCCGGCACGTGAGAAGCAACAGCATTGCGAATCGCATAATGCTTCCGTAACAACAATGGCGTTGCGGTGGCTACACGACGAAGCTTAAGAAAGAAATCTTAAAGCGGTAAGAAGCTAAAGCTAGGCAATAAATGATACCCAAGAGCGTTGTCGGAGAACATATTTCAGTCTAGCATACGTGACTTCGAGCAGTTTTCAAGTTTTAAAAGGGGTTTGCTCGGAATCTACTATAATAGAACCCAACAACGGGGTGACAGTTACGGCCAAATACATTTTTAAAGGGCTTAGCTCAGCAGATGGTCAGCAGGCGCAGGGAACATCTGCCCCAAAGTAGCCACTGGTCAGCCGCAACTGGACAAGCGGTCCACTTGCGTACGAGGGGAGGGAATCCAGAACCAATGGTGGTGCGGGGGACGTTTTCTCGAGGTAAGGACACGCCTACCCGCAGGGCGATAAGGGAAAGCGAAAACTAAAATAAAAGCAGAAACTTAATAATTTCACGGCGAGAAAAAATACACGAGCGAAAAAACTTAAGAGAGAAAGAGAGAGACGGAGACAGGAGTTGTGTTTGCGAACATGGGGCGTCCCAGTAATTTTGGTCGGAAGAGCCAGCGGTAGGCAAAGAAATGCCAAACTATGTGGAGTGCCAGAAGTCCGTCGACTTGAAATCAAGAACTGTAGAACAGTAAAGTTCTGAGAATAACCATCGGCTGTGTTTTTATCCACGGAGGATACCAGCCAAACACCACCCACGGCCACCAGACCACCAGCGTTTGCCTCAACCACCGGATCGATGAGCCCAGCAGAAGTTCTATATAGGGTAAGACATCATCCTAATATTTCAATCCCTTGCATGCTGAGTATTCAGTTAAGTTTTAGAAATGAAACCTTATTGCTCACCCTGTACGGGTTGGATTGTTAGGGATATTGGTAGTTTTTACATTTTCTCAAGTAAACCATAACTTCCTTTCGTAGAGATGTGTTATAATTTAAGCCGGTCCCACGATTTAAATTGTTCTAAAATTAAGCATTATACAGCAAATAAATTTTACCTTTGTTTCTTAAATCAATGTGTTTTTCTTCACGCTGCTCTGCAAATGGGTAAGAGTATCTGTGTATTAGTTTAAAATAAGCCATAGTTTTCAAAGTTGTAAAACTTTGCCACAAGAACGGGCCACCGATGGACAACCGAAATTTTAGACTAGATTCCAATGGACAGCAATGTGAAGTCCCAGGAGATTTCTACCATTAATGGTTCCAAGTGTAAATTAGGAGAGGTGGGTGGATGGTAGTTAAAAAGCTGAAACTGTCTTGCCGATTCCCGCTGTGCACAGCAATGTGAAGCCCCAGGAGACTTCTACCATTAACGGCTCTAAGTGAAAATTAGGAGGTGTGGGTGGATGGTAGTGAAAAAGTTTGAAACTGTCTCGCCGATTCCCGCTGTGCACAGCAACGTGAAACCTTTACCCTCGGTGAGTCACTGCTTGGAAATCTGTTTGT
This sequence comes from Macrothele yani, assembly GCA_039090855.1. Lineage (NCBI taxonomy): Eukaryota > Metazoa > Arthropoda > Arachnida > Araneae > Macrothelidae > Macrothele > Macrothele yani. The sequence goes on from CM077008.1 coordinate 119,685,143, forward strand.
TTTCCATCCTCTATTCCTGACCAGGTGGAAACCATACGAGACAAAAGTAAAACTATTTTATAAATTTCTCTCTCTCTCTCTCTCTCTCTCTCTCTCTCTCTCTCTCTCTCTCTCTCTCTCTCTCTCTCTCTCTCTCTCTCTCTCTCTCTCTCTTTCTCTCTTTCTCTCTCTCTCCCTCTCTCTTTCTCTCTCTCTCTCTCTTTCTCTCTCTCTCCCTCTCTCTCTCTATCTCTATTATTTGTCCAGGCATGCATTCTGGACCCCTTGGTCATGGTGGGCTCCAAGGCTATAGGCCCTATAGACTCCCCCACCCCTCCTTAACCCGGCTATGCAAATGGATAACTGTTTCGTTGGAGTTGGATTTTATTTTCCTGCCTTTTTTTTCCGGTTGCTTTTTTCCTGGATTTTTTTCCTAGATTCATTTAACAGACATGAAGCTTTTTGCTGTGGTTTGCCCTTTCTACTCGCATGAATTTGACAAACTTCGAAAATTTTTACGAGCAAAATCGTTTTTAGCATATTCAAGGAATTTAATTCCAGGAAAAGTGTTTCTATCTTATCTTTATACGATAAATGTATCCCATTTAGAAGCTTTTGTTGCTGATGGGAACTATCATTCAAAGGCTCAGATCATCTTGCTGTCTTCTTCCTTATCTTTCCTTTTTTTTGTTTTTTTTTTTTGTTTGGGAGGTTTAAATACCATCGTGAGCAGCACGCAAGCTGCGAAAGCTCAAAGCATGCTTTCACCCCTGATGCGAAATTCCTCCTCAGAGCCTCTTTGTAAACTTCTCGCTGGAGAAACTTTACGTAACGTTTTCGAATTTGATAAGCACATATGCATTTGGTACATCCATCGCAAAAGTTGAGATAAGATGCTTTAGTCTTTTTCAAGTATACAGTGATACACTGGTGTGCAAAAATTAAGGATGAAGAGGAGAAATTAGCATAACAGCGGAACGAGTAGGCAGAACGGACCGAAAGACCACTCAGAAGATGGACTAGGGTCCAGTACGGTATGGCATGCGCATATATGCAGCATGACGTAGGGGGAGGGCGGGGAGGGGAGTGTCGGAAGGGTATAAAGCACACGGCCGGTGTACGCTCAGCAATTCGGTGAAAGCTATTGCACGGTGTACATCGGTTTGAACGACGTCGAGTTGCTGCCACCGTGTGATATGGCCAACAGGAAATCCAGTTGACGAGATCTGGATGACTTTACCCGAGGTCGCGTCATTGGGAAGTTGGAAGGAGGGCGAAGTGTGACTAGTGTGGCCGAGGAGTTCGGGATCGCTCACAGCATCGTTTCACGAGCTTGGAAAGCATTTCAAACGACAGGAACAGCTGTCCGAGAGTTTAGCATTGGTCGTCCCCGAGCAACCACGGCGGCGGACGACCGGTATATTGTCCTATAGGCGAGAAGAGACAGACGGCAGACAACGGGAGAAATCGCAAGGCACATGCAACAGACAACTGGATGTCTGTTATCGCGTTTTACCGTGGCCAGGAGGCTGCACAAACGTGGTCTATTTGCGCGTCGACCAGTACGGTGTGTGCCTTTAACGCCTGCTCATCGGAGACGGCGGTTTCTGTGGTGCCAGGAACACAAGAACTGGACACATCAGCAATGAGGTCGAGTTCTCTTTACGGATGAGAGACGATTTAGTCTGACGAGCGATTCTGGACGTATACACATCTGGAGAGAGCAGGGAACACGCAATCACACCTCCAACATCATCGAAAGGGACATGTTTGGAGTTGGTGGAGTTCTCGTTTGGGGCGGTATCATGTTTGGTAGCCGTACTGACCTCCACATCTTCCAAGGAGGTTCAGTCACTGGTGTCCGCTATTGTACCGAGGTTCTCCTGCATCACGTGTGTCTGTTTAGAGGTGCTGTGGGTCCTGAGTTCCTCTTCATGGACGACAACGCTACACCTCATCGTACAGTGGCTGTTTCAGAGCTGTTGGAGAGTGAAGATATTCAACGCATGGATTGGCCCGCAAGGTCCCCGGACCTAAATCCAATCGAACACGTATGGGACCTTCTCGGGAGACGCTTGGCAGCACTTCACCAGCCGCCAGCAACGATTCAGCAGCTGCGATTTACGCTACAAGACAAATGGGCAGCGACGCCTCAACAGCTCCTTAACAACCTCGTCCTCAGCATGAGCAAACGTTGTAAATCCTGCAACGCAGTCAGGGGTGATCATATACCCTACTAAAGACTGGATTTTTCTTGGCAGCCGCCTGTCACATGGACGTTTCTGTATTCTGTCCAGTTGTACTAGAAGCTAAATTTTAAATAAAGCGCCTTTGTATCCTTTGAATTCCTTGCTTGGACGGTTTTGCTCACTTGTCCCATATTCTTACATCTTGGGAATATTATGGTATGATTTGAGTCGATGTGGAGCACTTCTGCACGACGTTACATTCGAAAAACCGTCTCGTCCTTAATTTTTGCACGTAAGTGTATAAATTGTCACGTGGCAAATGGTGATTTCATTCACATTAACATATCTGAAAAAAACGTTTGTTTATAAGTAATGTGGAAACATAAGTTTGTCCGTGAAGGTGATCGATTCGCGTCCCCTCACTCCGGAGTAAGTTGCTCTCCCAACTAAGCTACACGGACGGAATGTACCGCTGGCAATTTTGTCGTCTTGACATGTGATTCACCTCTGTAGTACGCCGCATAATCTCCCTCTTGATTTTTCTTTTTAAGCGAAGTAAAAATTTTCATTAATTCCAGGAGATGTGTGGAACAAACATCACACATATTTCGAAGAACCCAACGTCCAGTACATCCGTTTTTAAGTTCGGGCGACAATGTGAAAACATAAATTTGTCCGTCACGGAGATCGAACCTGCGGCCCCTTGCGTCCTCCGGAGTAAGTTGCTCTTTCAACTAAGATACACGGGCAGAATGTATCGCTGCATATTTGTCGTCTTGAAACGTGCTTTATCTCTGTAGTACATCACAGTAACAAATAAAAACAGTTATAATCTTAAAAGACAGCGACAGTACTTTCACCCTTTTTTCGTGCACAAAGTTTTAGCACCTCTTAAGTCTGCTTCAAACAAAAACATATAAACAACGTTTCTAGCTTCCTCAGAAAAATATGAAATGAAAGGAAAGCAAGATGCATTGACAGATAGTGTACAAGCAAGATAGCCTGCGGCCAAAGATGGGTACAGGATGAATTGGTCTGTACCTTTTTGGGGTTTAAAACTCACTCTTGGTTTTTCTGAGCTCCAAACAAAATAAGGCGATAGGAGCCCCGAAAATACTTTTCCCCACACAGGCTATTTAAGATTTAAAGTTTTATGAGAATTACGTTGTTAATGTCACTTTTGCACGGTATGTTTAACAGATCAAACGCCCCCATGCTTTGCTTATCCTTCTAACCGGCCCTGCGCCGCCCCGGTGGCGCAGTAGTCTAAGGCGCTGGCCTCTGATCATTCGTCCGTAAGGGGTCCGGGTTCGAATCCCGGTCAGGCATGGATGTTGTGTTTGTCTTACGGCACTGGCTCTCTCCCTTCCCTGGAACCAGTGACCCTAAATTAGGGACGAGTGACTGCTTATAGCCCATTGAGTTGCTCACGGTGGGTTAGTCGTGTTTATCTGTGCTCCTCAAGTTTTCGTTGGTGTGTTATTTTTCTTCGTTGTCAGTGTTCTATTTCGTGTGTGTGTTGTGTGTGAAGGTTCCGTGTTTCTTTTTATATGCCTGCCGAGCTGGTAAGTGCTTATTTTGATTAGTTTATCTTATTTTTCTGCCGTGGCCAAGCTGGCTAAGGGCTAAGCTTTTCCTCGCCATTGCAAATGGCGGCTTCCGGAAAGAATGACGTCCTAACCCTTGCTACCGGAAATGATGATCTCCCGATAACAGTTTCTCTAAATACTACTACCAATGACGAGTCTATCTCGATAAACCACTCCTCCTTGCAGCCTTCTGTTGCTGCCTTACCATCGGATATTGCCTCTTCTTCCAAGTCTCCCAGCGGCGATACGATGTCTTCTCTGAAAGCTAATGATGACGCCATGGATGTTTCGCACTCCATGCCGGAATCATCTCCAAAGCAACGTACAACTACCCTCTCATATGCTGACGTAACCGCATCTAAGTCGGGACCTTCCCAGTCTTCTTTTTCTCCTGGACAATATGAGATGACGCATAATGCTGAAGTCATTGAGGTTGTCCTTAAAGACGATACCCCTTCTGGGCTGAAATTCCTTCAAACTATGGAGAATGGTGTTGTATTTCCGAGCCTGAGAAATACAAAACTTACTGCATATACTGCTGCTCTTCGAGAGATTGTTCCTGCATCAGCCATAACTCATGTGGGCAGGAAGCCTTACAAAGTAGTTGTTTACTTCTCTACTCCTGCCCATTCCCTACATGTACTGACCAAGGGCATCTCACTTGGTGATCGTCACATCCATGCCGAACCTGTTTCACAGAGTTCCGTTGTTGTAAGCTTCTCACCAGTTCCACCTGAGGTTTCAGATGATCTCTTGGTTGCCGCTCTTCTTCCTTATGGCCGGATCATTGGAGGTGTAACTACCTACTCTTCGTTTCCAGAGGTGCCAGAAGATAGATACCTACTCGGGTTTCGCCGCAATGTTCGTGTGGTCTTCCCTTCAGAGGAGCACATGCTGCGTATTCCACCCACTTTACGTGTACGCTGTTGCACGCACATTAGAGAGATATTCATCACAGTAGGCTCCGTCTGTCCAAATTGTAAAGGCACGGGACATTCCCGCGCTCTATGCCCTCATAATGCATACACTCTTTCCAAATCAACAGCACGACCTTCTTCCTCTTTGTCACGTCAATCGGCATCCTCTTCTGGTGCTAAAGACCAGCAACAGCAGACTTCCTCAAAAAGTAGTGATGCAGCAGTTGGTCAACCGACGTCTACAAAAAGTAGTGAGACAGCCGTTCGTCAACCGATGTCTACCAGAAGTAGTGAGACAGCCGTTGGTCTACCGACGTCTACCAGAAGTAGTGAGACAGCCGTTGGTCAACCAACGTCTCTGGGTAAACCCTCGACCTCGGGTGATGCATTGGCGCCCCCGTCATATCTTCAGTCGAAAGAGGCATCAATTGTTAATCCAAAGTCTCCTATAGAGATGGTTGATGACGATTCTCGTCATACTGCTACACCGACCGTTATGGTTGCTTTTTTAGTTCCTTTTAAATTGCCGGAAGTTCCAATTTTGGTTACAGCAAAAAGTCGTGGAAGGGCGAAGCGACGTAGAACTTCACGCGCTCAGAATAAGAAGGTTAGAATTACAACCACCCTTAGCGCAGGACGTGATCGTTCTAGTAGTCAGATGCTCACGTCTGAAGGCTCTATGGAATCTGATACAGATGATGGAACAATTATTCCGATCTCCTGTGAAAACTTTTTAAATATTCTAGAGGCATCCTCTCTTCCACAAACACCTGTGTCTGGGGAGAAGGTGTATGCGTTCCTAATAAGTCCCCGTAGAGACAAGCTGTCTCGCAATTTTTGGAAGGTTACTCCCACTGTCTGTCTGACACCATGAATCAAATGTTGGCGATACATTCTCATTTACGTACCGTTCCGGGCAGAGATCTGGGTGGTCCCTACTGGGCAAAGAAGTTCCGTAGCCGTCTCGCCAAGTTACAGAACGCAGCCGACAACATCCTCCAACCATCATCAGACTATTCTGTTCAAGACAGTCTCACTGAATAGTACGGGTATGTGTACCCCTTTGGCGAATGCTTTAGTGTATGAAGACGTCCACCACCTCAAACCAGATCTCCTACTTTTGCAAGAGACAAATTGTCTATCCAATTCACCCTTCCATCGCTGGAGGAGATGGGACTATCAGTTTCATCACGCGTATAGGCTTTCTCTTCGAGGAGGTTTAGCGATTGGTGTACATAATAGATTTCGTCAAGCACTCTCCTCTGTTAAAGTTCGTAACCTGTGCCGAGATTTATTGCAGCGACTCACTTTCGTTCTAGATGGACAACGATATTTAGTTTTCAACATATATATTCCATGTTCATCTACACATCTAACGTTGTTATTTTCGTCGCTCCACTGCACTTCAGTCAGCATTACCATCAGATCATGTGCTCATTGGAGGAGACTTTAACTGTACACTTCAACCAGAGCTCGATGGCGCTCCTTCGAGGATTGAACATCGTTCACGTCTTGTGGAGCAATTGCGATCATTAGTGTCTGATTTTGATTTACATGACGTGTTCCGACGATTGCATCCGACATCCATTTCACATACCTGGAGAGCTTCATCTGCATCCTCCTCTCTTTCTGCCAGGCTGGATTGATTTTACGCTTCTGTTCTGCTCCGTTATTGCCCATTACAACGGATTGTATGCACTCTCCTACAGCTTCATCGATCATTGTGCCATCACTATCTCCTGTAGCTATTCATCTCGTCTGCATGTTAGGCCTCGGTCATGGACACTGGACACTTCTCTCCTAGCTGATGAGAATATGTGCACCGAGATCAGAGATCTTCTTGATCATATGCGAGAGGGCCTGTCCACTGCACCTTGTGCCATCAATTACTGGCTCGAGGTAAAATCTTACCTAATTTATCTTCTCAGACGTCATTCCTTCTCCGAAGGCACGAAGCGCTCCGTGGAAGAGCAAAATCTCCGAAACATCCTGTTACAGCTTGGTGCGAGTCATCCCATGTATACAGCTTACCAAGCGGATCTTAGAGCACTTCTTGAGCGTCGTGAACGTCAGGTAATTCTTCGTCTCCGTCTACAACATCTATCACCAGAGGACTGCTCCTTTGAGTTTCTATCCGCCTTAGAAGAAAAACGCAGCTCGTCGCATCAGCTTCGACTACTTCGGCGGCCAGATGGTGAAATCACCTCTGATCCGGATGCAGTTTGCTTTCAGGTTCGTCGATATTTTACTATCAAATACAGTGAAACTCCTCAGCCTTCTGTTTCTGCTTCTGCTACTTTACTCTTTGCTCTTCCCCAAGTTCCTTCCAATCTCTCTGATTCCCTTTTACAACCTATTTCGCAGACTGAACTACGGACCATTCTTGCCTCTCTAAATTCCCGTGCTGTCCCAGGTCCAGATGGCCTTCCGCTCCTTTTCTACCGTACTTTTCTCCCTTCGTTGCTTCCATTTCTTCTCGCCGCTTTCAATGCTGCTGTTTTTTCCTCTTCTCTTCCGAGGGGTTCCACAGAGGCTCATATGGTGTTATTCCCCAAGAAAGGCGATCTGCTTGACTTGGGAAACTGGCGTCCTATCTCGCTACTAAACATTGACTATAAACTCTTCACTAAGCTCCTTCCCAGTCGACTCAACCAAGTTCTTCCATTTCTTCTTTCTCCCGACCAGACCTACACGGTTCCTGATCGGTCCATCACTTCTAATCTCAATCTCCTTCGAGATCTACATCTAGCTCGTACTAACTCTGAACCACTTGCCCTCTTTAATCTTGACCAAAGAGCTGCTTTCGACAATATCTCACATTCGTACCTTTCTGCTGTTCTTATTGCTTTCGGCTTTCCTTTTGCTTTTGTTACCTCTATTCTTGCCCTTTATCAGGACGCTGCTTTCCATGTCAAGACTGCCGCCTTCTTGACTGCACCTATTCCTTTTCGGCGAGGCATTCGGCAGGGTTGCCCACTTTCTGGGCAGCTCTTTGCCATTGCTTTTGAGCCGTTTCTTCGGTCTGTCCATCGAGCCTTTATAGATGCACTGCCACCGCCTACTGCAAGTACTAGGCACTTTTCTGTGACATACTCTGCATATGCCGATGACGCGACCTTTTGTGTACGGACAGACGCTCAATTCGACATCTTGCTCCAGATTTACGATCAATATTCTTAATGTTCTGCGGCATCACTTAATACATCCAAGAGTGCAGGTCTATGGAGCGAAGCGTGGGCCTCTAGGACTGACACCCCGTGGGGCGCCTCATGGACTGCTTCATCCCAAAAATTCCTTGGGGTCCATCTCGGAGTCCGTCTTTCTGCTCAAAATGAAACATGGAATGCTCTCAGAACACGCCTTACTCGAACTGCTACCTTCTGGCGAGGTTCCCAGTTTTGTACTTCTTACTTCTCAAGAGCTAGAATAGCTCAGACTTATATTCTTTCACCATGCCTATATGCATGGTCAGCTGAACGTATGCCCATTTATCACCTCAATGAAATCACTCGAATCATCTCAACGATAATATGGAACAGGTACCATTGGATCCAGGTCTCCACTCTCTGTCGTCGAGTCACTGATGGAGGTATTTCACTGCTAGACGTTCGCACCTACTATAAAGCACATAAAGTGGTTTCTTTCCTGCGGCTACTAAGTGCACCAGAGTCGCCAGTTACGCTCGTTAGAGATGTCATGATATCGCCTAAGAATTCCCGAATCACTTTCATCATGTATCTTCTAATGGATCAATCTCCTTTTTCCATTCTAAACTTTCCCCTTTCTACAAAGAGGTCCTTTCCTTTCTCCGTTCTCTACCCCTCTTCCGTGCTCCACCGGCTTCCACCACTGAACTATTAGCTGAGCCCCTGTTCTTTTCTTCCATCCTTCATCCCCCTAATGCTCCCTACTTTACTGACCTTTCCTGGCTCCCCGCCGGAATAGTATCTGTTCAGGATCTAATTTCTCCAGATCTTTCTTAGAAACCCTTCTCTGATCTTTCCCCCTCCTCCCCCTACCTCTTCCTCTCTTTCGCTGTATGATTCCCTCCGTTCTTCAATCATTACCCTCTTCCCAAACCTTGCCTCTCAAGCTGGGTTAACTCTTGTTCCCTCTGCCTCTCTTCCTCTTCCCTTTTTCCTTTCCGTTCGGGGCTCATCACTTCCTCTCTCCAGTTTTTCTATCTCGTCTCTTTACCGTTGTCTCATTGATCCACTGTATGCTACACCATTGATGATTCCAGATGTTCCGAATGTCGCCCTTTCACAAGTGTGGTCCATGTCTAATTCACCAGTATCTGTTCCAGCAGAAAGAAACATCCAATGGTTGTTTCTTCATCGGCGGTTACCAGTTCTTACCAAATTATTCAGGATGACGCTTGTTGATTCGCCTAACTGCATGTTTTGCTCTACGATTGCGGATGTAGATCATGTATATCAACATTGCACAGTGCTTCTTCCCTTGTTACATCTGACCTTCACTACTGCACAGTGCCTTAGTACTACTGATCTCTCTTTCTCAGCCTATAGCACGCTACTCAGTTCCAGTACTCTGCCTATTCCTATATCAGAGTCATGTGCTTATGTTTTCATATTAGCAAAACATGTGATTTTTGCTACTATCAACAGCTTCGTTCTACCCCTATACAGCCTACCATCTTTCAGGCGGGAGCTGCCATGTGCAGTCAGTTCCGGAACAGACTGATTTCACGCTTGAGGCTTGCTTTCACTGTTGCTAAGGCTGCGAATCGAATCCCACACTTTATGTCAGTGTGGTCACCTTTTCGTCAATGGTTTTCTGGTCCATCAGAAGACCTTAGACTATTGTTCTGACTTCTGTGAATTTGTTTAGACTAACTAAAGTATAGTTTTGTGATTAACGTGTTCTTAGGTGCCCTCTTCATCATTGCTGCCCAATGTTACTGCGCGTCTGCATGTTTCTCACCAACAAGGTCCTGTAGGTGAGGTTTTTTTTTGTTTTTTTTTTTTGTTACACCACAGGCACTTAGATAAAGTTTAAAGTTTTATGTTCAACGCTTTCCTTATGTCTGCCGGGCTTTATAATTTCTGGTTTATGCTCACGGTGCTGAGCAAATGTTTGTTAATGTTTAAATTTAATTATTAATTTTGCACAGTGGGGTTTTTGATCATGGTACATGTACATAAAGGTATATGATCAGTCAAATACACAATGTTCAGCGAGGTTTAGCACTTTTGTTGTACAAAAAGTAATTGTTCCTCGTTCAGATATTTGTACTATACCTGAAGTATAGTTGCTATGCCAAAGGCTCAGTTTTGTATATACTAATGTACTTTCCTAATTACACTGTAAAATTTATGTTCGGCACATTTCGCATGTTGGGTCAAGATTAGATGTCTTAAGTTTCATGCTCATGGTGCGGAGCAAACGTTTTGATAGTATTTAAATTATATGTTAATGTTACACAGTGTGGTTTTTCTCATGTCACATGTGCCTACCAGGAAATAATCAGTCTATTACATAATGTTCTGCGCTGTATTGCACATTTGCTGTACAAAGAGTCAGTTTCATATTTTCATTATTTGTATTGTACCCGAAGTATAAATTTTCTGTAAAACGCAAGTTCTGTTTGTACTAATATACTTTACTCTTTGCACTGTGAAATTTACAGTTGTACCATGGAATTGTAATTCTTTATTAGTGTCTTCCCTATGCCGTTGCACCTTGTGTACATATGTTGTTGTTCATTGCAAGTTAATCTATATGTGATTGAGGCACTTGTTTAAGCCTAAGTAATAGTTCTTTTTATAATTTGACAGTGTTTCACAATAGAGATATTGCATTCAATTTGTATAGAGTTCACACCATCATTGTAATTAGATTATTTATTCGCTTATCTTTCAGACACTGAAAAGTATAAGCCTTCTGCTCTTTTCTTCTTTTTTTCAAGATTGCTCAAAACATACATGTTTGTTTTTGCACTGTAAAATTTATAGTTATACCTTGCACTGGTGTTCACCTATTAGAGATGGCACTCTGCTGATGCACATTGCGAACATATGTTGTACATAGAGTAAGTCAACCCTTCAGTCCAGTATTGTCAGTGTTATGAATTTGCTTACATTGTATATAGTGCATCCACATAGTGTAAATATCTCATCGTCATTGTAAATAGGTCATCTACTTGTTTATCTTTTGGTAACTGTTAAGCACAGGCCATCTGTATCTTCCTGTCCATGTTTGCTCCAAATAAATATTGTTGAAGCTCACGGTGGTCGTTAAACCTCCAATCAAAAAAAAAAAATAATAATAATAACCGGCCCTGCTCATAGGGTTACAAGCAGTCTGTGGCGTGAGGCAAGCACACCACCCATGCCTGATCTGGGAGCCGAACCCTTGCCCGCTCGTCCGTACGGTCAGACGCCAACACTTGGGCCATTGCGCCACTGGGGCGGCTTTACTAATCCTAATTCAATCCTAATTCAATGAGTCTACATATCAATTAAACCAACCGTTTTACGAATGAGGTTCTCAGCAGAGAAGAAGATAGTCTGGTTGGATAGAAGGTACGGAGTCTAACAATTCTATAGGAAACAGTATATCAGCTACTTAAATATTGGAAACAGAGCGACCTATGATTCCCTGGGAACGAACAGGATGAGAGATTTAAGAAATGTGGGATACGAGCATAAGATTCACGTTTGTACTTTAGCGAGAAAGCAGAAATGATCTTACAGTAGACTAAAAGTTCTTGCCTATGTCCATCCGAAGCGATACTAAAAATAATTTCATTCGCAACGGAATATCATAGAAAAATTAAAAGTGGTAATTTTTAACGTAGTTCACGTTGATTTCGGCGCTTGCTCCAACGTTCTGGAAATTTCTTAATTCCATTTCAAGCAAACCTTTTGGTTGTTTGTTAATCCAACTTTTCTCCGCAGTTCCGTTAATGTCAATGCACTAGTTCCAAAGTACTGGAAGCTTTATAATTCCAGTTTCAAAGAAAGTTTTTGGTTGCTTGTCAATCCAACTTTTCGACTTAGTCCCCGTTAACTGCAATGCACTTGTTCCAATGTTCTGGAAGTATTTTAATTCCAGTTTCAAAGAAGGTTTTCAGTTGCTTGTCAATCCAACTTTTCGACGTAGTCGCGGTTAACCTCAATGCAGTTCTTCCAACGTTCTGGAAATTTCTTAATTCCAGTTTCAAGCACACCTTTTGGTTGTTTGTTAATCCAACTTTTCTCCGTAGTTCCGTTAATGGCAATGCACTAATTCCAAACTACTGGAAGCTTTATAATTCAAGTTTCAAAGAAAGTTTTAGTTGCTTTTCAATCTAACTTTTCGACGTAGTCCCGGCTATACGCAATGCTCTTGTTTCAATGTTCCAGAAGCTTTTCAGTTCCAGTTTCAAAGAAGGTTATTGATTGCTTTTCAATCAAACTTTTCAACGTAGTCCCCGTTAACCGCAATGCACTTGTTGCATTGTTCTGGAAGCGTCTTAATTTTAGTTTCAGAGGTTTTTGGATGTTTGTCAATCCAACATTTCAACGTAGTGGCCGTTAATTGCGATGCATTTGTTCCAATGTTCCAGTAGCTTCTTAATTCCAGTTCCAAAGAAGGTTTTTGGCTATTTGTCAATACAATTCGCTCAACTGCAAACTCTCCACCTTCTCGGAGATAGAGAACTGGCGCTTCCTTTGCATACTCGCTATATAGTCAAGTCCGTAGTATAATATCAACGAACTAAAGCAATGCAATTATATTGCAACAGTGAGTTCATAACAGATATAAATCGTCCAAACATAATGTTCTATGACAAAAGACAGAATGAAGCAGCCATTATTGATATGCACTGCCCTAGCCTTATACATTTAATGTTCTACACTCATCTATTTGTAGTGAATTTGATCCCACGCTAGTGCCACGTCATAACCCAACTCTAAATATGTCTCTGTGGCTATGATGAGACAATTTTACGACTAAAAATGCAAGATGCCTGAATAGACAGAGTTAACTGATTTCCAGCGATGATTGTAAATAGGATGCCATGTACGCAATCGCTTCGTGCTTGACATTTCAGCTGTACTGAGGATCGCTTCGTCGGCAGTGATGTGATATGCAAATAGCAGCATCCTGTGGGTAAATCTGCCAGAACACGACCCAGTAATTCTCCCAAGCTAACAAAATATGATGAGAGATATTCACAAAGGAGTGTCCGTTCAAAACGCAAACCAGCATTCTACCAAATCATGCAAACCTTATATGAGACTATTGGGGCTAATATTAGCACCGGTAGAGGGTGCAGGAAGCTGGACTACATGGGTTACAAAGGTCGAGCAGTCATCCATAAGGGGGTTACTACTTCAACTAATGTTACAAGCACCTTAGCGTGGTGTAAGGAACGGCGATCTTAGACTGCAGACTGACAGGAAACTGTTCTAGACTGCCGACTCACGATACACAGCAGACCAATCTGATGGGCGTGGAATATCCCGGGAAAATGGTACCTTCCGGACTATATCGTACACTGTTAAAACTTTTGTGGTAAGTTGCTCTAAAAAGTGGTGCTACACCACTTTGTGAGAAAGGATACTCCACTGCGTGGTGCAAATAAAACCCAACAACATGTCCAAATTTGCCCCACGTTATGGGGCAATACGAACAACCATGTTGTTCGTTTTGTTTGCTCAACGAAATGGCCTTTCTTTTCTCACAAAGTGGTACAGCTAGTGTAGTACCACTTGTTGGTGCAACCTACCACAAAGTTTTTAACAGTGTAGAGACAATGAAGTTTGGTGGACGGTTAGCATGAGGATATTTTTAGTAGTTTGGCTTGTGCTCATTAGTCGTTTTGAACAAAACATGAATGCTGAGCTTTACCTAGATGTCCAGAATAATTATGTACTTCCAACGTTGCGACAGTACTTTGGGGAAGGCTCATAACTCCATCGACAAGACAACGTAGTATTTCTTACTACTCGATTTGTTACAGATCAGCTTGAAGACATGGGCATCAAAAGGTTGGACTGTCCGGCCCTATGAAGTATCTCTGGGATGAATTGGATTATCAGGTGCGTGGAAGAAAAGATCGCCAAACAAACAAAGCTGAACTGGTTGCTGCTTTGAAGGCCGAATGATGGAATATACCGGCTAACATTTACAAAAATCTGGTGGAAAGGATTCCACGAGGACTAGAGGTCTACATAAGGGCCAAACGTTTCAGCACACAAGATTAAATTTTATTTACATAAATATTTTTTGTAGGCAAGCAGGTATTCCGATATTAATGGAATGGTAGTATAGTCGTACTGTGGATTATAATGTTCAGACGTCTGAACACTCACTGGATCTGAGCCTGGGCGTCACATTTTATATTGCACATATGCTCTTTCAACTTAATTTCTTCAGGTTGCAGTAAAGTGAAAGTCTTCAGTTGCTATTGGCACTGGTTCCTGATTATTCGTAAAATTCAAGCCTCGACTTAGACAATGATGGTGCACCTGAACTACATCGCACACTCTCTGACCTCCGTGGAGCCAGTGAACCCAAACTACTCACAAGCAACTCCTTATAAAACTAAGAGCTGATTATGGTGGCTGTTAAACAACAAAACAAAACCAAATAAATAAAAATAAAGTAAGAATAATAATAATGATAATAATAACGGGACCCCTTCACCAAGCGATAAACCAGAGTGACAAGAAGTACACAGCCCTAGACCTCTTTACTCAGAACATCAATATTGAAACGAGGGAGCCAAAAGAAGAAGCTTGGGGCAGGAAGGTCCTACACGGAAGGAACTACAACGATCTGCAATCGAACTATGTGGATAAGACTGCCTCCTATGCATGGCTAACAAACGGATCACTCTTTGTCGAGACCGAAGGGTTCATGATGGCTATACAAGATCAAGTTGTAAACACCCAAAACTACCGGAAGCATATCCTGAATGACACGTTAGTGAAAAGCGACACATGTCGGCAGTGCCATCAAGCGCCAGAGACCATCCAACTTATTACAGCAGGGTGCAGAGTCCTCACACGAGCAAAGTACACGAACAGGCACAATCAAGTCGCCAAGATTGTCCATCAGAAATTGGCAAGAAAGCACCACGTCATTGCAACTGAGCCTGTCCCCTACTGAAAGCATCAGCCAACAACTCTTTTAGAGAACAACACCCACAAGATATACTGGGACAGATAGATCAAAACAAATAAGACCATCCCCCACGATCTGCCCGACATCGTCCTGGTCGACAAGGAGATGAAGTCAACATATCTCATTGACATAGCCGTGCCCAACACGTGAAACATCCAGAAGATGCAAGGAGAGAAGCTGTCAAAGTATAACGACCTACGATACGAAGTCAAGGAAATGTGGCATATGGAGAGCGTCACCACCCTCACCACCTTCCACATAGTTAATATCTGCCACAGGAGTTGTACCTAAGACCATTCACATCTCAATAGAAGCACTAGACCTTCAACCTATAACACCTACATGGGACTACAGAAGGCAGCAATAATGAACACTTGTAGGACGGTAAGGAAGTTCCTGAACAATTGAGAGAAGGAAATACTACTTCCTAGACTTGGTACGTCGTACCCGTCCAGGAAGGAAAAGAAGAAAAATCTCAGGAAGATTTGGAATATCTTTAATTCTCATTCATAATAATAATAATAATAATAATAATAATAAGCGCATAATGAATAAGACTCAGTAGCAGTCACTCACAGGAACTCGCATGAACCTACAGAGAACCAGGTTTTCATATGGAGAACCATGAATTGCGTCTTCCCGGTGGGACAGCAGTTTGAGGCGCTAGTTTCTGATCATTCGTCCGATATGGGATCCCGATTGTGTCCCAGATGCTGCATGGGTGTCACGGTTGTCATACTGCGCTTGGTCTGCTCCTACCCTGGAACCAGTGGCTCCACAAATTGAGGACGAGTGACTACTTATATCCCTTATAGTGGCGTATAGTGGTCGTCAAATCCCGAAACCAAAAAAAAATTCATACATTGAATATATTAACCATTGCACGGGGGCTGGAAATAATCTTTTTTATTCTGGTCTGGCGCGGATGCAAAGAGAAAGCCACAGACGACATGCATGATCTTCTCGTTGAGGGTTTACGGATTTAACTTTTAATACACTTTACTTTGCGCAGTCTATGTTATGTTACATTGATACTGAGAAATACTCGTTACCAAGATTTATACACTAGTTGGTACTTTTGTCACCATCTTACTGTGTGCGAAATAAAACTTTCACGACAGACACAAAGGCACATTAGCAACACTATTGACCGTTAGTAACCTTTCCAAACAGTTTCCAGGAGAAATCGAGCATCGTACGTTAGGGAGCTCTTTCAGCTAAAAGTTTTATTACTATGTCTTCAGCAAACAGTAGCACGGTGAACGAAAGTGGTCCCAGACTATTATTAGCTTACAGTTCTCGCTGAGACAAGTGATGTTTTCTTCAAGACAAGGGGTCCGAAACACAGAGAGTATAAAGGTTACGAAACGAAGTGGGAGGCGGGCGGGAATGAGCAAGGCTCCCAAAATGCGGTGCGCAAGATGTATCGGATGTGAAAGAAAGGAGATAATCGATGGAATAACCAGCTGTAAGTAAAGTAATTGTAAATGAATTGCATTACTAAGACAATTCCAGGACAAATTATGAGCGTTTTCCAATAATCAACAGTAGAGAAAAGTCACAAGTGCCTTTACTGCTTTTATAAAAGTTGTAGTACCAATCGAACACAAAGCGAGAGAGTTAAATTCCTCTAACAATAACATTTTTTGCAATGATTTTAGTTTTGATAGTTTTCTTCCATATTGTTGCAGGCTACAAACAGGCTCATTACGTGTACAATTTATTTTGATTCAAACGATGAATGTATATTCGTTACTTCATTTCTGCAAATTGAAGTTGCATTTTTATGACCGTCTTTAAGGTTTCTGAGGATCCGCTTTTGATTTTGGCAAGACAAAAAAATAATGTAAGCCACAGCATTGCAGAGAACACGTAACGGTATAAAATATAGATGCAGGAAAATATTTTCCCATTATCCCGCGCACTCAGCAAAACCGTCACATACCGTTTATTTTGATTGTCTAAAAGCTCCAGTTTTTATCATTGCGTGCGGATATTATCATTTTGAGGTCTCTTGTGCCTACGGGAATTAGCGAAGTCATTATAGCCCGGTATCAGTGACTCAGCGTGGAATGTAAGTTGGGTTTAATTTGGTTAACCAGAGCAATAAGTCATCGCATTTCCCATTGCGTGCGTCTCAACTGTCAATTAACGAGATTTAATTTCAATAATGTTTTCGTGCTCATACCTCATTTTTTATGCGTCCGGAAGAGAATAAACGACATCTTAAACTCCCAGAGCTGCTTCCACAACCACCCTTCAATCTGAAACAGGGGTCAGAGTTCAATGGGCTAGATGAGGGGGGGGGGGGAGTAAAGTCAACGCTTCTGTGATCCAGATCGTATCCCACGGATTCCGGTTCAGTGACATATTACAAAAGGAAAGGCGGAGTAACGATCTTCGGGGGAGACAGAGAGATTGACAACATGGGATTTCCCGTCATGTCAGGTGACGCCTGCAAATGATTTTATTTTTCTTAATGGGAAACAGAAGGAGGCCTCCCCTCGAACAAAAGAAAAATCATAACCGTGTTAAAGTTCGCAGATCAATTGAAACTCGAGTATTGTTATAAAGGAGATGTGTTGTGAAATCAACATTGGAGCCGCCAATTTTAAATGGAGAAGCTGTCACGAGGTACGGTTCTGACTTTGCTTGTTAGCGGAATCAGCTTTCTGTTTGCATCACGTGTCACATCCTTTTGTTAAAAGCGTTAATTGATCAGAATGGCGCCACACGATGAACAACAACATGAGCAGAAGGCGATTGCAAACAGTTCCTCAGGCTCCTAGGCCTCAAAAATGTATCACCTTCATTTCATCCACTCTAAAATATGAATCCAGGGGGGGGGGCTACATTTTAGAAAATGTATTGCAATTGTACAAATATGCATAAAAATTAAGCCAATACAAATTTGGAAGTTGTGAATCCGTTTATTGGTGCAAATATGACATGAATGGTAAGTCAGATAATATCCGAAAACTTCAAAATTTCGTCGTACTGGAGCAGGAATCGAACCCGCGTCTCACGTATAGCGGTCGAGTATGCAAACCAATAAATTTACCACGCAGAACGACGAAGTTTCAAGTTTCCGACTAATTTGAATATAATCACCACCACAATATTCGCTAAACAAAGCAACCAGCATTCATATATATAGTGCTGGAAAAAATGTTATGGTCGTGTAAAGAAATGCGAAAATGCAGAAAATAGATGACTGAGTTGATGGGGCGAACCGTTCAAATAGTGCTAAAAAAAGTTTCAAACCCTTCTAAAACAATAATGTGATAAAAATGTTTGGAGAAAAAAATAAAAATAAAACCGAATTAACTACATTTGCAGCTAGAAAAAACGATAAGGTCAAGAACGTTTCTCGAAGAGTATGTAAATTAGGTTGTTTCATGCATGTGTAGGAACAGGCGCCTTGATAAGCAGAGCACGTGACAACGTCAGTTTTGGCTTTGAGATGAGTATTGCTATGGCGAAGGGCAAAAAGTTGTCGGATTTTGAACGCGGTAAAATACAAGGATTGCATGCGAGTGGGAAGAATGGTGCGAAAATTGCAAAGGCTATAGGCCGATCCAAGACCGTAGTGAATAATTATTTGCGAAATCCATCTTCTTATGGACTAAAGAAATCTACAGGTAGGTCAAAATCAATTTCAAATCGCATGAAACGTAGAGTTTGTAAACTTGCATGTGCTAACAAAAAGTCGTCCAGTGAAATTGTTCGTGAACTGAACTTGTCCTGCAGTGGCCGAACTGTAAGAAATGTTTATAAGCCAAATTCGAACATCCAATATATTAAGCTAAAGCCAAAACCCTACGTGAATGCTAAACATATATGTGCTCGAGAAGAGTTTCCAAAAAGGCATATTATTTCCAAAAATAAGTGGAAAGACGTGGTCTTTTCCGATGAAAAGAAATTTAATTTGGACGGGCCTGATGGTTTCGCTAAATATTGGCATGATTTGCGTAAAGAAAAACCTTAGTTCTCAAAGCGCAAATTCGGCGGAGGCTCGGTCATGGTTTGGGGGGCATTTTTTGCTCCTGGAAAAACTTCACTTGTGATTATTGACACAAAAATTAATTCCGACAAGTACCAAGATATGCTGGCGGATAATTTACTACCTGTGCGCTCCCTTTACGGCATCGGGAGATTGGAATTTTCAGCAAGACAATGCCAGCATCCACAACTCTCGGTCTACTAAAGCGTGGTTTGAAGCCAATGACGTTCGTGCTTTGGACTGGCCTTCACAGAGCTCCGACCTTAACCCGATAGAAAACCATTGGGGTGTAATGGTGCTCTCTGTCTACAAGGACTTCAGACATTTTCCAGACAAAAGCGGACCTTATTGCAGCCATGCAGACAGCATGGACAAACATCGAAATTCCGACACTATCGAAACTTGCAAACTCTATGACTGATAGATTGATTGCAGTCATTGAAAAGAAAGGCAAACTATTAGACTATTAAGTGCTAAATTGCTGAAACATGTATGCCGACCTTATATTTTTTTCCAAAATGAAAATGGTCTAATAATTACAATTTTATATTTCATTGTTAATTATGCAACATTCACATAAATATTTTGTCTGTACTCCGATTATATATTGCTTTGATACTGTGTTAAATTTTAGGACCTCTAGAATTGTAGTACTTATGTAATAAACTGTTTTGTGTGCGACCTTATGTTTTGTTCCTGGACTGTAGAGAATTTGGACGATGTGACGCTTATGTTCAAATTAATAGAAAACTTGAAACTTCTTCGTGCTGGGTGGTGTAGTGGTTAGCATACTCGGCCGCTATACGGGAGACGCGGATTCGATTCCCTCTCCGGGACGACGACATTTTCAAGTTTTCGGATACTATCTGACGTACCATTCATGTCATATTTGCACCAATAAACGGATTCACAGCTTCCAAATTTGTATTGTACAACGGTGCAACCCCATATTTCATTCATTAAAATTAAGCGTTTTTCGATTCGCTCTTAGATATAGGATATGAGGAAAGTAATAATGCCTTCCTCATTTCCCAAATAGACCTTGTAATTTCTATTTTGGCCAATTGTCGTGCCGTTCCGGGGTACAGTGGTCTAAGCGCTGGCTTTGTAAAGGTTGTGTTGACCTGTGCTCCGTGTTCGACCTGCGTTTATTAGTGTTCTTTTGTGTGTGTGCCGTAATTTTGTGTATCTCCTTATTTTGAACGTCGCCTGTGTCGATTGAGTCCGACCTTTACGTCATGTAAGTAAAACTTGTACTAACTCTTTTTCCGTCCTGGCTTTGCCCAGGGTCGGGTTTAGCAGGCCAGCCATTGCAAATGGCGGCGACCGCATCTGATAGGCCAGGTCTGAAGCCTGATAGCAAAGCTCCGCCTCCATCTGGCCACGTTCGGTCTTCGGCATTACCACACGCACACGGAGTTGGTTTCCAAGCCGCGTTATCTGATGTTACCACCTCTTCTTCCAACTCTATGGATTTTTATTTTCCAACATTCTCCACCACAGTGACGTCATTAATTTCTTCACTACCCGTTGCCTCTGGTACTTCATTTGCTCCTGCGAGCACTGCGTCTCGACCTTCCCCATCTCCGCCCATTCCTACGGCAACTCTTCCTTATGCTTCCGTTGTAAAGGGTACCAGTTCATCTTCCTCTACAGCAAAGAATCCATGCACAATGCCTCTTGATATGATTGTCACTAGAGACAACAAGAAACTACGCGTCGAAATTCTGGAAACTTCAGCTGCTGGGCAACAGGTTTTACGCACACAGAAACTTTTTTTATTGGAGATTTAACGACCACCGTGAGCAACTCAATGGGCTATAAGCAGTCGCCCGTCCCTAATTTAGGGTCACTGGTTCCGGGGAAGAGAGAGAGCCAGTGCCGTAAGACAAACACAACATCCATGCCTGACCGGGATTCGAACCCGGACCCCTTTTTTTTTTTTTTTTTGATTTGAGGTTTAACGACCACCGTGAGCAACTCAATGGGCTATAAGCAGTCGCCCGTCCCTAATTTAGGGTCACTGGTTCCAGGGAAGGGAGAGAGCCAGTGCCGTAAGACAAACACAACATCCATGCCTCACCGGGATTCGAACCCGGACCCCGTTCGGACGAATGATCAGAGGCCATCGCTTAGACCACTGCGCCACCGGGGCGGCCCCGGACCCCTTACGGACGAATGATCAGAGGCCAGCGCCTTAGACCACTGCGCCACCGGGGCGTCACAGAAACTTGGCATATGATTTGATGCCCTCCCGGACACCAGCCTTAAGAAATACTCCTTAGCCGTTCGCCAAATCCTCCCTAAGGGAGCGATCACCCATATGGTGAGGAAACCTAGGACTGTTCTCATCTATTTTGCGAAGCCAGAGTTTGTGGAACGCGTCTTATCTGACGGACTGCATGTTGGGGATCATACCTTACTGGGAGTCCCGCTCACGCAGCGCCCCGCACTTGTTGCGTGCTACCCCGTACCACCAGAAATCAAGGACCATTACTTAATGGCGGCCCTTTCCCGTTGTGGAAAGGTAGTTGTTTCCATTTCCACTCTGTCTTCCTCACCAACAGACCCAGATGACAGGAACATCTTAGGTCTGCGTCGCCAAGCAAGGATCCTGTTCCCTACTGAAGATGCCATTGCTGACTGCCCTACTGACCTCACTGTGGTTGTAGGGAAGCAGATTTTCCGGATCGATATCGTTACTGCCTTGCATTGTTTTAAATGAAAGGCAGATGGCCACATCCAACCACGTTGTCCACATGCATCTGCCAAGCCACCTATTACCATTCCGCCCGAAGTCAACACCCCACCCTCACCACCAGTTTCTCTGGCCACACCAAGTTCGGCTCCACAGACGTCCTTGATCCCTGCTACTCTTGTTCCAGAGGCTCTCCCCAAGCAAACGATGATTCATCAGCAGTCTCCAAGTCTTCGATATCTACTATGGGAACTTTGGCCACCTCTCCATCGTTGGACCCACTTGCTGCTGTGGTACCTCTACGTTCTTCGGAGGGTATTATCTCCGAAAAGAAATGGCAACCCCTCCGCCGTGTTGCTTCATCTTCTTCCCTTGGATCCCCTAATGTGGAGTCAGATCTAACTGTCCTACACCCACCAGCTTCTCCCGGGGTTCCCACGATGAAATGTACTAGACAGAGTTCAATCTCGCCGGTGACGTCTTCTCCACGCTGCTCTCGTTCCCGTTCGCCAATTCGGCAGTCTTTCTCTCCAACAGCAGTTCCTACATCTCTTAAGTCCCCAGCTGTTCCGAAATTGTTGGATCAAAAAGCTTTCGCAGAATATCTGGAAACTTTCCCTGCATTAGACGGGCCGCTGGTGCTGTCTGATCTTGCTCTCATCATACTCAATTAACCGTCATGTCCTCTCTAGCAGCTAGACTGCGTTCAATCACGTAATGCTCAGCTTCCTATTATCACCCAACTTCAGAATCTACTTGCTCTTTTGCCGAAAATTGACACAGTCACTAATGCGCAGACATGTAACTTAAAGAAACGTGTGACCAGTCTTTACAGAAGTGCTGATAGTAATATTCTACCACTACAACCTTTTTCAACTTAAAATTACTTTCTTTCAACTGTAAGGGATGCTCCGTCCCTCCTACCAATGCGTTAGTGTTTGAAGATATTACACCGCATGATGCTGATATATTATTGCTACAGGAGACTAACTATCATCCCAACACCCCATACCACCGGTGGCGAACCTGGCCATTTCAATTCTACTGTGTCCATCGACTTAAACTTCACGCAGGACTTGCGGTGGCCATCCATTTTCGTCTTCGATCCTTTATTACTGATATCACGGTCAAACCGATTTATCGTGACCTCCTGCAGCTTCTGTCCTTCCGACTTCACAACTTCCGATACCAT
Organism: Macrothele yani; assembly: GCA_039090855.1. NCBI lineage: Eukaryota > Metazoa > Arthropoda > Arachnida > Araneae > Macrothelidae > Macrothele > Macrothele yani. The sequence goes on from CM077008.1 coordinate 119,707,847, forward strand.
AACTTCAACATCTATGTTTCCGGCAATCAACAGACTGCCTTTTTCAGCATTTTGTTACCTGTGTTCAAGGTCTTCCGGCCACTGATATTGTCATCTTAGGTGATTTTAACTGCACCCTTGACCCATCCCTCGACAGATTGGACGGTTCCACGGATACCAGGTATTTTCTTACCCGAGCGCTTTCTACAACCATCAACCAGCTACAACTCCAAGATTTGTTTCGACACCTGCACCCATTTCTTCGTTCGTACACCTGGCGCTCCTACTCCACTTCCTCCCCTACAACTGCCCTACTTGACCGGTTTTATGTTTCTTCAATTCTTCTTCCTTCAGTCATCTCCCTTTCATGTACGAGAGAACTAAGTGAAAGAAAGAACGCATATGATCTCTCACTATGTATGGTTTTTGATTATGAAAAAGCTTTTGATTCCGCGAACCCATTAGCAATTATAGTCTTTGAAATCCTTCTACAAAGTACTTGTATCAGCATGGAATGTTCGACAAAATCAGGTATGAGGAAACGGGAATTTCTATTGGAGGACAAATATTAAACCATGTGTGTTTTGAAGATGACATTGTACTGATTAAAGAAGATGAAATGAAACTGGATCAAATGCTACAAGTATACAGAGTGGAAGAAATATTCTTCTCATAATACGTGGCTAATACGTCATGGTAATTTAACAACAGACCCATCGGCCTCCAAGTTGTTTTAATGTCTGATTGCTGTGTTAATTATCTTGAAATGGTACAAGTCTGAAAAGGGATGGTAAAAGATGTGGACTAACGATGAACGTAGAAAAGACAAAAACAATGGTATTTGGTGCAAATGAGATCAGGAAAAAGACCATTCTGGAAGGCAAAGAACTTGAAAATGTGGAAAAATTCATTTAACTCGGAAGTTGTATAACATATACTTAAACAGCAAAAAATAAATTTTAATTAGAATTGCAAAGGCTGCAACACTGTTAAAAGCCATGGATAAAATTTGGAAGAGCAGGGCTATTAGCCTCAAAACTAAGTTAAGCATTCTCGAGACATGAATCTTCAGCAGCATGCGATATGGATGCGAGACTTGGACAGCAAAGGAATTAGAGAGAAGGATATTAGCTTTTGAAAGAAAGTGCTATCGTAAAATCTTATGAATCGGATGAATCCAGAGGATAAGAAATGAAGGAGTGTACAGAGGAATACTACTGAAAGAGACCCTGTTCCAAAAATCATACAGAGGAAACTAAGACTTTTTTTGGCACATCTGCAGAATGGAAAATGACAGAAACATAAAGGCATTGGTGTTTGGCTTAATGAACGGAAGAAATGCAAGAGGAAGCCCTCACCGTGTGGGGGCTGACGCAAGTAAAGACTGGTGCGGTGGAACACTTCAAGAACTGAGCCACGCTGCCACGAACAGACTTCAGTGGGACAATATAGTTAAAATGGCAACATACGGGAGTTGTACCCATGGTTGATGATGATGATGATGATGTACTTGAATATTATTGACAACATCTATGAAAATGCAACTGCGAAATTTCAGATATTCGAGGACAAAGCACGCATAAAGATTGAAAAGCAAGTGAAAAAAAAAAAAAAAGGTAAAACACCACACCTCCCAAGCTCTTTAATGGCCACATTACAGAATCTCTCTCAATCACTGAATCTGAAAAACACAGGAATAAATATTATGGTTATTGCTTAACTCACGTTCGTTTTATTGGCGAAATAGTCACTTTTTTAAGTACCCACATATATCTACAGATCACGATCCAGGAAATTGCGCTCAAGAGTAAAGTAGGATTGAAAATAAACTTATTGAAAACTGAAGAGGAAAACAATGCAGAAATTGCATATTATTATATCGTAAATATTACGTGTTTTGAAATGACTATAGGAAGCCAATACAGTAATATTAATGATAAAAAAATATACTACAGGTGAAAGATTACATCCGGATCCCCAGGATCCTTCATTGGCCACGTCCTTGCCATTCATGTAAAAACAAATCCTTGCAAAATTCTTGGAAAGCTTAGCTGGATTTTGCGCGAGAACTTTTCGAACTTTTAAACATACTGTACGTTGAAATATTTCGGTGTAAAGAAACCTTATCGAGTTTTGATTGCAACCCCAGTGGCGCCGTGGTCTAAGCGATGGCTCATTCGTCCGAAAGGGGTCCGGGTTCGAATCCCGGTGAGGCATGGATGTTGTGTTTGTCTTACGACACTGCTCTCTCCCTTCCCTGGAACCAGTGATTCTAAATTAGCGGGCGACTGCTTATAGCCCATTGAGTTGCTTACGGTGGTCGTTAAACCTCCAATCAAAAAAGAAAAACAAATTTGATAACTAGCAAATAATAGTGACTACCGCGGGCACCGAAACCTAGTAATTTCAGAGGTGGTCCTACTTCTTCGAGAACTAAAATAATAAAAAATGAAGAAAGTGACCAAGAGAGAGAGAGAAAAAAATACACGTAGGTTCAGTTCTTATTGAGCCGTAAGTTTCGCATGTAAGACTACGACTTGCAGATTGGAGAGCTGAAATGAACTAGTCGAGTATGGTTTCAAAGCGTTTATTTAATTTGTTATAGCCAACAAAGGTCTATGACATGAAAAATAGCTTACATAATTTTTACAAATAATGCTGGATACATTGCGAACACAAAGCAGATCGATACACGAAATACCCAACGTGGTGTTCTGTCTTCTTGGGCTTCTCACGTTCCTCACCACTTGCTCTTGCCTTTCGTTTTGATTTTCTCTACTTTTGCTTGCGTTCATTCTGCGAATTCCGCAGCATTGTTGAAACGGTTAACCCGTTCGCACGAAAACAATTTTTAAAAACTTTAGTTTAAACCACTGCGATATGTTCTTTATATATTTAAATAGATCTCGTCGAGAGCTTTAAAACGACACCACGCACAGTCGTGTTGCGCTCACGGTTGCCGAGATAGACTGAGTCAAACGCGGCGGCACACCCAGAAATATTGCATCATCTCCCCGCGCAGAGGGAGCGTCACGCGCCCGATGTATTGCGCAGCACGCGAATTGGACTCCATGCTGTTTACGAATATGCTAACACGATTAGTGTGCGGCAAGTATTTTTAACGCTACAATGATTTCAATCGGGACCTATTTTTGTCACATGCAGTCGGCCGTTAGTCGCCCCGTACTATCCGCGGAGTTAGACGTAGTACTACATCAAAAAATCCCGTAGGATATATGTGTATATAATCGTACAAACCGTCCTTTATTATCTATTCACCAGTGGCGTAGCCAGAGGGGAGGGGGTTCGGGTTTGAACCCCTCCCCCATTGAGGGGAGATTGAGCACGAATTTAAAGCGATATATGCATGGCTTTTATCGATTATGAAAAGGCCTTTGATTCGTGAAACCATCAGCAGTTACAATGGCTTTGAAATCCTGCGGTGTTGAAGAGGCTTACATTCATATTATTAATAACATCTATGAAAATGCAAGTGCAAAGATTCGGCTGTTTGAAAATACAGCACACATAAAAATTGGAAAGGGAGTGAGACAAGGTGACACCACTATCTCCCAAGCTCTTTAATGCTACTTTGGAAAAAGTCTTTCAATCACTAAACTGGGAAAACAAAGGAATAAAGATTAATGGAGATTATCTAACTCACCTTCGTTTTCCTGATGACGTAGTCATTTTTGCAACTACCCCATCAGAGCTGCAGAGTATGATCCAGGAACTTGCTGACAAGAGTAAAGAAGTGGGATAAAAAATTAACTTTCAGAAGACAAAAGTAATGTTCAATGCTTTTACAAGAGATGAAGATTTATCGATTGATGGAGAAAAGCTGGAGATAACAGATGCGTAAATTTATCTTGGACAGCAGATATCAAGTAAGGGTCACATTGATGAAATTAATCGGCGTATGAAACTTGCCTGGATAGCTTTTGGAAGAAACAGCATAATTTTCAAGAGCAATATGCCATTATGTATTAAAATAAAAGTGTTTGATCAATGCATCCTTCCAGTGCTTACGTATGGTGCAAAGACGTGGAACTTACCTAAAAGAGACATACAAAGGCTGCAGACAACTCAAAGCAGCATGGAGAGGTGCATGCTTGGTGTAACCAGGAGAGATAAGAAGAGGAACTCGTGGATCAGAAAAATGACAAGAGTAGAAAACATCAGGATCAGAGTATAATCCCTGAAATGGCAATGGGCTGGACATACTGCCAGAAGGACAGACCATCGATGGACAGTCGAAGTTGCAGATTGGATTCCAAGGGACAGGAAAAGACCCAGAAAAAGACCACATGGGAGATGGGTGGATGAAATTAGAAAGTATGCGAGAGTAACATGGAGGAGACTGGCACAAGACAGACCTTTGTTGAAAAAACCTTCGTCCAGCAGTGGATTGATAATGGTTGACAATGATGATGATATGTGTATACGAGGTTTTCACGAATGAACCGAACCCATGCCCCCCCCTTAAGAACTTTCTGGCTACGCCACTGCAATCAACTATTGGATGGTCTCAAGCGCTTTCCACAACTTTCTGTCTGGAGTGTGTAACTCCATCATTCTTTCGAATTTCCTCCATCCTTCTCCCGCGTAGTCTTCTTCTGGGTCATGCTCCTTGGTATACAATCTAAAAATCAGTTGTTCAATAATTGTCAGTTCTATCAACATGTCCAGAGCATTGCCAATTCAGGGTCTTCACTTTGATCATGATGTCATCACCTCTTTTCATTTTCCTGATCCATGAGTTCCTCTTCCTTATTTCACAACAGTTGTTCTTGCAGCAAAAACACACAAAAATTCGTACACGCTCGTATGTCTTCTGTGTCACGGAACTCCAAGAAAGGCCTGTGTTCAAAAAAGCAGTAGTGTACTTGTCGCTAATTTGAGTTCGAGTTATTTCTTGTTCAGTTATTTATTTGCAAGATGCTTTGGGTTTTCTGATCTCGAGTACGACACATTCAGACTTGGAAAAGAAAAGGAAGAGAAAGCACAAACAGGGTTTGATGGAGAAAGAGAACCACCCTGGTTATATTGCTTTTAAGAAATTTAAAGAATTCCTTAATGATCTTTTTAAAGAAAAAAACACAACGCTGAAGTAACTGTTCAGCTCATTTGTGCAAAATCAGTTTCTTAAATTGTTCTTAAAGCGTTTTAGCAAGAAACTGTAAAGCGTGGTGGCGGTCTCCAGGAAATCTTCCTAAGAAAAAACAATAAATCATGTGTTAACCAAACATCTTTCGTAAAAAGATCCCAAGTAAGAGAGACCATGAAATCTTAATACCGTGTCCCCTACCTTCCGCCGCCCGTAGTGACTAGTGACTACTTTTTATGTGTTTGACTACCACACTCCAACAAAATTTTGTTTTTTAGTACGTTGTACAAGCACAGCAGTGGCACCACAATGCATGTGAATAAGCTTTGCATTTTGCGTAATAGAAGATAGATGGCAGCACCTAAAGCAGATTACGGTGATTGTATATCAGATAGCCCAAAATTTTTCAGGTTTACGTAAGTAGACTTACCAATCCCGCCCCAGGTGCATCTTCTTTTCAATGCATTGTTTATGACAAATCATTTACCCTTAAGTCATCATATCTGAGGCATTGCAAAAATTTTCTCATTTTTCTTGCAGTGCTACGTTAAAATAAAAGATCCACTAAGGGACATACTGTGGCGCCATCTATGGAGGAGGCCGAAGACGGAACCTTAGCCGTTTCGATACTTTCCAATTGCAGCATTTTTTTTAACATTTACTTTTTCCTTTCGACTTCAGTTCAAATTTAAGATATATATATATTGTTCTAATAGTGTGACCACAACAGCTGCAGCTTCACAAATCTTTTCATTGCCACTGAACGAGTTAGTTGTTTAACTATTTCTTTTGAAAAGCGGACATCATCACGTTCTGCGTTTCATTTTAAATTGCTAAAAGCTGAAGCTATTTCTGACTTTTTTTCTGAATTGCTAAAAGCTGGAGAGAACAGTGACCTGACGCCAGGACCTGACCCTTACCCCTTTAAAGAATGCATTTGTCCTTCATTCAGCAGATAAAAGGAATAAATGACGTTCTTTAAACATACATTATTACAACAATGGCTGAATTAAAAAGGTAATCTTTGTGTGCATGGTTTTATAATTTTAAAAATTTTCGTTATAGTTAATTATTTACACGCACGTCTTGTTTCTAATGTCAGCAATGATCGTTATATATATATATCATCATCATTTCATCATTGTCAACCATTATCAATCCACTGCTGGATGAAGGTCTCCCCAAGTTTCCTCCACAACGGTCTGTCTTGTGCCAGTCTCCTCCATGTCACTCCCGCATATTTACGAATTTCATCCACCCATCTCCCATGTGGTCTTTTTCTGGGTCTTTTCCTGTCCCTTGGAATCCAATCTAAAATCTCGGCTGTACATCTATGGTCTGTCCTTCTGGCAGTATGTCCAGCCCATTGCCATTTCAGGGATTTAACTCTGATCATGATGTCTTCCACTCTCGTCATTTTTCGGATCCACGAGTTCCTCTTCTTATCTCTCTTGGTTATACCAAGCATGCACCTCTCCATGCTACTTTGAGTTGTCTGCAGCCTTTGTATGTCTCTTTTAGTTAAGGTCCACGTCTCTGCACCATACGTAAGCACTGGAAGGATGCATTGATCAAACACTTTTCTTTTAAGACATAATGGCATATTGCTCTTGAAAATTATGCTGTTTCTTCCAAAAGCTCTCCAGGCAAGTTTTGTACGCCGATTAATTTCTTCATCAATGTGACCCTCACTTGATATCTGCTGTCCAAGATAAACGTACGTATCTGTTATCTCCAGTTTTTCTCCATCAATCGATAAATCTTCATTTCTTGTAAAAGCATTAAACATCACATTTGTCTTCTGAAAGTTCATTTTTAATCCCACTTCTTTACTCTTGTCAGTGTTACAGTGGACACCCCCCCCCCCCATCCTAAAACCTGAAGAAAACTTTAAAATTTGTCCGCCATGTCGCGTATTGTATGAGGCAGCTAGGAATCACAGTTCGGCAGGCTCACATGTTCTTTTACAGTTCAGTTTTTTTTTATTTATTTCTCATTTACGTTGTTTTTTCTTTCGGCTGTTCTCTAAATTAATTAACAAAATTGCGGGATAATTGGGAAGTCGCTCCAATGCTTTTGAAGGCAAGAAACGCAATATTTTTGCCATTTTGAATTGCTAGACCTCACACATAGCCCTGAAGTGAAACATAAAAATTCCTATCTCAAGTGTCTTAGAGGGGCTGCAAAACGAACGAGGGAAATGTGCTTTCGAATGCGGATGGAAGCAGCAATTTTCGAAGTGGTTTTTCACTTTTCTTTCTTTTCTTCTTTCCGCTTGTAGCTTAACGCTGTGGTCCGTATGTTTACTTCAGTGGGTGGGCCAAGAGACCCTCAGCAGACACATAACTCTGTCAGCGAGAAAGATACTTTGACTGACGTATGCGAGGGACAATGGGCAATTAAGAGTTTAGAATCGCTGAAAAGAATAGGGGGTGGATTCGAGCGTTGTTTTCGGTCAGCAGTTGCCGATATACGCTTAAGGTAAAAGCACGTCTGATTTCGCTCGGCCGAGAAAATTAATCTCAGGGCTGGCGGTCGCAACTCGATAAAAAAAATGGAAACGAAACCTGCGAGTGGCATATTTGAACTGCGTACTCAGGCAGGGTAGATAGATAGATGGTTTGCGAACGGAAAGGAACTGACTGAATTGGGAATGAACGGTCAAAAAGGACGGAAGGTAGCGACGGACGGAATCAACTATAGCAGCAGCGGAATTGAATGTGTCCCACTCTCCCAGCAGTCGACGTTCACAATTATTTCTTCACGACAACAAAAATCATTTCCCAGGAACACAGAAAATCAATCTTGGAAACCGCAACATCAGATGTGAGAGGGCCTATTTTGCTTAACGGCCACCTTCAAATCGTCACGAGAATAGATCAGTGTGCACTCTAATCATTGCAACAAAGTGCGGCGTGATATTATTATTTTTAAGTGTGTGCTTCATTTACATCAAGCGTCAAAGTGAAGTGTTGAATCATCGGTGCTGCCACATGGTGCAAGTGTCTGTGTGTGTGTTTTTTGTTTTGTCGTGTGATATTATGTGATACACAACGGATTTGCACAGCAAAGTCACGTAACTGTAAGTAGATGAATATTTCCTTTTTCTTTCTTCGCACATCTGCGAACTTGTGCCATCCCGACACCCAAAGCTGCATGGACATAGATGCAGTAATGCTGAGTGACTGAACCTCAGAGGAAATACCTGCACATACAGATTTCAATTTCTTACCGGGCCCATTTCCTGATTATTTTTTTTACATGAATAAGGGAGAAGGTGTGGCCACAAATTCCGCTGGGCGGGACAGTTTCTTTTAACTTTGGTTCAGGGCCAAAGCGAGCGGGGAAGGGATCTGCATGTGCATGCTTATTAGATTTAGTTAATTAACTTTGGCAGTATTTCGCACCTATAATCTTATACCGCAAATTAACGTGCTTGTGTATTTTGTGTCGCGAGTATTTTTAATGTGATCGTTTGCATATAATTTTTTTTTCATTCTCTAAGCAATTGTATATGAATATCACCTGCAGCTCTATTTAGTGTGTAAACGAGTAGTATCTCTTGTTCAGATAGTCCGGTGGAGACTCAGTCGGCTTGTGTCTTCCGACAGTAATGTGTGACACCGTATGCTGCCCTCATAAGAGGGGCAATTGTCTATGCGCCTAGAGAGCGCCGTATCTGTTTAAATCTCGCAGAACGTTATTAAATGTTGTGTTGTGTATTTGAGAATCATGTGTTATTTGCGAAAGTGAGTGTAGTACTGGCTGGTTGGGGATTGAATGTACCGGAGTAAGATCCGGACCACTACACTCAGTCACGAATTGGTGATTGCGGGTGAACCTCATCACAACTCTGATCCCAAAGTATCATTTTTTTTTAGATTATTTTATTTTTTATTTGTTGTTGTTATTTTGTTCACAAGGTGGATTCACCCAAGCCTTATGCTTCGGGTCATTCTTCAACTTTTCATTTTTTATGTTCTGGTGTGAATCTTTGAGTGCAGCAGTGCACCTGAGATTCTCACCTGGTGCCGTGGCCAACTAAATTGTACTTCAGGTCTCAAGCACCGTTACCGGCAGACTCGGCAGGAACACTGCTAGTGCCGTGTAACATCAGCAAGTTCCTGGATCATACTCTGCAGCTCTGATGGGGTAGTTGCAAAAATGACTATGTCATCAGCAAAACGAAGGTGGGTTAGATAATCTCCATTAATCTTTATCCCTTTGTTTTCCCAGTTCAGTGATTGAAAGACATTTTCCAATGTGGCATTAAAGAGCTTCGGAGATATGGTGTCACCTTGTCTCACTCCCTTTCCAATTTTTATGTGTGTTGTATTTTCAAACAGCCGAATCTTTGCACTTGCATTTTCATAGATGTTATTAATAATATTAATGTATGCATCTTCAATACCGCAGGATTTCAGAGCCGTGGTAACTGCTGATGGTTTCACCGAATCAAAGGCTTTTTCATAATCGATAAAAGCCATGCACAATGGAAGTTCATATTCCCTCGCTCTTTCAATTAGTTCTCTCAGTACGTGGATATGATCTATTGTGCTGTAGCCACTCCTGAATCCAGCTTGTTCTCTCGGTTGAGCCATGTCCAGTGTTACCTTCAAGCGGTGTGAAAGAACTTTAGTGAAGATTTTATAAACCACTGATAGGAGGCTGATAGGTCTGTAGTTCCTGAGATCCTCAATGTCACCTTTTTTATGTAGCAGGATCATTGTAGCATTGTTCCAATCCTCAGGAATCTTCCCTTCATTAAGGCATCGAGTGAAAATTTGGGCGAGTACTGTTTCGATTTCTCCACTTGCTTCTTGTATGATGTCTATAGTAATTCCATCTTCTCCTGGAGCTTTCCCCCGCTTCATGTTCTTGATTGCATGAGCAACTTCTGCTGGGAGGACTGGAAGAACTATGGTACCTTTCATGATGTCTGGAGTACATGTATCATCCCTTTCATATAATTTGGAGTAGAAATCTTTCACTCTTGTCAAAATTTCGCCTCTATTTCTTGTTATAGAACCATCTTCTTTTCTCAGAGCCATAATCTGTTTTCTTCCCTTACTGAGATGTCCCTTTGCTATCTTAAGGCTTTGGTTGTTTTCAATTGCTTTCCTCACTAGCTCACAGTTGAATTTCCTTACGTCTTCAGTGATACTTTTTCGTGTTGTCTTGCATAGCTCTATATATTCCCCTTTGGAAGTCACATCTTCTTTAGTTGTCCTCATCTCTCTTCTTTTTTGCATCAACATTTTGGTTTTTCCTGATAATTTGTTCACATGCAACTTGTTCTTAGACCCAGCTAATTTTGTTGCTGTTTCCATAAGAGCTTTGGTTACTTTTCTGTTAACTTCCGAAATATCCACTTCTTCCGATGTTAGGCCTTCTAAAGCAGAGAATCTGTTCTTCAGTTCCAACTTGAAAGTATTATGGTGTTTTTTAAGGTTGGTTATGTCAATACATTTTTGTTTGTCTTATGAGCTTGCCACGTTCCAGTTTAGTGTTGAGGTGCATCTTACATCTCACCAATCTATGGTCACTACCTGTGTTGAACTTGTTCAGCACACTGCAGTCTTCGATGACGAATTTTTTGTTACACATAATAAAATCAATTTCACTTGTCGTCCCAATTGGATGTCTCCATGTCCATTTCCTGTGTGGCTTTTTCTTGAAAAAGGAGTTCAAGATGAAAAATCCTTCTGCTTCTGCAAACTCAACGAGAGTATTTCCACGCTGGTTTCTGTTGCCGTGACCGAATTTACCTACTGAAGTTTCATTCTGTTGTCGTTGCCCTATTTTTGCATTGAAATCTCCCATAATTATCTTCAAGTGCTGCTTACCTTTATTATTTAGATGACGAATTTCCTCATAAAATTCTTCAATTTCTTCTTCAGGATGACTTGTGGTGGGTGCATAAGTTTGAATAATCTGAGCCTGGAATCTTCTCGATAGTTGGATAACAAGTCGTGCAGCTCTGTCAGAGGAACTTTCAACTTCTATCACTTTATCCTTCAGTTTCTTGTTTATTATAAATCCAACACCACTAGTTCTGCCAGTATCTGTCCCACGATAATAGAAGAGATGTCCACTTTTCAGTTCAATGAGATCTTCTCCTTTTCTCCTTACCTCACTTAGCCCAACAATGTCCCACTTGATCCTTTGAAGTTCCTCTTCCAATTCAAGAACCCTTGAATCAGAAGATAGGGAGCGTCCGTTATAGGTAGCCAAGGTCAGCATCAAATGGCAGCCTAGTCCGGTCCTCCGGGGATTCTTAGCACCCTCTGCCTTCATGTCGCACTGGCCGCTGCCTTGGCCAGGTACATTCCAGCTGCCGGAGACTGAGGGCCAAGATTTAAGTTGTAGAGTCATTTTGGAGGTGTTTGGCCATAACTCACCACGCTGGCCAAGCGGGTTGGTGAGTGTGGGATAGCATTTCCTCTGATCCCGATGGTATAGTTATACCGCTATTGGCGGTCGTCAGAGCCCCTTTAGTGGGAACAGGATGCACCACGAGAAGGCGGGGTTGACATTTGTCAAGGAGAGGCTGTGATGTTACGCATCACCTGACCTTACATCCCTATATATATATATATATATCATCATCATCATCATTGTCAACCATTATCAATCCACTGCTGGACGAAGGTCTCCCCAAGTTTCCTCCACAACGGTCTGTCTTGTGCCAGTCTCCTCCATGTCACTCCCGCATATTTACGAATTTCATCCACCCATCTCCCATGTGGTCTTTTTCTGGGTCTTTTCCTGTCCCTTGGAATCCAATCTAAAATTTCGGCTGTCCATCGATGGTCTGTCCTTCTGGCAGTATGTCCAGCCCATTGCCATTTCAGGGATTTAACCCTGATCATGATGTCTTCCACTCTCGTCATTTTTCGGATCCACGAGTTTCTCTTCTTATCTCTCCTGGTTATACCAAGCATGCACCTCTCCATGCTGCTTTGAGTTGTCTGCAGCCTTTGTATGTCTCTTTTAGTTAAGGTCCACGTCTCTGCACCATACGTAAGCACTGGAAGGATGCATTGATCAAACACTTTTCTTTTAAGACATAATGGCATGTTGCTCTTGAAAATTATGCTGTTTCTTCCAAAAGCTCTCCAGGCAAGTTTTGTACGCCGATTAATTTCTTTATCAATGTGACCCTCACTTGATATCTGCTGTCCAAGATAAACATACGTATCTGTTATCTCCAGTTTTTCTCCATCAATCGATAAATCTTCATTTCTTGTAAAAGCATTGAACATCACTTTTGTCTTCTGAAAGTTCATTTTTAATCCCACTTCTTTACTCTTGTCAGCAAGTTCCTGGATCATACTCTGCAGCTCTGATGGGGTAGTTGCAAAAATGACTACGTCATCAGCAAAACGAAGGTGGGTTAGATAATCTCCATTAATCTTTATCCCTTTGTTTTCCCAGTTCAGTGATTGAAAGACATTTTCCAATGTGGCATTAAAGAGCTTCGGAGATATGGTGTCACCTTGTCTCACTCCCTTTCCAATTTTTATGTGTGTTGAATTTTCAAACAGCCGAATCTTTGCACTTGCATTTTCATAGATGTTATTAATAATATTAATGTATGCATCTTCAATACCGCAGGATTTCAGAGCCGTGGTAACTGCTGATGGTTTCACTGAATCAAAGGCTTTTTCATAATCGATAAAAGCCATGCACAATGGAAGTTCATATTCCTCGCTCTTTCAATTAGTTCTCTCAGTACGTGGATATGATCTATTGTGCTGTAGCCACTCCTGAATCCAGCTTGTTCTCTCGGTTGAGCCATGTCCAGTGTTACCTTCAAGCGGTGTGAAAGAACTTTAGTGAAGATTTTATAAACCACTGATAGGAGGCTGATAGGTCTGTAGTTCCTGAGATCCTCAATGTCACCTTTTTTATGTAGCAGGATCATTGTAGCATTGTTCCAATCCTCAGGAATCTTCCCTTCATTAAGGCATCGAGTGAAAATTTGGGCGAGTACTGTTTCGATTTCTCCACTTGCTTCTTGTATGATGTCTATAGTAATTCCATCTTCTCCTGGAGCTTTTCCCCGCTTCATGTTCCTGATTGCATGAGCAACTTCTGCTGGGAGGACTGGAAGAACTCTGGTACCTTTCATGATGTCTGGAGTACATATATCATCCCTTTCATATAATTTGGAGTAGAAATCTTTCACTCTTGTCAAAATTTCGCCTCTATTTCTTGTTATAGAACCATCTTCTTTTCTCAGAGCCATAATCTGTTTTCTTCCCTTACTGAGATGTCCCTTTGCTATCTTAAGGCTTTGGTTGTTTTCAATTGCTTTCCTCACTAGCTCACAGTTGAATTTCCTTACGTCTTCAGTGATACTTTTTCGTGTTGTCTTGCATAGCTCTATATATTCCACTTTGGAAGTCACATCTTCTTTAGTTGTCCTCATCTCTCTTCTTTTTTGCATCAACATTTTGGTTTTTCCTGATAATTTGTTCACATGCAACTTGTTCTTAGACCCAGCTAATTTTGTTGCTGTTTCCATTAGAGCTTTGGTTACTTTTCTGTTAACTTCCGAAATATCCACTTCTTCTGATGTTAGGCCTTCTAAAGCAGAGAATCTGTTCTTCAGTTCCAACTTGAAAGTATTATGGTGTTTTTTAAGGTTGGTTATGTCAATACATTTTGTTTGTCTTATGAGCTTGCCACGTTCCAGTTTAGTGTTGAGGTGCATCTTACATCTCACCAATCTATGGTCACTACCTGTGTTGAACTTGTTCAGCACACTGCAGTCTTCGATGACGAATTTTTTGTTGCACATAATAAAATCAATTTCACTTGTCGTTCCAATTGGATGTCTCCATGTCCATTTCCTGTGTGGCTTTTTCTTGAAAAAGGAGTTCAAGATGAAAAATCCTTCTGCCTCTGCAAACTCAACGAGAGTATTTCCACGCTGGTTTCTGTTGCCGTGACCGAATTTACCTACTGAAGTTTCATTCTGTTGCCGTTGCCCTATTTTTGCATTGAAATCTCCCATAATTATCTTCAAGTGCTGCTTACCTTTATTATTTAGATGACAAATTTCCTCATAAAATTCTTCAATTTCTTCTTCAGGATGACTTGTGGTGGGTGCATAAGTTTGAATAATCTGAGCCTGGTATCTTCTCGATAGTTGGATAACGAGTCGTGCAGCTCTGTCAGAGGAACTTTCAACTTCTACCACTTTATCCTTCAGTTTCTTGTTTATTATAAATCCACCACCACTAGTTCTGCCAGTATCTGTCCCACGATAATAGAAGAGATGTCCACTTTTCAGTTCAATGAGATCTTCTCCTTTTCTCCTTACCTCACTTAGCCCGACGATGTCCCACTTGATCCTCTGTAGTTCCTCTTCCAATTCAAGAAGCCTTGAATCAGAAGATAGGGAGCGTCCGTTATAGGTAGCCAAGGTCAGCATCAAATGGCAGCCTAGTCCGGTCCTCCGGGGATTCTTAGCACCCTCTGCCTTCATGTCGCACTGGCCGCTGCCTTGGCCAGGTACATTCCAGCTGCCGGAGACTGAGGGCCAAGATTTAAGTTGTAGAGTCATTTTGGAGGTGTTTGGCCATAACTCACCACGCTGGCCAAGCGGGTTGGTGAGTGTGGGATAGCATTTCCTCTGATCCCGATGGTATAGTTATACCGCTATTGGCGGTCGTCAGAGCCCCTTTAGTGGGAACAGGATGCACCACGAGAAGGCGGGGTTGACATTTGTCAAGGAGAGGCTGTGATGTTACGCATCACCTGACCTTACATCCCTATATATATATATATATATATATATTAAGCAAATTACAACCCGTATACACTATGAGATACATGGATGATGTTTTGACTTGTGACTGGGATGACTTTCCAGTTTTGGCTAAGGAAATCTACCCGAAGAACCTGATGTTATAGAAAACCAGTGTGACCAGCAGAGAGGTCAACTACCTCGACTTGGAAATACGCCTAACTGATAACACAACTACTATCAGTATCTATGAAAAAAGACTGGAGCTGGGCTTTGATAACATATTTTATACAAAATGAGAATCGCAGTTTCCTGAGGAGTTCATAGGAATATTATCATTTCACAAATTCATAGATGTATTAGTTAACGCACTCTCGGGACTTTTTTCTCGCCTCAAAGCAAGTAATTATCCCCTTGGCTTCCTGTTATATACATATGTTTCGGCAATTTTTAAGCAGGCAAATTAATTCGTAAATGTCCGCTTTTTGAGTCTCTGGATATTAAACACTTAGACTATTGAACATACCTTTGGCTTACTATTGGTTTCCGCTAATTTCCTCCATATGGTTTCCGGTTTTTTTCTTTAACCGTAGCCTTGTTTTGATTATTTTACTGTACATTGCTGTTTTTTGATCAGGGGATTTGCCAATGTGGGTCTTGCTACTTGTTATACCTTGAAGATTCTGCGTTCATGTTTTTTCTTCAGGTTTGTTGGCTTTTAGAACACCTTCGCAAGTTTTTGGTGTATCCAACCTTTGTGGAGTCTTGAAAAGTCATTCATATGCGGTGTTCTCCTGAAGAAGGCGACATTTCTGTCTTTTCGTCATAGTTTAAGGTTTCTGGCGATTGGCGTTTCGTCTCACCTATTGGAGTTGTATGTCTGTGGTCGTCTGTTTTTCGTTGTTTCTTCGTTTATGCTTTCTGTCTTCCTTGTTATTACGTTTCTATCCGTATAAACACCCTTTTATTATATTTACTGGGTTTTGCTATTTTAGTTCATACTTGAGTCTTGCTTACTTTGGTGTTCATGCAGTTTGGGTTTTATTGAATGTATTATCATCATCATAATCGTCATCATCATTGTCAACCATTATCAATCCACTGCTGGACGAAGGTCTCCCCAAGTTTCTTTCACAACGGTCTGTCTTGTGCCAGTCTCTTCCATCTTACTCCCGCATACTTTCGAATTTCATCCGCGCATCTCCGATGTGGTCTTCTTCTGGGTATTTTCCTGTTCCTCGGAATCCAGTCTAAAATTTCAGCTGTCCATCGACGGTCTGTTCTTCTGGCAATATGTCCAGCCCATTGCCATTTCTGAGATTTTACTCTGATCATGATGTCTTCCGCTCTTGTCATTTTCCTGATCCACGAGTTCCTCTTCTTATCTCTCCTGGTTACACCAAGCATGCATCTCTCCATGCTGCTTTGAGTTGTCTACAGAAAATCTTGAAGCCCATCCACTTATGGCTTTTTCAAGGATCAGCTCAAATAACAGCCTTTTCATTTCCGCATAGACCCAATGAACGTGAGTTTATGCTTTATCAAATTTGTATAAAGGTTCAGAAATTAATAAAAAAATATATATTAAAGAAAAAACACCGTTGTTCATAATTATCCAAAATTAAACTTACTTGTAGAAATATACCAATATTAATTTTCCCTCCAAAAGTGCTGTGATCGTCTGATTAATGTAGCTGTTCCTCTAGGAAATACTTTTCTGCCATTTTTGCGCATTTGGATTTTCATTGTTTTTTTATGTTTTTACTTTTCATTCGTAGAGTGATTTCCTACTTTCATGCTCTAATGCGCATTTTTTAATAATAATATGCGCATTCTGACCATTGTAACATGCGCATTTTGTCCTCTAGATTTCTTGGTGGGCCATCCTCTTGAGCAAACTCTGTGTGTACTACTCGTACAGAATGTATCTGCATCGGCATTTCACCAGCTGTGAATACTTGTTAACATTTAACTGTTTGCAGCAGCTGTGCATACAGTTAACTGTTAACAAGTTAACTAGCAACATTGAGTTAATTTCTGAATAGTTTACTGAATTATTACTGTTACTTTCTATTCCTAATTTCGAAGTTGGGTTCATTTAGAGAACAATATGTTACTTGAGTTTTCCAAAAGCATCACTAGATGCCGCCACGTCAACTACCTAGTGCCGACCAATAGTGTTGGAAGAGACACATGGTCGCCTTAGTTTTCTTTTTCGAAATGGAATTTAGAGTGTTGGAAGAGCAAAACGGTATTTCTTCTGAAGAAAAAGTGATATTTCGTTTTTTATGGGCGCAACAGAACACCTCTGGTAGAATCCTTACTTCCTAAGTAAGGAATAACGAATATCATGGTTTCATCGATCTGAATGATTACTCCGGTGCCCAGTGTTGCATTCAGATAGTTTTTTCCAGTGGTGGTGGCGGTGGGGTGGGCGGGAGGGAGGGGCACTGACAAATTTGGAGGGGACTGAAACTTGTTGACTGATTATGTACATATAATCACAGTTTTGTTATTTATATGTTCATTAATACATATAAAATTTTTAAATTGAGTCTAAAAATTTTCTTATGCTTGTACATCGCAAAAGCAAATTCCAAGAAATCTATCTACACGTACAAATCATTAAGAATTTAAAAATGCTATACCTTTGCTTTAATTCAGTAATGCACCACGGATTTTACTATGGGGTGACGTGAAATATTGAGTATGAGTAAGGTAACGCTGTGCTGGAAAAAATCCCCCCCCCCTCCTCCCACAAACACACACAAAGCATTAAGAGTGGTTACCTGAAAACGTACGGTGTAAACCATTGTTCTGCCACTTGGTTTCAGCCCCTTTAAATTATTAAGATTAGCAAATAGTAGTAAAAAAACTAACAAATTGTTTGGATGGCAGTTTGAGCTGCCTCGGTTTCTTTTCTTTCTAAACCACCCATCACCGGGAAGAAAAAAACTTTTAATGGGAACAATTTCTAATAATTTGATATTGTTAAAAATTAGGTAGCAAAGATTTTGTTGTATTGGAGGCACAATTAGCTACACTGAGGCTTAACGGTATACATGGTAAGTCGGGATCCAAAAGACTGAAATAAAGCTGAATGCCAGCTTCCAAAATATGATGATGTATTTTAGTACAAACATCTTTACTCTGTGAAATTAGGTGTTTATCACTGAAGTAAACCGAGTTGTCAGTGCTCGAAAAACTGCCCTTTCAGCGAGGACTGTCTAATGTTTTATTGAAGGATGATAGAAATTTCAGATTGAAGTCCATGTGGTTGTTTTTGTTTACTATTAGAATATTTTTCCTCATTTTCTTAAGTTGTTTTTAAAAAATGTCTTCAAATATTCAGCTATAAACGAAAAAAATTAGTCTAAATTTAAGAGGAAACCTACGGGGAGAGGGAGGGGGAAGTTCATGGATTTTCGTGGAGGAGGCTAAGCACCCCCGAGAAGATGCCTGAATACAACACTGCCTGTGCCTTCCAATCTTCCCTCGTTCTTGTTGGTCCAAATCCTTTTTGTCTTCCTTAGAGAAGCTGCGTTTAAGGCGAGCCCTCAACTATTCGGGTATAAAGCCGAATTTGTGAATCAACGAAATTGGTGGAGCAAATGAGCGTTAGGTGTCTGTAATATTTCTATTGCAGCGGACGATTTGTAGCCTGTTAATCCGTCATTATCACAGTCTGCATGTTACTGAATGGAAAGAAAACAGCTTGAATTTCCTGAGCACATCTACCCATCAGCGCTCATATGGTGTGTGTGGGGAGGGGGGTCAAGATGGGGCATGACCTTTCTGTCCTAGGAAGATACTACACAGATTCTCGCGACGACAACACTTATTCTAATTGCTAATTTCCGGAAGAACTTCTGGATGTGTGTGTGTGTGCGTGTGTACACAGATGACCCATTACATTATGATCACCCTAAGCCTAGAGAAATGAGCGCGCCTGGAAAACGAACGGTGGCGCAAGTGAAGTTCACAGAGCAGTATATATACAACCCGAGGACCGGCTTTCTGTTAGTTGAGTGTTCGGAGTCAGAATGGGAAAACCTGCCAATTTATCGGAGTTTGATAAAGGACAAATTGTGATGACACGACGCCTCGGAACTGGGATCTCGGAAACGCCGCGGCTTCTGGGTTGTTCACGTTGCGCTGTAGTGGGTACGTACAAAAAAGTCGTGCCCACATGGCCGAAAGACGAACCGTCCTCCTCAGCTTATAGATGTCAGAGGGGAGCGGAATCTGTCGCACATTGTTCACAGCGACCGCAGGGCCACAGTGCGGCTAATTACCAGCAGCCACAAGAGTGTTGATCAGGGCAATGTGTCACAGCAAACACTTCATCGCAGCTTTCTACGCATTGGCCTGCGTAGCCGAAGACCCAGCCGGATGTCCTATGATCACTGTATGTCATCACCAACAACGCCTGATATGGGCCCAAAATAATCAATATTGGACCGTGGATGATGGGAAGAAAATGACCTGGTCTGACGAATCAAGATTCCTGGTGCACCACGTAGACGTCCGAGTGCGGATACGCAGATTACCGACGGAGACTATGGCACCTGGATTCACTGTTTGGTTGGAAACAGGCAAGCGGCGGCGGTGTTATGCTGTGGGTGGTCTTTTCTTGTGATACTTTAGGCCCCATTATCCCAACACCACAATCCCTGACAGCTGTCAGGTACCTGAACATCGCTGCGGACCAAGTTCACCCATTCATGGCAACTGTGTTCCCTGTTGGTGATGGTGTAACGTACAAGAAGATGTGACGTACCTGCCAGCAGGACGCACACGACATAAAGGCAGATAGGAATCAGAACAAATGTCCGCGTAGCTCAATTGGTAGAGTAACTTATTCCGGAATGAGGGGATCCGGGTTCGAGCCCCGGCGCGGATAAAAATGGCGGAGAAATTTACTTCGTTATAATGGCAAATACCAACAGGATGATGCACCATGCCACGCTTCCAGAAGAGTCAAGGAGTGGTTCGAGGAACATGCTAGTGACTTTATGTTAATGCCTTGGCCTCCAAATTCACCTGACACAAACCCAATCGAACATTTGTGGTTCGACTTGGAAAAGCGGGTTCGCGCTAAATCACCACCACCCCGAAATGTACGGGAACTGGAGGACCTGCTGTTGACATTATGGTACCAGATACCCGAGGATACCTATGCCACCTCATCGAATAGATGCCTCGCCGAGTGGCCGCTGAGACTTTCTAATAGAAGAGGCGAAAGTTTACAATATAAAGTAATATTGTAATTTACCATTGCAAGTTTGAGAACAGCGTATATACACTGAAGAGCAATTGAATTAGAGATACCTGTCTAGTAACGTGTAGCACCACCTTTCGCCCTGATGACGGCGGCGATTCGTCTCGGCATGGACTCGACAAGACACCGGAAGCGTTGGGAAGCCATACGGAACCACGACCCCTGAACAAGCTCCCACAGTTCACGAAGATTTGATGGAGGGGATCAGGGCCTCGAACATGTCTCTCGATTGCATCCCATATGTGATCGATGGGATTAAGTTTAGGTGACCTAGCTGGCCAAGGAAGCGAGGTCACGTCGGTGGGGTGTTCATCCAACCATTCGGATACCATTCGGGAGCGAGGATGAGGTCCCCAGTGGGATGTTGAACACGCACAAACGGGAGCAAATGGTCGTCCAGGATATCCCGGTAACGTTGACCTGTGAGGGACGATGTCACACGTACCAGGGATCTCATTTCAGTCCACGTAAACAGTCACCAGACGAGAATGCCACCCCAACTAGCTTGAAGAGTACGCTGCTGGCAAGAAGGATCCATCGCTTCATATGATTTGCGCCGTACTCGTATCCTGCCATCCGCATGTACCATCGTGAATCTCGACTCGTCAGTCTAGGCAACATTTTTCCACATGTCAAAGATCCAGTGGCGATGTTCCCGCGCCCACGCTAATCTTTGCACCCTGTGATGTGCGGTCAGCAGCGGTACCCTCGTGGGACGATAGCTTCTGTACCCCATAGCGAGGAGATGGTTCTGGATGGTGTGGCTGCTTACACGTTTTTGTGCACCAGCGTTAAATTGCAGAGTGATTTCTTGCACTGTGGCCCGTCTATCCGCTGTTACAATGCGAGCTAGCAGACGATTACCCCGCTCATCCACACGCTGTTGTCCATGGCAGTTGGCCTTTGTAGGGATGGTTCCACCGGATTCTATGTACTCACGGCGGTGCATCCGTGACACAGTGGCTCGTGAAAATCCCAATGCCTGCACGACTTCCGAGATGGAGTGACCCATTCGTCGGGCCCCGACAATTTGCCCAGGATCAAATGCGCTTAGATCCTTCGTCTTACCCATACTGCGTCCGACTCTTACTGATTCCCGTCGCATCACTCCTTATATTGTCGGATAGCTGCATACTTCATGTCGTTTCCGTTTACAGGGCAGCCCACAGCGCCACATTTGCATAACGCCAGCTGTCTCTAATTCAATTGCTCTTCAGTGTACGTACAGTATGGAAAAGCAGGCAAGGCAAAGAAAGGAAAACTATATAATCCTTGGTAGCAGCTATTCACCGGTTAACAAATATCTCTCGAAAATTTTCCGAGATATTTGTCTTCATGATATTTTTATATTCTTTGTGACCAATTCAGTAATCTCTGGGGTTTCGTGATACATGTGATACAAGTGGCCAAAAGGGTCAAAGGAACATCAAAGTAATTTCCTTATTGTTCTAACATTCGGTCTAATATAATTTATCCATCTTTTTTTTTTTTTATGTAGTTTTGATTCTTCTGGTTTCCTTTACACGTTGGGGGCAGGGGTGGATTTGGACCACAAAACCAGGCTGGAATTTTAGTCTTTCGGTCCACTGCATGAATATGCATATCTACAGGGAAAGAATATTTCATAACTTCCCTCGTGAAAAAATATGTTTGATCCTGGACAAAAGCGAACTGTTAAAACAAGAATTTCAAAACGAATTCAGTCGTGAACAAAGTTTAACAACAATTTAACGACAAACAATTTTAAAACTCCACTCGTGATTTAACCTAGTAGGAAGTCACACTCAAAACGGAGTGTTATTCTAGGTAATTCATTATTTGCCTCTAAACAAATTGGATTTGACAAAAAAAAAAAAAAAAAAAGAATTATGAGTCTTTTGAAGACTTTATTTTCAACTAAATCACGTAAAGAACATTCTGAAAGTTGCATGTGCACGTACCACATAGCAATTTTTCCGCGCAGTTAAGTTTTGCATTTCTTTGATCACAAATCGCCTACTGCACAAAGGTACTGCTACCTTCCCCTTAAGTAGACACCTCTTTTAAGTTTACCCATGAGCTATCATTTTGCATTATCAGCCAATACAAGTAAATAGTTCTTTTCTTTTAAGAAAAAAATAGGTGTGACATTTACTTATTTCAGAATATCTCTGCCACAGACTCGCTTTGTGCTTTGTGTCAGTCTGGGAATAAGAGAGTACAGGCGATGGACCATTGTAATGGGCACAGTGTTTCCTTCAAGATCACAAAAGGACGGCAGCCCCTACAAATTACTCTGGGCTCCAAGTCCAACGGGACAGTAACTTTTCAGGCAGGCATAAAGCTCAAATGAAATTAATTATTATTATTATTCATGGCATCAAAATAATTATTCGTTCGTTTCAAAAAATACGTGCTGCCCCAGTGGCGCACTGGTCTAAGCAATGGCCTCTGATCATTCGTCCGAGATGGGTCCGGGTTTGAATCCCGGTGAGGCATGGATGTTATGCTTGTCTTACGGCACTGGCTCTCTCCCTTCCCTGGAACCAGTAACCCTTACTTAGGAACGGGTGACTGCTTATAGCCCATTGAGTTGCTCACGGTGGTCGTTAAACCTCCAAAAAAAAAAAAAAAAAAAAAAAAAAAAAAAAAGAATACGAGAAAGTGGGCTATTTCTCGAATGTTCCATCGGGAAACGTCCCGGTGTGCCGATCCACTCTGGTTTAGGTTGTGGTAAAAACGGTTAGTTAAGAAGGCGCTGTGGAAATTTGCATATAGTGTTTGTATGTGTTATTGGTAGTTACAATTATAGCCTGCCTCTCCTGAAAATTATTTTATGGGGCCCACGTTTGTATCTTTCGGTACATGTCCATAATCCACGAGCATTGTGATAGTTGTAACCATGAAATCCATCATTCTTTACCTAGGAGATTGTGATTCCCTTCATTACCTACTAGAGATGTTGTCGTGTTGCGTTCATAAGAATCGATTTTTTTTTATTTTTTTGTTTGTTCAGAAGAATTACTTATCAGCTCCTCCAATTGACAAAATGTCCTTTAAACAGCTGTTTCAAGAAGAAAGCTAAGAAATACGTGCGTTTCCATTTACGCTATCTAATGATAGGAGCGAGCGGATGTGGTGACACATTGTGTCACATCTGAAAGATTCAAGAAACAGAGTCGATTTTATAATTAATCCCGAAGTTGCTGTCCGTACAGCTGATCAGGAAGGTGCCTCTGAATGATGGTGTGGAGCCTTTGCAAAAAATTAAAGAAATGCTTTTTTATTTAATCTATCTAGGATAAAATAACACTTGGAGGTATGGATTTAAATAACGGAGTGAACAGTCGTATGAAAACTCGTGATTTTCTTAACTTTTTTTTTCTTTCTTTCCTTTGCCGTAGTGTATCTGATTCTAGGAAATATACGGTTCAACACTGAAATTGCAGAAACGGACAAGAAACCGTGAAGCTAAGCAAATGGAAGTGGCAGGCAGTTTTTTCTGATATTTAAATAATTAAGGTTTTAGATTGAACTTTCCAAAGAATAGGTACAATTTAACATTTTGCTTTTTGTCCGGTTGTGTGTGCACATGCACCTATGGCAGTGATTCGCTCTGTCGTTTCTTACGGTACCGTGTTTCATCCGACATCTGCGTGGTCGTGAAACTAATGCAAGTCGGATGTTGCAGAATTCTGAGGGGAGTTGGCGATCCACTAACTCAAAAAACAAGTTAGTAAAATCATGCAATGCATTGATTATGATACGCTTTCCAACATACCAGAAATCATTACTCAAGTTATGAGGATAATGGCTGTGGAATAAATCTCGGTCCTGTGCCCTGACCTTTGATCCCATTTCGACAATATTCAACAGAACTGGTTGAGTATGCTTCCGCTATAACATGATAAAGTTTTGTCGCAATCGAAGCTGTTTTACGTAAGTTATGATGCATAAGGGCTATGGAATAGATCCCGCTCCTGTGTCCTAACCTTTGACCCCATTTCGCCCAGTTTCAATAGGATTCGTCCCCAGGCAGGCCCCTACAACATACTAACATTTCTTCGAAATCGAAGCATTTTTACGTAAGTTATGACGCATAGTGGCGATGGAAGTTATTCCGCTCCTATGTCCTGACTTTTGACCCCATTTGCGATGGAAGTTATTCCGCTCCTATGTCCTGACCTTTGACCCCATTTCTCCCATTTTTGATAGGGTATGTCCCCGGATGGTCCCCTACCACATACTAAAATTTCATCGAAATCGAACCTTTTTTACGTTAGTTATGACGCATAACACCAGTGGAATTGATCCGCTCCTATGTGCTGACCTTTGACCCCATTTCGTTCACTTTCAATAGGGTTCCTTCCCAGGTGTTCCCCTACCACATACTAAAATTTCTTCGAAATCGAACGATTTTTACGCGTGTTATCGTGCGGACGGACATACGCACACAACGCGTGGCGTAATGAGGCAGATGGGCATCGCGACCATCTGCTCGCAAGAGTGTGACGACATAAAACTTTAATAGGATCCACACACAACGCGTGACGTAATGAGACAGATGGCGTGACCGCGAGCCAACATCTCAGTCGCGAGATTGTGACGTCATAAGATTTCTAAGCACGTGTAACATTAATGGAACGAAGCCATGACACAAAAAACGTGGTCATTCGGAGTGGATATTTAACGCACTAAACCAATTTTCCTAAAGTCGAGATCAAGCTAAATCGACTTCTAGTACCAGAAAATGGTTGGTTAATGACTTTCATCAACACCCTTAAAGCCGTTTTCAAAATAAAAGTTACACAGATACAAGAATTGCTCCTTTAAGGTGGACGTGAAGTAATTTTGCTTCCTATACTTCCAATGGAAAAACTTCCGTACACATTTTTTTCGCAATTAATGCGTTCCCAAGGAACATCGATTAAAATAGCTTCATATTAATTTGAACATCGATTAAAATAGCTTCATATTAATTTGAACATCGATTAAAATAGCTTCATATTATAACTTGGAATACTTAATATTTTCTAAACCATAATCGTAATTATGCAATCCAACATTTATTTGTCTACTGACGTCATCAAAGTACAGGTCGCGCCATCTTTTTTCTGGTTTCAACACCACCAAAGTAAACGTTATTGTTTTTTAATATAATTAAGGTTATGTT
Source organism: Macrothele yani (assembly GCA_039090855.1). Classification (NCBI taxonomy): domain Eukaryota; kingdom Metazoa; phylum Arthropoda; class Arachnida; order Araneae; family Macrothelidae; genus Macrothele; species Macrothele yani. The sequence continues at coordinate 119,733,123 of CM077008.1, forward strand.
TTAGAAAATGTTAAGTATTCCAAGTTATAATATGAAGTTATTTTAATCGATGTTGAAATTTCCATCCTTCGGAACACACTAATTGTGAAGGAAATATGTACAAAAGTTTTTTCATTGGAAGTATAGGAAGCAAAATTACTTGACGTCCACCTTAATAGTATAGGATAAGGGCGATGGAATGGATCCCAATCTATGTCCTGACCTTTGAACCCATTTGTCCCATTTTTAATAGGGTTCGTCCACAGGTGGCCCCTACCACATACTACATTTTCATCGAAATCGAACCAATTTTACGCACGTTATGACGCATAAGGGCAATGCAATGCATCCCGCTCCAATGGCCTGACCTTTGATCCCACTTCACCTATTTTTAATAGGGTTCATTCCCACGTTGTCCCCTACAATATATTAAAATTTCATTGATATTGAACCATATTTACACAAGTTATGACGTATAAGGGCAATGGAATGGATCCCGCTTCTATGCCGTGACCTTTGACCCCATTTCGTCCATTTTCAATAGAGGTCGTCCCCTGGTGGTCCCCTACCACATACTAAAATTTCATCGAAATCCAAGCGTTTTTACGCGAGTTATTGTGCCGACAGAAGGGATGGACGGACAAAGCTGGAGCATATACGCTTCTTCAACCTACGTTGGAAAGCGTAAAAAAAAGGGGGGGGAGGCTTGATGGGAGATATATCCGGAAGGCGTGTTCGGGCCGAGGAAGAATCATAATGCCTCGAAGATTATCCATCGCTCCATAAAAGATATGTATGTGGACAGTATTGTTGTACATGCTGTCGTGCAAGACGCGATTAAGATGAATATGTTGAAACAGCTTGAACAGTGAGATTTCTGGTGACAATCAACAGCAGTGAATTTTCTTCGTGTATCAGGTAAATGAACCTCCGCGCGGCTGTGCGCTGATCGTAACATCCTAGGCAAAATCACCAATCAGTACTTCGTTGGGCCACCTTTTGCCTTTAATACTGCGTCGATTCAGCGGTGTTTTTCACCGACAAATCTAGATTCTACTTACTCTTACTTGCCGTCTGGACTATTTCCGAGGTACGCATTATCCGCATATACAAAGAATGACAATTTACACGTTTCAGTCACAAACCTTAAGAATTTGCACAAATCAGGTGGCCGAGTACGTGGTGTGATTTACGCTTGTCTGTCTCTAGTATTGCAATTACAATGTTGAGCAGAGTGCAAATCTCTGTACTTGCTCTCTTTAGATGGGAAATTGGGACACGAAAATAGGAAAATATATTAATACCGCACATACTCGCATAAAAGTCGATCTCGTGTATAAGCCGACCCCCCAACTTCTTCAGCAGCTAAAAATTGTGAAAATCCTTGACCAGCATATAAGCCGACCATATATATATGCGTGCTTGCCATGCGGAGGGTCAATCCTCCGGGTGGCAAGCACGTATATACACTGAGTGACCACTTTATTATGATCACCCCCTCAGTACTTCGTTGGGCCACCTTTTGCCTTTAATACTGCGTCGATTCTTCGTAGCATGGACTCCACGAGATGTTGATAGGTGGTTTGTGGAATCTGAGACCATGTTTGATGAATAGCACTTTCCAGGAGTGTGAGATTGCAGGGTTGTGGATCCAGCTGTCTGATGGCTCGTTCAACTTCATCCCACAAATTCTCAATGGGGTTGAAATCTAGAGATTGTGGGGGCCACCTAAGCAAAGTAAACTCCCCGGCATGTTCCTGAAACCAATCCTGTACAATACGAGCATTATGGCAGGACGTATTATCTTGTTGAAAGTAGCCATCGCCATAGGGATAAACCATCCACATGACAGGATGCACTTGGTCCGCAACGATGTTCAGATATGATGTGCCAGTCAGACGTTGATCAACACGAATTAAAGGGCCCAAAGCATGCCAGGAAAACATTCCCCAAACCATAACGTTGCCTACACCAGCTTCAAGGGTTGTAGCAATGCATTTGGGGTCCATGCTTTCGTGCTGTTTCCGCCAAATTCTCACTCGGCCATCGGCATGGTGCAACTGAAAACGTTATTCAGCGGACCACATAATTTGTTTGCAATTATCGACTGTCCAATCCTTGTGCTCCTGTGCGAACTGGAGACGTTTTCTCTTGTTAACTGCAGACAGCAAAGGTGTTCGAACAGACCTTCGGCTGCCATATCCCATCCGATGCAGTGTACGGCGAACAGTGCGTGCAGAGATCATTTGAGGGTGTCCTTGATTAAGATGGTCAGTAATTTGCTGCACTGTTGCCCTTCTGTTGTCTGTTACCAGTCTGGACACTCTCCGTTCCGCTCGAGCAGTCACTAGTCGATGACGGCCACACGTTGCACGTAGAGACCCAGTTTTTTGGCTGACAGTCCAGTCTTTACACACTTTGACAACAGCTGCTCTGGAATATTTCACGAATGCGGGAGTTTCGGTGATACTCGCTCCATGGCTCCGAGCTCCTACAATCATCCCACGTTGAAAGTTCGTCAAATCGCATTTTTTTACCCATCTCGTCACCCAAAAATCACTTTACTACTGTCACAAGTACTAAGCTTTCCCTTTTTATACTAGTTTCGCCCTCTGGCGGCAACAGCGTGCAGCCATAGCTCATTTGCTTAAAACTGTCAGGTGGTCATAATAAAGTGGCCACTCAGTGTATATGTTCGGAAGTTTTTATGCCCAAAGCGGCGACGACGCAGTAATACGTTCATCGAAAATCTGTTCAAATGGCGCGAGAACGCAATATTGCGTCGAAATAATTTCTAGACTGATTGTGGCGAGAACGCATATTTGCGCATCTTAACGACGACGAATACTACAGAAAGGGGTCTTTATGTGAAAAAAATTTCGCATTGCCTCTTCTAAAGTTCCTGCCACCTGGATGGTAAAATTCCAAGATCCTGCGAAACTGATTTATTATTATAATATATGAACATTTCTGAGATTATCTTTTTTAAAATTCTTCAAAGTCTGTTTCACTCTCGGAGTTTCCAAATAATTTCTGTAAATCCACTTCCGTTCCGTTTGCGTCGTCAATATAAACAACGTCAGCCAATTCATCATCGTTCCTGTTGTCTCCACCTGAATCGTAAATCAGATCATCTTCCGTTCCATCCATGGCATTACTTAAACAGCATTTTCTGAAAGATTTTGTTACCATTTCTGGTGGAATTGCGTCTTCGCTTGTTTCACCCACGAAATAAGAAGGCCAATGTCGGCTTTTTCAAGTTCCCACCTTTTGTTGTTTTCACTTCTGATGGTGAGATCCATTCAATCCATTTCTGTCGAAGTTTATTTTTGATAGGTTTTATCAAACTAACATGAAGTGGCTGCGAAAGTGATGTTAAACCACCAGGTATTACTACCAGCGTACTGTTAGTTTTCTTTACCTTTTTTTTTTTAACATCTTGAGTTTTATGCACTCTAAAGGCATCTCACAGTAGTGGCTGTTCTGCTCAACAGCCACGTGATATATTCGATGCCTGACTCACTCCGTAACCAGTTCTACAGATGAGGTAACGCAGCACGCAGTCTTACAGGGGAAATAAAATAAGGGGATTCCTTCTCGTTTGGAAGCAAGAAATTCCATCGACTCAATTTAAAACAGGACGAGGTATTGCATTCATTATATTACCAGCACCCATTTTCGTAGGAATCCTACTCTGGGCGAAATCAAATTCTACATTTTTTTGTCATTTCTTAATATCCCGCACATAAGCCGACCCCCCAGCTTCGAAAGCAGGATTTCTCTGAAAAACTTTACACGGTAATTTTGGTGTGACCAGTTATTTGGTGCAAAGTCGGTTTTTCTGATCTTTGTAACTACGTGCATGAAGAAACGTCTTCCGAAGTGTAAACATATCTTAAGAGGAATGATTATTTTTGTGCGAACAGCTAAAACACTCATTGCTTTATCCGACAGAAAGTTGCTCCTCTCAGCGGCGGATCCAGTGGGGTACGACTGAGGTGATCACACCTCCCCCACAAGCAGGTTTTTTCTTTTTAAATGGCCGATACATTTTTGTAAAATTATAGTAATGAATGCACAGATTTTTGTAAAAGCTTTCTTAACAGTTAAAATTTGCTGTAAATTTATAGATGAAATTTTCTGTTCCAGCTGCAGCAGAAAATGAGAAAACAAAGTAACTGAAGGTTCAGAAACACATAAATATGAGAGCAAGAGTGAAAAGAGCTTTTTACTAATCATGAAAAGCAATAGGTGTGCTTTGTTTTGTTATTTAATATTGTCTGGTATCGGTAGAAACAGGAAACAGGGAATTCCATCGTCTGGGGTAGATTTAGGAGTGTGTTTTCTCTTTTTGGGGTAGACTTGGAGTGTGTGTTTCTATATCTCTATTTCCTCTGTAATAAACGTTTTCCAGTTTCTTAGTCTTACAAAAATGATCGCCTTTTTGTAAAAATCTAGAACAATTTCTGTTTTGAGAGAAGTTAAGGATTAACACATGCTTTGGCAAAAGAATGCTTGGACATCAAACAGAAGTCATCGCTCTTTCCCCGTTTATAAGTGATTCACGGAAAAATTCTCATCGGCCGTCACCCGAAAACTAACCCAAGGCCTTCCAGTTACGCGCCGGACATGCTACCACTACACCACAGCGGCCTCGAATTCTCCAAACTCACATACGACTAACTGTCAAACCACATGGCAGGTTGCTTCTTGGAGCCCTGCACAATGCTGCGAATTTACCAAAGATGGCAAGCAGCAAATGAACAAATAACTAGTAGGCGAATGAATAATTAATACACACAATTGACGTGGACTAGGAACATCAAACAGAAGTCATCGCTCTTTCCACGTTTATAAGTGAGTCACCAAAAAATTCTCATCGGCCACTTTCCTGGTGGCGGTGAGTCACCGAAAAATTCTCATCGGCCGCCACCAGGAAAGCGGCCGATGATAATTTTTTGGTGACTCACTTATAAACGTGGAAAGAGTGATGTCATCTGTTTGATGTTCCTAATCCACGTCAATTGTGTGTATTAATATTAGGACGGCTTTACTTTTCTGGAATGATGTTGCTTTGCTTTGTTCTACTTATGTTTTTAGTGCTTCTTATGTACACTACCGTTTGTGAAAATTCCAGCACTAAGAAATGGTTGCACCATTCAAGTGAAATTCATGACAGATTCCTCATGCTACAGGAGACAACTGATTACATTTGTAGAGCTATACAAGATATTGTTTTGCTTCAAAACTCAGTATCGTGTGAAGACACCTCGAACAACAATAACAGCCTTAGCCTTTACACGGTGTGGTATTGAATGGCACAGGTTTTTGTTATCGTCCTCGGGAATAGCCTGCCAAGCTGATTCTATTCAAGACCAGAGTTAATTTGTGGTGACTGGCGGAGGCGCTTGACGTGCCATTCGCTTAGCTAGCATGCCCCACACTTGTTCAATCAGGGACATATCCGGTGAACATGCAGACCAGGGAAGAAGCGGTATCTCTCTCGCTGTTGAGGGTTTTCTCAATTCGTATCAGGCGAATTCAGGGAACCCTCAACAGACCCCAATGCCGCCACAAACCATGACGCTTGGCGTTGGGCCTGTAGGACTTGGCAAGCTACCGTTCACCACGGTGTCTTTGAACACGTATGCAACCATCATGGTGCATCAAGTTGATTCGTGACTCGTCAGAAAACATGACTTGTTGCCAATCAGCGGGCCAGTGTCTGTGTACGAGACCCCATTGCAGCCTAAGGCGACTGTGGTTGAGGATCAAAGGAATGCGCAGCAGTGTGATGCCAGCGACCAGTCGTCTGTTAAGAAGATGACGTTCAACTGAGCTGGAGGACAAAGCCTGACTTATGAGAGTGCTCCACTGTTGTGCTAACACCGTTGATGTCGCTGTACAATCGTTCACTGCCATGCGGTTTAGATGCCTGTCATCCCGTGCAGTCCTACGATTTTGCCGTCCATCTCCCTAATTTCTGCGCGTCCGAACCCCATCTGTCCACTGATGCCACGTTTCCATAACTGTACTGCCATTTCGTCCAGTACGAGTTGCAGTTTCGCTGCAGGAAAATCCAGATTCTCTCATCCCAACTATCTTTCTTCGCTGAAATTCCGTCAGGTGTTCACGATGCTACCTTCTCCGGCAATGGGGCATAGTGAGACACAAAAAACACCTTTTCGACTCAATATCGGCTTTTATCGGACATCGCGTATGAGCTAGCTGAGCTCTTAATACCCATAACCGGAAAGATGTTATTTTTTTCCTTCTTCGGCGATGGGACACAGTGAGACAAAAGAAACACTTTTTCGACTCAATATCGGCTTTTATCGGACATCGCGTTTGAGCTAACTCTTAAGACCGGAAAGATGTTTTTTTATAATTCTTCGGCGATGGGGTGTAGTGAGACAAAAGAAACACCTTTTCGACTCAATATCGGCTGTTATCAGACATCGCGTTTAAGCTCTTAATACCCGTGACCGGAAAGTTCAGACAGCACTGCTCCGAAATTGAATGACCATTTTCACCGACATTTTAGTCATTTGCATGTCCCAACCTGTTGAATACATCCCGTAAACTTCAAAATATTACCAGCAGTCCTTCATGGTGTAGCAATCTTCACAAGCAGTAGTCTAATTGATTTTGCAGTTACACTGACGGAAAAAAATCCCCACACCACGAAAAAATAGTTGTAGAGGAATGAAATGGCGGCAATACATTTGTATAGGTAACATATTTAATCGATTAAGGTTTCAAGATCACAGCTTAATGTAAGCGTGAGAAGAGCCATTTTAAATGTGAAATGCTGGTACATTAATAACCGGTGTAACCGCCAGAATGTTGAATGCAAGCATGCAAACGTTCATGCATTGTGTTGTACAGGTGCTGGATGTCAGTTTGTGGGATGGAGTTCCATGCCTGTTGCACTTGGTCGGTCAATACAGGGACGGTTAATGCTGGTTGGGGGTGACGCTGGAGTTGTCGTCCAATGATGTCCCATACGTGCTCGATTGGTGATCTAGCAGGCCACGGAAACATGTCGACACTCTGTAGAGCATGTTGGGTTACAACAGCGGTATGCGGGCGAGGAGCGTTATCCTGTTGGAAAACACCCCCTGAAATGCTGTTCATGAATGGCAGCACAACAGGTTGAATCACCAGACCGACGTACAACTGTGCCATCAGGGTTCGTGGGATAACCACGAGAGTGCCCCTGCTATCATAGGAAATTGCTCCCCAGACCATAACTCTAGGTGTAGGTCCAGTGTGTCTCGGCCGCAGACAGGTTGGTTGCAGGCGTTCACCTGGCCTCCTTCTAACCAACACACGGCCATCACTGGCACCCAGGCAGAACCGGCTTTCATCAGAAAACACAACAGATCTCCACTCCGTCCTCCAATGAGCTCTAGCTTGACACCACTGACGTCGCAAACGGCAGTGGTTTGGAGTAAGTGGAATGCACGCTACAGGGCGTCTGTCTCGGAGCTGTCCTTCAAGTAACCGATTTGTAACAGTTCGTTGTGTCACTGTGATAGCAACTGCAGCTCGAATTGCTGCCGCAGACGCGGTACGATGCGCCACGGCCATACCCGTACACGGCGGTCTTCCCTCTCAGTAGTGCCACGTGGCCGGCCGGAACCCGGTCTTCTTGAGGCAGGACCTTCCCCTGACCACCGCTGCCAACAATCATGCACAGTGGCTACATTCCTACCAAGTCGTTCTGCAATATTGCGGAAAGAAAATCCCCCTTCTCGTAGCCCTATTACACGACCTCGTTCAAACTCCGTGAGCTGTTGATAATGGCTTCTTCGTCTTCTTAAAGGCATCCTTGACTAACATCAACACACTACGTCGAATCTCAACAGTAACTAACGCTCACGAACGTTACAGCGCGTATTAACAGCAAACCTGCTTTGCATGTTCCGAGGGGCGCTACTAGCGCCACACGTATGCGACGAGCGCTAAATTTGCATAGACGTCATCTTACAGATGTACTCTCACCGCCTACCAACTGTCGTTTATCTAACACAACCCTTCTTGGTGTTGATATTTTTTTCCGTCAGTGTATTTACCAAAATCGCGGATTCATCTGACGTTTCCATAACAAAAAGATCTTTTGTTTGGCAAGCTAAGGCGTTGCTGGTGATGTTCTCAAAGTTCTTTTATTTTACCTCTTAAGTTCGACGACCCCTGTCAGTGTCTAGAACACTGCTCGTCCCTAATTCGGATCCACTGATTCCTGAAAGGAAGGCAGGGCCTGTACCGTCAGTAATGCGCACTGACCATAACGTATCCGGCACTCTACTGGCATGATAGTCCATATTGGTCCAGATTGGACAATTAGCCGTGAAGGGAAATCTATACTTCCTTGGACTTCTTTTTCCATCAGTTAAATAAAAAAATCTGGAAGGAGATTTAACGCTTTGATACTGGATTAAAGAAAAAAATGCTTGTTGGCGAAATGGGAGGGACATGCAAAATTGGGGTTGGGGACCCCCAGAAAATGTGTGGGTGACATGATGCTACAATGAGAGGAATAATTTGAAATAATTTGGTGCTAAGTCCGTTGAATACAGTGGATGAGGAAAGATTTCCTAGCCAAGTTTCTACAATTAGTGCTGTGGTAGTGTAGTCACATGTCTTTCCATTTTTTAAAGACAACGTCTTTCCAATTCACCGAATTGGGACGCACAGAATTCAAGGCTTCGATTACTCTGTCAATCACCTGAGAGTAAAGACTCTCAGTGATCGTTTGGTTAAAAAAAAAAAAAAAAAAAAGAAAGAAAGAAAAGCTTATAATGGGTAAGCAGCTTTTTTGCGCTGCAGATTAGATTTCGGAGTCGTTTCCGAAGCTTTCCCTCTATGAGAAAAAATTTTGGCGTGTATAATATTCTTTAACAGAACCCATTCTTCGACTCGTCAGCATTCGATTGAAAGTGGATCGGTTTTGTACCGAGGTTGCAGAGATATATTGTTAGTCTACTCATTCGATTTTTATCCGGTAGTTTAGTGGTATTTATTGATCCAGTTTTTGTACTTTTCCGATAGCCTGAATTCTCGTCATGGTAGTTGTTTGATGCATGGCCGTATCCAGGAAAAGGCGTTTTAGGGTACAACCCCCCCACACACACCCCCGAGTTTTGGGCAAAACCTTTTTGCTTGTTTATCGTAAGTTATTAGATCAACAGCAGTCGCCATTATCTTCTTTTCAATTTTTTTTTACAAATTGTTTCTGTTATTTCTTTTGATAAACCTTAACTTCAGAAGGACATTTTTTTCTCACTACACTCACTCATTTCATTTGTAGAGGTTTTTTTTTTGGAAGGGAGTGCCTGACCCCAGGTCTTAAACAACCCTTAGAAATAGGAAACTTGGAGATTTGGGCTAAAGCGCCCGATAGGAAAGGGGCACGGAAACGAAGTAGAAAGGGGGAGGAAGACGCCCTTATTTATTACCGGAGGGCCAGTACCCGGGGTCCGACGGCTTAACGTGCCCATCCAATGCACGGCAGGTATTTAGTGGATCGAGCGATCGTACCTGACTGGGATCGAACCAGAGGCCCTTCCCGTGGCAGTCACGAACGTTGCCCACTCGGCCACCCGCGGCCTTCACTACACTCAACTACACTCACTAGTCAGCAGTAACAAATTTATAGAAGTAGAGGAAACTTTGTGTCTGGCACTTTATTAATCGGCATTGTTCTATTATCAAGTATTTTTGAGATCGCTTATTTGTTTATTTCTTTATCGTGTTAAGAGAGACGAGAAAAAACGGCAGTTGGAATCGTAGTTTATTGTTTCTTTATAACATCAAGATGCCAGACTGGGATGGGTTGTTTTTAGAAATGTGAGAGCGCAGTGAATGATTGCATCTCGAATTTGAAACTCCACAGACCGCAGGATCCGATGCTGCGCCAGGAGGGCCGGAGATCGAGTGCCCAGGTAAATGCTGCTCTTATTTCGCTTTCGGTCTAAATAGCCGGACAGGGCCGGATAGGGGAAAGGAGAGGAGGTGGCGTTTGTAGAAAATGAATGACAATTACATCTAAAATCCCAATATGTGGTGGCATGTTGCCTGTTTACATGGGTGAGGAGTGAGATTTGTGAAATTCAATTAGCGTGTTGTCATTTGAGAAGGAAATGGGAGTGAGAATTGCGAAATGAAAGCATAAAGAACATATACTATCTACCAACAAGTAATTGGACACCCCTGCAATCGACGATATCTGCGGTCCTGATACACGTCACGGCCGCCACCGTTAAATATCTTGTGGGAAAGAACAACGCAACCAGTCGCATGCAAGATGCCACGCAGTTCGGAGCTCTCTGATTTCGAGAAAGGTATAATCGTCGGGTATCACATAAATGGCCGATCCATATGTGACATATCCAACGAGTTGAAGTACCCAAAATCGACAGTGGCCTACGTGATTGGCAAGTGGAAGATGAGAGGTGACTGTCGGAATGTGCCCCGACCCGGCAGACCCACAAAACTGGGAGTTAGAGACCGACAGGTGCTGGCCAAAGAAATTCGGAAGAACCGCACCAAATCGATGGGCCACATCCGCGAGGAGTTTCAACAGGCATCCGGGAGTGTTCTTTCGATGAATACCATCCGTAAGGAAGCTCATCTGCTCGGCTATCATGGACGTGCTGCCGCCCACAAGCCTTTGATCACCGAGTCCAATAGCGTTGCTCGGCTAACGTGGCGCAAAAAACGTCGACAGTGGACCGTTGAACAATGGAAACAGGTTCTCTGTAGTGACGAATCAAGGTTCACCCTCTTCCGTTTGGATGACAGGGTCTGGGTTTGGCGTCTGCCTGGAAAACGCCTCCTGCCGGAATGTTTTGTGCTAACTGTGAAGTTCGGCGGCGGTGGAATTATGCTATGGGGGTGTTTCTTCTAGTATGGCACGGGACCCTTGGTCGCAATTCCTTGTAGACTCAACGCCGAGACCTACTGCGCCATTTTGGATGACCATGCGCTTCCTACGTTGTAGCAGTTTTACGGGGTGGACTCATGTTACTTTCAGGATGACAATGCCACCTGCCATGTTGCGAGGTCCATAAACAATGGGGTTAATCGAATGGACTGGCCTGCGCAGAGTCCGGACCTTAACTCTATCGAGCACCTCTGGCACGAGTTGGAGCGTCGGCTTAAGGGGTGCCTCCACCGTCCGAAATCGGTGAAAGAACTGATCTGTCTTCTCCAAGTCGAGTGGAAGAAAATACCGCTAGCCGTCGTACAACGCCTGGTTGAGAGTATGCCCCGGAGGGTCACAGCTGTAATCGCCGCTCATGGAGGCTCCACCAACTATTGAAGGTGAATAAACTTCGTTTTCCTTTGCTATCACAGGTGTCCAATTACTTGTTGGTAGATAGTGTATTTTGGTTGAGTACGTTCCCACTTATGTCCTCGTACTTGGTGGAGGTTAGTTTGCTTCTTGCGATGTGCGTACGGATGGTATGATAGTAACTATTAGACAGCCAATTCAACGTAAAAATTCCTTGGTATGGTGGCTTCATCTATAGTTATCGGAATTTTTAAAATCCACTTCCTGACGGAGATTTCCAATTTCTTTATAATTTTCATTTTTCAGACTGCACTTGCTTTCATCCTGTCTATCGTGTAATCTTATTGTTTTCATGTGATCTCTTTCTCATATTAATCAGTTTGTTTTCCTGTTAATACTGAGTAAGTTCATATGTCGTTACTCGCTAACTAATAGTACGAGCAATATACAAAAAAATAAAGAGTTTACTCCAAACAGAAGCCATCGCCCTTTCCACGTGGTAAGTGAGTGAGTCACGGAAAAATTCTCATTGGCGGCTATCGAACCCAGGGTCTTTCAGTTACGCGCCGGACATGTTACCACTGCACCACAGCGGTCTCAATTTCTCCAGACTCACAAGTGATTAACTGCCAAACCATGGCAGGCTGCTTCATGGAGCCCTGCGCAATGCTGGGGATTCACCAAAGATGGAAAGCAGCGACTGAACAAATAACTAGAAGGCGGTTGAATAATTAATTCATACACTCTACGGAAGACCCTGGGTTCGATTCCCGCTGGCGGCCAATGATAATTTTTCCGTGACTCCCTTAACATGTGGAAAGAGCGATGACTTCTGTTTGATGTTTTTTTTTTCAAAAAAACAACAAAAAAAAAACTCTTCTATAACAAAAATCTATTAAAAAAAAATGAGACAAAAGTCTAGTTACGGCCCTGATAGATAGATAACATTTTTGCTGTGGAATATTTTCAACTCCCCCACCCCCCGAAGCTAAAGTCTAGAACTGAAAGTCTATCGGCAATATTTTCGTAGATTTGAACAGCGTGGGACTCTGTTATTGCCAACATTTTTCCATCACGCACTTTTTCTATCACAATGTTTTTCCATCAAGGGCGTTCAGACAGGATCTTATCTGCAAGCGTCATACCACTCGAACGAAACTTCATGAAGCAATCGTGGAATGTTCGTTTACTTACACCGTCCTAACTTAATGCACTCACGCCGTTCTGTATTCGGCGCTTATGTCCCTATGTGCCTCGGCTGCAGTACTCTGTTTTACTGAGCGCAAAAACAACAACAGTGATGAATATACACTATATCCAAATTATTACTAACAACTCAAATGCTGCAACTGTACAAGCTTCAGTTCCCAAAGTTGTTGCTTTTGTCACAACCAAGCCCCTACTGGTTAACTGTACGATGCTGCCATCTGGTCTGCGCTTTGGAAGCCTAATACAAAGCTTCTTTTCCAGGAACACCTAAAAGGCAAAAACTTCAGCATTTACCCAAATTCTCGTTGGCAAATGTACATACAGGAAACGAAATGCACGCAAAGTTTAGCTCTGAGTTTAATTGGAAAAAGGAAAAGATAACTGAAAAAAAAATAAACTTCAGGTAAACCGACAATGAACTTTATTTGCTCAGCAGACAATGATTATTTACATGCTTAGCAACATATTAATAAATAAATAATTAAATAAAAGTTCGTAATACTGTGTACACCAGAACTGTAGGTGCTTATAAAAGAAGAGCATTGAAATTGTTTAACATTTTCGTTTCTAAACATCAAGAACGATGCTAGTTTATCATTTCACTACATCATAAGCTCTGGAAAAAAAACTAATAGGTGAAGCCCTAATTTAATAATAAAAATAAATGAATTATAGCCATCATCTTTCGGTGCTTCAGGAGTGCTTAGTGTTTTTGGAATTGAATTAAAGAGCTCTGAAAGGCACTTCCACATCAAAAGATTTCACAGCTTAAAAATGCCAGAGGGTATTTTATGGTTTAATCATGAAATTCTTTTTCTGGTTGAAAAGGAAACCACATCAAGAAATGTAAAATATACGTTAAAGATCAATTAACATTTTCTAATCCACTCCCATTGTACTGAAAGTATCTTCACACGTGAAATTAAGCGAAAATCCTGATTAACTAGCAGGAAGGAGAGAAGAACTTACAGGATACAGAACTTAAGTTTCAAAACTTTCATAAAGAAATAACATCAATTGGAGGATTTTTGACTGGGGCTGTAGATCCATGTGGTTATGTTGGAATAACTTGTGTCTATGCATGCATTTGTCAAATCACATCTGTTAGGACAACATGGAAGGATTTTACAGGAAAGAATGCCGGAATGACAAAAATGGGTGCAACGAGACTGTCTTGATTTACATACAACTATATTCAATGCTTTTGAAGAAATAACAGCATTTTTAAGCATGACACAGGAGTACATCAAAAAGAGGCGGCATTTATTAACTTTGTTCTGAAAGATGATTTTAGCTTATGAATCAAAGATTGACATGGATTTAAACAAAAAAGAGACGCACGAGAAATAAAACCATGATGAGCAGATGAACTGAGATAAAATGAAAATAAAGGAAAGGAAAGAACTGATCAAATACCACAGACATCACAAAGGCTCTCAAAAGCAACGGGGTTGGACATATTGCTAATAAATTTTACTTTCCCTAAAAAACTGGATTACTGAATTGCATGCGAAGAGACCAAGAAAAACTGCATGATATAAGAGTGGATGAAATGAAAAAATCGAGCTGAAAAAGAGGCAGAGTCCTGGCAAGCATTTATTGAGACCATCATGCAACGGCCAGAAAATGTTCAATTCTGATGCTGTAATGAATCATTTGAGTTACATAATGCAACAGTCACTAATTCTTTCTCTGCTAAGCACTTTAAACGTTTGTGTCCGTTAAATAATGCCCCCAGTTAATTGTACGAGAGTGATTCGAATTTGGTTCAGCTCTTAATTGATCTCGTATGCAGCGTTGTAAATTGGGACTATTTTTGAGATGGCAGTTCATGTTTTTTTTTCACACATTAATTGCATTAGTAAGCATAAATTTGATTGACTAATATATGGCATCCGTAGCAGTTAGAACTGTAGTTGAAATTTTAGTGAAAGGATACTGAGTACGGATTACAATCGAGGTCAACAAATGCGTATGGGTTATATATCAAAGACAGTTTTTAAACATTAACATTGATACAGCACAAAGGCTCGAACAGCTGTTGTATTTTTTCTTGTAGATTTTCATCTCTTCGGATTATGCGAAGAATGTGTTTGGATAACGGAATTCTGACGGCACGAATTCAAGTACCTGCATGCCTTTGTTGAAGAATTTTATGCTGCAAGGATGTGACATATATGGTCTAAACTCAGTTTTCATTGACTTTTCATTTTTCTTAATTTTGGTAGCTTCTTAAGATTTCCATGCTGAACGTCATGTCAGAATTACCATGAGTTTTTTTTTTCTTTTGGGATATGACTTGTAGCCAATCAGGTTGAACTTCAATGTCCGTACTGTTTAGGAACTTCTACTTTTGATTTCGTCTATGCGTACGTTCCGTTGCTTACTGTTAAATCTTTGACTATTGACCGACTTACAGTGATATTAAATGATCTTTTTTTTAAATCAAGAAATAAGCCAGCAGACATGGCTGTAAATCAACTTAGTGGCTCTCTTTTTTTTCTTTAGTGTATTATGAGCTCCAAATCATCATGAAATTCAAAATATTGGGTGGACATAGTCTTTCCCTCTTGAAGAAAACTTTTATTTAAAAAACAATGATAGGTAGAAACAAGAGTGGGTGTCATAATACATGTAAACTAATGGAAATGTTTTCCTATATTGTTAGCACACCTACACGTGAGCGTCGTTCGTGACATGGATCCCATCTAGGCGGTATTCAGTTTCTCGCCATGTTTTGACTAACATCACTTTAGAGACTGTGGCAATAGCATCCTCCTTTGTAGAGTTTCAATATCAGACATTAATGTTGAACGGACATTATCCTTGATATAACCCCACAGGAAAACGTCTAGGGGTGTTACGTCGGGTGACCCTGGGACCATGATGTTGGACCGTCACTCTCAATCCATTTGTTGGGAAATGTGATATTGAGGAATTCTCGAACAATTAATCCCCGATGTGGTGGTGCACCATCCTGCTGGAAAACTACCGATGGGTGACTTTCGTCCAACTAAGGTGCAGCAAAAAGTTCCATGTCCAGGTACACGTTGGCTATTATTGTGTGTTCAAAAAAGAAGAAAGTTCCGATGACTCTGTTGTGCAAGAGACCACATCAGATATTCACTTTTGGGCTGTCCAGCTGTTTTTCAGAGACAACATGGGGAATATGCGCACATTGTGTCTTTTTACTTCATCAGAGATGTGAAAAGTAGCCTCCTCCGAAAAATACACACGCTGCAGATAATTGTTGTCATCAATACGCTGTAAAATCTCAGTTGCAAAACTAGCACGACGCGGGTGGTCTTCCACCAGCAAGGCTTGAATAATCTGCACTTTGCAAGCATACCAAAGAAGCCTTTTGTGCAAAATTTTCTTCAGTGTAGTGCAAAGGATCGCGATTTCAGGCGAAGCTCGGAGGGTGGGTTTCGAGGGGCTGTGTACGAAAGTTGTCCGCACTGCATCAACAGTTTCTTCACTAACACCCGGTCAGCCCGTTTGTTTTCGGTCGTCAACACTTCCCGTCTCCTTAAACTTTGCATACCCAGCATTTATTCTTTTGTGAGCAGGTGGCAAACATTCGCTCTCTTTTCTGAGATTACGCTGAGCAGTTATCTGTGATTTGGTCTCGTAGTACCACAAAAAACATTGCGCCTTTTCCTGCACAGACGCCATTTTGACTTCATGTGCTGGCAGCGCCACCTAATTAATACTCAGCATGCAACTACAGCAGCAAAAAGCCCTATTAGTTTATATGCATTATGCCATAAACCAATTGTTTCTAAGTATCGTAGTTTCTTGAACAAACATTTTCTCAGTTAGGGAAGAACGTTTTCCTGCAAGATGACAAGGGTTTGAACGACGTTAGAAAGCTATTATTATACATGTATATAGATGTTCACGATTTAAATATGTTAGAAATATGATATGGAACTTCATTTCTATTGATAACAAATAGTTCCTAACAATGATGGGAGCCGGCAAAAGAAAAGAGTAGCAGTTCCCTGGTTCTTGATCTACCAGGGAACTGCTACTCTAACATCGTTGGAATATATACGCAGAGAAGTTCCTCGGAACAATTGCCTAGTGAAAAATCCATAAGAAGATCCATTGAGACTTTACGGTTGATATTTAACCTACTTTTTTGTAGCAGTGCTAATTACAAAGCTAAGTAGTGCTGCCATTGGAGATCTTCCTTCTTTATTCAGTGCTGTCTTGCGTCATCTCATTCTTTGAAGTCTTGCTCTTTCTTTACACATTCTTTCCTTATGTCTATCTCTAGTCCTCTCTCCTGGGAGATCTATTGTCATTAGTGAAACCCCCATGTGCTCGATATCCATACCATGTCCTTTTTAAAGCAATCTTACTTCTTGAGGCATTACATCAATCATCAATTCCAAGTCCTTACCCTAATCTTCTCTCTATCTTTCTCTCCAAATTTTTATCCTTCTTAATGACATCACATATCGTAAAAAACATCTATACTTTTGAAGCTTTCAGTTTGTTCTTTATGCATCACCTTATTGGCAAAGCCTTGTGCAGAATTTTGGGTTTCACTAAAATCTTAAAGTTCTTATTTTCCAATCTCACCGTGCTCCTAACGATTCCTCAAGAGCTTTGCATCTAATGTTTTATTCCTGCTGTTCAGTCCCGCCTGCGTTCATTTGCTTACTTACTTTCATACGCTATCGCTGCCACATACGATGACCAGTATTCCGCGTCAAAGTTTAATCACTCTCGTAATTGTCATTTAAAAGCCGAAATATATCCTCTATCTCTTTCATCTAAATATCCCTACCTTTAAGGCTCCCACTTCTTAACGTTTAATAGGGTGCGGGGTTCACAGCCCTCTGTTGTTTCCTTTGTCTAATGAAACACGAGTACATGTTTCAAATTATATACCAGCACAATTCCTCGTCGTTTATAGTATGCTCTTCATATGTTTCCTTTCCTCGTAAATTTCAAAGTCTTTTTATTCGGTGGGATCATGCCCAAATTGGTATTTTCTAACAGGAGCGTTAAGAAGAATCACCTAGAACTTTGTTATTAAGGTTCTAAGTTGACGACTCGTGGGTATTTGAAATGAATTGTTCATTTTTTTATGGCGGACAACTTTACGTCGTCTGATGACGGAATCGATCCAGGGTTTGTAAGCTGACATCCTCATATATACTCCGGGAAGATTGGGATCAGCGCAGCCAATGCCGTGTGACACTGTACCCACCAACACCCAGCGTCCATCATCTCTCTGCACCATCAGTGGACCTCCGGAATCACCCTACAAATAGTAGTACAAAACAATCACGTATATAAGAAAAATATTATTACAACACATGAACGATATTCAAATAATACAAACTATCATTCTTTAGCCTTTGGAGGCAAAAATATTCTAACATCTGTTCTGTATTCGGCTTTCTACAGTGTTCTAAATCACTTATCTGGAGGAAACTGCAAGGAGGGTACGGGGCGGTGTTCGGAAGATACTAGGTTCGGACTATTCTCTCGGTGAGAACGCTCCTCAAATATCAGTTTATTAAGTTTTGTTTTGGTTCAGCAGCGGTGTGATATTTCGTGTAGTTTTCCTATAGGAGTGCCTGCTGTCTGTTTTACCAATTCTAGGTAGTATTAGCACATCATTTAAAGCATACACTCCAGTTGTGCTGAGTGCGTAAAACTTATTACACTGCCATCGGGAGTTACTTCGAAGTGCCTTAAAAATCCCACAAGATACGTAGCATCTCCATCGTCCCAAATCGTCCTCTGCTTCAGAGAGCAACTGGCAAGTGTCAATTTCTATGAACTGTTCCGATGTAGAAGTAGAAGCATTTTTTGTGGCATGTAGCAATTTGCTTCGAAAAACAGTAGTCGCGTGGAATCGCGAGGACCTTCCTGAACACGACGGTTTACGTGTTCGGTAATCAGTTTGTGTGGAGCACTTCTGCTGCACCGAGTCACGTTACCGACGTATCGCTGCTGCTGAACTATAGTTGTTTGTCAGCAACCAAACTTCAGCAAAAGCTTGTGAATGCTTGTCCATTCACAAGCTTTTGCTAAAGTTTGGTTATACCGGTACACTATATTGACAAAAGTCACCGGTAACCCCTTAAAAAACAAATGAACGGATCTGCTGCTTTGTTATGATGCGAGGCACACGGTATAGAAACAAGCCTGCATCTGACTGCGATCATATCGCACTGTGAGGTTGAGTGAAAATGTCGCGGCGGGAGAGAACTGATTTTGAGAAAGAGAAGATTGTTGGGTTTTATATTACTGGGTTGTCCATAAGAGAAACCGAGAGGCGTTTAAACATACCGAAGTCAACTATTTTGGATGTACTGAATAAATGGAAGACACATAGCGTGCGTGAAGCAGCAAAACGTACTGGCAGACCAAAGAAAATCAGTGACAGAGGACGTCGAAGCATCGGGAGAGTCGTTACAGCTAATCGACGGAGTACTGCACAAGACTTCAGTGTACAGGTGAGTAAAAAGGCTGGAACCTCGGTATGTACACATACCATTCGTAGAGAACTTCATTCCATCGGTTACCGTGGTCGTGCGGCTGCTCATAAGCCTTTCATCTCGACTAGGAATGCTACTCGTCGTTTGGCATGGTGTAAAAACATTTATCGTAGACCGTAGATCAATAGAAACGGGTCCTATGGACTGATGAATCCAGATACACGATCCATCAGTCTGATGGTCGTGTGTTGGTATGGCAGCAGCCGGGGGAACGCTATTTACCACAGTGTACTGTTTTTAAGGTAAAGTTTGGAGCTGGCAGTGTACTCGTGCGGGGGTGTTTTTCGTGGTATGGTTCCTGCTCATTGGTTATCGTGAACAAACCTGTTAACCAGCACGTCTACCTCGATATTCTGGATAATTATGCCCTACCAACTCTGTGGCAATACTATGGAACCGAGCCCTGTTGGTACCAGCAAGATAATGCACCGAGACATAAAGCAAGGTTTCAAAATCGCTTTATTCTAATTTATCATAAGAAAACATAAGAGGGAGACGTACAGTATTGGGCATCTCACTGGGAAATAATACAAAACTGTTAAAAACATGATGGTATATACATTGCAATGACAATGGGGATGAATAACAAAATGCTGCAAGCAAAGCTTATTGAATAAAAAAATTGCAGAAGTGACAAAGAGAAACACATCGTGTCACATGACATTGGCTGGGCATGATTTACAGGATAACACAGGCGAAACAATAGTACACAATTAGAAAAAGAACAGCACAAACACCGCCGTGAAGGTAAAACATTACATACATGAGATAAAAACACAGCGTGCACAATAGTGCAAGTTATTTAACGAGGGCACCAAAGCAACATAATACAGGCGGGGTGAAAGTAAGTAATGTACACGAGTAAGCATGAAAATACACTGAGATGGCATTAGCATTCACAATTCAACGGTAGTGTGGATTGCACGAGTCGTAGAGTGGAGGAGGGCCACCAGGGTGCCACGGAACTCAGCAAAGGAGGTGTAGAATGTCCTAGGGTTCTGATAGGTGTAGCAGTCCAGAATCAATCGCAAACCATGGAGCGGCCGGCGCCCAGGTAGCATAGAAGGTGGCTTCTCGACGACTGGAAGAAGCCGACTGGTACTCCAGGCGGAGTCGAGAAAGCAATCGATCTTGAAAATGGCACAAAAGTGCTGCGCTGGCCTGGTGTAAAGAGACCGGCGAGGAAATGCTGCGGAGTTGTTGAAGGTATACGTAAATAACGTGTTTAACCAGCACGAAAAGATAGGCACATACTGAAGGAAGAGTTGTAGGTGGATGAGCCCGCAGAAGAAGATGTCTGTAGGCAGTGAACGGAAGATCTTGAGAACAAGAGCGACTGGCAATCCGGAAAGCCTGGTGGAGGAGAGGCATCAGGATGGGACAGTAAAGGTAGACGTGAGAAACGTCTGCCTCCTGTGCGCAGAAGGAGCAGAGAGGGGAGGAGAGAAGAGACATGCGAAAGAGAAAATACGGAACAGGGAGGCGATTATGCAAAAAGAGCCAGTGGGTATTAATTTCAAGAGGGGCAGATAAGGGTGAGCGGGCAGCGGCCCAGACAAGAGGAAGAGAAGCAGGGGGAACCTCCAGAATAGAAAGCGGTGAAGGGGTGGCAAGGTGCACTAGAAAACGATAAAGAGATTTAGAGGAGAGAGAGAGGAGAGAGGAAGAACCGAGTTTGTGAGTCGGAGGAAAAACGGCAGCGGAAGAGGGGCAGAAAAGACAGAGACGAGACCGGTGGGGGAGACAAGATCAGGGAAAAGCGAAAGAAGTGCAGTTAGCAGAGAGTCATAGACCAAATGGGCGGATGGGGACGAGAGAATAGCAGGGGGAGGCCAGAGAGAGGGCGCCAGGATAGATCCGAGTTAGTGAGGTCTTGTACAGTTACTACACCTGCTCGGAGCCAAGAGGGGAATGAAAAACAGGGGAGATGGGGGGATGAACAAGGGAGTTGAAGAAGAGGGGTTCAGAAAGAAGCTCTAGAGTTGAAGAGGGAGGGGAGCGAATGAGGGGGAGAGAGCGAAGGTGAGTAAGGGCTTCAGAATATGCAGGTGGGAGTTTGGAGGGGGAAAGGACAGCAATCCATGAGAACTAAAGAAAGAAAAGAAAAATGTGGGTTACGCAAGGAGGCAAGAACGTCACGTACCTGAACTGCGGAAGCCACTGGAGCCATGAAAAGGTGAATGAAGTTGATCACTCGGCTTGCTTTGTAGCACAGCGGGACATCAGGTAGGCCAGCACCACCATAGGAGGGAGGAGCACAGAGCTTGTGGACGTTAATCCAGTGATGACCCGCCCACATTACTCGAGTAAGGCAGCGTGTAACCTCCTGGAGACAGAAAAGCGGGGTCGTAGATGCAATCCAAGAATGCTTGCAGATGGACAGAAGGTATGTCCTGGTGAGATTTGCACGCTGGTAGTAGGACGTACAGAACTGCGCACGACACCAGAATGCAGCTGTGCGGAGGAGGCGAGGATGGAGTTCCGAGCGAGTTGCACTGGATGTAGCTTGTGGTGCGCCTAAGTGCACACCCAGGAAGCGTTGGGTAGTGGATGACCATGTGGCCCCCCATGGAGCATCCAAGCGATTGGACCACGACCCGCACCACAATCCAGTGCTCTTAGAAGTATTCAGTTCAGCTGCAGAACATGAAGCATATGCGGAGAACAAACGACGAAGCAGTTGGAACTGTGAGTCGCTACGAATGCAGACGGTGATGTCATCTGCATAAGCAGAGTAAATGACTGAGTGATGCCGTGAGCTGGCAACTGGTGGTGGAAGTTGTGCTAGAAGAGATGTTTGCAGAGAGCGTAGAAAAGGCTCGACGGCAATCGCAAACAGTTGACCAGAAAGCGGGCAGCCCTGACGAACTCCCCGCTTGAAGGGAACATGTGCTGTGAGAAAAGATGCCGTCTTGACATGGAAAACGGCGTCCCGGTAGAGGGAGAGAAGAACGGAGACAAATTGTGGAGGAAAGCCAAAGTGTAGCAGGGTTTGTGTTAAATAGGCGTGTGAGATATTATCGAAAGCGGAACGGAGGTCTAAGGAAAGGAGAGCAAGAGGTTCAGAATGAGTCTTGGCAAGATGAATGAGATCGCGAAGAAGTTGAACATTGGAGGAAAGAGAACGGCCAGGAACAGTATAGGTTTGAGAGTCAGCAAGGATGTGAGGGAGGATAGAGTTTAGTCGACGGGAAAGAAGCTTAGTATAGAGTTTATAATCTTGATTGAGAAGAGAAATGGGGCGCCAATTTCCCAAGTCAAGAGGGTCACCCTTCTTGGGAAATAGGACCACATGTGCGTCCGTGAAACTCCTCGGGAGGGGGAGCAGTTAAATGCAGCAGAAAAAGCGGAGAGGAGAAAAGGCAACAAAAGAGGCAAGAACGCACGGTAAAAAGGAAACGAGAGGCCGTCCGGACCCGGAGCGGCATGGGGGTTAAGGGAAGAGAAGGTGTCTGACACCTCCGTGGATGTGGGTGCAAGAGACAGGGTGTGAGCAAGATGAGACGGAACTTGTGGTAGGTTATTGAGAAGATGGGGGAGAGCAGAGGGAGAAGGGGGAGGAGTTTCACTGAACTTGGTGGTATAGAACTGACGAACGTGAGAGCAAATCGCTGCCGAATCGGATGTGATTTCGCCAGAGGGGAGGCGAAGATGACGAAGCGAGGTAGAAGACTTACGTGCAGATTCCATTGATGTTAGAAAATCATAGGTGCATTCCTCCGGATTGAGATGTTTAATGCGCAGACGTAAAAGTGCTTGCTGCGCAAGAGGTTTCAGCAAAGCCTGGAGCTCCGCCTGATATGCTGGAAAAAGCGGATCTGATAACCCAATCAGTGTGAGCATCTGCCTGGCGTGATCGAGGCGCATCTGACTAGAAGTCTTCATGGTGAAGGAAAGTTGCTTGATATGTAAGAGGAGCTGATGCTTGACACGAAGCCAATACGTCAAGGTACAGGGTGCGGAATGCAACCCTGCGCGACGAGCAGCGAGAAAAGAACGGACAGAGGCACAAAATTCAGGATCAGTGAGGAGATTGGAGTCAAATGTCCACGGACGAACAGTCCGAGGGAGTGACGCCGCAACAAACACTGTGAGGGTGACCGTGCAGTGGTCTGAGGAAGCAGTAGGTTGATGTTGCAACTCGGTAATAGACGCAAGAAGCGGTGTGGAAACGTAAACCCGATCCAAGCGTGCAGTTGATGGAAGCTGACTCCCAGACGAGCGCCACGTGTGTGAGGTCTCTTGTGGATGAAGGCGCCTATAAGCATCGGTGAAGGAGAAATCAGCAACAAGGTCATGGAGTAGTGCGACGAGATCCGTCCGACGCTCTCGTGACGAAGGAGAGCGATCCAGAGCCGGGTCAAGGGTGCAATTGAAGTCTCCACCCAAGAGCACACGATCCGAAGGTGAGACTTTCGAGAGAGCTTTACGGAGTTTGGTGAACAAGATGGATAAATGAATAGAGGTGCATGGAATATACACATTAAAGATGTGAAATCGAGCTCCGCCAACTGTGAAGGAGACTTGCTGGAGTAAATCTCGGCATAAGTTCTGCACTGAGAGTGCAGTGAGGGTGGATCGGAAATGTTGATGTATTCCGATAGCAAGTCCACCATGAGATGAGTAGCGGAAAGCATGATGGAACACATAATCGCTAGCACGCCAGCGAGTAAACAGAGTGGAGGAATGGCAGTTTGTTTCTTGTAGTAGTAACAGATCGGCCCCGAGGGGCGAGAGGTCTTCCATAACAAGAGCATTCGCTAGGGGGCTAGCGAACCCTCTGCAATTAAGGGTCGTGACCTTGAATGGACTGGTCAGTCGTTGGTTGGAGGAGTCGCGGAGCAACTTTCAGGAGTTGTTGTAATCGGTTTACGCAGCCAAGGGTCCATGAGTGGTGCATGGGGTCATGAACAAACCCACGAAGGTACTTAGCAATGCATCCGGCTTGCAGGAGCAGCGCGGGAAGAATGTCTTCGCGCTCTCGGAGGTAGTCATACGTCGACTCCAGGTTCGTGGTGTGGGTGCAAAACTGATAGTAATCTCCAAGATTGAGAGGTTCTGAAGGAGCACCACATTTGGAGAGAACACTTGAAAAGACCTCAAACGAAGGTGGAGACCCATCATCATCAGTGTCCCTTTCAATTTCTGTTGGCGCAGGAGAGGGAGAGATATCTCCTGAAGATTTGGTAGTACGGAACGGTTGCCCATCCGCAGAGGAAGATTTCTTCTTCTTCCTCTTACGTCGGGTACCTGTACGAGTGCCAGAAATTCGTTTTCCAGGGAGCGACGATGCTCGGGAAGCTGACGCAGAGTCAGAGGAGTTATCGGCACCGCCGTCACACTCGGAGACACCAACAGTGAAGACTGGTGGGAAACCAGCGGCGAAGTCTCCCGATGTTGCCACGGGATGAGGAGTAATAGGTGAGGTGAGCACTGGAAATTGAAGGTGGGAGGTAAGATCAGCATCAAAAGACGCTCGTGGACGAGAGGCTGTAGATATACTTTTTGTGTAACTCGGCCCTGGGGCAGTTGGCACATTTGAAGACGGTGCAGGTCGAGAGCGAGATGTAGCAGGATGCTGCTTAGAGGCGGTAGGCACTGTAGAAGCCGTGGGAGCTGGATACTGGTTGTTGGGGCATCGAGCACGCTGATGCCCAAGTTCTTTGCAATTAGCACAGTGTTCTGATGTTAGCATGTCAATTCTGTAGGAGAGCTGCCCACATCGGACGTTTAGAATCCGTGGGAACTTACGGAGATGCTCCTCTGATGGAAAGATGAGTCGAACACTCCGGCGAAAACTACGAACATTCTTATTTGCAGGATCCTTGGGCGCAGCTGAATGTGTGATAACAGGACCAACAATCTTACCACACTTACTAAGTGCAGTACATATCATCGCATCCGAGATTTCGGGGGGCACCGGATGCAAGGAGACCTGAACAGGGCGCCTGGAAATCGGTTCAGCTTCCAGGTGGTGGTCTCCCAGGTCAAGACCAAAGTTTAGAAGCGTGTCTGCATGCTCTTTGGATGTGAAATAAACAATCACCGTCCGCGGCCGGCGGGTGAGGTGAGTAATGGCTCCGGCTGGAAGAAAAGCAAGGAGCGTATCACAATAGACTTTCAGCGGTGTATTCGGAAGAGCATCTAGGCACACTCCCAACTCGCGGGTGGAGTGAAGTTCCTGCGCAGCGGGTGAGAAGTGCGGAACGTCCAATTGAAGTGAGTCACCATGTATCTGGACATGGGCATCTGCAAGGGGAAGGCGAGTCGATTGCGTCGGTAGGGACGCACCTGAGGTAACGCTAGAATAAGAGCGGGAAGGCAATCCTCCATTGGAAGGCAGAGGTGCAGCGCTGGATGAAGGAGCTGACACAACGCTGGGCAAGGCTACCGAGGGCAGAGAAGCAACGCCCTCAGAGATATCCATTACGTCATCGGTAGCATCAGGAACGAACGTCATAGCCTCACCACCAGGAGGGGTGGTGGAGTCAGAGAGTTGAAGCGTAGAAGAAGAAGAGCAATAGGCATCAGGAGGAGGACGATATTCCCTATCATCAAGGACGGACGCTGATTGGTTTGCTCCGTCAGAGATAAGGATCGACGTAGTAGGAGAAGCTGTGACGAGAGCGGGAATTCTGCTCTTATCAGCAGTCGCCATCGCCGATGGCGAGGCCTAACTTAGTAAAAACGACCAACTGGTCGAGAAAATAAAGTGCTGATAGCTAATTGAAAATAGTACTCACCGACTCGGGAGATGTCTTAAATGAAAGATACAACCTTCGTCTTGAAGGCACGCACAAAAGTTAAACGACAGAGCACACAAAACATACTCAGTAGACGGCGAAACACGGAGCTCAAAACAGACACGACTTACGTCCCATAAAGCAAGGACTGTTACGGAGTGATTTGACGATAATTCCGTATCGTGTGTGGACTGGCTAGACCAGAGCCCTGATGTTAATCCCATAGAGCACCTATTGGGTGAATTAGAGCGCAGCATTAGAAGTTTGAAACCAAGGCCTACTACTACGCAACAGTTAGCGGCAGCATTATGTACTGAATGGAAGAGCATACCTATCGCTGTGTTCCAAAACCTTGTCGAAAGCATGTCTCGAAGGGTCAGTGCATGCATTAAGGCCAAAAGTGAACCGACCCGTGTATGTCAATAAATGCTATGTTGTGTTTATCTTCTAGGTGTCCGGTGACTTTTGTCAATATAGTGTACTTGAAGTCCTCATGCCGGTTTACTTTCGGGACTTGTGCCAGAAACTTTGAACTTCAGAAGTACGAGTGGACACTGACCTCCTCACCTTTAACTTTGTGTATTTCTCATGACACGCCAGCTTCCTTTTTTTTTCTGTCAGTAATCCTGTGGGACTGCAGGAATTTAAAATACAGCAGAAGTATGATTATCCGGACTAACTCTTGAATACTAAATTCAGCGGTACAGAACATTTACCGTGATATCTTCACCGGCAATTCACAAATCATTCTTCTGTCTCTGAAGACATACTTTTCTTTGTGTGTGTGATCCAAGCTCCAATCACATTTTTCTACGGATCTCATCCTACTGGAGAAGTATTGAGAACATGATGGGGATGTGTTGACTGGTGTGTAGAACAATCACTACACCCTACTGGATTTCCGACATCCTCGTCGACGAAGGGTTAGCAGTCGCTACAACTAAAACGGAGAATTCACAGTCTCACACATTGAGTATTTGTAAAGAGCCAGATTGCGGGATTTTCCGTTTGAGTAAGAGTCGGGGTAGGTTTCAGTCAAACGCGAGAACCGATTTCAAACTATGAAATGGAAGGAGGGGCAGGAGGAAGAATGCAGTACCATAAAGCTACTGCATTAAAAAGATTGCGCTATTTACTAGCAAAATACGAAACAAGAAAAAAATACCCGAATGATTTTTTCATTGATTGGAAATCAATAGCTGAGTTCTTTTAAGTAGACCTGTTTGCATGTAGTGAGGTAAATCAAAACTATTTGATTTTAATGTGTTTTTGCGGGGTCTGGTTCATTTGCCCGACGTTTACTTCACCGAAGGGTATCTTGACCGAACATTACTTCACCGAAATGATTGTTTCACCGAATGATCATTTGATCGAAAAGTTCATTTCACCAAAGGGTCACTTGATCTAAAGGTACATTTCACCGAAGGCTCACTTGATCGAAAGTTCATTTCACCGAAAGGTCCCTTTACCTAAAAGTTCATTTCACCGAAAGGTCCCTTTACCTAAAAGTTCATTTCATCGAAAGGTCATTTCACCGAAGGGTCAGTTAATGTAAAACTTTGGATTTCATTACAGAATCTGTTGAAGCATGGTGCAAGTTCGGCAGACAGACCACCGAAACGTTGGAGGATTATACTCAAATTGCACTTTTGATTTCTCCGTGTCACAAAGAACGCAAACATTTAGTTTTAAGACAAATCTTTTTTTAAGACAATAGGCCTCGGCTTAGGCCTTTTTAGCAAATTTCAATCATGTCCATAAGGTTTACATAAAAGTCATATTCAGTGCTCATGTTCAGAAGGTTTACATAAAAAATAAAATTAATAATGTTGCAAATTTTTTCAGGCAATAAGGATCAATTTTAGGTCCCTAGGCCTCGGCTTAGGCCTTTTTACCCAATTTTAATCGTGCGAACTCATGTTCATAAAGTTTACATAAAATGTCAAGTTAATAATGTTGCACATTTTTTCAGGCAAAGATAATCAACTTTAGGGCCCTAGCAAATTTTAACCTTGCGTGCTCATGCTCATAAGGTTTACATAAAAAGTTACTTTAAATTTTATGTAATGCTTATGAATATTAATAGAGTAAAGAACTGTTAAAATGGCCTATATCTAGGCCTATGGTCAAAAAATTAATGTTTGTGGTTGAGTAAAAGTGGAACATTATTTACTTGATTTGCTATTTAACCCTTATGAATATGAGAATTAAAATTTGACAAAAAGGCACAGATCTAGGCCTTGTAATTAATGTTAAACTTCGAAAAACCTACTCATGGGGAGGTGTTTCATAGAAATTAAAAGTGTATTTTTTATACAATCCATGATAATGTTTAGGCGGCCAGTTTTTCAGAAACCCGCACCACACTCCAACACATCTCTAACAACAAAATTCTAAGTTTTGATAAACTGACCATTCGATGAAATGAACTTTTCGATCAAATGTCCTTTCGATCAAATATCCTTTCGATGAAATGAACTTTTCGATCAAATGTCCTTTCGATCAAATATCCTTTCGATGAAATGAACTTTTCGATCAAATATCCTTTCGATGAAACGAACTTTTCGATCAAATGTCCTTTCAATGAAACAAACTTTTCGATCAAATGTCCTTTCGATGAAACGAACTTTTCGGTCAAGTGACCCTTCGGTGAAATGTACCTTTCGATCAAGTGATTTTTGGCGAAGTGATTTTCGGTCAAGTGACCTTTGTATCAAGTGAATGATACCCGAAATGGATACATACGTCTAAAGTTGCTCTGCGTGCTGTAATTCAGTTTTTGAAAGAGGACAAAACGCCACCAAGCGAAATTCTCAGACAAATGAAGGCGGTGATGTATGGGCCTACTTGTCTTCCACGCAGTATAATAAGGTGGTGCCAGCTCTTTAGTGGTTGACGAGCAAGCACTGCAGACCAGCCAAGATCAGGAGCATCACGTCGTGCTGTTTCAGTGACAACAATTATACGTGTGGATGCTGCAGTAAAGGCAAACCAAAAAATCACGATCGGAAAACTAGTGAGCAGTGCGGGTATGAGCATCGGAACTGTTAATACGTACGACCATGCATTCGCACCTTTGAGTATCGTAAGGTCTGGATACCGAAACATCTGTCCGATGAACAGATGAGTCAACGAAAGGGACTATCATTACAGCGTCTGTTCTGCTAACATGAAGATGGTGAAGATTTTCTGCTAGGCATAAAAGCTGGTGTTACCGTTTCGAGCCACAGTCGAAACGACAGAGCATGCAGTGGAAACAGGCATCATCTCCACCGCCGAGAAAATCACAGTCCTCCATTTCCGCAGGTAAGGGGATGTTAATCCTGTTTTTTGACCATCGAAGACCATTGCTTCTTGAATGGCAACCAAAAGAATGAACCCATCCGTGCCAAACTATTTTATCAAACTTTAATGAAGCTTCGACAAGCCATTAAAAACAAGAGACCTGGCAATCTCACTCAGGGTATTGTTATAACGCCCGTTCGCATGTGGTACTTACGACGCAAAGGACATTGCTGCGTTTTCGCTGGGAAGTCTTTCAATATCCGCCGTACAGTCCTGACTTATCACCCTGCGATTTTCACATCATTAGACCTACGAACATTTTTTTCATAGGCAAACGTTTTACTTCGGATGGTCAGGTGCGTGAAGCCGCAGGTAAATGACCGCAGCAACAGATTCCTTCCTCCTCCTATGCCGCAGGATGTCTAAATGCTGGCGGCGATTAGTTTTAGGTATCTCATGTTTTGACTCTTTCAGACAAAGTCTCACTACTTATTGAACAACCCTTATATTAATACAGTATTGAAAACTAAAATAAGATGGTGCTGATTTTAGTAAGTAGAAGCAGATCTGATTTGTTTATCTTTATAAAATACACATCTAACTATGACAATCATTTTAAATGCATATGAATAGCATCTAATTACCGCAGGGAGTGGGCACTGGGTACCCTGTTTAACGGGGGTGAGGGCATTTATATTTTTCTAGAAGAAATGACTTCATAATTATTGAACTTTTATTATTAATATTCTTACGGAAAGTAACTTTACATGCAAACTTGATGTTTAGGATGTTATTAGCAATTTCACAGTTAATACAGTGACCTATGTAATGTACA
Organism: Macrothele yani; assembly: GCA_039090855.1. NCBI lineage: Eukaryota > Metazoa > Arthropoda > Arachnida > Araneae > Macrothelidae > Macrothele > Macrothele yani. The sequence continues at coordinate 119,762,997 of CM077008.1, forward strand.
GCAGACGTCACTCTCGTATACCACATTTTTTTGCCAAAAACCGACAAACTTATCTGAGGTGGGCACGACAGCACCAAAACTGGACCCTTGAGGACGATGAACAGGTCATCTTGCCCGATTAAACAGATTTTCAGTTAACACACGCCGATTGACTGGATAGAATATAACTTCAACAGTACAAATCACAGGATTTCAGCTGTTTAGGGTGAATTGTTCAAAATCGTGGAGGCGGTGTTATGGTCTGGAGTTAGTTTTTATGGCGGGCATCTCAATACCTCTGAAACAGGGTTTGAATGCCACGAGTTATTTAAACGCCATTGCTGATCAGGCATACCCATATATGTGTGTGCGTGGTGTTCCGCGATGGAGACGGCTACTTCCAGTAGATGAATGTGCCGAGGCTCGGATCGTCATACAGTGGTTCTGGAGCACGACAGGGAATTTGAAATGCTGAAATAGCCCAAACAGTACCCAGAGCTGGACCCAACTGAACACCTGTGGAATTAGATTAAGAGAGCCATTCGTAACTGATATCCTCCCACAGGGGACATTCGGCAATTGACAAACGCCTTCCATAATTTTGGCTGGTTATACATGGAGTGAACACTCAATTATGACTACCCCTATCAAAAGTGGATGCGGCCCTGCCCGTTCAACACATGATTTCCGAGAGGGCGCGATTATTAGGCCGACGTAACATACAGAGTGGAACAGTAGAGTAAAATTCTGAGCGTGATTGGTAATCGGAAGGATTTATCAGACTTTGAGAAAGGACAGATTGTGGAAGCTCGGAGAGCGGACACCCTGATTTTCCAAAAGACTCAACTGATGTGGTTTTCCCGAGCCACCGCTGTAGTTAAGGTGTATCAGAACTTCCGTGAAAATGTTAAAACAACGACTCGGAGGCATAACTGTACAAGACAGCGAAAGCTTGACGTGTGAGGTGAGCCCCGGTCCGTCGACTCATACAGGCCAACAGACGCAGAACTGTTCAACAATTGATTACCCAATACAACAGAGGCCAACCCACCACACTATCTCTCGTGGCCATGCGTCGCACGTATGGGCTATAACACCAAACGATCCCGACTACATCCTCTCGTAACCAGGGTTCATCGGCGCAAAAGACTCGCCTGGTACACAGATTATGCAAGTTGGACGTCGGATGACTGGAAAAATATGTGCTTGTTCTTACGTGTCGCGTTTTTTTTTTCGTCCGCTCCATGGATGGTCGTGTACGTATTTGGTGCAAACGACATGAGGCAATCGATCTATCCTGCATGGTCTTCACAGTGCAATCCGGTGAAGGAGGTTGTGTGGTGTGGGGCATGTTTACCTGGCAGGAACTTGGACCCCTGGTGCATCTGCAACAACGTATGACTGTTGCCTACTATTGTGAGTTGCTTGCTGACTCTGTACACCCAATAATGTTGTACTTTTCCCCGAATGGCGACGGTGTCTTCCAAGTTGACAATGCCCCAAGCCACAAGTGCAATATTGTACAGGAATGGTTTCAGGAACACAGTTTAGACTTGCAGCGTATCAATTGGCCTTCGAACTCCTCCGACATCAATCCCATAGAGCAGTTCTTGGACACTATGGAACGGCATATCAGGCGTCTGGGTACAACAATCCGCTCCATACTTGCACTGAAGGCAACATTACACACACCTTGTACCTCCCAAATGCTTCCGGCATCTTATTTAATGGATGCCATGTCGGACAGCTGCTGTACTGAGGGCGAAAGGAGCATCTACGAAATATTAGGTAGGTGATCATAATTCAGTGATCACTCAATGTACTTGCAGAACGATACCAGCATTTCGCTGAATCCATACCAGACCAAGTCAAGGCTGTTTTGAAGGCTAAGGACCGCCCAACATGTTACTAGGTAGGCGTTTCTAATAATTTGCTACTTCCGTTTATATATACACTATACTGACAAAAGTCAACGGATACCTAGAAGAGAAACACAACATAGCCTTTATTGACATACATTAATACAGTGTCGGTCCACTTTGGCCTTAATGCATACACTGACCCTTAGAGACATGCTTTCGACAAGATTTTGGAACACAGCGATAGGTATGCGCTCCCATTCAGTATATAATGCTGCCGCTAACTGTTGCTTAGTATTACTCCATGGCTCCAAACTTATTATGCGGCGCTCTAATTCATCTCATAGGTGCTCTGTGGGATAAAGATCAGGGCTCTGTGCTGGCCAGTCCACACACGAAACGGAATTATCGTCAAACCACACCATAACAGGTCAAACCACATCGAATTATTCTCAAACCACACCTGTGCGGGGACCATACCACGAAAAACACCCCCACGCGAGTACACTACCAGCTCCAAACTTGACCGTAGGAACAGTACACTGTGTTAAATAACGTTGGCCCGGCTGCCGCCATATCCACACGCGGCCATAAGACTCATGGATCGGGTATCTGGATTCATCAGTCCGTAGGACCCGTTTCCATTGATCTACGGTAAACGATAAATGCTTTTTACACCATGCTAAACGACCAGTAGCATTCCGAGTGGGGATTAATGGCTTATGAGCAGCCGCACGACCTCGGTAACCCATGGAGTGAAGTTCTCTGCGAATGTACGTGTACATACCGAGGTTCCAACAGTTTTGCTCATCTGTACACTGAGTTCTTGTGCAGTACTCCATCGATTAGCTGTAACGACTCTCCTGAGGCTTCGACGTCCTCTATCACTGATTTTCTTTGGTCTGCCAGTACGTTTTGCTGCTTCAGGCGCGCCATGTGTCTTCGGGCATCGTTCGTTTGACCAAAAATCACTTCGCCGAAAATAACTTGATCGAAAGGTACATTTCACCGAAGGATTACTTTACCTAAAAGTTCATTATATCGAGAGATCATTTCACCGAATGATCAGCTCATCGAAAACTTAGAATTTTATTGTTAGAGATGTGTTGGAGTGTGGTGCGGGTTTTTGAAAAACTGGCCACCGAAACATTATCGGATTGTATAAAAAATACACTTTTAATTTCTATGAAACACCTCCGCATAAGTAGGTTATTTGAAATATAACATTAATTATAAGCCCTAGATCTGTGCCTTTTTGTCAAATTTTAATCCCCCGAGCTCATATTCATAAGGTTTACATAACAACTCAAGTTAATGATGTTGCACACTTATTCAGGCAAACTGAATCAGTTTTAGGGCCCTAGGCCTCGTCTGTGCCTTTTTGCCACTTATTCAGTACATCCAAAACAGTTGCCTTGGGTATGTTTAAACGCTTCTCGGTTTCTCTTAGGGACAACCCACTAATATAACTCCCAACAATCTTTCCTTTCTCAAAGTCAGTTCTCTCCCGCAGCGACATTTTCACTCAACCTCACAGTGCGATATGATCGCGGTCAGCAGCAGGCTTGTTTTTATACCGTTTGTAGCTGTACTGCGCATCTTCACAACGCAGCGGATCCGTTCATTTGCTTTTTAGGGGTGTCCGGTGACTTTTGTCAATAGAGTGTATATTATTTGTCTGCTTCAGCGTTCAATATCTTCCATGAGCATCGAAAGCTATAAGGAGCTGCCCGCCTCTAATTTAGAGCCACTGGTTCTACCAAAGGTACAGGAGTGGCACTCTGTGTCCCTGATGTAGGGTCACTGATTAAAGGGAAAGGACAGAACCAGTGCTACGAGGGTCATAACAAAAGTTATGCACATGTTAATTTAAAACTTGTGAAGGAGATGATACAATGGAAGAGGATGATACAATCGGAAAAATGATTTCATCATGTCAAACTCTCAGCAACGCAGTGATGTCAGAACAACGCGTTATCATTTGCTGTGTGGACGTGGGAGGGTTTGGAAATTAAAGCGTGCAGCTCCTCAGGTCGGGTCATCATTAGACCAGGCCTCGTGCATGAAAATAGAAACTTTTCAAGGGAAAACTCCAACACAGATCCACACTGCCTTGCTAGAAGCTTGTGGGGAAGGAGCTCTTGATCGAAGCACAATTTCTTTCTGAAGACAAAGTTGAGACCGAAAATTCGTCAAAATGGCCCCGAGTTGTTGGAAGCGGGAGCGATCTTGCTGCATGACAATGCATGGTGTCATGGTGCAGCGTCGGTATGTGGACTTTTGTCGAAATATGACTGGGAAACTTTATCCCACCCACCACACAGCCCTGATCTCAGTCCATCCGACTTAGATCTTTTCCCAAAGTTAAAAAATCGGCTCCGTGGCTTCCAGGACCTACCTCACCACCGGCAAGCTGCCATTAGCCACGGAAGGGAGTGCATTGACCAGCAATAAGGTAAGTTTACTCCGTTACTTCACACTTTTCTCAAAAATGGACAGTGTGCAGAACTTTCTTTATTACCCTCGTATAAGGTGTCTCCTTCCCTAATTTAAAGACACTGGCTTCAGAAAATGCTTTTTGTTTATTTGTTTGCTTTTTTGTTTGTTTGGGGGTTTAACGACCACCGTGAGCAACTCAATGAGCTATAAGTAGTCGCTCGTCTCTAATTTAGAGGCACTGGTTCTAGGGAAGGAACAGAGCCAGTGCCCTAAGACAAACATAACATCCCTGCCTCACCGGGATCCGAACCCAGGCCTATCTCGAACGAATGGTCAGATGCCAGCGTTTAGACCACGGTTCCACCGGGTGGCATGGAAATGGTCAGAACCAGCACCGTGAGACAAGCACACCACCCATGTTGCAGCTAGGACTACAACCCGGGAACATATCTGATCACTCGGTCACCGGAAATATCATTCCCCATTGTCTGGTGGTAAAGTTATTCTCAGTTATTATCGAGAAGCGTTGTATCATTTGCTGTTCATAAAAAAATAGAACACCTGAAAGGAGTCGAGCTACGCCTTTGATTTTTACAGGATATGCTTATCAGGCAATATCATAGAAATGATTAGCATTTCGGCATCATAGGTGCATGGGTACCGCGTCTAGGAAAATTAGATTGTGCAACGTCACAGACCGGAAACCGGCCGTTTTCCTCTTATAAGCCCACGTGGCTCGGTCGGCTTGTCAGTGCTTAGTCAACAGTGCGTAAGGATGCCTCGTCGTCGTGTACGCCAGTCGTACCTCAGCGAGTTCGACAGATGTCGCAATATCGGCATGAGAGATTTTAATGCTTCCCTCCAGTAGATTGCCGGTCGTGTGGGAGCGGAGTAGAGGTCTGCGCTGGCCTGGATGGCCCGCCAAGCCCGATTCCAACCCGGCAAAGCGCCGGGCCGGGCTTTTCCCACACACTTACGACAGCGCCGGGCCAAGTCGACCCATTATTTTTATCGTAATGCTAAAGAAAGAAAAAAGTCGTGTTCCCCGATTTTTTGGTGTGTTTAACTGTATCGCTGGCTTTACTTACTTCCATGACATAGCCCAGGGCGTAATCAGAAAGGCAAGGAAATGCCCTTAGTGTTTTTACCAATCTGTAGGTATTAAGATGGTAAAACCTTTTTGGAGCTTGTTGACAACAAAAAAGATTCGGCCCCGAGAGAGTGTGTGTGTTGTGTAGAGTGGGGGACGGAGGATGTTGGCACCGGGGTGAGGGTGTGTGTGTGTGTGTTTGTATGAGAGAGTGGGACGGCATCTATTGTTTCTCCCATCCCTACTCTGTATAGAGATTGACTTTTGCAGTGTTAGCTCTTACTAGTTCAGAGAAAGAGAAATTCTGAACGCGCTAAGTCTTCATTTTTCTCTCTTTTTAAAGGCTATATTTTTCGAAAATTCTCAAAGTTCATTTAACATTTTTAGGCCTACATTCAACTAAATATCTTCAATAATATCTCATTTCATTATTTAATTTTCACATTTTAATAAAATACAAAAGAAAGATAAAATAATACCAAATGGCACATCACGAGTCTGGTCGGGCTTAAATAAGAGCTGCAATTGGTGGGCCTGGGCCAGGCCGGGCTCACCAAATTAGGCCCGTGCACACCTTTAGGGCGGAGTACCTTCGTCGTGGCAAGAGTGTACAGGGAGGGTACAAAGAAGGACTACCATACGAAGAGAAGGTTCTGTACGTGGTACACAAACAACGCCGAAGTTAACCGTAATCTCGTGATCATGACTTTCAGTGACCGTTCTGCATCACCAACAGCGTTGAACAGCAGTGGCGAACTATGGCGCATTCTCCCATCTCAATAGTAATAGTATGTCGCCTGTTATTACATTTAGGACTGCAGGCTTGTCGGCCCTACCGCAGGCTACCTTTGACACTGCAGCAACAGACTGCCAAGCTGCAATGGTGCATCGAACGAAGACAGCGGCGTGACAAATGGCACAACACCAATTTCTCGGACGAAACCAGCTTCTGTTTACGCGCAAATGATGGCAGCATCTCTGCCCACCGATGACACCGAGAGAGGCATGGAGAAAAATGTATTCGCACCAACACGAGGCATAATGGCGAGTACCAAAGCCGATCACCTCTCGTGAGAGTCTGTACCACCATGACGAGTGTCCATAACGTCAATGACCTTCTATGACTACTCGCCCTTATGTACCTGCACGAGGTCCTCGGGAGCATATCTCAGCAGGGCAGTGCCCCACCGCATGTTGCAACGACCACACGTGCCTTCTTCAGGAATAACAAAGTTCCACTTCTTCCGTCGCCGGCTAGATCGCCGGATCTATCACCCATAGAAAATATCTGGGACATGATCAAATGGCAGGTGCAGTCGCAGGACCGTTTGCCAGCAATTCTTGATGAACTTTGGAAGCGGGTCAATACAGCTTGGATGGCTATTCCACAGGACACTATTCACGCATTATTTGATTCGATGCCTCAGCGCGTACTGCAGGTGATACAATCTACAGGCGCACATCGATTAGCTACATCGACGCACCTAGTACTTGTGACATCGAGATGCTAATAATTTGTTCTGTATTGCCTAATGAACCTATCCTGTAAGAACCCAGCCAAATGTGGCCACACAGATTATTAGCTACATCGACGAACCTGGTACTTGTGACATCGAGATGCTAATCATTTGTTCTGAATTACTAATGAACCGATCCTGTAAGAAGCCAGCCAAATGTGGCCACACCGATTATTAGCTACATCGACGCACCTGGTACTTGTGACATCGAAATACTAATCATTTGTTCTGAATTACTAATGAACCGATCCTGTAAGAAGCCAGCCAAATGTGGCCACACCGACTATTAGCTACTTCGACGCACCTGGTACTTGTGACATCGAGATGCTAATCATTTGTTCTGTATTACTAATGAACCGATCCCTTAAGAAGCCGGCCAAATGTGGCCACATCGATTATTAGCTACATCGACGCACCTGGTACTTGTGACACCGAGAGGCTAATCATTTGTTCTGTATTGCCTAATGAACCTATCCTGTAAGAACCCAGCCAAATGTGGCCACATCGATTATTAGCTACATCGACGCACCTGGTACTTGTGACATCGAGATGCTAATCATTTGTTCTGTATTACTAATGAACCGATCCTGTAAGAAGCCAGCCAAATGTGGCCACACCGATTATTAGCTACATCGACGCACCTGGTACTTGTGACATCGAGATGCTAATCATTTGTTCTGAATTACTAATGAACCGATCCTGTAAGAAGCCGGCCAAATGTGGCCACATCGATTATTAACTACATCGACGCACCTGGTACTTGTGACACCGAGAGGCTAATCATTTGTTCTGTATTGCCTAATGAACCTATCCTGTAAGAATTACTAATGAACCCAGCCAAATGTGGCTACATCGATTATTAGCTACATCGACGCACCTGGTACTTGTGACACCGAGAGGCTAATAATTTGTTCTGTATTGCCTAATGAACCTATCCTGTAAGAATTACTAATGAACTCAGCCAAATGTGGCCGCATAGATTATTAGCTACATCGACGCACCTGGTCCTTGTGACATCGGGATGCTAATCATTTGTTCTGTATTACTAATGAACCGATCCTGTAAGAAACCAGCCAAATGTGGCCACATCGATTATTAGCTACATCGACGCACCTGGTCCTTGTGACATCGGGATGCTAATCATTTGTTCTGTATTACTAATGAACCGATCCTGTAAGAAGCCAGCCAAATGTGGCCACATCGATTATTAGCTACATCGACGCACCTGGTACTTGTGACATCGAGCTGCTAATCATTTGTTCTGTATTACTACTGAACCGATCCTGTAAGAACCCAGCCAAATGTGGCCACATCGATTATTAGCTACATCGACGCACCTGATACTTGTGACATCGAGATGCTAATCATTTGTTCTGTATTACTAATGAACCGATCCTGTAAGAAGCCAGCCAAATGTGGCCACATCGATTATTAGCTACATTGACGCACCTGGTACTTGTGACATCGAGATGCTAACCATTTGTTCTGTATTACTAATGAACCGATCCTGTAAGAAGCCAGCCAAATGTGGCCACATCGATTATTAGCTACATCGACGCACCTGGTACGTATGATAACGAGATGCTAATCATTTGTTCTGTATTGCCTAATGAAGCTATCCTGTAAACATTAAACTCGTATCTCGACCCCATTCAGGTGTTCTGTGTCTTATGAACATGAGTGCCCTTACCTTGTATTTCCTGTAACAATGTTTTTAACCTGTTTCGTATCCCATTTTGGTGAAAACGTTAAGCAAATTTCAATTAAAAAGTAATTAATACAGTGGAGAAACATTAATAATATATACCTCGCAAGAATCTTGTCCTCCACGGCTGTATCCGGCGCAGACAAAATGGCTCCTTATCATTTTTTCATGACCTGCGTATAAATACATCCTTTGGCATTCCGTATTTGTTACGATGGGGACTTGCACTTCCTGTAAGATGTTCGGAACGTTTCCTCCTATTGAAATGGAATTATGAATACGAAGTGAATACTCTTTAAGCTTCAAATGTCTAATCATGTATTTATCAAGAAAATCAGTAGTAAAAAATGCCCGGTAATCTACGGATATAAAATACGTAGACTACCTGAAAAGCACATCGACAACGCGTATCTCTTTCTGACTGACAGGTTCTGATGAAATATTGAATGCAGGCGATCGAAAGCTAATAAGTAAAACCCGCATGTTCAAGCATTAAAAACTTCTGAAATAAGCAAGCATTTATGCACTAAAGATCAAGAAATAGTTGCTAAAATGGAAGACACTCAACATACATGAAAAAGAAATAGTCGCTAAAATGGAAGACACTCAACATACATGAAAGTTTTATTGTAGGATTCATGCGTTATACACTGCTGGTAATAGATATTGCAACACCATGAAGAAATGCTCAGATGTACACGACATTTTTAGGGTGGACAGGGCACCATGGGAGATGAAAGTGCTTACAACTTCAGCGCACACACAAATGTGAGGCGCGCGCAAACGCCACCGGAAACATTACACAAGTGAGTATGAAAGAAAGCGTATAGACAGCAGGTTTTTAAACTTGCTACAGCTAAACTCGACCGTACGCAGTTGTTAACATGTAAACATGCCGCGTAGGAGAATGAGACAACCATACGAACACTTGACGGTGTTTGAAAGAGGTAGAATCGTTCGACACAGAGAAGGTGGTTTATCATACTGTGATATTACTGCACGCGTCAGGCGTAACGCAACTACCGTTATGCGTACATAGCGTCAATGGACAGCAGAAGATTCTACGAATCGTCGTGCAGGATCGGAGCTCGAAATCGCACGACCGAGCGGTAAGACAAGCACTTGCACCGTATGGCAGCGACGTCGCGCACAACACCATCCACGACACTTGCGCAGCAACGGAGTATGGTCACACATCGTCCGATATCTGCAAGCAGTGTTCGCCACCAATTACCGCAGAGAGGCCTCGTTGCTCGCTGTCCATTGCTGCGACTTCCTTGACTCTGAACCATAGGCGCCAGCGATTGCAGTGGTGCCGCAAACGTCGAAACTATTGTGTTAAATGGGAGCATATTGTGTTTTCGGTCGAGTCCAGATTCAATCTAATGCATCACGACGGGCGAATCCTTATTCGCAAATGCCAGGTGAACGGCATCAGGACGGCTGGATTGTGCAGCGCTATACAGGTCCCACGCCGAGAGTGATGGTCTGGGGCGCTATTGCGTTTCATTCATGCACTCTCCTACTACGCATCACAGGCACATTGAACTGCCATCGGTACATCACGGAAGTGTTGGAAGTTGAACTTCTACCTTTCTTTCAGACGATCCCGGGAGCCGTCTTTCATCAAGACATTACCCGACCCCATGTTGATCGTACTGTCCAAAACGTACCTGTGCGCATCAAGTCGCTCGTCTTTCCTGGCCTGCTCGCTCGCCAGATTTGTCGCCTATAGAGAACGTCTGGGATGTCATCGCGCAATGACTGGCTCGCATGGCTTCGCCGCGTGTCACAACCAACGAATTGTGGATGCGTGTAGAAGCACAATGGAATGCAATACCGCAGACGACCATCCAAACTCTGTTTCATTTGATCCCACGTCGTGTGGGGTCGGTTTTCACCACCCATGGTCAATTCACTTATTACTAATTTTTTGGCCTTCCTCATCACGAACCGGTATGTAATTGTGATCGTTTGCAGCTTTTATTATAACCAATCACTCACAAAAATGTCATTGTGATTGCTTGTATCTTTTTTGGTGTTACAATTTCAATTAACATCAGTGTATTTACATGATGTAGATGTATGTACGAAAGAAAAAAGCATGTCGGTTAAGAAATGCTTATATGAATGTCGTTAAAAATGCTTTCTGTCGGTTAAAAACGTCTTATATCGCACCTTCGTGAGAAAAGTGACACAAGTCTACACACAAGGTGTGTAGACTTGTGCCACTTTTCTCGCGAAGGTGCGATGTATAGAAACTCCTTTCCACATACCAGAGAAGTTATAGGTGCTTATTTAAAGCATGAAATGTGTAAATGACACACAAACTTTCATAATCAATATTTTCTCGTTAGAGATTTATAATTGTTTTTCAATTCTACGAATTTTTCCCTTTTGCTTTCCAAGATAGCCAAAGACTTATGCCTGGCCGTTTCGATATTTTGGGAAACGCTGAATCTGTTTTCACTGGAAACCAAAACGCTAAATTTTTTTAGGCTTTTTACGCACTTAAAAAAACAATATCGTTCCACGTATTATACACCGATGGGTCATTACATTATGACCACCTACCTAATAAGCTGTAGACCCTCTTTAGCCAGCAGAACTCGGCAAGTCATCGATTCGATGAGGTGGCGATAGGTATCCTGAGGTATCTGATACCATAATCTAAGCAACAGGCCCTCCAGTTCCCGTACATTTCGGGGTGGTGGTGATTTAGCGCGAAACCGTTTTACCATGTCAAACCACAAATGTTCGATTGGGTTCCTGTCAAGTGAATTTAAAGGCCAGGGCATTAACAGAAAGTCACCAGCATGTTCCTCGAACCACTCTTTGACGATTCTGGCAGTGTAACATGACGTATTATCCTGTTGGTAACGGCCATCACCAGCAGGGAACAGAGTTGCCATGAATGGGGTAAACTTGGCCCGCAACGATGTTCAGATACCCGACAGCTGTCAGGGATTGGGCTATTGGGGTAATGGGGCCTAAAGTGTCCCAAGAGAACATCGCCCATAGCATAAAAAGGCCGCCGTCAGCCTGTTTTCTCCCAACAGTGCATCCAGTTGCCGTAGCTTCCGTTGGTAATCAGCGTATCCGCACTCGACCGTCTACGTGATGCACCAGGAATCTTGATTCGTCAGACAAGGCCACTTTCTTTAAATCATCCACGGTCCAACCTCGATCATTTTAGACCCATTTCATGCGTTGTTGGCGATGAAGTGCAGTGAACATGGGCACCAGATTGGGTCTTCAGCTACGCAGACCCATGCGCAGAAGGCTGCAATGAACGAACTGTGTGCTGTGAGGCACTGCCCTGATCACCACTGTGGAAGCTGCGGATGATTTGTTTCACTGTGTCCCTGCTGTCGCTCTGAACAATGCGTGACAGTCTCCGCTTCCCTCTGGTATCAGTGAGCCGCAGACGACACACGACTGGACGACGGTTCGTCTTTTGGCCATATGTGCACCACTTTTGATACGTACTCACTACAGCGGCACGTGAACAATCCAAAAGCCGCGCCGTTTCCGAGATCGTAGTTCCGAGGCGGCGTGCCATCACAATTTATATTTTATCAAACTCCCATAAATCGGCAGCTTATCCCATTTTGACTACGAACACTCTACTAATTGAAAACCAGTCCTCTGGTTGTACATGTACTGCTCTGTAAACTTCATCTGCGCCACCGTTTGGTCTCAAGGCGCGTTCATTTCTCTAGGCTGGGGTGGTGGTCATAATGTAATGGGTCATCAGTGTAGATACATATGGTCCAAAATCTGTCACAAATTGTTTCAGCCAAAACATCATCTCGCTCTGGCAGTGTCGCGCGCTTTTAATTCAGGCATTTCAAACAATATCGCGCAGAGTTACCAGTCAACAACCATCCTTGACAGACACAGCATAGAAGAACTCTCGCATCTGAATTCGATGGATCAATGAAAATCTGAAGCTTGGTTGCACATGCAGTAGTTCCGATTGCTTGTTCGTGAAATGCCAAAATACGTTTTTAACTTTTAAAAATATAATAGTTTTTAACGCTTGAACTTCTGAATGACGCTTTTGAAAGCCCCAACTCTCGAAAATTTGCTAATTTGCAAAACAGCTATTATCAATTAATCGACACTTATATTCATGAAATTCGGTATAACTTGTAGTAATAGAGTAAGATGATGTTTTGTTTGGGGTTAAACGACCACTGGGAGTAACTCGACGAGCTATAAGCAGTCTCCTGTCCTTAATTTAAGGTTACTGGTTCCAGGGAATGGAAGAGTCGGTGTCGTAAGACAAATACAGAATTTATGCCGCACCGGGATTCAAACCCGAACCCATCTCGAAGGAATTGTTAGAAGCTAGTGCTTAACCACTGCGCTAACTGGGCGGCAGTGTTTTCCAACCACGAAATATATTCTTCAGCTAAAATGATCTTTTTATAATTGTCAAGAAGGTCAACAAAACATATTGTAGTGATGCTATGAGACTTGCGTGTCAATATTAACATATACTATATTGACAAAAGTCACCGGACACCCATTCAAAAGCAAATTAACGGATCCACTGCGTTTAAGATGCGCGGTACAGCTGCAAACGGTATAAAAGCAAGCCTGCAGCTGACCGCGATCATATCGCACTGTGTGGTTGAGTGAAAATGTCGCGGTGGGAGAGAACTGACTTTAAGAAAGGAAAGATTGTTGGGTGTTATAAAAATGGGTTGTCCATAAGAGAAATTATGACGAAGTAAATTTCTCCATCACCTTTGTCCACGCCGGATATCGATCCCGGGTCCCATCATTCCGGAGTAAGTTGCTCTCCCAACTGAGCTACGCTCTCACTGCTATGTGTCTTTATCTCATGTGCGTCCTACGGTGAAGGCACGTCAATCCCCCCCGAAAGAGGGCCGGGGGCATGGCCCACGGGTCATCCGGGTCGCTGTAGGCAGTCGTCCCATGAAGAACGTGCACTTGAGAAATCCCAGTCAATTTGGTGTGTGGAACGTAACATCACACACATTTATGTTTCGAAGCGCTGAAGAAGGGATTCTCATTTTTCCTAATCTCGCGATGTGGACAGAACATCACACCATTGCGAGAAATCTAACATCCGGGTCATCCGGGACCCAATATGACGAAGTAAATTTCTCCGTCATTTTTGTCCAAGCCGGGTATCGAACTCGGGTCCCCTCACTCCGGAGTAAGTCGCTCTCCCAACTGTACTACACGGACATATGCTCTCACTGCTATCTGACCTTTATTTCATGTGCGTCCTGTGGTGCAGGCACGTAACGAAACCCAGAGGCGTTTAAACATACCCAAGTCAACTGTTTTGGATGTACTGAATAAGTGGAAGACACATGGCGTGCCTGAAGCAGCAAAACGTACCGGCAGACCAAAGAAAATCAGTGATAGAGGACGTCGAAACCTCAGGAGAGTCGTTACAGCTAATCGACGGAGTACTGCACAAGACTTCAGTGTACAGGTGAGTAAAAATGCTGGAACCTCGGAATGTACACGTACCATTCGCAGAGAACTTCATTCCATCGGTTACCGTGGTCGTGCGGCTGCTCATACGATTTTCATCTCCACTCGGAATGCTACTCGTCGTTTAGCATGGTGTAAAGAACATTTATCGTGGACCGTAGATCAATGGAAACAGGTCCTATGGACTGATGAATCCAGATACACGATGCATCAGTCAGATGGCCGTGTGTGGATATGGCGGCAGCCAGGAGAACGCTATTTACTACGGTCAAGGTTGGAGCTGTCCGTGTACTCGTGTGGGGGTGTTTCTTGGTGGTGTGGTCCCGGCCAATTGGTTACCGTGGACAAGCCTGTTAACCAGCACGTCTACCTCGATATTCTGGACAATTATGCCCTACCAACTCTGTGACAGTACTATGGAACCGAGCCTTGTTGGTACCAGCAGGATAATAAACCGAGTCATAAAGCAAGGGCTGTTACGGCGTGGTTTGACGATAATTCCGTATTGTGTGTGGACTGGCCAGCACAGAGCCCTGATCTTAATCCCATAGAGCACCTATGCGATGACATAGAGTGCCGCATAAGAAGTTTGGAACCAAGGCCCACTACTAAGCAACAGTTAGCGGCAGCATTATGTACTGAATGGAAGCGCATACCTATCGCTGTGTTCCAAAACCTTGTCGAAAGCATGTCTCGAAGGGTTAGTGCATGCATTAAAGCCAAAGCTGGACCTACACCGTACGAATGTACGTCAATAAATGCTATGTTGTGTTTCTCTTCTAGGTGTCCGATGACTTTGGTCAATATAGCGTATGTCAGCATAGCTGGAGACACATATTTATTGGTAACTATGTATATAATTACAGGAAATTCTTGCAAAAGAATTCCGGATTTATTGGGAAAAAACGCATTTTCAGAAACAACTGAATCTAAAATGCAGTAGTGCGTCGAAAATCCGAACGTCAGAATCCGAAAAGTCAAAAATCCGAACAAGTTCCCTTCCATTTTTTTTTTTTTTTTTTTTTTTTTTGTGGTAGTGGAAAGTTTAAGTATATAGTCCGTTTATTTTAACATGGTACATGATGATAACGGAACCACCAAATTTTGGGGGTGCAAGCATTTTGGGGGTGCGGTATCGAAGGTGGGGGTGATTTTTGATACTCAAGGACAAAAGACGAAACCTTCCCAAGTCACTTGTTCCCTGCTGGGCTAAGAATTTACGACACAATACCACGATTGATTGATTGATTATAGAGGATTTTAGGAAGGGAGTGTCTGACCCCAGGTCTTAAACAATCCTTAGAAATAGGAAGCTAGGAGATTTGGGCTAGAGTGCCCGATAGGAAAGTGACACGGAAGCGAAGTAGAAAGGGGAGGAAGACGCCCTTATTTATTACCGGGGGCCAGTACCCGGGGTCCGACGGCTTAACGTGCCCATCCAACGCACGGCGGGTATTTAGTGGATGGAGCGTTCGTACCTGCCTGGGATCGAACCCGAGGTCTTTTCCGTGGCAGTCACGAACGTTGCCCACTAGGCCACACGCGGCCCCGACACATTACCACGGCAGTACCATCTCTTGTTTTATCCCTCATCCCCAATGTTCACTGTGAGACGGGTGGAAAGTCAATCCCCTTATACTCAGTATAAAGTACACCCCTTGGCAATCGGAACCAGCTTGTAATGATTGGTAAGTTTTGGGATTTATACTTTATGTTTAAAAATTTCCCAGCAGTAGTAAAAATGGCAAATTTTTTTCGTATTGCATAACAAAAAAAAATTTTTTGTCTTATGTAATTTTTACTGTATACAGTTGCTTATTTTTGGTACATATATTTAGATTATAGAATGCAGAGCGTACTGTATATAGTTGTATTTTTCTACATATTCGATAATCCGAACACCTCGAAAATCCGAACTACCAGTCGTCCCAATTAGTATGGATTTTCGACGCTCTACTGTGTAACTTATATGTAAAATGAAATAGGCATACACTTATATGTAAACTGAAATAGGTATAAACTTATATGTAAAATGAAATAGGTCTCCTAAAGATCCGAGAGATAAAAAGAAAGATTTGAGACATGCTCACTGATGTAGCACAATACATTTTTTAATAAGTGGTAGGCATGGGGTTTACGCGCAGAAAAACCAACAAGCTGCAATAGAGAGAGGAAAATACAATCCCAAAAAAATCTTACTTTCAGTACTGGAAACATAAGATATACACAATAACACAAAGAGAAAAATCGTTGAAATACTTTCTTCTACTAAAATAAAAAAAATGTTTACTCTTGAAACAACGTTACGGTTGCCATGAGCAAACATGGTTTCTTCCATACATTTTTCGCTGTTCAGTAAAGTAGGAGCTTGGCAGTCTGACCGCTGAGGGTTAAGGGGGATATATGCCCACAGAAAATTAAAAGTAAATATCATGCCCACAGATACATGAACATATAGCTGATCTAAAAATATCAGGTAACCACAAAAGTATTTGCCAGTTTTCGAGAGAGCAACCGAAACACCTTGTAAATCATTGAATTTGCGGAGAGATTGCGTTTTAAACGCTGTACACTGAAGAGCAATTGAATTAGAGATACCTGTCTAGTAACGTGTAGTACCACCTTTCGCACTGATGACGGCGGCGATTCCTCTCGGCATGGACTCGACAAGACACCGAAAGCGTTGGGAAGCCATACGGATCCACGACCCCTGAACAAGCTCCCACAGTTCACGAAGATTTGATGGAGGGGGTCAGAGCCTCGAACATCTCTCTCGATGGCATCCCAGATGTGTTCGATGGGATTGAGGTCAGGTGACCTAGCTGGCCAAGGAAGCGAGGTCACGTCGGTGGAGTGTTCATCCAACCATTCGGATACAATTCGGGAGCTGCATTGTCTTGTTGCAGGATGAGGTCCCCAGTGGGATGTTGAAACGCGCAAACGGGAGCAAATGGTCGTCCAGGATATCCCGGTAAGTTTGACCTGTGAGAGACGATGTCACACGTGCCAGGTTTACCATTTCAGTTCACGTAAACAGTGCCCAGACGAGAATGCCACCCCCATTAGCTTGAAGAATACCCTGCTGGCAAGAAGGATCCATCGCTTTATGTGGTGCTGCCATCCGCATGTACCAACGTGAATCTCGACTCATCAGTCCAGGCAAAATTTTTACCCATGTCTAGGGTCCAGTGGCGATGTTCCAGCGCCCATACTAATCTTTGCACCCTGTGATGTGCGGTCAGCAGCGGTACCCTCGTGGGACGATGGCTTCTGTACCCCATAGCGAGAAGGTGGTTCTGGATGGTGTGGCTGCTTACTTGTTTTTGTGCACCAGCGTTAAATTTCCGAGTGATTTCTTGCACTGTGGCCCGTCTATCCGCTGTTACAATGTGAGCTAGCCGATGATGACCCCGCTCATCCACGCGCTCCACGGCAGTTGGCACTTGCAGGGATGGTTTTACCGGATTCGATGTACTCACGGTGCATCAGTGACACAGTGGCTTGTGAAAATCCCAGTGCCTGCACGACTTCCGAGATGCAGTGACCCATTCGTCGGGCCCCGACAATTTGCCCACGATCAAATGCGCTTAGATCCTTCGTCTTACCCATATTGCGTCCGACTCTTACTGATTCCCGTCGCATCACTCCTTATATTGTCGGATCGCTGAATACGTCATGTCGTTTCCGTTTACAGGGTCGCCCACAGCGCCACATTTGCATAACTGTCTCTAATTCAATTGTTCTTCAGTGTATATTGTCAGCTGAAATCTCAAGATGCTCTGTGCATATGAATCAGATGAGTAAGCAGTTTGGTAGTGGAAATACGTGAGATTACAATGGCGTATCAGTAGAGATTATTCGCGGGTGTTTGTAATACGAATTTAAACACTCGGTGCAGGAGTTGCAGAAACAAATCGTCGCATTTGTTTAGCATTCGGGGCAGATGTTGTGAAGGAACATACAACTCGGAATTGGTTTCGAAAGTTCAGAGACGGAAATGAATTCATTCGAGACAAATCCCGGAGTGGTCGTCCTGTCAGCCTTGACGCACAAATCTTGAAAGTTGCTATTGAACAGGATATTAGCCAAACACACCAGGAACTGCCCAGTCATTTGGTGTTAGTGATGAAACCGTCCGAAGAGAACTGCGTGCAATAGATAAGACACACAAATTGTCTAAGAGGACCCTCCCCCCTTCCATGAATTTTCTGCAGTGAACAAGCAGCAAAGTGTCACAGCTTGTCTTACATTGCTGTCTCGCTATGACAAGGAACTATGTTTGGATAGGGTACTCATGTGTGATGAGAAGTGGGTCCAGTGCAGCACCACGAAACGTTCCAGACAAGCTGGTTGTCCACCAGTGACTCAATTTCTCACATATCGAATCCAGCACTGCATCCACGTAAAGTTGTGCTGTGTGTATAGTGGGTAGCACGTGGTGTTGTTCATTACGAACTCTTGAAACTGTGGCCAAATGATCACCGCTACAGTGTACTGTGGCAACAGTAACGTGTGCGTAAGGACCCGAGAAAGAAGGAAACAGCACTGGTCGACAGTAAGAGAGTTCTGCTCTTTCAAAACAGCGCTCTTTCCCACTCCGCTTCATAACCAGAAACACTACCAAAGAACTTGTGTCGTAGCTTTTATGTCATCCAGCTTACTTAGATAATATCTCTCCTTCAAACAACACCTGTTTCTTTCACTCGACAAACATATACGTGGACATGACTTTTCCAACTTTAATGAGTAGCACGCTACCCTCTAAAACGTTTTATCTTCCCTTCAACCGGAATTTTATCGCTGGGTATATACACGGTCGAGTCACATTATTGTGACCACCAGCTAATATCCAGAGTAACTGCAGTGTGTGGGGAGGACACCTGCTAGACGGGCTGGGAGTGACTCAATAAGATGCTGGAAGGTGTTCACAGGTGTGTGGAGCCATGCTGACTGCTTGTTAGTAGATATGATGAAGAAGACACTATCGTACTAATTGATACACAAATAAGCTGTCTAAGCACGAACACTTTAGATCGAACCAATTGAAAAAAAAATTAAAATGAAGGTCAAAGTTCTTTCACCTGAGTTTTATATATTTTTTTATTTATGACAACCATTGTGTTTTTACCTTACATGTCATTTCAAATGTATGTATTTTTATGACCTCTTCCTGTTCCGACTTGTACGCATGCGCGGTCTCTGCCCATAACCACACGTGTATATATAACCACTGCGTTTCATGTGCAACTTGCGAGTTTTGGTGCCTGATGATGAACCTATAGGTTGTGGGTTCGAAAGATCTCGCAAGTTTTTAACATTAAACCTTTTAAACCTCAATGGAATGAGTTATTCGTGTCATCATAATTTTTAACTGTGTATATTTTTGATACCGGTGATACGTCTTATCTTCATCCGAGTGTTGCAATTGGTTTGATCGAAAGTGTTCGTGCTTAGACAGCTATCTTCCTTATTTGTGCATGCTGACTGCGGTGTATCTGACAGTTGCTGGATGGTGCGTGGTGGAGAATCCATAGAGCGAACATGATCGAGGTGGTCCCACAGATGCTCAATTGGGTTTAAGTCTGGGGAATTAGGGGCCAGGTAAGTACTTTGAAGTCTTCATTGTGCTCTTCCAATCACTCTCCGACATTTCTAGCTGTGTGACACGTCGCATTGTCGTGCTGGAAGTTCCCATCCGCCCCAGGGAAGACAATCAACATATGGTCTGCCAGGATAGATTCATAACGAATTCGGTCCGTAGTGACTTGCACAGGTGTGAGTGGACTCACAGAATTTCACGAAAACATTCCCCAGACCATAAAGCTGCCCCCACCAGCCTGTGTTCTTCCAGCAGTGGTTGAAGAGGGTTTGTTCTCTGATGTTTCTCGCCTTATACGCCAACGTCCATCTGTTCGATAAAGCAGAAAACGTGACTCATGGGAGAAGGCAATTCTTTGCCAATCAGCTCAGGTGCATTTCTGATACTACCGTGCAAATGTAAGCCTTTTCTGCCGGTGCACCTTCGTTAGCATAGGTGCAGTGACCATCCGTCTGCATCGAAACCGCAAACGCAGCAGGGTTCGCTGTACTGCCGTTTTAGACACACTTCCGATTGCCCACTGGTTCATTCGGCCAGTGAATTGCTCCACTGTAGCGTGTCGATCGGCCCACATGCATCTTCGAAGCCGACGTTCACCTCTCACATCAGTGGCACGTAGTGCTCCGCAGCTTCGAACAGAGGTCATCGCTTTTTGGAAAAAGCGATGACCTCTGTTTGATAGAGAAAAATTAACTGTAATATTTAATTTTCATGTCGTTGCTATATAGTGTACTAACTGGATGATTTTGTTTGTTAGCACTTATGTCTAAAATGTCGGCAATATTTCATATTTATTTATTTAGCGTGGGTAATCTCATCATGCGTAAAAAAAATCCGTGCTTATACTAATCAGAGACCTAAGTGCTGGTAATCAATAATAATAAGACCCTGAAGGTACACTTTCAAATCTCTTTGCCCGTGACTTAAAAAGAAAATCAGAAACGCGTCACCTGCGAAGAAATTTTTTAATGCAATGAAGCAGAAAGAGTCTGAAAATCGATCTCGCTGCGAAGCATTTCAAATTAACTGCAGTATTTCTTTTTTATTGAGAGATACCAGTGATGCATGCCGGCCTTTCCGCAACAAGTATTTGTTCAAACTAAAATTTGTTTGCCCTAGAATTGATGTGTTGAAGATTTTTTTAGCAAAAAAAAAAAAAAAAAAGGCAACAAAACGTTTTGAAAGCCGTTTGCAAAGTTTTCGTGTTCGAAGAAGGATGATTTGGGCAAACAAGCAGCAAGCTACCTGCTCCACTGAACACACAGTTAAATCATATGATTATTATCCAAAGGAAAGCATTTTTGAAAGATTTCAGCACATTATTTTTGGTTAAATCATAGGATAACTATCTGAGCTGTTCTATAAAATATAAAACTCCTAAAAAATCGATGGTAAATTTAGCATAACGACTCTTGTTTTTACACATAATTTAACTTGTGCCAACGAAATACGTTGTGCGCAAATATTTCGGGATTTCCTCTTTCGATTTATCACGAACAGTATGTATACTTTGCGCTTCAAGGAAGGATGTATATGACGTACGGTCTTTAATGGTTTCCCTGTGTCATACTTTTCTGCTAAAGGAGTAACTAAAAAAATCAGGAATCAGGCTTTGTGTACTGTATTTATTAGCGATATGTATTTCTTTTCATGGAAGATCCCAAGATACAGGTTTCCCCCGCTATCGGAAAGTGGAATGTTCCTTTGAAACCTTTCATAAGGGGCAGTCCATAAAGTACGTCCGTGATTTTTTACTATTTTTAGATTCCTCCCCTCCCCCATGTCAGATTTTGTCCGATTGTTGACACCCCTCCCCCTAAAGAGTACGTCCTAATTCTCTCAACCCCTTTATTTTTGCCAACTGCTGTTATAAGTCCGTTGAGAAACAGAAAGAAAACATGTAATTATTTAAAGGAATCTGCCATATATTTACACGTTTGCTTCAGAAAATATTTATTATTTAGGCATTAATTTATTTCCTAATGGCTACCCGAACTTTATCATTCTGAAATAAATATCTACAAATGAACGCACGCATTCAGGGTTGCAACACTCCCGATTATACCATCTACAAAACACGATAGATTTGGTAGTACAAATACGAGAACATAATATTAATATTCTGATTTAGCTAAATATAATCAGAAATCTGAAATATTTCATACCTTTTTTTAATTATTAAAAGAAAAAAAAAGAAAAAAAAAAAAAAAGAAAGAAATACCATCCACTACATTTTTGCCACTGGACGCCCAAAATACTAAACCTCTCCATGTCACATTTGGTCCGGTTGTCAGGAACCCCCCCCCTCCCCCTGTAATCTCGGACGCACTTTATGGACGGCCCTAAGCGGAAATGGCGTAAAGCGAAGGAGCAATTACCATTAATTAATACAGGGTGTACACAAATTAGTTGGGCAATTTCGTAAGTGAATAATGTGCGAAATATTAATTGCAATGTTACCGGTTGAAATGCAGATGAGTTTTAGTGTATCCTAAGTTTGCGGATAGATGGCGCTAGGTGTATCATGTCCACGTCTCAGTGAGCTGTAGGTCGCGGTTATTCATTATTCGTTCTGTGTTCGTGTAACGATGGAGATGTATACCGGCGGTGAAAAAGCGAAATGCTGTCTGTGGTTCCATGAAACGCATTCCGCTGTGCAAGTGCAACGAAATTTCCGTCGAGAATACCACAAAAGTGCGCCGAAAAGAGACACTATTGTAGCATGGTACAATCGATTTACCTAAACGGGATGTGTGGCACATAGGCTTAGTGGCCAAGGCAGACCTAAAATGCGAGAACAGACGGTGGATGCAGTAAGAGAATCATTTGTGAGAAGTCCGGGAAAATCTACAGCATGCGCTAGTTTGCAACTGGGAATTCCTAAAACAACAGTGCATAAAATCCCGCGAAAACGGCTGATGTTCAGACCTTGCAAATTGTTCAAGCTCTGAAGCCCATGGACCTGACGAATAGAGCAAAATTTTGCACCAGTATGTTAGAGCGCATGGAAAGGGAAGACGATTTCCTGTCGCAGTTAGTTTTCAGTGACGAGACAACGTTCCATTTGAGTGGAAAAGTGAATAGACATAATATCAGGATATGGGGATCCGAAAATCCTAATGCCACCTTTGAGCAAGAAAGGGTTAGTCCCAAGGTAAACGTGTTTTGTGCCGTAAGTTGTTCTAATGTTTTGGCCCATTCTTCTTTACTGAAAAAACTGTTACTGGAATCGTATACCTGGACATGCTTCAGATTTACCTGATGCCGATCCTGAAAGAAACAATTCCTGAAGGTTTCATTTTCAAACAAGATGTCGCGCCGTGTTACTTCGAAAGAGCGGAGGCTTCTTACCTCAGTGCTGAAGTACCAGTTTGGATTGGTCGCGGAGGTGTTATTCCATGGCCAGCACGATCACCAGATCTTTCGCCCCTATATTTCAGTGTATGGGGTTTTGTTAAAGACCAGATTTACCGTCCGCCGCTTCCGAAATCCATTCCTGAATTGAAATCACAAATCAGCAGTGCACTTGGTTTGATCGACGTGAACATGCTCATTAACATATGGCAAGAACTGATGTGCCGCCCCGGTGGCGCAGCGGTCCAAGGCGTTGGCCTCTGATCATTCGTCCGTAAGGGGTCCGGGTTCGAATCCCGGTCAGGCATGGATGTTGTGTTTGTCTTACGGCACTGGTTCTCTCCCTTCCCTGGAGCCAGTGACCATAAATTAGGGACGGGCGACTGCTTATAGCCCATTGAGTTGCTCACGGTGGTCGTTAAACCTCCAATCAAAAAAAAAAAAAAAAAAAAAGAACTGATGTACCGGTGGGACATTTGCTGAGTAACGACGAAGGGCAGCCAAATCGAACATTTGTGAAAAAGGTAAACTTGGTGTGTTTCACTATCTTATAACCTTGTTCACTCTCATGTGTGCCTATATAACTACGCATAATAAACCGTTCTTTTTGCCCAACTAATTTGTGTACACCCTGTATTTTATTTTAAGATCTACCATAGTTTCGCTGAGCCTTTGACTCCTATTAATCAGGACAAATAGTGCGCAAACGTTTAAATCGTTGTGACATCATTAGCGTTCTGACGTTCGCGGATTTTGGTGAGTGACCATCAGAACGCTGATGACGATTTTAATGTTTACTCACTATTTGTCCTAATGAAGCCGAGCCAAAAGCTCAGCGAAACAATAGTAGATCTTAAAATATTTAATTGTAAACAACTGATTTGTTCTACTAGACTAGATACCAACGGACAGGGAAAAAGTCCAGATGAAAACCACGAGGAAGGTGGGTGGATGAAATTCGAAAGCATGCCGGTGGGAATGGGATTGCCCAAGCCAGAGTTGTAGAAATTACTTGAGGAGACCTTCATCCAGGAGTAAATTAAAAATGGTTGATGAAAATGATAAATAGATGTTAACATGAGTCGTTCTCTTTTTTTCCTGTCTTTTGGTGCGGATCGGGCTAAGTCTGCAAGAAGCATAATTTTTTCATGAAGCACCTATCAAACATCACAAAATTGTTTGCTTGTCCTCTGAGGGTCTTAGACGCTGATTACGTGCGCTGGCATCTCACTGCAGTCGTGTAGGAGGATTATGTTTTGTTCAGGTACAATAAAACAATTAAATTTGGTTTCAGTGGATATTTCTATTTCGCACTTATTTATGATGCACTGCGGGTAGTGAAATCCAGGAACTGATCATGATGTCAGCAAGCTTCCTATAACATAATTGGAGACACGAAATGCTCGAAAATACCTCTTATCCAACTGTGCATTTTTAGCACGTCTTTTGCAAAAAAAGATATTTTGCATATAATTTCTAGTTTTTGGTAAATAATGGTTTGGCCACCAGGGGGCGTAAGCGCTAATTTCTGCTTCTGATGTATTTGCCACAGAATCTGATCTAAAATCTCGATTGAAAAAATCCTTTCGTGAATCGATGCCACTCACGTCGATAAATCTTTTCGAAATATTTTCTTAAAATATTAAATGGTTTCTTGGCCAGGAGGCGTCGATGTATATCTTATTTAGGTCAATATCTCTGCTTCTAATAATCCGATTTGAAAAATTCCTCCTCTATTGGATAGTTTCCAATGCGACATGTTGTTCATGTAATTTCAAAATTTTCAAGTAACTCATAGACTGTACATTAGGGGGCGTAATGGTAAATTGCGTTTTTCGCGATATTTCTGCTTCTAAAACTCCGATTTGAAAAATTCTTCCTGTATCGCATACAGCTCCTGATGAGAAATGGTTTTCATATAATTTCTAATATTTGGAAAAGAATGGTTTGGAGCCATAAGTGTTAGTTTCTGCTTCTGATGTATTTGCAGCAAACTCTGAGCTCCTGAAAACTCAACTGAAAAAATTATTTCCTGGACCGATACCACTCACATCGAAAAACCTTTTGAGAATATTTTCTTCTTAATATGATGCATTCTTCCCTCCAGGAGGCGTAGATGCATATCTTATATTTGACGATATCTCTGCTTCTAAGAGTCCGATTTGAAATTTTTTCTTCATCGAAGAGTGTTTCCGCTGCGAAATGTTTCTCATGTAATTTAAAATTTTTCTTAACGCACAAATCTGCAACCAGAGGGCGTACGCTCACGATTTTGTTTACAGCAATATCTGCGGGATTAAAAATCCGATTGAAAACCTTCTTTCTTCGGACAGGTACTACTGTTTTACATACCGATTCAATTGGCTTTGAATAGCTTTGATAAATTTCATTCACGTCAGAACGGATTCAAAAGACGTGCTCATTACACCCGAAAATTCGGTGTCATCTTTCTTGTCGGTTTTTTTTTTTCGAAATACGTGTGCAGGAACTTTTCAAAGAACTTGTTTTGATTGAGTAGTTTTACCTTTCCTGTGTTTTTGCACAATTGCACTGCTACTTTTAGAAAACTCAAATTCCTTATATGGAAGACGTAATCAGAGTTTGAAATGTGATAGACAAAAATAAAAGTGACGAATAAGAAACACCCTTAGACGGAGCTGGCTGTTTTATCGCTTTCAGAACTTTGACCCGACTTGCGTTACATAGAATTTCCCTTTGATGTACCCAATCATAACACCAGGAAATTTCTTGTTAATGCTGCTTTAAATGAATCCTTTTTAAACTCAGCCTTTTCAGTGGTATCTGCCTATTTGGGAAAATTTGTATTCATAGAGTTATCAGAAATGCTGCTCAACCATAAAAATAAAAAAATTTTGAGCAATTCACTGAAACTTTATGAGTTTTAATCCCATCACGTTATTATTTAATCTGGCATGCAGCTTGTGTTCCGCGTATCCACCAATCACCATTCGTTCTCAGCAATGTCAGTCATCTTTCTACCTTTAGTACGTACGTGTATGCATTCGAATGGTTGCTTACTGTAAATGTAGTAATTAAGAACTCCAGGCGTTAACCAGGGGCTCAAATGCTACTACTGATAAAAAAAATGATTTTGCTTTGGAAGTGAAATAAGTCTTCCGGCTTTTTTATTTTATTTTTTTCTTTAATGTTTAAAGACCCCTGTGAGTCATCCATCTAGTTTTCTGAACCGAGGGAAGGTAAAATCCCCTATTTCGTATGAAGGAATAGAGCATTTATACCATTCCTTGGGGTTCAAAGTCAAATTCTACTAAACGATATGCGAGAAGTCAGCTATTACAAAATCCGAATAATGTGTGATATGCATTGACGTTGCAAAGAGAGAGAGAGAGAATACAGATTATTCAAAATGTGCTTCATTAAATTAATCCCTTATTTTTACGTTTTGTAAACAGGTAAAACATACTTATATTAGATACAGCAAATACGCTGGAATGCACAAAGTATGCAAATAAAACATAAATCAAAATATCCCAGTGAAACTTATACAGCATTTAATAAAACTTTACGTGGATATATATTTTGACATAACTCGTAAAAACTCTGTAAAATGCATTTTGATATTGGTAAATGTAGCAAGCAGTAAATGTCCAATACTAGATGTTAATGTTTAGAAGTCCGCTTGGGGTCAGTGAGATCTAGATTCACTTACACCGATGAGCAATTACATTATGACCGCCAACCTAATAAGCGGAAGAGCCCCCTTTAGCCCGCGAAACTGCGGCCATTCGGCGAGGCATAGATTCGATGAGGTATCCGGGAGTATCTGGTACCATAATAATAGGTCCTTCAGCTCCCGTACATTTCGGGGTGGAGGTGATTTAGCACGAACCGGCTTTTCCAAGTTGAACCACAAATGTTCGATTGGGTTCGTGTTAGGTGAATTTGGAGGAATTTGGAGGCCAAGGCATTAACAGAAAGTCACCATCATGCTCCTTTAACCAATCCTTGACGATTCTGGCAATGTAGCCTGGCTCAATATCCTGTTGGTAATGGCCATCACCAGCAGGAAACACAGTTGTCACGAATGGGTGAACATGGTCCGCAACGATGTTAAGATACCTGACACCTGTCAGGGATTGTGCCATTAGGATAATGGGACCTAAAGTGTTCCAAGAAAACATCGCCCGCAGCATAACGCCGGCCTATTTTCCGCCCAACAGTGCATCCAGGTGTCATTGCCTCCGTTGATAATCGGAGTATCCGCGCTCGGCCGTCTACATGATGCAGCAGGAATCTTGATTCGTCAGACCAGGCCACTTTCTTCCAATCATCCATGGTTCAATATTGATGATCTTGGGCCCATTTCATGCGTTGATTGCGATGACGTGCATTGAGCATGGGGACCTGGCTGGGTCTTCGGTTACACAAGCCACTGTGCAGAAGGCTGCGACGAACTGTGTGATGTGACACATTGCTCCGATCACCTCTGTTGCAGCTGCGGTTGATTTGTGGCACTGTTGCCCTGTGGCCGCTCCCCTCTGGCATCAATGAGCAGC
Source organism: Macrothele yani (assembly GCA_039090855.1). Taxonomy (NCBI): domain Eukaryota; kingdom Metazoa; phylum Arthropoda; class Arachnida; order Araneae; family Macrothelidae; genus Macrothele; species Macrothele yani. The sequence goes on from CM077008.1 coordinate 119,790,555, forward strand.
GGACGACACACGGCTGGACGATGGTTCGTCCTTTGGCCATCTGTGCATCACTTTTGATACAAACTCATTGCATCGGCACGTGACCAACGCACAAGCCACGCCCTTTTCCGAGGTGCCGTGTCATCACAATTTGTCCTTTATCAAACTCCGATAAATCGGCAGCTTTTCCTAATCTGAATCCGAACACTCTACTAACCGACAGCCAGTCCTCGGGTTGTATATATACTGCTCTGTGAACTTCACCTGCGCCACCGTTCGGTCTCCAGGCGCGCTCATTTCTCTAGGCTGGGAGTGGTCATAATGGAATGACTCATCGGAATATAACTACTACACAGACCTCACAACGATCGAGAATGGCATAGCACTAAAGAACTAAGCAACTGAGAGACGCTGCAGTAACAGTAAACAGCACTTTCTGTCACTCCTTCTGAGTAACACTGTACAAATTTCACACATCTAACTCAAAATCTTAGAAAAAAACTACGAATTGAATTTTACTCATACTAAGTGTTTGATGTGTCGCAGTTGTCTAAATGTTAGCTCCTGACCGTTCGTCCGAGATTGACCCGGGTTCTAGTACCGCTGAGGTATGAGTGGTGTGTTTGTCTTATGATAGTAGCTCCCTCTCTTAGCTGGAACCAGTAGCTTCAAATTCGGAATGGGCGATTACTCAAAACCCATAGAGTTACTCATGGTGGTGGTTAACCCCCTCCCCTCGAAAGAAATGACTAAACAACATTTAAAAGGAAACTAAATTATATTAACATGTAATTTCCATGAAATATTCTTTTATTTGAAGTTGTTCAAATTAAGCTGTTTTTTAAAAAAATATCAGTTACAAATTCTAATAGAAACGACTAACCAATAAAATCAAATTTTAAACAATTTCATAGTACAATTTCCTCCCTCTCCCCCTTAAAATTGGCCTATTTTATTATGTTTTTTTTCCCTGATTGTCGGGGGGTTTTCTCCCTCTCATACAACTGCAATTAAAAAATTATGTTTTCTTTTCCGGTTGTATCTTTTTTATCTGTTCTCCTCAATGCTTTCTTTATTTCATGTACTGCACTTAGGCGAAGGGACTGGGGGCTTGTGTTGGTTTCTGTGTTTAGGCAGCTCCCATCCCCCAGGACATGTTAGTCGCACTTTTTTTTTTTTAATCGGTAGGTTTTCCTTTTTACGTTTTTTTAGTTGTTTATCTACCGAGATATCCTATGAGCCACTTACGTAATCTATTTTCGATGCAGAGTGCCTAGTGCTAGCGTCCCTCTTGATCCCTCTTAAATAGAAACTTCTTCACTTGTAAATCATTGTTTTAATTTATTTTTCTAATTTTGTTCAAGTTTAAGTAATTACTAAGAGTCATTTAATTACAAATGTTCATTTAATTACCAATTTCAAACGGATTTTGAAAATTTCCAAGCTCTTTCTACCGATTTCTTAATCCGTACGTCGCTAAGGCATTTTTGTTTCATTTAGAGCTATTTCCTGAAGTTTTACAACCACTCTTAATAACAAACTGGGAGTTTGCTGTACTGTTTCTATTCGGGAAGTAATCGTTAAATCTTCGTGATAAAAAGAACGCTACTGTGCATGCTAAAACTTCCTAGCAGTAATAGTTTAAAAACATCACATTTTAGCTCTCCTTTCAAGTTACTGTGTATGGTAAAATTTCAGTTGATCACATTTTATTGGCTCTTACCGTGAGTTAGTTTTCCCCATCCAGTGACAAAAGCCATTTTAGAAGTAAAATCTTCGTGGCGATGTGGAAGACATATTGGTACAACGTGAGGCAGGAACTCTACTGGCGATTCCATTTCCAGAAGCGCAAGATCGTTTTCGAATGTCTGGGCATTGTAATGTCTGTGGATAACCATCCTTTTCACATTCCTCGCTACTGGTATTAGATAGTCCTCGGCTCCTGTCAGATCGTGAGCACCTAGGACAACAATCAGCGTGCCAAGAAATCTGTTGAAAAACAAAAAGTTCAGAATGAAGCACAGGAATCTAGCACAGTTAGTAAAATCAGTGGCACAGAACCATTGAGAATAAACTAAGGATCTTTACACTTTTGGAACGCTTGTTTTGTTGAAATTTGGGAATTAAGTATCTATTTGTGCATTTTTATAAAAAGTTTACACTGTTTGCAAACTTTCTTTGAATCCTTCACCTGTGATAAATGGTCAGAAACGCGGCCTTTGGGTTAATGGTCAGAGTTTCGCCATGGCTCACAGCAAAAAAGTCATGACATTCATTATGCAAGGGTCTGGTTCATTTGCCCGACGTTTACTTCACCGAAGGATCGCTTGACCGAAAATCACTTCACCGAAAAGATTTTTCACCGAAAGATCACTTGATCGAAACGTTGATTTCACCGAAGGGTCACTTGATCAAAAGGTACATTTCACCGAAGGGTCACTTGATCGAAAAGTTCATTTCACCAAAAGGTATCTTTACCTAAAAGTTCATTTCATCGAAAGGTCATTTCACCGAAGGGTCAGTTTATGGAAAACTTTGGATTTCTTTACAGGATCTTTGTTGAAGCATGGTGCAAGTTCGGCAGATAGACCACCGAAACGTTAGGGGATCATACTCAAATTGCACTTTTGATTTCTCCGTGTCACAAAGAATGGAAAGATTTAGTTTCAAGACAAAAATAATTAATTTTAAGTCCCCAGTTCTCGGCTGAGGCATTTTTTGCAAATTTTAATCGTGTTCATAAGGTTTACATAAAAGTTATGTTCAATGCTCATATTCATAAGGTTTACATAAAAGTTATGTTCAATGCTCATATTCATAAGGTTTACATAAAAAGTAAAATTAATAATGTTGCACATTTTTTCAGGCAAAAAGAATCAATTTTAGGTCCCTAGGCCTTACCTTAAAACCTATTAAAATGGCCTGTATCTAGGCCTACGGTCAAAAAATTTATGTTTTGTGGTTGGGTAAAAGTGGAACATTATTTACTCGATTTACTATGTAAGCCTTATGGATATGAGCTAGGATGATTAAAATTTGACAAAAAGGCACAGATCTAGGACTTATAATTAATGTTATATTTCGAAAAACCTACTCATGGGGAGTTGTTTCGTAGAAATTAAAAGTGTATTTTTTATAAAATCCGATAATGTTTAGGTGACCAGTTTTTCAAAAACCCGCACCACACTCCAACACATCTCTAACAACAAAATTCTAAGTTTTCGATGAGCTGATCATTCGGTGAAATGATCTCTCGATATAATGAACTTTTAGGTAAAGTAATCCTTCGGTGAAAAGAACTTTTCGATCAAATGCCTTTTCGATGAAATGAACTTTTAGGTGAAGTGACCTTTCGGTGAAATGAACTTTTCGGTCAAGTGACCCTTCGGTGAAATGTACCTTTCGATCAAATGATTTTCGGTCAAGTTACCTTTCGATCAAGTGAACGATACTCATTATGCAATGCATTACAGTCCGTCCCGATCCAAACCCTTTACAACACATTTTTCGAAGTATAAAACGGTTACTATTTTAATCTACCTCAAATTATTTTCGTTTTCAATTAAAACGGATTAAAAAGAAAATAAATCCTTAACCCTTCAAGCGGCCGACGTACCAGAGCCAAATGGTGTCCAAAATTGTCTGCGCTTCTCAAACATAAGTGGTTACATATAGCGGCCGGGTTTTACGATAGCTGGTTGTTTTCTCGGCAAAACTATTCCTCTTTCTTCACATTTTAATGACCAGAGACCTGTCACTGGTGGGAAGTGCTCTCTTCTAGTCCTCCTTTCTCTGCTTCGTGACCCAGCGCATGACAGGTCATCTACAGTAGTGGCCAAAATTGAGGAACCCTTTTGGAAATAGTGTATTTTGAGGTTTGATGGCTCAAGACACAACTTTTTTTTTTTTTTTTTTTTGAGTAATACCATTAAATTACATGTCAATGGAAAGATAATTTTATCAAGAATGTAATGCAATAACTTTTATGAAGGATTTTGTATTAGAACAGCAACTATAAAGAAGAAAAGTGAAAAACATAGAAAAAACGAGATATACAAAAATTCTCACCATGTCAGTTAATACTGAGTTGGGTAACCTTTAGCGTTAATTACGGCCTTACAACGCCTTCCCACGTAGTGAACCAAGTTTTTTAGTTCTGCAGCTGTTATAATGTGAAACCAAGATCGAATTATTACTTCTATTAATTGGGGTTTATTGCTGGGTTGCTTCTGACTAACAAGTTTCTTTAGTCGGCTCCGTAGATTTTCTATGGGGCTAAGGTCTGGTCTATTTCCAGGCCATTCCAGCCGTGGAATATGATTACCTTGAAACCATTTTTTGCACACAGCAGCAATATGACATGGAGCTAAATCCTGTTGAAATATAAATGCTTCATTATCTTGGAAAAAATCACGTTCGGAAGGCTTCAGTTTGAGCTCAAGTATTTCATTAATGTATTTTTGGCCATTTATATTCCCATTAATCACGCAAATTCTGCCGACACCTATTGATGTCATACAACCCCAGATCATAACACTAACTGGGTGTTTCACGGTACATATAATGCAATCAGGATGCAAATCTTCTCCGATTCTTCTCCTTGCGTATTTTATGCCATCACTACCAAAAAGGGAGATTTTGGTCTCATCACTCCAAACAACACTGTCCCGCTGTTCCGCTGTCCAGTTAACATGGGTTTTAGCCCAGTTTAATCTTTTCAACCTTTGTTTGAGAGATTAAAATGTCTTTTTTCGTGGAATTCTAGCTTTTAGACCAAATTCCCTGCAGTCTGCGCCGAACAGTCCTTGCACTCAACTTCACATTGCATTGCGCCATTTCATCTTGTATACACCCAGATGATTTTCTTCTGTCACCTAGGCACTTGCTGTTGTGTACCTTTTCCTGCCTTTACCCGTCTGGTTTTGTAGTGACTGAGTCTTCTTATACCTCTACAAAAATTTAGAAATGCCACCTTTAGTTAAGTTTCCACCAACTTTTCTTCTAATTTCTTCATAACTGAAGCCTTGTTCACTTAATAGTACTATTTTACATCGCTTTCTGGGTGACCAGTCAACTCTTTGCGCCATTTCTATAATTTTATTACATTTTACAAGCTCACTAAATGAAAGAACACACACACAAAAAAAACTTGATAGCAATTACATAACACACTGACAAATGTCCTCCTCTCAGCTCCAGCACATGACATCAATAGCTGAATCCTACTGTGACCTGATTGGTTCATTGCTAAAACAAGATGACACCTGATTGGCTCTCTAAACACTCGTGTTCGTTGGCTACATTCAAATGAAGGAAAGCTACTTCGTATCAACCTAAGCAAGTTTTGCTTCCTTTTTCTGGTTATTTGGCTATAATCTTTCATAGAATACAGATAATTGAATAAACTTTGCAGCATTACAGTCTTGATGTAATTATCTTTCCATTGATATATAATTTTATGGTATTACTCCAAAATCAAGGGGTGTCATGAGCCATCAAACCTCAAAAATACACTTTTTCCAAAAGGTTTCCACAACTTTGGCCACTACTGTATAGTTAACCATTAACCATTACGATTATAATGGTTAACTGCTACATGTCATTACAATTACCATGTAATTCTAATGACCAGTTCACCATTACCATGTAATGATAATGCTAAGTTATTGTCCCCATTACCATTACGCTATAATGGTAATGGGAACATTCTTCTGATTAATTCAATTACAATTTTGCCCAACTCTGATTTCTACTCGTGTACATACCCGCCGGTTCATGAGTTAAAAACACAATTTAAACACATACATAGTGTGCCCGTTAAATAATGATACTAGGTTTTTTACGGAACAACCCTTTGAATAAAAGTAACAAGCGCGTGTTTATATCGCTAGAGTGCGCTGTAATCGCACGAGCAACTTTCCAGTTGGGTGACGCAGCAGTTTTTGTGAGGCCACCGTTGAAGTCAGACTGTGTGAGTGGAGCGCGTTAGCAGTTAAGCCATGGAGCAAAGGACTGTGATAAGATTTTACTGTAAATTAGGAAAAACTTCCACGGAAGTCTACCGAGACCTAAAAAAATTTTACGGCGATGACTGTTTGAGCTGTTCATTCGGGTTCCGCTGGATTCCAACGTTTAAAGATGGGAGGGAGTCCCTCGTGGATGAACCACGCACAGGGGGTCGTATTTTCACACGGACAAATGAAAATGTGGTGGAGGCTAGCGAAATTGTTGCACACGACAGACGAAAGTAACCACTAGGCTACACGCTGAACAGCATGGTGTTGGTAAGGAAAAGGGCAGGGTAATCTTAGAAAAAGATCTCCACAAGAGGAATATTTGTTCGAAATTTGCACTCCACATGTCAAAGCGACCACATGTTGTGCATTACCTGTGAAGCAGTTTCTGTCTTCGATCTACGTGATCGAAAATCCATCTTACTCTCCAGATTTGGCCCCCGTAGACTTTTTCCTCTTCCCAAAGTTGGAGTGTGCCTTGAAAGGGGAGCGCTTCAGCGACATTGAGGACGTCTAATGAGATGTGACCAACAGACTGAAGGAGATTCCGGTTCAGGACTTCCACCGTGCCTTCAAGCAGCCAAGGAGATTATATTACTGGAGACACCACTCCTATCCACGCAGCATTGGCCGCCATAAGTCACCGTCTGTGTTGCAAATGACGTCATGAGCAGGCACGACGCAGCCGCAGAAGGGAAGCTGCTTGGAAACAAATGGAACAAAAGCTTCTAAGCGTATAAACAGATAAAATGAGTAATTCAATAATATTTATCAATGATACACAAGCTTACTGTTTCATCAATGGTATAATTTAGTTCATATTTGCCTGCTTGTGACGTCACACCACAGATTAGCTGTGACCTATGGCGGCAGAGCCAGTTGTGTCTCCAGTAATATAACCTCCTTGCAAGCAGCTGTACGAAAAAATCTCACCGTTGTGTAGAGTCGGAGGGAGATTATTTTAAATCTGTGTAAGTGACAATCCAAAATATAGTTTGTTGTTTTATAATTTTTGCCTCATTACTTAACGAGCACACTGTGTATCTCATATTTTGTGCATAGCCATCTCAAACGGACATAAAAGGACTAAAATAATTCATTTTAAGATGAAAAGTGATGGAAAAAAGAAGGGGGAAACCGCATGTCAGGACGAATTTCACCAGTGCAAGCATGTTAGTGCTGGTTGGATTATTGCTTCCGCGAATTCTTCGATTTGTGCAGAACTTTCCTCAAGACAAAACGCAAATACCTTATTCATTCACAGTGAAGTAAATACTGTGGATTCTTAACTTTGAGGTGATTTTTGGAAAATTCCATTCGTGAAAAGGAAAAAATTTTGCTTGAACTTTAACTCAGGTTAGTTTTATATGTATTTTGTGACGAAACATGTGACACTCTCGCTTCGTTGCTGTTTGCCAACAATGTGCAGAAGTTGGCTCATTCGCTTCTTTTACAATATTTTTTATTTCGAACATTTCTTGGCAAGCTTTAGATAACAAAACAACAATTCCCATTTCCCAGGAATTGCTTGTATGTCTCAGAGTGCTGATAGACTTCGACCAAGCCTGCCTTACTTTCATACATCAGCTACGCTGCGAGGATGGCCGTCCTAACCAATAACAAAGGCCATTGGCTGTAGGAAACTGTGACGTCGCTACATTCTACAGAGCATGTAAGCCATTGGCTGATGGACTGAGTGGCGTTTCTGTCCGATTTCTTTCTTTTTCTTTTTTTTTTTTTTTCGTCAGCTGTATCGCACGTTTCTAATTCCGCACTTCGCAGGGAAATTAGAAAGGTGGGATTCAATGATCCATAAGCTACTGCTTTTAGGTATAAATGTTGTTGTTTTTTTCTTAATAAAAATCTTTAAAATGTCATTTTCTTTTCTTTCTTTTTTTTTTTTTTTTATTTTTCTCAAAAAATAAGGATGCATCGTACATTACGAAAAAATATGGTAATTAAACAAAATAACATTTTGGAAAAACTTTAAACAAAATTTTGCGTGAAACAACGACATGAAAGCATGAAGGTCCGTTAAGAAGATAGTTGCTGAAAATAGCAAGTTTGCTTAGACCTCGGTGTCGCAGTGGTCTAAGCGCTGTCTCATGACCATCCGTCGATGAAGGGTCTGGGTTCGAATCCCGGTGAGGCAGGGATGTTGTGTTTGTCTTATGGCACAAGCTCTCTCTCTCTCTCTTCCTTGGAACCAGTGACCCTAAATTAGTGACTGGCAACTGCTTATAGCCCATTGAGTTACTCACGGTGGTCGTTAAACAAAGAAAATAGCAAGCATGAGAAGATAGGGACATCTGTTGTAACCCGCAGCGATTTTAAGAACTAAAATTTGCATCATGTTCTACACGGAAGTGCGTTCACAAGAAAGAAAAACATGTTAATGACATAAAGAAAAAATCAACTTACCCTGGTTGGCAGTGAGCTGCAGTTATGACATATTTGGAGTTGATCAGAACACCTCCACACTTATTCTTCACAAATAAACCCCACCAAGTGGCTTCTTTCACTAATGCCTGAAGCACAGAGAGAATAAAATGGAAAGATGTTAAAACAAAACGTCATTTCTTTTCCATGAGCAAACTTAAAACACATAGAATGGAACAACATATAGGGTGGAAAACTCGTAACAAGAGTCATCTAGTTTGCATGATCAAATTGAACTTCATTTTGTTGAAATAATTCAGTTTTTCTACTTTCTATGGCTTTGTTATATTACCTTCAATTCTTTTCCAAAAATAAAACAACACAGATGACACCGAATTTTCGGGTGTAATAAGCACGTTTTTTCAATCCGTTCTGATGCAAATTAAATTTATCAAAGCTATTCAAAGTCAATGGAACCTGTATGGAAAACAATAGTATCCGACGGAAGAAAGAAGTTTTTCAATCGGGTTTATAATCCCTCAGATATTGCTGTAAACGGAATCGTGAGCTTACGCCCTATGGTTGCAGACTTGTGCATTAAGAAAAACATGAATTTATATCAGAAACATTTCACACCGGAAACGCTCTCAAAACACCGAAAGAATTTTTCAAATCGGACTCTTAGAAACAGAGATATCGACAAAAATAATATGTGACTTTACGTCCCCTGGTGGGAAAACCATGCATTATTTTACGAAGAAAGTATTCTCAAAATGTTTTTCCATATGAGCACTATCGGTCCAAGAAAAATAAATTTAGTCGAGTTTTCAGGAGCCCAGATTTTGCTACAAATACATCAGAAGCAGAAATTAACACTTATGCCCCATGGTGGCCAAACCATTCTTTACCAAACATTAGAAATTATGTGAAAAATATTTTCCACCAGGACTTGTATGCGATACAGGAAAAAATTTTCAAATCGGAGTTTTAGAAGCAGAAATAACGCAGAAAACGCAATTTACCTTTGTGCCCCCTAGCGGAAAGTCTATGATTTACATGAAAATTTTGAATTTATAGCAAAAACATTTCTCATCGGAAACACTATCCAACAAAGAAGGAATTTTCCAAATCAGCATCCTAGAAGTAGAGATATTAACAATAATAAGATATACATCTACGCTCACTGGCGTAGAAACGATGCATTATTTTAAGAAGAAAATGTTTCTAAAAGGTTTGTCGACATGAGTAGTATCAGTCGACAAACGAATTTTTTAATCTACAATTTAGAAGCTCATATTTGCAGCATATACATGAGAAGCGGAAATTAGGATTTACGCCCCCTGGTGGCCAAACCACTCTTTTACAAAAATTAGAAATTACATGCAAACGATTTTCCATCAGGAGCTGTATCCGGTGCAGAAAGAATTTTTCAAATCGGAGATTTAGAAGCAGAGATATAGGGGGAAACGCGATTTACATCTACGCCCCCTAGAAATTTTGAAGATATATGGAAAAACATGTCACATTGAAAACACTATGCAACAAAGAAGGAATTTTTCAAATCGGACTCCTACAAGTACAGATATTGACAAAAATAAGATATACATCTACGCCCCCTGGCGGAGAAACTGTGGAATATTTTAAGAAGAAAATATTCCGAAAATGTTTATCGATGTGAGTGGCATCAGTCCACGAAATAAGTTTTTCAATCGATGTTGTAGAAGTTCAGATTTTATGGCAAATACATCAGAAGCAAAAATTAACACTTACGCCCCCTGGTGGCTAAAGTATTCTTTACCAAAAATTTGAAATTATATGCAAAAGATTTTCCATCAGGAGGTGGATCCACTGAAGAAAACATTTTTCAAATCGGAGTTTTAGAAGAGTTATCGGGGAAAATGTAATTTATTTTACGCCCCCTAGCGGAAAATCTATGTGTAATTTGAAAAAGTAACTATATCTAAAATATTCTTCGACATAAATGGAATCGAAAGATAAAAGAATTTTTTCAATCGGATGTTTAGAAGCAAATATGTGGAATAAAACGTATTTTTGAATTCGACATCATCTGCATTTAAGCCCTCTAGCGGCAAAATTGTACATCGAAAAAAAAAAACGAAATGAAGGATTATCATTCGCATATTTCAAGCTTCCGAATGCAAAAATAATTTTTCAAATCGGACTAATAGTTGCAGAGATATCGTAGGTACAGGCGGACAGACAAACCGGTAACATAAGCACGATCTTTTTTTACAAAAGACGTGCTAAAAAACTAGTATTAAAAGTTGTTAAAAATCTTTAATACTAAAAAGCATGACTAACTGCGCAAGATCTTTCGAAGTGCTCGGCACTTGATCATCAGGCCGAGTGATCAATTTGTGCTGCAGGAACTCATTTATATATACAAGATAATGACATAAAGAAGAAGAAATCCTGAATGGAACGCCGTCAGCATTTTGGCTACTGCCAAATCCAGACGTTCCTTACTCTTAATTGAAAGCCTGTTCACATCCAAACATGTGGCAAAAAGTGCTGTAACGATGAAACCCCATCTGTTATATAGTACCAATGCCATAGACTTGTCTATTGTGGAAAAAAAAAAATTGGACGAATGCACCGAACTACCTAATAATACTGTGTATTGTAATTCGGGGTGTCGGAGGTTGATGTTTAGTACGTCTACACAGTGTGTCAAAGAATTTTTAAGACTGGGTCTGTAAAATGAAATAGAAACAAGGAATTATAATTTGTTTTGGTTTGTTATTCAAAATAAGTCTCTCTGGCTTCAACACACTTGTTACAGCGATTTAATAATGATTCAAATGCCTGTTCCAGTTCACTTTGCGGAACTGCCTCCAAATCACGTGTCGAAGCTCTTTGTATGGTCGAAATATCATCGAAATAACACCTTTTTAACGTCAGCTTAAGTTTTGGGAACAAAGAAAAGTCGCAGGGTGCTAAATCAGGCGAATACGGTGGATTATTCAACTCACACAGACATTATTTTTCGCCAAAAATCTACCAACAAAAGTGAGGTGTGGCTGGGTGCTTTATCGTGCAACAAACACCAACTGTTTTCATCTCGATATTATGGGCGAACGCGACGAATTCTGCCCATCAAACGCCTCAAAACATTTAAATAAAACTCTCCAGTAATTGTTTGTCCACTTGGAACAAATGCTTTGTGGATAATACCCTTACTATCGAAGAATGTAATGAGCATTGTTTTGATTTTCGATGAAACTTTTCTTGCTTTTTTTTTTTGGCTTGTGGCGAGTTTTTTGACTTTCATTCCACACTTTGTCGCTTTATTTTAGGATCATATTGAAAACACCATGTTTCATCACCAGTAACAATCGATTTTAAGAAGTTTGGATCATTTTCAGTGGTCTCTGCAATGTGCACTTCTCCTTGATTTTTGTTCATTGGTTAACGTGTGTGGAACAAAATTTACCACAGACTTTTGTTTTTCCCAAATCTTCATGCAGGATGGTTCGAATCGTTTCTTTGTTGATGTTTAAAGACTCTTCCATCATTCTTAGTTACGCACATCGATTGTTTGCCACGAAATCACGCACTTTTTCAATAATCTCAGGTGACCTAGATGAACTTGGTCTTCCGGTATGCTTATCATTCTCTAGCGTCTCTCTTCCGTCCAAAATACGTTTGTGCCACAGGAAAACATTTGGTCTACTTAAACAAAACTCACCACAAACTTGTTTCATCATTTGGTACGCTTCCCAGGCACTTTTACCAAGTTTTGAGTTAAATTTAATAACAACCCTTTGTTCCATCTTAATAAGTCAACATGAAAAAATTTTTACTTCTCTAATGAACGTCCGTTTCGCTTGAGTTACTTTAACAACTGCGCAGTACTTTTGGCAGAAAGCAAGCAGATGGTCACGGTTTATAATGCATTCGCGATTACACTGGTGGCGCCACAGTAGGCTGAAATCTAGCGCCAGTCTTAAACATTCTTTGACGCACTGTGTATATGACCTCCGACCAGATTACGTCATATACACCTGATGGATCCTTGTATATATAAATGAGTTCCTGCAGCACAAGTTGATCACTCGGCCTGATGATGAAGTTCCGGGCACTTCAAAAGATCTTGCGCAGTTAGTCATGTTTTTTAGTATTAAAGATTTTTAACAACTGTACTTTTTAATACTAGTTTTTAATAATTCTATTGCATATCGTGCACAGACGGCTATATATTTTAAGTTATGATATTAAGCACGAAGATTTAACAGACATCCAGAAGCCATCCTAGGAGTGATATGTAACCGGTTAAGTTCGGGCGAACCGTTTGTTAAGTTAGAATTTCAGATGAATTATACGAAAGCAGATATTTGGCAGTTTATCAGTAGCAGTTTCTTGTCTTTTTCCTTTTTCATATCTTTTTATTTATCTTCACGTCAGACGGGTTGTTAGTAGATGCGCTACGGCAAGAACACACACAAACATCTCACGGATGGAGCGGGGCTGGTTCACACTTAGGTGACGTCGTCACCGCCTGCATCCCCTGGAGGAAATCACATATGAAGACTTCTGAATATACGACCAGCGGTTCATCCGCGAGACATCCTGCAGGACGCTGGGAAAGAAAGGAAGGCAGGGAGATTAGAATTCTTTCATGTAGTGTGAAGGGATCGAAATACATTTTAACACAGAAATCTTGGGTTTAAATCTAGAAGTGGGGGCAGTTAATCTTGGGTTTAAATCTAGAAGTGGGGGCAGTTAATCTGTGGTTAAATGCCATATGATGTGGTGGTAACCCTGTTTTGGCCGAGGATGGCGTAGTGGTTTAACATTCGTGACTGCCACGGAGATACCTCAAGTTCGATGCCAGGCAGGGACGAACGTTCGAACCACTAAATAACCGCCGTGCGTCGGATAAGCACGTTAAGCCGTCGAGCCCCGGGTACTGGCTCCCCGGTAATAAATAAGGGCGTCTTCCTCCCACTTTCTACCTCGCTTCCGTGTCACTTTCGTATAGGGCACTCTAGCCCAAATCTCCTAGCTTCCTATTTTTAAGAGCTGTTTAAAGCCTGGGGTCAGACACTCCCTTCCTAAAATCCTTTACATGTGATATGATCTGATGTGCTAACCCTGTTTTAGTGTCTGAAAATGTCCTCGAAAATTTGTGTCTTATACAGGTTTAACTTGATTCGTGTGCCGCCCCGGTGGCGCAGTGTTCTAAGCGATAGCCTCTGATCATTCGTCCGAAAGGGGTCCGGGTTCGAATCCCGTCAGGCATGGATGTAGTGTTTGTCTTACGGCACTGGCTCTCTCCCTTCCCTGGAACCTGTGACCCTAAATTAGGGACGGGCAACTGCTTATAGCCCATTGAGTTGCTCACGGTGGTCGTTAAACCTCAATAAAAAAAAAAAAAAAAAAAACTTGATTCGTGCGCGACGGCAAAGAGAAGTTCATGAGATGCGACTTCCCTCCCGCCTCTACAGCTCCAATAGTTTCCGACCAGAAATTTAAGCTTGTCTGTGTGTACGTGATTTCATTGTTTGCCGCTAGGAGATTACCTATGTGTTTAAATTTATAGATTAAAATATAGAATGTCACAAAGTACCCATTAAAATACTGTATATCATAACTGAACGATTTTTCCCATCATTTGTTTCTTCCTGAAATTTCCGGAAAGATCGGGTGGTGCTGAAAACTATGTACTTAGCTCAACAGAGAGCTGCTGCGTGGAGGAAGGGGGCAAAATTTCGTCGGCGTTCTATCTATTACACTGTTAAAAATTTTGTGGTAGGTTGCACCGAAAAGTGGTGTTACACCACCTGCATCACTTTCTGAGAAAAGGTGCACCATTGTGTGCAGCAAACAAAACCCAACAACATTGTGCAACTTTACACCACGTTATGGTACAAGGTTGCACCACACTATGGGGCAATGTTTCAGCATGCTGTTGGGGTTTATTTGCACCACACAATGGTCTATCTTTTCTCAGAAAGTGTCACAGCTGGTGTAGCACCACTTTTTGGTGCAACGGACTACAAAATTCTTAACAGTGTATTAATATCTTTAGTTTTTGAAGAAGCGTTTTCTTCTCTACAGAAACCCACTAACACGTGGTTATAACGAAGTAAATTTCTCCGTCATTTTTGGTCTACGCCGGGATTAGAACCCGAGGCCGCTTATTCCGGAACAAGTCGCTCTACCAACTGAGCTACGCAGACGTTTATTCTGATTGCTATTTACCTTTATGTCGTGTGCGTCCTGCTGGCAGGTACGTCACATCTCCCCCCGAAAGAGGGCCGGGGGCATGGCCCACGGGTCAGCCGTGACCATGAATCGTAGCAGGCAGCCATCCACTGTAGAACGTGCACTTGAGAACTCCCAGTCAATCTGGTGTGTGAAAGGCAACATCACACACATTTATTTTTCGAAGCGCTGGAGAAAGGATTGTCTGATTTTTCCTATTTCGCGGTGTGGAAAGAACATCACACCGTTGCGAGATTTTGTACGGTTGGGTCATCCGGATAGTTCGGGCGCCATTATAACGAAGTAAATTTCTCCGTCATTTCTGTCCACGCCAGGATTCGAACCCGGATCCCCTCATTCCGGAATAAGTCACTCTACCAATTGAGCTACGCGGACGTTTTATTCTGATTGCTATTTGCCTTTATGTCGTGTGCGTCCTGCTGGCAGGTACGTCACATGGTTTATGGCAATTTTTACGCATGCCCGGAATAAATAGCCCCTCCAAGTCTCCACTCCCCATCTAGACCCAGTATCCCAAGAATTCCCTTTATCAACTAGAAAGTGTAAGAAAAATGTCGTATGCTAAAACATACAAAATTACATTTAAAAACAAGAAACGTTTCTTTCTCTGTCTCAAGCTTAGTAAATATTAGGTGTAAAAATATGTTTTAAAGTGTTTTTTGTGTGACGTATACCGCTAATTTACATATCCGACATTTCCCCGCGTTGTTGTCATTTGACCGTAACTGGTCCAGAGCATAAAATGTGACACAGAAGTTTGCCCAACAGTCCAACGCACTTGCACATCGGTAGGTAAAAGATGGCTAGCGATACTGCATTTTTTCGAAGCTGCATTCGTTACGAATTTCATCGAGGAAAAGTGCTGCAAAGGCATCGATTTGTTCTGTTCTGGGGAGAATATTGTATCGAAAAGCACGTGTAAGTTTTTGCCAAGGAGTGGTTCGATTAACAGGCTGGTGACTTTCTGTTAATGTCCTAACCTTCAAATTCACCTGACATGAACCCAATTTAACATTTCTGGTTCGATTTGGAAAAGCGGGTTCGCGCTAAGGTACCACCACCCCGAAATGTACGGGAACTGAAGGGCCTCCTGTTGACATTATAGTACCAGATACTCCCGGATGCATATCGCCACCTCTTCGAATCCATACCACGACGAGTGGCAGCTGTATTGCTGGCTAAAGGTGGTCCTACATCTTATTAGGTAGGTGGTCATAATGTAATGGCTCGTCGGTGTATCTTCAAAGCATGTTAAATCAGAAACTCTGAGGAATACGCTAAATGTAGTCCTACCAGTTTCCACTTGATCCTATCTCTACTGCCAAATTTTCTTTAATAGCTTCATTAAGCAGTGAAGTCAACGTAATAATCGACATCCTCATCGGATGGTCAAAAGTAGTTTTTAAGAAGGTTTTTTTGTTGTTGTTTTTTTGTTTTAGTATTCCTGCATACTCGTAAAATTCTGCATCATATACGTAATAAAAAATAATTGCATCTGCCTAGTCTATATTTAATGTTCCCGAGTCGCAACGTTTTAACGAATGTGAAAGTTCGACGTTTATATCGATTCCACTCAAGCGTAAACATAACACATGCAGACATTTACCGATTTCAGCAATTCCCACATCCCCAAATTTATTCATAATACAAAAGATATAACACGAATTTCAAGAACATCGCATTTACAAACATGAAAAGAATCTAACCTGCCATGGCCATTTTCCAAAGAAAGTGTTTGTGCCTCCAACAATTCTTCCATGCAGCCTGAGTGTTCGGACTCCACAATCTGAAAATAAAATGCGATTATTCTTTAATGTTTCAAGACTACATTGACTGGCCATTTACATATTAAATCTAATGTAAGGGACACTCATATTAAGCGTACCACCTTAACGACCAGTTTAAAGAGGGAGAATGCACTGAAGATATAAATGGAATTTGAAATATCCTATTTAAAGAAGAACTATGGTGGTATTAACTTACTCAGTGCGCCAAGGAAAGTGTTTGGTAAGGCCATTATTGAAAAGGTATTAGGTCTTACATCAGAGAAAGTGAGGGATGTTCAGAGTGATTTTATGCCTGATAAAGGCTGCACTAACCATTTTTGCATTAAGGTGGACGTCAAGTAATTTTGCTTCCTATACTTCCAATGGAAAAACTTCTGTACACATTTTCTTCACAATTAATGCGTTCCCAAGGATGAAAATTTGAACATCGATTAAAATAGCTTCATTTCATAACTTGGAATACTTAATATTTTCTAAAACATAACCATAATTATGCAATCCAACATTTGTTTGTCTACTGACGTCATCAAAGTACAGGCTGCGGCATCTTTTTTCTGGTTTCAACACCACCAAAGGAAAAGTTATTGATTTTAATATAATTATGATTATGTTTTAGAAAATATTAAGTATTCCAAGGTATAATAAGAAGTTATTTTAATCGATACTCAAATTTTTATCCTTGGGAACACACTAATTGTGAAGGAAATGTGTACAACAATTTTTCCATTGAAAGTATAGGAAGCAAAATTACTTGACGTCCACCTTAAGCATGATGATTGAAAAGTATCTGCTTTCATAAATTTAGAGAAAGCTTACAACCGAGTAAAGGGGATACCTCTGTGGAAGGTATTGAATAAATATGGTATTACTGGGAATCAACTTAATGGTGTAAAAGCCCTGTATGCTGGCAGTAGAGCTTTTGTACGAGTGAATGGTGTTTTATCAAAGTTGTTTTTCATTAGTGGTGGAGTCAGACAAAGACGTGTAATGTCATCATGGCTGTTTAATATATATTTATGGATGCGTGCATGCGTGATGCCAAAATGGACAATACTGGTTTATACACTGACGGAAAAAAATCCCAACACCAAGAAGGGGTTGTGTTAGATAAACGACAGTTGGTAGGCGGTGAGAGTACATCTGTAAGATGACGTCTATTCAAATTTCGCGCTCGGCGCATACGTGTGGCGCTAGTAGCGCCCCTCGGAACATGCAAAGCAGGTTTGCTGTAAATACGCGCTGTAACGTTCGTGAGCGTTAGTTATCGTTGAGATTCGACGTAGTGTGTTGATGTTAGTCAAGAATGCCTTTAAGAAGACGAAGAAGCCATTTTCAACAGCTCACGGAGTTTGAACGAGGTCGAGTAATAGGGCTACGAGAAGGTGGATTTTAGTTCCGCAATATTGCAGAACGACTTGGCAGGAATGTAACCAATGTGCATGATTGTTGGCAGCGGTGGTCAAGGGAAGGTGCTGCCTCAAGAAGACCGGGTTCCGGCTGGCCACATGGCACTACTGAGAGGGAAGACCGCCGTGTACGGCGTATGGCGGTGGCGCATCGTACCGCGTCTGCGGCAGCAATTTGAGCTGCAGTTGCCACCACAGTGACACAACGAACTGTTACAAATCGGTCACTTGAAGGACAGCTTCGAGCCAGACGCCCTGTAGCGTGCATTGCACTTATTCCAAACCACTGCCGTTTGCGATGTCAGTGGTGTCAAGATAGAGCTCATTGGAGGACGGAGTGGAGATCTGTTGTGTTTTCTGATGAAAGCCGGTTCTGCCTGGGTGCCAGTGATGGCCGTGTGTTGGTTAGAAGGAGGCCAGGTGAGCGCCAGCAACCAACCTGTCTGCCGCCGAGACACACTGGACCTACACCTGGAGTTATGGTTTGGGGAGCAATTTCCTATGACAGCAGGAGCACTCTCGTGGTTATCCCACGCACCCTGACGGCACAGTTGTACGTCGGTCTGGTGATTCAATCTGTTGTGCTGCCATTCATGAACATCATTCCAGGGTGTGTTTTCCAACAGGATAACGCTCGCCAGCATACCGCTGTTGTAACCCAACATGCTCTACAGAGTGTCGACATGTTTCCGTGGCCTGCTAGATCACCAGATCTTTCACCAATCGAGCACGTATGGAACATCATTGGACGACAACTCCAGCGTCACCCCCAACCAGCATTAACCGTCCCTGAATTGACCGACCAAGTGCAACAGGCATGGAACTCCATCCCACAAACTGACATCCAGCACCTGTACGACACAATGCATGAACGTTTGCGTGCTTGCATTCAACATTCTGGCGGTTACACCGGTTATTAATGTACCAGCATTTCACATTTAAAATGGCTCTTCTCGCGCTTACAATAAGCTGTGATCTTGAAACCTTAATCGATTAAATATGTTACCTATACAAATGTATTGCCGCCATTTCATTCCTCTACAACTACTTTTTTCGTGGTGTTGGGATTTTTTTCCGTCAGTGTATCTTGGTAATACCCATGAGTGCAGATTGCTGTATACTGACGACACAGTCCTGTTGGCAGAAAGCAAAAGTGAGCTGCAGAGTATGTTTTCCCGGATGTACGAAGTTTGCATGAAATCCAAACTGAACACGAACAATGAAAAAACCAAAGTTATGGTTTTTCAACGAGGAACTGTAAGCACTGAATGTAATATAAGTCTAAAGGACACAGTGATTGACCAGGAGAATGAGTTTGGGTATTTATGAAGTATGTTTGACAGAGAGAACAAACTAGATGGCGAAATTAGTGGGCGAGAGAATCCTTCATTGAAAGTTAAAGCTGCTTTGGGAGGTTTTCACAGTAATGATGGGTTCTCAAGACAGTACCGCATGGCTGTGTATGAAAGTGTAATTGTTCGTACTCTGATGTATGGCAGTGAAACCTGAGTACTACGTAAGAGACATAGGAGTCGTTTGTGTGCTGGAGAGATGCGTTATTTACGGGGGGGTTGTGGCAAGACAAGATCTGATCTTGTCAGGATCGAAGGTGTGTTGCAGTTGTGTAATGTGAAGCAAAAGTTTTATTAGCAAGATGGAGACTAATATTCTTAGGTGGTATGGCCATGTTGAAAGAATGAGTGATGAGATGGTTACTAAGAAAAAACTTTTCAGCCTAAGTGGCAAGAAATGAGGCCAGAGGAAGGCCAAGGAAGTCGCAGTAGGATCAGAATAAGGAGTGTTATCTTGAGAAAAATATTATATGTATGAAGTATAGAAGGTCTTGTGTACGTCGTGTGATGGATGTCAGTGCAGCCCGAGTTGTGTGTCAAGATCGCTGTAAATGGTGTGTGTGTGTGTGTGAGAGAGAGAGTAGTGTGTCAATATTGCTATAAGTTTTATACAGCAATAGTAAGTAAATAATCAGTTAAAAATTTATCTGGTGGTTTGTATTTCTTTGTAGTGTTAACCTCTGAATTTTAGAGAACAACTTAGTGATATGTATGTAACAACCGAACTATGACATCACTTATTTATTAAATTGCAGGAATGTATGTGCTCAAACATTTGAGACCAGTTTCTCCAGGATAAGGAACTTGACAACATCTATCTAAAGCACCAGAATATGGCATCAGTTACTTATTAAATTTCAAGAATATGTGAGACCAAACTTTTGAGACCTGTTTCTCCAGTACAGGGAACCTGGCATGACCGAACTAAAGTACGGAAATATGGCATCAGTCATTTTTTAAACTGCAAGAATATGACAGCTTAAACTTTTGAGACCTGTTTCTCCAAGACGGGAAGCTTGACATAACCTATGTAAAGCACGGAAGATATGGGATCAGTAATGTAAGAGATTATAAGAATAGGGATATTTTCTCCCTTTGACTTTGGGTTTAAAAAAAATGTCGCAACACAACCTGTGAGGCAAAGAACTAATTTTGTATACTTCTCTTTAGATAATATCGAAAAACAGTGATGAATGGGATTATTCTACACAGATATTGTTTAAGGGACCGTGGGTACCAAGTGAGGAGAGCCTCCAACTGTCAAATTGATAACTGAGTTCTAAACCATAGTGAGTCCCGAATACTCACGGAGCCTCTGATCCCGCTATAAGCCGACGAACTGCGATCAAGGAACTTCCGTTAAAAATGAGGCAATCATACGCGGTCGTATCAGAATAATATGACCACCTACCTAATAATGGGAAAAACCATTCTTGGCCCGGATGACAGCAGCGAGACGGCGTGGCACGGACGCAATGAGGCCGTGGAAGGTTATCCGAGGCACATGTGCCCATTCGGACTGCAGCAGAGCACGGAGATTCCGGAGATGACGTGGTTTTGTGTCGACACGCCAAACCTGCGATCCACAAGTGCTCTATGGGATTGAGGTCGGGCGATTTCACCCGCCAAGAGAGAACGGAAACATCGCTGTCGTGTTCCTGGAACCAGTCACGCACCCTCTTAGCGACTTGGCACGGCCCATTGTCCTGTTGGTAGAGACCATCACCACCAGGGTAAACGTTCGACATGAAGGGGTGCATGTGGTTAACTAGGATGGACATGTAACCATAGGCGTTCAAGGATCCATCCAGTGGTACCAGCTGTCCCAGGTCATATCTGGAAAGCATCCCCCAGACATGTACACTGCCACCACCGGCCTGTACTTTACCGACAAGCGTATCCGGGTGCTGGTTCTCGTGTGCCTGACGCTACATCCGCCACTGCCAGTCACTTCTGTGGAGTAGAAACCTCGATTCGTCGGAGAAGGCAACCTTTTCCCACTCTTCCACTGTCCAATGACGGTAGTCCCATGCGAAATGTAGGCTTCGTTGCAGATGGATATGGGTTAACATGGGCGCCATCTTAGAGACAAGTCAGTTCGGAAATTTTTTCCCTGCTGCAATTGCCCCAATCATGTGTAAGGGATGTCATTGTGAAGTGGAAAAGCCCAGAAGCAACTACAGAGCAATCGCGACGTGGCAAGATATATAGAATGGCAGAGTAGAACATCTGAGTGCTGAAGCGGATGGGCCACAAAATCACCTGTCCTCGGCTGCAACACTCACCACCGAGTTCCAAAATGTGTCTGGTAGCAACGCCAGCACCACAACGGTTGGTCGATAGCTGAACGAAATGGGTTTCCATGGCCGAACGGTCGCACGCAAGTCTAACGTCAGCTAGATCAACGCCAAGCGTAGATTGGAGTGGTATAAAGTCCAGCGACAGTCAAAAGCCGCAAGACACCCTTGTATTTCAGAAACTGAAAGGAAAATGAAATATCTGAATACCCCAGCAAAGAATCGGTGAGCAGGGGACCTAGCTTTTAGGCTATTTCCGGAACATGGCAGCCATCTTGAAATCTGTCAGATTGGATCAAGGTAAAAATTTTCAGATGGTAAGGGGGTAATGTTGCATATCAAACAAGACCAGAATTTTCTCAGAAATTGATTACTGTAATCATATTTGATATACACTGAAGAGCAATTGAATTAGAGATACCTGTCTAGTAATGAGTAGCACCACCTTCCGCCCTGATTACGGCAGCGATTCGTCTCGGCATGGACTCGACAAGACACCGGAAGCGTTGGGAAGGCATACGGATCCACGACCACTGAACAAGCTCCCACAGTTCACGAAGATTTGATGGAGGGGGTCAGAGCCTCGAACATCTCTCTCGATGGCATCCCAGATCTGCTCGGTAGGATTGAGGTCAGGTGGCCTAGCTGGCCAAGGAAGCGAAGTCACGTAGGTCGAGTGTTCATCCAACCATTCGGATACAAGTCGGGAGCGATGGCACGGTGCATTGTCTTGTTGCAGGATGAGGTCTCCAGTGGGATGTTGAAGACGCACAAACGGAAGCAAAGGGTCGTCCAGGATATCTCGGTAACTTGACCTGTGGGGGACGATGTCACATGTACCAGGGGTTCCATTTCAATCCATGTAAACAGTCCCCAGACGAGATTGCCATCCCCACCAGCTTGAAGAGTACCCTGCTGGCAAAGAAGGATCCATTGCTTCATGTGGTTTGCGCCGTACTCGTATCATGCCATCCGCATGTGCCAACGTGAATCTCGACTCATCAGTTCAGGAAACATTTTCCCACTTGTCTAGGGTCCAGTGGCGATTTGCACCCTGTGATGTGCGGTCAGCAGCGGTACCCTCGTGGGACGATGGCTTCTGTATCTCATAGCGAGGAGATGGTTCTGGATGGTGTGGCTGCATACACGTTTTTGTGCACTCCGCAGCGTTAAATTGCCGAGTGATTTCTTGCACTGTGGCCCGTCTATCCGCTGTTACAATGCGAGCTAGCCGACGATGACCCCGCTCATCCACACGCTGTTGTCCATGGCAGTTGGGCCTTGCAGGGATGGTTTTACCGGATTCGATGTACTCACGGTGCACCTGTGACACAGTGGCTCGTGAAAATCCTAGTGACTGCACGACTTCCGAGATGGAGTGACCCATTCGTCGGGCCCCGACAATTTGTCCACGATCAAATGCGCTTAGATCCTTCGTCTTACCCATAGTGCGTCCGACTCTTACTGATTCCCGTCAAATCACTCCTTATTTTGTCGGATCGCTGCATACGTCATGTCGTTTCCGTTTACAGGGCCGCCTACAGCGCCACATTTGGATAACGCCAGCTGTCTCTAATTCAATTGCTCTTCAGTGTATTTGTTGTGGTTCACCAGTTTTTAACACAGGAAGTTGAAATAACAAACTCTAAAGTACCCTGTGAAGCGCAGCTATTTGGTGTGTCCAATGTGTTGTCCCTGTTGCTGAACACAGAACTGAAGGCGCTGTGATACATTCGTTTGCACCCACACGAGAATATCGGGAGAAATGCAGTTACAGGCCTCCAGGATGCGTTGCTGAAGGTGGTATTTGTCGTGGATTTTCTCAGCATACACCAAGTGTGTCAGACGACCCCACAGATAAAAGTCGAGTGGTGTGAAATCGGAGCAGAACTCAGCACGTCTCTGAGGGTCATCCTCTGGTTGTTGCTGCTGCATCTGGACCTTGAACGAATGCCAGTGAGTGATGTTAAAAATCTGTCCAATGGCTGGTTGGCTGATAGCACATTCTGTTTCGAGACGCCGTGTGTGCTACGTTGTGGACACTTTGCAAAGGATGCGAAGACCATTGTTGAGGTTTCCTCGTCGGTAGAATTTTTCGGCCGACCACTACGTGGCTTGTCGTCCACAATCTCAGTTTCTCGAAATTTGGATATCAGGTATGCGACAATACTGTGTGAAATTGGTGGTCTTTCTAGGTGTCGGTTGTTGAAGTCTGTGCCAATGATACGGCAGCTGAGTTCCCCAGACATTAGGATCGCCTTAATCTTTTCCTCTTTTGCCAATGCCATCTTTTTTTTTTTTTTTTTTTTTTTTTTTTGATTTTAGGTTTAACGACCACCGTGAGCAACTCAATGGGCTATAAGCAGTCGCCCGTCCCTAATTTAGGGTCACTGGTTCCAGGGAAGGGAGAGAGCCAGTGCCGAAAGAGAAACACAACATCCATGCCTCACCGGGATTCGAACCCGGACCCCGTTCGAACGAATGATCAGAAGCCATCGCTTAGACCACTGCGCCACCGGGGCGGCAATGCCATCTTCAGTTACCTGCAACAAACAATGGTTATTTCTGATTTCTGTGTTGATAACTTGTGAACCACAACACATATATCAAATGTGATTAGGACAATCAATTTCTGAGAAAATTCTGGTCTTGTTTGATATGCAACATGACACCCTTACCATTTGAAAAATTTGACCTTGATCCAATATGGGAGATTTCAAGATGGCGGCCATGATCCGGAAACAGCCTAAAAGATAAGCCCCCTACCCTCACCGATTCTTTGTTGGGATATTCAGGTATTTCATTTTCTCTCCCGTTTCTGAAATACAAGCGTGTCCGGCGACTTTTGAGTCACCCTGTACAGCTGTGGAAATGCATTCTTTGGAGTGATGAGTCATGTTTTACCATCTGGAAGTCCGAATGATGAGTATGGATGTAGAGCATGGGAGATGAAAGCAACATGACCGACTGTGTTGTGCTAATTTTGAAGTTCGGTGAAGAGGGCATCACTCCTTGGGGGTTGTTTTTTATCGTTTAGGCCGCGCTTTCTGGTTCCAGAGCTCGAAATCTTAACGCTGTGATCTATAATGGCACTTTCGACAATTCTGTGCTCCCATCATTATCGCAACAGGTCGGAGAAGGCCCTTTCCTTTACCAACAGACCAATGCTCCAACCCACAAAACGAGATCTGTCTATAATATTTTTTAATGAGAGGGGTGTAAAAGAACTTGAATGGTCTGCACAGAGCCCCGATATCAACCCCATAGAACACTCTGGGATAAATTGGAACGCCGACTGCGAGCTAGGATGAACCCTCCGACATGGGTGACCAAACTGACTAATGCTCTTGATGCAGAATGGAGGGCAATTCCCGCAAGCAATACACCAAACTAATGGAAAACGTTCCCAGTTGAGTGAAAGCTGTGATATCAGCAAAGGGTTTATCAACTCGATATTAATTTCTTTCCTATTAGATACTTTGATCAGAGAGACTGAATATACCTAGGGGAAGAAACTTGCTGTTAATACACGATCTTCAATCCTGCTGAATGATTTCAGTTACAAGCAAAACTTTAATAACTAGAAACACACACAAGTTAAAATATATATACATATTACTATGTGTTCAAAAAGTTCCGGAACTTTTTGAATAGTTGCCAAATGTCAGTAAATTACGTCATTCCCCGCTGAGCAAGCGAAGAGCATCATGTGTTTGATCTAGATCCAACACGTACAGCGCATGTGCGTAGTTCGTGATTACAGGCATTCGAGGCTCTCCGTTGTGTTCTGCTCGGAAAATCTTTCGCTGAGACTTTTCAAATGATTAAGTCAGCATACCGTGAGAGTGCAATGAGTCGAACGAGAGTTTATGAGTGGCATCGACGATTCGAGAACAGGCGACATAGTATCGAGGATGATGAGAGGTCAGGACGACCTTCAACATCCACAATGGATGAACAAATCGCCATTGTCAAAAAAATTGTGTAAAATGACCGTCCAAAAATTGTGTAAAATGACCGTCAAAAAAACTGTTGCAGCGATTGCAGAAGTTGCCGGCATCTGAGTTGGAAGTTGCCATACCATTTTAACAGAGAAACTGGGCATGCATCACGTGTGCCGACAAATTGTTCCCAAAAACCTGACACAAGAAAAAATGGATGAGCGCATGCATGTTTGTGTGGATAACATCGATGCAGTGGATTTAGATCCTGGTCTCTTGAACTCATTAATCACTGGCGATGAGACTTGGTGCTTTCTGTACGACCCCCAATCCAACCGACAGTCAAAAGTATGGAAATCACCGTCGTCACCACGACCAAAAAAGTTCAAGGCTGACCGCTCCAAAGGAAAGCTCTTGTTAACAGTTTTCTTCCATTGCAAGGGGGTCGTACGCAAGGAATTCCTTCAACATGATCGCACAGTCACTGAAGAAGAGTACGTCAACGTCCTGAAACGTCTCGGAGAATCAGTGAGACGCCAGCGACCCGATCTTTGGAAGACCAACTCGTAGGTGCTCCATCACGATAATGTGCCGGTTCACAGATCCCTCCTGGTGTCCGATTACCTGCCCAAACATCACATTCCCGTTCTTCCACAACCAGCTTATTCCCCTGATCTCGCCCTGTGAGACCTTTTTCTTTTTCCCCGGATGAAGAATTTGCTTAAGGGGCAACGCTTCTCAAGTTCCGAAGAAGTGCAACAAGCTGCGACGAAGGCACTGGAGGATGCAGCGAAAGAAAGCTTGCAATCTGCATTTAAATCTTTGTATGAGCGCTGGCAAATATGCATAGTTGCACAGGATAACTACTTCGAAGAAAATACCGCATAAACAGGTATTATCTGTACTCATTCTGTTTTCATATAAAAAGTTCTGGAACTTTTTGAATATAAAAAATCACATGAGCACATCGTCAGACGAAAGCCCAAATTGGAGTACCAGAAACACATTTATACATGGGTGTCGTTGCCAAACGTTCTCAATGAGAGGAAAGAAATTCAAAAAGTTCCCTTAGTACAGCGTAATATCACAAAGTAGAGGATTGTAGAGTTCAATTAGTGCTTGTCAGAATCTGCAATGTTAGAAGTAGGTACTGGAATCTTTACTTTCTTCGATTCCGGTACCTACTTCTAACATTGCAGATTCTGACTAGCTCTAATTGGAACTCTACAGGCGTCTGCTTTGTCATATTACGTTGTACAAAGGGAACTTTTTGAATTTCTTTCCTCTCATTGAGAACGTTTGGCAACCACACCCATGTATAAATGCGTTTCTGGTACTCCAACTTGGGCTTTCGTCTGATGATGTGCTCGCCGCGAGCACGAAAGTACTCATGTAATTTTAACTATGTGTATATATTTTAACTTGTGTGTGTTTTTAATTATTGAAGTTTTTCTTGTAACTGAAATCATTCAGCAAGACTGAACATCGTGTATTAACAGCAAGTTTCTTCAACTAAGTAGTCTTTGTGGCACGAAAATTTCATTTCATAATCAGCTGGAATATATATTTTTTGCTAAGGGCATAAAATCAAAACACTCTCAGGCTTTGAAGCTGTGATGCACAAAAATTTTCTTATGAAATAAATACATTACGTTTATAAGAAAATCTAAATGTAAATCGTATATTTTTTATTGTTACAGTGATGGAAATAATTCAAGTAAAAAAGCATTTCACGTTCAAATTAATATTTCATCAGAAATAAAATTCCAGCACACCATTTTGAATTACGTAATGACATTTTTATAGCATCATTATGTGAACTACTGCCAAAAAATGATTATTATTCTAAAATAAAGGTAAAACATATTTGTAATTTTCCTTACTTTTCGTGTAATCCAGTTTTGGTGGAGGTGGCAACTTCGACGTCGTCGTTGACTTTTGTGTTGCGAATGTAGGCGGCAAAGCCGTTGGTCTGGAAATCGTTGTTGGCTTAGCCGTTGGTTGCGCGTTAGCTGGGATCATTGTTAACCTGGTAGTTGGTTCTGTATTAAAAGTATTCGGTATTGTTCCAGTCGTTGCATCTGTATTAACAGGATTAATTTCTGGCTTAAATGTTGATTGCGCATCAACAGAAATCGTTGCTTGTGTGTCAATGCTGATTCTGACCGGCTTTGTTGTTAGTTCTGTTTCTAAAGTTGCCATGGAACTTAGTGAAGTACCGTTGGAATCATCAACGGAAGTGAAGACACTAGGATCAGTTGAAACAACTTCAGTGATGTGTTCAGTAGATATGAAGGCATCGAAATCTGTTGAAATTCCCTCGGTGACATTTGTAGTTGATATCGATACAGTAGAATCGATTAGCTCAGTCTCCGTTAAACTTACAGAAGAGTGTGAGACATTTTGGACGTCAGTACTGAAAAAATCAGTGAAATCGAAAACTGAAGAAGCAAACCCAGGAGGAGTTTCAAAAGTAGTTTCTTTGGTTGCACCGTCGCTAACAGGACTAAGTTCAGAAGCAACGTACTCCGTACTTTCTGGAGACTTTTCTGAAAGACTATGGTTTTTCGTTGAATGGCTTCCGACTGCGTCAGTAATAGCAGCCGTAAAGGGTGTTTTGGATATAAACGGCTGCATTGTTGAAGAAATGTTCTCTTCATATTTTGGAAATTCGTAGGAAATGTTTTCACTATTAAACAAAGTAGAATTTGGCTGATTTATTTCTGTAGAATCGTCGTGATTGTAAGTTGCATCTCTCGTGTTTGGTGTAGAAGCATAATCATACGTAACAGTTAACATCTCTTCGTTTGTGTTCGCAGGCTCGCTTGTAGAGAAGGCATGCTTTGTTACAATTCCGGCAATAAAGTCATTATGGACATCAACTGTAGATTGTACCAAGCTGGTTGCGAAATCTGTAGTACGGTCCATTTCTGTGTTAGTCGATGAAGTAAAAGTTTCTGTACTAGCCTGTTCTAATATCTTAGTATTTGAAAATTCGCCAACTGTGTTCGTCTTTTCGTTTATTTCGCTTTCGATGTCTGCAAGATTGTAATCTGGTGGTGCAGAGATTCCCAAAACCTGTTCTGGGTGATGGATATTCTCCTCAAAAGTGTCGTTTTCTTTAAAAAATGTATTCGTAAAATAATCAGCTGCTGTTGTTGTCTTAGTGTTATATTCAATGATAGACAGAAGGTTCTGATAAATTGTTCCGTCTCTGTCGTTGGTGTCCGTCTGAAAGTCTACCCCAGAAGTGATACTTGTCGAAGCTAAACTATCATCTGATGTTATAGGTATGCTTTCAACAAAGGCTTCATTATGTGCGTGAGTTTCTCCAGGATATGTCATCGGAT
Source organism: Macrothele yani (assembly GCA_039090855.1). NCBI lineage: Eukaryota > Metazoa > Arthropoda > Arachnida > Araneae > Macrothelidae > Macrothele > Macrothele yani. Next base: position 119,819,309 of record CM077008.1, read on the forward strand.
ACGTTGTGAACTTCATTTCCGTGTTACTGCTGTGACTGTAATAAGGAGACGTTGCGGTACTTGCATGCGATAACTGCGCAAAATCGAAATTCACAGTGTTGTTGAATGTGAAATTACCAGAAAACAACTCTGACAGCTTAATCAGAAACCAATCTGAATCAAAATTGGTTTCCTCAATTGACTGCAAAGAGGAATTATCTTTTTGAAAAAGGGAGGGTAGATCAAAAATTATTTTCGTGCTGGTGGTGTTATACACAGTGTCTGGCGGAGTACTTGCACTAAATTTGTGGTGATCTTCATTTTCTGGCGACGCACTTGTGGCTTTATGATGTAACACAGTATTCATTTCTTCTTCAATTTGTGAATAATTACTACTGCTACCATTTAAAGAAATTTCTTGCGTTTCGTTTTTTATTGCATTCCTTTCAGGATTTAAGTAAGGATTATTGTTCAATAAGATGCTGTTATCTTCGCTGATTTTACTTGTAATGTAATCATCATGCCCAAAATTGTGCAAGGATTCATCATTATTGTTTGATTCAGATACAGTATTATACAAAGGTGTCGTCGTGAAAGAGTCCACCATTAAGTTCGAAGCAGTGGCCGTTCTTATATTGCTCTGGTGTGCTATCTCAACAGCGGATGCCTCCTCTTGAAAACTCCCAAATGTACTATTTTGTGGTAAATCCACTGTGAATGTCGAAAAACGATCGATTGTATGCCCATCACTTGCATGATCCACTTGCGTTTCTTTCTGAACCAGAGGTATTGCACTCGGAAAATCGGAAATTTCGGGACTAGTGTCTTGAGCATTTCGTAAGGTTACAGTTTCAGTAAAAAGTTCTTCGTGTTCTGCACTGATGCCAGAAACAGTTTCGTGCTTCGTAAATCCTGGTTCAATAAAATCTTCTAGTGTTGATTCTTTGATTTTATCTGCCGTAGAAGGAAATTCCGTTTCTTTTGAAAGCCGTTCTGCTTCAATCGTGGATGTAGTGTTATAAGAATTGCCTTCATAACTGTCCGTTGTAGGGATCGTAATGTTTTCCTCTGCATTCAGGCTAGGAAAAAAATCTGCGGAAACATTTACATCATTCTGGCTTTCATTTGTTTGATAACGCTCAGTAAATTCTATTACATGTGACACGCTTGTTGAAGTTTGGGGAAATGTTGCTGAAGAAATCTGTTTCAAGCTAGCTGTACTAAGAATATTCAGTCCTTGACTTTCGTTAGTATGGGTATTTCCTGAGATTAAGGTGCTACTGTTTTCATCGGCGTTGCTATATACATTTGGAATTCGTGAGCCTAAGGTATATACAATAGGTATGTTCGTTGGTAGGGTGACTGCTGCTAAAGACACATTAGTGGAGTTATAAAGAGAGGCTGCACCAGCTTCACTTATAGATGAGTTCTCATTTTCATTGCTATTTACATCACGCATCGGTTGTGGATTGGAATGTGCTTCCTCCACGGTTGCCTGCGCAGTTTGTTCCTTTACATTTCCTGCGGCTGTTGTTTCAGAATCAGACACAAACGTATTTGTTTCGCTAATCGTCGTGAAATGTTTTTCTTCTTTCTCTGTCTGTTTTTGTTCAAAGTTTTCTGCTAAAGTAAATATAACAGGCAAGTTCTCACTGATGTCGCTTTCATGACCTTCCAAATCGATGTCGTCTCTGTGAAAACCGTACATCACACCACCATCATAAGATTCCGTGTTCGCCGTTTTCCATTCAGGGGCTGATGATTTCTTGAGTTGCGAGTCATCGATTGTAAATGGTTTGTCGCCATCAGCTGTCAAATCAACCATTGTTTGGGAAGGGAAAATCTCAGTGTCTACCTTTAATTTACAGCAAGAGCCAAACAGAAACCCATCGACGCAAGTGCTTAATGAAACACCGTCTTGACTGATGCAGTCCCACTTGAAGATGCAAACGCCTCTGTTACCATCAGCGTCTTGGCACGGCTTCTTGGTCATTGTAAGAAGCCTCCCTAAAAGGAAGAGAATAAAAAAATCTTATTAACATTTAAACGAATGAATATGTGCATTACATAATTACAGTTGGAAGTTCTTTTGTTTGTTGCGGTGTTTAACGACCACAACGAGCAGTTCTGATCACTAAAAGCAATATCTAGTTCCTGATTTGGGGCCACTGGCTGTGGAACGATCCAGAGCCGTAAGATTAGCATATATCTTTCGGAACTCTAGATAGAAGGAATCAATTAGGAGGAATGTTCAGAAGTCAGTGCCTCACACCATCTCGGCCACCTGGGCGGCACACTTGGGGGATTTTGAGAAATTGGAAGCTTACAGAAATTAAGAAAAGTTTTTTTCTTGCAAAACTTTCAAATATTATTTTATCTTTATGAAATGGGTTCATAAGAATAAGTGCATCCACTCAAGAAGGCGAAAAACAGCTGCACCATTTAGTCACAGCAGTTGGCTGGCAAAATGAAGTAGTACTACAGCGAAAGCAGCGAGCAGGGTATATCTGTTATCGTTAAAGTAAGAAATCTGTTATTTCATAGAATACCTAGTTATTTCATGAAATAACTGATCAAGTCAGTTAAAGCGTAAAACTCACTTGTATTCTATGGTTTAACTAGCTATTTCATAGAATAACGATCTACACCCCGTTAAAGTGTAAAATAACCGAGTAAATAAATCTCAAATTCAAAAGCCTGTAAAGTGAGAACCACTGGTCAGAAATAGCACACCATTTTGATCCCACTATAAAGTGTTATATAATAATAATGATGATATTAACTTTTACGTTTCGCTTTGTTATTTATACATTTTTCGGAAATAAGTTGTACAAAAGATCTGCACATTGGGCTTTAATGAATTGAATGTTCAGAGGGAATGAGAAAACTCTGAAGAATGTTTGGAAATTCAAGCTAAGAAGATGAAATTAATGTCAGATAAATCTCATTCTGAAGCCTCTGTGGGGCTTACAGTCCGTATCCCAGTACCTGAAGTTTCTTAGTCGATTCTCAAGTAATGCTAGTAAATTATATGACGTATATTCTAATTTAAGTAACTTTCATTTTTTATTTTTATTTTTTACCTATGTAAATTTTGAGTTCGTTCTCTTTAAGCGTTTCAACCTTAAGGGGACTCGGTACCCTTCGTTTCGCAAAAATTTACAAAAATAAAAAATTTCAAATTTTTACCCTAAAATATACTTTGGGACTTCTAGTATATTGTGATGAAATTTTGAGTTGATCGGAAGTATATAACACGAGTAAAAATATTTTTACTACTGAGATGTCCCTGGAAATGCCTCGGCTCCTTTAATGTTTACATTCTTTTTTTGACACACAGCATGCCTCACTTGCTTTGCGAAAAAGAAAGATTTTCCACACGTTTGTTGTGCGTCAAGTATGCGTGGTATAATGAAATGATATACATTCAATTTATCAATCTAAAAAAACATAATAAGGTAGGTCATTATTCAAAAACATGTGATTTGTGTATTATGTATATTAAAAAATCAGTTGTTGAAATGATACAGGCAAGCTTCAAGGATTGTGTTGACCATTGAATCTAACATAATAATTATGACATTTCAAAAGAAATATGCATCACTACTATATTTACTTTTTCCTATTGCTCGTAAGTCCCTGACTTTGCTTCTTACATGAACCTTCAGTTTTGCATAACCCAATTTCAGGTGTTTGTATTTTTTTTCTTCTCTTTTACCTAAATATCTGAAAATCTCTACAAACCTTCCTCATTAATTAATTAATTAATTTAAATGTAGCTGTTTCTCCCCCCCCCCATTCCTCCTAGTTCTGTGATTTAGGTGACAACTGGTTTTGGATAAAGAGGCAAAAATCGTGAAATAGGCAAATCTATATGCAGACACCTGATCAAGTCAGTAACTCATCCTGGTGTCTGACCTTACATCCCAGACACCGGGATGTAAGGTCAGGTGATGCGTAACATCACAGCCTCTCCTTGACAAATGTCAACCCCGCCTTCTCGTGGTGCATCCTGTTCCCACTAAAGGGGCTCTGACGACCGCCAATAGCGGTATAACTATACCATCGGGATCAGAGGAAATGCTATCCCACACTCACCAACCCGCTTGGCCAGCGTGGTGAGTTATGGCCAAACACCTCCAAAATGACTCAACAACTTAAATCTTGGCCCTCAGTCTCCGGCAGCTGGAATGTACCTGGCCAAGGCAGCGGCCAGTGCGACATGAAGGCAGAGGGTGCTAAGAATCCCCGGAGGACCGGACTAGGCTGCCATTTGATGCTGACCTTGGCTACCTACAACGGACGCTCCCTATCTTCTGATTCAAGGCTTCTTGAATTGGAAGAGGAACTACAAAGGATCAAGTGGGACATCGTCGGGCTAAGTGAGGTAAGGAGAAAAGGAGAAGATCTCATTGAACTGAAAAGTGGACATCTCTTCTATTATCATGGGACAGATACTGGCAGAACTAGTGGTGTTGGATTTATAATAAACAAGAAACTGAAGGATAAAGTGGTAGAAGTTGAAAGTTCCTCTGACAGAGCTGCACGACTCGTTATCCAACTATCGAGAAGATACCAGGCTCAGATTATTCAAACTTATGCACCCACCACAAGTCATCCTGAAGAAGAAATTGAAGAATTTTATGAGGAAATTCGTCATCTAAATAATAAAGGTAAGCAGCACTTGAAGATAATTATGGGAGATTTCAATGCAAAAATAGGGCACCGGCAACAGAATGAAACTTCAGTAGGTAAATTCGGTCACGGCAACAGAAACCAGCGTGGAAATACTCTTGTTGAGTTTGCAGAGGCAGAAGGATTTTTCATCTTGAATTCCTTTTCAAGAAAAAAGCCACACAGGAAATGGACATGGAGACATCCAATTGGGACGACAAGTGAAATTGATTTTATTATGTGTAACAAAAAATTCGTCATCGAAGACTGCAGTGTGCTGAACAAGTTCAACACAGGTAGTGACCATAGATTGGTGAGATGTAAGATGCACCTCAACACTAAACTGGAACGTGGCAAGCTCATAAGACAAACAAAATGTATTGACATAACCAACCTTAAAAAACACCATAATACTTTCAAGTTGGAACTGAAGAACAGATTCTCTGCTTTAGAAGGCCTAACATCGGAAGAAGTGGATATTTCGGAAGTTAACAGAAAAGTAACCAAAGCTCTTATGGAAACAGCAACAAAATTAGCTGGGTCTAAGAACAAGTTGCATGTAAACAAATTATCAGGAAAAACCAAAATGTTGATGCAAAAAAGAAGAGAGATGAGGACAACTAAAGAAGATGTGACTTCCAAAGTGGAATATATAGAGCTATGCAAGACAGCACGAAAAAGTATCACTGAAGACGTAAGGAAATTCAACTGTGAGCTAGTGAGGAAAGCAATTGAAAACAACCAAAGCCTAAAGATAGCAAAGGGACATCTCAGTAAGGGAAGAAAAACAGATTATGGCTCTGAGAAAAGAAGATGGTTCTATAACAAGAAATAGAGGCGAAATTTTGACAAGAGTGAAAGATTTCTACTCCAAATTATATGAAAGGGATGATACATGTACTCCAGACATCATGAAAGGTACCAGAGTTCTTCCAGTCCTCCCAGCAGAAGTTGCTCATGCAATCAAGAACATGAAGCGGGGGAAAGCTCCAGGAGAAGATGGAATTACTATAGACATCATACAAGAAGCAAGTGGAGAAATTGAAACAGTACTCGCCCAAATTTTCACTCGATGCCTTAATGAAGGGAAGATTCCTGAGGATTGGAACAATGCTACAATGATCCTGCTACATAAAAAAGGTGACATTGAGGATCTCAGGAACTACAGACCTATCAGCCTCCTATCAGTGGTTTATAAAATCTTCACTAAAGTTCTTTCACACCGCTTGAAGGTAACACTGGACATGGCTCAACCGAGAGAACAAGCTGGATTCAGGAGTGGCTACAGCACAATAGATCATATCCACGTACTGAGAGAACTAATTGAAAGAGCGAGGGAATATGAACTTCCATTGTGCATGGCTTTTATCGATTATGAAAAAGCCTTTGATTCGGTGAAACCATCAGCAGTTACCACGGCTCTGAAATCCTGCGGTATTGAAGATGCATACATTAATATTATTAATAACATCTATGAAAATGCAAGTGCAAAGATTCGGCTGTTTGAAAATACAACACACATAAAAATTGGAAAGGGAGTGAGACAAGGTGACACCATATCTCCGAAGCTCTTTAATGCCACATTGGAAAATGTCTTTCAATCACTGAACTGGGAAAACAAAGGGATAAAGATTAATGGAGATTATCTAACCCACCTTCGTTTTGCTGATGACGTAGTCATTTTTGCAACTACCCCATCAGAGCTGCAGAGTATGATCCAGGAACTTGCTGACAAGAGTAAAGAAGTGGGATTAAAAATGAACTTTCAGAAGACAAAAGTGATGTTCAATGCTTTTACAAGAAATGAAGATTTATCGATTGATGGAGAAAAACTGGAGATAACAGATACGTATGTTTATCTTGGACAGCAGATATCATGAGGGTCACATTGATGAAGAAATTAATCGGCGTACAAAACTTGCCTGGAGAGCTTTTGGAAGAAACAGCATAATTTTCAAGAGCAATATGCCATTATGTCTTAAAAGAAAAGTGTTTGATCAATGCATCCTTCCAGTGCTTACGTATGGTGCAGAGACGTGGACCTTAACTAAAAGAGACATACAAAGGCTGCAGACAACTCAAAGAAGCATGGAGAGGTGCATGCTTGGTATAACCAGGAGAGATAAGAAGAGGAACTCATGGATCCGAAAAATGACGAGAGTGGAAGACATCATGATCAGAGTTAAATCCCTGAAATGGCAATGGGCTGGACATACTGCCAGAAGGACAGACCATAGATGGACAGCTGAAATTTTAGATTGGATTCCAAGGGACAGGAAAAGACCCAGAAAAAGACCACATGGGAGATGGGTGGATGAAATTCGTAAATATGCGGGAGTGACATGGAGGAGACTGGCACAAGACAGACCGTTGTGGAGGAATCTTGGGGAGACCTTCGTCCAGCAGTGGATTGATAATGGTTGACAATGATGATGATGATGATATGCAGACACCATAATTATTTTATGCATTAGTGTGCCCCTTCAGAATACTTTTTATGGTGCAAAAAAGCATGAGCAAAACATTTTTGACAACACTTTTTTCACAATTATTTCAGACATTATTTTCAATTCTTCAGATTTTTCTCGTCACCGCAAGCTGATGAGATGCTACTGTATTTAGTAGACTAAATAACTGAGATTGAATTGGGTAATGTGATCAAGACTCACTGTAGTAGCTGTACACTTGTAGGTATGTGTATTATGAATGCACAAAAAATCCTGAAGAAAACTGATTGTGGTTATACAGCATTTTTGCAAGAATGAAATCTTTAAATCAATTTATCTCTGTTCGCATTTTCCTGACAAGTCACTCCATTAAAAGCCCTAAAACTTGAACATAGATTTATCAAACCACTTGAAAATCTTTCGGTAGTTTCCCTAGCACCCAATTAATAGATTTAGGTATGGAATTTGCAATAAAATAAAAACAAAAAAATTTAAATATAAAATATACTTTTGTCTTTCCTGATTATGTACATATATGTATGTGGTTTCTATTTTATTTTTGCTGCTAAACTATTTTATTTATTTAAAATCAAATCCCTAAAGTTACAGAATAAATACTCCTAAAAAATCTAAAAAAAAAAAAAAAAGCATTGCAAAATGCTTAAAAATAAAGAAGAAATGTTTTTTAAATAATTTCAATTTTTTTTTTCAATTTTAAATTTCGAAAATTCTAAACACAACGGTTTTTTTTTTTTTTTTTTGTCAAAATCAGTTCATAGTATCGCCCTATTTATAAAAAATGTATGAAAAACAGAGCTTATCTTCTTAAACAAAAAAAAAAAATTAAGGGTACCGAGTCCCCTTAACGTTATATTATCTCATTCAGTGAGTGTTATTTGGCAACAGTCTTGAAATCAGGTCTGAATGTTTTGACTAGAGAAGAACGATGCACTGTATGTAATGCGTGAGCGAGCAGTGTTAAAAGTGCAGACTTGCGTTGTACGCTATACCTTCAATACTAGCTGGCGACCCCCGGTGGCGCGGTGATCTAAGCTCTGGCTTATGACCATTCGTCCGAGATGGGTCGGGTTTGATAATGAGACGTATAAGGCGGCCGATGTCATCGAGGATTGGTTCAAAGAATATGAGGATGACGTCTTATCTTCCGACATGAACCGAACTGAAATAATTGGCACCATATCGACCGGCAGCTCCGGCGTACAAATCCTTCCACCACGGAGAATGGACGACCTACTGGCAGCGCTTATACACTGCCGCACAATTGCTAAGGACGGATGACAATAGCAACGATAGCAACCATAAAATGGAAGGCAGGAAAATGTGGAAATTAGCATAAGTGCGGGATACAGTAAGACGTGTTGTGCGTATGCAAATTTTGGATTGCCGAACTTGTTCGTGACGTCATAGCGCTGATAAGAGATATAAAGGATTTGACGCGTATTGACCGTTGTTGTTCAAACGCAAAGTTGAAAGGGAAAGAATCAACTGACGAACTTGCAATTTTCAGTATGTCTTCCCCACATCACCTAGATGCTTTTACGCGTGGCTGTATTCTTGGCAAGATTGAAGAAGGGCGAAAAATAACAGATGTTGCCAGGGAGTTCGACGTCAGCCACAGTGTCGTTTCAAGGCTTTGGAAATCATTTCAAACAAACGGAGAGTGTAGCAAACGTCACTGGGGAGGTCGTGTTCGCAGTACGACACCTGCAGAAAATCGGCACATAGTGCTATCAACAAAAAGACACCAGCGCAGCACAGCTTGTGAGTTAGCAAATCAGTTTATGGCTGCTACTGGCAAGCGGATCTCCCGAAAAACTGTCGCCAGACGTTTGCATGAAGGAGGACTATACGCCCGCCGTCCTGTTGTGTGCATCCCATTGTCCAGACGTCACCGTACCGCCCGTTTGCAATGGTGCCATCAACATCGCAATTGGACTAATAACGACTGGTCTGCTGTCCTCTTCTCAGATGAGAGTAGATACAGTCTATCGTCTGGTTGTCGACGACAACTGATCTGGCGTGATAGTGGTACTGCATATTGTCCAGCAAACATAGAGGAAAGGGACCGATATCCGACATGTAGTGTCATGGTATGGGCTCGCATCATGATCAATGGCCGTAAGTCCCTCTATGTGCTTCCAACTGGGACTATGACTGGCCAACGATACATTAATGATGTTCTGCTACCTCATGTTTGCATGTTCCGTGGTGCTGTCGGTGATAGATTCATTTTCATGGACGACAACGCAACATGTCATCGAACAGTCGCTGCCCAGGAGTGTCTTGAGAGCGAGGATATTCAACGCCTCGTATGGCCAGCACGTTCTCCAGATCTGAATCCCATTGAAAACGTGTGGGATGCTTTGGGGAGGAGTCTTGCTGGTCGCCAATGCCCTCCAATAAACAAGGACACCCTCATCCGTGCACTGACAACGGAATGGGATAAATTACCGAAACAGCTGCTTGATAATGTTGTGCAAAGCATGACACGACGTGTGGAATCTTGCATCGCCCTCCATGGTGGCCATATCCCGTATTGACATCTTACGCCGGAACGCTTGCGGACGGTAATTGCATTTTTTTCACGTTTACGTATTCTGCACAAAATGGCCTGTTTGTCCCTTAAACACGTTCCAAAGCCTTCTGGATTTCAAAGCACAATAAATTGTCTTTCTTGTAATGTCCTGGCATTCTGACATTATTTTATTTCACTTGGCATCCACTTACTTTTTTATGCGCTATATAGCCGTTTTTGATCCGTCCTTAGCAATTGTCCAGCAGTGTATGATATGATACAAAATACCAATGGACACCTTGTGGGTATTTGGTGGAGTCCATGCTTCGTTGTTTGGCTCTAATGGAGTTGTCTCATGTAGGACCTACATAAGGCTAAAGGCAGTTAGTCGTAAGGCTTTGCTGTGTGACCTATATCCCTATTTAACCTTCCGTTTGAATTTCTGTTTTCGTATGAATCTTATCTTTCTTCGTAAAATCCGCAGCGCTGTACGTATAACCCTCAGATCGTGAAATTCAGAAAAAAAATTCCTTCGAATAATACGCGGTGGTTCATAATTCATAAGCCCTAAAATTCAGGGAAAAGAATCACTGTAAAATCCGTACCCGCGACGGTGATCACGAACCGTAATTTCGTACCGAAAAGTCGCGATTCACGGGATGAACCAACAGCCCAAAGAAATAGAGAGGAAAAAGCTATCTTCTTGTTAAAAAAATACCTTTCAATTTTAATTTTTTTTTTTTTTGGTTTCTTTAAAGTGAATAAAAAACAAAAACTATGCTTTTTTTCAGCATAATCGCAGTTCCATAATTAGACTAGACAGTTTCGCAATTGGATTCCGTAGTTATGCGATTCCGTACTTAGACTTACGTCACCCACGAACGTGTACGACGCTGGGCAAAAGATGGTTCGCGAGAGCAAATAATATCGCCTTCATTTCATCGTATTTTCTGACAAAATGCTCGTAAGTTGAAAAAAAAAAAAAAAAGAACTTTCCAGTTATTTACAGACCATCGTCTTTGTATTGAGTTTCGTTTTCCTGCTATTAATACATTTCTGCTAATTTTCCAAACATATAATCTCTCTTGACAATTACGAAGCGGATTTTTTAAAATCGAAGAGCCAAAAAAACGTTATTTTTTTAAAGAGACGTGTAATCTGCGAACCTAACTTTATAACTTTTTTAACGGGTAATCCGCGAGTTATATGACAAAAAATACGGAAAATATTATTTCTTCTCGTTCAGCGTTTCCTCAGTGAAGGACACGTGACTTTCCCGAAGAACTTTTACGATTTGGCAACACTGACAGTGAGCCACAGCACCATAAGATTAAAACATAGAATGTAGAAAAGAGCAGATGGTAGGAGAAGATAGTAAAGAGTGCAGATTGATTAAAAAGCAGACAGCAAATTGTAAAGATTGTTAAGATGGATCCACTTAAACTCTAAGCCCTATGTTTCCAATGGCAAAAAATTCTGTAGACATTTTCTTAGCAGCTAATACAATCCCTTGAATGAAAATTTCAACATCGATAAAAAACTCTAAATTATAACCTAGTATGCTAAATACTTTTTAAAACTTAACCATAATTATATTAAAAATCAATAACTTTTCCTTTGGTGTTGTTGATATCTGCTAATAGATGACACCACATGTAATGTGACTCACTAAATGCAATCACACCGCATTTTTAAAAATAATTTTATTGATTTTCAGAGTGGAATCAACACTTGAATCCATCCATGCAATAGTCTAGAATGTTTAGAGTGATTTGAGCCATTTAGATTAAATGTTCTGACAATAATTTAGCTGAAAATGTCCCAAAGTGAGTTTGCTGGTTTATTGCGGAATTACAAATCAGCAATAACTACAGATCTGTTAACATTTTAAGCTAAATTATTGTCAGAACATTTAATCTAAATGGTTCAAATCATTCTAAACATACCAGATTATCGCACGGACAGACTCAAGTTTTGATTCCATTCTGAAAATTAATAAAATTATTTTTAAAAATGCGGTGTGATTGCATTTAGTAAGTCACATTACATGTGGTGCCATCTATTAGCAGATCTCAATAACACCAAAGGAAAATTTATTGCTTTTTAATATAATTATGGTTAAGTTTTAGAAAATATTAACGATACTAGGTTGTAATTTAAAGTTATTTTTATCGATATGCAAATTTTCGTCCTTGAGAATGCCTTAAAGGCGAAAGAAATATCTACAGAAGTTTTTACCATTGGAAACATAGGGCAAAGTTTTTAGGTGGATCCACCTTAAATGTTGTGATTATAAAATGTTGATATAAAGCTTGTTGAGTTATATATTACCGGTTATGCTCTCATTGTATCGACTCCTATGTACAGACCAAAGAGTCACGAAGTATTATTAGTGGATTTTTCCTTTCATTGAAAGGAAGAACAAACTATTGGATCAATGTAAGTCTATTCTCTAGTAATAATTCTTACGTTTTGGTCGTTTTACTGATCGTGTACCAAGTGAAATTTATGTGCAACGAAATCATTTCGAACATTAACTAGCAGAGACACATAAGCGTAATCACCTTAAATTGCTATAGCTATTTAAAGTTCAATCATCATAGCTCTTAGAGTGTAGACGGTAAATGAGAAGTGCTTTGCGATTACGAAGGACATTTCAACTAAAGAAATCGCCACCGGCGACAAGCTACAATGAAATCAGTTTCCTGATATCTTTCTCTGATTCCTTATGAGTAACGAAATATACAGATGACCCGAAATATACAGATGAGCCGAAATATACCTATAACCACCTACCTAATAAGCTATAGGACCCTATTTAGACCTCAGAATAGCTGCCACTCGGCGAGGCATCCATTCGATGAGGTGACGATAGGTATACTGAGGTATCTGGTACCACAACGTCAACAGCAGGTCCTCCAGTTCCAGTACATCTTGGGGTGGTGGTGATTTAGCGCGAACCTGCTTTTCCAAGTCGAACCACAAATGTTCGATTGGGTTCATGTCAGGAGAATTCGGAGGCCAGAGCATTAACACAAAGTCAGCAGTATGTTCCTCGAACCACTCCTTGACGATTCTGACAGTGTGGTATACCGCATTATCTTGTTGGTAATAGCCATCACCAGTAGGAAACACAGTTGCCCTTAGTGGGTGAACTTGATCCGCAACGATGTTCAGATACCTGACAGCTGTCAGGGATTGTGCTATTGGGATAATGGGATAATGGGGCCTAAAGTATCTCAAGAAAACATCCCCCACAGCATAAAACCGCCGCTTCCGGCCTGTTTCCGCCCAACAGTGCTTCCAGGTGCCATAACCACCGTTGGTAAACGTCGTATCCGCGCTCAACCGTCTACGCGATGCACCAGGAATCTCGATTCGTCAGACCAGGCCACTTTCTTCCAATCATCCACGATTCAATCTCGATGATCTTGGGCCCATTTCAATCGTTGTTGGCGATGACGTGCAGTGCGTAAGGGAACACGGCTGGGTCTTCGGCTATGTAGGCCCATGCGCAGAAGGCTGCGATGAACTGTGTGCTGTGACACATTGCCCTGATCACCACTGTTGTAGCTGCGGGTGATTTGTTGCACTGTGGCCCTGCGGTCGCTGTGAACAATGTGCGTTAGTCTCCGCTTTTTTTTGGCATCAGTGGGTTGCGGATCACACACGCTGACGACGGTTCGTCGTTTGGCCATCTGTGCACCACTTTTGATACGTACTCACTACAGCGGCACGTGACCAACCCACAAGCCACGCCTTTTCCGAGATCGTAGTTCCGAGGAGCCGTGCCATCACAATTTGTTCTTTATCAAACTTCGATAAATCGGCAGCTTTTCACATTCTGACTCTGAACACTCTACTGACCGAAAGCCGGTCCTCGGTTTGTATATATACTGTTCTGTGAACTTCACCTGCGCCACCGTTCGGTCTCCAGACACGCTTATTTCCCTACGCTGGGGATGGTCATAATGTAATGGGTCATCAGCGTATACCTTTTAAACCAACATCAGAATTTGAAAATAAAAATGGTGTATCAAACAAACGGAATATTTGTGGAAGGAGAAAGAAGTATTTACAGTAGAACTTAATGATCGTTCTTCCTCTAAGGGCCGCGGATGGCCTAGTGATCAACTTTCTTGACTGCCACGGAAAAGTCTCAGGATTGACCCCAAGCAGGTACGAATGCTCGAACTACTAAATATCGCTGTATGTAGGTTGGGTACGTTAAGCCGTCGGATCCCGGTTACTATAGCCCCCGGTTATAAATAAGGGCGTCTTCCACACCCTTTCAACCTCGCTTCAGTGTGACTTTCCTGTCGGGCACTCTAGCCCAAATCTTCTAACTTACTACTTCTACCGGTTGTTTAAGAACTAGGGTCAGAGACTCCTTACCTAAAATCATCTGCATAAATCTCTGTCATTCATTCTTTTATAAAAATCTGCTGATATTGAGCAACGTTAAGGAATATGGTAAAAGTGATCAGTATAAATTGTAGGAAATGCTGTGAAATAATAAAAATATCAAATAAAATTTTATACGGCTTTTGAAAAATTTTCTGGGGCTTTCCGCACTATTTTTATTAAATTCCTCTACACCTAAGACACTTTTCAGCACGACTTTTGGGGAAAACGTACGTGCTTTTGCCATCACTTTGTCCATCCGTCCGTCTATCTGTGGACATCATATTTCTGAAAATAATAGTCCGATTTGAAAATTTCTTTTTGCATTGGGAAGCTTGAAATGTGAGAACGATGAACTTTGCCTTTTTTTTTTTTTTATTCACGACCCATAACTTTGCCGCTGGAGGGCGTAAATGCAGATAATACCGATTTCAAAAAAATATTTTATTTCCTATAATTACTTCTGAACATCATATTGAGAACATTCTTTTTTTCCTTTGATACCATTTATAACGAAGACTATTTTGGGAACAGTTTACTTTTCAAATGGTGCATACCTTTTACGCTAGCAGAAGATAAAATCAAAAGCAGTCGCACAAATTAGAAAACAAATAATAAGCAGTCATTGCAGAAAACAAAATCATAAGCAGTAACAAAAACAAAACAAAACATCTAAGAAAAAAATTGCCAAAGCATTTTTTTTTCGGCACGTGCGTTTACGGCAAACTGACTTTTGCGCCACCTGGTATACATAGATTTCACAAAGATTTTTTCTTCAACATTGTTTGTAGCTGTGTAGGCTTTCATAACGGTTCCTTAGCGAAAAACTCATTCGGCAGAACGTAAAACAGAAGTTTAAACATGTCAAACGAAACTGCACTGCACAGAGCTAAGAAAGAAACTGGTAATCAAATGAAATGAATTTTATTTAAAATTATCAACTATCGGTAGGTCATTGCGAAGAGGAAATTTATAAGAAGACATGAATTTAATTCAAAAACAAATCAAAGGGGCACAGTAGCAACTGTGTCGCAACTTACAACATAGAACTACGCCAACTGTCACTATTTCATGGCACTATCTCACTAGTTCTACGACTAAAGTATTCAGCGAAGGACAGTTGACGTAGCCCTAGTAGGTCTACGCTCCTGTGTCCTTTTGATTTTTTTCAGACAAAAAATTTTTAAGAAATAAAATTATTTTTGATTTTTTCAGATAATCATCATCATCATCATCATCCATTATCAATCCACTGCTGGATGAAGGTCTCCCCAAATTTCTTCCACAATTGTTTGTCTTGGGCATGTTTCCTCCATGTCACTCCAGCATACTTTCGAATTTCATCCTTCCATCTCCCATCGGGTCTTCTTCCGGGTCTTTTCCTGTCCCTCGGAATCCAGTCAAAAATTTCGGTTGTTCATCGGTGGTCCGTTCTTCTGGCAACATGTCCAGCCCATTGCCATTTCAGTGATTTCATCTGGTCATGATGTCTTCCACTCCTGTCATATCCACAAGTTCCTCTTCTTATCTTTCCTGGTTACACCAAACATGCATGTCTCCATGCTGCTTTGAGTTGTCTGCAGTCTTTGTATGTCTTTTTTAGTTAAGGTCCATGTCACTGCTCCATACGTAAGCACTGGTAGGATGCATTGATTAAACACTTTTCTTTTGAGACATAATGGCATACTGCTCTTAAAAATTGTAATGTTTCTTTCCAAAAGCTCTCCATCCAAGCTTTATACGCGGATTAATTTCTTCATCAATGTGACCCTCAAGTAGGTATCGGTTGTCTCAAGCTTTTCTCCATCAATCGATAAATCTTCATTTCTTGTAAAAGCATTGTACATCACTTTTGCCTTCTGAAAATCCATTTTTAATCACACTTCTTTACTCTTATCAGCAAGTTCTTGGATCGTGCTCTGCAGCTCTGAACGGGTAGTTGCAAAGATGACTACGTCATCAGCAAAACGAATGTGAGTTAAGTAATCTCCATTAATCCTTATCCCTTTGTTTTCCCAGTTCAATGATTGAAAAACATTTTGCAATGTGGCGTTAAAGAGCTTGGGAGATATAGTGTCACCTGTCTCACTCCCTTTCTAATTCTTATTTGTGCAGTATCCTCAAATATCCGAACCTTTGCACTTGCATTTTCATAGATGTTATTAATAATGCCAATGTATGGAGATATAAAATGTTTAAGAAATAATATTTTTTTTCAGATATAATTTTTTTAAGAAATAATAATTTTATCCAGATATAAAATTTTTAAGAAATAATACATTTTTTCAGAAATAAAATTTTTAAGAAATGAACAAATCGTTCTTCAGGGAAAAAATTTCAAATTCCTTAATTGCCTTGTTATAATTTTGGCGAAAAATATCTGGCCTAATGTACTCTTCTTTTTGTTGCTCTTGTTCTTGCCTGAATTCAGAATGCATCGTCGGTGTAAAGGTTTGAAACGTAATACATTCATTATCAAGCGAAGTTCTGAAGACTGGAGATATGCATAGGTATCCCATGCTCGGTGTGAAAATTTGGATCGATGACATCAATCTCCATCTGTTCTTGCTGTTCAAGCTCAATTTGTGCAGTTGAGGTGGAAGGTTGTGGCCCTGGACTCGAACTCGGGTGAAATGCATCCTGGCGCTCGGACTTGTGAAGCTCCCTACATTCTCGTGACCTTTCGGTTGATGACTTTTTTTATTTTAGTTTATCACATAAGTCCGTTAGCTCTGACCGTCAGCTACAGAATGCGTGGCTGAGGTCATCGCTATCATTATCTATTCACTAGTTATCAACCTTAAAGCGGCGTGTGGCGAAATAAAATCCCGCGAAAATTAGCTTAACTTTCTAACGCTGCTGTATCGAAGGGTTAAAGTGTGGCGGGTTCAAACTTGTTTTGTTATAAATGGAACTAACTCTATAGACTAATGATGAATTATTTCTTACTCTACGATTATTAGTTTCGAAGCTATAAACGTTCAAAGTGTGACATGTTTTCGTTGCATCCGTGCTCCTGATGTTACCCCCCCCCCCACACACACACACACACCACCACCACCACCCAGCGTGGAGAAAGACGTAGTTCTACATAAAAAAACTCCATGCTCAAGGATTACACATTATCGCTATCGGGAGAGAGGTTTTGTGTATCATGTTGCTGTAGATGAAATATTCGAATATTAAAGGAAACTTCAACAACTCAGAATGCTAATACAGTGCAAAATAAACGTTATTAGTAAAAATAATCGCAGCCAGCAGCAACACACTTTTAGCAGTGAGATACAAGCTGTATGCAGCCGTGAAGAAATTCCCTGTTTCGGGATGTGATATACTCATGGAATGTAGATTGAGGTGATGTTTGATTGGAAAACGATTTATCCGGTAGAAAGGTGTCCAGGTGCCTGAAAAAGTGGTAGTCTGTAGGGTACAGATCAGGTGAATAAGGTGGATGAGGTAAGGTTTCGTAACTCAACTGTGCAGCTTCTAGATCGTCTAATGTGCAACTTGGAGTTTCGCGTTATCATGAAGTATGAGCATTTGACTGACACCAGGTGTTTAGTATGCAAAATAACAAGTTCTCGACAATACCTGTTCACTGTAATGGTTAGATCAGGTTGTTAGAAGCAGAAGTTAATTATACAAGCTGCCAAACACTAAAGGGCTTTTTCGTTGTCGAAACATAGCTCGGAATGTCGGCAATTATCATACAGAGTCCATTTCGGAGGATTTCCGCGGTCGAAACATTTTTCCGAACGTCGGCGATTGTGACACAGAATCCATTGGGAGGCTTTTCCGCCGTCGAAGCATTGCTCCGAACGTCGGTGATTATCATACAGAATCCATTTTGGGGCTTTTCCGCGGCCGAAAGATTGCTCCTGACGTCGGCGATTGTCATTCTGAATCCATTTCGGGGCTTTTCCATCGTCAAAACATTGCTCCGGACGTCGGCGACTGTCATTCAGAATCCATTTCGAGGCTTTTCCGCGGTCGAAACATTGTTCCGAACGTCGGCGATTGTGATACAGAATCCATTTGGAAGTTTTTCCGCCGTCGAAGCATTGCTCCGAACGTCGGTGATTATCATAAAGAATCCATTTCGGGGCTTTTCCGCGGTCGAAACTGCTCCGAACGTCGGCGATTGTGACACAGAATCCATTGGGAGGCTTTTCCGCCGTCGAAGCATTGCTCCGAACGTCGGTGATTATCATACAGAATCCATTTTGGGGCTTTTCCGCGGCCGAAAGATTGCTCCTGACGTCGGCGATTGTCATTCTGAATCCATTTCGGGGCTTTTCCGCCGTCAAAACATTGCTCCGGACGTCGGCGACGTCATTCAGAATCCATTTCGAGGCTTTTCCGCGGTCGAAACATTGTTCCGAACGTCGGCGATTGTGATACAGAATCCATTTGGAAGTTTTTCCGCCGTCGAAGCATTGCTCCGAACGTCGGTGATTATCATAAAGAATCCATTTCGGGGCTTTTCCGCGGTCGAAACATTGCTCCGGACGTCGGCGATTATCATTTTGAATCCATTTCGGGGCTTTTCCGCGGTCGAACTGCTCCGAACGTCAGCGATTGTCATTCTGAATCCATTTCGGGGCTTTTCCGCCGTCAAAACATTGCTCCGGACGTCGGCGACTGTCATTCAGAATCCATTTCGAGGCTTTTCCGCGGTCGAAACATTGTTCCGAACGTCGGCGATTGTGATACAGAATCCATTTGGAAGCTTTTCCGCCGTCGAAGCATTGCTCCGAACGTCGGTGTTTATCATACAGAATCCATTTCGGGGCTTTTCCGCGGTCGAAACATTGTTCCGGACGTCGGCGATTGTCATTTTGAATCCATTTCGGGGCTTTTCCGCGGTCGAACTGCTCCGAACGTCGGTGATGACGTCAGCGATTGTCATTCAGAATTTATTTCGGAGTTTTTCCGCGGTCGAAACATTGCTCCGAACGTCAGCGATTGTCATTCAGAATCCATTTCGGGGCTTTTCCGCGGTCGAAACATTGCTCCGAACGTCAGCGATTGTCATTCAGAATCCATTTCGGGGCTTTTCCGCCGTCAAAACATTGCTCCGGACGTCGGCGACTGTCATTCAGAATCCATTTCGAGGCTTTTCCGCGGTCGAAACATTGTTCCGAATGTCGGCGATTGTGATACAGAATCCATTTGGAAGCTTTTCCGCCGTCGAAGCATTGCTCCGAACGTCGGTGATTATCATACATAATCAATTTCGGGGCTTTTCCGCGGTCGAAACATTGCTCCGGACATCGGCGATTGTCATTTTGAATCCATTTCGGGGCTTTTCCGCGGTCGAACTGCTCCGAACGTCAGCGATTGTCATTCAGAATCTATTTCGGAGTTTTTCCGCGGTCGAAACATTGCTCCGAACGTCAGCGATTGTCATTCAGAATCCATTTCGGGGCTTTTCCGCCGTCAAAACATTGCTTCGGACGTCGGCGACAGTCATTCAGAATCCATTTCGAGGGTTTTCCGCGGTCGAAATATTGCTCCGAACGTCGGCAATTGTCATGCAGAATTCATTTCTTACCGCACATGACGAGGGGCCTGTATCATTTGTTTGGTTGCGGATAAACAGTGGTGCAGGCTAGAGATGAGTTCGGGCTCAATTTTAGGAGTCTGTGCCCCAGACCGCTTCCGCTTTCTTTGATTACATGTGTTTGCTAAGCTCTTGCAAGCCCGATCCTGGGTTCTCAGAAAATTTTCCTTAGCAAGGCTTGCATTATGCACAGGCCAAAGCTATGGCCTAATCAAGGATTAGTTTTTAAATCATTAGTTTAAAAAGTATACTTCAGTTAATCCACTTCATAATATTAATATGTTCTTCGGAACACTATGCATAAAAACAAGTGTTCTAAAATATGGACTAGAAAATAAATAAATAATCGAAACACATGCCGTTCGATTATATTAAGGGAATCAGTGATTTTGCCAAAAGCTGAAGATAAGAAAATATTTTAAAAACACAAAATATTCCATTCGTTATTTCTTTTGGATTTCCGAATTTACTTTTATTCTGAATAAATTGCATTACAAAACATACAATTCTTTACAGACAGTCGCATGTGTTTTAAAGAGTGACTCTAGAATGCTAAACTTTGCAATATAATTTACGTATATGCTAACTGGTAAGGATAGTTTACAGTGATGTAGTAGAGTACACAAAAAAAACATGTAAGGAAATTTCCAAAAGAAAAAAACAACAACAAAAAAGTATGAGCATTCCAGACGAGATTATTCTGCATTTTGTAACATTAGTAAAGCTGCTTTGCACATAATAGTGTAATAACCACGATATTATTCTATGTGTGTGTGCACTTTCCAGCAAGTTCATCATGAAAATTGCTTACCGTTTTTAAGCCTCTCGAAACTCCTCAAAAAAAGAATCGCATCTAATGCTTCAGCGTTTACCCTTGATCTTCTTTCCTTTGAAACTTTACCTGTTTCACTAAACATTCTCTCGCTAGCAGAACTACTGCCTGGTATACATAGGACACGTCTCGCAATGGCAGCTAGCTTAGGAAATTGAGAATTCTTCCATCACGGTAACAAATCCACAGCTTCAAAGTGTGTTTCTCCCATAAACAATTTCACATACTTACAAATTTCATCTGGATCAGGATCATGAATTTCAAATTCATCTTCCAAATCTTTAAATAAGCCTGTTGATTTTTTCCGGAAAAAAAATCAGAAAAATGATAAAAAAATCATTGCTGAAGAAATCAATCTACAGATCTAGAAGTGGCACCACCCATGCAGTTAACACTAGAAATTCTTGAGTTTTTGGAAACCAGTTTATAACAATAATATCCAGGGAATTATTTTTTTATTACAGTTTTTCGTGATGGTAACTTATAAACAATGAAGAATATATATAAATAATTCAGTAATGAAATTCAACATGTGTAATGCCAAGTCCGGGCCCGGGGATTTCGACTATTAATGATTGCTCGGCCAGCCCAAGCCCTGGCTCATCTCTAGTGCAGACATCAAATCATCGTGTTTTGTGCTGTTACATCAACTCACGTGGGACCCATTTTTTCTATCTTCCTTATTTTTCCAAAGGTCGGTAAATGTGAGGAACTGGTTGCATAGTATTCTGTGAGTTTCCCACCAAGTTCTTAATACGGTTTATATGGATGGGTTCAGTCAAAACCTCCAACTCAATATCGTCGATACCTCCTTCTGGTCTACCGCGTGGTTCATTTTCAAAGCTCATATCACCGGACTGGAATTTAGCAAACCAACGTTGTGGCTAGCGTTCAGTACTGGTTCCCTCCCCAAATGCTGTACTGATGTTGAGAGCGCTACCTCTGATGCCGGGTGTATAAGTTTAAATTCATGTATAAAAATTACACGAATTTGCCTCTGATTCATTGCCCTCTTCAGCATAGCACAATTCCCTTGGAAGTGACGCCACGGACAGCTGCAGCAGCCTTTGCTGTTTAAATTTACATATCCCTTCGCACTACGTCTTAATTTCTGAAGTACTTGCCGACTATATAAGAGTCTGCAAAATCCGAGATTTCACTGATAATTAGCTAATTTTTATCCCTAATCATTGCAGCTACGGTAAGTTTCACTTATAAAGTCCTAAGAAAGATGATGGTTTATCCTAATAAATTCGTCTTTAAAAAACACAGTAGACTGTTATAAAAACATAAATTTGAGAAATTATTTTTAAAATTTCAATAATCAAGAACTCTTTTATAACTCAGAAAATCGTTTCTCTACTTCGCTCAACTTTGTGGCGATATCCCTGATATTGAATAATTCTAAATACAAACGTAATTGCCGCTCCGGTGGCGCAGTGGTCTAAGCGATGGCCTCTGATCATTCGTCCGAACGGGGTCCGGGTTCGAATCCCGGTGAGGCATGGATGTTGTGTTTGTCTTACGGCACTGGCTCTCTCCCTTCCCTGGAACCAGTGCCCCTAAATTAGGGACGGGCGACTGCTTATAGCCCATTGAGTTGCTCACGGTGGTCGTTAAACCTCCAATCGAAAAATAAAAAAAAAAAAAAACGTAATTATATTTAAAAATAACTTGACAACTTTTTCCTCCTCAACTCACGTGTTTTCTTTTTTTTTTTTTCCCCACTAAGCGTTGCGTATGCGAAATGTGATCACTGTACCGAGTGATAGCCTGCGGTTCGTTTGTGCTGAGTACCATTTCCGGCATGAACCCAATGATCCGCATAGCAGGCATTATGGTGCAGGCGGAACTAAGTGCATCATCACACACTCCATCTGCTTGATTCGCTCCACTGTTTCAGATTTCGGACGTCGTCTAAAATGGATTATGTAGAAACAGCTCTTCTTCTAACTCTTTGTGTGCCACTCAAACAAAATGGACTTTGTGTAGAGTTCATTGTGAACAAACATGCTACGACTGAATGTATGAATCGAACAAGTCTTCAGCCAGCAGTCCAGAGGTCACACCCCAGGATACGGCGTTTTAATGAATACTTCTCGTTGAATAGATGCAAATATATACATATTTTTGAAGGAGGGGGCAGGGGGGGGCTAGGGGGTAGCTACTACTAGAAGTCTCCGCGGGCCTTATTGAGTGAGCCCCGCCCGTTTCAAATATTAGGCACTCGCCTCGGTCCGTGATGTTCTATTTTGTATTATTTTCTTATTAAATCGCCAAAAATTTTTATTATTATATAATATTATTATATTATAAATATACTGGCATATAGCCCGTCCCAGGACGGTTGATCTTAAGCGTTAAATAAATATTAATACATAGGAGATGTTGCCTGTCCTATGACGGAGTGAAATTTTTAATTTAAGCAGATTGAAAACAAATAAAATAGACGCAGGATTTCTGTAAGAAAACATTGTAAAAACTTACATGGAAAGAACTCATTCATGTTAGAACTAAAAATTACATGCTATTTATTTCCGTTTTTCAAAAGACCTCGCGATAAATAACATTCTGTGTAAAATATTTGTTGTTTAACAATTGTAGATTAGAGCGTTTAGATAGATCGATATTTTGCAAAACGTGTAATATAATCAGCACCAAAGTCGGAAAGTCGTTTTGGTGTAAACTTACCTTAATAACTTTAACTTTGATTTTTCGCGTTAAATTACTTTTTCTCCGGCACACTTGTTATTCCCTTCACGGCTTGTTTTAGACTGTCCTGTTCGACGGTTAGTTTAAAACTTCATACCAAAGCTTTTTCTACCAAATAATGCGACATCTGGTATTACAAATCGGAACTCTCTAAATTCTTGACAATGTGCTATAGGGGCAACATCTGCTTTTAAGATACAACCTTGCTTTGCTCACTTTGACATCTCAAGATTCCAGTTATTATTGTAGGTTAGAGCGTTTAGATAGACTGATATTTTGCAAAATGTGTAATATACCACTAAACTCAGAAAGTTAGTAAATCAAAAAAGTAAAAAAATAATTGAAGCGTACAAATTACTATTCGAATTGTGCTAAATTAAATTAGTATACAAACGCAACTTGCCATGATATTAAGATTTTAATTCGAATTTTGTAGATCGGATAAATAGAAGTCGAGTCATTGATAATATTCCAATGTTTTTAAATTAGCACACGATCACCTTGACATCTTAAAGTGATCGCGTGCTATTGTATAGCAGGCAATCATTTTGACATCGCGAGAGCACACACGAATTGATCGAATTGATCAATTAAGACGTTGCTGTGACGTCAAGCGTTCCAGAGAGACAGACAGATAGATCTGGGCGTTTGTATATATTATTATATTAAAAATATTATATTATTTTATTATAAATATTATATTATTATATTGTTATAAATATTATATTATTATATTGTTATAAATATTATATTATTTTATTATAAATATTATATTATTATATTGTTATAAATATTATATTATTTTATTATAAATATTATATTATTATATTGTTATAAATATTATACTATTTTATTATAAATATTATATTATTATATTGTTATAAATATTATATTATAAATATATATTATTATATTATAAATATTTCATTATAATATTATTATGTTATTAACAATATACCTTATTGTATTAAATTGTGAAAATTAAATAATGAAATGAGCTATTATTGAAAGTATTTAATTGAATGTGAGCCCAAAAGTATTTAGCAATTATCGAAGAATAAAACCTTTAAAGCTCTAGAGAGAGAGAAAAAGGAAGACTAAGCGCGTTCAGAATCTCTGTTTCTCTGAACTAGCAAGCGGTACCACTACAAAAGTCAGTTCCTATACAGATTAGGGATAGGAGAAACAATTTATGTCGTCCCACACTCTCATACAAACACACATACACACACTCCACCGCAATGCAGACACCCCCACTCCACACAACACAGACACTCGCTCAGGGTCGAATCTTTTTGTTGTCAACAAGCCCCAAAGAGGTTTTACCATCTTAATACCTACAGGTGGTAAAATCGCAGTGAGTGCCTCTCCTTGATTTTGTGATTACACTCTTGGCTATGTCATGGAAGTAAGTAAAGCCAGAAAAACATTTAAACAGACCAGGAAATTGGGGAACACGACTTTCTTTTTTTCTTTACCGTTGAGATAAAAAGAATGGGTCAACTTGGCCCAGCTCGGCCCGTTGCTTTGTTCTCTAAACTACAAAAATGCCTACCCGACCCGTGCGGACCTCTAGCTACCACTGCTAGCAGTTCTTACGGCTATATGTGGTCTCTCGTCCCTAATTTGAGACTTCTGGTAAGAGGTTAAGCTACAGTTGCTAATTTGGTGAAATGCGATAAGGGGCCGAGGGTGGCCTAGTGGTCAACGTTCGTGTATACTACGGAGAAGACTTCGGGTTCGATCCCTGGCAGGTACGAACGCTCGAATCACTAAATATCCGCCGTGCGTCGGTTGGGCACGTTAAGCCGTCGGGCCCCGAGTACTGGCCCGCCGGTAATAAATAAGGGCGTCTTCCTCCCCCTTTCTACCTCGATGACTTTCCTATCGGGCACTCTAGCCCAAATCTCTTAGCTTCCTATACCTAAGGGTTGTTTAATACCTGGGATCAGACACTTCCTTCCTAAAATCCTCTACATATGATCTGATCTGATCTGGTGAAATGGGATGAGTTAATCCAAAATGCGAAAGAAAAATTAGTATCCGTAGCAAAATGGCGCCAGCGATCTAAATAACAACCCATCAGCAAATTCTGCTCCTGGGCCACGGACGGCCTAGTGGTCAACATTTGTAACTGCCTCGGAGAAACCTCAGGTTCGATCCCAGCAGGTACGAACACTCGAAACACTAAATATCCGCTGTGCGTCGGTTAGGCACGTTAAGCCGTCGGATCCCGGGTTCTCCCCCCCCCCCCCTCACGGTAATAAATAAGGGCATCTTTCTCCCGCCTTTCTACCTCGCTTCCGTGTCACTTTCCTATCGGGCACTCTAGCCCAAATCTCCTAGCTTCCTATTTCTAAGGGTTGTTTAAGACCGGGGTTAGACACTCCCTTCCTAAAATCCTTTGCACATGATCTGATTCTGCTTCGGTATTTCTATTTCTGTGAAAACTAAAGTTTCCGAAATTCTGGCACCGATTTGCTCTCTGCTAATGTTATTTTTTTAATTCTTAAGACATGTTCGTACAGCACCTCTTTGCTCATTCGCCCTCTCTTTCGTCTCAAGTTCAAACTAGAGACAACTGTGACGTCTACGGCTTTCCCCAAAGGCCGATTGCATGAAAGAATGCCCACGGAAAAAACGCCCACTTTTCGAAAGTAGGAAAAAACGCCCACGGAAAAATCGCCCACAGACGGGAAAAATATGTGATCGACTCACGGGAAAAATATGTGATCGACTGATAAGTTTATATGTCTGTTATAAACGGTGTTCGGACAACTGGTCACAGACTGCTGGCCAAAAAACCGTTAGGGGTCATATAAAAATTGCAGTTTCTTGGCCACCTCACCTACATAACGCGAATATGGGAATGACGGAATGAAAACTTTTAGAAAGGCCTAAACGTTAGTCCTAATATTATTTTCTGCCTGAGTAATACCGCAATATTAATAATTTGATGTGTAAAATATTTTCTGCAAACCTTACAAATACGAGAGGAAAGTTCGGATTGCCCTGATGGACATTTTTTTTTTTTTGATTGGAGGTTTAACGACCACCGTGAGCAACTCAATGGGCTATAAGCAGTCGTCCGTCCCTAATTTAGGGTCACTGGTTCCAGGGAAGGGAGAGAGCCAGTGCCGTAAGACAAACACAACATCCATGCCTCACCGGGATTCGGACCCGGACCCCTTCGGACGAATGATCACAGGCCAAAGCCTTAGACCACTGCGCCACCGGGGCGGCGCACTGATGGACTGTACAGGTTGTATGGTGTTGGCCTGAAAGCCGTGGTAGTCTTATGCAACATTTATTTAAAAACATAGCAATGATTCACCGTTGTCTTCAAGCCAACTGCTATACGATATTTTTCTAGAAACTACAAATAAAAAAATTCTCTGCGAGTATGTGCAAACCCAGAGAATTTGTCTGGGGAGGGGGTGCTTAAAATCTAAAATATGAAATAAAAAGAATTTCTGGTCCGATCGGGAGATTTCCAGCGTTTACAAGCTACAACACGTCGAATTATCTGAGGGTATCTGCTGCCTCAGGAAACTAATCGGGGTGGGGGGAGGTGGAGGTAATACCAAAATCGTAAAATATCAAGGATTTCTCTTCCGATCTGGAGATCTTCAGCATGTAGAAACTGCAACTCGACAAATTTTCTTAGCGCATGTCAAACCTGTCGGCGAAGAGGGGGGGGGGTAATACCAAAAGTGTAAAATATGAACAATTTCTCGTCCGATCGGGAGATTCTCGGCAATTAGCAGCTACAACTCGACACATTATCTGAAGGCATGTGAATGATGAAAATCTCCGGGTCGGACAAGAAATTCTATATAATTCACAATTATCATATAACCCCCCACCCCACCCCACCCCACCCCACCCCACCCCACCCCCAGGTTTGCTGAGTAGGCACGTGCCCTCAAATAATCTGTCCAGCTGTAGCTTGTAAATGCTGAAAATCTCCCGATGGGACGATACATTTTACAAATCTTACAGTTTTGATATTACCATCGACAGGTTTCCTGAGTCAGCACATGCGCTCAGATAATTTGCAGACTTGTAGTTTGAAAACCCTTAAATCTTTTGCTGAGATGTAGATCATAAACATTTCTTATAAAGAATTACATTAATTATCGCAATTAAGAAAAGTCGAAATTACGGAAACTTTATATGACTCTGATTACCAACCTCTGGGGATCATGGGCACGAAGCGGTCAAAAACGTTATTTTTATACGGCCCCTTAAAATTTTTGTGGCCAGTTCTCCTACACCCGTCGTGTAGAAAATAACTGTTTTAGTTGTCCTTTGGAAAACTCCCAGGAAGCTATGAGTGCGTATTTTTTTCTTTACACTGGGAAGAAAAGAAGTATGCCTGTAACTTGAGATTATACTACTCACGGGGAAGACACACCCTGACCGGTGGCCAACCGATAAATTTAAATGAAATATATCGCGTGTTATTTGGGGTGCGGTCGCTAGCAAACGTTCCAGCTACAGCTGCAAAGCACCACTTTGACGAAAGACAGATGTCCCCCCCCTTCCGCTCGCCGTACTAAAGAGACAAGAGTGGAAAGAAAGCACATTACACAAAGTTATATCTGTACATTGCGGCTTTTACGAAAATCGCTTTTACAATTAAATGCATTATACTTTAAAAGTATTTATAAAAAAAATAATCTGACTTTTAATGATTTCCCTTTTAATTGATATAGTTAAATAATAAACATGTGTAGTTTTATAAAAATTAAGACCTTACTTTAAAAAATAAGAATAGTCACAAATTTATTATAGTAGAGCCGAACTGGAATTTTTTAAGAAAGTAGCTACCCTACAGTAGGAAGTTGAAAGTTAACAATCTTATTTGGTTCTTCACTAGGCCACCCGCGGCCCTTAAGTCATAGGCCTTGGCCTATTTAACAGTTTTTATTCTAACGATGTTCATAACGTTTACGTAACACATCAAATTATTAATATTGCGGTATTACTCAGGCAGAAAATAATATTAGGACTAACGTTTCGGCCCTTCTAAAAGTTTTCATTCCGTCATTCCCATATTCGTAAAATTTACATAACAAGTATTGTCAATAATCAAACAGAAGTCATCGCTCTTTCCACGTTTATAAGTGAGTCACGGGAAAATTCTCAGTGGCCGCTACCAGGAATCGAAATCAGGGTCTTCCAGTTACGCGCCGGATATGCTTCCACTGCACCACAGCTATTCCTCTTCCACGTCAAATGTCTGTATTAATTGTCAATAATATTGCGCTTCTACTTATGCACCATACATTCAATCCATACATTAATTAGTAGGCCGTAGGCCTAAGCCTATTCAACACTTTTTTCTTCGCCTGTGAATTAATAGTGTAAAAGAAAAATATTGCAAACTTGACATGTTATGTAAATATTTAGTACCTACGTAAAAGTGCAGCGTTATTAAAAAATCCCACCTTAGGGTCCTTTTCCGAACATACATGAATTATGCTGTAATTCTCGCTTGGCTTACATAGAACGTTTTCTCGAAATTTGTTTGGAGTTCCTAATTCAATTATCAATGTAGGCCAAAAATCGATAATACTTACAGCCCCCCCCCACCCTTGAACTTTTGTGGCCAATTCTCCTACACCCATTTTCGTTATGTAGCTGAGGTGGCCAAGAAACCGCAATTTTTATATGACCCCTAACGGTTTTTTGGCCAGCAGTGCGTGACCAGTTGTCCGAACACCGTTTATAACAGACATATAAACTTATCAGTCGATCACATATTTTTCCCGTGAGCATTTTGTCTGTGGGCGATTTTTCCGTGGGCGTTTTTTCCGTGGGCATTCTTTCCTCATACCCCCAAGGCCATCTACTCATACAATATAGTTTCCTACTGATGCTCGAAGCGCTGTTGGTGTGAACAATTCAGATGGTGTTACGATTTTCCGAGCCACAAAGGCGACCAACTTTCTTTAGCATTTTGCTACAACTCCCCCCCCCCCCATTTTAGCACTTTTTTGAGTCAGCTGAAACTCTGCCACTGGTTATAGGAAAGGAGGTAGGCTGCGTCGTGTGGCAGGCGTACCACCACGCCTCATCAGGACACTGGACACTTAGACAATTAGTCATAAAGTAAGGTCCTCTGTACAGCGGGATGGTGTTTATCATAGGCCTGAGGTCCTGTCAGAAGTGGAGCGGTGAGCCACGATGGATGATAAAAGAAAGGGATGTTTCCTCTGAATGCACCGTCATAAAATCCAGTGAAGATTGGCAGCTCTGTCGTTTTATTTATGGGTGTTTTCTAAGACCTTGCATCTTCCTTATTAATCAACTGAACATGTTTTGAGTTCTGTACAAAATAAATGCGAAAGGAAAAGAGAAAGCAGCAGAGATGGAACGCCCACTCCCCCTCCCATGTCGGGAAAAATAGCGGGGCGTGGAATTCCACCTCGTTATCTCCCGACTACATCCCTGGGTTGAACACAGGGCGGTAGCGGCCAGGAGAGCTAAAGGGTCTCAGCATGCCTCACCCCGCGCCCTTGAAAGTGCTCGTTGTTGTAAATTCTTTGAACTTTTACTTTTGGCGGTTTATGAAAATGAGTTTTGTATTTCATTATAAGCATAAACACTTGCTCTTATTTTGCTTTGCATTTTAAGAAAAGTAGGATTGAAGTGATACACCACGAACGATGAATAACTAAAAATCATTACTTTTTGAGGTGAATCATTAGGAACAGCTACTCCAATTATTCTCTGCCACATGGTGGGAATATGCTATTAAAGAGGTCCGAGCTATGGGCCAGGAAAGAGAGAAGTGTCGAGTTGTTTTTTGTTTTGATTTTTCCGTTTTCAGAGAAACGCAAAATTTTAAAGAATATTACCAAAAAAAAAAAAAAAAAAAGTAAATAAAAGTTAGAAACAAAGAGTTGCGGAGGTAGAGGCTTAGCTATGCAGAAGGTTAAAATCCTATTCCTCATTTCGCAATTTACTATGACACAATAAGCTGCTGTTTAAAAATTTCCAGGTACATTATTATCATCATTATTATTATTATCATTATTATAGGATTATAGGGACATATAAATTATGCGGAATTCCGTATAATGTGCAATTTTGCGCATAATTTTATTCCTCCTTTTTTTCCGCATGTTCCCTTCGGATTTAATCTGAGGAGTTGCTTTTAGGTAGCGATGGGTGAAATCACTGAAAAGAGCTATCGACTCATTAGTAGATAACCGGTTTCGACTATTGACTGAATTAGTTACTAATTTTTAGTCGAAATAGTCGGACGTCGGCGCGACTGATTTAGAAGTTTAGTAACCCTACCCAGCAAAAACAGTCTTGCTGGGCCAGCAATGGGCCAGCACTATGTTGCCGCTGCCGAACCGTCAATAAAATGTCCGGGCGGCCAACAGAAGGGTCAGCAGTTCAGGCCAACAGCTGGCACCCCATCAGTTGTCATATGCCACAACAGGGCCAATCAGTGGTCTATCACAGGCAGTAGCTGCCACAAGTGGACCTTCAGTGGCCCTGCAAGCACGTGCCAGAAATGATGGCTAGCCTAATGTGGTCCGCTAGTGTGCCGTTAGTGGCAGCCAGCAACCACGTGACGTAACTGGTGGCTTGCCGAATCTTGTCCGCCAATTTCTCAGTAGTAGCCATAATAATAAAAAGCAAGGTTAACCGCAGTTTCCCCAAAGCTACATTTCTTTTTTTCTACCTTTAAACGCCCGCTTGCATCTGATTAGATTTGAACCAGGGCCGTTCGCATGTCAGCAGAGTACTCTACAAACGGGACTAGTTTGCCACGTTGGAGGATATGCTTAAAGCTGTCTGTTTGGTATGCAATGTATAATCGAATGCTTCCTCTTTCATTTTACAATATTGCAGCAGAGTACTCTACCAACGGGATTAGTTTGCCACGTTGGAGAATATGCTTAAAGCTGTCTGTTTGGTATGCAATGTATAATCGAATGCTTCTCTCTTTCATTTTACAATATTGCGAGGTATTTTTCATAAAAATCAGTTTCATATAACTGATAAATTAATTTTTTCAACGTAACGATAGTTTTTTTTTTTTTTTTACCTTAAGGGAACTTCACTCATTTTCAAGGCGTGTACATACTTAGAGTCTCTTTCCAAAGTTTTGTACTGTCCCTGCCGTGTGTACATACTTAGAGTCTCTTTCCAAAGTTTTGTACTGTCCCTGCCGTCTTGAAAAGATATTGTTGAATAAATATATATTTACCCGGGTTCATGTCACATTCTGTTAAATTTTTAACGTTGTGTCTTTCCTCTCCGTTGTCCGAAGCTCCATTTGTTTTAAAGAGTAAAATATATTTTATTTTACTTCTCGTTATTTTTAGAAGCGAATTCCTCCCAGTCTTGTGTATTCAACCCATGGATGAGTACACCACATAGCGTTGCTTTTTTTTTCTTTCAAATAATTAATAAATTTTGTACGCGTATAATTCTTTTTTTTTTTTTTTTTTTTCCAACAAACGTTGTTTTAATGGTTTTCCAGGATATTTGTTTCAAGCGGTTTCAAATTTTTTCTTGTTATTCATCTACTCCATTCCATGAATTGTTATTCATGGGAATGGAGAGGGTGTATTTCATGGCTGTAATCTAGTATTTCACGGCTTAATCTGTTATCTTCGTCGACGTAAAATTTCATTAGGAATTTAATTCGCCTCTCCACATATGGATTTTTTTCTTAACATCCACTAAAATAACACGATGGCGACAGCGTCGTCTTCAACAAACTGGTACCATAAGAGACACAGCAAGTGTTGCTTCTGCGCATGCGCAGTCCCGTTGCTTCCATCTGCTGTTGGGGGTTGCATTGGTTGCCAGCAACGGGCCACTAGTGGCACTTGCTTGGAGGCCCACAATTCACGGCGATGCTGCAGGGCCATCAATGGCTCGCCAACTGATAGCGCTGCCACCAACGG
The DNA here is from genome assembly GCA_039090855.1 of Macrothele yani. Lineage (NCBI taxonomy): Eukaryota > Metazoa > Arthropoda > Arachnida > Araneae > Macrothelidae > Macrothele > Macrothele yani. The sequence goes on from CM077008.1 coordinate 119,851,395, forward strand.
ACCACTACCGGGCCGTGAGCGGCAGATTTCAGCCAGCAGTGACCCATCACTGCCAGCTGGTGGCCAGCAGTTTCCCAGCACTTGTGTTTTTGCTGGGTAGCAACTAACCCACTAATTCAGTAATCGAATGACTATTCGCATCCACTCGATAGTCACACACACACAGTATGGTTCTCCACGCACACCCCCTGTTATCCCTCCTACTCCAAGAAACACTTCCCATCGCAAAACAGTAGCCAAGAAACACTTCGTTTCGCAAAACAGTAGCCAAGAAACACTTCATTTCGCAAAACAGTAGCCAAGAAACACTTCATTTCGCAAAACAGTAGCCAAGAAACACTTCGTTTCGCAAAACAGTAGCCAAGAAACACTTCGTTTCGCAAAACAGTAGCCAAGAAACACTTCATTTCGCAAAACAGTAGCCAAGAAACACTTCATTTCGCAAAACAGTAGCAAAGTTGTATATTTACTATTGCTCAGAGGTGACCATCTCCAAAAAGAGTGGACCCAAGTTTTGCCAGTCTGGTTTGAACTTCGTGGAGACTGCTCTGTGTTTGACCAAGATCAAATGGCCGACCTGAATATTAATGACAACAGGGGCGGATTGGCCCACCGGAACACCGGGACATTTCCCGGTGGGCCCCTTCCGTATATTTTGTCTCTTTCTTTCGTAATTTCTTAAAAATGTTTTCAGTTCAGTTTTTTAAGCACTCAACTGAACCTCATATTTTTTTATAAACTAAATATACATAATATAATTATAATAAGCGAGGGGAAAAAAACTTATATTTTGAAATAAAAATATCCCCTCACCAAAGCTTTGCCCTTCACCAGGCAAGTGCTAGAATCCCAAGTACAATAGATGGGCCATGTGTGTTTGCGAACTTTTGGGTTCACTTAGTAGCTGAGGAACGAGAATGTATGTACCGTATGTTGCGGGAGGGTGGGGATGTGTACAGGATGTTCTATATATTCTCCAAGGAAGGAGGGGGTAGTTGATTTTACTCCCATTAGTTGTAGGAGGCATTAGTGCTGTGCTCATCAGAGCTGAGTTCGGGCTCAATTTTAAAAGCCCGAGCGCGAAATATATCAGCCGGAGCCCGAATTTTATGTTGCAAGATAGAGCCCGGGTCTGAACCAGCCCGAAAACTATGATTAATACGTTTAGGAATTAAAAAGAATATCATTTCCCAAACTTCCACTCCTTCCTCCCCGTGCAATTAACCGATGTCTTTCTCAACTGCGGAGTGAGGAAGGAATGTCTATTTATTTCTATAGTTTCTTTGACCATTCATTTCATCCTGAAATGTTTCGAGGGCCCGGCATTAGGAAAAATCGGGAGGCACAACAATCTGCGTATGTTAACAGCATTGGGGTGGGGGCTGAACAGGGCTAAATTTTTTTCACTACTTTAATTAAAGTACTGAAAATACTCACCCATGAAAGAAATCATGAAAGAAATACGGGATTACGCCATATAATACAAATTTTGAAGATGACAATCCGATTTTTGGCGTAAATGTGACAAGGATGGTAAGTCAGATAATATCCGAAAACTTGAAAATTTTCATCGTCCTGGAGCGGGACTCGAACCCGCGTCTCCCAGAAAACGCCTAGGTATGCTAACCACTACACCACCCAGAACGACCAAGTTTCAAGTTTCCGATCAATTTGAATTTAACCATCACAGGATTCGCTAGTCGAAGCAACCGGCATTCATGTTTAGCGAATGTGGAGGTTAATAATCCTATCCCGTGATTGCCCGGAGAAGCAGATAAATCATGAAAGAAATACGGGATTACGCCATATAATACAAATTTTGAAGATGACAATCCGATTTTTGGCGTAAATGTGACAAGGATGGTAAGTCAGATAATATCCGAAAACTTGAAAATTTTTTGAAAATTTTGAAAATTTTCATCGTCCTGGAGCGGGACTCGAACCCGCGTCTCCCAGAAAACGCCTAGGTATGCTAACCACTACACCACCCAGAACGACCAAGTTTCAAGTTTCCGATCAATTTGAATTTAACCATCACAGGATTCGCTAGTCGAAGCAACCGGCATTCATGTTTAGCGAATGTGGAGGTTAATAATCCTATCCCGTGATTGCCCGGAGAAGCAGATAAATCATGAAAGAAATACGGGATTACGCCATATAATACAAATTTTGAAGATGACAATCCGATTTTTGGCGTAAATGTGACAAGGATGGTAAGTCAGATAATATCCGAAAACTTGAAAATTTTCATCGTCCTGGAGCGGGACTCGAACCCGCGTCTCCCAAAAAACGCCTAGGTATGCTAACCACTACACCACCCAGAACGACCAAGTTTCAAGTTTCCGATCAATTTGAATTTAACCATCACAGGATTCGCTAGTCGAAGCAACCGGCATTCATGTTTAGCGAATGTGGAGGTTAATAATCCTATCCCGTGATTGCCCGGAGAAGCAGATAAATCATGAAAGAAATACGGGATTACGCCATATAATACAAATTTTGAAGATGACAATCCGATTTTTGGCGTAAATGTGACAAGGATGGTAAGTCAGATAATATCCGAAAACTTGAAAATTTTCATCGTCCTGGAGCGGGACTCGAACCCGCGTCTCCCAGAAAACGCCTAGGTATGCTAACCACTACACCACCCAGAACGACCAAGTTTCAAGTTTCCGATCAATTTGAATTTAACCATCACAGGATTCGCTAGTCGAAGCAACCGGCATTCATGTTTAGCGAATGTGGAGGTTAATAATCCTATCCCGTGATTGCCCGGAGAAGCAGATAAAATTTTCAAGTTTTCGGATATTATCTGACTTACCATCCTTGTCACATTTACGCCAAAAATCGGATTGTCATCTTCAAAATTTGTATTATATGGCGTAATCCCGTATTTCTTTCATGATTTATCTGCTTCTCCGGGCAATCACGGGATAGGATTATTAACCTCCACATTCGCTAAACATGAATGCCGGTTGCTTCGACTAGCGAATCCTGTGATGGTTAAATTCAAATTGATCGGAAACTTGAAACTTGGTCGTTCTGGGTGGTGTAGTGGTTAGCATACCTAGGCGTTTTCTGGGAGACGCGGGTTCGAGTCCCGCTCCAGGACGATGAAAATTTTCAAGTTTTCGGATATTATCTGACTTACCATCCTTGTCACATTTACGCCAAAAATCGGATTGTCATCTTCAAAATTTGTATTATATGGCGTAATCCCGTATTTCTTTCATGATTTATCTGCTTCTCCGGGCAATCACGGGATAGGATTATTAACCTCCACATTCGCTAAACATGAATGCCGGCTGCTTCGACTAGCGAATCCTGTGATGGTTAAATTCAAATTGATCGGAAACTTGAAACTTGGTCGTTCTGGGTGGTGTAGTGGTTAGCATACCTAGGCGTTTTCTGGGAGACGCGGGTTCGAGTCCCGCTCCAGGACGATGAAAATTTTCAAGTTTTCGGATATTATCTGACTTACCATCCTTGTCACATTTACGCCAAAAATCGGATTGTCATCTTCAAAATTTGTATTATATGGCGTAATCCCGTATTTCTTTCATGATTTATCTGCTTCTCCGGGCAATCACGGGATAGGATTATTAACCTCCACATTCGCTAAACATGAATGCCGGTTGCTTCGACTAGCGAATCCTGTGATGGTTAAATTCAAATTGATCGGAAACTTGAAACTTGGTCGTTCTGGGTGGTGTAGTGGTTAGCATACCTAGGCGTTTTCTGGGAGACGCGGGTTCGAGTCCCGCTCCAGGACGATGAAAATTTTCAAAATTTTCAAAAAATTTTCAAGTTTTCGGATATTATCTGACTTACCATCCTTGTCACATTTACGCCAAAAATCGGATTGTCATCTTCAAAATTTGTATTATATGGCGTAATCCCGTATTTCTTTCATGATTTATCTGCTTCTCCGGGCAATCACGGGATAGGATTATTAACCTCCACATTCGCTAAACATGAATGCCGGTTGCTTCGACTAGCGAATCCTGTGATGGTTAAATTCAAATTGATCGGAAACTTGAAACTTGGTCGTTCTGGGTGGTGTAGTGGTTAGCATACCTAGGCGTTTTCTGGGAGACGCGGGTTCGAGTCCCGCTCCAGGACGATGAAAATTTTCAAGTTTTCGGATATTATCTGACTTACCATCCTTGTCACATTTACGCCAAAAATCGGATTGTCATCTTCAAAATTTGTATTATATGGCGTAATCCCGTATTTCTTTCATGATTTATCTGCTTCTCCGGGCAATCACGGGATAGGATTATTAACCTCCACATTCGCTAAACATGAATGCCGGTTGCTTCGACTAGCGAATCCTGTGATGGTTAAATTCAAATTGATCGGAAACTTGAAACTTGGTCGTTCTGGGTGGTGTAGTGGTTAGCATACCTAGGCGTTTTCTGGGAGACGCGGGTTCGAGTCCCGCTCCAGGACGATGAAAAATTTTCAAGTTTTCGGATATTATCTGACTTACCATCCTTGTCACATTTACGCCAAAAATCGGATTGTCATCTTCAAAATTTGTATTATATGGCGTAATCCCGTATTTCTTTCATGATTTATCTGCTTCTCCGGGCAATCACGGGATAGGATTATTAACCTCCACATTCGCTAAACATGAATGCCGGTTGCTTCGACTAGCGAATCCTGTGATGGTTAAATTCAAATTGATCGGAAACTTGAAACTTGGTCGTTCTGGGTGGTGTAGTGGTTAGCATACCTAGGCGTTTTCTGGGAGACGCGGGTTCGAGTCCCGCTCCAGGACGATGAAAATTTTCAAGTTTTCGGATATTATCTGACTTACCATCCTTGTCACATTTACGCCAAAAATCGGATTGTCATCTTCAAAATTTATACTCACCCATGTTTGATAAAGTTGCAGAACAATGCTAGATAATGGTCATTATGGGATGTACTATCCACTATATGACAACACAGAATTCAAAGTGAAAGCTAATAATATCAAGAACTTATTTAGAAATAACTGTAAGATTATTTGCGGGGGTGTTCATATACGATCCCTTTACCCCGAAAGGTTGTGCCTATGCAGCCTACGCTCCAGATGAAGTCATTTACGGATATATCATTTCAACATGAAGTTGCAAAATGTTTTGTTTACGTTATTTAGTAAGGTGCTTTACAATACGTAACCGCAGCACGTTTTGTAATTGAAACATATACGAATATATGATCACTAAATGAAGAATCTGTTCGCTACGATATTTAAAAATCTTTAAATTTCTAACTGTGATTGTGCACAATAGAAAAATTACAAAAATTGCAGTACAAATAGAAAATTTTACAGTGCAAAAGTTCTGTATTCTTTTTTTCATTTATTTAAATTTAAAACTCCAACATAATTTTGGTAGCAGCAGTTCTCTCTCTCAAATATTTGCTGGAATTTCAGCCCACTTCGTTGAAAATTTAAGAACTGGAAGCTCAAAGTTATGAAAATCAATATTATTTTACGATCTGTCAAACATGAAAAGGCTATATAAGCTTATTTTTTTTAATTTAATGTTCTTACTTCAGCGTTCTTAAGAGAAAATTTTAAATAAATGTAAATATTGAGTGTGTCCAAAATTAGAAGCTTCTCCATCGCGATTACATACATAACTAAACTAATGATTTAAACCTGGTTATTCGCTTTTTCCACGTCGATTAAGTGAGTTTGCCACGATATTTAAATATGTTGAAATTTCTAACTGTGATTGTCCACAACAGAAAAATTTCAGTGCAATTTTTCTGTAGTAAAATCTTGGCATGGGCAGATGAAAATTTTTCCGCAACACCAACTTCAATTTAAGGATGACGGGTGTACTTTTTAACCCCGACCCCCAGTACTATGCTTGCCACTCTTTCCAGAGCAAATTTACTTTTTGTTTTGTTTTTTAAATAGAAAAAATGATTTTCAGTTGTGATACAATGGTACCGCAGAACTACAACTGAACGGGCCCATTGGCGAAAAATTTTCCAGGGCCCTTTTCCGATCACCAATCCGCGCATGGATGACAACGTAGTGTTCAGACCTATTCCAGGAATTGATGACCCACCAGTAAGACCTTGAGTTTGCTACCTACATGGAGCACGTAAAGGAATGTACGGTTCCTGATGTAATCTAATTCTGGAATTCAGAGGCAGTTTCAGAGAAATTTCCGAGACTAACACGAAAATCAAGGCAAGAACCCTTAGTGTTACGTAATTCTGTTGACTGAGAAAGAGCGGTATCATGTTATGCGCAAATATGTTCAAAACAAGTTAGTAAAATCATGCAATGCATTGATTATATTACGCTTTCCAACATACCAGAAATCATTACTCAAGTTATGAGAATAATGGCTGTGGAATAAATCTCGGTCCTGTGCCCTGACCTTTTGATTCCATTTCGATGATATTCAACAGAACCGGTTTGCTATACCTCCGAAATAGCATGATAAAGTTTTGTCGCAATCGAAGCATTTTTACGTAAGTTATGATGCATAAGGGCTATGGAATAGATCTCGTTCCTGTGTCCTAACCTTTGACCCCATTTTGCCCATTTTCAAAGGAATTCGTCCCCAGGCAAGACCCTACAACATACTAACATTTCATCCAAATCGAAGCATTTTTACGTAAGTTATGACGCATAATGGCGTTGGAAGTGATACCGCTTCTATGTCCTGACCTTTGACCCCATTTCGCCCATTTAAAATAAGGTTTGTCGCCAGGTGGTCTTCTACCACATACTAAAATTTCATCGAAATCGAACCTTTTTTACGTTAGTTATGACGCATAAAAGCAGTGGAATGGATCCCGCTCCTATGTACTGACCTTTGACCCCATTTCGTTCACTTTAAATAGGGTACCTTCCCAAGTGATCCCTTACCAGATACTAAAATTTCACCGAAATCGAACGATTTTTACGCGAGTTATCGTGCGGACGAACATACGCACAAAACGCGTGACGTAATGAGGCAGATGGGAATCGCGACCATCTGCTAGCAAGATGTGACGTCATAAAACTTTAATAAGATCCACACACAACGCGTGACGTAATGAGACAGATGGCGTGACCGAGCGCCAACATTCTCAAAAGCGGTGAGATTGTGACGTCATAAGATTTCTAAGCATTGATAACATTAATGGAATAATGGAACAACGCCATCACTAAAAACGTTATAATTCGGGGTGGTTATTTAACATACTGAACGAATTCTCCTAAAGTCCAGATCAAGCTAAATCGATTTCTAGTACCAGAAAACGGTAGATTAACGACTTTCATCAAAATTCTTAGAGCTGTTTTCAAAATAAAATGTACATACATACATACAAGAATTGCTACTGTAAGGTGGACGTCAAGTAATTTTGCTTTGTATACTTCCAATGGAAAAACTTCTGTACACATTTTCTTCACAATTAACGCGTTCAAAGGATGAAAATTTGAACATTGAATTAAAATAGCTTCATTTCATAGCTTGGAATACTTAATATTTTCTAAACCATAACCGTAATTATGCAATCCAACATTTTTTTGCCCACTGACGTCATCAAAGTACAGGTCGTGCCGTCGTGCCATCGTTTCTCTGGTTTCAACACCACCAAAGGAAAAGTTATTTATTTTTAATATGATTATGGTTATGTTTTAGAACATATTAAGTTTTCCAAGTTATAATATGAAGTTATTTTAATCGATGTTCAAATTTTCATCCTTGGGAACATATTAATTGTGAAGGAAATGTGTACAAAACTGTTTCCATTGGAAGTATAGGAAGCAAAATTACTTGACGTCCACCTTAATAATATGGGATAAGGGCAATGGGAAGGATCGCAATCCTATGTCCTGACCTATGACCACATTTCGTCCATTTTCAATAGGGTTCGTCCCCAGTGGTCCCCTACTGCATACTGAAATTTCATCGAAATCGAACCATTTTTACGCAAGTTAAGACGCATAAAGGCAATGGAATGCATCCCGATCTTATGTCCTGACCTTTGACCTAACTTCACCCATTTTGAATAGGGTTCGTCCCCCGGCGGTCTTTTACCACATAGTAAACTTTCATTGAAATCGAACCATATTTACGCAAGTTATGACGCAAAAGGGCAATGGAATGATCCCGCTCCTACGTCGTGATTTTTGACCCCATTTGTCCCATTTTCAATAGGGTTCGTCCCTAGGTAGTCCCCTACCACATAGTAAAGTTTCATTGAAATCGAACCATATTTACGCAAGTTATGGCGCATAAGGGCAATGAAATGATTCCGCTCCTACGTCGTGACCTTTGACCCCATTTGTCCCATTTTCAATAGGGTTCGTCCCTAGGTGGTCCCCTATCACATACTAAAATTTCATCGAAATCGAACCATTTTTACGCCAATTATCGTGCGGACGGACGGACGGACGGACAAAGCTGGAGCATATACGCTTCTTTAACCTGCGGTTGGAAAGCGTAAAAAACAGAGTTTACAGGAATTTTCAGCTGGTGGACTAATATCTCTTTATTTTAACATACTGTAATCATCGCTGTGGTAATGATTACTATGATCACGGAAATATTCTATTACCAAAATAGTCTGTTTTTGTAACCATAACAAGGAAGCAAATAAAGAATTTTTCAAGTGGATATTCCATTCAAAGTGGATATCTTTTTAGTATATCATCATCATCATCATCATTGTCAATCATTATCAATCCACTGCTGGACGAAGGCCTCCCCAAGTTTCCTCCACAACGGTCTGTCTTGTGCCAGTCTCCTCCATGTCACCCCTGCATACTTTCGAATTTCATCCACCCATCTCCCATGTGGTCTTCTTCTGGGTCTTTTCCTGTCCCTTGGAATCCAATCTAAAATTTCGGCTGTCCATCTATGGTCTGTCCTTCTGGCAGTATGTCCAGCCCATTGCCATTTCAGGGATTTAACTCTGATCATGATGTCTTCCACTCTTGTCATTTTTCGGATCCACGAGTTCCTCTTCTTATCTCTCCTGGTTACACCAAGTATGCACCTCTCCATGCTGCTTTGAGTTGTCTGCAGCCTTTGTATGTCTCTTTTAGTTAAGGTCCACGTCTCTGCACCATACGTAAGCACTGGAAGGATGCATTGATCAAACACTTTTCTTTTAAGACATAATGGCATATTGCTCTTGAAAATTATGCTGTTTCTTCCAAAAGCTCTCCAGGCAAGTTTTGTACGCCGATTAATTTCTTCACCAATGTGACCCTCACTTGATATCTGCTGTCCAAGATAAACGTACGTGTCTGTTATCTCCAGCTTTTCTCCATCAATCGATAAATCTTCATTTCTTGTAAAAGCATTGAACATCACTTTTGTCTTCTGAAAGTTCATTTTTAATCCCACTTCTTTACTCTTGTCAGCAAGTTCCTGGATCATACTCTGCAGCTCTGATGGGGTAGTTGCAAAAATGACTACATCATCAGCAAAACGAAGGTGGGTTAGATAATCTCCATTAATCTTTATCCCCTTGTTTTCCCAGCTCAGCGACTGAAAAACACCCTCCAATGTGGCATTAACGAGCTTTGGAGATATGGTGTCACCTTGTCTCACTCCCTTTCCAATTTTTACGTGTGTTGTATTTTCAAACAGCCTAATCTTTGCACTTGCATTTTCATAGATGTTATTAATAATATTAATGTATGCATCTTCAATACCGCAGGTTTTCAGAGCCATTGTAACTGCTGATGGTTTCACCGAATCAAAGGCTTTTTCATAATCGATAAAAGCCATGCACAATGGAAGTTCATATTCCCTCGCTCTTTCAATTAGTTCTCTCAGCACGTGGATATGATCTATTGTGCTGTAGCCACTCCTGAATCCAGCTTGTTCTCTCGGTTGAGCCATGTCCAGTGTTACCTTCAAGCGGTGTGAAAGAACTTTAGTGAAGATTTTATAAACTACTGATAGAAGGCTGATAGGTCTGTAGTTTCCGAGATCCTCAATGTCACCTTTCTTATGTAGCAGGATCATTGTAGCGGTGTTCCAATCCTCAGGAATCTTTCCTTCATTAAGGCATCGAGTGAAAATTTGGGCGAGTACTGTTTCGATTTCTCCACTTGCTTCTTGTATGATGTCTACAGTAATTCCATCTTCTCCTGGAGCTTTTCCCCGCTTCATGTTCTTGATTGCATGTGCAACTTCTGCTGGAAGGACTGGAGGAACTCTGGTACTGGTATCTTTCATGAATGTCTGGAGTGCATGTATCATCCCTTTCACATAATTTGGAGTAGAAATCTTTCACTCTTGTCAAAATTTCGCCTCTATTTCTTGTTACAGAACCATCTTCTTTTCTCAGTGCCATAATCTGTTTTCTTCCCTTACTGAGATGTCCCTTTGCTATCTTTAGGCTTTGGTTGTTTTCAATTGCTTTCCTCACTAGTTCACAGTTGAATTTTCTTACGTCTTCAGTGATACTTTTTCTTACTGTCTTGCATAGCTCTATATATTCCACTTTGGAAGTCACATCTTCTTTAGTTGTCCTCATCTGTCTTCTTTTTTTGCATCAACATTTTCGTTTTTCCTGATAATTTATTTACATGCAACTTGTTCTTAGACCCAGCTAATTTTGTTGCTGTTTCCATAAGAGCTTTGGTTACTTTTCTGTTAACTTCAGATATGTCCACTTCTTCTGATGTTAGGCCTTCTAAAGCAGAGAACCTGTTCTTCAGTTCCAACTTGAAGGTATTATGGTGTTTTTTAAGGTTGGTTATGTCAATACATTTTGTTTGTCTTATGAGCTTGCCACGTTCAAGTTTAGTGTTGAGGTGCATCTTACATCTCACCAATCTATGGTCACTACCTGTGTTGAACTTGTTTAGCACACTGCAGTCTTCTATGACGAATTTTTTGTTACACATAATAAAATCAATTTCACTTGTCGTCCCGTTTGGATGTCTCCATGTCCATTTCCTGTGTGGATTTTTCTTGAAGAAGGAGTTCAAGATGAAAAACCCTTCTGCCTCTGCAAACTCAACGAGAGTATTTCCACGCTGGTTTCTGTTGCCGTGACCGAATTTACCTACTGAAGTTTCATTCTGTTGCTGTTGCCCTATTTTTGCGTTGAAATCTCCCATAATTATTTTCAAGTGCTGCTTAGCTTTATTATTTGGATGACAAATTTCCTCATAAAATTCTTCAATTTTTTCTTCAGGATGACTTGTGGTGGGTGCATAAGTTTGAATAATCTGAGCCTGGTATCTTTTCGAGAGTTGGATAACAAGTCGTGCAGCTCTGTCAGAGGAACTTTTAACTTCTACAACTTTATCCTTCAGTTTCTTGTTTATTATAAATCCAACACCACTAGTTCTGCCAGTATCTGTCCCACGATAGTAGAAGAGATGTCCACTTTTCAGTTCGATGAGATCTTCTCCTTTTCTCCTTACCTCACTTAGCCCGACGATGTCCCACTTGATCCTTTAGTAGTTCCTCTTCCAATTCAAGAAGCCTTGAATCAGAAGATAGGGAGCGTCCATTGTACGTAGCCAAGGTCAGCATCAGATGGCAGCCTAGTCCGGTCCTCCGGGGATTCTTAGCACCCTCTGCCTTCATGTCGCACTGGCCGCTGCCTTGGCCAGGTACATTCCAGCTGCCGGAGACTGAGGGCCAAGATTTAAGTTGTGAAATCATTTTGGAGGGGTTTGGCCATAACTCACTACGCTGGCCAAGCGGGTTGGTGAGTGTGGGATAGAATTTCCTCTAATCCCGATGGTATAGTTATACCGCTATTGGCGGTCGTCAGAGCCCCTTTAGTGGGAACAGGATGCACCACGAGAAGGCGGGGTTGACATTTGTCAAGGAGAGGCTGTGATGTTACCCATCACCTGACCTTACATCCCTTTAGTATATATGTACTGTATATACTAGTACAGTACTTTTCCTAGTCCGCATGATTTCAGTAAGTTGCCGCATCAATGTCGCATAATTTATAGAGCCTTAATTATGTATTATTATAATTATCTTCTTTATTCAAAATATATGAAACACAGGCTATGACAAACAAACATAAACAACAAAATTATCATTGACAGGTGTTCAGCTGATACGAGTTTCAACCGGAGACTTAGATATCAGTCAGGAATCGGCGTAAAATACATGATCTCCTAATCAAAGCTGTCTTCTGCAGTTCTGTAGGTGGTATATCAGAAAACTGCAAATTTTTTAAATGATTCATAAAATTTTTTGACATTGTTCCAAGTGTCCCGATGACAATGGGGTCTACTGTTGTGTGTTTAGTCCATAAACGAGTAACTCCTATGCCTAGGTGTCTATATTTAGTCATTTTTTCCCAGTTCTTTTTCATCGACTCTGGCATCTCCAGGAATTGCTATATCAATTATCCAGACTTTCCGATTTTTTATGACTGTTATGTCTGGTGTCAGTCTGTCAACATCACTTTTTGGATGGAGTATTATTATTATTATTAATATTATGACGTTCTAGGTGCCGATCGGTTTGAATTCGAAAATTCCACGAGATCTTGACCTGATCATTTTTTTGTAAGACTTTCTCAGCCTGATGTTACCATGAATTTTTCGATGCTGGCAGATTGTGCTTCCTGCATAATGTCCAGTGAATCAATTTTGAAACCCTGTGGTGTCTAGCTTTGTCATCTGTCTGTGCAACTTTGCTACATTCACATATAAGGAGTTTCATTTTTTTTATTTTTTTTTTATTTTGACAAAGTCGACACTTTTGGATTATCTCTGACTTTTTGTGATAATCCAAAGTGCCTTCATAACATTTGTTTGCAATGCCTGTTCTTGTGCAGCAAAAATAAGACCTATTTATTTCTTGATGGAACCCAATTTTTGCCATGCCCAAGTCAAGTTATTGTCACTTTTTCCTTCAATATTTTTTTTTTAGAAATTGTCCATGCAGTGGCTTGTTCTTCCAGCCATCTAATTTGCTATCAAACTGCTTCCTCTTGTACTCAGCCTTGCTTTCTGTTGTTTTTAATATATTTTCATTGGGCAGTGAATACCTGAAGTAGCTTTTCTCTGCTTCTGTTGATGTAATCATTCAGGCTTCTTTTTTCTTCCTCTACTACCAGTTGTACTTGTAGTAGTCCTCTGCCTCCAATTTTCCGCGGTAAGTATAATCTGTCAGCATCACTTTTCGGATGCAGTGCATGTTAAATAGCTTTCGATATTATTATTATTATTATTAATATGGGGGTAATAGGAAAGATCTCTCCTGTCCGTAAGGTAAGGTTCTCGATCCGACCCTAAGTGTGTGGTATTACGAACCTGGGAGATCACAACGTCCTGATTGTAGGCCATATTTGAAAATAAATATTGAAACAAATGAAAACAAAATTTCCAGTTATGAAACTCATTCTTTCATTTAATAATCTTCCTGTTCTGTTGCCTACTCTATGAGGAAGTAGCCAGTGCTTCGTAGTGGCAATGCAGCTGTCGTGGGAAAACGGCCCAGACCACTGAAAATTGCCAACGGCATTCAGGTGGTTGAGTACCATGGGTTCTTCAACCATTCCCCTCCCTTTTACCCTTTCACCCAGTAACACCGACGTTATTCTTTCCTAGTATGCAAATCTCGTGGTAGAAAGTAATTGGCCTCCAGAATATGCAGCATTAGGTTTTTCTCCCATAATGGGTGTGTTACCGTGAAAAAAAAAATGTAGAAAATAAAATATAGGAAACCAGTATTCGTTCGACCCATTATTTTTCTTTGATCCTCTCTGTTCCTTCGTTGTGTGACTTGTGAGTACTCTTCAAGTATATGTCAGGTACTCAAAGTGTAGGAAAAACCAATCTTCCACTTTTGACACGAAGTAGAAACATGTATTTTTCGAATGAACGACACGAAGTTTATTATACGTTTCGGAATAATAAGCTTTCAGGAAGTTCAATGATGTTTTACTGAATCAGATCTAAGATGTTTTCCGAATGGAATGGCATCTTTCAATCACTGAACTGGGAAAACAAAGGGATAAAGATTAATGGAGATTATCTAACCCACCTTCGTTTTGCTGATGACGTAGTCATTTTTGCAACTAACCCATCAGAGCTGCAGAGTATGATCCAGGAACTTGCTGACAAGAGTAAAGAAGTGGGATTAAAAATGAACTTTCAGAAGACAAAAGTGATGTTCAATGCTTTTACAAGAAATGAAGATTTATCGATTGATGGAGAAAAACTGGAGATAACAGACACGTACGTTTATCTTGGACAGCAGATATCAAGTGAGGGTCACATTGATGAAGAAATTAATCGGCGTACAAAACTTGCCTGGAGAGCTTTTGGAAGAAACAGCATAATTTTCAAGAGCAATATGCCATTATGTCTTAAAAGAAAAGTGTTTGATCAATGCATCCTTCCAGTGCTTACGTATGGTGCAGAGACGTGGACCTTAACTAAAAGAGACATACAAAGGCTGCAAACAACTCAAAACAGCATGGAGAGGTGCATGCTTTGTGTAACCAGGAGAGATAAGAAGAGGAATTCGTGGATCCGAAAAATGACGAGAGTGGAAGACATCATGATCAGAGTTAAATCCCTGAAATGGCAATGGGCTGGACATACTGCCAGAAGGACAGACCATAGATGGACAGCCGAAATTTTAGATTGGATTCCAAGGGACAGGAAAAGACCCAGAAAAAGACCACATGGGAGATGGGTGGATGAAATTCGTAAATATGCGGGAGTGACATGGAGGAGACTGGCACAAGACAGACCGTTGTGGAGGAAACTTGGGGAGACCTTCGTCCAGCAGTGGATTGATAATGGTTGACAATGATGATGATGATGATATAAAGTAAAACCCGCTGATAACGAGGAGCTCAGAACCGGAGGAAATCCTTCCTAAATTCGTTTCGTGGTGAAAAATCACACCATGTAAAAATATGTAAACGTGACATGTACGTTTTTATTATACAGTGGACAAAAAAAGTATTTTCACTCATACATTACTTTGCATAAATAGTAGAAAGCAATTGTGACGAAATGTTTTTAACCATTGGGTTACGTTTACAATAAATACACACACCTGTTTCTTTTTTTTTTACCAAACAGAAGAAATATACATATAACAAATGAACATTTTATTTTTTCATGCCAAAAAACGTATCTGCACATTAATAAAGATAAACAAACACAAGAAACTTTTGAAATTGAAAGAAAGAAGTTACTTGTGCTTAGTATGCATGCCTTTTGCTTCAATTACAATTTGAAATCGCCTGAGCATTGATTCTACAAATTTTCTCGTTGTTTCTACACAGATTTTCAGCCATTTTTCGCTGAGTGCTAGCTTAAGTTCAGTTTTGTTGGAAATTTTCCTTTTCCAAACTTGCAAATCCAACAAATGCCACAAATTCTCAATAGGGTTGAGGTCTGGGGATTATGAAGGTGTTTCAGTCGATTTTTCACTTTATAAAGCAACTACGACCTTGTTTTACAGTTGGCCTTAAAAAGCCACGTTAACGGAGTTAACCACCGCCATGTTTTACAGTTGGCCTTACATTTTTTTATTTCAAGGGAAGTGTTTAGTTTTTTCCTGGCACACATTTCTTTCCATCCGAAATGAGTTAATCGTTGGAAACTATCACATTTTGCCAAAACTTTTCTAGTTTGCTGACATAAGCTTTGGCAAACTCGAGTCTTTTCTGCCTATTTGTTTCACTGATATAAGATTTTTTCCTGGAAGTCCTGCCTCGAATATGCGAATCGTGAAGAATATTACGAATAGTTAGAGAACTTTCTATGGTCCTCGATGTTAAAGTAACATCAGTATATAGCCAATTCTCGAACACTTATGGACGGGTTTCTCGATACTTTCTTAATGATATTATTCCTCTGCTTTGCATTTAGCTTCTTCGGATTCCCAAATCGCAGATTTTTCTCTGTACCACTACCCTTTCATCGCTTTTTATTACGTACCGAACACTAGAAAAGTTCAACTTTTAACTTTTTACCAATTTCGCGATAATTTAAACCACAGTCATCAAGAGCTATGATAAACCTGTCTCGCATTGCAACGGAAAACTCGCAAACTCGCGCTTTTTCAGATCCATGACAGCTAAAACTAACTAAATTGCTCTCGAATGATCTTATAACGTGTCTTTAATACAATGCGGGACTTGCATTTGTTGTCAATTTGAATAATTTAATGTTTAACTGCTTTAAAACAGAGTGTTGGTATGTGTGCAGATATTTTTTTGGCATGAAAGGTTAACATTTTCACTTGTTATACATTGTATATATATACGTATAGCTTTAAAAGATCAAAATGTCATACTTATATATATGCATATACACTATATTGGAAAAAGTCACTGGACACCCCTTCAAAAGCAAATGAACAGATCCGCTGCTTTGTTAAGATGCGCGGTACAACTGCAAACGGTATAAAAACAAACCTGCAGCTCACCGCGATCATATCGCACTGTGAGGTTGTGTTAAAATGTCGCGGCGGGAAAGAACTTACTTTGAGAAAGGAAAGATTGTTGGGTGTTGTATTAGTGGGTTGTCCATAAGAGAAACCGAGAGGTGTTTAAACATACCCAAGTCAACTGTTTTGGATGTACTGAATAAGTGGAAGACACATGGCGTGCCTGAAGCAGCAAAACGTACCTGCATACCAAAGAAAATCAGTCATAGAGAACGTCGAAGCCTCAGGAGAGTCGTTACAACTAATCGAGGGAGTACCATACAAGACCTCAGTGTACACGTGAACAAAAATTCTGGAACCTCGGTATGTACACGTATCATTCGCAGAGAACTTCATTCCATGGGTTATCGTGGTCATGCGGCTGCTCATAAGCCTTTCATCTCCACTCGGAATGCTACTCCTCGATTAACATGGTGTAAAGAACATTTATTGTGGACCGTAGGCCAAGGGAAACGGCTCCTATGGACTGATGAATCCAGATACACGATTCTTCAGTGTGATGCCCGTGTGTGGGTATGGCGGTAGCCGGGAGAACGCTATTTACTACAGTGTACTGTTCCTACGGTGAAGTTTGGAGCTGGGAGTGTACTCGTGTGGCGGTGTTATTCGTGGTATGGTCCTATCACATTGGTTATCGTGGACAAACCTATTAACCAGCACGTTTACCTTGATATTCTGGGCAATTATGATCTACCAACTCTGTGGCAATACTATGGAACCGAGCCTTGTTGGTACCAGCATGATAATGCACCGAGCCATAAAGTAAGGACTGTTACGGCGTAGTTTGACGATAATTCCGTATCGTGTGTGGACTGGCCAGCACAGAGCCTTGATCTTAATCCCATAGAGTACGTATGGGATGAATTAGAGTGCTGCATAAGAAGTTTGAAACCAAGGCCTACTACTAAGCAACAGTTAGCGGCAGCATTATGTACTGAATGGAAGCGCATACGTATCGCTGTGTTCCAAAACTATGTCGAAAGCATTTCTCGAAGGGTCAGTGCATGCATTAAGGTCAAAGGTGGACAGAAACTGTACTAATATATGTCAATAAACGCTATGTTTCGTTCTCTTTTAGGTGAACGGTGACTTTTGTCAATATAGTGTATATATATAAAGTAAATTACAGTAGTTTCATAAATTTACAAACCAACTTTTGAAATTCCATAGCGCTGGAGGCTGCGTATAAGAAAAATCAAAAAGATAGCAAAACAACCAAAGCAAATTACTGAAAGCAGAAGAAATCTGATTCGGATAACCTAAGTCAAAGACCGAAGAAGCAAACTGGAGAAAAAGAAAGGATTATAGAAATATGGCAGCTATTATCGTTGTCGTCCTCCCATACATCTATATAGAACACAAAGTATGGGCTTCTGCATCATCCAGTTTGCAAGAAAAATAAACTAAACAGAAAAATTGCAAAGACCCTTCCCAATTACGAATAAGAAAAAACCCACTACTACTACTACCCGAAAACAACAATTGAAAAGATCTCCTGAAAATTAAGGAGTCGAAATGAAATTAAAGTAATAAAAAAGTAATAAAAAAATAATAAAACCGACATACGAAAAATAAAAATCCCGATTGCAATCTGGATGATCGCAGCCCTATTCACACTGCTTCGATCCGAGAAGTACTAAAACATCTAAGTCTCAAAAATAAAGATATAACCATACACTATACAAGGAAATAACTATTTACAGGCACATCCTAATGAAACATCGATAAATGCAAAAAGTAACTTCAATAAGTAAACCTATTTAAAATGTTTACCTAAATGAGTTCAATACTTAAATAAGAGCTATCCTAGGCTGCACCTTCACTAAAATCTAACCAAAAATGTGGTTTGAACAACGGAAACACTCTAATATTTCTTCTGATTTGTAAAAAAAGAAGCGTGTGTATGTGTTTATCGTAAAAGTAACCCAATGGTTAAACATATTTCGTCACAGTTGCTTACCACGTTTATTTATACAAAGTATGTCATCATTGTCAACCATTATCAATCCACTGCTGGACGAAGGTCTCCCCAAGTTTCCTCCACAACGGTCCGTCTTGTGCCAGTCTCCTCCATGTCACTCCCGCATACTTTCGAATTTCATCCACCCATCTCCCATGTGGTCTTCTTCTGGGTCTTTTCCTGTCCCTTGGAATCCAATCTAAAATTTCAGCTGTCCATCGATGGTCTGTCCTTCTGGCAGTATGTCCAGCCCATTGCCATTTCAGGGATTTAACTCTGATCATGATGTCCTCCACCCTTGTCATTTTTCTGATCCACGAGTTCCTCTTCTTATCTCTCCTGGTTACACCAAGCATGCACCTCTCCATGCTGCTTTGAGTTGTCTGCAGCCTTTGTATGTCTCTTTTAGTTAAGGTCCACGTCTCTGCACCATACGTAAGCACTGGAAGGATGCATTGATCAAACACTTTTCTTTTAAGACATAATGGCATATTGCTCTTGAAAATTATGCTGTTTCTTCCAAAAGCTCTCCAGGCAAGTTGGAAAGGGAGTGAAACAAGGTGACACCATATCTCCGAAGTTCTTTAATGCCACATTGAAAAATGTCTTTCAATCACTGAACTGGGAAAACAAAGGGATAAAGATTAATGCAGATTATCTAACCCACCTTCGTTTTGCCGATGACTTAGTCATTTTTGCAACAACCCCATCAGAGCTGCAAAGTATGATCCAGGAACTTGCGGACAAGAGTAAAGAAGTGGGATTAAAAATGAACTTTCAAAAGACAAAAGTGATGTTCAATGCTTTTACAAGAAATGAAGATTTATCGATTGATGGAGAAAAGCTGGAGATAACAGACACGTACGTTTATCTTCGACAGCAGATATCAAGTGACGGTCACATTGATGAAGAAATTAATCGGCGTACAAAGTATGTATGTGTGCAAATATTCGTACTTTTTTTTGTCCACTGTATATCCACATATTTAATAACATATGCCAACACTTTTTCACCATTTTGTAGCTCTGTAATGATGGGTACTTGGTCGTTTACGGATAACAGTTTTTTTCTTAGATATTTTTTCACTTATAAAAGATCAAGATTTCATACTTGACGGCTAATACGTAAGTTGATCGCTGTTTAACAACACACATGAAGCAATAGCAGCGCCAATCTTCCCAATGCAACGCTCACTTGAAGGATAAAAGGGGAAATGGACACAATACTAGGATTTGTTATATCGTGTTTACGTTCCTCCCCTCTTCCTCTCTGCAATAATCGCCCAGAAATCCACTTAATATATGTGTGTGTGTGTGAATCCCACCCATCCTCTTTTTGCCTAGGAGTAGGGCGCCTGTTTTCAACTATGCTGACAATATACTCCAAAAGCATAGCCTATTGAAGTGGGTATCGGAGATTGTCTTGCTGATTCTCTTGTCGAGCATTTGATGTACTCCCTTCCCGTTGCTTTTCTATCAACATTCTTCCACTGGTACACCAAAATTCCTCTGTGTTGTTTCAATTTCGTCTTTTATGTCACCATTTCCATTCCTCTATTCCAGGACAGTTGGCAGCATGTTTTCTCTACCTCGTTAAATCCGGGGACTTCATTAAATTGCGTTCGTTAAAAACGATCAAATTTGTTTTGAATTAACATTATAAAAAACAAAAGTTCCTTTTTCGAAATGTTGCAATTCAAAAATGTTCCAATTGCAAGATTTCGAAAATTTAAAGCAACCCAGGGACATATAAACTCTTTTGTGGAAGTGACTATGAACTTTCCTTTCACCTTGATATTACATTGACTTTAAATATTAAACAATTTAAACTATTATATTTTGCTCATAAATTAATTTTATTTGGACTTTAAATAACGAAAAATTCGAACTGTTGTATCTTTTTTTTTTTGTATTAATTGAAATATTCTTCTTCAGTTGTGTACAGGACTGGTATAACTGTAACTTTGATTTAATTTCCATCAAAATATCTCTTTATTATCAGACAACGATTTATTGGATGTGCATACTTGCTACTGTGTCTACGACGCACCCAAAATCTGACCGTTTTACAACGTCATCAGTTACACTGACAAATGTATACTTATATGTCTTCCCATTTGTGCTACTGTTTTATTCATTTGAAAATGGCCTTAGTGGAAGCCCGGAAGGTCTCATGTTTTAATGTTTTAATTTTTTTAACAATCAAATAACATCTTTTTGGACTTGTGAGGGTTTTTAACTTCTTTAAGTTTTTAAGGTATCGTGCAACGAAGGAACCTTCCTGAAATTTTTACTCTACAACTTCTGACACCAAAATGTTAACCGATGTAAATTCGGGTGGAAACGAATCGCTGGATTAGCGTATCGCCCTAATTTCGAGATAATTCCGCAGCCAACTGTAAACATGCAGAAAAGGATGCCAATTCTATGTACAGCGTTTTATTTACAAGCTAGCTAATTATGTAAGTTACGATTTACATCATCATCATCATCATTGTCAACCATTATCAATCCAATGCTAGACGAAGGTCTCCCCAAGTTTCCTCCACAACGGTCTGTCTTGTGCCAGTCTCCTCCACGTCACTCCCGCATACTTTCGAATTTCATCCACCCATCTTCCATGTGGTCTTCTTCTTAGTCTTTTTCTGTCCCTTGGAATCCAATCTAAAATTTCGGCTGTCCATCGATGGTCTGTTCTTTTGGCAGTATGTCCAGCCCATTGCCATTTCAGGGATTTAACTCGGATCATGATGTTCCTCTTCTTATCTCTCCTGGATACACCAAGCATGCACCTCTCCATGCTGCTTTGAGTTGGCGGCAGCCTTTGTATGTCTCTTTTAGTTAAGGTCCACGTCTCTGCACCATACGTAAGCACTGGAAGGATGCATTGATCAAACATTTTTCTTTTAAGACATAATGGCATATTGCTCTTGAAAATTACGCCGTTTCTTCCAAAATCTCTATAGGCAAGTTTTGTACGCCGATTAATTTCTTCATCAACGTGACCCTCACTTGATATCTGCTGTCCAAGATAAACGTACGTGTTTGTTATCTCCAGCTTTTCTCCATCAATCGATAAATCTTCCATTCTTGTAAAAGCATTGAACATCACTTTTATCTTCTGAAAGTTCATTTTTAATCCCACTTTCTTACTCTTGTCAGCAAGTTCCTGGATCATACTCTGCAGCTCTGATGGGGTAGTTGCAAAAATGACTATGTCATCAGCAAAACGAAGGTGGGTTAGATAATCTCCATTAATCTTTATCCCTTTGTTTTCCCAGTTCAGTGATTGAAAGACATTTTCCAATGTGGCATTAAAGAGCTTCGGAGATATGGTGTCACCTTGTCTCACTCCTTTTTAAATTTTTATGTGTGTTGTATTTTCAAACAGCCGAATCTTTGCACTAGCATTTTCATATATGTTATTAATAATATTAATGTACGCATCTTCAATACCGCAGGATTTCAGAGCCATTGTAACTGCTGATGATTTCACCGAATCAAAGGCTTTTTCATAATCGATAAAAGCCATGCACAATGGAAGTTCATATTCCCTCGCTCTTTCAATTAGTTCTCTCAGTAAGTGGATATGATCTATTGTGCTGTAGCCACTCCTGAATCCAGCTTGTTCTCTCGGTTGAGCCATGTCCAGTGTCACATTCAAGCGGTGTGAAAGAACTTTAGTGAAGATTTTGTAAACCACTGATAGGAGGCTGATAGGTCTGTAGTTCCTGAGATCCTCAATGTCACCTTTTTTATGTAGCAAGATCATTGTAGCGTTGTTCCAATCCTCAGGAATCTTCCTTTCATTAAGGCATCGAGTGAAAATTTGGGCGAGTACTGTTTCGATTTCTCCACTTGCTTCTTGTATGATGTCTACAGTAATTCCATCTTCTCCTGGAGCTTTTCCCCGCTTCATGTTCTTGATTGCATGTGCAACTTCTGCTGGAAGGACTGGAAGAACTCTGGTACTGGTACCTTTCATGTCTGGAGTACACGTATCATCCCTTTCATATAATTTGGAGTAGAAATCTTTCACTCTTGTCAAAATTTCGCCTCTATTTCTTGTTACAGAACCATCTTCTTTTCTCAGTGCCATAATTTGTTTTCTTCCCTTACTGAGATGTCTCTTTGCTATCTTTAGGCTTTGGTTGTTTTTAATTGCTTTCCTTACTAGTTCACAGTTGAATTTCCTTACGTCTTCAGTGATACTTTTTCGTACTGTCTTGCATAGCTCTATATATTCTACTTTGGAAGTCACATCTTCTTTAGTTGTCCTCATCTCTCTTCTTTTTTGCATCAACATTTTGGTTTTTCCTGATAATTTGTTCACATGCAACTTGTTATTAGACCCAGCTAATTTGGTGCTGTTTCCATAAGAGCTTTGGTTACTTTTCTGTTAATTTCAGAAATATCCACTTCTTCTGATGTTAGGCCTTCTAAAGCAGAGAATCTGTTCTTCAGTTCCAACTTGAAGGTATTATTAAGGTTGGTTATGTCAATACATTTTGTTTGACTTATGAGCTTGCTACGTTCGAGTTTAGTGTTGAGGTGCATCTTACATCTCACCAATCTAGGGTCACTACCTGTGTTGAACTTGTTTAGCACACTGCAGTCTTCTATGACGAATTGTTTGTTACACATAATAAAATCAATTTCACTTGTGGTCCCATTTGGATGTCTCCATGTCCATTTCCTGTGTGGCTTTTTCTTGAAAAAGGAGTTCAAGATGAAAAACCCTTCTACCTCTGCAAACTCTACGAGAGTATTTCCACGATGGTTTCTGTTGCCGTGACCGAATTTACCTACTGAAGTTTCATTCTGTTGCCGTTGCCCTATTTTTGCATTGAAATCTCCCATAATTATTTTCAAGTGCTGCTTACCTTTATTATTTAGATGACAAATTTCCTCATAAAATTCTTCAATTTCTTCTTCAGCATGACTTGTGGTGGGTGCATAAGTTTGAATAATCTGAGCCTGGTATCTTCTCGAGAGTTGGATAATGAGTCGTGCAGCTCTGTCAGAGGAACTTTCAACTTCTACAACTTTATCCTTCAGTTTCTTGTTTATTATAAATCCAACACCACTAGTTCTGCCAGTATCAGTTCCACGATAGTAGAAGAGATGTCCACGTTTCAGTTCAATGAGATCTTCTCCTTTTCTCCTTACCTCACTTAGCCCGACGATGTCCCACTTGATCCTTTGTAGTTCCTCTTCCAATTCAAGAAGCCTTGAATCAGAAGATAGGGAGCGTCTATTATACGTAGCCAAGTTCAACATATTCTCTATATTTACATAGAGGGCCAAGGTCAACATATTCTCTATATTTACATAGAGGGCCTTATATGCGCCCATCAGTTTATACTCTTTCCTACCCAGGAATAGGAATAAGAGAAAGTCTACTTACGTAGTCCTGTGGTAAATAATACTCAAGACAAGGAAAAATCACAATTTCTCTCTATTAGCAACGTCCGAAGAAGCTATCTCGATCATACAGGCGGCGGTTGGTTCTCTTCGATGGCGGGAAGGAGTAGCACGTATATTTATAACTTCCGTTTTCGAAAGTTTTGAAAAACGGAATTTCGCCCTCAGGCGTAAAACGACCCCCTCCTTCAGATCTGTTTAGTTATGCTTCGATCTCGAAAACCCCACAGATGAAAGAAATTACAGGGAAGTTTTTACGCCGTCTAACTTCTTTTTTTGGAAAACTTTTCTCCATTTTTAAGCTGAAATACAAATGTTTATGGAATAAAGTGACATTTAAAAAAAATATTGGGCAGAAGAAGCATCGCGAGAAACAGAAATTAAGGTCACGGGGAAAATTTTTACTCCTTTAAACTTCCGTTTTCGAAAATTTCGAAAGATGAAATACCGTCCCCGAAGACAAAATGACCATCCTCCCAATTTATCTTCGGCTTTGCATTGATCTTGAGAATGACCCAAATGATGGCAAAAAAAAAAAAAAAACAACAACCGCGGAATTCCGCGAATTCGTGGAAGAATTTCATGTATGGTTAGTTGCTAGATGTCCAATCCGCTGGTCATCTGATTGGCCTGCGTGATCTTGTGGAATGGCCACCTAGATCCTTCGACCTCACCCCACTCGACATATCTGTGGGGGTCATCTAAAACACCTGGTGCATGATGAGAAAATCCGCGTCGAACACCAGGTCTCATTGGTTCCAGGGAAGTGAGAGAACCAGTGCCGTAAGACATACACACCACCTATGGTTCACCTCCAAGATGAGTTCTGGTTCGAATCGGATCTCGATGAGGTATGGAAGTTGTGTTTCACGTACGCACTGGCTCTCTCCATTCCCTTAAACTAGTGTCCCTAAATTAGGGACGGGCAACTGCTTATAGCGCATTGAATTGCTCACAGTGGTCGTTAAACCCCCAAATTAAAAAAATGGTTTACCCAGAACTCGAACTCAGGCCTATCTTGAAGGGATGGTAAGACACCAGCGCTGAAACCACTGCGCCGCCAGAAGCCACCAGTTTTATTTATAAATCGCTGTTACTTTTTTGGTTTCCCCATTTTAATTTGAAGCGTCTGAACCACCAGCAACCTAACACATACAAGACTACCTATTATATATATATATATATATATATATATATATCATCATCATCATCATCATTGTCAACCATTATCAATCCACTGCTGGACGAAGGTCTCCCCAAGTTTCCTCCACAACGGTCTGTCTTGTGCCAGTCTCCTCCATGTCACTCCCGCATATTTACGAATTTCATCCACCCATCTCCCATGTGGTCTTTTTCTGGGTCTTTTCCTGTCCATTGGAATCCAATTTAAAATTTCGGCTGTCCATCGATGGTCTGTCCTTCTGGCAGTATGTCCAGCCCATTGCCATTTCAGGGATTTAACCCTGATCATGATGTCTTCCACTCTCGTCATTTTTCGGATCCACGAGTTTCTCTTCTTATCTCTCCTGGTTATACCAAGCATGCACCTCTCCATGCTTCTTTGAGTTGTCTGCAGCCTTTGTATGTCTCTTTTAGTTAAGGTCCACGTCTCTGCACCATACGTAAGCACTGGAAGGATGCATTGATCAAACACTTTTCTTTTAAGACATAATGGCATATTGCTCTTGAAAATTATGCTGTTTCTTCCAAAAGCTCTCCAGGCAAGTTTTGTACGCCGATTAATTTCTTCATCAATGTGACCCTCACTTGATATCTGCTGTCCAAGATAAACATACGTATCTGTTATCTCCAGTTTTTCTCCATCAATCGATAAATCTTCATTTCTTGTAAAAGCATTGAACATCACTTTTGTCTTCTGAAAGTTCATTTTTAATCCCACTTCTTTACTCTTGTCAGCAAGTTCCTGGATCATACTCTGCAGCTCTGATGGGGTAGTTGCAAAAATGACTACGTCATCAGCAAAACGAAGGTGGGTTAGGTAATCTCCATTAATCTTTATCCCTTTGTTTTCCCAGTTCAGTGATTGAAAGACATTTTCCAATGTGGCATTAAAGAGCTTCGGAGATATGGTGTCACCTTGTCTCACTCCCTTTCCAATTTTTATGTGTGTTGTATTTTCAAACAGCCGAATCTTTGCACTTGCATTTTCATAGATGTTATTAATAATATTAATGTATGCATCTTCAATACCGCAGGATTTCAGAGCCGTGGTAACTGCTGATGGTTTCACTGAATCAAAGGCTTTTTCATAATCGATAAAAGCCATGCACAATGGAAGTTCATATTCCCTCGCTCTTTCAATTAGTTCTCTCAGTACGTGGATATGATCTATTGTGCTGTAGCCACTCCTGAATCCAGCTTGTTCTCTCGGTTGAGCCATGTCCAGTGTTACCTTCAAGCGGTGTGAAAGAACTTTAGTGAAGATTTTATAAACCACTGATAGGAGGCTGATAGGTCTGTAGTTCCTGAGATCCTCAATGTCACCTTTTTTATGTAGCAGGATCATTGTAGCATTGTTCCAATCCTCAGGAATCTTCCCTTCATTAAGGCATCGAGTGAAAATTTGGGCGAGTACTGTTTCGATTTCTCCACTTGCTTCTTGTATGATGTCTATAGTAATTCCATCTTCTCCTGGAGCTTTCCCCCGCTTCATGTTCTTGATTGCATGAGCAACTTCTGCTGGGAGGACTGGAAGAACTCTGGTACCTTTCATGATGTCTGGAGTACATGTATCATCCTTTTCATATAATTTGGAGTAGAAATCTTTCACTCTTGTCAAAATTTCGCCTCTATTTCTTGTTATAGAACCATCTTCTTTTCTCAGAGCCATAATCTGTTTTCTTCCCTTACTGAGATGTCCCTTTGCTATCTTAAGGCTTTGGTTGTTTTCAATTGCTTTCCTCACTAGCTCACAGTTGAATTTCCTTACGTCTTCAGTGATACTTTTTCGTGTTGTCTTGCATAGCTCTATATATTCCACTTTGGAAGTCACATCTTCTTTAGTTGTCCTCATCTCTCTTCTTTTTGCATCAACATTTTGGTTTTTCCTGATAATTTGTTCACATGCAACTTGTTCTTAGACCCAGCTAATTTTGTTGCTGTTTCCATTAGAGCTTTGGTTACTTTTCTGTTAACTTCCGAAATATCCACTTCTTCCGATGTTAGGCTTTCTAAAGCAGAGAATCTGTTCTTCAGTTCCAACTTGAAAGTATTATGGTGTTTTTTAAGGTTGGTTATGTCAATACATTTTGTTTGTCTTATGAGCTTGCCACGTTCCAGTTTAGTGTTGAGGTGCATCTTACATCTCACCAATCTATGGTCACTACCTGTGTTGAACTTGTTCAGCACACTGCAGTCTTCGATGACGAATTTTTTGTTACACATAATAAAATCAATTTCACTTGTCGTTCCAATTGGATGTCTCCATGTCCATTTCCTGTGTGGCTTTTTCTTGAAAAGGAGTTCAAGATGAAAAATCCTTCTGCCTCTGCAAACTCAACGAGAGTATTTCCACGCTGGTTTCTGTTGCCGTGACCGAATTTACCTACTGAAGTTTCATTCTGTTGCCGTTGCCCTATTTTTGCATTGAAATCTCCCATAATTATCTTCAAGTGCTGCTTACCTTTATTATTTAGATGACGAATTTCCTCATAAAATTCTTCAATTTCTTCTTCAGGATGACTTGTGGTGGGTGCATAAGTTTGAATAATCTGAGCCTGGTATCTTCTCGATAGTTGGATAACGAGTCGTGCAGCTCTGTCAGAGGAACTTTCAACTTCTACCACTTTATCCTTCAGTTTCTTGTTTATTATAAATCCAACACCACTAGTTCTGCCAGTATCTGTCCCACGATAATAGAAGAAATGTCCACTTTTCAGTTCAATGAGATCTTCTCCTTTTCTCCTTACCTCACTTAGCCCGACGATGTCCCACTTGATCCTTTGTAGTTCCTCTTCCAATTCAAGAAGCCTTGAATCAGAAGATAGGGAGCGTCCGTTATAGGTAGCCAAGGTCAGCAACAAATGGCAGCCTAGTCCGGTCCTCCGGGGATTCTTAGCACCCTCTGCCTTCATGTCGCACTGGCCGCTGCCTTGGCCAGGTACATTCCAGCTGCCGGAGACTGAGGGCCAAGATTTAAGTTGTAGAGTCATTTTGGAGGTGTTTGGCCATAACTCACCACGCTGGCCAAGCGGGTTGGTGAGTGTGGGATAGCATTTCCTCTGATCCCGATGGTATAGTTATACCGCTATTGGCGGTCGTCAGAGCCCCTTTAGTGGGAACAGGATGCACCACGAGAAGGCGGGGTTGACATTTGTCAAGGAGAGGCTGTGATGTTACGCATCACCTGACCTTACATCCCTATATATATATATATATATATGTATGTTTCAGCTTGAAGTTACTTCTTTTGGCCGCAGGGCCGTAGCCAGGGAAAGGTTTCAGGTTTTAAACCCTTCCTGAAATGTTAAATATATCTCAAAAATAAAATAATTGTTTTATGAGTTTTAAAATTTTTTGTAACTAGTAGCATATAGCATATACAATAGAGCAATTGAATTAGAGATAATTGTCTAGTAACGTGTAGCACCACCTTTCGCCTGATGACGGCGGCGATTCGTCTCGGCATGGACTCGACAAGACACCGGAAGCGTTGGGAAGCCATACGGATCCATGACTCCTGAACAAGATCCCACAGTTCACGAAGATTTGATGGAGGGGGTCATAGCCTCGAACATTTCTCTCGATGGCATCCCAGATTTGCTCGATGGGATTGAGGTCAGGTGACCTAGCTGGCCGAGGAAGCGAGGTCACGTCGGTGGAGTGTTCATCCAACCATTCGGATACAATTCGGGAGCGATGTCACGGTGCATTGTCTTGTTGCAGGATGAGGTCACCAGTGGGATGTTGAAGACGCACAAACGGGAGCAAAGGATTGTCCAGGATATCCCGGTAACGTTGACCTGTGAGGGACGATGTCACACGTACCAGGGGTTCCATTTCAGTCCACGTAAACAGTCCTCAGACGAGAATGCCACCCCCAAAAGCTTGAAGAGTACGCTGCTGGCAAGAAGGATCCATCGCTTCATGTGGTTTGCGCCGTACTCTTATCCTGCCATCCGCATGTACCAACGTGAATCTCGACTCATCAGTCCAGGAAACATTTTTCCACGTGTCAAGGGTCCAGTGGCGATGTTCCCGCGCCCATGCGAATCTTTGCACCCTGTGATGTGCGGCCAGCAGCGGTACCCTCGTGGGACGATGGCTTCTGTACCCCATAGCGAGGAGATGGTTCTGGATGGTGTGGCTACTTACACGTTTTTGTGCACCAGCGTTAAATTGCCGAGTGATTTCTTGCACTGTGGCCCATCTATTTGCTGTTACAATACGAGCTAGCCGACGATGACCCCGCTCATCCACACGCTGTTGTCCACGGCAGTTGGCCCTTGCAGGGATGGTTTTACCGGATTCGATGTACTCACGGTGCACCCGTGACACAGTGGCTCGTGAAAATCCCAGTGCCTGGACGACTTCCGAGATGGAGTGACCCATTCGTCATGCCCCGACAATTTTCCCACGATCAAATGCGCTTAGATCCTTCGTCTTACCCATACTGCTCCCGACACTTGCTGATTCACGTCGCATCACTCGTTATATTGTCGGATCGCTGCATACGTCATGTCGTTTCCGTTTACAGGGCCGTGCCACAGCGCCATATTTGCATAACGCCAGCTGTCTCTAATTCAATTGCTCTTCGATGTAAGTCAGTATTTGAAAAATGGGGAGTATTAAATAGGGGAATTGCGTGTGCAAATAAAATGTGACAGAGAAAAAACTCAACGTATGTATGACGCGTACATTGAAAATTAATTTTCAAATTCAGAACCCCCCGCCCCTTCTCTCCGAAAATTATTTCTGATTACGGCTCTGTTTGGCTGTAATACGAACGATTTAAATTTTAAATATTCACTTGGCGATTAGTTGCTGCTGTCACCCAGAGTTTAATCTGATTTATAAAGTTTTGCGCGCTCATTAGAATAAGATATTCTATCATTCGTGCATGTGCGAAAGCTTGAAATTATTGTAAATTATCCACTACACCGCTAAAAGGAGAGAAATTTCAAATGTTTCTAGTTATTACCTGCAGTTTCTGAGGCGTTTGAAAGTTTTATAATGAAGACTACAGAAACAGTGGGAAGTGTGACCAGTGAGTAATTACATTTTGTTCTTTCTGGTTTGGAATACTTTTCGTGCTATCTGCCCTGCATCGTTTGTCATATTTTTCTTTGTCAGAAAAATAAAAAAACTAACCATACACATTCATCACAACAAAGTGGAACGGAATGTTCGTTGCAAAACACAATGAATCATAGCAGGGGTCTGCAGCGGAAGTTCTTTGCCCTCAATAGACTTGCCAGGCCAGCATTCTCTAGTGTTCTTCTTTCTCGGCTCAAACGCAATGCAACACATCTTCTTTCTTCAGCTGTTTGTTCAACAGGGATCGTTTCTTCAGATGATTTGCTCATTTACTTCTCTATATCACATTTCTGACTTTTTGTCTTTCAGAGAGCATATTGTTTAGTCTTTCGGTTCCTGCATTGTTTAGTATTTCGTATTCAATACTTTATGCTTCATTCGGTGCCTGATAAATAATTTCCTAACGTGGCCTAAGTGAAGTCAAAAAGAGAATACTCCTTGCTTAGCATTTTACTGCTTTATTTATTTATTTATTTATTTATTTGAACTTCATCTACCCTTGATTTTAGGAACTACTTTTTCTAGATGACGAAATACCTTAAGACAAAAATCATCCTAAACAGGAATGCAGAAGAATGGGAAAAGCAAATACTGAGTCAAAAACAAAAAAAAAAAAAGAAGGAGAGAAGATACGTACATACTCCGAAGTTGCAAATTATAGGAACATCTATCTAAAGCGTATTGAGCGTCCCTTGGCCATCCCAATAGCTCCGATTCGATGTGACTATGAGGTACTGATATCTTTCTACAGATATTCAGCACACACTGAAGTTGCAAATTATTAAGAACATCTATCTAAAGTGTGCTGGGCCTCTCTTGGCCTTCACAATAGCTCCGATTCGATGTGACTACGACGTGCTGATATCTTTCTACAGATATTCAGCAGACACTGAAGTTGCAAATTATTAGGAACATCTATCTGATTGAGTGTTGGGCCTCCGTTGGACTTCAAAATAGCTCCTATTTGATGTAACTACGAGGTGCTGGTATTTTTTGCAGATATTCGCAAAGCGTAGGCGTGGGCGTCTGACAACTGCCGAATATTCTCTGGAGGAAGATCCCTGCTAAGAATGACCCTCTCAATCTCATACCACATATGTTCAATTGGATTAGTTTTTGGGGGCTTTGGTGGCCATTTTAGACTTTGAAGTTATTGTCATGCTTTCGGCACCGCTGTCCATAATTCCGTCGGAATCCTGGGTGGAGGATCCAAAGTTCGAACGGACTTTGCGATCGGAGTGTATTCTATGTGGAATGCCTATATCCGTTGACAGGGTTCATGTCCAGTGAACGTGGAGACCATTCCATGGGGGAAACTTCGGCTGAATGTTTTTCTAATCATGTTATAGTCCGTGTAGAGATGCATTGTCCAGTTGGAAAGGTCCATTACCCTATGGTTGTATGATGACCATGAACGAAAGCAGATGGTCTGCAAGGATGGACACATAGTGCGAGCAGTTCAGAGCTGCATCTAGACGTACCAGAGATCCGAACGTGTGCCAGTTGAACACAAGCTAGACTATAACCGAGCCATCAGCCTGAACGGTTTCTTGTTGACATGCAGGGTCCATCGTTGCGTGTGGTTTCCTTAAGATCCGCACCTTTTTGTCTGCTCTAAATAAGTGGAAACTCATCTGATTGGACCAGGAGACCCGTCTTCAATCATCCACTGTCCTGTACCGATGATGTGGCGTTGAAAGGAAGGATGAAATTTGTCGTTGACATACACTCCGAGCACTTGAACCACTTCAGGGCCATCGATTAGCTTTGCTGCCACCAGCAGGAAGGGTCTGGTTGACTTCGTCGACAATCACTTCGTCGACAACTCATTTCATTGGCACTCAATTCGTCGACATTGTACAGTATATACAAACCATCGATTCCGAAAATAGCGAAAATAAGTTCAGAACCACCAAATTTGGTATACTATCTCATGGTACTGCAACTTAAATCGTAGATTGTTTTTGGAAGAGGTCGGGCCCTGGGTAAAGGGGCCCCATGCAACATTTTCGTAAAATACGGAGCTTAAACTTTTGTATCGATTTCTCCTCAATGGGGGAGAAATCGATACAAACGTTTAAGCTCCGTACTATTAAAATCGTTGAGCCAATGACTTTCCTGTTTTATTTACTTGCATTTTTATCAAACTTAGGAACAGGATCTGCCAAACATGAAGCTGATTTGTCATATTTAAGTTCAACATCGCAGCAATTTTATGCATAAGTCATGGTAAATTTAAATGCTTTACGAATATTTTGTTGAGTTCAATATTCTTTCTGCGTTATTCTTAATTTGATTGTTACTTCACTAATCACACCACCTGTGAATTCTCATTTCCATTAGAATGAAGTGAAAAGGCCGCTTGATATACATTAGCATTCATCAACTTCAAAATTCAGAAAATGTAACTTACGTTGTCGAACGTGTTGCTTGGTTAAGGCAAAATGCTGACTCTTTGTAACATTTGCAAAATATAATATCAAGCCTATTACTAGAACAATGAATTTCTTTTTCTGCCGGTCTATCATCGTCATCTGAAATGCAGAAAAATCAGATTATTTACACAATATTTCTTATTTCTGACATTTTTACAGCAAGAAATAATAATAATAAGATTTCGACAGAGGTATTTTGAAACCCAAGCTCCAGTTTTCATTTACTTTGGGAAGTATTCTGTATTGAAACAGCGAATATTATTTCACAAATTAGTGTCTAAATTTCATTCTTTATTGCATTTCATGATGTTATCATTCACGATCAGATTTCTAAATAAATAAACGAATAAACATTTGCTACTGATAATAGTTAAAAATTGTAATTTTATAGGTACATATTTGGGTTGTAAGTAGTAAATAAATTAGTAATCTGCGTGAATAGAGCATATCTTGCTTTTACAGTCTTCCGTTAATTGCACTTTTGCTGTTCTAACCTTTTTCGGTTCTTCGAAAGAGCTGTCAGTTTCAGACTATTGCATCCCCCCCTCATACTTACAGGTATTGTAAATTGCTTGGTGAAAGTTCAAATTGGCAGACATTATAAACTGTCCAGTGTAACGTGTTACGTGGCATGACGTAGATGACGTACTGCTGAGGTGACGCATGTTTCAAATCGGCAGGACAGTGGCGGATCATTCGTAAACGATCATTTACAAAAGATCCATCACTATATTTCAAAAAAATATTGGACCATTCGTTGTGGAGGACAGACTCAATTTCTTTCAGTGACGATGGTAGGGCGAAATTGTTCTTAAATCTCTTCTCCAATTCTACCCCCAGGAGCTCAATAATGTTTATGTCTGGTAATTGTTCAAGACATGGGTGACGTTTAACTTCAGTTTCATGCTCCTCAAACTAAGATCGGGCACATGTGGCCGTACACTGAAGAGCAATTGAATTAGAGATACCTGTCTAGTAACGTGTAACACCGCCTTTCGCCCTGATGACGGCGGCGATTCGTCTCGGCATGGACTCGACAAGACACCGGAAGCGTTTGGAAGCCATACGGATCCACGACCCCTGAACAAGCTCACACAGTTCACGAATATTTGATGGAGGGGGTCAGAGCCTCGAACATCTCTCTCGATGGCATACCAGATGCGCTCGATGGGATTGAGGTCAGATGACCTAGCTGGCCAAGGAAGCGAGGTCACGTCGGTGGAGTGTTCATCCAACCATTCGGATACAATTCGGGAGCTGCATTGTCTTGTTGCAGGATGAGGTCCCCAGTGGGATGTTGAAGACGCACAAACGGGAGCAAATGGTCGTCCAGGATATCCCGGTAACGTTTACCTGTGAGGGACGATGTCACACGTACCAGGGGTCCCATTTCAGTCCACGTAAACAGTCCCCAGACGAGAATTCCACCCCCACCAGCTTGAAGAGTACCCTGCTTACAAGAAGGATCCATCGCTTCATGTGGTTTGCGCTGTACTCGTATCCTGCCATCCGCATGTACCAACGTGAATCTCGACTCATCAGTCCAGGCAACATTTTCCCACATGTCTAGGGTCCAGTGGCGATGTTCCCGCGCCCATGCTAATCTTTGCACCCTGGGATGTGCGGTCAGCAGCGGTACCCTCGTGGGACGATGGCTTCTGTACCCCATAGCGAGGAGATGGTTCTGGATGGTGTGGCTACTTACACGTTTTTGTGCACCAGCGTTAAATTGCCGAGTGATTTCTTGCACTGTGGCCCATCTATTTGCTGTTACAATGCGAGCTAGCCAACGATGACCCCACTCATCCACACGTTGTTGTCAACGGCAGTTGGCCCTTGCAGGGATGGTTTTACCGGATTCGATGTACTCACGGTGCACCCGTGACACAGTGGCTTGTAAAAATCCCAGTGTCTGCATGACTTCCGAGATGGAGTGACCCATTCGTCATGCCCCGACAATTTGCCCACGATCAAATGCGCTTAGATCCTTCGTCTTACCCATACTGCGTCCGACTCTTACTGATTCCCGTCGCATCACTCCTTATCTTGTCGGATCGCTGCATACGTCATGTCGTTTCCGTTTACAGGGCCGCCCACAGCGCCACATTTGCATAACGCCAGCTGTCTCTAATTCAATTACTCTTCAGTGTATGTATTAGAGTATTGTCATCTTGAAAGACAGTTTCGTCTGGGTGATAAACCTAGACAACCCAGAATATTAAGGAACGTCATGGTTGTTACCACAGTTGGAAACGGGTCAAACATTTTGGACCGGACAAATCTGCTTTGAGATATAAATTCGAATATATCATCATCATTAACCATTATCAATCCACTGCTGGATGAAGGGCTCAAGAACACCAGTTGGTATGAATTGAAGAGAGGATTGATGTTGGTTAATCTGTGTACATTGTTGCCTACCTGATAAATAACTTTGAAGAAGAGAATGTTCATTGTTCCTTATTCCTATAGTGTATAATTTGTGTAGTAAGATATTATGATTTATGGTATCAAAAGCTTTGGATAGGTCTAAAAATAAAGCGATGGTATATAAGTTGAGTTCAAATTATGTTGGACTGTTTGTTGTGTATATAATAACACATCTGAGCCTAAATTGATAAGTTTTAACAAAGATCAAATAGTAGCTCTATAAAAATATGATAAACTTTCTTAACTATTTCTATATTTTATATTTTACGAAAGTAAATAATCGTAGTCTTACGAGGCGTTTTCTACTGGTTGTCCCACTAGCTACCAAAACTGGCGTTTCTTTAGTAATATTAACACCAATGAAGATATTGCAACGAAATTTGCAGTGGATTTACCTCATTTCGTGCTAAGTGTGATGACATCACAACATGTGCTGGAAGTGGCCAGCACATGTTGAACCCAGCGCAACACATTGTGGAAAGTCCATGCCAGTACGTCCGCCGTCATTGCTTGAATTTTAGATATTCCCATAAAAGTAATCAAGAGGCGTCAGATCGGGTGAGCGCGGTGGCAATAGACCCTTCACAATGACGCGGTCGCCGAAAAAGGTCTGAATTTCGGCCATATTGGTGTGCGATGTGTGAGACGTCACTCCATCATGCTGGTAATATCCAATGGAGAGTTCTTCGCCGTCCAATTGATTTTTAAAGGTGTTGGATATTTCCAAAAATGCCGTATACTGATACATTTTCACGCGTACGCGAACAGCCACGGGCACTCACTATCAACAACCGTATTGTGCTAGGCGAAATGGCATAACAAAGCAGCAGAGAGGCGTGTCTGGCTAGCTGGCGGATTGCTCCTCACTGGCAAAACACTTAGGAATGTGTCTGCCACTAAGGAGCATTGAGGCTGGCTGGCGGACAGCGCCGGGTTCAATGCTGTCTGGACGCAAATGGTGGCCACTTCCAGCACATGTTGTGATGTCATCACACTTAGCACGAAATGAGGTATGTCCACCTCAAATTTCGTTGGAATATCTTCATTGGTGTTAATATTATTAAAGAAATGTCGGGTTCGGTAGCGAGAGGGACACCCTGTATAAGTAACGCCTCCGCTAAAGTGTCTCGCGCATGACTTGTTGCCTAGCAACTAGTCAGACAGCAAACGATTGTTTGTGCCATTATCTTCATTTTACTGTGCAAATGAAATTACATCTAATTGTTCGTATTTAATTGTGTTTAAAACGGATGATTCTTTTTCAACTGTGTCGACGGGAGTCAAGTAACGATCAGTTATAGAGTTATTAACTCATTAAAAAGTACCTCTCAAAGAAATAAACTATACATGCAGTTTATGGTTCTGGAACTTGGTACATCGGCATCATTCATTGTTGGGTAAGAAAATCAAAGTACAGTGGAGGAATGTTGGCCGTAAAGGATCAACCGCAAAGTGGGAGGCCAGTAATGGTGGCAGTTTATGGTTCCGGAGCTTTGAACATAAGCACTGTTCGTCGTTGGGTAAGAAAATCAAAGTACAGTGGAGGAATGTTGGCCGTAAAGGATCAACCGCAAAGTGGGAGGCCAGTAATGGTGGCAGTTTATGGTTCCGGAGCTTTGAACATAAGCACTGTTCGTCGTTGGGTAAGAAAATCAAAGTACAGTGGAGGAATGTTGGCCGTAAAGGATCAACCGCAAAGTGGGAGGCCAGTAATGGTGGCAGTTTATGGTTCCGGAACTTTGAACATAAGCACTGTTCGTCGTTGGGTAAGAAAATCAAAGGGCAGTGGAGGAATGTTGGCCGTAAAGGATCAACCGCAGAGTGGGAATCTAGTAATCGTGGCAGTTTATGGTTCCAGAACTTTGAACATAAGCACTGTTCGTCGTTGGGTAAGAAAATCAAAGGACAGTGGAGGAATGTTGGCCGTAAAGGATCAACTGCAGGGTGGGAGGCCAGTAATGGTGGCAGTTTATGGTTCCGGAAGTTTGAACATAAGCACTGTTCGTCGTTGGGTAAGAAAATCAAAGTACAGTGGAGGAATGTTGGCCGTAAAGGATCAACCGCAAAGTGGGAGGCCAGTAATGGTGGCAGTTTATGGTTCCGGAACTTTGAACATAAGCACTGTTCGTCGTTGGGTAAGAAAATCAAAGTACAGTGGAGGAATGTTGGCCGTAAAGTATCAACCGCAGAATGGGAGGCCAGTAATGGTGGCAGTTTATGGTTCCCGAACTTTGAACATAAACACTGTTCGTCGTTGGGTAAGAAAATCAAAGGACAGTGGAGGAATGTTGGCCGTAAAAGATCAACCGCAAAGTGGGAGACCAGTAATGGTGGCAGTTTATGGTTCCGGAACTTTGAACATAAGCACTTTTCGTTGTTGGGTAAGAAAATCAAAGGACAGTGCAGGAATGTTGGCCGTAAAGGATCAACCGCAAAGTGGAAAGCCAGTAATGGTGGCAGTTTATGGTTCCGGAACTTTGAACATAAGCACTTTTCGTCGTTGGGTAAGAAAATCAAAGGACAGTGGAGGAATGTTGGCAATAAAGGATCAACCGCAGAGTGGGAAGTCAGTAATGGTGGCAGTTTATGGTTCCCGAACTTTGAACATAAGCACTGTACGTCGTTGGGTAAGAAAATCGAAGTACAGTGGAGGAATGTTGGCCGTAAAGGATCAACCGCAGGGTGGGAGGCCAGTAATGGTGGCAGTTTATGGTTCCGGAAGTTTGAACATAAGCACTGTTCGTCGTTGGGTAAGAAAATCAAAGTACAGTGGAGGAATGTTGGCCGTAAAGGATCAACCGCAAAGTGGGAGGCCAGTAATGGTGGCAGTTTATGGTTCCGGAACTTTGAACATAAGCACTGTTCGTCGTTGGGTAAGAAAATCAAAGTACAGTGGAGGAATGTTGGCCGTAAAGGATCAACCGCAAAGTGGGAGGCCAGTAATGGTGGCAGTTTATGGTTCCGGAACTTTGAATATAAGCACTGTTCGTCGTTGGGTAAGAAAATCAAAGTACAGTGGAGGAATGTTGGCCGTAAAGTATCAACCGCAGAATGGGAGGCCAGTAATGGTGGCAGTTTATGGTTCCCGAACTTTGAACATAAACACTGTTCGTCGTTGGGTAAGAAAATCAAAGGACAGTGGAGGAATGTTGGCCGTAAAAGATCAACCGCAAAGTGGGAGACCAGTAATGGTGGCAGTTTATGGTTCCGGAACTTTGAACATAAGCACTTTTCGTTGTTGGGTAAGAAAATCAAAGGACAGTGCAGGAATGTTGGCCGTAAAGGATCAACCGCAAAGTGGAAAGCCAGTAATGGTGGCAGTTTATGGTTCCGGAACTTTGAACATAAGCACTTTTCGTCGTTGGGTAAGAAAATCAAAGGACAGTGGAGGAATGTTGGCAATAAAGGATCAACCGCAGAGTGGGAAGTCAGTAATGGTGGCAGTTTATGGTTCCCGAACTTTGAACATAAGCACTGTACGTCGTTGGGTAAGAAAATCGAAGTACAGTGGAGGAATGTTGGCAGTAAAGGATCAACCGCAAAGTGGGAGGCCAGTAATGGTGGCAGTTTATGGTTCCGGAACTTTGAACATAAGCACTGTTCGTCGTTGGGATAGAAAAGCAAAGGGCAGTGGAGGAATGTTGGCCGTAAAGGAACAACCGTAGAGTGGGAATCTAGTAATCGTGGCAGTTTATGGTTCCAGAACTTTGAACATAAGCACTGTTCGTCGTTGGGTAAGAAAATCAAAGGACAGTGGAGGAATGTTGGCCGTAAAGGATCAACCGCAGGGTGGGAGGCCAGTAATGGTGGCAGTTTATGGTTCCCGAACTTTGAACATAAGCACTGTTCGTCGTTGGATAAGAAAATCGAAGTACAGTGGAGGAATGTTGGCCGTAAAGTATCAACCGCAAAGTGGGAGGCCAGTAATGGTGGCAGTTTATGGTTCCGGAACTCTGAACATAAGCAGTGTTCGTCGTGGGGTAAAAAACTCAAAGAACAGTAGAGGAATGTTGGCCGTAAAGTATCAACCGCAGAGTGGGAGGCCAGTAATGGTGGAAGTTTATGGTTTTGGAACTTTTGACATAAGCACTTTTAATTGTTGGGTAAGAAAATCAAATCTGAGAAAATCTTGGGTAACAAAATCAAGTGGTGGAATGTTGACCGTAAAGGATCAGCCACGGAGTGGAAAGCCCGTAGTCGCAACTTGCTATTTGAACAGGTAAAAAGTCGATGAGTTTATCAGGAAAAATCGAAGAATAACTAGGAGAACCACACCACATAAGCTGAGCATTAATTTAGGTTGGCCAATGACATTGTTAAAGTTTTAAGATGCAACAAAGTGTGTGCTCGTTGGGTGTTACGTCACCTAACGACTGAAACTTAAAAAATCAAGATTTGAAACATGCCAGAGATCGCTTGCTTGTTATGAAAAATGTGGCACTGATTTTTTTCCAAAGCATTGTGATTGGTGATGAGAGTTGGATTCACCATCATGACTCAAAAATATAAAATCAATCGCAGACAGCCATCTTCTCCTCGAGCGAAAAAATTTGAAAACTCAAATTTCTGTCGGTAAGTGCATGCTCACTGCATTTTGGTACTACAGAAGCAAAGACGTCGCCAAGGGTGGTGCGAGGGTGGGCTTGAGCCCACCCTGAAAGTTGTCTAGCCCACCCTACCGCCCACCCAGTCCAAAATGTGCCATTGTTCAGAATATTTAACTTTGAAATATAATCTGCACTTAGCCAAGTAAGAAGTCTTATGTTTTATTTCACGTAGCTCTACGTATTTTCCCGTTTCTTAGTGACATAAACAAGTGCAGTATTTATGTCACTAAAAAACGTTGTAAAAATAGCACCAGGAGGACCAGGAAAACTCAATTGTTCCCCATTCCTCCAATTCCTTAGTTTAAGCCTCTTCATCATGTTTGTACGGTCAGGGCGCTAATGAGGAGAATGGATAAGAATTCACTGAAGGGGTCACAGGCCACTACTAATTTCTCTGTATGTTTTTTTTTTACAAAATAGGGGATTCCAACAAGGAAAGTGGAGTCTAAAGCTACACTAGCGTTCATAAGACTGCTCTGGGACAGTAAAAGTGCAGAAAGTGGCTGCGACTGCTTTGTGGGAGAGAAGCGCAAAGGTAAAGTCTCTGGCTGGAAGGAAGGAAGGAAGTTAAGGATGGGGGAGGAATTGTATCTGCGTGGCACGACCCTAAAATTTTATTTAGATAAACATAGACGACATTAGCTTTTCAATAAATTGTTCAATTACAGTGCTATTTTTGTAAGCAAAAAGTGCAAAATTTTGAGAAACAATTTAAGAGCCTTTACCTTGTATTCTAATGCATTCACAGCGAGCAAAAGTTGAAGGCGACATTCTACAAAATAATGTCTTACAGCAGTGGCGTAAC
The DNA here is from genome assembly GCA_039090855.1 of Macrothele yani. Classification (NCBI taxonomy): domain Eukaryota; kingdom Metazoa; phylum Arthropoda; class Arachnida; order Araneae; family Macrothelidae; genus Macrothele; species Macrothele yani. The sequence goes on from CM077008.1 coordinate 119,891,749, forward strand.
TAGTCAGATCCGTGTATGTATGTGTGTCCAGGTGGAGGGGGTGGGGATTGCACGAATTCTTTTGTAGTCGGCAGTAAAAAGCATTAAAGCCGGTCTAAATGATTTAAGCGCTGGATTATGACCATTCTTCCGAGAAGGGTTTGGGTTTGAATCCCGGTGAGGCATGGATGTTGTGTTTGTCTTACGGCACGGGCTCTCTCCCTTCCCTGGAACCAGTGACCTTAAATTAGGGTCAGGCGACTGCTGTCCTTAATTTAACTCTTGAATTGCTTACGGTGGTCGTGAAACCTTCAATAAAAAAAAAAAAAAAAAAACATTAAGAATTCGATCTTTCATTGTTTCGTAAAAAAAAAAAAAATTGTTATCAAGCTTGCCTCACCAAAAATAATGCTCGCCCAGCCAGATTTCGAAGTCCAGCGACGTCCCTGTACAGAGGTATTATTCTTCAGGAGTACATGGCAAAGGTACGACTATCAACTCTGAGAACTGCGTGCATGCCTTAAAAAAGTTAAAGCAAAGAATAAACCACGTGCGTGTGGAAAGAAAGTAAATGATTCTGCAGAACGACAACGCCAAATCCCACTCCAGTGCTTTCATTTCAGGGGCCATACAGAAAATCAGGTTTGAAGTTTGAATACCCCACTCCGCCTACAGTCCAGTTTTGGCGCCGTCCGACTTCTGGTTGGTTTTTGCTCCCAAAAGACATTTGAAAGGAATTTAGTTCAGCTGTGACGATGATGTTCAAGCCGCAACGAGGAAATGATTCCAAGAACAACCTCAAGATTTTTACAGATGCAGATTTAAAAATCTTGTTAAACGTTGGCGTATCATTATCGAGCGTGAGGGAAACTCTGTAAAAAAATGAAATCTGTGAATCAAATTAAAAATTCTGAGCTTTGTTGTTGCTTTGTTTCAATTTGATGCCTTACCACGGCTTGTATATAAATATGGAGGCATTACTTTCTGAACACTCTCATGGGCCGCAGCAGGTGGCCTAGTGGTCAGCGTTTGTGACTGCCACGGAGAAAACCTCGGGTTCTATCCCAGGCAGGTACGAACTCTTGAACCATTAAATATCCGCCGTGCCTCGGATGGGCACGTTAAGCCATTGAACCCCGGGTACTCCCCCTCTCCCCGTGATAAATAAGAACGTCTTCCTGCCCCTTTCCAGCTCACTTCTGGGTCACTTTCCAATCGGGCACTGTAGCCCAAATCTCCTGGCTTCCTATTTCTAAGGGTTGTTTAAAACCTGGGGTCAGACACTCCCTTCCTAAAATCCTCTACATATGATCTGATCTGATCACTCTCTGTAGCATAAACAACATTGATCGTACGACCATTCACTATTGAGAATTTTTTTTTTTGTAAAAGCGATATAAAGAGTTTTAACCTGATTTCTAACAGCAAGATGAAGACTTTTAGAGAATTATTATTCTGCTACATACGGAAATCGCATGTAACTTTTTAATAAGCATCATTGTCATCGAAGAGAGGTTCATTACTGCAGGTAATAAATGATACTGAAATAATATAAAAATTGTGCCAAACTTCCTTTTCAGTACTGAATTTGTTTCAAATGCAAGATAGAACAGTTTCTCATAAATATCTGTAATTATTAGGAAATTATACTAATTCTCATTAAAAACAAATTAAAAGTATTTTTCCCTACGGAAGAAAATTTTCGCTGAAAAGTTCACGATATGTTAAACGGAACGTAGTTTTACGTTAAAATGAAATCAAAATTGGAATAATGCTCTTGCTATCGATTTTTTCTTATTTTTATTATTTTTTTTTTATTACTTTGTTCGTTTCCATCCTCAGAATTTGCTAATTATATTTGCTAACCTAAAATCACAACCGTATAAGAGCTGTGCATAAAATTCATTGCAATGCAGAATTTCTGTTCATTTTTGCCTTAAACGTCACAGTACGGGAAGGACTACTTAGTTAAACGCTATAAGTAATTACTACGGTATCGAAATCGCTAACTAATAGTTTAAATAAATTTTTTGTTAAAGCAAAAGAATAATTGTTTTTATTCATACAGCTTCATGACGTCTTTTCGCTGACAGCTGAGTCGTGCAGCGGAAATCTTTAACTCGTGTACGGACCCTCATAAATATCATAAAAATTCCATTTATAGCATGTCCACACATCAATTTATACTTAGAAACATCTTTTATCTTCATTTAGCTTCTCTATTTTTTTCCCTGTCGGTAATGATGACTGCTCATTAAAGAAAACAACTCACCCGCAAAGATGAAGATTACAAGAACAGAACAACGCTATTGGTGTCTCGAGCGTAATGGGAATGAAAATAAGAAAAGCAAAGAAAAAGGAAAGCAGTACAAGTATCATGTCCACAAACTGACAGATTTCGTATTTTCTTTCTTCTACTTACTTTACTGTCTGCCGCCCAGAGCAAAAAATGTGTGTGACAGTGAAAAATCTTGGCCATTCTTTTTCTTATGTCACACCCCCCCCCCCCCCAAAAAAAAAATCCAGTCTGTCTTTTGAAAACGTACATTCCGTGGAAAAACACAATAAAATGGCCCGACTACCTGTGTAAAATATACAAACAAATTCTACTGACCGTAGAGGTTTCGAGTTTGGTATTAATTCGCCTGCGCGTATGCACCCCAAAGACGGCTTTTCAGTTGTTGTTGGTTTTTGTCGAACTTCATATCGCTAAAATTTTAATTAAACTTTGGTTAATTTCTGTAGGAACACTGATGAGCGGAAACAGAAACACTGGCTCACCGACATGGTAGTCCAATGGGCCCGAATCCCCCTCCCCTTCTTTAAATAATAATGTTCCTACATTTGATAGTCTGTAAAAAGCGCTCATATGATTATTACACTTCTTTATGAACACGCCAACCTCCTCATGAAGCGGTTTCCCGACTATTAATCGAAGCGCACGGACAGATATTCAGACAAACGTGCACATGGGGTGCGAGTTACGTTAGGTCCTTAAAGACTATCCAGCAATTTTCAAGTCTTCATCGCAACATGCCCCCGAGACATTAATCGAAGACATGGAGCAAATGGCAGAAACGGACAGACACAAAAAGTGCAAAAACGGTACACAATTCCGCTCGGTTCTTAAAAACCATCCAGAAACTTTTATGTATGGCAAACCGTTCTCAGAGCCCATTTTTTTTTTTTTTTTTTTTCAAGACAGGGGACGTTCGGGCAGAAAGTTGCTGGGCTGTCCCTAAATGTCATTCTGGAAATCCCCATCTCAAATTCTGCTGCTCTGTCAAGCACCAGCTGTGATTCTCGATTAAGGAGTCCCAACTAAGTATAAGTGCCCAGTTCCCATTCATTTTGTCAGTTAGTATATATTGTTAACTAGTTTATGTTAACTTTAATAGTCTTGCGTGGTTGAAGATAATAAAATGGCTATAATTAATAATTTTATGTAATCCTTCTAAATCTCTTAAAAAGCACTTTATTCTTCTCTTTACTTAATCGCAGAAAGATTGTCCTCAGCTTGATGATTTTTCCTCCCTGTTCCTCTGAAACTAAGATTTCCTTCCCTTAATCTCTCTTCGGTCATTCTTTCGTCTCCCATTTGCGCCTGCGGAGAAAAACTCCGCTCCCCTGGTCAGCTTAAAACCTGTTCACCTAAGGCACTTCCTCGCCACCTCTTTGCGACTGCTCTCTTTCAATTCCAAGAATCGACTGTCCCAGTTCCCCCTTTGTCCCCACGCAAACTCACCCCTTTACTTCCACTAAAACCATGGAAAAAACGCCGGCGTCGGCTTCACAAAACTTCAAAGTTGAAATTAAGAGGGCTTGCGCATCCAGTCGGTTGCTTTGAAATTAACAAAGCAAAGATTAAATGAGCTGCACAATACCAATGCGTCTACGAAATACCCAGACCCCAAAATGCGACAAACTGGCGTCTCTAAATAAACCGCGTTTTCGATGTTTAAATATCGGGTGACACAGCAAAATTTTCTTACGCATCGTGGAAACAAAGGAAATGGAGCACTAAAACGAAATAAAAATTGCGAAATGAGATTTAATATCTTTGCCTAAAATTATAGTAAAAAATCTCCGTAACAATACACAGAAATGAAAAAAAATTTCAACTAAGGTATCTCTCTAATACAATATTGCTCCTCCTCGCGATCGGATAACGGCAGCAACGCGATGGGGCATGGACTCCATGAGCTCTCTTGGAGACAGTGCACACCATGCTTCCTGAAGAGCGTCCCACAATTCCGTAATATTCGTTGGTGGAGGATTCCTGGCATTGACGGCACGTTGAACAACGGGACATGGACTCCACGAGCTCTCTGTAGTACTGTGGAGACATTGCACACCATGCTTCCTGAAGAGAGTCCCACAATTCCGTAATATTCGTTGGTGGAGGATTCCTGGCATTGACGGCACGTTGAACAACGGGACATGGACTCCACGAGCCCTCTGTAGTACTGTGGAGACAGTGCACACCATGCTTCCTGAAGAGCGTCTCACAATTCCGTAATATTCGTTGGTGGAGGATTCCTGGCATTGACGGCACGTTGAACAACGGGACATGGACTCCACGAGCTCTCTGTAGTACTGTGGAGATATTGCACACCATGCTTCCTGAAGAGCGTCCCACAATTCCGTAATATTCGACGGTGGGGGATTCTTGGCATTGACGGCACGTTGAACAACGGGGCATGGATTCTATGAGCTGTCTGTAGTACTGTGGAGACAGTGCACACCATGCTTCCTGAAGAGCGTCCCACAAACCCGTAATATTCGTTGGTGTAGGATTCCTGTCATTGGCGGCACGTTGAACAGCATTCCAAACGTGTTCAATGGCGTTTGAATCCGGCAAATGAGGGGGCCAAGTCAAGGGCCAAGTGTGCTGTGGCGCATTGTCGTGTTGAAAGAGGTTGTACCTATCGGAATGGTTGCATGACATGAACGGATGCAAATGATTCCCACGGATGGTTACGTAGCCTACACCGGTCAGAGCGGTGTGCAGACGTATGAGGGTTCCAAATGCGTGGCAGCTGAAATCCCCCACACCACAACAGAACCACCACCGCCGTGCACTCTCCCTTGTAGGCATGCGGGATCCATTCCATCGTGGGATTATCGCCGCACCCGGGGTCCGCCATTTCCCCGAAATAGTTGGTACCGCGATTGGTCGGACCAAGCTACACGTTTCCAGTCATCTTGCGTCCAAAGTCCGTGTTCCGGAGCCCAGGCGAGGCGCAGACCGTCGTGTCGTCCGGTCTGCAATGGGACCCGGATGATGGCTCCGGAACCCCATAGAACACATGTAACGTTGCACTGCCCAAACGCTGATGCTACTACAGGCCCCATTTTCAAATCGCGCTGTGATTTGCGGCAATGCTGAACGCTGGGCCGATGTTACGACGCGTGCCAGACGCTGCTGTCCACGATAGTCCAGGGCTTTTCTGTGACCACACCGATCTCGCACTGGAATTTCCTCCCTGAGTTTGTGTAGTCCAGGTACACCCTTGAAATTGTTAACCATGTAAATCCAAATTTCATACAAATTTCCGAGATGGAGTGACACATTTCCCGGGTGCCGTCTATCATCATCATCATCAACCATTATCAATCCACTGCTCGATGAAGGTCTCCCCAAATTTCTTCCACAACTGTCTGCCTTGGGCCTGCCTCCTCCATGTCACTCCAGTATACTTTCGAATTTCATCCATCCATCTCCCATGGGGTCTTCTTCTGGGTCTTTTCCTGTCCCTCGAAATCTAGTCTAAAATTTCGGTTGTCTATCGGTGGTCCGTTTTTCTGGGAACATATCCAGCCCATTGCCATTTCAGTGATTTCACTCGGGTCATGATGTCGTCCACTCCTATCATTTTCCTTATCCACAAGTTCCTCTTCTTATCTTTCCTGGTTACACTAAACATGCATGTCTCAATGCTGCTTTGAGTTGTCTGTAGTCTTTGTATGTCTTTTTTAGTTAAGGTCCATGTCTCTGCTCCATACGTAAGCACTGGCAGGATGCATTGATTAAACACTTTTCTTTTGAGACATAATGGCATACTGCTCTTAAAAATTGTAATGTTTCTTCCAAAAGCTCTCCATCCAAGCTTTATACGCGGATTAATTTCTTCATCAGTGTGACCCTAAAGTAGGTATCGGTTGTCTCAAGCTTTTCTCCATCAATCGATAAATCTTCATTTCTTGTACATCAGTTTCGTCTTTTGAAAGTTCATTTTTAATCACACTCCTTTACTCTTGTCAGCAAGTTCTTGGATCATACTCTGCAGCTCTGAACAGGTAGTTGTAAAGATGACTACGTCACCAGCAAAACGAAGGTGAGTTAAGTAATCTCCATTAATTTTTATCCCTTTGTTTTCCCAGTTCAATGATTGAAAGACATTTTGCAATGTGGCGTTAAAGAGCTTGGGAGATTACTTAACTCACCTTGTCTCACTCCCTTTCCAATTCTTATTTGTGCTGTATCCTCAAATATTCGAACCTTTGCACTTGCATTTTCATAAATGTTATTAATAATGCTGACATGAACGTGTGCAAATGTATACATCTTCAATACCACAGGATTTCAAAGCCATTGTTACTGCTGTTGTTTTCACGGAATCGAAGGCCTTTTCATAGTCAATAAAAGCCATGCATAATAGGAGTTCAAATTCTCTTGTTCTTTCAATTAGTTGTCTCAGTACATGGATATGATCTATAGTGCTGTAGCCACTCCTGAATCCAGCTTGTTCTCTTGGTTGGGCCATGTGTAGTGTTACCTTCAAGCGATGTGAAAGAACTTTAGTAAAGATTTTATAAACCACTGAAAGGAGTCTGATGGGCCTGTAGTTCCTGAGATCTTCAAAGTCACCTTTTTTATGGAGCAGGATCATTGTAACATTGTTCCAATCCTCAGGAATCTTCCCTTCATTAAGACATCTGGTGAAAACTTGGGCGAGTGTAGTTTCTATTTCTACACTTGCTTCTTGTATAATGTCCACGGTAATTCCATCTTCTCCTGGAGCTCTTCCCAGTTTCATGTTCTTAATTGCATATGTAACTTCTGCAGGGAGGATTTGAGGGACTTTGCCACTGGTACAATGTCTGGAATAGATGTATCATCCCTTTCACATAGTTTTGAATAGAAATCTTTCACCATTGTCAAAATTTCGCTCCTATTTCTTATTACAGTACCATCTTCTTTTCTCAGAGCCATAATCTGTTTTCTTCCCTTACTGAGATGTCTTTTTGCTCTCTTCAGGCTCTGGTTGTTTTCAATTGCTTTCCTCACTAGTTCACAATTGAATTTCCTTATTTATGCCTTCAGTGATACTTTTTCTCACTGTCTTGCATAGCTCTATATATTCCACGTTAGAAGTTACGTCTTTATTTGTCCGCATCTCCCTTCTCTTTTGCATCAACATTTTTGATTTTCCTGACATTTTCTTCATATGTAACTTAATCTTAATACCACGTTTTTTTTTCTTTTTTGCTGTTTCCATAAGAGTCTTGGTGAGTTCTCTGTTAACTTCATAAATATCCACTTCTTCCGATGTTAGGCTTTCTAAAGCAGAGAATCTGTTCCTCAATTCCAACTTGAAGGTATTATGATGTTTTTTAAGGTAGGTTATGTCAATACCTTTTGTTTGTCTTATGAGCTTGCCACCTTCGAGTTTAGTGTTGAGGTGCATCTTACATCTCACCAATCTATGGTCACCTCCTGTGTTGAACTTGTTCAGCACACTGCAGTCTTCGATGACGAATTTTTTGTTACACATAATAAAATCAATTTCACTTGTCGTCCCATTTGGATGTCTCCATGTCCATTTCCTGTGCGGCTTTTTCTTGAAAAAGGAGTTCATGATGAAAAACCTTTCTGCTTCTGCAAATTCTACGAGAGCATTGCCACGTTGATTTCTGTTCCCGTAACTGAATTTACCAACCGAATTTTCTAATATCATATCACGTTCGAAATCCTTTAAATCCTGATAATCTGCCATCTGAATTGCGAACACTACTATGAGCTGGCGGAGATATCTGCCTCCATATACATACGTCGTTTGCGGACGATATCATTTACCGCAAGGGTGTGGTGTCATACAATCAGATCAGATCATATGTAAAGGATTTTAGGAAAGGAGTGTCTGACCCCAGGTCTTAAACAACCCTCTGGAATAGAAATCTAGGAGATTTGGGCTAGAGCGCCCGATAGGAAAGTGACACGGAAGCGAAGGGAGGAAGATGCCCTTCTTTGTTACCGGGGGCCAGTACCTGGGGTCCGACGGCATAACGTACCCATCCGACGCACGGCGGGTATTTAGTGGATCGAGCGTTCGTACCTGCGAATCTGAGGCCCTCCCCGTGGCAGTCACGAACGTTGCCCACTCGGCCACCCGCGGCTGACGTGCCCATCCGACGCATGGCGGATATTTAGTGGTTCGAGCGTTCGTACCTGCTTGAGATCGAACCCGAAGTCTTCTCCGTGGCAGTCACGAACGTTGACCACTAGGCCACCCGCTGCCCGTGTCATGCAATCGAAATGGTGCCGCCCTTATATACAACGAGGGCGATGAGTCGATATGTTTGTGTGTGCACACACACATCAAAGGCGATATTTTCTGGATTTCTTCTCCGTTTGTCAAATTTTTCGGTGGTTGGTATTAGCCATAGATGGCACCATATTCGTTGTCTTGGGAGAACAAGCTTATTTTTTAAGGGGAAAAGCCCGTAATGATTTTCTTTTTTGCTTATTTTAAAACATTAAAATCGCTCATGTTGACAGCTACTATATTGTTATATGTCATGCTGCCTGAACGACATTTTTTTTTTCTGCAGCGAAAATCAAGAAGAATCTCACCTGAAACACAAAAAAGAAAAAAAAAAAAAACGCTGGTGAAGTTGACTGTCAACTCTTGGTGTTAGGTAAATGCGCCAGAAAAAGCCTATAGTTGTTTTGTTTGTTTTTTCATATTGGAAGACATTGCAATTAAATCTTAAGGTAAAAAAAAAAAAAAAGCAACTGATAATTCCCGAAAAAAAAAAAAAACAAGAAAAAACAGGACTATGTTTGCCCGCGCAAGCCAAATTATAAACCCGATTAACCCCGGAATCTGAGATAGGAAGTTCTTTACTGGAACGTGACCTATGAGTGTTAACCGTTTTTTCCAGTATTTCATCATCCTTTGATAGTTGGCGCAGATGGTGATGTGGGGGGGGGCTTTGCGGGAATTCTCAGTAGAGTCGGGGACTCATTTTGCACTAGGGATACTTCTCAAAGTTGAAATGAGGCCTGACTTCACTAGTCTGAGGAAAATTCCGTTTGAGAGGCGGGCGGCGTGCTTTGGGGGCCAATCTACTTGAAGGAACCATCGGCTTGTGGTGCTTTCCGGGGCGCAATGAATGTACGATGCTACAGCGGCAGTTTCGAGCTCGCAGTCATCAAGTTGATAATCCGCTAATCTATCCAGTAGGTTACTCTCGGGGAGACTAGGTCGTCATTTTATTTTTATAGTACGTATTTCGTACTGTATGTGTCCAAACAATTAAAAACGAAGTATTGCTATGCAGGAAACTGTTAAAGACACCGATTTTTACTTGGCTTGTGAATGATTTAAGTTATGACTTCGAAGCAGTTACTCAGCTCAAGTATAATACCGCAGTATGGCCACACGCATAAATTTTCAAATTTATGTTCATCTCACAGTAAAAATTCGGTCATAGAAACATTTTCTGTCACGTAGAAAATACTGTTTTATTAGGATGTTATCAATAGACTAAATACAAACGTGGATTCGAACTTGATAAACATAGTTTTTCACCCCTTTGCGTGTGCGCGCGCGCGCTCGTGTGTGTGTGCGTGTCTGTTAAATCTTATATGGAAAATTTAAATGAGAGCATGTATTACCAAATAACTAAAGAGAAGAAAAAACTTTCACAGAAGAGAATTCGTTCCATGATGTAATTCGATCTTAAAACCAGCAGTTTAGGGGATGTGAAAGTAATTGTCCCTGAAGTTAGGAAAACTGCTTGTGGAGAGATATGCAAAGAAATTTGACAAGCGATAATTGCTCCTGAAAACTAATATTTATACACTGCTGGCCACCCAAAATGCAACACCAAGAAGGAAGCATCCGATTCGCCTGAAATTCGCAGCATGCGTCGCCTGCGAGAGGACATGCAAACGATTAGCATTGCAGGGCATATGGAAATCATGTGCGCCCGGCACGCCACCGAGAAGCACTATAAGAAGGGTGCACAGAAGGCGGGGTGTAAGTAGTGGAAGTGTGTTGTACTGTCGGACCTGTGCGCGGGAAGCTTCCTGATGCCTCGTCGTAGAATACAGCAGTCATTCCAGCACATTTCGGAGTTCGACAGAGGACGAATAGTGGCTTATCGCGACATCGGTTTATCGTACCGAGACATCGGCGCCCGTGTGGGACGACATCCAGCCACAGTGAGGCGTGTCCTGCAAGTTTCAATAATGTACTGTACAGTAATCTTACGTCAAACGCATTGTACACTAATTTCACAAATTCCACTATTTTTTGCTTTTTATGAGTAGATGTTGTACTTTTGCTTTTAACTTCACTTCTATTGCTGGTAATAACATTCTGTAAAAATATTTGAATTCAGAATAAAATTTCCTTTAAAATGATGTATAATATGTACTCCTGACTTTACCATTACGCTGTATAAGTTGACTTCAAACATCAAAAATTGACTTTCGGTCTACTGGTGCAGGACGTTTGGCCACGTTTGTACACTGCCGGACAATTGCTAAGGACGGATGACAATAGCAACGATAGCAGCCATAAAATAAAAGGCAGGAAAATGTGGAAATTAGCATAAGTGCGGGATACAATAAGACGGGTTGTGCGTATGCAAATTTTGGATTACCGAACTTGTTCGTGACGTCATAGTGCTGATAAGAGATATAAAAGATTTGACGCGTATTTACCGTTGTTGTTCAAACGCAAAGTTGAAAGGGAAAGAATCAATTGACGAACTTGGAACTTTCAGTATGTCTTCCCGACATCACCTAGATGATTTTACGCGTAGCCGTATTATTGGCAAGATTGAAGAAGGGCGAAAAATAACAGATGTTGCCAGGGAGTTCGACGTCAGCCACAGTGTTGTTTCAAGGCTTTGGAAATCATTTCAAACAAATGGAGAGTGTAGCAAACGTCACAGGGGTGGTCGTGTTCGCAGTACGACACCTGCAAAAGATCGGTACATAGTGCTATCAACAAAAAGACACCGGCGCAGCACAGCTAGTGAGGTAGAAAATCAGTTTATGGCTGCTACTGGCAAGCGGATCTCCCGAAAAACTGTCGCCAGACGTTTGCACGAAGGAGGACTATACACCCGCCGTCCTGTTGTGTGCATCCCATTGTCCAGACGTCACCGTACCGCCCGTTTGCAATGGTACCATCAACATCGCAATTGGACTGATAACGACTGGTCTGGTGTCCTCTTCTCAGATGAGAGTAGATACAGTCTATCGTCTGATTGTCGACGACAACTGATCTGGCGTGATAGTGGTACTGCATATTGTCCAACAAACATACAGCAAAGGGACCGATATCCGACCTGTAGTGTCATGGTATGGGCTGGCATCATGATCAATGGCCGCACGTCCCTCTATGTGCTTCCAACTGGGACTATGACTGGCCAACGATACATTAATGATGTTCTGCTACCTCATGTTCGCATGTTCCGTGATGCTGTCGGTAATAGATTCAGTTTCATGGACGACAACGCAACATGTCATCGAACAGTAGCTGTCCAGGAGTGTCTTGAGAGCGAGGATATTCAACGCCTCATATGGCCAGCAGGTTCTCCAGATCTGAATCCCATTGAAAATGTGTGGGATGCTTTGGGGAGGAGTCTTGCTGGTCGCCAATGCCCTCCAATAAACAAGGACACCCTCATCCGTGCACTGACAGAGGAATGGGATAAATTACCCCAACAGCTGCTTGATAATGTTGTGCAAAGCATGACACGACGTGTGGAATCTTGCATCGCCTTCCATGGTGGCCATATCCCGTATTGACATCTTACGCCGGAACGCCTGCGGACGGTAATTGCATTTTTTTTCACGTTTACGTATTCTGCACAAAATGGCCTGTTTGCCCCTTGAACACGTTCCAAAGCCTTCTGGATTTCAGAGCACAATAAATTGTCTTTCTTGTAATGTCCTGGCATTCTGACATTATTTTATTTCACTTGGCATCCAACCACACTTACTTTTTTATGCGCTATATAGCCGTTTATGATCCGTCCTTAGCAATTGTCCAGCAGTGTATATATACAAATCGTAGACAAATTATTTACATCTAATTAATTAAGTACTTACATCTTCTGAATTTGTAGCGTTTGTCTTTAGTCCAACTTGGTAAGATAGTTTAATGCATTCAGGCATTTTTTAAGGTCTTTTGAATTTCCAAATTCGACGTGTGATGCACAAACAACAACTAAAAGAATTAGGAGAACTTGGTCCAAAAATGAAAAAAATGTATGTACAAGTAGACGAACGCATTCGCAATATCATGGCGGAATTGGGAAATTCTAAAGACCTTAAAAAATGCCTGAAAGAATTAAGCTATGTTACCAAGTTGAACTAAGAACAAAAGCTACAAAATTTAGAGAATGTAAGTACTTAATTAATTAGATATAAATAATTTGACTACGATTTGTATACAAAAATAATATTATCTTGTGTTTCGTCATGCAACTCTGAGGAGGTTATGATATTTAAAAAAATTTGGTGGGCTTATTACTTGCATCTATGGCTTTGCAGAAACCCATTTCCAACTAGGTCTTTGTGGAAGTGAGAAAATGCAGAGTTCTGCTGGTCCTTCATAAAGTCAAGGCTCGGCATTCTCGACACTTTCTACATTCAGTTTGCTATTATTTTATCCTCTTTTTACTCATACCTGTCAGTATATGAGTTTTTATATGTTGTTTTTGGTATGATTTTTAAAAATTGTTTTTGCTTCTGTCTCTTCTTAATAGTATGTGAGTTCTGAATTTTCATAACTGTTGCGTTGCGCGTCTTGATCTTCAGGTTATTTTGCAAATTTCGTTTTAAATTCTTAGGTAATATCTTTTGTTTTTGACTCTGCTCTTATGTATATATTGATTGATTGTAGAGGATTTTAGGAAGGGAGTGTCTGACCCCAGGTCTTAAACAACCCTTAGAAATAGGAAGCTAGGAGATTTGGGCTAGAGTGCCCGATAGGAAAGTGACGCGGAGGCGAAGTAGAAAGGGGGAGGAAGACGCCCTTATTTATTACCGGGGGGGCCAGTACCCGGGGTCCGACGGCTTAACGTGCCATCCGACGCACGGCGGATATTTAGTGGATCGAGCGTTCGTACCTGCCTGGGATCGAACCTGAGTTCCTTTCCGCAGCAGTCACGAACGTTGCCCACTTGGCCACCCGCGGCTCTCTTGTGTATATATATATATACATAAAATATTAAAAACTTTTATTTAGTATTAAAAACTTGATGTAAGTACTTAATTAATTAGATGTAAATAATTTGACTGCGATTTGTATATTTACATATAAGTAATTGATAATATTTTATCGTCCACGATAAATTATTACAGGGTCGCTTCCCGCACGATTTTCCACAGGGTCGCTTGATGCACGGTCGCTTCCCGTACGTAATCTTTCATACCATACGCAGCAGAATAGAATCCTATATGTGTCCTCAATATTCAGCATTCTGGTTTCAAATGGATGCACTCAGGATCCGAAAAAAAAAAAGCTGTTAATTCATAAATTCCATACTGAGGCACTACTCTCAGACTCATAGTAGTGAGGATCATGGGCGCCTATACATGGAGACAAGAGGGGGTAATTGCCCTCCCTGGTAATCGGAAAATGTTATTTCTGTTCTTGGAAGGTACTACTGAGATTTTCCTGATAACACTCTGTTTTTTGCTTTTTTGTTTTGTTTTTTATACTGTTCTTCTGGATGCCTGTGTATGCAGTAAAAGTAAAAAAAAATGGTTGCGAATTTCCAGTAGAAAAAGTTGAAATTTACAGCAGAAAGTAATAATAAAGGCGAAGAAATTATAAATATTTCATCTCGGCAGCAACTATTCACTGCTGGACAAAGATCTCTCAAAAGTTTCCCCGGAAATGTCTTAATGGTATTTTTTCATTCTCGATGACCAATTGAGTAATCTCTTGAGTTTCTAGGAGCATGTGACACGGGCTAAAAAATCAAAAGTACGACAAAGAAATTTTTTATTGTCCTAACATGCGCTCTAATTTCATCATCCATCTTTTTTCTTTCTTTAATGCTGTTTTTGGGTCTTCCGATTTCCAACTAAATTTATGTGTTGAGAGTGTAAATAAATTTATGTGTTGAGAGTGTAAATAAATTTATGTGTTGAGAGTATAAATAAATGTATGTGTTGAGAGTGCGGGAAAAACGGTTAAGTTGTACAAGAAGGCACAGTGGAAATTTGCATACGGTGTTTGTATATATTATTTGTAGCTAAAATTTCGATCTGCCACCTCCTGAAAATGAAGCTATGGCACCCATGCTGAGAATTTCACTTAATCTAGAAACAAATTTTAATAGACTTAGAGGTCGTCGAAAGAAAAGTTGGATTTGCATAGGCTTTATGCTTTTTGTAATGTGATAAAATATATTATAATCTGTAACGCTTTCGTTCTTTTGTCGCCGATTCGACTTTAAATAAATCATTATTAAGGAGTTTCTCATACTACTTTAAAGCATAAATTTTGCAACAGTATTTAACACTTTGAAATTTCGTTTATATGTGTTTTTATATCTATACGGTTTTTTTTTTTTGGTTTTTTTTATTGAACTTTTAATGACCACCGTGAGCAACTCAATGGGCTATAAAGCAGTCGCCCGTCCCTAACTTAGGGCCACTGGTTCCAGGGAAGGGAGAAAACCAGTGGTGTAAGACAAACACAACATCCATGTCTCACCGGGATTCGAACCCGGACCCTTCACAGACGAATGATCATAAGCCAGCGCTTAAACCACTGCGGCTTTATACGTTTGTAAGGCCATTCCCTAGAGAAATGGATTTCACTGTAGTTTGACGAGGTAAATTTTTGAAGTAACTGACTACTGCATCTTAAAAGTGTTTTCCGTGATTAACTTTATCAGAAGCAAAGTAATTTTTCACGTGCGGGTTTTAGATATCATCTACAGGTAGGGACAGACAGGTGTGCTGACACGAGGACGACGTCTGAAGCATGCAGTAATGAGAAATTGTTCTCTGTGTTAATAATTTCTCGAGTCATTAGCAACAATAAGACCAAGTTTTACTTTAATGATAGAGAGACTGAGCGCAAAATACATGATTAATTTTTTTCTCCTAATGACGGCTATTTTTCCAGTTTTCATAATATGTTCAAAGGGCTTCAATCGAAATTATAAAACAGCGCTTTTAAAAGTAGTACAAATATCTCTTTTAAATATTATTAGCAGCAACACTTTTTCTTTCGGTTGCGAGGACTGTTCGTTAATGAAAGTATCGCAGAGATAAGAACATTAAAAAGCAACACATACCTGCATTCAGATCATTCCTCGTTATGTTTCACAGTTAAAGTTTGGAGTTCCTTGGCTGTCATTAAATTCAGTCATTCAATGCTAAAAAATGGTAACTTTTGTGTATTGCACATTTCTAAGGAAACTACACTACAATAACATCCAATAAATAACCTTGGCTATGTTTCTAAAGAAATAATACGGCAGAAGCCTTTGCTGGGAAGGTTTTTTCGGAAACGACGAAAACAGACAAGCACACGTAGCTGTCTGAGCTGAAGAGAGTTAGGTAATGGGTCCGTAAATGACCCGGGGAAATATCCGCCCTTGACCTTAACGAGTCAGTCGCATTTATGAAACAGGAACAGGAAGAAAATTTTCGCCTTCAGCTCTTTGACTTTTCTTTTCAAGCGTCTAGTGACATTACTAACTACGTCGTTTTTGTCCCGCTTTTGTAAGTGACATTTTTTCAGTAAGAATGGCATACTTAGCTCAGCCTAGCCTTTTCTGCTTTACTCACGTGATCTCTTACCTTCCTCAAACCTGCGAATTACTTCGGAGTAAGCAATGATCTACAATTGTAAAGTCTTAGTTAGATTTAAAGGTGTAGTAGTAACTGTATTTGTAAAGTTTAAGCAGAGCACATTTCAAAAGACAGAGGAGGACTAGGGGCTAGACAGTGTTTTGGGGACCCAGTATTAGTGACACATGGTAAATAGATAGTGACACATGTAGGATTTCACTATGGGTGGATGAATAAAAATACCCAGGAGAAAACATTCCTAAAATATGATGAGGAAGCCATAAAAATATCCCCGCCATAGTGGAGTATGTACCCATGATTCATGGACGAATCAGTGGTAACAAGAAAATGTATGGTTGAAAAATGGATACCAGTTCAGTTCTGCTTTAATGCCCCTTCCTCCCCCGGGGTTCAGCTTGTTGAACTTACTATATGGAAGTAGTGGGCAAAATAATATGATCCAAATATTAAGATTCAAACTAATTCTTAATGTATGAAAATTTCCCCCAATTACAGATGTACACATAAGACATTTGTAATGCTTTCGAAATATTTGAGGATTAACTGGTGGCGACTGTATTTTTTTGCGGATTCCTCCAAAAAAGCGGAAAGAAATAGAATTTTTTTTTTTTTCACAAGGCAGTTTCTTATAGTTTTTGCTGTGCTATCTGCAAAATAAAAAAAACAAACTGTAGAACTTTGTCAATTCTACAAACATTCTTAATTGCTAAGTTGCTCAACTGTATATTATCTGCAAAAGTTAGTAATGGAACTTACTATTTTACTCGTGCACAGTATGTATCTAGGAAGCAATAAATATCTGTCTTAAGCACGATTACAAAGATACTCTACAACTGCACATACCCGTCCTCAATGAACAAACACTTTTATTCGAAATTAAAAACATGTATGTACAGCTAAGAGCATATTAAAAAGTTAAAAGTTAAAAGGCGAGCACTTTCGGTCCACCGTACTGAACTTTGTGAACATAAATATAGCTCTAGTCTCAGGAACAGAAACCCTCGCATTGCTGGAAGGGGGGGGGGTAGCGGCTGAGGAACAGAAACCCTCGCATTGCTGGAAGGGGGGTAGCGGCTGAGAGCATGGACATCGCAATGGACTTCGAAATCAGGATGGGCGAGCATTATTTTTGGTGGGGCGAAGCTTGATAGCAACTTCTTTTTTTTTTTTTTTTTTTTTTTTTTGATTCGAAGTTCAACGACCACCGTGAGCAACTCAATGGGCTATAAGCAGTCGCCCGACCCTAATTTAAGGTCACTCGTTCCAGGGAAGGGATACAGCCCGTTCCGTAAAACATAACACAACATCCATGCCTCACCGCGATTCGAACCCAGACTCTGCTCTGACGAATGGTCATAAGCCATCGCTTAGACCACTGCGCCTCCGGGGCGGTTTCAATGGTTTTCACTGCCGGCTACAAAAGAATTCGTGCTATTCCGACCCCTCCACTTGGACATGCGCAGACCTGACTAATTACACCACGGGTGTAAGATACAAGTGTTGGTGGAATGTCGCCTTCAACTTTTTGCTTGCTCTGGAAGCATTGTCTTAAATTTCTGTTCAAAATTTTCCATTTTTGCTTACGAAAATAGTACTGTATTTGAACAATTTATTTAAAAGAAAATGTCGTTTTTGTCTATCTAAATCAAATTTTAACGCTGTTTCCTGCAGACACAATACTTTACCCCTCCTTAACTTCCTTCCCTCCAGCCAGCGGCTTTGCCTTTCACTCCTCTAACACAAAGCAGTCGTCAACCACTTTCTACAATTTCACTGTCCCCGGTCAGTCTTAAGAGCGCTAGTGTACCTTTAGACTCCACTTTTCCTGTTGGAATCCCCTGTTTTGTAAAGAAAACAAACGGAACAATTAGCAATGACCCCCTCAGTGAATTCCTATCCATTCTCCTCATTAGCCCCCTGGTCATACAAACATGGAAAATAGGCTTAAACTAAGAAATTGGAAGAGGGGAGAACAACTGAATTTTCATGGTCCTAGGGATGCTATTTTGATAACCTATTTTTGGAGACGTAAACAACGCACTTCATAGGGGAAATACGTAGGGTTACATGAAATAAAACGCAAGACTTTTGCTCGGCAAAGTACAGATTATATTTTAAAGTTAAATATGTTGAAAAATGGCACACTTTGAACTGGGTGGGAGCAAGGGTGGGGGAAACAAATTCCAGGGTGGGCTCAAGCCCACCCTCGCACCCCCTTTGCGACATCCCTGGCTGAGAGGGTCTCTAGCCTCAAGAAAAGCTATTTTAAAAGATCTTACAAAATATTTTGCGGAAACTTCATATTTAACTGGTTAAAGAAACAGCCGGGAATTTTCGACGGCAGTTTCGAAGAAGTATTAGAAAGAAAAGCAATTTTGTGTTGCAGTTGTTTACACGTAACTACTCTCCTACAGAATATAGATGATTTTCGCGGGGATGAATAAACAGAAGCGTGTCTTATTTTTTGGTTATTATTATTTTATTTATAATAGTCAAAAGAAAAAAAAATTAACTATGTGCAACATATTGTGGCATTATGTTAAGCGTGTTTTTTTTTTGTTGAAGAGTAAATAATTTAAGTAATTTTTTTTTTGTGCCACAGTTCTTGATTATTACTTATTGATTTACTTACTTATGTTCTGTATTTTAGTATGATTCGGAAGAGTTCGTTGGACACTATCACATGGTAGTTTTGTATGTGTGATCATAAGACATTTCAAAGAGGTTGGCCTTTGTTCTCTAAAAGAATAGAATTTGCGTGATATGATTAACATTTTCTTATGCGTTTGGGAGTTTAACGATCACGTGAGCATCTCAATGAGCTAGTCGCTCGTCCCTAATTTGGGATCCAGGGAGGGAGAGCCAGTGCCGTGTAGGATCCGAACCCGGGTTCATGTGTGATGAATGAATGAATGAATAAATGGAAGTCACGGCCAAAGTAGTGGCTATGATTATCATTGGCGTAAGTGTTTTGTAGTACAGTATAGGTTCCAGATTTTATGCGGTTAATTCGTTCCGAAGACTTGAAAAGTCCTTACCCAGCAAAAGCAGTCTTGCTGGGCCATCACTCAAGCCAGCACTGGCAGTCATCAGTGCGAAAAGTGGCCCAGAACTATGTTACCGCTGCCCAAACGTCAATAAAATGTTCCAGCGGAGTAGTATAAAATGACCGATCCGGCGTCAAGGAGCAGGGGCATGGCCTGACGCCGAAGGATGGGGGCGTGGTGTGTGCCCGAAGGATGTGGGGGCGTGGCAGATGACGCTAGTGTGTTGGATCGATGTGCTGCCCCTAGCGGTGCTTCTTGGAACTTTATTATTATGTTAGATCTTTGTTTTTGAGAGATGGCAACGACCGAGTCGGGGAAAGGAGATGTGCTGCCCCTAGCGGTGCTTCTTGGAACTTTTAATGGACCTTTGAGAGATGGCAACGACCGAGTCGGGGAAAGGAGATGTGCTGCCCTCTAGCGGTGCTTCTTGGAACTTTTAATGGATCTTTGAGAGATGGCAACGACCCAGGGGGAAAGGAAATGTGCTGCCCCTAGCGGTGCTTCTTGGAACTTTATTATTATGTTAGATCTTTGTTTTTGAGTGATGGCAACGACCGAGTCGGGGAAAGAAGATGTGCTGTCCCCTAGCGGTGCTTCTTGGAACTTTTAATGGACCTTTGAGAGATGGCAACGACCGAGTGGGAGAAAGGGGTGGATATAGGGGGATGTCAACTCGATGTGCTGCCCCTAGCGGTGCTTTTTGGAACTTTTAATGGATCTTTGAGAGATGGCAACGACCGAGTGAGGGAAAGGGGATGTGTACGTTGCCCCCTAGCAGTGCTTTTTCGAACTTTTCTCGGGAGATTTATTGGACGTTGACAAATTTTGGGGAAGTCTTTCCAATATTTTTTGTTTTAATTTTCTCGGGAGATTTACTGGACTTTGTCAAATTTTTTGAAGAAAGTTTTTTTGTCGTTTCCAATTTTTTTTACTCGTATTTTTTTTGTCCTATTTTTTCTCTCTAATTTATTTTATTAAATTTATATTTTCAGGAATTCCCTGAGGTATTATAATTTTTATAGACGTTGCATTATTTTTTTAATTTTCTCGGGAGATTTATTAGACTGTATCAAATTTTTGAAGGAAGTCTTTCCAATATGTTTTTTTATTAAATTTATATTTTCAGGAATTCCCTGAAGTGTTATAATTTTTATAGACGTTACATTATTTTTTTAATTCTTATATTTGTCCTCCCTCCAATTTTAATTTAGGCGAGGAAAGGCTTTGTTTGAAAAGATTTCGTTCCCGTTGATTCATGTTCCGCCATTTTAGTTTCACCACGTTGTCATTTTGTGAGCCATGAGTTTTGGGATGAGTCACAATTTTCTCTTTGACTAAGAAAATTTTGTATGACACGTGTTTTGGGATGAGTCATTATGATGAGTGACGCATTCGTGATAGCAGACATGACATCAGCCAACGTCGTTTTCTCCTCAGCGGGGTCGGCTTTATTTATTTTTTTATTTTCTCGGGAGATTTACTGGACTTTGTCAAATTTTTGAAGGAAGTTTTTTTCAATCGAAGCATTTCCTCAAATTTGTTTTATTAAATTTATATTTTTAGAACTCCGTGAGGTGTTATAATTTTTATAGACGTTGCATTATTTTTTAATTCTTATATTTTTCTTCCCTACAATTTTAATTTAGACGAGGAAAGGCTTTGTTTGAAAAGATTTCGTTCCTGTTGATTCATGTTCCGCTATCTTTTGTGAGCCAAGTGTTTTGGGATGAGTCATCATTTTCTCTTTGACTCAGAAAATTTTGTATGACACGTGTTTTGGAATGAGTGACTATGATGTGTGACGCATGTCGTGATAGCAGATATGACATCAGCCAACGCCATTTCCTCCGCGGGGTCGGCGGTTGACGTCATTTGAGATTCTGATAGACGCCTTAAGTTCCAAGACTGATTTTTTTCAATAACTTGATCATTTTGCAACGAATTTATTCCTTATTTTTCCCCCTACTTTCCCATTTTATATTCATAATTTTTCAACGTAACGATTTTTTTATTTTCTTTGAGGAGACTTCACGCATTTTCAACGGACGTTCCAACGTAAAGACGTTTTCCAAAGTTTTGTGCTGCAGACATAATCTTAAAACACGATTGTTTATTAACGTATTTACGTGTTCATGACATTTTCTGTTACATTTTTTAACGTTGTACCTTTTTCCAACGTACAAAGCCACAATTTTTTATGCATAGCTAAAATGTTTATTTTTGTATTTTTTCGTATTTTTTTATTTCTTCATGATTATTCAGTGATATGTACCTTTTAATGCATTATCTTAATCTACCTTTTTTCTAAATGCTTGCATACTCGTTAAACTTCTCGTTGTACCAACATTACTTTATTTTCTTACTTTTCAATCTAACAACTACTTTTATCGAGGCTTTATTTTTTCTGATTCAAACAAGCAAACGTTTCTTCATTATTATTATTTCCGTTACCTATACAAACAACTTTTCTTACTTGCTTTTAATGTATGACTTAATCTGGTTTTCTATATAGCTGTTTCATGTTTGTGCAAGAAATATACAGATCTATAGCAACTAGCTATACATAACATTCGTTCGTAACAGTATCTTTTTTTTTCCAGATTTAAACCAACACACGCTTCTTAACGACTTGATATCGGTTTTCTGGGGAACTTTTCTTTTTCCTTTTTCCTTCATTCAATTTTATTCCAGATCATGAGACGAGGAAATGCTTCTTTAGAAACGATTTCGTTCCTGTTCGCAGGAATTATTGGATTTTGACAAATTTTTTGTGAAATGACTTCATGCTAATTCTGAGTCTTTCGCCTTTACAATATTATTTTCTCGTAATTTTTCGTGTGTTCAAGAACTCTACAGGTCTTTCACAGTTAAAATTCTGGTGAAACAATATTTTCTTACTTTATTTAGCATATCATTATAGCTTCCCAATTTTCGCTATTTCACTTCATCTTTTTTAAAATTTAGTAAAACTTTTCAGTAGGTCAGTAATTTATTTCTTACTTGGAGAAACTTATGACTCCTTTTATTTAGACTATTTTTTTTCATTTCATTTCAGCAAAATTATTATTTTAGATGTAGCAAATCATCAGGTTTTTTGTTTCCTTATATATCATATTTTCCAACTTGCTTTTAAAGTATTTCTCAAAGCTTTCATGTATGTCAAATACGCATTTTTTTAATCCTTCCCTAGTTTGCTATACTTTTTCGTGCACTGCCCCAACAGGAAAGTATTCATTGTCAAGGCATGAAATCTAAAACCTTTTTTCTTACGATAAAATTTGTATTCTTTGGGACATATTTTCTGTATATTGTTCTGTCTCGTCCGAAAAAAACATTCATTCTGGAGGCAAAGCGAGTAATTCCGTTCTTCCGCTAAACATTATTTTTTTACATTTTACTAACTCACCACCCCCATAGCGAAAATAAAGAAATACTTACTTCTGTTCCCTACATATCGACTCAATCTATTTCTTTTCGAAATGCTGATCATTACATTTCAACTAAAATTTCATACTTTCACCAAAAATCATATTCTTAAACGAGCTATTTTTTACATTTATTTCATGTATAACTAAATTTTTGTTGTTTACTCACCTCATCAAAGTCAATAAGAACTCTCCCAATCTCATTCCTTTCCCTCATTTAGTTCGCTTAAATTGAGATGTTTCAAAACTTCGCGTATATTTCATTCCCTTAATGTCCAGTTCTCCCGTGTCTGCCCCCTTCATTTTTAACTTCTGTGCATGCTGCATTTTATCTTTAGACGTTTAGTTTCATTGACCTTTTCTTTCGTTTTAATTAGGTTTTCATTATCGTATTTTTTATTCATTTTCTCAGCAGAAAAAACTTTCATTCTGGAGACATAGCGACTAAGTCCGTACTTCCTCTAAACATTTTTTTTTTCACGTTTTTCTAATTGTTCAGAAAAGCAGTTGTTTCCAAACTCTCATAGTGAAAATATCTTATTCCCCTTATAGTACTTATTATATTTTTCCTTCTGTTCAGTGTTGTATGATTCTTCAAACTTTGGTTTATTTTTATGAAACTTCTTTTTCTGATTCAAACTTTCAATCTTTTCCTATCGATTTAATTACTCTTATTTTCCCATTCGACTTTACTTTTGAACAGAAATGTTTCTAAAATCTTCAGATGTATTTTAGTCTACAAGGCCGATTCTTCCCTGTTTCAAATAAAGTCATTGTAGGATTTTAGTGTAAATGCCCCTGAATCTTTAAAACTTACTTTTCATAGTTAGATACAAATTCCTCTAGGTTTACATTAAAACATGAAAGAAGAGTGTTTTTACGCTCTCTCCAGTGTGTGGGCTTTCCCCAAGAAATTAACTTTGAATTCCCCCTGTTTCTGTCGGAAACTGAAAATCTCCTGCGACTGTTTTCACGCGTCTCTTGCTTACAGGAAAACCTCATATGGCATGAAATCACTTTGCTTGGGAGATTAAACTAAATTCTGGTTTTGAACTTTGAATGCAAATTCAAGCTCGCAAAAGCATAGTTTTCTAAGCAAACTTAAACTGTCTAAGATGACAAAAATCTAAAACTGCTGACTCAATGGGACAGAGCGTTTGAACTTTACCGTTCATTCACCATTTAAGAGATCCGTCGTGAACTACTAGAAGGGAAGTAAGCAGACCCTGATTTAGTCCACTGTTTCCAAGGAAGGTAGAAAGCTAGTGTCGTAATTCAAAAGCTCTTAACTCAAGCCTCCCCAGGATTCAATTTCGGACGAACGAATACTCAGATGCCAATGCTTAGACATTGAAAAATTGCTTCAGACAAATATTTTCTTACTTAAAGTGCTTCAATTCAGAATTTGTACCATTCATTCTGAAGCATTCTTTCTTACGATAAAATTTATATACTTTGGAATATATTTTCAGTATATTTTTCTAAATCAACAGAAAAAACATTCATTCTGGAGACATAGCGACCAAGTCCGTACTTCCACTAAACATCGTATTCTTAGCAAACATTTTTTCCTCTACATAGCAATTTCCTAACTCACCAGAAAAGCAGCTATTCTCAACATTTAGCTAAAATATCGAATTTCTCCAAACAAATGTAATAATTTTTTTTAAGAAAGACTTAGTTCTTTTCTCTGTATAACGACTTAATCTATTTTTCGAAAAACTGTTCTACGTTTACGTATTTTGTTTAACTTTGCTTTACACTGTACTTCGATTTTTTTTTCTTTGTAGTACTTTTTTCCTGTTTCATTCCAACAAACTTGTTTCTTTTCGACTCGATCACTCTCACATTTCCATACAAACTTTCCTAATATCAGAAATGTAACAAAAACTTCAGACATATTTTTTAACTTTAGAATAAGTCTCACCAACATTTATTATCATGACATAAACTAAAATTTCATACTTTTCCCAAAAATAGTTTTCTTAATGAGTTGTTTTACACTTTTTTCATAATTAGCAAGGACTATTTTTTTTTTAATATAAGGTTAGTTTCGAGAAAGTTAAATTTTCGTCTAGTGTTAATCGAACAGAAGAAATATACATCAAGGAAAGAAAACTGAAATTATACATATGCAAAGAATTTGCTACGGCTGAAGGTCCCCCGAGTGAGTTATTCAACTAATGCTCGTATTACCCATTCAAAGATAGAGGTATCAGGATGACCAAATCCCTCGTTGTTGCCTTCTTGTAGCAAAAGAGGTGGTGAACTTCACCAAACATGGTTCCATAATATTGGAGAAACACATTAAAGTTTACGGAGCAATGAAGCTCACGCCAGTGACCTTCTTCGTTCACATACACTCACATTCAAACAGAAAAAAATATAAATGAATGACAAAAAATAATGAAATAAAAGTAGTCCTGAAAAGGACTGTTTTGTAGTCCTAAAAAGGACTTGGTTTTCTTTAAACCTCGAAATCATCATCACACTCCATATTTTGAACAGTCTTGAGAATTTCGCAAACATCAAGATCTTCAAGAATAAATCTGGGAACTGAAACTTTTGCAACTGAGCAGGCATTGGCGTAAGCAATCCCAAGTACTTTGGGTTCGATAAGTGCAAATGCCTTATCAAAGCATCTATGCCACCGATCGCTTGCTGTGGAATTCATACAGTCATGACCTAGTTGATTATTTGGCATAAGAAGCACTGGAAGATGACACTCCCTACAGTAGAAAACGTTTTCTACATTTTCCTTAATGGTAGCTCTTACCACTTCCACGAGAACGTCTTTCAGTTTTTGAATGTCTACGGAAAAAGTAGTCAAAGTTCCTTGATGTTGTAACACGGCATTTTGGAAGGTGGATCCAAACTGTAATTTTTTTACACTGATCCAAAGCTTTTTGCATGCATCTTTCAGAGTTTCAAATTGGTCACATGTTAATGACACTGATGCTCGATTCAACATAAACGAATCATCAGTCAGAACGTGAAGTTGTTGAAAATGGTAAGCAATTTCACGAGGGGAAGGGAAACAGTTCATCATCAATTCCTTGTTGAAAACCGCGATTTCATTACTTCCATCATACATATAGCAGTTTTCCATAAATTCCTTAAATGTTTTAGCTGACATGGTGACTCCGTACTTGGAAGGAAACAGTTTTTCCTTTTTCACAACATAACTTCGAATGTGTACTCTCACAGTGCCTGTGAAATCAGACACTTTTACTAACTTATTTCCACCCGAGGAAACATGATGTGGAGGAAGGCTTTCTAATGAGATGCCTGATTCAGCATGAGACTCAGGCTTTGTAGGAACACACACCTTCTTTGTAGCAGTAGCAGAGGAAACTTCGGCAGATCGCTTCATGTTCAAGGCAGTTCGATGAGTAACACAGTTCACGGTAGGTTGTAGTGATGATATTCCGTACGATAACACAACGTGTGACCAGTTCGATGATTGAGAACAGAATAGTGAGCTCATTTGTCCTCAGGGAAAACTGATAAGAGATTTGCGCATGTACGTCTGCTTGATGACGTCAGTCCTCCACGTGGAAAAATCATGACGTCAGATACACCCAACGTCTCCCTGACCGACACCATCTTGGATCGCCACGTGCTCCAACATATATCAGCTCTCGCAAAACGCTTGGGGTGACGTCACGGAATATCTAAAGGTTAGGTTTAGACGAATATTGGGAGCATTCTTGCAGTGTGGTGATCCACTAAATGAGTAACGGACATGATTATCACCGTAGGCCACATGTTGTCTAGGAATTTTATATGTTTTTCCATAAATCTTAATTTTGCTGAGATCATCACCAAAATATTCAACTTCATTTTCAAGGCGGTTAAGATAATCTGTAGCTTCAGAATCAGAAAATAATTTCTCATATGAAAAATGGAGGCCATCCTTATGACATATCTTAGAAGAATGCATTTCTTCAGACGAAAGAAAATGTAGCAGTAACTGAAAAAAGCAGTATCTTCACACCCAGCAACGAAGCGAGAATGAAACAGACAGACTTGAGATAAGACGTACGACTAACGAATGCGTGAGTCATCGATGATGCAAGCACGAGCACATTACGGACAGGTTCAAATGATCAAGAATTAAGCACGTCGCTTTAAAACCAGTGTCAAATAAGCATTCAAAAAGTACAATTTCCCGAAGGGGAGAAAATGAAATTGACTACGTGCGTGAGAAAAAAAATGGCGGTGATCGTGAAATGTCGAGCCCCTCTCCCACAAAAAATAAAATGGCGGCGACCGCTAGCAGGATGGCAACATCCAACATGGTGACTCACCCACACACGCGGCGCACAAATCACATCTCAAAGACCAATCGCGTTGCCTTTCCCGGCAGTAGTTCACCAAATTTAATGTACGTGACCTATTAATAAAGAATATGCTGCCAAGGAAAAGGCGACGCGATTGGTCTTTGAGATGCGATTTGTGCGCCGCGTGTGTGGGTGAGTCACCATGTTGGATGTTGCCATCCTGCTAGCGGTCGCCGCCATTTTATTTTTTGTGGAAGAGGGGCTCGACATTTCACGATCACCGCCATTTTTTTTTCTCACGCACGTAGTCAATTTCATTTTCCCCTTCGGGAAATTGTACTTTTTGAATGCTTATTTGACACTGGTTTTAAAGCGACGTGCTTAATTCTTGATCATTTGCACCTGTCCGTAATGTGCTCGTGCTTGCATCATCGATGACTCACGCATTCGTTAGTCGTACGTCTTATCTCAAGTCTGTCTGTTTCATTCTCGCTTCGTTGCTGGGTGTGAAGATACTGCTTTTTTCAGTTACTGCTACATTTTCTTTCGTCTGAAGAAATGCATTCTTCTAAGATATGTCATAAGGATGGCCTCCATTTTTCATATGAGAAATTATTTTCTGATTCTGAAGCTACAGATTATCTTAACCGCCTTGAAAATGAAGTTGAATATTTTGGTGATGATCTCAGCAAAATTGATTTATGGAAAAACATATAAAATTCCTAGACAACATGTGGCCTACGGTGATAATCATGTCCGTTACTCATTTAGTGGATCACCACACTGCAAGAATGCTCCCAATATTCGTCTAAACCTAACCTTTAGATATTCCGTGACGTCACCCCAAGCGTTTTGCGAGAGCTGATATATGTTGGAGCACGTGGCGATCCAAGATGGTGTCGGTAAGGGAGACGTTGGGTGTATCTGACGTCATGATTTTTCCACGTGGAGGACTGACGTCATCAAGCAGACACACATGCTCAAGTCTCTTATCGCCTGAGGACAAATCAGCTCTTTCCCGTCATTCTGCTGTGCTGGAGCACGTGGTGATTCAAGATGGCGTCGGTCAGGGAGACGTTGGGTGTATCTGACGTCATGATTTTTCCACGTGGAGGACTGACGTCATCAAGCAGACGTACATGCGCAAATCTCTTATCAGTTTTCCCTGAGGACAAATGAGCTCACTATTCTGTTCTCAATCATCGAACTGCTCACACGTTGTGTTATCGTACGGAATATCATCGCTACAACCTACCGTGAACTGTGTTACTCATCGAACTGCCTTGAACATGAAGCGATCTGCCGAAGTTTCCTCTGCTACTGCTACAAAGAAGGTGTGTGTTCCTACAAAGCCTGAGTCTCATGCTGAATCAGGCATCTCATTAGAAAGCCTTCCTCCACATCATGTTTCCTTGGGTGGAAATAAGTTAGCAAAAGTGTCTGATTTCACAGGCACTGTGAGAGTACACATTCGAAGTTATGTTGTGAAAAAGGAAAAACTGTTTCCTTCCAAGTACGGAGTCACCATGTCAGCTAAAACATTTAAGGAATTTATGGAAAACTGCTATATGTATGATGGAAGTAATGAAATCGCGGTTTTCAACAAGGAATTGATGATGAACTGTTTCCCTTCCCCTCGTGAAATTGCTTACCATTTTCAACAACTTCACGTTCTGACTGATGATTCGTTTATGTTGAATCGAGCATCAGTGTCATTAACATGTGACCAATTTGAAACTCTGAAAGATGCATGCAAAAAGCTTTGGATCAGTGTAAAAAAATTACAGTTTGGATCCACCTTCCAAAATGCCGTGTTACAACATCAAGGAACTTTGACTACTTTTTCCGTAGACATTCAAAAACTGAAAGACGTTCTCGTGGAAGTGGTAAGAGCTACCATTAAGGAAAATGTAGAAAACGTTTTCTACTGTAGGGAGTGTCATCTTCCAGTGCTTCTTATGCCAAATAATCAACTAGGTCATGACTGTATGAATTCCACAGCAAGCGATCGGTGGCATAGATGCTTTGATAAGGCATTTGCACTTATCGAACCCAAAGTATTTGGGATTGCTTACGCCAATGCCTGCTTAGTTGCAAAAGTTTCAGTTCCCAGATTTATTCTTGAAGATCTTGATGTTTGCGAAATTCTCAAGACTGTTCAAAATATGGAGTGTGATGATGATTTCGAGGTTTAAAGAAAACCAAGTCCTTTAGGACTACAAAACAGTCCTTTTCAGGACTACTTTTATTTCATTATTTTTTGTCATTCATTTATATTTTTTTCTGTTTGAATGTGAGTGTATGTGAACGAAGAAGGTCACTGGCGTGAGCTTAATTGCTCCGTAAACTTTAATGTGTTTCTCCAATATTATGGAACCATGTTTGGTGAAGTTCACCACCTCTTTTGCTACAAGAAGGCAACAACGAGGGATTTGGTCATCCTGATACCTCTATCTTTGAATGGGTAATACGAGCATTAGTTGAATAACTCACTCGGTGGACCTTCAGCCGTAGCAAATTCTTTGCATATGTATAATTTCAGTTTTCTTTCCTTGATGTATATTTCTTCTGTTCGATTAACACTAGACGAAAATTTAACTTTCTCGAAACTAACCTTATATTAAAAAAAAAATAGTCCTTGCTAATTATGAAAAAAGTGTAAACCAACTCATTAAGAAAACTATTTTTGGGAAAAGTATGAAATTTTAGTTTATGTCATGATAATAAATGTCGGTGAGACTTATTCTAAAGTTAAAAAATATATCTGAAGTTTTTGTTACATTTCTGATATCAGGAAAGTTTGTATAGAAATGTGAGAGTGATCGAGTCGAAAAGAAACAAGTTTGTTGGAATGAAAACAGGAAAAAAAGTACTACAAAGAAAAAAATCGAAGTACAGTGTAAAGCAAAGTTAAACAAAATACGTAAACGTAGAACAGTTTTTCGAAAAATAGATTAAGTCGTTATACAGAGAAAAGAACTAAGTCTTTCTTAAAAAAATTATTACATTTGTTTGGAGAAATTCGATATTTTAGCTACATGTTGAGAATAGCTGCTTTTCTGGTTAGTTAGGAAATTGCTATGTAGAGGAAAAAATGTTTGCTAAGAATACGATGTTTAGTGGAAGTACGGACTTGGTCACTATGTCTCCAGAATGAATGTTTTTTCTGTTGATTTAGAAAAAAATATACATTTGTTTGGAGAAATTCGATATTTTAGCTACATGTTGAGAATAGCTGCTTTTCTGGTGAGTTAGGAAATTGCTATGTAGAGGAAAAAATGTTTGCTAAGAATACGATGTTTAGTGGAAGTACGGACTTGGTCACTATGTCTCCAGAATGAATGTTTTTTCTGTTGATTTAGAAAAAAATATACTGAAAATATATTCCAAAGTATATAAATTTTATCGTAAGAAAGAATGCTTCAGAATGAATGGTACAAATTCTGAATTGAAGCACTTTAAGTAAGAAAATATTTGTCTGAAGCAATTTTTCAATGTCTAAGCATTGACATCTGAGTATTCGTTCGTCCGAAACTGAATCCTGGGGAGGCTTGAGTTAAGAGCTTTTGAATTACGACACTAGCTTTCTACCTTCCTTGGAAACAGTGGACTAAATCAGGGTCTGCTTACTTCCCTTCTAGTAGTTCACGACGGATCTCTTAAATGGTGAATGAACGGTAAAGTTCAAACGCTCTGTCCCATTGAGTCAGCAGTTTTAGATTTTTGTCATCTTAGACAGTTTAAGTTTGCTTAGAAAACTATGCTTTTGCGAGCTTGAATTTGCATTCAAAGTTCAAAACCAGAATTTAGTTTAATCTCCCAAGCAAAGTGATTTCATGCCATATGAGGTTTTCCTGTAAGCAAGAGACGCGTGAAAACAGTCGCAGGAGATTTTCAGTTTCCGACAGAAACAGGGGGGAATTCAAAGTTAATTTCTTGGGGAAAGCCCACACACTGGAGAGAGCGTAAAAACACTCTTCTTTCATGTTTTAATGTAAACCTAGAGGAATTTGTATCTAACTATGAAAAGTAAGTTTTAAAGATTCAGGGGCATTTACACTAAAATCCTACAATGACTTCATTTGAAACAGGGAAGAATCGGCCTTGTAGACTAAAATACATCTGAAGATTTTAGAAACATTTCTGTTCAAAAGTAAAGTCGAATGGGAAAGTAAGAGTAAATATATCGATAGGAAAAGATTGAAAGTTTGAATCAGAAAAAGAAGTTTCATAAAAATAAACCAAAGTTTGAAGAATCATACAACACTGAACAGAAGGGAAAATATAATAAGTACTATAAGGGGAATACGATATTTTCACTATGAGAGTTTGGAAACAACTGCTTTTCTGAACAATTAGAAAAACGTGAAAAAAAAATGTTTAGAGGAAGTACGGACTTAGTCGCTATGTCTCCAGAATGAAAGTTTTTTCTGCTGAGAAAATGAATAAAAAATACGATAATGAAAACCTAATTAAAACGAAAGAAAAGGTCAATGAAACTAAACGTCTAAAGATAAAATGCAGCATGCACAGAAGTTAAAAATGAAGGGGGCAGACACGGGAGAACTGGACATTAAGGGAATGAAATATACGCGAAGTTTTGAAACATCTCAATTTAAGCGAACTAAATGAGGGAAAGGAATGAGATTGGGAGAGTTCTTATTGACTTTGATGAGGTGAGTAAACAACAAAAATTTAGTTATACATGAAATAAATGTAAAAAATAGCTCGTTTAAGAATATGATTTTTGGTGAAAGTATGAAATTTTAGTTGAAATGTAATGATCAGCATTTCGAAAAGAAATAGATTGAGTCGATATGTAGGGAACAGAAGTAAGTATTTCTTTATTTTCGCTATGGGGGTGGTGAGTTAGTAAAATGTAAAAAAATAATGTTTAGTGGAAGAACGGAATTACTCGCTTTGCCTCCAGAATGAATGTTTTTTTCGGACGAGACAGAACAATATACAGAAAATATGTCCCAAAGAATACAAATTTTATCGTAAGAAAAAAGGTTTTAGATTTCATGCCTTGACAATGAATGCTTTCCTGTTGGGGCAGTGCACGAAAAAGTATAGCAAACTAGGGAAGGATTAAAAAAATGCGTATTTGACATACATGAAAGCTTTGAGAAATACTTTAAAAGCAAGTTGGAAAATATGATATATAAGGAAACAAAAAACCTGATGATTTGCTACATCTAAAATAATCATTTTGCTGAAATGAAATGAAAAAAATAGTCTAAATAAAAGGAGTCATAAGTTTGGCCAAGTAAGAAATAAATTACTGACCTACTGAAAAGTTTTACTAAATTTTAAAAAAGATGAAGTAAAATAGCGAAAATTGGGAAGCTATAATGATATGCTAAATAAAGTAAGAAAATATTGTTTCACCAGAATTTTAACTGTGAAAGACCTGTAGAGTTCTTGAACACACGAAAAATTACGAGAAAATAATATTGTAAAGGCGAAAGACTCAGAATTAGCATGAAGTCATTTCACAAAAAATTTGTCAAAATCCAATAATTTCTGCGAACAGGAACGAAATCGTTTCTAAAGAAGCATTTCCTCGTCTCATGATCTGGAATAAAATTGAATGAAGGAAAAAGGAAAAGAAAAGTTCCCCAGAAAACCGATATCAAGTCGTTAAGAAGCGTGTGTTGGTTTAAATCTGGAAAAAAAAAAGATACGGTTACGAACGAATGTTATGTATAGCTAGTTGCTATAGATCTGTATATTTCTTGCACAAACATGAAACAGCTATATAGAAAACCAGATTAAGTCATACATTAAAAGCAAGTAAGAAAAGTTGTTTGTATAGGTAACGGAAATAATAATAATGAAGAAACGTTTGCTTGTTTGAATCAGAAAAAATAAAGCCTCGATAAAAGTAGTTGTTAGATTGAAAAGTAAGAAAATAAAATAATGTTGGTACAACGAGAAGTTTAACGAGTATGCAAGCATTTAGAAAAAAAGGTAGATTAAGATAATGCATTAAAAGGTACATTTCACTGAATAATCATGAAGAAATAAAAAAATACGAAAAAATACAAAAATAAACATTTTAACTATGCATAAAAAATTGTGGCTTTGTACGTTGGAAAAGGTACAACGTTAAAAAATGTAACAGAAAATGTCATGAACACGTAAATACGTTAATAAACAATTGTGTTTTAAGATTATGTCTGCAGCACAAAACTTTGGAAAACGTCTTTATGTTGGAACGTCCGTTGAAAATGCGTGAAGTCTCCTCAAAGAAAATAAAAAAAATCGTTACGTTGAAAAATTATGAATATAAAATGGGAAAGTAGGGGGAAAAATAAGGAATAAATTCGTTGCAAAATGATCAAGTTATTGAAAAAATCAGTCTTGGAACTTAAGGCGTCTAACAGAATCTCAAATGACGTCAACCGCCGACCCCGCGGAGGAAATGGCGTTGGCTGATGTCATATCTGCTATCACGACATGCGTCACACATCATAGTCACTCATTCCAAAACACGTGTCATACAAAATTTTCTGAGTCAAAGAGAAAATGATGACTCATCCCAAAACACATGGCTCACAAAAGATAGCGGAACATGAATCAACAGGAACGAAATCTTTTCAAACAAAGCCTTTCCTCGTCTAAATTAAAATTGTAGGGAAGAAAAATATAAGAATTAAAAAATAATGCAACGTCTATAAAAATTATAACACCTCACGGAGTTCTAAAAATATAAATTTAATAAAACAAATTTGAGGAAATGCTTCGATTGAAAAAACTTCCTTCAAAAATTTGACAAAGTCCAGTAAATCTCCCGAGAAAATAAAAAAATAAATAAAGCCGACCCCGCTGAGGAGAAAACGACGTTGGCTGATGTCATGTCTGCTATCACGAATGCGTCACTCATCATAATGACTCATCCCAAAACACGTGTCATACAAAATTTTCTTAGTCAAAGAGAAAATTGTGACTCATCCCAAAACACATGGCTCACAAAATGACAACGTGGTGAAACTAAAATGGCGGAACATGAATCAACGGGAACGAAATCTTTTCAAACAAAGCCTTTCCTCGCCTAAATTAAAATTGGAGGGAGGACAAATATAAGAATTAAAAAAATAATGTAACGTCTATAAAAATTATAACACCTCAGGGAATTCCTGAAAATATAAATTTAATAAAAAAAAACATATTGGAAAGACTTCCTTCAAAAATTTGATACAGTCTAATAAATCTCCCGAGAAAATTAAAAAAATAATGCAACGTCTATAAAAATTATAATACCTCAGGGAATTCCTGAAAATATAAATTTAATAAAATAAATTAGAGA
Organism: Macrothele yani; assembly: GCA_039090855.1. Classification (NCBI taxonomy): domain Eukaryota; kingdom Metazoa; phylum Arthropoda; class Arachnida; order Araneae; family Macrothelidae; genus Macrothele; species Macrothele yani. Next base: position 119,925,879 of record CM077008.1, read on the forward strand.
GAAAAAATAGGACAAAAAAAAATACGAGTAAAAAAAATTGGAAACGACAAAAAAACTTCCTTCAAAAATTTGACAAAGTCCAGTAAATCTCCCGAGAAAATTTAAAAAAAAAATATTGGAAAGACTTCCCCAAAATTTGTCAACGTCCAATAAATCTCCCGAGAAAAGTTCGAAAAAGCACTGCTAGGGGGGCAACGTACACATCCCCTTTCCCTCACTCGGTCGTTGCCATCTCTCAAAGATCCATTAAAAGTTCCAAAAAGCACCGCTAGGGGGCAGCACATCGAGTTGACATCCCCCTATATCCACCCCTTTCTCCCACTCGGTCGTTGCCATCTCTCAAAGGTCCATTAAAAGTTCCAAGAAGCACCGCTAGGGGGCAGCACATCTCCTTTCCCCGACTCGGTCGTTGCCATCACTCAAAAACAAAGATCTAACATAATAATAAAGTTCCAAGAAGCACAGCTAGGGGCAGCACATTTCCTTTCCCCCACTGGGTCGTTGCCATCTCTCAAAGATCCATTAAAAGTTCCAAGAAGCAGCGCTAGAGGGCAGCACATCTCCTTTCCCCGACTCGGTCGTTGCCATCTCTCAAAGGTCCATTAAAAGTTCCAAGAAGCACCGCTAGGGGCAGCACATCTCCTTTCCCCGACTCGGTCGTTGCCATCTCTCAAAAACAAAGATCTAACATAATAATAAAGTTCCAAGAAGCACCGCTAGGGGCAGCACATCGATCCAACACACTAGCGTCATCTGCCATGCCCCCACATCCTTCGGACAGACGCCACGCCCCCCATCCTTCGGACACACGCCACGCCCCCATCCTTCGGCGTCAGGCCACGCCCCTGCTCCTTCTCTAGAAGGAGCTGCTCCTTGACGCCGGATCGGTCATTTTATACTACTCAGCGGCCACCATGTGGGCCAGCAGCGGGCCAACAGTTGGCACCCTCATCAATTGTCATATGACAGAACAGGGCCATCAGTTATCCATCACAAGTAGTGACTGTCACAAGCGGCCCTGCACTTGACATAAGTAATGACTAGCCTAATGTGGTCCGGCCACTTTCCCGGCAGGCGGCAATCACGTGAGGTAACTGATGGCTTGCCGAATCTTTCCCGCCAATTTCCCAGTAGTAGCCAAAAAAAAAAAAAAAAAAAAAAAAAGAAAGATAATCACAGTTCCCCAAAGGAACAACTTCTTTCCCAACGAAACTTTTGCATGACGGCAAGGCTCTAGGGAAATTTCCTCAACAGGTAGTTATTAAGCAGTTGTGAGATTAATTTCATTTCGATCTGTTTCAAAAAATAATTTTTGACAGGCTGTGGTTAAGCAAGTTAATAAATGCAAAATTCTTTTTTAACTCAATATAGTTAAATGGAAGAGCTTTCTCCTCATACCGTTTAATAAGTTAAGAAGTTTAATCTACTCAGTAGTTAGATTTTAAAGAGTTTTTTTTGCACTTAGCAATCTATTAGGGGTATGCAAAAATTTCCGCCGCCCCCGCTAATGGGCGCTGTAGGGATCTAACCGGCCGGCGACCCGTGCTACCAGTTCGTACATAAAGCCAAGAACGCCGGTCGATAAAGTTCATTTTGCGGCACTGTTTGTTATTCATGTTTAATTTAGGGAAAAGTGCAAGTGAAGCATACGATTTAATATGTCAGGCGTATAGCGAAACGGTTACGGGTGAGCAGACGTGTCGAGAATTGTTTGCCAGGTTTAAGAAAATTGATCTAAGTTTGGAAGACAAGCCACGTGCAGGTAGACACTCGCAGATGATGAGCTGGAATCGCTGATGCAAGAGGATGCCACACAATCGACCACGCAACTGGAGAAACGTTTGAAAGTGGCTCAATCAACGGTGGTATGGCATCTACAGGCCTTGGGGAAGATCCAGAAGATTGGTAAGTGGGTTCCGCATACTTTAACGGAGCGTAATATTGGTCAACGATTGGGCATCTGCATGTCGTTGTCAAAGAGGTTTCACCGGGGATGAAAAATGGGTTTATTACAACAACCTCGTATTGTAGCGATCCTGAGTCGACCCAGCTAAGCCATCAACATCCACTACAAAGCAGGATATCCACGGAGAAAAAGGTGCTGTTTTATGTGTGGTGGGATATGCACGGAGTGCTGTACTTCGAACTGTTGAGACCGGGCGAAACAATCACTACACAACGATATAGCGATCAGTTGATGAAACTCAACGCCGTAATCGAGAAAAAAACGCCCATGGACAGGTAAAGGACGCCGCCCAGTCATCCAGTTACACGAGAATGCCAGACCACATGTCGTTGCCCCCACGAAATCAACCCTTGAACAGTTACACTGGGAGGTTTCACCGCACCCGGATTACTCCCCGGATATTGCACCTTCAGACTTTCATCTGTTTCGCTCTATGCAACATGCCCTACTCCATCAGCGGTTCACCACAGCTCTAGAGGTGGAAAATTTCGTCACAGCGTTCTTAAGCTCAAAACCCGCTTCCTTCTATCACAGAGGCATTCATTTGTTGCCTGAAAAATGACAAAAGGTCATTGATGCTAACGGCCAATATTTCGTTGAATAAATGTGTACTGGTTTCTTGATTGTTCCTGTCTCCTTTCTCCTTAAAACGGCGGAAACTTTTGCATACCCCTTATATTTGTTTGAAGACTTTTATGCTTAATTTAGGTATCGAGTGGTGAAAGCAATTAAAATTAAAAGATTTTCATTCATTCAAAAGTTAAATGTAAAAGCGTTTATTCACTCAGTTATTTAAACGTAAAGCTCTTCGCTCCCTCCATACTTAAATTAAGCATTTTTTTTTTATTTTTATTTTTTCCAATTTTCTCAGGAGTTGGCCTTATTGATGGCAACTAATGACTTCATTTCTGTATAAAAAATATGATAGTGAAAGTTATATTCATTCAAAAAATGTTAATTAGTACTTAAAAATTTTAGTTATTCAATTGTAAAATGAAATTGCTTTTACCTGAATGTTTGGCCTTTTCCTTCCATGACTTAGACCCAAAAGTATGTATTGGCCTCAGTTTCGTTTTCTTTCATTACAGTGACCCCCATAAACATGGGCGTAACGTTTGTCGTAATCCAGTGTTTGGCAGCAGAAAACAGTTTTCGTGCAACAGTGTACAGAGAGATGCCTACAAAGTACATTTTATTACAGCCTGCAAACCAAAAACAATAGTATACGATTCCTTGGTTACGTTCGCTCTTCTTTCTTTAAAGCTGATCACTTTTTATTTACTTCACGCTAACGTGAACTTAAGAATCAAAGTTTATGCTGCCAGCAATGTGTTTCAAATACTTCAGCTTGAATTGTTCCTATTCATACACACGCGTTTGATTTTTTAAAACCGTAACGACCCACAAAATATCTTAAAAAATCTTTATCCGATATATCATTTGGTAGCTTCCTTTGTCACACTTTCTTATACCTAATATTTGAAGATATAGGGAACAATGCTCAGCGCATGCGCTCTGTCGTGTTCCAAGGATATTTCAATATCAGAATGCAGAAGACATGAAAGATTCCTGGTAAATATTCCTTTCTCTGCGGATTACAATATCAATTTCTCTTCAAAATCATTATGCGTGTGCAGTATCCAAAATCTTCTTCGAAAAAGAGCTGAAGAGTTGGGTTTTTTTTTTTCTTTTGTGTTCCTTCAGAGTGTAAAATCTGCATACCACGCGCAAATGGCTTGTTTGAATAACGAAGAAGTTATTAACTTTTTTCGCTCACATATCACTGGAATTCAGTTTGATCCGTCTACTCTAATTTTTTTCTGTTTTTCCAGGTAGCATTTTCGCTTACGTTTGGCAATCTTTAACCTCTACTGTTTGTTCTCAGTGAATAAATATCTGCGAAAAAATAAAATAAATTTTTTTAAAAAATTTTAAAATACAACATACATCAAAACAACAAATAATTTACTTCTATGAAAGCTTTTTAAGAGTTATATAGAACAAAACACTTGCGCATAAATTATTAAATGAAGTTTACTACCCACTTAAAATCCCATTGTAAATGAAAATAAATGAAGCTTTGTTGATACAATACATACACAATACAATTATTTATTGCACACATTTAAAACTTACAGTTATATGAAAATGCAATAGACCAGGAGGTATCTGAACACATTGGTTGTAAGGCGATTCCCCCTATCAGATGTAAGAAAAAGAATAAAACATATGGCATATATGAAAGCAAGTAAGATGGTTATAACAGAAGCACCACTGTTAGCAGCATGCTTGGAACTACAATTTAATGATAGGGTTGAGATTCGTTATGGAGATCAGGGTGATTTACAATGTAATTTCGCAGAGACAAGGAAAACTTTTTCATATTAGGGATCTGACGCTCTCTGGAGATTATTCCATAGGATAATGGCTTTATACAGTATGCTATTTAAACCATAATTAAGTCTAACACACGGCTGACATAATTTGTTGTTAGCACCAGATCTGGTGAAGATAGAATAATCCAGATATTAGATGTCAGATTGAAAAATAGGCAGTTTAAGAGACATTGTTTTAAAAAACATGATACCTAGTTTCAAGGTAAAAATTTCAGGAATTTTTAGAATATTTAGTTTTAGAAATAATGGTTTTGAATGAGACATGTAATCTGTGTTCAGCATATAGCGAACAGATTTCTTCTGTAATTTGAGCAAGCATAACTTATTGTTTGCAGTTATATTTGAATACCAAGATTCCAGACAATAGGAGAGATGGGTTTAAATAAAAGTAAAATGTTTTTAGGACATTGATAGGGAAGAGATGCTTAATTTTACCAAGCAGGCCAACCTGTAAGGAAACTTTTTTAAAACAAACTGAACATGCGTATTCCAGTTAAAGAATTCATCAAACCAAACACCAAGGTACTGAACTTTGTCCACAATTTTAAGGGGGAGATCATTAATCCTGAGTGGAAAGTTATATTTATGTCCTCTCTTTTATGAACGTTTCGGAAATATACACAGTGCGTCAAAAAAATTTTAAGACTGGGTCTATAAAATGAAATAGAAACAAGAAATTATAATTTGTTTTGGTTTGTTATTCAAAATAAGTCCCTCCGGCTTCAATACAGTTATTACAGCGATTTAACAATGATTCGAATGCCTGTTCCAGTTCACTTTGCGGAATTGCCTCCAAAGCACACGTCAAAGCTGTTTGTATGGTCGAAATACCATAAAAAAAAAAAACACACTCTTTTAACCTCATTTTAAGTTTTGGGAACAAAGAAAAGTCGCAGGGGGCTAAATCAGGCGAATACGGTGGATGAGTCAACACAGACGTTATTTTTCGCCAAAAGTCTATGAACAACAAGTGAGGTGTGACTGGCTGCATTATCGTGCAACAAACACCAACTGTTTTCATCTCGATATTCTGGACGAATGCCACGAATTCTGCCCGTCAAACGCCTCAAAACATTTAAATAAAACTCACCAGTAATTGTTTGTCCACTTGGAACAAATTCTTTGGGAATAAATACCCTTACTATCGAAGAATGTAACTTTTCTTGTTTTTTTTTACTTGTGGCAAGTTTTTTGACTTCCATTCCGCACTTTGTCGCTTTGTTTTAGGATCATATTAAAAACACCATGTTTCATCACCTGTAACAATCGATTTTAAGAAGTTTGGATCATTTTCAACGGCTAAAATAATGTCTCTGCAATGTGCACTTCTCCTTGATTTTTGTTCATTGGTTAACGTGTGTGGAACTAATTTAGCACAGACTTTTGTTTTGCCCAAATCTTCATGCAGGATGGTTCGAATCGTTTCTTTGTTGAGGTTTAAATACTTTTCCATCATTCTTAGTGACGCACATCGATTGTTTGCCACGAAATCAAGCACTTTTTCGATAATCTCAGGTGTCCTAGATGAACTTGGTCTTCCGGTATGCTTATCATCTTCTAGCGTCTCTCTTCCGTCCAAAAAACGTTTGTGCCACAGGAAAACATTTGATCTACTTAAACAAAACTCCCCGTAAACTTGTTCCATCATTTGGTACGTTTCGGAGGCACTTTTATCAAGTTTTGCGTTAAATTTAATAACAGCCCTTTGTTCCATCTTAATAATTCAACATGAAAAAAAATTTACTTCTCTAATGAACGGCCGTTCGGTTGAGTTACTTTAACAACTGCGCAGCACTTTTGGCAGAAAGCAAGCGGATGTTCATGGTTTATAACGCATTCGCGATTACACTGGTAGCACCACCGTAGGCTGAAATCTAGCGCCAGTCTTAAAATTCTTTGACGCACTGTGTACGGTGTTGGTTGAAAACGCTATGTTAGTAACCTCTGGGATCTGAGACGAAATAGGCGTCTAAGAAATCATAAATGTTATCATTATATAGTCTCCGAGACGGGATGAGAAGAACTTTTACAAGACTAATCATCTTGCTACAAACATTTCTTTTTCCATTTTGTAGCGTGACAGAAAAATATATATAGCCTTATGGCTTTTGTTTGAACTTAAACAAAAATAGAAAGTTGCATTTGTGGTACCGGCTGCAGACAGTTAAAATCCCTTCCCATTAATAATAATAATAATAATTCTTGTTGTTATCATGATGATTCCACCCCTTACTGGAGAGATGTTTCTCTCTTTCTTCCAGGACTGGAACGACGTGCCAAGTCTGAGAAGTGATGTTCCTTTTTCTTTTTTCTCCTTTTTTTTGTTGCTCTTGTCCAGAAACTTTCTTACTATCTTACAAGTGTTCAGGATAACTGCCTTCTGTTGTTCCATGTGACAGAAAGGTAGAAAGGGTCAAGGAAAAAAAGGAATCTGAAACGAAAGCAGTGAAAGCACAGAAACTAAACACAAGAGGGAGTAAGTACCCAGTTTCTCACTATTTTTTAGCTCCAAAAAAAAAAAAAAAGTTTATGCAAGTTACTTCTGTCGTCTTTGCTCACGACATTTAATTGAAAAGCACAGTAGGTTCTATACATACATATTTTTTTGGTATATACTGTATTTTACACGGTCGAGTCACATTATTGTGACCACCAGCTAATATCTAGAGTAACCACGGTGTGCAGCGCGGACAGCAGCTAGACAGGCTGAGAATGACTCAATAAGGTGCTGGAAGGTGTTCACAGGTGTGTGGAGCCATGCTGACTGCAGTGCATCTAACAGCTGCTGGAGGGTGCGTGGTGGAGGATCCATGGAGCGAACAACACGATCGAGGTGATGCCACAGATGCTCAATTCGGTTTAAGTCTGGAGCATTAGATGGCAAGGGAAGTACTTTGAAGTCTTCATTGTGCTCTACCAACCACTTTCGGATATTTCTAGCTACGTTACACGTAGCATTGTTAAAACTGAAAGATCCCATCTGCCCCAGGAAAGACAATCAGCATGTATGGGTGTACGTGGTGCGCAAGCATAGATTCATAACAAATTCTATCCATAGTGCCTTCCATAGACATGAACGGACCCAAAGAATGCCACGAAAACATTCCCCACACCATAACACTGCCCCCCACCCCCAACTTGTGTTTTTCCAGCAATGGTTGAAGAATGCTTGTTCTCCGATGTTTCGCGCCTTATAAGCCAACGTCCATTCATTAGATGACTCATCGGAGAAGGCAATCCTTTGCCAATCAGCGGAGGTCCAATTCCGATACTGCCGTGCAAATGTAAGCCTTTTCTGTCGATGCATCTTTGTTAGCATAGGAGCAGTGACCAACCGTCCGCATCGGAGTACCATACGCAGCATGGTTCGCTGAACTATCGTTTAGACACACTTCCTGAGCATCACTGAACTGTTCGTTTTAGACGCACTTCTAGTGAGTTGCTCCATTGTGTCGATCGGCCCTCACGCACCTTCGAAGCCGACGTTCACCTCTCACATCAATGGCATGTGGTGCTCCGCAGTTGGCACATCGCTTATTCGCAATGGTGCCATTTCTCCAAACACGATACAGTTTAACTACAGCAGCACGCGAACATTTCACAAACCACGCTGTTTCAGAAATACTGCCACCCTTGGCCCGAAAGCCTATAATCATCCATTTTTGCAAATATGATAAATCGCTCCTTTTATCCATGACAGCAACGAGTGATATGTTTTCACAATGCCTACAGCATACCTTATATACCCTCCAAGCCAGCTCACGACACGTGCCTTCTTTCATTGGTTACTCGCTGTTGACATCAAAAGTAGGAGGTGGTCACAATAATGTGACTCGACTGTGTATATTACAGTTGATTGACAACTCGTAGTCGTCCCACGACTGGATTGTAGTAACCATAAGCCCAGCAGCCAATAGGAAATTTTCTCAACCCTAATTGGTCTCTGTGACTATTAGAGCTATGCAGTGGACTCCGGAACGAAGACAGAGCAACCGTCTCATAGTAGTTTTTGGCTGAGAATATAATCAATCCCTGAATTTTGCTGGATTAATTTTCCAGCAAAATTCTGGGATTGATTATATTCTCAGCGAAAAACCATCCACCAGTTCGATGGTCTCACTTTATATACCATATTGTCTACAGTATATGTGTCATTTTGCAGGTCTTCATTCGAAATCCATTTACCATATTTTTTTGTTGGAATCACTTTAATTTGAATGGTGATCATAAACCCAACGGTCTACCCATGTAATTTCCCTCACTTCAGTCACTAGTTTTCGGCTTTTATGTGACGTTCTGGCCTGTCTGTCTGGTTTGAATGAGCCCGATGAAGTTACTTTTGCTTCCATTTTTGTATCTGGTGCATCACACACGGATCCTCATTTTCAACATGTGGTTTACTTAACATCAGTGATTGCTTTATCCGTAATGAGCGAATTTGAGCATACTACGAAGGTAGTTCAACCTCTTGTGGGAGCGTGATGCAATATACTGAAGCCCAGAGATGTCTCATTCGATGTTCAGTCATACTTGGGTTTGTCGTCCTGTTAGTTTGCTCAATATCTGTGTTCGACAACGTGATGATACGGTTAAATAATAGGCAAGAACAGGGACCTTAAAAGCATTGATTGCTTCTACCTTATTAGCTGTGTTCACTCAGGTGTGCTATCACTTTTAAATCGATGCTTTAGACTATCTTTTAAATTACTTTAACCTTTACTGTGTTTTATGCCACGTACCCGTAAAAATCCCAGGTACTTGTATTCACTTTCTGCAATCAAATCTTCAATTGTTTTGTTGTTTCCTAACCAGAAACTTTCATATTTAGCCAGCAGTCCTCTCTATGTAAGTAAACATTTACATTTGCTCCAGACAGAGTCGATATCCGCAGATCTATTGAATCAAGTCGTAATCTACACCGAACAGCCAAAACATAATGATCACCTGCCTATAATAATAAGATGTTAGTCCTCACTTGTGTCTAATACAGCTCTTACACGGTGAGACATCGACGTTAAAATATTTTTAAAGATGTTTTGTGGATGCACATTCCTAAAGGTGTTTTCTCGTATACGTGTTGGTATCTGCAGTGGTGGAAATGGGAATTATTCGCTGTCGGAACCCAATGTATAAGTGAATGCCGTTAAAATTTAATGTGCACAAACCTATTCGCAGTAGATATAAAACCATATAAGGAAAGTTCGTTATTAAATTTTTAAATGAAATATTCACAAATAGCTGAAGTCAGAGCTGTTTCCTTTATTCAGAAGTATGTTTCTTATTAAAAAGACAATTCGAATACCGGTGCAATTAAAAGTGTTCAACGTTAATTAATAACCCAAGAGTGTTCCTCAATGTGTCAGAGTATTCTTTAAAACAAGCCAAGAGTACTTTTTCAACAAATTACTTACTCTGATCCTCAGTTCAACACTGGAGTTTACCATTTCCTGAGTAAATATACTGCTGGATATCCAAATTGCAACATCAAGAAGGAAGCATCCGATTGGCCTGAAATTCGCAGCATGCGTCGCCCGCAAGAGGACATGCAAACGATTAGTATTGCAGGGAATATGCAAATCATGTGCGCCCGGCACGCCACCAAGAAGCGCTATCAGAAGGGGGCGCAGAAGGCGGGGTGTAAGTAGTGGAGGTGTGTTGTGCTGCCGGACCTGTGCATAGGAAGCTTTCTGATGCCTCGTCGCAGAATACGGCAGTCATTCTAGCACGTTTCGGAGTTCGACAGAGGACGAATATTGGCTTATCGCGACAGCGGTTAATCGTACCGAGACATCGGCGCCCGTGTGGGACGACATCCAGCCACAGTAAGGTGAGTATGGATTCGGTGGGTGCAGGAGGGACGGACGGACCGACGTGAGTGATTGCCTCAGCCACGGCACACCACCGAACGAGAGGACCGGCATGTTGTGCGGCGGACATTGACGGCTCGCACTGCCACATCAAAAACGTTAGCGCAGGAATTAGGGTACGTTGCGCAACAACCTGTGTCAGCCCGTACCGTACGACGTCGTCCGCAGGAGCGGGGACTTGTCGCACGGCGCTTATTGCTCCGATTACCATTGACGTTACACCACCAGCGAGTGCGGCGGCAGTGGGCCGTTGAACGCCGCACCTTGACTACGGAATGGCACGACATTGTCTTCTCCGACGAATCCCGCTTCTGCCTGCAACACCACGATGGTCGGATCCGCGTGTGGCGGCACCGCGGCGAGAGACTGTATCACGCCTGCATTATGCATCGCCATACCGGTCCGTCGCCTGGCGTTATAGTTTAGGGCGCAATTGGATATGACACCCACACCTCTGGTACGCATCGCCGGTACACTTAACAGCCACCGCTACATCTCCGACGTTTTGGAGCCTGTAGTCCTCCCTTACCTGCAGGACCTGCCAGCGACCACGTTTTAACAGGACAATGCGCGCCCGCACGTGGCACGCACCGTGCAACAGTTCTTCACGGCCCACTAGGTGTCACTGCTGCCGTGGCCCGCCTGTTCTCCCGATATGTAGCCCATCGAACACGTCTGGTCGCTGATCGGCAATCGAGTGGCCCGGCAAGCACCACCCGTGATGAACTGTAGCAACGTGTGGAAGCAGCCTGGAACGACATACCCCAAGCCCACATCCAAAGCCTCTTTTGTTCGATGCCGGGCGTGTAGCGGCCGTTATTGCCAGCCATGGGGGCCACACGAACTATTGATGTCTGCGTGTTCCGCAAGTCGCACGGGCCTGTAAGCTCAATCGTTTCATCACTGTATCTGTTGTTATGTGTCCAGTAAATCTGGCTTTGCTATCTCGTGTCCTTCTTGGTGTTGTATTTTGGGTGACTAGCAGTGTATTTACATAAAGCGATTCAGATTTTTCTAATGACCTCCCGATGCAGTAATTTCCTTTGACTGCTGCATTTTGGGCAATTTACTTGGTGGTACTTCAGACAAGATCGAGTTTGAGCTTAGGGAAGTTCCCAAATTTCCAAGCAGTCGTTTTTTTTTGTTTTTTTTCTCTTGATATTTCTTTTTTTACAAAGAAATATGTTAGTGTTCTTTTCTATTTTATGTTAGTCTTCTCACGCAAGAACAAATTAGAACTTAAAACAACGACTGCAGTATGAGGCAAAAATAACACGTAGCCATGTTCTACCACGACGAGAGTGCTGAGGTGAAAAGGACACTTGACAGCATGTGCAGTTAAGCCCCGTTGTCAGTTTCAGGTCATTTTATGCATAGTGCGGAGAAGCGTCTGCAAGGTCGGCGATCAGCTCCTGTCATGACCTTAGCTCTTATCATACACCTCGCACTCGTCATGGGATTAAGTGGCATGGCAGTCATCATGGCGCAGGAATACACGCAGGAGGTCCGCCAGACTGTCGGCGATCAGCTCCTTCACTCTCTCCAAACACCTTATTAGAGCTTTATTACTGTAGAAGGAAACTTCTTATTTTTGAAATGACGAATAATTCGTACAAGATGGCATCATTAATCGAAATGCATAGCGCTTTATTCAAATTTAATGCTTCATTTCTTTTTTTTTTCTTTTTGGTGTCGTATTGCTCCCGGAATGCGGTTCTACTGCGTTCCGGCCCATTTACACCACTGAATATCTGGTACCAACACATTACCAGCAGATCCTTTAATTCTTGTAAGTTACGTGGTTAAGCCCCCACAGATCGGATTTGCTGTTCCAATATAAACCACAGATGCTCGATCGGATTGATGCCTGGGGAATTTGGAGGTCAGCGCAATACCTACAAGTCTTTCTCGTATTCTGCGAATCATTCTCGAACGTTCTGGGCAGTGTAACGTGGAGCATTATCATTCTGAAAGAAGGCACCCCTAAAGGGAAATACCGTTGTCATCAAAGAATGTACCTGGTCTACAATGACGTTTAGGTAGGTGGTAGACGTCATAGTTTCCTACACATGAATGACTGGACCGAAGATTTCCCAGCATAACATTGCCCAAAGCATTACACTTCCTCCACCGGTTTGTTTTCGTCCCATGGTGCATCCTGGTGCCAACAATTCTCTGAGTAAACGACGCACCACATGGTGCAACGGAAAATGTGATTCGTCGAACCAGACGACCTTTTTTCCAATCAGTCAGTGTTCAGCTTTGATGCTTGTGCACCCATTGTAGGCGCTTCCGACAGTAATTCGAGGATAGAATGGGCACTCGCTGCGGCCTGCGGCTACGCAGCGCTATTTTCAGTAGAATTCGATGTACTGTGTGCTGTGACACACTACTCCCGTCAGCAGCTTTCAAATTATCGGCGATTTGCGCCACAGTAAGAAAGAGCGACGACTTCTGTTTGGTATCCCTTCTGTTGGCTCGTACTGTACAGGATAGTCTTCACTCACCTCTAATACACATGAGCCGCGGTCGGCAATCATCTTGCCGATGGGGCGTGGTTTTCCCTCCTCGGACCACTTTTTGAAAGCACTAACGACGCCTGACAGTGTCACAAGCCTTACCGTCTGGAAAGGAATAAAGGAATAATTTTCAGTGTTCTTCATAGAATTTTTAGAATTTCTATGAATTTTCAGAATTTCAAATTTCTGAATTTTCAGAATTTCAAATTTCTGAATTTTCAGAATATTTTTATAACTTCTTTCTGAATTTTCAGTATTCTTCATAGTATTTTTGGAATTTTCAGTATGTCTGAAAATTCTTTTTGAAGGCACTAATGTCATTATAGTGAGCACCCCACAAGCCTTACCGTCTGGAAAGGAAGAATTTTCAGAATTTCTATGAATTTTCAAAATATTTTCAGAACTCCAAATTTCTGAATTTTCAGAATATTTTTAGAAGTTCTTTCTGAATTTTTAGTATTCTTCATAGTATTTTTCGAATTTTCAGTATGGAACAATTTCCAGTATGTCTTAAAATTCTTTTTAAGACACTAACGTCATTACAGTGAGCAACCCACAAGCCTTGCCGTCTGGAAAGGAAAGAATTTCAGTATGGAAGAATTTTCAGTATTCTTCATAGATTCTTCATAGAATTTCCATGAATTTCTATGAATTTTCAGAATATTTTTAGAATTTCTTTCTGGATTTTCAGTATTCTTCATAGTATTTTTAGGACTTTCAGAATGGAAGAATTTTCAGTATGTCTAAAAACTCTTTTTGAAGGCACTAACGTCATTACAGTGAGCACCCCACAAGGCTTGCCGTCTGGAAAGTGCTCTGACCCAGTAGTCTGACCATTACAATTTGGCATTTCTCACACTCGCTCAAGTCCGCTGCCTTTCACATCTGAAGAAGAAGAATAACATTGATTAAGAGACCTCCGTATTAGATGTTATTTGTGCCGTTACCTTCAGTCGCACCGACGAGCCAAAACACTGGTCATAGTGTTTTGTCTCGTCGGTGTATAGGAGCTTATTGAATGCCTTATATCGAGAGTCATCGATATACACTGAGCGCTAACTGAATTGCGCACCATGAACAGAATATTTCGTGAGATCCCCCTTTCGCCCGGAGAACGGCCACAGCTGGCGTGGCATTGATATACCAAGTGTCTATATAGTTGTGTGGGAATCTGCAACCAAGCTACAATGTATTTCTATTGCGGTCCACAATTCTCGTACGGAGAAAACTGGTGTTTTCAAGTTCGTCATCCACAGATGTTCATTTAATTTGAGATCAGGAAAGTTTCGGAGCTATTCGAGATTTCATACTAACAGTGCTTTCGTCGAGCAAGTTCTGCGCTAGGCAAACCCGACGACATGGGGCATCATCATCCAGGAAGAGCCCATGCCCTTCTAGGAGGCGGTAGTACAGTGTGGGCTGTACAGAATCGAAAGCAGTCTCTGATAGTAACCTGCATCAATTCGTTGGTCCGCAAGCACCACTGTCGCAGATCATGCCGGTAAACATGCCCTATATCATACAACCGCCCCACCGGCCTGAATAGTGGATGCCATGCATGAAGAATCCATTAGCTCGTACTGCAGATGCTAAAACCAGACTCGATCACCGTCAGCATGGGGCATATATCGTGATTTGTTGGACCAGTACACCTGCTTCCAATCTTCTATCGTCTAATCCGTATGCTGTAGGAACAAGTAGAGTCGTTTATGAAGAACTATTGTTAGGAGAGGCCGCCGTATGGGGATTCTGCGCTTGTAGCCCATCCCTTGCCAGTATCCAACGCATAGTTACGCGGGAAATGATTCTGGCACATTGTACTATACACATTGTACTATACCCTCAACTGCGAAACTGTGCTGCGCCGATTTCCCTGTACAAGGAGACGCACCCGTCGGTAACTTCTGGAATCCACCTGTCGCAGCCCTTTTCTATTTTGTGTCGCCGGTTGATTGTTTTGCCATTTTGGCACCACTCTTGGTCCACTTTAACCGCGGAAGCCTTGGAACAACCAACAGATGTCGCCATTTCCGAAATGAATGCACCAACCCTTTGTTTGCCCACAATTTGGGCTTCCGTAAACTCTGATGAATCCTTGGATTTCGATCAGCCATTTAGAACACAGGCTACACTTTCTTCGTTACTCCACTATCGGGTATAACTCACTTTGTATAGGAGTGTTAGTAATTCAGTAAGTACTCGGCGTATAATAAATGATTGATGGTATGACTCTGTGCCCTGGTTTCTTTTATGCTGAATCCATATTGCGCGTTGCTTAGGCTGCGACTGAGAGGGTTAAAGTCTATGTGCAAAACCAAAGTGCACTGAGGGAGTCACGTTGAACAATACCTCTCATGATTCTGATGTTTCTAGATTTGAGCATTCTCTGTCCGTCTGATATACACTGAACTGCCAAAAGTCATGGGATAGCAGTATGCAAATTTTTACCTATCGCTGCCGTCGTATAAAGACTTCGACGTACGCCACGACTTTTATCAGGTGCGAAGTGTAATCTCGTGAGCCAGAATGAACTCACTTTGTATAGGGGTGTGTGGCAAGCCAGTAGGATTATGGCAAGCCGACGTGAATTATCGGAGTTTGAACGAGGCATGGTAGTGGTAGCCAGACGGATGGGACATTCAATTTCCGAAGTTGTGCGAACATTCAACATTTCTCGATCCACGGTGTCACGTGGGTACCTAGAATACCTCATGGAAGGCATTACCACTCACCGTGAACAGCGCAGTGGCCGTCCACGGGTGCTGAGTGACCGTGACCAGTGGCGTCTGATGAGAAATGTCCATGCTAACAGACAAGCGACACGGGACCAAATAACATCCACTTTCAATACAAGAGGTACAAGCGACATATCCATGAGGTCAGTGCAGCGACATTTAGCGCCTATCAGATATGGGAGCAGAAGGAACCCCGGAATGCCGTTGTTAGCATCACGACATTAGACACAGCGCCTCACCTGGGCTCGTAAACACGGTCATTGGACCCTGAAAGACTGGCAACATGTGGCGTGGTCCGATGAGTCACGCTACCAGTTGTTACGAGCTGATGGTAGGGTTCTGGTGTGGCGCAGACCCCATGAGGTCATGGACCCAAGCTATCAACAAGGCATTGTGTGAACACGGTAATTGGACCCTGGAAGACTGACAACATGTGGCGTGGTCCGATGAGTCACACTACCAGTTGTTACGAGCTGATGGTAAGGTTCGGGTGTGGCGCAGACCCCATGAGGTCATGGACCCAAGCTGTCAACAAGGCATTGTGTGAACACGGTAATTGGACCCTGGAAGACTGACAACATGTGGCGCGGTCCGATGAGTCACGCTACCAGTTGTTACGAGCTGATGGTAAGGTTCGGGTGTGGCGCAGACCCCATGAGGTCATGGACCCAAGCTATCAACAAGGCATTGTGTGAACACGGTAATTTTACCCTGGAAGACTGACAACATGCAGCGTGGTCCGATGAGTCACGCTACCAGTTGTTACGAGCTGATGGTAGGGTTCGGGTGTGGCGCAGACCCTATGAGGTCATGGACCCAAGCTGTCAACAAGACATTGTGTGAACACGGTAATTGGACCCTGGAAGACTGACAACATGTGGCGTGGTCCGATGAGTCACACTACCAGTTGTTACGAGCTGATGGTAGGGTTCGGGTGTGGCGCAGACCCTATGAGGTCATGGACCCAAGCTGTCAACAAGGTATTGTGTGAACACGGTAATTGGACCCTGGAAGACTGACAACATGTGGCGTGATCCGATGAGTCATGCTACCAGTTGTTACGAGCTGATGGTAGGGTTCGGGTGTGGCGCAGACCCTATGAGGTCATGGACCCAAGCTGTCAACAAGGCATTGTGTGAACACGGTAATTGAACCCTGAAAGACTGACAACATGTGGCGTGGTCCGATGAGTCACGCTACCAGTTGTTACGAGCTGATGGTAGGGTTCGGGTGTGGCGCAGACCCTATGAGGTCATGGACCCAAGCTGTCAACAAGGCATTGTGTGAACACGGTAATTGAACCCTGGAAGACTGACAACATGTGGCGTGGTCCGATGAGTCACACTACCAGTTGTTACGAGCTGATGGTAGGGTTCGGGTGTGGCGCAGACCCCGTGAGGTCATGGACCCAAGCTGTCAACAAGGCATTGTGTGAACACGGTAATTGAACCCTGAAAGACTGGCAACATGTGGCGTGGTTCGATGAGTCACGCTACCAGTTGTTACGAGCTGATGGTAGGGTTCGGGTGTGGCGCAGACCCCGTGAGGTCATGGACCCAAGCTGTCAACAAGGCATTGTGTGAACACGGTAATTGAACCCTGGAAGACTGACAACATGTGGCGTGGTCCGATGAGTCACGCTACCAGTTGTTACGAGCTGATGGTAGGGTTCGGGTGTGGCGCAGACCCTATGAGGTCATGGACCCAAGCTGTCAACAAGGCATTGTGTGAACACGGTAATTGAACCCTGAAAGACTGACAACATGTGTCGTGGTCCGATGAGTCACGCTACCAGTTGTTACGAGCTGATGGTAAGGTTCGGGTGTGGCGCAGACCCTATGAGGTCATGGACCCAAGCTGTCAACAAGGCATTGTGTGAACACGGTAATTGAACCCTGAAAGACTGACAACATGTGGCGTGGTCCGATGAGTCACGCTACCAGTTGTTACGAGCTGATGGTAGGGTTCGGGTGTGGCGCAGACCCTATGAGGTCATGGACCCAAGCTGTCAACAAGGCATTGTGTGAACACGGTAATTGGACCCTGGAAGACTGACAACATGTGGCGTATTCCGATGAGTCACGCTACCAGTTGTTAGGAGCTGATGGTAGGGTTCGCGTGTGGTGCAGATCCCATGAGGTCATGGACCCAAGCTGTCAACAAGGCATTGTGTGAACACGGTAATTGGACCCTGGAAGACTGACAACATGTGGCGTGGTCCGATGAGTCACGCTACCAGTTGTTACGAGCTGATGGTAGGGTTCGCGTGTGGTGCAGATCCCATGAGGTCATGGACCCAAGCTGTCAACAAGGCATTGTGTGAACACGGTAATTGGATCCTGGAAGACTGATAACATGTGACGTGGTCCGATGAGTCACGCTACCAGTTGTTACGAGCTGATGGTAAGGTTCGGGTGTGGCGCAGACCCTATGAGGTCATGGACCCAAGCTGTCAACAAGGCATTGTGTGAACACGGTAATTGGACCCTGGAAGACTGACAACATGTGGCGTGGTCCGATGAGTCACGCTACCAGTTGTTACGAGCTGATGGTAGGGTTCGGGTGTGGCGCAGACCCCATGAAGCCATGGACCCAAGCTGTTAACAAGACACTGTGCAAGCTGGTAGTGGTTCCATACGTGTGTGGGGCGTCTTTACGTAGCGCGGTATAGGTCCTCTGGTCCTCGTAAGCACGCCATTAACCAGTAATCGCTTTGTTGCTCTGCTGAGTGACCATTTGTAGCCCTTCATGGACTTCATGTACCCCAACAATGATGGGGTTTCCCAGGCGGACGATGCACTATGTCATCGGGTCTAAGTTTTCCAAAATTGGTTTGAAGAGCATTCTGGATAGTTCCGACGGAAGGTATGGCTACCCAGTGTACTTTGGTTTTAAATAGGTCTTAACCCTCTCAGTCACAGCCTAAGCAACGCGCAATTATTATTATTATTACTTTGAGATTCCACCTCTTCGTGAAATTTTTCTTCTCTTCCTTCCTGGACGAGTACGACGTACTAAGTCTGGGAAGTGGTATTTTTCTCTCTCAGTTATCTAGGAACTGCCTTACTATCTTACAAGTGTTCAGGATAGCTGTGATTTTACTATCTTTTGTTCATGATAGCATGGACGAAGGGGAATGATAAGGATGGATAGAAATTCATTGAGAGAGGTCTTTACTAATTCCTTTGCTGTTTGTGCTACTATGTAGGAATTTCAACATAGATTGTGAAGGCTATAAAGTTAGACCAGCGCTCTTAAACAGATACTGGGGCAGTGAGGGAACAGAACGCGACTGACGACTGCTTCGGAGGTTAGGAGAGCAAAGCAGGATCGTTGACTTAAAGGGAGGAAGTTAAGGAGGGGGACGTGTTGTGTCTGCGACGTCAAAATTTGATTCTGGTAAATAAATAAAGCATTTTTTTTTTTAATTGTTCAAGTACAGAACTATTTATATATGCAAAAATGCAAAATTTTGAAAAGCCATGAAGACTGCGTTTACAGCAAGAAAACGTTGAAGGCAATACTCAACTAACACTTATATCTTACCCCACTTATCGTGTTATTTTGCTGGTTTACTAATGGCATAATTTGTCAGATTCAGGCATGTGTTTATCCGAGGTGAGGGAGGGGAAGGGATATCTGGGAGCAGGTAGTAACAAGTTATTAAAATCATGCAATTAATTGATTATGATACGCTTTCCAACATGCCAGAAATCATTACTCAAGTTATGAGGATAATGGCTGCGGAATAAATCTAGCTCTTATGCCCTGACCTTTGACCCCATTTCGATTATATTAAACAGAATTGGTTCAGTATACCTCCGAAACAACATACTAAAGCTTTGTCACAATAGAAGCATTTTTACTCAAGTTATGAGGATAATGGCTGTGAAATAAATCTCTCTCCTGTGTCCTGACCTTTGACCCCATTTCGATGATATTCGACAGAACTGATTCAATATGCCTCCGGAACAACATGATAACGTTTTGTCGCAATCGAAGCATTTTTACTTAAGTTATGGCACATAAGGGCAATGGAATGGATGCCGCTCCTATGTCCTGACCTTTGACCCCATTTCGTCCATTTTCAATAGGGTTCGTCCCCAGGTTATCCCCTACCACATGCTAAAATTTCAGCGAAATCGAACTATTTTAACGCGAGTTATCGTGCGGAAGGACGGACAGACAAAGCTTGAGCATATACGCTTCTTCAACCTATAGTTGGAAAGCATAAAAAAGCATCAAGTAAGAATTCTTTCTTTCAGTCTTTTTTAAAGTTTCTTCCAAAACTACCCCAGCAATAATGAAACTCGCTCACCATGATCATGATCATATGTAAAGGATTTTAGGAAGGGAGCGTCTGACCCCCAGATCTTAAACAACCCTTAGAAATAGGAAGCTAGGAGATTTGGGCGAGAGTGCTTGATAGGAAAGTGACACGGAAGCGAGGTAGAAAGGGGGAGGAAGACGCCCTTATTTATCACCGGGGGGCCTCTACCAGGGGTCCGACGGCTTAACGTGCCCATCCGACGGACGGCGGATATTTAGTGGATCGAGTGTTCTTACCTGCCTGGGATCGAACCTGAGGTCCTTTCGGCGACAGTCAGGAACGTTGCCCAAAAGGCCACCCGCGGCCCCGAAACTCGCCCACCCATTGTCCACCCTGATTTTATAGTCTAGCGACGTCCCTGCCACGATGTAAGGTTCATTTTATATTTTCACACTACCTTTAGTAAATCTTAAAATAAAAATAATGTTTATATGAATTGATCAGTATATGTAACTTACATTTACCAAATTAAGTGTTCACACTCTCTGGCCCGGTTCAATGAAAAAAATGTGGCCCCTGATGAAAAGTAATTAAGAACCATTGGTGTACAGTGACTTGGGAGCATGAATTTAAGCAGGGTCTGCTGCATGTACACACACACACACACACACACGCCAAATAACAAAGGCACTGACTTCCCAGGTATAGAGTTTTAGTATAAAATTTGATACAAATAGTGTTATTTGCTTATGCTGCAACTAAAACCCTAACATAATTTCACTGTAAAGCCTATTCTTCTTACTGAAATGTTCGATAGAGCTTAAATCGTCCTCCGGATAGCTTAAGCATACAACACAGAAATAACTAAGAACTGAATAGAATAGCACAATATCACAGAATATATTAGGGGTATGCAAAAGTTTCCGCCGTTTTAAGGAGAAAAGAGACAGGAACAATCAGGGAACCAGTACACATTTATTCAACGAAATAATAGCTATTAGCGTCAATGACCTTTTGCCATTTTTCAGGCAACAAATGAATGCCCCTGTGATAGAATGACTCGGGTTTTAAGCTGAAGAACGCAGTGACGAAATTTTCCACCTCTGGAACTGTGGTGAACCGCTGTTGGGCTAGGGCATGTTGCATAGAACGAAACAGATGAAAGTCTGAGGGTGTAATGTGCGGGGAGTAAGCTGGGTGCGGTAAAACCTCCCAGTGTAACTGTTCAAGGGTTGATTTCGTGGTGGCACCGACATGTGGTCTGGCATTATCGTGCAACAAGATGATTGGGCGGCGTCTTTTACCAGTTCATGGGCGTTTTTGCTCGATTGCGGCGTTCAGTTTCATCAACTGATCGCTATATCGTTGTGCAGTGATTGTTTCGCCCGGTTTCAACAGTTCGAAGTACAGCACTCCATGCTTATCCCCCCCCCCACGCACACAGCAGCACTTTTTTCTCGTGGATATCCTGTTTTGCAGTGGATATTGATGGCTCGCCTGGAGTCGACTCAGGATCGTTTGCGTACAGGGTTGTTACAATAAACCCATTTTTCATCCCCTGAAACAACCTTCCACAAGAAATTCTTCCCTTGATTTCTCTTCAGCAACAGCATGCAGATGCCCAATCGTTGGCCAATATTACGCTCCTTTAAAGTATGCGGAATGCACTTACCAATCTTCTGGATGTAGACGCCGTACCACCGTCGATTGAGCCAATTTCAAACGTTTCGCCAGTTGCGTGGTCGATTGTGTGGCATCCTCTTGCAACAGCGATTCCAGCTCCTCGTCTGAGGTCTACCTGCACGTGGCTTGTCTTCCAAGCTTAGAACACCTTTCTTAAATCAGGCAAACCATTCCTGAAACGTCCGCTCACCCATAACCGTTTCCCCATACGCCTGACATATTGTACCGTATGTTTCACTCGCACTTTTGCCTAAATGAAACCTGATAACAAACAGTGCCACAAATGAACTTTATCGTCCGCCATGCTTGGCTTCATGTACGAACTGATAGCACGGATCGCCGGCCGGTTAGACTCCTACAGCGCCCGCTAGCGGGAGCGGCGGTAACTTTTGCATACACCTAATAATTCCAAATCGTAATCAATCAATGTCTGCTTCAACAGCTGAATAAGTAAATGCTCTTAACACAAAATAATAGCCAAGTCTCATTACCTGGTCAGCAATTTGAGACTTCTGTATCAAAGAAACATAACATTCAACGTAAGCGATTCAAGCAAGTTCGTAAAACATCAAACTCTAATCGTGCATCAGTTCTCACCAATCGCTCTCAAAACAAATCTCTCTCTCTCTCTCTCTCTCTCTTTCTCTCTCCTCGATACAACTGTAAACAGCATCACTCAAAATAGTACAACTATACTAATGATCCGAAATTTCTTGGCGTAGAATAGAAATGAAATTTTCCAAGCTTTCGCAGCTGTCTACCTTCCTTGAAAAAGCCATCTGGTTGATGTGTGAAAGCTTGGAATGTTTTATTTCTATTCTACGCCAAGAAATTTCGGATTATTAGTATAGTTAAACTATTTTGAGTATAATTGGTGTACAGTTCCTAGTTATTGAACTAGTTATTGTAAACAGCATTTTTATCAATCTCTTACACACATGTCATTCCCTTTTGACCTAACGTCAGGTTGCCAAAAACACATTCACCGAAAGAGAAAATGTAGCGTTAAGATAAGAAAATGCTTAATGAGAATAAATCAAAATTCACATAAGAGTACAGAAACCAAAAAAAGGAAAATTAAATTACAGTATACAATACACACAGGAACTTAATGAGTGCTTGAGAGATCGCGACATGCAATATGATCAAAAATCTTCATTCGCTGAATGAAAAAGGGGATAGTAACGAAAAAGCTTACACATGTATGCTTAAAATTCTTATATACTGCAGTGCTTTTTTCTTGAACAGTGTTCGATGGTAAGCCCTAAAAGCAAAATTTCCGTTAATGTCGTATATTCTGAATATTTCCTTTCTTAAACTAGATTTTTGAAGCAATTTTAATTCTCTTTGCAGATTGAGGAGCCGAGTTTTAAAAAATTACTTTGTTTCATACCCTTATTTGTGGTTTCCCCTAGCTTATTTTAGCACCACCCCTTTTTTTCTTTACATTTTTAATTGTTGCCTAGCTTTCCAAAGTCTCTACGAGAACATATTTCAAATAGCTACTAATTATGCTCACTAAAATTGCAACGAATTCGAAATTCCTTGTTCCATCACCATAGGAAAGAAAGTGCTTAATGACAGGTAAAAATGCCAATTATTCTGTTTTGTTAACTTTAAAAAAAAAATACTTACATTTTAAAAAGCTGCAGTTCTACTAACTGGTTTGGTTTCCACATTTCGATACCGACATGTAATAACAGTATACAATTTTTTTCAACCTCAAAGTTGATTACTCATTCGAATGTAAATCCCAAATTGGCTTATAAAGTGCAAAGACTTTTCAGAAACATTTACTTTAGATAGATTTCAGATATATTAACCGAAAAACTATATACCGTTAAGAACGACGCGTCATAAAATGTTCCGGTACTAAAGAGGGTTTTGTTACAGGTACGCATACAAGTGTTTACCGCGGTATTGAAGATGCATGCATTAATATTATTAATAGCATCTATAAAAATGCAAGTGCAAAGATTCGGCTGTTTGAAAATACAACACACATAAAAATTGGAAAGGGAGTGAGACAAGGTGACACCATATCTCCGAAGCTCTTTAATGCCACATTGGAAAATGTCTTTCAATCGCTGAACTGGGAAAACAAAGGGATAAAGATTAATGAAGACTATCTAACCCACCTTCGTTTTGCTGATGACGTAGTCATTTTTGCAACTACCTCATCAGAGCTGCAGAGTATGATCCAGGAACTTGCTGACAAGAGTAAAGAAGTGGGATTAAAAATGAACTTTCAGAAGACAAAAGTGATGTTCAATGCTTTTACAAGAAATGAAGATTTATCGATTGATGGAGAAAAACTGGAGATAACAGACACGTACGTTTATCTTGGACAGCAGATATCAAGTGAGGGTCACATTGATGAAGAAATTAATCGGCGTACAAAACTTGCCTGGAGAGCTTTTGGAAGAAACAGCATAATTTTCAAGAGCAATATGCCATTACGTCTTAAAAGAAAAGTGTTTGATCAATGCATCCTTCCAGTGCTTACGTATGGTGCAGAGACGTGGACCTTAACTAAAAGAGACATACAAAGGCTGCAGACAACTCAAAGCAGCATGGAGAGGTGCATGCTTGGTGTAACCAGGAGAGATAAGAAGAGAAACTCGTGGATCCGAAAAAGGACACGAGTGGAAGACATCATGATCAGAGTTAAATCTCTGAAATGGCAATGGGCTGGACATACTGCCAGAAGAACAGACCATCGATGGACAGCCAAAATTTTAGATTGGATTCCAAGGGACAGAAAAGGACCCAGAAGAAGACCACATGGGAGATGGGTGGATGAAATTCGAAACTATGCGGAAGTGACATGGAGGAGACTGGCACAAGAGAGACCGTTGTGGAGGAAACTTGGGGAGACCTTCGCCCAGCAGTGGATTGAGAATGGTTGATGATGATAATGATGTATGTGCGTGAAAAGGGAAGGAAATAAATATTAAAAAAGCTGATATACGCATACCAGTTTTCATAACATATGTTAATGTTTCAGAAAGTAATTTCATAAAAGTACTAAAAGAATGGAAACTGAATCCCATTTCTGACAAAAAAAAAAAAATGCCCGATTTATTTATTTATTTATTTATTTTGCAGTTTACATTGTTACAAATGTCTCAATGGGTGCAGCGCACAGGCTGGTAATTTTCAGTCGGCGCCCATGCTAAATAATAAATCATGTATGCACGGTAGCACACACAGAATAAACTGCAGCCAACTGAAAGAAGCATAGAGAGATGCATGCTTTGTGTAACCCGGAGAGATAAGAAGAGGAGCTCATGGATAAGAAGAATGACAAGAGTGGAAGACACCGTGATTAGAATAAAATCCCTGAAATGGCAATGAGCTGGACGTGTTTCCAGAAGAACTGACTACCGATGGACAATCGAAATTCTAGATTAAATTCCAAGGGACAGCAAAAGACCCAGAAGACCACATGGGAGATTGGTGGATGAAATTCGAAAGCATGTGAGAGTGACCAGGAGCAGACTGGTTATATATATATATATATATACAAAATTTTACACCTATGAATTTAAAACCAAATTTGTTTAAAAAACAACCTGAAGATCATGACGCGCAACGCAGCAGTTATGAATATTCAGAACTCACACACTACTAAGTAGATACAGCAATAAAAAATTATTTAACAAATACTAAAACAACAAAGAAAACCTCAAAGCCCAACAGGCATGGGTAAAAAAGAAAATAAAGTAATAGCAAACCTGAATGTAGATAGTGTCGAGAATGCCGAGCCTTGGCTTTATCAAGGACCAGCAAAACTCTGCATTTTCTCACTTCCACAAAGACCTAGTTGGAAACGGGTTTCTGCAAAGCCATAGATGCAAGTTTAAAGTCCACTAAATTTTATAATTAGCAAACCTCCTCAGAGTTGCATGAAGAATAATTTAGTTAAAGTTTTTGCATGAATCTATAACTTTTCTGGCCCAACCCACACTCGTCATCTGCCACAAGAAACAGAAAAACGATTACAAAAATCACAAGTTGTGAGAGGGTCTGAACAAATCACAGAATTATTCAGCTAAAACACGTTGCTGAGCAACCAAGCCGCCTGAGAGAGAATTTAAACATTAATAACACTACTAAAAGTACTAGTGTATGTATGTATATATATATAGCATTTTAAGGCTGTAAGACGTACAGAAAAATAACGATCATTGCTAAACCTAGAACTAAGACATATAGAAAAATAATTGATCAAAATGAAAATATTAAATTTATAAAACCATCTGCAGATTTTTTTTTTTTTTTTTAATTTAGTCGTAGTCGGAAAATATGTATTTCCAAAGAACCTCATTTGTTTCCTTCATATGATGAATGAAGGAGAAGGGCATTTTTGGGGGTTGGTGTACCTGGGCCCGACTGGTCCTCTCCCGTGTGGGCGCCTCACTGTGCATATATATGCATACTCTCTCTCTCTCTCTCTCGCACACACACACACACACGCATCCTCAAAAAAAAAAAAAAAAAGTCCAGGTTTTAAACATTGAGTTCCCTCTTAACAATTCATGTGCTTTTCCTATTACACAATATGATGTTATGCATAATATAGTACAGACTCACCGTATGGGTTATCCAAATATTGAGCTACATACATTGAAAAAGTAATATTTTGCCTTACTTCCATACACTTTTCTGCGAGAAATAGGCGATGCACGTAATCAGCTCAACGAAGGAAGAATCAAGGTTTGGACTAACGGGTTCGTTTAGTTGCAGAGATCCAAATTATTTTCATTTTTTCGTTAAGATTCCTTATTAAAGCGAAAGTTGAGCAGATGAATTCACAGATAGGAGAAAGTAAGAACTTACTCTTTTGTAGTGTTCTTCAGTAGCGATGTGGATGGTGACCTCGCTTGGGTAAATGCCGATAATCGGGGAAGAGAGAAGATCATCGGAAGGAAAGAATTCCCGGCTCGTTTTTGGTGTTCGCCGACGGCCAATCTCTCAAGTTCATCGGGCAAAACACGTGAACAGTGACGGTATTCTTTTTTCCTCCTCGTTGGCCTCAGGTGCCTAAAGAAGATTTTCTGTGAGGGTTCGAACCGGTTTACTCAGACACCCGTGGGTTATATCGACAGCAACACAGGTAGTTGTTGCTAGTACGGAAGGAAGCAAGTGTGGTTACGCAAGGATGGGCCAATGGGTTACGTGTCAGGAACGCTATGTAACGGCTCAACGACGCCTCTTTCTCTCTCTCTCTCTCTCTCTCTCTCTCCAAGTTTGACAGAATCCTTCAGGACACCGTGTAATCACATCGACCGACTGGAAATATTCACTTTTCATGGAAACGGTTGGAACAAGAAGGAATTCACTGGAAAGTCGGGTATAAATATTCACTTTTCACGGAGACAGTTTGAACAAGAACGGTTCACCAGAAGAAGGGCAGAAACGTTATTTGACGGAAAGTCTCAAATTTAGTATGTTTTTGCACGACTTTAAACAAAAAAAACAAACAAAAAAAACAAAAAGAAGAAAGAAATATATATATATACTCTTACAACACTGGCGGATTCAGAACTTTTAAAAAGAACGGTGGCGGGGAGGGGGGGTTGCACGGTTTAAAAAGTGGGCACTTGCAAAAATGACTACGTCGTCTGGAAAATGAAGTGGATCAGGAGCAGCGGCAGATCCAGCGGGTGGCGACTGAGGCGACGCCTCCCCCACCCCCTCCAATCGTAACGAAGTTTTTACGTTTAAAGCAGCGAAGATCGTAAATTATTAACTTTGCATATTTTTTTGTTTTCAGTTTTTCTAAAAGGAATTAACAATATTTTGTTTTCAGTTTTTCTAAAAAGAATTAACAATTAAACTTAGTACGGAGGATTTAAAATACTTATTACATTGATTTAGGTTCAGTAACAAAAAGAAAGAAAAGGGAATAGAATAAAAAGAGATGGAGAGAGAGAGTGCGCAAAAAATAATAAGGAAAACAAGGACGTCGGGGGTAAAAAACATGAGGATATTCTGTTCTTTGCTATTGTCACATTGTCTGGTATCTGTAACGTCTTAAAACAGGGTAAAGCAGAGCTTGGTACTTAAATCAGAGTAGGTGCGAGAAACTGTGAGTAACAATCTGATCTACAGACGTATCTTAATTGAGTCATAAAGAAAATTCGTAAAAATGTTCCCGCCGCTTTCTTCCAAATGGTCGTTTTAGCGCGTAGCCTCACTTCCCCTAATCCATTTCCCCTAATTCCCGTTTGCCCTAATCACGTTTACCCCAATGGCGTTTCCCCGAAATCGCTTTTACCCGAATTCCCATTTCCCCTAATTTCGTTTGCCGTAATCTCGTTTCCCCTAAACCTCGTTTCCCCTAAACCTCGTTTCCCCTAATTCCCGTTTGCCCTAAACACGTTTACCCCAATGGCGTTTCCCCGAAATCGCTTTTACCCGAATTCTCATTTCCCCTAATTTCGTTTCCCCTAATCTCGGTTCCCCTAAATCTCGTTTCCCCTCATTCGCATTTGCCCTAAACACGTTTACCCCAATGGCGTTTCCCCGAAATCGCTTTTACCCGAATTCCCATTTCCCCTAATTTCCTTTCCCCTAATCTCGGTTCCCCTAAATCTCGTTTCCCCTAATTCGCATTTGCCCTAAACACGATTACCCCAATGGCGTTTCCCCGAAATCGCTTTTACCCGAGTTCCCATTTCCCCTAATTTCGTTTCCCCTAATCTCGTTCCCCCTAAATCTTATTTTCCCTAATTCACGTTTGCCCTAAACACGTTTACCCCAATGGCGTTTCCCCGAAATCTCTTTTACCCGAATTCCCATTTCCCCTAATTTCGTTTGCCCTAATCTCGTTTCCCCTAATCTCGTTTCCGCTATTTCACGTTTGCCTGTATCAAGTTTTTCCTAATTCGCGTTTTCCTTATTTCGCGTTTGCCCTAATTCATGTTTGGTTTTTATTAACCGAAATAAAACGGTGGGTCTTGATATCTCAAGAGAATTATTCTTTCTTCCTTTTCTTGTTGATGATGTCGATAACCATGCCAACAAAAGGGTAAAGAAGTGCACATGGTGAGGAGCATTATACGATTAGTCCTTAACGCAGCCATTGTATCTGTCACGGACCCCCCCCCCTCCACTACCCTTCCTCACAGATAAAGTACTACATCGCATTAAACTTTTATTAAAGCAAGAGATACTATTGAAAAGCATTCGCTAGAATTGTGAACGCAGAAGGCCCACTTTTTAAGAGTTCTTAGCGTACTAGACCCCTTCCTTCTCCCCACCGTACGAGACTCTAAGCATGAGCCGTGGAAATGCCTTTTGCTAACTGAGTTCCTCCTTAACAGTAGACGTCAGTTTATCCTGTTTGAATGTTTTCTCAGTTAGCACCATCACTGATTGGGTGTAGGAGAACTGGCCACAAAAATTTTAACAGGCCGTATAAAAATTGCGTTTTCGACCGCTTCGTGGCCACGTTCTTGGAAGTTGGTTATCTGAATCACATAAAGTTTCCGTAATTTCGTCTTTTTTTAATTGCGATTATTAATGTAATTCTTTAAAAAAAATGTTTATGATCTACAACTGAACAAAAGATTTCAGGATTTACAAACTGCAAGTCTGCAATTAATTATCTGAGGGCATATGCTGCCTCACGAAACCTTTCGGGGGAGGGGGGGTAACACCAAAAGTATAAAATATAAGCAATTTCTGGTCTGATCGGGAGATTTTCAGCATTTACAACCTACAAGTCAACAAATTATCTAAGAGCATGTGCTGCTTCAAGAAAACTGTCGGGGGGGGGGGGGGGGGGGCACACGTGTACAATGTTAAGTTAAACGAAATTTGTTTTGGATTTTATGAATTTTTACACTGCCTGAAAATAAACATCTTTCCTTTTCTTTCTGTTGAACTTGAAATCCAAAATGGATTAAGAAAAATTTTTTTAATTAAAAAAACAAATTACAATGCCCCCTTTTTCGTTCCTGAGAATTGATAGCGGCAATAAGGTGCACAAAATCCTCTTTTCAAATTTTTACTGTCTGTAGCAGTGGCTTACGCCGATAGATCGTTTTCCAAACTTAGAAATATGAAAAGTTACTTCTGATTAAATGTGAAACTGCAACGACTTTTTTTTTTTTTTCGTTAGTAATTAAAACAAAATTGCTACAGACTTAGACAATTTGGACATTGTTATAAAGTTTGTAACAAAAAGAAAAACAAAAGTCAATTTTACCTGAAACTACGTTTGTTTGTATGCTTTCTTAAAGCTTTAGTTTTTAATTTATAGGAAAAATAATTTCATTTATAATTTCTTTTAATACGAAAACCAATTATTTCGAATTCTACTTTCAGTTTTATACAATTTATTTGAATATGTACCAATAGAAGATAATTTTTGGTTAGAATAGTTCAAGAGACGCCCGTCATGTTGAATGTTATATATATACAAACTTAATTTCTGGATATTCATCACTGCTGCGTTGCGCGTCATGATCTTCAGAATGTGTGTTAAAAAATTTTGTTTTAAAATTCGGTTTTAAATTCTCGACACCTTCTACATTCAGTTGTTTTATTTTATTTTTTTGTCTTTTCTCCTTTTACTCACACAGGTAGATACATAACCTTTTCTATGTTGTACTAGGTGTGAGTCAAAATTATATTTGCATTTTTTTGCTTAGGTATCTTCTTTATAGAATATATATACCCTATATATATATATATATATATATATATACCCTGCAGCTATATATATATATATATATATATATTCTATAAAGAAGATACCTAAGCAAAAAAAATATACATATATAATTTTGACTCACACCTAGTATAACATAGAAAAGGTTATGTATCTACCTGTGTGAGTAAAAGGAGAAAAGATAAAAAAATAAAATAAAACAACTGAATGTAGAAGGTGTCGAGAATACTGAGCCTTGGCTTTATCAAGGACCAGCAAAAACTCTGCATTTTCTCACTTCCACAAAGACCTAGTTGGAAATGGGTTTCTGCAAGGCCATAGATGCAAGTAACATTCCCACCTAAAATAGTTTAAAAAATATATATATAAGTCATGTCCTCCGTAGAGTAGCATGACCTAGCACTAGTTAACAATTTCGCTTGCATCCATTAACCTTCATGGCCCGACCCATGCTCTTCATCTGTTACAATTAAACAGAGAGAAGAAGATTAAAGAAAACTCAAGCTGTGAGAGTGACATAATAATTAGAAATGATTTTCAGCTATAACGAAATTCCAAGTTCGTTTGAGAGAGAATTTAAACCTGAAAAAACAATGCAAAAGAAATCCAAATTTTACATTGCAATTAAAAAAGGAAATGTTAATTTATAACGTACAGATTTATGAAAGAAAACTTGAGTCTAAAACCCCCTACTCTACAACTTATGACAGCACGAAAACGAGAATAAGTTAAAGATAATAATTAACTAAAGAAAACTTTGTGAAAGTTATATACCTTAAACAGTTAGTTGCAATATGTACAAAGTATTTCAGCAGTGCTTTAAGTGCATAATTAATTAGTTATTAAGAACTTAACTACTTTGAAAAAACAGCGCATAGACAGCGCATAGAAAAGGAACAAGCTTAGCCGTCTTCTGTTCCTAGGTACCCCAAAAGACGCTCAAAGTTACAAAGAAAAGCAAGAGTTAAAACCCGCAAAAATGTTAACAGACAAACCAATGCTTAAAAGCTGAAAAGCTAAAAAACGACAGAGAAAAGGTACATGAAGTACAAACATTGAACTTATAAAACCTAGAACCCCAAAACAAGGAAGAGAGCTTACCTCTTGTGTGACAAAAACTTTTCTCCTCACAAGAGAAGAACATGGCTGACCTCTTCCGCCACTCCCTAGACGCTGGGGGGCAGTGAGGGTGGGGCTGATGGCCTCCTCATACAGCAAAAAACCAACGCGCGGAGATTTTAACCAGAGAAAAAAATATATAAACTTAAGACTGTGGATCTGAATGATCAGAAAGAGCAGAATTAACTCTCCAGAATACATGAGAAATATTATAAAATACACGAGCAGTTTATTTAATAATCTTTGCATGTATTAAATCACCTTAGTGAGCTTCTATAGATTAATCAGAATCTTATTAATTTTAATGTTGGTTTTACTATTTTTAGTATAGCTATCCTAGTGATGAATAACTAGTTTTCTTTTTTATTTGTTTTTATTTTCTTTTATAAACAGATTTTTAAGCTTTTTTTTTGTGATTTTGTTTATATTATTTAATTTTTTGTTTTAATAGGACCGTCATATCCATAGCACTAAGGTTCATTTAGGTAGTTAATAGGCATCCTCTAGCCAACTTCCTTACGGCTTTGATTGGTCAGAATCATATTATTAACTGTGTAGAAAATTAAAGCAGATCTGCCAACCTTACTCTATTATTCAGAATAATTTTTCTTAAAGTTCTTTTGATGAAAGAAGAAGGAATTTCGTTCTCTAGAAAACTTTGTAATAGTATATTAATGTGGTAATTGAAGTCCAAATTGTTGCTGCAAATTCTTGAAATTCTTAGGAACTGAGAAATTAGTACATTCTCAATTACTTTGGTTGAAATGTTATTATTCCAGTGTAGATATTTAATTACTTTGAAAGGAAAATTAACTCTTTTATCAAAGAGGCTAATAGATGGGTTACCTCTGTTGAGCTTAATGCTTAAGTCTAGGAACTCAAGTTCCTGATTACTGTGGTTGGTTTTACATAAGTTAAGAGAGCTAGGATAGATATTATCAAAATCACTCTCTATAACTTCTGAATTATTGATACACAGCAGATCATCAATATATCTAAAAGTGTAAAGGTAGTTATCTGAGCAGGTGGGGTGATTGTTAATGAATTTATATTCCTTAAAGAACAGGAATAGATTAGCGATATTCGTGGACGTTGATGTTCCCATTGGAATACCGTTCACTTGCTTATAGAGAGTATTATTATATAAGATATGGTTATTTTTTATGCAGCAATTGAGATAAGAGTTCCAAGTTCCTACATCAACAAATTGGTTAAGTTTAAATTCTGCATACAGCTCTTTAAAGGTAGTGATTATATCTGATAGAGGCAGATTAGTATATAGGTTTTCAAAATCATAACTATTAATATCTAGGGGACAAACTTTGAGTATAGTAGAAATTACTTCTGCATTATTATTAATTATCCAAAAATCTCTGTACATCAAGTTAGAACAGTTTCTAATGTGTTTCAAAACCTTCTTTAAGACATCTTCAAAAGCAAGATCTATTTTCTTTTTATGACTCCTTACTCCACTAGCTATGAACCTGAACTTCACAGGATCCTTATGAAACTTAACCGTTGCAAAAAGAAATGGAAATTCAGGCTCATATCTTCTAGTTTGTGGAATTTTAAGTTTCTTGAAGAATGCCTTAAACCGATTTTCTAACTGCTTGGTAGAATAACTTACGGGCTCGTATGTTACTCTATTATTGAGTTCCATAGTTAACAATTCAAAATAGAACTTCTTACAGATAATTGCAAAATTATTGCTAGCTTTATCCGTAGTGGTAAAAATAAATTGGTCTTGTAGTTTGGAGAGTGACCTTTTAGCTTCTCCAGAGAAAAAGAGATTTCTGTCGAAACAAAAGTCCAGACCTGCCAACTCACCGGTGAAGCTATTGATTATATTATATTTCCATTCTGCGAAGGCCTCAATAGGCTGATTGTACGTTAAACTGGTTTTTACGATGTACTTATTTACATCTTGAGTGAAGCTCTCAAGAATCCTTTCTTTGGAAATTGTGAAGGAAGGTCTGAATTTAGAGCCATACTCTAATAAATTCCTAAGCTTTTCATTTTCAACAAAACTCAAGTTTCCGGTGATAATATGGTTGTAATTCTTATCATAGTGAACTGTTTCTTTATGTTCATCACAAGAACAAGTAGTAATTACAGGAATGTAGCTCGAAGAGTTAAGTTTGTAGTTTTTAACTATTGACCCTAAGGTCTTAACATATTTAAAACTTACAATAGACTGGTGCCTGTGGATGGGAAAAAAAATTGCATTATTGTAGAACAGCTTCCTTACATTGAGATTATCGTAGGCTTTATTTAGGAACCTGATGGTAACAAAATTACTGGAAAATTCTTTAAGAGAAATTTTATCTTTAAGAATATGTTTAAGAATGTCCAGAACCAAAGCAAAAACATGCTTATCAACATGGTCAGCAGTTTCATTCCAGAATTTGAAAAAACATTTAAGGACAGAGTGCTTGAAGGACTTGAGAATTTTGTAAGTATTTTTAACAAAATTAGTGCCAGTATTAAAGCTTTCCAGAGTTTTTAGCAAGTTAGCAAAATCAACTTTGCTTGATGTGCGAAATAACCTCTGTCCTCTATTACCTCTAGAGCAGCTCTTATTATTAACAAGAAAGAAGAGTTCACGAATTGAAAATTTATGCTGATTATGCTTATTGTCAGATAGAGTGGAATTAAGGCCATAGGGATAAAGAGACTGATGCTGCAAAATTTCAAGGGATTCAGTTTCTAGCCGAGCATAGAGGTCAGGGATAATATGTAGTACCTCTATTTTCACTTTGTCAAAACCATGAGTATGGAAATGCTCTAATTCAAAGGTAGAGTACTGGTTGGCGTTTGTGGAGGGGTTCGCTCCTGAATTAGAGAACTTGTTTACTAGAGACCTGTGACCATTAATCCTAAGATGCAGAGGATTTTTACTTTGGCCAATATAGCTAAGGTTGCAGACAGTACAGGTGAGCTTATAGATGGTATTGTAGGCTTTGCAAAACTTGTTGGAGCAATTATCCTCAACAGAAGAATACAGGTTAGGATCTGCAGATTTACATGTCAAACAACGTTTGTCATTTCATAACTTTAGATTACCTTTGCCAGCGAGTTCATACACTATGGGAAAGGGTGCTAGCCTAACCGGGCGGGAGGACTTAAAATATCTGAGCTGACCTCCAATCCTTTCATCGTCCTTAGAACTCCACTTGGGCCAAAACATACAAATTCTGAGCAAACCAACTAGGAAAAACTTTTTAGAAATAAGCAGTCCAAGAAAAGACCAAACTCGAGTATAAACTACACTCCAAAAAGCTGCATCCAAAACATACTAAAAAGAAAAATTAGGAAATGAAAAAAAAACCTCAAGTAAAAAAATAGTAATAGAAAAAAAAAAAAAATAATAATAATAAAACATTATATAACATTAAATAATAATAAAACATTATATATATATATATATATATATATATATATATATATATATATATATATATATATATATATATTCTATAAAGAAGATACCTAAGCAAAAAAATACATATATAATTTTGACTCACACCTAGTACAACATAGAAAAGGTTATGTATCTACCTGTGTGAGTAAAAGGAGAAAAGATAAAAAAATAAAATAAAACAACTGAATGTAGAAGGTGTCGAGAATACTGAGCCTTGGCTTTATCAAGGACCAGCAAAAACTCTGCATTTTCTCACTTCCACAAAGACCTAGTTGGAAATGGGTTTCTGCAAGGCCATAGATGCAAGTAACATTCCCACCTAAAATAGTTTAAAAATATATATAAGTCATGTCCTCCGTAGAGTTGCATGACCTAGCACTAGTTAACAATTTCGCTTGTTTAATTATGCACTTAAAGCACTGCTGAAATACTTTGTACATATTGCAACTAACTGTTTAAGGTAAATAACTTTCACAAAGTTTTCTTTAGTTAATTATTATCTTTAACTTATTCTCGTTTTCGTGCTGTCATAAGTTGTAGAGTAGGGGTTTTAGACTCAAGTTTTCTTTCAAAAATCTGTTCGTTATAAATTAACATTTCCTTTTTTAATTGCAATGTAAAATTTGGATTTCTTTTGCATTGATTTTCAGGTTTAAATTCTCTCTCAAACGAACTTGGAATTTCGTTATGGCTGAAAATCATTTCTAATTATTATGTCACTCTCACAGCTTGAGTTCTCTTTAATCTTCTTCTCTATGTTTAATAGTAACAGATGAAGAGCATGGATCGGGCCAGGAAGGTTAATGGATGCAAGCGAAATTGTTAACTAGTGCTAGGTCATGCAACTCTACGGAGGACATGACTTATATATATTTTTTAAACTATTTTAGGTGGGAATGTTACTTGCATCTATGGCCTTGCAGAAACCCATTTCCAACTAGGTCTTTGTGGAAGTGAGAAAATGCAGAGTTTTTGCTTGTCCTTGATAAAGCCAAGGCTCAGTATTCTCGACACCTTCTACATTCAGTTGTTTTATTTTATTTTTTTATCTTTTCTCCTTTTACTCACACAGGTAGATACATAACCTTTTCTATGTTGTACTAGGTGTGAGTCAAAATTATATATGTATTTTTTTGCTTAGGTATCTTCTTTATAGAATGTGAATTCTGAATTTTCAAAACTGCTGCGTTGCGCGTTTTGATTTTCAGGTTATTTTGCAACCTTCGTTTTAAATTCTAAAGTTTTTCCTTAGTCTTCAGTTTTGCTCTTAAGTATATATATATATATATATATATATATATATATATTCTATTAAGGAGAAACCTAATCGAAAAAACATCAATAATTTCGACTCACACCAAGTACGACATAGAAAAGGTTATGTATCTATCGGTGTGAGTAAAAGGAGAAAAGACAAAAATAATAAAATAAAACAACTGAATGTAGAAGGTGTCGAGAATACTGAGCCTTGGCTTTATCAAGGACCAGCAAAAACTCTGCATTTTCTCACTTCCACAAAGACCTAGTCGGAAATGGGTTTCTGCAAGGCCATGGATGCAAGTAACATTCCCACCTAATATTGTTTTAAAAAATATATATATGTCATGTCCTCCGCAGAGTTGTATGACAAAGCACTAGTTAACAATTTCGCTTGCATCCATTGACCTTCATGGCCCGACCCATGCTCTTCATCTGTTACTATTAAACAGAGAGAAGAAGATTAAAGAGAACTCAAGCTGTGAGAGTGACATAATAATTAGAAATAATCTTCTTCTCTCTGTTTAATAGTAACAGATGAAGAGCATGGGTCGGGCCATGAAGGTCAATGGATGCAAGCGAAATTGTTAACTAGTGCTTTGTCATACAACTCTGCGGAGGACATGACATATATATATTTTTTAAAACAATATTAGGTGGGAATGTTACTTGCATCCATGGCCTTGCAGAAACCCATTTCCGACTAGGTCTTTGTGGAAGTGAGAAAATGCAGAGTTTTTGCTGGTCCTTGATAAAGCCAAGGCTCAGTATTCTCGACACCTTCTACATTCAGTTGTTTTATTTTATTATTTTTGTCTTTTCTCCTTTTACTCACACCGATAGATACATAACCTTTTCTATGTCGTACTTGGTGTGAGTCGAAATTATTGATGTTTTTTCGATTAGGTTTCTCCTTAATAGAATGTGAATTCTGAATTTTCAAAACTGCTGCGTTGCGCGTTTTGATCTTCAGGTTATTTTGCAGCTTTCGTTTTAAATTCTAAAATTTTTTTCTTAGTCTTCAGTTTTGCTCTTCAGTATATATATATATATATATATATATATATATATATATATATATAGCTGCAGAGTATGACCCAGGAACTTGCTGACAAGGGTAAAGAAGTGAGATTAAAAATGAACTTTCAGAAGACAAAAGTGATGTACAATGCTTTTACAAAAAATGAAAATTTATCGATTGATGGGGAAAAGCTGGAGATAACCGATACCTACATTTATCTTGGACAGCAGATATCAAGTGAGGGTCATATTGATGAAGAAATTAATAGGAGTACAAAACTTGCCTGGGGATCTTTTGGAAGAAGTAGTATAATTTTCAAGAGCAATATGCCATTATGTCTTAAAAGAAAAGTGTTTGATCAATGCATCCTTCCAGTGCTGTAACGTATACCAGGAGATGTGACGTACCTGCCAGCATGACGCACACGACATAAAGGCAGATAGCAATTAGAATCAACGTCCGCGTAGCTCAATTGGTAGAGCAACTTATTCCGGAATGAGGGGACCCGGGTTCGAATCCCGGCGTAGACCAAAACTGACGGAGAAATTTACTTCGTTATAGTGCTTACGTATGGTGCAGAGACGTGGACCTTAACTAAAAGAGATATACAAAGGCTGCAGACAACTCAAAGCAGCATGGAGAGGTGCATGCTTGGTGTAACCAGGAGAGATAAGAAGAGGAACTCGTGGATCAGAAAAATGACAAGAGTGGAAGACATCATGAGCAGAGTAAAATCTCTGAAACGGCAATCGGCTGGACATGTAGCCAAAAGAACGGACCATCGATGGACAGGCGAAATTTTAGATTGGACTCCAAGGGACAGGAACATACCCAGAAGAAGACCACATTGGAGATGAGTGGATGAAATTCGAAAGCATGCGGGAGTGAGATGGGTGGATGAAATTCAAAAGCATGCGGGAGTGAGATGGTGGAGACTGGGGTAAAACATACCGTAGTGCAAGAAACTTGGTGAGATCTTTATTCATCTAGCAGAAGATTGAAAATGGTTGATGATGTTGATTAAATATACATATATTTTCCTGAATTTGACGATAAAAAATTACATACAACGATTTTTTTCCTGAATTTCACGATAAATCCGATTTTTCCCCTGAATTTCACGATAGATCCGATTTTTTTCCCCTGAATTTTGACGATAAAAGAAACGTTTTATTTCACTCAACGAAAATCAGGACAAACATGAATTGGGGAAAACGCGAATCAAGGCAAAGGAGAATTAGAACAAACTTGATACAGTAAACGTTTTTAGGGGAAACTTTGATACGGACAAAGGTGTTTAGGGCAAACGTGAATTAGGGGAAATGAGATTTATGGGAAACGAGATTAGGGGAAACGAAATTAGGGGAAATGGAAATTCGGGTAAAAGCGAATTCGGGGAAACGCCATTGGGGTAAACATGTTTAGGGCAAATGCGAATTAGGGGAAACGAGATTTAGGGGAACCGAGATTAGGGGAAACGAAATTAGGGGAAATGGGAATTCGGGTAAAAGCGATTTCGGGGAAACGCCATTGGGGTAAACGTGTTTAGGGCAAATGCGAATTAGGGGAAACGAGATTTAGGGGAAACGAGATTAGGGCAAACGAGATTAGGGCAAACGAAAATAGGGGAAATGGGAATTCGGGTAAAAGCGATTTCGGGGAAACGCCATTGGGGGAAACAAGATTTAGGGGAAACGAAATTAGGGGAAATGGAAATTCGGGTAAAAGCGATTTCGGGGAAACGCCATTGGGGTAAACGTGATTAGGGGAAACGGGAATTCGAGGAAACGGATTAGGGGAAACGGGTGCTCACCCTTTTTAGAACTTCTTTCTCCCTATTTTCCCTACTCCCTCACGCCTCACGGGCGCTTCTCGTTGCTCCACCCACTCCGAAGTCAATCCACGCTTGGGTGGGGTGGGCTGGGAGGGAGGCAGCGTGGCCAATACGGGGTAATTTTCGGAATCTCCGGCTACTAACTTTATATATATGCGGGAGTAACATGGAGGAGACTAGCACAAGACAGACCGTTGTAGAAAAAGCTTGGGGAGACCTTCATCTAGCAGTGAATTGATAATGGTTAACAATGATGATATATATATATATATATATATATATACTAACGTTATATAAAAAAAACCATTTCATAATGGCTTCTGCCCCCCCCCCCCTTTTTCTACCCAAAAAACCGCCCTTCCCGTTAGAGCAAACTTCTGGATCCGCCCCTGATCAGGGGTGCAGTCTCGAGGACTGGCGCCGCCAGGCCTCCTTTTTTCATGGCCTGACGGCGCAAGACTACTTTTACCCAACTAAATCGGTTTTTTGGGGTTTTTTTTTATTTACTGTAGTTATTCAATCGTCGTCCATCGAAGTCGACATTTTTTTAACCCAAATAATCTTAACCGAGTTTTTCTCTCTTTCTTTTTCTTCTTCTTCTCTTTGTATTTATTTATTTATATGGTGGCTATGCACAACTCCCTAGTTCTTTTGTTTACAGAAACCACCTCATAAATAGACACACGGACGTCGCTAAGGGAATGCGAGGGTGGGTAGGAGCCCACCCTACCCCCCACCCAGTCCAAGATGTGACATTTACAATTCTTTTGACTTTATAATACAATCTGAACTTTGCCAAGTAATTATGAATCTCGTGTTTTTCATCGGGTAGCCCTACGTATTTCCACCTTTACTCCTCCGTTGGAAGGTTCTCGAAGTAGCATCGGTAGGGCCAAGAAAATGTAATTGTTCTCCGCTCTTCATAATCCTTAGTTTAAGCCTTCTTTTCATGTTTTTATGGCCAGAAGCAAATGAGGAGTATGGATAGTAATTCACTGAGAGGGTCATTACTAATTGCTCTGGAGTCTAAAGCTAAACCAGTGTACCCGGGGCAATGCGAGAACGAGACGTGGCTGACGACTGCTTTGGAGGTGAGGAGCCCAAAGCAAGGTCGCTGACTTGAAGGAATGGAGTTAAGGAGAGGGGAGGCGTTGTGTCTGCGTGTTACAACGTTAAAATTAGATTTAGGTAAATAAATCGAATATTTTTCTTTAAAAAAATTGCTCAAGTACAGTACTATTTTCATTAGAAAAATGCAAAAATTTGAAAGGCCACTAAGACGCATTCGCAGCAAGAAAAAGTTTTAAGGCGACATTCTACTAACACATATCTTACACCACTAGCCAGCTAGTTATTGTCATCTTATCTTGTTGGTTTATCAGTGGCATAACTTATCAAATCCATGTGTGTGTGTGTGTGTGTGTGTGTCCTGGGAGAGGGGCGAATTCCTTTACCGGGAGTAAAAAGCATTAAAAATCCTTTCTTTTAGTGTTTCGTAAATTAAGTTGCTATCAAACCTGCCCCAGTAAGAATAATACTTTTAATATATATATATTAAAAGTATTATTCTCGTTGGGGCTGAGATGCCTATATACACATATAGGGACCTCGGTGTATAAGTGAGTAAAAATGCTGGAACCTCGGTTTGTACGTAGTACTTGGGTATGTTTAAACGCTTCTACCCAAGTCAACTGTTTTGGATGTACTGAATAACTGGAAGACACATGGTGTGTCTGAAGTAGCAAAACGTACCGGCAGACCAAAGAAAATCAGTGATAGAGGACGTCGAAGCCTCAGGAGAGTCGTTACAGCTAATCCACGGAGTATTGCACAAGGCCTCACGGTACAGGTGAGTAAAAATGCTGGAAAACATCGGTATGTACACGTACCATTCGCAGAGAACTTCATTTAATGGGTTACTGTGGTCGTGCGGCTGCTCATAAGTCTTTCATCTCCACTCGGAATGCTACTCGTCGTTTAGCATGGTCTAAAGAACATTTGTCATGGACCGTAGATCAATGGAAACTGGTCCTATAGTCTGATAAATCCAGATACATAATCCATCAATCTGATGGCCGTGTGTGCGTATGGCGGCAGCCGGGTGAACGCTATTTACCACAGTGTACTGTTCCTACGGTCAAGTTTGGAGCTGGCAGTGTACTGGGGGAGGGGGGACCTGTTAACCAGCACGTCTACCTCGATATTCTGGACAATTATGCCCTACCCACTCTGTGGCAATACTTTGGAACCGAGCCTTGTTGGTACCAGCAGGATAATGCACCGAGCCATAAAGCAACGACTGCTACGGCGTGGTTTGACAATAATTCCGTATTGTGTGTGGACCGGCCAGCCCAGAGCCCTGATCTTAATCCCATAGAGCACCTATGGGATGAATTAGAGCGCCGCATAAGAAGTTTGGAACTAAGGCCTAC
This sequence comes from Macrothele yani, assembly GCA_039090855.1. Taxonomy (NCBI): domain Eukaryota; kingdom Metazoa; phylum Arthropoda; class Arachnida; order Araneae; family Macrothelidae; genus Macrothele; species Macrothele yani. The sequence continues at coordinate 119,967,082 of CM077008.1, forward strand.
TACTAAGCAACAGTTAGCGGCAGCATTATGTACTGAATGGAAGCGCATACCTATCGCTGTGTTTCAAAACCTTGTCAAAAACATGTCTCGAAGGGTCAGTGCATGCATTAAGGCCAAAGGTGGCCGACACCGACCGTGCTAATGTATGTCAATAAATCCATTAACCTGTATTGCCTTGTCTTTCCAGTTTAATGATTGAAAGATTTCTGCAATGAGGCATTAAAGAGCTTGAGAGACCATGGTGCCACCTTGTTTCGCTCTCCTCCCAAATTTTCTATATGCTGTGTTCTACAGCAGTCAAACCTTTGCACTTTCGCAGAGGCGTAACTGGGACGGGGCAGAGGGAGCTGCTGTTCCGTGAGTAGCGCAAGAGTGGGCGCAAAAAGCACTACTTGCAATCTGATTAAAATTGGAATTGAAACGTTTACACCAGTGTTTGGTGCATTTAAAATTCGAATTTCTTCCTCAAAATGCTTAGAGGATGATAATTGCTCTCATTCAGATATGAAGGAGCGATTCCATAGTTCGTCCAATTAAATAACTACGGTCTTTGTCGACAACAATGGAGTCTGAGTTTTTCTTTAGCTACATGGATAAGGATATCGTTGTTCTTTAGTCGGATGAATAAGATAAGGACGTCGTTACACTGTTGAAGATATCATCAACCATTATCAGTTCACTGCTGGATGAAGGTCTCCCCAAGTTTCTGCCACAACGGTCTATTGCGCCAGTCTCCTTCATCACTCCCGCGTGTTTTCGAATTTCATCCACGCATCTCGCAAGTCGTCTTCTGGGTCTTTTCCTGTTTTTTAGAATCAAGCGGGTGGGGCTTCAGCCCATCCTTTAGTCTCTCTAAAATATTTAAGCAGTTGGAACATATGGCGGGAGTAACCACCTAACATTTTAGGGAACTTGGATAAACGTACGTGAATTTCTCGAACTCACTGAGATTGTGTTATTTAAAATGATTTTTTTGTTAAATTTAGTGTTTGTACTTTTGAGAAATGTAGGTAGTCCTCTGAACAAATTTCAAAGAGAATAGTCGAAACACATGATTTTTGTAATTATAGTTTAAAAACATGAGAGACAGAGAGAGGGAGAGAGAAAGAGCGGGAGAGAGAAAGAGACAGGGGTGAGAGCGGGAGAGAGAAAAAGAGGGGGTGAGAGCGGGAGAGAGAAAGAGAGAGGGGAGAGAGAAAAAGAGAGAGGGATAGAGAGAAAAAGAGAAAGAGAGGGGAGGGGGAGGAAGGGAGAGAGAGGAAAAGAAAGAGGGCGAAAGAGAAAAAAGAGGGAGAAAGAGAGAAAGGGAGAGAAAGAGGGAGAAAGAGAGAGATTCCTTGTCAGGTTACAAACTAAAATTCATAAACAGCCTTGTGAAAGAAAAATAACAAACAAACAGAAAACCGACCTAGAAACAGTAACTTGCCATAGAGATTCGCATATCCATGGTTGCAATACTACATACACTGAAGAGCAATTGAATTAGAGACACCTGTGGTCGGACGCAGTATTGGTAAGACGATGGATCTAAGGGCATTTGGTCGTGGGCAAATTGTCGGGGCCCGACGAATGGGTAACTCCATCTCGGAATTCGTGCTGGCACTGGAATTTTCATGAGCCACTGTGTCACGGATGCACCGTCAGTACATCGAATCCGGTAAAACCATCCCTGTAAAGGGCCAACTGCCGTGGACAACAGCGTGTGGATGAGCGGGGGTCATCGTCGGCTAGCTCGCATTGTAACAGCGGATAGATGGGCCACAGTGCAAGAAATCACTCGGAAATTTAACGCTGGTGCACAAAAACGTGTAAGCAGCCACTCCATCCAGAACCATCTCCTCGCTATGGGGTACAGAAGCCATCGTCCCACGAGGGTACCGCTGCTGACCGCACATCACAGGGTGCAAAGATTAGCATGGGCACGGGCACATCGCCACTGGACCCTAGACATGTGGAAAAATGCTGCCTGGACTTATGAGTCGAGATTCACGTTGGTACCTGCGGATGGCAGGATACGAGTACGGCGCAAACCGCATGAAGCGATGGATCCTTCTTGCCAGCAGGGTACTCTTCAAGCTGGTGGGGGTGGCATTCTCGTATGGGGACTGTTTACGTGGACTGAAATGGGACCCCTGGTACGTGTGACATCGTCTCTCACAGGTCAACGTTACCGGGATATCCTTCACGACCATTTGTTCCCTTTTGTGCGTCTTCAACATCCCACTGAGGGCCTGATCATGCAACTAGACAATGCAGCTCCCGAATTGTATCCGAATGGTTGGATGAACACTCCACCGACGTGACCTCGTTTCCTTGGCCAGCTAGGTCACCTGACCTAAATCCCATCGAGCACATCTGGGGTGCTATCGAGAGAGATGTTCGACCCTCCATCAAATCTTCGTGAACTGTGGGAGTTAATTTCAGGGATCGTGGATCCGTATGGCTTCCCAACGCTTCCGCTGTCTTGTCGAGTCCATGCCGAGACGAATCGCCGCCGTCATCAGGACGAAAGGTGGTGCTACACGTTACTAGACAGGTATCTCTAATTCAATTGCTCTTCAGTGTACATTGAATGAATACTACGTACGTTATTCACTTGAAAACTTTTTCATACTAGGGATAACATTATGAGCGCCGGATAAAATGCACATGAACGGAATTTTTTTCCCAAAATTTCTGCGAAACACTTCAAAATTTGTGCCTCCCTCCCTCCATCACACTCAGCCCCCTAACAGCCCTCCCAGCTTTGAGCGGTTGGCATCGCCACTGCTTGGAATCCAGTCAAGAATTTTGGTTGTCCATCGGTGGTCCGTTTTTCTGGCAACATGTTCCAGCTGCTGGAGACTGAGGGCAAAGATTTAAACTATGAAATCAACTTTGGGGGGCGGAGGGGGATAACTCACAGCGCTGGACAAGCAGGTTGGTAAGCATGGGATAGCATTTCCTCTAATCCCGATATTATAGTATACCGCTATTTGTCGGTCGTCAGACCGACAAATAGCAAGCAGAACGGACGAAAGACCACTGAGGAGATAGACTACGATCCGGTACGGTAGGGCATGCGCATATATGCAGCATGACGTAGGGGTGGGGGAGTGTCGGAAGGGTATAAAGCACACGGGCGGTATACGCTCAGCAATTCGGTGAAAGCTATTGCACGGTGTACATCGGTTTGAACGACGTCTAGTTGCTGCCACCGTATGATATGGCCAACAGGCAATACAGTAGACGACATCTGGATGACTTTATTCGAGGTCGCGTCGTTGGGAAATTGGAAGAAGGTCGAAGTGTGACTAGTGTAGCCGAGGAGTTCGGGATCGCTCACAGCATCGTATCACGAGCTTGGAGAGCATTTCAAACGTCAGGAACAGCTGTCCGAGAGTTTAGCAGTGGTTGTCCACGAGCAACCACGGCGGCGGATGACCGGTATATTGTCCTACAGGCGAGAAGTGTCAGACGGCTGACAGCGGGAGAAATCGCAAGGCACATGCAACAGACAACTGGACGTCCGTTTTCGCGTTTTACCGTGGCCAGGAGGATGCACAAAGGCGATCTATTTGCACGACGACCTGTACGATGTGTGCCATTAACGCCTGCTCATCAGAGACGGCGGTTTCTGTGGCACCAGGAACACAAGAACTGGACACATCAGCAATGGGGTCGAGTTCTCTTTACGGAGGAGAGCCGATTTAGTCTGACGAGCGATTCTGGGCGTATACACATCTGGAGAGAGCAGAGAAAACGCAAACACACCTCCAACATCATCGAAAGGGACCGGTTTGGAGGTGGGGGAGTTCTCGTTTGGGGCAGTATCATGCTTGGTAGCCGTACTGACCTCCACATCTTCCAAGGAGGTTCAGTCACTGGTGTTCGCTATTGTACCGAGGTTCTCCTGCCTCACGTGCGTCTGTTTAGAGGTGCTGTGAGTCCTGAGTTCCTCTTCCTGGACGACAACGCTACACCTCATCGTACAGTGGCAGTCGCAGAGCTGTTGGAGAGTGAAGATATTCAACGCATGAATTGGCCTGCAAGGTCCCAGGACCTAAATCCAATCGAACACGTGTGGGACCTTCTCGGGAGATGCTTGGCAGCACGTCACCAGCCGCCAGCAACGATTCCGCAGCTGCGATTGGCGCTACAAGAGGAATGGGCCGCGATGCCTCAGCAGCTCCTTGACAACCTCGTCCTCAGCATGGACAGAGGTTGTAAATCCTGCAACTCAGTCAGGGGTGATCATATCTCCTACTAAAGACTGAATTTTTCTTGGCAGCCGCCTGTCACATGGACGTTTCTGTCTTCTGTCCAGTTGTGCTCGAAGCTACCTTTTCAATAAAGTGCCTTTGTATCCTTTGGATTCCTTGTTTGGACGGTTTTGCTCACTTGTCCCATATTCTTACATCTTGGGGATCTTATGGTATGATTTGAGTCGATGTGGAGCACTTCTGCCCGACGTTACATTCGAAAAACCGTCTCATCCTTAATTTTTGCACGCCAGTGTAGTAGTGATGTACGTATATATAAGATATAAGAAAACAAAATAACTATTTCTCGCAACGATTCCATAAAAATTCTTGGCAAAACTAATATATAAATGAAACGAAAAGAAACTATCCAAACTGGCAAGAAATAGATGCTATAAATATGGCTCCATTTGCTGGTCTTTTCAAGGGAATACGAAGGATTACACACACTTATGGCAAAACCAAAATTACATTGGGTTTCCACACTAGCTGTAAGGGGTCAAGAAATTAATCATATATTTTTGTACTTTTGAGTAATTAAAAATAATTAAGGCAGAATTACGTACGCTAAAGCTTTTTAACGGATGGCAAAAACGATGCTGCTATTACATTCCTGATTCAACACAAGGACCATGTCAGAAAATACGAAGATTACAATATTCCAAATAAATATTTTCAATGCAGTAATAAAACCAAATTTGAAGCCAACACACTGAGACTAAAAGTAGAAAGAAAATCAAATGTGTTCTTACTGTATAAATGAAAATTAAATAACAAAGGCAATTACACTTGCAAAACCCAACACACACACACACACATATACATATACTCACAGACAATAAAATTTACGCACCAAGAAAGGAGCATCGGATTTAACTGAAATTTTATGGACGTAATGATACACATGATGGTAAAAACCGAGCTGCAGGACAATTACAGAGGGATCTGTGATACGCAATCCAGTCATCTGCAGTAACGCGTCGCACCGCTTCGTGCTGCGATACGGTTCGGCATGGAGGCGAACAAACGCCTGAAGTTGTCCTGAGGCAGACTGGCCCACTGGCCCACACGTGTTGCACGGTGTGCTCCAATTCACGGATAGTGCGGCACGGCGGCAGCCGACTTTTCCTGGTTCCACACATGCTCGATAGGGGACATGTCCGGGGAGCGCGCAGGCCATGGAAGTGTATGGACATGACGTAGGCAGTCCTGGGCAACCCGAACCGTGTGCCGGCGGGCATTATTCTGCTGGTATAGCGCACCTAGAATCCACGACAAGAATGGGAGTACATGGCGTCGTAGGATCTCATCCACATACCGCTGGCCCGTCAATGATCCACGTACCACTACTGGAGCTGATCGGCTATCGTAGGCAATGGCTCTCTAGACCATAATGCCTGCAGTGGGGGAGGTGTGACGCTCGATAGCGAGGTTGGGATTGTGTCATTGACCCGGGGACTTCCACACACGGACACGATGATCTGTTCCCAAAACGAAGCGGCACTCATCGCTAAACACCACAAGTCGCCAGTATGTGGCGTTCCACATCGCTCTGGCCTGCACCACTGCACACGGAACAGCCGATGTTCCGGTGTTAATGGCAGCACACGTAAAAGGCGCTGGGATATCAGTTTTGCTTCTGCGAGCCGTCGGGAAATGGTTCGAGGGCACACAAGAGCCGCTACATCTGCCTGTATAGTTGACCGGATCCCCGTGGGATCCGTTCGTGCCTAGCGCATGATCCGTCGATTCTGTCTGCCGGTGATCCTCCTGGTCCGTCCGGAGCCACTCCGCCGTGTGGCAGTACCGTGACGTGTCCACTGCTCTCAACACAGTCGGACGGTATGGTCAGAACGATTTACGTGGCGGGCTATACGGCGCGCCGACCACCCTGCGGTTTTCAGCCCGACGATCAGGCTTCTCTCAAAGTCCGTTAAGTTGCTTAAATCGACGTCTCTGGCGTCTACCCGGCATTCTTGTCACTCTGTACTCTTGCTCGCGACGGCCGGTGCTTTTCGCTTTCATGGGACATCAACTGTACGCCAGTTTATAAGGCTGCCGGTTCGTGCTTGTATTACCGCGGCAAGCCCCGTTTTGGAACTTGAGGGCATAAATTTTGTTAATGAATTTCGATCGACTAAATGGCAACAATGACATTGGGTTTCCTAGTATAGGCGACCCAGTATCATCGTTGGGACTTGAAAGCGTTGTGTTTCATACGAGCTCGTACGAGGTTGTCGCAAGAACTCATATGCCGCAAAGAAATTAAATTTAAAAGCTAACATTTCAGTAACATGCTTGAAATCGGGGCATCTTCGAAAAAGAAAACTTTTACTTTAAATTAAACCAGAAACACCGACACTCGTACTCATTTGCACAGCAGCGAGAAGAAAAAACACGCTGTTTAAAGAAACAAATATAAAATTTATTTTGTGCATATTTCTTAATTTATGTACAATTTAATGGTGGGACCAGATTAAGCTATATTTACAAAAGAAAGCATCTCTACAAAAAGAAATTATGGTTTAGCCTGAGAATTGTAGAAATGTCCCTATCAATCTAACTAGTACGAGGTGAGCAATAATATTTCATTTCTAAAATTTAAATGAATACTCAGCGTGCAAGGGATTGAAATATTTGATGATGTCTTACCCTGAAAAACTTCTGCTGTGCTACACCGATCCGCAGGTTAAGGATGGAGCGTGTCTTCATGCGGCCGTGGTCTTTGGCTGGTATACTCTGTGGATAAAACGCAGCCCGGGAGCTCTCGACGAATGCCTTCTCTATTTTCTTTAGGTATCTAACATCCTGCCTAATTTGGGTCCGACTTCTTGACCCACGTACAGCTAGGCATTTCTTGCCAACCGACGACGTCGAACTTCGATCCTCCTACAGATGACCACAACAACAACTCAACTGCAACCACCACTTCGATTTCTCCAACTTTTCCGTTTTATTTTAGTTTCGCTTTCGCTTACAGCTATGTTGCCAGGCGTGTCACTACATCTGAAGACGTCCCTCGCACTTTCATTGGTTTCTGGTTTCCCCTTCCTCGTTCGCAAGTGGCCTGCCGTCCGGTTGATGTTGACCAGTGGCTACTTCGAGCAGATGTTCTCCTGGCCAGCTGACCATCTGCTGAGCTGAGCCCTTTAAAAATTTATTTGGACTTAACTGCCACCCTGTTTTGGAGTTCCATTATCGGACCATCCGTGAAAACCTTTTCTAAAGCACGTACCTGACTGAAATATGTTCCCCGACACAGAGCCTGGGTGACATTTATTACCTAGCCTTTCCTTCTTACTAGATTTAAGATTCTTTCTCAGACTTCCGCCGTATAGTCACCACTGACCCATTGTTAGCTAGGGTTGCATTCTGTAATCCGCAGTGCTGTTGCTTCGCAAATGTCGGTAAATGAAAAAGAAAATACCTCTCACTTCGTTTGCGGAATTTTGCACAGGGCCTAGCGTTTGCCTTTCCAACTTCTTCCCACGCGAAGGGGAAGCGAGGAGAAAAAAGAAAAAGAAAAGAAAAGAAACCAGCGAATCCATGTGTCGAGATAATATTTCTTGCACCTAATTAGGAATTACTCTAATTAAGAAATAAATAATTATATTAATTAATTAACATAATTCACACAATTAATTAGGTAATTAAATCCCGAATTTGGGTATTTCTTTAGCAGAAGCATTGTGCCCGAAATTAGAAGAATTTTCGCGGCAACACTTGCAGCGCCACCACAGGGTGTGCGATCATGCGCACTCGCACCAAACGTGGATCATTTGCATACCAGCACGCACTCTAGCTATTAATATTTGCAAAGTTTCGCGGTTGTAGCACGTTTTCTTCTAGGTGCACAAATTTCATTGTCCGTGAGTGTAAATATATATATCCTTCCAAAAATTTACTGCCTCTCCATTCCCCTTTCATTAAATTTGCTCAATCTCGTTTAGTAATTTTTTAGGCGATCTTTATTTTTGTACTGCTATGGGAAAATGTAACGTGTGCGCAACAAGTGTTACTGTCACTTATAAAATAAAGTGAGAATTATATTGCAAACTCCATCGACATAAAAAAATTACGATTATATTAGGTTGTCGGAAAAGTCATGACGTATTTTAGCCATGCTTTGCAAAGGTCATTTATTGATAGAAAGAACAAAGATCAATCAATGATATAATGCCCGTTTTGTTCGACAACCTTTTGCCATCTTTCAGTGAGCTGCAGAATGCCTCGTTCATAGAAGGACCTATCTTTCGAGGCGAAAAACTGTACAAGGTGCTGATTTACAACCTCATCTGAATTACACGTTATATTACGCAAGGACTGTTGAAGAGAGCGAAACAAGTGGAAGTCTAACGGCGCAAGATCAGGCGAGTATGCTGGGTGTGGCAACACATCCCACCCAAGCTCGAATAATTTTTGGTGGGTGATCAAACCTGTGTGTGGTCTCGCGTTGTCGAGATGGAACACAACACTTTTACGATGAACGAGCTCTGGACCTTTCTGGATGATGGATTCGCTCAAACTGTCCAATTGCCGACAGTACACATTCGAATTGATTGTTTGGGTCCGTGGTAGGAGCTCGAAAAACACACCTTTAAAATCTCACCACACTGAGACCAGAACCTTCCGCTGATGAATGTCTGCTTTGGATGTCGTTTGAGGCGAAGCAGCACGTCAGGTCCAAATCCATTTGCGCAACACATTGTCGTGCACAATCCACTTTTCGTCACCAGTTATCAGTCGCTTCAAAAAGGATCTTTTCCTCAGTTTTAATGAGCATATCGCAGATGTTTATAAGCGCCATCAATTGAGCTTCTTTGAGTTCATGAGGAACTCACACATCCAGCTTGCTTACGTATCCCAGCTTCTTCAGGTGGTCGTGAACGCTTGAATGTTGGATGTGCAATGTGTCTGCAATCTCTCGTGTCGTGTAACGTGGGTTTGACTCGATCAATGCCTTGATTTGGTCGTCATCAACCTCGGTTGGCCTCCTGGACCGAGAAACATCGCTGAGGTCAAAATCACCAGCACGGAATTTTGCGAACCACCGCTGGCACTGACGTTCTTGTAGAGCATTATCACCGTACAGTTTACGCAACCTTTCACAAGCTTGACGCGCGTTCTTCCCTTTACGGAAGTAAAACAGTAAAATATGGCGAAAATGCACAGTTTGGTCTTCCATCTTCAACTTGATGTCAAATCAACCAAATCGCTCACTATTCCTTTTAGACTGCAGCTAGAACTGGCACCTGTCCAATGCCATACCGATAACAGAGCTGCGCATGCCTCTAGTACTTCCAAAACCGCCCAACCGCACCGCCATAGGGTGCCAAAATACGTCATGAATTTTCCGACAACCCAATACAAATAGGAAACGTCCTTTGTGAATTGTGTTAGGGGATGAAGCAAAAATTACACTTTTCATTTAGGGAAATAAATTGCTGTGCCTTTGTAGGTTATTAAACCTACTATATTCGGTGAAATTATTGGTACAATGCATGACTAATATTATGTTCGTGAAAAGATGAATGATAAAGTGGGATATTTTCAGAATTTATTTTTTTCGAACGAGGAAAATTGTAAACTTTGTCAATGCTATATATTTGCTTTGGCAACACACACGTGAATTCACACCACCTAAGAACTGCAGCTTTCAGAGAAGTGAATGTCACACTTTTATTCAGATACAAAGCATTAATTATGAGGCCCTGGGCATTAGCCTTTTTAATGGATTTAATCCACCTAATTTATACTTTTACATAACACGTCAAGTTAGAAATACTGCGCTTTTTCTTAGGCACTAGCCATTAATTAATAGGCCCCATGCCTAAGCCTAAGAAGTAATATTTAGTGCCTAAGTGAAAGCGCAGTATTATTAACTTATTATATAAACCTTACGAATTTGAACACCACAGATTAAAAATTGTCGAAAAGACCTACTAGGCATCAATTAATATGCAGTGCCTAAATAAAAGAGCAGTACATATTATTAACTTATTAATGAACTTTATGAATATGTGATCGGCGGATTAGAAATTGTTAAAAAGGCCTATAATTAATGTCTTGTACCTGACTAAAAGAGTGACACCATTAATGGATTGAAAAGAAAGTAATATCAGCAAATGCAAGGCAACATAAAAGAACTAATTATCGTATGCGCAAGTACAAATCAGTCCAAAATGTAGTCGTCATCGTCAGGGCCGGCTGGATCACAGGGGCAGTCGCCCTGGGCCTCGCGCCTTTGGCCCCGTAGTTCAGGGAAAAAAAAAAAAAACATTTACGGTAGAATTTTTTATAGTCAATATTTTTTTGTGTGTAAGTTTTCGGGTGCGAGTCGCTTAAAAAGATGTTTTTTTTTTTTTTATGATTTCCAATTTCCTCATTTTCGAATAGAATATCGCCCTTCGCCGTACAAATACTGAGATTTGCAAATTTTAAGTGATTATTTTCCGCATTCACAAAATAGCAAATTAAATTTCATCATTTTGTGGCCTTTATACTTTTATATATTTCACAATTTACGTGCAAACTAGATACTTAAATTTAGATAAATAAAAAAAACAATATCAAAGTCGGTTTCGCCACCCCGGTGGCGCAGTGGTCTAAGCGATGGCCTCTGATCATTCGTCCGAAAGGGGTCCGGATTCGAATCCCGGTGAGGCATGGATATTGTATTTGTCTTACGGCACTGGCTCTCTTCCTTCCCTGGAACCAGTGACCTTAAATTAGGGACGGGCGACTGCTTATAGCCCATTGAGTTTCTCACGGTGGTCGTTAAACCTCCAATCAAAAAAAAAAAAAAAAAAAAGAAGTTGGTTTCGGGCAACATGTGGAGGCCATTTATTCAGTGACTTTAAAAACATTACTAGAAATTAAAAAAAAAAATCATATATGAGCGCGTATAAAAGTTTCAAAAATCGGTCAAGATCCCTGATTCATTTTTACGCCTTTTTTTTTTTTTTTGGTTGGAGGTTTAACGACCACCGTGAGCAACTCAATGGGCTATAAGCAGTCGCCCGTCCCTAATTTAGGGTCATTGGTTCCAGGGAAGGGAGAGAGCCAGTGCCGTAAGAAAAACATAACATCCATGCCTCACCGGGATTCGAACCCGGACCCCGTTCGGACGAATGATCAGAGGCCATCGCTTAGACCACATCGCTTAGACCTGGGGCGGCTACGCCATTTTGCTTTAAAAAAATCAATCACTAAAACATGTATCAGGGGAAAAAAACTATTTACATGAATTTATTTTAGAGGGATCCAGATTATTTCCTACACTGAAGTATTCACGATATAAAAAGTTTCGGTACGCAGGGATCTTTTTATCATTTTGTAAAGAAGTTTTTATAAGAGTCATAATACAACCTCAACCCCATCTTCCCGGAAAGAAAATGGTAGATTTCAAGTCTTTATTCTCTCTCTCTCTCTCTCGGAACTTTCAATATATATTATGGTCTTTTTCTTAAGCTTAAAGCAATTTTTTTTTTTTTTTGAGATAACATTTTATCTTTATGATAGTTTTCGTTATGACGTACTACAGAGGTGAAACACATGGCAAGACGGAACAGTTGCAGCGATAAATCCCGTCGGCTAGCTTAATTGGTAAAGCATTCGGCTCCGGAGTAGAGGGATGAGGATTCGTTGTTGTGACAGGGAAATTTGTGAATTTCACATCGTGTGTGTTCTTCACGGACATTTTTCACGCAACAACTTTATTAAAATATGAGATTTATTTCCTGGTGTCAGAAATGAAATTTTGCTCCGGGCCCCGCAAAAGCTCCATCCGGCTCTGGTCATGGTTTTCCAAGACCTGCTCATATCGTCTGGTCACCTACTGGATACCGTCCCTGTAGAATTGTGGACTTCATTTAGAAATCCACAATTCTACGACTTGGACGCAAAGAAGTAAGTGCACGTTCGACATCATCCTGCTTGACGAACTGCTGCCAATCTAGGAAGATATGCAACTGCCGGAAAAGATGGTACTCGCATAGAACAATGTCGAGGAATACGCTGGCTCCGGCAGCAAATCCCAGCCCAGGTCCCTGATCTTGTCACATGACACCCGTCCTGTGTAGGAGGACGCCCCTTGTGGTTAGCTGTATACTGGTCGTTTCGACGTGAGCGATGCTTGCATATTGTCAATACACGTCGGTGGGCAGTACACGTCAATGGTGATAATCGATGGTGAAAAGTACAAGTCAGATTGGCAGTACACGTCGGTGGTGATAATGGTGTTGTCCGGCAACAGCTCAAAAAACACGACCACCAAACAGACAACAGAAACTTACGTTGGCATAATACAGACTTCGGGTGTCGGCATGGGCTTCTTTTTTTAGGTCCAACTACTGTTTCCGGGCGCTGACATTGTCATGCAGGACCCGCTTCTCATCACCAGTCACAATGCGGTCGAAGAACGGTTTAACTTTGTCACGTGAAACACATGCACTCATGCGATTTGCTTTCTGCTCCACTGTGAGTTGATGGGGTACCCAAACTCCCCTCTTGTGCACCTTCCAAGCTGATTCAGGTGTATGATAATGCTCGTGTGGCTAGTCGCATCCCTAGCTGTTGGGACAACTCCCACGTGGTCAAACGTGGGTCGGTCTCCACTAAGGTCTTCAGCATGTCCATATGCACTGTTGCGGGTCTTCCGGGTTAGGTACGGTCTGACAGGTCAAAATTTCCCTCTCGGAAACCATTCGAACCAATGACAGCATTGACGATGTGATATGGCCCTGTAGTACACACTGGAAATGCTCCTTATAGCGTTTGCAGAGGTGCTACCGCGATGAAACTCATACAGTATGCAATGTCGGATATGCTGCTACTCCACTTGCATGTTGGCTGGCACTTACACTCATCGCCTTCTGATGGCTAACTGTTGATATCATGCCGGTGTGCTGCTCAATCACAGTGGCAAATGTGCGTCGTTGGCCGTCGCTTCAACTTCGGGTACATCGTCATCGGACATTACTTTCTTTCCAAACCACTATTTTTTTTATTTTTGTAAAAGTAATAATTTCACACTTAATTGGCAGGAAACTTTAACGCCCTGAGTACAATGCGTTAAAAGTTGTTGAAATAGCCCAAATCCAGGACCATTATACATATAAACACCCAGATCTCTCTCTTGTCTCTCTCTCTCTCTGGAATGCTTGACGTCACAGCAATGTCTGAATTGTTGTGCCATCACGTATCGATCAATTCGTGTGTGTTCTCAAGATGTCAAAGTGATTGCCTGTTATATAATAGCACGCAGTGACTTTTAGATGTCAAGGTGATGGATTATTATCAATGACTCGAATTCTGTTTATCCGATCTACAAAATTCGAATTGGATTCTTAATGTCACGGTAAGCTGCATTTGTATATTAATTTAATTTAGCACAATTCGAATATTAATTTGCATGATTTAAATATATTTTACTTTTTTAAGTTCATTAATTTTCTGAGTTTAGTACTGATTATACAGGGTGTCCGAAAAGTCTTTCCCTGATTACAAACGTCACTCATATCCACTGTATGTAAGTTACAGATGTGAAACTAGTGTCAAAATGTTGGAAAACTAACCAAGTTTTTTTGTTGCAGGTTTCCGCAACGTGGCTGTAGTGTAGCAGTGTCAGTGTCTAGGAAACCGGAAATGTTCACAAATCAGGAAAAAGCTCTGGTATCACGACACCCGGTCACCAATAACAGTGCAGAAGAATTTTCAAACAACGTATGGAAAGAAGCCGCCCGATGTCAAGAGCATTAAGTCGTGGTACGGCAAGTTGAAGACCACAGGATCTGTTGCTGACTTACCGAGAACTGACCGACCATCAACCTCAGCTGAAAGGGTTGAAGCAATGAGACAGTCTTTTGTGCGAAGTCCCAATAAATCAGTGCGTAGGGCCTCACGTGAATTACAGATGCCAAACAGTTCTGTTTACGATAAAAAGTTCGGTTCACGATTTGTGAACATTTCCGGTTTCCTGGACACTGACACTGCTTCACTACAGCCACGTTGTGGAAACCGGCAACAAAAAAACTTGGTTAGTTTTCCAACATTTTGGCACCAGTTTCACATCTGTAACTTACATACAGTGGATATGAATGACGTTTGTAATCAGGAAAAGACTTTTCGGACACCCTGTATTATATATACATTTTGCAAAATATCGATCGAACTAAATGCTCTAACCTGCAATAAAGACTAAAATCGTGAGATGTCAAAGTGAGCAAGATTGCATCTAAAAGCAGATGTCGCCTCAATAGCACATAGTCGAGAATTTAGATAGTTCCCATTTGTAATACGAGATGTCGCATTATTTTGTAAGAAAAGCTTAGATATGAATTTCAAACTAACCGTCGAATAGGACAGTCTAAAACAAGCCGTGAAGGGAATAACAAGTGTGGCGGCGAAAAAGTAATTTAAAGCGAAAAATCAAAGTAAAAGTTATTAAGGTAAGTTTACACGAAAACAACTTTCTGATTATATTACACATTTTGCAAAAAATATCGATCTATCTAAACGCTCTAATTTACAGTTGTTTTTTTTGTTTTGAGGTTTAACGACCACCGTGAGCAACTCAGTGGGCTATAAGCAGTCGCCGGTCCCTAATTTAGGGCCACTGGTTCCAGGGAAGGGAGAGAGCCAGTGCCGTAAAACAAACACAACATCCATGCCTCACCGGGATTCGAACCCGGGCCCCTTTCGGACGAATGATCAGAGGCCATCGCTTAAACCACTGCGCCACCTACAGTTGCTAAACAACAAATATTTTACACAGAATGTTATTCATCGCAAGGCTTTTTGAAAAACGGAAATAAATTAAAATAGCATATAATTTTTAGTTCTAACATGAATGAGTTCTTACTATATACGTTTTTACTCTGTTTTCTTACAGAAATCGGGCGTCTATTTCATATGTTTTCAATCTGCTTCAATTAAAAATTTGACTTCGTCATAGGACGGGCAACATCTCCTATATATTAATATTTATTTAAAGCTTAAAAACGATCGTCCTATGACGGGCAATACACTAGTATTTTTAATATCTAGGTAGAAATGGAATATTCCGTCAAGCTATATTTTAATACAAATAATGTACTTTCCCATTTCACCAACGTGGCATGGGCACGGTGAGGTGGCAGGTTGACAGAGTGAAACGAAAACTGTGATTTTTTTCGTACGATCCCGACGGTTTTGTGGTTATCATACATGAAAGTGGACACGAAGAAAAAAAAAATGCGGTTTTTATACAGCCTCCTAACGCTTTTGTGGCCAGATGTTTAGTGACCAGTTGTCCGAACCCTAAATTTCCTATCCCTTGCACAAAAAGCCCTGAGCTAGTGCATCTCTTAGCGCAGTAGATTAAAATTTATTCATTTATGGGGAGGGAAAGCAAGGGCAATTTTTTTTGTTGTTGTTAGCGAATTTACTAAACTTATTCATTTAATTTCCTTAAGTCCAAATTTATTATTCAAATTCAATCGCACGATATACAGAGGGTGTATCAAACTCACAAAAGGAATAAGGTGAAGGTCGACATCCTGATAAAATATCCTTCAAGCCGCAGCAGGTACATTAAGATCCTCTCTTCAATTCATGTCGATATATAAATTTATTTATTTTTTAATGCCTCTCATTTCTGTTACATTACTTAATCCTCCATTTAAATTTATTTTCTTTTTTATTACACTGCCTCCACTTCAATTTAGTTTGCTTTACTTAAAGAAATATGAAAAAAAAAAAAACAAGAACACATTTTCAAAATTGTTTAGCATTAAAAATTGCCAGTTTGAAGTACTAAAAATTAAATTCATTATGTATTTCATGTTTATAACGCTGTCCACGTGAGTAGAGTAAAGCTGTAAAAGATTGCAGGTCTGAGTAGGTCCATGTTGCTAGTAATTTTTTTCACGATTGTAATGTATTTAAATTATCGTTTTCAAATCGTTTATTAATAGATTTAATACAGAAACATTGAACTTTCTGGTAGTTAATTTGCGGGAATCAGTTTAAACGTTTACGTGGATGTTTTCATTACTGATGACAATTATGTGCCCTCTGTCCAAATTGCGTTATTTATTGTATCCATAAATTAGTCAAAATCATTTTATCAACTATGATATTCATAGTTTCTTCCTTTTCTGCTCTAAATTAAAAAAAAAATTATTAAATTTCCCAAGCAATGAAATATGAAAAAGATGACATTAAATGTTTTAAAGATGAAGTTCTCTTCATTTCATTAAATATGCTCAAGAGAAAAACGTCTGCGATCCTTTTGATATGTATAATTTATTAGTTGACAGGCTGCAATCTAAATTTCCAAATCTCGAAACAATTCAATTTTTTTTTTTAACAATACCTGTTTGTAATACTAGGGATGAACGCTCATTTATCGTACTTAAACAGGTTAAAAATTATTTACGTAATTCATTAAATCAATTCCATTTAAACCATTTGGCACTTATTTTTTTATTGAAAACGATGTTGTTCAATAATTAGATTATAACTCAATTATCGACAAATTTGCTAAACTAAAAGTGAGAAAAGTTCGACCTTAACACGACTGTTATCATTAATAAATGTACACAAAATAACTAAGATATTTCATTTGCAGAGGATGTTCACACATTCTCAGAACGTTTTTGATAAAAAAATTACAAAAAACATAAAGGAGTTCAAAGAATTGAACCTAGCAACAGCGTGTTAGGTGAACACGAAATAAAATCTGCTGCAGTAAAATATCATCTGCTAAGAAAATGGTGCACTTATAAAAGCTGTGGATACGCTATGTTTTTGCTCTTTACGAAGAGAAATATTCGTATTCTGTAATTAAACAATGCTGTGAAAATCACGGAATTAGCATTTCTGAATGTAAAATAAGCAATATTATTAATAATAGAGGATGAAATCATCAAGTATTGCTCTTAATTGGAAAAAGAACACCAAACGAATATCCAAAGAAGGTAAGTACTTTTACAACTATTTCAAAAGTAATAACATCTATGAAAATGCAAGTGCAAAGATTCGGCTGTTTGAAAATACAACACACATAAAAATTGGAAAGGGAGTGAGACAAGGTGACACCATATCTCCGAAGCTCTTTAATGCCACATTGGAAAATGTCTTTCAATCACTGAACTGGGAAAACAAAGGGATAAAGATTAATGGAGATTATCTAACCCACCTTCGTTTTGCTGATGACGTAGTCATTTTTGCAACTACCCCATCAGAGCTGCAGAGTATGATCCAGGAACTTGCTGACAAGAGTAAAGAAGTGGGATTAAAAATGAACTTTCAGAAGACAAAAGTGATGTTCAATGCTTTTACAAGAAATGAAGATTTATCGATTGATGGAGAAAAACTGGAGATAACAGATACGTATGTTTATCTTGGACAGCAGATATCAAGTGAGGGTCACATTGATGAAGAAATTAATCGGCGTACAAAACTTGCCTGGAGAGCTTTTGGAAGAAACAGCATAATTTTCAAGAGCAATATGCCATTATGTCTTAAAAGAAAAGTGTTTGATCAATGCATCCTTCCAGTGCTTACGTATGGTGCAGAGACGTGGACCTTAACTAAAAGAGACATACAAAGGCTGCAGACAACTCAAAGAAGCATGGAGAGGTGCATGCTTGGTATAACCAGGAGAGATAAGAAGAGGAACTCGTGGATCCGAAAAATGACGAGAGTGGAAGACATCATGATCAGAGTTAAATTCCTGAAATGGCAATGGGCTGGACATACTGCCAGAAGGACAGACCATAGATGGACAGCCGAAATTTTAGATTGGATTCCAAGGGACAGGAAAAGACCCAGAAAAAGACCACATGGGAGATGGGTGGATGAAATTCGTAAATATGCGGGAGTGACATGGAGGAGACTGGCACAAGACAGACCGTTGTGGAGGAAACTTGGGGAGACCTTCGTCCAGCAGTGGATTGATAATGGTTGACAATGATGATGATGATGATGATATATATATACACACTGAAGTGCCAGAAAAACTGGTACACCAGTCTAATACTTGGTAGGTCCCCCACGGGAGCGCAGGACTGCAGAAATACGACGGAGCATGAACTCCACTAGCTCCTGGAAATATGCTGTGGGCAATGCACACCATACTTCCAGCAAAGCGTTCCACAATTCGGGTGTATTCTGAGATCTCGGATTCCTGTGTTCGATAGCACGTCACATGGCAAACCCAAACATGCTCTATCCCGTTCAGATCTGGGGACTGGGGTGAGATGGCAACACCCCAAACTCAGATGAATGCTCCTCTAACCATAATGTGGCATCCCGACACTTGTGTGGAGGTGTATTGTCCAGTTGGAACAGGCCCAACTCATCAGCATGAATGCAGGACATGAACGGGTGTACCTCGTCAGAAAAGATGCGCACATGGCGTTGGCTGGTCACAGACGTTTGTAGACATACCAGGAGCCCCAGTGAAGTCCAGCTAAACACACCTTATACCATTACGGAACCCTACCAGCCAGTACAGTTCCCTGTAGACAGGCGGAATCCATGGCTTCATGGGGTTTGCGCCACACACGAAACTTTCCATCTGCCTGATACAGTTGGAAATGTGACTGTCAGACCAGGCTACTTGCGTCCAGTCATCAAGTGTCCAGTGGTGGTGTTGCAGTGCCCAAGCGAGGCGCATAGCTCTGTGCGTGCACCCGTGAAGGGGACTTAAGTTGGGCGTCGGCTCCCAAAGCCCATATCGTGCAGGGTACGTTGCACAGTCCGGACGCTGATGCTTGTTGAGGCTCCAGCATTTAATTCTGATACCTGCGAGAGTGTTGCACGTCTATCGCGTGAAACGATTCTTGACAGCTGACAATGGTCACGTTCACTCAATGTCTTTTTACGGCCACACTGGTATCGTAGTTTGGAGGTTTTGCCGGAATTCTTGTAGTCACGGTACACCCTTGCAATTGTCGTCCGTGAGAATCTGAATTTCGTTTCTACCTCCGAAATACAATGGCCCATCTCATGAGCGCCCACTATGGCACCGCGTTGAAAATTGAAAAATCGTTATTACTTGTCATTCTCATGCCGAAAACAGCTCTGCCAGCTGGCAAGAATATCTTTAGCTTTATGTACGTAACCGAGTATGTGCATAGGTGACGTTGCTATGTATTTTGCATAAGCTCATCTGTACCAGTTTTTCTGGCACTTCAGTGTATATATATTGCTCATAATCCATCAAAGTCCCTTGATGTGTCACCAATGAACTATTGTGCCTTTGGACTGTTAAAAAGAGTGATTTCTAAATGCAGACCTAAGACAATGGACAATGATTGGACTATGGAAAGCAGTGAAAAAGGAGTGGAATAATTTTATTGGGTTGATGGATAAGTTCAGGCTGATTTTTTCACCACACTAAAGGAATGTATTACATCAGAAGGGAAAACGGAATCAATTATCTATGTATCTATGTATCCCCCCCATTGTTTAAGATGGTGTCCCAACGTCTGGATAGGTCTGCAATGCCATTCTCGAAAAAACGTGCAGGTTTTTCTGCAAAGATATCATCAAGAAAATTCTGGAAATCAACATCATTGTTGAACATTCTGCCACAGAGTGCATTCAACAGAGATCGGAACAGGTTATATTCTGAAGGGGCGACATCTGAGAAATAGGCCGGATGTGGAAGGATCTCTCATTTCATGTCCTGAATGGCCATTTTAGTCATGTTTGCACTGTGAGGGCATGCGTTATCATGATGGAGAAGGACCTCATGGCACCGACGTGGCCGTTTCTGCTGAATTGCTCCCTCCACACGGCAGAACTGCCCACATTAGAGTGCAGCGATGATGGTCTGATTCCCCAGCAGCATCTCCCAGTGAATAATGCCTTCCATGTCTCACCTGACACACAACATGACCTTCGCAGGATGAAGGTCATATTTTGGACATGGTGTGGGCGCCTTGTTTGGGCATAACCATTGCCTCCAATGCCTGAAATTCACATACAGGCACCACTTTTCATCTCCAGTAACAATACGTGACAGAAAGGTTTTGTGTTGCTGAGAACATTCACGATAACAGGCGAGCAAGGAACCACATATGGCAGCACGCTGATTCTTGCTGTGTTCGGTGAGAGTCACCCAAGACCTCAATTTCTGGACCTTTCCCATACGTTCCAGGTGTCGCGCCACTGTGGTACGATCACAGTCCATCTCAGTGGCCAATTCGCGTGCGGTTTGACGTAGTTGAGATGGTTCAAACGATCCTCATCAAAGTGAGATGGACGACCTGAGTGTGGAGAGTCGTTGAGTTCAAAATTGCCACCTTGGAACCGCTCAAACCATTTGCGGGCTGTCCTCGGAGCAATAGCATCCTCCCCACACATAGCGCAAATTTGTCGAGTAGCCTCGACGGCTGAGGACCCCTTGTTAAACTCGTAGAGGAGCAGATGTCGGAAATGTTCATTCCTCTCTACTTGACACTCCATACCTTCCGGACCTGAAAACCAAAAAACCATTAGCCACAATCACACAAAGCAATATGATTTAGATACACGATATTACTGGCTACATTTTGATATACATCTGGCCATCTGCACCATCACTACTGACTTGGGAAACACTCGTGACATAAAACAGCATGAACTTATGCATCAACCAAATAGACAATTTTAAGAAATGCCCAGTTATCTTGGAAATATAGATGTAAGTTTGTTGCAGAGAAGGGCTGTCAGATGGTACATTTAAGAAAGAAATAATTTTATTTAAATATTAATTATATTGCTGGAAAATTGTTTTAAAAATGTGTGAATATCCTCTGTATTCTTCTTCAAAATGTGTCTGTTAATGTACATGCTTATTACTTACTATTTAATAACACTGAACAACAGTGGCTTTGTTACAAAGAAAACTTTAACGGTTTTGTATGTATTTACGGGTGCTGAAGCCAAATATGAAGTCACAATTGCTCCATTGGTCTCCAATTTCTTGTAATCGAAACTCTGTTGGGGGATGAATGTTGTGTTACTTAAAGGAATTTCCCTATGTTTCCCAACGGAGGCATCTGTATGCAATCAGGATAGCTCTGTCTCTGAGAGCAGACATAGTGGCGTCATTACTTCCTGTTGTGCATTTCCTTCTGGGAAGGGGAAACAAAGAATTTTTATCATTCGAATGCATTTAATCGGTATTGAAGGACGTGCATTTTCTCGTGGGTTTAAAAAGTAAGGTGGATGGTGCAAAGTGTACGTTAAATGATGCCACGTACTTGTGTGAACCATCCAAACAGTTTCTGCTACATTTGTGGACAATTTACTTTAAAGTATCATAGGCGACATTTCAGACGTTGATTAGAAAATTGTATGAATTTTATTTTCAGTGCAAAATGGGTGATGAAGATAAATCTTGGGTGCGTTACATTTGTTGTAATTCATGTGTAACTTTGTTTGCTGGCTGGTTAAAGCGATCACGTCAAATGCCATTTGTGGTATCAATCGTTTGGAGAGAACCGAAAGTCCACTCAATGGACTGTTTCTTCTGCATCACTAAGACATTTGGAATTACAGCTAAGACCAAAGACATGATTCAGTATCCCAGTATTCCTTCGGCCATAAGACCTGTTCCTCATGGTCCAGATCTCCCCATTCCTGTACCTCCACAGTCATGGAGTTTAGTTGATAGCGATACTAATGGAATAAATCCTTACAGCAAAGAAGATACTGAAACACAAGACCCTGATTTCTCTGAAGATTATGTGCCTCACTTTATAAGTCAGGAAGAATTAAATGATTTGGTTTGTGACCTTCATTTAGCAAAAAGTCAGGCCGAAATATTGGCTTCAAGATTGAAGGGATGGAATCTTTTACAACCAATTGCAAAAGAATGTAGTTTTCGTTGACGACAGCAAGAGTTTGAACACTTATTTTCGAAGAGTGGTGATCTTGGATCTTGAACACTGCAATGATATTTTTATTGTTTGAAGCCTTAGGATAGCAACACAAACCTGAAGAATGGAGACTTTTTATAAATTCCTCCAAAATAAGCTTAAAAGCTGTCCTTCTTCCTAACGGAAATATGTATTCGTCAGTACCTGTTGCATATGCTGCATACGTGAAAGAAACATATGCAAATATGAAACTGATGCTTTGAAGTATAGTATACAAAAAACACTCATGGAATATTTGTGGTGATTTTAAAGTGATAGCTTAACTCCTTGGTCTACAACTTGGATACACAAAATACGGCAGCTTCCTATGTGAATGGAACAGTAGGGACAAAAATTCTCATTACATTAAAAAGACCTGGCCTAAAAGAGAGTCCTTAATTCCAGGTAGTAAAAATGTTGTTGCTGAGCCTTTAGTAAATCCTCAGAACATGTACGTACCACCGCTTCACATCAAACCGGGTTTGATAAAAATTTTTGTAAAGGCATTGAATAAAGATGGAGAAGCCTTTTGTTTTCTAAAGAACAAGTTCTCCAAAATTAAACAAAGCATTTTTATTGGTCCACAAATAAGGGAGGGAAACTTATGTGTGATCTTGCATTTGAAGGCACTCTGAATGAGACTGAAGTTGCTGCATAGAAGTCCTTTAAAGATGTGGTACTGAACTTTTTAGGAAACCGGAAGGCTGAAAATTATAAAGAACTTGTTACTTCTAGAAAACTATAAGGCCATGGGATGCAATATGTCCCTTAAAATACATTTCTTTCACTCGCATCTGGACTTTTTCCCACAGAACTTAGGAGCTGTAAGCAATGAGCACTGATAATGTTTTCATCAAGACATACGTACCATAGAAAACCACTATAAAAGAAAATGGAGCCCTAAAATGCTAGCTGATTATTGTTGGACTCTAAAAAGGGATGTAGTACAACCAAAGTACAGAAGAAAACCTAAAATAACTACCTTTTAAGGTAAGTGTAATTAATTGTTTGTAGCAAAATATACATGCCAAAATGAAGGCATATTGTACACTGAAACAACAGGTTAATCAAGAACTATGCCCGATAGTATAATTTAGCAAGCAGATTTGTAATCAGCATGACAAAAACTGTATGATTCAGCATATGCAGTCTTTGTAACAAACAAAAAGTTTCTTTTTGTTGTTCAGTGTAATACTGAATGGGATGTACAGTGTAATTTTTTCTATTGCACGAATATGCAATTTCTTTTCTGTATGCATTTTTGTTTAATTGAAAGCAATAAATGTTGTATTTTTCAATTCATGAATTTTGGTTTAACATCCTTAAAAAATCTTTTAAATTTTTTGAGGGAGACCTCAAAATCAGGTCGCGCTTGGGGCCTATAAAATCCTTAAACTGCCACTGGTGCGAGAGGGATGTAGGAAAAAAAGTGGACATGTTTTAAGAACTGTGTTGTCACTGCTGCTGAAGAGGTCCGTGGTACTGCAACAGTGAGTAAATTTAAAGATGATGCTTGGTGGAACAGCAAGGTTAAAGAGGCAGTAAAGGGAAAGAATAAAATATACTTGGGAATGTTGCAAAGTAGAATTTCTGAGGATGAATATCGCTGTAAGATGCATGAGGCAGCAAAGCTGGTATGCCAGAGTAAGGCAAAATGTAAGGCAAAAGATAGGAAAAAAAGGAGTAAAGGCACGATTTGGCTGTTTGGAAAGACAGAAAAAAATTCTGGAAGTCCATAAGACATAGGAAAAGATGGGAAATGAAATTCTAAGTTGTGTAAAGAATAGGTTTCAAGAAATGATATAGGAGCCCAATGAGCTAAGTTAAAGATGGGGCGAGTACTTCTGTGATTTATTAGATTAGGGGCAGCCTCTTTTTCTACGGCCTGCAAACTCTAAGAATGGATTTCACATTTTCAAATTATTTAAAATTTCAAAGTCTTTAAAATGCCAAAGTACGTGTTATAATGGAACAGCCGACCGCCGAGTTGAGGAGTCGCGACATACGACCGTATGTGGCGCTCCTGTAGCTTCACATTCGGTGGCCTCTGCTGTGACACCACGCAGTTATAATTCAGCAGCATTTCCAGTGCCACGTGTATCGCTGTTCTGCAACATTTTGTTCTTGTTTGATTATTCTTGCATATCCATCATGTCACTGTTAAAACCAGAAAAGAAGAGATAAGTGGACTTCGAATGTTGTGCTTTTAAGGCAGAGTGGAGTGTGAATTATTTTGTTACCGAATTAGATGACAAAGCATTGTGTTTATTGTGCACTATAACTGTTTTAACAGTACATACATACATACATATCACTAAGCTGTTCTCTGAGATTCAGAGGTTAGCTCCAAAAAGAAATACAAACTATCAGATAGTTTTTACTTACTGTTGCCGTATCAAACTTCTCCATTTACAGCGATCTTGACATACAACTCAGGCTTCACTGATATCCATTACACGCCATACACAAAATCTTTTATACTTCATACTCATAATCTTTTTCTCATGCAGACATTCCATTCCTGAATCTGATCTACCCATGTCTTCCTTGGCCTTCCTCTGCCTTTCCTTCCTGCCACTTTGGCTAAAAAGATTTTCTTAGTAAGCATCTCATCACTCATTCTTTCAACATGGCCAAAACCCCGAAGCATATTAGTCTCCACTCTCCACCTTGCAAACAACATTTTGCTTCATATCACACAACTGCAACACATCTTCATTCCTAACACAATCCGACAGTATCTTGCCCCCCCCCCCCGTAAGTAACGCATTTCTGCAGCACACAAACGACTCCTATGTTTCTTTTGCAGTACCCAGGTTTCACTGCCATACATCAGAGTAGGAACAATTACACTTTCATACACAGCCATGCGGGACTCTCTAGAGAACCCCATCATTCCTGTGAAAACCTCCCAGAGCACCTATGACTTTCAATGAAGAATTCACTTGCCTACTAATTTCACTATCCAATTTGTTCTCTCTGTCAAACATGCTTCCTAAATACACAAACTCACTCACCTGGTCAATCCCAGTGCCATTTATACTTACATTACATTCAGTGCTACCAGTTCCTCTCTCAAACACCATAACTTTGTTTTTCCCATTATTTACACTCAGTTTGAATTTCATGCAAACTTCGTACATCCGAGACAACATACTCTGCAAATCACTTTTGCTCTCTGCCAACAGGACAGTGTTATCAGCATACAGCAATCTGCACACACGAATATCACCAAGACATAAACCACTATCATCTATTTTGGCATCACGCATGCACGAGTTCATAAATATATTAAACAGCCATGGTGACATTACACAACCTTGTCTAACTCCTGCACCAATAGAAAACCATTTTGATAAAACACCATTCACTCATACACAAGCTCTACTACCATCATACATGGAAGAGTACAATATATGTCATCATTTGAACCCCAATTTGGTGTAATGTTATCCCCACAAAAAGCAATTCCATTCCTCTCATTAGTAGAGAGCTGTATTTCAAACAATTGTAGTCTTTTTTTTTTTTGTCTACTTATGATTATTATTATGTTGCATTTTGTTCAATAAATTTGTGAAAACATGTTTTTTTTGTTATTTAAGTAGGCATACTTACTTAAATAACAAGAAAAAAATACTTATATAAACATCCTCGAGTTTGCCTCTTGGCCCGCAAAGCCTAAAATATTATCTATTTGGCCTCTTACAAGAAATGTTTGCCGATCCCTGTATTAGATCATGAAAGCTAAGGCGATTCTGAGGCAGAAGCAGATGATGTCATAGTGAGAGATGGAAGCACTGGTAGGATCTCAATAGATGAGGTGTGTAAATCTCTAGATGGCATATCTGCCGAGATGCTAAAAAACGGTGGTTATTCTTTGATTGACTGGTTAACTGACATTTGCCAGTAATGTTGGGAGTTCGGAATGGTCCCCAGGATTGGAGGGATGCTATCATTGTTCCCTTGTACAAGGGAAAAAGTGATCAGACTGAATGCAAGAACTATCATGGTATTAGTTTGCTGAATGTGCCAGGAAAAGTGTTTGGGAGGGTAATTATTGATAAAGTATGAGGTCTTACATCCAAGAATGGGTAGGATGTACAGAGTGGTTTTATGCCTGGTAAGGGCTGAACTAATCAAATTTTTGCATTACGCATGATGATTGGATATTAATTATCTATCTGTTGGTAAAAAAGTGTTTGTGGCCTTCATAGATTTAGAGAAAGCTTATGACAAATTAAATAGGACTCTTCTGTGGAAGGTACTGAATAAATATGGTATTACTGGAAATCTAATTAATTACGAAAAATGCAATTCATGAGACAACCTTATAGGTTGTCTTATGTTATAAATGTGATTTTAATTAAACTATACATAATATCTTAGGTATTTTACCTGATATTGTCAAAGTATTTCTCCCGTTGTTTGCTCTGTGAGGCACGTGCTCCCGGCCCCGAGAGGCCTCTTACGTTACGGACCTTTGGTTAGTTATAAAAAATTTTTGGAGAAATAAAACATTTAGGTTATATGTTTTCAGTCCCACAAAAACGAAAAAAAATTAAGAATTTCCAAAAGCGTTATAATTGAACAAAAAAAAAAAAAAATATGCAACTTACAAGACCCCACCACACTAGACACAGCCTGGAAATCACTTATAAGAAAAGAAAAAATCCATAAAAAAAGCCAAAAAAAAAAAAAAAAAAAAAAAAAGAACATTACAAAAAATTACACCAATAAACAAAAAAAAAACAATACACCTGTTTCTATGAACAAATAATAATAGTCCAAAAATATTTACACAAAAGAATTATACTTACGACTGATACCTACCAACTCATCCAATAGATGGCGACACATTGGAAACAAATCACCTAACACATACAAGGTAGCAAACCTTCCTATCAATTCCAGACACGCAACTCCAAAACTACACACACGCGAAGAACCCTCGCGTAGAAATAATGGCCCGAAGATGGCGGTAAACGTACCACAGAAAGCACTCGCCGTAACAACGAACCACGTGTGAGAAGTCTCCTGACCCGATGAGTAAAACTCTTTCTACTAAAATCTTTTAATTAATAGTAAATTTTAAACGTTTGATGAATGTGGAACTGAAAATATATAACCTAACTGTTTTATTTCTCAAAAATTTTTTTATAACTAACCAAAGGTCTGTAACGTAAGAGACCTCTCGGGGCCAGGAGCACGTGCCTCACAGAGCAAACAACGTGAGAAATACTTTGACAATATCAGGTAAAATACCTTAGATATTATGTATAGTCTAATTAATTATGTGAAAGTCATGTACACTGGCAGTAAAGCACATGTATGAATGAATGATGTTTTATCGAAATGGTTTTCTATTGGTGCAGGAGTCAGACAAGGTTGCATAATTTCACCATGACTGTTTCAATATATTTATGGATGCACCATGCCAAAATGGATAATACTAGTTTATGTCTTGGTAATATGTGTGTGTACAGACTGCTCTATGCTGATGACACAGAGCAAAAGTGAGTTGCAGAGTATGTTGTCCCAGATGAAGTTTGTATGAAATTCAAACAGAGTATAAATAAGGGAAAAAACCAAAGTTATGGTTTTTGAGTGAGGAACTGTTCGAACTGAATGCAAGGTAAGTCTTAATGGCACAGAGACTGGCCAGGTGAATGAGTTTGTGTATTTAGGAAATATGCTTCACAGAGAAAACAAATTAGATGACAAAATTACTAGGTGACTGAATTCGTCATTGAAAGTCATAGCTGCCTTAGGAGGATTTCACAGGAATGATGGGTTCTCAATGAAGTCTCAAATGGCTGTGTATGAAAGTGTAATTTTTCTTACTCTGATGTATGGCAGTGAAACCTGGGTACTACAGAGAAGACATATGCATTGTTTGTGTGCTGGGGAGATGTGTTTTGTGGTAAGAAGATGTGTTGCAGATGTGTAATATGAGGTAAAATGTTGTTAGTAAGGTGGAGACTAATATTCTAAGGTGGTTTGGCCACGTTGAAAGAATGAGTGATGAGGTACTGACTAAGATAATTTTTTTCAGGCCAAGTGTCAGGAAAGAAAGGTAGAAGAAGGTCATGGAAATCATGGGAAGACCAGATTCAGGAATGTCTGCTTAGAAAAAAGATTACGAGCATGAAGTACAAAAGGTCTTGTGTGCAGCATGTGATGGATATTAATGAATCTCGATCTGTCTGCTGAGATCATTGTAAATTGAGACATTTAATACACCAATGGTAAGTAAATTCTGGTTCTATCAGTTAAATGTGTACTTGTGACAGGGTCTTTCTTTGATGAACTAACCTCTGAATCTCAGAGAACAGCTTAATGATATGAATGTATAAACTTCTGTTTTTGAAAGCAGGTAACTTCCATAAAGTCTTAAAATTATGCAACCAGGTAATCAACCACTAAAATAATGGAACAGAAGACTCTTTCTAATGTTTATTTTAAAAAATTCTGTAACAAAACATATTCCACGTAGTGAATCTAAGACTTATCACAATTCCCAGACAACAATAAAATGGCTATGTACAAATGCAAATATGAAGGCTGATGTTCAGATGAATTAAATAACTTCTTAGCAATGTAGATCATGATGATGATAACTGGTTCTGTCTCCATCACAAAATCCTTGTGGCATTGTAAGTGCACCTTACTTTAACTCCAGGATTTGATTGATTACAAAATATGCAAATCATTCTCATAAGAAAACAAATTGCTTGTTCAGCTGTTTCAAAACTTTATACAATTTTCATGTCTAAATGCCACTGAAAAGTCTTGATAATGGAGCCTCTATATATCTCTCATTGCACATGATGTAATATATGCACAGCTGTTTTAAAATGAAATGATTTCTTGGATCCAGTTAACATATTTTGTTAACCTTGTATAAACGCCTGGTTGATTAGGGGCAGCACATCCCATGCCCCACGAAATGAGACCCACAAGAACCCAAGGTCCACTGTTGCCTCGTACCACCATAGGACCACCTGAGTCACCCTGAAATAGGAGAAATACAGTTGAAATTCACAAAATAGCATTGTTAAAGAACATCAATTGTGTTTGAAATCAAGGTTATTAAACATGAGCATTGACCAGATCATATCTTGTGCATGAAATAAGAAAAGATGTTGATACAACTTGCTTATATAGTACAGGGTGTTTCACTGGGTAGTCCCCCCAAGGAACCAACTATTGTTTTCTTCTCACTCTAAGTAGAAACATGACATTTGGTTTCGAAGTGATCTTGATCCATGAGAAATGCACGGGAGCAATTTTCCTGATAAGGTGATGACTCATTGTGACGTTACCCACCAGGTGGCTGGGCGTCGCTAATTCTGTCTGGAGGCAATTTGCGTGTTTTACTGTGTTGTTGAATGTCATTCAGGATGGCTGTGTATACCATTGCAGAGGAGGTGTTTAATATGAAAAATTATTGGAAAACAAAGTCTATAAAGGCAACACAGTGTGAATTCCTGCAGAAGTTGGGAGGGGGGAGAAAAGCATGAGACAAACATTACATCGCCAGGTCAGTGAAGAAATTTGAAACCACGGGCAGTGTTTTGAACCAATACAGTGACGAATATCCTCCTTTAGTGAAAGAAAAAATCAAAGAGGTGAAGCACAGGCTGCTGGCATCACCGAAGAAGTCACTACAACGTTTGTCACAAGAAACTGGGTATTCTGTTTCCACCTGCCAAAGAGCCACGAAGAAAGCATTGCTTCATCCGTACCATGTGACAGCTGTGCAAGGGTTGCCAGAACCAGATCATGAAAAGCGTTTGTCTTACTATCATTGGTTCCCAACATTTTTACTCACAATTCTGAACATTTTGAATTTCCAACGATTCGCAGACGAAGGATGGTTTCATTTGGACGGGTATGCCAATTTCCAAAACTTCTGTATCTGGGCTACAGATAATCCACATGAATTACACGCTGCAAAAGGTCAGTGTTTGGTATGCTGTGTCTCGAACCAGAATAATTGGACCCATTTTCTTCAGGAGCTTAGTAAACTCGGTGTCATATGTGAACATTTTCAGACAATTTGTGGACCAATTAATGGACAGTGGGGTACTTTCAACAAGATGCAGTAAAATACCACACATCCCATGTAAGCATGAGTGAAATTCCCTGTTTCTTTAGTGACCGAGTGATCACCAAAGCCTTGTTCACTCGATTTTACCCATTCCGATTTTTTCTGTCGGGGGATATTTGAAGTGCCGTGCTTACAGCAATAAGCCTCGCACATCAGAAAGCAACATCTGTGCAGCATTCAGGACTATTGATGAAGACATGCTGTGGAGGACCTTTGATAATATGCAGCGTCATGTTTGGAAGTCAGTGGAGAACATTTATTGTGAATGGTGCTACATTCCTGTGTACTATGGTACATTGTAAACCGTAACCCATGTTTCTAAATAGTGTGTGTCGCAAAATATGGCAGATTCTTTGGGGGGACGGGACTACCTAGTGAAACACCCTGTATAATTCATATGCTAATGGAGAACATTAGTTTTTCATTTGTCTTGCCAGACTGAAACTGTTAAGTGAGTTTCTCTTCTGTATTAAATATACTTCATAGAGCGACAATTGTTTTGCTTGTATAAAAAATACTGATGGAATTGAACAAAAAAAAAGTGCAACCTGTTGTTGTACATAAAATAGCATGCTTAATGTTGTTTCCACGTAAAACAGCACATTTTACCCAAAGAATACAGTGTTTGATTCTTTAGCTATGACAAACTATTTTTATGTGCAAACACCACTGAGATGTCATATAACAAATTATATATTACTTCCAAGAAAAGCTACTAAATTTTCCATGTTTTACAATCCTTTTAATATACTTTCATAGATTGTGAATATTACTTATATCAACTACCAGATATTTATCTATATATAAAAAAATATCTGGTAGTTGTATTTCCTTTTGGAGCTAACATCTGAATCTCAGAGAACAGCTTAGTGATATGTATGTATGCATGTATGTACTTATATCAACTATCCCCATTTTATTTCCATGAAAGTGAACTTCACAGCTCTGCTGTGAAGTTCATTGTAGTGACTTCTTCCAATAGATGGAAAGCATGCATAATAACCTCTGACAATAGAGATTGAGCTGAAAGTTAGTGCAGCAATGGTGACCATACTGAGAGAATGCATACAATTAGTGATCCGTTTATGGGCTAAGGGCATGCAGCCTGTCTAAATCTATTGTGAGCTTGAGGCAGTCTATGGTGCTGGTGTGATAACAGTGCAGAAGGGGATTCATATATTCAGACATGGCTGGAACAAAAGAGTGAGTTACCATCTATTAAGCATGCAGATGACATCCAAACAGCATTGTAGATAGACACATGTGTGTTTCCCTCAATGTTGGAACAACAATTCAACCTTTCACAATGTGGGATATTGTTTGCCAATGTCTAGGTTACCAAAAGGTATGCATCAGATACATTTCTGAGGAACTGACAGATGACTACAAAAAGCAGCTGACATGGGGACACTCCTTTAGAGAATCATTACTGGAGATGAAATATACGTTTTTCATTGCAGTCAATAGCATAAAGCTAAATTGGTGACATGGAAACATCCTAGTTCTCCTGTCACAAAGAAATTCAACATGCAACCAAGCCTGGAAAAAGTACTGGTGCTGATGTTCTAGGACATGCAAGGTATCTTCTTGGTGGATTTCACTCCTCAGCAGTGAAACAAGCACTACAGCTTCTTATCAAGACACTCTAACCACACTGAAGAAGACTGTTTGCAGCAAAAGACCTAGATGGTCATCAAACAAAGTATTGAGGAAGAAATATTCCTCGGAAATTCACTAGATTATTCAAAGCAACCAGAATTGTGTACTGAGTTGCCTGGAGTTTACTGGTCTCCATGTGACATATCAGAAAACTTGAAAATTACATTCCCCTGGAGGGGAATCGAACAAGCATGCTATCCTTTATACCAACCAGGACGATGTAATTTTCAAGTTTTCTGAATAGATGTCACACGGAAGCCAGTAAACTACAGGTAATTCAGTACACAATTCTGATTGCTTTGAATAATCTACCAAAGTATTGATGTTGCATAATAATGCTTAACTCCAAACCACAGTGGATCTCTCAAATGTTTAATGCCAATAAATTCTTCTGCATCATCCTATAGCCATGATTTGGCACCATTGGCCTTCCACCTTTTACTGAAATTGAAGAAGCACCATTGAGGTCAAATGATTCATCACTTTACCACCAAGGTACATGCACTTGGATTACCACTTTTCCAAAATCAAAAATAAACCCTGCAAAAGTGTTGTATACCAATGGAAGTGATACTTTTCAGCTGTCCTTAGTGACATTCCAGGATACCACTTTCAGTAGTGTACAAAATTTGCACGAAACTCTGGCAGTGTTCATTTTCAATTTTTGAGAAGGCATTCCATGTATATGTATCTCAGGGCTTTGACTCCTTGATCTCACGCTATGACAATTACTTGGAAACATAGACTGCATATGTGACCCATGCATTGTGCCTTGTTTATTTCCAAAATAAAAGCCATGGAACCTCCCTTTCTCTCACATATACAACATTGTTAACTTTAAAACAAATGAGAACAGAGTTCTTGGTTATCTCTTGTGAACTTATTACCCCAGAATATTATCATTAACAAGAAAATTTCCAAAGGTAACTCTTGATCTTTTTCTAGCCCTTATCATCACAACTTACTGTCACTGCAGTGGTTACAGTTAACATGTGAAGCCCTCTTTCTGTTAGATACTAACCTGTGTGACCATTAACAATGAGATTCTTCCTCTCAACTACAAATCAGTCTTTTAATTTATGATTTACATATTGAGCTGATGACTGTGAATTTTAAGTGCATGCCAATTTAGTTTCATTAGACATATTTTTAAGAGTTTCTGCCAGACAAGCTTTCAGTTGATAACTGGTCTGTTCCATATATGAAAGCCTATCATTACAATAACTCTTCATTAAAGAAAACATTTTTGTATACTTTTAATATGTGCGATTGTTTCTTGTTGAATTTGTGATGTTAAACTGCTTACTTATTTTTTACTTAATTTAGTAGGTGAGTGAATTCTTCATTGAAAGTCATGGCTGCCTTAAGAGGATTTCACAGGAATGATAGGCTCTCAAGGAAGTCCCAAATGGCTGTGTATGAAAGTGTACTTGTTCCTACCCTGGGTTACTTATGTAAGAGTTTCTGGTAAGACACGTTCTGATCATGTGAGATAAAATGTTGTTAGTAAAGTGGAGAAATATTCTTAGGTGGCTTGGCCATGTTGAAAGAGTGAGTGATGAGATCCTAAATAAGATAATTTTTTTCAGCCCAAGTGACAGGAAGGAAAAGTACAGGAAGGCCAAGGAAATCATGAGAGGACCAGATTCAGGAATGTCTGAATGAGAAAAAGATAATGAGTATGAAGTACAAAAGGTCTTGTGTGCAGCGTGTCATGGATGTTAATGAAGCTCAAGCTGTGTGCGGAGATCGTTGTAAATGGAGACGTTTGATACACCAACAGTAAGTAAATTCTATTTCTATCAATTAAATGTTTACTTGGAAGATGGGTTTTCTTTGAGGAGTTAACCTCTGAATCTCAGGGAACAGCTTAATGATATGTATGTACTTATTTTTTTGAAGAGATTCAAGCAAGCTGTAGTGGTAAGTGTTTGGGTGCCCCCCCCCCACTTTTTTATTGCATTTAATCATTATAGATAGATAATTATTTTAATTAAATTTTGAAATCTACTTGTATTTCATCAATGAACTAATAAGCTACAGTTATTTTTAAAGAACAATGAGTGTCTGACAAAGATATATTATAATACTTCAGTAAGTGATGGACATCTTACACGATTTTTATTTAAAAACTACCTACAAATAGAACCAGCAAATTTTCAAAGGAAACTACCTCCTTCATCAAGGTTCCCACTCAAAACTTCTTGGACTTTTCCAGGTGGTTTTCAAAGTTTTCCAAAACAGTGACCAATTATTAAATTTCCCCACCAAAACACACTTTTGTAAGTTCCTTAAATGACTGATCTGCTTTTTATTAATAACAACTAAATGGAGGAGGCACATTATTTTTGGCACCATAATATTCCCCGATCTTTTGTGAACTTGATTGGTATACTGCCCATGTAGAACTTTTAATAAATTACCATAAAACTGGTAACAAAATACTGAAATCCGTTTTTTATTGGTGTAATATTACAAAAACTAGGACAAAACGCTAGCTTTCGCCACCACGGGTGGCTTCTTCAGACAGAGGGGTATTATTCAAAGGCAAAAAAAGTTCCAGTTATGAATTCAAAAACAGACATTTGTTGCCACACTCCATGCCAAGCTTGACACCGTGAGGTCTTTAGCCTTTTCTGCAGGATACTCACCCAGGATGGTTGATTAGATCATACACCAGATCAGGTCTAATCTTGCATCCCATGGCACCGGATGCCCCAGCCAAAAACTACAATACATCGGCTCATGCCAGTACGTACCAGGCTTCCTGTATTTCTTGAAAAATTCCCTAAAAAATCTTGGTTTCGGCATAGGGATTACAGCACCTAGGACAATCTCGTCTTGTCTTGCATAAACAAAAAATTGCTGCCGTGGACCTGGAAGATGCGGAGGAATATAGTATACCCCTTTTGTACCCAGACGGAACAACCAAAAACTACATGGGCATGACCAAGAGGTCCTCAAGACTAAGACTCCAGGAGCACCAAAGAGATGTAAAGAGAGGACTTCTCACTACGGCACTAGGGCGTGAAGTCGCCATCAACACTGCAACACCTTTGTGGGGACATTAAGAAAATCGCATGATACACAACAGCCAGAGCCACCCTCCTCAGAGAAACTATAGAAATCCTATCCAGTCACGGGATGTGCAATGTGGAAACATCAATGGACCACCCACATGTATGGCACACGCTCATGAATACGTGCACCCGTAATCACACATCTTGAATATGACGCGCACATTCTATTACATCTAAAGCAAATGTCTATTTTTGAATTCATAACTGGAACTGTTTTTGTTTTTGCATTTTAATAACTTCTGCCTGAAGAAGCCACCTGTGGTGGTGAAAGCTAGCATTTTGTCCTAGTTTTTGTAATATTACACCAGTAAAAATGGATTTCAGCATTTTATTGCTATTTATTGGTGCATATCTACCCAATTTTTACGTTACCATAGAAATGGTTCATATGTAACAAAAGGTTCATCAGTTGATTCATTTCTCTTTCTTCAGTAACACAATGCAGCAAAGCTTAATGACCAAATGGGATCCAGCTCAAAGAAGAATGTCTCAAGAGAACCAACCAACAAAGGGCTTTGGTTGGTTGGTTCTCTTGTGATATGTCTCTTTGAGTTGGAGTGTATATTAGGCCATTGTGCCTAATTGCTCTATGTTACAAGACATGAAGCAACTGTCTTCAGAAACCAAATAAAAACTTAATTACATGCAATTTCTAAAATTCAGATAATTTTTTTAGGGAATTAAGGAATAATGTAATGCATTGAAAGTCAAATCTATAAAATTCTAGTCAACAAAAGTATGAAACGAAATTTATGAGAAAGCTGAAATAACACCCCAATTAATTTTTATTGTAGCATGATGTGTACAATAAATGATTGTCAAGCTCAAAGTAAATATTAAACACTCACCTCAGTATATGACTCCGTATATAAAACATGTACTAATGCCAACGTTCGTTCATAGGACCCTCCCGAATGAAGCACAAAAATACTAACATATTTAAGAAACTTGCAATTAATTATAAACTAGCACCAAGTATTTCCAAGCAATACTAAAAACAACCATTCACAACTAAACTTTGCAAAACATAAAATAATATCCCAAAAAGTAAAAAATTTCACCCCTTCCTTTTTTTTTTTTGTCGTTCTCTTTATTACACATCAATATATATACAAACTCACACACATCCCTCCTCACTTTTTACTATAGATGCCCAACTGGAGGGTCCCATGGACAAACATTGATGTTAGTATGTAGTCATATGCTGAGGTGAGTGAGTGAGTGAGCTTGACTTCAAGAGATTTATGATCTGAAATGAAAGTTTTGAAACCATTTTCAGGTGACACGGCAATGCTACTCATCAAGTTTTTTATAACTGCACGTTACTGTATCTATTATGGTTAGGTTAACATCAATTACTTGGGACTCAATGCTTGACAGTGAAAAGCTATGCAGTTATCCTTTTCAACTGATAATTTTTACTTATAAGCATCTGGACCCAATGGTTGATATCAACAATAAAGATGACCAACACATGAACCATAATGGAGACAGTAAAGTGCAGAAGGATGCCTGATGTAGGAAATGAATTTCTTCTGAAAATCAGATGATTATGTTCTAGTTGAAAAAACAAAACAAAAAAACGTATGACATAAAACTTTTTTTCACACCAAAATCAATACCAACAGAATAGAATTTTGCATGTTTAGGAAGCCTGTCTGACAAAGAAAACTGATTAGATGGTGAAATTAGTATGCAAATGAATTCATAGCTGCCCTAGGAGAATTTTACAGAAATTATGCAGGGGTCAATCATGCTTATTTTTTGTGTTTAGAGTAATTTTAATCCTCTATAATTATTGTTTTATTTTAGTGCTAATTATGGGTTGTACTTTCCAGATTTGCAGCAAGTTTTCTGTTTTGATGATTGTGTACTTAGATAGTTATGTAATATATATATATATATAACCCTGTGACCTCTGAAAATAATAACACTTCAGGTTGTATTAAACCAAGAAAGTCATCAAAGGTCAAATAAGTGCCAGAAAAAAAGAAATAACTAAAATATTTAACATAAAATAAAAAAAAAAAAAGTCACTCATATGTCACAACCTGATACCCCATAAAGTGGACGGTTAGCACTTACCCTATCATGCTCCTAAATACATTTCCCAGAATCCCAGCTGGTACAGCAAAGATTAATCGGAGTAGGGATGGCCAAAAAATATCGATGTTCAGAACTGCAAAAGAATATTTTCTACGTGAAGTCAATGAATTTCTCTTTGCTGCATTCTTTTAAAGAGGAAGGGAGTATAGTCTTATATCATGAATTAGCAAATTTTTCACTGTTTTGTTCGATATCTCGTTGCCAAAAATAGAGTTCTTTTCTTCAATGTTACAAGAACCGATATGTTCCTAAAAAAAAAAAACAGTACCCAAGCAGAAAATATAATTTGTGCATTATCTGCAACAGAACAAGACTTGGTGATACTTAAATTAGCAAGGGCCATCTTGAATCATGATGTAAGTTATGTTAGACCTGAAACTCTGCAATATAAGGAAGAATACACTCAATTAAAGATTCTAGTAGCTGCGAATGGCTGATTGGTTAGCGGTTCAGACTACCAATGCAAGGTCCTCAGGTTCGATCCTGGGCTGATCTTGCGGAGGTGGTGTGAATTGTTAACAATCACTGAATATTCGCAGTGCATCGGACGAGCACGTTAAGTGACGGCCCCCAGGTTGGACCCACTGGTTAAATGGGTATCTTTTCCTATACCCCCCCGAAATTCTCTCACCCCTCTATGTGCAACATCGTACTTGTACGGTGGCGCCATCTACTGTACTCTAATCTCACTACAAATTGTTCTGTCAAAGTCGCTAGACTTGCTCTCATTCCTTCCATTTCTGTGTTCTGCCCAAAAGGCAAACTCGCTGTAGGTGGCTGGGACCTAAAATCTACTCACAGTGGACAGAAG
The DNA here is from genome assembly GCA_039090855.1 of Macrothele yani. Classification (NCBI taxonomy): domain Eukaryota; kingdom Metazoa; phylum Arthropoda; class Arachnida; order Araneae; family Macrothelidae; genus Macrothele; species Macrothele yani. Next base: position 120,004,983 of record CM077008.1, read on the forward strand.
TCCTACAAGAAAATGACTCATACCTTGCTTGCATTAAAGATTCTACTAACAATCAGAACATTGCCTTGATGTCAGCAGACAAAACTAATCAGATTCTCAGACTCAATAAATCTGATTACATTTCCAAAATGCAGGAAGCAATAAGAAAAATACCACATTCCATCATTAAATCTGATCCAACCAAAGCTAAAATGGCGGCTTTGAGCAAACTCAAGAATAATGACCATCTTCCAACATGTATCTCCAGTGTTATGCACCCACTTAATGGACCAAGGGTACCCGAGTTATTTGGCAAACTCAAACTACATAAGGAGGGACACCCAGTCCGACTGCTTGTGCCAAGATATGTGAGCCCTTCAAGACCTTGAGAAAAAAACCCTGATAAATTTCTTTGAACCTCTGATTGCTTCATCCATACACTCTGTCTCAGTTCAGGCCCTTGACATAATTAAAGCTCACCAACCTGGACGTTCTACCTTTTTACTGGCCTCTTTGAGTGTAGTATCACTATACCCCAATGTACCAGTTACTCAAGCGCATGAACTTATTGAGTCAAAGCTGATTTCTTTGGGCTTGTTTTTTCCTGCTGAGATTCATGCCGTATTGAATGCATTATGGTTGGTCTATAGATGTTTTTATTTCAAATTCAATTATGTTATTTATCGCCAATGTGTGGATTTCCCCCCCCCCCCCCCCATGGGTTCAACACTCTCTCCTATACTAGTCGAGATTATTTTACAGACCTTGGAAGAAAGGGTCTTACAGGAATCCCCATTAACAGCTAGTCTTTTCATTAGATATATCAACGACATCCTTCTTTTCTGGCCACATGGAAATGAATCTCTCCTTCAGTTTGCATACTTTACGTCGGCCCAGTGTGACACTACTAAATTCAATGTTGAATTGGAACAAGACTTCTCTCTTCCATTTCTTGATTTTCTGCTTGAATGTAACCCTGTCACCCAGAGCCTTTCTGTTTATCATAAACCTTCTGTCAACACCTCTGCCCACACTCTGAACTATAAGCTGTTGGCCTTATAGTGCATGATATGTCTGGTCTATATCCATTAATCTAACCATAAGCTATGAAGACTTCAACTCAGCAAAATAATATCCATTGCTCAGGATCATGACTACCCTAAAACTATTGTTGAAAAGATACATCAGTAGAATTCACCAATTTCAACTTTACAGAGAGACAGGGTCAGGGATAAATTTATTGGATCTTTCGATTACATTCCTAATGTGACCTCTATCTTGAAAATCGCCAGCAGAAAAAACAATCTCGTTTTTGGTGTCAAGACACATATAATGACCATGATCAATAGGCATGGTGTGTACCGAATACCATTCAAGACCTTGGACCCAACTGAAGCCAATTAAATCTACTTCGGATCCCCTCTTCGGACATTGAGTAATAGATTATTCGAACATAAATACAACACCAAAAATCATTCAACTTCCACATCACTTTCGAATCAGGGGACTCATTACCCCTTTGGAATGAAGCTACCGTTCTAGCAAGTCCAGTTTTAAAGAGTTCAACCTTACTAACAGAAAGTTTTATGTATTTAAATTAATGATGAACTACCTAAATTTATTCCACTTCCATGGAAACCTCTATTTGGAGGTTCTGAGGGGGAAGTGAAATACTATTCACATACCTAAACATGACTTAGCTTATGCTGAACTAAGTCATATGGTCTCTGTGAAGATGCACGCGACACAACACTTACGTCAAGAACATTCACCACCTGCCTATTTAAGGCATGTACAGTCTGTAATATGTTTTAGTATTCTTACCTGAAGATGAGCCACTTGCTGGTTCGAGAGATCTCGTATAGATATTTTAACTAGAAATTTTAATTAGAATAAGTTTCATTATCGTTTTTTAGTTATTCATTGTGCAGTGACGGCGATATTTATTCAATGGCGTGATTGGCAAGTGGTCTTTTACCTAACAAAAAAAAAAAACATCGAGGTTTCATGACCAACGTTTGAAACTGCAAAAGCGTAATCCCCTCAAAAATTTTCTGTAATAAGTACATGAACTTATCTTTGTTGTATTCTTAGAAAGAGAATATCATCTATCTATGTCGCGAATTAGCGATTTTTTTGTTTGTTTTGTTCGATGTTTCATCACCAAAAATGGAGTTCTTATCCTCAATGTTACATACACGTGCCCCAATACACCAAGCATTTTAACAAATGTTATTGGTTACTCAATGTTGAATTGGTGAGCTATCACAGACATATTGAACAGTGATTTTATTGACCAATACTACCAATACGTGAATGTTTTGGGAATGAGTATCCACCAATGTGCCCATCTCTACTTCCCTGGAAAATGCATGCGGGGAAAAAAATGCTTTGGGTTCCTTTCAGGGATTGATAGGCGTCCGTCACAGATCCTTTTACTTAAAACAGTTCATAACGATGAAAGATGCCTATTACACTAAAATATTTTTCTTAAGATAAAATTTTACTGAAAGTGAAAACACCATCACAGTTCAACACATTTTTGTGAAGATGCTGCCTGGATCAACCACCGGATGGGTTCTCTGTAATTATTCTTAATCTGATGTATGCCAGTGAAACCTGGGTATTCCAGAAGAGACATTTGTATGCTGGTAAGATTCATTACCTAAGGGGTGGGGTGGGGGTGGGGGCAGCACTTGCGAATGTCGGTAGCCAGTGGCCAAAGGGCGACCAGATATTTTGTAGTAGCTAGTAAATCTTTTAATATAGTAGCCAACAATGGCCAGTAGATTTTTTCCCCAAGTGAGCAACTATATTGTTCAACTTTTCCCACCACTTGCGAATGAATATCGAGTTCAGTTTTCTCCCCAGTGTTCCTTCAGCTGCTTCGAAAATGAATGGAAGTGAAGGTGGGATTCAAGAGAAACTTAATCTGCTGATGGATCAGCCTGGAGCGACCAAAGAGTCAAGTTTACTTTAAGCAACTTTTGCCATGGTATACCTTGTACAAAGTATAATGTCATCTACAGGTATAAGAATTATCTTTTAATCTCTGTCTAGCCACATATATGCTGAACAAAAAGAAACAAACTGTTACATCAATGTTTTTAAGATGATGCAGCTGCTACATCTAATGCAGGGATCATAGCATACTTCTGGAAAATTTTAGGTTGGAATTTTAGGAATTTTAGGAATTTTTAGAAAAATTTTAGGAAAATTTTAGGATTGTATTTCAATAAAAACTAGATGTATATTTGTATACATCTAGTAAAACAACTTTGTATACATTGTAAAGAGTTTGCTTCACACCCTTCAACCATATATACTGATAGACTGCGCATGACATCAAAATTTCTGGCTCCAACATAAAATCACATGACAACAGTCAAAAAGATGGGTTACACCTGCTGTGCTTATGGTTGCTCTGAGCTATATAGTAAAGAAAGTTCTATGATTTTTCATGGGTAAGAAACGAATTAAATACCTAAGTCAATAAAGTTCAATTACTTAACCAGAAACTTGCAGCTATTGATATAAAAATACAGTAACTTAAGAAAAAAAAAATGGAATGCATGTTCCAAATTCTTCGCAAATGTTCATCACATTATAAATCACAAAATGTAAACAACCCGTTCATGCATGTATATAGCTCATAAGTAAACTTACCTGAAGAGTTTTCATTATATATGAGGCGCATTCACATAATACACCGAAAACACTGAAGTTCTGCAATGTAAATTAGTAATCATAACAGCATTTTTACACGAAATTTGGAGTCTGATGATGACGTGCCCAATGTTTGAGCCATGGCGGCTTTGATGCAGCTATTGCCAATGCGCAGTCCATTAGTATATATGGTCGAAGTTCACACCCAAATTTTTTGCATAACGTCTAATGTCTAAAGTTTAAGTATGATTTACTTCTAATGTTCAGTTCTTATCTTTTCACGTGTTATTATCATATTCAAGTATATTTACCACATTCAAGTTTCACTTTGAACATTAATATGCTGTTTAACCAGAAGCAATTCACGATTTTCACAGAAAGTTTTCAGGTTTCACATTAAATTATAATATCCTAAAAAGGTAATTGAAAACCAAGAACTATGTACAATTGTTCACTGAATTACTTTTTTCATATTATTGTTTTAACCTTTTCCTGATACGCCTATCTTTTTCTGCTTCCACCACAACTAATTTACTTTGTTTTCTTTATTTCAGCTGAACCTTGTATGATCAAGTTAGAGGCAACTGCTATTTCAACAGTATTTTGTTTTTTCTACAGCTTTTCGCATTCTTTCTGTTCCCTCTTGAATTACTGCTAGGGAGGCTTCTTTATCTTTTTTTAAGCCTATTTATTTCTGCATCATTTTCTTTTATTTTGTCATCAAACTCAGCTTTTCTTTTTTTCTCTAGCTGCTTTTCCTTATTTTCCCTCTCTTTCTGCTTCCTTTCTTTTACCTTTTTTGATTGTTCTTCCTTCAGCTTATCAACATACTCTTTATAAAATTTATGTGAATCACGAACACTATTTAACAAATTTATTGTTATGGGAATTTCTTGTTATGGGAACTTTTTTTTCCTTTATGATGTGCTTTTACTTGTGAAAAGCCACTATTAGAAATATTGAAAATTTCTGAACACAATATACACTTAGCAGAAAATATTGTTTCAGTTGCAGAACACCATTCTTTCAACTTCACTCCGTCCAATTCTTTGGCGAGCCACGCATCTTGAAATTTCGTTTTGGATTTAGGCATCTTAAACACTTGTATTACTAACCAGAAAATGAAAGGGAAGTACAAAAACACGTTCCAATATTGCAAAAACCAGACAACTTCCCGAAATTTGGCTGCGAGGATGTCAGAAGATATGAAAAAAAAAAAAAAAAAAAAGCAGGTCACCACTAGAGAACTGAACCTGCACAGAGAACACCATAAAAGACGTAAAACCAGAAACTATCATACGCATCTCACGCAAGTTCAGTCAAAGCGAGTCGGAGCCGAGATATATTGCGCATCGAAGGTCGCTGTCGCCGACGCATGATCGAAGGTCAATGATCACGTGCTCTACTGCCTGCCAAGATAACTCAGCTACCATCCCATCGTCATTACCGGAGGTTACGGAAAAAGACCACATGTTTCCTCTTTGCTTCCACCCACCTGCGGTTTACAATAACAAAACATCAGCAGAAAGAGGAGGTTCCACAAGGCATGTACAAAAATAAAGTACGATCTTCTGCGTGCCACGGAGTTCGTCTGCAAAGCGCAAACCAGGGGTGAAAAATGACCCCTCCCCTTTTCCCTTAGATCTCGTTACTCTCGAAAACTGTTCGAAGGCAAAAAAATGGAACGCCCGCCCCGAAGCAAGTGCATCTCGATGGCGTCATTTTTCCCTCCCTTCAGCAGCACAGCATATAGGCTGTGTTTCTACAATAACAGGTCTTTTTACCTTACCGTAATGGTAAATTTATTGGCGTTAATAACGGTTGTTTTTAATAAAAATAAGCTTACGAAAATTTTAGGATGAATAGCAAATTTTAGGTCTAATTTTAGGAATTTAAGGAGGGTCACAAAATATTAGGAATTTTAGGAATTTTAGGACGAATGCGATCCCTGCTAATGCCATGTAATACTGCTCCTTGTGAGAATGGCTTCTCAGAAATGAACCTCATCAAAATGATAATCAGGCATGTCAGAATATATTGACACTTTAATTACTTAATGATGATTGGATGCAATGGCACTTCAATTAAAGATTTTGATCCTCAAAATGCTATTCAGTTGTGGTGGGAAGATCAGACACAGTACATATCAGTGGTAAACTGTATCAACATTATTAGTGCCACTTTATGTATATATATCCTAGCCTTTGTCCATTTGTTTTAAATATTATTAAAGAAATTAGACATCTAACTTCAATCGCCTCTCAAAAATAAATTATGTATGTGTAAATTAAGATAGTAAGAGTAATATTACAACACTGAAAATAAAATGTCAAAAAATCAATCATTTTGGAACAAAAGCACATGAAATATTTGCAGTCAATCTAATGATCCTATGCAGTAACTGTTCTGCATCTTTTTTTATGAAAATAATGGGGGAGGGGTCTCTCATTAGGAAGAAAAGAAAACATTCAACATTTAATTTCATAGAAACGTAAGTAGGGAAGTTACTGAATTATTATTTTTAACTTTGCATGGCCAGTAGATTTTGTCATTTGGCTAGTAAAATTTTTATTCCACTAGCCACACTGGCTAGTAGTAGTAGAAATTTCAGCAGTTTCACAAGGGCTGGGTAGGGTGGCAAGACATGTTCTGTTCATGTGAGGAATAAAAGATATGTTGCAGGTGTGTAATGTGAATCAAAATATTATTAGTAAGGTGGAGACAAATATTCTTTGATGATTTGGCCATGCTGAAAGAATGAGTGGTGAGATGCTTATTAAGAGAATTTATTCAGTTTAAGTGGCAAGAAAGAAAAGTAAAGAAATGCGAAGGAAATCATGGGAGGACCAGATAATGAGAACAAAAGGTGTGATGGATGTTAGTGAAAATTGAGTTATGCGCCAAGGTTACTGTAAATATAGATGTTTGATACATCAAGAGTAAGTAAAATCTAGCACCACGAATTTTAAACTTTTATTTAGCATTTATACAAGAATTCAGCTGTCTACCTGTGCGATAAAACACCATACCATAAGTTGCAAATTAAAATCACTTTATTTACAATTTAAAGTAGGTTAAAAAACAGACTAGCACTTTTGGGGATGCCGTTGTCCCCATCTATGGGTCCAAAGCACCACAGGGACATGATAGAGGCAGTCATTATATACAGATGAAAATCCCTTCCCCGTACACCACGTCACCAACATTTTAGTGATGCCAACATTTAAACAGAAAAGGCGTACATGTTATTAACAGCTGATATTACACTAAGTATAAGATTCAGCCCAAGTGCCAGGAAGGAAAGGCAGAGGAAGGCCAAGGAAGACATGGGTGGATCAGATTCAGGAGTGTCTGCATGAGAAAAAGATTATGAGTATGAAGTATAAAAGATCTTGTGTACGGCGTGTAATGGATATCAGTGAAGCATGAGTTGTATGTCAAGATCGCTGCAAATGGCGAAGTTTGATACGACAACAATAAGTAAAAATATCTGGAAGTTTGTATGGAGCTAACCTCTGAATCTCAGAGAACAGCTTAGTGATATGTAATAAGAAATTACAAATGACACTAGGCAAGAAGTGCAGATTAGCCATTGGACAAAGTCTCTGCCGGGGCAACCAATCCGCGCCAAGGTCCCGGTACATATGCGGGCAAGTCCAAATTACAACATCTGTCACCATAAGCAAGAATATACAGGCTTTCAGAAAGGAAAACAGTACTTTTATTGAGATTTGTTTCCAGAATTTTCACATTTTCCCAATCTGGCGAGTAACCGCCCTGTGCGACAGCTAACGTAAAGGCAGTATGAGTAGTGCCAACTCGAAGCGCGTACTGGTGTTCTCTCAGGCGTGCATTTGAGCACCTAAGAGTAGATCCTATATAACAATTCTCAATAACATTCGAGTCTCCATGGGTAAGAGGAATGCAGTATACCCCATGTTTTCTGGGTATAGGAGTTCTGTCCCGGTCATTCCTGACCATATCAAAGATATTTCTGGTGCATAATCCAAAAGAGATGTCATGTCGCTGACAGATTTTTCTGAGTGTGGAGACTATAGGAGGGAGGTAATCCACTTTACCTACAAATCTAGTTGTCCGAATTTCCCTAGACAAAGCGGTGAAGTTCAGTCTAGTAGATCTTCTCAACAACTTCTGAAAAACTCTAATGTATCAATAAAAAGTTCCATACAGGCTTTGGATCGTATTAAAGGCTTTGACCCACCACAAACTGGTTTTATTATGGCCTCTCTGGATGTGGTGTCGCTTTTCCCGAATGTACCACTAGACACGGTACATTCCATCATTGCTGACAGATTGCAAGCAGACTCTATCCCATATTTAGAAGTACATGCTATTCTCACAGCTCTGAAATTAGTAGCCAAAAGATCATATTTTAAATATGAGGACATAATCTATCAACAGAGAGAGGGTGCACCCATGGGTTCCCCACTCTCTCTGGTGCTGGCGGAAATATTTTTGCAGTTTCTGGAAGACAAGGTCTTGTGTGATTATCCGTTTCAACCCTCATTAATCCTTAGGTATGTTGACGATATGCTGGTCTTCTGGCCACATTCAATTCACCAACTTGATGATCTCATTTCTTTCTTATCATCACAGTATCCTACAATAAAATTCACCAAAGAAGTTGAACAAAATGGGAAGTTACCCTTCCTTGATTTCTTGTTATGTAGAAACCTAAATACTCAACAGATCAAATACTCTGTTTACAGAAAACCCACTTTCACCCCCTGTATCATACCGTTCAACTCATCTCACCCCCAGAACATAAATCTGCAGCTTTTCGCTTCTTGATTAAATGTGCTTATACACATTCTACATCAGGCAAAGTAAGACGTGAAGAACTTTCCAGAACCTTGTCCTTGGCTCACAAATTCGGCTACCCGGAACAATTTTTTCAGAAGTTGTTGAGAAGATCTACTAGACTGAACTTCATAATATGAGGTTTCTTAGTAATATATTGTTTTTGTTTTCCAAATTTTACACAGTAAATTTACCCATCATCAAGACTCAGTAGATCTTGCCACTCCTGGGATAAAATCCAACATTTCTACTCATTTACTGTAGTTCCTCCTTTTCCCTCTATTTTCTAGTCCTTCAGCTACTTTTCTTTTTAAAAAGTGCAGTTAGTGAGGCATTATCTACACAGAGTCCCAAATATCCTGTATTTTGTTTGACATGTTCTTAATTGCAGCTTTATATTCTGCTACTCTACTTCAAAGTTATCTGCCCATGTCTTCTGCATATCTGTGCCCAAATTCACAATTCATGCTGTATATGCAGCTTTTTTGCAACAGGATGATTTCTTCTTTTGGTTTTATGTGTTAGGGAGATAGTTTTGTATTTTATTGTATAATCCTGAAGACAGTCTTACATCAAAATGTTTTCACTCTTTTATGGTATGTAATTATTTTAGTTAGTTGGCCTTTTCTTTTTCATGAAAGAGTCTTTGATATGTACACAAGGGTGATTATTTCTCTGTACGATCGATCATCTGTAGTTCTTCCTTTTGTGCATTTTTCAATTCTTTCAAAGAATTTACTGTATTTTTACCAAAAACTGTGAAGTCATACTTGTCTTCATGCATTTAGCATGACTTGAGTGATAATTTAACATTTTGTTCTTAAATATCTTAGTTTTACAGAAGGTCAAAAATAATAAATGAACAAAAAAAAGAGCTATAAACAAGAATACCTAGTAGTTAAAAGAAATAATAAAAAAATAGTTGCTATAAAAACTGAACAGAGCAAGTCACTAGTACTAATGGAAAAATAAAAATACACTTAAAGAACAAAAAAACTAATAATTCAATTTATGAAGAAAGAAGTGAAAACCCTGTGGAATTAAAAATAAAAATAAGCTGATAAAAATTTAAAAAGGAAAACCAACAAAGTTTAGAATTCATGCCAAATACTTTAGCTTTATGGTACAATCAAACTTCATACACTAGAAAAACCATTGAGGCTTTTGTGTGAACTCAAAAAACCTTTCCTCTATCTAACATAATTTTTTTCTTCTGAACAAATAAAACTTATTTTAACAAATCCACCTCGATTAATAAAATATCTCAAAATAAAGCTAGAAGGCCTTACAACTCGAGCATTCATTAATATATACATAGCTTATCTGGATATAATACACATGTGCATACTAACATCAATACTGATTGCCTCTTGGAATTCCCAGCAGAAGACTTCACTGATAAAATAGTTTCTTACAATTACAGTAAAGAACTCATGGGAATTTATAAAATATTAATATTTGCTTTCAGTTTGGTGGCAAATTCTACAGGCAAAATGTCTGAATCGACAATTAGTTTACCATTAGTGTCTGTTTTTAGTAATCTACTATGTAAGCTAACTAAAACAAATGACACTAAATACATAAAATTTTCTATCCATATGCAAGATATATGGATTATAGTTATTTTATCCAACAAAAATAGCTCTCTTCCACATAAGATACTCTTCAGCTTTTTCAACACTCGTGGTGCGAAAAGAAAATCTTACTACAAACAGTAAATGAAAGGATTGGAACTCAGTTATACAGAAAATCTGCCAACAATAATAACAAATGCACTAAATTCTTTGGAAGATTCAGAAAATGCACAAGAGGAAGAAATAAAGGTGATACCAGGGGAGAATAATTACCCTTTCCTACAAATCACAAATTTATTTGATAAAAAAAGAAAAGTCGAAAACAAGTCATTACTGAACTAAAAAAAATTACATACTATAAAGGACTGCTTGAAAAATTTCCCAGAAGTAAAAAAAATCCAGTAAGGCTAGACCCAGGATTATGCAATAAAGTAAATAATTACTTCCATAACATAAAAGAAGAAAATATCGTATTGCAAGATGTCATCTACAACTAAAATATGAATGTGGTCTCCGCTATGCAAAAAAGATGGGCAGGCAACTTAGAACATGAAGCTGCAAACAAAACAGGTTTGGACAGACATATACAAAATACAGAACATAAAGAGATTCGTGACTCTGTGGAGACAGTGGCACATCAACAGAAATTTTTAAAAAGAAAAATAGCAGAAGGACTAGAAATTGAGAAAAAAAGAGGAACTACGTTAAATGAACAGAAAGGTTCTACTTTATCGCAAAAGTGACAAAATATATCTTCTTGTATCATCACAGCCTCTCCTTGACAAATGTCAACCCCGCCTTCTCGTGGTGCATCCTGTTCCCACTAAAGGGGCTCTGACGACCGCCAATAGCGGTATAACTATACCATCGGGATCAGAGGAAATGCTATCCCACACTCACCAACCCGCTTGGCCAGCGTGGTGAGTTATGGCCAAACACCTCCAAAATGACTCTACAACTTAAATCTTGGCCCTCAGTCTCCGGCAGCTGGAATGTACCTGGCCAAGGCAGCGGCCAGTGCGACATGAAGGCAGAGGGTGCTAAGAATCCCCGGAGGACCGGACTAGGCTGCCATTTGATGCTGACCTTGGCTACCTATAACGGACGCTCCCTATCTTCTGATTCAAGGCTTCTTGAATTGGAAGAGGAACTACAAAGGATCAAGTGGGACATTGTGGGGCTAAGTGAGGTAAGGAGAAAAGGAGAAGATCTCATTGAACTGAAAAGTGGACATCTCTTCTATTATCGTGGGACAGATACTGGCAGGACTAGTGGTGTTGGATTTATAATAAACAAGAAACTGAAGGATAAAGTGGTAGAAGTTGAAAGTTCCTCTGACAGAGCTGCACGACTCGTTATCCAACTATCGAGAAGATACCAGGCTCAGATTATTCAAACTTATGCACCCACCACAAGTCATCCTGAAGAAGAAATTGAAGAATTTTATGAGGAAATTCGTCATCTAAATAATAAAGGTAAGCAGCACTTGAAGATAATTATGGGAGATTTCAATGCAAAAATAGGGCACCGGCAACAGAATGAAACTTCAGTAGGTAAATTCGGTCACGGCAACAGAAACCAGCGTGGAAATACTCTCGTTGAGTTTGCAGAGGCAGAAGGATTTTTCATCTTGAACTCCTTTTTCAAGAAAAAGCCACATAGGAAATGGACATGGAGACATCCAATTGGGACGACAAGTGAAATTGATTTTATTATGTGTAACAAAAAATTCGTCGTCGAAGACTGCAGTGTGCTGAACAAGTTCAACACAGGTAGTGACCATAGATTGGTGAGATGTAAGATGCACCTCAACACTAAACTGGAACGTGGCAAGCTCATAAGACAAACAAAATGTATTGACATAACCAACCTTAAAAAACACCATAATACTTTCAAGTTGGAACTGAAGAACAGATTCTCTGCTTTAGAAGGCCTAACATCGGAAGAAGTGGATATTTCGGAAGTTAACAGAAAAGTAACCAAAGCTCTTATGGAAACAGCAACAAAATTAGCTGGGTCTAAGAACAAGTTGCATGTGAACAAATTATCAGGAAAAACCAAAATGTTGATGCAAAAAAGAAGAGAGATGAGGACAACTAAAGAAGATGTGACTTCCAAAGTGGAATATATAGAGCTATGCAAGACAGCACGAAAAAGTATCACTGAAGACGTAAGGAAATTCAACTGTGAGCTAGTGAGGAACGCAATTGAAAAGAACCAAAGCCTTAAGATAGCAAAGGGACATCTCAGTAAGGGAAGAAAACAGATTATGGCTCTGAGAAAAGAAGATGGTTCTATAACAAGAAATAGAGGCGAAATTTTGACAAGAGTGAAAGATTTCTACTCCAAATTATATGAAAAGGATGATACATGTACTCCAGACATCATGAAAGGTACCAGAGTTCTTCCAGTACTCCCAGCAGAAGTTGCTCATGCAATCAAGAACATGAAGCGGGGGAAAGCTCCAGGAGAAGATGGAATTACTATAGACATCATACAAGAAGCAAGTGGAGAAATTGAAACAGTACTCGCCCAAATTTTCACTCGATGCCTTAATGAAGGGAAGATTCCTGAGGATTGGAACAATGCTACAATGATCCTGCTACATAAAAAAGGTGACATTGAGGATCTCAGGAACTACAGACCTATCAGCCTCCTATCAGTGGTTTATAAAATCTTCACTAAAGTTCTTTCACACCGCTTGAAGGTAACACTGGACATGGCTCAACCGAGAGAACAAGCTGGATTCAGGAGTGGCTACAGCACAATAGATCATATCCACGTACTGAGAGAACTAATTGAAAGAGCGAGGGAATATGAACTTCCATTGTGCATAGCTTTTATCGATTATGAAAAAGCCTTTGATTCGGTGAAACCATCAGCAGTTACCACGGCTCTGAAATCCTGCGGTATTGAAGATGCATACATTAATATTATTAATAACCTCTATGAAAATGCAAGTGCAAAGATTCGGCTGTTTGAAAATACAACACACATAAAAATTGGAAAGGGAGTGAGACAAGGTGACACCATATCTCCGAAGCTCTTTAATGCCACATTGGAAAATGTCTTTCAATCACTGAACTGGGAAAACAAAGGGATAAAGATTAATGGAGATTATCTAACCCACCTTCGTTTTGCTGATGACGTAGTCATTTTTGCAACTACCCCATCAGAGCTGCAGAGTATGATCCAGGAACTTGCTGACAAGAGTAAAGAAGTGGGATTAAAAATGAACTTTCAGAAGACAAAAGTGATGTTCAATGCTTTTACAAGAAATGAAGATTTATCGATTGATGGAGAAAAACTGGAGATAACAGAAACGTATGTTTATCTTGGACAGCAGATATCAAGTGAGGGTCACATTGATGAAGAAATTAATAGGCGTACAAAACTTGCCTGGAGAGCTTTTGGAAGAAACAGCATAATTTTCAAGAGCAATATGCCATTATGTCTTAAAAGAAAAGTGTTTGATCAATGCATCCTTCCAGTGCTTACGTATGGTGCAGAGACGTGGACCTTAACTAAAAGAGACATACAAAGGCTGCAGACAACTCAAAGAAGCATGGAGAGGTGCATGCTTCGTGTAACCAGGAGAGATAAGAAGAGGAACTCGTGGATCCGAAAAATGACGAGAGTGGAAGACATCATGATCAGAGTTAAATCCCTGAAATGGCAATGGGCTGGACATACTGCCAGAAGGACAGACCATAGATGGACAGCCGAAATTTTAGATTGGATTCCAAGGGACAGGAAAAGACCCAGAAAAAGACCACGTGGGAGATGGGTGGATGAAATTCGTAAATATGCGGGAGTGACATGGAGGAGACTGGCACAAGACAGACCGTTGTGGAGGAAACTTGGGGAGACCTTCGTCCAGCAGTGGATTGATAATGGTTGACAATGATGATGATGATGATGTGCAAAAGGATGCACATTAAAATCAAAAATCAAATGTCATTGGGACACAAAGGGGCACTCTTTTCCATGTAGCCATATCTTCTGAAAATTGCATTCCTCTGGAGCAGAATTCAACTCCTCATCTTCTGATTTCCATTTGAGCATTTAACATTACCCATCCAGGACAAAAAGGTGCTAAGCACATGTAGATTAGGAATCGTTCAGATTTGCACTAGTCGAAGCAATTTCATGCTTCTTCATAGCGTCAATGACCCATTTTTCATCCAGGTATGATGGATATGTCACAAGTTCCAGTGCTTCAAAGAATACATCACAACTATTAATGGCAAACATATCCTCCAGAAGAAGAAATTATTTCCCATTGATATCTATGATGTTCTCTGAAGCACTGGAACTTGTGACTTGCATTTGTATCTGGACGAGAAATAGGTTGTTGACAGTACGACGAAGGAATAGGAAGTGGTCATGAAGAAAAGAGGAAGCAAATAGCCAGCTATATCAATAGTAAGTACTTATATAATAAATTAAACTGTGCCTAACCAATTGCTCCTTTTACCATGTTAAAAGACCCAATAAGGGCACGTTGTATATTTAACATTTCTTCCGAGGTGCACGCCTTTGAATCAGATGGTATAAAACACGTGCATAATGAACGTATGATAGTAAGATAGTTTTACTATTGAATAAGATACAATAAAACACGTAATTTAGTATGCTCAACATGATATTGTGAATGAGTGAACTCAAAGCATTAGACTGCTTTAACTGATGCTGTTTCAGATTTCTAAGCTACATCTGCCTAGCATCAGTTGCCTGGAACTACATTATCCTAGGTGGTGTAATAGATAGCATTCTCGAACAGAAATTTGGGGATGTGGGTTCAATATCCGCACTAGGGTGATGCAATTTTCTAAAGAGATGGTTACATGGAAAGGAGTAAAAATACAGCCCCTTTGTGACAATAATGACATTTATACACAGGCTTATCATGGTAAAAGTGGAATGATTTTATATACTTATTAGGTGTGCGACTTAATTCTCGGCCCCTAACCGCAAGCGATCATAGAACGTTGGCAAATGCAAATAGCTGTGTGCGATAATGGCTGATTGCAGTGCCATCCAACAGCTTTCCAGGCAACTGTAACTGCTCACAGCTGTAGTGACAGAAGGGATGAAAGTTGACGGTGAAAGCAATGTTGTTCGAGAAGCAACGTTTGAGGCACTGCCTCCTGTTCGCGTTTCAGCTGAAAAAGTGCGCGGAAGCCCAGCAAATGATCTGTGCAGCTTTGAGTGAGGCTGCTGTGTCCTATAATATGTGTAAGAAGTGGTTCCAGCAGTTTAAGCAGGGAAATTTCGATCTCCGTGATGCAGAACGTCCGGGACAGCCACAGAAAGTTGACGATGAGGAACTGGAACAACTGTTGGATGCGGATCCCTGTCGCACACAGGCAGAGCTCGCACAGGAACTCAGAGTAACACATCAAGCCATTGCAAAGCACCTAAACAAGCTTGGACGGATTTACAAGAAGGGCCGTTGGGTGCCCTACCAACTCACAGCTGCGAACAAGTCTAGGCGCTACAATGTTGCTGTGTCCTTGCTCTCCAGATTCAAGAAGAAGGATTTCCTCCACAAGATTTTGATCTGTGATAAGAAGTGGATCCTCCATGATAATTCTAAGCAGCGCAAATCGTGGGTTTATCCAGGTCAGCCTACCACCAGTAACTGCAAACCGAATATCTATGCCAGGAAGTTGCTGCTGTGTTTATGGTGGGATCAGCGCAGTGTCATACACTATGAGTTGCTCAAACCTGGTGAAACGGTCAATGCTCTGAGCATTATTGCCAGCAACTCATTCGTGTGAGTGACACAATGGAGGCGAAAAGGCCATACATCGGCAAGGGCAGGTCGGTCGGTCCTGTTGCTTCAGGATAACGTGCGTCCTTACAACGCGAAAATTACTTTAAACACGATCACCGACCTGGGATGGGAGATTTTGTCCCACCTGGCGTATTCTCCAGACTTTGTCCCAATCGGATTATCACCTCTTTCGCTCCCTGCAACATCATCTGAGTGATACGCACTTCACTTCTGTCGAGGAGGTCCACACAAGTATTGATGACTTTATCAACTCGAAACAGCCCTCTTTTTCTGCAGCGGCGTTCAGCAGCTCCCTGATCGATGGCTCAAATGTATCCAACACGGCGGGTATTATTTCCCTGATTAGGCACATATTCGATTTGCTCTAATTTGCTGTCAACGTGTCATGCCTGTGGCCAAGAATTAAGTTGCACACCTAATATATCTTAAAGACTATTTAACCTGCAAAACTTTTAAGAAGCTGTCATTTCAGTTTATTATCTTCCCAGGTAAATCATTGATAACATCACTGCCACAGAAGAAATGATAAGAGCATCCATGCTGTCACCTCTCAGCACCGGGAGAACCCCAATCAGGGTGCCCACTCTTTTTCAGGGAAAAAATTCAAGGACATTCAAGAACCTTCAGGAATATATATCATCATCATCATCATCATTGTCAACCATTATCAATCCACTGCTGGACGAAGGTCTCCCCAAGTTTCCTCCACAACGGTCTGTCTTGTGCCAGTCTCCTCCATGTCACTCCCGCATATTTACGAATTTCATCCACCCATCTCCCACGTGGTCTTTTTCTGGGTCTTTTCCTGTCCCTTGGAATCCAATCTAAAATTTCGGCTGTCCATCTATGGTCTGTCCTTCTGGCAGTATGTCCAGCCCATTGCCATTTCAGGGATTTAACTCTGATCATGATGTCTTCCACTCTCGTCATTTTTCGGATCCACGAGTTCCTCTTCTTATCTCTCCTGGTTACACGAAGCATGCACCTCTCCATGCTTCTTTGAGTTGTCTGCAGCCTTTGTATGTCTCTTTTAGTTAAGGTCCACGTCTCTGCACCATACGTAAGCACTGGAAGGATGCATTGATCAAACACTTTTCTTTTAAGACATAATGGCATATTGCTCTTGAAAATTATGCTGTTTCTTCCAAAAGCTCTCCAGGCAAGTTTTGTACGCCTATTAATTTCTTCATCAATGTGACCCTCACTTGATATCTGCTGTCCAAGATAAACTTACGTATCTGTTATCTCCAGTTGTTCTCCATCAATCGATAAATCTTCATTTCTTGTAAAAGCATTGAACATCACTTTTGTCTTCGGAAAGTTCATTTTTAATCCCACTTCTTTACTCTTGTCAGCAAGTTCCTGGATCATACTCTGCAGCTCTGATGGGGTAGTTGCAAAAATGACTACGTCATCAGCAAAACGAAGGTGGGTTAGATAATCTCCATTAATCTTTATCCCTTTGTTTTCCCAGTTCAGTGATTGAAAGACATTTTCCAATGTGGCATTAAAGAGCTTCGGAGATATGGTGTCACCTTGTCTCACTCCCTTTCCAATTTTTATGTGTGTTGTATTTTCAAACAGCCGAATCTTTGCACTTGCATTTTCATAGATGTTATTAATAATATTAATGTATGCATCTTCAATACCGCAGGATTTCAGAGCCGTGGTAACTGCTGATGGTTTCACCGAATCAAAGGCTTTTTCATAATCGATAAAAGCCATGCACAATGGAAGTTCATATTCCCTCGCTCTTTCAATTAGTTCTCTCAGTACGTGGATATGATCTATTGTGCTGTAGCCACTCCTGAATCCAGCTTGTTCTCTCGGTTGAGCCATGTCCAGTGTTACCTTCAAGCGGTGTGAAAGAACTTTAGTGAAGATTTTATAAACTACTGATAGGAGGCTGATAGGTCTGTAGTTCCTGAGATCCTCAATGTCACCTTTTTTATGTAGCAGGATCATTGTAGCATTGTTCCAATCCTCAGGAATCTTCCCTTCATTAAGGCATCGAGTGAAAATTTGGGCGAGTACTGTTTCAATTTCTCCACTTGCTTCTTGTATGATGTCTATAGTAATTCCATCTTCTCCTGGAGCTTTCCCCCGCTTCATGTTCTTGATTGCATGAGCAACTTCTGCTGGGAGGACTGGAAGAACTCTGGTACCTTTCATGATGTCTGGAGTACATGTATCATCCCTTTCATATAATTTGGAGTAGAAATCTTTCACTCTTGTCAAAATTTCGCCTCTATTTCTTGTTATAGAACCATCTTCTTTTCTCAGAGCCATAATCTGTTTTCTTCCCTTACTGAGATGTCCCTTTGCTATCTTTAGGCTTTGGTTGTTTTCAATTGCTTTCCTCACTAGCTCACAGTTGAATTTCCTTACGTCTTCAGTGATACTTTTTCGTGCTGTCTTGCATAGCTCTATATATTCCACTTTGGAAGTCACATCTTCTTTAGTTGTCCTCATCTCTCTTCTTTTTTGCATCAACATTTTGGTTTTTCCTGATAATTTGTTTACATGCAACTTGTTCTTAGACCCAGCTAATTTTGTTGCTGTTTCCATAAGAGCTTTGGTTACTTTTCTGTTAACTTCCGAAATATCCACTTCTTCCGATGTTAGGCCTTCTAAAGCAGAGAATCTGTTCTTCAGTTCCAATTTGAAGGTATTATGGTGTTTTTTAAGGTTGGTTATGTCAATACATTTTGTTTGTCTTATGAGCTTGCTACGTTCAAGTTTAGTGTTGAGGTGCATCTTACATCTCACCAATCTATGGTCACTGCCTGTGTTGAACTTGTTTAGCACACTGCAGTCTTCTATGACGAATTTTTTGTTACACATAATAAAATCAATTTCACTTGTCGTCCCAATTGGATGTCTCCATGTCCATTTCCTGTGTGGCTTTTTCTTGAAAAAGGAATTCAAGATGAAAAATCCTTCTGCCTCTGCAAACTCAACGAGAGTATTTCCACGCTGGTTTCTGTTGCCGTGACCGAATTTACCTACTGAAGTTTCATTCTGTTGCCGGTGCCCTATTTTTGCATTGAAATCTCCCATAATTATCTTCAAGTGCTGCTTACCTTTATTATTTAGATGACGAATTTCCTCATAAAATTCTTCAATTTCTTCTTCAGGATGACTTGTGGTGGGTGCATAAGTTTGAATAATCTGAGCCTGGTATCTTCTCGATAGTTGGATAACGAGTCGTGCAGCTCTGTCAGAGGAACTTTCAACTTCTACCACTTTATCCTTCAGTTTCTTGTTTATTATAAATCCAACACCACTAGTTCTGCCAGTATCTGTCCCACGATAATAGAAGAGATGTCCACTTTTCAGTTCAATGAGATCTTCTCCTTTTCTCCTTACCTCACTTAGCCCGACGATGTCCCACTTGATCCTTTGTAGTTCCTCTTCCAATTCAAAAAGCCTTGAATCAGAAGATAGGGAGCGTCCGTTGTAGGTAGCCAAGGTCAGCATCAAATGGCAGCCTAGTCCGGTCCTCCGGGGATTCTTAGCACCCTCTGCCTTCATGTCGCACTGGCCGCTGCCTTGGCCAGGTACATTCCAGCTGCCGGAGACTGAGGGCCAAGATTTAAGTTGTAGAGTCATTTTGGAGGTGTTTGGCCATAACTCACCACGCTGGCCATGCGGGTTGGTGAGTGTATATATATATATCCACACAGGAAATGGACATGGAGACATCCAAATGGGACGACAAGTGAAATTGATTTTATTATGTGTAACAAAAAATTCGTCATAGAAGACTGCAGTGTGCTAAACAAGTTCAACACAGGTAGTGACCATAGATTGGTGAGATGTAAGATTCACCTCAACACTAAATTTGAACGTGGCAAGCTCATAAGACAAACAAAATCTATTGACATAACCAACCTTAAAAAACACCATAATACCTTCAAGTTGGAACTGAAGAACAGGTTCTCTGCTTTAGAAGGCCTAACATCGGAAGAAGTGGACATCTCTGAAGTTAACAGAAAAATAACCAAAGCTCTTATGGAAACAGCAACAAAATTAGCTGGGTCTAAGAACAAGTTGCATGTAAATAAATTATCAGGAAAAACGAAAATGTTGATGCAAAAAAGAAGAGAGATGAGGACAACTAAAGAAGATGTGACTTCCAAAGTGGAATATATAGAGCTATGCAAGACAGTACGAAAAAGTATCACTGAAGACGTAAGAAAATCCAACTGTGAACTAGTGAGGAAAGCAATTGAAAACAACCAAAGCCTAAAGATAGCAAAGGGACATCTCAGAAAGGGAAGAAAACAGATTATGGCACTGAGAAAAGAAGATGGTTCTGTAACAAGAAATAGAGGCGAAATTTTGACAAGAGTGAAAGATTTCTACTCCAAATTATATGAAAGGGATGATACATGCACTCCAGACATCATAAAAGATACCAGTACCAGAGTTCCTCCAGTCCTTCCAGCAGAAGTTGCACATGCAATCAAGAACATGAAGCGGGGAAAAGCTCCAGGAGAAGATGGAATTACTGTAGACATCATACAAGAAGCAAGTGGAGAAATCGAAACAGTACTCGCCCAAATTTTCACTCGATGCCTTAATGAAGGAAAGATTCCTGAGGATGGGAACACCGCTACAATGATCCTGCTACATAAGAAAGGTGACATTGAGGATCTCAGAAACTACAGACCTATCAGCCTCCTATCAGTAGTTTATAAAATCTTTACTAAAGTTCTTTCACACCGTTTGAAGGTAACACTGGACATGGCTCAACCGAGAGAACAAGCTGGATTCAGGAGTGGCTACAGCACAATAGATCATATCCATGTGCTGAGAGAACTAATTGAAAGAGCGAGGGAATATGAACTTCCATTGTGCATGGCTTTTATCAATTATGAAAAAGCCTTTGATTCGGTGAAACCATCAGCAGTTACAATGGCTCTGAAAACCTGCGGTATTGAAGATGCATACATTAATATTATTAATAACATCTATGAAAATGCAAGTGCAAAGATTAGGCTGTTTGAAAATACAACACACATAAAAATTGGAAAAGGAGTGAGACAAGGTGACACCATATCTCCGAAGCTCTTTAATGCCACATTGGAGGGTGTTTTTCAGTCACTGAGCTGGGAAAACAAGGGGATAAAGATTAATGGAGATTATCTAACCCACCTTCGTTTTGCTGATGACGTAGTCATTTTTGCAACTAGCCCATCAGAGCTGCAGAGTATGATCCAGGAACTTGCTGACAAGAGTAAAGAAGTGGGATTAAAAATGAACTTTCAGAAGACAAAAGTGATGTTCAATGCTTTTACAAGAAATGAAGATTTGTCGATTGATGGAGAAAAGCTGGAGATAACAGATACGTACGTTTATCTTGGACAGCAGATATCAAGTGAGGGTCACATTGATGAAGAAATTAATCAGCGTACAAAACTTGCCTGGAGAGCTTTTGGAAGAAACAGCATAATTTTCAAGAGCAATATGCCATTATATCTTAAAAGAAAAGTGTTTGATCAATGCATCCTTCCAGTGCTTACGTATGGTGCAGAGACGTGGACCTTAACTAAAAGAGACATACAAAGGCTGCAGACAACTCAAAGTGGCATGGAGAGGTGCATACTTGGTGTAACCAGGAGAGATAAGAAGAGGAACTCGTGGATCCGAAAAATGACAAGAGTGGAAGACATCATGATCAGAGTTAAATCCCTGAAATGGCAATGGGCTGGACATACTGCCAGAAGGACAGATCATCGATGGACAGCCGAAATTTTAGATTGGATTCCAGGGGACAGGAAAAGACCCAGAAGAAGACCACATGGGAGATGGGTTGATGAAATTCGAAAGTATGCAGGGGTGACATGGAGGAGACTGGCACAAGACAGACCGTTGTGGAGGAAACTTGGGGAGACCTTCGTCCAGCAGTGGATTGATAATGGTTGACGATGATGATGATATCAAGAATTATGTGTGTTGTATTATGATACTCATTATCTTCATAAAACATCTATATGCATCACATTAATTCTTTCTGTATGTTCAAAACTCCCAATTTCTCAAACACAAAATTATCATAACAATAAAACACTTAATATCTATTTTAGAATTATGTACAGGTACGCTCCCTATCTTCTGATTCAAGGCTTCTTGAATTGGAAGAGGAACTACAAAGGATCAAGTGGGACATCGTCGGGCTAAGTGAGGTAAGGAGAAAAGGAGAAGATCTCATTGAACTGAAAAGTGGACATCTCTTCTATTATCGTGGGACAGATACTGGCAGAACTAGTGGTGTTGGATTTATAATAAACAAGAAACTGAAATATAAAGTGGTAGAAGTTGAAAGTTCCTCTGACAGAGCTGCACGACTCGTTATCCAACTATCGAGAAGATACCAGGCTCAGATTATTCAAACTTATGCACCCACCACAAGTCATCCTGAAGAAGAAATTGAAGAATTTTATGAGGAAATTCGTCGTCTAAATAATAAAGGTAAGCAGCACTTGAAGATAATTATGGGAGATTTCAATGCAAAAATAGGGCACCGGCAACAGAATGAAACTTCAGTAGGTAAATTCGGTCACGGCAACAGAAACCAGCGTGGAAATACTCTCGTTGAGTTTGCAGAGGCAGAAGGATTTTTCATCTTGAATTCCTTTTTCAAGAAAAAGCCACACAGGAAATGGACATGGAGACATCCAATTGGGACGACAAGTGAAATTGATTTTATTATGTGTAACAAAAAATTCGTCATCGAAGACTGCAGTGTGCTAAACAAGTTCAACACAGGTAGTGACCATAGATTGGTGAGATGTAAGATGCACCTCAACACTAAACTGGAACGTGGCAAGCTCATAAGACAAACAAAATGTATTGACATAACCAACCTTAAAAAACACCATAATACTTTCAAGTTGGAACTGAAGAACAGATTCTCTGCTTTAGAAGGCCTAACATCGGAAGAAGTGGATATTTCGGAAGTTAACAGAAAAGTAACCAAAGCTCTTATGGAAACAGCAACAAAATTAGCTGGGTCTAAGAACAAGTTGCATGTAAACAAATTATCAGGAAAAACCAAAATGTTGATGCAAAAAAGAAGAGAGATGAGGACAACTAAAGAAGATGTGACTTCCAAAGTGGAATATATAGAGTTATGCAAGACAGCACGAAAAAGTATCACTGAAGACGTAAGGAAATTCAACTGTGAGCTAGTGAGGAAAGCAATTGAAAACAACCAAAGCCTAAAGATAGCAAAGGGACATCTCAGTAAGGGAAGAAAACAGATTATGGCTCTGAGAAAAGAAGATGGTTCTATAACAAGAAATAGAGGCGAAATTTTGACAAGAGTGAAAGATTTCTACTCCAAATTATATGAAAGGGATGATACATGTACTTCAGACATCATGAAAGGTACCAGAGTTCTTCCAGTCCTCCCAGCAGAAGTTGCTCATGCAATCAAGAACATGAAGCGAGGGAAAGCTCCAGGAGAAGATGGAATTACTATAGACATCATA
This sequence comes from Macrothele yani, assembly GCA_039090855.1. Taxonomy (NCBI): domain Eukaryota; kingdom Metazoa; phylum Arthropoda; class Arachnida; order Araneae; family Macrothelidae; genus Macrothele; species Macrothele yani. Next base: position 120,028,322 of record CM077008.1, read on the forward strand.
CAAGAAGCAAGTGGAGAAATTGAAACAGTACTCGCCCAAATTTTCACTCGATGCCTTAATGAAGGGAAGATTCCTGAGGATTGGAACAATGCTACAATGATCCTGCTACATAAAAAAGGTGACATTGAGGATCTCAGGAACTACAGACCTATCAGCCTCCTATCAGTGGTTTATAAAATCTTCACTAAAGTTCTTTCACACCGCTTGAAGGTAACACTGGACATGGCTCAACCGAGAGAACAAGCTGGATTCAGGAGTGGCTACAGCACAATAGATCATATCCATGTACTGAGAGAACTAATTGAAAGAGCGAGGGAATATGAACTTCCATTGTGCATGGCTTTTATCGATTATGAAAAAGCCTTTGATTCGGTGAAACCATCAGCAGTTACCACGGCTCTGAAATCCTGCGGTATTGAAGATGCATACATTAATATTATTAATAACATCTATGAAAATGCAAGTGCAAAGATTCGGCTGTTTGAAAATACAACACACATAAAAATTGGAAAGGGAGTGAGACAAGGTGACACCATATCTCCGAAGCTCTTTAATGCCACATTGGAAAATGTCTTTCAATCACTGAACTGGGAAAACAAAGGGATAAAGATTAATGGAGATTATCTAACCCACCTTCGTTTTGCTGATGACGTAGTCATTTTTGCAACTACCCCATCAGAGCTGCAGAGTATGATCGAGGAACTTGCTGACAAGAGTAAAGAAGTGGGATTAAAAGTGAACTTTCAGAAGACAAAAGTGATGTTCAATGCTTTTACAAGAAATGAAGATTTATCGATTGATGGAGAAAAACTGGAGATAACAGATACGTATGTTTATCTTGGACAGCAGATATCAAGTGAGGGTCACATTGATGAAGAAATTAATCGGCGTACAAAACTTGCCTGGAGATCTTTTGGAAGAAACAGCATAATTTTCAAGAGCAATATGCCATTATGTCTTAAAAGAAAAGTGTTTGATCAATGCATCCTTCCAGTGCTTACGTATGGTGCAGAGACGTGGACCTTAACTAAAAGAGACATACAAAGGCTGCAGACAACTCAAAGAAGCATGGAGAGGTGCATGCTTGGTATAACCAGGAGAGATAAGAAGAGGAACTCGTGGATCCGAAAAATGACAAGAGTGGAAGACATCATGATCAGAGTTAAATCCCTGAAATGGCAATGGGCTGGACATACTGCCAGAAGGACAGACCATAGATGGACAGCCGAAATTTTAGATTGGATTCCAAGGGACAGGAAAAGACCCAGAAAAAGACCACATGGGAGATGGGTGGATGAAATTCGTAAATATGCGGGAGTGACATGGAGGAGACTGGCACAAGACAGACCGTTGTGGAGGAAACTTGGGGAGACCTTCGTCCAGCAGTGGATTGATAATGGTTGACAATGATGATGATGATGATGTATAACACATTAAGTCACTTTTGTATGATTTTTAGATTTATGCTAATACCAAATTTCATCTAATTATTTATATCATACTTTATAATATAACATTTACCTTTTTAATATTAATAAAGGAAATATTTAAATTTAATGAATTGAAAAAAATACAAAAGATTTTAATAACATATTAGCTCACTTTCATATTGAAATTTCAACACAGCAAAATTAGAAAACTTTCATGTTATTCAGATATAAAATCCTTTGTTCACTTTCACATTAAGAAGCCTTCATATTCACAAGTCTCAACATAATTGATGGATTTTGGATGCATATCATATTTCAAATACTTCTGTGGGATAACCAGTTTTGTACACATTGAATTAAATACCAAGAATGATAACAGATACTTTAAACATTTTGGAAACACAGGCATGGGGTGAGGAGACTGAATGATCTTTTCTTTGGTGGGTAATATTTTTGGACAATACGAAGTAGTCGTATTTTATCACTAAATGTGAGAAATGACACACAATACCAGCATTTAAATTTTTCTTTTACTTTCGGTTTATCATCAAGTTTTTACGAGACAGTTTTAGTTATTAGTAGTTAGGCATGCACTAGAAAACAAATTATGGATTTAAAATCCATTGAATTAAGTTTTCACCGCAGATAAATTAACAAAAAAATGGGTTTAACATTAAGATGGTTTTAAACACCTTACATATGACACAGTACGAAAGCAAGACCATGGTGTATTTCTGTTATTATAAGAAAACTGAACCAAAGAAATTAACATCAGTATTTGTAATTAGTAGCCAATTATAAAAAAAAATCTAAGCAACAATGCATCTCCAAGTTTTGCAAAAAGTTCTTTACTGAATGACAAACTTTCTTCAGGTGAAAAAAATATTTAACAAATGAAAATACTGTAATCAATTTTTAAATAATTAGAATTTTTTCTACTCAAATGTCAGTACTTTTAACACAACATTAAATTTATCATTGTTAAAATATCATTAACAAGTATATTAAAAAATATTAAGCAAATGGGTGAATAATTTATTTAAAATTATTCACTAAATCCATTTTTTTCTTGAGTTCAGAATCTATTTCTTTTATCAATGATTGTTTGTCTTGAGCTGCCTTTCTAAAGCTATTTGATTTAACAATGCAGTTAAAATTATGAGTATCTTCTGCTTTTGTTGCCAAGTCATCAGCTGATTTTAATAAATCCCATACTTCATTTTCTACATATGTTTTTTTCTTTTTTTCATACTTTTTATTTCATCCAGTATTTGGTTTCTCTTTTGGGCTACAGCAGAATTAGCCTTGTCCCGAGCTTTTTCTTCTAAATTTATTACATAACTTTGCCTAGCACATCCGACATTACTCAGAAGCAATTTTGAAAACTCGACCTTTTCCATGCCACCAATGTTACTTAGATGGTCATATATTATTCTTTGTGAAAAAATAGAGTTTTCTTTAATATTGTCAATTGTTAGTTCCTTATTAATGGAGAATCCTCTTTCCACTGATGCCTGTCCAAGCGAGAGCAACAGCAGCTTTTCAGTTATTTCCCACAACAGATCATAGTTTTTACTTGAGGATAAATGTTCATAAAATAACACACCTATTCTCAATTCCTCATAATTGTTATTAAAAAGTTTAAAATCTGAAGTTACTGCTGCAACACTACTTATAAAATTCCTTAACTGCAACATAGTGTCAACAACACCAGCTTTCAGATGATTTGCATCCACGAGAATAAGCTTGAAACTTTTTAAGCAAGATTCCTTCTCAGCACTCATTAATACTGCAACATAATACTGTCAACAACACCAGCTTTCAGATGATTTGCATGCACGAGAATAAGCTTGAAACTTTTTAAGCAAGATTCCTTCTCAGCACTCATTAATTTAGGATCTAAACACTTCATGTACCTCATAAAAACATACTGCAGTAGGCATTTAGTGAGCAATTTTTTGACAAGGTTTTGCAAAATTGATCTGCATTTTATACGAAATTCCATTATCTGCTTTTCACGGATCCAATCTTGACCTACTTAACTCCCCGTCAGACTGCAGTGCACCCTTTCTCCCAGTGACACAGCTGCTTTGAAGTTTACTCTTTTTGACTTCCGATGTCAATGGGGGATTGCAGAAAAAAAGTGAAAAATAACAAAAGGAAAAAAATCGAAAATTCCGATCGAAATTTTTCAGCTGTGGGATTTTAAAATTCAAGGACATTCCAGGCTAATTAAAGAAATTCAAGGACATTCCAGGCCTTGAATTTTTTTTTGAAATTCAAGGACTTTCCAGGTTTTCAAGGATGCGTGGGCACCCTGCCCAATGGAGATTGCTGAGTTCCATATTTCTTTTGTCAGCAAGGTAGACAATGCAAAGAACCCTGACGACATCTCTACCAAGCGTAACAAACATGACTGTTGCTCCAACACCATCAGGACACCTGAGTTTGACATCAAGGTGTGAGGAATGGTGGACAATGACCCACCCCAGGAAATTAATGAATGCCTTATCTAAGGAGTTGGGTGTTGCTTATGGTACCATCCACTGTATTATGCACGAGGACCTATGCTACAGCTCCTATGTTCTTAAGAGGGGTCAGTTCATGGACCAAACCATGCAGGAAAAGCATCTGACATAGACAAAGAAACTGATCAACAAAGTCAAGTATGCGGAGATTCTTCTCAGACAAGAAGAATTTTGACCAGGGCCAGAAGGTCAATAGGGAGAATGACAGGTGGTTGTGCAAGAATCCTGATGACGTGCCCATGATCATGCACACAAAATTTCCTGCCACTGTCATGGTCCTAGTGGTCATTTCCAGGGAGGGAGATATGTCTTCTCACTTCTTTGAGAAGGGTTTACGGGTCAATGCAGATGAGTACATTAAGGTGCTGAAACTCTGGATGGACACCATTGCTGACAGGAGGCCTTACATCTTCCAACAGCACTCTGCCCCAGCCTACAAGGCAAAAGCAACTCAGAAATGACTTGAAGAGAATGTGCTCTACCACTGGTCTCCAGGTGTTTGGCACCCCCAGCTCCGAAAACTTGAATCCTTTGGATTACTATAAGTGGAGAGTAGTTGAAAAAGAGACCAACCAGCATCACCATAACACCCTCGACTCCGTTGGGCAAGCCATCATCAATGTCATGACTCAGCGCCAAGGCCTGCGACCGCTTCCACTCAAGGATCATCACCGCCGGGTTCACTGAATAATTACAAAGTGTGTTTATGCATCAACTATCGTACAAAATTTTGCCTCAATAAAACGTTTATTCATGTTTCAATTAATTGTTTTATTATATACATAACTTTTCTACATTTACCATGATAATTCTGTATGCCTTCCATACCCATCATTCCTGTAAAATCCTCCTAAAGTAGCTACAATTTTCAAAGATTAATTCACTTGCCTACTAATTTTACCATTTAATTTGTTTCGTAAGCATACAAATCCATTCACCTGGTCTACTGTGGTGCCATTTAGACTGAACATACCTTTCGTGCCTTCAGGGTGACATTTATTTCTGGTTAATATCTACAAATAATGAAATACTGCATATTTATACTGAGAAGAACATTAGCACTAAATTTGTTAAAAAATTATGTAAATACTGAGTGCACTGCTATCAAAAAGTCTATAATAAGTCTTGTGCATTCAATAATAGATCCTTGTGCAAATACAATATTAATTATAATCAGATGAGAGTTAATATAGTCTGTCATTATGTATGCTTAAATTTAAAATTATTTCTGGAAGGGAATTACATATTGGAGATACTGAAGTAAAACTCGCTAAGTACCAACACCTTTCATACAAAATATGGCACATCATATAATTATAGATTAATCATAAAGTTTTATTTTCATAGGGAAAAAAGCATTACTTTTACTGCTCAGACCTACCCCCCTTCCCAATAATAAAAAGAAAGAAAGGTAAATAGTAGTGCATATGTTGTTGTACATGTGTTAAAATTTGTCACATACTAAGGCATGCTAATTGAATTGCAGAACCAGCAAATTCTTAGGTAAAGAACATATTTACCTCACAAGCATCTAATCCACCATGAGATAAACCTGCACAAACAAATACATCTGGTATGGATTCCACATATCCTGCATCAGAGTACATCCTTTCACATTCTTTATTAGTTAAAATAGGCATATGAACTTCATGTAAGAGCCCAGGTAATTCTCCGTCTGGAAAAAAAAAAGGTATACATAAATTGCACAAAATAAGAATTGTGAATGACTTTTTTAAACACAGAATCAATAAACATTTCTGACCTTGAGTCTACATTTCATGTAATCTTGGTAAAAATACACACATACGTTCTCAGAATATATGAAGTGTGTGTGTGTGTGTGTGTTATATTACTTAAAATATGTGATCCAATTTGTACTATTCGAAACAATTCCATGCAATGATGGTGAGAGATGTAACAAGGCACAGGACAGAGTTTAAATTGTATGATTCTTTGAAAGCCAGGGTCAACAATGAATTGCAAAAAATCTGGGAAACAGGAGATAAATATTTCTAGGGTTCCATTAAATAAGATTTTCTGGTGTCAATGCAAAAGGATCACTTATCTTGTGGTCATGCCAGAGCATCATCTACAGATTGTTTCCTTCAAACACTGAACAGTGGTGCAATATTAGTTGGTAGTTTACATTGCTACACTGTCCAAGAAGTCCAAGAGCAGAATGCTTTGGGCATCCCCAAAATACCGTCAACATCATCTTCTCAACAGATCATACAGGCTTGAACTTTCTTCTCGTGGGAGGGGATGTGTTATTCCAGTCAATTGTTACTGCTTTTGACAATGGCCTATAGTGGTGCACCCATGTTTCATCACTGGTGACAATGTGGCTGAGCAATTTATGGCCTCCTTTGACATAGCATTTCATGTATCAGAGGTTCAGCCCAATTCACAGTCTTTCTGTTTTGCCATCAGTTGTGAGGGCACACATCTCACTGAAACATTTGATACCCAAGAACATTGTGAACAATATTATATATGGTACAAAATGTACATATGTGCCAACATCTGGAAGTTGTTTTCAGTAATTTTCAGTAATCCAGCACACAGTGGCAAATTTGAGTATCTAGCATGGCCATGAATTTCAGTCCGTCACAACAATTTTTACAGTAAAAAGAAAAAAATACATTATACAATAATTCGTCAGTGGTAAAATTAAAAATTCTGTCTACATTCAATGTTCACCCTTCCTGACTTATGACTATAATTTTATCCATCATACTCACAGAACATGAATGCATAATAATAAGCTTTCACAATTTCAGATAAATGGTGTAACTTTCAGAACATTAATACTTTTGAATAGAATGCATCAATTGTTAGAAAATTTCAAACTTTGTCACTTTCGTTTTTGGAAAACTTCCCCTCCCTTACCAAGCTAAAATGCAAACACTTACGGGACGGGGGGATTATAAATAGTTCATATAAAACTAACGTATTTCATTAGCAATTTATGTGAACAAGAATAAAGATAACAGTAATTTATTCCATCTGAAATGTAACATATCTATGGGAGTTTACATTACATAAAATTTACCTTCACATTAAATGCTGAAAATGTCTGCCTTCCCCCTCCTGAAGGCACATCTGGACACGTCATTCCATGTTCCTCACTGTTCACTGAAGCATCGTCTTATGAATACCGTTGCTTTTGGTAGTAATGTTCTCCTTCAATTCGTCTAATGACTGTGGACATGTAGAGTACACTCTTTCCTTAAGAAACCCCCACAAAAAGAAATCTGGTGATCTCAGTGGCCACAAGTTATGGGAAATTATTCGGTCCTTAAAGAAACTGTGGATCAGTGCCATGGAATCATTTGATGTATGGCACATGGTGCCATCCTGTTGAAAATAACCTTGACATAGCTCTATGTCATCCAATTGCTCAACAAAGTCCATGAACATTCATTGGTACTCTGACAGTACTGTTGAAAAAAAAAAATAGGATCCACTATTTCTTCAGTGGATATTGCGCGCCAAACTCCGACTTTTTGTGGGCACATAGGAGCTTCCTGAAGGGCATGCGGATGTTCTGCGATTCAAATGCATGTGTTCTGTGAATGGACATAGCCACATAAGTGGAACCATGCCTCATCTGTGAAACACATGATGGATAATATGCCAGGATTTTGAGCAATGAAGTCCTGAAACCAGCGACAATAGTGCACTCGTTTTCCCTTATCTGGCTCCAGCAACTCATGAACAGCCATCAACTTAGCCAGGACTTTGAGCAACGAAGTCCTGAAACCAGCGACAATAGTGTACTCGTTTTTACTTATCTGGCTCCAGCAACTCATGAACAGCCATCAACTTAGCCAGGACTTTGAGCAACGAAGTCCTGAAACCAGCGACAATAGTGTACTCGTTTTCACTTATCTGGCTCTAGCAACTCATGAATAGCCATCAACTTAGCCAGGACTTTGAGCAATGAAGTCCTGAAACCAGCGACAATAGTGCACTCGTTTTCCCTTATCTGGCTCCAGCAACTCATGAACAGCCATCAACTTAGCCAGGACTTTGAGCAACGAAGTCCTGAAACCAGCGACAATAGTGCACTCGTTTTCCCTTATCTGGCTCCAGCAACTCATGAACAGCCATCAACTTAGCCAGGACTTTGAGCAATGAAGTCCTGAAACCAGCGACAATAGTGCACTCGTTTTCCCTTATCTGGCTCCAGCAAACTCATGAACAGCCATCAACTTAGCCAGGACTTTGAGCAACGAAGTCCTGAAACCAGCGACAATAGTGTACTCGTTTTCACTTATCTGGCTCTAGCAACTCATGAATAGCCATCAACTTAGCCAGGACTTTGAGCAATGAAGTCCTGAAACCAGCGACAATAGTGCACTCGTTTTCCCTTATCTGGCTCCAGCAACTCATGAACAGCCATCAACTTAGCCAGGACTTTGAGCAACGAAGTCCTGAAACCAGCGACAATAGTGTACTCGTTTTTACTTATCTGGCTCCAGCAACTCATGAACAGCCATCAACTTAGCCAGGACTTTGAGCAATGAAGTCCTGAAACCAGCGACAATAGTGCACTCGTTTTCCCTTATCTGGCTCCAGCAACTCATGAATAGCCATCAACTTAGTCAGGACTTTGAGCAACGAAGTCCTGAAACCAGCGACAATAGTGTACTCGTTTTCCCTTATCTGGCTCCAGCAACTCATGAACAGCCATCAACCTATACGGCTTTAGCCTCACTTTCTTAGCAGCTCTCTAACACATGGAATATGAGTACCCGGTCTCCTGCGACAGGCGTTGCAATGACTTCCGGGGTGATCGCTGCAGTCGTGCCTCAACGTCCACAGCAACCATCGGCAGTGCATATGAACGATGCTTGCCAGTTTCACTCCCAAGAGATCCTGTTGTTTTCAACTTGCTTACAAGCGCCAGTATAGAATTACTTTGGGGAGCTTTGCTAACACCAAATTACCTCGCGTATGCACTTTGCGTAGTTGTGATCGAGTTTGCAATCCAGTACGTTTTCACATGGAATACCCGTTGCTGTAGCGTGTACTGCATCTTCACAGTGACTGAAGCAATCTGGTGGCGACAGCTACCACATCCTGCCCAGCAGCACCCTCTCGTGAGAATAGAGGAATCTCACAGACGCCCTGCGTTGTTTGACCCTAACACGGGCCATTACGATTTATTCCTGCTGAAATAAAACAAACATGAAATATATTAGTTTTCTGTGAATCACCTTGTATAACAACAACCAGTGGAAATATAGTGGCTGGGGGAACGATTACGGGAGAAATTTGTGCTCCGTTCAACTTCTGTTTCCAGAAGTTTTTCCGGAGTTTCCGAGATTCTGCGGGAGAATCACATTCCTATTTCCAAAACAGGAAAATTAAACCGAGATTTTCTGTAATTTCGTTGTCATGTCCGTACTTCCGTGATTCCAACCAGAAATTCGCATTATGGAAAATCTGTGCTGGTTGGCATCTATGAATGTATCACATTGTTCATACATACATATCACTAAGCTGTTCTCTGGGATTCAGAGGTTAGCTCCACAAAGAAAAAAACAAACTACTAGACAATTTTTAACTGATTACTTACTTACTGTTGCTGTATCAAACTTCTCCATTTACAGCGATCTTGACATACAACTCGGGCTTCACTGACATCCATCACACGACGTACACAAGATCTTCTATACTTCATACTCATTATCTTTTTCTCATGCAGACACTCTTGAATCTGATCCTCCCATGACTTCCTTGGCCTTCCTCTGCCTTTCCTTCCTGCCACTTGGGCTGAAAAAAATTTCTTAGTAAGCATCTCATCACTCATTCTTTCAACATGCCCAAACCACTGAAGCATATTAGTCTCCACCTTGCTAACAACATTTTGCTTCACATTACACAACTGCAACACATCTTCATTCCTCACGTGATCAGAATGAGTCTTGCCACAAACCCTTCGTAAGTAACGCCTTTTGTCCAGTACAGAAACGACTCCTATGTTTCTTCTGTAGTACCCAGGTTTCACTGCCATGCATCAGAGTAGGAACAATTACACTTTCATACACAGTCATGCAGGACTCTCTTGAGAACCCATCATTCCTGTGAAAACCTCCCAAGGCAGCTATGACTTTCAATGAAGAATTCACTTGCCTACAAATTTCACCATACAATTTGTTCTCTTTGTCAAACAAGCTTCCTAAATACACAAACTCATTCCCCTGGTCAATCCTTGTCCTGCTGCGATACATTCCTACCATGTATACATTTTTTGAAAAGAACCATTTGCAGCAATCAGACACAAGTCGCATGCCTGTTTACACATGTCACATTTCTGTCTGTCATTGATGTTGAAGGCCTACCACTGCATTTCTCAACCATCAACACACTAGACCAGTACAAAAATTTTAAACACCATTCTGATACACTTCAAAAGATTGACTTGTGGACTGTAGACTTTTTTGCAGTTGGCAATGGATCTCTGCTGCCGACATTTTCCATGTCCAGAGAAACCTTATCATTTTGCATATGTATGAGTGAGACCATGTTTTCAGAAAGATTTTCACTTTCCCTTGAATCTGTTCTGCAGCACATTGCCTTTTCATTCAAACCAGCATGCCAAAGAATCTTCTCTAGTCAAGAAAGTGTAATGCCATTCAGACCCAAAGATTTATGTATCCCTAAACCAACACCAAAAGTTAGTTATTGATCAATCTACACATTATAAAACTGCTTACCCACTTCAATGTGACTGGAAAAGCACATGAAAAAAAAACATAGTTGGGTTGCCAAGAAAAAAAAAAAGTAACTGCAGCTGCCGCCGCTGTTTTAGAAATTTCGTGACACTCGCGCTTTCACAAAAGCCGCCTCTATGGAGGAGCTGCAATTGCTAAACCTTTAATCACAGAAACCAACACTACAATGCAAAAAAGAGGGTGCCATGAGCCTAAAACCTGGACAGCTGATGACGGGAAATCTGTGGCATGACCCAATGAGTCCTCATTTGCATTATTTCCAACAGTAAATCAAGTTTCTGCAAGGAGAGCCCTCAAGAAAGGGTACAATTCGGAATGTCTGGTTCCAAATGTCAAACATAGGGGTGGATCTGTGATGATTTGGGCGGCCATATCTTGGCATTCGGCTGGCCCCATCATTACCCTACGTTGTAGAGTTACTGCCAGTGAGTGCCTGGACATTGTAGGCCATCCGGTGCGCCCTATGATTCAAATGTTGTATCCCAACAATGATGCCATTTTTCAAGATCATGATGTGCCGCTACACATAGTCAGAACAGTTCAGTCTTGGTTTGAGGAGCATCAAGATGAACTTTAACATCTGCCCTAGCCAGCTCAGTCAGCTGGCTTGAATATCATTGAAACACTGTGGTAAGTTCTGGAGAGCAGAGTGAGAAGCAGATTCCCTCATCCAATATCTCTGAAGCAACTGGCTGATGTTCTGATTGACGAATGGTACAACATTCCACGGGAGACTATTCAAAAGCTGTATGAATCTACACTGCCTGACAGAGAAAATGCCACATCATGAAGGAATGCTTGAAAAGAAAGCAAACTGCACACACAGATAGCCAAGTAGGTCCTGAACAAATGATTTAATTGTCACATGTAGACTAGGTTCCAGGGGCCGAATATACAGGATGATCAATAAAGAGTGGGGCCTCCATTCTGGGTGATACAGCATTGAATCCGACGTGGCATCGAGGCAACAAGAGTCTGAATAGTCCTGGGGTATCATGGACCATGTGGTGTTGATCCAAGTCCACAGTTCATCTTCATTTTGCTGGGGTGGGAGGGTACTCAACCGACGTCCAATCGTGTCCAACAGATGCTCAATGGGCGAGAGGTTGGGGGGACCGTGCTGGCCACGGAAGTATCCGCACACCGTGTAAAGCATTCAGGCTGATCTGAGATCTGAGCGGCATGTGGCTGGGAGTTATTATGTTGAAAAACAGTGTTTGGGATGCCTTGCAGAAACGGTGGTGCCACGGATGGCACCACCTTGTCAACATAGTAGCGTGCCGTCAATGTGTCCATGATGCATACCAGCAGTGAGTGGCTGTTGGTGCTGATAGCACCCCACACCATGATTCCATGTTGCTGGGCCAGGTGGCGCTTCACAATATCAGCAGACTCCACCCACTGGCCACATCGCCTCCAGATTCTAACACGGAGATCATCCATGGTGAGATAGAACTGCGATTCGGCACTGAACACCACACTGTTCCATTGTGCACCTCACGCAGCGACACCACGCCAAGCAGTGACGATGATGGCTCGCTGCTAAGGGTAGCCTTCGCAACAGACAGCAACCCGACACGGCCAATCAGCACAACGCTATCCTTATCGATATCGGAGCATCCAAGCCTCCCTGTACACTCCGCAAAATGTCGTCCGTTGTGGCCTGTGGGTCTCCTATGGATGACGTTGGATGCGACGATCGGTGCGCTTGGAGGTCCGTGTATGTGCTCCAGTTGCCCTACGACATTCCACAGATCTTTCCTGGGACCACTGTCTCCAACTGTGACCGACGGTTGTGGCATCACGTTGCATTTCTTCTGCAATACGATGCAAGGACTATCCGGCAGCACGAAGGCCTATGATGATACCTCTCGTGAACTCATCCGTTTGACGAAATCACGTACCATGGCATCTCAATGGCATTGGCACCCCTTGTTTGTTCTCCAGACATAGTTACAGCAGAACCACTCACTTCTCGCGACCGCGATGACGTCTTGACTGATGGCCTCATGGGCTGGTTGTCCGCTTAATCCTGCTTGTCGTTCATGTAATTGGCCTACAAATGCAATCATTTGCATAACTTGTATGTGTGCACTCACCCTGCAATTTGCATGAGGCTGCATTCACGTCTTTGTGGTGTGGCATTTTCTCTGTCAGGCAGTGTATTTCAAGAAAGTTAGAAGCTGTATTAACATGGTTCATACACTTTTTCAATCACAAATATCCAGGACTTTTCCAGGACATTTCGATTTTCTTCCAGGACATACAATCCAAATGCTCTTACTTAAAATATAGTGAAACCATAATCAACCTATAACCTACAACAAACAACTTCCTACATGCTTGGAAAAACTTAATGCAGAATGTTAAAAATGATGTCCGCTGCAGCTAATCAGAAACTTGGGTTTTTAGTCCCGCAGATATTGCTGTAAAGAAAAAAAGTGAACTTACGCCCTCTAGTGGCGCACTTGTGCGTTAAGAAATATTTGAAATTATATGAGAAACATTTCGCCCTGAAAATGTTCTCCAACAAAGAAATTTTTTTCAAATCAGACTCCTATAAAACAGAGATATGCATAAAAATAAGAGAAACGTGTATGCCCCCTGGTGGGAAAATTATGCACTATTTTAAGAAGGAGGTATTCTAAAAAAAATTTCCTAGGTGAGCGGTATCGGTTCATGAATGAATTTTTTCAATTGAGTTTCCACCTCAGATTTTGTTGCAAATACATCAGAAGCAAAAATAAACATGGCCCCCTGGTGGCCAAAACGAGAAATTATATACAAAACATCACCCCCACCCCCGGACCTGTATCCAATGCAGGAAGAATTTTTGAAATTGGACTTCTAATTTTAGAAGTGCAGATATTGGGAAAATCACAATTTACTGTTACGCACCCTAGTAGAAAATTTATGCATTATTTGAAGAAGGGACTGTAACTAAAATAGTCTTCGACATAAATGTCATCGAAAGGAAAAAGAATTTCTTTCAATTGGATATTTAGAAGCAAATATATGAAATAAAATGCATTTTAAATTTGATACAATCTCCATTTGCGCCCTCTAGCGGCAAAGTTGTGCATCGGAAAAAAACGGACCGCATGGATCATCATTTTACATTTTAAGCTTCCCAACACAAAAATAATTTTACAAATTGAACTAATAATTGCAGGTCTCCCCGGCCGGACAAAGTGATAAATAACATAAGCACGATGCAAAAGATAATAATAATGCAGCGTTAGTCCTAGCAGATAAGAAAACTAACAGCCCCCCCCCCCCCACCACCACCAGCAGCATTTTGCAGGGGAGGGAAATTTGTCAGACATAAGTAATGTCAGTAGAAAAATCCTCGACTACAAAACAACAAAACATTGCTCAGGGTCAAAAAGGCAGGAATGGATAAAATTCCAGGACATGTAACAGAATTTTAGGACATTTCCAGGACTTTCCCAGAACAAAATGGAATTCCAGGACTTTTCCAGGATTTTCAGGATTTCTAGGACACGTACAAACCATGTATTAAAGATAAATGGTGGTCTAACACCTTATTAATAAAGACATAATTTCCCAGGTGTCCACATTACGTTTTAAGTGCATAGAGGATAGCAATAACATTACTCCAGTGGCAACCCCATGTTTATGTACTCCATGAAGTACAGAAACTGTAATGCAAGAGGCTTCAAAGCATTCTACAAGGAAAATGAAAGAACTTTGTTTAAAAACTGCATGTTTATGCATTAACAGACATATTTGTGATTGACACTATAATGTATAAATGTACTGACACATTCATACTTATGGGAAATTTGTTGCAGCAAATAGATATTAAAGTTTTTCAAATAAAGAAAATTTCTTCTATAAAAAACATTTTGTCTTTAATATTTTCCCATTCAGAATACAAAATCCCTCCGATAACAAAGTATTTTCCTATAGTTAGCAGGAACATGAACAATAAATAGGATTTTGCCCATCGCAAATACATACATAGGGCCTTTGTACCCTGAAAAACTTGAAATATTGTCATTGCATATTTCATGGACACAATTCTTTTTTAGGTGACAGATAATGCCAATGTGAAAGAGAATTCTAGGGTAGTTCCTATAATTTTTGTCCCTCCCTAAAATGGATGAATATGATTGCTAGGTAAAACTTTGCATGCCTGACTACACATACACATATTATGCACGATTTTTTCTTCTAAACATTTCAGAAACAATTTAAGAAACAAAGTATTTTTACTGCATTTCATGAACTGTCCCGTAGCAAAGAAATTTGAACTTACATATATGTATTTCACTGCATTTCTTAAATTGCAGCAGTGAAATATGAATTCACCTCAAATGAGAACAAAAATGAAACCTTTTTGACCTGAACCCTTTTGATTTTCATGAAACTGAGTCAACTTGCAGGCTTCATAAAGAACCTACACACTCCAAAATTTCAACTGCCTACATGTAATACTTCTGTAGGTATAAAACTTTGAAATTTGTGAAAAAGGAATTTTGTGTCTACCAGGCCTACCACAAATGACAATAACTGTAAACTTAATTGGTCAACAGAGCTCATAGTAGGCCAAATGAGAGCTTATTACATGAGCTTTCTTTTGAGGTATTGCATAATTATATTATGAGCAATTTAGGTTTCAAGGTCATCCATTTTGACCATCCACTAATTTTATTAAAGAAAACATACCCACTAATTATCAAAACACACCCCACTAATTTTATTAAATAAAACAGAGGGAGTCCCTAGTAGTAACAATACTGACTGGGGGAAAAAAATATCCCATAGAGAGATATATTTTTTATATGCCCAATCGGTCATGCAGGGAGAAAAATGCCCCAATAATTTTTTTTAAATGCTCCAGGCATGTTGAGCAATATAGTTTTTGAGCTCTGTTGTGTTTGACTGCCCGAAATTGTCACCTCTTGGTTTCTTTTTTACCTAAAAGTTCAATTATTTTCTGCTGCTGATCTTTTGCATGAAACCTCGTGAAGTATTGGACAAACTAACAAACTATCCTGAACAGCAAAGCACCAACTGTTGTAATAATGATCCTGATGGGGGGGGGGTATTAACTGGCAGGTTACTAATTGGTTGAAATGAAGGGATTGCTATACAGCGTACTCTCAATTGACTGGATCTGGATGATCCAGTTATTTGAATATCCATGCATGATTTTTCAGTATTGATTAATAAAATTACATGGATACACACAAAATATAAATATGAAAGGGGATATGTCCTAATGTGAAGATTGGCTCAAAAACAAACATGGGTTCCATCTGTTCAGTCTTTTCTGAAAGATAAAGGATTCTCACAGAATGCAACACTGCAGCCAGATAATACTGAAGTCAGATGACACATTCTTATGTTTGTAAAATTTATGCTTCCAATTTAACTGATTGATCAAAGAGTTATTTCATCAAAGAAATGACATAATGGTGCTGGCCTTTCTCAGAACTCTAGTGCCAAAAAAACTGGGATACCTCTCTAATACCGCTTTGGTCTTCCTCACAACCAGATAACAGCAGCAATGCGACAGGGCATGGACTTCACAAGCTCTCTGCAGTACTGTGGAGAAAGTGCACACCATGCTTCCTGAAGAGAGTCCCACAATCCCATAATATTTGCCGGCGGAGGATTCCTGGCATTGACGGCATGTTGAACAATGGGACATGCACTCCACGAGCTCTTTGTAGTACTGTGGAGACAGTGCACACCATGCTTCCTGAAGAGCACCCCACAATTCTGTAATATTCGCCGGTGGAGGATTCCTGGCACTGACGGCACGTTGAACAACGGGGCATGGACTCCATTGAGCTCTCTGCAGCACTGTGGAGAAAGTGCACACCACACTTCCTGAAGAGAGTCCCACAATTACACAATACCCTGCAGTAGAGGATTCCTGGCATTGACGGCACATTGAACAGCATCCTAAATGTATTAGATGGTGTTTAAATCCAACAAACGAAGGGTCCAAGTCAGGATGCCAAACTCCTTGGAATGTTCCTCCAGCCATAATTGTGTGACTGTGGACGTGTGCATTGTAGTGCTGAAAGGGGTCCCACCCATTAGAATGGTTGCATGGCATGAATGGGCACAAATGATCCCCAAGGATGGTTATGTAGCCTCCACTGGTCAGAGTAGTCTGCAGACCTATGAGGAGTTCTAATGCATGCCAGATGAAAACACCTCACACCATAACAGAGCCACTGTTGGCCTGCACTGTTCCTTGTACGCACATGGAATCCATTGCCTCATAGGGTTGTCGACACACCTGGAGTCAGCCATCTGCCCAAAACAGTTGGTACCACAATTCATCAGACCAGGCTACATGTTTCTAGTCATCTAGCATCCATTGGCAATGTTCCCGAGCCCAGGTGAGGCACACAGCCTTTTGTCGTCAGATCAGTAATGTCACCTCGGTGGGCTGTGGGCTCTGGAACCCCATAAAACACGGGGGGACATTGCACTGTCTGAATGCTGATACTACTATTGGCACCAGCATTGAATTGTGCTCAGATTTGTGGCAATGTTGCATGCCGTATAGATGCTGTGATGCATGCCAGACACCAATGTTCCCAATCGTCCAGGGCTTTTCTGCGACTATACTGGTCTCGCACTCTGGATTTCCAACCTGAGTTTGTGTATTCCAGGTAAACCCTTGAAATTGTTGACCATGTAAATCCAAATTTTGTGGTAATTTCCGAGATGGAGTGACCCATCTTCTGGGTTCCAACTATCATACCACGTTCGAAATTCCTTAAATCCTGATAAGATGCCATCTGAATTGTGAATACCACTACTTGAACTTGCAGAGATATCTGCCTCTATATATACAGGGTGCATAGGAAAGTCCCTTTAGCCTGGAATAACTTGCGAACGGAGAGAGGTACGGTTATGCAAGTGAGATAACGGTATAGTAAAGTGACTATGACCGATCGAATGCAACCAATAGCAGCGCCCTTAGTGGCAAAATGCGAAAGTTAGCCATTGCAAATCGAAAATTAAAAGAGATAGAGCAAAATTTCCAATTACAAAGTTGTAGAGCATCAATTAATTAGTACAAAACGACATTTATTTCACACGGATAAGATAAATTGTCGCCTGAATACCCTAAAATGTCCGAAATCGATGTGCAACCTTTTGGGTGAACGTTTGAAGGGAACAGGCATAGGTATGAGCAAATACACACAATTTATTGCATGAATGCATACTTATGTCAATACAGTTTGATGATGTCAGACAAAACAAAAACAGAAAAGGCAAACTGGCGCACAGGGATAAAAAGTTAATGTTGAGTATGTTCGAAGAGTTCGCCATTGCCCAAGATACCCATTTGTATTCGTGAAAATAACTCTGCATGCACATTCCTCAGCATGGAAGGTGCCACACTATTGCAAGCATCTGTAACACAATGACATAGATCCAGCAGCCTTGTAGGCACTGTTGCATACACCTGATTTTTTACATAACCCCAGAAATCCAAGCTCGCCATTCTTTTTGAGAGGAGTTCCTCCTGGGAAAACATGAGCTTCAGCTAGGATCTGAATGTTTGTTTACATCTATGGAGAGGTGTGGGAGTGGGCAAGTGACTTTCGTGGTATCTTAGTTATGTTGTTGCTTTAATCAGTCGAGGGTAGGTGGTAGGGGATGTGTAACACTGTTGATACATCTGCTCGGTACAAGAGACTGTGACCTTGCTGAAGGCTGCGGTGACCTCTGATCCTTCGCCCTTCAGACAGATTTACTTCTGGTTCCTAATGGCTATCCAGAAATGTTCTTGTTTTCATATCAAACTGCTCCCTAGATATTCATCAAAAACATGGGATAGACGGATGGACAAAAAGATACACCAAGTGCAAACATGGTGTGACAGTTATGTGCAATCTGTAAAAACCAGCCACAAAATTTCAAATCTATCTCCAATGCTTACAAGATATTTATCAACTCTAGGCAGACATACAGAGAGACGGACAAAAAAGTGCTAACGGGGTGTTAGGAGTAAGAGTCGCTTTCTGACCTTCAAGTCATCCTGTAAATTTTAAATCTCCAACCAAGGAGGTTCAATGAAGTATTAGGTAAGTGTCCAACCTATGATAATATTTCTAGTGTCAGCATTTGTCGATATGAGGTTGATATACACACACCACACGCACATATTTTTTTCAAAGAGAAGATATTTTCTGGACCCCCCCTGTTGTCAAAATCCTGGGTGTGCCACTGATTTGATTGAACAGTTTGTTATTACTATTTTGCAAAATTCAGATAATGTGAAATTTACATTTTACTGTAAATTTCACATTATCTGAATTTTTCAATTATCCGTGCATCCTGCTCCCCTCCATTAACCCAGATAATTATGACATCACTCTACATTCGTAAGAGTTACATAATTCAGCATGAAACAGAAGTTAAATGCATACACAGGTTATATCAGCAATATTTTTTAAGGAATGTGACAGAACCCATATATTTTTCTCTTACTGATCTTCACAGTGACTGTGAGAGATATTACTATTGTGCAAATGCATAAGCATGAATAAATCATATAATAATTATATGTACCTTCTGCAAGCCTTCCCCATCCAGTAACAACAGCAGTTCGCCCAGCTACATCATCATTGGGTTCAGGAAGACACACAGGTAGAATATTGGAATGATACCTAACTGGCTCATAGAATCGAAGAAGTGCCAAATCATTTTCATAAGTAACTGGGTCAAACTTGGGATGAATAACCATGAGATAAACTCTTCGCTCCACATGTGGCAGAGATTCATTCACTTGGTGGAAATTATATTCCCCAAGTCGAAGAAGTAATTCGTTGGGCATTTTCCTGAAAACCGAAGAAAGTAAATAAATAAGTTGTTAAAGAATATCTTTCAAAATCAAAGACTAACAATCAGCAAGTGTTACAAGTTTGGGTAACATGCATATTTTTTCATAAATGAAAATATTTCTTTAGTTTAGGAACTTAAAACAAATTGGGCAAAATTTCATGCTAAAAAAACCACAATAATCTCAATCTTTTGTCATTTCATATTTTCATGAAGTGTCTACTGAAACTTCATCTCTCCCTACACTAAGTTTTTGCATTGTTATATAAAATGACACTTAGAAACTATCACACTCTCTATTTTTTTTTTTTTTCTAGAGGTAAACATATTTTACTAAATGAGCTATGTTAGTTGTAACTGAGCATAAGAAAAATTTTCTGATTAACATTTTTTAAGCACTGACATTAGAAAAAACGGTATATACATTTTTAACATAATAGATGCATACTCAGTTAATGGAAGGGAATATACTCCTCATGCAGTCTATGTCTAAGAAGCAGAAATGCATTTGACAGAGAAAGCTGTCAAAGACATCAAAAAGATCGTAGAAGAATTTTAAGTATCCTTTTTATACTAAAAATGTAAAAACTCGAAAAATATATACAAATTCTCCAATTGTCCTTAATTAACATGCTTATTCTATTAAATCCAATTGAGGCAAACTCATTTTTCCAGGTTTGTTCCTCTTACTAACATTCGCAGCACATGTATTTTCAACAGTCTTGTGACTACTCGTAGAGGTTTTTATGGCCATTACATCTATCATCCCTGTAACGCCATGTGTTAACTTTGCTGGTCTTGGAGTCATTTCTGTTGTGATTTTCGCTCTTGAGCGAATTCATACGTGTACAACATTACTTAAAAAAAAAAACAATTTTCTATTTACATACTTGCCTACTACACAAACATGTTCACAACACATTCACCAATCACATGCCCTCACATTACCAATTTATTAATAAAAACTTATATGCACCATGTACAATCACATTTATTCTCAACTTAATTCATTCATACTCATCTTGTATTTTATACTCCATGAACACCACGTAGTTCGCTGATGTAACCTTTGATGCACTCCACTGCTGATGTTTTAAACCAATTTCCGTGACCACTCGGCTTCCATAGTCACCACATTCACATACCACTCACATTCATTAGCAAAAACTATACATTTGCACTATTTACATATACATTTATTCTCAACTCATTCATACTACGGCTCGCTCTTACACTACATGGTGGACTATGTGGGGTTCATGGAGTGTAAGAGCGAGCCATAGTATGAATGAATTAAGTTGAGAATAAATGTACACTGAAGTGCCAGAAAACTGGTACACCAGTCTGATATTTAGTAGGTCCCCTACGGGAGGAAAGGACTGCAGAAATACGACAGGGCATGGACTCCACTAACTTCTGCAAATATGCTGTAGGCAATGCACACCATGCTTCCTGCAGAGCGTTCCACAATTCAGGTGTATTCCGAGGTCTCGGATTCCTGTGTTCGATAGCGCATTGCATGGCATCCCAAATGTGTTCTATCACGCTCAGATCTGGGGACATGGGTGGGAATGGCAACACCCCAAACTCAGATGAATGCTCCTCTAACCATAATGTGGCGTCCCAACACTTGTGTGGAGGTGCATTGTCCTGTTGGAACAGGCCCAACCCATCAGCTTGAATGCAGGACATGAACGGGTGTACCTTGTCAGAAAAGATGCGTACATAGTGGCGGCCGGTCACAGACGTTTGTAGTTGTACCAGGGGTCCCAGTGAAGTCAAGCTAAACACACCCCAAACCATTACGGACCCCCCCCCCCCACCGTCAGCCAGTACAGTTCCCTGTTGACAGGCGAGATCCATGGCTTCATGGGGTTTGCGCCACAAACGAATCCTTCCATCTGCCTGATACAGTTGGAAACGCGACTCGTCAGACCAGGCTACTTGTTTCCAGGGATGCAGAAACTTTTCAGGGCCCAATATTTACCCAGAACGCAATTTTTTTCTGTCCGAAATTTCCCCCAAAACTGTAGCAGACTTTCATACAAGTTTAAGCGAGTATTAGATCTATATGTTGATGATTAAGAACTAATCCTTAAAGCCTATTACTTAAAAATTTGAAAAAAACAACAACAACCTAACATTTATTTTAGATTCAAAATGTCTGAAGAGAGGCTGAAAAATAAACAGCTAAAAAAGTTCTGCAATTAACTATAATTTATTTCATTCTAGCATTTCAGGTGCATAATTGTGCCAGATAATTTTACTGAATGAAATTTAAATTAGACTTAAATCCTTTGAAAAATGCATGGGTCATTCGCTTTAAAATGTGCGGAACCTCTAATAATTTTCCAGATTGCGCCTACAACACATAAGCCGCCATTAGTTTCGGAAATTTTTTATTAGAATTGCTAGTGGTTGCGCCGTACTTACTACTCATGCCCCACTGTCTACGCCTTGGCATTAGTAAAGTCGTTTGGGCTCGGTGAATCACATGCCAGCAACAGTCTGCAGTACGTCACTGTGCTCATAACCTCTTGTATTTATAACGACATGACATTTTTCAAAATGATTACCTGATTACTGTGCAGTAAATTACTCTTATCTTTCGCATTATACTCATTGTTAATAAGTCAATTTTTTGTTTTATTATTATTATTACTACTATTATCATTTTACACGAGGGGCAAAAATTTCCCCAGAGCTGCCTTAATTTCCCCGAACCTCGTTCGCGAGTTCGGACAAATTCCGCACCCCTGCTTGTTTCCAGTCGCTGTGTTGTCGTGCCCAGGCAAGGTGCATAGCTCTGTGCCGTGCACCCATCAAGGGGACTCGAGTTGGGCGTCGGCTCCCAAAGCCCATATCGTGCAGGGTACGTTGCACAGTCCGGACGCTGATGCTTGTTGAGGCTCCAGCATTGAATTCTGATGATACCTGCGAGAGTGTTGCACGCCTATCGCGTGAAACGATTCTTGACAGCCGACGATGGTCACGTTCACCCAATGTCTTTTTACGGCCACACTGGTATCGTAGGTTGGAGGTTTTGCCGGAATTCTTGTAGTCACAGTACACCCTTGCAATGGTCGTCCCTGAAAATCCGAACTTCGTTTCTACCTCCGAAATACTATGGATCTCACGAGCGCCAACTATAACACTGTGTTGAAAATCGCTTAAATTGTTATTACTTGTCATTCTCATGCCGAAAACAGCTCTGACAGCTGGCAAGGATGTCTATCGCTTTATATAAGCACTGGCGGACGCAACCGAGTACGTGCATAGGTGACGTTGCTATGTATTTTGCATAAGCTTATCTGCACCAGTTTTTCTGGCACTACATTGTATATGTAAATAGTGTATATATAAAGCTTTTATTAATGAATGTGAGGAGTATGTGAATGTGGTGACTATGGAAGCAGAGTGTCACGAAGATTAAGTTTAAAACATCAACGGTGAAGTGCATTGAAGGTTACGTCGGCGAACTATGTGGTGTTCATGGAGTATAAAAAACAAGATGAGTATGAATGAATTAAGTTAAGAATAAATGTTAATGTAATTGTATATAGTGTATATAATTTTTTATTAATAAGTTGGAAATGTGAGGGCATGTGACTGTGGTGAATGTGTTGTAAACATGTTTGTGTAGTAGGTGAGTGTGTAAATAGAGAGAAAAAATATATTTAAGTAATGTTGTACACGTATGAATTGGCTCAAGAGTGGCAAAAACAACAGAAATGACTCCAAGACCAGCAGAGTTAACACATGATGCTGCGGGGACGATAGACGTAATGACCATAAAAAACTCTACGAGTAGTGACAAGACTGCTGAAAATACATGTGCTGCAAATGTTAGTAAGAGAAACAAACCCAAAACAGTGAGTTTACTTCAATTGGATCCTTTTTTATAATTTTATATCAATGACTGTATGAAATGAAAGCAGCTACCTATATATTTTTTAAACCTTAAATTACACCTACATTCAGCTATAGTTCATTAAACAACACAAGTGGGAATTTGAGTACACTCTAGAAAATATACTCTTTACCATGAACTTCATGAGAAAAGCATTAAACTTTATCCTCATGATATAATCAACACAGCAATCAGACTTCTCTGAAGTGACTGTAATTATTGTTCCACACGTATTATCAATCACATCAGAAAATTTTAAAATTTCACCGTCCTGGAGTGGGAATTACATGATATTACGTATGGAACAGTAATATAGTCAATTTGGCAATGTCTGATTGCTGTGTTGATTATATCATGGCGATAAAGTTTAATGCTTTTCTCATGAAGCTCATGGTAAACAGTATATTTTCTAGAGTGTACTCAAACTCCCACTTCTGCTGTTTGAGAAGAATATTTTTCCCACATTGTTTAAACTTTATTGCGTTAGTCATAAGTATTACAATGTGTACAGCAGCAATGCTCTATATCTGTAAAGTCAAGTTTTCAATACTGAAATTCACCATTTTGCCCATGGGAAATACATATTTACACATGTATAGCCTCTGGCATGTGAATTGTCCCAAAACGTAAGTCGGAGGTTATACATGTGTGAATATGTATTTCCCATGGAGTTATGGGCAAAATGGTGAGTTTTAGTATGAAAACTTCATTGTCCTTGGCTTTCATGGATATAGAGAGTAGAACTCTAGAAAATGAGCAGTCTTTCAAAGAATGTATTTCGTGACGCATGGAAGAGCTGATTGGAAATTAAAATCGTTATTGAAAATTTAGAAAAAAAATTTAAGTAACTAGACTACATTTTGCAGAACATAATTACTTTGATATGAAGACTTTTTGAAGAACACTGAGTGAAGAGATCATGAAAGTTGGAAATTCTTTCCTGAATGGCATTATTTAAAAAAACAGAGGTAACTCGTGCTAAAAAGTCATACTACAAATGACAAACTGTCTTCACACGATGTATGAAAGAGTTTTATGATGGAATAAAAACTTTAATGATAGTTAAAAATTCAAAAGCGTGAGACCTTTTGGGTCCTGCCAGCAGGCACCCATCCTCAGATGCAATGAACACATACAGTGGAAGAGACAGCTTATAAGTAGATACATTAATGAACAGATGACGTACAATCAATTGTCATGAGGTATATTGCGCATGTCCAGTCATTAACAGCAAAAACATAGTCATTAGCTAGTAGAAACTATGTTGATAAATCTGTAAGCAGATATTTCCAAGGTTGAGGGATGTTTCTTGGCAATTCATCATTACAACAAGTTTCAGATAATTTATCGATGAGTACATTACCATACATCTGTAATGTACTCATGTAGCCAGAAACTAAAGGGTGAAGTGGGTATCCCTCTTTATGTAACTTGATACGGCCAAACATATCAGGGACACGGTGGCCAGGTGGGGGGGGGGTAAATGCAAGAGTGAAACTATCAGGGAATAGGTGGGCCTTCTTTAGCCTACCTAGGGCTGCAACTGTTGCTTTAGAAGGATCATTACCTATTACTTTGTGTGGGATTGTGTCAATGACATCTTGCATTTTTTGAGAATATGAAGAGGTGTTTAAAATAATAATCTGTGAGGATTTATCTGCAGATAAAATATAAATCCTCACATATTGTTATTTTAAATGCCTCTTCATATTCTGAAAATGCAAGATGTCATTGGCACAATCCCACACAAAGTAATAGATAATGATCCCTCTAAAGCAACAGTTGCGTTGCAGCCCTAGGTAGGCTAAAGAAGGCCCACCTATTCCCTGATAGTTTCACTCGTGCATTTACACCCCCCCCCCACTGGCTACCATGTCCCTGATATGTTTGGCCGCATCAAGTTACATAAAGAGGGATACCCACTTCGCTCTACCAGGCCACTTGAAAAAGCCCTGGCAAAATATCTTGCCAAATTTATAGTGGATTCCCCTTACTCGGTTACGAGTTCCACTAGGGCTTTAGAAAGGATTAGAGTGTTTCAGCCGCACAATGTTCCTTTCATTTTGGCTTCCCTTGATGTAGTAGCTTTGTACCCTAATGTACCTGTTGATGCCACCCATCAAATTATTGAGGCTTTACTTGCTGACACCAATACCCCATGTTGCTGAAAGCACAGCAATTCTTAATGTGTTACGTTTTGTTAAAAAACGATCGTATTTTAAATTTCAGAATTGCATTTATCAACAGTTAGAGGGCTCACCAATGGGCTCCCCATTATCCACAGTGTTAGCAGAAATTCTGCTTCAATATGTTGAGAACAAGGTTCTCAATGAATTTCGACTCACCCCTAGTTTATACATTAGATACGTTGACGACATCTTGGTGATATGGCCTCACACCCAAGATGAATTAAATAATTTCGCCAACGTATTATCTTCGGTCTTTTCAACTGTCAGGCTCACGGTAGAACAGGAGACAGATTTCAAATTGCCTATTTCAGATTTCTGTGTACACAGAAACCCTTATTCCAACTCATTAAGTTTTTCTGTTTACCGAAAACCTGCAGCCATAAGTTCGATTATTCCGTTTAATTCCTTGCACCCCTTTCAGTACAAAACCTCAGCTATTAATTTCCTTTTTCGCTGTGCATTTACACATACCACCACAAAGTCCTTCTTCGATCAGGAGATCAGATATATCTTCAATTTGGCCAGTTGTTTTGGTTATCCCACCCATTTAGTCAAAACATATTTCTGCACGTGTAAGGGCGAGCCGTACCACCACCCTTACAAGAAATGACACAAGGGACATCTGGAAAGTTGTAGGCTCAACTGAATACATACCATACATCTGCAATGCACTATCTCGCTTGTGTTTTAAACATAACCTAAGAATTGGTGTTAGTATTAAATGAATGTCAACGTATGTTAGAAAAGACCGATGAAAACCGACATGCTGCAAAAATGAGGTTGTACAATATTCCTATGCTAGATCCACGATCAGTTGAAACCATCAGTAATTACGTAGGATCTACAAAAAGACAAGTGGGCTTGCGATTACAGGAGCATAAATACAGTTTAAATGCAAACCTACACAGCACAGCCCTGGCTAGGAATGTTATTTCTGGTGATATGTACCCAGACTGGGAAAATACCCAACTACTGGCAACCCCTGCCTCTACCCACTCACTACTATGCTTGGTGAGCGTATATATCACAGCCTTTGGAGACCAATGCTGCAATGATTACATTCCTGTTGAGTTATCTGGAAATTGGGAACAACTTATTCATGTATTGCGTGACGGATTATTGTATCGAGTAGTATAACATGTTTTAATTCTAATATCTCATACTCATAAATCATCCTCATCATGATTTGCACACAAATTTCACAACAGACACGTTATGTCACGTGACCAGGTAGTAGGGTACCCATGGTGCACAAGTGTATATATTATATTGAGATGGCATTTACATCAGTACAACTGAAGATGAAGTGAGTGTCACTTTGAAAGTACTAATGTATGTTTTAACCTGTACATAGTATTTCATCTTTTAAAATAAATCGTGCTAAGACGGAATTCCATTGCATTCCTTAGGAGATTATCGAACTTTCAAAACTCTTCCGTGTTCCGACTTTTGGAATCAATATATCTCGGTGCCGTTTAAGCTGGCAGTTTGAAAAAAAATAGATGATTAAAGAAACTGATATTAGAATCATCTATTCTCTTTCAAACTGCAAGTCTAAATGGTACTGAGATACGTAGTTGATTCAAAAAGTAAGACCGACATCACTGGGCCAAAACAAACCCACTCCAAAATGTGACTGACCCTGCAGAACATCTGCAAGGTCAGTCACATAGTGACTCATCATTACAGCATTCTGTTAGTTCATTCTTGTAGCAGACGGCGTAGAGTTCAGACATGTTTCTGTAATCCAGTAAGGATTTAAAAGTGGAGCAAACAGCAGCTATAAAATTTTGCGTGTGTTTGAATAAAACTGCCACAGAAATGCATGAAATGATTAAAACAGCTTATGAGGAAGATTCTTTGTCCTGTGCAAGGGTTTTTGAGTGGCACAAGAAATTTGTGAATGGTGAAGAGTGTCTGGAATATGTGCCACCCTCCGGCAGGCTTTTAACATCTACTACGAAGGTTAACGTCAATACCATTGAGGAACTCCTGCACGAAAACCACCAAATGACCATTGAGGAGGTTGCCAATATGATGCAGATGTCCATTGGTTCCGTTGATGACATTGTGAGAAACCCGTTGGGGTACCAAAAAGTTGCTGTGAAGTGGATTTTTCACTTGCTCATGGATAAATACAAGACGAATCATGTTATCACTTGTCGGCAATGGAAGTGCCAGCTACGATGTGAGCCACACTTTTTGGATCTAGTCGTCACATGCAATGAAGCATTTTTTCACCACTTCAATCCGGAAACAAAACAACAGAGCACCCAATGGAAACACCAACAGAGTTCCCGATCCAAGAAAGCAAAGGTTTTCTTCAATAAAAAAGGAATTGTTCCTGACCAGGTAAGGGAAAATTGTTGCTGGTGCCTATTATTCTAAAGTTCTCAAAAGTCCTCTAAAGAAAAAAAATTCCCCAAAACACCAAGAATATGCACAAACTAGTTGGATTTTGCACCAAGGTAATGCTCCTGCACATTGTGCTTTGCTTACCCAGCAGGTTATCCATGGTCTATGCATCAAAATAATGGCACATCATCCGTATTCACCGGATCTTGAGCCGTGTGACTTCCTGGAAGTGAAAAAACAACTTCATGGCGCCGGTTTGCATCAAATACTGAACTGAACAATGCTGTGATGAAGATCCTGAACCACATGGCGAGGAAGGGTTTCGAACACACCTTCTGGAAGTGGATAGAAAGGTAGGACTGATACATTCAGGTAGAGAGAGAATACAAGTACTTCGAAAGTATGTAAGTGTAAGTATGTTTACTGCATTACACTTCTGCCCCATGTAAAATCAGTCTCATTACTTTTTAAATGACCCTATCATTGATTCCAAAGGCCGGAATACACAAAAAGTTTAAAAGTTTGATAATCTCTTAAGAGATTTCCGACAAACTATTAATAATGAAATAAGCTCCAGTTTTGAAAATTTGACTATCAAATATAAAATAAATTACATTTATAAAACCTGTGAATTTGGCACTTTCACTGTAAGATAGATAACTAGAGGTGTCGTAATCTCATTTAATTACAAACTTTTCTCCTCTCAAAAAGGTGTCCACAATAAGCCAGTTTTAGCATGGCAGTAATGCATGAAGAAATGAAACTTCATTTCACATGGAAAGTATAGAAGGACACTTTTCATAGAAACTAATGGGAATTAAATCTTTGTACAGAACGTCTTTGATCATATTATGATTTGGTAAATTAGATAGAAGGGGACAAAATTCTTACACAGCTACAGGAAAAGCATATGAACATTAACATAATGGTAGCTCATAATTTATACCATTCTTTTTTTATGAAAAGAAGTGTAATATCAACTCACTGGGAAAATAAATGACAAAATGGCACAAAAAGGAATTAGAACACATTCCCCTCACAAAAAGTCATCCAGCTGAACTATTAAAAAAATAAAAATAAAAATTGGAAAATACGTATAAAAATCTTATTCCTAATTAGAATAAAACTCGGGAGAAAAATCAGCACAGAAGAGTATCTGAATATCTTTAAAAAACAAAGTTCAACATACAACTTGGACCAGGTCATAACAGTAATTTCAGAAGATTCCCCTCACAGTAAAGCATAAAAGAGTTACTTACAACCTTGATAGTTACTGTAAGCTTTCATATATAACAGGGACTAGATGACAAGTAATTCACTTGGTGGAACATAAATCAGCAATTAAAAATATGTTAAACAAAACTGGATTAGACATGCATGTCAATAGAAACTTGCCATAAAATGAACCATGATTCACTTAAAATTATTAATCATGTGCAAGAAATCACACAAAGGAAATCTGAAGCAGGGGTCGAACTGTCGATTGCATTCTTTGCAATTCACGAAAAAAGAAATTGTTTTGGCGAAAATATTGCCGATTACTTTTCTGAAATGATATTTTGCTGCTTGATTGTAAAGGATATATATAACCCATTGTTTTTGTACTATTATAACACTTTATGTTTTTTTATATTTCCAATGGAGACTGGAAAAAAAAATGGCGACTTCAGATCACATTTGCCAAAAACAAATTGAATTTGACAAAAACTTTAAAAAAGCCAGAGCAACTGCTGCAAAGGATATGGAATTAAGAAAAAGAAGGAAAAAAAAATTCTGGTGAACACACTGCTTGCTACTATAAGAGTAATTCCATGTTGCTAACCATATCACTGCTGCGACAATGTGTAAGTTTGTTTGAAAATTGCCTAAAAATAATATTTTAGCTTAAACACCAACAAAAAATATTAGAAACTCTGTTTTAAAATAATGCTACATGTTGCCATGAGTTCATTGAAAGCCTTTCAAATTTTATTAATTGAACAGAGAAAACTTTTTGCCCCTTCATTGCTGTACATAATAATGGTATGCTTAATGATGCAATACGGATCTGCAGAGAACTATACTATGTGTAGACTTTCAGAATCTTCTTAGTACACACCTGAAGTGTTAGGTTTTAAGGTCCAATCTTTTTCTAATATGGCACTGGCACACTCTTGTTCATCATTACAGACAATCATATTATGAAAATAGGTGATTCAGCCATCTTACCCATCAACACAATGTGCTGCTGTTATAGCCCATAAATGATTCAACAAAGTAGCACCACATTTGTGCCTGAATGTTCTGCCTTCGTAACGACGCAGTGATATCTAATACAAAAGAAACATAAGAAAACCTATAAGAAATAACACACCACAGAAGACAAATGCAGATTTAATGAAAACTGAACACTACATTAGAATTTTAGAGACTGAGGTAATTACCTCCAAACACTCAGGAGAGGAGGTGCTAAATTGAAGGCGGGGGGGGGGATCAGCCTCTCTATCATATCTACAGCACATTTTCCTGTACATCAAATAACTAATTTAAGCAGAAAAATAAACAAATCAAAGATGGCATTTTTAACACAGATTTTAATATGCCTGTGCATGTTTTCAGCTATAATGCCTAAACTTAGTTCAGAATTCAAATGTAGTATGACTACAAGAACAGAGTTTGAAAATTATTTGTAATTTCATACTAGTAACCTTGTTATTGGCTCACACTTTTTCTCTTTTACTTGAATAAAAATGTATTTGAATACTTTTAAACAAACTATTTGAGAATAATAGAATTCTGTTTCCTAGCATCCGTAACAGTTTGAGTTTTTTGTTGTATAGGAACATATCACTTAATTAGAAATTCATAGACATACTAAGCACAAGTCTGGGTTGAACCTAATGAACATAGTGCATACTGTGCTTTTCATTACCTTAAATGGTTGATTTTGGGTACTCTTTCAACTCACAGTTGAGCAGAAAGCAAATCGCATGAGTGCATGCATTTCTTTGCTTGCACATGACCAAGTTGAACCGTGCTTGGATCACATTGTGAGAGGTGAAGAGAAATGGGTCCCGTATGACACTGTCAGTGCCCAGTAACAGTGGTTGGACGCAAAACAGAAGCCAATGCCGACTCCCAAAACCACCTTACACCCATGAAAGGCCCTGCTGTGTGTTTGGTGGGATATGCAGTGTGTTTTGAGCTAATGCCGGACACCACCATTACAGGAGTCGATCCAGGTTTTTAAAGATTATACCCATTTTTGTGAATTTTGCCTATTTTTAGGTTTGGGGAAATTTTAATCCTCTATAATCAGTATTCTGACAGTATTTATTGTTTTATTATACCAATAATGAAGCAAAAAATTTCACGCATGATTTATTACGTACTAAACTTTAGAAATAGTAAGATCTTTTGGCTGAAACGTCAGTCTTGTTCACACTAGAAGCAAGCACTCATATGGTTGACATTGTTTCTTTAGGTGTTGCCAGTAGAGATTTCCAATTATCAGAATATTGAAAGGTGCATCTGAATTGCGAGAGTTTTTATTGAAGAGAATTTCAATGCTTTCCCTGTAGTGTAATGAAAATGAAGAAAAAAAAATTAAACATTGAAAAAAAATTTAATCAATTTTTTTAATTAAAATAAATTCATTACACTACAGAGAAAGCATTGAAATTCTCTTCAATAAAAACTCTTGCAATTCAGACGTATCCTTCAATATCCGATAATTTAGAAATCTCTACTGGCAACAGCTACAGAAACGATGTCAACCTCGTGAGTGCTTATATATATACATGTCATGAAAGTTATCAAACCTATTAATAACTTCATGTTTCAACATGCATTTAGAATAATTACTAGTATTAGAGGTAACAAACTTACCTCTAAACCTCAACATATGTAGCACATTATTTCGTTTTTCCCCGCATACAACTTCATGGTCAAGCACGAGCGAGGGGATCCTCGTGAGAACTGGTGATTGTCTTGACCAGACATGCCATCCTTCAAAATCTGAAAATCGGGAGATTTTTCTTATTGGTTACTCAGTCCCAGGACTGGTTGTTCAGTAGATGTACTCTGTCTCTCCATCCCTCTCTATTCTCTGCTCTTTTCTTCAAGTCATAGTATGTCCTAGTATTGGTGTCTTGGAGTAATTGTGTCACAAAACCATTCCTTCGCCATCCTCTACTTCTCTTGCCTTGAATTTTTCCCTTCCAAAACTTTTACAATCAGGCCTCCATGGCGCAATGTGAGTCCCATCCATAGCATTCTTTTTTAACATGTTGATCAGATTCCTGAGTTCTCCCACTCTCTCCAGAACCTACTCATTGGTCCACTGGGCCTAGCTTACATAAAATTACACAAGCATTTTATTTTTTATCAACATTTTCCAGACGTAGGAACAATTTTTCAGAAGTGGTATTATTGGCCCACTAAAAGTTCAGGACAAAAAAAACAGCACAAAAATCAACACCCCTCTACTGAAATTAGTTTTCAGGTACTTTGATTCCACAAGATAATGAAAACATAAAATGGCCCACATGCTGTTTTTCACGAATAAAATAGCAGCCAACTGTTTCTCGTTTCTTCTTTAGGTTGTGTGCGAAGGCAAAGACGACAAAAAGCATTGTATTAACATCACCTTTCATTACAAGATGATGCCAACTGTAACTACTCCCTTTTGTCATTAAGTGAATTCGCCGCAACTCAACTGTTAACGACAGTGATTCGACTCAACTGTTTATCATCACTTAGAATGTTCACAGCTGTTGAGGTGAGGAGTTGAAAAACTGAACTGCAAGAATAACAAATATTGGTTACTCAATGTTGAATTGGTGAGTAATCACCTATATTTTGAAGTGATTTTATCCATCGATGTGCCCATTACTGCTGCAAATGGAAAAGATGCAAGTTCTTTGGCTTTTTAGCGAAACATTGAGGATTTCACGAATACATCGATTTCTACCTAGTTAGGTTAAGTGTTTTTTAGGCTCGTTTAGCATAGGTGCAGTGACCATCCATCTGCATTGGAGCCCCATATGCAGCAGCAGGGTTCACTGAATTATTGTTTTAGACACACTTCCAGTAGCCCCCTAGTTCATTCGGCTAGTGAGTTGCTCCACTGTAGCATGTAGATCGGCCCTTACGCACCTACCTTTGAAGCCAACGTTCACCTCTCACATCAAT
Organism: Macrothele yani; assembly: GCA_039090855.1. Classification (NCBI taxonomy): domain Eukaryota; kingdom Metazoa; phylum Arthropoda; class Arachnida; order Araneae; family Macrothelidae; genus Macrothele; species Macrothele yani. Next base: position 120,061,490 of record CM077008.1, read on the forward strand.
GGCACGTGGTGCTCCGCAGTTTCCACATCACTTATTCGCAATGGTGCCATTTCTCCAATCACAATACACTTTAGCCACAACAGCACACGGACAGTTCACAAACTACACTGTTTCAGACATACTGTTACCCTTGGCCCAAAAGCCGATAATCATCCCGTTTTGCAAATCTGATGAATTGCTTCTTTTATCCATGACAGGAATGAGTGATATGTTTTTAGAATGCCTACAGCACACCTTTTATACTCTCCAAACCAGCTCACGGCACGTGCCTTCTTTCATTGGCTATGCGCTGTTGACGTAAAAAAAGTAGCAGGTGGTCACAACAATGTGACTCGACTGTGTGTGTATATATATCATCATCATCATCATTGTCAACCATTATCAATCCACTGCTGGACGAAGGTCTCCCCAAGTTTCCTCCACAACGGTCTGTCTTGTGCCAGTCTCCTCCATGTCACTCCCGCATACTTTCGAATTTCATCCACCCATCTTCCATGTGGTCTTCTTCTGGGTCTTTTCCTGTCCCTTGGAATCCAATCTAAAATTTCGGCTGTCCATCGATGGTCTGTTCTTCTGGCAGTATGTCCAGCCGATTGCCATTTCAGGGATTTAACTCTGATCATGATGTCTTCCACTCTTGTCATTTTTCGGATCCACATGTTCCTCTTCTTATCTCTCCTGGTTACACCAAGCATGCACCTCTCCATGCTGCTTTGAGTTGTCTGCAGCCTTTGTATGTCTCTTTTAGTTAAGGTCCACGTCTCTGCACCATACGTAAGCACTGGAAGGATGCATTGATCAAACACTTTTCTTTTAAGACATAATGGCATATTGCTCTTGAAAATTATGCTGTTTCTTCCAAAAGCTCTCCAGGCAAGTTTTGTATGCCGATTAATTTCTTCACCAATGTGACCCTCACTTGATATCTGCTGTCCAAGATAAACGTACGTGTCTGTTATCTCCAGCTTTTCTCCATCAATCGATAAATCTTCATTTCTTGTAAAAGCAATGTACATCACTTTTGTCTTCAGAAAGTTCATTTTTAATCCCACTTCTTTACTCTTGTCAGCAAGTTCCTGGATCATACTCTGTAGCTCTGATGGGGTAGTTGTAAAAATGACTATGTCAACAGCAAAATGAAGGTGGGTTAGATAATCTCCATTAATCTTTATCCCTTTGTTTTCCCAGTTCAGTGATTGAAAGACATTTTCCAATGTGGCATTAAAGAGCTTCGGAGATATGGTGTCACCTTGTCTCACTCCTTTTCCAATTTTTATGTGTGTTGTATTTTTAAACAGCCGAATCTTTGTACTTGCATTTTCATAGATATTATTAATAATATTAATGTATGCATCTTCAATACCGCAGGATTTCAGAGCCATTGCAACTGCTGATGGTTTCACCGAATCAAAGGCTTTTTCATAATCGATAAAAGCCATGCACAATGGAAGTTCATATTCCCTCGCTCTTTCAATTAGTTCTCTCAGTACGTGGATATGATCTATTGTGTTGTAGCCACTCCTGAATCCAGCTTGTTCTCTCGGTTGAGCCATGTCCAGTGTCACCTTCAAGCGGTGTGAAAGAACTTTAGTGAAGATTTTATAAACCACTGATAGGAGGCTGATAGGTCTGTAGTTCCTGAGATCCTCAATGCCACCTTTTTTATGTAGCAAGATCATTGTAGCGTTGTTCCAATCCTCAGGAATTTTCCCTTCATTAAGGCATCGAGTGAAAATTTGGGCGAGTACTGTTTCGATTTCTCCACTTGCTTCTTGTATGACGTCTACAGTAATTCCATCTTCTCCTGGAGCTTTTCCCCATTTCATGTTCTTGATTGCATGTGCAACTTCTGCTGGAAGGACTGGAAGAACTCTGGTACCTTTCATGATGTCTGGAGTACATGTATCATCCCTTTCATATAATTTGGAGTAGAAATCTTTCACTCTTGTCAAAATTTCGCCTCTATTTCTTGTTACAGAACCATCTTCTTTTCTCAGTGCCATAATCTGTTTTTTTCCCCCTTACTGAGATGTCCCTTTGCTATCTTTAGGCTTTGGTTGTTTTCAATTGCTTTCCTTACTAGTTCACAGTTGAATTTCCTTACGTCTTCAGTGATACTTTTTCGTACTGTCTTGCATAGCTCTATATATTCCACTTTGGAAGTCACATCTTCTTTAGTTGTCCTCATCTCTTCTTTTTTGCATCAACATTTTGGTTTTTCCTGATAATTTGTTCACATGCAATTTGTTCTTAGACCCAGCTAATTTTGTTGCTGTTTCCATAAGAGCTTTGGTTACTTTTCTGTTAACTTCAGAAATATCCACTTCTTCCGATGTTAGGCCTTCTAAAGCAGAGAATCTGTTCTTCAGTTCCAATTTGAAGGTATTATGGTGTTTTTTAAGGTTGGTTATGTCAATAGATTTTGTTTGTCTTATGAGCTTGCTACGTTCGAGTTTAGTGTTGAGGTGCATCTTACATCTCACCAATCTATGGTCACTGCCTGTGTTGAACTTGTTTAGCATAGTGCAGTCTTCTATGACGAATTTTTTGTTACACCTAATAAAATCAATTTCACTTGTCGTCCCATTTGGATGTCTCCATGTCCATTTCCTGTGTGGCTTTTTCTTGAAAAAGGAGTTTAAGATGAAAAACCCTTCTGCCTCTGCAAACTCTACGAGAGTATTTCCACGCTGGTTTCTGTTGCCGTGACCGAATTTACCTACTGAAGTTTCATTCTGTTGCCGTTGCCCTATTTTTGCATTGAAATCTCCCATAATTATCTTCAAGTGCTGCTTACCTTTATTATTTAGATCACTAATTTCCTCATAAAATTCTTCAATTTCTTCTTCAGCATGACTTGTGGTGGGTGCATAAGTTTGAATAATCTGAGCCTGGTATCTTCTCGAGAGTTGGATAACGAGTCGTGCAGCTCTGTCAGAGGAACTTTCAACTTCTACAACTTTATCCTTCAGTTTCTTGTTTATTATAAATCCAACACCACTAGTTCTGCCAGTATCTGTCCCACGATAGTAGAAGAGATGTCCACTTTTCAGTTCAACGAGATCTTCTCCTTTTCTCCTTACCTCACTTAGCCCGACGATGTCCCACTTGATCTTTTGTAGTTCCTCTTCCAATTCAAGAAGCCTTGAATCAGAAGATAGGGAGCGTCCGTTGTACGTAGCCAAGGTCAGCATCAGATGGCAGCCTAGTCCGGTCCTTCGGGGATTCTTAGCACCCTCTGCCTTCATGTAGCACTGGCCGCTGCCTTGGCCAGGTACATTCCAGCTGCCGGAGACTGAGGGCCAAGATTTAAGTTGTGGAGTCATTTTGGAGGGGTTTGGCCATAACTCACCACGCTGGCCAAGCGGGTTGGTGAGTGTGGGATAGCATTTCCTCTAATCCCGATGGTATAGTTATACCGCTATTGGCGGTCGTCAGAGCCCCTTTAGTGGGAACAGGATGTACCACGAGAAGGCGTGGTTGACATTTGTGAAGGAGAGGCTGTGATGTTACGCATCACCTGACCTTACATCCCATGTGTGTATATATATATATATATATATCATCATAATCATCATTGTCAACCATTATCAATCCACTGCTGGACGAAGGTCTCCCCAAGTTTCCTCCACAACGGTCTGTCTTGTGCCAGTCTCCTCCATGTCACCCCTGCATACTTTCGAATTTCATCCACCCATCTCCCATGTGGTCTTCTTCTGGGTCTTTTCCTGTCCCTTGGAATCGAATCTAAAATTTCGGCTGTCCATCGATGATCTGTCCTTCTGGCAGTATGTCCAGCCCATTGCCATTTCAGGGATTTAACTCTGATCATGATGTCTTCCACTCTTGTCATTTTTCGGATCCACATGTTCCTCTTCTTATCTCTCCTGGTTACACCAAGTATGCACCTCTCCATGCTTCTTTGAGTTGTCTGCAGCCTTTGTATGTCTCTTTTAGTTAAGGTCCACGTCTCTGCACCATACGTAAGCACTGGAAGGATGCATTGATCAAACACTTTTCTTTTAAGACATAATGGCATATTGCTCTTGAAAATTATGCTGTTTCTTCCAAAAGCTCTCCAGGCAAGTTTTGTACGCCGATTAATTTCTTCATCAATGTGACCCTCACTTGATATCTGCTGTCCAAGATAAACGTATGTATCTGTTATCTCCAGCTTTTCTCCATCAATCGATAAATCTTCATTTCTTGTAAAAGCATTGAACATCACTTTTGTCTTCTGAAAGTTCATTTTTAATCCCACTTCTTTACTCTTGTCAGCAAGTTCCTGGATCATACTCTGCAGCTCTGATGGGCTAGTTGCAAAAATGACTAAGTCATCAGCAAAACGAAGGTGGGTTAGATAATCTCCATTAATCTTTATCCCCTTGTTTTCCCAGCTCAGTGACTGAAAAACACCCTCCAATGTGGCATTAAAGAGCTTTGGAGATATGGTGTCACCTTGTCTTACTCCCTTTCCAATTTTTATGTGTGTTGTATTTTCAAACAGCCTAATCTTTGCACTTGCATTTTCATAGATGTTATTAATAATATTAATGTATGCATCTTCAATACCGCAGGTTTTCAGAGCCATCGTAACTGCTGATGGTTTCACCGAATCAAAGGCTTTTTCATAATCGATAAAAGCCATGCACAATGGAAGTTCATATTCCCTCGCTCTTTCAATTAGTTCTCTCAGCACATGGATATGATCTATTGTGCAGTAGCCACTCCTGAATCCAGCTTGTTCTCTCGGTTGAGCCATGTCCAGTGTTACCTTCAAGCGGTGTGAAAGAACTTTAGTGAAGATTTTATAAACTACTGATAGGAGGCTGATAGGTCTGTAGTTTCCGAGATCCTCAATGTCACCTTTCTTATGTAGCAGGATCATTGCAGCGGTGTTCCAATCCTCAGGAATCTTTCCTTCATTAAGGCATCGAGTGAAAATTTGGGCGAGTACTGTTTCGATTTCTCCACTTGCTTCTTGTATGATGTCTACAGTAATTCCATCTTCTCCTGGAGCTTTTCCCCGCTTCATGTTCTTGATTGCATGTGCAACTTCTGCTGGAAGGACTGGAGGAACTCTGGTACTGGTATCTTTCATGATGTCTGGAGTGCATGTATCATCCCTTTCATATAATTTGGAGTAGAAATCTTTCACTCTTGTCAAAATTTCGCCTCTATTTCTTGTTACAGAACCATCTTCTTTTCTCAGTGCCATAATCTGTTTTCTTCCCTTACTGAGATGTCCCTATGCTATCTTTAGGCTTTGGTTGTTTTCAATTGCTTTCCTCACTAGTTCACAGTTGAATTTTCTTACGTCTTCAGTGATACTTTTTCGTACTGTCTTGCATAGCTCTATATATTCCACTTTGGAAGTCACATCTTCTTTAGTTGTCCTCATCTCTTCTTTTTTGCATCAACATTTTCGTTCTTCCTGATAATTTATTTACATGCAACTTGTTCTTAGACCCAGCTAATTTTGTTGCTGTTTCCATAAGAGCTTTGGTTACTTTTCTGTTAACTTCAGAGATGTCCACTTCTTCCGATGTTAGGCCTTCTAAAGCAGAGAACCTGTTCTTCAGTTCCAACTTGAAGGTATTATGGTGTTTTTTAAGGTTGGTTATGTCAATAGATTTTGTTTGTCTTATGAGCTTGCCACGTTCAAGTTTAGTGTTGAGGTGCATCTTACATCTCACCAATCTATGGTCACTACCTGTGTTGAACTTGTTTAGCACACTGCAGTCTTCTATGACGAATTTTTTGTTACACATAATAAAATCAATTTCACTTGTCGTACCATTTGGATGTCTCCATGTCCATTTCCTGTGTGGCTTTTTCTTGAAGAAGGAGTTCAAGATGAAAAACCCTTCTGCCTCTGCAAACTCAACGAGAGTATTTCCACGCTGGTTTCTGTTGCCGTGACCGAATTTACCTACTGAAGTTTCATTCTGCTGCCGTTGCCCTATTTTTGCATTGAAATCTCCCAGAATTATTTTCAAGTGCTGCTTACCTTTATTATTTAGATGACAAATTTCCTCATAAAATTCTTCAATTTCTTCTTCAGGATGACTTGTGGTGGGTGCATAAGTTTGAATAATCTGAGCCTGGTATCTTCTCGATAGTTGGATAACGAGTCGTGCAGCTCTGTCAGAGGAACTTTCAACTTCTACCACTTTATCCTTCAGTTTCTTGTTTATTATAAATCCAACACCACTAGTTCTGCCAGTATCTGTCCCACGATAGTAGAAGAGATGTCCACTTTTCAGTTCGATGAGATCTTCTCCTTTTCTCCTTACCTCACTTAGCCCCACGATGTCCCACTTGATCCTTTGTAGTTCCTCTTCCAATTCAAGAAGCCTTGAATCAGAAGATAGGGAGCGTCCATTGTACGTTGCCAAGGTCAGCATCAGATGGCAGCCTAGTCTGGTCCTCCGGGGATTCTTAGCACCCTCTGCCTTCATGTCGCACTGGCCGCTGCCTTGGCCAGGTACATTCCAGCTGCCGGAGACTGAGGGCCAAGATTTAAGTTGTGGAGTCATTTTGGAGGGGTTTGGCCATAACTCACCACGCTGGCCAAGCGGGTTGGTGAGTATGGGATAGCATTTCCTCTGATTCCGATGGTATAGTTATACCGCTATTGGCGGTTGTCAGAGCCCCTTTAGTGGGAACAGGATGCACCACGAGAAGGCGGGGTTGACATTTGTCAAGGAGAGGCTGTGATGTTACGCATCACCTGACCTTACATCCCTATATATATATATATAATAAAATTTAAAGAACACAAATTCAAAAATAAAATGAAATTAGTAAGAAACACAAAGAAACATAAACATATAAGAAACAGACAGGAAAATTTCAGTGTTAATCAAAACATACTTAAGATGAGCTGATCTTAATATGGGTTCAGTTTCAAAGCCTAACATTTAATCTCCATAAACTATAAGTGTAGTCTTTCGTACTAAAGAAGAACAATGGGTTTAATCGATTTTTCCATCCACAAAGACTGTAGGAAATAAACACATAAGTGTTTCCAAGCTTTCGCACATCAACCAGATGGCTTTTTCAAGGAAGTTAGACAGAAACTGCAAACTGAAAAATAGAACGCTTAACAATTTGAACACGTAAACTTGACAATAAATAGATGCAAAGTTATATTCATTTAATGATACGATGCATCACTTAGGTTGCACACGGGATCCTGGTAAAGGAAATTCGTTAATCTAAGAATTGGTATCAAATTCTTGGAAATTCGAGTGAGACACAATCATTGCAAGTATCACTGTTGGTAATGATCCCCAAGGTCATTACCAACAGCAATAGTTGAATGGCTGTACATTTAGGGGTAGACTAGTTAGCTAATTTCTTTATATCATCCCACATAGGAGTAGCAGACTTGAATTTGACTTCTCTGGATAATGCCGTGGCTACTTTACCGTATTTTGTGTCCCTTTTATGTTCGTTGACTGATTCCAAACGAACACTTGGTCATTCAATTGTAGTAACATTTAGAGCCGTTCGGATACTGTAGGGGGATCGCATAAACGCCTGCTTCGCAGGAGAGAGGTGGTTTTCCCCTATTTTTCTTTAGCATAGTATATAAAAGAAACAGAAGGCCTTATTCCGACGCCATAGTTAATCTTCTTGATGGCATTTTTGAGTATGTAGGACACGCTTGGTATGTAGGGAATTGAGCCTAAATAACCTAGCTGCGGCACAGGAATATTGGAATGTTTGACCCTGGCTTTTTGGATAAAGCTACGTATCTGATTCAATGAATATCCTGCATCAGTGGCCAACTTGATGATGCTTTGAATATCGTGTTGTCTAGAATGGGTATCTGAAGAAACTGGGAAGGCTCTTCGAATTCGAGAACGGAAGATAGCCATTTTGTATTCTGCAGGGCAGAAAGAGTTGTGGAGCATCCGGTTGGGGACGGACATGGGTTTATAGTAGACTTGTGTACCAAGACCATCTCAGGAAAGCTGCCAGACTACCACCAAGACCTCAGATCCCAACGCTCTTCAGAAGATTTAAGCACCATAAGCCCAGAAACCCACTAAGACCCATCGTATCCAGGAAGTCTGCACCAACGTACCATTTAGAGAAAGCACTATCCAAATTCCTGCATAGTTTTCTTCCTGAATCGGACTTTGTACTAAACTCCACTCTGGATTTTATAACTAAAGTCAAGAAACTCACTGTCCTACCAAGCGACATTATCGGCAGCTTTGACGTGGTTTCCCTTTACCCCTCAATCCCCATTTTGGAAGCCATCAAAACATTAAAAGAGGCCATATTAAAATTCAAAATTTTATACGCAGGAGTCATGCCTCAGCATCTTCAAATTAATAGACTTGGTCACTAATACTAGCTTCTACAGTTTCCAAGGACAAGTATATAAGCAGAATCATGGCGCTCTGATGGGATCCTCACTTTCACCCGTCCTTGCAGAAGCAATACTTCGCCCAATTGAGGGGAATATATTCTCCAGCATTACCCCATGGCCTACCACTTGGCTGCATTATGCAGACAACATATTTTTTGCATGGCCTCACGGAAAGGAGACTCTTCCAATTTTACTTGATAAAATCAATGATATGCATCCTACGATCAATTTCACGGTGGAGCTTGAATGCAACAATGCTTTACCTTATCTGGATGTTTTATTGAGAAAAACGCCTGACAACCGCCTCGGTACACAAGTCTACTATAAAACCCACGTCCGTCCCCAACTTGATGCTCTACAGCTCTTTGTCCCGCAGAATACAAAATGGCTATCTTCTGTTCTCGAATTCAAAGAGCCTTCCCAGTTTCTTCCAATACCCATTCTAGACAGCACGAAATTCAAAGCGTCATCAAGTTGGCCACTGATGCAGTATATTCACTGAATCAGATACGTAGCTTTATCCAAAAAGCCAGGGTCAAACATTCCAATCTTCCTGTGCCGCAGCTGCTACGTTATTTAGGCTGAATTCCCTACATACCAAGCGTGTCTTACAAACTCAAAAATACCCTCAAGAAGATTAACTACGGCGTCAGAATAAGGTCTCCTGGATCTTTATATACTATGATAAAGAAATATAGTGAAAAACCACCTCTCCCCCTGCGAAGCAGGCGTTTATGCGATCCACCTGCAGTATTCGAATGGCTCTAAACGATACTATATTGGAATGGCCAAGCATTCGTTTGGAATCAGAGTCAACGAACATAAAACGGACACAAAATACGATAAAGTAGCCACGGCACTATCCAAAGAAGTCAAATTCAAGTCCGCTACTCCTATATGGGATGATATAAAGAAATTAGCTGCCTACTCTACCCCTAAATGTACAGCCATTCGGGAAACCTTGGAGATCATTACCAACAGCGATGCTTGCAATGATTGTGTCTCACTGAAGTTGCCATGAATTTGGAACCAATTCTGTAAGTAACGCCTTTTCTTTACCAGGATCCCACATGCAACCAATATGATGCTTTGTATCATTAAATGAATAAAATGTTGCATCTATTTTTAGTCAAGTTCCCACTTTCAAATTGTTAAGTGTTCTATTTTTCAGTTTCTGTCTAACTTCCTTGAAAAAGCCATCTGGTTGATGTGCAAAAGCTTGGAAACGCTTATGTGTTTATTTCCTACGCCAATAAATCGGATCACTAGTATAATGTTACTATTTTCTACTTAATTGGTGTACTGTTCCTTGTTATAAATTTGCTTGATTTCTCCTGCTCAGGAAATTTGGGTTGTGTGCAAGGATAATTCTATATAGAAAATGGTTCACATTTCTGATAATGTGACTCTTTGACCATATAAGTTTAAGTAACAAAGAAAGTAGAACAGTTAAGCAGTAGAACAAAAAGCAGATAATGAATTTCTTGAATTTCTATTCATTATTTTGTCTCTGTGCATCCCAGTTAAGTGGGTGTTATAAGTAGAAATTCAGAGGTCAAGCCAAAGGTTTTCCTTAAGCACTGTACTGTATTCTGGTTGAAAAGGTGGTGTGACAGGAAATGGTTATCAAAGAGTCCTCTGTTGCCCCCCTACGGGGAAGTGTAGGTGCCACATTAATTAGCTCATAGAAATAACATTCACCACCCATCTGTGCAAAAAAAAAATTGTCAGACCTGTTTTCTTGTTTAGTTGGTTGGTCCAAACATGATGACAATATATTTTAAACTGACAGTTTCTATTTTGTTTACATGTAAATTCTTTTGCACATTTAAAAAGACATCCTTACCATCCATGGCCATCTGAGGTACTGTGATCGTCTACCACCAACAATTCTTCCTACTGGACTTATTCTTGACCTACCACAAGCTTAAAAAGAAACACAAATGTGTCAACACAGAAGTATAATACATATTAAATATTTGGAATGGTGCGAGTTATCATTTGAAAAAATGTAAACTGAAATTTGGGTCTTTTACTGGTATGCACAATTACAGTATTTTATACAGCAATGTATAATAAAACCTGTACAATGTGAGGGATATACACTGATCAGCCAAAACATTAAAACCACCTACCTAATACGATGTAGGTCCTCCTCTCAGTGCCTGAAGAGCTCTCCCCCAATGAGGCATAGATTCAACAAGATGTTGGTAGGCATCACTTGATATTTGGTACCATAACTGCAACAGAAGATCCAACAGTTCCCTTGAATTATGTGGTTGGGGTGATGCTGCTTGTACCTGTTTCTCCAACTCAAACCACCAATGCTTGATAGGATTAGTGTCTGGTGAATTTGGGGGCCATGGCAATAAATGGAATTCCTCTCCCATTCCTCAACCTTCTTCACAGTGAGGCATGGTGCATCATCTTGTTGAAAGATGCCATCTCCACCAGAAATATTCCTATTCTGTGTTCTTGGAACCATTCCTGAACCTTCTTTGCAGTGTGGTATGGAGCAATGTCTTGTTGAAAGATGCCATCTCCACCAGAAATATTCCTGTTCTGTGTTCTTGGAACCATTCCTGAACCTTCTTTGCAGTGTGGTCTTGTTGAAAGACGCCATCTCCACCAGAAATATTCCTGTTCTGTGTTCTTGGAACCATTCCTGAACCTTCTTGGCAGTGTGGCATGGAGCAATGTCTTGTTGAAAGACGCCATCTCCACCAGAAATATTCCTATTCTGTGTTCTTGGAACCATTCCTGAACCTTCTTTGCAGTGTGGTATGGAGCAATGTCTTGTTGAAAGATGCCATCTCCACCAGAAATATTCCTGTTCTGTGTTCTTGGAACCATTCCTGAACCTTCTTTGCAGTGTGGTATGGAGCAATGTCTTGTTGAAAGACACCATCTCCACCAGAAATATTCCTGTTCTGTGTTCTTGGAACCATTCCTGAACCTTCTTTGCAGTGTGGTATGGAGCAATGTCTTGTTGAAAGACGCCGTCTCCTCAAAGAAATAGTCACAATAAAGGGATGTTCTTGGTCAGCCACAATGTTTAGAAACGTGACAGCTGTCAGAGTTCACTGTACAGGGATAATGGGTCCAAGTGTTCCCCAGGGAAATATTGTCCAGACCAACACATTACCTTCAGCCACCTGGATCAGTCCCACAGTGCATCCAGGTAAGAAGGCTTCCTTGGGTAAACGTTGCTTACAAGCTCATCCGTCAACACAATGTAATAGAAAATCGGATTTGTTTGGCCATAAGACCCGTCTTCCAGTCTTCTATAGTCCAATGTCGATGATTATGTGCACACTGCAAGCATTGGTGACGGTGAACAGCTGTGAGAATAGGTACGTGAATGTGTCTGTGGCTGCAGAGACCCATATCCGAGAACGTAAGATGAACTCTGTTCAAACACATTGGGCCCTTCACCAAAATTTAAATTATGGGTAATGGCAGCCACACACATGCAGTAGTCCTCATGTTGCTGCACACAAGATCAGATAGTTTGCACTGGCCTCTGACATCAATGAGGCGTGGCTTGTCCACGTCTTGTCGATGGCTCAAAGTGTAAGGTGACCAGATATTGGGACACTGATTTGAGGACAAGAGGGCGTGGCATCCCCAAATTGGCAGTTGTTCATTTGGGGACATATGCGAACTCAAAATATATATGCAAATCTTTCTGTCACAAAACTGCATTGCTTCAATAAGTGGGATATTACATATGAAAATTTATGTCTTAAAAGGATATATCTTGTAGAATGTTGGTAATTTGTATTGACAAAGTAGAATTATGATGGCCAGAACAAATTTGCAAAAGTGAAATGCTTTACCTTGTATACATGCCGAATTAAAATCAAGCTGCACACCAAACTAATTGCATGGCAAATTTTTCATTTTGCCGAAGTTTTTGGAGAAATTTAGATCAAGTACAGTCGAAATTTGACAGTGCCAGTAGTTCAGTGTCCTAGTGCTGGCCACTGACCGTTCGTACAAGTGGTCAGTGGCCAGCACTTGCTCTCTCCCTTCCCTAGAACGAATGTCTTCAAATTACCAAATTAGAGACAGGTGACTGCTTATAGTCCTTAGAGGTGCTCGCGGTGGTTGTTAAACTCGGAAAGAAGAAAAAAAAAAAAAGTCAAAAATTTTTTTCGCAAGAAGCATGTAGGAAAATTAGTACAACGGAAACTACTTTTAAGAACATTTTTCATTAGAAATCTAACGAGCTAATGACGAAGTGTAAATTCGAGGGCATTTGTGGACAAACATCAAAATTTGAGGACAATTTGCGTCTCCAAAGGCATCAGACGCTTTTGGGGACAGTAAACTAAATTTGAGGACTGT